>OY982533.1:14077509-16875842 GCA_963859965.1 Ceramica pisi | reverse complement strand
ATCTTACATTATACCTGATGAATATAGACTTTTATTACATCTTAAAAAAAATGTGACCCTTAGAAAATTGCAATAATGTAACCCAAAGTAGCAAAATTTTGCCTACATAATTCATTATTCGGCGTGCGCTGACAAAACTCTTCATCTATACCTACTAACATTAAAATCTATACTAACATTATAAAGAGGTAACATTTGTTTGTAAATTTGTATGTAGGGGTAATCTCAGGAACTACTGGTCCTATTTGAAAAATTCTTTCAGTGTTAGATAGCCCATTTATCGAGGAAGGCTATAGGCTACATATCATCACGCTAAGACTGAAAGGAGGCGGGCATTAATGGAAAATGAGACGCAGACGAAGTAGCGTGTCAGCTAGTGATAAATAAAAATAATGTACTACGTAATTGAATAAATCATTATTATATCGCACTATCCGAGTTTGCTAACGCTCATTCTTTTGAGAGAGTAGGTACGGCTATGGCGACCATAGCAACTTTAAAACTCAGTCTACATTATTTGTTCCAGGGCCTAGAAAATGGCAAAAATGACGGATGTTCCTCTGGAAGGCGTACCCAATGAAAAAGTACCACTGAGTGCTCAAATGGACCAACCACCGAATTACGTGCCCCCCATGGGCCAAGTGCCACCGAATTACGTGCCCCCCATGGGTCAAGTACCACCGAATTATATGCCTCCTATGGATCAAGTACCACCGAATTATATGCCTCCTATGGATCAAGTACCACCGAATTATATGCCTCCTATGGGTCAAGTACCACCGAACTCTATGCCTCAAACAGGCCAAGTACCCCTGAGTACTATACCTTTGGGTCCCCAGCCGTGCATGGTGACCTGCCCGTCTTGCAACTCGTCCGTCCTCACCGTTGTTCAGACTGAACCTGGCATGCAGACTCATTTAATGGCATTGCTCTTATGTTTGTAAGTAGACACATACAATATTTCATCTATAATTAATAAATGATTTTGAAAGCGAATTTGAGGAATCGTAAGCGAGGTTGCGCTGAAAGATTCTTTCTTATAAAAGGATTGGTGTGACTTCTTAAAATACTAATAATAGTATACTATAAAGTAGCAGCATAAACTGCTCAAAACGAAACCGAATTTGCGGTGTACCCAAAAGGCCATCTGTTCTTTATTTATTTGTAGTGAGTTTAGTATGGGGTGTAGAATAAAATATTTTTTAATCTAATAAAATATTCAAGTACCTAATTAAAATTGCCAGTTTAAAGCACAAAATATTACAAATGTAAATGTTAAGTTTACTTCTTCTAATTAGAACTATTAAAAAAATAACTATAGTTTACGCCAGATAAACGTGGAATAAAGTACATTGACCCACATACATTTATTGACTTTCTTAAGATCAAAATCAGAAATAATGACATAAAGGTGTCCTGAATCGACTAATATCGTGATCCTTTAAGTTCTCTAGTAATGAAAAGTGGTTCAAAATTTATTGTTCTATTATCTACGAAGAGATATTAGGCAAAGGTCAATGTACTTTATTCCACGTTTATCTGGTGTAAGTAAACTATAACAAAAACTAATAAAAATAATCGATTGGCGTCGATATCCTCATCACTGGAAACGTGCCCAAAAGGCTGGCAGCAACGTTGTGCAACATTGTATGGCAATGCTTATTCTTTGTCCGAGGTAAAAGAATAAATAATAAAATAATAAACATATGCTCTTTTTTGCAGAATCTGTGTATGCTGCACCTGCATTCCATATTTGGTGGACGGCTGTCAGAATGTGGTCCACCGCTGCCCGAACTGCAACGCTTATCTGGGAACATACAAACGATAGTTAACGTTTTTTTAACACTCTATCTTTTTCTTTTACTATTCATTTTATAACTATTTATTTATCTTTAAGCCCACGAATGAAGATAGTTTACGAACGATCTTTTTAAATAATGTACAATTTATTTTATTTTTTGTTTATTAGCATATTGATCCTACTCTAGTGAGTCTCTCTGAAAATGTGAGTGAGATTGTTATCACTTATCACCAATCAATGAGGTACTGTCCATTGACAAAGAATGATTAATTCTACCATTGGTGTATTAGTTGCATATGTATTACAGCAACACTCTTGCTCGTGATTACTTGCAGTTGCAAAAATCAAGACGTTTTTGAAGATCCCGTACATAATGTAGAAAAATCGTGTGCAACATAACTTTAACATGTTTATAAAAAAAAAATGTTGTATTAGATTAATATCCAAGACCGTTGAGATTTTTAATAATACGCAATATTATGATTATTTAATGAGCACTCATAAATATTATAAATTAGAAATCTATCAAAATAAAACTTTCTATAATCATGCATAATAATACCGCGTGTATCTGACATCGACGCACAAACGATTTCCATGGGTCCAGGGCACGATTCTGGACACCCCAGAGTTGGAATTTTTCTCTGGCATTTTTCTCATGTTTTCATTTTTTTCAAGACTACCACAAATAGGTATCAGCTCAGCTGAGCTAAAACCTATTTATGGTTCTATTTAGATTGCTCTTTTTAGTGAAAGTAGTTAATTAATAATGTTTTTTATTAAAAATCTCATTGGGTTAGGTCAGAATAACGATTATGAGCATTCTAAAGTAAAAAAACTCTTGAAAAAAATTAAAAAATGAGTAAAAAGCCGACGAAAAATTCCAACTCTGGGGTGTCCAGAAGCATGCCCTGGACCCATGGAAATCGTTTGTGCGTCGATGTCAGATACACGCAGTATGATCGTGTCTCGAAAGTCCGTTAAACAATTGGTCCCGGCTGTCGATTGTAGATTTTTCAGTCGTCACAGTTAGTCATAACTATAAGCCAAAGTTTCTGAAACCAGTCTTGCTTAGGCTTGACGTTTCAGCCAGTCGATTCAGTAAATACGTCGAAGTACAGGGTTGTGTGAAGTGATCACGAAGTGAGTTGTCATTCCATCTTGATTACTTGGATTCAGCTCACTTTGCGATCACTTCACCCTGCTGAGTTATTTTTTATATAATTTTACTGTACGTGTCTATGGCACTGAACTCCTCCTAAATGAGTGGACCGATTTGAATGAATGTTACCTCGAAATTGGTCGCGATTTTTTTCTTATATTATCGTGGATTTTTTTCTGAAGAAATTCCCATCGAGTAACAGTGTGACTGGTAGTGTGACCGGTTGGGAATTTTTTCAGAAAAAAATCATACTGCGTGTATCTGACATCGACGCACAAACGATTTCCATGGGTCCAGGGCATGCTTCTGGACACCCCAGAGTTGGAATTTTTCTCTGGCATTTTTCTCATGTTTTCATTTTTTTCAAGACTACCACAAATAGGTATCAGCTCAGCTGAGCTAAAACCTATTTATGGTTCTATTTAGATTGCTCTTTTTAGTGAAAGTAGTTAATTAATAATGTTTTTTATTAAAAATCTCATTGGGTTAGGTCAGAATAACGATTATGAGCATTCTAAAGTAAAAAAACTCTTGAAAAAAATTAAAAAATGAGTAAAAAGCCGACGAAAAATTCCAACTCTGGGGTGTCCAGAAGCATGCCCTGGACCCATGGAAATCGTTTGTGCGTCGATGTCAGATACACGCAGTATGATCGTGTCTCGAAAGTCCGTTAAACAATTGGTCCCGGCTGTCGATTGTAGATTTTTCAGTCGTCACAGTTAGTCATAACTATAAGCCAAAGTTTCTGAAACCAGTCTTGCTTAGGCTTGACGTTTCAGCCAGTCGATTCAGTAAATACGTCGAAGTACAGGGTTGTGTGAAGTGATCACGAAGTGAGTTGTCATTCCATCTTGATTACTTGGATTCAGCTCACTTTGCGATCACTTCACCCTGCTGAGTTATTTTTTATATAATTTTACTGTACGTGTCTATGGCACTGAACTCCTCCTAAATGAGTGGACCGATTTGAATGAATGTTTTTGTATGCGTTTGGGTGGCGCCCTGGATACGAGTAGTTTAGACTCACAAATCAGCCCGGGAGATGGCGCTGCAGTCGGTATCTATGTTAGTTTGTAGGACAACGTCTGTCCGGTCCGCTGCTAATATTAATAAAAAAGTAAAGTTTGTGAGGTAGTAGGGGGTAATCTTGGGATCTACTTATTTTTTTATTTATAAATACTTTTTGCAAATAGCAAGCTAAGTTATTTGTGGGTGTCATGGTCTATATTTATAACTAGAAATAAAATTACGATCCTTACAAAAATTGCAATACCATGCCCGTGCGAACTAAGTCGCGGGCGAAATTCAAGTGTACAATTTAGGTATTTAGCTGCATCCGGTTAGACAGGAAGTGTGATCTAACATAGCTAGTAAAAGCCTGGGGAAATTTATTCAGGTAGACTCAATTGTGGATTCAATTCTAAGTGACCAAAACATTTTGCTCTGTTACACAGTTAGGTGCCACTTAGCATTAGTGAAAACAGGTATAAGAGCTAACAACAGCCGCTCACGTCATCCTAGGATGCGAGGCCGAGGCTATCCAACGTGAACAAATCCTGGAACGGAAGCTGTGAAGCTGCCAGGATTCTGTGTTTCTGAGCGGAGCTAGGTTTGCTAAATTAATACTAAATTAATCGTTTGTTCCCAACGAGTAACACCCTCAAATGTCACACTGTTACTCGATGGGAATGTTTTTAAGAAAAAATTCCCAACCAGTCACACTGTTACTCGATGGGAACTTTTTATTACTAATTTCCCAACCAGTCACACTAAAGGGGTATAATTTAGACGGTCACCAAAATGGATCAACGGTCACCAAATTCTATCCAACTAAAAGATTAATATTACTACCAAAAATATTATAGGTTAGGTTAGGTTAGGTTAGAACTGTGACCAACTACGCGCGAGCCGAGCGAGCGAAGCGAGCGGTGCCGCGGCAGCGGCCGGCGAGCGCTACCTCGAAATTGGTCGCGATTTTTTTCTTATATTATCGTGGATTTTTTTCTGAAGAAATTCCCATCGAATAACAGTGTGACTGGTAGTGTGACCGGTTGGGAATTTTTTCAGAAAAAAATCCCATCGAGTAACAGTGTGACATTTGAGGGTGTTACTCGTTGGGAACAAATGAAATTAATACACTTATGCACAACAAACCGAATGAGAATCTAAGTGCGGGATTCCCTACACAGTATTCTAATCTAAGAACTAAAAATATTTATATATATGATTTATCGCCATAGCTGAACCACTTTATAATATAAGTGTTTATGTACTTCAGAAGTGCTTCTAATGTGCTGAGCTCTTTCAGTTATATGTAAGCATACATGGAAGGCAGCCGAGCCAGTAATCAAACCTGTTGCTAGTTTTGTAAAGGTAAGTTTTGTTATTTACTTCTTTCTTTAAAAAACTTTAAGGCCTGATTGCACCATAAACTCGATTCAGAGTTTTATTAGTAACTGATTGGAGCAAGCGTAGTCAAAGTGATAATTGATCACCGATAACGATTTCTCATAAAACTATCACAATGTACGGAATTTAAAAGCGCAACCAAAATGTACCTCATCATCGCTTAACATCAGGTGAGATAGCGGTCAAACGTATGCCTATCAATAGTAAAACAAAAAATTAAAAAATGGTACACTGTCACATATTTTGACTTTTCGACAGTCGTTACCACAATTTGAATGAAACTTTGTTAAGAGACTAAGAGCGTTCGTGTCCGAATATTCACTACTAGTTAATAAGTTTTGGGGGCCGAGTCACCCGCGTCCGTAGGAGAATACCCTTCAGCGAATCCCTACACGTGGTCCCTGGGTGGTGCTAAACAGGTGACACTTACCGCCTCCGTGGTCTAGTAGTTAAACCACCTGATTCAGACCCAGAGGTCCCGGGTTCGATTCCCAGCGGGGCAAATTTTTTGCTCGGTTTGGTTGGTGGTAGGACTTTTTCTAAGTCCGCCTGACAAGCTACCACCATCATTTCTAAGTCTGTCGCCATAACAACAATGTTAACAGCATTGTTGTGTTCCGGCAGTCAGAGGTATGATAGCCAGTTCTTCTGTGTAAGAGGATTCCGGGTGAAACTCGCTTCCATCTTAGGCCTAATCATCACTTTCCATCAGGTGAGATTTGGGCCAAGAGTTTCCCCGTTTTGCCTAAAAAAAAAAATAATAAGAATTTTGATGGAATCTGCCAATTTAAGTTATTATAAACTTAATCGTAATCGGTGGTGAAACAGGCGCCTATATAATTTCTGTTTGTGATTATCCTAACTGTAACATTCTACCGTTACTTAGTGACTGACTGACAGACGACGCACAGAAAAAACTACTGATCGTATAAAGCTGTATTTTGGCATCTAGGTTCCTTGAGGAGTGGGGAGCACTAAGAGAGGCTTTTCCGTAATCCCTACGGGATCGGGAAAATAAATGGGATATACGCGTACGAAGTCGTGGCCAAAAGCTAATGTCAATATAAAGAGATCTAGGGAAGGACTAGAAAAGCATTTATTTTATAAACATTGAATTTAATTTTGCACTTAACATAGTTTGTTTTCTGTCTCGGGTCCCTGGAGACCCGGTCCTTTCGAAGGCGTACGAGGGGCCAAAACCAACTCGCAGAGGCCCCGTTAGACATTTCAAATGTAATGGGGCACCAACCGGCGATTATCCCTGGATGTACTGTGAAAGTATTCTCAAGGACAATCCCCGGTTGGAGCAGTACTATTGCAGAATATGGAAACGAAAGTTGTAACGCTATGGGTTTGGGCGGCCCAGCGTCATTTCATTTATTTTTAACAAGCTCAAGCAGCAATTCAAACTCACTATCTTTACTTCTTAACGACTATTTTCATGTTATCAATATGTTTGTATATTGTAAACACGTGAATTTATCAAAATGTTTTAACGATGAACATCGTCAAAACATTTTGATAAATTCAAGTGTGTAAAATGTATAAATTCAAGTGTCTTCAATTATTATTATATTCAGGTCCGTGTGTAAACCAATGCAGTCATGGACGCAATTTATCTCATTAATTTATTGTTTTACAACATCAAGTGCTAGATTCGTGAAAGTCACGTGGATCTTAATAAGTACTTATGTACTTGTCATATCAATACTAAGAGTGGATTTCACCAATGAAACTGATCGCAATCAAGCTGCGTTCAAGAGTTGTCAGTGTCAATATTCCATAAAAAATAATGACACTGACAGTCTGGTAAACGTGGTTCATATGCTGATCGTGTTCAGTTTTAGATTGATGAAATCTGCCCTAAAAAAAAGACGGACGTAAGAGTAGGGGAAAACCAACTAAACAACGTTAGAATTGTGAGAAGAATGAAATAAAAAAGAATAGAATTTCTCTTTAATCGTGTTTCCAAGAGTCAGGGATCCAAAATAGTTAGTACAATTTAGATAAGTTAGTGTTTTTCTTTTGGGAGTAACCCACCACTCGTTCCCAACCACTGCAAACTCCTGAAAGCCAGATTCAATTGTGGCGATCTCTAGAAAAACGGTTAATGAGACTCGACGAGTCCCAGAGAGACGATCCAACTTTCTTGGATCCCTGAACGAAATTAGTCGGAAAAAACAGCACAGGAGTAGGAAAAAAAATTGTTAGTGCCTACTTACTTAGCCATAATTATGATAATAATAAGCACTTATACAAAATAAAACATGACGCAACAAGTGACAGTGAATCATCGTTGCGACAACCCAAGATAATTTGCACCAGCTACCCATGGAAACATAGCCCAAGCCTAGGCAGGTTAGGTTAGGCTTTTGGTGCTGTCACTAACAATACGCACCAGAAAAGTGATTAAACTGAAAAAAGGTGGTTATCGAAATATCGGCTTTTAGAGATTTAAGGAAGAAGGGATAATGCAGCGACCCCAAAAAAATGGTAAAACGGAGGATGATAGTTACCAAAGATAAAACACGTCAGTTACGCCATCGTCTTGTGATAGAATACAGTTTGTGGAAGTCATAGAACATCGGCCTCTCATACGTTACCATCATATCTCGGTGTTAGTCACTGATTAAAACTGATATGTGTCTATGATCCTTTACTATAAACAGCCCTGTTATGTTTTCCAAGTTTGATCAAACCTCAATTGTTTCAGAAAAATGGAAATGGTTAGCGTGCCTAATCCCGTGCCTGAGCCCGTGACAGCTCCCGTTCCTGTTGGTCCCAACCCGTGCCCTGTCATATGTCCGTCTTGCAAAGCGTCCATCGTTACCAGTGTCAAACGGGAAACCACCATGAAGACCCACTTAATGTCATTGCTTTTATGCGCCTGGGCGTGAGTACAAAATGTTTACTAAACATACGAGAAACTTAAGAGAGCACAAATTTTCTCAGTCTAAAGCAGGATATAGGCCTGTTCCAAGCGAATCCAAAACTTCCATTGTGCCATCTTCTGCATCCGATCAATCTGAGTTGGGGGGTGTCTCACGCTACGCTTGCTGATACGCGGTATCCACTATTGGTGCGTGTTCAGCCGGCTTTTTTTGGGACAAGCTCACCATGCATTCCCAACCACTGCAAATCCTGAAAGCCAGAATCAACAGTGGTGACCACCAGAAAAACGCCGAACCAATGAAACCCGACAAGTCCCGGAGAAACGATTTAACTGTCTTGAATCCCGCAACGAAATTAATCAGAAAAGTACAACGGAGGAGTAGGAAAAAAATATATAATTTCCACTTCCCTTATCAAGCAAGAGACAGAATAGAGTTAGGCCAATAGGCACCAAGGGACATAATATACAACTGGGTTAAGCCCAGTTGCCAAGGACCACGGATTATTTATTAACATTAAAACGAATGGGTCCTAAATTGTGAGCTACTTTTGATTCCAGTTATAGGTATGGGCAAATCGCTTGAACGTGTTCAATCGGCTAGTGATCGTTTGCTAACAGATCTTTTCAATAATTATAATTACGATTAATTGGGTAGGAACAAGTACAAATAAGCGTTACAAAACTTTCACAAGGTGAACCAAAGACTATTGAAAGCTGAAGACGTCCACTGGATGCGACTCTTGGGGGGCTGCTAATGATGATGTATCAACATCAAATTATTGAATACTGTGAACAGTATTTTAGGATTTTTTTATTCAGATTATTTGGAGCAAAAGTCTTCCGAGTCTTATTGGCGTGTGAGAGCATAAACTAATTTTTTGTTACAGTTGCGGCCTGCTATGCATGTGTGTTCCATACTGCATGAAGTCCTGCAAGAATGCGGATCACTACTGCCCGAACTGCGGCACTTATTTGGGAACCTACAAGCGATAGTACATTAGTTCAAGAATATTTATATTGAAATATTAAAGTACAGGATAATTACATAAATGCAGTGTCTTTTATTTATTACAAAAGGCACATAGAAATGTGACTTTTGAAACATTTTAATGCAGGACACGTGGTTGTAGGAGGTAGAAATCCCATCACTCCCCATGTCCTGTAGGACATGGGGAGTGATGGGATTTCTACCTCTGGGTTCACAGTCGATTCAACGATTTTGATGTATCAAAATCGTTGAATCGACTAGTAGGTTTCATTGAATGTACATTAAACGTGATAAAATTGGGTTAGTATCAATACGACACATACTCAGTTTGGTGTTCCTGATCAAACAAATGTTGAATTACTGTACTATACTTCTCCGGGACTTCTCGGGCTATATTGCCTCGGCTTATTTAGGTTGTCGCCAATGTTGACGCATAAGCATAATCTACTTCTCTAAATTAGTATGTGAAACAAAACTTTGTAGGTACCTCTTTTTACGAAAATTTGGAATAGTTAAAGTTAAAAAAACATAAACTTAGGACATTAAATTCATAAAAATATGGTCGAATTTCGACTACTGGGTGACCACTAGTTACAGCAATTATCGAAAATTCATGGGCATGTTGGCTCTTTTATAATAACAAAATAGTACCTATGTTTTTATTATTATTATTTTATATATATACAGTTTTTTTAATTGAGATGGGTTTGTTCTTGACTTTAGTCTTAGTCAGAGATGACAGAGACAAAGTCGATCCTTGCAGATTATGAAACAAGGGGGCCCTCCACTTAAAGCACCTACAAAACTGAAAGCACAGCAGATGCGTTTTTCGCCCTGGAAAGAACTTCTAACCTAAAAGTATATAAGTCAATGGTTCAGTTCGCGCTTCCGCTCCCGTACGGCTGTTCATTAACCGGTTACGCGGACGATGGCTTGCTGCTCATTCAGGCAAGTACTCGGGCTGGACTCGAAAACTTGGCTGACACATGCCTACGTTTAATATCTCAGTGGGGTGATCGAAACCGTCTGACCTTTGCACCGCATAAAACCTATCAACTTCTTTTAAAAGGAAACCTTAAATCCTGGCCTAGTATAAAATTTAATAACGTACCCGTTAAAAGGAAAGAATCCGTGTGCTACCTCGGTATGCTACTAGAAAGAAACTTTTCATTTATTGATCATATAAAAACAGTAGGAGAAAAAGCAAAAAAGAACTTCTACGCCTTGACGAGAATATCAAAGGCTACTTGGGGTCTATCATTTCAAACCCTAAAAACTATATATGGGGCTACTTACTTGGGTTGTATGTGCTACGGGGCACCTGTCTGGGCCGGCAAATTACTTCAAAACCAGCGTTTGGCTTTGATATTCTTATGCAAGGCGTATAGGACGGTTAGTACTGAAGCCTTACCGGTGCTGGCGGGTGTTCTCCCAGTCGATCTTGAGGTGCAGCGGCGTGCTGCAATGTACTTCTACGCTAGAAAGATCACGGACCCAGAGTTTTTACCGCAACGCGACCGTGCTAAGATCTCTAGATTATTAAAACCCCAGACTGACGTCTGGGAGGTACTTTTATGCGAATGGCAATGTAGGTGGGAAGATTCCATCAAGGGCTGACACCTCCACCAGTTTTTTCCATCCGTTCGTGAGCGGCTGGAGAAGACATGGCTGGAGGTGGATCACTGTGTTGCCCAATTTCTCACAGGTCATGGCAACTTTAAGAGTAAATTATTTTCCTTTAGGCTTGTGGCCTCACCTTTATGTCAATGCTCTACAGCTGACCTTGAATACGAACAATCCGTACATCACATCTTGTGGGAGTGTATTCTTTGGCAGACTGAACGTAATGTTATGTTAGATAGTATTCAGGTTAAATCTGGAGTAGTTTACTATACGGACCTTGTAGAAACCAGAACAAATTTCCGTGCGTTCAGGCGATTTTGCCATACCTATTACTGGAATCAAAAGTAGCTCACAATTTAGGACCCATTAGTTTAAATGTTAATATATAATCCGTGGTGCTTGGCAACTGGGCCTAACCCAGTTGTATATGTCCCTTGGTGCCTATTGGCCTAGCTCTAATCTGTCTCCTGCTTGATATGGAGGGAAGTGGAAATTATATTTATTTTTCCTACTCCTCCGCTGTACTCTTCTGATTAATTTCGTTGCGGGATCCAAGACAGTTGAATCGTTTCTCCGGGACTCGTCGGGTTTCATTAACTCGGCGTTTTTGTGGTGGTCGCCACTGTTGATTCTGGCTTTCAGGAGTTGCAGTGGTTGGGAATGTGTGGCGGGCTTGTCCCAAAAAAAAAAAAAAAAGTCAATGGTTCAATTGAAAGCTTAAATTTGAGTCCATATACCGTAAAGTATATGTAACTACTAATGAAATTGGAATTAAGCTGCTTTGTGGCAGAACTACACAAGGTTTAACAGAAATAATAACTGAAAGAGGATCATTGCTCTCATCATTTCGAACAACTTTTACTGTGGGAGCTACCCTTAATGTTTATTATTTATACATATTTATAAATGGAAAATCATAAAATGACTCCTTGCGTGCGACGGAGCGGTAGGAAGTTCCTCCTAATGCCTTTTGTGTCCCAGAGTCGCGATGACTCTTTTGAACAAATTCCACAACCCCGGCAGGCATTTGCCCTAGCGAGCCCCATCTGCTTTGCTGACAATTCTTTGAGGCACGCGTAGATCACAGCGCGCGTTGACCCGGGCCTGGTTCTGATCAGATGGCGAGACACCCAAAGCTTGCCGTCCGCAGGCCCACGCCTATGGTGGCTGGGAATCGCCCTGCAACTCCTTCTGTAGCGGCGGCCGAGGCGCGAGATCTCCCTCACGCGTTTGGCCTCCTCCTTCGCTAGCATTACTGCTTCGCAGTAGGTGGTGACCGCTTCCCATGCTTCCTCGCTCCGGACCATGGATTGAACCAGGGCCGGAGGCTAGAGGTCGCCGCCGTCGAAGCAACACGAACCCTGAAATCGAGAAAGAAAAATCAGTTTCGTGAATATAGAGTTGCTCCCACTGTAGGTACTAATAAATTTTATGATGAGCACCTCTATCTCCTCGTGTTATATATATTCCTAGGGAAATGGGGAATACGTCAACTTTTTTTCTGTTGTCTGTTTCGAAGTGTGATGAACCACTTCATTTGTATCCCAACTAACACCAAAGCGTTAAAATAACCTATAAAAGAATCGTATATCAGTTACATTTGAGTATAAAATTGCTAACGCATACCTCTACAACAGAGTTAGAGCATGCTCTAACTCACTTATAACCACGAAAGAGGCCCACAGTTTTACAGGTAAGTATTATAGAAAACCTATAGTACGGTGATACAAATGTGTCAGAGCAATTGCACAAGAGCGTTAATTAAGTGACAGCTATTACATTAACCGGTATTACTGTTGTAATATCGGGTTGGTTAACACAACAGGTGGTAGAAAAGCATCGGATAAGAATGCTTTGCCGATAAAACCTTTATTAGACCTATTAAGAATAGAATATTGATACCGTGACTCATATTAGTTATCTAAAATGGACTCAGGTAAGTGTATTATAGCTTATTGACTTCATTTTAAAACAACTGTATAACTTTTAGCCCACGTTAAGATTTATAAAGCCTGTAACCTTAAAAAATTAAATCTGTTCGTAGTGGAAGCGTATAATGTCAACCATCTTTCAACATAGCAGAATAATATGGAATAAAACAGGAGCCATTTTAATATTTACGTTATTTGAGTTTATGAAGTGAAAAATGACTGCCCTTGTGAATTCATGGTATATTTATACCATGTTTCTCATCTCAATTTTAACGCGCCTAGGATTTATAAAAGATTTACAAAAAAAGGTATAACAATAAAATGTGGTGTCAAAAGCAAATATTATTATTTATTTCTGCTTCCTGAGCAGTGGCATGTAAAATTAAGTGGTATTCAAGGAACGCTTCAAATGATACAAGAAATTTAGTATTTTGTTGTCAAATGTTGAATAACTCGAAATAATTATTATTGTTAGGTTACCAAAACAATGGCGAACTTACTTTAAATATTAAGTCTTCACTTAAATCATTTGTACCACTCTTTGAGCTACAACATCGTTAGTCACGAGTTTGGTGCTGCCATTGGTGACTTAACATTGTCATAATAGACTTAGCTAAATACATAATATGCCACAGTGAAGACAATACAGCCGCCTTAAAATTTTACAAACCGACTCGATAAGGGTTCTTCATCGAAATAATGAAAAGCTGCTACGACTTGACGTTATCCGTTTATTTATTTATATGTTACAGTGAGTGATTATTCGGGATAAAATATATTTTTATCCAGCCGCTATGTTTAATATCAACTCAATTTGGACAAAGTGATTATGATTTTGGTCAAAGAATTTATTAAACTAAATAGCTATTTTATACAATCTAGTTAGATCCGTTGGGATGTGGGCGTGGCAGTAGTAGGGTGGGGAACACCATAGAACACCTCAAAAATATTGACCTTGAATTCAGGTCTCGCGATTCTAAGGAATGGTACCAGGTCAATATTCATGGTTAGTGAACTTGAGGTCAAGATCAAGTGACCTTTAGGTCAAAGACAAGTGACTTTGAATTCGAGGCCAAGTGATCCTGGAAGTCATGATAGCTTGGAGGTGAAGGTCGGGAACCTTGGAAGTCAAGGTTGAGTGACCTTGGAGGTCATGGTCAAGTGGCCTTGGGAGTGCCTAAACTACCAACTCCTTGACTGGGACTACAATAGCTGTAAATACAATATTTTTTTCTATATTTACTTGTATCTCGAAAACGGCGTGTCCTATCACAAAAATAATGAAAAATTTGCCCCCTTTAAAACCCCCAGACACGCAATTCTCCACATGTAGGTAATAATCAAGTATAAAAAAAATCAACTTTCACATAATTGTTTACGTCGCGTCGAACAAAAGTGAGGTTAGTGTTAATAACGACCCATACATGCGTTATTTGTCACCAATGCCTTTATAACATCATTAAAGGGGTACCGCCTAACATAATAAGCTTTAGTTAAATCCTGTATTACAGGTTAAACCTAGATAGAGCAGTTTGTTTGACACTTTTTGTATTCGTGTTACTAAACTCTCGAAAATCTCTATTTTATAACATATATCTGCAATAATAGTCAATATACTACCTCAAGGTGTATAAGACACTTCATTGCGTTAACTAAGCAACACTAATAGTTAACAGGAATCAGCTAAAACTGTTATATAGACATGTGAGTTAAAGATAGGTTAAAGCTGTAACGTTTTAAGTATAGATGCTGTCACTAGCACCATTTTAACTCTCAAACCTATATTACGTGGTTCATTAAAGATCTAGTGCCGCAATTGGAGTTAAAAATTGTTTATTGCCTCCGCTTTATCGCATTTAGTTAGAACTGAGATAATTGTAACTCTTTAATATCACTTAAACTCATAAAAAAGCCTGTAACTGACACTAAAATGTTAGTTGGGATGTACCTACTTAACGAGAAGTGTTTTTGATGTGGCACTCCTCAGTTGGTATATCTTGACGGTGGTCGCGCTAGTTTTTTAATATATTACTTTATTTTTGTGGACCATACGTGGGTACGTTTTGTTATTTACTTTTAGAATAAATATGCTGAAAGAAATCACACATAGCATGTGACACTGACAAGGTGTCACAATTATTACTGCCAACTACTATACTGTATCATAAGGCTAGGCGCGCACTAGTGTCTTTTTTAACCGTGACAGTATATATCTCTCTGTTGCACTTTACAATTGCGAAACAGAGAAACGTACTGTCACGGTGAACTTAGCCGTGCGCGCATAGGCTAAGTTTTTCCAATATCATATATGCATAGCAGCTGTCTTCGTATATGTTTGTTTTGGTAGTACCAATATTTAGTTCATTGACGATACCATAAATTTTCATAGTAAAAATTTTCACTAGCTGCCACCCGTGACTTCGACTGTGTGTCAGTGTTAAGAGAACGTTATTTTTCAGTACAAAAGTAATGTGTCCTAATCTATAGACAAGGACATGGTCAACTAAAACCTGTCACGACTTAAGAGGTAACACACAAACAGACATACAGACGGATGGACAGCGGAGATTTAGTAATAGGGTCCTCTTGGTTACCTTTTAGGTATGGAGGGTTCCATACCTAAAAGGTAACCAAGAGGTAACCAAGATGGTGGGTCAATTTGTTGGTTTTAGGGTTAAAACCAACAACTTCACCCACCATTTCCATCAAGAACATTCAATAACCTTGTTTAAAAATTGGCTTTCTTGAATTGAAACCCACTTAAAATTTCAACAATTCCTGAAGAAAAGATAAAACACATACGCAACAACACAAGCTGGAAATATAAATATGAATAGCTTAACTTATACGTGTGCCTTATTATTATAAAGCAAGCTCGAAAGGTGAAGTTGGAAGGACAAGCTCGACTCCAACTTTTGGTCTGACTGGATTGGTCTGAAAAAGCAAAGGACAAGAGTGTGTGGAAACAGGAGTGGAAAGCGTCATCCTAAGGCACTTGTCTCACTGCCAATGCCGGCGAGGAAGCATTAAGCTTTCGACTATTTACTCGCTGAGGAAAGGGACAAAATATATAGATTTCGTGTTACTAAAATAGACACATACATTCATAATCGATAGCTGGCTGTTCACACTGCCGGCGAGCGGCTCTTACCTCTATTTGATCGCAGCGACAAAAGCTATCAAAGATTGTACTCGCTCAGCGACACTCGGCGATGGCATGGCGCTTAGAAGTTGAGAACTCACAAACCAGCGGTAATTTCTACCTACCTATAGTGCGGGCCGGAACGATTATTGCGAGTAAAAGCACTCGCTTAAAGCCGAGCGTCAAAACTATTCACTCGCTACTCACTGCTCGCCAACTCGTTTCGAGTTTGAAACTTTACTCGCTATTCACTGACCGCCGGCGGTGATACAAGTGCCTAATGCTTAATAACCGGTAGATATGATACAGTGCCCTGCATTAGATACCCTCTTCCTATTTTCTTTATTCTGAGAGAGCTCAGGATACGTGACTCAACGTATATATTGTATATGCAACACATACACATCACATCATTTTTCGATGTCCACGCGAACGAAGTCGCGGGCTCAGCTAGTGCTTAATGTGTATGACAAATCGTTGCAGATTATTGTACATCGGTGGCAGTTGCAATTATTACTAGATAAATCGTTGTCAATTGCGTTTGCTCAGTTTTATAGTCATCATCTTCCATCGTGGATGATAGGTTCCTTGCGCTAGCTTCTGCAGAGAACAAACCATTGACAACGGTATCGGTGGCGTGTGGGAACACTAGAGGCGTTCGATTTAACTGCACAGTTTGAAACGCTACGATATATCCTTACGTGTGGACCAGGACTTAATATATTTGATATAATTTGCGTATTTCCGTACAAATGATTGCGCGCGTATTCACGCTATGATTGGTTTCTATTAGGACGATACCTGAGGCTTTTGATAGAGAAACGGCCACGAAGATGAGAACTTACAGCAGCATTTTTTCAGGTATAAAAAATTAATCCCATAGCGGTCCCCGTCCTCGTTGGTCCAAGACCATGTCCGGTGACATGCCCGTCTTGCAAGACAGCCATCATCACGAAGGTTGGCAAGAAAGTAAGTATGAACACCCACTTCATGGCGAATTATGCCTGTGTGTGCGAGCGTAAGTATCAGTACCTAAGCTGAGTGCACATAAGTCATGGTTTCATATATTATTATAGTTATTGCCTGCCAAAAATTATCCGAGGTAAAATTGTCCTGTGACTAATAGCCTATGTGCTATTCCAGCTTGTAATCTATCTCTATGCCTAATTACATCCAGATCCGTTCAGCCGGTACTTGATTGAGTAACAAACATCCATCCAAACATACAAAATAGTTATATAAGATACAAGAGCGGTAAGTTGGTCTTTACAAACGAGTAGACAAATGTAAGCCCGAGACGAAGTCGAGGGTTACCATAGTCACGAGTTTGTAAAGACCAATATCCGCTCGTGTGTCATACAACGTTTTTCGACATATTATATAAATATAATATAATTAAACAAACTTTTTCATTATGCATTAAAAATTATTGTTAATCATAGCGTTCTCGCGATTTTGGCGGCAAGAGACCATTTTCTGCAATTGGCGCCTCATTCAAGATATCAGGTGGAGTAGATTCCATATTCACCTATATCTGATTCCTCGCTTGAACACATATTCTAATTAATATTATAATTAAAAGTCGCAAACTCGCAACGATCTTTGACGTTTCTAATTGAAAATGGCGCGAATTTGCAAATGGGGAAACATGTGCGTTTTTAAAATAAGAACGCGCTTCCGTTTTAGTCTGCGTCTGCGTGAAACATTTTAGAAGAATTATATTATATTGTTAATTGTAATATTTATTGTACCAATTGGATTTTTTTGACAAAATCATTTAAGTTACATTTTTTTAATTGTCTCCTCGAGCCCTTTATATTGATACCCCACTCGATAGGTTAAAAAAGCTGAAGTCATTAAAATGGCACCGAAGCTCAGATATTTTAATTTTTATATACCTATCCAGTATCATTCTCACTATTTAGAGTCTAACGACACCTTTCAAGCTAAAATCTATCATCCACAGGGCTTAGAATAATCAGGGTTAGGCTACAGTGTGCCAAAGAAATATGACATCATACATAGGTAAATACACTCGAAAAAAACATAAGTGTAACAGTCGGGTAATTAGAACTACATCTATTGTCTCATTTTTTCTTCAATATTAAAGTGCGACAAACCTTCTGAGCAAAAAGTGTTTTGCAAAAAAAAACGCGTAAGGAACGCTTCCGGAACGGACGCAGACGGAAGCATTTTTGGCTGACGGATGCAGACGGATTGAATTCTTATAACTATATTGTTTATGGGTATTTAAAAAAATACCGTAAAGAATACGCACGGCGCCATACATCGGAGCGTGCGGTAAAGTAGGTAGGTACTTAGGTGAGAGTACCTACTTTACCGCTCGCTCCATTGTATGGTCCGTAATTTTGAACTTTCGAACAATGTATACAGGCTTCGTAAATGCATTTTATGAGCAAATGTGTCGAAAAATATATATTTTTTTGGGTTCCGTACCAAAATGGTAAAAGGAACCCTTATTGTGTGACTAAATCTGTCCGTCTGTCATAGCTAGATATCTCAAGAACTTGATATTTGGAATATTTATTTTAAGACGACGTTTTACCAACTATTTTGCAAATAAGAAAGTAATAAAAATGTACTACTAGGGCATGTGAAAGGGTACATTTCTATATTAAAGAGCGCTATTTGCACATTGTCAAATATTTTTTCTTTTTTTTAAACCAGCATGGTTTTCATATAAAAAATTAAAATTGTGACCGTTCCCACACACCGTTCACAACATTACGCTACGAGCAATAGGAGCGGAGCATTCATGAACAATTTATAATGCCCGTCGTAGCTTCTGAAGTAAAAGCGCTCATGTAGGCCTGTGTAAAATAAAATATTTTAAATTTAATTAGTAGGTAGATACATATTAACCGATAAATAGCGAATTGCTGGATAGTTTCCCACACCCACGGACAAGGATAAAGGGAGTTTACAATTATTTGAATTAATTCATTACAGTTGCGGCTTCCTGAATATATGGATGCCATACTGTATGGACTCCTGCAAAAACGCGGCTCACTACTGCCTCAACTGTGGGAACCTACAGACGATAGAACATTTTTTTTGGAATAAGTTCCAAGGGGGTATGCTAGTAATATATTATTCTAAGGCTTGCTACACACGTTAAATTCGCACGGACCAAATTTTGTGGTCATTATCGGCTGTGTGCCTAATATCGACCACATTGCAGCCACGTCGCAACCACAACGCAACCACCAGCGACAGCGCGATCTAGCACTTACGCAACCGCTAGAAGCCGTAGTGACACTTAGCACACGTAACCACAGCTTGACTTGAACAAGCCAAACTGTATGAAAAACAGGAAGCTTAAAAATAAAGAAAATCTTGAAATATGTGAAGTGATTTAAAAATATTTGTGTTGTTATCTGTACTTACCTATTTTATTTACTTACCTACTCTGTTCCTGTTCTGCTGAAAATTGAATAGAAAAAAGCTGCGGTTTATATTGCAACTCCCTAAACATGGTTACTTTTCAATGACTAGCCAATTCATTTTCAGCCATCAATGAAAGACTTAATTTATACAAATTCACATTCCCAAAAAAAAAAAACCGGTCAAGTCCGGGTCGGATTTCCACATGAAATCCGTACCATAAAACGAAAAAACTCGTTTCTTGTACGCATATATATTTCTAAAAATTTAATTAAAAATTAAAGGGGGCTCCTTTAATTTAATTAATTCTCATTATTGTTTAGCGGCATAGAAATACACATTCTGTGAAAATGTCAACTGTCTAGCTATAACGATTCTAGAGATACAGCCCAATGACAGACGGACGGACGAACGAACAGCGGAGGCTTAGTAATCTATACTAATATTATAAAGAGGTAACATTTGTTTGTAAGTTTGTAATTTGTAAGTTTGTATGTAGGGGGTAAGCTCAGGAACTACTGGTACGATTTGAAAACTTGTTTCACTTGTAGAAAGCTACATTATTCGTGAGTGCTATAGGCTATAAATTATAAAGATTTCATGCATATTAGTTGAACTATCTCAATTTTTGTCTATCCAGGCGGAAAAAAATAGCTCTTACAACAGAGTTATTTGCGTGCGCTGCCTTAACAGTTGTATATAATTGAAAACAATGTATCGCAACCTGGTCCGCCTAGAATAGTTCTACAAAAAAGTCCGCAGCACCATATTTCTATCTTTTATATTTTAGCAGATATAGTAGCTTTTATGTGTTAAAAAAAGTATTTTTCGACGTACTTATCTTTGGACGATTTTTTAAACAACAAAATATTAAACCTTATCGAAAAAAATTTTATTATGATCACAAGAACATCATAGAGATACGATTTGCCCTGAACAGTATGTCAATTCGTTGAATAGTTTCGAAGCTAATATAAAATTACTAAATCGCAAAACGCCGCCCGCGCCGTCCATTCACGAACCGCATTAGAACATGCTTTGTACGAACGTTTTATCCATTTACCCATAGACGGCGTTGTGCAATTACGTCATTTTTCTGAATCGTGGTGTTAAGATTTTCCGCGGATTAATGACCCTCTCCAGTTATTATTTAACTTTTGTCGTTTGGTTGGTGAGTTGTACGTAGTTGGTTGAATGTTGTTGGTCTTTAAAATTGTTTTGGTTGCTCGGTTTCTCAAAACCCAATTACAATATTACTTCGTTCTCATTCTTAGAGTTCGAAGCTGTGATATTTCTGTTTTTGGGATATCGGACAGTTTCAGCGATTGTTTATCATGCCTAAAAGGATATCACAACTTTCCCGTCAGACATCCCAGACATGAGACAAGAGCAGCTCGAGTACGCCGTACGGAAGAGCCTCTCGAGGAATAGAGAAAATATTTCGCAAGCACGCGCTGGGAAATCTAGCTCCGAGCGTTCACAGCGGCTTGCTAACCAAAGCTGGAGAACATCGCAGGTCCGTGCTCGGGAATCTAGCGCTGAACGTGCACAGCGTCTCAGTGATTTAAAGCAGCATGTCTCTGCAACAAGGGACAGGGAGTCTAACGCTGAGCGCTCGCAGCGGCTCGCTAGCCTAGCTACATACATATTATTATGCAATAAAAACGAAACCCTCCTTTTGGCCGTCAGGAAATAAATCATATCAGTCAGTACTAACCGAACCACACTCATAATTTCATCACAAGTTAAAATGTTTACCGCCCAACGAAGTGGGCATGGGTCAGCTAGTATTTAATATTAGGGGAGACCGGGTACAAAAGTAACGGCGGGTCGAAAGTAACAAGTGTTCTGTAGGTGTACTAAATCATCAAAACACCTCTTCACTGCCGTCAGGCGAATGCTGGTGGCGCCCCTCTCCCTTGAATTCAGTCGCCGCGCGCGCCACTCACTCCTTGAATGTGTGACAGGTCACTACGTGATTTTAATAATCAATAGTAAGTTTTTTGATGTTTACTTATTAAAAATGTTTTCATAGTATTAAAAGAATGATATTAATCTGAATATTTGCATATTGATTAAATTGATTGTACAGTGTTTTAATCCGTTTTTGTGTAGCACATTCCGTTTCAAGGTAATGTTTCATGTTTTAACGAAAACGTAGTTGGGTACAAAAGTAACAAAGCTCTATACAACTAACATGTTACTTTTGTCTCCGTATTGATTTACGAATGTATTTTTCTATGTTTTTCTTTATTTCAACAGAATGCCGCGTCAAGGCATAAGAACCACCGTACGAGGGGCTACTAACATGGAAATATACCGAAGAGCTACTGAAGAGCATTTAAAATGGAAATGTTCACTAGTGTTATAAATACAAAGTTTCTATAAAAATAATTTGAGATTTAATATGTCTACAATGCGATCCGTATTCCGACCTCGCCGCCGAGGTCCAGCGCGACGACCCTGTAAATCTCCCCCCGTCTTTTGCCAAATGAGCCAGCCCGCGAAGCTGAGCCTTTAGCTTTGAACTCCCCAAATAATGGAAACATGACCCAGCCAGTCCCTTGCTGCCCTCCCCCAAACGATGCCGCTGAGTCGAGGTCCGTACCCCACAGGGGGTGCCCTCAGCGAGCGGAGTTTTAGTATATTTTATATAGCCTTGGCTGGGGGCCTTAAATTCACCTAGGCCACCACAGGCAAGTCCGGTTAAGTAGCTAAGGCTTTCTAGAGTCGTTAGCTGCGAGAGGCCATAATCAAAAAAAAAAAAAAATGTCTACAATCATATTCATTTCAAACTCCTCTGTCCTGTTCCTTTCAACCCACAACGTGTTACTTTCGACCTGCCACCGTGGTCAAAAGTAGGAACAACTGACATATAAAATTCATAATTAAAATACAATAAACTAAGATATATTAAGATAGTAATGTAAAGAAAATTAACCAAATTTATAAATGGCTACAAAAAATTCATAAAAAAAATAAAACATTACCAGAAACAAATGTAAAAGTACAAAATGTTACGTTTGTACCTAATTTATAGCTGATGTAGGTACCTACTACATAAATATAAAAATTTATTAATAAAATATTTTACCCTCTGATGAAAACTTAATTGTGTAAAATGTTTTATCATTATTTATGGCCGTGCCATTATGAATCACTTGTTGTTAATCAGACAAATTGGACAGAATTACATTTTAAATCAAGTTATCAGTTCTTAGAAAAACCAAATTGAAGAGAACGATAGATAACAGGTATTAACTTGAATGAACAGGATAATGCGTACAGATAGTAATATTTTTCCGTTTCTCCGCTCTGCTGCCTCACTCTGCGCAAATGGACAAGCACGTTTATCATCTACAAAACCTAACTGCGTACAAAATTACTTACGGAAACACAATGTCTAAGTTGGGCGTCGAGAAGTATTCCTCCACATTGCTTTTATGTTATTATATAGATTTATTACCTATGTTTTTGTAGAATTTAATATTATTTTTAAAGTACGATTTTCCCTACTACGAAGTTTAGGAAGGATTTTAAGTACCTACATTTCGGGTTAGATTTGATCATGAAAGTAGGAAGCGGGTAGGGTATTTTCGTTAATTCAGAAAGTGGGGCAAGATTTGGTTACAAATAAATACGCAGTAATTATTGAACTAGATTTTTATTCGAGAAATTCTTATTTTAATTCGGGCTTTTTTTAATTGCATGTAATTTTCTAGCCTCATTATATTTATTTTTACAAGAAACTTTCTGAAGCTTGGTAAATAAAATATTCAATTTCATATGTTATTGCTCTGCAAATACAACGCCTGCCAGTTTTAACTTAGCAAAAGTCATCTAACAAAATGTTATAAGTATGCACAGAGCAGGTTCGACAGCCTGTTTCAAACAGTAAACCGATATCAATTTATAAAATGGCAGTGGTCAGGGCACATTGCTCGTAGAACAAACGGTCGACAAGTTCTGTAGCGTCGCGTACCCAAAGATTCAGCGATGAAAGGCCCACTAGGTGGACCGATGATGGCCTGGTGAGTGTCGCGGGTAGCCGATGGATGCGAGACGCACAGGACTGGTTTATATGCCGACACTTGGGGGAGACCTTTGTCCAGAAGTGGACGTCTTTCGGCTGAAATGATGCTGATGATGATGATAAAACATAATTGGTTAATATTAAATTTCTCCGTTTCTCCGCTTTGCTGCCTCGCTCCTCTGTAATGGACAGGCACCCAAAGTCAAGGTTCATTGTACCACTAATTTTATATTGATTTGCCTACTTTTTGTAGTTACCTATACAGTCGTCAGTCTAGATATCGCACACATTTCTAAGAATAATTTGTGACAAGATGAGTTTTTCAAAATAAATAGGTTCAATTTTTTTTTCCTTCTTTGGTAACTGAGCCGATGACGACTATTCTGCCGGTGCCATGATTCAAATTGAAAAAAAAAAAAATTGAAACGTCAATCTAACAGTTGCCCATAGACGAACTAAGACGTGCATCTTTTAAAAGTAAAGTTTCAGCGTGAATTTCTTCAACGCGGATATTTAGTAAGGAGATTAGGTGAAGCAAAAACTAAATAATAGAACCCAGTACACTTCCTTGTTCTGTGGCGATGACCTTGACCTCGGTTTCGGACGCAGGCGCGGAAGACTGTGACGTAATGGAAGGTGCGTAGTCCCCAATTTAGCCGATGTCAAGCGATGCGTCATTCTTTACTTGGCTTGATGTATCGGGATAATGATTTGTTTTCATGGGGTCGACCCATGACAACAAAGGAATCGAAGGTCGGTTCGTTATCTCTATTCACCATCGATTAACGTTTGAACTAACAAGCAAAAAATAACTAGGAAGGACTACTAGACAAAGTTACGTTCTATCAACCATAACGATAGTCAAAATTTCAAAACGTTTGAGATTGACGACGTGATATTCCGGTGATGCTTGTCAATCCCATATATATTATGGATTTGGCAATCGTTCGCGTTGATACAATGTCACCGTGTCCAATGCAAGTTGTGTTATTTTAGTTAAAAAGAGATCTGAATATTGAAGGTCCTATTAAGTGCTGGTTTTTTGGGGTTCCGTACCCAAAGGGTAACCAACGGAACCCTATTACTGAGCCTCTGCTGTCCGTCCGTCCATTCGTCTGTCTGTCAGCGGGCTGTATCTCAAGAACCGTAATTGGTAGACAATTGAAATTTTCACAAATTGTGTATTCTATTGCCGCTATAACAACAATTATTAAAAATTAAGGTTTAGGTATGGTGCGGAACCCTTCGTGTGCGAGTCTGACTCGCACTTGGCCGCTTTCAGGAAAACCTTTTTTATAATAATTAGTTTACACGAGTATTGAGCACAGGCATACTGCCCCAGTTTGACACTTACGCAGACTTGTTCGGGTATAATGCTTTTAGCAGCTGGGTTCGATTACCAAGCAAGAAAACACTGTTGTCGTGGATTTTCTCTGTGGATTCGTTTGTAAAAATTACGATTGAAAATTAATTACATTACCATTCGTTATGGGCGAAAGAAATATCTAGCGGTAAATTGGAAGACCCACCCAGCCGTATTGAATTGGGATCTATAAATAAACATTATCCCTGAGCAATACGGGCTAGGGAACTAGGAATTACGTCATCTGATAGTCTGCCGCCAATGTGACGTCACACATTCATTCTTTACAAAATAATCTATTTTTTTATCTGTGGAAGCACATTAGTGGGGCAAGGCCGATTCACACTGTCGCGTGTTGACATGTTATTTATTTGTAATGGAGTGAAATGGTTTTTAACAATTTTTTTTAAATAGCCCGTTTCTCGTGGCTTTGCTTTGTTCTTTTCATTAGGATTTCCATTTTCTGGGTTATCCAAAAGGCTAATCTAGAAAATGGAAATGGGCATTAAAATAGCATTTTGCGATACAGTTCCTTTTTTACCAAAGAATGATTTTTCATTATTGGTACACTGGTTAGCTGTGTCTAAATATAGCTTCTAAAGCAAATGAAACAATTTAGTGTTTACATTATATATACTATTAATAGAAAAAAAAAATATTGCATTAGCACACACCATTTGTAAAGGCGGTCACCACGATAGGAAACTTTAATTCAAGAAGTAAGGTAAATTCGTTAAAGAAAATATTAAAAAAAAAAACAGAATGAAACCAGTTCAGTTCATATGAATTCATTACAAGCAAATTTAATTTACACTAAAAATGGGTTACTTTTTAGATTTAATCATCTTCTAACAAACGAGGTATTTTTACTGTAGAAATTACAATGAAAAGGTTAACAAACTTTATTATTAATTAACTTAAAATTCCACTTAGATTTCATCGAACTCGTGTTGTAATTTATGACATCTCGTGCCACAAAAACTTATTATTTTCCTGTATTTCTTCTACAGGAGATTTTTTTTTCGTATGTCGATTTGTCTGATACTACAAGCCCTTTGCCACGGTCACGCCTTCTTGCAAGTCGAAATTATGCCACGAGATCCAAGTTTTGGTCTGCCCGTTTGGCGATTTTCATCGAAATCCATTCAGTAGTTGAGACGTGATTGACTTCCATATTTATAATATTAGTATATAAGATATTTAACGCAAATTTACCATTTTATTTTCGGGACCTGCTAATGTGCCTGCCAGTTTTCCTTAAAATACATGTCACTTGGGAAATTTATTATTATGTACTTAGGTAAATAATTTTAACAAAACAATTTTATATGAAAACAAAAACCCAGCGTCAGCGATAACTTCACCCAGTGTGATCCGACCGTAACCGATGACTCACTTTAGTTGTAAGTACTAATGAAATGAATCGTGCTCAGCCGGCTACAGTGTGCTGAGCTCTTTCGACTCTCAGTGTCGTGTTGATATTGCTAGAGGCTACTCGCTCCATATTGTTATTAAACAAGTGCTATTTCTATTGTGTTAAAGTTTAACTAGGTAAGTGATGTGTTCATGTTACCTATTTTCCTTAAGCGACATTTCTAAGAGATTTTCTGAAGACGTGTCATATTTTTTTTTGTTTGTTCTATTATTGTAATTTCGTTCGGCGCGGAAGAGGACGAGGTTATTGTATCTTAGACGCGTGTAACGTAATGTATATTTAGTTACGTGGTTTTGCGATAGTGGTTGTCATACGGTTAGTGGTGAAAGTAAGAGAAAACAGGGTGTTGGCACCAGTCTATGTATGTCTATACGTTGTTTTCCCTTTTTCTATGACGTCAGTGGTCTTTTACTTTTTCACGGGAGTGCCATCGAAGTGATTAAAGTAATTATGGTGCCTCGTAGTCTTTTCCGTCGCAAGGTCACCATTAAATAATAGCGTGGAATGTTTCTACTGGTCTAAATACTTTTTGTATGTGAAATGTAAATGCTATTGAAAATGTTTCGAAAAAGTGGGTACCTACATTACTCAGCCTTGCGTGAACGGCTGAATGGTTTTGGATGTAATTTGGCATGCAGATAAAATATGTTCGGGATTACGAAACGAATAGGAAAATTTAGGTATATTGTAGTGGATGTGTCTATCTGTTTGTACCCACAATTACCAAGAAAAACTTGACTTTTCAAACCTTTCCGAGTCTAATGACGTGTTGTTTATCTATGTACAATCCCAGAATATAATAACATACCTACATTTTTCCCCTGCGACACTTATACCGGTAACAATGGCCTTAGTGCGAGTTTATTAACGTTCTCGATCGCGTTAGCGTAAACGTCATTTTGAATAAACGATGTCTCACCAGACTGCGTTTAAGTATTCAGTGGCAAGGTTTAAGGTAACAATAACGGAAAACCGTTCTTTTTTTTTAATTTGACGTAATCGAATGTTTACTTTAACGCGATCGAGTACGTTAAAAACTCACACTTAAGTAGTAACTGCCTCGTTGGGTCTCTATCCGCCACTGCTGAGCGTGAGTTCTTGGGTTTGATTCCCGGATCGGGCAAGATTTTTTCAATAGCAGCCCCGTGTTTGGAAGCTGGCGGTGGGAAATCGTCAAATGACTCCTTCCGCTCAGGGCGGAGAGGATGGGAGTGTCAGACTCTTACTGACTAAAACCCATCCGTGCTCCTTTTAATGCCCTTTGCGTTCCAGGGCCGCGGTGAGACTTTCGATTAAATTCCACAACAAAGTCTAAAGTCATGTGCAGGACCATACCTGCGTTTGCGCACGCACTTTGTTAATCTCCTATAAAAGTTTTATGGTCGATTTAGAAATAATGAACAGCCATTAGTTTTGGCTGATGGAGCAGACATGTGTTAGAGTGGAGACCGCATATGAGCAAAAGTAGTGTGGGACGCCCTGCAGCACGATGGACCAATGATTTAAAGAAGGTGGCTGGCAGCGAATGGATGCGGACTGCAAGACCGGGATGGTTGGGGCTCTTTGGAGGAGGTTTACGTTCAGCAGTGGACGGCAATTGGCTGATGATGATTCGTTTTAAACTTGGAGTCATCCTATTGTTTGTTACTTATACGATTTTCAGAACTGTCTTTTCCTTCTGATATTAGGTACTAACTATAGCAATGCAAACAGTCAAAGGTTAAACCATAAAAGCCAAATATACCTATTTGCTTTGAGACTGAGGAAAAAGTATAAGTACTTACTTATGTTAATGAAATGAAACGAAGAACCCGAGAGTTTCTAAACCACGTTTTCGAACCACATTCTCGATAAAATTAATGGTCAATAACGTGGGTAAATCTAAATATGACTTTCTAAATCTATAAGTTAAAATCAAGAAATCATTTTTTTTTTAATCCTAAATTACTGGATGGTTAAATTACTAAGCAAGTTAAATAACTATATTTTGAAAGCAAAGATTTTACCAAATAAATATTTACATTCATTTTTATTTTACATTCTTCTTCATACTTTAAATATAAAAATCAATTTGGAATGCGTTTGTGTTCGTCGTGAGTTCGCTCTTGCGACATAATATATTTGTTTTTTTTTTTTTTGGTTAGTACTGGAATGGTTTTTTAAACAAAAGTAAAATATTTTAGGTGGTTCGAAGTTCACCGATCATGATCATCATCAACAATCGATTTCTTTCATATTTTTTTTTTTTTTTTGGTTAGTACTGGAATGGTTTTTTAAACAAAAGTAAAATATTTTAGGTGGTTCGAAGTTCACCGATCATGATCATCATCAACAATCGATTTCTTTCATATTTTGCGATGAATTGTCTGCAAACCTTTTTTATTATTTTAGATGGGTTTGCTTTTGACTCTAGTCTAGGTCCGCGATGACAGAGACAAAGTCTACGATGAAGCGAGCAACCCAGAACTATAGTTTACGCCAGATAAACGTGGAATAAAGTACATAAATTTTGAACCATTTTTCATTACTAGAAAACGTAAAGGATCACGATAGAAGTCGATTCAGGACACCTTTATGTCATTATTTCTGATTTTGATCTTAAGAAAGTCAATAAATGTATGTGGGTCAATGTACTTTATTCCACGTTTATCTGGCGTAAACTATAGCTTGTTCACTCTAATTTTGAAAAGATTACGGTTGCAAGCGTTGGATTTTTGCATCGCACTTTACTTTTTTATGTAGACCAACACAACACCTTAATGAACCTAATGAAAATTCTGAAAACGAGGTTGTTCGCAGTACTATTATCGTTTCGCCTCATTATTCAGTTGTTGTATAGTCAATACCTTGTATTGTAGCATTCCAGGTACACATGTACTAAAGATGTCTGCGTATAAGCATAGCTATGTCTACCCACTATACAAGCCAACAACTGTTTGTAAGAACCAGTTTGTTGCTATTCAATGTTACATCATAATATTAAATATTTTACAAATGGCTGGGTCTTTGCTAGGTATCGTGAATTAGTTTCTTCTATAATATTTTTATTTTATAATTATTATAATAATCCTTGACTCGGTCGAATTGCATCTAGGAAGAGTTTTCGGTTACCATATTTGCTCAATAAATTATTTACTTTCTTTCTTACCATTATAGCATTCATCGTTTTTAAAAGCTATTATTTTTTATTACATAGGTAGGTACTGACAGTGTTTTTATAAATTAAATTAACTAAAGAAACATTATCTACAGTAGCGGTACATGAGTGGACTTGTTGCTATCAGCCATTCTCTACCAGTCAACTTAGTTGGCAGAAAATAAATAACATTTAATTGTTTTTGTTTTTTTCTTTATCGTAACGTGTTCTCGTGTGTGAACTTTTTCAAGTTAATTTAATTTGACCTTGTAGACTGGCTAGTGAATAGGATGTTGTACATATAGTTTCATAAATCGATATACTTCATGAATGGAATTTAATGGGACCATTTGAAAGTAGTCATCTAATGATCACTAGGTACAGCATATACCACAAGATTACGTATTTCAAACATCGAAAGTTTGTAATAGATCTTGTTATTGTGAACTGTTGAATATCACTTCAAATTCAATTAATTCTCCCGAAATTCTATAGCAGCACGATGACATTTAAAAAAAAACGTTCGTTTGTCTAGCGCGCACGACCCGTTTGAATATTATTATTGTTTGGTTGATGAAATATAAAACTAAACTTTACTTTTACTATTACAATTATCACAGCTATTATATTCCCTTAACAAGGGTGGCAAAGGCACACCCACTGTGTCAGTTTATTAGTTCCGTCCCAGCCTATTGCCAAGTAACTGGCATACATCCTGGTCGGTTGATAGGCAAAAGGTATTGTATTATCAATTATTAGCCTAGGCTTTGCCCTACTATATTGGGCTCGACTTCCAAGCAAATCAGTCGCAACTGAGTACCAATGTCTTAACATGGAAAGACTACCTGACCTCCATAACCCAATAAATGGGTAACATGGCTATGATGAAAATATAGTATAGAATTTAAATATTCCGCTTTGCAGTTATTTGAAGTATTTTTTATGTTACCATCGGCAATTGATAATCAAATTACGTTGATGTACCAGTTAAAAATCGATTAAGATAAGCATCCAAGGCAATGTTAGAAGGCCAAATTCATTTGTATACTTGCATCAATTGTTTTTTTATGTCTGCGGTAAAGACACAACGGTAAAAACCTGTGTTTCCTACATTCACAAAAGCATCCACTATTTCGTTTACATATTTTTTTATTGGTAGGCCGTTAGAATTTACTATTAATAATAGATAAATATATTCCAATCTATTTTGAAATATTCTTATCTAAAATTAAAAGTGATCTTTTGTAAACCTGTCCTTCCACTACAAGTAAGAGATTCGCTTACAGTTAACTTCGCCTGAATCACGTTAAGATTTAATAGAATAGCTAACTCTGTGTGTTGATTTGCATACCTAACATAATGTTAAGTATGCATGTTGTTGTAAGCTATAAAAAAAAAGAAAAAGATTGATATGACGCGTACAATAAAAAAAAATAAGCTACGTAAGTTAGGAAGATAACCGCGCAAAACAGCCAGAGCTGGTTTTCATCGGCAGCCGGCTGTCATAATGGGTCATTAGTTTGAAGTCTCGCAAGTGGAGTTCAAGAAATAATTCTAGGAAATGGCGATGTGTCAATGACGCTTAACTTTTTGAAAACACACATTTTTAATGAATTACCCAATGATTTCTCTATTGTCACAATAATTACTCACTTAGGTGACGCATTGTTTCGATTTCGAGCAAACCAGTTTATAAAGTTTATTACTTAAATAATTTATTGTTGTAGAATCCTAATTTACTGAGCGTGCTTAGTGATAGGCGAATACATTAGAGAAGTAGGTAATGTAGGTACATAGTTGAGTCGTCCTCCAAATTCTACATAGTTGGAAGGGTCAAGCTGGACAGAAACTGGTGGAGGCATATCATCCGCTCTCGCTGCAACCCTGATGCTGTCCACTATCCTTAAGGTGCTTTCATAAAGAAACGGATTTACAGACAGGTCGGTATGGGTTGGTACCTTTTGGTGCAGGTAAAATAGACCCATGTTATTTTCACATGTAATATAGACACAGGTTGCACTATGAACAAATTTGCCGGTTTCTTTATACAAGTTTTATCTACACTGATCAGTACTGTAGTACCGAAAACCTGCCGCTTTCAGTCACCTTTAGACAGAATGGACTGATCACACACACACACAGAGAAAGTAATAATAATAATAATAATAATAATAATATCCTTGGACATTTCACACAACGCCATATAGTCCCAAGCTAAGCAACCTAATGCTTGTGTTATGGTAACGATATGGCTGATAAACTACTTATATACATTTTTTTTTTTGTAAATACATACATAATATAGATAGAAAAACACCCAGACTCAGAACAAATACATGTAGGTCTTACAAATATCTGTTCCGTGCGGGAATCGAACCCGCGACACGCAGCGCAGCAGTCGGTCGCCCAACCACTGCGCCAACCGTGTCGTCAAAGTACATAGTAAGTTACGGCATTTCATTTCGCATAGGCACTGTAAGACTATAATTATTATGTTTTGAGGGTAGGCGGTACAGAGAGTAAAGTCCCACATACCCCCATTGAAAAGGGAGGATCCTCCACCAAGGGGGTTGTGGTACCTGGGGGGCTACTGCCCGATAGTTCACATTCGAGCTGATGTATATGTTCAAATCGCACGGTAAACTTGCTTGCGAGATTTTGGATTTTTTAGTTCGCCGCCAGTCGGATAGATGGCGTCGCGGTTATTTTTGTTGCGATGCAGTTTGTTTCTTTGGTTATTCTTGTGGCGACATATCAATGTCGCTACAATGTCCTCTAACAACCTCAATGTAAGTACGTTATGTTCTGTATTTAGGCACTCTTCAATAGGTAGGCAGTGTAGGCACTTTGCACTAAAATACAAAGTTCCTACAAACTGAAACAATATACATTAAAATAATTATAGGTACTATGATAGCAGGCATCCGGTTAATTCTGCTCTATCGCCAACAGGATAGTGATGTGATAATGAACAATCCTAATATTTAAAATTCTTCCGTTACTGAGTAAGTCACTGACAGATAACGTCCAGCCGAAACTAATGGTCGCAGAGAGCTGAAATTTGGCACGTAGGTTCCTTGGAGTGTGTAGGGGACCACTAACAGAGGATTTGTCGAAATTCCTACGGGAATGGGAAAAACGGGATAAGCTAGTCCTACTAATATTATAAATGCGAAAGTTTGTGAGGATGGATGTATGTGTATGTGTATGTATGTTTGTTACCCTTTCACGAAAAAACTACTGGACGGATTACGATGAAATTTGGTATGTAGGTAGCTGAAGACCCAGAATAACACATAGGCTACTTTTTATCCCGGAATTCCCGAGGGATCGGTATTTACACGGGAATAACGAGAATTTATACGCGGACGAAGTCGCGGGCGGCTTCTAGTATTAAATAAATTCAAATATTTGTCAGTAAAAACGAATAAAATAACCATAATGACCAAAATTTATATTAAAATGACGACCACTCGGATCTTAGAAAGACCGTGAATATCCAAGTTTTAAGCTCACGAAAGCCAATCCAAAGCTGAAGCAAATATTCAAAAATGTATTTTTAGCTGCTTTATTTAATTTGTCTGGTTGGTTATTTGGACATAATATGATACGCAGTATCTGTCCATTATCTATTCGATAAAACACGATTATAAAAATTACGAACAATTTAGTAATGACCTTGACGGGAAATTATCTCGTGTCCCGAGGGCAATCTAATTAATCTAACAATTAGACAGGTTTATGGCAATAGACTGGCTTGTCTCCTTTTAGACACGTACACATTTTTGGGGGGCCGAGTCACCCGCGTCCGTAGGAGAATACCCTTCAGCGAATCCCTACACGTGGTCCCCGGGTGGTGCTAAACAGGTGACACTAACCGCCTCCGTGGTCTAGTGGTTAAACCACCTGATTCAGACCCAGAGGTCCCGGGTTCGATTCCCAGCGGGGGCAAATTTTTTGGTCGGTTTGGTTGGTGGTAGGACTTGTTCTAAATCCGCCTGGCAAGCTACCACCATCATGACTTAGTCTGTCGCCATAACAACAATGTTAACAGCATTGTTGTGTTCCGGCAGTTAGAGGTATGATAGCCAGTTCCTCTGTGTAAGAGGATTCCGGGTGAAACTCGCTTCCATCTTCGGCCTAATCATCACTTTCCATCAGGTGGGATTTGGGCCGAGTTTCCCCGATTTGCATAAAAAAAAAAGTGAGACTCAAACAAAATGTTATGTTAATAAATGTAATGTTAAATGATTAACGTACTGACAAACAAACAAATGACCCAGAGGCAGGTATTATTGTCAATTTTAATTTATTATTTATATTATTTTCCTAAACAGGGTTATTTGTAAAACACCGACAACCTTGCAGGACTGTATTACTATCAAAATCAATATTTCGTTGTCCTATCTATCACATTACAACTGCATTATATTTTGCTGTACCAATGAGTATTTTTCTTTTTAATATCCCTCATATTCGAAACCAATATGGTGTTATTTAAATGTGGTATAATCCCAAACTCGTAAAACAATGATCTAAATAATCTAATACATTTTTATTCATATCACATATTTTATCTGTAGTTTATAAGTAAGTATTATCTAACAGCAACTCAGTATCGACGTTACGAAAATCATTAAAAATTACATTCCCATTATCATTACCAATTATGATAATCAGATAATATCTAATATCGTTTGAAACATTAAAATACCTACCTATATTTTATGACCCAAGTCATATTCAAATAAATGCTAAGAAGTCTAATAAAATAAAAAAATTAAACAAAAAGTCATTTATTCAAATTTGGCTGAGAGCCAGCACTTTTCGAACGTCAAGTTTTTACAAAAGACAGTCCCCCAAAACGCCCGCAAGTGTTTTAACTGTGGCGAAGAAATGGCCAAAAAACTCCTCAGCAAGACATCTGTCTGTTACATTCTAAGAACTTGAATTTATACAATAATATGAAAAATTAATTAATACATGATACAAAAAAAAAAAAAATTATCACTTATGTTATGACTTCATGAGCGTGATAAAACGAAATGCACACTCAAGCATTAATAAGTTGCCTAGCTAAATAAGCCTCCAGGAATAAAATTAATGTGCCTGACTTCACGCACAATGGTAGAATTTAACGACACAACCGTAACTCAAACCACACGTGATAAACTAGGGCCGGCAGAGTAAATTAATAATCATTTAACCGTTAAAACAATTGATTAAAAGACTAAAATGAAGCATCAAGAAATGAAATTCCCAGCGCTGTCAGCTAGTAATGTAGTGGCATTGCCTAGCTATATGGCTTAGCCTCTGGCCAAAGCAGACTTTTCGAAATGTCTTTGAAATGTACGGAGCTGATGAGGGAAACTAATTCTTGGGATGAAAAGTGCGGTTAAAAAGCCCTGTATAATAATACTCCGTTTTGTACACTTATTGTTAGTGAACCAAATAAGGTAACAAGAGGAGGATGTCTGGAAGAGATCGCTCTGTGCAATAATTCCGCTTATTGTAAACTTGTTTGTTCATGTTTTTCCTGCAGAATATTTGTCATGAGGTGTGCAATAAAGTTCCTAACTATATTCTAATCCTAATTTATATAATTCTTCCGTTACTGAGTGAGTGAGTGAGTGAGTGACAGACATCGCACATAAATAAATGATATTATTAATAGAAGAACAAATAATACTTCAACATTTCCTAATAAATTGATACCATTTAATGGAAAATACTTATTTATTGCAAACAACACCAATATAATAAACATTGCCGTTGTTATCAGATTAGTCCAAGCTTATTTTTTATTTAATGCAAATTAAATTCCTCTTACATGAGCGCATAGTTATTTTGAATAAAGATTAAACGGAATGTACGATAATAGACGGATACAAAACCATTGCAGTCAGGGAATGTGTGACCAATTCACAACCACTAATTTGCCGTTTTGACATTTCAAATAACTGTCATAAGAGTAGAGCATGCAATACCGCAGTATATCTTCAATACCGCGAAATTTGCGATATTGTGAAATTAGTAAATCGTTAAAAGGGATTCAAATAAAACTGTTTTTCATTGAAAATGTTTACGTTAAAGGCATAAAATATCAATATTATCATTTAAAGAACTTCTAGTTTTATTCCAATGTATCCAGCAAGCCGAAACTGCTCTCTCAGCTTCTACACTCGTTGGTGTAATGCTTAGCAGTTAGTTATATACAGTCTCCAGATATTTACCTCATGTTTCTCCGGTTTCATATAAAGCGATTTCTTTTTTCAGTATTAAATCTATCCCAGGATTGAAAAATTTTTAATGGATAGATGTTTGTTATTAAATCACGCCAGACCGACTCGACGAATCTGAATGAAATTTGACAGAGAGATAGATTATATGTCTGGAATGCCAGATTGTATGTCTGGAGTAGCACAGATGCTAATTTTTATGCTAGAGATTCACACGAGCGAAGCCGCTTGTAGAAGCTAGTATAATAACTGACACGAGTCGTGAGCGCACTCTCCATTGGTCGGTTGACGACGGCAGCTGTAACGCTTCACCTTATTGGTTAGTCTTTCAATGCTCATTTATTGGGCTTGCAAGTTTCGTTTGCCCACCAAACATTGGCGAGATCACCCTGCTGCATTCGTCTATGCTCACAACTCGCGCTGCCTACTATACCAACATAAAAACTGCATGTCATTTCGCCAGCAGTGTTGTTCTCTTGTAAGAAAATAAATTTGCTCACCACACATTTTCTTTATAGACATTCACCATGAACATCGTACCAGTTGGACCCGAACCCTCCCAGATCACCTGCCCGTCGTGCCGAGCCACCATCGTCACGAGGGTCGAGAGGAAGTCCACCACAAAGACTCATGTGATCGCACTCCTTCTGTGTTTGTTCCTGTACGTACCTATTTTATTACTTTTATTTTAACTAAACTGAGCGAGCTCTTGCTTAAAAATAACAGCCACTAGAGTTGATTTAAGTTGCCCAGGTCGGCCTCTGGATTGTGACCATTTTGTTCAACGATAATCTCACCTGATTGAAAGCGATGATGATGTCGACGATGAAGATGAAGCACGCGTGGCTTGATGTATCCTATTTACTCTGGACAATAAAATCCCCAGGTTCTCTATCCGGATACACACACATTTTAGTCAAATGTGGTAGGCATTTACTGTATTTTGGTATATAACGGAATTTGTACGAAAGAGTCACCGCGACTTTGAAACGAAAGGATATTAAGAGGAACACGGATAGGTTTAGTCAGTAAGAGTCTGACACTCCCTTCCGCTCCGCCCAGAGCTAAAGGTGCCATTTGATGATTTCCTACATTTAAAAAAAGAGTCAGTCATAATTTCAGTCGGATTCGATCACTGGTACACATAGGCCTCCTCTAAGCTCTTTAAACCGACGCTGTTGAAATTGTAGAATAAATTAGATAACAGAAGTCGCTCCATTTTCAAGAACATTTTGCAAACGTTAAGTAGGTACTTACGTACCTTTTATCGCAAAACAAACATTGATTTGATATCAATATTTACTACGACGCTAGCTTGGGTGACAAACACGTGCTGAACAAACTTATAAAATCCTCGTAATACCAGTAATATGGTGATAAGTGTTGGCTGTTAGGTACGCCAATTTAATATATTCAAACTAGAATATTATATGGGTGGACAGCGGAGGACTACGGTTCCGTTGGCTACCCTTTTTTTTTTAGGGATGGGAAATCATCCAATGACTTCCCCCGCTCTGGGCGGAGCGGGAGGGAGTGTCAGACTTCTACTGACTAAAACCCATCCATGTTCCTTCATATGCCCTTTGTGTTCCGGAGCCACGGTATCTCTTTCGAATAGTCCCGCGACTCCGGATAGTCCCGCGACTCCGGTGCCGTTGGCTACCCTTGGGGTAGGTATTCCCGAGAACCCTACGCACAGCGGGCAATGAAAATCTTTTACTATTTTAAAAAAAAAACCTAAATATTTTGTTTGCTAGGACAGTGTTTGTAAAATTGCTTATACTATCATAATTTGAAACTCAGCCACATGTTTGGTGAAAGTGTCATATATCTCATAAAGGTCGTTTGGTACGTCATTCATTCACTTGTCAATGACACTTTAATCAGTACATAAGTATTTTATTGCGATAAATTAAGTTTTACCTCTCAGTAGATACCTAACTCATTATTCTACGCTTATGGCAGACAATCGTGAAATAAATAAGTAATTTATATCAGTAGGTGGATGTAGGTAAGTTCTTACTTACCGTGTCAATACTGTTAGGAAAACAAATTAGGACAAACACATAAATCCAAATGAAACCAAAAGTCTGGCTTTTAATCTGGCATGTGTAAATTAAGGCTATTTTTGAATATTACATCACATACACACAATATATGTCAGCCTGTTAGCATCCCATATTTGTAAACACTGTGTGGGCTTAAAAATGCCATTTGTATGTTTAGGACAAGTTTAAAAGATGATATTAACCAAAAAATCGAGTTAAATAATCTGCGGTTAAAATAACACCAGAATACGATTGCTATCAGGCATCATGAAGAAAGTTTACTCACTCATTATTATTTCGAAAATCTAATAGGAAATAAGTTTAAAACATTCGTGACCGTAATAACAATGACGTAGAATAAAACCTACCTACTCAAGGTTAGGTACATACAACTATCGGCCTATCGACGAAGTCGCGTGGGTATTTAATTTGCGTGCACAAATTTGACTAAAAATCTAATGATTTCCATACAACAGAGGGCCAATCCTACTAATTTTCAAACAATTTTCGCATTCGCATGTCAATCGCAAACTGTCAAAAAAGCCTTAATTTTCATACATTTTTGACAGTTGTCATCATCATTTTTGACATTTTTGACAGTTAAGATGTGAATGCGATGCGAAAGAGAAAATTAGTAGAATTGGCACACTGATTTTTAGTCAAATTTGTACATACATACCATTTTATTTAGACGCAGATAGGTACTAGTAAGAGTGGTTGCGCCAAATCAAATCCTGTCATCAATCGGCAAGGCCAATCAAATGGCAGCTCCACGCTTCGTTATATATGTCGACCCAAGATATATAACCGACATATATGTCGGCTTGTTGACAAAATTAAGAAAAAAATCCAGTTACAAATCTCATCGAAAAGCGCATGGTCACAGACAGCGATCCCAAATTATCTGAAATTCTCAACCGTGAGTCGCGAGTGTGTTTGCACTTACTGTAGGTACCTACGTAAAAAACTTTCCTAGAGGAAAGTAACATTCTATTCGCAAAAAAGTCTGTCAAAATTTAAAAATGATTGGGATTCCATTTGAAATTTCGGTAGCTGATCCCATACATTTTGGCCATCTTTGTCAGAAGCTCATAGGGCCATATGCTTGCGAACTTCTTTGCGCGTTGTATGGACCCGATCTTATGTATCGACTATTCTGTGTCGATCCATCACACGGGTATGGTGTCAAAACAACGCTTTTCATATTCTCTACCGCTGTCAGACACGCTCGCGTCAAGTGCGCGTCACGCGAGCGCAATAATGTTATTTTACTGTTGCGCGTCTTTGGTGTGTTTCGGAACGCAACGTGATCGGTATTCTACTATTTGTTTGTAGTCCCAAAATGACAGCTTATAAGCTTAAGTTTAATTTTTAATATTATAATAACGTCTGTATTCATTGAAATTTATTCGTTTCTAGTCGATTATTTAGTGAATAATATTTTTTCTCTCTACCGTCAGTAAGTTTGGTAGTTTGGTTGTCGTGCAATTGACGTGCAGTTCACGCGCAGTTTACGCGCAGTTCAAAGATTACAAGAATACCGTTTATCACTCGAACTTAAACTTAATTGCAACTGCACTAAAACTTAATCGGTGCGTCATAACATTACGTGAATTAGCCCTCAGATCGTTGATACGACAACGATGTTAAAACAATCGGCGTTTGTAGATCAACTCGGTTTGTCTACATGTTAACGAATCTGTAACCTTGGTTCGGATTGGTCTTAATTTTTGTCTAGACATAAAATTAACAAGATGTTTTCCTGTTAGCTTTAAAAATATATGATCTCAGTCGAACAAAATCGGAGTAATGAATCTGTATGTCTATTAGGGTACTATAGTTTAGGCAAAGAGATCTGCATACACATGTCTGATGGTAAGCGATGATGCGGTCTAAGATAGAGCACGCTTGCCTAGAAGTAACCTAGTTCTGTTGTGATATACGCTAAATATGGCCTGCCCAGTGCTGCGCTGCCTAAATCTGCAATTTTCGGTTTGGTATGAAGTATTCTGTTCGTAATACGGCCTGTAATCCTGCACTAAGGATACTTCATTCGATAGGTCGTCGGCTGACTCTAAATAAATTTTTCAATGAGGATTTTAATGACGAAAATATTAGGCATACAAAAAAATAAAATGAGAATAAGGACAGAACAAGCAGGATACTCGAAGCTTTATTAAGAAAAACTGGCCAAGTGCGAGTCGTACTCGCGCACTGAGGGTTCCGTAAGCAGAAGTTGCGATTTACGATTTTTGACGTATTAAAAAAAAACTACTTACTAGATCTCGTTCAAACCAATTTTCGCTGGTAGTTTACATGGTAATGTACATCATATATTTTTTTTAGTTTTATTATTCTCTTATTTTAGAAGTAAAGGGGGGGGAGACACATTTTACCACTTTGGAAGTGTCTGTCGCGCAAACTATTCAGTTTAGAAAAAAATAATCGTAGAAACCTCAATATCATTTTTGAAGACCTATCCATAGATACCCCACACGTATGGTTACGATGAATTTTTTTTTTTGAGTTTCAGTTCTAAGTATGGGGACCTCCAATTTTTTTTTTGTTTTTTCCCTATTTTTGTGTGAAAATCCTTATGCGGTTCACGAAATACATCTACTTACCAAATTTCAACAGCATAGCTCTTAAGGTTTCGGAGAAAAGTGGCTGTGACATACGGACGGACAGACAGACAGACAGACAGACAGACAGACGGACAGACATGACGAATCTGTAAGGGTTCCGTTTTTGCCATTTGGCTACGGAACCCTAAAAATGACAAAATACCGTCGCATTGTCAAAATTGCTATGGTTTCAACGATATTTCGGCCAATACAAATATGTGATAATAATTGCCTAAACTGTTTTAAAAGAGGACGGATGTGACCAAGGCTGCAGTTAGCGTTATTTTATTCTATTTATTGTGTAGATAATGCAACCAATGATTATAGTGGAATTTTGATCTTGAACTACATGAAAAATATTTAATTGCTTATCTTAATACTTCCTAAAGCTAATATTATAGATACGAAAGTCTGGATGGATAAACAATTATGACGGAACGGCTGAACGGGTCTGGATTGGGATAATAAATAGATTAGTCTGGACTAGTACATAATCACATAGGTATTTTTTCTCCTAGGAGTTTGTTCCTTTGGCATATTTCACGCGGGCAGAAGCTAGTAATATACCTACTACATAGCTTTTCCCCGCGACTTCGTTCGCGCATATCCCGTATATTCTCGTTCCCGTTAGAATTTCGGGAAATCCTCTCTTAGTGCGCCTCTACGGAGTGTAGGGAAGCTAAATGCAAAGTTTCAGCGTTGTGAGACTTTTATTTTCGGATTAAATACATTCTAGTACTATTAAAGTAGTTTATAGGTACCTAATAGGTATTGTTCATAATAGGTATAACACATTGTGCATCCTAGGTACATAATAGGTATTATCGACGTCAATGAAGAACGAGGAAAAATAAACTAATAATACCAATCTATTGTAAGAAATTCTAATTTCGTTATTAGCGTCATCTCGCGGTAACGTTTCGAATTAGAAAAACAGGAAAAATATGAAGTTGTTAATAATTTACGTAGGTTTTACCAAGCTGATGCTTAAGTGTTAGTTACTTATTGACGTCAAAGAAGGTTGAGGAAAAATAAATGGATCCCTACCAAGATATTGTAGCAAGTTCTAATGATATCGAATTTATATTTCGGTCGATGAGCGTAGGTGGCAGCTAGCGAGTCAAGGATAAGCTTGAGAATTGACATTATTTTTAAAACGTACTGTAGCTACAATTTTTATTTAGTTAGTCGCCACTAGGCATTGTAAGTAGGCATATCTTTGGGTGTAAGGCTGCGTTGTCACCAGAGATGTGAAACGATGCGTATCGCGGGTGAATGACCGAATGTGATATTTTTTTTGGATTGGTTATCTCTTGACTTTAGACTAGGTCAGAGATGATATAGACAAAAGTCTACGATGGAGCGAGCTTACCCAGAAGTAACCTATTCACTCTAACTTTGAAAAGATTAAGGTTGTATAAGCGTTCGTAAACACAGACGCAGGCAGAGAGTTCCACTCCTTTGCTGTGCACATTATGTGTGGTTCTTCTAATGAAATCGCTTCAATTATCTAGCCTCACCCAGAAAAGCTAAACGTGGTTTTAGATATATTCGATCTAGAATCTAGTAGGATGGTAAATTATTTCACCACGAAAAGAGCTATTTTACTTCGAGCAGTTTAGGTCAGAGAAAAATCTAAATTAAATACCACCAAACCGAACTTGTTTAGCGAGGTCGTTAACTGTTACTGAGTAGCTATTAGTCCATGATGATCCATCCGTCTCTTGAGATGTGTTTTGATTATCTCCGATGTATTGTGATACTTACACACACCACAGTGTTCTGAATAGCACCGACCAGACACTATTACTAACTAATAGTTTTCGTGTCGCTGGAAATAGCAATGAGCAAAAGTTTCATATTTCCCATGTATACTTAGAATAAGCTGATGCTCGCGGCTTCGCGCGAATGTATGTTGGTTATCGTGACCAAAAGTAATCATGAAAATTTTATCCTGTTACCGCAACCAATTTCTTTTCGTTGAAAGCTCCCAGACGGCTTATTTTTTTCCGACACCTCCAACAAATATCATTATGTTTTAGCCAATGTATACTAAAACTTGACAAATTATATGCTAAAACCTTCCTCGAGAACCACTCTATCCGTCGGTGAAAACAGCATGAAAATCGGTGCAGAGTTTTTGAGTTTATCGCGAACAGACACACAGACGCGGCGGAGGACTTTGTGGTAAAATATGTAGTGATGTGAGTAAAACGGTGATACTGACTGACTCTTTTGATTGGTATAGGAAGTGTATATAATTCCGTCTCTCGACTTCTGCGATTAATCCGAGACTGACCTGCTTGGTGGATCCCTGCTGGAAGATAGATTGAATTAAATCAAATCAAAAGTCATTTATTTCAATCAGGCTACGTGATAGCACTATTTGAATCTAACTATGTAGCTAATATTATAAATGCGAAAGTTTGGATGTTTGTTACTCAATCACGCCAGAACGGCTGAACGGATCTAGATGAAATTTGGAATAGAGATAGATTAAAGTCTGGAATAGCATATAGGCTACTTTTTGTCCCTTTAATATGTTGCCTAGGGATCACGTGGTAGAACCCGCTGGCAGAAGCTAGTGTCACATAAAGATAGTTCCCCAATATGCCCGCCCTGGGAATAAGCAGTGATGCAAGAAACTGCCCAACCACACATTTAACGATAATAATCACCTATGTATTAACAAGTACTTTTCTTTTGTTACAGTTGCTGGCCATGCGTCTGTGTTCCATACTGCACGGACTCATGTCAGAACGCCGACCACTATTGCCCCAACTGCAGTGCCTACTTAGGCACCTACCAGCGATAGTTCACGCAAGATCTTCTATTTTATATGTTTTATAATAATAAAGTATCTTATAAGCAAATATGTACCGTATTTCGTACGTATAAAATGAAGTTCAAAGTGTTCCATTTACCAGACTTTCCCCTTTATATTGTGACGTCGAATATAAATACAGTTTGAGGAGAATGGGGGAAAATAGAACGGTAATTTTAATGCAAATGTTAGCGTAATTGTGTATTTTTTCATATAATAAAACTATGTATTTGTGTATAAATAAGTCGTGTGCCTGCAAATAATGTTCAATCTTCGTGTAACGCACAGTTTTATCTAGTTATGTATGTCAAAGATGGAAGACAAACATAATATAATTGACAGAATTAGATTTAATAGTAAATAACGGTATTCCATTGATAGTAAGTCCATGTTTGTCTTCTAGACCTATAACGTCTATCATTTTGTAGTGAGCATTAAAGATTTTAATAAAATATTTTACGCTTACTACAATTTCGAAGAGTTTGCTGGCACAAATTTTATTATCGATACGATATTGATCTAAATTCAATAATATTTTTGATTAAAATTGTACTTTAAGAAGGAAAAATAACAAATAAATCGGTATTTTAAGCCCTTCTGAAGGTAATTACCTCCATTAAAAACCAGTTGCCATGACAACGGAAATACCCTCGATAAATGTTAATAAATATCAATGTAACTGTCAGTTTGACTGATATAAAAAAGATGAAATTACTTAGAAAAAGGAGGTATGTATACTTGACTAGAGAAGGTTTTTTGAGATTACATGAATTACTTAAGCTTATGCAGAAGATATTGTAAGTTTTATATTTTGCACGCACGTACTTCGAGACTCTAGCTTGTTAAACCACATTCTAGCAACGCTTGCTTCGTAAGTATTATGATCTTCATTTCACGGAAATAAAGTCTATAATGCTTAAATGTTATTAACCATCGAGTAACACCACATAGCAATGCAATTTTTCAAAAATGGAAACGTGTTAGTTCGCTAGAGGAAGTGGTTAAAGCAGTGATAATTTGAAACTTTGAATACTTGTAACTTTGTTATTTTTTTAATAAACTTTTTGTGAAATAGTTTATTTTTGGATTTTATTTAAATTAAACCCTGTTGTGATTATGTCTACTGAATTCCATAATGTAGATTGTAGGTACGTACCTAATTGTAAGTTGTCAACTGCATCTTATAGTTTTTAACAATTTAACAGCATTCATCAAGGTATACTTTTGTCGATAAGTAATCTTATTGATGAAACCCTCGGAATGCAAAAGGTGAAACTTAAAAAAATACAGCACCATTCTACCAAAAAAATTGTAAGGAAAAAATAAAACAGCTAATTTAACGCGAAAATCGTTCGTGCGTAAATATCCAAGTTTTTCCTATGGACGTGACGTCACGAAGCCGGCAGCATTGAGGGTAGTTCCGCAATAAACTGCGCCGAGTGCTTCCGCACATAAAAATATCTGTCACGCGCCTCCCCGTCCGGCCGCGGGGCGGCGCTAGTGGTGCGGCGAAACACCCAGGTTTATGTAAACGATCGAAGCGCATAGGGCTGGCTGTATAGAATATGAACTATTTTTACAATTATTGGAATATAATTGGGTGAGTATTAAAATAAACTCTGTAAGGTGCTTGAGGATGGATGGCATCGACAAAGTAAGCCCAAAAAGAAGGAACAAGAAGCGCTTTTTCTCGTAAGTAAATAAATAAATTAGATGAGTACCGCCGGGGTTTATTTCGTGGAAAGTGGCTCAACGGAAGGTCGAAGGATACCTGGAAAAATTAAAGACTTTGCCCATTATTAGAACTTAAGAACTATACGAATAAAATAAAATATGTCAAAAAATTAACTGTTGTGCAAACACTACTCTAAGGTTTTTATGAGTGCGACATATTTATTTGTGTTTGTATAATTTTTCATGCGGTTAATCAATGCCAAATAATTTCATTAGGTTTCATTGTGATTTTTTATCGCAACTATCAAACACAATAATGTCAATGTAACAGTGACTCACATTGATGCTGTAAACAACGATAACCTGGATAGTATCATTATCAGGAACAAACAGAGTTCTATCAATCATTAGTAGATGTGTCACAGGGCAATGACCCAATGATCATGAATCATGATCATCTACCGCCTTATCAATAACTGGGAAAAACATCGTCTGAAAATGATTCACCAATTTATAACTATCAAAAATATGACGAGATAAAATGAAGCTGCGTTATCATTGAATGACTCTCAATATTAAGCTCTTTAAAGACCATAAACTCACTCATCATCTGCCTAGCTTTCTTCCAACTACAACTATTGGGATAGGCTACCAGTTAAATTGAATTCAGCTGAATACCAGTATTTTCTGTGGAGCGAATGCGTTTCTGACCTCCACAACAGGCATATTCTCACTACTTAATTATTTTTAATTTTTTATATTGATTTAAAAAAAGCTATAACCTTGTAGAATTAAAATGAAACTATAGCAAGACTAGTTTGAAACAAAAATCAATTTTGAAAAATACTTTATCGTCAATGCTGTAATGTGGCAACCCTTGTTTAGAACGGTTTCTATTCTAAAGATAGAGCACTGGCATGTGGTTAGGTACTATCTAGCCGGTAGTTACTAAACGAGACACAGTTGGCAGAAGACATTTTTTTTTTTATTTCGCGTTTAGTAATCAGATATATGTATAGGTAGATGTGTGTTTATAACCAAAGACTTGTCGAGAAATTATTTTTGCAGTAACTCGCTTTTGCCGTAGTTTGTGAATGCCTGAGATATTCGTCTATTCGAGTTGATGGAACATCTTAGATTGCTTGTCCCTAGTGAATGAGTTGACATTTCTTGAATTCGAGAAAATATTGGTGTACAGGGTTCTTGGGGTACTCCAGAGTGAGACTCATGTTCTGAACAGGGGAACTGCACATTGGGGATCGAACGAGTCGTTTCGTCAAGCTGAAGCCAAGGTGCGCGAATTTGTGACTGTTTTTAGTATGGGCCACTGTAATTCACGTTCACATGGCGATTTTCAGGGCTGACTAGATCTTTCAATCGATATTCACAATTGATTCCCATTCTGTAGTCCAAGCTTGACCACACGTTATTCAGCTTATCTTATTTACTGCTGATCTTATTAAACCACACTTCCAAACTCCTACCAGCTCGTACCAGCTATGGAACAGTTTCAATACATTCCTGAAACACCATGTAGTGCATCTTACACAGATCTTAAGTCGGTTAGCTATAAAGTTTGTGCATTGAAGTGAAGCCGCAACCCGCTCGCAAGGAGACCATGCAATTTAATTATTGCTGGTTCAAAGGGGAGTGTACAACGGTCGATCTTGTCTATGGAAATGATTTTAGCAAGTTGAGCATCTCTGCACGTTTGTGTGCACAATGATTTTAGTTAGGTGCAAGGGACGAGTAAGTTTCCTGGCATTGCAATTTTGGCTGTGAATGCTTTGGTGGTTCATATTTTTGAATGTGTTTAAAAGTGTCGATTGAGTTTATCATTCAATTAAATTAGCCTCTTCCAAGCTACGCCTCAATATCCGGTAGACCAGCTTTCGCCCGTCCTAACCTTAAGACCTTAAGGTGGAAGCGCCAGGGTAGCCCGCGAAATTCAAATGTTTTTATGTTTTTTGCAATTTGCCGGTCAGTGTGAAGCTGCATATTAAAAAAAATACAATTCGCGGTCGTAACGCATATTTATCTAAAGAATTGTACCCATTTTAATTATCAATATAACCCTCTAAGTTCATACAACTCGATTGAATGACTTTTTCACGAAATAACATTCAATCGAGTTCTATGAACTTAGAAGGTTATATTGATGATTCAAATAGTTATAATCTTTTAGATAAATGTTTTTTACGACCGCGAACCGTATTCTGTTTAACATACAGTAGCTTCACACTGACCGGCAAATTGCAAAAAAACAAAAAATATTTGAATTTCGCGGGCTATCCTGGAGCTTCCACCTTAATTAAGACCATCTTAGCTACCCTTTTAAGATCTGTAAGATACAACGTGTAACGAAATGAACGCAAAACCTGAAAAGGGTCATTGTACTGTATGTTTATGAAAAAGAAAATGTTCGGACGAGCCCCGAAATTGCAAAAAAAATCAGTTGTTCATTGTAGCAGTCGACTTTTTTTCACCCTGCCTCCGTTTTTGGAAAATATAGTTGCGATGTAACGTGTGGTACTTGGTACCTACGTGTGTCTGTGTACTATAACCTCTTATCGTGTGGACACAGATTTTGTAAAAGATTTTCTGTTAAATCAAATAATTATTATGTGTGAGCAACGGTCCTTGCCCACTGCCACTTCAACTTGGCAATCCTTCGGACTATGTTGCTAACCTTGTTTCTCTTGCAATCATCATCATTCCTCATTCGGTCACGTAAAGAAACTCCAAGCATTGCCCTCTCCATTGCAGGACATTTCCGCAGAACAAATGGTCGATGGGGTGAAAAGTTCTGGAGTGGCGGCCGTGTACAGGAAAACGCAACGTTGGAAGGCCTCCTTCAAGATGGACCGATGACCTGGTGAGGGTCGCGGGTAGCCGATGGATGGGAGACGCACGGGACCAGTTGTTGTGGCGACACTTGAGGGAGTCCTTTGCCCAAGAGAGGACGTCTTTCGGCTGAAATGATGTAGTAAATAAATTCTTATTCTCTGTCATAAGAATCTATACTAATATTATAAAGCAGAAGAGTTTTTTTTTTTTTTTGGTTGAACGCGCTAATCTCAGGAATTACTGGTCCGATTTGAAAAATTCTTTCAGTGTTAGATAGCCCATTTATCGAGAAAGGCTATAGGCTATATCTCATCAGGCTAAGACCAATAGGAGCGGAGCAGTAATGGAAAATGTGACGCAGACGAAGTTGCGCGGGTCATCTAGTATTATACTAAAATTAAATTGCTCAACAACACGACAACACGTATTTTTACATCAACACAATCGATTAACACAAATATTTTGCGCTGTAATCAACAAAATTATCTTATCATACGAGTATGAATTTTGTTTAGTGCTCAACCTGTGTGCGCAAATCGTACAACTGACGTACTCGTCATAGTTAAACAATCCGGTAATTATTATCAACTTTGTGCCATTTGAAGATGCCAGTTCCATTGCCGATGATTCGGATTGTTGTTTACAAGATGCAATACTTACACACTACTTAGGTACTTATATAATAAAGAGTATTCTATTCTATTCTTCTATCTATGCAATCATAGTTACCAACCTACTGATAGTCTCTATTCGAATGTTCGCTGTCGGGTGATCGGGTTTGAATCAACATTTGCAACATTAGTAGAGCATGGTCGGGTTAAGAATATAGGATTTTAACCCGGCAGTATTAATTATGGGACAAATATTTTATATCAATAAATATTTTTAAAACTCTTCCGTTACTGAGTGACAGACAAACAACGCACAGCCGAAACTTCTTGTCGTAGTAAGCTGAAATTTGGCATATGTGGGTTCCTTGGGGAGACTAGAAAAGCACTAAGCTAAGACCACTAAAGATTTCTCAAAATTCTTACGCGAACGTGAAAAAGGGATATGGGCGTAAGAAGGTGGCAAATAGATTTTGATACTCTTCACTGTTTCTTCTTATCAAGGTGAAAACTACTAATCTTACGCGGCCATCCCTGACACTATGCGGATGTATGTTAATCTGCATCACCGAGTAAACCTCTACATTAATATTAAATTGCTTAATATACAATGATGTAACAGGATGTAATGGAGTTTCTCACACAAATTCATAGTTTAGTCTGATTATGTAGGTACGATTCGTCATCCGGCCAATGTTTTTGTATTTCCCCTGAAAAAAAAATACATACTACCAAATACATTGAGCAGTACCTACTCTATTCACATAGTCCTATCCTTTTATAATACATTATCGTAGTTTGCAGGCTTCCGGGCACAATAATACATTTCAGTTAATTGTTACTGATTAGGTAAATTATGAATAATCCCGTTATTTAAAAAGTGAGAGGGATTGTACGATAGGTTAAGTTTTTTATATATTTCATTTTAACTCCATATTGGACTGCTTGATTCCAGATTGGTCGGCTGAATTGTACAAAATACACCTATGATAATAAAATTTTAGGTATTTAGACAAGCAGAGGGCCATTCTACTATTTTTTAAGCTACGTTGGCATTCGCATCTAAGTCGCAATCTGTCAAAAATTTATATTTCGTACCATCATTATAAAACGTGAAATGTTTTTAAATTTTCATCAGCGAGGCCTATATTCGGCAGAGAATTTTAACACTGCGGTGTATGTATATTGTAGTGTTAGATCAGTGCCATTTCTTGACTGATAGTGGAAATATTGTAAATTTTGTTGATGTTTCTGAAGAAGTGTGCTAATTAGGGATATCGTTTTTTTTTTCTTGACTTTACATAAACTTCCATCACGTACAATAATTTCAGACTTTTTTCAAGGTATTCGTCAAAAATCAAAACCTTTTATCCGTTCTGTGAAAACCATGCAGTCTAAAAACAAAAGAAATGTATTTGAGAATGTGTAAATAGCGTTTTTTCATATGATATCCCACATGACCTAGAAGCCCCACTTCGAATTTCTAAGAAACCCTTTGAGTCGCTTGCAAAAAAACACGTAGGTATTTTACTTCTTCCTTGTTTTCAAAATAGCTGACCAAAAGTCCACTAAAATTATCCCTTTCAAGTTGATAGCATTGGTAGGTCTTGAAATGTCCAGCTGTGGCAGACGGACAGACTTATACACACCATAGGGGTTCCTATATACCATTTTGGCGCGGTACCCCAGAAATGAGTAGAATTGGACTTAAAGGATGATTTGGATACATTGTGCTTCTTTCCTGTCCCTAAGATAATCTGAATAGCATCATGCCGTGATTAAAGGCAGTCTGTAGCCACATATCGCAATAGGCAAAGTAACGTTCTGAATAAAGCATCATTTCTTTTATCAGCTCAGCAGTATGACAACAGATTGTCGTGTGTTTCGCCAGTCAAAGGACATTATTTGCATCGTCGCCGGTCTTCCGTGGCTTGATACTACCCGATCACATGCTATCGTTTGCTATCTTTAGAATAGAAAACAATTTTAGATGTCCGTGTACAAACGTTGGCCACATGGAGAATGTTAGGCCAGCAGATAACCCAATAGCCAACCTGTTTGGGTTATTTTTAAATGCAGTTTCTGGTTTTAATAATTTCTGCTTGGAAGATATTTTTGCAAGGTTTTAAAAATGATTTGCCAACTATCTCATTAGCCAAGAAATAGATGCCATATGGTATGAGGCGAAAAATATTTTTTAGTCACTTTTCGTGCTATACCTACAGTTAGGTTTATTGGAGTAGGTATGTATTTAAGGATCATAGCAGCCCACCTATTATGAAGTGCAAAAGCCGTCATGATATCTGAACGCACCAAGATTTGCAGCTTAGTACGGCCGCTACTCCAAATGCGTCCAGTGTGGCTACGTCCGAGACAATTGAGCCTAGTGCCTATGAGTTGCCTAAGACCCTACTGACCGAACCTAGCCCTACAACAACTACCTAGCACCCTAGTAACCCTGACGCCCTAACCTATCATACAAACCATATACCAAACGTATGTTACGTTGGATTTACGTGCGGGAAGTCTGTTACAAGGAGACCTACGGTAACAGACGGAACTGGGGTAGGAATAGGGGTTTTGTGTACGTCGTGCAATGTACACAGGAAATGGTTTTCTCACTGCCGATCCCACAGACTCATAGGATCGATTACGGCTAAAGGTGTCTTGGCCACAGTGAGAGGAGTTGTAGGTGATGAATCAAAGTCGACTCCAGCTTGATGACTAATTTATTTACAATGTTTAACTTAATTATATACAAATTTTGTGGTCAATACACATTGATACCTATTTACTAGTGTGTTGTGTGTGTATCGAGCCGATGAAGCGAAGATCTCACTAGGTCACTTCTTAGTGCTGACGGTGTGCCGGTGTTGCCGGCGCGTGGAGCGAATGTATGTCGCTCTAATGCTGACACTGTGCTGCTGTTACTGGCACGTGTAGCTATTGCATGTTCATGGTTGAACATTCTGGCGCCTCTAAGAACCTGGACTCCAGTTGGTATAATTCAACAGTTTCGTGTTGATGTGGTACACTGTAGATAGGTTCCGTTGTGGTAGTTGGTTTGCCTGTTGTTCGTCGGGTAGATGGCTTGTTGGCAGCGAGTGAGTTCGGTTCTCCTGCTGGTTGGTTGGCTGCCTCGGTACTTGTTCTTCTGGTCTTGTGCCGCACTGTGACTCCAATCCATCTCAGTATTGCTGGGCCGTAGCAAACTAGAAATAACAGGGTTAAACACATGATTATACACGATATTGCACTTGTTAAATATGTGTGAGCGCTAATCTGACTCCAAACACTACTATCTAATTCGGTTTGTAAGGCATTTTCTTTATTAATTAAATGCTGAAAGATCTCTTTTGAGTTTTCAATTACTTCTTCTTTGGTAATGTTAAGCATGGATTTCGTAAATATTTGCGTGTTAATGGGAAAGTCTATCTGTTTTGAGTATGATGTTACAATCGGTACTGAAACCATTCGTTTGGCAGTTAATATGTTATTAGTGGTTTTAATAATGCAGTTGTCTGCGATTCGTATTACACCGACATTTTGAAGCTCAACTTCTTCTCTTTGTCCATCGCAAAGTATTGAAGTCGTAATCCGATCTCTTACAATGAATAACCAAGTGTTTGGCATGTGGAGTTGTTTCCATATTATTTTATGGGATAGATAGAACGTCTTGGTAGGACATTTCGTCTGTGTCTGGTTTTTAAATAGTTGGTCTACAATGCAATTTTCATTTAATTGCATGTTTTTCACGGCCCCAGGAAAGCAAATAAAATGATTATTCCATTCTAAACAACGTTTGAACTCCTCATAGTTCAAGTCAAAATATAGTTCGTTGTTGTAATCTAGCCCTATGTAGGCTTTAGGTATTTCTAGAGTTTGTGCAGACTTATCAGAGTTTATCTTTGGTACTGGTGTAATACACATAAAAGTATATTTGGTTATCTCTTGTATGGGAAAATAGGAGTATACTTTTATGTGAGTAATGTTTGCAGATATTTTGGTGTCCAGTAACTGTTGTTGAAGGATTCTTAAATTAGAAGGTAACTTTTTGTTTGCTGATGATATCAGGTCACTGACGTTCTTTGGCGTTAGTACACTGTATACTGTTGCCTTGGTTAAGTATATTTGTAATACTCCGTTATAATAATCCATGATTTCTTCCATGTAATTATATGCTAATTGGTAAGTCTGCATAATTCGTATGTTTACACTGTTATGGTCGACTGTACTGAACCAATGGTCGTAACTCCCCATGTAATCTATGACTTCGTTAAGTTTAGTTTGAAATCCTATCAGTTTCTGTTTTATTCTTTCTTCAGTTTTGTTGACTTGTGAGATTGTTGATATCATGAATTTAGTTTGATGGTTGGCAGCTTCAATTAATTTTTTTTGGTTTAAATTTAATGAGTCTATATCTCGGTATACCTCATCATTCACGCCGAAGATAGATGTTAGTAACTGCCCCAATATACCCCTCTTCTTCCTAGTTTGGTTCACTTCTGTCAAATATTCTTTAGTTCGCTCAAATTTGGATTTTTCTTCTAGCAAATGGTGATTTAATTGTTTGCAGAATGCGGAATCTGTTATTTTTGCTGCATTTGTGCATAGCTTACTAAATTGTGACATCATTGTTTTCATTTTTACAAACTCTTGCTCTAAGCGTTGTTTTTCATAGTTTATTTCTATCCTAAATATTCCTCTGTCAATGCTTGATGTTCCTATTTGTTCAACATAAAATCCTGGTGGTACCTTTTTTAACGAGTATGTTGTTGTAGTCGTTTTTGCTGAGCCTAATATTTGTAAAATGATGTATAGCAATGTGAACCATTTGGATATTTTGTTACATCGTTTGGGTTGTTTAGTTTTATTCTGTCTTATGATTGTAGCGGTATTAGTTTGTATTGTTTGGTTTATTGGTTCATTACTACTACTACTGTCAGTATTTGTTTCGATTGGTAATGGTATTAGTGTGTGGATTGACCGTTTTTGAGTTGTACCTGACGATTTTTTGAGTGTGACGACACGGGATAAGTCATCGTTACCCGGATGTATTTCCTTTATTTTTGCAAGTGGCCATTTGCTAGGAGATACTTTTTCATCTTTTATAAGTACTAGAGTTCCAACTGCTAAGTTTTCTTGATTAGTTTTCCATTTGTACCTCTGTTGTAGTTGGTGTAAATAGTCTTTAGTCCAGCTTTTCCAGAAATCCTTTTTCATTTTTTGGATCTGTTTCCATCTGTTTATGTGATCTGTATTGGTTTCTGATAGCGGGTCTGGCGTCCCTACTGCTTCTCTTCCAATTAAAAAATGACTAGGTGTTAACACGACACTGTCGTTTATGTCTTCGCTTAGTGCACATAAAGGTCTGGAGTTAAGACATGCTTCAGTTTGTTGTAAAAACGTGCTCATTTCTTCATAAGTGAGCGTCTGCTCTCCTATCACTCTACGCAAATGGTGTTTCATAGATTTTACTCCTGCTTCCCAAATCCCCCCGAAGTGGGGTGACGATGGAGGAATAAAGTGCCATTGTGTTCCGATGTTGGTTAACGTGTTTTGAAAATCGTCTGACTGGGTTATGTCCAACATTTCTTTGTATAGGTAATTGGCTGTGCCTACGAAATTTGTCGCGTTGTCACTATACATGTGTGATACTGGACCTCTGCGTGCCATGAATCTTCGTAGTGCTGCTATGAACGTTTCTGTTGATAAGTCGCCTACCAGCTCCAAATGTACCGCTTTCGTGGATAGGCAAACAAAAATTGCAATGTAACCTTTGTACGACTTATGACCCCTACCTTTCATTGTTCTCACTGATATTGGTCCAGCATAATCAACGCCTGTGTGACTAAATGGGTACGATTTCGTCACTCTTGGTTTTGGTAATGAGCCCATTTTTTGTGAGGCAGTAGCTGATCTGTACCTGGTACACTTTACACATTTTCTTATGCTACTTTTTACTGTTTGCTTTCCTCCGAGTATCCAATATTTCTGTCGTATAAACGATAAGGTCAAATTGTTACCTCCATGTAATGTGTTTAAGTGAGCATCACGAACTATGAGTATCGTTACATGATGGTCATGCGGTAACAGAATTGGATGTTTTTGATCATATGGTAGACTGGAGTTTTGAAGTCTTCCTCCTACTCGTAGTAAGCCCTCATTATCAATAAACGGATCAAGGCATGATAACCTGTTTCCTTTCTTTAATATTTGTCTGGCTATAATGGTTTTGTACTCCTCAGAAAATACTTCTTGTTGAACTAAGGATAGGACTTTTTTAGTTGTTACATTAATTTCCATTCGACTCAATGGTTTTTTGTATCCTTGTTTATTTACGAATCTGTAGCAATATGATAATACTCGTATCATCCTTTGGAAGTTTGAGAACCTTATCCAGATTTCGTTCTTCGGTATAATAGTTATATGATAGCATCGTTTTATCTCTTCACATATCTCTGGTACAGTTTTTGTACTAGGAATGTTGTTACATTTTAACCACTCTGGTCCATTCCACCACTGAGATAAGTTTTGTAGTTTATTTGGCGCAACACCTCTTGTAATTAGGTCTGCTGGATTTTGTAATGTATTTACATAATTCCATTTCGCTTGTGGTAATATTTTTTGTATTTCGGATACCCTGTTAGCTACGAACGTTTTCCATCGCTCAGCTTCACCTTTGATCCAACCGAGAGTAATCATTGAATCAGTCCAACAATATATGTCTGTGATTTGAATTTCCATTCCAACCATTACTTTCTCCATCAGTTGCGTTAATAATACTGCAGCACATAACTCCAATTTTGGTAATGTGGTTTTCTGCTTTTTCGGCGCTACCTTTGATTTGGCTTGTAAAAGGGTTACGTTAAACATATTATTATGTTGAATACGGCAATATATTACTGCACCGTAAGCTTTTTCAGAAGCATCACAATACCCATGCAACTCTACTTTTGAATTGTTAGAAAAATGACACCATCTTGGAATGTAAATCTTCTCAATTGTCTTTAGTTGTTTTTGTAGTTCAATCCATCTTGTTTTAATATTTTCCTCTACGGGCTGATCCCACTCTGTGCCATTCGTCCATAGTTCCTGAATCATGAGTTTCATGTTTATGATAACAGGCGCTAACCATCCCAGAGGATCAAATATCTTAGCGATTTCCGATAAGATAAATCGTTTTGTTGGTTTTTCATTATGATTAATAGTAATCTGAAAACAGAAACTATCCTGTAACGGTGACCATAATACCCCTAATGATTTTCTAGTTTCATCAAGCGGTATTTTCATCACTTGGTCGTCTTTGTTTTCATTTGGTATATTTTCTAACAATTCGGTACTGTTAGATGACCATTTTCGTAATTTAAATCCCCCTTTTCGTAGCATATTTATTAAGTTTTCTTGGAGCTTTTTTGCTAACTCAATATTAGTGTCTCCAGACAAAATATCGTCCACGTAGAAATCCTGAAGAGCTCTTTGGCTGGCGATTGGGTAGCTCTTTTTTTCATCAATGGCGAGTTGTTGCAGAGTTTTAATCGCTAAGTATGGGGCAGCTGCAGTTCCATATGTTACAGTAGTTAATTCGTATTCGTCGATCATATGTTTCGGAGACTCCCTCCATACTATTCGTTGGTATGTATAGTCTTGTTCGTTAACTTTTATGTATCGGTACATTTTCTCAATGTCCGCCATAAATGCTATTTTGTGTTTACGCCAACGTAACAGTATAACTGCTAAATCTTGCTGTAGTCTGGGTCCCGTAAACATATTGTCATTTAGACTTATGTTGGTATTTGACTTGCTCGACGCATCGAATACTACTCGTAACTTAGTAGTTAATGAATCTTCCCTGATTACTGGTTGATGTGGTATATAGTATTTACCTTGGTAATAGTCAGTTCTAGTTACTTTCCTCATATGGCCCATTTCTAAGTACTCTTTGAGGAACTCTCGGTATTTTTCCCGTAAATTCTCATTTTTTTCGAACTTCCGTTCTAATTGTAACAGTCTTGCAACAGCTTTTTTGCGCGAATTCCCGTAATCTAGGTTATGATTTTTAAATGGGAGTTTCACTGTGTATGTTCCATCTGGGTTTCTCATAGTAGTTTTCTGGTAATAGTTTTCGCAAGCCTGATCGTCATTGGATAGTTGGTATTTTTCAGGAATTTCTTCTAATTCCCAAAACTTGTTTAGTTGTTGAACCTCTGTAGTACGTGTCATCACACTAATAACTGTATTGGTTTTGGTAGTAGTGCCGTAAATACCGGATAAAATCCACCCAAACTCGGTATTTTGAGCGATTATTCCGTCTTGTATTTTGTGTAACCCGTTTAGTAGTAGGTTACTATATTCTTGAGCCCCTAATATTATATCTATTGGGCCTCTTTTGTAATACGTAGGATCGGCAAATAGTTTGTTTTGTAAACAATCTGATTTTAGTTCTGGTAAATTTTTCTCTGGTATACTTCCAGTTAGTTTTGGTAGTATTATAAGTGTGACTGGTAGCCTATATTCACTCGGAAATATTGGTTGTAGCATGACATCGATTGAGTTTTTCGATGTCTTTGGTTTTTGGTCAGCAATTCCGATCACTTCGGTATGTATCTTCATACGTGGGTATGATAATAGTTGGGCAACCTCTTCTGTGCAGAATGATGCCTCTGAGCCTTGATCGCATAGAACTCTTAGTAAATGCGATGCCCCATCTGACGAGTGAGTTTTTATCAAGGCCGTAGCTAGTAGTGTGGTTTTTGGTATAGTAGGTTTGTTTATAGTAGACATGTTAGATACTGTTTTCGTTTTACTCGCAGTTGGGATTGATATGTCATCCTTTTTTGACTCACTTTTCGCGTGTCTTATAGTAATGTTATTGTTATGTAAATAGGAGTGATGGCCTTTTTTCCCACAGTGCCCACAACTTTTATTGCTGTGACATTTGATCGACGTTTCATGAGTCAGACAATTTTTGCACATCTGTTTTTCATTTACAATCTTGTTGCGATCTTGCACCGATAGCGTTTTAAAACTAGTACATTGGTAAATGCTGTGTTCGTAACTTTGACAAAACCAACATACACGTTTATCCACTTGTTTGGTTGTTGAATTGGATGACTCATTGCGCGAACTGTGAGCGAAAGATTCTTCCCTGAGAGAGCTTGAAGTTTCTAGACACTTAAATCTTTTTTCTAAGAATTGCATCATTGTCGAAAATTCTTGTACCTTGTTAGGCTCTTTCAATTGATGTTCGTATTTCTCATCAGTTTCCGAGTCCCATATTCTACTCAGTATTCTCGTCAAAATAGGATCCCAAGTTGAAATGTCGATGTTTTGACTTTTTAGTGCTTCTAGGTTCTCGTTGACTGTGTCATGGAGATTTCTTAAGTTCGAGGCATTGCTTTTCTTTATTTTTGACATACTCAGAATGTTGTCAATGTGCTTAGTAATGATCATTCTTTCATTTTTGTATCGCCTAGTTAACAGATTCCATGCAGTTATGTAATTTGCGTCACAAACGGTTAAATGCTTGATCAGCTTAGCGGCGTCACTACGTACATGCGTTTTCAAATACTGCATTTTTTCCGTGTCACTTAACGATTTATCTTCGTGTACTATTTTCAAGAATAAATCATAAAACGAATTCCATGACTCATAACTTCCACTAAATGTTGGTATGATTATTTTTGGTAACTTAACCGATGTTTTATGGTTGTTGTGTGTCGATTTTAGACCTATTATTGCAAATAACTTTTCCATTACAAGGTCGAATTCGGTTTGGGTTTTCTCAAACATATTCTCTTGAAAATAGCTATGTTCTAACGTACTGTCTTCCATCAGAATGAGCACATGTGTTTCTTCAATCTCTTGCCACTGTCTTTGCAAGGTAGTCATTAAAGATTCTAAGTACCAACTCGTTTTCTCTTCAGTCATCGATTGAGTTGCCGAATGTAACTTTTTCTGCAACTGATTAATTCGAAATAGTTGTATAAATAGTTTGGGTGAGCTAATGCCTCCTTCCTCTTCAGGTTGTATGTCTTCTAGCTCATATAGTTGGTTTACTACCTGTAGTCTTTTCTCACACATCAACAGGTATTCGATTGCCTGCGTATATTGTGTGTTGATAGAACCAAAGTAGTTGGTAGTGATGTATTTGTGATCACGCAACACATCTTGGTCTTTTATTAGTAAATGGTTTCTGGATGTTCTAGTAAATATTTCTGTGAGTCGAGCTCTTCTCTCCGTAATATATTTTTGGGTTTTTCTTGATGCTGAGTCTTTCTTGATGTTAGTGAATATTTGTCTTAGTTCATTGCAATCTGCTTCTTGGTTTCTTATCACTTCGTTGATTTCTTGTATGTCCATTTTTCTTTACTGTCCCTGCCCACTCTATTTGTTTGAACCGTTTCCTAACTGCCCTTTGATACAATAAATGCGACTTCTCAAAATATCGGTGATCCCGCCTGTGGGTGCCGATTTCCGATCCGCAAACGTACAATTGGCGTTTTGTCAGTCCCTTATACAACAAACAGGCGCTTGTTGAGTACGCTAGTTTGAAGTACGTCTAACCGTCAGTCAGTTAGTTATCGCGTAGGACAAAAAGAAGAACGTTTTTGATTTTATTGTTGTTATTTATCAATATTGCAATGTTAAAGTACCGATTGGACAATTTATCCTGGTTTCTCTAAAAATCGCTCGAAGGACCAAAATGAACGCACCAAGATTTGCAGCTTAGTACGGCCGCTACTCCAAATGCGTCCAGTGTGGCTACGTCCGAGACAATTGAGCCTAGTGCCTATGAGTTGCCTAAGACCCTACTGACCGAACCTAGCCCTACAACAACTACCTAGCACCCTAGTAACCCTGACGCCCTAACCTATCATACAAACCATATACCAAACGTATGTTACGTTGGATTTACGTGCGGGAAGTCTGTTACAAGGAGACCTACGGTAACAGACGGAACTGGGGTAGGAATAGGGGTTTTGTGTACGTCGTGCAATGTACACAGGAAATGGTTTTCTCACTGCCGATCCCACAGACTCATAGGATCGATTACGGCTAAAGGTGTCTTGGCCACAGTGAGAGGAGTTGTAGGTGATGAATCAAAGTCGACTCCAGCTTGATGACTAATTTATTTACAATGTTTAACTTAATTATATACAAATTTTGTGGTCAATACACATTGATACCTATTTACTAGTGTGTTGTGTGTGTATCGAGCCGATGAAGCGAAGATCTCACTAGGTCACTTCTTAGTGCTGACGGTGTGCCGGTGTTGCCGGCGCGTGGAGCGAATGTATGTCGCTCTAATGCTGACACTGTGCTGCTGTTACTGGCACGTGTAGCTATTGCATGTTCATGGTTGAACAATATCAGTGTGAGAAAGAGAACTGGGAAACACTATCTTTTTTTTCATAACGGCAACATAATGGCAATATAACATCATTGAAGAGGGGCTGGTGGGTTACTGCAGTGTTTCTGTCTGTCCTTTGTGAAGAAGCCATGAGTTGATGTAGTTGTAATAAAAGTTTCCAATTCGATATTAGACACCGAATCTTTCTTCCAAAGTTTTACGAGATGAGACACAACAACCATCACTAGCGAACAAAGTCCATCTACTACGCCCAACATGCTTTTGTAAATGTCAATGAAAACAAAAGATAAACAACAAAACAAAAACATGCCAGTCGTGCAATACGACAACGTCACCAATTTAAATGATGTGAAGTATTTGTGCATTACGCACAGCGACAGTTTCAAGCGATATTTTTGAGGTATTTGGCAAATTGAGCGCTCTAGCGCTGCATTTTCGACTGGTGTTATGGCAGAAAATGCCGATTATGAATTGTTACAATTTCAGAGAGTGAAGTATTTTTAGGTGATTTTCGGTAGTACACTGAAGCTTTAAATTATAATCGTGGTAAGAGTTTACAGTAAACTGTTGAACTAAAACAAACAATTCACGCCTGTTTTCCAAGGAAACAGGTGTTTGTGTATTACAAAACCATCTGTTGAAGTCTTTGGGCATCAAACATCAATGAATGTTAATATGACGGTACTTGAAAACTACTGACGATGAAAAATAGACCAAAAAAATCAGCCAAGTGCGAGTCGGACTCGCGCGTGAAGGGTTATTTCGCCTTAAGGCGAGGTTGCAGTACTGTGTGTTTTGACGAACAACAGCGACTGTCCGGCGAGCGAAATAATGCCTAAATTTTGATTGTTTTTTCTTCTTGGCGAAAACTGATAAAGAAATTATACAATATGGTTTCAACATTTACTTCAAACTAAAAAGCTCGATCTATTGATATAACTTTTATATATATTCGTGATGAAATTTCTTAGCAGTACACGTTTAAAATTGTAATTTAGTGTCATGTTTGATAAAAAAAAGTATCGAGCCAATCCTTCTAAATCGCATTTCTATCTTTACGATTTACTTGAGGGTATGTTCAATTTTTATGTAATGATTTTTATTTATTAAAAAACTCATAATTAATTAGATTTTCAGACGTTCAAAAATCTTAAAAAGTACTGCAACCCCGCCTTAATTACTATCTACTTTTATGCCGTTAGAAACGAGAACGAAACGCTTAAAAATTACGTTTCTAGTAGGACCCTCTATTTTTTTATTGTTTGTTGTTATAGTGGCAGTAACATAAATTATATTTAAATTTTCACAGAGTCTAGATTTCACACTCTGTGAAAATTTGAACTGTCAGCTCATTACGGTTCATACTATTTATAGAACACTGAAAAACAGACGGACCGGCGGACGGATAGCGGAGGCTTAGTACCTAATAGGAGTCAGTTGGTTACCCTTCGGATACGGAAACCTTAAAATATGCACAAACATTTTTTATTTAATTTCACTGTCATTCAAAACAGCGTGAATGCGACGGCGTTATAGACGAACCAATAAATGAAAGAGCCCATAGGCTAGTTAGAAAACTTCTCCGTATTTCATATGCTGCAGAAATGTGGACAGTCGACAACAAAACAGTACATTTTCTGGGGATGTAGTTCTAAGAGCCTCACCGAATTTCTTTATACTCAGGAAACCAGTGATTTAACAACGTCTGTCAGTGGAAGTAGATATCGAGTCACATGAAGTGTTTAGAACATTTGACTTCAGAGCTTCTTTGGGATGAGAAGGTCTCAATTGGAGCAGCTTACCTCGGAGTATAAAAATAAAATAAAATAAAAAATTTCTTTATTAGGGCACTAAGTCCCAATATGATTAAAATTAAATAAAGATACAACAAAAAAATACAATATTACAAATTTACAAATTATAACTTAGAACTTACAATTTAATGTAATTTATTTTAAAGTGGATGGCATCTGAGAGCAAGCAAAGGTTCCATGCAATCATCATCATTATATCATATTTTTTTTTTTAGGGATGGGAAATCATCCAATGACTCCTCCCGCTCTGGGTGTAGCGGGAGGGAGTGTCAGACTTCTACTGACTAAAACCCATCCATGTTCCTTCATTGCCCTTTGTGTTCCGGAGCCACGGTGTCTCTTGCGAATAATCCCGCGACTCCGGCAGGCGTCGGCCCTTTCGGGCCCCTCTGTGTGCTGACTATCTTTGAGGCGCGCGTGGAACACTAACGCGCGGTCGACACGGCCTGTCGTCACTAGACGGACGGACACAGGCCCGCGCCTACGGTGGCCGGAGGTCACCAGGTGGTGGCCCCCGACGCCCGCGGCGTCTACCACGGCGGCCGGGACGAGAGGGTCTCCTTTCCCTCTCCGCCACCTCCTTCGCTAGCATGACTGCTTCGCAGAAGGAGGCAATGGCGTCCCATTCCGTCTCTCTCCGGACCATGGCTTGGACCAGGGCCGGACGCGAGAGGTCGCCGCCGATCGCCGCTTCGAGGACACGGCGTTGCCCCGCCCAAGCGGTGCACACCTGCACAGTGTGCTCCACCGTGTCCTCCGAAGATATCCACTGCTGGATATAGGTCAAGCGTCGCCACAACGACCGGTACTGTGCGTCTCGCATCCATCGGCTACCCGCGTCGTTGCAATGGACCGACTAAATTCAATCAGTTGTGGCACGCCTTTCAATTCCAGTTTGAGTGCACCAAGATTCGATGCCATCAACGAGAAGTGGTTAATAATCGTGGGACAAAACACATTTGCCCTTGAAGTCACTACCTGATGATAATGACCACACTGTCCAGAGAGCCACGACGATGAAAAACAAGAACATTCCACTTGAAAATATTGTTGATATGATTAGCCATTAACCGAGACACTAACAAGTAGTTCGGCATATCGTTCGTAATACAGAAAACACTGTTATGTTAGCAATCATTCTTAGGTAACTATTTCGTAATCATGGCATAGCTCAGCAATAGTTTATAATAGTTACCAAAAAAATTGCAAACATCGCTAATATTCCCGAGTTGTTTTATTTGGCTTAAAGCCAAAGCGATGGTTAAAATTGTCGGCTAGCCTTGAACAATCTCTTAGAGAAAAAACTGTGCGCAACCAATGTTGACGTTATCATACGGCAAAAAAAATTGAATGGAATTCACGCGAATTATTCAATAAGCATTAGCCGTCTCACGTTGAGCAGATGAGCTTGATCGTGGTACCGGGAAGACATAGGTGGAAGAATTGTGTATGCCCAGGATATCCAACGGCATTTTCGTATGGGTTTTTTGTTTACATTTTTAAAATTCAAGAGAATTTTCCACATAAGAATATACGAGTACCTACTTCTTCATAGTTTCCGACAATGAATGCATAAATAGCATGTATTTATTTCACAGTATCTATTTATTTTATTTACCCTCGTCCGTGTGTCGCTGCAGGGTGCCAACTGAAAACCAGCGCTGGGTGTCTGACGCCCAGCATATGCTGAGATGGTAATCCTTTCGGCATGGGCACGCTCAGCACAATTTTACTATACCATACTTTGTCTTAATTTTATGTTTTTGTTTCTCTTTCTTCTTATTTTTTTTTTCATATTGTGGTTTTGCTGTTGTGTTGTGTCTGTGTCGAATAAATGTTTTCTATGATATGCTATTCTATTCTAATGATCTACTTTCCTACAATGATATGGGGTATTAGGCCATTTAAGGATAATAACTTTCTGTCGACATACATCATTAAAATGGTTATTTGAATTTTTCATTGTTGTGCTGTATGAATCATTTTATCCAAGTACAAACCTATTGTATTTAGTAATGAGAAATATATCACTCATACATCACTATCCACTTCAAAATAAATCATAATGGTGACTGTTGTTTTAGTCATCATAGGAATCAGATACTAGATAGCGTATCTATTTTCTTATACTCTTAGAAAATGGAGTGAATAGGCTACCTATATAGGCTATTGCCACCTATTTACTGATCTTCCTACACAACCGACAGCTCTTTCATAGAAATATGTTGATACCCAGTAGCTTTTGACTACAAATTTACAAAAATGAAGTTAAACAATAAATTCTGATTCAAGCAAATACATTTCATGTTATTGTCTAATTTATTTTTAAAAATTTGATTGAAAAACACAAACATTTTTTACACTGTATGAGTGTATGTGTAGTACTATTATGAACTTTGCTCTTCAGTATATTTTTTTTGGAAATCTGGGATCGACGAGGACTTTATTTATAGGTCTATAAAGAAGTATAGTAACCTTGAATGTCTATTTTGACCGGACTAATGGTGCTTGTTCATTACAGCGGAGCGAGGCAGCGGGGCGGAGAAACGGAGAAATTTTAACCAATGGATATTGCATAAAATCTCCGTACCACGTGAGTCAATGACGTCTTGACTGAGATGAATGGTTAATATTTCTTAGCTCCGCTGCCTCACTCCGCGCAAATGGACAGGCACCCTAAGACTGATTTTTGATCCATTGGCAACCTTTCAGAGGGTGAACGACTGAACCCGCCTACTCATGAAAATGACTGACTTTTAGATTTTAGTAGAATTTACATTTGTTTTGGAATCAACCCTAACAGACTCACTCAGGTCGGCCGCAGTAAAAAAATCTCCAAAGGCGCTGGTACTTGGATGGCAACGGTTTTATTTTTTGTAGTAGGTACTGACTATGGTACCCATGTTCCTCCAAATTCCGTTTAGAATCCAGGGCTACGGTAACTTTTCTAACAATTCTGCAACCTTGGCAGTATTTAACTTGCATTGTTCATATTATTATGTACGTTTTTAGGGTTCCATACCAAAATGGTAAAAAGAAACCCTTATGGTGTGACTAAGTCTACCTATCAACATGAAATTTGGAAGTTTAAGATGACGTTTGCTCTACTATTTTATAAGAAAGACATAAAAATGAATATGTTTACTTTGCAACACTGACTGAAAAGGGTTCTTAAAATTTTTACTAGGGCATGTGGAATATAATTATGAAAGGGCGCTATTTGCACAGTCTCAAACATTGTTTTAAGCTGCATGTCTGGTTTTCGAGTTTTTACGAAAAATATAAAAAATTAAACCCTTATCCACGAAGTCAGCTAAGATAAAAATCTGAAATAGTTCTATGTGATATAAGTTTATGTAAATATTACAGGAAAAATAAAACGATGTCCCTAAATAGCACACTTTTTCAGAAAACATCAATAAAAATTACATCACTTCCACTAGCGATCAAGAGATGCAGTGTTAAAATTCTATGGCAAATATAGGCCACGCCGCGGCCGATGAAAATTTAAAACATTTCACGTTTTATATGGTGGTACAGAACCCTCGGTGAGCGAGTCCGACTCGTTCTGGACCGGATTTATATCTTGTACTGCATGCCCAGACAGGTAACGTGAGGATCTAATGACCTCATCAGCTGTGTAACCGAACCTGAATGTTGAAACAAACAAACAATTTACCTTTTGTGGAGGATGTAGGAAGTTTTAGTAGGATTACTAAATTTGTCATCGATACGATAAGATAATTCTTTTTGTTATCGTTAAAAACCACAAAAATATCGAACGGTTTTTTACCTGGCCCCAAAGGCACTAATTCCAACACAATTGTGGAATATAAAAACTGTATCTAACAAATTTTTATTTTGCGGAATGGTCCAATTACGACACGGTTGGCGCAGTGGTTGAGCGATTGACTGCTGCGCAGCCTGTCGCGGGTTCGATTCCCGCACGGAACAAATATTTGTACGACCTACAAGTATTTGTTTCGAGTCTGGGTGTTATTCTATCTATAATTTGTATGTATTAACAAAAAAAAAATGTATATAAGTAGTTTATCAGCCATCTCGTTACCATAACACAAGCATTAGGTTGCTTAGCTTGGGACTAGATGGCGTTGTGTGAAATGTCCAAGGATATTATTAATTATCTGCTCCCTTATATAAGAACATTAACAGGAGTGAATCCTTCGATTAAAAAAATGAAATAAAAGTGTGTTTTTACCATTTTGTGATCTTAATTATGCTGAGTTTCCACCTGCTCGCAACTTGTATATGCAAGTTAAATTATACTGCGGCGCTCGATCGAGAGATTGATCACTTTATTATACCTCGGAAACCCGCAATGTAATGCAACTTGCTTGCAAGTGGAAAAGCGACCTCACAAACATATTTCACAGATCTTATTTTGTAGGAAACCTTAGTAGAAAAACGTGACCACACAAATATTCCGATAGATAAGTATACTAAGTAATAAATGATTTAAGAAGCAAGTCTTCCCACTTAGCTATCGTACATTATCATAGATAAGGGATTTTATTTTTGGAACTTTGTCAGTGAAACATTACTGAGTCATATACCTGCACCTACTTAAGTAATAAACTGATTCACTGTTTAGTAATAAAACAATCTTCTATGTAGGTACTTGTTTTCCTCTGGTTGGGAGATCATCATTAGACAACTCCCGCTCTGGGCAGAGCGGAAGGAAGTTTCAGGCTCTTACTGACTAAAACCCACCCGTGTTCCTCCTAATGCCTTTCGCGTTCCAGGGCTCTCACTCTCTCGAAAAATTCTGACAGGCGAATGCAGGTAGTTAACTCTCTGGAAATGCTCCACTGATAATAACGATAACTGATAATGACGTCAATTTTCAATAAAGAGTTTCTTTAAAAATTCATGTCGATAGTAATAATATTCATAAATGCGAAAATATTGTCTGTTTAGTGTCTTTCAAGTCTCGTCGTCTATGGGTATCTCAAGAATGTACATTTTACTTTACATGTTTCGCTGCTATGACGAATACCGCAAATTAAAATTAAAGCAAACCCGGACAATAAACGTATTTTTCGGTTTGTGGTCCAAACTCTTCGTGTGCAAGTTTGGTTCTCACCTGGCCCTCCGAATCTTTTTCTACCCTTCATGCCCAAAATGTTCTTCACCCTTAACGACTGTACAGTAGTACAGTCGTCAGAAAATTAGTTTTATTTGGTGACGAACATGATTGTCTTTTGCGTTCCTATCTATATCACTAGTACTAATATTATAAAGCAGAAGAGTTTGTTTGGTTGAACGCGCTAATCTCAGGAAGTACTGGTCCGATTTGAAAAAATCTTTCAGTGTTAGATAGCCCATTTATCGAGGAAGGTTATAGGCTATATATAACATCACACTAAGACCAATAGGAGCGGTGCAATAATGGAAAATGTGTCGCAGACGAATTTGCGCGGGTCAGCTAGTAATATAAATAAAATTAATTCCGGTAACAGAAATCTTATCAAACAATATAATACATACCTTTAATAAATGATAATTGAAACAGCGATATGTTATCAATATTGGTTTATGATGGTGCTGTTGTTCAGTTTGGACACCTATCCTGTGCCTCTTGCATTCAGCTGATTCTCGTAGCCTTCACTGCTGTGTATGTGTCAATGCCATCATGACTCCGTTTCGTAAAAGTGATGGTGCTATTCGTCCTGTATATCACCGTCTCTCTGTCGTGTTATGAGCACATCATCTTTCGTATTAACATACGTTTAGAGGTTTTAAGCTGCCGATCGGACTTTACCGTGGTTTTCACTTAGACACTTGGATACTTAAATGATGAATTAATTTAGAATAACAATGATTGATACGAGTACATCCTTTTTGACTTTTATTAATTTTGACATAGATTTATTTTTTTATTTTTTTTTGTTTTTGACATTCTTTATAATTCCTCATTTGGGTCTGACATAATTGGAGCTTTCAATAATATGTAATTGTTCAATTTACTTTCTACTTCAACATAATTATGCATGATTTTACAAAAGTTTTTATTACTTTTTAATTTGTAATTCTAAGCTAGATATGCACACAATATTTGTACGCCTCCTGGCATAACATAGCGATCTGTTAATTAAAAAATAAGATCTGTATTTTCTTTACCTATGTTAACAAATAAATAAATACAAATACAAACACAATTTTTTCGGGCACACATCGGTAAATATAATATTAACCATGCGAAGCCGGGCGGGTCACTAGTATTATATATTTTTTCCCCGTTCATGACAATTGGCGCAAGCCTTCACATAAGACGTCAATATAACTAACGAATTAAATACCTACCAAGTTAAGTTTTAACCACAACAATAACAATGAGGCACACACCTGAATATTGTGTATTTTTTAATTCCTTCATTTTTGTTTTTTACCTGAATCAACTGTTTCAAATAAATGTTGTTCTTTCTAGTAACACTTGTGCCTTATTTCGAGTGAATATTTAATTTAGTCTTAATCCTTCCTTTCGTTTTTAGTTACACTTCTGCTTCCTCTTAACTTAATATTTAATATATTCGTGAAGTTATTCTCACAAGTATATTATACACTTCTCATACACCGTGTAATCCAGTTGTTCATTAATACATTGGCAAGACAAGCATGAAAATCGCAAGGGCGCCTTCTGTAATCAAATACAGCGAGTAAATAGGCGCTGGAGTCGAACAAACATGAGCGCAGTTTGCTCTGCATCCACGGTATTAATACATTACTTTGATTTGGCTCTTAGATTCAATGATTAGTTTGTATGATGAATTGTTGAATTACTGGCGATGTTGTGCGTTTACATGGTCGCAGGTTAAGTTTGCCATAAAGTGTCTGTGGTTCAGTCTTCGTGATAGTCAATTTATATAAAAAACAAGGAAGAGAGGGTTCAGATCAGTCTTGGCACAGTTTTACTGATAGTAGGTAAAAAAGGGAACAAATTATTTTAGAAACTTGTTCAATCTTTTAGAGGTTCTTTCACATAGAGAACTCTTTTTAAGTAAAAGATACCCCCCAAAAAATAAAAATGTAAAAAAAGGCCAAGTTCGTCTCCCCAAAAATTGGGCCTATAAAAGTAGTGTGATCAAATAATAGGCCAAGCATTTCAAATCTTCAGAATAGTCCACGAATCTAACATGTGTCTTTTGAGAAAACCAGTGAACACAGAGCTTGGATCTTTCTCTTAAAAATCAGTTGTAAGAGACGCACTGGACAGACACCGGTGGAGACATATCATCCACTCCAGATGCAACCCTGATGCTGACCACGATCTTAAAGCATGAGGGACCGACTCCAGAGAGAGAGATCTACTAATCGGCTTAACCTAATGTTTTGAAACATTTCAGTATTTTTAAACTAGATTAAAGTAATAAAAGGTCTAAGTTTCATCAAGTTGCGATTTTTTTTTTACTTTAAATGAGTTTGCTCTTGACTCTAGCCTAGATCAGAGCTGACAGAGACAATGTCTACGATAGAGCGGGCTTACCCAGAACTAGCCTGTTTACTCTAACTTTGAAAAGGTTAGGGTTGTAAGCATTTGGAAACACAGACGCAGGCAAAGAGTTCCACTCCTTTGCTGTGCGCATTATGAAAGACGCTTTTAAGTGCCTAGTGCAAGTTGGTGGAATATCAACAAGGTAGGGATGGTAAGCTACAGTGCGTCTGGATGTCCAATGGTAGAAGGGGGCTGATGGGATGAGGTTGTGGAGTTCTTGGGCACACTCCGAAGTACAATCTGAAGAAGACCGACAAGCAGGCAACTTTGCGGCGATGAGCCAAGCTGTGTAGCTTGGCATCCACCAGTTTTACGTCGCCAATGAGCCTCTTAGCTCTGCGTTCCACTGAGTCATGCGCGGCAAGCTGATACTTAGCTGAACCATCCCAAAGCTGGCTGCGATTATTACAAGCAATGCTATGAGGGGGTAAAAACAGCTGGGAATGTTTCGTGTAAATATATATACTGCGTGCGTTAGGCCGGAACTTAGCCTGGCGTACTGCCGTGCGCCTAGATATCTGTGCTAAAAAGTTGTTTTATAAAAAAAAAGTCAAGTTTTATTCCTTACAATTGATTATATGTATTTGTCAAGCTCTTAATCTCAATCTCAAGGTGGAATGACAGTTGACGTTAAAAAAGCTCACTCCTTAAGTTTACACGTTGACATTTTTACAGAATCGACCTGCAGTTTCAATCCTGTCACACAAATTGCACTTAAGCCGTCCATTCAAGCACACGGGGTATCTGCATAACTATAAGTGCCCTTTCACACGATAACTATAGCCACATTCCACAATGGCTCGGCATCACGGCTTTCAGCCCAAGTCATTAGTGTAAGGCACTATTCAGAGTTGATTACTCGCCGTTTGACACGAGTGCGTATCGGACAAAGCAAACGCATTAGTGCATCGATATACTATTAATATGCCGCAGATGGAAACGGTTTATTGAATTTTGCTTGGGTTTTGGAGTAGAGAGGTGGTTTTATAATTAAAATATGGCCTACGGTAGAGTTAAATATGAAATTAGCAAGGCATTTAAAAATCAAACAACCCGACTGTCCCAGAAGGACGGTAGTGTTTTTCTAGAGAATTTATGTATCTTCTCCATTTGCACGCCATGTAATCATAAAAACTGGATGAATTACGACTGACAAAAATGAAGATTCAACTTATTTGCTTTATGTGCTTTGACGATTTGAGTAAAACAAATATAGTGGCCGCCGAGTCAGATTTTATCGTGACTAGTCACAATTCGAATTAAAAAGCTTGAAGAGTCTTTAAAAATCATAAAAAAATCTCCATAATATTTAAAATAATGACAGGGTTCCAAACACAGGATTATGGTGATCAGTTAGATGGAATTAGATCCGGTAACGCCTTAGATAGACCACAACTTTGAAAAGTAGGAGAAAGCACGTCACGTAACGTGTATGTTCGAAATCCTTGTCTTTCGATTTTTGTTCGATATTTGAGCAATAAGTGTGCCAATTCTACAAATTTTAACATTCGCATTTCAATCGCAAACTGTCAAAAATGTATGAAAATCAAGGCTTTTTTGACAGTTTGCGATTGACATGCGCGAATGCCAAAGTTGTTTAAAAATTAGGAGAATTGGCCCTCAAGCCGTTAGTGGTAACTGGCAAGCCAACAGAGTCATTAAAATTGCTCAAGTGCTTTCGGAGAAGTCCAACAAACACCATGATACGAGATATTTATATTTTTGATTTTCGGATCACTTAACATAGTTCCCGCTAAAGGTCAATACTTACAATATCAGAGTTGATTGATTTCACAAATAAACAGAAGTCTAGTGACGCACGCCATCCAAACAGAAGTATCGATTAGATATCGTACAAACAGACCGATTGTCAGACTTTCGTGTCAGTGACTAGCAAGTAGGTGCCTATTACAACTATTTGAAGGATAATAATAGCACACATACAAAGTAAATAAGTTTTAAAATATTTTCACACTTTAGAAAGTTCTAAAAAAGCAGTATCTATCATTGTGTCCATAGGCCTTTTTTAAAATTAAAATTGTATAAACTAGTAATTTAAGTAAATAGGAGGAGCTCGTGGCTAAATAATACAAGTCACACGGGTCAATCTTCCAGGTTAAGCAACGCTTGCCAAGGTTGGTCTGTGGATGGGTGACCATCTTAACATACCGAGTTTCCTCCGTGCCTCGGAAAGCACGTTAAGCCGTTGGTCCCGGCTGTTATTTGTACTTCTTTGGCAGTCGTTACGGATAGTCAGAAGCCAGTTAATCTGACACCAGTCTTACCATGAAGTATCGTGTTACCCAGTTAATGGGTTGTGGAGCTCTGGTAGGCAGCCGCTCCACGTAAGATACTGGAATATAGCTAAATCTGGTTTGACTGGAAGCTGACCCCAATATAGTTGGGAAAAGGCTAGGCAGATGAGTAATTTAAGTAAATAAGATAAGTTTAAGTAACACACACACATATTTGTAAAAACAATATTTTTATTATTGTGAACGAGATCAACTGCCGACAAACTGCTGTGCAGTTTGGCAGGGTGTATATGTACCTAACTATGTTTTGTGTAGATTTTGAATAAAAAACTTAAAAATAAAACACCTGCACGAAAACGTCTAATTATTCGACATGGAAACCTAACCTAGTACGTCATTCTAACCCGCGAGCAGCTCCCGTCCGCTTCCACTGCAAGGTGCAGCGAGCGCAATCAAAATGCCTTCCAAATTCAAATCACATTATTGCCCGGTTATAATGAAATTCAAAACAATATTACCTGTGCCGGTGGGCTGGAGCCACAGCTTCGGACACGCGACCTGCTTCTTTGGCGGGTCACGCGCGCCATCTGTTTACATGGCTAGAGCACAATTTTCTGGCAGAAGGTGTGAAAAGTAGAGTATGCTCCTCAGGGATAAAGGTGTTGACTTGGGCTAGCTTGAATCCCTTGCTGCCTTCAGGATTCTTGTATTAACTCCCTCGCTTCACTCGTGAGTTGAACTTTAAACTCCCTCGCTACGCTACGCGTTTCATAATCTACTACTAAGGGCTATGGGTTAATTCATCTTTGTCATTGAGCGATTGCAACCTATGTAACTTAAACTATAGTGTGATAAAACTAGAACAAATTTAGGAACAAGTCATCGAGACCCAGGTAAATAATTCCTTACCTCTGGCAGCTGAAAACGCAGCAAGTGCCATCGAAAAAAGAACAACACATTTATTTTATTTTTTAAATGAAACGAGTCCGCAACAATTTCTGAGAGATAGGACCAACTGTCACGACTACCAGAAAAACGTCGATTCAATAAAGCTTGACGAATCTCAGAGAAACGATTAAACTGTCTTGGATCCCACAAAAAACACCGGAGGAGGTGAACCTTATGATATAGGTACACTACATCCCCTTTCATAGTTTTGTATGAAAAACCTACATGTATCATTTGTATATGATAACCGCTATTCATAAAATAAATTGCCAGGCCATTAGAAACCGCCACCATTGTTCCGGAAACTAATCAATTAGTAATCAACACAGCACCGTATTGACTTTGCAATATGTACCAGTGTACACGTATAATGAGGGAATGTTCAACATTAATTGGTTTGCAAATCCAATTAGGTTAGCTCCGATACGCATTAAGCACGTTCGCATCATTATAGATCACTAATGACCGACGTCTGAGGTCCAACTACCATTCTAATTTTAATTTAATTGTTTGATTCAATTAAATTGGTCGGTAGTCGGTACATTAATTTGTCGGTTGGTAATTTGTTGTTATAATCCTTTTAGTAAAATATGTTGAAATGATAAAAAAAAACCTATGGTTAGATTTGAATATTATTAGAGAGATAAGAGGTGTTCGCTTATGTAACTCGTGTGAGTTAGATAAGCGTTCACATAAGTACGCACTAAAAAGTTCTTGTAACCTGTGTAGTTGTTGTATCTGTTACAAGGAACTTTTGGTGCATTTCCAAACTCATTAATAAATCGGAAAGTGCCATCTTTACAATGCGATTGCAGCGCTCAAATACCACCACTGCTTCCCCAACATGTACTACGTTCGGCGGTATACAATTTGCAATGTTTTTGGTGTTACACATCATTAAGTCCTCCTAAGTTCACTGAACCTAATCTTGTCATGTACTTGAACCTAAGACAGATTGACAATGTTATGTTCAGGGGTCGTATATTGTGTCAATGCCATCAGGGTTCTGTCATGAAAAAGAGACTGAGCTACAAAGGCTAGCACAATTTTTTCACAAAATTATCTTGATGGCCTTGCTACGTAGGTACGAGTATATCCAGTTCTGATAAAGAGATCAATGTAAGGTCGAAGTGCTCGGAGTATTCCAAAATTACTGAATAATTAAAACCCTTTTATATTTACTGACTAATTATAAGGCCAGTAATTAATATCTAGCTCGCATATTAAACATATGTTACCGCAGAACCATTCTATCATATAACTGGCCGCCTCCATATGCGTGAGTTACAAGGAAATACGTGTGAATGATAACATAAGGAAACTCATTGAGAATCGTTATAGCATATCGTAAAATAATTACATAGAATTTTATGAAGTTATCTTATCATTTCATAACCTTATATCGCCCACTTGCGACGACAGTGTGACATCTCAAAAATCGTTACTTTACAGAAAGCGCCTTTTGAACTTTAAATGAATATAACTAAATGAATATAACTCTTAAGTTCTGGTCCAGATAGCTTTATTATGTATGAAGTGATTAGAGTCTATCTAATAAAGAAATGAAATATCGAAAAGCAATAAGTCATTTGGAACCATATTAACTTCATTGATAGAGTTTACCCTTTACCATACCCTTACCATAAATTGCAATGCCTGAACAGGCAACTAAGAACATGCATATTTAATGTAAACATCTCTCCTGTACCTACACTTAGTTCGCAATAAAGAATTTTGAATTTGAATTTGAATTTGAATTAAAAAAAAAAAGAAAACTTACCACATTATGATAGGTAATAATAATTTTGCAATATTTTTGTTTTCCTTGTAAATCCCGTGCTTTGGAAAATACTTCACTCACGGGAGTACCTTATATCGCCCACTTGCGACGACAGTGTGACATCTCAAAAATCGTTACTTTACAGAAAGCGCCTTTTGAACTTTTAAATGAATATAACTCTTAAGTTCTGGTCCAGATAGCTTTATTATGTATGAAGTGATTAGAGTCTATCTAATAAAGAAATGAAATATCGAAAAGCAATAAGTCATTTGGAACCATATTAACTTCATTGATAGAGTTTACCCTTTACCATACCCTTACCATAAATTGCAATGCCTGAACAGGCAACTAAGTTCTAAGAACATGCATATTTAATGTAAACATCTCTCCTGTACCTACACTTAGTTCGCAATAAAGAATTTTGAATTTGAATTTGAATTTGAATTTGAATTAAAAAAAAAAAGAAAACTTACCACATTATGATAGGTAATAATAATTTTGCAATATTTTTGTTTTCCTTGTAAATCCCGTGCTTTGGAAAATACTTCACTCCCGTCAAAAGCAACTTTTTTATATTCTTTCATATGAACCTTCTCCTGACAATAACAATTACAACAAAAAAAAGAATTAGCGAAATCGGCCCAGCCGTTCACGCGATGACCAAGGGAAATAGTGATTAATTTTTTTTGTAAATACAGATAGATTACCATGACAAAGTTAATGGGTTGTGGAGGTCTGGTAGGCCGCTCCACGTAAAACACTTGTATTCAGCTGAATCTGGTTTGACTGGAAGCCGACCTCAGCATAGTTGGGTAAAGGCTAGGCAGATGATGACCAAGAAACAATTTGCACACAACTTTTCTCTTGTTTACAGCAATAAACTATAGAATATCATCAATCAATTCTAATGTAAAAATAAAATAAAGAAAAATTAAAAGAATTCGATTCGCTATGAATCGATTCCACGAAAAAAAAAACATGTCACTAGACCTTCATACATATTCTGATATTTAGTTTCAGAATTTAATTTAAGTTTTCTCGCTTCCTAGATAGAAACATAGTACCATATTTTGTGATTTCGTTTAGAAAAATATAACGGTTTTTTTAATATACATTTCGACTAGTTAACTGCTGGGCCCAGAAGTCCCCTTCTCCTTTGGCGTGTAGGTTCCTTGGGGAGTATATATAGGGGAGAACCAAGAGAAGATTTTCCGAAATTATTACGGGAACGGGAAACAACTGGATTTGCGTGTACGAAGTCGTGGGCAAAAGTTAGTTAATAATATAAATTATGCAGGTCGATAAGATATCCCAGAAATATGCCATACCGTAAGAGGTACCACAAGTCTACCTTGGTCGCCAAGTATCACCTAGATTCATAGGTAGATTGAGTGTTTTGTGTGACATAGCATAGTGATAAAATAATATGTAGTTGTTGTTATGTTGTGGTTGTTGTGTATTGTTGTTGGTATCTTTATGGTAACCTATAAGGTAGGTAAGTATCTATGGGCCAAAGTAACCTGAAATAAAGAAGTTATTATTGAAGTGAAAATCTTCTTTAGCGGCGTTGAGCACTTTTCTTGGGATGGGTATAAAATGTTAAACTTGCGACAGGACACGTGACCTGATCGAAAATTCATAAGACGTCAGGACACTTGACCTGTTCGGAAATTCGTAAGACGGATGATTCAAAAATGCACAACGTTAATGTCAAGTTTTCACTTCTGCCGGCACTCCCGGAGTGCAACCCGTTTTTTTTTTAAAACATTTAAATAATTGAAATGTTTGTTTTAATTTCCGCACTCAAGGTAGAGTAAGAAAACATACACTATAGTATATGACCAAAAAAATAATTATAAATTTGCCGCGTCTTAAATATACGAAGACCAGTTTTCACCAATGAAACTGATCGCGATCAAGCTGCGTTCAAGAATAGGGAATATGCACAAAAAAAATATTTATTATCTACACAATTTATCTAAAAATATACAAAATTGTAATATTAACAGTGAAAATAGAATCAAAATCACTGGAAAAACAAACGAGTTATCATTATTTTAAACAAATATATCTGTCCCTCTCGCGAAAACGCTGTAATGTATGGCATCTGTATAGGCGTCATGGAATCTGACGTCAAATTTCATATCAGACTTCTCTTTCTAATTGTAATCTTTGAAGCTTTATAACTACATCAGTGATGAAGATATTTAAAAAACAATTTTATGATTGTTTTTTAGAGCTAAAAAGTATTTCATTTTACAAATAAAACAAAATTCATGCATATTCCCTATTGTCAGTCAGTATCGATATTCCATAGAAAATTATGATAGGTACTGCCAGCTCGTAAACGTGTTCATATTATGTTGATCAGTTTTAGTTTCAGATTGATGAAATCCGCCCTAAGTCAGTATTAAATCTTTAGTTGAGCGGCGCCAGGCCATAGATTACATTAATCTGTCCGCCAGACACATAAACTGACAAAATACATACATACGTCACACGACGTTCGTAATATTTCCCTTCCCAGACTATATCAAAGGGAATGTTTCAACAAGCACATAAAGATTCTAATCTCTGACTGTTTTATGTTATCCTAATTCCGGCCGCAATTGACTGCGTTTAGTTTAGAAAAGATTTATTTTTAGGGGTTGTGAATAATGTGATATTTATGGAATAGAGTTATTTTAATCTTACAAATGTTTTTGCAGTTAAAAAAAACATAAATGCTATTATGGAGATTTACAAATGGGGCATGTTGCTCGCGGAACGATAGATCCAAGATGCCGAAAGGTTCTGGAGTGACAATTGCGTACTGGAAAACGGAACGTTAGGAGGCCTTCTACAAAGTGCACTGAGTGAAGGCTGTATGTAGCAGGCTGAATGCAAGGAACACAGAGCCGGTTGATATAGTGACGTTCATAGGATGCCTAATTGTGTCCAACAAGGGATTTGTGCCAATTGGAATGCTGATGATAATTTTTCGTATGGTAGTCGGTCGTATGAATTTTAAAATCGTAGGGAGACCGCAAACATATTATAAACCAATTTTTTTTTCATTTTACTATTCAAAGTAATCGTTCTAAAACTAAAGAAGCAGAAGTTGTTGTTTAATACATACTTGTCTAAAACGTAAAGATAACTTCCGAAAATAACTTGATAATAATTTTAATTTAAGCACTAAATTATTCTATGTCGTAGCAAAGCCCGTAGCGGCGTAGCGCTCGTAGCTCAAACAAGCGACCCGCGTAGCGCTACGATAGAATAACTTGTGCTACCATCAACAAATATTGTTGTTAGCCAACCAAACAACGGGCTTCTACTCCAAAACCATGTAACTTATGATTGGAAAATTAATTAAAACTCTCTTATTAACCATCTTGTTTATGAGTGTTTCATTAATTTTAAATTAATTTTCCCTAGGTGGAAACTTTTTGTAATAATATGTTGTAAAATTTTCACCTCACTTATCTTTGTCGCGTATTGATTAGGTTTTATTAATTTTCGATGTGTTTTCCAATTAATTTACTTTCACCTGTTAATTTTAGGAGCCTGCCTTCAAGGTTCAAGATTGTGATTATAATTAATTACTCCTCTGTCTGTAAGCAAATCTATGGAACAGTTACAACTAGAATAGTCCAAGTGTTTGCTATTGTAAACTGAAGTTTTAAGAAAAGTTGCTTGCAAATAAAGTTAATCTATCAAACAAAACCAAAGTATAGCAAGGTAAATAAAACAGCAGCTATCCGTCACTACAAGATGACTTCATAAAAGCGACCATCTCCTACAGAATTAGGCGCAGCACATAAAGACCATTGAAATGACCGCGGTCACCCTCCTTGCTGTCGTAGTAAGAGTTACGACACACTTGTCTTTGAGTGTAGCTAATTAATATAACATGTATTTACAGACACTTGAATTCATTCTACGATTAGGTAGGTACTATAAGTTTTAGTTGCGTTAACGAACAAATATTTCGGTTGTCTAAGTCCGAATACAGGATCAGCTCTTGAGAAACGTAGAAGCTTAGTTTTAACTTTATAAGTGTAATGAATATCTACATAAAATCACATTTATTAAGGACAATTTATATTTTAAATCGTCTTTGAATTTTTTTTTCAGTATACAAGCGGTTCGTTTGTGATATAGAAGTAAGGCTTGTTCAACCACTACAAGCATATTTGTGTGAGAGATAAAATTATTTAGTATTTTTTTGAAATGTCAAATATTATTTGATCTACCTCCGGTCTATAAGAGTACTGTAACTGACTACTTTTCCCTCCATTTTGGAAGCGAGTTGTGCTATAAAGAGGGGCGCACTGTATTTCGACAGATCAGAAGCTGTCCGATAGTGGGCACGGCACAACGGTGCTCTGAACTGTCAGGTATGTTTCCTTAAAATAACTTTATGCTAACTTTTGATTTCTTGTATGTATTATTTTAACCGTTATTATTTTAGACTATAATAATGTGTTACTAATTATTGTCAGGTACTATGTTATTTTGTTACTAAATATAATAATGTGTTATTTACTCGTGTCATTATGATTTTGAATATAACGAACAAACCCATTTATGTCTATTTTACTTAACCCTCCCACATTTGTATTTTTCATTATCATGACTTATGATGTAGTTTGAAACATCCTGGAGCGAGCGCAGTCCGAGCCTTATGGGGCCCACATATATCAAGCCTGTCGGGAAGGCTCAGCTCTGCCGCATACACTGATAGGAAAGTTAGACAATTTACTGACGTTGACACAGTTAGGTTAGTCTATTTCAGTTGTTTCCATAGTATTATATCCTACGGTATTTTATTGTGGGGAAAAGCTGCTGATATACAAAATATATTTGTCTTACAAAAACGTGCTGAGCGAGCAATATATCAGCTAGGGTAAAGGGTTTCATTAAGAGAAATTTTCAAGGAGATTGGAATTCTCACGGTAGCATCTCAATTTATTTTTGCAAACATCTTATACATTAGGCAAAATATAAATTTATACAGTAAAACGAGCGACATCCACAACTTTAACACCAGAAACAAGCACAAACTACATGCTCCTCCACACCGACTTCGTAAGATCCATGATTCATTCGTGGGGCTCGGTATCCGTTTATACAATAGACTTCCAAATTCTTATCTTGATCTGCCTTTTAACTCATTTAAAGCTAAAGTAAAATCTAACCTCTGTTCGAAGGCATACTATTCTATTAATGAGTATAAATAGACGATAAGAATAGTTGGTCGCTGTGTTGAACGCAAGACAAATTATAATGTTCTTTGTGTAGATAGTTTATGACAGGTTATATGTGTTGATATAATATTTTTTTTTCCTATTTATTTTATTTGTCAGACTATTTAGGTCATTTTTTATACTTATTTAATCCACGTGCGTCAACACTTGCTCAAGTGTGTTTTTTATTTTAGTGTCAAACAAGTGATAAATAATATATAAAGAATTTTGAATTTTGAATTACTTTGCATACTAATTATTGTTAAATTCTAGTTCCTAAAACGTAACAGACAGTTGTGTTGCTGGGGAGTTTGTTGGCGACTTCTTCTCCACAGCTAAAACACTAGGAAGTGGTGACGGGCGGGCGTTTTGGGGGACTGTCTTTTGTAAAACTTGACGTTAAAAAAGTGCTGGCCCTCAGCCTAATTTGAATAAATGACTTTTGAATTTTGAATTTCTTATGTTCCTAGGACAGAGCGAAATGGAACGGTGTCATTGTTTTGATGCGTTAACATTATTAACAGGGTGTTTCACAGTTCTAATGCATTGTTTATCTTAATGAATTTTTAAATGATCGCGCCTAATGGTAGTTTATATCAGGAACATTAATTAGACCGCGTTTGTAAGACGACCAAAATGGCAACGTGTATAATAAATACGTGTTTTTTTTTTTAATTTACACCAGGGTAACCATAACGATTAAATTATATTTAAGATTCAATAAAATAAGCAGTAACTACTAAAACAGGACACAACATTAATAAATTTCCTATTACCTAATATTTTTAATTCCCTATGAATTTTATGGTAGGTGCAATTTGAGTACTTAGGTACTTATTCAGAAATGCGATATTCTAAATTACAGGAAAATATACTAACTAATATAAAATATTCCATATTGTACATTTGCATTCCATTAATTTAAAATTAAAGATGAACTTTAAAAAGTCTTCAAATACCAAAATGTCATTTAGAAATGATAATAATGAATCCGGACATAAGCTCACGTTTCCCGGTACTTTTAGTGACACGGGGCGACGTGGGTACCCCTGTACCCAGTGGTCGCCCTAACACACGCTAATGAAAATTCTTTCGGACATCGGAACACCCCAACACCCCAGTTTTAAACGGGACAGTTTCGGTTAAATCGTTGTCACTGTTCCACAAAAGTTTGTGGAGCCGTCCGCGGTGTAAAATATTTGATGAACTTCTGCAAAATGAGGTCCCGATGGTGGGAAATGGTTTTGCGAGTGGTTGGAAATATGTTTTGTATTTTCAGTTTAGTACAGATTTAGGGGGTGTGTTGATGATTAGCAATCTAGTTGAGCATTGCAGTAAAAGTGAGTGCCAGAGGTTGGACAGCGCCGAAGCCAGCCTAGCAAGAGGTGGCGAGATGACCTAGATGCCTATTGTAATGGTTGGTTACAGGTGGCTCGGGAAAAAAAAAGTACCTGGAAAGATTTAAGTAAGCCCCATGCCTAGCAGAAGGAAAACATAGGCTGAATAATAAAAATTACGTAAGGAAGCACGTGTCTGAAAATTTACGTGCAAACAAGCCTGTCTTTCCATTCTTTATTGAACGTGAGGTGGGTAATTGAGTAGGCTTTGTTTCCATAGAAACAGTAACATGAGGTTCTTTTAACACAAAATTCTACTTAGAATCAAGATTAGGAATTATGTATTATGTTGGTTGATTATTGGCTTAGGTGCACATAAGGTTTCAGTATTTGAAAACACGATTAGCTTAGCTTAGACCAGATTCAATTTATCGGCTTGACACTGACACGCAATTCGTTACATGAAAAGCTGCTACACATGTCTGTGATTTAAAACTGGAAAGCGGCAGTACTACTTGGTGGTAAATACCCTCAGTGTATTAACAAGCACTTCGTTTTAAAATCACTGCACTATACAACCAGCCAGCAGAAGACCTATTTCTCCCAATCAGCATCCCAAACCCATATTTCTAGCCGCATATTGACATTTAGACGTGAAGCCACCCTCACCCGATTGGTCGTTAAACGCCAAGGGGCTCGTGACGCCCTCTCAATCGGCCTCCGCTGACGTGGCACACTGGCTTGTACCACTGACGGCCCCTTATAGCAAGCTGGAGTGTTTTGTATGGGCCATGAGTTCAGTCGACTGCATGAGCTATGACTATGATCAAGGCAATGGACGCCCATGTTTTTTTGATTTGGTAGTGGAAGATGGTAGTAGAATAAGTGGTTTATAATCGATAGGTTGGGGAATTTGTACTTGAGGATTTTTTTCGAAAAAGTCACTGGATCATCGGATGGATTTTAGACACTGAGATTCTGACACTCCCTTCTAGAGCGGAAGGATTAATTTTATGATTCCCCATCCTTAAAAGTCACTACTAAAGGCTTTTGTAATTTTCCATAAGTGACAGTTCATGCATGTCATTACGCAAGCACGGTAAGTTAAGCCTAATCATGACATCAAACTCACCCGGCTATCACTAACACATTTCACACACGTGATTACACTCTGCATTTAGCAATTCAAACATGGGTAGAAACCATGCATGTAGCACATGTAAAACATATAGCACACTACCCGCTTATGCCGACCCGATTAAAAATTCATATAACATAATTATTCAACTCTGCAAAAGCGCCTTCAACTTTACGAATAGCAAACAATCCTTCCCGCACGGTTTAGCGGTTCATGTAGGCGTTTCGAAATAAAGGTATGGTATAAAAGGTAAAGCAAACTAGCGATAGGGAAACTTGGTTATGTCAACGCTATCAAAGGACTCTACTAAAACTCTGCCCACGGCTGCCAGTGACAGATAAAAACGTCGGATTTGGTGGCGCGGTGTACCCGTGTCTTCGTCAGCGTATTTACTTACCCTGAAGCTGTTTGCTCCTTTACCCTTAACCTAACCTTTAGGGCCTGTATGCAAGTTATAAAAGAATAGCGGAATTTTAAATCATCAAAAAATGTTTATAAAACTTTGCCCATCTTGTGCATGTTCACCCCATTTGTGTTGAGAATCTTTTATGTCCCAGCAAACTGCAGTTAGAGAAATATTTTATAACCCACTTAAACATTTTACTGGTTGAACGTGTTGTCTTAAAGTTATGATGAAACTAGTTTCCCGAAACTTATCCATTAGGCTTGTTTGGATATAAACAAGGGGAGAATACTTTATGGCTTAAGTTATTGGTAAGTATTAAAACAGAATTGTTAGCTAATGAGTTGATTGAAAACAAAAATAAGTAACGAAATAATTTAGCAACGTGAAATCCGAAATTAATAAAAAAAAACACATAAACCTACATGAGCACATTAAAGGTCGAGTATTGTTATTTTACGTATGTTTTCTTTATTATAAACGTCACTATAAGAGAATAATTGACGAATATTGAAAGATGAGCGTTTAGGTTCTGAGCGTGTCAGCGCCTTAAATTTTATAATAGCAACATGTAAACCAACAAAAAGTAGGCGCAATCATCCTTGCTATCTTTGACGCGCCAAGCTTATCACTTGAGCCGCTCATCCTATTGATTCTGCACTCCTTCTCCAACACTTTACATATTGCTTATTTAGCATTATTTCATTTCGGCGTGCCGCTATTTGTCTTTCGTGTTTTGCTGACATTGTTATCGCTGTTCACTTGTTCCACGTGAGATTTGCTATTGCTGATTTTGTGAACGTGATTTTCTATGAAAGTTATTCTTTTAATCGTGATCTGCAAAGATGTCTAGTCTCATTATTTGTTTGTAAAATAAGTGTCAATTCATACGATATAATAATGGCGTTGCATTGCTGTCAAATTGATATTTTTCTTGGAAAGTCGGGCGTTGATAGCGATTCATATTTCTCGGCATCTCATTTAAATTGTATCGATATGGTACTGTAGATATTGAAAGTGTGAATGCACTCATTATTTTTCTTTAAGATTATTCTAGCGAAGCGAGAGATATTCCCAAGCGTATCAATATTTGTGCAAAATATTTTGTTTGAATGTCGTGTTGTTGGTTCATGCATTTATGTGATGCAGATATTAATAAGGTTGACTAGACTATCTGGTGGTAATCATTAGCAACAACAAAATTTTCTAACCTAAGTTTAAAGATGTTAAGCTGAAGAGCTGAAGATTAATATCTGGTCAGGCATAAAACGTGTTATTTTCTCGCAAGAGTGAACCGATATTCTATATACACGGCGATTATTATTTGCACAAAACTGTTTACAGTCCAATATTTACAAAAAGAAAGTATCAGAAATGTGTCACCAAAACTTCAAAATCCAGCCACTGGAACCTAAACAAGTTTAAACAATTCCCGGGTTCGAAAGAAAGGGAAACTTCTGGTCCGAGGGTTAGGGGAAGTGGCGTCTTACGGAAAGGCTCAGGGGATCCCCTCGGCTTCGGCACGCAAAGCCGAAACCGCAAAATCTTCGGGAGCCATCCGTCATAATTTCAACGAAAAAGCCCATGCTTTCGGCTGAAGTGTTTCCGTTATTCTCCATACGAAAACCATTATTTTTACGAAATTATTAAATACTAAAGGTTACATATTTGATTTACGTATTTGGTTCGATTAACAATTTCAATCATTTTATCACAAAACAAATTACACGGTTCTTGAAATATCAGAATTCTTTAAATAAAAGATTAGTGTCAATAAGAGCTCGTGGCAAAACTTTCACATTTTTTGGCTATCGTTATGGGTATATGTTTAGGTAGTCAGAAGCCAAGATATCTGACACAAGTCTTGCCACGGGCAATCGTGATAACTGGATACTGAGTTATGTAGTTTAGTCACTCGTGTTAAATACTGGTAATCAGATGCATACTATTAGATTTATACCCAAAGGTTGAAAGGTATATAATAAGACGTAAAGTTTAAAAGATAACAAAAAATAACAAAAAAAAGATAAAAAAATATTTGTATGAAAAAGCGCCAAAACACATCCCTTTTAAATAACGATCTTCCAAACGCACTCGTGAATTTTTACAACCAGAAACATAGATACGTTTTCACAATGTTTTTTGGACATTTATGTTTTATATCATAGTCTATGGTTACGGTCATAAATGATCGTATTTACGAGGTTGCACTTTACGTTTTAAATCATATTTTTATCCACCCTTTCCTAGGGGTGTTGTATTTTATGGTATTTATTTAGGAAAACAGAGATTACAGAACAGTGTAAATATTATGTTTTTATCTGTCTTCGGTTTATGGGTGAGCAAAACTTCAGGAATGCTATATTATTAGTTTTTCCATAGAAAAACGTATACCAATCCATTTTCTACAACAAATCTCATAGATTATCTATTTTATTATTTGTAGAAGGTAATTTCTAGAAGTACTTGTCTGATTAAGAAAGTTACCTACACTTTATATTTCGAAAACCTGCATTGAAAAAAACCGGCCAAGCACAAGTCACACGAAGGGTTCCGTATAACCGAAAAACACGGAATGAAAATACACTCTGTGAAAATTTCAATTGTCTAAATTCATGTCAAATCTATTGCGGTTCTTTAGTTACAGCCACTGATAGACAGGTAGACGGACAGTGGAGGCTTGTGGCGATGTGACCCTTTGGGCACGGAACACTAACAACAACTATTCTAGGTAGAATATGGAACGACTCTCGAATGATTATCCTCGGCATGTTAAAAGCCAGCATTATAAATAACTTCACTAGGAAGAAGATTATGAATATAAATAATATAATTTTAATATAATATAATTTAATAAAAGCTTCGTAACCTAAAAATATCCTAACCCATTGTCCATACCAAATTCAGCTTATTTTAGAGTTGATTTCTAAAACAATTTTCATAGTTAATAACCTAAACTAACCTCGGAGAGCTTTAGGCATGGACTATTAAAAATGTACAAACGTTTCAGTGCAAAATTAAACATTAACGTTTCGCGGTTGAGGAATTTCAAATGATGGTCAAGAATGACGTGAGGGCAAAAGCCGTTTTTCTTTACTACCTAATTTTAAAATTTCTCAATTGAAACGTAATTGTATCAAGGCTGAATTAAATAAAAGGTAGCTATGAAAAAAAAAAGAAAAAAGTCTTGGTTATTTTTTTAATGAATGTAGTGTATGTAGATATCAATATTTCGAACTACCTACAAACTGATAACAGTATTGTGACGTTGCCTCGGGCGCACACGTCGCTCGGTTATAAATACCGGTACGAGTGGTGGGGCGGGCAGTCGTGGTCGAACTGTCGGCCTGTGCGGTGGTGCGTTGGCGAGTCAACTGACAATATTGTAAATAAGTATTCTCTACATTGGCGACGAGGATTAAACTGTGAGTTAAAGTAATTCCTAGAAAAAAAAGGGGAAAGAATAGGAACGAAGTGCTGCTTTCTTTAATGGATAGAAGCATTTCGGCTATATGTTTTTACAGTTTCGTCATAAGTAAGTGTTAAGACCAAAGTGCCTCAAGGCACGTTGGGCCGTAGGCCCCGGCTGTCATTTGTGGAACTTAGGTCGTTGCGGATGATCGGAGGCCAGTAAAATCTGACTCCAGTCTTGCCATGAAGTGCCGCTTGCCTAAACATGGGTTGGTGGAAAAAATGTTTTTTTTCCGAATAACTTAATTTGAAATTTATTTACTATACCTGATCATTACATTGACTTAATCATTAGCAGCAACGCTGATTTGACACGTGACCTAAGTCAACATGGTTGATAGTTAAATGGATTAATTATTATGCAGCATTGCTGACCATTAAATTGATACCATACTAAGCAGCATTGCTGATCATTAAATTGATACGATGTTAAGCAGCAACGCTGATCATTAAATTGATACCATACTAAGCAGCATTGCTGATAATTCAATTGATATGGTGTAACGCAGCATTGCTGATAATTCAATTGATATGGTGAAACGCAGCATAGCTGATCATTAAATTGAATGTCATGCAATCTTTTCCTAAATCACATGGAGCTGAGGCCACGTCCGGGAAGAAGCGATACAGCTCACGTCCTTTCTTCTCATCCGGCCATCACTTTTCCCGTCTGCGTACGATCGGCTCTGCCTGTGCTTCGGACGTGGCTTGGCGCTCCTCATCAAACCTGCCTGCACAGCCGTACTGGCGGACCTGGGCTTGGTCTTTGGCATTGGAGAAGCACGTTGCGACCAACGTGAAGTGTTGCTTGTTTGTGCCAACAAGCAACCGCATACGTATATTAAGCAGCATTGCTGCGGGTCATTAAATTGACAAGTCATCATTGAATGACGGTTTTGCAGTAGAATAATTACCTACTGGTCATTAAATTGACAAGTCATCATTGAATGACGGTTATGCAGTAGAATAATTACCTACTGGTCATTAAATTGACAAGTCATCATTGAATGACGGATATGCAGTAGAATAATTACCTACTGGTCATTAAATTGACAAGTCATTATTGAATGACAGTAATTGCAGTAGAATAATTACCTACTGGTCATTAAATTGACAAGTCATCATTGAATGACAATCATTGCAGTATAATATACCTGCCGGACATTAAATTGTCAAGTCGTCATAGAATGACAATAATTGCAGTAGAATATCTATTTATTTATTTAACCATTTATGTACACACATTTAACAAGAACAAGAGAAGAAGGAAACAGAAAAATAGGTACAAAGGTGATGCTTATTTCTAAAGAAATCTCTTCCAGCATACCTGCGAAAGGAGAGTATATAAAAAGAGATGTAGACATTGTGTGCAAAAGTTTTAAAAAGCTAAAATGAAAAAAGTAAATTTTAAATATTATGTATGTACAATACGTAAATAACCAACTAATATACATATTATACTAAATAATATTAAAATATAAATATTAATATATACTTATATGCAACTATGACGAGAAGGAAAGATAATGTTCTTTCAGTCTTCTTTTAAAAATAACTTAATTCTTAATAACTTCTTTTAAATACTACTGGTCTTTTAATTGAGAAGTCGTCATTGAATTACAGTAATTGTGGTATGATTCCTACTGATCATTAAATTGACAACTCATCATTGAATGACAATCATTGCAGTATAATATACCTGCCGGACATTAAATTGTCAAGTCATCATAGAATGACAATAATTGCAGTAGAATATACCTACTGGTCATTTAATTGAGAAGTCGTCATTGAACTACAGAAGAGAGGGGAACGTTGGAAGCTGGTACTCTTGATCTACCTGGAATGGCTGCTGACATCGAGAGTAGTAAGAAGAATCGTGCTTCACTGCTATATTTTGTGGACTAGAATTGCTAAATTTTGTGGACTAAAATGTCTATAATAATGTTTTAAAGCTGAAGGGTTTGTTTGTGTGTGGCACTGATCTCGGTAGCTACTGGTTTGAATTGAGAAACTGTTCTAGTGTTGGGTAGCCTATTTATCGAGGAAGATTTTAGGATCTAACATCACGGTGCGAACAATAGGACACCAGCTGATGGAGTGGATGTCTTTGGTGTGGCTATTACCAAACTATACATCTAAACAAAGTAAGATCTGAGAACGTCAATCTTTTCGATTGATGTTAGTAGATCCTAGATGTAGGTAAATGCAATAACACATATGAACAACATTTAGTACGCTATGAAATAATGTAGGTCTTTGAATGTTGAATCGATGTACTAGGATTTAATGTTGGTCACACACAAAACCTGGGAAAATATGAAACAAAATAAAGTACAGGCTCGTAACCAAACATCCAGTGCAATAACACTATTATTTTTATTAAACTAAGAAACCTTTGAACCTAACAGGATCATTTGATGCAAATATAAAAATAGTAAACACTTTTAGAAAATGCAACTTTAAACGTCATGTCTTGGGAAAGAAACTGCCGTGGTATACTTATAAAAATAGTAAATCTCTTTATCTTCAGGCTATTGTGGCACATAGATATTATGTACCTTACAAAATTAAGTAAAAAACTTCACTAAGCATTACGTCATTGTGCGCTCTGGTGGGACATGTCCGCGGGAGTGACGGTGACACCTGCGGCCAAAAGTCCTCCTCCATGACATATTGGTACCCGCACCACAAACGCGTTGACGTTGACATTAGGGCGCGATTCCAGCAACTGCACTCTCGGCGTGTAGCTTGTCTTTTGGCGCACATACTCCACAATTCCCTCTGCCTTAGTGGTGTAGTGTAGCCGCGAGATATATACTGGAGTGTTTACGGCTTCGCGGTACGTATAGTTACTTTGGGTTCGGTAGGTGTCGTGCCGCAGCGGTTCCAGTTGGTTCGCTGGCGGCATTCTCTCCTTTGTACCATCACGAAACCATCATCGTCGGTTCCCTTTGATATCTTTTAAATACAGGCTTCATAGTGGGAGCAAAGTGAGTGCTCGTGCAAACGTGAATCACTTGGAGTAGAATTCACTGTCGGAGTCTGTGTTTCCCGATGGTTGCATCCTTGGAGTCTTTGATCAGGAGTGATTATTGGGTGGTCTGAACAGGCGTGCTCAGTCTTCGACCGCGTCATCGCTTGCCCGTGGGTGAGATGGTGGTCAATCGCGTGCCGATAAATAAAACAAAAATAATATAAAAAAATAAGCGAGTAATTTAAGAATTTCCCAATGGCATAATAAAATAACTTAAATAATGAGATATTGGATGGCAAGATGGCCACACAAGCAAACTGACCGCATGCGACGTGTTTAGTGAAAAAATTGAACCTAGGTTTTTTATATAAACGTGTGGGTCACAGTTTTCCATACATAACAATAGTTACTAAATTCAGTTAGTAAATTCGATTGTAAACGATTTAAAATAGCAACTTGATATTAATGACATTGAATAAAACTATAAGAGTGTGTAGAATTCTGAACTATTACAATTTCTAAATAGATGTTTCCCTTTCGGGTTGCTTGTTAGTTACACATTTTAGCTACTATGAGTTAGATCGAAATAAAATCAATTGATTCGAAGTATGCGGTGCAGTCATGACCGTAATGCTTGTAGATTGCCGTAGTAATTCGTGAACGTAGTAGCTACTTCACATGAACGTTAGACACAAACATGTCAGGCCTAGTTTCTCTTCTCTTTGTGGGCCCTAATGTGCATAGCTTACCGGTTGGTGAGTTTTAAAATCTCTTTGTCGGGAAGATGGCCAAGGTCAATTATCACGTGATGTTATGAAGTAGTTTAAGAGGTAGCATCAAATTAGTTTGAGGGACCAGGTTCTTGTTTCTGTGGGTTGGCGAGCGTACCAGGGTATCATATCAGCATCCCAGAGTGATATAGACGAGGGAGTCTGTATCAGGGTGTCGTTGTCGTAGCTATTGGTGGTACAAATAAGTGTTTTCTCGGTATTCTTCCCATGGGGAGGTGCCAGTATAGGAAGTGTGTTGTGCTGAGCTATGAGTTAGCTGTTGACTGTGAATAAGATTATTTAATTTCTTTGTTCAAATAATTATGAGTTTAGTGACTTTCAGTGGTGCTTGGACTTGGTAATCACGAATACTAGTGAATCACGAGTCAAACCTAAAGGATTTATAACAGCCAGTTTTGAACTGTCAAACGGCTAATTGACTGAACGACTAGTGAGTTAAGTTAAAGTTTTTAATAACTCTGAGAGTAAACAAGCGTCGGTAGACGGTTTTTAATGATAAAGAAACAGCATACGTCTACTTCATTAATGAGATTGATTAATTATGATTATAACACACACACTGGCTTATATCTTTTTCTGTGTTGATTTCTTTATTTTTATCACTTATGTCTGTGTGTATACAGACATAAGTGATAAAAATAAAGAAATCAACACAGAAAAAGATATAAGCCAATCAGAAAATGAAATAGAAGAAGAGGAAGGGTAAAAGGAAACATTGAATTAAACCATAAAATTATTTTTAAATATTATTCTGCCATGATTTTGTATGCCAGACATGTCAATTAATTATTAATCAAAATAATAAAATATGCTAAATGTTTTTACTAAAAAAATCTTGTTACATACAACTACTTAAAACAAGGAAGGGAATGTAGTGTATGTAGATATCAATATTTCGAACTACCTACAAACTGATAACAGTATTGTGACGTTGCCTCGGGCGCACACGTCGCTCGGTTATAAATACCGGTACGAGTGGTGGGGCGGGCAGTCGTGGTCGAACTGTCGGCCTGTGCGGTGGTGCGTTGGCGAGTCAACTGACAATATTGTAAATAAGTATTCTCTACAATGAATAATATTCTTTTCTGTATTTTGGAATTTATGAAAAGACTTACTAAGATATTTTTTCATATTCTTTTCTGTATTGTGGAATTTGTGAGAAAATCTGCGCTTTATTCTAAAAAACTAAACTTGAAACTTTCGGAGAATTATAAAATTCAATAAATGATTGAATTGCAAACTTAATTACTTTCTAAAACTTGTAAAGAAAAAGATCTACATGTTTACTCTTTAGTAGTAGTAGTAGTAGAAGTAGTAGTAATTAAGTTTGCAATTCAATCTAAGCTGAAAAAATAGTTGCTATTATTTTCGTATCATAAACAAATTCAAAGGGATTACATTTTAATTACAACAGCATTTTCAGCCAGCCAAATCCATTTGTCAAAAGGTTACATGATATTACGAATTCAAGCTTCGTTTGTTTCCGTACAAATTAGAATCTGTCAAACGCTCAGTAAAGTCGCATTCATTACCGAATGCAGTCTGTGGTCGCACTGCCCCGGGGTCGGATATTTTGTAATTTTCCTTTTTGTACCACCCTAAAAGCTTTGGCTGGATTTCTATAGACGGACAATGCGAAAATATGTCCTATTATTAACTTACGTAAACCAAAATTCAAAACCATTTTTATGTCTCGTATTTTAATCTAACATGCCAATTTTTTTCTCCAACGCTTTTGGTTTCTGTATTCAAAAATATGCAAAGAGAGTTTTAATAAAAACATTCTGTTGGTATTTGATGGTCTTATATAGCCAGAAGTTATGCATCCTTTTACTTTTGTTCTTTCCTAAAAGCAACGTTTGGTATTCTGTAAACGGCCAATGTAAGTATTTGCAGGGCGAATTCCGACTCAAAAATATATTGAATATAGATACAATAGGATCTTTGAGGGGGCAGCTTATGATAGTTTTCCATAACAACGCATTCTTGGTTCGTAGAAAACTGTTTGAAGTTTTTGAATTAGCTACCAATATTGAAATTTTTGAACGAGAATTTAAAAACCAGTTTGGCTGGCATTATTTTATTTTTTAACGTACGGGGTTTTAACGGTTTTAACGTACCGACCTCATATTAAATTGATAGCATTGCTATTTTATTTTACTGAATTTTATATCCTTTGTTCGCATCATTTTTATGACTACGCAAACTGAACAAATCAAAATTAGTACATGAGTTTTTTATGTGGAATACTGGAACGTTAATACAAAATAGATCTAGTGTGTTTATAACAAAAAAAAAAATAGTAAGTGGTATTACTAAGCATGCTGGATTGGATTTTATTCACCTTTCGGGCAGTGTTCATAGATTTTTTTTAACATGAAACTTATCAGTAGCCGCTTGGGGCCTGGACTTGTGTCAGATTTATGTCAATAAGCTCGGCCCCGATCATAATCAACTAGCTTTTGATCGCAAATTTGTACGCGCATATCCGGATTACACCGCTTCCATAGAAATTTTGGGGAATCCTCTTGATGCACCTTTGTACTCCTCAAGGAACCTACTTAGCAAGTTTCTACGACTAGTAGTGCGTTGTCTGTCAGTTATTCAGTCAGTAAGGGAAGAATTTTATATGTTAGGATTGGTACTTATTTAATACCCCCCCAGTAATTTGAACATACCTATCGAACTTGAGGAATGTGATGTTGCTATATGTAGATAATACCTCTTCTTTACCTATTATATATCCGTCGTGATTATCATACTGCCAAAATAGCAATTACAAACATGATGCGTTGCGTAACCATTTCGCAATTGCTGTCTTTTATTTCTCAACGTTCCAACAACACAATTTTATTAACAAACAAAACAAATACAAGAACACAATTTTTTCTTAGAAACTTGCGTTGCATTAGTTGACGTTAAAAACCGCTGGTGTGCGAGCAACGAGCAAAGGACGGTAACTGCGAAGTTTGCAAGAAAAACTCGCGTAGAACAAGTTACATTGGTTAACTGCGCTCGAGTCATTTAGCAGACGTTAGTGCTAGTTATTAGTTGTTTTTACTTGTTTGATAACGATATTTACGTTTGATTTTTATTGATTGCTTAGTTATAACTAGCTCTGTCATTGGCTATGAGGAGAACATAATTAAGAGGACTTAATCTTGGAATAAAAATTATCATAATATGACCTATTTCAAGACATAGTCTGTACATGTGCCAAGATCCGTACAAATCCGTTCAGCCGATAAAACGTGAAGAGATAAGAAATAGACGGAGAAACTGTCGCTTTAATGCCATAAATAAATATACTAGCTGACTGGGCAAACGTTGTTTTGCAACATAAAACAATTGCTTAAAAACATACACAAAAAATTTCATAAAAATCGGTCTAGCCGTTTCGGAGGAGTTCGATTACAAACACCGTGACACGAGATTTTTATATATTAGATTTATTTTTAACTAGCTCTTATTGGCAACTACATTTTTGAGCCGTTTGGGGTTGAAACTCTTGGACCGTGGGGTCAGAGTGCTCACGTCCTATTTAAAGATCTATCAAAACGCTTCGCGTGACCCAAGAGCTGGCTTTTACCTTGGACAGAGGATAAGCATTGCCATACAACGTGGCAATGCAGCCAGTCTTTTGGGCTCACTTCCAGTCGATAGCGATGGGGACGAATTTTTTGACGCCATATTAATTTTAGTTAGGAGTTTTTTTTTCTATTTTAAGTGTATATAGTTTATTCTTTAAATAAAACTTACTAGCTTTGCCAATACTATTAGGAGAACACAATTATGAGAACTTAATCTTGGGATAAAAAGTAATTAGTATCATAATATGATTTATTTCAGGACATAGTCTCTCCATGTGCCAAGTGTCGTATAAATCCGTACATGAAACGTGAAGAGGTAACAAACAAACAGATAGAGTTACTATAGCAATTACATTATTATTTATTGGTGATTTTTAATCATGGATAATGTATTTCAAGTTTATAGGTACCTGATTATGCGCAAGAAATGAGGAGATATATTTTATAATATAAACTAGCTGTTAATATTTCTCTGTTTCTCCGCTCCGCTGCCTCGCTCCGCGCAAATATACAAGCATCCTTAATAAGTGATGAATTTAGTTCAAGCATTGCTTTCTGTTCATGTGTAAGAGTAGAAGACCGCGTGAGGGCAAACGTAGTATGGAACGCCCTGTGGCACGATGGATCGATGATTAAAAGAAGGTGGCTGGTGGCTGATGGATGGGGCCTGCTCCAGACCGATGATTGCCGCTCTTTGTGGGTGGCTCACGTTCCGCAATTGGGTGGTAAAATGACGATGATGATGATTGTTTTTGAAAGAAAATTTCCATATCAGTGACATCATTTTAAACAGACAAGCAGGTCTTGAATGCGACATAATTATGTAGATGAGCCGAGTACATTCAGTTTTATTGAGAACATTATTTTTTGCCCGAATAATAAAGCCAAGTAACAAATGGGAGCGATCCTTTAAGGAAAATGATGTGCTTGCAGTGCATGTCTATTTCCTGCTTGTTAAAGATTTTCAACGACCAATCAAAATAACCCCATTTTCCCACAGAACTCGACTAACAATTCATTGTATCTTCATTTCAAATTTGATTACTCAATATAACTTGTAAATTGAATCCATTGAGCGCAAACGTTGTAAGGACGTCACACGTGTGCTGAGCATGCATCAATATGCATATGAAAATGAAAATCTGTTCTCAAAAGTAGAGATGGGGAAACTATCGATACTTAAGTGGTGTCGATACTTGTCTTTCATGAACCTAGGTTCATAAGTAATATTTTATTTTATACTTTTGAAGCCGTGTTCAAATAAATCATTATTAGAACAGCTTTTCTCAACTCTATTGAGGTAGTTTCAACGTCGAACTAGAGCAGCTGAATGTCAATATTCATCAAGGAGTGATTGCAGTGTCACAGCGTGTCAAAATAAGTACTCATACTAAACTCAAGTTTTTAGGGTTCAATGCCCAAAGTGTTACAAACGGAAACCTATTACTAAGCCTCCGCTGTCCATCCACCCGTCTGTCCGTCACCAGACTGTTTCTCACGAAATCAGAATAGGTAGACAGTTGAAATTTCATAGATTGTGTATTGCTATTTCCGCTATAACAGAAAATATACGCTATAATAAAAATTAAATAATAAGACTCGCAGATGAAGGGTTCCAACTCGTACTTGACACCAGTTTTTTTAATGTAAATTACGAGACCTCTACTCGTACATGTCTTGTTTTTTTTTAATTAGGAACACAAAATACCTGCAGGGCCGAACATCGATACTTGACTGTGATATTTGTAGGTATCGGTAGGTTCTTTGTACCGATTCCACTAATGAGGCAAATATCAATACAGATACATTGTTCAGGTCACTAATGAGCATGTTTGAAAATGTTTGTAGGTACTTTTATAACAATATCTACGCCTACGTTATGAGTAAAATATCGATACTTTTGACTCGATCCCTACTAGCAAGCTGTTGAAGCAGTAAATAAGATCCGGAATAAATATCCGGCTGCCAACTGAACCCGTGGCGTTCTGTCTCTATCGAACTACCTGCGAGAGAAAGGGACGGATACAGCCACCCAGTGTTGATGATGAACCGTGATAGTCCCTACGGCTTCCCGCGAAGTAGTGATTGACAGTGCAATCGATGCACAGCGGGCTTGAAAGTCGCTTTGTGAGGACAAACTCTACATTTTATAGTAAAATTGTTTGAAACTTAATTATGCCCGAGGTATTTATTTATATATAAGGTACTCCAACGACTTATTCACTAACAACATATTACATAAAAGAGCTTATATATCTATTAATAGCTGTCCCCCGCGGCTTCGCTCCCGTCAATTAAGTATTCATTGCACATATTGAGTTTTCATTGTTTTTATGATGTATTCTGCTATTCGGATCGGAGACCAATCCAACGAATCAATAACCATGAAAATTGGTTCAGCAGATCTCGAGTTATAAGTGTTGTAACAAACCCGTCTTTGTTTTATATATATAAGATTATGTATCATAATATGTTATTACAGGTGTTTAAAATTTTTTATATATTTTGAGCCTGTTGTTGTTTTCCAGCGAGTCTAAAAAAGTCACTTTAGCAGAATCAGCAAGCACATGAAACTGCCCGTCACTGACAAATTTTCCCAATCAACCTTGAACCTAATTTTTTATAGCTATAACGATGAAAATGAGATTTGGTAGACTGTTGAACGATTGATAAAATGATTCTACTGTGTGTTCTTTTCTTAGCAGCAATCTGCGGCCAATCATGTCTGTGAGGTTCAACTTGTCTCGCAATCTCTTTTAGGGTCTACCGAGTTTATAACCGTGTCTTGATGTTTGTAACCCAACCTATGGACAATCTATGTTATTCTATTATCTCTTAGCATGCGATAGACAAGTAACATGGTATGCTCATTACTTGGATTTCTCGCTAAATGACCAGATTACACTTGATCTAATGTTTACACAAACTTATAGTAGTAATCCCGGAAAAAAAAACAACGTACTTATTTTATCAGGGTAAATATTTTTATCCATAACTCTATAAACTTTAACCACTGTGCGCCATAACGTTGCATCGGAAATAGAAACGTTAAATTCACTGCGCGGTGAGATTTGGTAGTGAAAGGTTTCACGAACATTCACTCAACAATTTCACAGAAATACATATATCCATGATAAAGCTTATGTAGCAAACATGCAAACGTCAAAGGCTCTAGAACTGTTCTAAATGTTATATTTGGCTGGGTAATTTTGCTGGTAAATATAAATATTTTAGGTAGGACATAAGTAAATAATTTACATCTGTAAGGTATAACAAGAAAATAAAACGATTAAAACAAATTTACTTAAAGCATGAGAACAAACTATATAAATAATAACTAGAAAATATAAACATATGAAAACATAAAAAATAAGAATTCTACACTGTTTTATGTTTACAACACAAGTGAAATAGCATATTCGAGAATTTTATACCAACCAAACATAACTCGTGAATCAATATCCCAAATAAGCTTACGTTACACATTTTCATTTTTTTTTCAATTTGCTGTCCATCTATTTATGTAAGAAAGTTTTATTTTAAACATTCTGTCTTGTTACAAAATAATTAGATGGCATAACTTTCATTATATTCGGATTAGCTTTCAACCATCAATCAAACAATTGTTAGGGCACAAGGCCTCTAATGGAAAGTCAAAGTTAGTACTAAAATATATAGAGTTAGTTGAACGCTAAACATTATAGCATAAATCGATCTAACTTGCCTTAGCAAGACTCAGACCCGTCTCTTGCGTACGAAGGCGTTATCTTATACTAATTAATTTTATTAATATCAGTATAGAGGTACCATTTTACCTTGGCCTCCCACACCTCCCATCTATCAAACAATTTTGCAAGAAAAAGGGAAATTTAAGCGGAGATGGAGGGTACTTATTAACCTGGTCCAATGTAACAGGTGACATGCAGTGATTTACTTGTGAACGATAAATTGGTACGTAGTACGTAGATTATAAGTATAGATAGGAATTTCATAATAGCTTTAGTTTGTCGTAGTCAATATAAATTGGAACTGTTTTTGTGAAAGCCATAATTTCTGGAGGTTCTGTTAGGTAATGTTAACAATCCATTTTTTAAAGATGAGAGTTTAGTTCATGAGACTGCCAGATAATTCTGATCTTTATACAGGACTATAATGACCGGCGGGGAAATAACGTATCATACAAATTCATGTATTTTGCCAATTCAACAATACTTTTATATTTTTTCTGTACATAATAAGTAGCACAAGGATTTTGTTTTTTTTTTCGTTTCTGTGTGTTCGACGAGTGTGTTTGACGCATTTCTTTTTCTTTTGCTAATCTGAAATTGAGATTATGTGCGTAAATCACTATAACAATCATTTAATATTCAAAGTCATTTTTCAAAGAGGAAATATCACAGCTTGCCACATCATCACGGGAAGAGGGTAGAAAATTGCCGACTGCCCCCGCGTCTCGTATGTGAACATACACGAATGTACGAAGAAATGTTTCTTTAAAATTATGCGTTTTTGTTTAAGATCGTTTATTTTTTTATGAAGCCATAGAAAGTATATATTTTATGTTTTGTTATATGTTTCACTTTTTTAACCGACTTCAGAGAAATGAGGTTTATACAGTGCTGTGGAACATTGAATTACGGCTGGTCATATAGTTAACATCGGTTTTCTTCCCTAAAATTTGGTCTAAAATCATCAAAAAATACACGGTTAGTAGTAAAACAAAAAATTTATCGATTTCTTACAACTACTTAAAAATAAACATATTTATACATACAGTTTACACATTTACAATATTTTTTGATACTATTTAATGCTACTTAGCCCTCTTCCTCTCTCCTAATTTTTACTGTGCCGGACAGGGTCCATATCTATCTTTTACCATGTTTTTACCATATATGTTATACGGAAAGCAATAAAGTATTGAGTATTGGATTATTTTCTTGTAGTTTATAGGTACTACGAGGAATGTAGTTTTTGTAAGTTACAAAAAACAGACACGTTATGACACGAAAAGTTAGCAAAAAACATTTTTTTTTGTTGTACAAGGTGATTAGTGATTGTGTTGTGATGATTACACGAATAAAATTATTCGTGTAATCATTTATGTACGTACATACAAACCACTTAAAAGAGGAAAGAGCAAAACAAGGTAGAAGAGCACATAAATACTCTAAAACAATGTAATAAATTTAAGTAGCTAGGTACAGCTTAAGCAAATGAGAGACTACAAACAACCTCCATTAAAACTAGGACAATAAAGTTTAAAATAGTGCTTTGACACAATTACTAACAGGGGCTAACTTTCGGGATCACAAGGCTTACCGAAACTCGTGGTACTCTGTATATTTATTCAAATTGTTTGACCTTAAAGGGTAATAAAACAATATAAAACAATTAGGTTAGGATCACAAGTTTAAATACCCAAACTTTGTTGGTAAAAGAGTTATTTTGAAGAGACAGTTCGGTATTATTTAATAAACCTTGTTGTTTCACATTTGAATATGTTCTTATTTAACCGGTTCACAATCACGTGTGGTGTATCACACCACACGTGATTCGCTGATTGTTTGACTACTGTGTCTGCTGTGCGGACAGTAAATCTAGATTTTATACTTACTTGCTTTTCGGATGATTGCAGTGAATGACTGCATCTATATAGCTTTAGGTATATGTATACTAAATTATTTCTGTTCTTCGTAAGGAAACGCAACGACGCAATTCGAAAATTATAAAATGCCTTGCGATGCGTTTTTTTGTATCAAACGCACTAACATACATTTCTCCTAGTTCCACATTCACATTGCCTTTTCAATCCATTCATCTAAACTCAAAAGCCAAGCTTATTCTAAACTTCAAGCACTCAATAACAACAAAAATAACATCAAAACATAGATGCAAGGAAAGTTGAACGTCTTAGTACATCAGGGAGCATCTTGCAACGCAGGTGTCGCCCGGGGAAAGTTGGGGTACTCCGACACCCCATACTCCCCCCCAAGAGGGGAGATGGGGGATTTTTTGTCGATTTAGACGTAAACACCGTTTAAGACTTGCCGATTGTTATATCCTTGTTTCGAGTATCGCAGATACTGTATAAATTATGTAATATAGCTCCTGCAGGCTTTTGTGCTGTTTTGTTTTACGACTAGTTTTATGCTTTATTACCTTTAAGCTTGCTAGCATTCGAATGGCAAACAACGTGCATTTACAGCTTCTGGAAAATTTCTAAATAGTTTATCCAGGCATTCGTACTGAGAATCGTATCGACTTAGGTTTCAACTGAGTAAATGTTAGATTTAACTAATGTTTCATTTTCTTTAAGATCAGTTAAACTCAGGTTTGAGTAAAACAGTACTTTACCTAATAAAATGATTTGAGTAATTGCACCGTGTATATAATATTAGTAGTAGTTAAAGTTAAACAAAATCACTATTAGCAAACAATGTGTGTCAATACACACGTTCAAAACAAAAATAGAACGAAAGCGAAAGCTATAAGAAAGGCTCGTAGCAAGGAACGTGGTAAGTTGCTACGCCGTAGCACCCTTTGCAGCAGTTTTAAGAGTTAATTGTGCGTCCTTCTATGGCTTCGGAAAAACGTGCGTAGTTGCAAAACTTTCATAATTTTCAAAGGCTTTAGTGAAATAAAATTAAATATGGAATTTTGTAGGCAGGTGTTATATATATTTTTATTTAGATATTTAGAAATTAGAGTTGGAATTATATTTCTTATATGTGGAAGGGGTTTATTATTTACCATAACTGTGCTTACATAAGTGCAGACTACAAAAGGATTAAATCAATCGTACGACATATTTACAACTTAAACCATTGAAGACAATTATTTCTATATTGCAATACTTTGACAGTGTCTTTTCCAATCTTTTTGCATATATTTTTTTATAAAATGCTTGAATTTGAGTAATTTTCGTTATTTCATGAGGATTAAATTAATTGATTAAACACTTTTTAAAATTAAATAAATATAAATCTGGCAAATTTATTATCACAGGCCAGCTTTATTCATCCTTATCGTCAACTTACGTCATAAGTAGTTAATGTCAAATTTAGTATACAATTATCAAATAGTGAGGGGTCCTATAAACGAGGTAAGTGTCTGCGGGGCAAACAGTTTATAACAGTGTATTGTCGTTTCCTACAAATATCCGCCGTCAGTGGTTTGAGGAGAGAACGTAAAAATATACGTTCTGGATGGTGTAACGTAACACCTTGAGTTTTTTGGTATATTTATTTATGTAGATATATATAAGAGTTCGTGGCTAAATAAAAAACAGCCGTACGGGTCGATTTTCAAGGTTAAGCAACGCTTGCCATGGTTGGTGTGTGGTTGGATGACCATCTTCACTTATCCAGTTTCCTCCGTGCCTCGGAAAGCACGTTAAGCCGTTGGCTCCGGCTGTCATTTGTAGGTAGATGTTTGGCAGTCGTTACGGATTAATCAGTAAATCTGACTCCAGTCTTTCCAAGAACTACCGTTTTACTCAATTAATGGGTTGTGGAGGTCTGGTAGGCAGCTGCTCCACGTAAAATACTGGTATTCAGCCTGCTGAATACTGTTTGACTGGAACCTGACCCCAATGTAGCTGGTAAAAGGCTAGGCAGATGATGATGATGATATTTTGTGTAGATAAAACTGTACCGTTTAACTGCAAATATAGTTCTGAAAGAGCAAATAAACATGGATGGCCCCTTTCTAGGCCTCCTATAAGATGGAGTATTGACCAGAGTGCCAAATCTACTAATTTTCACATTGGCATCGCTTTCGCATATCAATCGCAAACTGTCAACAATGTATGAAAATAAAGGCGTTTTTCACAGTTTGCGATTGATATGCGAATGCGAAAGTTGTTAAATAAGTAACATTTACCCTCTGGTGTGGGCTGTTAGAGCTGGAAGCTAAAACCATAGGACCTTTTGATATGTTAACGCTTAGGAGCGGCCTAAATACAGCTGTGAACAATGTGATATTTTCGGAAAAATAATGTAATTGCCAAATCGTTGCTTCAGATTGTCGCGAGTCATCTTACTCTTGTCGGCTTTAACAAATTAGACTCAAACAGGACTTAAAAGATTTCACTATCAAATTGGTAGTACTGAAAGGTAGTAGAATAGTTTTTCTACCGATCATCAATTTTGCAACCTTACTGTTGTAAATTCATATTATTTCAGTATAATTTAATCAAAAATAACGAAACACCTAGAAAAGCTCACAATAAAGATAAAGCAAGCAATATTACATTAAAATTAGTCTGGGTCAGCCGGTATCAAAATTAAGATGACGTCACATCAATAGAGAGTCGCAAATTTCCACTATAACTATTGCTTGACTAAGCTCGCATCATGTTTCTAAGTATCATCTACACTGAAACCCAAGTCACTTACATAGTATCATGCTATACGCTGTACACATATTATTTCTGTGTAACTTCTAATGCCGTTTGCGTTCCAGGGCTGCGGTGACTCTGTTGAATAAACTTCGCAACATATGCCCAACCCTAAAATCGTGCAATATAATAAATGCGACACTTAAAATTTTGTTTGTCGGTTTTTTGTTGCCTCTTCACGTCTTAGCGGCTAAAGGGAATTGTATGAAACTTAGCAGACGGGTATACCGTGTCCAGGAATAGAACACAGGATACTTTGATTAATAAATTCCGGGAGTTTCTTTCCTAGGGTTAATTTTCCACTTCAACGCCGGCAAAGCAAGTGGCAGAAGCTAGTTGATACATTTATGTCATCATCTGCCTAGCCTTTTCCCAACTCCATGTATATTGGGATCGGCTTCCAGTCCAACCGGATTCAGCTGAATATCAGTATTTTTAGACCTCCACAACAAATTAACTGGGTAACAAGGTTGTTATTGGCAAGCCTGGAGCCAGATTTTACTGGTTTCTGATAATTTGTAACGACTGCCAAAGATCTACAAATGACAGCCGGGGCCAAACGGCTTAATGTGCTTTCCGAGGCACGGAGGAAACTCGATATCTAGCAACTACAAATCTATACTATATATCTATACTAATATTATAAAGAGGTAACATTTGTTTGTAAGTTTGTATGATTGTAAGTTTGTATGTAGGGGGTAATCTCAGGAACTACTGGTCCGATTTGGAAAATTCTTTCAGTGTTAGATAGCCCATTTATCGAGGAAGGTTATAGGCTACATATCATCACGCTAAGACAAATAGGAGCGGAGCATTCATGGAAAATGTGACGCAAACGAAGTTGCGCGGGTCAGCTAGTAATATTATAAAGCAGAAGAGTTTGTTTGTTTGTTTGTTTGTTTGGTTGAACGCGCTAATCTCAGGAACTACTGGTCCGATTTGAAAAATTCTTTCAGTGTTAGATAGCCCATTTATCGAGGAAGGTTATAGGCTATATATCATCACGCTAAGACAAATAGGAGCGGAGCAGTAATGGAAAATGTGACGCAGACGAAGTTGCGCGGGTCAGCTAGTGAATATATATGTTCCATACCCTGACAAGACTAGTCGGAAGCTTAGGGTTCCTGATGTGACCTCACTCATACTAGTAAACATTCCAGTCACCATCATGCTATGGCTCCATATCGCTACTAACACGCTTTCCATGAACTACAACACTTATCACTCCCGAGTAGTCTCATAGAAATAAGCTCGCTGGGTAAATAGACGGCACAATGTAATCCCTGAAGTTAATTTTAATTTAGTAATAAACAATGCTTAAGCAAATATTAGAGTTTGAACGTCCCTAATGAATTTCTGTACTATGAAAATTAATTTTAAGAGGGTACTTGAACCTGCGTAAGCCTCGATGAAGTAGGTCATTTGATGTTGTACCTAAAAGTTTGTAATTCTGTTATGTTACGTTTTGTTTTATCTATATTATATATATTATATTATTATTACTAATATTATAAAGCAGTAGAGTTTGTTTGTTTGTTTGGTTGAACGCGCTAATCTCAGGAACTACTAGTCCGATTTGAAAAAATCTTTCAGTGTTAGATAGCCCATTTATCGAGGAAGGTTATAGGCTATATATCATCACGCTAAGACAAATAGGAGCGGAGCAGTAATGGTAAATGTGACGCAGACGAAGTTGCGCGGGTCAGCTAGTTTGATAATATAACTTAAACTAATATTGTTTAAATTAGAAGTGGTAATTTATTAATTTTTGTTTGACTTTTCCAGTAGTGATTGATTTGTTAAACAAACATTAACGCTAAAATTATAGTTTTTTTTTAGGAGAGCCAGATACTGTAGCAAAAATTAAATAATCATATTCTTGATGATCTTAGGTATACAAGAATAAGTTCAATCAGCCTTCATAGACCGCCTTCAAACCGAAATCTGATCTTTCCTTCTGATCAAAGATTCTTCATCATCGTTATATCAGCCGAAAGACGTCCACTGCTGGACTTAGGCTTCCCCCAAGTGTCGCCACAGCAACTGGTCCAGTGCGTCTCGCATCCATCGGCTACCCGTGACCCTCACCAGATCATTGGTCAGACTCGTCCAAAGCAATCAAATGCAGAACAAACAACAGCTATCAATCTAACTATAGCTACAGGTACCATATTCTTAAACTTTCATGAAAATCATTCTCGAATTGAGAAGGATTCTGTTATAAACTAGGGTTTGCCTGCGATTTGCTCGCGTAGGTATATAGGTATAGATTTTCGAAAAAATAAAAAAGAAACATGAAAAAATGACCTATTATCTTCTCCAGAGACCTCACCTATCTTTCTACTCTTCAAAATCTGTTCAGCATTATTTATCATATTAGTTAGGTTAGGTTAGGTTTTATTTTTTTTATTACCATTAATTGCATATTCTGTAGTTTCTGTCAACTTCCTCGGAAAAATGATTAAATTAATCTATGTGGAAAAAGGCTACAGTTAATGATGTTTTCTTAATAGCTTCAGGCCTGTCAAAACTAGTCCTATCCAGCAAACTTTACATCTCCGATTAACAAGATTTACGCTCTCGTTCGAATTACGACACGCTACCTTCACCGTGCGAAGCGTACGTCGAATAAATCAAGCCATGCCTGTTCAGACCCGTTCGGACCCGTTCAGGCCCGTCTTATTCTCCCCTATAAAGTCTTGCCCGAACGTGACGCTTGCCGTTTGATGGCCAAGATTTTCGCTTGAATATTTTATTGTGTAGCGTGTACTGTGTTTTGATTTTGGAATGTATTGTTAACATGCTAGTGGAAATTCGAATTTGAAAATAGTTATTTAAAAAAAATCTGTTCTTCCGTTCGTAATATTGGCCAGTGGCTTATTTTAAAAGCTCTAGACGTGAAGACATGTAATTGGCTGTCAGATTATTATACTGTTATTTATCAACATTGTATTTAGCTGTAAGTCTTCCATAGTCTTTAATTAAATAAATAAACATATTTGAATTCGAGATACTTATTGAATTTTGAACAAAAAGAACTATGACATACAAAGCAAAGTTAAAATCAAATTACGACTCATACTTTTTATTAGCTCTTTTAAAAGAAATAGTCACTTAAAATTAACATCAAAATACACAATGATGATGAATTGAATAATTTCGAACTCAAATAGGTATCAGGTATATGCATTGGGTACACGTAGAAATCCACTGGTTCCTCAAACAAAATATCTTAATTAACTTGGCTAGTGTTGTGTCTACTTTGTTTGTAACTTAGTTATAAAGTGTAACTGTAACTATGTTAAACTCGGAAGACCAACTAAACGCGAACTTATTTAACTTCCAACTTAACTCTCTCTTTTTCTCTTCTAATAAATATAGCATCAATGTAAAAACTCCCCTACTTTAGCTTTTGTCAAAACATCAAAACACTTTTTAATAAATTGTAATTATTGCAAAGCTTTTTTAGTAAATATTATTATAGCAGTCAACAACATCGCACCGCAATATTTGCCCTGTTTACGTAAAGTCAATAAGGGTACATTTAATCCGAAACCAAAATACAATAAACCACAATAATTTATCCATAGATAACTTTATCAAAAAACAAAATGTACCTAGGTACATTATAACCCAAAATGTACATTATAAAGTAGCTTAATTTATTAACTCGCCCTGCCTACCCTTTTAAGATGCACCGCTCATTACATAATTCAACACTTCATAATCCCGCTGCCCGCTACAACTTGCAATGAAGTTTTAACTCTACCTGGCAGCCATTTTGATTCCGTGCTCAAATTAATCCTGCGGCATGTCCGGCCCGCGAAAATTATTTAGACTCATCGTAAATAAAGGATTAAAAGTGAAGTCTAAATGCCCGCGTATTTGGATTTTCACCCTCACAACCCTTTTTATTTGTTCACGTCAGATATTTTTGCATTAACACACAATATGTACGATTAAACTGGCTGTTTCAAAAAGTCTGAATACTCTCGAATTTGTTGGCTATCGAATGTCAAGGTCGGTGACCCCGGAGGGTCGTGGTGGATAATGACGCGGCAGTTCATAACTTTTGTTGTTGTCTTCTATCGATTTATTAACGTATAAGACAGCTAACAATCCCGCCAGGAACAATATTGTACTGTGCTATGTTATGATATCGATATGTATGTATAAACGAAGGGATACCTACCTACTCGTAATAGGAAGCAATCCTACGATTATGTCCGCATTAAACTTTCAACCCTTATAATATAACCTCCCCTAAGTGGTATGGCATCGAAATTCCTTTCCAGACGTAGGTAGATCCTACCTGTCTTATAACTTTTACAGGCAGATTGTGACTGTTATATCAAACTTTATAGGGTAGTTATTTAAATAAAAATTGACGGTGATTTCCAGCACAGGATATTTCACGACACGTTTGACAACACCCCAACAATCCTTTCTCTCAACAATGACAACATTACAATAGCCAATAAAATAATGAAAAGAACATTGCTGAGTTCCATAATAATAGCCAGCAATAAATAATATAAGGACGACATATTAATCCAACGTGACACCTGCACGGAACGCAATGTTTTGCTCACTCCGCTCCACTTCAGATAACGGGGATATTTTCCGTTTTAAATTCATTTAAAACTGCTAGTTTCTGCTGTTTCATTTGAGCTAGTTCTGCGAGTTTCCTGGTTTTAATTTGTTTTGATACTTAGTTGGTTTACACTTTTGTAGAGGTAGATGATTGATTTTGTTTTGTAAAAATAGTTTCCTGGATAATATTACTACTATTAATTTGTCCAATTATGGCCCTTTTATCACTGGTAAATTTTAATTAAAAGCACCCCAGTGCTAGGTATACGCATTTCTCTATGAATTTCAGTTTTTTTGTAATCGAAACCTGGAATCTGGTTTGATTTCCGCACTTAGTCCCCATTTTTCATTCGGTTCAACTTCATCCGGTATTTGTTTTCATAGAAAAATGTCAAATATGAGTGAGAAACCACTTTTTTACAGAATGATAATAATCATCGTCAGTAAAATTCTGATGATTATAATCGACATTCTACTAAAACAAAATTCACATCTTCGAAAACACACCTCCCAAAAACTTATCGCGAACGAAAACCTTCCAACTTATATCACTATGAATAAGTTAAGAGGCCTTTCGAAAGCCTGTTACATTGCCAAGAGTGACACCCATTCACGTCTCCACATTCGTCATGCGGCACAATGTCGAAGGGAACCACGCAAAAGATTTGGTTCACTCGTGAGTGAATGGAATAGACCGAGAATCCCTTGAGCCGTCTTGTATGATGAATGATGTTGTTCTTTTCATTCGTACTTAGAATCGTGATCTTTTGAGGAATATCTTGGAATACATAAGGTTTTTTTCGAGTTGAAGGATGGTGCGAGAAGTTTGAGGTTGTGAATGTTTTAGTGTTTATAAATTTTTGTCTTCAAGACACGATTCTCAATGACAAGATTTTTTAAGGTGCCAAACAAAGACACGTTTTACACAAAAATAGCTTCCCAAAAAAAAGGATCTTTCAAGTACATTTTTTGCTTGCAAATCTCGGTAAATGGGGAACAGCTGTTTCTTTCAGAGTGTATTTTTGCATAAATCGAATTTAAAAAGAAACTTGAAGTTTTGAAAGAAAAACGGAATAAATATAATTGATTGATCATTAAAAAAGTCATCTTTCATGTTTAAAAATTAATATCAGTACCACTTTCAAAACCTACTGCAAAAAATCTCTCATTTTTCCAGTAGCTGACTTTAATTTTAAACCAACACAAACAACATACATCAAAGACTCCCAAGCAATTTTCCTAAGGCTCTATCCTTAAGTAAAATGAACAGGCGACACCACCGCATTCCCCTTATTTTCATAGATTAACAGTCACCTCACCTTAGGGTAGGATAATATAATTACAGCCAATCGATGCCCTCCTAAGTACTGCGGGGGGCTGGAGGCATCATGCTGAGAAATTTATAGGTACATTTCAAAAACACAGCAATAAAAGTCGACTGCAAGGTTTCTCAATTACAAGTGCAATTTTTTTCTTGGTTCCATTTTTATTAATTTTAGGGGGTTTGTAAGCTGCGTGGTGAGTGTTTTACACAATTTTAATTGTTTGATTTATCTTAAAATTACTCGTTTATTTTTATGTTGTTGTGGTTTTGAAAGCATTTTGAGCGTCTCGCGTGCACATTTTTTTCCATTAATCTTACTTGATGCAAAGCGATGATGGGGTCGATAATAGAACATGCTTACCTTGAACTTGTAAACAATCAGTTAATATTTAATTTAATCGATCACTGAATTATTACTGCCCGAAATGTGGTAAAATCATAGTAGTTTAAAAACCAAATATAAATACCTACATATAATAATTCAAACAATTTTTACAATAATTCTTATTTACTATTCCTATTCAATAAATATACTATACCAATAAACACAGACCTAATAAATATATACATAATTATACATCCAATTTAACATTTTTTTTTAAATAATTTTTGATACTATTTCATACCTTGACATACTATTTAGCACTCTTCCTCTCTCCTATCATTTGCAGTGCCCGACAGGGTCCATATTTGTTCTTTAACTATTTTAAACCATCTTTGTAATACATATGGAATGCAATAAATTATTGAGTATTGAGTATTGAGTATTGAGTTCTTTACAGCAGTAGATAAATATTTTCACCTAATGTCTACTTTCGTGAAAGACTCAAAACATTGAGGCAAATAGGTACTTACGTAAAACGTACAGTCAAAATACCTAACTAAATCGATAGTACAGTCTAGGTAAGTATCTAAACTGCCGGGTCTATTCGGTCGAGATCTCACCGTGAACACTTAGGTGGAGTGAACGACAAGTGAGCTGTCATTCCAACTCGTTTGTATAGTTTGACAGCTCACTAGTCGTTCACTTCGCCTAAGTTTTCACTTTGACACGTTCACAGAATCGCACTGCTGTACTGTGCCTACTTATAATATCAACAGAATCATGAAAATCCGAAAAAAAAACCCTAAACATTCCTGTTACCATAATTAATGCAGGAACAAAAACAAAGTTAGTATAATCCTATTAGATGTTCCGGTGCTTTTGTCCGAGGATTTATCCGGTCGGCACTACCTCGAATAGAGTGATCATCGGTATTAGTGAGGACCGCGGGTGACTAGTGGTGTACTAGAGCTGCGATTCCGGGATAATGGAAAGACAGATAAGACTTATAAACGATTATTTAGAAGGAAAAATCTTTTAATCATTGTGATTGTCTACGAAATCAACGAAAACGTTAGTTCAATACCTATTCATTTATTACGTATTCGTATATTTGCTGTTTGTTTTTAGTTTGACAAATTTATATACTTGCCACACTGCGATATAAGAACTTTTTAAGTGCAAAGAAAAGAATATCCAAATATTCCATCGGTATTATTAGTACCCAAAATATGAATTTACTTAATAAGCAACATTAATTTAGGTCTGAAACATGCCAAAATATATAGTATCGATTTTCAATAATTACTACTACTACTCGTAGCACGGGTTTATCCACAAAGCCGGGATTGCAAACATCCCGGAAATTCACGACACAAACAGCACTAGTCCGGGACCAAACCGTTCGCGATAGGGTACATTAATATTCTAACTTTGTCGAACGTGTTTTGTTTCGAGTGACCATTTTGTTTTTGTTTTAATTAGTAAGCTTGTCCATGTACGTAAGGTGTAAGCCATTAGGTGGAAGGTACAAGCTTCTAATTAAATTGTGTACCTACAGTAACAAATAAAATAACTTTAGATTAGGGTGTTGTGTAAAGTAGACATAGTTCCCTTAGTGATGTGTTTTGACATGTAACGAAATTGGCAAATTCAGTGACAAAGAACCTTCTCTGAACGAGTAGGTATGGCTTATGCGGCTTATGTACACACTATGATAACTTTCATGAGTTTCAAAATATATTTTTTTGTGGGTCATAGAGCATACCTACTAAACTTAAAAAAAAAGAATAACTTGTGACAGAATAACCGACAGCAAAGAAAAATCTCTTTAAAATCCTTCCGTTACTGCAGTGCGATTCTGTTAACATGGCGAAGTGAACACTTAGGCGAAATGAACGACAGGTGAACTGTCAAACCATACAAACAAGTTAAGAATGACAGCTCACTTGTCGTTCACTCCACCTAGTATGGTTTGACAGCTCCCTTGTCGTTCACTACACCTAAGTGTTCACTTCGACATGTTTACAGAATCGCACAGCAGAATCGACCGGCTGAATGAGTGACAGACAGACAACGCACAGCCGAAACGACTGGAAGCAAAAAGCTGAAATTTGGCATGTAGGTTCCATGGGGAGTGTTGGGCACTATGAAAGGATTTCCCGAAATTCTTACGGGAATAGGATAAAACGTTAAGTGCGCGTACGAAGTCGCGGGCCATTGCTAGTAAAAAATTAATCAGCATTAAAACGAGTACAATCGATGTTTTATTGATTATCTGTAATTAGTACTCGTAACTGTTTTCAGCGATATGTACTAGTTTGGTGAAATCAAAACCTACAACCAAAAACATTCCAATTTCCACAATTTCCCTATGCCCATCTCCCAAAATACATTCCTCATACCAGCCATTTCCGTCCGTATTTTAAAACAAGAAAAACAAAAGGTTTAAAATGCTTTGTGTACCAAACGTGGGTAGAAGAAAATCCTCTAATTGCGGCGTCGCACGGCTGGGCATTGAAGCGATAAACATGAATTATGTCGCGAGATGTCCAACACTACTGTCACAAACTTTATTTTCTCGCTTTCCTTTAGGGATGTTCCACTCAGTGTTGGCGTTTTAGGGACTTTGTCGCTAGAACTAGGGGATTTTGTGAATGTTTAGCGGATAAAATTCTGAATTTAGCGGGAAAAAACTTTTTGGCGACTTCTAACGACTTTTAGGCGGGTTGTGGGCCGGGCCCACCTCAAGATGTTGGGCTACTGATTTGAGATTCGAATATCTATGAGGGACGCGACTACAGCCGAGATGTAAGGCAGTGTCGTAGTACAAATTTTGAATGTGTTTTTTTTTTTCGCTTTTACTATGCTTAAGACGGGCTGCCCCAAAAATAACCCTAGATACGCCAATGCATATATGTAACATTTAGCGGAGTTTTACGGAACGATTTTTTCCATATCTAGCGGAATTTCTAAAACTGGCTAGGGACTTCTAATTTTGTAGAACGGCAACACTGGTTCCACTTGTTTCGGTTTTGAATCGGATTTGATGGAATCAATTTTGCATTTATGATTTTTAAAGTTAAGTGGTTTACGTCATTCGTCTAGCCTTTTCTAAAGTGTATTGGGGTCGGCTCTCAGTCAAACCGGATTCAGCTGAATAACGGGTAAGTTTTTGACAGACGTACAAAAAAGAAAAGTATTTTATTTTTGTACTTTTACCATACGCAAACGATATGTAATTATGCATTTTCTTAAGTAGTTTCTTACAATAATTATCACAAAGCGTGACAATACCTGGAGGTACTTTTGCATCTGTTTCTTCATGGATTATTTTTTTTTTCTTATAAAAAAAGCGTTGCCCCGCACTAGGAATTTCTCCTGTATCGTGGGTGCGTTTACAAACATCAATCGAATTTGACGACGAATCGAACCCACGACACGCGAAGCAGCAGCCGATCGCTCAACCACTGCGCCAACCGTGCCGTTAAATTATTAGATTACGGATAGCTTTTAAAGCGTATCGATAATATTAAATCGATGTTTCACAAAATCGGAACCATAAAATTGATTCTATTATTTCTAAACGACCAACCCTAAAATGTCACCTGGTCTTGCGAGATAACACGCGCAATGTGAGAGCCTGCAGCCTTCGCAGTTCACTCGACATTTTGATTCATTTTGATTAATAAGACTCTGTAATGACACTGAACTTGCACGGGTTACAGTGTGATTTATAGGATTACTTGTAATTTATTACGTAATGGGGCGAATATTAAGCGCCGGAGATTATTATGCTTAAGTCTTTGTGCCGAACTTCGTAGACGGCGCAAGTTTGTAGCAAGTTATATGTCATTTAAATAGGCTGGGTAAAATGGATGTGGACGGAAAAATTGCAAATGATCTGCATTGAAGAAGTGTTGCCGCGTTTGTACTAACTATAAAGTCTCAATGCAGAACCAGCTCTATTTCTTGCAGTAAGAGTGCCAATTCTTAAGAGTGACATTTGTAAGCAACTTTCGCATTCGCTTTTCAGTCGCTATTTGACAAACGGAAATGAAGGCTTTTTTAAAAGTTTGAGAATGACTTGGGAATGCTAACGTTGTTTAATCATTAATAGAATTGGCACTTAACCTAAGTGCTAATAACAAAATATGGCATGCTCCTCTATTCCAGCTTTTGAATTAATCATTTAAAAACCTGATTATTGCGTTCCATACTTCGGTTCTGCTTCCATTCTCAAAACAAACAATTAAAACCTCTTTAGACTAATAAAGTGAAACAATCAATTTGCATACAGAAAGACAGGCATCTTGAATGCAGCGTCACCCGTACTCACCCCCAAACAAAAACGGTAAACTTGGTAACGTTTATTTAATGGGCAGGCGACTCCCGACGCAATAATCCCTGTAATTGCGCTCTGCGCTCTTGCCTTGCATTCAGAACAGGCAGATGTTCCCAAATTAGCATTGTTTAAACACAGCGACAAACGAAATTTGTTATAATTATAGTGATTTGACACGCCTTGCTGCGCGGATAAGGTTGGTCGGTGAGTCGGTGTCTTGCGTTTTGTGAATGTATAAAGATTGTGAAAGTGACGATGGTGGGTAAAAATGAATGGGAATTAATGAATACATTCTATAAAAAAAACCAGCCAAGTGCGGGTCGTACTCGCGCACCGAGGGTTCCGTAAAAATCTGTAGGTATTATTATTATAAGCAAAAGTTGCGATTTACGATATATATAATAAAATAAAAAACTGTTCACACTATCTCATTCAAACCAATTTTTGGTGGAAGTTTAGATGGTAATGTACATTACATATTGTTTTTAGTTTTACCATTCTCTTATTTTAAAAGTTACAGGAAGGGTGGACACATTTTATCATTTTGGAAAAGTTTTTAACGACAAAATGAGCTGACATTCCATCCTGTTTGTATGGTTTGACAGCTCACTTGTCGTTCACTTCGCTTACGTGTTCACTTGGAAATGTTTACAGAATCGCACTGCAGCCGGTCTATTCTGTCGATATCACACCGTGAACACTTACGTGGAGTGAACGACAAGTGAGTTGTCATTCCAGCTTCTTTGTAAGGTTTGACAGCTCACTTGTTGTCCACTTCGCTTACGTTTTCACTTTGACATGTTTACAGAATCGGACTGCAGCTTACTTTGCGATCACTTCACCCTAACCAATCTCACTGCTATTGTAATAGGGAATATGCATGAAAAAAGTATTTATGATCTGAACAGTTAATCTAAAAGTATTCGAAAATATAATACTAACAGTGACATTAGTATCTAAATTGCTCGAAAAACGAGCGAGATACAATTTTATTATTTTAAACAAATATATCTGTCCCTCTCGCGAAAACGCTCTTGTCTATGGCAGCTGTATAGTCGTCGTGTAATTTGACGTCACAGTTCGTATCGGACTTCTCTTTCTAACTGCAGTCTTTGAAGCTTTATAACTTCATAAATGATGAAGGTATTTAAAAAATAATTTCATGATTGTTTACTAGAGCTAATAAGTATTTTATTTTGAAAATAAAAAAATCGCATGCATATTCCCTATTGTTAGATACTAGAGCGGATTTCACCAAGGAAACTTAACGCGATCAGTACAAGTACATCCAAACTGCGTGTTCAAGAGCTATAGTGTCAATATTCCACAGAAGATAACGACACTGACTGCTCGTATATGTGGTTTATATGCTGATCGCGTTCAATTTCATTAATAAAAATCCACCCTAAGTGATCGTGCATGTGAAGATTTCAGATACTTATTTGAAAAAAATCTTCTAACACTGTCAAAGAAGGTAATTTTGTGTTTTTTTTTTAAGTTTTTTTTTTTGATCCATGGCTGAAAAAAATTATCGCTGTAAGATGCTTGAAAAGGTTTAAAATTAGGTTCATACCGGTCGTGTTATGAAAAGAAGTGATTAATTGATTTAAAAACTGTATTTTTTTTTCTTCTTAAATACAAACATGTCAGTCATGAAGGCATGTAATTCTTTTTGCCAATACTAACGATTGAACTAGAGTATACTTTACTAGTTGTAGATTGAGATTTCATAATAACAAATTCATTCGAAGTCTGACGCTACATACATAAATATGTAATCTTCACATACACAAGTGCACATGCATTCATGGCTGGACAGTTTTCATGTTTGGAGTAGTGCCAGACTTGACCACTCTTATTTATTAAGCTATAAATGAAGTTGTCATCCAAGCAATTTTCAAGTAAGAGCCTGCTGTTATCTACGTGCTTAAGTATTTACGTTTTGTCGAGCACAACGTCTGCGTCTGCCAAATTTTGGGCATATTTTAAAATGGAGTTGCAATAAATTTTCCCTAATTGAGATTGAATGGCACTCACGGGAAGTTTAATTGCTGAGTGAGCCTTGGTTAATATAAGTTTTTTTTCTATTCTTTTGATTTTGGTTAACCAAACGTAGGTAACGTTGCAGAACCTCTCCAAGAGAAAGATAAACAGTCGTTCTATTTAAAATACTAGTATTCAGTGGCGTCTGGATACAATAAAAGCCTTGCCATCAAATATTTTGGAAAAGGCTAGTAATATATAGCACGATTTATCAAAACTTTTCAATTATTAAATTAGTTTTTTTTTTAAACTGATTAGCGTATTAAAAATCGTGTATAGTCATTTCGGCCCATGTGCACAAACCAGAGTTATTTTTCAACTAATTAATTTTAACTCGGGGTCTTCATGTATCAAATATTTTGTTATTTTATCTCCTTTTAAAAACTACATATTTCCAAGTTCAAAGATGGCTCTGGAATCTTGAAAACGGATCTAAATGTGTAAAAATAAGTCACCTAATTTAGAGACACACGCGTTGTTAGTGCGAAATAAGTTGTCACACAATTTAAAATTATGCTATACATAAAGCGCATCTCAAACCAAATGACCTGTGTGTGTTATTTTAGCAAAAGTATTTGTCAGACAACATGAAATCCAGCACCAAACTCATAAGTACAACTAAGTAAATCAAACCACGTCGTAATTCACCGCCACTAAAGCACGACCAAAACGTCCAAGCGTATTTCTTTCAACGGTAAATAGTACAAAATTAATGAGCTTGTAATTAAACCTGTGTTTAGACAAACATGGGGACCGTTCACATCAAAGGCAAGGGATGAAGATTAAACAGGGCTGCGTCTGCGCCACGTGGCAGCATTTATCTGCATTGTCAGCATTAGTCTGCTTTGTATTGCCGACTTTACTTTGCGACCAGAAAAAATTACATATCCTCTTAACATCACACACATAATGATGAAAATCCTTTGTCATTGACTTCGGTGAGTGCAAAGTTTTCCTTGTTTATAACGAGAGTTGACAATGCAACTAGACTCAACTATCATGGGATTTGCCGTGTAATAGGGTATCTCTTACTAGTAAGCATTTAAAAGCAAAGATAAGGCTGTTTGCTAAGTGGCGAGGTATATCGGGTTTTTGTAATCTGCCTGTGATTTTGTCTGAGCTGCAGTTTGCAAGTCACTCCCCTTGTGTGGATATGGCTTATTCTGTATTGATGGCGAGAGCTGGGCTATTACTTTTGGCCAGTGCTTATGACTCAAAAAATCAAAGATTTACGACTATCATGTAACTATGTTTTTTTTTCTTTTTTGTTTCAAACTTTACATAAACTAGGTTTGTTTTCGTCTTAAAAATGTTGCTCGTCCCACTTCTTAAAAAGTTTACTCCTATTTGAAAATCGGGCAAAACCTTGACGCATATATGCATTAAGTCAAAGGTATGTTAAATGTCACGAAAAAAAAAACTGTTTGAGCATATACCGCTTCGATTTGGCAAGAGCACATTGTTTTTCTGCTCGAAAACCCGATTTCCATTTACGCAACTTGCGGTAAAAGCGAGTGATATTCGATATAGTATGTCAAGCTATCGATTTCAATACTGTTACAGGAATTTGCTCCTTGTCGCCCTCTTGAGACATTCCCTTGATTGAAGTGACAAGAAGTGTTCTCTCTTTTATCTTAATTTTTCAATTACTTACCTACTTAACATACAATCAATCCCGAAATATTTAGTATGTCACAATAAATTTTGGCAAATGAACAATTTGTCAAAATCAAACGGATTGTGATTAAAAGAGTGTCGATAATATGATAATGGAAGTCTTCTAAGTACTCTTCAGTCAATCAGGCTACTGGGAATGATGAGGCGACTAGATTTCGTCACTTAAAACACCTGTAACCTATTTTTTTTTATAAATCATTCAAGAAAACCTCAATAATTTTTCACCTGCATCAACAATCTTTCATAATACCTCCCGGTGGACTCGTCCAACAAATACAAAGAGAACAGATCTGTTATAGCACAATAACCTAGATGCGTAAGCACTTAGGGATATGGCCCGAAGTGGGTCAGCCCCCAAGAGGTTCGTCTCGGCATAATGCTTCGAAGACACGCGAACAATGGAACGGTGCATCGAACACAACGCTCGCACTTGGCACGTTGTAATATTCCACTTTTTCAATAACGCTGAGCGCTGCAGCTCTGGAATATTTGGTGCCTGTTCTAGAATTCTGTGTCAGAGAACGTGATGGTATTTCAGGTGGGGATGTGCGATTTGAAGGAATTACTTATTTAGCGGGAGATTCTAGATTTTGAATTGTGTGTTAACCAAATGTTATGTGTTGTTTAGAGTAGCACTGATAACTTAGTGGGTCATGAAAGTTTTTCTTCAAGCCAAATTATTATATATTACTATTGTTCTGCATCTGCACCACCACTCATAGGTTGACAAGTTGAAAATGCCTAAGGTGACCAGTGACTTGTGCACGAAACATTTATTAAAAAAATTGTAAATATTTATCATCACACGTCCTGTTTTCAAAAGAGTTGGGCTGAAGCAATACTATGAAATTAAGCTCTAGGTAGCGCTATCTGATTTAAGACCGGATTCTGAATTATTTATTTGTATTCAACAACCTGTCGAAAACCTATTTATTTATTTATTTTTAATTTTCTTCTAAATGGCAAAATTATACTTAAGTAAATTAGAGTAAAAAACCTAAGGAAGACTTTGATAAATCCAAAATTTGACGATCGATTCCCACATACTTGTATTTGATGTGGACCTGCGGTATTTACCAATTAGTCTGCCTGCAAAACGTAGCGATTACGACATTATCCTCCGTGCGCAATCCTTCGGGACCGTCGGTCCCAAGGGCAAGCTCGCTTTACCGCTGGACATTTTACAGCTTGTTGTTGCAGAGATTCTATCAGTTTCTGTTACAATATTTACTTTAATATTACCTTAGTTTTAATAGTCCACCGTAGTTTGGCCTGTCGTTCTAATCTATAAAGGTCTGACAGTGAGCTTGAAGTAGCAGTAAGAAGTACTTAACTTTGCTAGATAAGATTTTACAGAATGATTATTAGACTACACCAACGATTTTTTTGGCCTCGATAGCAGTTGCGAGTGTGCTGAACAAGAAGTTGACGTCAGAGTCAAGCAAAGTATTATCGGGTTTTCCACCTGAACTTTCTAGATGGCAGTTGATTAAAATCAGCACAGAAGATCCCTACTAATATTGTGAATGTAAGTTTGTTTGTTACGCTTTCACGCGAAAACCGATCATCATGAAACTTTGTACACATATTTTTGGAGGTATTAGAATTAATATAGATTACTTTTATTAAAAAAATATATATATATATATTTTTACTCGCGAATGAAGTTACGGGGAACAGCTACTTTGAATGTAATTAGAAAAGTGTGAGTGACATACATTTGTTCTTAATCTTTCGAAGAATACAACAACAACGGTACTTAAGTTTAATTTCATTGATTGACACACTAAACTGCACCCTATAAAAATACCATAAAAGCTCCAACCCGTCCACCATTTTACATATTTTCCATCCGCCTTTATGGACGCTAATCTCTTTTAATCCCACCAATACTGCATATTCGGAATGTATTACTGAACATACGTGTTTTCCGATTTAGTATTCAAGTCAGGTCATTTTGCGTGCACCTCTGTCTGTCGGACCGAAGCCCGAAAGCCCGATTATATTAATCCTACGTGCGTTTTGTGTCGTCCCAAACGGTCTGGTGGACCGCTCTCAATTCAATGCAGCGTTCTGATTGGCCGGTTTTCAATGCGTATGTTTTTAATTAAGTAATTAGTTGAATGACGTAATGGTGGGTTGTGGAGGTTTGTTTGGTTGATTTAGCTCGGAATTGATTGCCGGTGTAATGGATTTTTTATTCAATTATGCGTTCTAGGTTTTATTGCAGTGTTTAAATATTTCATTTTAGTTATTGAGTTTGTACGTTACCCCGGGACCGATTGTTGTCCATGGCGGTGCTCTTAAGGTTGTTCGAGAATACGTGTACCTCGGGCAGACTCTGCAGTTTGGTAAGAACAACTTTGAGAGAGAGGCTAACAGAAGAATTCAGCTGGGTTGGGCAGCGTTTGGGAAGCTTCGCCGAGTCTTCTCGTCACGTATTCCACAGAGCCTAAAGACTAAGGTCTTCAATCAGTGCGTCCTGCCTGTTATGACTTATGGAGCCGAAACGTGGACACTCACGGTACGGCTGGTCCATAAATTCAAGGTCGCTCAGAGAGCTGTGGAATGGGCTATGCTTGGGGTCTCTTTGAGAGATCGAATCCGCAACGAAGTGATCCGACAGAGAACCAAAGTTGAGGACATAGCTCATAGAATAAGCAAGCTGAAGTGGAAATGGGCCGGCCATATTAGCCGTAGAATCGATGACCGTTGGGGTAGACGAGTTCTTGAGTGGAGACCGCGAATCGGCAAACGTAAGGTAGGACGCCCTCAGGCTAGGTGGAGCGACGATCTTCGCAGGGTGGCTGGTAGCAGCTGGATGAGAGTTGCCAGTGATCGAGCCAAATGGCGTGCACTTGGAGAGGCCTATGTCCAGCAGTGGACTGTTATAGGCTGATGATGATGATGATGATGATTGAGTTTGTAATTCCAGTGGTGAATTTATTTGTCTGAATAAGTTGATAATTGGTACTTTATTGCTGTTGACACTTTCAAGCGAATATCGAACATAGCCTGCCACAAAAATAAGTAAAAACTATTTTTTTTCGTCCGACACGCAACTTTTAAAATTAAAACAGAGAGATCCTATATTTAATATCTGTACTCCCCGATGCATATCCGATTCCATTCAATGTAAAAATAAAGAACCGAAGAGTAATCACTGTCCGTATGAAAAGTTTCCATTCATAGCAGAGTTAACGTTCAACTAAGTTCCATTCCACTCTTTTTGCGAGGGCCGATCGAATTCGCGAAAACTGCTTCATTTCGATATTTTTTTTTCAGTCTCCACCATTTTATTGAGCCCTCCCGCGCTCTTCCATATTCAAACAATTTTATCAGACTCACGAGATATGAGGGGTCTTTTCGCCCTGGTTATGTCGTTGGAAGTCGGGAGTGCTGTTGAAACCGACAATGTGTATAAATAGGCAATACCGATTGCGATCACGTAGCTGTAACGAGGCGTCGCGACTGTACTGGAGCTATCGATCTACGCCGTGATGGAATTTGCTGACGGACGCTTGTAGGTGATGGCGTTAAAGCTATGTTGCTTGTCTGGGATTAAGATTTAGGAGCATGTGTTTACGTGGGTGAGAAATACAGGGTTTCTGGGCACGGGAAATATACCCGGGTAGTATTTTCGTCTGAAAATAGTCGCAGCGGAATTAGGTATACAATATAATGTTGAGTAAGTTACTTAGGAAAAAATAAATCGAGTTACCGAGTAGTTTTTGTTTCAAATTAACTTGTATTGTCGATAACAAGGCCCATATCTTTTAACCACCGCTTTGGGCTCACATGCTGATTACGACTGAGGAAACCTGTATTCTAGCAATGTGGATATTAGAAACTATATTTGCGATTCGTACTATGATGCACATAAAATTATTACTTTACTAGGGTATACATACAATTCGTTGTGTACTCACGTAAAGTAATAATTTTGGAAATCTATGTAGTTGTGTTCTCTTTCCTCTTCCGATGCATTTTAGTGTACGTGTGTTTTTGAAAAGTTTTTAGAGTAAGTTCAGCATCATTAATATGCTTAGTAAGACATCATTGCGATGTTACCTTGCCATGCATATTAAATAGCTTCAGGACTTGCTACAATAACTGAACTTGAGGCTGCATTAACAAAATACTGTAGCACGTTAAAAGTTTCGAGACAACTTTATAGTGAATATCGTAACATTGTGGCTTTTAGATTATGTCTTGTGGTACTGGCATCTTTTGAATACACTTTTTTCCAACGTAGATCTCTTCCAAAAGAAAAAAACTTGATCAAGAGCCGTTGTAAAGTTTCAATTTTTATGAATTATTTGGATCTTAATTTTAATGGTTGGTTTTTTTTTTTGGTTTACCACTATGACGGAGAAGCGGGATTCGTAGTACCTTGGAACCCTCATGAACAGCCAAAATACGCGTTAAAAATTACTCCATCGAGAGTTTAGGGATTTTTTCATCACAGTACCAGATGTCTGCATTAATTACAATAGTCATAATTTTAAGAAACGCTAAAATACTCCACATATTAACTTCCAACTGCCTAAGCATAACTTTTTCTAGAAAGCAAACAATATATACATGGAGAAAAGAATTATTATACTTTAAAGTTCTTCAAACAAAGTTTATGAAAGTCATGATTTATTTGACGTAATACACAGGCTAGGCAAACGATATGAATTCAGTGTATGTGACACTGTTATATTGTTTGTACAAACTAGTTGACGCTCGACGTCACAGATGGCGCCATGGTCGTTTCCCGGTATCGCACCCGCTTAGAATTTATTATTCAATCCGAGTGTTCCTTCACTATGTTTTTTTTCTTTGTTTTTCTTTCTTTGCGAGGAAATCACAGCTTGAAGCGATGTGGTAAGGAATATTGGTGTCACGTGTGTTCACGCAATAATAATATACCTTTTGGTGTTGTTTATGAGTTTTATAACTTACAGAAGCGGTAAGCGTTGTTCCTAAATTGATCATATTATCACTTATAGAACGTGTTTATCTATGTATGAGCCTACCTACTTAAACCTTGATTAGATGTTCCCATTAGTGATAAGATACCAAAATGTAGATATTTTAACTGATTTACATTTTTGTTTTGTTTGCTGTGTAATAGCTATTTTACCCGTTTGTTAGGTGATGAGACACATTAATGTCTTCACTTTGTCTAAAATATATTTTGGAAACGATTTTTTTGTTATGGGACAACAGATTTTTTAATTCATTTGTGGATTTTAAGATTTTTTTAATCAATCGTGTAATAACTCCCATCATATTCACTGATACCTACAAACTACACTTTAAAAAAGTGAGTTTCTTTCTTAGGGGAATTCAGTCTAAACTTTTAGCCAAACCCGAATCCGAAAAACACTACGAAAATGTAAATAGGCACTAAACGAAAAAGTAATCCACGTAAGAGCTTTTTCTTTAACAAAACATTTTATACATAGTAGGAATCTATAGATAGCCATAGGCAATTCCCGATATAACCACTTACATAGGCCTCTTACTTTTCTTTTTTCAAAAATGTTGTCGTAGTAGTAAAAGCATTTGGAATTACCAATTAGTTTATTGGATACTGCTAGATGAACTTTGAAATACTTTGTTTGGAGAAGTACATACTGATTCCATGTTTTTAGTTAAAGGGTTTTCTTTAATTGGAGTTTTTTTTATTATTTTGATTATTTTTTAATAATTTTGATTATTGCTACCATTTTTTATTATTATTATTTTTTGATTATTTCATTGATTTTGTTGACTCTCTGTACGTGTTTGTTTTTACCGTGAGTGCAGAGAGTAATTGAAATAAAATAAATAAATAAATAATGGCGTGTATTGGGCGGTAGCCGTGAGACGGGGTACAGGCTCTTGTGAAAGCTCTTGTATTTTACAAGGTTCCCACAGTTAAATTAGTTACATTTACGTAAAAGTCATATTGACCGAACTTGATAATTCAAAAGTGATATGATTTTAAGTGAAGTAGATTTTAGTTTGTTGATGTCATAAGTTACGTTTCCGTGTGAAAGACCTCTCGCCAAGGCGGCAACAACCTGATGCGCGAATTTTCCTGAAATCTCTTAATAACAAATTATAGTACTTACTAATTCTATCGATCGTCATGAAAAACAGAATCGCCTAGACAAACCTATTTTTTTTTAATACTTGCGAGGTCTAAATAAACTGGTAACGAAAATGTATTGACGTTTTTATCCCTTAACCATAATAAATGTACGGCTAGTTTGGTAAAGCATTGATTTATTGGGGATCGGCCATGTTTAAAATTGCTTTATAAATTGTAGTGGTTGAACGTGCAAGCTCAGGGGTAGAATGGGGTTGTAAATAGATGCAGGTGGGCCGAAACGCTGGCCGTTATAGAGGTAAGCAGAGGTCTTGTTAATGAGGTCAAATTGGTTTTGGTCCAGCGGTTTTTAAGGTCCTTGTTTGTTTACTGAAACTATGTTTAGTTCTCGGTGAAGTAATCTCACTATGGATTGTAGTTTAGGAGCATTATTGATTGAGTTTTCACTGATACATAATGTTGCGAGTGCATGCCAGTTACAAAACAAGGTTTTCAAGGCAACCTCGATTTTCAAAGAAAGAAATAGAAGTTTATTTTTACGATTTTCCTGAAACATAATTTACCTCAAAATCTTTCTAAAAAACTTCCTCTTCACCTGTTTTACGTTACTTACGTCGGTATAAGAGTTATTCTTCCAAGTTTCACGGATGAGCACCTTTCGAGTGGCCAATAAAACAACGGCCAACTTCCGTGAGACAGACTATAGTGGAATAATAAGAAACGTGTACAATGTCGTAAAGAAAAAGTTGGATTATGTTTGAGAATAACCCTCTAATGCAGAGAGTTGAGTGGTTTTGTGATGATGCTCCAAGTAGTTGGAATTGTTTTTGTACTGGTGCGAAGAGGCACGGTTTTATCTAACTCTTCAATACTAGAGAACTTAATCCTAACTAATATTTATAAATGCAAAAGTGAGTTCGTACGTTACGCTTTTACGGCTAAAACGCCGAACCCATTGTGTCAAATTTTGGAACAGAGGTAGATAGAAAACTGGAGACAAAAGCTAGTAGACGTGTATTTTAGAATTATAATTTTCATTCCCGTGTCCCTTATAACCAAAATGGCACCGTGAGTTCTCTAGAAAGAACTAGAACATTTAAGTTTTTTTTTGTTTTGTGCATGTTATGATTTTCCTTCACTTCAATCTTGAAGGTTTCCAAAACATGCAGTCTCTCAAGATCTGTTGATCCGTAAACACCGTGAAAAGGTTAGGCAGGAAAAAATCCTACGTCTGGGAAGGAGAACCAATAAAGCACGTGTAAAACAGATCCAACAAAGATACACGTGTATCAAGTATCCACGCACATGCCTAGACGGCTAATTAACTATGTAGACGCAGGCACGCCCTAGTTCACCCAGTAAAGTAACGTTACTAATTGATACGAGGATTACTATTTGGCGGAGGTTTTTAGTACCTTAATTTTTTATTATGGCAGATTTTTGTAAATGTTTTTTCCTGCATAATATCATATGTTTTATTTTTATTTTGCAGCAAGTTCACATTTAAATTATGTCAAAAAAGAAAATACATAAAAGGGGATAAAGGGGAGAGATAGAACTCATTGGGATACATTCTAAAAATGCGTCAGCATTTCTGTCAATGGGAAAAGTCCATTTTCCTAATTAATTTTTAATTAATTAATTATTTAAAGTTTCGCTGTGTCCGATAGGGTTCATATTTTTTTCTTATTATCCATTTTACCATCTGTATGTGTGCATTATGGATTACAATAAACATTTTGAGATTTGAGAAAGTGCCTAAAATGAATGTTTAAATTATAACGACGAACCATTTGGTACAGATGCACAGTACAAACAATAACTTGGAAACATTTCGCCTATACCCGTAAGCATAGATTTAGTAGAGTTCTTCTTAACGGCCTGTTATTCGAATTTTGGCTGTTTGAGACTCAATTGGAAATGCTCAAAATATTGAATTTAAGCCTGGAAAAAAATATATGTGAAGAATACATCCTTGTTCTAGAGGCAAGAGGAAGCGAAAACACGAAATAGTATAATTTTCCCGATAAAAAAAAATTGAAAAAGGGTCGATTTCAAAAAACCATTTTCAATCTCATTTCCTAATTACAGCGCAAAACAATTAAAAAATTCTACGAACTGAAAGGTAATCGTATTTTGGAAGGACGAAAGCGGCTAGATTTTTGAGTATTCTAATAAAAAAAATTATAAACATCGAATTTGTGCAGAAAAGCTTACCTTTGAAGACCGCACAGTCCTACGGGACGTGTTCGAAGCCAGACCTGCGACACTTTTTTTGAAAAAAATCGCGGAACTGTTGTTTAAAATATCAATATAGTCACTAAAAGAAACAACAGGAAAATGGTCATACTCACGAAAATTCCGAAGGTTGGGCAAAATATGTTGGTAGTATATTATTGTTTTAATTCACATAATTGTAATGGAAGATGAAAATATTTTAATTTGTTTTGTTGACAATTTTGACATCTTACAATAGGGTTCGACATATTTCAAATTATTATCGATAAATTTAATGTAGCTACCATAAAGGAGTTTCAATACCTCTTTAATTTATTCATAACTAGCTTCTGCCAGCGGCTTCGCCCGCGTGATACCTAGGGAACATACTACCGGGATATACATAAAAAATATATATATGGCCTATGCGTTTGCATTGAATATAAATAACTTCCAGACTATAATCTAAGCGAGGAGCGATGGTGGCAGGCAACGTGCGCCACCATCGCCCCTCGCTCCTCGCCTTGCGCGGATGGCGAGCTTTCACCTCGCAAACGACGCGTAGCTATCGCGCTGGATGCTAACCGTAGCCTAAATTCGAAGAGACGCCGTGCTGCTGCTGTGCCATTGCGGTGCCAAAATAATGTGCCATGACCTGAAATCATCACAGGATAAGGACCTGCGGAGTAGCATATTAGAGAATCCGTTTTTTCTCCAAAACTTATGTTTTTTTTTCCAATGGAGAGGGTAATTGTAGAGAGGAGAGAGTAATTGCAAGGGTCTTGCAGTCTCCTTGCGTGATGGAATCAGGGATGTTGATATCCGCTAGAAAACCAAAGTTACCGACATTGCCCAAAATATTGCCAAACTAAAGTTGTGTGAAAGGCACATTGCTCGCGAACAGATGGTCGATGAGGCCGAAAAGATCTGTAGTGGTGACCGCGTATCGGTAGACGTAGCTTTTGATTGAAGGCTTCCCACTAGGCGACCCCCACCAGGTCGCGTGCAGCCGATGGATGTAACCGCACAGGTCAGGTTGGTGAGGCGACACGACTATGTCCAGGGGGGCTACTCTCTAAGCCCGTAGTCCGTCGTTTCGGGCTTAGTTGCGGCGGTATTCAACTCCGTATCAACTACAGACTAATGATTAGTCCTGAACCCGAACTAAGAATTAATGACAACACGATTTGATAGTACCTAACTGTCAAATCGTGTTGTCATTAATTATTGGTGGTTAGGAGATACGGACTAAAATACGCCCGCAACTAAGCCCGAAACAATGAACATCGGGATTAGAGAGTAGCCCCTCAGTAGTGGATGTCTTTCGGCTGATATGATGATAACCGATTTATAAAGTTTATTTGCAACCATTTTCACCTTAAATTTTTCGTGACATAGTTATGTTAGGTATCAAATTAAAGTACTCGAGGAGACAATTCTAAATATGCTTAAGAATATTTTATTCGATAATTTTTTACTGAAGCTATCAGCACGACTCTAGTAGCCAAAAAAACAACAGAATATGATTACAGTATAAGCGTTACAGTAGAATCATATAGCTCATTTACATATTTATTATACACTAGCTTCTTCCCGCGACTTTGTCTGCGTAGACGTTAGAACTGGCTCGCAACTTTTATGCGTCATATTCTCATCCTTGGAAGTGCATCTTCATGATTCTGGTATCCAGATAGTGTGAGTCTTTGCGGTGCGGCTGAAAGTAATATTCAGCTCCGAAATTACTTCGACATGTTTTTTGGTCTTCTTGTAAATCTATAGCGCTCATAATTCCAGCCCCGACAAAAGTTTTATCATGTTTCTGGTCTCCCGATACTTTTAAATCCTAATCGATCACAATGCCGAAAATTAGTGTTGACAATTCCAGCCCAGAAAAAACGTTTCTGTTCTCCTGGTAAACAAAATTCTTGCTCAAAATACTTTGACATATTTCTTGTGAATCTTTGGTTCTTTTATTTTGCATCAAAATTACTTCAACATGTTTCTGTTCTCCTGTTAATTTTGAATCCTAATTGCTCACAATTACAGCGTCACAAATATTTCTGGTTCCTTGCTACTTTTGAATGCAAACCGCTTGCAAATAAAGCCCCGAAAATACTTCGACATGTTTCTGCTTTCCTGGTACTTGTGAATCTGAAGTACTAAGGCAGCAGCGGCTTCGAATTTCCTCTTCCTCTTCCGCCACTAAGCCACGCCTTTTATCGGGATAGAAAGTAGTCTATGTGTTATTCCAGGATGTGAACTATATGTGTGCCAAATTCCATCGAAATCCCTTCACCCATTTTTGCGTGATTGACGGACAAATATCAAAAACAACCAACCTACACGATGCCATTCTTGTCGTCTTACAAAGGCGGCTCACTTAATGTACCGGATATAAAGTACCTCTAAGCGCGATTATTTTTTTTATAATTCATCAAGATAATGGGTACAATGCAAATATATCTCTCCTGGATGATTCAAACTACGTCATTCGTTATGACAATGAGTGATATTTAATTTTTATAGGTGGTTATCACGTCCATAATTTGCTATTGTTAAGTTATTTACGTAAATATGTCTGTTAATTTAGGTTATTAACGTAGGTAGGTTTTAGTTATATGTTTATATTATCAAACAAAAGACTTGTAAAACTAATAATGGCTCACAAAAAAAGAAAAAAAAAGCTAATGGCACAAAGTAAACGGTGTGGTTGTATAAATGCTTTGATTTCAAGATTTTATCGAAACTTTCGGTTTTTTCTGTTACTACCATGTTAATTTACTTTTTTCATAAAGCTATATTGTATTAAAAAAGAACAAGAACACTACATATTATAAGAAGAAATCTCCCGCCATGTTTGCAATGTATTTCAATAAAATGTAACAAGTTCAGTAGATCAACTACAAATATTTTACACTGTGGCGTATTTATTCTGCGAAGAAGTCGGCGGTCATCGGCAGGACATCGTATAACATCGTCGTGTTAAACATGATGGGTCGCGGGCGGAGGTAGCGATTTCAATGCCAAAAGCCCCGAATAAGCAAGCCAAAGTATGTTTTTAATAATATCTTTTGGGATTATATCTGAAGGTCAATAATACTTTAGGACTTGTCAAAATGTAGAAATTTTAATATTGATAGTCGCTGTTATGATATTGAATTTGGACATCTTCGACGTACAAGAAAAGGTTTCACCCTCTCTAGATGTTTTTGACGGTTTGCAACTACGATGAATGGTGCTAACGCTTCTAAAAAATATGAATCGCCCTTCTGTTGAACAATATAAACTAATTCAAATGTAAACCAACTAATCTTCCCAACATCTCACGAAAGTATCTCAATACCTATATACTACGTCGCTGTAATCTGCACAACACAGGTATATTGATTGGTACACAACTGTTTTCCATTAGCGCAACACAATCCGGGTACATACGGTATTCATTCGCTTCAGGCGTACATTCGTAGACTTGAAAATTATTATATACTCGCGTTTTACGTCCCCGTTTGTTTCTGAACGAAATAATTGGAAAAATATTTTAGTAGGACATGATTTTTAACGCGATTTCAGTCGAGGTTATGTTTTGGGTTTCAAATAAAGAAATAAAGATTTTTTAACGTGTGATCTTTTAAATCGGCCGCTTTGACATCTAAAATAATTTGTTGTTGAGTTTCTGACATAGTGTCTTCTGAAAATCTGTCAACTTTGGTATTGCATTAAAAAATGGCTCTGTCAATTCAGGAACTGGTCCTTAGTAATTGATAACAAACATTCATTGATACGAAGTACAAACCTACTGTAATTCATTGTAACTCACACTCAGTGCTCAAATATAAGACTCAGATGCATACCACGACACAGAAAATCCTAGTGAGTTCCATGTCATTTCTAAAATAATAAATATAATTCTATTCTATTCTATACCTGATCTAAATATATTGCAAAGAAAACCTTTTATTTAGATGAAAACACCGTACTCAATACGGTTTCCCAATTAAAATGCACCCACATAACACAAACGAACCGCCCAATCCAACTATTCTAATTCCTAGCTCGCAGTACCTGTATAAAATACACCAGAACTTGTTAAACCATGTTACTGAGCATCGAATTGGTTAAATTCGGACGTTTCATTACAAGAATTTGATTTATCGGACGAACTCTGAAACACTGGGCACGTAGCGAACGTTCTACTGGAGTAATTTGAATGCGATCGGGACTGTGTCCATAATGACTGCGGGATTTAGCTCGTTTCATAGTTCTAGGAGCTTTATTAATGGAGGATGTTGATTATTATTGACAGCCTTTTCGTAAACTAGTTGGATAGCCGCTAGCTTTGAAATGTTCTGTGTCGGTACATGTTTAGTCTTTTCAAAGGCATAAAGGCTTGGTTGTTTGTAAGTACTTCAGCTCGTACTCAAACTCCAACATAGGCACTTTAAATTGTCAAGTTCGGACAGTCAAAGAGGTACAGCTATTTGCACGTTCCATTGCAAGACGTAGATCTCTATTGATAACTAAAAGCTTTTGTAAGTTTTAGATTATTGAAAATAGAATGTACAAAAACTGTTTTACAAAAAAGTACAACCGACTTCCAAAAAAAAAACTACAAAGTAAAAAATAACTTTAGTTTCGGAAATCGGTGTTTTTGTTAGTTTCTTCGTATTTTGACACCGACTTCCGAAATTAAAGTTATTTTAGTAAGTTATTTTTTATATTTTTCGCTTTTTAGTGGTACCCCACACCTAACAACACCACTGCAAAATCGCAGAAAAGCAAAATACGCAAATTCGATTACTTGGATGACATAAAACTATCATCCAAGTAGACGAATTTCAGCTATTTCGATTTAAAATCCAAAGTTCGTAACCGATTTTCATAAAATTTTAATGGGACCAATCTGCAAGTATATCCTTTCAGATAAAACAAGAATTTTTCAAATCGGTTCATTTTTTTTTTTTTTTACTTTAATGTCAATGCTTACAAAAAAAAGAAAGAACGGTATTTATTGCAAATTTCACCAAACGTTTTAAAGTAATGTCCACTCAAATACGGAGAAATTTTGATTTTGGATTTGATAGAAAAGCAAAGTAGAGTCAGCTCCAAAGTTGGTGGCAGAGGACAACATAAATACTTACAGGGAGAGAAAAATATTGTATTCAACAAAAAATAATAAGCCAAAGAAACAGTTGTATCAGAAACAAACGAGACTTACGAGTATTGCATCGCTCTCTGAACATAAAAATTGAAACAAATTATTAACTGGCTATAAATAAGGGTTCGACTCGATATCTGGCATTCCGCCAGCGACGCTTTAGATAGGAGGAACCTCTTGTTCAACTGGGAGCTAGCAAGGACATTCGGACATGCAACTAATGGGATTCTGTGATTACAGCCGTGATTTATGCTAAGTATTTGAACCTCTTTTAGAACAATTCTTAGTATTATTCACGATGTTACTGTGAAAAGAATGAATCGGTTGAAGTCTAGGAGGACCAATTTTTAAGGCATTTAGATTTTGTGAATGTTCGACGGTCCTTAACATTTAAAGAACTTCTTTAGATAAATATATCTAGAGAAGAGATATTGTTCACAACAATTGCAGTACTTCTTCTTTATACTTAATATTGCTTATTCTATGTGTACCAATAATAGCAATGTTATAAAAGAGTTGGGGATCGGCAGTATTATTGCTCACCACAATATCTACCAGACAATGTCTGGATAAACTGAAGAAACTTAAATAAAAGTAGAATTTAATTATTCCTTTTGGTTGGGTTTTTAGAGATTGTAACAAAATAAAACATTCGTTTATATAAAAATAAACACAATAAAAATACTTAGTTTCGGTGAGCAAAGCAACTAATGGACGGGCAAAGTAAATCTCGCTAAAACGCTTCGTGAAAAACAGAAATGGAATTTACTTAGGATAAGTAATTTGGGTAATAGCGTGATAAATTCATGTCCTACTTAAAGACTAAGATACAAAAAAAGCTTTTTAATAAAAATATGATAAATGACTCTGTAAGTCTGTATACAAAAAGTATATTTTTATCAAGAGCAAGGATGGTGGTCCATTAAAAATACTTGGAAAGTTTATTTAACGGTTGTCGTACAGATTACATTTGTCCAGAAACGCCGACAGTTTTATACTAGAACTGTTTGTTGCAACTTTTCTATGATTATTTATTTTCTAGTAGACTATAAGCTGCTACTGAAGTCTGTAGAAGTGCTACTTTCTAAGTAGCTCCTATCTTGGATAACAAAAAAAACAGAAAGGAGATTGAGGCGGTGAGGACTGGTGACAAGAAGGATAAAACAATACGTCATGAAGTCGGCTCTGAGTCTACCAGAAGGATAACAGGCCGAAGCAACCCTCCCTTCACTTGGGGGACCCGTATTACGAAACTTTTTCAGAAGGAGAAACAACCCCCAGAACAAGTCTTGGTGCCGCGAAAATTAAGGAGAGCTGACACACATGAAATGGTACAAGAATAGAATAGAATAGAATACTCTTTATTATGTACACCATATAAGAAGAAGATAAGAATTTATTTCTTAGTCTTATCGTTTGGGCAGTAAGGTCTAACGACCCCACACACCCTAGTGTACGAGTTTCTAAACCGCCACAAGGGCCTCTGACATGGTTTAACAACCGCTATGTGGCGGCTAGGACCACCGGCTTATACGCGTGCCTTTCGAAGCACGAAATCATGTTTTTATCAGACAATAAGGTGATTCAAGCCTGCAATGTCCTAGCCAAACTAACGATATCTATCTTAGTTATCACTATATTATTATTACTATTATTCACGGTATTATACACATTAGTTAGTAACACGCTTCTCTGCTCTACTATGTAAGTGTGTTTTTGAGTTCGGGACAAAAAATTGCGTTTGGAACTCGGCAGTAAAGAACACGTAGTTTTCTATCAGTGAAAAATTTTTGTAATACAAGATTAAAATTGACGAAATTATCTTGATAGAAATTATTAAAAATTTCTAATATAACCGCTTTATAATTTTAATTGAGATTTTAACCATAGGGCAAAGCTTCCTCTGCCTTTTGTACCAAAGGACCAACCCTATACTTTCTAAATTTTTCACCGTTTGACATGTATGAATGTTACAAGCTTTCAAATCTCATCTCTAAGCTAATACCTGTGAGTTGAGGGGTTCCATTCTTCACGCATCACCGTATCTTCGCGTGGGGTGTGCCAATGGCGCGGAAAAGTCGTTAGATAGTGCCTTCCTGCGTTTCTCGCTCAAATCTTATATTGGTGAATATTTTTTGACATGTTGCGACGTTCAACTTCAATACTTTGGTAAGTCGATTTTTGATTGAGTACTTCCTGATTTTTTCCTTGTCGCATACAAGTTTTATTATTTAAGCAGGTGATATCCCTGACTTTTTTGCACAAAAAGTTGTAAATCATATTTTGGTTTCAGGTTGCTCAGAAAAGGATACTTGGAAGAATGTGGAAGTGGTGTTGTATAATTGGTTGAACAGTGTAGGCGATTAAAACAAATTAAAATGTTAGATGCTGTAATGGACGGAACTTAAAAGTAAGATGTTTTTTCTTAATCTAAAGGCTTTGCAATTTAGGGAGTCAAATCAACATGCACCAAATATCCCTTTGTTTGCTACATTAAAATGCGACAGCTTTTTGTCGTATTTAAAAAAAAAATGAACTTCTTTCGATCCATTTACAAACTTGACACACAAATTGGACAATAATCATGATCTTAAATTTCAGCACTTTAACTAAAAATTTCATCCTTACAGGTCGTGCCAAGGTGATAGAGAAAAAAAATACTTAAAATAAATAATAACAACTAAATAATTGCATATTATGTAATTTGACTTTAACTGTCAACCGTGAGGCCCTATCGGGACAAAGTTGTATTTTCTTAATATTTTTCTAATAATATTCGGGCGATTAGAATAAGATTCGACTGATTATATCAAAATGGTTACAAAAGAAAGATGAATACATCCGAGTTGGTCAAATTATACTTTGAAAGATTTCTGTATTTACTGCAATAGGCGAGAATTTAAACAACATAGCGTTCAAAAAAGATTTTTCTTCGGTGCGCTTGAAGAAGTAAGCTTTTCTTTTTAGCGAGCTCTATTTAGTAACACCTGCTGCTCCAGAAGCTGTTATGTTTCAGTTACCTGTTTTTATTTATTCTGAACTACCTACTTATTTCCATGTTTTTAGAGTTTTCTACTGCATATTTTTTTTTTGTAAACTAGTTTCAAGTAAATCCTATAGCTCTCGCTTTTGCCAGCGGCTCGGTTTGCGTGAAAGTCTAAAAGAGTTCCTATCTTCGATATTTAAACTTGATATAAAGACACAATGATATAACGCTTCATTTTACCTATATTTTTGACAAATTGAATTGGCACTAAAGTCACGGATATCCCGTGTTCCAAATGTCATCTAAGTGCCTGATTCCGATGAGGAGAGTTTGAATTTACAAACGTACAAAAGGAGATGTTCCAAAATGTATGGAGCCTGGGCCAGATTCTTGTACACTATACTTAAAAATAGGGATTTTCATTTAAAACAGTTGTCAACTATCCATCATCTGCCTAGCCTTTTCCCAATTATATTGGGGTCGGGTCCAGCTTTGTTTGTCGGTAAAACACAAGAAACTAGAATTGCAACACACAACAAAAACCCATAGTGACGGTAAGCTGTCATTGTGTTTGATTAAGGTGAAAGTGCCAGGGTAGCCCGCGAAATTCAAATACTTTGATGTTTTTTGCAATTTGCCGGTCAGTGTGAAGCTCTATGTTAAATAAAATACGATTCGCGGCCGTAACGTATATTTATCTGAAGAATTATACCCATTTTAATTATCAATATAACCTTCTAAGTTCATACAACTCGATTGAATGACTTTTTCACGAAATTACATTCAATCGAGTTATATGAACTTAGAGGGTTATATTGATGATTTAAATGGTTATAATCCTTTAGATAAATGCTCTTTATAATCGCGAATCGTATTTTGTTCAACATACAGCTTCACAATGACCTGCAAATTGCAAAAACACATAAAATATTTGAATTTCGCGGGCTACCCTGGAGCATCCACCTTAATGAAGTTTAACATTTATTTTTGACATGTTTATTTACCTACATCGAGACGAAAGTAACTGAAGTGACATTGTTGTGACAGCTGACAGTTATCTTTCTGTGATCCATGGTTTATTGTCATTGTTTTAAAGCACAGAGTAACTAAATCGGTGCAACGCCATGTCGAAAATTTATGAAAAGTAATTTATGAACACCAATTAACTACCACAACAGTAAACATTTAAATGAATAATCTGTATTTTTCCCGAATTCTGCGGATTTTACTATTTTTTTATGAAATAGTGTACATAGACTTGGCCCATTTAGAAACATCTCCTTTTACATTAATAAAATTAGTAGTATAGTACCTAAGTTAAGATAGGAGTAAGTTAAGGTAGGAAATGTAGTATAGTGGTCGCTGATATAATTTGTCAAAGGATAGCGTCCATCCAAAGGCCCAAGTTAATTGTCGGCAAAGATAAGAGCTCTCTGTCAACGGGAGGTGATATTTCCTTGGCAGACGCTACCAATTTCGTGGATGGACCATATCTTGTGTTTATATGAGATTGCGTTTTCTATGATATTTCTACTGATTAGTCATATTAATTTACTCTTTTGGGACAGTGATTTGATTTTAATTATTATATTGTAATTTAATTTTATTTCAAGCGTTTTATGTGAAGTGTGATGTTTGAAAATTAATGTTCCAGCTGATGTTTTAGAAGGAAATGGGTCTTGCTGATATGTCCCTCAATTTTATCCCAATTGTGTATTCTGTCAATGCGGGTCAATCTTAGACGAAAAATGAAGTTTATCAAGAAAAAGTTTTTCTTTAAGCACACACAGATATATGTAGATAGGTACACAATTATAAATTGTCAAATATGAGGAAATTTAATTTTACAACCATAACACTGTGTTTTCAAGGCTCTGTTAAATCAGTTCAGCAAAACGCCAGGCAACCAGTAGATGCAAATTACATTTTGAAAACAACAACCGAGGATAAAACTCTATTACAATATTATTATTCAACGCTTTAACAATCATACTGCTATATCTATTATACACCTAATCCGTTTCCAGCTCCACACATATTAAAATTACCCATATTTCATCCCTACCCAAACCGCCTAAATCCCAGATTTCCTCACACAAGACTTGGCAGTTCCAGTCTCTGTCCACTTGCCCGTGAGGGTTGTCGTCAGCCAGGGATGCGGGCAGAATAATTCCTGCCCGCTTTTGTGGGCAAAGATAAAGTGTCGTAGTAACGTGGTCACGAATACTGGTCAAGAATAATGTGACGGCCCAATGATTTATGGATCTGCATTCGTATTATGGCGATTTCGCAGGAAATTGTATGTTTTGGCTAGTGTTGTAACCTCAAAGGACTGAATGTTTTGCGGTAAAGAGTGTATTTTGTTTCTATGGAAAAGAGACTTTATTGTTCCTGTGAAAGCATTTATTAATTTAACGCTTTCAGTATACAAATTTGCAGAGGTGGACTTAATGCCTCAGGCATTCTCTACCAGTCAACCTTCACCTTTTTTTAAGTCGATTTTAGATGTCAGGGTTCCTTCTGCGAAACAGTCATTCTAGCGAAGGAGGTGGCGGAGTGGGAGAGGGAGCGAACCTCTCGTCCCGGCCGCCGTGGTAGACGCCGCGGGCGTCGGAGGCCACCTGGTGACCTCCGGCCACAGTAGGCGCGGGCCCGGTGAGCTATGGGCAGCTCGCCGTTCGTCCGTCATCTGACGACAGGCCGTGTCGACGGCGCGTTCGTGTTCCACGTTCGCCTCAAAGAGAGTCAGCATTGGGAGGGGCCCGAAAGGGCCGACGCCTGCCAGAGTCGCGGGACTATTCAAAAGAGATACCGTGGCTCCGGAACACGAAGGGCACTGAAGGAACATGGATGGGTTTTAGTCAGTAGAAGTCTGACACTCCCTCATTGGAGAAGTCATTGGATGATTTCCCATCCCTAAAAAAAAAAGGGTTTGATGACGAAATCTAGTCGTTTCTGGTACTCGCCGGCCGCTGCCACGGCACTGCTCACTTCGCTCGCTCGGCTCGTGCGTAGGAGGTCACAGTTGTAACCTAACCTAAACATTTTATTTTAATAATTGACCTCGTCCTAGTTCGGTTCTCAATAGTCTGCTAAAAATACTCTCTTTTTTCCATATTTTTTTTTCTATATCTAGTCATTTCTGGCACTCGCCGGCCACTGCCGCAGCAACGCTCACTTCAAATGAAAAAGTGCGTACTAAAATCATTCCAAATATTGTATTAGTATAAAAAAGGTGTCTAAAATTTGTTTGGGTAGTGAAATTTTGTCAAAATTGTATCGGCAAAACGGCAGGTTCCCCACTCCACTAGGTGACCATTTTAAAATATGTATCTAATCTAGTGTGCAATGTGGTAGAAATTACTCTATCTCAGTGTCGTAAGCTCATAAGAAGACTTCCCAGTCTGGCAAGTCAGTGCAGGTCGATCGCTCTGTCAGTCCGTCAACATCACGATCCGCGTATCGAACTCATGCTCTTTTCTGTCAACCCCCGCCTCACCGCACCTTCCTAAGGCGCGGTACAGCGGTCTCCGTTGGTTGTTTTTAAGTTTCATAACCAGTAGTGTTACCTATACATCGACTTCCAATTATACCTACACACATTAACTACTACAATATAAACCGTCTCCACTACGAGTATTTCGCCAAATCTCGTGATCGTAAGTCGGCGTACTAAATCTGCGGATCCCATCGATTGCCAATAATGTCTGTAATTACTGCCCTCGCCGCCTCGCCCGTTAATCTTACTTAGGATTATGCCCGCCCGTGCCAAGTTTAGTTAAAAAATATTGGTACAGGTAGCTGGTTTGTTGTTTAAAAAGATTGCTGAAATTCGGCGATTATTGAGCTTGGATTACAATGGTCGTTACGTTAGTGTTTATAATGAGTAAATATTTTTTTTAAACGATTTAAGTTTTTTAAATACATTTACAACGTGTAACAGAATAAACGCAATAGCTGAAACGGGAAGCTTTTACGATGGGACGAATCCGGGAGTAGCAAAAAAAAGTATGTTCCGAACATTTTGTCGAATTTTGCGCTTTAAAAATGTATGAGGCACTCGTTTTTATATGCGATTACAGTGTTGATCCCATAGTCAAACATGCTCATAATTATAATTACAATGACCCCTATAAAAGCAAGCATATTCAACGGAGAGTATGTTCCTATCAAAAACCCACATATCACTAGTTAATACGTTGACCTGTGCTGTTGCTGCTCTTCTAAAATTATGATATCAAATTAACCTACACCGCTTTAGTGACGATTTTCAGTGTCTTAGTACATGGTTTGAATCTAAATGATTCAACCTCCAAGCATGGCTCTCAATGATAACAGATCTCCATTAACATCTTAATCTGTCGAAATAAATCATAAAAATGCCCAAATATTTGCCCCATACAACCTGAATTTCACCAAAAAATTTGCACCATTATAACAACGTCTACACAAATCCAATAACCAAGTTTATACAAAAACTTGCTCACTGCAATAGAATGATGGCGGGACTAGTTTCAACCATTTCTTTGAGTGTTGGAAGGCTGGTCACGTGGCCCCGTTCAGTTATACGCGCCAGCCCCGGGCCGCGGTTTGATACGCTCTCTTAAGTGGCCCGGATACTGGGCATTTTGGGCCTGAAATACATGCACAGTTTCTGATGAATGTTAAGTTAGGGATGAAAGGAAGGGTTGCTGGCAGGTATTTTAAGGATAAACGTTCGCTGTAAACCGTAGAAATAAATAAAATCTTTGCACTAAGTCCAACGTTATTATACAACGTTGAAAGTAAAATAAGAATGTTCTGAAAACAGTGTGTCTACGTCGATGGCAAAAAGTTTTCATCACAACAGTCATTTACACCCACGGCCTTCTTAAGCAAAACTGAAATTATTCTATTTCAGTCAATAGCTACAATTATTTTGCTTCTACTGAAAAGGAAAGTTACTAAATGGTTCAGTTGTTTGAATTTTTGTTTGCTTATTTTATCTGTTCTTATTTAACACAAAATATTTTCCAAACCTCTCAGTGAGCGTTACGCTTTAACCCCTTCGTTACGTAGTCGACCATCGCAGATATAAACGTCTGAGACGTCTCGCGAACGACATTAGTAGTCGAGAACAAACTGAGCTGTCAGTTTGGCCCAAATATCTACTTTTGTTTGGGACAATCGCCTGAAGCGAACCTTATCAGGTGACAAGACAATATTTCGTGGCAAGATTCTTGTTTATGACTAGGCCTTTTGGATAAACAGAAACATGATTGAAGCAACCTTACTGAATATAAAGTAGGTTATTTTATTTTCGTTTCTATGTAAAATGGTTGCACGAAAGATGGACAGGGTGGATGCCATTAACCATTGTCTACCTAATTACCTATTCTTACCTTCGCAATCGTGCTACTGCAAAAGCAACACTGATATTGTGATTGTGATATACGCACAACTAATCAAATGTAGAGGAAAATGGTCCTTTCCGACCCTTGTAAGGTCTTTTTTCTCCAATGGGATTACATCAGATTACCCCCTCCTGATAATACAATCAAAGATAACATTCATAACTAAATAGCCCTAAAATATTCACATACACGTCTTTCCAACCACCCATTACGATACCCATTGGCGTTTATGTGCCCTAATAGACAGACATGACGGTCAATGTGACATAGGACACCCTCTGTTTCCACCCCGATTGAATGTAATAAAAACATTGCTTTGCGACGGTTATCCGCGGTATCTATAACGTTTAGCTCAATGGGGGTACAAGAAATGAGTAATAAAGAATTGCATTGCAACTTGTCTTTTGAGGTGGGGGTTTTTAGTGTCCCCATTTTCTTTCACCCCATTGAAAACTGTGAAAACTGTTCTTAAAAAATCATTGGTTTATTTCTCAATTATTAGGTACCCAAAAATTTTTAGATTTTAAGATTTAGATTGTAAGAAATTAGTTATATAGCATAACATTCTTATTCTGTGTAACAACTTTTCTTGTTGGTCATTTTTGGTGGCCCTATTTCTTTTACCCCTATTTTTGTACAAAAGATTTTTAAAACAGTTTTCTCTATTTTATTTTTTATCCTCGTTATGTGGCATCCCATAAATTGACGATTTTTATGCTCTTGTTATCTTAATTGTTCAAGGTTTTACATCATAAGGGTGAATATGTCCTGGGGCAGTATTAAAATGACTTTTCGATGCTTCAAAATTATCAAGTTTGAATTTGTGCCTGATGCATGGGGTTGCTCGACTAGGGGTTCTTAACATTATCACGGCTGGTTTCGCAATTTGTCGCGAGCAAAGAAAAATTTCAAAGCAATAGCACATTTATTTATTGAAAAGCGAGAGCAGATGTCACTTTTTTGTAGGCATTTAAAAAGTTGCATAGCAAAGAATCTCTAGAAGTCACAAAAGTCTCTAGGTAAATAACTACTTCCAAACATATTTGAGTAAACTGCCTATAGTATTTTTTTTTTATTGTGAAGCTCTATTTCAAAACAACATATTTTTCAACCACCATCATTGTTTGTACAATACTGCCAATCTCTATCCGTCTGTGTCGGCGGGACACAAACTTTTATCTGGTTGGGGGAAACTAAAAATATCCCCATTGTGTTACACCATCAAAGAGTTTGGGGGTGATGGATTAAGCTTGTATCGACGTCCGTGGCACGTGTCCTCGGGAGATAAGAGATGTAATACTAAACGTTGTAGTGAGGGAGTCTGCGATACTGATTGTAATGTTGTAGATTTGGAATTGTTGATAATGTGGTATTATGCAGTTTAATTACCAGATTTTATGTGCAAATCTTTTTTGCGTGTGAATTTTTGGTTTGTCGAAATATGTTGGCGAAATGCCAGCTTTTTTTGTTGCAAATATTCAATACGATGCGGTAGGCTATTCTTAAAATCGATAATTTTGATGAAAATTTAATATAAGTTGTTTATGTTTGCAAAAATACGGCAAACAAACATCGAACGATTTTGAAATCAACAAAAAAAATAACAAAAATAATCAATCACTGATAAAATCCCAATGTTATATAATACCACATACATCATAGGAATAAATGAGCAAAAAGCTCCACTCATTAATATTGAAGCTGCTTACAATTATTATTGTTTGGCAAAAATTAATTCAATTTTTTGGGGAAATGGCTTGGAGTATGCGTAAGTCAGGATGAGGGGAAAGAATTATCATATTACCGATTACTCCTTGCACCGAGAGCCCCGGTTGATATTAATAGCTTGCTGTGCAATTTACCAAATTGCAAACATAAATTGGAATTTTAAGGGCAGATTGATATTAATTTTGTTTGCACTGTATTAAGAATTTTTTGTTTGTTTTTCTTTGTTCTGATGTGATTTCATTTTGGTTCGGTTCAGCGTTGTGCAAAAAGACCATTTTTTTGTTAAAGTCTAATCTGCCTTCGATTTTATCGTTAAAGTAAAATATTTTATCATCAGCTGGCTGCTGGACATGGGCTACCTTAAGTGTCGCCACAGCAACCCGTCCTAGCTTTCCATAACCCTCATTAGGTCATCAATACACCCCGTGGCAGGCCTTTCAAAGCCTTAAATATTTACCCAGCTTTAAGTTACAGATTCACAAAAGTATCGAATCAATTACACACACAACTCAAACTAAAACAAGTACTCGAAACGCAAAACAAACTTTCAAATGACCAACAGCTCGGTAAATGTTGCAATTTAAAATCACAAACTTCAACTCAAACGTTATTAGGGAATTTCACCAAAATTTTGACGCACCCAGCCCTAATTATGATGTAAAAAAGTTTTCTAATTACGTCGCTCAAACCGCTAAGTTGCCCTATAAATACATAAATGAGAAATAAGTGTCAACTCGGGCCGCCTAATTTGATGCAAAAACGACAGCAGCGAAGGTCAATGTAAATTAGATGGTGAATTAACTTGCGATTCTGAAAAATGATAGAAATGATGATTAAATTATCTGAAAACCAAAACAAACTAGTTATCAGATTTATTTAAAATACTTTCACAAAGGACCGTTATACCGGTGTAAAAAGTCCAGGATAGTCTAATCTAGGCCACGGTCTCATCATCATCATTTCAGCCGAAAGACGATCACTGCTAGACAAGCCACCCCCATGTGTCGCCACAACAACCCCTCCTGTGCGTTCCGCATCTATCATCGGCTACCCGTGACCTTCACCAGGTCATCGGTTCACTTTGTGGGAGGTCTTCCAACGCAATCTAGAACTTTTTGACCCCATCGACCATCAGTGTTTTGCGAGCAATGTGCCCTGCTCACTTCGTCTTCCGGTACGCGGTCGTCACTCTAGAACTTTTCTACCCCATCGACCAACAGTTCTGCGAGCAATGTGCCCTACACACTGCGTCTTCCGGTACGCGGTCGTCACTCTAGAACTTTTCTACCCCATCGACCAACAGTTCTGCGAGCAATGTGCCCTACACACTGCGTCTTCCGGTACGCGGTCGTCACTTTAGAACTTTTCGACTCCATCGACCATCAGCTCTGCCAGCAATGTGCCCTGCTCACTGCATCTTCCGGTACGCGGTCGTCACTCTAGAACTTTTCGACCCCATCGACCATCAGTTCTGTGAACAATGTGCCCTGCTCACTGCGTCTTCCGGTACGCGGTCGTCACCCTAGAACTTTTCGACCCCATCGATCATCAGTTCTGTGAACAATGTGCCCTGCTCACTGCATCTTCCGGTACGCGGTCGTCACTCTAGAACTTTTCGACCCCATCGACCATCAGTTCTGTGAACAATGTGCCCTGCTCACTGCGTCTTCCGGTACGCGGTCGTCACCCTAGAACTTTTCGACCTCATCGATCATCAGTTCTGTGAACAATGTGCCCTGCTCACTGCGTCTTCCGGTACGCGGTCGTCACTCTAGAACTTTTCGACCCCATCGATCATCAGTTCTGTGAACAATGTGCCCTGCTCACTGCGTCTTCCGGTACGCGGTCGTCACTCTAGAACTTTTCGACCCCATCGACCATCAGTTCTGTGAACAATGTGCCCTGCTCACTGCGTCTTCCGGTACGCGGTCGTCACCCTAGAACTTTTCGACCCCATCGATCATCAGTTCTGTGAACAATGTGCCCTGCTCACTGCATCTTCCGGTACGCGGTCGTCACTCTAGAACTTTTCGACCCCATCGACCATCAGTTCTGTGAACAATGTGCCCTGCTCACTGCATCTTCCGGTACGCGGTCGTCACTCTAGAACTTTTCGACCCCATCGACCATCAGTTCTGTGAACAATGTGCCCTGCTCACTGCGTCTTCCGGTACGCGGTCGTCACTCTAGAACTTTTCGACCCCATCGACCATCAGTTCTGTGAGCAATGTGCCCTGCTCACTGCGTCTTCCGGTACGCGGTCGTCACTCTAGAACTTTTCGACCCCATCGACCAACAGTTCTACGAGCAATGTGCCCTGCTCACTGCATCTTCCGGTACGCGGTCGTCACTCTAGAACTTTTCGACCCCATCGACCATCAGTTCTGTGAACAATGTGCCCTGCTCACTGCGTCTTCCGGTACGCGGTCGTCACCCTAGAACTTTTTGACCCCATCGACCATCAGTTCTGTGAGCAATGTGCCCTGCTCACTGCGTCTTCCAGTACGCGGTCGTCACCCTAGAACTTTTCGACCCCATCGACCATCAGTTCTGCGAGCAATGTGCCCTGCTCACTGCGTCTTCCGGTACGCGGTCGTCACCCTAGAACTTTTCGACCCCATCGACCATCAGTTCTGCGAGCAATGTGCCCTGCTCACTGCGTCTTCCGGTACGCGGTCGTCACCCTAGAACTTTTCGACCCCATCGATCATCAGTTCTGTGAACAATGTGCCCTGCTCACTGCGTTTTCCGGTACGCGGTCGACACGGTCTACTCGTGACAAAATGGTATGCAATTCCATTTAACCATTGGGGCGTGATTGATTAACATACCTACATCCAAACATTTAAAAATATTTTGCAACTCTATTACACTCAATAAGTACTCCGTGTAAGGAATAGAAACACAATCTCAACGCCAACTTACAAGACGAGACTTCTAGGAACAAACAAATAACGTATTTTCTTATAAATAAAAACTAATTTTCATCGTGTTACATGAATTTTCTCTAAGAAAACTACGTAGAAATCTATTCTGTTCTAAATACTTAGCAGGAGCTTTATCATGGTTGGTTTCAATTTATATATGACTAGCTGATGCCCGTGGCTTCGCCCGCTTGACAAATTATACGCTAAAACCTTCCTCGAGAACCACTCCATCCGCTGGTGAAAACAGCATGAAAGTCGGGGCAGTAGTTTTTGAGTTTATCGCGAACAGACAAACAGACCGATGACGCGGCGGAGGACTTTGTTTTATAATATTTAGTGACAATAGCTTTTGCTCGTGACTTCGTAGCTTAGGAAAACAGAAAATAAATTGTCGTAACTTAGCTGTAACCATATTAGATAAAGACGAACCCCAATAAAAGCAAAACTGTACGAAACAAACTGCTAAATAGAAAAAATAAGAAAAAAAAAAACAACAACAAGCCGGTCGAAACTTCTTTCATAAAAGGAACTAATACATTTGAGTTGCAAGTTTCTTTCTCTTCAATTTAATATAGCTGAAAGGGTAAGAAATTGTAGGTACAACGGTGACTGATGTGTTTTCTTTACATAAAGTAATAGGTCTTTGGGAGAATCGACTTTCCTGTTTTTTTTTGTATTGATAACATGAGAAAAAAAGAGTACTTATTCATTCAGTCTGAGCATAAGTTGCTTCTTATACTATAAGAAGCAATTTATGCTGCTACGATTTATTACGACTCCCTTTTTTGAATGAAATTTATATGGATTTGGTCCTTGGTTTAGTTTGGCCTTTTCCTTTATTTAACTCTGTTTTTTTTTTTAATAGTTTATTTTTATATTGATTTTGACTATGCGATTTTGAAATTTATTTTAATTTGGCACAAAATAAAAAACTCATTTAAAAATTGAAATTTTGCAAATTTCTGGTTATAGGACAATGACACGACAAAAGAAAAGAGAATGATTCTTCACAGAACCATATCGCAAATCATTTAACATTACATCCGATAACGTTGTATTAATTGGTAACAATGCTATAAAAACCCAACGTCAAGCATTGTGGGCTGACATGACACTTTTGCCTTTTTCTGGCCAATTTCAAGACCTAGAATGTTTGTTCTGATTCTGTTCAGAGCTTAAAGCCAACAAAACAAACTGTGTCCAATATTTTATCCCTATTATATCCATAAAACTGAGAACCCACTCTAATATTCATTCACCCAACCAATCGAACACCCCAAAACCGTCATTACATCTTATAAAACCGGTAATGAAGAACAAACGAACTCGCATCAATCAAGTCTGTAGTGAGCAATGCTTTAATAACATTATTTCCTAATACCCGACGACAATTTCCCTGCGTAACTGTATTACGTTGGCGCACGTGATTTTCGATCGAGTTCCAATGGTTACGGTAATTTACAAAGGCTCATAATCGAATGTGATTTATTATGGAGATTATGACGCGAGCAGATTGTTGAATGTGTTAATTAGAAGAGATTTAAGTTGGGGGAAAGTTGTGTTCGAAGAGTGTTTTTAAAAAGACTGGAATTAAAATGCGTCACTTAGAATACATAGTGATTATTTCAAATAAATATATCAAAATACTAGCAAGCTAACAAATGGTTTTCTACATTATCAATAAACATATAGGTACTTACCTATAATATTGTTTGCTTCTTACCTCTAGGTAGACCGCATTTGTCAAACATGAGTCAACATGTCAAACATGATTGATCATCTTACTTATGAAGGAGAATACGGCATAGTTACAATAAACAAAACAAAGGTCGTCTTATCAAAACAAGCATGAACAAGATGAATATACTATACCGGATATCAATGTCAAGTATAAAGTTCAAATTAACAGCGGCCAAGTGCGAGACGGACTCGCGCACGATGGGTTCCGTACCATTATCCAAGAAAACGGTCAAAAAATCAAGATTGTTGTATGGGAGCCTCCTTAAATATTTATTTTATTTTGTTTTTTAGTATTTGTTGTTATAGCGGCAAAAGAAATACATCATATGTGAAAAACTGTCTAGCTATCGCGGTTCTTGAGATACAGCCTGGTGACAAACAGACAGCGAAGTCTTAGTAATAGGGTCCCGTTTTTACCCTTTGGGTACGGAACCCTAAAAATGAGTTTATACAAAAAATAAGGTGTCACAAAGTCGAATCAATTACTTTAAAACGCGCTTAAATAATTCCCAAACCCATATTACCACCACGAAAATTGTCGGAAAGGTGTTTTAATAATAAACGACGACAAGGTTCACAATTTCTTCAACCGAAAAGATATTTACTAAAGATTTTCGCTGGCAAATAGAATTACCTGCCCTCGACAATATGCAGCCGGGGGAAAAATTATGCCAAGGAAGTCAGCCGTTGCTCCTTGCTACAACCACCTTTATACAACGTGGGAAAACGAGGGATAAAATTGCGCTTATAGTTCTTTGAATAACAATTTTTTCAATGATTTTTAACTTAAGGGGTTCAAGATTAGGTCTTACTTTACTGTGTGTTAACAAAATTGGTGAAAAAAAAATTCAATTCTCATGAACAGTTAGTTATATTTAATTTCGTATCCATTGACAAAATGTCCTATTAATTTTAATTTCATTGAGGTGAAAGTTAAATTTTATCTATAGTATACACAAAAATACTGTTTTATTTCTCCACTATCGTAGGTTGACGTTGCAGAATGCTTAGGGAATTTAAATCCGCCTCTGTGCATAAAGTTCTTGAAGTATAAATCGACTAATAATAGTCTACTTCTATATGGAGTGAAAAACTTTCCCTGATTGTAGCTACGTTTGATATTATTTTGATAATCAGAACAGTATAATTACAATACCTAGTTTCACTGTTAATCTTCGCTAATATTTGTATCTACTTAGTACCTGAGCAGGGATTTGGTATTCTGCATGTACTTATAGAAAAATAACGTTATATTTTATACATCCAATGATAGATTCTTAATACATTTTAGTATTTCACCATTAACACATATAAAGCTATAAATTACAATGCTGTAGGCATTCTGTACCAGTCAAGTCTGTACCATTCAGTAAATTTAAAAATGATAAATACACTTTCATCCCTCCCTACAAAACAGCGCAACATTTAAGCCCTTTAACTTCAAAAGAAATTATAATCCTGCAAAATAATAAGCAGCTTTATACCCTACTATGTGAAGTAATGTCAGCATCACTCAAATTAGCCGGGTAACCACCCTCGTGCAGCAAACGCCATGTAAACACGGTACGTCTTCATTTCATTAGGGAGATGCGTCTTACGTAAGTTCTATGTTGAGAGTAAGGATGCGGCTGTAGAAGAGTGGAGCGCGTTTTTATAGTGTATAAAAAATGTATGCACTAAATGAGGTGATGTTACAAGGTTTTGTACTATTGCCAAATTGTTTCAGTGCCAATTTTTATAAAAATGGTTTTGTAAAGGCTTGCTTTATAAAACTACGTTAAAAGCATGTCGTGTTCTGTATTTTTCCGAGCTTAAGTTTGTGTAAGAGTGCCGTTTTTTTAGATGAGTAATTCATTAAAATGCGACTTCTACCGCTCTAGGCGGAGCGGAAGAAAGCGTCAAACTCTCACTGACTAAAACCCACCCGTGTCCAAACGTTTACATTCCAGGGACGCAGTAAATTGGTGGGCATTGAAATTTAAATAAAACAAATCATTGTGCCTATCTTTTTCCAACGTTGGGATCGGTCCAGTATAACCAGATGCTGTTAAGTACCAGTATTTTACATTCAGAGTGACTGTGAGTGACTGTTTATCTGACGTTGACAACCCAGTTACTGCATTACACGATTCCCATTGGCAAGGCTGATGTCAGATATCTTGGCTTCTAAGGCTATGCGTGCACTGGTGACTTTTGTACGCGTAACAGTACATTTCTCTCTTTCGCAATTGTGCTGTGCAACAGAGAGAGATAAACTGTCACGGTGATAAAGGTCACCAGTGCGCGCCTAGCCTAATAAGTCGTGACGAATGTCAAAGATGTTCATACGACAGCCGATACCAAAAACTTAACGCGCGTGCTTTCTGAATCACGGAATTTCAATTTTAACAAAACATAAATTTAGATTTTGTCTCTTTGCAAACCACTCTGAATTGGAAGTCACGCCTACTCTCTTCTCCTCGCTTGTACAGGCTGCCATATTTTTTTTGTGAAGTAAGCTGGATTGTCACATGACTTATTTACTTGCACGTACCTTTTTATAATAGGGTGCGTGGAATCCTTGGGGATTATAACATCAGGTGCGACGATGCACACCCTTAAAATCCGTACGTGATGGGTGGAAATGCGGAAAATTATTTTTCAAAGTGAAGTTAAAAACGGTCAGATATTTTTTGTAAAAATAATCTGCTAGATATTATAATTCTACATGCATTATGATCATGTTATATTGCATTATTTTTTTGTAAGGTAAAAATACTCTGTTGATGTTTATAGTATAAAATCTCTATTTTCCTAAATAATTTCAGCCACCGTAAGATTAACAATCAAGTTAAGGTCACCTTATGCACCTTTTAATGTTAGTGGTACTTATACCTTATCTAATCGTTTAAATGGCAATTTTTGTCGATTCAGAAAAAAAAAACATTCAGTGAAACAGATTTCAAAATATGTCGCCAAAAAGTCGTTATTAAAATGAGTATCGTTTATTTACAATAAATTTACCTTAAAGTCTTACCCTCGCGAAAGTTCAGAATTATCTCAAGTAAGCCGAACTACTTATCGAGATAAAATAATCCTAATCCTAATGTGTTAATGATAAAATAATCCTAATGTCCTAATCTGAGAAATGGTACGTCTATTTGTTAGGGATTGATGAAATGCGTTCTTAAAGAGATTTGATGAATCAACAAACATTAAAAAAATACAACATTTGGACATACAGAGTTTCAAATTAATACTATTAGTAGGATTTGTAGGTAGGTGACCTTATTATATCGCCTACGATGTCTACGCTCTGCTACGCCGTAGCAACTAGAGACCTCTACTACTAATTACATCCGTAGCAGACAACGATACTAATGATATCTTTTAACTCGGAATCAAACGAAGCTAATTGACTCCGGTCCTCAATTAAAACTAACTGGCGATATTTTTCTAATGATGCTATTTACCTAAAGGAAAGGAGAATCTTTTTTTTTCTTTCGTGAGGTTTGTTGAGATTTTTTTTTAGGGAAGGAAGCATCCATAACAACTTTTAAATTCCCAAATAAGATACAATTTTTATTCGCTTCTTCCAGATTAAACAAATGCTTATTTTGCAGTGAAACTTTTAAGCGATTCTATTTACGAATCGAACAAGATCTGAGAATAATACTGCACATTGACACGTGACGTTTAGGCACATTCTATTATACGAGACCGAAGAAAAATATTACTTCTTCCTGCTTTTACACTCAGTATATAATGTAGTTCATTATATTAAATAAAATATATAATAAAAACCAAATATTACACTTAGAGGGCTTATTCTAATATTTATTTGTTTGTTTCAAACTGTTATTTAGTTCAAAGTCAAAAAACAAAAGGCTACCTGCCATCGAAACTATTATTCGTTTCTTTTTTATTATTTGTGATCTCGATATGGACTTGTATTTAGGCCAACTTATGTCAGAACATCATGCCTAACCAAGTTACCACGTGTTGTACTGCAACTTATGAATAATCATAACGTTTGACACACCCTTGCTTACACACGTACACCATATCTCTGTTTCGACAAGACCCTACATTCAATGTAAATAAACATAGACACATACAGGATCCTCCAATCTTTACATAAAAATAAACAACCAACTTCAGCTTGCTTTACTACATTATTTACAGCGACAATGGGGTCACAACGAAGATAAAAAATTAAGGCTCCAAGCTGGGAATATGTCGCAAAAAAGTGTCAACGCGTGACGTGACTTTCTATTATATTTGCTTCTGCGAAACTCATAACATGGGCTCGAACAAAAACTGTACCTACGTCTCATTAAAGGTTTAGGGACTGGTTACACTTGCTCGGTTCGTAACGTATGACGTCCATCGCACGGGATGACGATATATGTAGTTTTTTCTGATACAAGCATCAATTCTAGGCTCTCAGACGTATTAATGGTGAACAGCCTGTATGAGTCTTAAGAGCAGTACATTTTCCATGTATAAGAAGTTCACTATTTTCAATTTGCAACCTTTCTCTGCATTGGTTGTCAAAAGATCTTACTTGTTACCTATATCATGTGCGTGTGCTGCAAGATTTCATAAGAGGAGATGTTAAGAATGGATATATATATATTTTTAACATCTGCTCTTATGAAATCTTGCTGTTTAACGCTTTGTTTACACCTACTCAAAAGAACAAATACAAAAATATGACATTTAACCTCTCCAACAACTTTTCGGACTCGAACTAGTCTAGTCCGTCTGCGTGTAACAGTTCCCTTACAAAACTAGACAGTAAAAAGCCGCAAGCCATACAACGGGTTCGAGGGTAGGCAAAAAGTTAAATTGAAACATCCCCCGGTCTGCCCCGGCTAACGCGGACGCGGCCATAATTAGTGCCAGGCACTATGTAATGTATGATCATTGAGTTTATGGGGTTTTTATCAGTTTATTTTCTCACAATGAGTGAATGTTGAATGCAAAATCGAAGGATCTGGTGGGTGACTTTTGATTTATTGTTGATTTTTCAGGGGGTAAAACATGAAAATCAATCTCATTTACTACCACATTTTCAATTACGTAATCACGAAAAAATTGCAATTTAGTTACTTAATTTTGAATTACAGTAGCAAAATACACGTTAGGTGTCTAAGTAGGTTCTCTTCTACATCACCTTCATCCGGAAACGTGCCCAGCAGATTGCTTGGATCGCCACGACATCATCTGCCTAGCCTTTTCCCAACTATATTGAAGTCGGCTTCCAGTCAAACCGGATTCAGTTGAATATCAGTATTTTACGTGGAGCGGCTGCCTACCAGACCTCCACAATCCATTAACTGGGTAACACCGTACTCCTTGGCAAGACTGGTGTCAGATTTTCTGGCTTCTGACTATCCGTAACGACTGCCAAAGATCTCCAAATGACAGCCGGGACCAACAGCTTAACGTGCTTTCCGAGGCACGGAGGAAACTCGGTATGTTAAGATGGTCACCCATCCACAGACCAACCTCGGCAAGCGTTGCTTAACCTTGAAGATCGACCTGTGCGGCTGATATTATCTAGCTACGAGCTCCTCACCTTGGATCGCCACGACGTTAGTGTATTAATGTTTGACCTAGGATCAAATAACGTAAAGGATATTTGACTAAAATGCCCAAAACTCCCTATATTGTTACTTTTAGTAACGGCAATTTTTTTTCTTGATTTCAGTGTTAGTCCGATTACAACGAAAGTTGTTCATGCTCATGAGTAGGAAAGCGTATTTAAAGTCATCTATTTATTTAATTTTTCTGCTATTATGTTTCTTTTATCATGTTACGTAAGTAAATAAGCTAAGAAAAAAGACTGCAAAAAGTAACACACAAGTACTCTACGCTGTTACTTTTAAATTACACATCCCGGAGCTCTTACAAAAGAAACTCGGAATCAGGTTAACGTAACAAGACCGGCGAACAATTAAAGTTTGACGTCTTTCGAGTAAAAAGCCAAAGCTTGCTCTAAGTGCTCCGCTTGATTTGTTTGAATTTCACGACATTTTCGAGAGGAAAAATGTGAATTGCAACTTTTCGATTAACCGAGAGTAAATGATCTTTGTTTTGTTTGGAAAGATTTTTGTAATTACTTCGAGTTTTGAAAGTTTTTTTTTGTGTTCCATTAGTAGCAATTAATCTGACCTACTGGTTGGCTTTGATAGACTGTTTTCATGTCTATTCAAAAGTCCAAAAACCAGTCAAGTGTGAGTTCGACTCGCACACGAAGGTTCCGTACCATAAACTGAAATAGCACGTTTCTTGTATGAGAGCCCCCTTTAATAAAATTTTATAGTGCGGAGGCTTAGTGACAGGGTTCCGTTGGTTACCCTTTGGGTACGGTACCCTAAAAAGTAGTAAATGAAAACAGAGTGCTTGTGAAATGCTTTCTAATCGCTGTTTTTTTTTGGGATACGTGTCTGCGATTCGAAAATTCTGTGGTTTATGGCAGACGATTACTGATACAAGTTAAAGACGTGAATTCCTCAAAAATATGACAGGCTTTACAGTCTTTTCTCAAGAAAAAGATATCACCTAATTTCCCCGAAAAGTACAAAACTCCAATTACAAAAACGACCATAATTACGGCAACACCTATTTATAACCGAAATTGATGCCAAAACTTTGCCGCTCAACAAATCCGCGTCAATTTTAAAAGTAACCAATTAATAAAACAACTTCTGGGGTTCCGTATGTCGTTCCAAAGTAACATTTGTCAACCTTAATAGCAACCTCGTAATTCCGAAACTTAAAGTGTTCCTCGCTTTCGTCTCTATAAATTAAAGTGATTTATATACGCAAACTGTAAGGGCTGAAACTTTAGTCGTTTAAAAAAAAAAGCAGATTTCTCTTGGGTACTAATGAAAGGGACTTTTTGTCTTTTGTTCGTACCGCGGTTTATTTTACTCGTAATACTGAATGGCTTATGATAAAAGAAATGCTTCGGCTGGAGTTTTATTTCCTTGTTTTATATCTATTTGAATTTCTACGAGAAACCTTGTTTTATTTAGATTAATGGATCATATTTTTATGGTGAAAACAAAGATGTGGTTTGAGTTGATTTTTGTGGCTATCGATGTTTTGGAACTGCTGTTCTGTTTTATTTTCCGGAGTCTACAATGTAAGAATGTGTTTAGATTTTTATGAGCTGTGGTGTATCCCATGTCCGATTTTTTTTTAATCCTTATATATTTAATGAAATTGTAATACAGAGGTGTTACTTAAATCTAAATTCGCCAAATTTTTACGTTTGCTTTTTATTGCTAATTTTCGTGTACGATATTGTTGATAAATGAATATTTATAACGTATTAACCAGATAATTGCTACTTATCGGAGACGTACCTATCTAACGGTCTATCGTGGGAAGACTGTTCGTCTAAAGCTCGTCTAAATACATTTTCGCATGTAATAATTCGGATTATTCAAAAGCCATACATCTTCGTCAGAATAATGAATCGACTTTCCGACGTTAACCGAGAGCCTTCAGTAACTGATGAATGTATTAATCTCCGTTTAAGAGAGATTTCAAATTATATGGTTCTAAAGTTTTTAAATTGATGTTTATGCCATTAAAACCAGATGATATTTAATACGAGAGCCATCTGACGATATCGATTTGGCGATAAATGCTGTTTACTGCAGCAGAAAATTTATTAACATTATACCTAGAAGTACTTGGTATATGCCCATACCTAAGTTATTTCTCTTTTTCGGTTCTTTAGGGACAAAAGAAAACATTATGTATCTCGACAAGATTGTTGTTGTACTAAAAGATAAAGTATGCGCTGGCAAGCTGACAAACTGGCAAGTGTCACTACATAGTTTCATTGTATCTACTTTTGGAAAACTTGGTTTCTTTCAAAGTACACGAGAAAAATATCTTCTAGTATGTAGTTTGACAGTGTTTATGTTAGGTAGGTTTTACGCTAACAATTTCCCATGGCAGCCACAACAGATCATCGACATCAGTCTAGGGGTACTTTCGTAAGTACCGTAGCAGGCTGATGGTGATTTGTTTATATTATGTAATAAAAAGTACATAATATTGTGCACTCTTTGATTTACTGCTTTTTGAGCTCTCATGAAATACAATTTCTAAGAAAGTTGCGTTTCTCCGGGAGTCGTAAAACTTTAATGACTCGGCGTTTTTAGAGATCGCCACTGTTGATTGTGACTTGCCCAAAAAATAAACTACAATTTAGTGGCAAGTATAGTGAAACACCTAAGATATTGGTACAGTAAAGTATATACAAAATTGAGTCTCATCTCGAACACAGTAGAACCTGCGCCAGTTAAAAAACTTTTTAATTTTCTGTGATGGTGTCTGTCGTAATTGAAAACCAGAGATTGTCTTTTTAAGCAGGGTGTTAGGTCAAAAATGTATGGAAGTCTATCGTTTTTGACAGATTTCGACTGACATGCACATGCGAACTTTTTCTAAAAATTTTTAGAATTTGCAATCTGATTTTATTCATTTCGGACTTTACACACACACACAGGTACTGAAAATGCAACATACTTTCCTTTTCCTACTAACTCAGTTTTCATGAATACAGAACCGAATAAATATTCCACAAAATATCTCTCCACATAAACTCATTCCAACATAATATTAACATAATATGACCCGCAAAATATCTACTTACTCTGGTAATCATGTAATCCTAGACACTTAGACAGACTCCCTGGAGGCATGAATGTAGACGACAGCCTACATTATGTACAACCTTGACCTTACTATGTGAGAAGGGTTTTCTGAAGATCGATACTAAGATATAAAGAGCAAGTCTTCAAAAGCTCATAACAGAAATTTACAACCTCTTGGGTTTAGTTATGGCACAATATTATGATAATGTTAATCAATCTTTTTTGAGTTTTTTTTGGCCAACTATGATGGGATCTTCCAGTCTAACTGGGCGTAGATGAGATTCACTACTTTAGATGGAGCAATTCTGTCTGAAGGCTTAAAATTACTTAAAGGGCAATGTAGAGCGCATTGGTTAAAGTTTCTTGCGTGATCGAATTAGGAATGTTGATATTCGTAAGAGAACTAAGGTTGCCGACATAGCCGAAGGATTGTTCGATTCGGCTGATCAGTAATTGCGAAATATTATTTAAATTTAAATTTTTGGAAACTGACTTCCCGTAACGATGGTCATAAATCTATATAAAACGGCGAGTACTGATGCATGCAAGTGTCTTGGTATGTAATGAATGGTTACCCATCATCTGAACGACCTCGGCAAGTTTTGCTTTTGAAACTCGATTATTATTAATTGGCTACAAATTTATTATCTTTTCAAAGTTAGAGTGAACAGGCTACTTCTGGGTAAGCTCGCTCCATCGTAGACTTTGTCTCTGTCATCTCTGACCAAGACTAAAGTCAAGAGCAAACCCATACCAAGTAAAAAAAAAATAAAAAAAAAATTGGTCACTTTGAAATATTTTTTGACTTTAATCAATTTGGTGTGAAAGTAAAACACCTATAAACGGTTCTAAGATAATCAAGTTTTTAATAATAACTTATTCAAAACGTGAAAATAAAAAGTATATTCCGAACATAGAAAGAGTCTTACAAAGTTGTTCTGTTTCGTGTCTTATCTTTCATATTACACTTATCAGGCAGTTTAAACTTATCTTTTTCATGATCTTTTATTCGCTTTCAATGAACGCTTCTCTTATCGAAATAAAGTTGATTACGATAAGGATGTAGACGGGCGATAAATATTTTAGTACGCAGTAAAATGGTTATATTATTTTGAGTTCAATAAGGTAGGAAATTGAAGTGAGAATCTTTTAAAAAACATCATCTACATCTGCCTAGCCTGTTCCCAACTTTGGGTGCCGGCTTTCAGTCAAACCTAATTTAGCTGAATACGAACATTTTACGTCGAATGACTGCATATCACAACCCAATAATAAATTGTAAGCGAAGTTTTCTACCGATACCTTCTATCGGGAATCTCCGATGAACCAAATAATCTTTCCACTATAGGTTTTTCAATCCACCTACCTCAGCCAATGACAGCGCAAATAGCATTTGACAGTTCCCCACTTTCAAAAACGTCCTCAGAGAGTTCTAAAAACAAAATCGCGTCGGTTTTTTTCCCGCCAGTCTACGTATGGTAGGACTCCCAATGTGTTCTAAGGTACTTTTCACACTTACCTGCGAAGTAGTGTTACGTGTACCGGATCTATCTGATAAATGGAATGATCAAGGAACAAGTGTGAACGCGGCAGAATCACTCCCAGCTAACTTATAGTGTAGCTCGTAAATTCGTTTGAATATCTGTTTTTTTTTTCTCTGTATTGGTTCGCTGTTTCGAATTTGTAGAAAAGATTTTTACTATAGAATCGTTGTTTCTACTTGAATGCTGGAATTTCAATACTTATCGGGATGTAGGAGTTTCTAGAGTAACATTTTATTTAAGAAAATAAAACAATTTGAATTGATAGTAGTTGGGACATCTTGTAATTCAAAATGTTTAACGTTTCCAATTTTGTCATCAAAGTGAGGACTATTTAAAAATTAATTAGGGTATCATACAAAAGCCATTTGAAAGCGAGTGTTACTGTACTTGGTTCTTACTTGCATTCGAGTTTTTTCCCTAAAAGTGCACCACAGCAAAATTCGAAAGAATTAAAATTACGACGCACAATTAACAAGTTAGTAATTTTTGATGATAATTATGTTTAAATGCATTAGTGACTACCAAATACATCCTAGTCAAAGCAAGAGTGAACAGGCCTCTTCTGGGCCCGCTCGCTCCAGCATAGACCATTCATCGCTTTCTATCAGGCGTGATCGAGATCAAGAGCAAGCACAATCCTAAATAAAAAAAATAAAACAAAAAACATTTTGCACCAAAAAGCAAGCCTATGCAAAGGTTATGAACTTTATAATCTGAACGAAGCCTTACAATACACCAAACTTCAAAACAGTCTCCAGCTTAAAAAGCGGGGGCGTAAATTTTAATAATGACGCAAAAGAAAACACCAGAACTTGACTATAATGAAAACAAGGCTCCTCCCACGGCATTACTCGCGAGTCGCGACTGCACACAGTCTAACGGGTTAAATTTTGAATAAATAAATAGTCGAGCACCTGCACACGGCATTTAAGTGGCCATTAGCTTCTCAAAATGCTATCATTGTTATTATAATCTTATTTTTATGGCTTGTGGGAGAATTGTTGGCTTTTTCTGCCTTCACTAATTTGAGATATTTAGGACTACAATTGAAAAGGTTATGATAGAATTTCATGATATAATGAGGTACTTAGGGTAAGACATTTTGAAATCTAATGGTGGATTAGTGAAAAACCTATTAGCAAACCAATTCTTGCTCAACGATATTTATAAAATTTAATCTAGAATAAATAAAATTGAATAGTTGAGAAATGGGTTGTACCTAATTTCAAGTTAAATCGGGTTTCAAAATTTCAATCATCCTGTTGTTCTTGGACGCTAGACAAAGTTTATTTCTACCAGCGATTTGTCAAAATGTCAAATTAATATGGCATGTGCTACCCTACTGTCAGGTGGTTTATCCAAAACATCTTTACTTTTTGACATTCGCTGTCGCCGATAGAACATCATATTTTTATCTAGTGCCTTTTACCTATCCCAATATATTTGTGGGTGACGTAATTTGTCTTTTTCCTCCTATTTTTTTAGTCAATTTCTGATGAATGCCACTGAACGAGGGCAAAAAATACTTAAGGGTCACTAGACTCGAAAAGAAATAGCCTATTTTTTTCGACAGTTTCATCGATCTTGCTCTATCACTATACCCGTTGAGATTAAGAACATTGCTTTTAGTCTCATTCCAGTCCTAAACATCTCAAACTCAAGTTCTGCTCAAAATTTATCATCATCCCAAAAAAAATCTCAAAACTCCACGTTTTGCTCCAGTAGTAATTTAAGTCGCCTCTCGATCCCGTCCTTTTGTACATAACAGTATGACCGTATTATGCTAAACAACTCGAGGCAATTGCAGAGCGCCTCCGCCTGCATTCATGGGCCATTCTCACTTCAATGGCGAATTACCATGGTAAATTGAACGAGCGAATTATGTGCCTAGCCGCCTTTGCAAGGAGGTTTGATGAATGTATCAAGTTAATATGGAAGAATTGAGATGAAGGAGGATGTTTAGGTAAAGATTCTTTAATTGAAGTGGTATTTTTATTTTATTTTGTTGTTTATTTTTATGTTAGTTTTTGTTTCTCAAATGTATGACTTTTATTTTTTACTAGCTGATCCGCGCAACTTCGTCTGCGTCACATTTTCCATTATTGCTCCGCTCCTATTTGTCTTAGCGTGATGATATATACTATAACCTTCCTCGATAAATGGGCTACCTAATACTGAAAGAATTTTTGAATGATCAGAAGTTCCTGAGATTAGCGCGTTCAACCAAACAAACAAACAAACAAACTCTTCTGCTTTAAAATATTAAGTATAGATAATAATAAATTTTTACTGATTATAATGTTACTAGCTGACCCGCGCAACTTCGTCTGCGACACATTTACCATTAAGGCTCCACTCCTATTTGTCTTAGCGTGATATAAAGTCTATGAACTTCCTTGATAAATAGGCTATCTAACACTGAAAGAATTTTTCAAGTCGGACCAGTAGTTCCTGAGATTAGCGCGTTCAAACAAACAAACTCTTCAATGTATTATTTTAGAACAAATTTGATTTCCATAAAAGGGATATAGTGAGTTAACCTTAAGGGATAGACATATGTTGCCCAGGACTTTTTTTTAGAACTTTTAAAGAGGAATAATTTCGAAATACTTGATTTTTGCGTAACTTAAACCGTTTGCGCAGCGCACGCAACGGAAGCTTTTTTCCCGCTTGCAACATTTCTTATTGCTGCTCCGCTCCTATTGGTCATAGCGTGATGTTATATAACTTATAGCCTTCCTCGATAAATGGACTATCCAACGTAAAAATAAGTTTTCAAATCGAGCCGGTAGTTCCTGAGATTAGCCCGTTCAATCAAACAAACAAACAAACAAACTCTTCTGCTTTATAATATTATATAAGTATAGATTATAAATTGAAAACAGGCACATAGACAGACAGTTGTAACCATTTATTTTTGGTTATATGTTGGAGCTTTATATTTTTTAAGCAGACATAATACGAGGTTCATATGAAGTAAAAAAGCGATGTTTTAATTATTTCATTTAACGATGTGTGTAGCGCATTAATTGTTTCAGACACCATTTTATCTGTTGGTACATAAAAATTTGCGCCAGCCATCAAAATTATGACTCCAATCTATCAAAAGAAGACATTTGAAATAACTGTCACAGAAACAATTTTCTCTTGTTCGCCTAATGAACTCGTACGAAGAAACCACATTAATTTAACTTCCATAAACTAATTGTATTTATCAGAATGCGTGGCGTTGAGTGAAGTTTTTATATCAGCTCAATTAGCGAGCAATTAAACCTCTAAGTGGTTCGTTAATTAATGGGTGTAAAATAATTAAGATTTAGAAGAGAAACGAAATTGGTTACTTGAGCTTTTCTTACTGTATTTGGCTATGGATCGTTTTGATTTTTGAAGTGAAAGCTGCAGGTACCTACTTATTTTAAACCCATACCTAAATAAAGACGAAAACCATATTTTTGTCTACTTAAAATCACATTTATCAAGTAGGTTTATTAAAGACTAGATGACCCGCGCAACTTCGTCTGCGTCACATTTTCCATTACTGCTCCGCTCCTATTAGTCTTAGCGTGATGATATATAGCCTATAGCCTTCCTCGATAAATGGGCTATCTAACACTGAAAGAATTTTTCAAATCGGACCAGTAGTTCCTGAGATTAGCGCGTTCAACCAAACAAACAAACAAACAAACTCTTCTGCTTTATAATGTTAAGTATAGATATGGGTACATATTTCCGTCACCCATAGTAATCAATATTTTTTTTTAAACATTGCCCCACTAGGAATTTCTCCTGTATCGTGGGTGCTTTTACAAACATACAAAGTCACATACACAAACAGCCAGACCCGGAACAACTATCTGTAGGCCATACAAATATTTGTTCCGTGCGGGAATTGAACCCACGACACGCGACGCAGCAGCCGATCGCTCAACCACTGCGCCAACCTTGCCGTTGAAAAATTGAAAATTTTAAAGGTTATCAGCTAATAAATATTTATTTAAACATCTCGAAGTTGAAGGCTTGGGAGAACTGAACTCAGAATTGCAAAGTTGACAGAATTACAATGCTGTGTACGAAACTGAACCATCATACTAGGATCGGTGACGCTACGAGAAGTAGAGCCAGGCAGCGGAACGGAGAAACGGAGAAATATTAACCAATGGAATTGCTTAAAAATTCAGTTACTGACATTTTATGCAATTTCGTTGGTTAAAATTTCCTCCGATCCGCTGTAATGGACAGGCACTCTAACGCCACTTTTCCACCTTCAACCAGCTCGCATACAAGTTGCATTATGGTAGAAAGTATTGAGGTATAACATGATAAATCGCTCAATCGTGCCCGACAATAATTACAATATTGCATGCGAGTTGCTTGAAGGTGGGCACGCGGCCTAACAAGGAGTCCATCGTTTCGAAAATTACGTTTTTTCATTGTTCATACACAACCTTAATTTCGGAAGTCGGTGTATAAAAAACAAAGATACAAAACCAAAAACACCGACTTCCGAAGTTAAGGTTATTTTATACTTTACAGTGTTTTGTTTGGACGTCGTCGGTTATATTTTTTGTAAAAAAAGTTTTTTTCATTGGAAAGCCTCAAGTCCCTAACTAAAAATCAAAATTAGGTGACAGGTAGGGATAATCTAGCTTATACCCAGGATTAAAAGTATCGCTAGCGATCTCTCTTACACACCCGTACCTCAATTGAAACGCTAAATTCAGTCCAGATCCAGTTTCCAACAAACCAAAACTATTAACCCGACGTTTACATTACACACCCTAGATTTATTTACATACAGGTCATCCAAGAAAATGAGACTAGCAAGCCAAGCTGGCAGAATGCTTGTGAAACGTACAATTTCTATTTGGACCGTGCTTATTCGTTCGTTGATTGCGATGCAAGCTAGCAACATTAAAGTTTAGTGAGTACATTTAGTTCGTAGATATTCAGCGATGTTTTAACGGAAAATTGTTCGATGATAAAAATATAATGTGTACAAAGTGAAAGTCGTTTAGAGTGCACTTCATAATTTGTATTCCGTCTGGTATTTTCACTACTTTAAGAAATATTTCCACTTGTATTACTTCGATCTGAACTTCAGTTAATAGCTTTATAGCTGATAGGTTTGGCAATGCAATGCGAATAATAGCACACAGCACGTAAAACGATGGAGACAGGTACTTTATATCCTTCTCCACAAAACAAATACTTCTCTTCTCTTTCTCCATAGCAAAGAATTTTTGTTTGGACTATTTCACCAGCGTTGTCTTCCCAACTTATTATTCGTTCCAAACAGAGGGTGCCTCAAACACACCACTTAGACACCAAACAAGGGTGTATTAAGTGTGAGTTAAAATTTAAATTGATTCCACCCTCCCTTGGGAGAAAATTCAAATAGTGCATGGTGTGATCTGAAGCGGGAAACACTGTGTTTGTGGGATTCTTTTTCTGTAAATTGGACGCTTCGGGGCGTTTACACACAAAAAGAATGGGGAATTAGAATGTGTGTATATGTGTGGGTGGCGGGATGTACAAACGGCGATGACACGCTTCATTTGTCGAGGGAGTTGGCAAGCTTGTGGCCAGAAACTATACAATATAGGTAGGGACGGATTTAGTTGTGTGCGTGCAGACGAAGGGGTTCAAGCGGAAGGATTGCATCGAGGATCTTTTATCTTTTAAACATTTCTAGGAATTCATTTGATAAGTTTTTCGAATTACGTTGAAATAAGAAGTTGAAGCGTGCAATAATATATCTAGATAAGTTTCAAAACCTTTAAAACACCAAGCCATACAGAATATTTTTGAATACGAAATGCGGAGCGGGATACCATTAAGTCCAAATCAGTTCTCTTACAGAAAAACCGTCGATCTAATTAGCAATTCTTCAGTAATTCAAAGGAAAAAATTCAAATTTCTGTTGCGGATCGTTTACCGCTGTACACAAGCCTCGCGAGGCAGATGAGCTGTAATATCATGCAAATTTCCTGGAGTTCAAGTAGGGAAGCGAAGAGGAAGGGAACCGGGTTGACTCGATATAATCGTTTCTTGAAAGTACAAATTTTAAATCGAGAAAAACGAAGAAGTTGATTTGATTGGAGGATGTTTCCTATGTATAAGACTGTGTTTATGTATAAGATTATACTTGCCAAGAAGTACCGTGTTACCCAGTTACTGGTATTCAGGTAAATCTGATGTGATTGGACCCCATTATTGTTGGAAATAACTAGGCAGATGATTCATCATCTGCCTAGTCTTCGCCTTCAGACTGTCTGACTATTGTGGCAACGGTGGTGAGATCTGACAAAAATGTTTGCTGTTCAAACTTTGCTCATGATAGAGAAGTATGGAATGAGAAAGGCGATTAACCAGCAGTGGGGCACAAAATAGGCAACCAAAAAAAATAAGTATGTCCGAAAAATATCGAGGAGAAAAGTTTAGTTTTATATCGAAACACACCACATATCTACGAATTCATTCTAGTTCGAGTTCGTGAACTAAGCGATTCATTTAACGGTAAGCTGGCTAGATTTTCAAGTCCTGATTTGAAATTAGCATTCGAGTTGGCTCGATTCCGAAAGTCGTATTTATACGATTCACTTCACTAGGTTTAAGTATGAAATTCATTTTATTTTTTCCTTTCATTTTCTTAGGGTTTTGGGTCATGTCGTAAAAATGCTTTTACATTCGTCTCGCTTACAATGTTAACAAAGGCTCGACTATTTTCCAAGCAGAATGCTTAATTGACTGAGAATTTTGGTACCTACATTATACTTTTAAAATGAGGACCCTAATGGCTTCAAACAGCCTGTAATAGAATATGGGGCTGATACTGTATTTTTTTTAAGCAGTTATGTTTTATGGTGGTCCTATGAAAGGATTTTTTTTTTCGGAACGATTAATCTGTACGTGGAATATTGAGCTTTACATTTGTCATTTTCATGGGAAAATTGTAGGTAAAATTCTGCTATTTTCAATGTTAGTAGACAAGCTCAGGCAACAATGAAACAAAATGTCTCTCTTACAAAGTTAAATGCTAAGTTCAGCTAACTCGTAAAACCAGACTGAGGTAGAAAAGATATACGATGAATCGAGACATACTTTTGCATAATAAATAAGAGCACTACTTGGTCTTTATTTTCAGAAACGAAACTCTTTAAAATGATTTCTATTAAGATTTCAAGTCCAAAACCTAGTCTTAGAAACCAAATAAAAAAATCGGCCAATTGCGAGTCGAACTTGCGTGGATAGGGTTCCGAACGCATTTCATTTCTGTAACATACCACTTTAAATCTAATATAGGTACTTTTATCGGTTTTCCTGTAATCTATAGATAAAGAACTACTACCACATTTTTATTTCAAAACTTTTGGTTTACTAGTTTCAGAGATAAAAGAGAATATAATTTTTCATCTAGTTTCTTGAAATATTTCAAAACTGCTTATTTTAAAATTATGAAAAAATATTTCTGCAACCCTAACGATACACCCTTTTTTTGATAAGTCATGAATGACCGGAAGGAATGGTGCGGGTTTTTTAACTCGTTCACGTTAACGTTAACGTTTGCTTATATGTCAAATTGTATAAAAAAAGGTTTTCCGTCAGTGTCACCAGACGGCGCCGATTCAATTTCAATACAAATTTCAGTCAACGCTGACGCTATCGAGAACGTTAAAAACTCGCACAAAGGCTACTGTAGATTCGGAAATTTAAGACAAACGGACACACGAGTAATTTTATAAGGTTTCCGTTTATTACGAACATTTGGAACCCTTAAAATGCATGCTATACACACACATAAACACATTTGCCCTTTTCGAAAGACGATGCCCTTCAGCCATCTGCCCAAATCAATCTTAAATATTGAATTTGCGTCGTAATCTGATGGAAACTTTTACGGGAAACGAGTTCTATTACGTTTTAACACAATTTGTATCGAGTTTTCACCTTCCCGCGCGTAGGTGGTACTTCAAACTTATAAACAGGGGGTTTCAAAATTTAATTGCAGACGTGAGATGAGCGGGGTATGATAAATTTTACAGTTATAAATGTATTCATATTAAAATGAAATGTATTTGGGTAAACGAGTTGTAAATTTTGTTCGTTTGGGATGTTTTTGGCTTTGTTATATTTTAATGGTGGGAATAATTATGTTTAAAATAATAGGAATTATTGGTTCCTGCTAATGTTAATGATTATACACTAAATCACAGGTTTCTTGCTCGTAACCAGAACATATTTTGGGACGACTTTGCATTTTTAAAGACTTTTCCTGGACGGGTCCCATTTCAATCTGATGAAGACCTGATGAAGGGCTCTGAAGATAGACAACGAAACTATTCAACAAATGATTCCAAATTTCCAGGGATTGCTGAAATCGCATGTCTGTTTATAGTTTATACCAGTTCATAACATAACATCTCATGGGTACGTTTTGAAAGGGTACGCAAATTTGTACAATACAAAACATGTTTTTGAAGTTATTCGGATAAAACTTCATTGTTTGTGAACCGATCTTGAGGATGACTTTATTGTATTGGTTTAAATTGCAGCTATAATGAATTTGCACGTTGTACTTAAAAAATCAAATAAAGTGGCATAATGTTATGTTTATGTCAATCCCAAAGCAGAGTAGATATTTAACTATGAGCTGGTTTGGACTGAGACTGCAAAGGCACATAGAGTAACACCTAAACGGCAAATAGCGCGAACACTCATTATCACCATATTTTTGGAAGTCGGTGTTAAATGAAAAAATTAAAACACAACCAAAATATTGTCTTCCAGATTTCCAAGTAAAATATTGATTGATAGATGTGTGTGTGTCAAAAAAAGTGCATCATCTAAAAATGCAACCGTTTATTAGATGATGTATATTTAAAAGAAATTATAGCAGTCTGGGGCTACTTGTAACTACATACCGCGTGTATCTGACATCGACGCAAAAACGATTTCCATGGGTCCAGGGCATGATTCTGGACACCCTAGACTTAGAACTTTTCGTCGGCTTTTTTCTCATTTTTTTCAAGGGTTTTTTTTTTGTTTTGACTGCTCATAATCGTTATTCTGACCTAACCCAATGATATTTTTAATAAAAAAATAATTAATTAACTACTTTCACTAAAAAGAGCAATCTGAATAATACCACAAATAGATATCAGCTAAGCTGAGCTGATACCTATTTGTGGTACTCTTGAAAAATATGAAAAATGAGAAAAGAACCGACGAAAAATTCCAACACTGGGTTGTCCAGAATCATGCCCTGGAACCATGGAAATCGTTTGTGCGTCGATGTCAGATACACGCGGTATGGTGGCATGATGGTAGCTATAGTGTAATTGGTCTGGTATTTGTTACGTTACGGGATTATGGTATGTACGATGGCATGGTGTTGGTATAAAGCTATGAAATGAAAAAGAAAATTAAATGAAATGCTTTATATTCCAGATTAACATCCAACTATTACTATACATACTATGGTTCGATGGTATGATGTAGTGGTATTGGTATGATGCTATGTTATTAATGATGATAAAATGATGGGAAGAGAGAGAGAGGCAGAATGAAGAAACCTGATAAAAGTTAATTGCCATAAGAAATACGTACACAGACGTACACCTTGGACTTTTAAAGTTTTGTGCCAAAAAATACACAGCCAATACATCTCGATATTAAATTGAAGCATATTTCATACTTCGTTTATCGCATCTCATACATCATTTAAAGCGATTTAACAATGAAAATCCTCGCGTCGATACATTGACAGAGCACAGTATATTCGCCTGCATTATTCCCAGCTTACAGTTGTAATCCCAATTTTCAACGGTTGGCAACACTTTTTCAGGCTTCGACGGCCCGCTATGGATTACAGGCGAGTGTTGCAAACTTTGGCCCTTTTAGATGGAGTTCTGTTTTTAAGTGTACACCTTATTAATTAGTTAAACCCTTCGTTTTGTGATTAAAGTTTTAGGGGGTGATGTTCTTTTGTTATTTGTGACGGCTACTTTTTAAAGGGTGACGTTTAAGGGCCATGATTTTATTTTTAAACTTTTTCAAATTCTGACCTTTTTCATAAAAATCCGGTAGGTCTCATTATCTGTCATAGTTAAGGACCTTGTTACTCGTAATTTACTACTCCTCCAATGCTGCGAGATGAACTAAAGCTGTGTGACAATGAAAAATATATCATTCCTTTTTGGTTCCTCTCTTTATCGTGGTACATTGTCGCTTATATACAGGGTTATTTGTAAAACACCGACAACCTCTCGGGACCATGTTACTTACATCATAATCAACAAAAAAAATTCTATGACTTTTTAAAATCCATCTTATTTTATTAATTATATATTAATTATCAGGTTATCGTACAAAAATAAGCTCTTTCTGCAAAAGAAAGCTCTTTCTTATTCTTTTTCTTTTGCTTTGCATAGATTTCGCAGCATTTAGAGCGTTCAATTTTTTTTATTTTTTTTTGTATGAAAACCTGATGAACTAAAATACTCGTATGATGAATTTTTAAAAGTCATAGATCAACAGTTGTTTATTTATGATGTTAGCAACATAGTCCTGAGAAGTTGTCGGTGTTTTACAAAAAACCCTGTATATTCGTTTGTATGTCTAAACATTTGCAACAAAAACTCATAGTGTCAACAAACTAAACACTGCTAAAATAAAGCCATTTCACGCGGAATACCAAGCCATTTTTCAGCTCCCAGCCATCAGATTACCGAAACGACTTAACTATCCACAAAATTACATTCCACAAGTCGGTATCCAAACTCAATCCATTCTTATTTTGCCTGTTTTGTTATCATAAATCTTTTGTTATCTTTCCGAACGTTTTCCATTAACATTTTTATTCGGTATTTTACATTAACGTGCGCGTTTGCGTTAATGTTTTGCTTCGATAACTTTTTCGTATTGTTAATTCGTTTTTTCAGCCGTTGAATATTATCATTCGGTAACTTTTCAAATAAATTTGTTAAATTAGAATAGATAACACAATCACGAAATTGTTTCTTTTTCATATGGAAGGATTTAATAACAAGCTATCTAGAAAAGTATAAGTAAGAAAATAGCCGCGCTCTTTAGTAATGAACATCAAATGCAATAAACTCATTAATTTCCCAACTATGGATGTATCAACTTTCAGTCTTACCAAATTGTAGTTGAATCTGGTTGGAGGTTGGTCAGCTGAATACGAGCATTTCATAATTATGTAGCTACTAACCTGCCTATTTTATGACCTCTAGAACACAATAATTGAAGACACGTTTGAGCGATTGGCTACTGCGTTGCGTGTCGTGGGTTTGATTCCCTCAAGGAACAAATATTTGTATGGCCTACAGATAGTTGTTCCGGGTCTGGCTTTTTGTGTATGTAATTTCATAGATTTAGATCACGTTATAGGAGAAATTCCTAGAGCCTTCCACCCAAACATTGTGTTTTCTAATACGACTAAAACAAAATAAAAAAAGTTTACCAATGTTCGCCCCAATTAATTATAATGCAGGCGTACATAAGTAAACTTTTTGCCATTTACAATAGGAAACGCTAACAAAAATTTCCTTAAATAATACCTATTGTCTAAATACTTTTCCTACAATGTTTCGTTTATATATAGAGCCGTCTAAAGCGGCGGTTTTCTGGCGCGTTGTCCCGCCAGACATCGTAATGGGGATAGGCTGCGGCCGCCGAGTGGGGCTTGCTTCACCTCACTTTATATCCAAAATGAAGCACCCGTTTGCATAGGTGGGTATGTTTGTGCTGTGCGGGATATTTTGCTTGAGGGTGGGTTATTATTTTAGTGAGTTACGATTACGAAAGTTTTTTTATTTTCACTTTTAAGTGGTGATACTTGAACGACGTCTTCATCTACGCAGAAATAGAAATACGCAAAAATGCTCATAAAAAATTAAAACTACTAATCCAAACTGAATCAAATTGATACAGGACCAAATGGCAAGTATACCGCCTCGAACTTAAAAAGAATCACAGAAATCGGATCAGAAAACTCGGAGAAATCGGTGTAAATACATTTTTTTTAAAACCCGCCGAATCGAGAACCATGTACTTTTTTTTTCATTTTTATTTCATTATCATCATCTTAATAAGAAACGACGTTTGACCACAGTCTGAGTAACTACTAGCTTAGTTTGTTTGATTGATTGTTAAACCAAATTCCATACCTAATTAGGACGTCTAGGTAGTACTTACATAATTTTCAACTCATCAAACTTTGGGTAGGGACAAGCCCGTCAGATATTCCCAACCACTACAACTCCTGAAAGCCCCAATCAACAGTTGCAACCACCAGAAAAACGCCGAATCAATGTACGATATAACGTGTAATGCAAGTACAGTGGAGGAGTATGAAAGAACATAAATAATTTCCACTTTCCTCCTAATCAAGCTGAGACAGGCCAATAGGCACCAAGGGACATTTTTTTTTTGGCAAGCACAACGGCTAATGAACTTTGGGTACCTGAAATACGTGAACCTATCGACCCCGACCCAAAGGGTTATAAGGTTCCTGAAACTACCGATTTGATACCTACTTAACAAAATGTCTACAATCCGCAGTCTAGAATGGTCGGGACTAAGTAAAAGGATTAAATATCATTGTGATGTCGAAACGTAATCCACCCGCAGTGTTTTAACATTATTAGAGCTTGGAAGATCTTTTTATATCGAATGAAAAGGTTCCTTGTTTATAACTAGTAAGAAAACTATAGAGATTAATGTTGTGATTTATGTTCTCGTAGATTGACATCTATCTTAGAACGCTTAGTTTATTTTTTAAGATAGACAAAAATTGTGATTTAGAAATCATCCTCATTGGTCGTAGTGATCTAAATAAGAACTAGTGCTGAGCGTGTGATACTGGGTTTGATTCCCAGGTCGGGAAATTTTTTGCTAGGCACACGGCAATATAACCTTTGGCAAGAATTTTCCCACACAAAATGTATTTATTGGCAGAAGGCAATGACTTCTTATGCGAAACTGGAGCAAATAGCTGTCTTAGAGGGAACGAATGAGAATGCAACATTATTATTTGTCAAACATTATTGGAAAACAACAACTAGGTACTAATATAAGAGCGAAACCTTAATCTATAAGCTGTCGTTCACGCTACCCACGTACCATAGACTTGAACGGCGAACAAGCAAGCCCGACATAAACTTGCCAAAACAAATGACTACCTATAAATCTAATTTCAAAATCCTGAAAGCAGTACAAAAACGGATCCATAAAGCAGTAACCTCTTGTCCAGTTCTCTCCACGACTGACCATTAGGGGCCAGCAAAACGGCTCATATACATAACTATAGAACCATAGTACCTATGATAAAAGCCCGAATAACAATGGTACGACCACATGAGAATGTTCTCTCTCATACAATTGTACTGCGTTAATTTTTTGTGTAGCACAGGAGGCTTTTAGGGGACATTGATTAATAGTCGAAAGAGGCATATGTATCTCACTTTTTATTTCACGACCAGTTTAAGAACACCTCCCCTGCCTCTCTTTGCCTTTCAGACTTTCTATAGAACGGGGGGATTGTGAACTATGATCAGGGGTCTGGTTTTTTTGGGTTAGAGGTGTTTTCAAAGTGCGTTCAGTAGGAGAGCTCCAAAGGAAATCGCTTGTGTCATTGCCACATTATTAGTATTAAAGGCTTTTTGGTAGATAGCGTGGTGCGTGGTTTATATTTATTTAATTTTCTGTGTGTTTTGAAGTTCTTTTGCGACTGCAAAGAAGGCGTTTATATTGTAGGTTTGCTCAACTATAATGACGAGCAGCTTGTGGTGTAATGGCAGCCGAACGGTTTGGTCTTCGAGATTAAGTAGCGCCTGCTGAGATCTGTCCTAGATTGGTGACCATCGATTACCTTCCGAGACTCCTCCGTGCCTCGCAAAGTACGTCAGCCGTTGGTGTCGGATGCAATTTATATTTTTAGAATTTTGACAGTCGTCACGGATAGCCAGAAGCTTCACAAAACCTGTCTCCAATATTGCCAAGGGATATCGAGTAGAGGTCAGAAAGACATTAGATTCATGTAAAATACTGGTATTCATCTGCACCTGGTTAGACTGGAAGCCAACCCCAACATTTTTGGGAAAATGCTTGGCAGAGTCATTGATTAAAGCTGACATCCGTACCGTGCTGAGACCGTACCGTACCGCATCGTTCTGTCTGTATCGTATAGAGGTAATTTCTTAGAAGACAATTTAATGCTACGAACATCATAATATTGTACGAATGTATCTCCGTTTATTTTTTTTTCAAAGAAGGTAACATTAATGTTACCTCAAAACATCCAAAATGATGTTTCTCTTTTTGATAAAAAGATTCCAAGCTTTTATCATGAGAGCACAATCCGCTTATTGTGGCCCAAAAATATCTAAGACTAATGGCCAGAACAGAATACAAACGGAAAAATAAAAGAATTAAAATGGTGGAAAACATTTCATTAGGAAAAAAGAAAAACAGTTAATGGTGTGATGTGAAAACGTTGAGATATTAAACCTGAAACAGATTTAGGTTACGTTACGTACTTTAAGGCGGAAAATCAAGGTAACTTTTCCAATTTTGTTGTTGTTGCCTATTTTCACATTGTAAAATGGCGTGTTTAATTTCTTGTGGATTTGTTTATTTCTGGGCTGATTTTTCAGTACTTAGAAAATATTTAATTGTAGAATCATTGAGGATATTTTATGTAAGTTATCAAACTGACATTAATATCCTTTTTTAAACTTAATTTTTAGTTTTTAATCTGCAACTGCAATCTGCATTAAGGTTTCATAAATTAATCGAAAGTGCAACAAAAGTCTTTTAAACGGTTATGAAAATTGCAGATAAAAAAAACAATATCTTGTGTGTTAGGTTATCTGGTCATTTGAGAATAGATTTTTCCACCTATGATATTCTGAAAGTATTTTAATTAACAGCCCTTTTTTAAACGGGTGTTAAAAAAGAACATTTTATTTCATACCAGCCTCATTTCCCGTAGCGTAACCTACACCTAAACTTATTCGGTTACTTTCCCCGGCCATTAAAAGCCGCAGATAAGCTGAGTTGCTGTCAACTGGCAACATCGTTAATTTCTCGGGAACTCCAGTTTTTATTGTGCGTAATTTTTCCCGGGAAATATATTGCTCTCACCGTCGACATGTGACACAATGTACGCATTTATCTTTGTAGGAGTAATAAAAATTATGCTCCGTTGATTTTCTCCGGGCGATTAATTAAGTGCTTAAGCTTTCGTACTTGAACTTAGTTTCGCTTTTGTTAGTTTTTCTTGTTTCTCTTTTAGTGGGTAATAAGAGAGGGTAGTTCGGTAGTTCGTTTTATTTTGTTTCGCTATGTTGTTATATTTTCTTCGGTACATAAAAAGTCTATAGACGTTAGTAGACGTAGACTCACCACTATAACGGTTATTAGGTTTTTCAACCTTGCTTTTGGATATTAACTCGAAATATTGGACTGACAGCACATATATAAATTCCTTGAAAATCGAGCTTCCCATAACCAAAACTGAAACTTTAAAGACCTCTCAATACCTCTAAACCTTTAATCTGTTTCAAGCTAAACTATTTCTCAAACTAAAGAAACAGCTGTTCCATTTTCGAATCTTAGCTACCTGATACCTAACATATGAAGGCTCCCTAAACATGTCCACAGCTTAAGGTACAGATGCGCGCGTCTGTAGCCTCACGAAGTCCCGAGCAGTCCCGAAGGTATCCCTCCCCTCAGTACCATTTCTACTGCCGGGGAGGGTGCACGCGCTTAGGCGGAAAATCCGCCTACGGAAAATTCGTAACGTCGGTAATTTTTTTGCTAGTGCTTGTGTTGTGGGACGACTTAGTGATTGGACTTGTTGTGTTTTACATGGATCTATTGGAATGCTGTAAGTATTTTTTATTATTTGAATGTTTACGTTTATTTTCAGAATTGATTTTTGGAAAATTATTTTTCTTTGACTGAATTTATGATTTTTAGAATTTTATATGGTACTTCTATGGGATAATTTAAAAATGTAGAAGATCTATTATCATCATTTTGTTTTAATTACAAAATAACCTGCGTTTTTATAAGGTAAGAAAAGAATTGCGTAACCTTGTATCTATTAAGACTTCAAGTAGAAAAATGTAAAAAATAACAAAATTCCAGTTAGAATAAAAAATAATAAAAAATTAACCAAGTCCGAAAGTAATTATTCTGGCCCATAAAGGAACCTCATTAACCAGTACAAATAAACGAAACTGCATTTTATTGCTTGTATTAACAATAATTATAAAGTTTCGCGTGGTTACCACGAATAAAAGCATAAAGCGTAGCGTGATATTATATGAGAATGGATAGTAAAATATTATTTACAGTCCACTAGTATAATTGTTTCTATGATTAGGTAAACTTGTGTTTTTATTTCTATTGGTAGGCATAATGTTTGACAACTATCTACACTGATGTAAGCGATGATGCGGTCTAAGATAGAGCACGCTTGCCTAGAAGTAACCTATTCACTCTCGACTCTCGATGTCTTAGTTATTAGTTGATAATATTAGTGATAATGTCTGAAAACCATAAATAACATTTTTTATTTTAACAATAACGATTTTTTCGAAAGTTTAGTTGTAAAAATATAGTCAATACTCCAAATAACTTACTGGTGAAATACCTTATTGGATTTTCTTATACCAATCAACATCAGCAATAAAATTAATCTACTTGTATGAATTGATGAATGTATGCTATTAACCAAAATCCAATAAATATAATTATGTGTTTTTATACTTTTGATAGGCACGCTTTTGTCCACTATCTCAACTGATGGTAAACGATGATGCGGTCTGAGATGGAGCATACCTAATCACTCTTGACTTAAAGACTAGACTTGTGTTCCCTGATAGCCCTGATAGATAAGATAATATAGGACAAATAATTAAAAAAATTAAAAAAAAAACATAAATCAGCATACATACCAACATTTTTTAACAATTTAAATCAATTTTTGTGTGTGGGTGAACACACACAGCGACCTCACACGAGTAACATCGAAATGTCTTTTGTAAATTCAGATCAAACAAAAAATACTTTGAAATTAAAGAAAAAGGTATAAAACTGTACCTCACGCAGCACAACCCAACATTTAACTCTCCATGAACACAAAAGCTAAGGTCATCGCCAAACAAAAATAACCCTCGAAGATCCAACTCACGATTATTCAAATATTATTCTTAGACCCTATCTGTTTCACTTGTACCAACAAACTCAAACACGAATTTTAAAAAGAGTAACAGAATTGTTAACCTCTTTTTTTTGAAGTCGGTTATAAATTACTGGGACGCCTGTGAACAAGACAGTACCGGACATAAGCCATCAGGAATAAAGTCATTTAAATCTATTGTCATCTTTGGTGGATCACTGAAGAAAACAACAAGGAAATATCGCTCGAAAATCTCCTGCTATTCAAAAATCAACCTTATGTATCTTACGTTTGGGATGGTTGGTAAAAAAAATAACCGTGCCATGATAGTTGTTATATCACAAAGAGGTAGCGATAAAACAGATAGCGGGGCACAAAAGGCTATAACAAAAGATACTATTGCGTATAAATATAGCCTACGTTTATGTATAATACATTGTGTAATGTATACAATAAACCATTCATTGGTTATTATAATCCTGTTCCTGATGGCCATACACCAATTAAATCTATGAAATATGGTATTCAGAGAATGCCTTGTTCTCTTTTCTCTTCGTTTGTTTAAATTCCTTTTGTCGTCATCATGAGTACTTCTCGCCAATGTAGATAAAAATATTAGAAATCTTTACAGTTACAATATTTTGTAAAATGGAGGACCTTAAACAATTCAACATGTTATCCCCTAAGGACTAATAAACATTTGTTTGACCAAATGACCGTTTCAATTTAGCGTAAATGAAGGGACAATATATAACTTTTTATCATCTTTCACATCAAGCGGGTATCTATTACGAAATTGCGATTTGATAAATCGCCAAACATTATTATGGGCGGCGAAAGAAATGGACTCGCTCAACTTGAAACAGTACTGAATATCCCTTCATTCTTCACCAAAAATAAACTTTGTCCCATTATAATAAAGTCCACTTTCAGTTAAAGGTAGTTCGACCATGTAAAATAAATATTATGAAAGTAATAGGAAAACATAATGCTACGGATACTGTGATGAAAGCGGGGTCTCTTTAGTAAATTGACTGAAGGTTGAATGTTAGAAAACGGCCCTTACGTTTCAAGAAGAATGGGATAAAGTCTTTCTATATTCAGCTTTTTAAATATAGCGTTAACATATGCAATGAATATTACTTTGGAAGAAGGTCAAACTTCTGGACGTTTATTTTTACGGAAAAGTAATAGTTTTAGCCAAATATAAGTTTAACAAAACATTGATTTAGGTAGAGGCTATTTTTATGAACAATGTTCTTAAGGAAACCTTTACGTAATCTGTACGGGTTTCTTCCTTTTTTTTACGTAAGTGCTACGCTGAAAGGTAAATGGTTTGTTGTCTTAAATTAACTTTCAGAAAAATGGAGCCGTTTCCTTATCGCACTTCTATTTTTTCTTACTTTCTCTGATTGTGAGTTTTATTTTTCATTGAAACCACCTTGAATATTTATCCTGTTCTGTTTCATTAAAGAAGGTAATTACTTACAATATCCGTGTATTCCCGTTCGTCTTCTCAACTTCGTCCACCTGGTGGGACGAAAAGGATTTTCATTACTCATCCTCGGACAGTAGGCCTGCAGTTGCCTGAGGAGCGGTTTGAAAATATTAGGCACTTTTCAGCCCTGGGGAGAATCTTTTTCAACTGACAGAATAGCTGGCCGGTAAATAAGAAAATGAAAAACGAAATAGGCGGTAAAGCGGCAATTATTGTTCATAATTTCGTATAGGTAGCAGAGATTTTCTCACGATGAGTTCGTCAGATTCCAATATGGAATTTTCGTTTAGCTAATTCGTGTTTTTATTTTTACTTTCCTTTTATTCTTAATGAAAAGCACAGTGTTTACCTCGGGTGATAGACTTATTTAGTCCCTCGAACTATTAACGCCGCCGCCTCGGGACTAAATAAGTTACTTTCAAACCAAGTAAGAAAATTAAGGTTTTTGACAATTTGTTTGACGTTCGAATGCAAACGCTGTTTTAAAACTGTAGTTATTGTAACTAAAACTGATGAAACTGACTGAAATAGAATTGTAGAAACTGATGAAAATGATTTGGGTGTTTTTTTTTCCAACACAGATTAGTTTGACGACATAATTGATTTATTTTGCTTATTTTTTTTCACTTTAGCTTAAGTTCATACCCCGTCACTTTTTAGAGATGCGTTGCGAGGGACATCCCGCTACGCATCTTTATACATTTCTGGTTTCTAAGCGAATAGAATCGCTTGCTTTGAGCGAGGCTAGGTAAACGAAGTATTACTAACTAGCTTCGCCCGCGTGATTGTCAGAAATTATACCAAGAGAATATACTTGGGATAATATGTAAATCCGCTATTCTAGACTATAATCTATCTTTGTGCTTCATCCAGATACGTTGAGCCGTTCCGATGTGATTAAGTAACAAATACCGCGTGTATCTGACATCGACGCACAAACGATTTCCTTGGGTCCAGGGCATGATTCTGGACACCCCAGTATTGGAATTTTTCGTCGGTTCTTTTCTCATTTTTACATTTTTTTTAATATTTTTTTATTCAGATTGCTCTTTTTAGTGTAATTAGTTAATTAATTATTTTTTTATTAAAAATCTCATTGGGTTAGGTCAGAATAACGATTATGAGCAGTCTAAAGTAAAAAAACCCTTGAAAAAATGAGAAAAAAGCCGACGAAAAGTGTAGGGTGTCCAGAATCATGCCCTGGACCCATGGAAATCGTTTGTGCGTCGATGTCAAATACATGCGGTACCTATACATCTATCCAAACTTCCGCTTCTACTTGTTATAATATACCTAGTAAGACGCCCTCCGTTAATGGACTCTTAGTATTTCTTGAACTGCAATAGTTGATTTTTCTACAAAGTGTACATTTCAATTACCACTAAAATAAAAAAAATAACTGCTATTAGAAATCCATACAAGAAATATGATTTTTTCGGTTTATGAAACTCTTCGTGTGCGAGACCATCTAGCACTTAGTCGTGCAAAGCAGAGTTATATTCTGTTTCGGCACATTTGTTACGAACTAGATTTAGAATACCTATCGAATTGATCCCGTTGTTACCCAAAATTTCATTATCAAAATAACTGGCACAAATCTACCCAAAACACTATCTCAAGGAAACATGCTTTTATCACAGCAAAATAAATATCTCAGAAAACACAAAACAAATTACTATCCCACGCAGAAATTCATCTTCGGAATCCTTTCTTAGATAAGTAAAGCGTCTATTGGCAAGCGTGCCACTAAATCATGAGCAGCGTGTTCTTTACTAAGGAAAACTGTATAGCGTGCGGCACCCCTGGACTCGAGACACGCGATACCAAAATTTTCTTCTACCCACATTACATAGCAAGTTTTCTCACGGGTGGTAGGTATGACGTGGTTGAATTATGGCGTTTGGTACAACTTAGAAGTTTCCGTAATTAATTGGTTGGTCATCTTCGTATCGTAGTTAAGAAAGTTTTGTTAGTTAAGGAAAGGGAAGTATTGTTAGTCTTTTGTTTTTATATTTCACATTCCAGGGTAACAGAAGTTTGTAAACTTATCAAATTTTATGGTAAAATATGACAAGGCTTGATCCTAAAAGTCATCTTAGTGGCAGGTCAAACTGATGAACATTCCATTATTGCAAAGTCTTCAAAAATATAACATTTGCGAAGATACCACAATGAGCAATCAGGAAGCTGACCACAGATTGGTCACACTTACTCATCTTACCAAAACAGATACCTTGTTTACACAAATAAATAAAAACGAAGTGTCTGTTTGTAAAATCAAAATAATATTTTAACTTCTGCCCACATTATATGTATAGCAAGTGTTCTCAAGGGTGGTAAATATGACGCGGTTGAAATATGGCATTTGGTAGAACGTAGATGGTTCCGTAATTAATTGGTTGGTCATCTTCGTATTGGGAAAGTTTTGTTTGTTAGCAAAAGGGGAGTATTGTTAGTCTTTTGTTGTTAGTTTTCACATTCCAGGGTTATCGGAGTTTATAAAATGTATGGTGATAATCAAAGGTTAGTGACGCATTAGGTAAAAAAAAAACAGTTTGCACAAACCAGGGGGGCTACTCTCTAAGCCCGACGTCCGTAGTTACGGACTTAGTTGCGGGCGTATTCTACTCTGTATTACCTACGAATTTACGATTAGTCCCAAACTCCAAGTATTAATGAACGACAACACGATTTAATAGTGACTGTCATATCGTATTGTCATTAATTCTTAGTGGTTAGGTGATACGGAGGAGAATACGCCCGTAATTAAGGCGGGGTTGCAGTACTTTTTAAGATTTTTGAACGTCTGAAAATCTAATTAATTATGAGTTTTTTAATAAATAAAAATCATTACATAAAAATTGAACATACCCTCAAGTAAATCGTAAAGATAGAAACGCGATTTAGAATGATTGGCTCGATACTTTTCTTTATCAAACATGACACTAAATTACAATTTTAAACGTGTACTGCTAAGAGATTTTATCACGAATATATATAAAAGTTATATCAATAGATAGATCTTTTTATTTTGAAGTAAATGTTGAAACCATATTGTATAATTTCTTTATTAGTTTTCGCCAAGAAGAAAAAACAATCAAAATTTAGGCATTATTTCGATCGCCGGCCAGTCGCTGTTGTTCGTCAAAACACACAGTACTGCAACCTCGCCTTAAGCCCGAAACTACGGACTTTGGGCTTAGAGAGTAGCCCCTAGATTTGTCTCCTCATTAGTTGCTAGCATTAGGTTTCATAACAGATTTTTCAAACGTAGTGGTCCCGGCTTGTCACCTTACCCGGAGTTTAAAATGAATTCTCAAAAAATAAATCCTGCCAGTTTAGAACAGACACAATATATTTGAAATCCAAATATAGTGTCAGTCACCGAATATAGTGAGAGAAAAATTGTAATTTACCACGTTGTTATATAAGTACCTGTATTCTGCAAATAAATAAATTTATATTTCACCGCAAAGCTTCTTTTATTACCCATCCTCAAAATTCTCCAAAATGCCAGGTACCTACAACTCTAATTGGACCGTACATCAAATCGTTTATTACAAAACTTTCCTTGTGTACATACGAGTACCAGGGGGGCATAGATTGGACGATGTGTTAATTTGGCCTGTCATGCGATGAGTAACAACAATGTACAGATTGTGAGGGTCGTCAGGCCTCACAGAGGTATAAGAGGTATGTCACTCTCCTCACAAAAGGTACGCACGCAATTACGTTTTGCGTGTAAAAGAAAAAAGATGGTCGCCTAATCACTTTTGGATGTATTTCTTTTGCAAAGTCTGATTGATGGCGTGTTCTTTTTTGTGTGTGAGGGGATGGTTTAATTACTTAATCGTAGATTGTAACATGTCTGTTTTTTTCAGGGGATATGTTAGGGTTTTAAAGCTTTTAGTATAACAATAAAGAATCGCCTAGGGTTTAAATCTACATATTTATAAAAGAAAGTCGTGTTAGTTACAAACTCAAGAATGGCTGATCCGATTTGGCTGAAAATTTATGGGGAGGTAGCTTAGAACCAGGAAACGGACATAGGACAGTTTTTTTAAATTATTATTATTATTATTTTTTATCCCACGGGAACGGGAACTATGCGGTTAAAACGGGAGTGAAGTCGCGAAGGACAGTAGTTTTTTATAAAACAAGCTTTATATCGAGCAGTTGTATCTGAACTTTTTTAGGTCAAGAATGAATAAGTTGCTTCTAGACAAACTTGTTCCATTGTTGACTACAGCATCTCTTTCCGTCAGGTGACGTAGTGGTCAAACGCAAGCCTATGAAAAAGATTTTTTTCTATCTCTTAACTCAGCAAACAAAATGCTGATTTTCAGCATAGTAAAATTTATAGGCATTATTACTAAAACCTAATAATATATAATTTAATTGACCCACCACCCGTGACCACCCTCTAAAATAAATCTAAGCATTTAACCCTTCAGCCAATAAATCAATACATCCAACATTTAACCCGTAAAATGCCCCGCTATAAAATAGCTTAATTGTCAAAAGCCAACAACATAAAACATACAAAATGCATTTACAAAAGGTCAAGGCGACGCCAAACTAAACGTGAACGCGCCAATTAGATTAGACTGAACGCTCGACGCCCGTAAATTGTCGAGAAGGGGTGTCTATCGAATTGTCCATCCCTGTCTTTTCCCTAGACATTGAGAGGGACGCAGCAGGGGTAATTAGGCTAGGGCTGTGGTCAGGTTTACGAGTTTACTCAGTCGCTCGGCTCTTTTACTGACAATATTTACGTAAATTATCGTTAATTGCTTTTAATTAGTTTGAGGAGTTGATCGGTCTGATGCTTTTTTGTTTTAAAGTTATTATAGTTAGCTCTCATATCATCCTACTGAGCATTTCTTTTTACGTGAACATTTTCAATAAGGAAGAACGAAAAAACTGATTCTAAAAGACCATTTAGCAGTACTAAAACCTAATAAAATCGGTCATAAATCCATCAGTGACCGTCCAAAAAGGCTTTATTTGAATTCATTGTCTCTTTAGTAGTACTAATATGCATAAATCACGTTCAATGTATTCAAAAGCCCTTACTGTAAAGTCTGTACTTCTCTAAAACCTTTGCAAAAAGGAACAATTGAACATTCATACAACTAATTCGATCCGAGTCGCGGTAAAAATATTTTGTCCACTTTGGTCCACTAGCAAAGCATTGTAAACCCATTTGACACCCATGACGCATTTTTGGGAATCGTATGCCCAACAATGGGTCAATAATTATGTTGCCAGCGTAATAATGTAACATTGTAAACGACCATTGTTTACACAGAAGCGGTTACAGTCGGCCATCATGATTTAAAATTTTGTGTACCCGCCGACTTGATTAGAGGATAAGACACCTTATTGTGTCGGCCTAAAGTGTAATGTTGATTGATGGCAGACAGATGTATTTGCATTCAGACGCGTGTACGGGACCCTTGTGATTTATATTCGTCTTTTGTTTTTGGCTGTTTAGCTAGCATCAGTATCAATGGCGGAGTGTCTCGGAAGGTCGTTATTCTTGCATTGTACCAACACTATTGTCTCCAAAATGACATCGTTAGGGACTACGGCGGGTGGTCGACGATCGTGTCCATTGAAATTCTATTGAGGTAATGATAAATCGTCTGTTATTAGAAACGATTCGTTTAATTATTTCGATTACAACAGGTGACATTTTTATGTTAATCGAACCATTTCTTATCACTCTGCTCCTAAGCGGTAACGTACGCTTTATGCTTTTAAAGCATTTCAGAAATGGAATTATGAATGCAGGCAACGGAACGAAAGAAACATTTGAAATAGTTCCATTCAATAATCGAACATTTTAAACTTTATCGATTCAAATTCAAAAAGCTTCCATTCGCTTTTTATTTTCATACAGAATTAAGTGTCAACGTTGATATATCGCACTGAAGACAACAAAGGGAATTCACGTCCGTTTGTCAAAATAAAACGACATCGACCTACGCGTAACATGGGGACATCACACATCAAAAACCCCATACATGGCTAAAATAAATCACCAGTATACCAGAATGTTTAGGAGGAACTATTTTACTCTGTGTCCAAAAGACTATGCTGGAAAAAAAGTATGTTATTGTTAGAAATATATAGTTGTGATCGATCCTAAACCCTATTACAAAACCGATGCCGTATTGTTGCCCGGAGACGGGTGATCTGCGATGTCGTCTATTGTCCGTGGTCGGTGTTGAACAATAAGTGACCATCGAGAATAGACTCTTTGTCGATGGCAGCTGTGTTTTTATAGAGGATGTCTATCGGACCGAAATGAGGTATGTGCTTTGATAATGTCTATGGAATGATGATAGTAAAGCTAAAATTGATGTTGGTTGTATTTTAGACTTTTTGAGATGTTGAATTTTTATTTGTGTCTTGTTTTATGGTGTGCATAAAAATTGTTTTATTCGTATATTATACAGTGAAGAGACATCTGTTTAAAGACACCTTTACCAATAAAAACACAATATAAATCCACCTCTGCGTCCCACTCCCAGCCCATAATAAAATCTGTGAATTTTTGGCTGTAGGCGTATGAGTACTGTCTGCCATCAACCCTCAAAATTTAAAGCACCCGCTATAACTCCACATAATTTGCTCATACGACGAAAAATAATGACCAGTTCTCTGTCTCAAAAACATGAGCCAAATAGCATCTCGAGTTTAACGAAGCACATAAGAGACAGAATTAAAGGCAAGTGAATGTAGAATTATGGAGACAGAATTAAAACGGCAAGTGACCGCCCCTAAGACGACCCACTGACCGCCCACTAAAAGATTTCAGGGGCATTCGCAGTTAACACCAGTCCCTTAATGAGTTGGTAGTGAAACTTTGGAAGGCTTCCAGGCTGTCTTGTAAACAGTAGGACTTGACCGCTGCGAGGGAAATTGTGTTTAACTTACAGGCAACGTTGGCAGTGGACCAGTTATTATTTTAATTATGAAATGTTGCTTTGTTAATGCATCATGGAGAAATTAAAACTTGTTATGTAACACGGTGTGGTGCATTAACTGGACAAGTCCTGTTATGCTCTTTACATTATCAGACGTCTTCGTTGGTTTGAAGTGACTCTAATTTCTAATTTTAGAGTTCCGTACCCAAAGGGTAACCAACAGAACCCTATTACTAAGCCTCCAAAGTCCGTTCGTCTGTCTGTCAGCGGGCTGTATCTCAAGTACCGTAATAGTTAAACAGTTGAAATTTTCACAAAATACAAGAGACGTATTTATTTTCGGTTCATGGTACGTACCCGTTGTTTGAGAGTCCAATTTACACTTGGCCGATTTTTTTTTCTTATTCACACCAGAACAACTAAAAATTAATGTACGTGTACAAAGTTGAGTTTTCTCCCAGTAAACTTACGTGGCAGAAAGAGATCACCAGCTTGGATGGTCAACGCGTTAACATAATTACAATCCAAGATAATGGTACTTGTTAGTCTAAGGATTTATAGACTTTATACTCGAAACCTTAAATAATGTTCATCAACATATAGTTTAATATTCAATAAGCCGTCCTGTAGGTCAAAACCTTGTCAGCTAGTTATTTTCTTATTCCAAAAAGTAGTACTTCTATATATGTATTCTCTTCTTTAATAAAATTGGGGTAAGCTTATCGGAAGTAAAAGTCTTCTTTTAGACAATAAAGCCATAGTCACAAATTTTAGCAAACTTTGAAATAACTACATCACTGACTCACACTCCAAATCTATCTACTAAACCATACATTACAGTAACAAGAAAAGCTCTATGTGAAATCGAGTAAACGTCGACGCTAGTAACATATCATTTTACATTTATGTCACAAAATAACTTGTCTCCGAACTCCTTTTACATTATTACGCGTATGCATAAGTAAGATAAAGCCAGTTTTACTTACCAAAATGTAAGTTGGCGTAACATTAACATTCTGAATATTTATTTTACACAGTAATTTGTAAGTAACGTATAATACAATATGAATGTGTTCTCCATTACTAAGTTATAAGTAAATAAAACATTTCTGTGTAGACATGACACAGACAATTTCTTAAAGTATTGAAGTACTTGAAGAAATTGTCTCGTCAGGAGGTTGTTTTTTTTTTTTCAATTGATTGACTTTAAAACTGTACCGCTTTTATAAGTAGTGCTTTTGTGACTTCGCTTGCTTTACAATTTAAGATAAGTGACTAAAATAGAAAAGGTTTGCAATCTTAGCATCGTTTCAAAAACTTCTGTCAGTTCACGTGTACTATTTTAGTTTTCCTTTTAGGTACTTGAGTGAAATAAAAAAGTCCCGTGCCAATTAAACAAAATTAATTATAAAATGATTAAATAACTACGTGCAAACAAGACATTAAACCGTACAAAAGACCGACATTAATATCAATCAAATGAAATTGTAACACTTTCAACGAAATTAATTTTCATAAAATTCATCTTACTCGTAAAATTAACAACCCGAGGTGGGAATTTTGCACGCATTGAGTTGAGTCGAGTTGAGTCGCGAAGTATTCGATGCTCGACGACTCAACTTTGAGCATAGTTGAGTATTAACAAGTTTCACGTTCGCTTATTGAGTTGCTACGGGAAAGCCACTTAGTTTTCAGTATCGAAGCGTGAAATTGCATTAAATAATTCGCTCTGTAACTAATTAACTAAAATTAAAGTGCTTTTAACTGGTAATTAGTCAATGTATAAATTAAATAGTGTGCAGAGTTAATTTATATTTAGTTTTTGGGGAAAATTAGAGTCGTTTCGGTCAGGGAAACGAAAATCTATCACTACATCTTCTATAATATAAAAATTAATAGCTGAATATGTTGGTAAGCGCATAACTCAACAACGCCTGGACCTATTTGGCCAATTCTTTTTTTAGAATATTCCTTGAAGTACGAGGATGGTTCTTACGAAGACAAATAATATAAAAATTGCCTGAAAAAGACTAAAAACAACACTTTTCTATACTCCCATACAAAAGATTCTTAATAATACTTAAAAGTCAATTTGAACTTTAATATCATTCCATAAAGTTTAAGTGTTAGTGGAGAGGTTTCGGGAAGGCAAAACAATTGAGTGACGTTTGTATCGTATAAATATTGACATTAGTCAAATACAAATTGTCTGTGAGTAAGAGTAAGAGAGTACTGGGGTAGGTAGGTAGCAGTGGCGAAGGCTCCATACAACTCGATTCCTATCGGCTTCCCTTTCGAAATATGGCAAAAACTAGCATCTATTGTTTTCAATTATCATTTAAACAAATAATTATTTACGAAATTACATTGCAGGTATAACATTCATTTGCTTATGAAAGTTACAAATGTTACAATAAAGGAAATAAATCAACGCCGACATTAAGTTGAATTAAGCCGGCCGGCGTTTTAGGAATCCTAGTACATGTTTCTCTTGTAGCGATCGTGACCTTGAGGCGACATAATACCGCCAGATATAGAGCGCTGGCAAGCCGGTATTTTTCGAGTTATAATATCGACAGAGATAGGAAATGCGTACGCCAAAACGAGATGGAATGATACTGAAGTTGTATATTGATATATTCGTATTATAATCTAGAATCTTATAGCATTATTCATGTTTTATTATTGAAATTGATTTATTTGTGTAAACTAGTATTATTGCAGTGAAAACAAGGTTAGTGGCGTTGTATTGTTTGGTGATCGTCTATTTAAATAGGTGTTTACCTAGGAAAGTAAGGATTATTGTAGTTTTATAAGAAAGTAGTTATTACAGTAGTGATTTTGTTATTATTCAGTAAATTCGATGGCATGGCGGCATTAGTGAACGTAGAATGCTGTCTGAAAGATTATTGTTGACTGAGGAAATATCCTTTTCAAAATTAAAAATCAACCCAGCTTTATGATAACATTATCATAAAAGCTTTTTAATTTTTTACTTAGATTATAGCGCATTTTGTAAAAAAGAACAGACGAATAGTTTTAGAGTATAAGTAGAAAAGTAGTTAGTTTAAAGAATTGTGTAACAGTAAAGTAGATACATATTTTATTTCTTCTTTTTCTAATAATTTTAACGACCTGCCTCACACTTCGTGTGTCACAATTCGCCGTTGCGCAGAAATATTGCGAGTTCGATTTTCGCATCAAATCATCTATACTAATATTATAAAGCAGAAGAAATTGTTTGTTTGTTTCTTTGGTTGAACGCGCATCTCAGGAACTACTGGTCCGATTTGAAAAATTCTTTCAGTGTTAGATAGCCCATTTATCGAGGAAGGCTATAGGCTATATATCATCACGCTAAGACCAACAGGAGCGGAGCAGTAATGAAAAATGTTACGCAGACGACGTTGTACGGGTCAGCTATATAGTAATTAATATTTGCATGCATGCATGGTTTTGTTTGTTGTAAAAATTAAAGTTGCACTTTATTTATTTTTTAGAAAGTTGTGGCTTTCTAAAAAACCCTCATCACACTTGAGCAATGTAAGCATTTTTTGGTCCGGCTTCTCTTTTAAGAAAATTCACCCTTCGCCACTGGTAGGTAGACAGGTAGACAGTTGACGGGAGCGAAGCCGCGGGGTACAGCTAGTTTATTATAAAACAAAGTCCTCCGCCGCGTTTGTCTGTCTGTTCGCGATAAACTCAAAACTACCGCTCCGATTTTCATGCTGTTTTTACCAATGGATAGAGTGGTTTTCGAAGAAGGTTTCAATATATAATTTGTCAAAAGGGCGAAGCCGCGGGTATCAGCTAATTTCTAATTTAGATAAAACATAGAAAAGAAATTGACATGGGCACAGATAGTCAAAAAAGACTTAACAATATTATAAGATGACCTTGATCGTGGATTCTCCATCAAGAATTAGATTAGATATTCTGTTTAATTAGCTCGCTTTGTCCACAGCTGGGCAAAGGCCTACTCTTCCATGAACGTCATGTCTCTGCCATTGGGAGCCAGTCGTAACGTTAGCAGTCAGTTCGTCCATCCACCTTCGAATTGGTCTGCCAGTATATTTCTACTAACTTTTTTTTAAATATTTTAAGTACCCGTTATAAAAGGAATATTTATTACATTTTTTTTTGTCTAGAACCTAGTGATGATATGGTTGGCGCAGTGGTTGAGCGATCGGCTGCTGCACTGCATGTCGCGGGTTCGATTCCCGCAAGGAATAAATATTTGTGTGGCCAGACCCGTAGCTGTTTGTGTATGTGAATCTGTATGTTTGTAAACGCACCCACGACACTGGAGAAATTCCTAGCGTGGGCAACATAATTTAAAAAAAAATCATTGGACGTTATATATTATAATCTTCTACCATTTATTTTAGTTTAAAAATAATGTATTCATGAAGACATCTAAACTTTAGGTTGTTGCTTATCTCAAAATAAATCGTTACCGCTTTCAGATTAGAAACTTTTGTCGAATTAAGTTTTAATTAACTTTTCAGGGAACATTAATTAAATTATCCGAGCTACTTAGAGACTGTTTAATTTTATAGAAAATTTACCTGTCTGATGTCTGATTGGACAAAGTTTAGTTAATTCTGTGGAACATTGGCAAGTCCTTTGTTTGAAAATAGGTTAACTAAAATGTAGGTTACACAAACTGTAGTTTTAAATTCTGCTTTCTTGATAAAAATCACAGTAACAATAATTTACTAGTAACTGTAACTTATTATTATCAATACAATAACAGTGGCCAGAATGACTGACCCACTTTGTATTATCTAATCGCGACTTTTTTAATATTTATTTTTGTTAGCCTATAGTGTCCCACTGCTGGGCAGAGACCTATCCCATATTCATCCAGACATACTTCTTTGCCGCCAGCTCTCGTGGTGCGCGTCCAGCTCATTCCACCAGTACTTTTTGGCTTTCTTTTAATATTACTATTTACTAACTCATACTCTTAGCTTCGCCCGATTGACAAATTTTGTACCTAACCTTCTTCAGAAACCACTCTATCGATTGATGAAAACAGCAGGACAATCGGTGCAGTCGTTTTTCAGTTTATCGCGAACAGACAGAGAGACAGACGAGGAGTAGAATTTTGATATTTAATTTTGACGATATTTTAGGCACTGGGATATTCAGCGTTTTTACAACAGGTGCTCAATTTATGTGGGAATTGTTATCAGTGCTTGTGTAGGAAAGTGACTTTATAAAATCTCAATCATTCACTCTCTATGCATAAAAGGTCTCAATCATTTGACATTGTCCTTTGTCACTAACTCGACAATACACACTCAAATTAAAAAGCTAAAAGCGAAAGAAAGATTTCAAATCAGTTTATTATAAATCCTAAATCTGTCTACAGCTGTGATATTAATGGATTTAGGAAGGAAGTGTTTCCGACTGCGTCTCGGTTGTTTTATTGTCATAGCCACCGACTGTTGACTGCCACTTTAGTAGCGTTGACTAGAAATGTTTCTTTTGAACCAGTGACTGATATTAATTGACGACTGGATTATGCTTGAAGATGAGGCATAGATATGAAATGTTGTCCATACAGCGATAAATGCGAAATAATAAAATTATATCTGTCAGTTGGTAGCTCTTCAAATCTACGGTTAAATTAATCAATCCTCACTCGACATGTGACTATTTTATAACTGAACGCACCTTGGATTGTCCTTAACAGGGATCCGTGTCATTTTTAACGTCAATCCAAGGTGTACATTAAAAATATCGTAGTATTTGGCTGTAGATGCTTTCTATTGTACAATTAACTGAACGCGTGCTACTCTGCTAGCCCAAACTAAAATGAATAATAAAATAATCCGAGCATGAACATTAGCAAACCGTGCATTATTAATTAAAATCATAAACAATTCTATTATACAAATCAGCGGAATTAATTACTTATTAATAGGATCACTAATTAATACTCTGCCTAACCATAACCTATGTAAATAATGATGTACAGTCACAAGCATACGTGTTAAAAATACGCAATATTCAAAAATGTTTTTCTCCTGGATATGAAGTATTTATAGAATAATGTAGACCTCATAGATTGACATTACACAGTATTGTTGTAACTGAGAGGGAATGTAAGTTTAGCAATTGTTTGCGTCTAAAGTATTGTTTTCTTTTTCGGATTTTGACAAATGAGGTGTCGTTAAATTTGTATAAGTCTTCTGCGTAACGAAGGGGCGGGCAATGTCGTCTCGTTAAATCTAACCAAGTTTCTTGTCAAATTAAAAATCGATTTACAGCATAATTCCATAAAGATAAGTTCTAAATACTCTAAAAAGTACACAATTTGCCGTAAATGTGAAAAAAAACGATCAAATGCGAGTCGGACTCGCACGCAAAGGGTTCCGTACCATAAACCTTATTTTTTATTATTTTTCGTGTGTCTTTTGTGTTGTTATAGCGACAATAGAAATTCACAATCTGTGAAAACTTACAGCCCGCTGACAGACAGACAGACGGACGGACATCGGAGGCTTAGTAATACGCTAAAGCACAAAATTATGTGTTTTACCAAGTCAGGTTTCAATTTGTTAAATCATTTTATTTCACAAAAAAATTGCTTTGTTACTGTAAAAAAATGTAAGGTATTTACGCTGGTGACCGTACTCTGTAATGTATGCTCACAAAAGATAAAGCTGTGTTCAGCCAGGCGCCCGTTAGGCCGGCTACAGCTTTATCTTTAGATTCTGTGAGCTTACCTCGACGTGAGGATTAACTGATTAACTAGTACTGCAGTACTTTAAGCAAACTCTGAATTAGCCCTTCTATTAACCGTCACTAGAGTTTTACGTAAACATTTCATGTCGTTTTCCAAGAATAGACGCGTTCTGTAAGGAACTGTCGTATCGATGGTTTTGATGGAGAAGTGGTATGTTTGTGCTTGTTTCGGCTTTGTTGATCAGTGTACATATCTGCTGTACTCACGACCACGACGAGTAAAAAAAGTAGTATAGAAACTGTTTTCGTAGTTAGGCAACTCGGTAGTTGGTACCCCCTTGTTTTTTTAGTGATGGGAAATCGTCAATTGACTTCCCCCGCTCTGGGCGGAGCGGGAGGAAATGTCAGACTTCTACTGACTAAAACCGATCCATGTTCTTTCATGTGCCCTTTGTGTTCCGGAGCCACGGTATCTCTTTTGAGTAGTCCCGCGACTCCGGCAGTAGTTGGTACCCCCTGGTTGGACCTCTTTTTTTAGGATGGGATATCATGGTGTAAGATTTTCATAGCTTCTGACTATCCATAACCTCTACCAAAGAAGTAGAAATGACAGCCAAGACTTTACGTGCTTTACAAGGCAGATGTTAACCCATCCACAGGCTGACCTCGGCAGACGTTCCATAACCGCGAAAATCGAATGGTTCCTTTCACTGTACAGTAACTATATGGTACTGTGACGTGATCTGAAATTTTCCCCTTTTTTAGAAAAATATATAACTATTGAAAGAAAATCTTTCTCATGAAACACATTAAATTGGGATAGATACACTATGGGAATTAATGCTTGAAGACGGTTTTGAGTTGTCTGTGCTTTCCTACTGGAATGTTTTTGTGTGTGTAACTCGATAAACACTGATTTAAATGTTTTGTTATGCCTGTACAGTGGTTGGCCAGTGTTTGGTGTTTAGAAAAAAGTTAGCATTAGAGATGGTTTCTGTTAGGCCGGGTTATCCTAACAGTGTCGGTTTATACAGTGTTACTTTGGCCTTATTGTCATGAAATTAATCTTTTGTTATTTTTTTTTACAATTAAAAATATCTTTATTCCTGAGCAGCTTTTGCACATGGCTTCGCTAGCGTTGATTTAGACTCTTGCAAAAAAAAGTAGCCATAACCGTATCTACGCACCCGTCTATCTCTGTGCCAAAATTGATTAAAATCGGTTCAGCGACTTAGGTGTGAAAACGTAACAAAAAAAGATAACTCAAAAAGGAACTCATCTAAGCACTAATCATATTACTTCCTACATTTAAAAGTACTACAAAATTAAGAGATTTCGAAACTGTGATTGTTACATCGCCTCGTTGTCTAACTCTCTAAACAAAACACAGTCAGTACTTTTCGACATCATCTCTTCATTTTTTAAACCTCGAAGAACATTGAACGCGGCATAGCTTACATACACAGAATTCTGCCCCATCACCACGACTCTATTATTCAGTGCCAGTACATGTTGTATTAAAACGACGCGTCATAAGTGCATCAATTTGTCATTACACCCGCATCTCCTGTTTGAGGCGGATCACGTGGGATTTGGTCTTAATTTTGTTTATTGTTTTTAAAGTGAGGTTTAAGTATTGCCATAATATCATCTTGTTTCGGACTAGGGTTGTAAAAACTACTGTCATTTACACGAGCCTGGATTACTTTAAACATGGACAAATTATCACAATCTTATAGAGGAGTTTTTCATAAGTTATGACTTCTTGGTGCTTGGCAACTGGGCTTAACCCAGTTGTATATGTCCCTTGTTGCTCATTGGCCTAGCTTTGTTCTATCTCCTGTTTGAAAAGGAGGGAAGTGGAAAATATTTCTTTATCCTACTCTGACTACTTCTCTACTTTAACACTGTACTTTTCTGATTAATTTCGTTGCGGGATCCAAAATAGTTTAATTGGTTCTCCGGGACTCATCGGACTTCATTGGCTCGATGTTTTTCTGTTGGTCGCCACTGTTGGTTCTGGCTTCCAAGAGTTGAGTTGTTGGGAATGTATGAGGGGATTATCCCATAAAAAAAAAAATAAGACTTCCAAAACGATTGCTGACAGCTGTGTTATTTTGATAATATAAAGAGGTGAAACGTAATAAAAAAGCTTCGAAGTCGTGTTTCTATTTTGCGAAAGCATCTTTTTTATGTTGCTGAAAAAAGAAACAGCGCGATTAGATCTGAATGCAAAATAAAACAGCGCAAAACTTCAGCCATTTCAAGTCAATTAACTTTTATTATTAGCGAAAATGTTCTTTTAACTACAAAGCACCTCTTTATACGTCCTTTTACTTTGACAAGTTTCTATTTAAGGACGTAGGACACAGCAGATAAGTCCAATAAGTAATTAACTAAAACATTACAGACTCCAAACGATTTTCACATCGGGTTCTACGTGATTCTGCGCTCCGAGCATTTCCTTTTACATTACGGGACTAAGTTTAAACCAGATTAATACGGATTATTCTCACAGTGCAATGGTGAAGCAGACATTTTATTAATAGAATATCTATCTATTAGCTATTTCTAACTGATGAGATCGTGGACTAGGGCTTTAATAAAAATTGGTTTGGGTTTTCTTTTTGCTTTGTGAGGTTGGAATTTTCTTTTTATCCAATTTAGAGATGTCTTTTTAGGGTTTTTTAATTTCATGATAGATTTAAGAATTTTCATAGGGCTTGTTTGTGGTTCGAATTTCAACTATTTTGTCTTGAACCTACCTAAGGTTCAAGCAAGACAAAATCTTTTCCACCTGCTTTTTGTTTGAAGATACCATATTTGATGAAGTAATCAGCAGAGTTGGGAGATTTCGGTATTTTACTGTTCCAGTTTATGATTTTCCTATAATACATTTTATTTACTGTGAATAATACTAAAAGTACCTGTAAAGATTTTTGGATACTAAATGAATAAATGGTAGCTTTATTGGTCCATATTATAAATATGAACTGGTCATAACTTTGGAATTCTGTGCAGAGTGTTGGTACTGTAAGCGTAAATATTAGCATTTCTTAGAAATGAATAATGCCTATAGTTTCTTAGTGCTCTAAATACTGGCGTAAATGTTTCACCACAGCAATCTATTTTTGACATTTAAGTACGCACATAACGCCCACGGGTGAATCTAAAAAAAACTTTAAAATAAATAAAATTATATTTTAATTTATTTGCATTAGTCTAGGCTGATTAAAAACAGCTCTAGTTTAGAAATAAAATTACAACAATATGTTTTCGTAAAATATTTTGCAAAGAATAATATACAAGACCAGCATGTTTTCGCACTTTGTTATTGTTAAAAGTCTTACTCTTAGGCAGAAAGAATGTCTATTTCTAGGCTTCAAAATTTAGGTGTTTTTTGCACCATAGATATACGTTGTTAGTTAGTCCGCATGTTTTTTTTATATTGCAGAATTTGGCACCTTTGATAATTGAGACTGAAGCGGCAGTTATAAAAGCGAAATTCTATTTTTTTTTTTTTGCTTTGGCTACTATTCTGCCGGCAGAGAAATACAATTTAAGCCTTGTTCTCCAGGATACTATGGTTCTTTCTAATAAGGTAGGTCAAGAAATATTTACAGTACCTACCTACCTGTTACTATTTCTTAAAATTTGTGTTACTCTTTCAAATGCAAATTGTGTTTTTGTTGTGTTAATGAGGTCCTATTAACCGTGAAAAACCTATTAATCCAGATGAAAATTACGAGTTTCAGGGCATTTGGACTGGGCTTGAAATGTGTAAAGACTTCGAAGGTTCCTTATACAGCTCATAGCATGACACCTACTTACTATGAAAAACCTCAAAAAAAGAAAAGAAAAAAATAAAACCTCAAAATTATTAAACATTTTTTCAACCTTTTCACAATGTCCACTCACGATTGTTCCAAAATGTACCTGAAAACCTCAAAACAAAGAATACAAACCGCCCTTACCAGAGAATAAATAAAGTTACAACTTCAAACTTTGCTCACAGGCAAAAGTTTCCAATACCGCCTTAATTATCTTGCTTCGGGATCGCCTGCAGCAAATCTCTGTTTGGGATATCACGTCAAATGATTTTATCTAATTGAAGTACAAAGTCGACGTTATTAATACTTAATAAGATACTTCCTTATTGATGTTTGAGCTTGGCCGTTTTCTGGGCAAATGTTGGCCGGGGTTGATTTGCCCCATACCCTCCTCCCCTGCCATTCCCCGTACCGCCCTTGTCTAGACTACCGCGGAGACCGATTTAGTTCGCTCCCTACGTTCGTGCGGGAAGGGTGTCGCGCTCTCCGTTCGTTTGGCGCGAATTTTGAACGTCAGTGCTTTTCTACGTGACTTTTTTGAATTTGCAATTCTAGTGGATCATTGAGTGTTTAAGTGATTGACTGTAGACTGTTTGTTCTTGATATGGATTTATAATTGATGTAAGTAAGCTTTATTTAGGTTTCATAAGCAATTTTCCGATTATGTTTTTTTTTTTCGTCAAAATCACTTTTGTTTCTATGTTTATCGTTAACTCAATTATTTTTCCATGATAATTATCGTATAAGTTACAAAAACTGGAACCTTTTTGCACTGAATATAGTAATGTTTTATTGTTGTCAGTCTTAACATTACGCCTTGTCCTTTCTCAAACATGAATCTAATTTACACTCGTGGAAAGGATCTCCTCATCACACATCAACACACTCTAAATACAAGTACAAACAGAACTTATCCTTCAAGGACTTACTAATTCCAAACCAAAGACGTAAAGCCGCATGCAGATAAAATTTTCTTCATAGCCAATGACTTTTACAAACATTGGTCCCAACACTACCAGCCTTAAGTGCTACCATTGTAAAAAAATGTTCAAATGTACTTAAAAGGAGAAAAAGTCATTTCGAAGACATTTTGCGGGGCTCTTGAGAGTTTGCGGGATGAAAAAACTGGGTTCCGGCCGTCGTCGACCACTTATCGACGCCGAGGAGACGCGATGAATTAGCGAAAATGTACTGAAAGTGTGTAGTGGGGAGGGTGATGTCTGAAATATGGTGTTTTTAAAATTAAAAAAGATTTTTTGTACGTTTATACAATTAAAAAAAAAACTGTTTCAGGCAGTGTTTTTTTTCCCTGAAAAACCTAATTGTGATGGGGAACTAGGCTCAAAGTAAGCATTCCGTAGGTATTAATTGGTAATTTCAGCAAGGTTTGTCGTTTTTTTGCATTGTTGTTCTTCCGCGTTCTGATTTTCAATTGATGTATAAACACACACACACACACACACATACACACAAGTCAGTCACATAAGTCAGTTCATTGTAATAAAACATTAAATTTATTTAGACGACATTTAGTTTTTAAAATAAATTTGAATAAAAAAAATTAAAAGTACGTACTTTCCTACTGCGAACATAATTATATTTTATGTATCTCTGAATTACTTCATAAAGCGATGTACATACAAAAAACACTATTGAATCCATTCAAGAATCCTTGTAATTGCCGAGTACCTTGACGAGATAGTAAAAAGCCGGAAACATAAGATACAAATAGATACATTAGTTCTTGTAACCGTAACATCTGATACATTCATTTTACATTCACTTACTGCGACGGAAATAAAAAAATAAAATATGTTTAACTCTTTTTTTAACAGTGTTGTTGACACTGATATTTTTTTTCATTTGGGACTAGAGATGCGCAAACGCCGCAACACCGTTTAAACATTATTAGGTCCTTAGATTCTGATTGACTTTGGCGGCATCAAATATGTATTTGTTGATTGAATAAGTTCCAATTTGATAAAAAATGGGTTTATTTCTGAAACTCCTATTGTCATTTGTTGTAGTGTCTACAGAATACTTTTCTATTTATATGAAATTCTTTGAGATTATAAAAACGTCAGTGAAACCGAATTCCAAGATATTAATACAAAAAGATAAAAGAGCTCTGTTTGCGCAGGGACCAAATATTGTCGCATAGCATAATATAGTGCTACCTGATACCTGGGGCCCGAGTCTGCTATTACAAAAGTGTCAGAATGGTCGATCACTGATTTCAAAATGGTTGATTTTGACAAGTTTGGTAATCTACTAACATAATGGTATCATAATGGCATCATTATGACATTCCAATGATCAACCACTGACACGCCATTGAAAGAAAGCCATATGAATGGTAATCTCGTACATAATGACAGATTTAGTATTTACGAACTTCTCACTACTTCAGATTGCTTATAACACTAATAAATAATATGTAAAACTAAATATAAATAAAATCTGACATGAATAAATGCTCAAATTTAGCTCGGTTTTATAATAATGGCAATACGGCATTCCTACCGCAATTCTATTACGAGACCACTGACGTCCCAGTGACCGTGCGATTATGAATTTAGCAGATTACGAACTTTTAGCAAAATGACAATGGCATGACAATGGGATCGTGTCGGAATGACAAATTTATAAAAATAGCAGACTCGGGCCCCTGATACAATTTAAGAAAGTAAAATATTTTTATCGGTCCCTCCCTCGTCAACAGTTGTCATAACATTTATTTCATTTCAACCAAACGTAAACATGCAGAGCAGCTGATTTTCAATACATTATTATGAAGCACAAAAAGGGTTAATGTTTCTTCTTTTATGATTTTGTCACCAAAGTTTATGGATGGTATGTGCAGAATAAATAAACATACCTATTGTTACTGGCCTAAAAGTAAAAAAGTAACTTAGTACTTTTTTCAAAATTCAAAAACAAAACAATAAATCGAACAGTCGTGCACGGTATCAAAGCATCAATGAATAATTCCATCTCGAGACAGCTATGGAGTACCTACTAATGGCTCGAACCCGTCCCCCAATGCACCCGTGGCCCATCCTCTCTGAGGTCACCAGTAACAGTGCACATCACTTACCATACAATACTGAAACATGCGCATATTTAGCAGCATCAACGTCGGTCCACTTTACTGCTTAAACCTACGTGGTGTTTGCAAAATGAAAGGGGGAAATTAAGAAAAATATTTTGGCTACGTTTCATGCACGTGCGATTTCTTATTTAGTATTCATCATTGTTTTCATTTAGTTATGCTAATGTTGGAGAAAACTCTACTATGTACTGTTACATGAATAAAAATGGCGAGCCTGGTGTTAGTTGTGTGCAATAAACAAAACCTATGTCCCAGAAATTTGTAGAATTCCTAGTAGCAATTCGGCCGATTGGCAGGTTGTTGAACTTTTTTTTCATCGTTACTGTTACAAAAAAATCGTAGCCCGTGGCTTTGCAAGCACTACAGTACGCGTTTTTGCGTGCAATTGTAGCCTGAAAGCGCTTAGAGCGGTCCGCTGCGCTCCGAAATATAGTGCACGTATCTGTACCTCTGGCCATTCCAACACTAATGATGGAGGATTAAGATTCCTTAATCCTCCATCATCATCATCATTATTATTTATCCGGGCATTCGCCCGGATAAATAAAATTACCAAGTGGTCAAACAATATAAACGCTATCACGAAAATAAAAAAGCCATACAAAGAATCAGTCGCGATAAACATTTCACTCTATGAAATGAAACTTTTATCGTCGTTTTACGAGAAATTCGGTGCTATAAAAGCGACCCTTATCGTCAATTGTTATCTAACACCCGATAATCGAAAACTTTGAATTCATTCACGAAATTCGATATCACCTTAACTTGGAAACAAATGGATGGCTGGGAGTCCTGTCCGCTTGAAAACTTCCAATTTCAAGAGGTCACGTAATTATTCCACTTGGTACCAAGCGCCTCTCGTTTTAAAAGCCTATTCTTGTTACAGATAAAGCGGAGATATCTTCTGACCTTTGTGTATCTTTATGTATGTATTTTCAGGATAAGAAACAATGAATTTTAATTCCTTGAGCGACTGTCGGCTCGTAAATAAGACGCTTATCGCATAGGTAATTGAGAGTGCGGGCGACCACAGCCATCCATAACGCATGGTTTGTCGTTAAGGGAATATACATTAAATTATACATACTATCTAAACCCGATCACGGTTTGGACAAAATTATACAAATCTGACCCTTACTTTGTCCCTGGAGGGTTGAATAATTTTTTATGTTACAGTTACCATCAGAATTTGCACACTAATTTTTTGCTCTAATATATTCTTTATTCTGATTTTAGTTGACAGCTTTTGATAATATTTCTCGTAAATCACATGCTCTCAAGAAGCTTCTGCGACTTTCATGGTTTCAAGAAATTCAAATGAAAAACTTGAACAAACATGAACTAAGTGTTTTCTAGTCTTATCATAAACTGTCTCGCTGTCGTTTAAACATAATTAACTTTTATTACGTCAAAGATCAACATTACAAATTACTTGAATATGATTTATAAATTTTCTTGCTTGCTTTGTAAGCTAATAAACTTATACGATGGTAAGATTGATAGCCTATTGCGCTTGTCAGAGAAACTTAATACAGGTCGACCTACATTTTATTAAGCTTTTTAAGGAGGTCAGTGTTGTCCTCGTGTAAAGTGAGATGACATAAATAAATATTAATGACGAAATCGCTTTTTACTTAAGGATGAACCTTAAGTAAAGAGCGATGATATTTAGTTGCAACTACAACTAAACAATTTGACGACAGATGAGTAACTATTGTCAAATTGGTTGCTCAGATACTTATAAGATCTTAATGTCATTCATGACGCCAACTTATAAATTTCGCTTTGACACTAAAATTCTTTCTCTCTCAAAAACTTAAAAATCAATGAAGCGAGAAACAAGGATGCCAAGACGACGAACTGGGTACTCTGACCGAACTTTCGAGAGCCCTTGTTGAGCTGTCATTGTTGTCTCGTGTTGAGCTGTTAACAAAAATGACGAAACAACTCTTTTGGTCCTAGAAGTCAAACGCAGAAAGACAGTGACACGTTTAACAGCTGCGCTTGAAAAAGCAAGGGTCACAATTCTGTCAAGATATGATACTCTGATGACCTGTTTCATAAAAAAACATTGCTCCGAAAACTATTTACCCACTTTCAAGATGTAGGCTGTGACATTTGAGCCCGTAGCTTATCTTTAGAAGGACAAATATATCAAAATGCTACTTCAGAAGTTGCCTTTGTTGAAATAAGATAGTGTAGTCTAAAAAAACATAGTTTCATAGTTTGAGGACACCCAACATGTGATAAATGTAGTTCAAAGATTATATAAATTAGAAGTTTTATTTTAACTTATATGAAATGCATCTAGTCAGATGACAATACTTTAGTGATTAAGTGCATAATTTGGAAAAAAACAACTGTCCTTTTCGACTCTCACTTTATTCCTGACGAAAAATTACATCTTATCAAAAACGTATCACAGCTCATCGAAACCCTTCAGTGACATCGGGACCTAAATCCACCATCCAAGTCTATCAAAATCGAATAAAGTACAATTTTCCTCCATTACCGCCCTTCATATCTTCCGTCATTTCACGTATCGCTTCCGAGCCCAAAAGAGGGTAAGATGTAAAGATGAAAATAATAAATCCGTATCGAATATGCACGGCTGGAGCGAATGAAAAAATTCTTCGCACGAAAATATTATATTCGGCCGTGTAATTCGCCTGTCGGGGATTCGTAGCGATCCATCAACAATTAAATGTTGGGTTGTTGGCGATACATTATCGGCCGTATTGCGAACGTTCTGATTGATGGCGGCTGGTGCCATGAAACCATAGATGCTTCCCGCTCCATCGGGCGCTAGTCTATCGAGACCACTGTCACTGAGTGACCGATCACCGATTGCTACTACTCCATTCATACCTATCGACACCAACTCTAATTGATATACAGCTCGCATTAGCACTGAGTAAACACGAAAATATGTATTTTATTAAACAAATGCTACCAAATTATTCTCCTCTGGGGTGGTCTTTGATAAAATTTGTGCAATAAATTTACACGAAGCACGCAGATAATTACCTCCATTTAACAACCAAACAATGTGCACCTGATATTATTAATATTTTAGAATAGAGCGGCTTTAATCACGGCCTCGAATTCGAGCTTAATTATTCCGTCCGTCGGATAATTAATTAAACAAAAGATGGTATGCAAGCTAGGTGAGTATTGAAACTGACTTCCATTGTTGTTGGGATAACAGGGAAAAATCCGCGATGCTTCCGGCTGCGTCCCTGCTCCTTCATTGTTCAGCCTTCCGCCTCATTCCAATTTACGCAGCTCTTTCATAGCGTGACTGATGCATTTATCATTCGTGTTTGAGAAATTTCTTATCCCCTATAAATTGTTTATTGAACGGGCGTTTCTAATCGCGTCGCTACGACTATCTCGATGTCTTTTTGATTCGGGCCCGAACGACAGATTTGTAGGCATTTAGCGTGAGGTTGTAGGGTGGGTCCGTCGTTCCCATGGCATTGGGGTGTTACGCTATTTTAGTGCGTCGTCGTAGGGTAATTTACGAGCATGCAATGCACACAAGCAGCCCTGCTTTTAGGGTGATGGCCTGGAATAACGATTTTTCGTGAATTTATGTCTCAGTAAAGATGATAAGTGATGGCACTCTGATATTCACATACGCGTTGCGGAGTACACTGTTTGAAATATGTACGGGACAAAATTAACTGTTTCCCTTTTATAAATTGTCGGAAACGTTTTGATAGTGATCTAAATATTAAATGAAATTACGGTGTTTAGTGAGGTAGGTGGTAACGCTGGCGGCCATAAACTAATATCTGTAGTTAACTTATTACGGGACGCTTAATTGAATTAAGTTTTGGTTTTGTTAAGCGGTTTGGCTTTGAACTTTTTAACTTTGTATTGTCCGATCATAATACATAGATCAAACCGGATAGGATATTTATTACCAAAAGAGATGTTGTTTTTGAACTGTCTGTTATTGATTGAATAATATGGTTCTAAGGAATGAAAATGAACATATTTTTTCCAATAATTATTTTCCTTTTATTTAAACAAGATTCATCGATAAAACAAATATCTCGAGTTGAAATAACTATCTTTGTAAGTAACACGCTGTAACATAGATACGAGAAAGTCAAATATCTATATTTAACTCACAACATATTGCTAATGTATTTAACATGTCTTACACTCTAACATTCCGTGAACATAAAAGGAAAATAAAAGTGAAAGCTCTATTTCTCCATATGCGGCGAGTGAAATATTTAACTACATAAACAAACCCACTTAATAGTTGAACTGTTGGACCATTTGTCCTCAAATTATTTGTCAAGACGTCCATTCCGAAAATTGTTCCATGATTGATCAATGATTTAGACCAAAAGGGGTACGACTGCGCTGTCGGAGTACTAGAGGAAGACTCATCTCATAGAATAGTTACGTTAAAATTTTAAATTTGAGGTCTGCATTTATACCTTTTGTGCGGGATAGGGATTTGAAATCTTATCAAAAATTATAAATGCGAATGTGTGTTTGTTTGTTTGTGACTCTTTCAAGACTAAACCGCTGAACTTATTTTGATGAATATTGTTGCAGTGATAGGTGGGACCTTGGTGTCAATCAAAGGCTACTTTTATACGAAAATAAAACTTTGATGTGACCGAAACCGTGGGCAAAAACTAATAATGAAATGAGTAAAGTTTCTTGATTTTAGAGACGGCTATAGAAATATAAGTCTAGATTTCATGATATTTTTTACATAAAGTTTTATTAAAAACTAGACGAACAAACGCCATCATAAATAACATAGATAACGATGACTAATTTATAAACAAAGTTAACAGTGATGTGAGTAATTAACTATCGTAATTAATTAATTGAGCTTTGATAACCTTGACTTGAAGACCACCGCAGAGAAATTCCAATCGATTTACTGCCAGACAAAAGGAACAAAAGCAAATCTCTGGTCCTTCCTTTGAAACAATGATGTTTCAACTTTTCAAAAATACAGAGTACATGATACTGTCGCTTTGCTGGCCACTGCTGGGAAATGCCTATCCCATAGCCTTGATCACATGACATCGGCCAGATCTGTGAGCTACTTACTAGTCATTTTTTTCGTCCAACGCGTCTCAACATCTACAGATACCGTCGCGACGTAAACGGGTTCTTTCAGAACTCTACATAGTGGCTATTTTAGCCAACAGTACAGTATTTTAATATATTAAATGGGTACCAAAGATGCAGAAGCCACTCTCAAAACTATCATAAATCAACAGTATACTTTAATATTATTACAAAACTCCATATCTTTTATGGCATCGCGCAATGTCACGGAAAAAGGCAATGAGGTGTGAGCTTGGCGCATCTGCCAGTATTGTGCTCGATAATGATCGTTTGTTGCATATAACGCGCTGGTTTTAGGGTCAACTCATACTGAGATGCGACGCGACTTTGCGTATTGAGAAAAGTTGTGTTGCAAGAACGCGAAGTCACGGACTATGTTTTCTTCTGTTTTAAGGCGCGTCCCCGAGCAAAACGCAGCGCTAGCCGTTTTTTGTGCAGTTTTTGGAGCTATATACTCTTTGTCCAGAAGAAATATCAACTTATAAAAAATACATTAAATTTTTTACATAATCTTGGCTTCAAAATGGTAGATTTTTATTTTTTATTACTAAGTATAATGTTTAAGTAATCTCCTCACAACGAAACCACAGAAATGAGAAAAAAATACTGAAAACATGCATCTTTTCGAAAACTAACGATTATTTTGATGTTGTACTTACACTAATGGGTAGGCAATTTAATTATCAACATTTTGGTAGAAATATTTTTTTGAAACAACCAAAATTAGATTTTATAACGATTTTATTCAACATTCTGAGCGTATTCGCTATTGTATCTCTTGCGCTGTTATTGAGGGAAAAAATGCTCAAGGTTATTTAGTCAGGGTACGGCCTTAATACTCTTTTTTTGTGTTATAAGCTCGTGTTTCCTTTGCCTTAATTTCAATCTGACGATCGACGATGTGGTCGATGCAGCATGCAAGCATGGACTTCATACACGCGCATGGAATGAACTTCTAGGCAAGACTAGAAGTAACTTTATTCACTCTTGACTTGAAAACACGTGTCTGTGTTTCTTTGGGAAACATATATACTCTACCTACTCATTAACTATACTTACGCGCTGTAAAAGTATTCTCAATACTTTTTGCATATGGTTGGGGGCTTGGGTCATCTTGTAGTCCGATGATGGAGCGAGCTGTGCTCGAGCGAGCGGTGCACACACCCGGAAATTTAACTAAAAGAAAGTAAACCTGCACCTATTTGTGTAGTTAACAAAGTTCATCATTGTATAACTACCTTAAAAATGCGCATAGCTTGGAATAACGTCGCGTCTCAGTGTGATAAAAGTACTCTGTGGTGTGAGCTGACCCTAACGCGCTGGTTTTAGCCGAATTTACGATACTGATAGCAATTGGCTGTCGTGGCGAATTAATATGGTCGTTGTACTTATGTATGTTTATTAAGCAGGTCGTTAGTGGTTGCGGCTTAATAGTGAGGAGCATGTGAAATGTGAATTTTCATTTTGTTTTAGCCATTAGATTTAGCTCATCGGGATTTGTGAAGCTATGCTTCCTGTTAAATTCAAAATTTGTAGTGTTGTTGTTTTTTTTTTTTTTTGCGGAACTATACTATACTAGCTGATGGCCGCAGCTTCACCCGCTTGACAAATTATATCTAAAACCTTCCTTGAGAACCATTCTATCCATTGGTGAAAACAGAATGAAAATCGGTGCAGTCGTTTAAGAGTTTATCGCGAACAGACAGAAAGACGTGGCGGATAACTTTGTTTTATTACTAGCTGACCCGTGCCTACACAAATAACGTGGCTTTCTATTGGTAAAAGAACTTCAAAATCAGTTCAGTAGATCCAGAGATAACCCTTACAACCTCTCAAGCTCATAAATTCACAAACTTTACATCTTTAAATATTAGTATGGATTATATTTACACTCCTCTTAGTGTACCCCTACGGATTGTTAGGAAGCTACATACACGCTAAATTTTAGCTTTCTGCGACCAGGAGTTTCGGCTGTGCGTTGATAAGTCAGTCAGTCAGGTTTGTCTTTTATACATATAGATTAAGTAAAAGAATGATCACACACAAAGATCTCTTCTTAGTGGTCCTTCCAGCCGAATCCCACACATTCATTTCTGCACAGCTGCTATTCTGCAAAATAAACAAAACATCACATACCAATACCTACACATACACCACTCGCACTCGCCTAATTTTATTTGCCTTGTCTACGCATACCGAGGTCTACAACCTTCCCTCCCGGAATAGAACAGTAAGTTGAGTATATAAATTAGCTGTCAGGCCGCTAATCGCTCCGACAGGCCGCGATGAAACTTTAGAATCCATCAGTGGTCTTCTAAAAGGCCAACGTTCAGAAATAGATACACAATAAACGCAGTTATTTATATTGTTATCCTTTTAGCGAAAGCCGAAGAAGTCGTTACTTTTAACGCACAGAATGCAACTGTTTGCTTAAGGATTTTGAGAGACGCCGATTTATGAATTCGATTTTGTAAAATCGATCTATCGGATTATTTGGTAATGTTAAATGTAAAAAGTGTGTAGGTTTTATTTCTGGTATGGGTTTTGGATGATGATCGTTTTATTTGTGTTATTAATGCAATATGATGATAAATGACATTTATTTTGTAAGTACGTTGTAAATAACACATTTACACGTCAATCTATCTATATACTTATAATAAATCTGTAGAGAGGTCAATTCTGTACATGAAATATATTTCCAAATTATCTATCAGGGGGTGATTAGGGATCGATACTGATGCCAAAAATGCAATCAGTACAATTTTTGTCTGTCTGTCTGTCTGTCTGTCTGTCTGTCTGTCTGTATAACCGTTATAGAAACAAAAACTACTCGACGGATTTTAATGAAACTTGGTACAATTATTATTCATACTCCTGAGCAGGTTATAGTATACTTTTCATCACGCTACAATCAATAGAAAAAATGAAAAAAATAATAATTAAAATGTGAAAGTTTGGTTGTTTGTTACTCAATCACGCCAGAACGGCTTAACGGATCTTAATGAAATTTAGAACAAAGATAGATTATAGTCTGGAATAGCACATAAGCTACTTTTAATCCCGGGAACATGTTCCCTAGGGATCACGCGGGCGAAGCTGCTGGCAGAAGCTAGTCTTTAAATAAAATTAAATAAATAACATGACTTAACAATTTACATTTAAATCAATAGAAACTAAAATCACATCTACTTCAACCAAAAACTATTAAACCCAGAGTCAGCGATCCTCCACGCAAATTACGACCCCTGTCCTAGATTCACACGGTTCACAGAAAAAAAAACTGTCGTTTGCCGAACGTACAATAGAACACAATTACCGCCCGACGGTCGTAATGAGCGCGAATGAGATAGCAATAAAATTTCGCCGCACAATACGGTCATAATTAGAATTAACTGTCTCATTCCCACCCACATCCGATGGTCTTCTCCATTTTGTCCATTCGCCCCATTGACGTTGGCCAGAGTTTTCTCGGCAGTTCGCGAGAATTATGGGCTCTATTGAATTTGTCTCGCTTGCTGATCCTGAACTGTGATAATGACTGAACCTTTATGAAGTGTGCTTCTGTGAATGGAATTGGGAACTGTATGATGGCAATTATAGTTGTGCTGTTGTTTTTGTTTGTATTGTGTTAAGGGTGCTATTTGAACCAAAATTTGGTATCTAGGTGTTTATATATGTACCCTGCACGCGCAACTTTCACGATACCTTTATAACCTCGTACTTTCCCTATCTTTGGTTTTAATACCTATTAGAAAAAACTGGCCAAGTGCGAGTCAGACTCGCGTGCAAAGGGTTCCGAACCAATTTAATTTTTTTAACACTACAGACTTCTTTTAAATTAAATTAAATAAAATTAAATAAACATTTATTTCAGAATATCATTCCATAATTTGTTAGTAACAATGCAAACTTATAAACTAGTGTTAGTAATTATATTCTATTTATATTTAATCATTTTAAGCTGCGTGAGACACGCCTTTTTTTTCACGCGATTTTGGCTTTTCCTGTAATCTTTACGTATAGATTTACGTTCTAATTTTTTTTTTAATTCTAGACTCATAGCCCCTTATCTACGAAACATCGTAGACAAGGGGAGATTGGTCATTTTTGGTATAAATTCTTGAACAACTTTAAAACGTTTTATTTTAAAATTATTTAAAAAATAGAACTCTCACAGTTAGTCTTTTCATTTGATATGGCTTAGGTTACAGTTAGAAAAACATTTTTTAATTTTCTAGTTTGACCCCTAAAAAGTGACCCCCATACTAAAAATGTATTTATTTACGTAACGCGTCCGTGTTTGGGTCACATCTAAACTAAATTTCAACAGAATCGGTCCAGTATATCCGGAGGTAACTGGCTGTGCTGTGACAGACGGATAGACAGACACCACCGCAGTGATCCTATAAGGGTACCATTTTTCACGGATGTTCGGAACTTTAAAAACTAAGCATACTATCTACACTTTTCTAAGAATGCGTCTAAATTTTCGCCGTCTAGAAACGTAACAAATAATATAATTGTAGCTGGCTCCGCATAAAAACAAATACGGCTATAAAAACAAAACGAGAGCTCGCTAAAAGTACCAGACTAAAGTAGGCTACTTCAAACTCAACAAGACCATTTTGCTAACAGAATTTCACAAAAAACCTTTCAAGAAAAACACATGCGTTTTCTTAAACGCCCAGTAGCAAAAACATCGTAAATGCCACTCTTTGTTCCAGCATCTGTTGTTGTTATACACCTTTAAGCTTTCGAGTTCAAGTTTTGTGTTGAACCAATTAAAACGATAGTTTCTTGTGTGTATTGAAATTCACGGATCACTCAAGCGGCCCTCATTTAGAAGATTTAAGGAATTAGGAGGGAGAATAGTGCGCGTATTGTAGCGAACAATGTACCATTGTTTCCGACTTAAATGTGGAGGTTTTGTGTTAATAAACTGTTTCATTCAGGGCTTATTTCACGTGGTATTGTTGTTTTCAGTTCGTGGAGAGCTCTTTATGTTGTGTTTTGGTAGCGGTGTGATGTTTTAATATACTGTTGCGTTAACGTAAAATATCTGACAAAGGAATGATAAAACGCTACTGACAAGCGAACATAACAGCGCTTGTCCGTAGCGATGCAAACCGAAAACATTCAAACCCACACAGTACCAATATTAGATTAATGACCTTTAATTTTTCGCAACAAAACATTGCGATAAAAAATCCATTTCACACCTAACCAAACAAAATCTAAATCAGATTATCGCCATTACTGCAGCTTAATCCACGAGGGAAAAAACAAACGCACACACACAGACACTAAAACAGGAAATAAACGCACTGTGGGAAAACAAACTCTAAAATGCAAATGTTCGTAATTAGTTGTGCCATAAATACCGGTCGATTCGACCCATAAATAACATAATGGAATCTCTAAACCGAATTCATAAAGCATTGCTTGTGAAACCGGAGCTCTGAATATTAACAGGATTTGATTACGGCTCTGAAACCTTTCGGGACGTAGAAAAAAATGTGTTTGTATTTTTTTTAGTTCACGCATACAGACGCCGTTTATAGTAGGGTTAAAAAAGCAAACATTTTGCGCGCTAGATTTTTTTGTTCCATATAATTTAAGTTCCGAGAACTGTGAGCTTGTCATAGGTTGATCATTTCAAGGAACCAATGTGTAATATTATTCTGTGCAATTAAATAATACAGCATGAGTCGTAGATAACTATGCAAATGTGGTTTCCTGTAGTATCTACATAATATTATAAAATTTGATAGGTGTTTTACTAAATGACAGTATTCTATCAGTGATAACATTGATAGAAGAATTAGTTCCCTTCGTCATAGTAGTATTTATTAACTTTGATATACACGGCGGTAAAAAAAGGCAAAGGATACAGACAGATACCACCTTATTTCAATCTACAATGTACTTTCGCTTTATACCGTAGGTACAGACAAAAACATTGAAATTGCCTCGTCAGTGTAAAATTTATAGTTTATTTTCTAGCATGATAACGAATGTCTCATGTAGAGCAAAGCTTTTACTCAAAGTGAAAATACTCAACTTCATTTACCAAAACGTGTGTAGTATTTCTTAAAGTAAGTGGTGTCTCTGAGTATTGTCACTAAATAGTCTAAAGTTGTAGTTAAGAGGGATTCACTTGCTTGTGATGTGGTGTGCCGTATGTCGTGTCGAGTTCTGTTAGCATTTCACCGATGGTACTACTTGTTTGTTAAAATACGAGAGTATGATAGTTGTCAGAGAGCAAACTTTAAAAGATTGCTTTGTGACAGCGACACCTGAGGTTCTAGACAAGTGCCATTCTATTAGCGAACGCGGTTGTTGCAATGCCAAAATACAAAGGACAGTATATGTGACATTACGTCAGCCAAGTCAATCGCATACTTAGACGTTCGACAATCGCCTGACAGCTGATGACAGAATGTTACTTGTCTAGAGCATCCGTACCAACCTACATTACCTATTCGTTTTGGTTTTTTGTAATCATTGAGTGATTATTTGAAAGTAGCACTCTATTCTGTATCTCTTCATGTGCCAATATTAAATTGCATTTGTCTAATTTCGCTCGCATTTTGAATGTGTGCTCTCATTTAGATTTCAATTTTCATCCGATTAGAATAATATGATTATAACGAGTCATATGCGTTATATAGTTTACGCCAGATAAACGTGGAATAAAGTACATTGACCTTTCCCTAATATCTCTTCGTAGATACTAGAACAATAAATTAAGAACTGATTTTCATTATTAGAAAACGTAAAGGATCACGATAGAAGTCGATTCAGGACAGCTTTATGTCATTATTTCTGATTTTGATCTTAAGAAAGTCAATAAATGTATGTCAATGTACTTTATTCCACGTTTATCTGGCGTAAAGTATAGTTAGGTTTGTATGTTTATAAGTATAGTAGGTAGTTCAAAATAACCTTTTTGATTAATATTAAAATTAGGACTTTATGCCAATAGATTGACAATAGCTAGTGGAGTCCACAAATAAATGTATGTAATATGTGTAGAAAATTAGCAAAATTTCACATTAACTGTTCTTCTTCCTAACATGTGGGCAGTAAGGTCTAACCTCATTCACCCTAGTGTCAGAGTTAACATTTACTGTTTAATTAGGTAGATATTTAAAGAAAATCTTTTTAGCTATCACTTTCCCACGCAAGAAACTGTTTTAAATTTTATTATTTCTTCACCTCCAGTCTTGATATCAAACATTTTATTGGTCCACGGTCCGAGCACTGTAACTTATCGTATGATAATTAGGCTAATAAATTCTAAAATTAAAACATGCACCATTATCGAAAACACTACGCTTAGGTAAAAAGCTATCAATCAAACCCTTTGAAATTCAATCCGTATTTTAGACCCTTCAATTAAGCATAATTTCAAGATAAGCCTTTAATTTCTACGTCACGGGTGGCCCAAAGAAAGTGTAAGGCGGTCATTAGCCAGTTTTTTATGTAAGCTCTTTTATCTTTTGTCTTACACACCATATTTCTCCGACATAATCCATAATACATGAGATACCTTGCTCTTCATAGCAATTATGTGTAATAAATCTCAATTTAGATCAACAGCTGATGCCTAAATTTATTTTATTTTCCTCGAAAAATTAAGCTTTATTTATTAACCTAAAAATGTTCGGTATTTAAAAAATTAAATAAATCATAGTTGAATTTTGTTGGAGCACCACTTCGGTGACCTAAAATCACTCAACGCTGCGACCGCGTTATCATCGAAAATAAATGACCAATTAAACAATCTAATTCATTTCGGTCGGGTCCCCGTTTGGGGTGGAAACATAAATCAACATGCCGTCGAGTGGCGATAAACATTTTGTGACTTCCAACCCAGATGATAAAAAAGTGTCCACTTTTTTGGACATTGCACACGCGAAGAGCCTTTGAAAGAGTGACATTTTTAACTCTAACGGCTCCTTAATTGTTACAGCCCACCCTTTAGAGTTAAGCACGTCCCTTTTTGACAAAAAATGATCCTAAATAAATGACCCTAACGAGCCGATTTGGAGCTCCAACAGAACAAAAAACTAGTAGGTAGCCGTAATTGGTCAATAAATTCGTGTGTGATAAGATGAAATTCTTTCATTATTGCCGTGTAGACGCCACTTAAATCAATATTTTTAATGCCACATGCCTGAACATTAAGTGCCTGCTAATAGGGTAAGCAAATAAGGAGGTGGACACACTTGTATAAAGTGCGCACAGTGCGCGCTGCGGATAAGAGGGTCAATATTTTGATAGCGCGCGTGGTGCGATGATGGTAGAAACATGTGGTCAAACATTGAGCAACACTGTATGGCTGTTTAATCGTTGCGGCGAGTATAACTGCTCGCCTCGGCAAAACAAATGTAACCGCGCTTTCGCCACGCGCGCACGTAAAGTCATGGGGTTCAGGCGCCAAAAATATCCACCGCGATGAATCAACCGCTAACTCGAGAAATTCCTGTACATCAAAGGCGGGAGTTTCGCTGAACTCCATTTTATATTTTGTACCTTATCGCTCGGAATGTCTGACATTTTGATTGGAGAGATTTTGTACGTCGTTCATAATTACCGGTTGTAAATTATGTTAGAAATTAATAAAATTTTATACGATGTTCGCGTTAAATAATTAAGGGTATAGATAAGAAGTAAAGTTAAAATTATTATGTGTAAACTCCACCACTTAAAATACGAAATAATCTTCTTCCATCAAAATTAAATCATCAATTATTAATAACCATCCAATTTCGCAAACCATCGCAACACGATTTAGATTGATTACGAGGCCGGCGCGAATCAAAAACGCTTGTAAATTTTTAAAACTCTAATTTTAAAGTTAAAAGGCACGGTTTAATGACGTGGAAAATTTGACACTTGGCCGAGGGCGGTGGGCGAGAGTCAAATTATTCAGAATTTGACGGCCCGAGAGATTTACACACACAGCTGCCTCGGTGAGTCGGTGCCTTGCCCGCCTCGTGGCAACGCCGTTGAACACATACCCTTACATTTTATATCAAGTATTTTGCATACTACAAGTTCTTATGTAAATTGTGTGAATAGCTCCGATATAGTTTTACATGGTTATTAAAATTAAAAAGCCGTAAATGGTGCACGCAAAGTGTGCAATTTATTACAGTAACCTAATTTTTTGTTTGATTTTCTTTTAAGACTTGTTTGTAGTTAATTTATTATGATTCACCGCGGTAGTTAGCCGCAGTGGTTGGTCTCGAGTTATTGAAAAAACGCAAGTGTTAATAAAATTATAGTACCTATAAGTCTGCTAAGATCTTTTACGTTTTATTTTATGAGAAGCTTAACTGCACATCGCACGGTTACGAACTTAAATACAAACCTGTAAATTCAATTTGATTTAAAGACAAGTTTTCAATGGCTTTACTCTATTCGATGGATCTTTCTATAACTCCACCATAAATTTTACATAAAAATAATCTAATTAGATTCTCCGACTTAGGTAAGAACAGATAGGTGGTAGGTAGACTACCAACCCCGAAATACATTTCGCACAATAGGTCTTAACTTCCACACCTTATAGTTTAGTTTGAAACGGAGAAATACTTTCATTTATTTATTGACCGTTTTACTTGGCTGAACTCACTCAGGTGACATAAATTTCAGTTTTTATTTCAGCTCAGCATTTGTTTTACGATGCCAAATGAAGTTCTTATTTTTTTTTGTTTCGAACTGTTTTAGGAAATAAAAGTTTGACTAAATGTCAAACTTTTATTTCCTAAAACAGTTCATCACAAATTTTTACAAATTTTTAATTTCGAAAATGGTTTATTTTTTAGTTTATTTTCACAATCTCGTTTGCTTATACTGCTACGACCATAATAATATGATTTTAGTAATTATTTACTAATTCGATGGTAAAAAAAAGTATTATGATTATGAAGCATGGTAAAAAAAAGTATTATGATTATGAAATTTTGGGGGCCGAGTCACCCGCGTCCGTAGGAGAATACCCTTCAGCGAATCCCTACACGTGGTCCCTGGGTGGTGCTAAACAGGTGACACTAACCGCCTCCGTGGTCTCGTGGTTATACCACCTGATTCAGACCCAGAGGTCCCGGGTTCGATTCCCAGCGGGGGCAAATTTTTTGCTCGGTTTGGTTGGTGGTAGGACTTGTTTTAAGTCCGCCTGGCAAGCTACCACCATCATGTCTAAGTCTGTCGCCATAACAACAATGTTAACAGCATTGTTGTGTTCCGGCAGTTAGAGGCATGATAGCCAGTTCCTCTGTGTAAGAGGATTCCGGGTGAAACTCGCTTCCATCTTCGGCCTAATCATCACTTTCCATCAGGTGAGATTTGGGCCAAGAGTTTCCCCGTTTTGAATTAAAAAAAAAAAAAAAAGAAGGTTTAAATTTAATTTTTAAGATAGATAATAATAATATGAGCATTGCAACTAGTGTGTTGAAAAACGTAGTTTGATACGCGTGAGCAATTACTATCATTGCAGTGTCTCGGCACCTTAATGGCCTTGCCTTCGGCTCGGTTGCCTATTCCACCTCGGTAATGACAAAGTTTGTCCAATTTCATTTCTATAATTTTATACTGCCATCATAAGAAAAAAGGACGTATCTACTCAAAACGAACGACATGAAAATAAGTTAAGGTCAAAAATCGGTATCTTCGTTGAGATTTTTTTCTTATGACGGTGCAAATTGTTTTACTCTAATAAACTATATTCCATGTTTATCAATTTATGCGTCCACTAAAGTTCGATAGCATCTCGAATGTTTCATCGATCCTTATACATTACTTCCAGATGCACATTATTCTAAAACATCCGGGAAAAACGAAAGTTCCCATGAGAATTTAAAACAATAGCAGGTGCGGGATGCAGTTTGGTGAATTTTTAAACTATTAAAAGGTGTAGTAGATAAAGAGCAGCTTGCACTTATGACTTTAGAAGCAGGCACCTTGTTATCGGTGAATTTAGTTGAGTTTCGGGTATCATTTTCCTTAATATTAGCTCACATATGACGCAAACATATTATTTATTTACTTACCTATTAAAACTTCAGGCAAGGGTTAAAAATTTTGCACAGGTGGACATAATTAACATCTTTGACAATTTATGATTTAGAAAAAAATCGACGTGGTGGCAATAGTGCGTATTCGAAGATATTGATACTGCTAAACATTAATTTAATATCGGACGACATTGATCCATTACATTACATTATTTACATAATTATATTGTAACTATGAATTAAGCTACGAAGACCCATTATTGCTTCATTTTCGAGTCGAGCGTGTTAGCCTTGATGCAGATCTGTATTTAGATTTTTTTTTATTTGATATGTACTGAAATTAGAGCACACAGCTCTAGTCTAGATCGGACATGACTGAGACAAAGTCGACGACGACGGATCGAGCTTACCCAGAAGACGCCTTTGCACACTAACTTTGAAGTGATTAGGGTTTTATGCGTTCAAAAACACAGACGCTGGCAGAGAGCTCCACTCCTTTAATGTGCGCTTTATAAAAGACGTTTCGAAACGTTGGTTTAACTTCTAGAAGTTTTGGATTTAAGATAAAATTACATTCTTATTAACATTCTATTCAATGTGACTTTATCTACGGCTATCTATTAAACCAAAATATGAACCAACATAGGAACTATTTTAAGACAACAATTTTGTGACAAAACTGATCAAGAATTCACTGATAGCCATAGATAATCCTGTCTGACTCTTTAGGTTATCATAAATTATTAATTTACAAAAGTTTATCACAAAATGAATAATGTGGCACATTTTGTAACAGTAAGGGTCTGTTGAGCCGTGAAACGATTCATTGAGAGCGTTTTGTGAATCAATAAAGGTATTAATATGTAATGTATTAATTTGAGTACTTATTGAGCTAATTAACTGTTAATTGCATGGCATTCAATTATGATAATTGAAAATGTGGTAATCGTGAAGTATGGTGTTTAATTTAGTTACTTTTCTTACTATAAATAGGATGGATGGATGCTTGTAACGCCAGAACGGCTGAACGGTGCATGATGAATTTTGGCATAATCTGGAATAGCACAGAGGTTTTTATCCCGGGAGCATATTCCCTTGGGATGATTTCAGAATTCATGCGGGCAAAGCTTTTGGCAGAAGCTATTTAGTATTAGAATTATTTACCTACGAAGTTTCTGAAATCTTCAATTAGCTCTTGTGTGGCGGTCAATCAATTCATAATGACATAGCTAATTAGGTAGGAACATTCGAAGAGAGATACAAGAGGTATTTATATGTAGGTACTCATAAAAATAAAGTATAATTCAGAAATAACGCTTTCACATCACACCGAGAAAAGTCGTACGATACTAAAACACAAATTATAAACTTTACAGCCGCTCAGTCGTCAATCAGTGTGTCGCAACCTAATAAAATAAAACTATATCGTTAACTCTTCATATATTTATCACGTCGCAGTTTCACAATCTACCGCAAAGGAATTCAAAACTTTGATCGGTATACCAACATAATAACATAAACTTTTGCTCCTTTGGACGTTTTGACAAGTCTGACTTCAAAGTTGGCAAACGTTATTTATAATATTAATGTCTTGTCTTGAGACTCTGTGGCGCTTCGATTTCTGATATGTATAAGGTATGTTGTCTTTCATGTTTTAATATCTGAAGAAGATATTTATTTTATTGGACCATAAAATTTTAAATGTGTTCGTTCGTTCGTTAGCAATGCGATTAGATTCAATTTGCAAGTCGTAAACTTAAAGAAAACTAGTGATGATAGCTTATGTTTGAAGTAGCAAAGTATTTTAAAAATATCATACTAAAAGTCTGGTTTAATTTAAGTATTTTTGTTTTGTAAATACCACACGAAGAATTTATACACATATTTTAAGAAATTGGCGTGACAAGACCTTGCAAAAAATAAAATAATATAAGACATGCCAGTCACGACATTTTCATGGGCGATTTACTTTTTACAAAAACTGCAAAAAAGCCCGAAGGTCAAAATAATATAACATTGTCCCAGGTGTGACACTGACGTTTCTGTACCAACATTACAAAACTTTAGTCCTCAGATAAGCGGGGGGTGTTAACTTCGTCCCTTCTATTGTTGATTTTTTGTAACTTGACAAGTTTTCTTTGACGCCTCCGCTAATAATCTCTTTTTATTTACTTACCAAGTTCGACGGGATGCTCCAGGATTTTTTTTGGGAATGTTGCCTGTTATTCTGGGATTAAGTTTATTTATTACGGGTATTGTGCCGACGGTTTTAAGGTTTCATTTGAACACTTCTCAACGTGTTTAAATTTGTGATCTTGTTTAATTGTAGTCTGTAACTATAAAGTTTAGGTACCTGCTTGCAGCGCAAACCTATCCATGCTTTAAACTCTTTTCTACCAGTCAAAGCTTAATTTAGTTTCAAAAACCGCCGAAGGTTATTAAAATTCCAACCTTTCAAATAACTCCACGATTTATTTTATTTTATTTCAAGCTAACTACGCCAATTTACCAAAACAAACGACCAAAGCTGATTATCCGTTGCAAAATATTATTTTTCAAATCCCCAATCATTCACGAGCATCCCAAAATCCCTCTTAACAATAATCTTTAGGCGCTTTGTGAAGCCGCTTCCGCCGTTCACAATAGATGCATGCAAACTTCGTGAAATGGGTAAAAATAATCCTCTGCCCGAGCCCAATACATCACGCCAACTGTCAGTACCGACCGCACGAACAAAAATATACCATTGTGAACGACGAGACGCGCATTGTACAAAACTTTCGTAAAAACTTGTGCAATTTCGACTGTACGCACCGACGCAACGACAATACCTCTCCTTACCATGTCGTAACCGCCCAAAAAACTAATCGTCCCATGTCAAACACTATTCACACGAAACGTCTATTTTAAATTCCGATTGTCCATTAAGACGGATCGTTAGCTTGTAAATCAACGTCGGCTGAGCGATTGATGGTAGCAGCAATTAAAAAACTAGCTGCACCGTCGACAAATAGACATTTGGGACTGTTCTTAAATTGGAACAGGCACTCGCGTTTTGTACGCGCAACTGACAATTAATCAATTCCAAAAGTAGAGCGGTTCATATTTTACAAGTTTGGAGTGATCAATCCCTCTTTGTGTGGGTCCACGCCTCCGCTACCGTCGTTGAGCCCCTCAAAACAAACATTATTCAGTATGGATGTTTTCATTTATTTTTATAATAACACCCACGTTTACGGCGACCGCGTGTGATCGTGCGAGCGCGCAGGTTTCGTGAGACTTACCTATAAACTTAAAGGTTCAAGTCAAAATATTTTCATATGTTATGTTGCTACGACATGACTTATAAGGCCGTGTTCAGTAAATATTACACTTCCAAAGCACGGGCAAATTCTGGTCAGATTTTAGGGATTCGACGTCGTTTGAGCTACATAAACGGGTTCCGCATACAATGTTTTCGAAGTAACTATGTGAAGAGTAAACAGTGTTTCTGAAGTCCAACCGTTTAGAACGTTTGCTAAAGCTATCTCTGGGTCGCGCCTTGAAAGTAGAAATGTCAACAGTGTCATTATGACTTTAAGTGTCGTCGGAACTAACTATGCTGGTTGTCACATGCCTGTGAAACGAAAATATTATGAGAATTTGATGAAAATGTTTTTCTTAGTAATTTTCACGATATCTCAATTGAAACCCACACAGCTTGAAAAATAAACACGTCAAAAATTTGTGTTAGCTTCTTATGTATACGGAGTTTTTTAAGTTAAGTAAACTATTGCCACCAAAGGGTTTTTTTATCATAACGAAATATGAATAAATATCAAATCATTACTTATTTATAGCTACAGTGACATAAGGAGGTCTTTGTTTAAAGAATCAGTATGAAAGTTAAACACAATACATAAATAAGTATCGTAAAAGAAATATCTTAATTACTTTTATGTTACAGTTTCTGAATGGTAGCCAGCAAAGAGGCCATTGTTTATTTATCGGATAATTATTTTCAAGCAGTGGCTGTCATCGCTGAAGTGGCTATAAATTATAAACTTAACCTTGGGTACGTTTGTTTTCGTTCAGTGTCTAGACGATCAACCCTGCATGTGTAGGCGCATATGCGCGTCGTGAGAATTTTATAGATGTAGAGACGTTATTTTTATGTATTTTCGGGTATTTGATTGTTTTTGAAACCCACTGGGTATATTTAATGGGGGTTTGAGTATCAATCACGGGTTTTTTTAAAATTAAATCACTTAATGTGAGTTCTACGTTTACTTGTTATATCATAGGCTCTAGAAGCGAAAAGCATTATAGGAGGATTTAGCAACGCTTTATGGAGCCCTATGTGTAGCAGTGGAGGTTTTTGGCTAAGATTATCATGATGATCACCAACATATCAGCCGAAAGAGACTCACTGCTGGACATTGCGCTTTGCCAAAGTGTCGCCACAATAACTGGTCCTTTGCGTCTCGCGTCCATCGGCTACCATCGACGTTCACCAGGTCATTGGTCCACCTTGGGGGACATTTTCCGCTAAAATTATATATACTCGTAATGATTTTGAACTTTAGGCGATGTGCACAAGATAATTTTTACTGCAATTTTACAGCACAGTAGGTATCTTATAATTTTCTTCGAACAACTTTTTATGCAGACTCATAAGTATGTATGTGACCAATGTGACCATGCATCGTTTCATAGTGAATGTTGAAAAACGTCCGACGCAATCTAGTTTAACAAATCTACCAGGCAATTGATACCCTATTCCTTCATCAAAAAGAACTTAAAAACCCTAAATGTAAAACTATTGAAACATAGAACAATCAATGCCTTCTAAATTATGACGAAACCAATCAATACCAATTGTAACTGATTCCAGATTGGATTCCAAACACTCGGATTATCCATCACGATAATGAACTAATATCCGTGATTACTGGGTATAGTGCTGCGCCTATTTTGGTACAATCAGGTTTATTGGATGTTAACAGTTTCCCATTGCTGTCTAATGTATCGTTAAACTGAATCGCATCCGTTACAGTGTGTTACTGGCTTTATTTGTGCTTCGTTTAAGCTGGGAGACAGTTTTAGCATGTATTGATCTTTTGAGAATGTGAATTAGGAATTATATAAAATAAGAAAATCAAAATATGAAATTCGTTTAGAGATATACTCAATAGCTCAGTATAATCTATATAATTATATAATATTCAATAAAGTTTGAACGCGATAGTTTTTGGAACTATCAGTGGGATACATATGTATGTATCCGACTGATAGTTCCAAATACTAGTAGCCTTTTATGCTCTTGCGTGTAGCCTTTCCCATGTATGTACATGGGAAAGGCTACACGCAAGAGCATAAAAGGCTACACGCTAGAGCCTAAAAGGCTACACGCTAGAGCCTAAAAGGCTACTAGTATTTGGAACTATCAGTCGGATATGCTTCCTTACACTTTCCAAGGATCCTACATGCCAAATTTCAGCTTTCTACGACTAGTATAGTAGCTGTGCGTTGTCTGTCAGTCACTCAATCAGTCAGTTTTTTTTTTTTTGTGATATGCCTCTCGCAGGTCAACCTGAGAAGATTGGCTTCTGCTTAACCGGACTTGCCTGTGAGGCCTTAATATAGAATTAAAGCCACCATCCAGGCTATTATAAAACTTACAAACTAAGCGACTACACGCTAAGGGCACCCCCTGTGGGGTACGGACCTCGGCTTAGGGCGTCGCTGGGGGTTACAGCTAGGGACTGCTGGATCGGGCATTACTCAATCAGTCAGTAACGGAAGAATTAGAAGAATATACTAAAGAATATACTAGCTGTCCCCCGCGTCTTTGCTCCCGTCAACTGGCTACGGTCCAAACGGCTCCATCTTATTAAAATTGTTACATAACCCAATAAAATACTCTTATCCTAGTATTTACAACCCGTCGTCGGTATCTATCTTATCTTACCCGCACCATGTTATTACAGGAGATTTTAATATCATAACAAAATATTTTCGAAAGAATAAGTTATGGCCCCAATCATAGTGCTCCACTTTAGATGTAACACAAAAAATGGAACAACGTTATAAAATTTACATTAACTTTTTTACAGCAAGGAAGTTGTTACAGACTTTTTAAAGTTAATTTTGTTTCTTTTAATTAATAGGAAATACAATGATATTGAGAGCAAGCTACAGAGATTTTCAGAAAAACCCTAAAAATAGATCAACTTTTGGTCTTCACTATCTGCCATAAATATGTATAGTTGTTAAACCAGCCAGAATATTATTCGAATTACAAAGTACGAAGGCTCAAAAATAAAAAAAAACAATGGTCGTTGGGTTCATTCTTTTTTAATTCCATTTTCCCTAAATACTACTGGCAGTACAACACGCTTATTTTCATCCAGCAACAGCGATTACCTAAGAGAAAAACACAAATGTACGACATTAATTACAGCAACTTCCGAGAAATTAAAATTGCAAAACGCGCTCTTATTCAAATCTGAAATGACGCTAACTTCCACTGTCTTCAGTCAAGTTTTTGTTTTGTAGCTTGCATACAAATTGCAGTCAGTTACAAAGTAAACACATGGTGATAACCGTCAACACATAAACATTTATGTAGGTACCCAATTACATAGCATTTCATTAACATACTGAATAATAGTAGTTTAGTTTTGTACCTAAGGAAATAATATATAGTCGTTTCTACGCTCTTAAAATAGCAGCAAATAAATGAATTTCTATATGTTCTACATTTATTATACAAAACCAAATTAGCAACTCTTCATCATCATTACAAGCCTGTTTCAATCACCATAAACAAAAGTTGTTATTAGTTAACACAAAATCGCACAAATCCGCACAGCTCTACTGATGTACTCGGTTCCCAGAAATAATAATAATACTGGCAACTTTTACATGAAACATGCAGAAGTTACGAGTAATATTCCGGGGAATGGCAAGCATAACTGCGCAACTCATACCTCTATGCAAGATTCGTACTCGTACAAAGTGAGAACGCGAATATCCCTTCAAAATACTAGGTTTTGTCACGAGAATTTACTATCAGGATAAAAAAGTATACTGTATCTGAATGCAGACCTTGATCTGCACGTGTTCCAAGAAGGATATTTGACCACTTATTTTTTTATTTACCTATTTATTGCACAATGTACAACACTTACAGGCTTTGCTTATAACTAATGCATATATGACCCTCTTAGGGCGCAGCAAGATAATTTAAAACGAAAATATAATATAAGTACGTATTTTAAATTGCATTATATTATATTATCATTACATTCAGTTATTATTACACATTATAGCATCATTATAATCTATTATGGTCTAGGTATCTAATATCAAATTAATTTATATAGATATGTAGTTCTGAACTTTCAGAAACATATATTTTATCTACATATTAATAATAATGAAATTTCAAAACTGACGTTGCCTCTAGTCTGTTCATCATAGATTTTAAAACACCCACAACTCTATCCTTCTTTTTTTGAGATTACAAATATGTTTTCTTGTCATTTTTTGCATGATAAAAAAAAGTCAAACCGCAATTTGCCATTGAGGCGAGATTGATGAACAAAAATACTCATATACATATTTATTAATAGTCGGGCAGTGACATTACACCCATACTCAATCTTTACAATCAAACAATATATTCACAATATAATACCATAATATATCGAATCATGTAGCCAATAAGCGTTTGTTACCCGCCGCGGAAGTTGTCAAGAGCACTTGAGTTCTGATAAACTAATTTGAACCAGTCAAAAGTTAAATCAGGGTCATAATGTTCGATAGTTTCACTATGTAGAAAGGGAGTCAGTAGTTTAACTGAGTTCTTAACTAAATATATTTTTTCCAATCGAGTGTTACAAGGAGTGAAAAAATAAACTAAACACTAGGCGAAAATACAAAACAATGACAAAGTTACAAAGTCAGATAAAACTACATAAAAAAACCTTTTTGGCAATACTCGCTTCTTTTAAAAAAGGTAAATGTTTAGTACCTTTTGTGTTTCCGTCATGATTTTCAGTCATTTTGCCGTTTGCACACAGTAAATTTGTTTAAATACTGCTTCCTTTATGTCCATCAAACTCGCCAAATCCTTTCATGGATAACTTATAAGATACCCGCAGAACATTACTTAACACTTCCCTACATCTAATCAAATCATATCAAACCATATTCCTGAGCGCACAAAGTTTAAATTCCCCCGCTTCCACACAAAGGGTAAACCCAACGCTTTTCACTTTAACACGAGTATTGAATATTTGTTACCAATCAGACATATCAATATTATTGGATCAATGGAGAGACTGTCAGTTTTAATTGAAACATCCTTGTCAATCATCAGATTGGTTTCGAAGTTCGTCGTAATTTTGGAGTGGTTCGGAGTGTTTGCGTACTCCAGATTATTATGGTTGGTAAGTAGGAACTGGGATTATATGGGCAGGTTTATTAAGTTGTTTATTAACTAGAAGTCCCTGTGGTTTAACCGTTGTCTATATCTATATCTTCTATACTTATAATAAATCTGTAGAGAGGACAATTCTGTACATGAAATATATTTCCAAAATAACTATCAGGGGGTGATTAGGGATTGATACTGATGCCAAAAATGCAATCAGTACAATTTTTGTCTGTCTGTCTGTCTGTCTGTCTGTCTGTCTGTCTGTATAACCGTTATAGAAACAAAAACTACTCGACGGATTTTAACGAAACTTGGTATAATTATTTTTCATACTCCTGAGCTGGTTTTAGTATACTTTTCATCACGCTACAATCAATAGAAAAAATTAAAAAAATGAAAATGTGAAAGTTTGGTTGTTTGTTACTCAATCACGCCAGAACGGCTTAACGGATCTTAATGAAATTTAGAACAAAGATAGATTACAGTCTGGAATAGCACATAAGCTACTTTTCATCCCGGGAATATGTTCCCTAGGGATCACGCGAGCGAAGCCGCTGGCAGAAGCTAGTTCTATTATAAACGCAAACGTTAGAAGGATATTCACCGGATTCTGATGAGACTACAGTAATAGAGGGCTTATTACCTGCATTAGAATAGCACATCCTAAAATTTAAAATTCTTCAGAGTGAGTGATTGATAGACAATGCACAGCCGAAATTGCTGGTCGTAGATAGCTGAAAATTGTGTAAATTGTGAAAATTGTGCTGAGTATTAAGAGAGAATTTCCAGAAATTTCTACGGAAACGGAAACAATGGGATATGCGCGTACAAAGTCGCGAGCAAAAGCTAGTTGGCTATAATGTGTCATGAGAGAAAGAACGTACTAATTCTATGCGGGTGGAGGTGAGTACAACATGTACAAAATTACATCTTATTGCAATTGATGCTGACCCCAACATAGTTGGGAATACGCTAAGCAAATATGTGCATATAACCATAACTTCTGAGGATCCAGCAAATTGACGATGACAACATGCTAAATCAGAATATATCCATATTATGTAAGGTAAGCTAGGCTGAAAAAACTCCTTGATCTACTTTCGCCCACATTTAAAACGGCTTATCTCTTGACATTGGTGACAAACGAATCAACCCGTGTCCTTTATTCAGTAGTTTCTGCTACTAGTATTCTTGGAATACCTACATATTGTTGTGACACACGGATCTAACGAGAGCTTTCAGTTGACACAAGACAAGTAAACGTCTGGTGCCTTTAGCTAAAAGCTCTACTGTAAAAATGAGGGAATTTATGAGAAACATACGGGAGATGATCGATACTTAACAATATGACTTGTGGTTTTAAAAATAGTTAAACAACAGTTGTTAGAAATATGCCAGAACTAAAAACGTGGCGCTAAGACTTTTTTCCAAACCGGAAACTTTCCTCAAAAGACTATCTTCTTTTTTATTCCGAAAACTTTCGATGTTAATCTAATTTGTCACAAAAAATAAAACATGTAAAATTTAACCTAATATTTATAATAAACAACTATTTAGTATAAACAAAACATTGCCAAAGGTTGCCCAATGCGTACAAAAGTAGATGAGACTTCGTTAAACAAAATTAATAATCATCGTTTTTAATGTCTTCCGACATGTGTTCCCTTTTCGTAAATTCCATAAATTTCATAAACATCACATATTCTCTATTTAAGACGTTTTATCTGATATTTAAGACGTTTATTGAATAAACTACATGTTGAAACATAGCCGCTGATCGCGATTTAATATTTACAAACATGTTATTAATAAAAGTTTCAGATGATAGAAACTTCTGATTTCTACAAGTTTATTTGAAATATTTTGATATTTGTGGTTTCAGTTAATTTTAGTAGAAATACAGAACCACGAAGTTAAACAAAACAGGGAATATACGAACAGCCTTTTTTTTTAGGTAAGGGAAGTCATCCAATGACTCCTCCCGCTCTGGGCAGAGCGAGAGGGAGTGTCAGACTTTTACTGACTAAAACCCATCCATGTTCCTTCATTGCTCTTTGTGTTCCGGAGCCACGGTATCTCATATACGAACAGCCTTACTTCATCTGTATGAAAACATACATCTATAGGAATTATTCTGCCATCTTGTACCTAATTCGCTATCACTCAGTGATAAATACGCTAATTCCAGGCTCAGAAAGCTCTAAATCTTCAAACTGAATCCTACATTTCAGTTTATATTTGACTTACAAAATACTTTCAACTGGTGTTTTGTGACAGATTTAAGAGTTGAAAATCTTTCTTGACAACTGTTTACTGTTCATGATAATCCAAATAAATATTGTGATGTTGTTTACATTCGTGTAAAGAGAAATGTCGCCGGTAAGCTCGTTATTTTGTTTGTATAATTTGGTTTTGGAGGCCTAGTGGTGCTTGGCACAGATGTGGCTACTTGAGCTCTGACTCAACCTTAAAGTTGGGTGATTGGATGGTTTGGATTTTAGATATTTTACTGGAATTTTGACTTGAAAAATGCTGAACATACCAGTTTTATTCAATTTTGACGCTTATTTTCTGGTATTCGTATATTCCAGAGATTAAACATTTGAAATCTAAAAAACAGGATATAATAGAGTTCAAGTGAGTGTTCTGGCAAATTTCTCCCTTAAGATACTACTGTTTCATAAGCCATTGTATTAGCTCCATATCTATTTAAATAACATGATGAAGAAACCTACAACAAAACATCCACTTGAGACTATCTGCATTTTCAGACTAATCTACAAAACGAAGTGGCTTTTGATACTGTATTCACCTCCTCTTAGTAGACCGTCTGTCGCAAAGGGCTTTTGTTGCACACATTTTAGAGTGTGGATCTGGCAACACGCCAGGGTTCATGTGTTAACTTTACATAACCTGGTACATATAAGATAGAAATTACAGGTTGAAAGTAAGGGATCGCACGTGTTACGTAATATCAGCTAAACACACCTTTCGATAATGAAGAAAAGGATAAGTCAACTCTCATTACTAGATGTTTAAAATGGACATTTTAAAAACCTGTTTAAGTTAAAGTGTCATCAAAGGATTGATGACACTTTAACTTAAACAGGTTTTTGTCTCACTGTCTGTAAAGTTTTCAGACCTAAACTGCTGAAATTATTTTAGTACAGATATAAATAAGACCTTGGGGAGCTCGTGGCTTAATAATAAAAGCCGCACAGGTCGATCTACGAGGTTAAGCAACGTTTGCCGAGGTTGGTGTGTGGATGGGTGACCATCTTAGCATGCCGAGTTTCCTCCGTGCCTCGGAAAGGACGTTAAGCTGTTGGTCCCGGCTATCATTTGGAGATCTTTGGCAGTTGTTACGGATTGTCAGAAGCCAGAAACTTGCCAATGAGTACCGTGTTACCCAGTTAATGGGTTGTAGAGGTCTGGTAGGCAGCCGCTCCACGTAAAATACTGGTATTCGGCTTAATCCGGTTTCACAGGTAGCCGACCCCAATATAGTTGGGAAAAGGCTAGGAAGATGATAAATAAGACCTTGGAGAGAGAAAAGGATACTTATTAAAAAAAAATGTGTATAATTAGTTCCTTGGAATCATATTCATATTCGCTGACAGTTACTATTGTTTTTTTTTTTTTAAATCCTAGATAAATAACATTTTCATCCAAAAACTCCCAACAGATAAGGCGTAACCGCTCCTCTCCTCAAATTTACAAGGGCCGAGCCCATGGGTCCTGTTATCTCGTTACATTATTGAATAAAGGGGTAAGGGGTTTTACGAAATCCAACGTGTAACTAAAGTAAATTACGAAAAGGCCCTAAACTGATGAACTTAATAAAATTAGAGCGGCTATTTGAATAAAATGTTCAAGGTGTTTATTTTGGGCCGAAAAATGGAGTTATTTGTAAGGGGTAGTTAGGGTAGTAGATTTAGGTGAAGTTACAGTGAATTTTGGCTTTGTGGGGATCTACTTGTGTTTTAATAAACTGTGAAGCTATGATATGATAAGTTTTTGTTCGTTTCATACTACTAAAGCTGACGGAAACATGCAAACTATGCGGAAAATCAGACAAATGAAACTAAAACAAACATGTCATATTGCCTAACACTCATTGGTTAATTAGCTACTACTTTATTACTTGGTTATTTATTTATATATCCTCAAGCTGATGCCCGCGGCTTCCAAAATAATTTGGAAGGTTTTAGTATATAAATACTAAAACCTTCCTGGAGAACCTATCTATTGGTGAAAACAGCATGTAAATCAGTGCAGTACTTTTTGAGTTTATCGCGAACAGACAGACAGACAAACGCGGCGGAGGACTTTGTTTTATAAATGTAGTTATGATGAGGATAAAACTGAATACCTAAGCTTAAGAATGTAGATTATGTCAAAGGGCATCATCCATTTTGGTCCAAAGTGGAAAGTGGTGGAAAAACTGTACGCAACACGCAAGAAAAGAAGTGGGACAACTTCAATCACAATAAAATTTTTTTTTTGATCGGCCATTGACGTTTACTGCATAAATGTTTGAAATTGTCGGATGATGTCATTACACAAACATGCAATTAAAAAAAGCAATGATTTCAATCATTTTCTATTTTGTTACAGATGATTGAAAAACAAGAAAATGTTAAGAAGACCCACCGTCAAGGAACATCACTCGTCGAGCTGAGGATGTGGTAGACTGCCACGATGGATACCTTGAGCGTGGTGACATCTTTACTTGGACTGATCTGCTTCTGCTCAGGTAAGTCTTACTTTAATATAATGTTTATGTGCATCTCTCATATTTTCATCTTTTTTGTAAGATACTTCGAAGTATTTACAAAAATATATTTTATGACATATTAGCTGTAAACAGTAAGAAAATACCATTCGTTCTTTCTTTTTATTCACTAAGGATGTTTTTGGACTGAATAAAAATGAAATGGTTGTACTTTTCCTTTTTAAGCCTTTCAAAAATTCGTTACTGTTACTACATTTCTCATATTTCCTACACCTCTGATCAACGCAGTAAGTCCATTACCCGAATAATCCTTAACGCCATATTATTATAGAAAATGTCACTGCAGAACCCTATCTTCAGTTTAAATCCAAATTCAAATTCAATACACCATGATTTTTTTTTATTTTATCCAGTAACCAATAAAAAATACCTTTATAGCTGTCAAAGGCGATTAGGCTATCTTTTACATAGTTTAACGCATTACATGGACTGATCTAAAGCTACGAGTCAATCTATTAAATCCGACCGGAGTTCACAACTGGATGGCACCATCCAGGTAGGTATTCTTTCAGATCACAAAGTAGACTAAATGGATATTCTCCTTAAATAGATAATGAATACGAAAGTTCAGTACTTTAATGTTCACTGATACGTTGTTGAGCTGTTTTCCTTGTAAGTGACAAATGGAATAACAGTTATACTGGCTAGAGTTAGCCGTTAGTCAGCTGCATTCTGGTTTGAATTTTGCTGCAAAACCTCTCACAAGCTACATTTATAATGGATGGAAACATTTATTTTGTTCCGACATATTAAAGAAAGTGAAGATTCCATCTTCTTCTTTTTAGTGTACCGATCTCAAAATTAGTTTATATTTTTAGGTTTAAGATAGATTTAAAAAGATAGTACGTGATGCGTGCGCATTCTTGTGTTTCATGCATACATTTTGTTTATAGCTTAGTGCCCTAGAGACTGAAACGCCAAAAATGATGGCCTCTCAACTTCAGATAGATGCAACCTTTGGCAAAGAAGCTCCAATTTCTAACGATTGAATAAAAACCGGCCAAGTGCGATTCGAAACACGAAGGGTTCCGTACCATTATAAACCGAAAAAAGCATGTTTCTTGTATGGGCGCTCCCATTTCCCCCTTAATTTTTAAATTCAATATTTATCATTTGTTGCTATAGCGTTAGTAGGCGTAGAAGTACCCATAGGCACCCGCTCTGTGAAAATTTCAACAACCTTCCTATCATGATTCTTGAGATACGGCCCGCTGACAGACAGACCGACCGATCCGATGGTTATCCTTTGGGTACGGAACCCTAAAAAGTTACCACAAATCTTAGGTGGTACGGCAAGGTACCAAATATCTGTAGGGGATCGCAACCCCATGGGACCAAGGCTAATCGAGGCGAACCTTGACATTTCGTACTTATTCTTTTGGATAATTTTGTTGTATATTCGTATAATTGGTCTTGTTTTGGTAGAGAAAACAACTTGGATGAAGTTGGTCTGATTTTTTAATCAGGATAAATAAATTGATACGGCCTTTGATTTGAAGGGATGGTAAAATACAGTTTGGATTATGTTATTTAAGTACTGCTGAGATATGCCAAAAAAAAGACAGGACACATTTTACTAAAAAAAATCTAATTAGTCCATCGTAGTGTCTGAATATCACCTTCATAAAAACAAAACTGGCCCAATTTTTTTAATAAATGTATCTAAGGACTAATTAGATTGCTGCCTTATTATATGCGAATAACTATCAATAAAACCTCGATAAAAAATAGGACTATAGGTAATAAAGATAAAGCTCATCATTTACCTTTTTCTCGGGTGATTTTTTTCTAGTGACAACCCCAAATTTCTACTCATTAAATGTTACCTAATAAGTTAAAAAAAATAGTTACCTTTCACACTCAATAAAGAACACGACCACAGTTTCTAAGCGTTAAAAATTGTGTTTTACAAATAAACACAGTAAATGATACTCCTGGGACTAATGTAAAGCGGGAAGCGTAACTTATCGACAAATCTCATTAGGTTAACAAAACGCATGTGTATCCCGCATCTGTCTATCGCATATTTTACAATCAACAGCGTATATAAATACCGTATCTGGTCATTGTCGAACTTTAAAAGATGAATGCCGCCTCTTTAATGTTTGTTTAGGCTGTGAACAAGTCAAGAAAAGTATGATACAAGCGATTCTTAAAAAGTTTTGTGCATTTTAGCGTTGATGACTTCTGAGGAAACGCGGTTTTCTTTCGTGGTATACATTAAAATTTACAATTTTAATACTTTTTTCCCCTTTTTATAATAAATTAGTTTTTCGTAAGTAATTTCGTAGGTACAAGTCATCATGTACCTACATATCACAATCTGATGACTATTAATTATAGACACGGAAATATTGAAGCTAAATGGCCTGTTTACAATCTCACGAGATTTATTATAAACTGAAGGAGATTGCAATCCGGGGGCAAATACCATTTTTAACTTATCCAACATGTCATTTTATAAACTAACCTAATTATCAGCTGAATCACAACGGGGCTCCACTATCATGCTTACGAAACCCCACAGAACCCGCCCGTGTCGCCCATCAAAGCGTAAAGAAGTTAAGCTAATGTCAAATGACGCCCATCTTTTGTAACTCATCCTTTATACTTCGGTACATTGTAAAAAATATTATACATCCAATGGAAGCATAACAAAATGATGCACTATAGAGGTTTTTTTTTTGTAATAGTGTTATGGCGAAATTGAATGACTTTTTGTAAAACTGATAAATAGGCATTATTATTACTCGTAGATAGATTACTACAAGAGTGGAACTAAGAATTTTGTTTCTTTACGAAAAATGTAAAGAATTACATTACATATCGATTCAGGACAGCTTGATGTATTTATTACTATTTTCGAAATTCAGAATGCTAATAAATATAACTTACTTGTTCAATAGTGGCCAAGAGAAGACAAATTATTACAACAGTCTTCCCTAATTTCTTGTGAGACTCGTGCTAAAATACCGTGGTCATAGGTTAGAATTTATAATATGCACTATGTGTGGACATTTTTATTCTTATAATATTTGGATGTTGTCCTTTGTTATTTTTATAAAATAATTCACAACCCGTTTTACTTTTAAAGTTCCATTTGTTGTTTACGCTTCACCTTAAAAGGATTGGTAGAGTTTTAATGGACTTTTCTCTGTGCTATAGTTACAATCGATAGGGTTTATGGCAAAATTACATTATGGACACTTTAGAGCTTTATTCGGGTACAAAAGGATCTGTGACAGAACTTTGTTCCATACTTTTTGTATCCAGCGATACACTGCGGAAGGTATGGTAAAAAGGCATGACAGTAAAATATTCACTTTTTAAAATACACAAGTACATTCCAGATTATGGCCTTTCTGATACGTCATTTTTCTCTCGTGAAACCAGAGAGATTTCGAACTAATCCATCAGATTTGAATATAGATCAGAAGGTCAATTTTTGTACTTAAAAATCGTCCAAATTCAATTTTCAGCTACAATCACTGTCATAAACTAGAAAAATTAGAAGATTTTTTGACTGTGTGTGATTGCGATGCTAATGCGGACGATGCTAATCCTGAAAACATAAGAATTATGTTTGCGTATTTTTCTCGAAAACAATCCACAAAATTGGAAATCACGGCTGACACTGGCCACAAAAAAAAAGTTGCCAAGGAAGGATACAAAGGGCCTGTTCGTTCAGTTTCCATCATTGTTCGACATTTGAAAAACGGTGCATATCTCAAATGCTGGTCTAAACAAAGCTATAGCATATGAGAACGGTGACACGTGTGTTTGAACCCTATTAAAACATTTTTTTTTCGTAGGAATATAAAATCCTAACTAATTCTGAATTCCGTTTGTTATAGGCATGATGTAAATCAGTGTAAATTGAGCTTTGTTCTTGAAGTTATGAACGAAAATGACTGCATTCATGTTTCGAATTTGAGCCGCCATTTTTTGAAGTAAACCAGTGTTCTTTGGTGCAAATGGGCTCCAATTACATTTTTTACTGGTGTAGATTCTGTTAATATGCCAGAAAACTACCGAGTTATTTGTTCACCAATAGAAAAAAATACTGTTGAATCAAGCTGTTATTTATGTGTATAATAACACTATCCATTGTCTATAGTACCTTAGTCACCAGCATGTTTGTTTTCTAAATGGGACGGTTATTGTGAAACAAACTGTATCTATTTCATTGTTACACAAATATTTTATCGAACCTCATGTACTGTTTATGTTCAATAAAATCAATCGATTTGTATAGGTAGAGGCTACTAAAAGACTACCCATTCACTGATCCCTTGCAGGGCATAGACTTCATATTGTATGAAGGTGGCTCAAACGCCTTTTGTTTGAGCATAATTAGCTAGTAGGTTCATCGATACCTTTTTTAACCGCTGTGTTTTGGGTGATCTCTAACCAAGTTTGCAACGCAAACATAATCACATCGGCATATCACCTTTGCCGCGGTCGACTTCGCCAACCACGTCCTTCCGCAGGTATCCAGTGAGGCCGTAAGTAAGTAGTAATCTTTGCCTTCCTCAAATGTCCAGTGAATCCGCAAGTAAGTAGTAATCTTTGCCTTCCTCAAGAGTCCAGTGAGTCCGCAAGTAAGTAGTAATCTTTGCCTTCCTCAAGAGTCCAGTGAGTCCGCAAGTAAGTAGTAATCTTTGCCTTCCTCAAGAGTCCAGTGAGTCCGCAAGTAAGTAGTAATCTTTGCCTTCCTCAAGAGTCCAGTGAGTCCGCAAGTAAGTAGTAATCTTTGCCTTCCTCAAGAGTCCAGTGAGTCCGCAAGTAAGTAGTAATCTTTGCCTTCCTCAAGAGTCCAGTGAGTCCGCAAGTAAGTAGTAATCTTTGCCTTCCTCAAGAGTCCAGTGAGTCCGCAAGTAAGTAGTAATCTTTGCCTTCCTCAAGAGTCCAGTGAGTCCGCAAGTAAGTAGTAATCTTTGCCTTCCTCAAGAGTCCAGTGAGTCCGCAAGTAAGTAGTAATCTTTGCCTTCCTCAAGAGTCCAGTGAGTCCGTAAGTAAGTAGTAATTTTTGCCTTTCTCAAGTGTCCAGTGAGTCCGTAAGTAAGTAGTAATCTTTTCCCACCAGTTCATCAAAACCTGCATGTTGTTTATTGACACTCATTATCATCATCATAATATCAGCCGAAAGACGTCTACTGCTAAACATAATAGGCCACCCAAAAGTGTCCCATGTGTGATACCTCAAAGGCAGTAGCCTGAGGTATCACAGTATTAACACTAATCGTGGCTTATTTCATTGGTTTAGTGGTTTTACGTTATTTTCTTTCACTGCAAGTCAGTAAAGCTTGAACCTTACTCTCTCCTTAGGTAAGCTTAGAAATCGATTACCTATTATGAAAACGAAAAATAACTAGCGGCCAAGTGCGAGTCGGACTCGCGCACCGAGGGTTCCGTATAAACCTGTAGGTAATAAACAAAAGTTACGGTTTTCGATTTATGACGTATTAAAAAAAAATATACTTACTAGATCTCGTTCAAACCAATTTTCGGTGGAAGTGTACATCATATATTTTTTTGTTTATCATTCTCTTATTTTAGAAGTTATGGGGGGGGGGACACATTTTACAATATTGGAAGTGACTCTCGCGCAAACGCGTATGGGTTCGATGAAAAAAACAATTTAGATTTTCAGTTCCAAGTATGGAGACCCCCAAAATTTATTGTTTTTTTTTCTATTTTTGTGTGAAATTCTTAATGCGGTTTACAGAATACATCTACTTACCAAGCTTCAACAGCATTGTTTTTATAGTTTCGGAAAGAAGTGGCTGTGACATACGGCCGGACAGACAGACATGACGAATCTGAAAGGGTTCCGTTTTGTACCATTTGGCTATGGAAAGCCTAAAAAAGACCAAAAGTGTTTTATAAAACGCAGCAAGATTCTTATCTTGCTTCTAAATATAGTCGTTGCCAACTAATCAGTAAGCAAGGAGCTCCTTTCAAGAACTTTTTTGTTTCGAAGATCAGATAACTTTGAGTTTGCAAACTACCTTTTTGTATTTTTTGGGACGAAGTACCTGGTTCTAAATAATGGCTTCCGATTTTGTATTTTTATTTTTTTTTTGCTTCTATTTTGTACCGGTTTGGATGCTGGATTTCTTTGTCTAAGACTTTAGAACTTCCGAGGTTCTCTCGTTCAGTAGTGGATTAATTTAATTCATTATTTATTCCAGCTATTTAATTTAACGTCTTGAGGCACATGCATTGATTTTACCTTATGCTCATACGATTTTATTTTGTTTCTTTGTATAAAACCAATTTTCAAGCAAGAATTTAAAATTTTATAGTGCATTGTAACCCGAAAAATACAATATGAGTGGGAGTCTTAACACAATACTACATGACAGATTCGACATTACACAGGCCGTATATCTAAAATCTAACAACTTTTTGTGTAGTATCAAAATCTGTTATTCCATCTGCCCACGCGCCGATCTGACTCAACAACAAACCGTCCTTTTAAACGACGACTGTCGCCGACGCATTTCCGTAAACATCGCTGTCAAATAGCTACACCTCGCAAAACCAAACTTCACAACAGACCAAGAGCCTATCCAAACTTTGAAAACATCGCAATAAAGTTGAAAATCGAACAACAGAATTTGACAGCAAAATTCGGTGTCATTTATTGCACGGATAGCTGTCCCAGTTCCAACCAGGTATCGGCCCCAAGAAAGACGATACTATGTCAACAATTTGTCCCTTCGTACATTAGGACGCCTTACAAGACAAACATGGTAACTCACGAAAAACACATTTCAGTAATCCGTCCATCCGTCTGGCTAATTCTTAGCACATGGTGCGTGTTTTTTGCACCGTAAAATATAAGTGTTGTTTCATTAAGCGTGTCGTTCTGGCGTCAGTTTCACGTGTTCGTGTTACGTTCGATGTGTGAAAACGCTTCTAATAAAACCCTAAATTCGGATAATGGATTTTATTGTTATCGTTTTTATTTTGGGCGCTTTAGGCGGGATTTATTAGATGGATTATCCAGGAGATAGGTTTTGAATATATTTTTTATGGTTTATGATAGTCGGCCGACGTAATTGTCGAAAAAAGCCAGGACTACGATGAAGTTACACTTTAGTTTTTAGAATAATAATAAAGATTTATAATTAACAGTCGTCACCGTATTTAAAATAAAAACATATATTTAATTAGAAGCGTGACAGCATTCGCAATAATAACTTCATACTTTTCCCATGGGGGGATAGAACAAAGGCGAAAATGCATTCGAAAAATATGTTTTAATTTCGCACTAATTACCTACGTGCAGTCAGTCGTAACGTCGCGAACGCACTGGCAACTAATAACTTCAAACGCATCATATTGCAAAGGGTTCCAAAATTGAACACGTGTTCGTTCGAAAAATCATGATTACCTCCTAAGGGAGCCAATCACTGCCATTAGAATTAGATATTCGAAATTCAAACGGCTATCAAGTTACTAGGGGTGACAGTTCTGGCAGTTATGGGCATTTGAGAATGCTCACTCAGTCTGTTACGTAATTACATGGATCAATACGATTTTTTTTAAGTAAATAAGTTTTACTACGAACGATCAAAGGGATCATAGCTTTGATGGTGTTACGAGCTCACTGACAGTTATATCGCAATATCAGTGTACTAAAATCAAAAGTTGCGTTAGTTTAAATTGCCATAAACCCAAATCGATTGAACAGAGTGCAATCGTATGTTCTAAAAGTTTATTAGTTCATGTATATACGAGAGCTATCAATTTCAACCGACAAAAAACATTAACGGATCAGTTCAAACGGACTTGAAACAGTTTGGAGTTGTTTGGCCGCGTGTCGCTCGCCTTAAATGCGAAAGCCATGTCTCTATAACCGATTTTTTTTTATTTACTTTTCTCTTGCAACGCGTGTCGACATGTGCCTGTAGTAAATTAGTAGGGGACACGAATCACCCTCGCGAACTTTTTTTAACAAAGATTTTTGAACAATAGCCGTAACTACTAGCGTGTGAGTTGTAAAGTCACTCCCGGTGGCGTTGGCGTGTTCGTTGGGAAGACATAAATAACTATATTTTTGAGTAGCAACACTTATTTATTTATGGGTAGTGATTTCAGTTGCTACACATAAAAGTACCGCCAGGGTTGTAATTTGCAAAATAAGTTACGACCAAAAATGAGACTCTAGACGAACTTTAAGTCGTTAAGTTGTAAAGTTTCTAACTTCCTAAATCGCAAAAAATGTCAAAGAATGTGAGTACCAAAATAATCTCAAAAATGGGTCACATCATTTTTTAAATTACATAAATATTTATAACGTCTCATAATAAAACTTTATGTCATACACATAAAACCGAGGAAGGATATATCGAGTAAATATTTAATAATCGATACATATAGAGTTCTAACGCACAACTATGCGATAAAGTTAGTTTTATGTGCGATAAAGTAACGTATCGAGATAAACATAAACAATATTTTATGTTACTCGCAATCTGCTAAATCTTATTTTTATCTCTGCACGTCTAGGAATGTTGGGCTATGAGAACAGAGGTTGTTGACACGGAATTCATGAAAGAAATTGCAGCTAGAATTACAATTTATTGTAATGATACAATAAATTCCAAATATTATTTTAATTTTAACAATTAAAAAATGATATGTGTCTTAATAGTAGGTATGCTTAACTTTTTTACTTTCCAGAATTCAATCCAGAAATCCATTATTTTTCTAGACAATTTACACGCATTTTTGGATCGTCATGGAGTCGTAGATCTCTATGAAGAAGAACGTGCATGAACACCGTGTGTGTCATAGATGTTTTAAACTCTTAGCGCCATCACGCATCACCGCATACACAACTCTTATTTTTTTCCAACTTTATATATGTTATCTTCTAACCTCAAATATCTCTTCATTGCGGTATTCATCGGTCTTCCACCTACCTAGTGGACCTAAAACTCTAGACAAAGCGGAATTATTTCAGCGATATTATAGTCCAAATAGCCAAATATCACATCTGTATCATATTTATATATTTTGATAAATCGCTATTACTGACAAAATATCACTTTTTATAGACTCTTGATTCAATCATCTGACTACTTTTAGCTGTGACAAATGTATATGATACTTAGATGTTATCCATTCTTCCTCAAAATCGCTATCCTCCTTCGCTGTTTCTCGAGCCTCACACTAGTATCTATGTAGTGTAACCGTATCATATCTGTGTGTTCTTTATGATGGCGACACTTAATTTATAGCTGTCATACCGCCGGTCTATGGTCAATATTTTTTGCTCTATATCCATTCATATGGCGACTTCGAGCTATCATGGGATATATTTTTTATATAAGGAGTGTTATGAAAGACTTTTTGTTCGCTGATTTGGTGAAAAGAAATAAAGTAGTTTTATTTTTACTAAATGCAATCAGAGGAACGAAGCTTCTATGGAACATCGTTTATAAGAGGATGGAATTTTTGGGTCAATATTGCTGTAAAAAACGCTAAAGATTAAATAAAACTAACACATTTTCAGTGTGAACTAGCCAACTAGGTAGATAGATAAAATATTCTTTATTATTGTTACGAGCTTGGGTTTCGTGACAATAAAAACAGCCGATTAATTAAGCAAAAAAATGACACTTTAATAATCAACACTAATTATCACTTTAAACGCACTAATTATAACACACAATCGCACCATTAAACACTTCACTTCACTTAATTCGCAGTTGAAGATCTCTTCCGATGTTCGCTTGTATCGCCAATTCAATACTGACTCAGTCGCGAGCGATCCGCACCTTATATAGTCCCACAGTAATTTCTAGAACCTTCGAGAATGGAAATATCTAGAAAGTTCGGGAACATACCGGTCTCGACTGACTAGGTGTCGAAACATCGAGAATGTTCTAGCATCGAAAAGTCTAGAAAGATCGTGACCCATTTAGTTCCACTACTCGATACTAGATGGCGTTAGTAGTACGTTGTGTACCCGGCATTAATTCTGGCGCGTAACATTATTTAAATGCGTGCAACTCTTTTACACAAACTTAATTCTACAGTCAAGAGGTGGTCTAATCATTGTATTTAAAAAAAAAACTTTTTTTTTCAAGTTTTTCCTTATGTCCACCTAATGAAGAAGGTAGCTTACGTTTAAAACCAAAGTAATATTTATTTCTGTGTTATAGACAGTCTGTTGTAACTATAGAAAAAAAAGAAAAACTTTTTATAAGAATGCAAACACGCGAAACAGCTATTATTCTTGTCACTATCGCCATTCTCGACGACGGTTTTTTTTTCAACTTTTAAAAGTTTTTGAAAGGTCCCATTTTACTCTTTTTAGGAATTTTTTATTTTGTAAAAGAAAGGCTGAAGAGCTACAACACATCAGGCTTTAAATTACTGATCGAGCTATTCAACTCTTGCGTCCGATTGTGTTATTATTGGTGTAAACATTGCAATGTAAAAAATAACAATGAACTCGTACGATATTATTATCCTCTCTCAAACTCATTGTATTTTTTCCAATAAGTACTATTATTTTACTGAATTAGGCCATCCAATACTTTCCAAAAACGCGTTATAAAAATAGGGCTATAAACACAAAAATCGAAAGATAGCAAATCAAATGGAGATTCAATTATAGATTAGCCCTTGTATCGTACCACATTCACAACTCTGGGACACGTGAATAAATAAACACAATTACTGCACACAAAAGAGTAATCCCTATTGATTTCGTTCGCAAAATACAAGTTCGCCAATGAAATCGACTCGATTATGAAGGTTCATTTTGCTAAAATCGGACACCGAATCGAATAATTTTTTCGTCGATTTTTTCTGCGCTACAATAGCTAGCAGTAACAATAGACATACATCAATTCGAGTGTCAAAAACTAACATCTGCGCGTTCGTTGTAAACAGAGTAAAATAGTGGGGTCCTTGGGTGCCCCAGCCTCCGAAGGGGACCCTCAGCCTCATGGGCAAGCCTGTGTTTATAGCTCATTATTATTGTGCGACGCTTTAGAATAACTGCAAATGACATACTCCACCTATTATTAAAATAAACCGTAGGTTAGTAAGGGCTTTTGTTTCCGAAAATTTTAAATAAAGCTCGTGTGTTGGTGAGAAATTGCAGTGGGTGGGATCGAACGTCGCCTTTCACGACGCTTGCCCAACACGCCACTGCATAAACACTTGAAATAAGTGTTTACACAGTAATTTATATTGTAAGGGTCGATGTGACGAGAAGTAGCTGTGCTAATGTTCAACATCAAGACAAAGAATCCGGTAGTTTTTTGCAATAGCAGACATGACGATGTATTTTGTGTAATTATGTTTGTTCCGACCAAAAACTCTTAGGCTAGAAGTTCTACTGTGATTTAAAATGAATAATAGTAATCAATCTAACCACTTGGTTGTCAACAGGTCCAGTAAACGGTGGCATGAACGATGATTACGTCAGCACCGGGGAAGCGCCCTACATTATAGAACAGCCAATCGACGTGACTGTAGCACGCCATCAGCCTGCAACACTGAACTGTCGTGCCGGAGGCTCCCCCCCTCCCACCATCCGATGGTACAAGGGAGGGGTACTCGTCGTCTCAGATACCCACAGAAGCTTACTCCCAGCTGGTGGGCTGTTCTTCCTCAGAACTACTCATGGAAGAGCACATTCAGATGCTGGCGTTTACTGGTGTGAAGCCACCAATCCTTACGGCACAGCAAGGAGTCGAAACGCAACGTTGCATGTAGCAGGTAACATTTAATTATTCAGTAATTTTGTAATTGTATCGGTGCTTGCTTTCTTTTTGCACTGGCCACGGTTAATCTTGATTTGCAAGTGGAGCAAACTGTTTAAAAATGTAACAGCTTGAACTTTTAACCTCACCTGGCCTCGGTTGGATGGTCAGTTGTTCGTGTGATGACTTCACCCGTTCACATGATTGCGTAGTTGCTAAGGCGTGTAAAGTGCAAATGTGGGTTGTCGTGGTCCTTTTTTGCCGTGGGGTAACCCGTCAGCGATACTCTCGGCATTAGGGTTGGTCAAAATCTTAGAAATCCGTTCTCTTTTTCTACGTTTAGTTTAGGCCGATATATTAGCCTGCGTTCTTTATACCCATATGTAGGCCTATGAGGAGCTCGTGTCTTAAAAATAACAGCCGCACAGGTCGATCTTCAAGGTTAAGCAACGCTTGCCGAGGTTGGTCTGTGGATGGGTGACCATCTTAACATACCGAGTTTCCTCCGTGCCTCGGAAAGCACGCTAAGCCGTTGGTCCCAGCTGTCATTTGGAGATCTTTGGCAGTCGTAACGGATAGTCAGAAGCCAGAAAAATTGACACCAATCTTCCCAAGGAGTACACCGTGTCACCCAATTAAATGGGTTGGGGAGGTCTGGTAGACAGCAGCTCCACGTAAAATACTGGTATTCAGCTGAATCTGGTTTGACTGGATGCCAACCCCAATACAGTTGGGAAAAGGCTAGGCAGATGATGTAGGCCAATTATTCTCGAAAAAAATGCGAAATCACGTAACAATATCATCTCAGGGACATCCAAGAAATGTCAAAAATGTAAAATTGTGAAAGTATTCTTGCAAGGACAATGTAACAACGAAAGCTCCCTAACAACGAATTGCCTCCCTGGTGCAACAAATTTTTTAATGGGTATTAAAAAATTCCGAAGTTATAGTATCTAGACTAATACATCTACTTGTTTTTCTGTAGTACTCCGTGAGGAGTTCAGACTGGAGCCGGTGTCGACGCAGTCAGCGCAGGGCGAGACTGTGATACTAGAATGCTCTCCACCGCGAGGATCACCAGAACCTACCGTCTACTGGAAGAAGAACGGCCAGATGCTGCATTTTGATGGAGACTCCAGGTTAGTTTGCAATTATTTGACTTTATAAAAAGTAATAAAAACAAAAAAAAACATGAAAAAGACGTCAAGCTTAACTTCAAAATCTGACAATAGTAAGCGTTTAATGGTAAATCGCAGCTTAAACTTAAACTTAAGCTTGCTTTACGTTATTCATTTTTTTTGTATTTAAGCCAAAAATCTATGAGTGTTACATAATAGTTACCTACCTATTTGATAATACATTTACTATAAGTAGCTCATGGTGTGTAAAACATACTTAAGAGGGCGCATTCCGTTCACTAGCGCCGCCAATTGTTTTTTATTAATCGTGGTAAAGGAGAATGCCCACGGCACTATGGACAAATCTTAGAATAATAACGCATAGAAACCTAGTACGAGTGCAAAAAGTGAGGCAACTAAAACTTAGCCTAATCCGTCAAAATTAGCCACCAGGCCGTCAGTACTCAATGTCACGTTCCGTCGAACACAGCTCGCGCGTAAATAATTGAAAATGACAGTTTGTTGCGTGAAACGATGTTATAGCACATCAGGAAAACAAAAAAATGTGATAAAATAACATTTCACAAATAAGTACTCACATTCTATGCACTATTTTTACGTAAATCGATAAATAAAACAAAAATTCTAATAACCTAACTTGTCATAACACAGTGTTGCTATTTGTGAGGAAAAAATACCCACATTGCTTTCATTCATGTTTTTCATTTTTGTAATTTTAAAATACAATACTTACTGTTAATTCACATCAAACCCGATGTTTTAACATTGTTTATAATTATAACCCATCAAGCATTCTAAACGCATTGAACAATATCTCATTCTTTATGCGATTTATTTCCTTTTATTTTGAAATAAATTGAATTATACCTTAGGAAAAAATATGTCATATTACATGAAAAATCATGTTTACCTCTTCCAGTTCCCAACAACATAAAATACTTGCCTTGATAGCAAAATAGTAATGCGTCTTCCCATATTTTGTGGGTAACGGCTTAGTAATGGTATCACTGAAAGCTATATCTGTGTGCGTTAGAGGAACGTAGACACATTCGGCTCACGCACACAAAGAAAATGAAGTGGACACACGATTTTGCTCGGGTTTTGTTCTAGACGCGGCTTCTATGCGTTATTATTCTAAGGGACAAATGTACTCAATTCAACATTGTTGTGTCTTCATAAAATCATCTTTAAAATACTTGATGGCATGTCTAAATACTACCTCAAAAGATTTAACACAAACTACAATGGCAATTCTGAGATATTTACGAAAATGAAATTACCATTTTGAGGTAATGTTCGACCAAAAATTAGTTGATAAAAGCTATTTAAAAGGGTCTGATTGGGTTTACGGGTGAGCTTGGTATCTTTGAAGCATAATTTGTGTAAAATCTGTAACGTTTTTAACCGACTTCCCAAAAAGGAGGAGGTTATCAATTCGGTTGTATTTTTTTTTTTTTTTTGTTACCTCATAACTCCGACAATTATGGACCGATTTGAAAAATTCTTGTTTAGTCTGAAAGGATATACTTGCAGATTGGTCCCATTTAAATCATATCAAAATCGGTTACGAACTTTGGATTTTAAATCGAAATCGCTGGAATTTGACTATTTAGATGATTATTTGATAATCGAAATTGCGTATTTTGCTTTTCTGCGATTTTGTAGTGGTGTTGTTAGGTGTGGGGCACCACTAAAAAGTGAAAAATAAAAAACTTTTTACAAAAAAATACAACCGACTTGGTGAGGTAAAAAAATACAACCGAACACTTGGTGAGACTCCGAAGACTTGGTGAGGTAAAAAAATACAACCGACTTCCAAAAAAAAACACTACAAAGTAAAAAATAACTTTTATTTCGGAAGTCGGTGTTTTTGTTAGTTTCTTCGTATTTTGACACCGACTTCCGAATTTAAAGTTATTTTTTACTTTGTAGTGTTTTTTTTTGGAAGTCGGTTGTATTTTTTTACCTCACCAAGTCTTACTGATTTAGATTTTGCGCATTTTTAAATCTCATGCCCGCGTTTCATGAAATTGCAAAGCATGGAAGAAATCATTACTAAAATAGTCAATCACTCAGTGTTATTGTCTAGATCCTACTCAAATCATAGATGTAGTTGGTATCATGAAATGGTCTTAGTAAGTAGAGAGGGAAGGTAAAACACACAACACCAAATACAACAAATAAAAGAATGATTATTTCTTAAACTTGTATTGTATTCTTCTAAAAATATGTTATCCAACAATAGTGCTGGAACACTAACATTGTCATAACGTGCCCAGCTCAAATACCACATTATGCACATTACATGCACACATCAACCTACAGTTCTTTTTCCCACAAGGCAAGAACAATAGTATCCTACTATAGCGCCTAATGTATCTCATAAATTTTCATCTTTATTTACTAAAATATTATGTTCTACTAGACACATGCCTCGATTTTATTCTTCCTCTTACACACTTGACTTGACACAGTTATTACTAATGCAGTCATTTTCGTACATAGTTTTTATTGTAATTTGTGTTTTAGTTTCCAATAAATATTATCTTATCTTATATTATCTTATCTTACTAAATAATTATTAGTTCCCAATACTAAAATTCTGTGCAACTTCATTCTTAAATGATACTACACACAATTCGTTCATATCCTCGAATACACTTAAGTGATTGAAAAAAAACAATCCTAGTAAATAAGTTAGTTATTACCAACACATCAGTAGCAGGTTTCTACCTATATAGGTTATGTTACAATCCGGTAACCCAACGTTGAGTTGAGGAACTAACACACAGACATGGATTGTACTTGTGTCCTCTAAGATTTGTTATATGGTACGTAAATATAAAGCGCAGTTCCTAACTTAAAAAAAATCCTACTACGTTAAAAATACAATATGCATTCTTACCGGTGTTGGTGAGATCCAGACTCGTAAAATGTCCATGATGTTATTCGGAATCTCCGACAACATGTGTCTGCGCCTAAGTGGCGTTAATCTCAAAGAGCAGTTGAGACATTGCATCACAGTCGCACTCGCCATGATCACAACTCAAAAAGTCCGGCTTTTAGTATTATACAATACACACGGTGTAGTGGCGTTAAAAATATGTTTATTTTCAATGGATTGGCAGCAGTAACGGAGGAACTAAAAGGGTTGACTCGAAACACAACGTACCAAAACCAGCAGAAATAACAGTATTGTATTGCAAAAATGTGACAGACGCGCAATAAACGTCAAATAAGGTTGTACCAATACTGATGAAATATCGATTTTTGATCTATTTCCGTAAACCAGCCAGTGGTATTTCACAAATACAACTTAGCGCCGATGTCGCCGTTTACAACCAACTGATATTGATAATGCCAGCAACAACTTGTGATTTAGAACTCAGTTATTACTTTACAAGATTGAACAATCAATACAAAATTGATATCATTTTACTTTATGTAGGTAGGTACGCACATTACCCGCAGTAGAAAAAATGGACATCCCTAGTATTGACAGTCGGTAGTAAAACATGGCGTACTATAACGTCGGAAACATAAAAGTACTAATTATTTTTAAAAAACTATCCCATTTTAAATATCAATCAAAATCTTTTTTAAAAATATATTTTTATTTTATATATTTCATGCCGTTCAAGGTTTTGAGACACAAGTAATTTATCAAGAGTACTGTTAATGGGCAATCTCTTTTAAAACACGTAGATAAAAAAAAACTTTTTACAAAAAAAAATACAACCGACTTCCAAAAAAAAAGCACTACAAAGTAAGAAATAACTTTAATTTCGGAAGTCGGTGTTTTTGTTAGTTTCTTCGTATTTTGACACCGACTTCCGAAATTAAAGTTATTTCTTACTTTGTAGTGTTTTTTTTTTGGAAGTCGGTTGTATTTTTTTGTAAAAAGTTTTTTATTTTTCACTTTTTAGTGGTACCCCACACCTAACAACACTTTTCGATTACTTGGATGACATAAAACTATCATACAAGTAGACGAATTCCAGCTATTTCGATTTAAAATCCAAAGTTCGTAACCGATTTTCATAAAATTTAAATGGGACCAATCTGCAAGTATATCCTTTCAGATAAAACAAGAATTTTTCAAATCGGTTCATAATTGTCGTAGTTATGAGGTAACAAACATAATAAAAAAAAAACATACAACCGAATTGATAACCTTCTCCTTTTTGGGAAGTCGGTTAAAAAAAGCTCTGTAGTGTTTTAAAGAAATGTATTTATTATTTTTTGAGAGTTATGTTTTGTACTTTAGTACATAAATAGTTGCCAAATTCGATTTTTTTGCTAAAAGTGGCCACTTTTAGTAATAATTGCCGTTTTGGCTATATAACCATGAGTTATGTATTAAAAATAGCTCTCAAAAATAATAGATACATTTCTTCAGAACACTACAGAGCGGTTTTTTATCTACGTGTCTTAAATTTACCATAATTAATAAAAAACGATCGGCGGTGCTAGTGGACGGAATACACACCCTTAAGTAATCCAGAACTAATCTAAATTCAAAGTCAACTTCAAACCGCATAATTTCAACAAATGTAACATTAAATGCAATTCCCAACTTACAACTTAAAAGAACATGAAGTTTTCCGAAGTTACGGCGTCTGTGATAAAGGGTAGTTTGAGGCAAATTCGAGGGAAGCAAGTGCTCATAGCAGCTAAGTGGGATGGTGGAAACATGATAGTCTTGAATAGCTACTCGAACAGTCGTTTGATATCGGATATCTTCATACATTCTACCGCACCGTTCAGGACTCCAGACATGGAGTAAGTACAAATTGGAATGCTAATGTGCAGTCATCGAAATTAATAGCAAAGTTTGTTGCAATGCGCTCTCAATTAGATTTCGTATTCCTATTTTACGTAGGTATTACTGATTTTCAATGATTTAATAAAGATTCCATTGCAATGAAGTAACCAAGAAAAATTTTAAAGTGGTGGTTTTCTATCATCAACTTGGACTTTTCATCATATACGGAACTGACATCATCCTCTACCTAGCCTTTTCCCAACTATATTAGGGTCGGCTTCCAGTCAAACTGGAATCAGCTGGAAACAAGTATTTTAAATGGAATGGCTGCCTACATGATCTCCATTTATTTTTTGTCTAGCTAACAATCTAGAGATCAATACGGAACTGAAATGCGCATCCGAAATGTTAATCTGCAACAGTTTGCCTTTTTGACAATATGTAATCTTTACCGCTAAAATATCACTTTATCAAATAAGTTTCTTTTTAATGAAAAGTTCCTTTAGATAAAAAGGATTTCTTAAAAAAAGGATTTCTCTTGTGATCTTTAAATAATCCTTTATAAATCAACCCACTTGATTTTTGTAAGTGGTATCAGTATCTATTAGCACTCCATTCTCGTGACTCAGTGTTTATGGGCAATCAAACTAGGTACTAATTTATGCGGATCTTAGCTGCGGGAGCGAACATTCTTTTACGAGCGGGACTTTGTAATGGTCGCAATTAAGTGTCTGAGAATATTTATAGAGCCTTTGGAGACCTGATTAAGATATGGAGACAATGATTTTGCTTTCATTTTGTATATAAGGTTGAAGCTTGAAAACATTTTATTCAGTCCTAAGTTCTGTAAAACTTTTTCAAATAAATTATCGACGTTTTCTCTCTTTCAAAACTCTTAGCATTTCAAAGTAAAACTAACAAGCTCAACATTGTTTAAAAAAGAGATAAATCTTAACGCGCTGAATTGAATCTCGCTCAAAAGTTATATTGCCAATTTTCACTTTGCTCTCTATGAATTTTTATGAGCTTCACATCTTGAGGGCGCGCAGTTACGTATGGTGGAGCATAAAAATAATTAACAGCCGTACGCAGAGAGGGAGGTACATCAAAGTTATAAAAGAAGGGGATATTTGAAGAGCTCGACAAGCAATCAAGTAAAAATCTCAATAGTTCTGACTCACCGGACCCTTTATTAAATGTTAATTTCTCATTGAAATATTCCGCCCCACATTTGAATGACTTTGTTACTATGCACTTTGTTCGAATGAATAAATAGCTTCATTATTAATATTGGAACAATTGTTTGCTTCCAATGCTAAACTGTGGTGCTTTATTACCCCAGGATGCATTTAGTCGACGGTGGCAACCTCGTAATACAAGACGCCAGGCAAACCGACGCCGGAAGATATCAATGTATCGCGCGGAATGCAGCGGGAACGAGGGAATCGGCCGTAGCAATGCTCAGAATACACAGTGAGTAACAATTCATTTCGTACCTCGAATTTGCAACTAGCAAAGATTTGTTGAATTCAATTCATAACTCTGTAATTTCTGTTTGCGACTCGACGTTTGTGAGCCGTTTCTCGCGAACACCTCTTTTGTCATGTAATTCAGAGAGACATTTCTCACTGCACAGTTAAGCCGTACTTAATCACGGGCCCGGAGGACGTTGTGGCACAGACTGGAGGCAGCGTCACATTCCAATGTCGGGTGGGAGGGGACCCCCTCCCGGACGTGCTATGGCGGAGGACCGCTGGAGGTGGAAACATGCCACTCGGCCGCGTCAAAGTTCTTGACGACAGGAGCCTGCGACTCGACAACGTTATTCTAGGGGACGAGGGAGAGTACGCTTGTGAAGCTGACAATTCCGTAGGCGCTGTGAGCGCCAGTGGATACTTGACTGTTTACGGTGGGTTTTTACGTATACGATACGAAATGAATAATACGTTTTCTTTCATTCTGATAACTATCATACTTTAATTTAATGTTTGAATTACGTTCCATGAAATTAATATTGTGTATTTTTTCGTAGATCCGCCGTCAATTACATTAAGACCAAATTCAGTTAATGTTGAAACCGGAACAATGGCTACATTTACATGTTCTGCTACTGGAAGACCAGAACCGACCATGTTCTGGAGTATAGAAGGCAATCGAACAATCATATTCCCCGGTACATCCAGAGGCAAATACCACGCAACGACAGTACTAGATGGGGTGACTGTACTAACAATCAACGACACAAATAAAAACGATAGTGGAAACACGATAGTTTGTTCGGCGGTAAACTTCGCTGGCAGCTCGTTTGTCAGAGGGAAACTAACCGTGACGTCAGACGATGACCGCCCACCGCCAATCATAACAAACGGGCCCTCTAACCAAACGTTACCTATAAAATCGATGGCAGTATTCCCCTGTACAGCCGTCGGCGCACCTGAACCAATCATCGCCTGGTATTTCGAAGGGGAAGCATTAATACAAAATCATAGACGGAATGTTACTAATGACGGTACTCTCATATTGAAAGATTTGGACAAAATAGACAGCGGCACATATACGTGTGTCGCTTCCTCGCATCACGGAAAATATGTGTGGAGCGGCGTGTTGCTAGTGGATAGTCCGATCAACCCAAATATACACTTTTTTCGAGCTGCCGATGTGTCTTCATTACCCGGACCGCCCACAAAACCTCTAATATACAACGTCACAGAAACTAGCGTCACAATAACATGGAATCAGAATAATAAAATAGGATCGTCGTCCATACTTGGATATCAAGTGGAAGTATTTTCGAGAGAAACTTTATCGGGGAATAGCACTCCACGGAATTCAAGAGGTTGGGTAGTATTGGCGAGGCGGGTCCATCATGCTCAATTCGTAGCAAAATCTTTAGTACCTGGGGTCACTTATATGTTTATAGTTCGGACGGAAAATTCCCATGGGCTATCTGGACCAAGTCCGGTGTCCGATGCGGTTACTATTGGTGACGATGCAAACTCTTTATGGGAGACGGGAGTATTCTCGAATAATACAGAATTCAGAAACAACATTCTAACCGACAATATTGTAGAACTGATTGAAGCAACTCCAATCGACTCAAAAACTATAAAGCTCATGTGGGAAATACTGAACTTTTACTACTTGGAGGGCTTATTCATATATTTCAGACCCCTAGACAATATAACGACCGAGTATGAAATGAAAACTATTTTGCATTCCAACGATGTCTCCGGATATGAAATAACGTCTTTGAGAAAATACACAAAATACGAGTTTTTCCTCATACCCTTCTACAAAAAATTTGAGGGGAAGCCGTCAAATTCCAGGGTGGCTCAAACTTTGGATGATGGTAAATACCTAGATTATATATTTGCATTTTATATCTTTACAGTACCTTTCACATTTTTGCTAACATTTTATTATTTTCACAGTTCCTGACGGTCCTCCAATTAACATGGAAATGTTCATTTTAAATACCACCACAGTTCATTTGAAATGGTCCCCTCCGGAGGCCCATTTACAAAACGGGATTATTACTGGTTACAACGTACTGGTTAATTGGTTGGACATACCTGCGAACAAATCCATGGTGGCTATCAACACGACCGTTCATCAAGCCACCAGTCTAATTATGACTAATTTGACGTCTGGTGTCAGCTATTCGGTGCAAATTGCCGCCGAAACTATCGTCGGGTTCGGACCATTCAGCCAAAAAGTATATTTAAATATCGACTCTCGCTCCGTTGGACTCGACCCTTTATCCAGGTAATTCCATTTCCCAAATAAAATCCACAGAATATAATCGCAAATGAAATGTCATTACATGTAACATCGGACGGACGTTCTGACGTATTTATTTTATTTCAGATATCCGATAAACGGGGAGGTGTCTATAGTGGCTGGGGACTTTGTTATGGAAACATGGTTTTACTTTTTGATTGGTGCAATTGTTCTGTTCAAAATAATTGTGATTGGCGGCATTATTTATGTGCGGAAGCACAACATTTTCGCCAAAAAGTCTGCGCTCCCTAACATTTATGGTAAGTGTCAGTCTACATTGTGGAGTGCTGAGTGCGCCACCCTGTACAACAAACATAATAATAAATGTTCTGCATATATCTTTGATTGTTCGGAGCGGATCGCGTTCACATAAAACAACCAGCGACGCTAACTCGAAAATAAACAATTATTCAGCTTATCTCGAAACGCTATTTTTTCCGAGGAATCAGCATCAGAATTTCAAAATTAAAAACATTCCTCGGGTGTCGTGGGGTGGTGCAGGGCGCGAGCGTTTGTTTGATGGAGGCTTTGCCATGCGACGGTAAGGGAGGGGAGCTAGATTACTTTCGAGTTGAAAGGTAGCGCGAGCCCTCTCGTGAGCGCAGTGGATCTCTTTCACTTTGCATTCACGTTCGTGGCACAAAGGAATGATACAAATCCGAGAAATAAAGACCCAGTAAATGTAAATGTTTTCTATTTTGTTTTCTCCGGGCGATTCGTTTGTTGACTCACCCAGTTACCTTTAAGCCAATTTCCCTCGCTTTGTTTGTTTTATATTGCGTTTTACATCTTTTAAGTATTCAGTAAACGAGATCATTTGCATTGAGCTTATGAAATGATTGTCAAACGGTATTATAATGAAGGATATCCTTGGTGTGCCTAATTCGAGATGTTGTTTTAGATTCCAACGGAACAAGTTTAGTGACTCAAATGAACATAAAAGCCGCAGTGTCTTTGTCACATCCTCTCAGCAGTTGCTACAATAAGAACACGGTGACTAAAACTGAGTCACTGTTGTGGATGGAGAATCAGCCGGGATTATGCATGTCCGGCACTCAAACCAATCAGAGCAAAGAGAAAACCAACTCCGAGTACGACAAAGTTGCGCACCAATTACCTGAATATGCTGAAGTGACGTCTTCACGAGCAAATGCAAATGAATGGAACACAAGTAAAACTGCAACTTCACCGGCGGCGTATGCCTCGGTTACTTTAGTTGCCAATACCAGGCAATGTGTGAGTTCATTGGTAAGTGTCCAATTATATAATGTTCTCGATTTCGAAAATTTGAAGCTCAGCCAACTCGGAGTTGGTGCCATTTAATTTATTCACTCAACTGTCGAATCCTCAAGTACTTGTGAAGTATCTCTTGTTTGAGATGTAATTGATGCCTGTAGATTGCCAAAACTTATCTTAATAGCAAGCAATTGTATTAATTTGAAGTATTCATCATTGTTTGTGTTTTCTACAGGGCTGGTTTCCTCCGACCGGTAAGAACGTTGAATCCTTCGACAATCGGTATGCTCCTGAAGAAGAAATGTATCCAGCTAGCAACGGAGGGTACTATAACAGAAATGTGTACAGTGAAAAATACTTCCAAGGTCATCCAAATGTTCTGAAGTTTTACGACTTGCCTTCTTTAGAGAAAACACAGAAGGCTCAGATACGATACAATCAAAGCTTAGACGACAGAAAAGGTGACATAAACTCAAAGACTGATGCAACACAATCGCTCATAGGTCGTACTTATGGGATTAGTTCTAGAAAGAATTCTGAAACGGAATCGACGTACAGAGCATTTGGCGAAGAAGAGACGGATGAGGAGAATTATCCAGAGGATGGTGGTTATGATGAGTTGCAAGCGATGCAGCCGCAGCGGCAGAGACCACAGCATCAGTACGAGAGGCCTAATTTTGACAACGATGCGACGCGGACGCTGGCTCGGCTGACGTCATTCAGGCAGGGACAGGGGCTGTCTGGTGCCAAGCCGTCTCTGGCGCCCTCGCAACCGCCCCCCGCGCCTCACCCCCGCGTCGACTCTGTGACTCGGTAGTATCACGCCTTGCCGGTTTTCGGCGACCTGTGCCAAACGGACGTATAGACCGATAATCTTTCCTAGTAGTGTAGTGAAATCACTGAGATCGCAGTTCTTCCTCACGTTGTACAGTTGCAGTATACTCGTGTAAAAGATCGTGATTGGTTTATTTTTGAAGATAAAAGTGACAGTGAGTGATTTTAGTTCTGATTTCTGCGGACTACAAAGGCCTAAAATTGTGATTAAAAAGTGACTGGCCTATTATGTTACAGCGCACAATAACTGACAGTGATTTATCTAAAATTTCTTATAATATATTTTGAAAGTATTCCTAGTCTGTGTAATTATAGATTATTGTAAATTATGTAAATAACTATTATTAATTTAACGAATACGAATAACGTTCTTGAAGTAACTTGATGAAGTTAAATATCAATTCTAATAAATGTTTACAATGTTATTATTAGAATTGGAAATTCAATTGATATGTCCGTCTGAATATCAATACACGAATTTGTAATCCTATATCATTAGTGTAAGTATAAGAAATAAAAATAGAAAGAACAAATTAACGCTTGGCAATAATTTGAAATAACATAACCTTATTAAAATGATTCATAGCATTGTAAATAATAATATTTATAGACTTGAAACTCAAATAATAGAATTTTGTTTAATACATGCATTTAGAAAACAATAAAAACTATGTTATAAGTTCTATTAACTGTATTTAATTAGTATTATTATTTAGTTTATTTCACGTGCCATAAATAGGAATCATAGCTAAATAATAATAAAGTAACATTGGAGTTGTGAGATAAAATTCAAATGAAGCTTTTACAAAACTAAAATTATAATTTACGTAAGATCATGTGATATGAGTTTATATAGCCACTTGTTATAATATTAAATAGCACGACTTGTATTGCATATCAAATGTATTAGTCATGTAATAGTTAAAAATGTTATTAATTAGGACGCTTCCATATCTGAGAAAACAAAAATATTATAACGTGTATTAGTCCTTCATTTTGTAAATAATGTAAAATGGAGTTGACTCGCCTTTTATACTTCAAATTAAATGTTTCAACTGTTTTTTTCACTCTGTCGACTGTTAAACGAACTATTTTAGGCCGAGATCAGAAGATCGCGAGTTGTGGTGACAGGAACAAACGGTGAAGACATTAATCTAAATGAAGAACGCTTACAAAATTCTTCAAAGCACGTTTGTCAAGAAACTTCTCCAGTTGTCATTTAAATTGATGTTATTACTGACCGACTGGGAGAGTGTCGCCACTTGCGTTCTTGTGTCCCTACCCTTATTTAGATACCTTGCTTTGCTATGTACACCAAATTCATATAAAGTAGAGTTTAGACTGCAGGTTCTTAAACAGAATTCTTCGTAGTTCCTATTTTCGCACTTTGTTCAAAAGTAATAAAGGCAATAGGCATTTCACATAATTATAATACTAAAATAAAACATTTTTATTATTATACGTGTTTATTAACGCTGTTTTGTTACAAATATTGCAAATTACTAGAAATTAAACGACTTTGCTTATGGATCAAAGAAATCTCGAATCATAATTTTCCAGATCATAAAATGTTAAGTTATGTTACGTTTTGAGGGTCTATCTACACATTGGCGTTTGAATTGTATTTTTTTTTTCTATAAGACCCCAGAATAAGTTCGAATGCAAAATGCATTTTTAAAGAACGTACCTACGTAATTTAAAAAATATTATCTAAAATGTTTCAAACATTAAGTAAGCTACTGCTAACAAATTTTCTCCGTATATTTGAAAGGAATGAATCACTTATATTAATTATTTCTAGTAAAAGAATCAACGAAGATGTGTAGAGCGATCTTAATTCAATTACCAAATTAAGCATTCGAGATAAAATAGCAAGGTGTCTATTTATGAAAATTGTACTAAAATAAAACATTGTAACAAGCCCAAAGGCCTATTTTTATGTGCGATAAGCTACGACCATACATTGAAATAGACAACACAATAATTATTATAAACTTGATGGATTTTAATTTTTGTATTAGTCTTTGGATACCTATTTTTTAATAAAATAATTTAAATACTAATAATATTGATTTTTAATTTACCCAATACCTACTTGATTAGCAAAAATAAAAGTATCAAAAGTCAAGAATCTTAGTACCAGAACTCTTTTAACGTCCAAATTTGACATAAAGGCAGTCCTCCAAAACGCCCTCCCGTCACCACTTCCTAGTTCTAGAGCCTTATAGTGCTTATAGTGGCCCGACTTCTAAGAAACTGATCTCTCCTACGTGAAAGCCTAATCATAATGAATACTCTAATAAGCTAGTTGCTAACTTATAAGAGTATTCTACGGCCTGAATTCGCCAACTGCTAAGCATAGGCTTCTCTTTACTTGTGCCAATTTTATAGTATAGCTGACTAGCATGAGAAAAACAAAACTAATACAATAAATCGTTACTGACACAAGTAAATTTGACGACCATAAACTCCTTTGAATAAAAATAAAACCGCTCAAGTGCGAGTCGAGCTCTTACACGAAGGGTTCCATTGGTTGCCTTTTGGTTACACAATCCTAAAAAGTAAGAAATTTCAACTATTGATCCACGAATATTTTTCAATGCGCAGGTAATTACTGTATATGAAAATGAGGCAGGCAACAAGAGCCGTCTGAATTGTGATACCTAGTTTACACTTAGCGTGGCTTATAAAAGACATGATAATTACACTACACAATCAAACTCAGCTCAGCTCTCACATCAGCTCTTACATTTAACGATACTAATATGCTGAAGTATCGACGTCTGCATCGACAAAAGGCAGGTAAGCAAATGTATAAAAGCACAACCACATCTGAACTTCGACGACACGGTTGGCGCAGTGGTTGTCGCTACAGTACAACTCGTGCGGGTTCGATTCCCGCACGGAACTAATATTTGTATGGCGTACAGATAGTTATTCCGGGTCTGGCTGTTTGTGTTTGTGTATTTATGTTTGTAAACATACCCATGAAACAGGAAAAAATCCAAGTGTGGGGCAAAGTTTATAAAAAAAAAAACTATAGTTTAATCACAAATTCGCAAAAAAAACTCCTTAGGTAATTATTTTATTAATAGTATTTTGTTCCGGCTTTGCTCCCGTGACCTATGACAAGCGGCGAGTGTAGTAGTTTCCGTTAGAGATGAGAATTTTCGTTATGGGATTAGTACTTCCAAAACCGAGAAAAGTACTAATGTACAATCAATTCAAGCCCGTCGAATAATCGTTCCTAATTTAAAACAGCATACATTTTGACCCCTAGGGTTGAAATTCTATGCTATTTTAGACCGTTAGCGGTCACCGCAGTTATTCGACAAAACTATTCGGTTGTGATAATGGCCCAACTGTCATTCGCAGACAAACGACCATTTAATACAGTCGATTTTGTTTCAATACATTTTTAAATATCGATTGAATTGGAATCGAATCACTTTCATCACTTTAACACGAGAAACAGTAGAATTGTTTTACTAAGTTAAACAAACATAATTTTCAGACCATCAAAAGAGCAGTGCAGTAAAATGCAATGCAGTTTGTAAGGCAGAATATTTTATAAAATAATGTGACTAAAATATAAAAGGATATAACTAATTTCTTTGGATATTATAATAAATCATAAATAATAAGGACCCTTGATGAAAAATCTCATTAATTCAACTTAAAATCTCATTCGTCTTTTTTTCAAACTGACTTACACATCATTTCCGCATGAATCCGTATGACACCCAAAACACGATTAAAAATATCACTTCTATGCAAACAAACCCGCGGTCAAAAGCCATCACAGCCATCCTTATCTAACTCCCATTAATTAAAACCAATGGTAGGCCAACAAAAGCATTACGTATGAATGAAAATTTAAATCGGGCCAAACATGAGCTCGCTTTGTTTGACGGCTCATTCAATTTATGGGTGGAAATCTCTGTCGTGTGTCTCTCTGTAAGTATATTATTGGTATTTAGCAGGCTTGCGGGCAGCCGGCCCGTCTGTAAACGGTAGATAGCTAACATACAGACAGACATACATTAATACACATGCCGATTGGATTCCGCTTTGTCTTGTAGTGCGGGGCTGTTGCAGTGTAAAGTGATGAGGGTTTGTATCGGGGTGGATGTTTATGATATTTTTAATTGAGTACGTCAGTTTGGAGTTTTTAAATAAAAATAATTACTGTTGATCTATTTTTCATCTTACTGCGAAAGAAGACCAATAGTAATACGTACACGTTATGTAGGACACAACGATTTAATAGCAGCTTATTGTTGAGAACCAGCCAGAGACAGAAACAAGTGGAGAACTATCTACTATACGTGAGCAAGTAATGCAGAAGGGAGGTCATCACCCTTAGCACTGAGGAATACGACGCTAGAAGGATCCCTCCTCCTTGCGTCATATTCATCAGTGCTGAGGATAGTATCTGGTGGGGCGTGTAAATAGCCTACACCTTTGAGCGGGTTTTAGAACCTAAGTTTTATGTGTCATGGCGGACCTCAAAATAATTTAATTTCCTTATTGATGAATCCTCGACAAACCACCACCAGCGAATTATTAGCAGCAAAACATGCCCACGTACCTTGGCAATCCAGAGATCCCACCCAGACCCATGGAGATGTGTCTCGTTCATCCGCGTGTGATCACTTGGGCTACCGGCCGGCGAGCCAAATCTTCTTAAATCCACCGGTGGGATGGTTGAAACTCGAAAAATCAACACTGCACTATAATTTCTCAATAAAAGCACAAATACAGGTCCATTTATTTTACGAATATCGTCAAGTTTTCACCAAAAAAGGAATTTTTGTAGCGGAGCGTTGAGGCGAGCTCTGACCGACATATTCGATCGGTTCCAGAAGACTGACAGCACTCGCTAACGCCATCTATAGGCCCTTGCGAGAAAACTCAAGAAAGCTTCCGATATGTGGGCGCTGCATCAATAAAGGTAGTGCGAGGATTCATCAATTGAGATGGAGAAATCCTAAATTATTGTTATTTTATTTTTCATATTGAAAAGGCATTGACGCTTCACCAGTATCTACACGTAGTGTTACGAGTAGGGTAAGATACAGCGATTTAATAGCAGCCATCACTGGCTATATCTATGATCCCTACTAATATTACAAAAAGGAATGTAAGTTTGTTTGTTACGCTTTCACGCAAAAATTACTTATCCGATCATCATGAAACTTTGTACACATATTTTTGGAAGTATTAGAAGTAACATAAGGTACTTTTTATTAAAATAAAACTAAGCTAGTAGTAAATATGTCTACTATTTGATTGACTTTTAGCAGGTAAGCGATATACTGACGATCGAGTAGTATCGTATAACATCCAAGACCAAACTATATTTTACTAGGCAGGTTTGAAACCACTATAATATTTACTATCCACTTGATGAAATATGTACAAAAGTGAAGTCAACTTTCTGGCAAGTCTTCAAGAAGACAAGACGGAAGATATCAAGATATACACATTCAATTTTTTTTTTTTTTTTTTTTGAGAAATCAGTCTTTATAATATTTTGCTTAGGATGGACATTTCAAAAATCCGTAATAGCATGGAACTTTTAATATTAGGTATGTAGTTATCTGCAGGTATTATCTAACTATACGTCATGGTTGCAAGGTATTTAGTGCAGCTTGTCGGTTAACAGCTTGTCTGTAGCTTGCAGATAACTACGCATGCCTCTTGGATTCCATGTTGTCTTCAGCGGTTACGATGCTACATCTACACCTTGGAATGATGTAAGGAAATAAGGAATGTTTTTGAACGAATATCAACAATATCTTTTTTGGAATTTCTCTGAGAATCAAAATGACTACCTAACTTAAAGTATTTTAGTCAGGAATCAAACCCAGGATCACATACTTGTATCTTATGAAGCAGTTTACTAGTAGATCAATAAACTGAACTATAAGTACAAACATGTATTTATCACTATTTCCCAAAAGACATAGTACGTCCAACACAACATACTGCAGTTCACAAACATTCAAACAACGGGCGAAATCCGTCCAACTCGAACCGATAAACTTTTTACAGTGAAGTAAACGTATGAAAACACGCGAAGTTTTTCTCTTTCGTTCTACTTTCATACCCACAGTACAATAGGTATCCCGCCGGTGTGTGCTACGCCGCGGGTGCTATTTTAATTTTCCGCCAGCCTGAAAATTTACACGAAACGAATGAACCATCTTTTTTAATGAGCTTTAAAAGTTAACTGATCATGGAGGGTAGAGTGCTCGAGAATATATGATTGTGGAGTGACTACCTCCACTATTGCGCACTTTTCTATTGTGTTCCTGCTCCATATTTTTGTGGAATCTAGACTGTGTCAGCTGCAATGATTTGTGGGTTTGTTGCTGCTATTTTGTGGGTGGAACCTCAGTTATGTATTGAGATTGGAATTTCTATCGCGAAGCTGATATTACGTAACGTACATGTAGTGCATTGAGTGTGTGCAAATATTTTGAAAGAAAAAGGTAATGAAGTTTTGAGCTTGGTTTGGCTAAAGAGATAGGGAAGTCGAAAAATCGATACATGGATTGTATTGTAGATGATAATTTTTACGAGAAGGGTTCACCGACCACATAAACATTGGGATGACGACGATTTATTCCCTTTATGTAAAAGGCAATAAATCATCGTCATATGATAGTAGAAGATATAATTCACAAAGTCACAACGGTGATGGCCCAACCAACAATAACAGTACTCTCAATAAAAAAGGAGTCATACTCCGCTAAAATCACACAGAACTCACCAAACAAAATAAATTACGCAATTCTGAAAAATAAATCAACTGCCACTCGTCCAGTCAGACGGCAGACCTCAAATCGTCCACTCACGTCAGAGCCAATGACGTATGTAATCAAATTAGGGGTTAATTGCTAAATTAAGTGTCATCGGACTTTGTCCTTTTGCCTGATATATGATTTTGTCAGAAAGGCGTGTGCCCGACCAATTAAGGTAATGGAAAACTGGGCGCTGTGGGAAGTCAGAACCCAATTTGGGAATAAGTGGACAGTTGTAAAACTGATCTGATGAGTTGTTGTCAATCAATTAGTGGTGAGTGTTGAGATTACATATTTTTTTGTTGACTTGTTGATTTTTGTGACGTTGTTATAGTGTAGTTGATATTATAAATACTAGCCTGAAAAACAGTCATGCTATATGCGTATACGTTTAAGAAAAAAATTGAGTTGATTAATTCTTCAAATTAAGAGTCAGACTTTAATAAGAGGGCCAATTCTAGAAGGTAAGCTAAGTTAGGTTAGGTTAAGGCAAAGTGTAGAGGGCCCTGTAGAAGGGCGTAAGTACTTACTGACCTTTTCTGATATGTCCTTGACAATGTCGACAGTGTTATTCTTGCATTCGATGTAATAATGCTTTATTTAACATACACAGTTAGGTACACATAGTTCACATATAATGGGATGGAATTAGAAGTGCGCAAAAAGATCCATGAGATGTTAAAAATATATTAGAAGGATCATTGCACGTATCATTGTATGGTTTCGTTTAACTGTGCTCACAAGAAGTTATGATTTTTTCTATGTAGTCTAAGTATTAATGGCACTCAGATACCTGTTTCATATAAGTATAATTTCGAAAGTACAGTATTTTGTTGTTTCATAATAAGAAGATATAAAAAAACGCATAAAATAATTGAAATGCATTTTTTTTGCGGAAATAGTTTTTAATGATTAAAGGTTTTCGTCATAAATAACAAAGGCAGTTCATAACAATGGCCAATTTTTTATTCGTTTTGTGTTAGGTACTTTAAGTATAAGTTAGAACAGGAAATGCAATTTTCAGTCATGCGTTTTAGAGCCTATTGTTAGGCCCATTTTGTTTAAAGCTAGGTTCAGATGGTCAGGTGGCAACGTGTGTTTTTATGGAGCATGCAGTGCGTTCATTAGTGAATGAGTATTTTATAAACATTAAGTTTATAACTTGACAATTGCCTGCAGTGCTATTCTGTAACAACATTTTCGTGTCTCGACAGCGGAATCCGAGGTGAGTTTCAAATTCGTATAAATATAAGACCTTATGACGTGTGAAATAAAGTTCACTTTGTAAGCTTAGTCACTCAGGTGAAGTCGATATCGAAATGGTTATTTACAGAATAGACTAGCTGTTCTCAAATGAAGTCTCTAGAATAAGTACATCCAACAAAAGTACATATTTTTATAACAAAGCAAGTAAAATAATACCCTACAGCCTACGTGACGTTGATGGGACTCTACATAGGCCAAGTTAATTAGAATTGAACATTATGGTCATGCTAAGATTCAGTCAAAATCTTAAAACCATACAGCGGTAATTTTCTTATTAATACACCAATATCCGAACGTATGTAGAAGATACTGTTAGTACTCCTAGATAGAAATACGTACTTTGTTCGTCAATTTTCATGTCCTCGTCCTATTTCTTCAGCTCCTATTTCTGTAGTTGCAACCAAGACGCCAGTTTTAGTAGAATTCAGATATTTCTTTACAAAATCATACATAATCGGTCCGATGTACCGGAGCTGTTATCTGAACTTAGGTAATATCTCTGTACCTGGGCGCACTATAAATAGATCTGTACGCAAAATACACATTCTTGTCCTCATCAAGAGCAAACCTTTGTCGTAGTTCCCCTATGAACCGATTAATAGCTTATCATAATAAAATCCACAGTAGCAGCAACATTGACATCTTTGCCGATACCTTTTACCAATTCCGCAAAAAACTTATGACCCTCATCCATTCGTAACATTTTGATCACGTTTATTGCATTTGTTTTACTTATAATAATATGTCTGCGTATTTTTTTTTCTATGCCAATTTTATAAAATTGACTTTAATTATTAAAATAAGTAATTCTGATGTTGTCACAGTAACTAATAAAAAGTTAAGTTTATTTCATATTATTCTGAATCTAAGGTATGTATTTTTTTATTAATGATTAAGCTGTGTACTCCGTTATGTGAAAAATTCATCATAGTAATAGATGTATACGTTCTTTTATATAATAATATGTTACTAGTGAATAAATCGTTGGAGTACCTTATATAAATAAATAAATAATTTTCTTCGCCTTGCGTCCGTTAGCAGTAAATAATTAACTACCAACTGACAGCAAAAATGGCCATCTTCAAAAAGACCATCCACGAGAGAGAAGACCATCAGAACAAGACACGAAACCATCAAACATTAATCAAACCGTTTAAGCCTCTTTTCCGTCACATCGTTCACATTAAAGAAAAAAATCGTATGCATTTTACATAAAATTTCAAGTCACATATAGGAGAAAGCAGCCACAATATACGGTGGCCCTTAAGCCAAAAGTGCCCTTAATACTGTGTTTAAGTGGGCAAGCTTCAGAAAATGTTCAGCGGCTTTCAGGGCAACACTCGTAAGCCTTTTAATATCGCACCCCTAGACGCGTGCTTATCGGATCTCTTAACTGTTGCCGTTTTTAATGGCGTTTGCAGTTAAATCAGGTGTTCTTTTTGTAAATACTTGTGTGGAGCTACCGTTTGTAGATGCGACTTTGTGAAGATGGGAACGAGGGAACGTAATTAGGAGATTTTGTTGGGTTAAGCTCGTTGTCTTACTGTTTATGTATTCGTCGCATGTTTTTTGTTTGGAAAATAAAGAAAAGTGATATCTAAACAATAGGTGTTTAGAATGATTTTACTTTTCAGCACTGCGGGTCTAAAAAGGCCACTTTAGCAAAATCAGAAAGCACATCATGCTACCTGTCCACACTGTCAAATTTTCTCAATCAAACTTGAACCTATTGCGTTAGCGATAAAGATGAAAATGAAATTTGACAGATTGTTGTGTGATTAATATTATGATTTTAATGATTCTACTAAAGTGGCCTTTTTAGACCTGAGGGCCAATTCAACTTATTTTAGACAACTTACGCATTCGCATGTTAATCATAAACTGTCAAGAAAACCTTAATTTTCATACATTTTTGACATATTGCGATTGAGATGCAAATGCGATGCTAATGTGAACATTAGTAGAATTGGCACTGTGATGTTCTGTCAATCAAAAACTTGTCAAAAATGTATGGAAATTGAGGCGTTTTTGATAGATTACCTACAACTGACATGAAAATTCGAACGTTGCTTAAAAATAGTGTATGTAGTCACCTAGAGACTAGACAATCTGACACTACATTGGCTACGGCGATTATCGAAATTAAAAACGTTTGGGATTGATCATATCGCTCTAGCGTATTTTATTAGGAAAATGTATATGGCTGATAGAAGAAAGATCGATACATATAATCTAGGAGACGTCCAAAAGCCTCCTGCCGGAGGCCCTTGAGTATGGTTTACCAATACGGAACGCCGGAAGGAGGAAGCTGTCACCTCTTTTTACGAAGCAGTAATGCAATCAAAGGAAGAGGACGCGTAAGGGGCAGCAAACATCACCAGCCGCCGCAACAGAAGATGAGAGAGAAAGATAGGTCAATGAGTCGATTACTTGACGTTTATACGTAAACTATGAAGTAAATACTTATGCCATTACAGTTATACACAATTGGCTCGAAACCTTCAGTACAAGCCCCTAAACCTACTGTACATTTAACTCGTATCTAGAACCCTGTACCTGGCACGTCTGTTCTCCTTCTTCCTGTTCTGATAGCCAAAGAATATTCAATTTAATTTATGATGACGCTTCAGTTTCTTTCATCATTAAAATTACCTACATTAAAACAAACTGACGACTCACTTTACGCAGTAAAAGCGCAAGTCACGCCTGCATCACACAATAAAATCCCGAGACGAACGTGTCTCAACTTAATTCACTTAATTCTCACTTGGGGTCACTGTCAAACTAATGTCCATAGGCCTTACAAACACTGCGTCAGTCGTCCAAATTTAATTACGTCACTGCATGCCAAATAGAGATGGGCCGAATATAGTCTTCGCCGACTAGACGACTACGCGAATAATAGGCGCTCAAAATACGCCGACTAATCGCCGCCAGCGGCTTTTCCACATCATCAATCCAGTATGTCGATCTATGTCTATTAATTATTTACACTAATAGTTTGACAGTTCGCTCTGCATACGTATAGTAGGTAACTAGGTAACTTGCAATATATCTGTTTTTTCTTTCATCGCCATCTTTTACCAACAAATCGTTGACGAGTCGCCGACTGCAAATATGTTCGAATAGTCGGCTTTCCGACTAGTTGGTCCATCACTAAAGCCAACCCTTCCAAAGCGATGGGGCCTAACTCTAAAGTTTAATGGCGATATGGCGATAGTCACTCCGCACATGGGCCCGGGTACTTTTGTAATTTTATTAATGACGTAATAACAGTTCTGTCAAACGCATGTGTGTGCCCATGAGCGATAGTGAAGTCGTTAGCTCAGACGGGTTAATATTGGAGGGTTGAATTGGGGATTATCTATGAAATCTATGTGTTATTTGGTATTAAAATGTGGTGTTGAATGAATAGCGTTGGCGTGTGCTGGTTATGTATTGACTTTGCGGAGTTCATAGCTTCAAAAACATGAAATATGAAAGCTTCTTCTATAATTACGTTTTTTGCATCAAGTTTATCATTAGTATAGACAAACAATGCAACTTAAGTACGAATAACCCCTTGTTAGAATATAAGGATGCATTGTATAGTGAAACATAACAAACAAACAAACAAAAAATAGAAAAGGGCTTCATAAAAAGAGAATAAAACAAACATACGATGCAATATGGTGTGAATAGATATTTTTGTCAAATATGATTAATACAGTTCCACTAATATAACTATAACAAACAGTACAATCATATAAAATAAGATTCTTTACTATCATAATAATCAATGACTGGATAAAAAATAAGCAACACAACATAAGTCAGACAAATTCCTTTCATTGTCGTATTTAATTTTCCTTTTAAACCCCTTTCATTCCCTGCAGTGAATCTGGTTTTCTAAAATGATTCCACCTTTACATTGTTGTCTGCATTCTATTGTTTTCAATTTTGCATTGTGTAATTTTCGTGTGCTTACCAGAGCACTTTTTTCAGACACTTCCTTAGTATGATTCCATTTATTTATACCTATGTAAGCTCAAATTAAAAGCATTTTCAATCTATACCATCTATATAATTATATAAAAATGAATTGTTGTTCGTTAGTCTCGCTAAAACTTGAGAACGGCTGGGCCAATTTCGGTAATTCTTTTTTTGTTTAGTTCGCCAGAATACAGGGAAGGTTTAAAAGCAAAAAAATGGGTAGGTAGGGTAGCCAGTTCACGGGAGCGAAGCCGCGGGGGACAACTAGTATATTATAAAAAGCTGAAGAGTGTTTTATTTTGTTTTCTTGAACGCGCTAATCTCAGAAACTACTGGTCCGATTTGAAAAATTCTTTCAGTTACATAGATAGCCCGTTTTTCGAGGAAGCTATATATGATCACGCTAAGAGAAATAGGAGTGGAGCATTGATGGAAAAAGGGAAGCAGACGAAGTTGCGCGGGTCAACTTTTGAATTCTTTAGCAGTAAAGCTAGTAGTACGTGCGTTTGAAATCGTGGACGGCTATGTAGAATAACAAGAAAGAAAGTCTATCTTAGTTACATCAGACATGTTGGAAACAAAGTATCTAGGTAGTACCTAAAAAAAGTAAAATTGTTTTAGAATTACCCATACATTTTCAGGACAACTTGCTTTTCCCTTGTGCTTTACAGCGACCAAATGAACCGTAAAATAACGGACAAATTGCTACAATTTAGAAGTTAGTAACTAAGCACATCACAATAATGGTCAGATTTTGTCCGAGCTCCAGATTAAGCCTAAAATGTTCAGACAACAAGCTTCTAATACTACCAAACTTGATCGTATTAAAGTTTTCCGACGTCAGCTCTGAAATATGAGCACGGAATGGCCCGCTGAAATTTAACTCGGTATCTGATCGAAGTATTTAAGTGGCAAGTAGATTTTGTTACATTAGTTATTTGGGTGGCAACGGAAAATTTGTTGGTTCATTTTGCGGTTGACCGTTTTTATTGTTGAGTCATTTTGGTGTGATGGTGTGTCGCATTGAATTAATTTCGACTTTGAATGATTTGAAGTGAAGAAAGATTTTATAATTTGACTGAACTTGAAACTTTGTGGTCACTTACAATCACCCGAGTGCAATGTTATTCGAAAATAAATTTGGTCAAAAATCATTAAAAAAAAAACAGTCGAATTGAGAACTTCCTTCTTTTTTAAATCGATTAAAAATTAGTAAACAGCTAATTGGCAGTTATAAAAGCCAATAGGATTTACTACTTCGCATGAGTTTGAAACTCATATTACGATTACTCCGTAGGACCCATAACATCACACAAATAAGGCTACGAAAAAATAATCAAAACGACAATATTGCATAACTAAACGCCATTCTTTCCCATTGCCCTCCTTTATGGTACAGTCAGCGTAAACAGAAGCCATCAAAGCACAAAAGACATTCCGCGCAAACTATTGTGTCATCGTACGAAAAATATTGCGTGAATGTCACCAATAAATAGAATATTCTTAGCTGTTACACAACTTTGTCGTTTCCACTATGTCTAGACACGTAAATATGGCATATATTTGCAGCTGGCTGTAATTATTCATTGTAGGAAACTTTGAATGGCGGTGGAACTCCTCATTCTGTAAAACGAGTTGTGTTTAATTCGTTTTAGCTCAGCGCGGTGTGTCTGCCAGATGGATTTTGGTGAGTCGCTATTGTTTTTAATTTTGTTCTGTTTTTTTATTAAATGTTGTGGACGTGATTTCGTTTGTGATTCAAAACGGGTTCACAAGTCATCAGTAGTTGGTTTATTAATTATCCAAGTCATAATATGTGAAAAAATAAGTACCTATCAAACGGCAAAGTCTCGTGTAAAAAGTGCCGTACAACTTAGTAAAACGTGTAATACTAGCATCAAACTGCAGAAAAACGTGCGGTATCATCCCCGCCTTGCGTGTAGCAAAAAATTAATGAGTTAGACGCTCGAAAATCGACTCTTGTAAATTCTTGACCAGCTGATGTCACTATATCCACCCTGGTCAACAAATTCGCTCTCATTTACTACCCCTTTGCTGCACCATACGGTGCGGCACTCTTTTTATTTTATCGTCTTTGATAGACGACAAAATGAGACCCCTTCACCTGATTGATTAACAGAACCCAAACATGAGCTGGCCACAACAAAAAGACGACAATTTGACCTTTCGACCCATGTGAGCGACTACGCTATGCGATGCGATGCGATCTATTTTACATATCTCAGATAGATAGGTATGCTATTTTTCTCTCTGACTAGCTAAGTATAATTTAGCCTGTAATGGTTCAAAAGTATCAACAAAATGACAAAGTGGATGACCACTTCATCAATTCATGTTGCACATTCAAAAACAAGTTTTCCTGAAGTAGTAGAGGCTATGGAAGCTTGATGAAATGCCATTAGATTCAAATATTTAATTCAAAAGGCAAGGTCGTCTGTACGAGGCTTTCTGACGACACTTGACAAAAAAAAAAAATTTGAAGCTTGGTGGCTTCCATTTAATTTATTTATTTTTTACCATAGTCTCCGCTAATAGAATTCCACTTTTTTAGAATCCAGGCTCTAAACTCTAGGGCTCTAGGCCCAAGAGCCCTAGGTTACTATTATTTTAATCGTAGTACGTCGCTTCGTCGCGTGGCTCTCCAGTTGGAACAGTGGGTTACCGTCGCGCGTCGCCGCGTCGGACAGTGATGTCGCGTATAGATAAGTGGTGCGCTATCCATCATTGCATTAGGGGGACGCAATATTCTATTGATTTTTCATGTATTTTTGCAACAACTTCCCTTGTGTATTGTTTTGGAAAATATGAAATAGAAAACTATATGTATATCTATGTGATTTTTTGTTTCTATTGATAGGCCTTCGTTTGACCACCATTCACCTGATGTTAAGCAATGATGCGGTCTAAGATGGAGCACGCTTACCTAGAAGTAACCTCTTCACTCTTGACTTAAAGACTCTAAGATTTTAGCTATCAAGAAACATAGAAACAGGCAGGAACTACCACTTCTTAGCTGTACGCACAATGAATGTATTCCCAAAAAAATTAAAGTAACAAGTTATTTATCATTTAATTATAATACCGAGATTCCCATTGGTTCCGCTTGTCATTTCTCGATTCTTGGCGGCCTTTACAAATTGTTGGAAAACGTCTTGCCAATGGGTACTAAGGTGAATGCTCCAACTAGCCCGCGAAATTCAAAATTTCCTGCGTTTTTTGCAATTTGCAGGCCAGTGCTAGGTTATATGTAGATTAAAATATTATTCGCGGCTGTAAGACGTATGTAGTTACAGAATTATAATCATCAAAATTACCAATATAACCCTCTAAGTTCATACAACTCGATTGAATGACTTTTTCACGAAATAACATTCAATCGAGTTCTATAAATTAGAGGGTTATATTGATGATTCAAATGGTTTTATATAATCCTTTAGATAAATGCTCAGCCACCCGTTTACCATCGTGAACTGTATTTTTTTCAACATACAGCTTCACACTGACCGGCAAATTGCAAAAAACATAAAAAATATTTGAATTTCGCAGGCTACCCTGGAGCTTCTACCTTAACTATGTAGATACTGGGCTGTAGAGATCGTGTAGACAGTCGTTTATTGTAAAAGTTCTGTTTTATTGAATGCATATTTGCTCATTTTGAGATCTTTTCGAGTTCGAAATCATACTTCAAGTAGACTCAATGGTAGCAAGCAGTTAAACTAATAATAGCATACGTATCCTTATTTAAACCACGTATTATCTCCTAAATTAACCACACTCGATAATAGTGTGGTCAAATAGACACAGAATTATCCCAATTAGTGTGATATCGAAATACTATAATCCTATCAAACGTTTAATCTCCTATAACAGTAGGTAAGTTACTAACTTACCGCTAACGGACCGTAATGAGTTTGATAGTACGTATTTAGTTTAATAACGACCACGCATGAACCAAACTTACTTAATGGAAATTTGAATAAGTAAACACAGTTACTAGAAGATAATAATTTGAGTGCCAAAACTTTGTAACTTTAATACATCACTTAAATTGGCAATTGTTAATTAATTTCGTGGTTTTCGTAACACTAATTAGAAATGTTTATCACTGGTTTCCTTTGAAAATCTGTTTCACTTAATTAATTCGGCAAAATATTGCGTATGGGAGAACAGGGAGCTATTTCCGTACGCACATGCTCGGTTCACTCAAATTGGACTAAAATTGTCTCCTAAACACACGAGAATATATTACTTAAGCTCAGCTGCTAATTCTTAATAGTTTAGGCAAATCTGTGTCAAACGGTCCCTGTGTAAATCTCCTATCCCTCTCTGACGTCATCTCGCTTCAAGATGAAAACAAAATGCTGATTTGCATGTGCAAATAACATTGTAGTGAAATCCAAACAGCAATTTAGTAGACAATTGGGGACCAGCTGCGTCGTCCCTTCTGAGTTTGGGGACAAGAATTAAACAATAATTTCTTGCTTCTTCGTCAAGAACTACTGTCAAGGGCTTCATTGTTTTCTTGTTACAGCACCTGATTCGCGAAAATGGTCTTGAGGGGTCTTAGATTAAGCCGGAATTCACGTTAATTTTGAGGAAATTTTAGACCAACAAAAGGATAGCAGATTTTCTTTGTTTAATTAAGTCAGTTATACCTAATAAATAAAATGGTTTCCAGCGGTTTATTATAAATGATTAATTCTCAGAAATCCTATAAACACTTTATCAATAAGATAGGTTAAGGGTACTTATCCTATCTTATTGATGGTAAGTTTAGGTAGTTAACTCAATCAAAACAGTTAAAATTGTGATATAAGTTTCGTTAAAATGAATTATTCGATACATTTTGAGTTGACTATGGCCATACTAAAACATCGATCGAAAACAAACAATTACGATATTTCGGTGCCCGATAATTTTAACCTATGGGTACACAACGGATAAAATAGACTCGAATTAATGAACACGAATAACAAAAGCAACATTTTAATTTACGTTAATCAATAATCTATAAACTCTACAGTCAACAAAAGAGATGATTAATGATACAATCTGCAAACGAAGTCGCACAAATAAAAAGGAATCTTGCAACAATAGTTCTCTATCAAACGCAATGCCGAAAACATAAAACTGTCATGTGCATTATGCACCCAATAAATATTATTCCCAGTAGACACTACTAATGCTATTTAGGCTCTCCAGAGATGTAGGTCACTATGCTATATCTATGATTTTCTGATAACGCTCGAAATACCACTTTACATGATTACCCTAAAGTTCTATTTCCTTCTATCTGAATTTGGGGACACAACGTCAATCAAAATTCAACTTTGACTTGAAAGTTCGAGGTTGGAATTGCATTGACAGTTGTAGGGTATGAAAAAAATTGTGCACACGACCATAGGGTAGCCGATGGTGCATGGATCTATTGCGTGGGGAGTCTAATGGTTTCTGCATTCGTTCAGAAGTACAAAACACGAGTGCGTTTAATTTATGGTCAGAGCAAGAACGTGGGATTATCCATTGTCAACATTATCTTAAATATTTTACGTTCATTTAAGTCTCCTTTTATTTTGTGCAGCTATAAATTTCGCCACAACACAAGATATCGCGTTCAGGGATCGTATGAGTAAACTAACCCTTCGTTTTCCTTGTTTTCTGTAATATATTACTTTGGATAAATATTTATCTTGCATACGTAATAATATTATGATTCTCTCACGTTCTTTCTTCGACCCAGTTATAATTTTGTTGTGTATTCAAATACAAATACAAAATACAAATACAAAATCCTTTATTTCAAATAGACCAGTTTACAGGCACTTTTGAATAGTCAAGGTATGTCAGTCAAATAGATGAAGCTAATTCTGCCGCGCTAGCGACAAGAGTAGCAAGTTATTCTGCAACAAAACAAACTCACCGACCCTATCTCCAGCGCGGCAGTTGCACGTTCCAAAGAGTAGATCCTATGGAGAAGAACGTGCAAGAAACTCCATGGACACTCTTTTAAACACTGCCTTTTTACAAAATCATGGTTAGATTATTTAATGAGTCTATACAATGCAAAGATAATCTTACAATCTTCAGCAGGTCCAACAATGTTTTCACATCTTCATCAAAGTTCGGGCATTTTAGTCGTTGTGGAGCGGACCAGCATTGAGCCAAGCATTTTTGTCGTCAATGTACTCCCCTAATTTATAATATGCTTGTTTGCATAGTGTGCGTTTTACACAGTTTTTAAATTTCGTCTCATTTAGTTCTAGTATATGTGGCGGTATTTTGTTATAAAACTTTAAACAGTATCCCATGAAAGATGTTGCTACTTTAGCAAGTCTGAAACCTGGTTGAACTAACTGATTCCTATTTCTAGTGACATAGTTATGTCTGTCGCCTCGTTTACTGAAAAGATGTAGATTCTTTCTAACGTACATAATATTTTCATAAATATATTGACAAGGGACCGTCATGATGTTAATTTCTTTAAACAGTTCTCTTAGAGAATCTCTCCGGCGCAGATGGTAAATGGCTCTGATGGCTCTTTTCTGCAAAATGAAAATAGACTCGATGTCAGCAGCCCGTCCCCAAAGTAAAATACCGTAAGACATTATACTGTGAAAATAACTAAAATAGACTAGTCTAGCGGTTTCAACATCTGTAAACTGGCGAATTTTTCTAACAGCATATGCTGCTGAACTTAGCCTTCCTGCAAGAGATGTTAAATGAGGACCCCATTGTAACCTTGAGTCTAGCCTAATCCCCAGGAAAACTGCTTCTTCGACTAATTCTAGTTTCTCCTTGTTCAATATTATGTCACAATTATTACTTTTGACATTTGGTAAAGTGAATCGAATGCACTTCGTTTTTTTCTCATTTAACACTAGATTATTAGCAGTGAACCAATCATGTACCTTCATTAGAGCGTTATTTACATTGTCAAGATTGTTTGCATGTCTATTTACTTTAAAAATCAAAGATGTATCGTCAGCAAACAACACCATATTGAGTTTATTTTCTAAAATATAGGGCAAATCATTTATATAAACTAGAAATAAGAAAGGACCCAAAATTGAGCCTTGTGGTACCCCCATTTTCACGATTAATCCTGTTGAATTTTTGCCGTTTATATGAACTAGCTGCTGTCTTTCATTTAAAAACGATTTTACTAAGTTCAAGGCTGTTTTACTTAGTCCGTAATGCTCTAGTTTCAGGAGTAATGTCTCATGACTCACACAATCAAACGCTTTCGATAGGTCGCAGAAGATACCTATGGCATCTTGCGCCTCTTCCCACGCATTGAAGATATGTTTTAATAAAGTTACACCAGCGTCAGTTGTACAGCGCCCCTTGGTGAAACCGTACTGTTTGTCATGTAAAATATTATTCTCATTAAAGTGACTGAGCATTTGATTTAGCATAACCTTTTCAAACACCTTGCTGAAAACCGGCAACACAGAGACGGGTCTATAGTTATTGGTATCTTTACTGTCCCCGGATTTGAATAAAGGAATAACTTTACTGTATTTCATAAGGTCCGGGAAAACCCCTTGATCTACACACAGATTGAATACAAAAGCTAAATACGGTGCTATAGTGTCAATAATGGAGGCACAAACTTTTACAGACATACCCCATAGATCTTCTGTCAATTTGACCTTGACTTGCTTAAAAGCTTTTATTAATACAGTTGGGGTTATATGCTTAAAGTTAAACTCAATTGGGCAGGCTGAAACATTCGCCTTCAATAATTCAACAGAAAGTGAGGGCGACGAGTTTAAGGTTTCAGTAGTTTTAATTGGAATACTGGTAAAGAAATTTACAAATTCTTCAGCGACTTCTTTGCTTTCGCTTATGAGTCCACGTGAAGTTCGCAATGTATAATCATTATTATGTTTTTTGTTCCTGTTCGTTTCATTATTGATAATTTTCCAAACTGTTTTAATTTTATTCTCTGCTGATTTAACCTTGTTGCTTATGTATAGGGCCTTTGCTGCCTTGCAAGTATTCTTAAAAATTTTTGAGTAACTAGCTACGTACTTATTAAAAGTTTCCGTGTTGATAAAAGGCTTAAGGCCATAAAGTTCATAAAGTCTTTCTCTACTTTTTCTGACTCCTTTAGTTGCCCAGTCACTAAATACAAATTTAGGGCATATATTTCTAGTCTGCTGCTTAAAAGTGGCATTGAACTCAGTTTGTACTAGTGAAAATAATTCTCTATACAAAATATTACCATTGTTCATTGTGAAGCCCTGGTCACTTAACTTACCGATTAAGGTGCTATTAAATTTATTTAATTTGCCGGTTGTAATTGGCCTGGATTGTATCTGCACTTTTTGGATTGTCATGTTGGACTCAAAAGATACTGTTAGTCCACTGTGATCGGAAGGCAGATAATTAACAACAGCTTTGTCTAAGAAGTCACAGCAACAAAAAACATTATCAATACATGTAGCAGTATTAATAGTTATACGGGTTGGTTCTTTGAACATATTTGACAAATGGAATGATTTAAATAGATGTAATAACCGACCACTCTCTGAATTATTTTCTAAAATATTAATATTAAAATCGCCACAGACTATCACTTGTTTATTATTACTTGCAAGTTTTGCCAGCACATCTTCCATTACTGACTCAAATATAGAGTAGTTTTGATAATTAGGGGGTCTGTAAACGCACACTATGATATGCTTATCCAGCTCAACACAAGACAGCTCAATGCTATGTTCCACTGACAGTTCAACAATGTCTTTACGCGTTTTAAATTTAATACAGTTTTTAATTAATATTAGTGAACCACCACGCAGCATTGATTTTCGATTAAAACAACTGCCTATACTATAATTGTCATAATTAATTAACATTTCAGTATCCTTTAACCAATGTTCAGTTATGCAAATAATATCAAACATTGTTTTTTCTAAAAATAATTCTATTTCCAACTGTTTTGAAGCAAAGCCTTGAATATTTTGGAGAAATAAGTTAAAGGATTTCTGCTTAGCCCCTTTTTTTTGAGTGCTAGAAGATACCTTATTGTTGTTGAGTTTATCTAAGTTGCTAATGGTACCAACTGTTGTCTTATTCCCTAGTTTAAATTATTGGATTCAGAAACCATAACATTAGTATTATTACTAATGTTGGTGTTAATTACAGGGTACTTCGACATACTAATTATGTCTGAGTTAATATAATAAACTAATAGCCTCGCTATTTGACGTCTAAAACTAATGGGCAAATACACTGTATCCCTAGTCGACCTAAGTTTATCAACAAAATTGTTGATGTCAAAAAATAAAAATTTATCACTATGATGACTAGCTAAAAAATGCATTTGATTATTTAACCTATGTATATACATATTCTTCCTATTTGACAACTGCTCAAAGTAGGGAAAAGCACACAATATAATTTTCTTACACTTAATTTTCAATAATTTATCGACATAATTAGTGATGTCATCTATTGTAACATTAGAACTATTACCTACCAAAATAGTGATAGTGGCATCTTCATCATATTTATTCCTAGTTATAGATGACATAATCTGTTTGTAGGAAGTATGTGGCATACAATGATTCTGAGAAGAAGAATGACTCAGGTTATTACTAATTAATTTTCCTAACCCTTTCCCTAAACTATCTGAAAATATAATTGAGCAATCACTACTACAAGGGAGAGACTGACTGTCAAACTGTTCAACTTGTGATGAACCTAGTACCATATCTGGTCCATTTGGGTTGGGGATACAATGCCGAGCACTTCCTGACTGGGACATGTCCACTGTTGACTGAAGTTGGAGAGTGTCAACATTGGATTCCCATGGCAAAGAACCATTAGAGTCTGTGTCTTGGCTATCCGTGTGTTTGCTGCATATTTCCACCAATTCATTTGTAGCAAGAATATGCTCCTTTATTTGATTCTGAGACATAACATACTTAGTATAAAGAGAGTGTAGAGACTCCTCTAGTACTTGAATTTCAGACTGTAGGCGCTGTGTGTCAATCTCATAAATATTCCTACTGTCTTCTAATTTAATTTGGTAGTTGTTTAATTTATTAATGAAATAAACACGTTCTTTCCTTAGTTTTATATTATTGGAATAGTGTTTCTGTTGTTTTTTGAATTTATTGCATTTATTAATTATTCTATTAAGTTTTGCATATCTTTTAATTTTATTTTGACTTACTTGGTAACTATTATTACTAATTTTTAATAAAGAGTCTTCAGTAAGGTCTATTGTTACTAAGGAATTAGGGTTACAATTTGTTTTCATCAATTCATTGTAAAGCTGATCTGTTTCCCGAACCCGAGTACATTCTTTTTCTCTTTGTAATTTGGTAATTAACAAATTTGCATGAATTAATTCCTCTTCTAGGTCCCTAACTTTACATAAAGCCTCCTCATACAAGTTACTACAGGTACCGAAACCATCTGTGATCACCCGCAGTTTATCCCGTTCATCAACAATCTCCAAGTATTGTTGATGTAGCTCCACAAGCTCCCGTTTTAAGCTTGTGTTTTTGTAAACGACCTTCTTTATCTCTTCCTCACTATCCTCTCTGTCCTTCAACAGCAATTGACATTGGCTGTTCGAATCCTTTAGTTCCTGAAGGGCCGTTCTCAATTTCAGCTCCAAGTCCTGAGCTGTAGCCTTGCGGGTCATCACTGGCATGGTTTCAGGAAAAGGTACTGGAATGAGAAATATAGAAGCGGTGAGCACTAATCAGATAGACAATGTAGGGTAGGAAAGCTGGAATTGAAATGACAAAAAAGAAGAAATGGGAGAGTTAGAATGACTTTGAAGAGAAATGAGGAAGGCTGCTAAAAATAACAACAAATTCTTCTACTATATAGTATAAAATCAAGGGCAAAGTTACATTTATTTGAATTGAATTTCTTAACTTTTTCCTTTTGTGGGTAGGATGCCTAGATTATTTTTTTTACACAAAGGCCACAATACATAATAAATAACTATCTACGTTATTTTAGTTAAATTATAGTTAGATTAATAGTGAGTATTTCAACATTTAGCTAAACTTTGTTGTTTTGTTATGGTTTCAATATAGGTACTAAACTATCACGTCAGACAATGTTAAAAAACAACGTTATTGATGCCAGGGCTCAGTAAAGGCTTGTTATTGCTTCTAAGTAGTTATTGTGTGCAATTATTGAGTAAAAGTAAACAATACTTCCCGTATAATCCGCCAGACGAACATCAGCTGTTCGTAGTAGGTTACCGGTACATTAGGTAGGTCAACAACACTGTATTTTACAAAGAATTTTTGCGCGAAAACAATTATCCTTGGTATTTATGCACTAACATTACATTTGCTTCTATTTTTTACCGTAATTACACCTAAATTCTAATTAAAATTCCCATATAAAATATATAAATATATGTATACCCAGTTAAAATTTCCTCTTACAGTGTCAGTTACTTTTTGGTTGGCATCGAGTTGTTCCGGAAATGTTAGTAATAATAAAACGTGTTTAGTTATGTTTTCATACCTAACTAGATTTTCCTGCGGTTTTGCTCCCGTGACTATCCCGGCTAAAACCGTAAAAAAAACATTTTTAAAGTACCTTTGACTCTACAAGTGTATGTAGCTTTCTATCATTTATCTTTGTTTCCATCTTTGTCAATCGTGTAGTATCGGAAGTATTTTTTTTTTCACTTTACACCTTTAAAAATTTTAAAAACAAACAATCCAATTTTAAAACCTACAATTTTATTCTCAAAATCAAGATTAATTACGATTGTCTTAACATAAACCTATTGATTGATACTCATGATTTTATTTCCGCTCTCCATCAAAGCGACTCTTTTGGCACCCTTACAAGTTGACACAAATGTTTTCATTTAAAAATGCTAAACATTTTGCAAAAACAAAACACACCTGACAAAGTACACTACTCGTCATGAAACTATAACCCCAAGACAAACTTCGTAAGCCCATAATTAAAATAGACAATAAACTTTATCCGCGCAAGCCACGTCTTAAACCCTATCCAAAGGGCAACCACCCCGCTCTGTTTGCACAGTAACCTACATAGCTGCTTACCATGAGGGATGGCATCATTAATGATGGGGACTTGATCGGGGGACCCTCCGTGACTTTGAATGCATTGAGCGTCATTCAAAATGGTTTGCTTATAAGATTTTAGACAATTTTGGGAAGTGTCAAAAATGTATTTGGATTGGTTTATTAGAATTTCGTGTTGGTGAAAAGGGTTATAATATAATGTTGTATTTTACACTGGTAACATTTTTTTTATGTTAAAAAGTGGCCTGGTGCAGAGCGGACTCGCCCATGAAGGGTTCTGTACCATAGTACAAGATTTAATACTTCTTTTTTTTCATGTTATAGCGGCAAGTGAAAATTTCGACTGTTTATCTATTACGGTTCATGAATTACAGCCCGCTGACAGACAGACGGTCAAACGGACAGCAAAGGATTGTTCCCGTTGGCCTTTGAGTACGGAACCCTAAAAATAAAAAGACGCAAAATAAGAAAAAAAAATTGTTTTCGAAATATATTGAGATCTAACAATACAAAACCCAAGCCCTTAGTTGCAATCTTTTTTTTATTACATATCCACTGATTGGATTCCGTACCAAACCATGGGACGCATAAAAGAAAATCGACGTTAGTTCAGTTCCAATTTCAATATCAGATCGAGTCCGTGCCGATCTATTGTGAAATACGTCCGAGTGGTCGGAAGTAAGCACGATGAGCCGAGGTGGGCGTCACCAGGCCTTTCATGCCACCCTGTACGTATATTCCATTCAAATTTTTACCCTCAGAACGGTAGGCATGCTCAATGAGTGCTCTAACGTCCATTCAATGCAATTTGATGAAGCCAACGCGGTGTACGCTATTCAAACTGAGTGGCATTGGCCACGACAATACTGTGATTTAATAGAACCGCACCGAAATGCTGGTTTACATGACATAGCCTTGTTTCCGACGTATTTGTCACGCAGTAATTGAGTTCATATTTGGGGAATTTAAGTTGTGATCAAAGGCAGAATTTGGGTTGATAGAAATTCTTACACAAAGCTGTATAATAATGTTGCGATAACACAATCAATTTGGCTGTAGAGGCATCTTATTGCGTGATACAATTTTGGTTCATCAAAATAGTTAATGTCAAACCCGTAATCGATTGACGAACTATATTTTAAACAGCGTCTGCCAAGTAATCCCTGGAGAGCGCTTTTTATCGATTTAAACATTTTATTGCTCTTTTCCCCTCACGATAGTCTTTTATGCAGTTAAGCTGAGTTTAAACAGTGGTTAAAATCGTAATTAAATGTTTAATAGATATTCATTTGACGTGGGAACGTAACTCATTAGAATCCGCCAACAAGTAGATTTAAAACCAGCGCTAACATTAAAACAATTACAAAACACGTCCAAGCCAAACAATACTTGTCACTGTTTAACGGATTTCACTGAGGCAATAAATCTGCCAACGACGACAAACAACTAAAACTGAGTTATAACAACAAAGTCAAATTACTGAAGGAGTTTACCGCATCCAGGGGTAGAAGGGGGGAGCAACCGACACCGGGGTGTAGTACGACCCCAGAATACTGATGCATCTAACTCTTGAAAGATTTTCGGATCGGGATTTTCCTTTCTTTACAATGGGTCCTACTCTTGGGGCATATCAATTGCACGCGGTTATGTCGTTAGAAAGTTTCTTCGGGCCACACCGTCGACATCGATTTTTGGCCTTAAGGGGAAGAATGTGTGTGGCGGGAATAATGCCGGGGTTCGTGGTGATAGGTTGGAGTTGGTGGGGGGACTGATATATTGGGTAAGACATGTTTGTTAGTGTTTAATCGTGATTATTGCTGGTTTCGAGTTTTGTTTCATTGTTGTTTAATCTGACCAACTTGTCTGAAAGAGGCAAACACAATCACTACATAAAAAAAGTCCTCCGCCGCGTCTGTCTGTTCACGATAAACTCAAAAACTGCTGTACCGATTTTCATGCTATTTTCACCAATGGATAGAGTAGTTCTCGAGGAAGGTTTTAGTATATATTTTATCAAGCGGGCAAAGCCGCGGACATCAGCTAATGAGGTTACAAAACATGATGTGCGTTACGCCTGTGTAAACTAAAATAAATAAAACATTATATTTAACACTAGCTGACCCGCGCAACTTCGTCTGCGTCACATTTTTCATTACTGCTCCGCTCCTATTTGTCATAGCGTGATGATATATAGCCTATAGCCTTCCTTGATAAATGGGCTATCTAACACTGAAATAATTTTTCAAATCGGACCAGTAGTTCCTGAGATTAGCGCGTTCAACCAAACAAACAAACTCTTCTGCTTTATAATATTATATAAAGTACTAGCTGACCGGCGCAACTTCGTCTGCCTCACATTTTCCATTACTGCTCCGCTCCTATTTGTCTTAGCGTGATGATATATAGCCTATAACCTTCCTCAATAAATGGGCTATCTAACACTAAAAGAATTTTTCAAATCGGACCAGTAGTTCCTGAGATTAGCGCGTTCAACCAAACAAACAAACAAACAAACTCTTCTGCTTTATAATATTAGTATAGATATAGTATAGATGGCAGAACCAACAAACAAACCTTGTACATGGGACGTAAACATAAATATGCTAGTCATTAGTTTTACTTGCAAGGATATCACAATTATTGCAGAGGGGCTGAAAAAGAAGGTGTACTTATAAAGAAACAGTTAATGGAATAGAGTCTCAAATAAAATAAAATATCAAACACATGCACTTCAAGCTTAAGCGGTATCACACTCGCACAATTCTCAAAAGCTTGCCACAACGCGAAAGAATTAAATCAATCAAACCAGACCAGTTGGTCGGCATTAGGGAAGCTTACAACTAATTCTATAGGAAATAATCGATCTCCCTCACTTATCTAGGACATTAGGCACATGCGATCCCTTCATTTAATTTACATGAAAGTATCGGCTATTCATTTTTCTGTAAAAGGGGATTATCTATACGGAATAGTGATCCCTTGGGTATTAATGTATTGTAATATGCTCGAGTATGTCCCCATACGTTCGGTAGATTTATTGAATTATGAAAATTAAATTAATGGACATTTTCGGAATTGGGAAGTTCTTTTCAGATGTTAAATTTAGATTAAATTTGTGATGCATTTTATTTGTGTTTCGGACACCTTGTATCAAGCAACTGTGTGTTTTCAAAACGATTTTAAGACATAACCAACAAAAAGCATTGTTGTGAGAAGACTTTCAACAATAAAATAAAATTGTATATAGAAAAAAAACTAAAAAATTATTCATTAGGATCATTGATTTTAATTCGTTAAATAATATTATTATTCTTACTCTTGATTGTTGCGCCGTATCTTATTATATTCTAAATACAGTAAAATTCAAACATCATTATTTCAGCTCCAAACATTTATCTAACTGAATCAATTCCATTCATATCATAATGTCGCATTGTTACAGGTAAAGTGGAAGCCCGTGAAAGGCTTGGCCATGCCTTTTACATGAAACTATTATGATGATCAAGCTACACAAAAATATCTTCTCACACACACACCTATCGTTTTGCACGATCGTTGGCCGAGTTTGACCTGCAAATGAGATTAGATCATAACACCACAGCGTGTATGAGTAAAATTTAGGCATAAATATTCAGGCAACACCAAAAATGTCTTCTCTAAAGGCCTTAACAATAAAGCGTGTCGATTCCTTACTTGCATATTCTATAAGCCTCCAACATCCAACTGAATCATTCTCTTCATACACAACGTTGTATTGAAACAACGACACAGCACTACATTCCGTACATGCAGGTAGGAGAGGTAAGAGGCAGGATCAGTCCCGGCCCGCCTAAACTCTGTTCACGGAGTTGGAAAATTGCATTCGTTATCGCATATCCGTATCCGGACTGCCTACTTGCATTCTGGCATTGTTTTAGGGGAGATGCGACAAGAAAGAAGGGGACGCAATGTTAAGATGTTTTGTTGAAGTGGTGTAGTATAATAGTCATTCCAAACTAAAGGATTTGATTGAACTGAAATGCAACAAATAAACTTATTATTTATTTATTTATCTATATATTCTTTATTCATTTATATTTACACCAAATGAAAAATACGTAAAGGATCTCTTAAACTAACAAAAAATAAAATTAGCGGCCTTACCGCCAATAAACAAATTGACAGTTGCATACGAGCTTCGTTTCCGTCAACTGGCAACTTTTTTTTTAAATTATAAAAGCCTTTTGATAATAACAAACACAACAAAAAAAGAATTAGTGAAATCGGTTCAGCTGTTCTCGAGATTTGCGCTTAGCAACACATTCAGCGATTCATTTTTATATTATAGACTAACTGTCCCCCGCGGCTTCGCTCCCGTCAACTGGCAACTTTCTTATTTTTTTTTTTCATAAAAACCTTCTCCTGGTAATAACAAACACAACAGAAAAATAATTAGCGAAGTCGGTTCAGGTGTTCTCGAGATTTGCACTTACACACATTCAGTAATTCATTTTTATATTATAGAAGATTAACGTGTAACGTCTTCGACTCCAGAGTTTTTTGCATATCAAGATTAGTGACGGGAGAATCACAATGAAGGAAAAGTATTTTTTATTTTCAAAAACAAAACTAAATCTAAATAAACTACCTACCTAACGCAAACGTCTGACCGCAGTCATGTCCCGTCTATGTCGCACAACTAACAATACCAGTCCACTGTATGGACAGTGAGTAACAAATGTCAGCCGCTCTCGGTAAATAAATGTCTGACACAAATTGATTTATTGCTGATCGCGACTCCAATCTACTGTGATGTCCCTTCATGATGGCTGCCATTATTTTTGGGTCAAAAATGGACGTGAAATGAGGCTGGACGGCGAAATTTAAGGTTTTTTTTGCGAGATAAAAATAATGCTGTCCTTTTACCAATTATGGGGTGTAAAATATTTTACTTGTATTTAATTGAGAGTAGCACAAAAATAATAAGTAGTTTTTAAGATGCTTGATAGCCAAATCACTATGTGACACATTGTAAGTAACTATATTATTATAATATTTATATTTTTTTTAGACTTCCTTAATCTATCTTCTCTTAGTTCAGTGAATTCAAAGGTAGTCTACAGAAGATAAGACTGCCTATTTACACATTTGATATTATTTATGCTTTTCTTGAGCTTGTTACGAGGAATACAATAAAATGTTTAAATTAAAGTTTAACATAAATGTAGTAATATCTTACACACGCCTTTCCAAATAGCAGGAAAGTATTTTTCACCTTCTATAATTACTTATTTCCTACCTGCCAATCCATTTTCTTGTACCAACCCCATACAAAAACTTCCCGACATCAAACCGATTCAGTACCCACCCAGCGAAAAGCATACTTCCCGACACACAGGGGGTGTGTCTGCGCGACAGACGACATCTCCTGAATGACCTATTCATCCCGGTTCATTCTGCTAATGGGGTTGCCTTTTTAAGGTGCAAATAAATAGTCAGTGCGCCTCAAAGACCACCCCTCGACGTTAAAGTGTGGCTAATTAATTAAAAAAATTCTACACTTTGGCTACTCTGGTAGTTGGCGAAAATTTCCGTCAATTTTTCTTTTGACTTCTCCTTTATTTAGGTTTTAATTTAGTTTTGTTGGTTTCCTTTTAGTTGGTGTCTGAGGGCTTTTAAGTAAGTAGCTTCTTATATTAAAAAAAAGACACTGACGTCTTTTGAAGCTTATTTTGTTGAGAGGGTCCTTATTTCTTTTAAGATTTTCACAAGTTTTTTAGGTTTTCTAAATACGTCTCTACTTTCACCTAAATGTTAACGTTTTGACTAATTGGCAAAATTGTGCGTATCACAAAATCCTGTTGTAACTCATCGAAATCCATAAGAAACCAATTATTGTTCCTTTCGCTTCAGAAAACAAATAAAGTGTAATTCCAAAAAGGAAATATTTACTTATTCATTTCAGATTCCGTTATGCATTATAAGGATGGAAGACGCCAATCTCCTTGGGAGGCAGCATTCTTTACAACAGCTTCTATTAGCTCCACATGCCGATATAATTGAACATTCTCAAGCGCCTTAAATATTTGCGACTAGCGAACAAGCCTGGCTTCACTCAACCATGTTTCATGGATGTTTGTGATTTTTGATCGAGAATGTTCAGTTTCATTTTAATAGTAGTAACCTGATAAATTTTCGTAGTACACCCAATTATATACTGTTTTAGAAGTGCATGGTTTAGGGTGAAGTTGTGTGTGGACGGCGAGCTATGGGTGGCTCGCCGTCCGTCCGTCTAGTGACGACAGGCCGTGTCGACGGCGCGTTAGTGTTCCACGCGCGCCTCAAAGAGAGTCAGCAACACAGAGGGGCCCGAAAGGGCCGACGCCTGCCGGAGTCGCGGGATTATTCGCAAGAGACACCGTGGCTCCGGAACACAAAGGGCAATGAAGGAACATGGATGGGTTTTAGTCAGTAGAAGTCTGACACTCCCTCCCGCTACACCCAGAGCGGGAGGAGTCATTGGATGATTTCCCATCCCTAAAAAAAAAAAAAAAAAAAAAAGGGTGAAGTTGTGTAAAAAGTATTTTGTTTTGCCATTGTTTTTTTTTGTACATTAGAGGGCCATTTCTACTCATTTTTAAACAAGATTCGCATTCGAATGTCAATCGCAAACTGTCAAATAAGCCTTAATTTTCATACATTTTTGACAGTATGCGATTGAGATTCGAATGCGAAAATTAGTAGAATTGGCACTCTGATTACTAGCTGATGCCCGCGGCTTTGCCCACTTGACAGTTTATATACAGAAGCCTTTCTCGAGAACCATTCTATCCAATGATATATAAAACTATAAATACGTTGTCCGCACTCTAAAATGACAACATGAAATGAAGCCAACTGGCCACATCGCGCTTAGTTACGCAACAACAAACAGCTTGAAAATCGGTTCAGCAGCTTTTGAGTTTATCGCGAATAGACAGACAGACGCGGCGGTAGATTTTGTTTTATAATATGTAGTGATAATGATAACATATATCACCCTGCACCGCATACTTCTGGAAAACCCTGAACATAATAAGATTGAAAGCATGACGATGATAACTGACAATAATTGTCAACCCGTACAGTTAGAAATAAATGTGCACATCTATAATGTCATCTACTCTCAATAGAAGAGATAAATATGAGTGCACATAAGTGCATTGCCACTTATGTGCTCGTGGCTAATAATAACAGCTGCACAGATCGATCTTCAAGGTTGAGCAACGCTTGCCGAGGTTGGTCTGTGGATGGGTGACCATCTTAACATACCGAGTTTCCTACGTGCCTCGGAAAGCACGTTAAGCTGTTGGTCCCTGCTGCCAGAAGCGAGAAAATCTGACACCAGTCTTGCCAAGGAGTACCGTGTTACCCAGTTAATGGGTTGTGGAGATCTGGTAGGCAGCCGCTACACGTAAAATACTGGTGTTCAGCTGAATCCGGTTTGACTGGAAGCTGACCCCAATATAATTGGGAAAAGGCTAGGCAGATAATGATAAGTGCTTCGCCAACATAGTTATAATATAATTTATTTGTATTGATTCTACCTTCAATATCTTCATGAAACCCGTAAACCCATGTAATCTATTAACCATTTTATTATCCAACATAAGTTTTAATTTCGCCTTCCGCTCAAAACCAGAGACAATAGACAGACAGATGCACCAGACACTCCATTTCCTACTGTTTGGTAATAAGTCGGCAATAAAGCAGGTCTTGCATTTATAATCCCCGCTTTCCCCCGCGCACCCGTTCAGACCCGTTCAGATCCGTTCGGTATTGGTAATGAAAATTCGAGACGTCTCGCCGCGGATTTTACTCTTGTTTGGGGAATCTGATTCCTTTGAATGGGGAAGGATTGGAAAAATTGTGACTGATTAATTTGAGTTTTGTTTTGTTGTTGCTTTAAGTTTTTTAGTTTATTTCTTGTGCGGTTTTGGAGGTTTTTTTTTAAGATCTTCGGTGGACCATTCAAGCAACTCAAACCGTTCGAGTGAGACTTTCGTCATGCAGTTGGGGTATCGACTTATATTATTAAACAAAGAATCGGAAATAATTGCATTGGAAGAATAAATACGTCATACTGACATATTTTCCATACAAAAGCTGTCAGACGGCCATTTTTATTCTTCAGGTAAAAGTTATTGGACTATTGAAAATCAGCCCTTAATCAGAATAAGGCAGATAAAAGGCTATTTAAATAAGTAAGTTGATCAATAGCCCTAGATGAAGTGGCTATCTGAAAGTGAAAATGTTTGTCTTTACCCAAAAATATTTAAGGTGGATCACATGAAACTTTGTTAGTGCATGTCAATTGCCAATCCATGGTCTGCTCAAATGGTCATTGGTCTGTGGGTCTTTATGTCAATAGTATATAGGTTAATTCTAGGCAAACGTTCTCCATTTTTGACCACATGATCGCTTACCATCAGGTGAGATAGTGGTCAAATGCGTGCCTGTTAATACCTAGTAAAAATCAATTTTCGAAAAGATCAAATTGTTAGAATAGATTGCTACCATGTTTTTATTTTCGAGTTTCCGATTTTTGGCAGTGTTGCAAGCGCCATGATCACGGAGTAACTGAAGATCTGGCGGGTGGGATGTTATTGGCAGACATATCGATCTACCCTCTTTCGTAGTCTTTTATTACGACCATCTCCGGTACCACTGTCCACAAACTTACTTTTTTCCCGCAACTGATCTCGACTCACAACACTAAACGCACCACAACGGTCAGATACGGATCTGATCGCGAAGTAACACTTTGTTGAAATCTCCGGTTTTTACACATTCGAATCACTGGATTCCAAACAAAAAAAAAAAAAGATTTAATTGTACCTATACCAAAATTTGCATGTCATTATGTTATGATTGAATATGTTAAGCTACTATACTACTATTGCAAGATCTTTTATAACCATATTTATCTGCAAATAAATCTTTGACTTAGACTTAGACAATTTAAACCCATCCTCACGATTGAAATTTTTGTACTTTGTAATTTCAATCGCTTCCCTGGTACCTACATGAAAAAGGTACATTGTAGCAATCCCGATATGAACTATTCTAATGTTAGTGACCATAAAAGTTAAAAACAATAGATCAAATTGTTTTTTTGAAAAATGTAATTTATATACGCCAAATTTGTCTTTTCCATACGCTCATGTAGCAATGGGATAACCTAGCAAGGGGGAACAAAGCATCTATCTATACATCTGGCTAACTGTAAACTGTCCGTTAGTCCGTCAGCTGTACTTAATAATGTATTAACCCAAGAGCATTGTTAAGTAACTGGCTACCCGCAGCCAGCTTACATTCATTATGCTTGGTTAACCGATACCGAAAATTGTATAAGAAAATTGTATAAGAGAGAATCTAAAAGCATCATTTATAAATTATTAAATACTAAACGCTGTCAGCTGGTAATGGACACGTATTTTTTTTTTGTAAATCAATGAATATTGACAAAGATAAAACGCATCAAAACTCGGGAGTGGGGGCTCGTGATGTCACGACTCACTAAAAATTATACGAAGGTGTGACGTATTGAGAATTTTAAAAGCGTCGTAACTTCGTCAATTTTTGGTTTCCGTAACAAAAGAAAAAACACGGGTCAAATATGTTTTGAAAATCTAACTGACGGACTAATTAGATTTTTTCAGGACACAAACCTATTCTAATTAATCTCTGCCCAAAGTAAAAGCCAGCTCCTATGGGTCACGGGAAGTGTGAAACAGCCTTTCGAAATTTCTTTGAAAAGGCTGTGAGCACAAGGGCTCTAGGGTTTCAACCCCAATATAAAGAATCTAAGTACCATAACCAACATGTAACAGAATAAAAGCAATACTTACCTTTTAAGAGGTCAGTGTACCTACTCATAATTATAAACAACTTTAACTGTGGGATCACACCCAAAATTACGGAAAAAAATCATTCAATGTTTTGTTCATTTATAAACCTCGACGAAATGTACCTACTAAGCCCTTACCTTACCTTATAATATTTTTTTTCTTCGTTTTGTGTATATTTGATTCAAACTATCCTACCAGTATGTATCATAGCCATCTAGGTTTATAATTAATTGGAATATAGTTTAACAGAATTAGGTAACGGAATTTTTTATTGAGATTCTCTGATATAACAGCCCTTTCAAAGTAAACTTTCCACTAATTGAACCTTACAAAATGTCCCGCATACCAGATTTGGCGACATACTTGATATGATTTGTTAATCGCCAAAGTGGGGAATTCCGAGGGTGAAATGTTTCCCCCAAACCATTATTGTGACGATGCATTTCCGCAAAGAAACGCCTTATTCAATAAATTAAGCGAATATTACCCTCCGGTTACCTCACGATAGATTGCCTTTGGAGACAAAACAGTTAAGCCCATGTTGCTGATAAGACACTGGCAATGATATACATTCTATTTTGTAAGTAGGTGAGGAGTTTCGAAGTATTTTATTTTCTTAAAAATGTACGAATTGTTTAAGCGTTTTTGGTGTAAAAGTCTATGAGACTCTGTGATAGTGTAGCTTTATTAGGGCCGATTATTCAATAGCTAGATCATCTTTATCAGAGGAGTAAAGTTTGCCGCTTTGACAGCTTTTGCATAGAAAAATGTCAAACAGCCATATTTATTATACAGTTAAAAATTATGTGACTATTGTAATTTTACAATAGTCACATATTTTTTAACAGCCCTTAGTTAAATAATTTTGTTCGATCAGTACCATGTTCTTTGTGTTTAAGTGGTTAGTTTATGACAGGTTATTTATTATGTGTTCATATAATATTGTTTTTTTAATTTATTTTTGTAATTTATTTTTCTGACTATGAAGGTCAATCTTTTTTTTACTTATTTATTTAATCCACATACGTCAACACTTGCTTGAGTGTGTATTTTGTTTTAGTGAGTGTGCTAGCTGACAAGTGATAATTTTTAAAAAATATTTTTTTTTAATTTGTTTCTTGTGTCATGTATTAATTGTATAAATTCTAGTTCCTAAAACGTTATAGACAGATGTTTTGCTGGAGAGTTTGTTGGCCACTTCTTCTCCACACCTAAAACACTAAGAAGTGGTGACGGGCGGGCGTTTTGGGGGACTGTCTTTTGTAAAACTTGACGTTCAAAAAGTGCTGTCTCTCAGCCTAATTTAAATAAATGACTTTTGAATTTTACCTATAATTATTAAATCAGTTTAGATGTTCTGTATCAAACTACGTGTGATCATGTCTTTCCTCACCATCTGTCGACCGGTCTTTTGAAAGAACAATACTTTGAATCTTTTACGTAGACAACAACTTGTACTAACACCACAATGTAACTTTATTCCTAGCTCAAGTTTATTCAACTTTCGTATTCGTCCTTAAAACTTCCAAACGATCATCCAAACTTAACCCGTCAAAACTCGTCGTCCAAAAAATGGTACAAAAGTCCCGAACTTTAAATACGGCTAGGATAACCGTCACGTTATCCCGGACGCTTTGTGATCGGGATTTCGACGGCTAGGGTATCATGAATGAGTAACGCCAGAGGTCATGAATGTTTTATAAGTCGCTCGGTGATACCCGGGTCGATCACACCTCTATCGCCAAGGACACGGGATCGGTGAGAGATATTGTCATATCGTGGTCTTTTGAGGGTTGATTTTTTTAAAGCTGTGATTTTCATTGACAGTTGTATTTCTTCCTTTTCTTTGATGAAGTCTTTAATTTTACGGTTTTTGTTGTTTCATTCATATTATCTAACAAAGAGTATTAGGTACCTTGGTTATTTATAACAGCATCAGAGGACCAATCCTTATATTTTCAAGTATCGTTCGCATTTGCATGTCAGTGTCAAATTTGCAGAAATGTGTGAAAAGTTGTTTTTTTTGACAGATGCAGGTGCAAAAACAGCGACTGATATGTAATTAATGCGAACGATACTAATGTAAATTAGTAGAATTGACATTTTATGTATAAGAAACTATTGGGTGCCAAATCTTATGCATGACATGGCGTTTAAAAGGATAGAAACAAGAATATAACGGAGTTTGTTTTTCCATTCGAACATAAAAGGTTGCTCAGAATTTTGAATTAAAGCTGTTTCAAACAATGTAAACAATATAAATATATTATAATTATTGTTATTTTTTAACCGACTTCCCAAAAAGGAGGAGGTTCTCAATTCGGTTTTTATGTTTGTTACCTCTTAACTCCGACAATTATGACCCGATTTGAAAAAATCTTGTTTAATCTGAAAGGATATACTTGCAGATTGGTCCCATATAAATTTTATCAAAATCGGTTACGAACTTTGGATTTTAAATCGAAATAGCTGGAATTCGTCTACTTCGATGATGGTTTTATGTCATCCAGTAATCGAAATTGCGTATTTTGTTTTTCTGCGATTTTGCAGTGGTGTTGTTAGGTGTGGGGTACCACTAAAAAGTGAAAAATAAAAAACTTTTTACAAAAAAATACAACCGACTTCCAAAAAAAAAACACTACAAAGTAAAATTAACTTTAATTTCGGAAGTCGGTGTCAAAATAAGAAGAAAGTAACAAAAACAACGACTTCCGAAATCAAAGTTATTTTTTACTTTGTAGTGTTTTTTATACTAAGAAATCATGCAACAATCTTTCAAACAATAACAGACTTACAGCTGGCAAAACAATACTATCGTATTTTCTGTTACAGTCCTACCTAACATTAGGCATAAACACACGGAACAATCGAAGCACACGTTCGGCAGATTTCCCGGATCGAAGCCCGAAGCGGGTCCGGACGTCCTTACCCTATCCGATAATGGCGGAGATTTATAAAATATTCAGCGTCTTCAGCGTTATTTATGAGCCCTTCATGCTGGAACAAAAGCTTTATGTTAGTCTCCCAAGGTTTGTTAATGTGAAAATAAAAACAAGTTACCGAATAATGTTGGTAAATGTAAATGTTTTGATGTTGTTTTCCTTTGGCTTGTTATTTTTGTGTCAGTCATTTTATGATTTGATAGAAGTTTCCGAGAAAGTATACCAGACTTTCGACGTATGTCCAAAAATAATTGATCTAGGTATAATAGTTTTTTTTTTGTCAAATTTTTTCTAGTCTTTTTCAATGCCACATTAGTCCAGCGGTACCTAGCGCTTCAGCTGAGCGTGATATCCCGGGTTTGATTTTTTGTTTTTCTTAACTGGAATTTTCTGACTTAAACACTCTCTGACTTAAACGAGTTCAAATTATCTTTCCAAAAGAACTGGCAGAACTTATATTTGGTTTAAGTTGAATCTAATGTCTCGCTCTATTTAAAATTCCGACAGATCATACAAGGAATTACTTCCAATGAAATTCCAATGAAAAATCCCACCCTTATAGAACTATTTAATAAGCAGCAGAAGTTCAAAACGCACAATAAAGACATTTGATTGAGGAGCAGGGCCGACAGTTAATTACATGTTTGATGCGAGTCACACGGGGCAATTCATTCACGCCCCCGTACTAACGGACCTGATACACTGGCGTTAAACTTTATGAAAAGGTTGAAATTTCTAATGGTTTTCGAGAAAGTTAAAGAATCATGTTGATAAGAGTGCTAATTCTATTAATTTTCACATTCGCATCGCATTCGCTTCTCAATTGCAATCTGTAAAAAATTTATGAAAATTAAGTTTTTTTTTGACAATATGCGAATGACATGCGAATGCGAAAGTTTTTTAAAAATGAGTAGAATTGGCCCTAAGGTCATTTGTTTCAGCTACAGCCTGAATCTGCGTTATGAATTTCTACAAATGAGGTGTCACACGCTTAAAAGTTATTTTTTAAGATTATTTTCATAATGTAATCGGCAGAAGAACTGATGAATGCGAAAATTATTTCATTAAATAGAAAAGTACATTATCGCTATGTCAAAACTAATTGAAATCTCAGTAAATGTACAGTTTTTGTGGAATAGGCCAAGTGAGCGAAGCCGCGAGGGAAAACTAGTGTAAATATCATGTTACACTAAATCACAAAAGTAAAAATAAATAAAGGCTATTTGGCGCTTACTAGACATCATGTTTATATTACCTACTCAGTTTAATCTTAACTATTAACCAAAATACTATAGTTCTTGATGCATATAACACAATCTCCAATATAATTTATCGTTAATGAAATCCATTAAAATAGTGACCAAAACAACTTTACGCCTGTTTGTACGGAACTTTTTACTGCATTACTCGAAAGAAACTACAACGCCTTTTTCATGTCGCAAATAATAATTACCAACACGTCCTACGAGCATATCTAGAGGGTAGTCGTATCAAGTGTTACTGTTTTAATTTTCTTTTATTATGCATGTTCCTAATTGTTTTCTTTTGCTACTCTGTGAGAATGCGGTAAAATTATTTTCAGCCAGTGATGTTTGACTGCAGAGTAAAGGCGACCTTTTCTCCTTTCAAATCTTGTATCCTTTCAAGATTTGAAAGGATATTTGACTCATATTTGTCATATAACTGTTATATGACAAATATGAGTTAATCATAATAAGGTAGATTGTAATAATTTGCTCATGATTCTGTATTGGACGATGTGGTCTTTAAGCGACATAGCAACTAATTTGCAGCGACTAATGTGAACCAATCCTGTCTGTGGTCGTCAAGCCTAGAAAAAACTTACGAATAAAATGTGTTGTTATAAATAAATTTCTTACAATAATATTGGAGATTATTTGAAAGAGACCGAAATACAATGGAAAGAAATTAATGTTAGGATTTATGCAACAGAAAAAAACTATTTGCCATAAGAAAAAATTGAATGTAATCTATTGGTTCCTTATTTATTTCAATACGATTTATTAATAATAAAGTAAGGGTGCGCTTCCACCAGAGGTATGCGAGGCTAGGTAGGTTCTTAACAAACATCTGCCACTACATCCTTGCACATCTCTGGTAAAAACGCAGCCTAAGGGCTCGCAAAAAAAAGAAAAAGTCTGGATTAAGTGTTGAAAATAGACACAAGAACAGGTAATTTTAGGGTTCCGAACATCCCTAAGAATCGAAACCCTTATTTATAGGAACACTAGGGTGTCTGTATGTCCGTCTGTCACAGCCAGTTTTCTCTGGTTCTACTTGACCGATTCTGCTGAAATTTGGTACACATTTGGATTTCTATAACGCGTTACGTAAATAAATATATGTATTTTGTAGTAGTCAAACTAGAAAAAATCGAACCGTTTCGTATCATATCAAATGGAAGTGCTTACTGTGGGTGGGGGTTTTAATATTTAATCAAATAGTTTCTTAATAATTTTAATATAAAAAGTTAAGGAGTAATTACAAAAATTAGACCAAATTTGTCCATTCCCCCGCTTTATCTCCGAAACTGCTGAGCCTAAAATTTTGAAAAAAATGCAGATAATAGTTCTTAACCTACTAATTACAGGAAAACTAAATACAGAATCTACTTTGTACTACATTTTTACTTTTTGCAATACAATAGTATGGAAATCTTTAAGAATTGAAGAGAAAAACAAGTGTATGCCAGCTGGTTCCGTTCCCACGCGTTGTAAATTCATGTGCTTGCATGAACCAAGGAAAACACGATATTATGTGTGCAAGTAGGTAGGCAATGAACTTTAGCTCAATATCCAACAACGTTAGAACTGATTTGGTCCGTTTCATTGTATTTTGAGGAACCCGCTGTCATATAACAGCCTCATAGTTCTATAAGGTTAAAGCAGCGATTACCGAGCTCGTTTCATGGATGAGTGACCATCCAACAAATACTCAATCTTCCTTCAAGACTCGGGAAGTTCATTAAGCTATTGGTCCTGAGTGTCATTTGTACATCTTTGACAGTTTGATTCTGCCTTTCCATCAGATAATTAAACAAATTCCATAAAATCTAACATCAGTCTAGCCCAGGGGTACCGTATTACCAAGTTACTGGGTTGCGAAAACTGCTTGCATAACAAATGGTGGATGGGAACGAAAAGTTCTGGAGAGGCGATCGCGTACCGGAAGACTCGGCGTTGGAAGGCCTCCGACACAGTGGACCGATAACTTTGTATAGGTCGCGGGTTGCCGATGGTTGCGAGACGCACAGGACCAGTTCTTGAGGCGACACTTGAGAGAGACCTTTATCCAGCAGAGAACGTTCTTGGCTGCTATGATTATAATCATGGGAGGTCATGTAGGCTCTATTTGATCAGCGGGTCTAAAAGGCCACTTTAGAAATTTAGAAGAAAGTACATCACCCTACCCGTCACTGTCCAATTTTCCCAATCAAACTTGAACCTAATGCGTTGGCGATACAGATGAAACTGAAATTTGACAGATTGTTTTGTGGTTAATATTATGATTCTAATATGATTCTGCTAAAGTGGCCTTTTTAAACCCGCTAGACTGGAAGCCGATTGGCTGGTGTTTAAGCGCTATCTCATATTATGTGGTTTGTGAGATCTCACTTGCTTCAAAGTTACTTACGAAAGTTTACCTTAACCGTTTGAAACAAATCAATGTCTTAGGATGAAAGTTTCAAAGAATTTTAAGTCATATTTAAATCTAATCAGAGTTCAGTTAATATTTCACAAAGAACTCCTGTCGTGAGAGTCTGGACCATGGATAAATGAAAAACATGCAGAGTGAAAAAAAAAAATGTTCCGTGAATGAAAATCCAGGATTATTATTTTTTATCAGCCACTCAAAACAAGCCCGAAATTAATCCCGTGAAACCCGTCCTAATACTTTAATCTTCCTCAAACTTCAAAGGCTGACCTCTGCATCCTCAATTTTAAGGTCAATTTTTAAAATAACTGAAATCAATTTCGTCTGAATTAAAAAATAAAAAGGACTGGATGTCCAAGGGGAAAGTTTGCCGAGATTAATTCTCTTGATAAAATTTCACGGTTCAAGAAATCCAACTACCGGTTGCGTGGGGCGATGAACGATACTGATTACGTTCGTCTCGGCGAAGACTTATGACTGGGTTAGAGGTGACTTTTACTTTAAAACAAATGGAAAAGGTTGAGTAGAGTTTATTTCAAGTTTTTAAAACGAGCGTTTTTTGTTTAATAATAGTGTGGTTTCATCTTTGTAGGCTCTCTGGCATATAAAGTAATCTCCTTATCGAGGGATGTTTTTTTAAGAATAATTAGAATCGCTTCATTTACCTAGCCTTGATCGGTGCAAAAAATTCTATTGGTTATTAACTTACCTACACATCCCTCGCTAATATCCTCGCACATCTTCGGTGGAAACTCAGCCTAACACAAGTGTGATTCATATTATAATAATTCTTAAATCCCAAATAGAAAGCAAAATTATCAAGAAGTAACCGAGGCTATAATTTACTATCGAAAAAATAGAGATTTCTACGAAAATTGCAATACTACTAAACCCACGCGAACGAAGTCGTGGGCGAGAGTATTATAAATGTAAAAGTAACTGCGACTGTTTGTCTATTTGTCTATTTGTCTGTTTGTTTGTTACCTTATTACGCCTGTCGGCTGAACGTATTTGGATGAACTAAATAACACACGATTCAGATTTAAAGACTCAAGGTAGACATGTTCTGGAATAGAACATAGATTAATTAAGACCTTCACGTGGGTGAAGTCGATGACACGTTAAAGTCAGAAACATAATAGAAACAAAGTAATCATTTCATTTAGGAGCATTGTAGCTCAAATAAAACCGAAATATGTTCTAGTTGTCAAAGTATATAATCTTACGTATTTAGTAAGTATTATATTTAAATCTAAACACATTGAAAATCAAAATCCCAGATTGAATTGTAGATATATTTAACTCAACGGAAAAATAAGTTTAAGTAATTTTCTTATTCCATTTCTACCATTTCGTTCAGTCTATTTTCGTAGCCGTAGCGCTACGTCTGTACTACGGCGTAGCAGGCGCTACGAGTCCCTGGAGATAGAGGGCCTTCGTAACCTTACTACGTTCTGCCTTCGCTTAGAGCTAAGCTGCCGTATTATTATTTTCTAGATCATTTTCGAAAGCAGTTTACATAAATGTATGTCTATTACGTTAAGAAGGGACAATTTATTTTAAGGAAAAGATAATTGAGGAAGATTTTGACTTTGACGTCAATGCTTTTTTTTGCGTTTTATGAGCCGAGGTTTTTTGTATTTTTTTCTATTGTCTATCAAGATTTGAATATACTCAGACCTATCTATAAAGGATGCTACACTAGTACAAACTAGGCAGTAACACGGCTCAGTTTCATGAAATAAATCTTAATAAACCAAGTCAGTTGGCTAGGTTTGCCTAAAGAAGACGTGTTAATCTGAATTCCGATGGCGTTGAAAATAGACCTACTCCATTCCATTGATCTCCAACTTAAAATACCCATTACACAAACAAAGACTGACCTCGAAGCAGCAAATTGATAGTAAATAGGACCAACAAAACACCCATTAACGGTAAGCAAAGAAAATTAAACTGTGCATCGGTAATTCTAAGTCGTTTAGACAACTTCTGTTATGCGCATTTGTAGATAAACAATCGAATTAAGAGCTTAATGGAGCCACAAATTGAAAACTACTGTTTTGTTGTTGGAACGGCTTTAAACTGTTATGAGTTTCCGAGAATGTTTCATTGTTATGTTACAATTTTCCGTTGTAGTGACACAAATTATATTTCGAAGAAATGCTCGGGATAATGGATGTTGATGATGTCTTGATTTTTATTGTACCTACACAAAGATGTTTGAAAATTAAAATGTTTCTTGAGATGTTAAATGTGGACTAGCCAGTTTAGAGTACCACGAACTTGCATTAAGGAAGTAGTAGTAAATAAAACTAGATAAAATCTATCAAAGCCAACAGATTTATTTCTCAAGCACACACAAGTCTTTTCCACCTCTGTCGTATCTTAGAGCAAGTTCTAAGAAACTTCTTACTCCAGTCCCGACACCGGAGGCTATGAGCCAACCGCCGCCATGTTATTTTACACAATTAGCTAGACAACATGCCCGCTACTTAGTTAGCACAAACTTGTTAATGTTACGCTTTTTGGCACACAAACTAAAACAGTTTTTCTGGGAAAAGGTTCCGTTTCGTATGAGGATCCAGAAGTTAGGATGTTAATAGAGTTTTTGAACAGTTTTTCGAGTTAGAGCTAACGTGAGCTAACTTTCCGAGTGTTTCTGCGAATTCAATCGTGCGGAACATTAGATTAGGCAACAGCTGTACTGTGTCTGTTTTATGTAGTTGCTACATGCAAAATCTCTTGTTTTATTGGTAAAATACGTAACTAGGCTTTGTAGAACGTGGATAAATATGCAAGCTTAAGGTTGCCTGTCCATTGCGATCGAGCAAGAAACGCGGAGAAACGGAGTCATTTTAAACAATGAAATTGCATAAAGTCTCCGTACCACATGAGTCACGTGGTTAATATTTCTCTGTTTCTCCGCGCCGTTGTCACGCTCCGCGTTTTTTAGTTAGGTAAATTATTATTAATTTTAAAATCGCCATACGTATTTTACGTAACTCTTATTTTACTCCATATCTATTAAGTCAAGAAAAAGAGTCTAAAAATCATGGCTGGCATAAAGGGTAAAAACAAAAAAGCGCTTAAAGATAAAATTATTTATGAATTTTGTCTTAATTACATCTTTATCTCATCACTGTAATTCAGCAGACTGTTATTACGTAGAATATTGTAGACATCTCTCAAGTGGTAAGGGGCCCGACGTGCTATAATTTATGTGCTAGGGTGAGGCCTGCTCATCGTAGGGCACATCTGGTTTCATTCAAGGCACTACCATTTTGAAGAAGCCTTCAAACAAGGTGGTTACGAGTAGATACTCATTTAGAAAGCGAATCGACAACGCCTTAAAGCATGTTATGAAAAGCATCACACGCGCTGATGATTTTGCTATCAAAATATTATCAGGCGTTGTGATCTGCAGTTATCTGCATTGAGACTGTTGTATGGATATGTCTTGGATATATTTAGAAACTTAGATTTTCATCTATGAAAAGATTTATTTCATTTTAAAAAGTTTTTCAGCGCCTGAACTAACTTGCAGCTGTAACTTGACTTTTAAAACGAAATCGTACTTAATTATTATTCATGTTTCGGTATCTTGCACCGTATTTCGGTTAAGTTTGGTAATGGAAAAACTTTTTTAACTGCCCAAATCTCGGGGTCCGTTCATAAATAACTGTTACAGCAAGCTGTTACGCACGACTGGTGCTTTTCGGGGTTGCCAGTGTAGAAGTGGGAATGTGCCATATTTGACTTATTTATCATGTTTTAATAACGCCCTACGTGGCTGGTGTGAATGTTCATTTATATGAGGGCTGATGTGAATGTTTTATATGAGGTCGAGACTTTAGGTACCATTCGGGTACCTTTAATGCTGTATTTTGTAGTTGGAGAAGTCTTATTAATTTTTTTTTGATAACATTACTCGTAAAATAAAAAAAATTCTTGAAGTTTCATTTAAAAAATCCTTTCTAACCCTTTTACCACGTTATGGTACTTTTCCTATATCAAATGACCTTCGAATTTGGGAAGACAATATAAACCTGGCAACACCGTCAAGCTACTTCTTGTCTAGATCACAACGAGGGGTCAAATAGCACGTAGGTAATTATTTAAAAGTCCCTGTTGCAAAAACATTTTTGTTGTTTTGTTACCTAAAAACGTGAAGAAAATAAGCGATTTTCCTTAGAGATTAAGTTAAATTAAGTACGGCGTTAATATGCTTGGAGTGCTCTTTACTATTTTCTTATCTTTAGAGTATTTTATGATTCTTTTTTAAAGGTGCTTTTTTGTTTATGCTTTTTGTAAACGGTTTAGATTGTGTTCTGAATGGGTTCTCTTTGTTATACATTGTTGTAGGCCAGTCATTTAAGAACATTGCACTGTTACCCAAAGGTTGACTGGTAGAGAATGCCTTGTTGCATTATGTCCGCCCATGTACCACTATTGTGCAAAAAGTTTAAATAAATAAACAAATAAATAAAAATAAGAAAATTTTCGTTATTTAACAGAATTTCGTTTTTATAAACTGTAAGCGGTGCATCTTAGGCAAAAATCAATACATTAAAATATAAGTAGATAATTACGTATTTATTAATACCATCAGCATCCCAACAAATCAACAGAGTGAATTTTTTTGCGACCTAACGCCTTTGGTCCGTCGGCAGTGACTGGCTTACACCCGTTTATTTAAGAAACTTAGAAGTAATTAAAGTAAATTATTTACTTTGAAGCGTGTGCTATGAAGATTCTTTCAGACGTCCTGACGTGAAAGAGCAACAAATCTTCACAAATTTTCGCATTTATATACATTTTTAATAAAATGTATCCTATGTTACTTCTAATACCTTCAAGAATATGTGTTTAAAGTTTCATGATGATCGTTTTAGTAGTTTTTGCGTGAAAGCGTAACAAACAAACTTACATTCAAACTTATAATATTAGTAGGGATTAATAGGACAGTAAAAGCTAAAACAAACTCTAAAAACAAAATCCAAAACAGTTACATTTCCGATAAAAATATATTACTCCACCGGCCATTGATAACACAAAATCAAAGCCGCACAAAGCGTTTAAAACCACAAAAGGAGGTTCTCAGGTCGAACTAGGATGCGCTATCAGCTGCAAGCCGGACGTTCTCTCTTTGAGTTATGGCGGACCACATCCGGCGAATGTATTTCCGGTTGTGTGTGCCCAATCGCCACGGACAGTTGACCACTCAATGAATCATAGCTAATCAGGGATTGCTCTAATGTCTTGTTAGCTTTTTAGCTTGGTCCACGTTAGGCTAGGGAAACTAATTTAGGGAATATATTTGGCGATAATAGGGTATAATAAGTTTCTTTAGGCGTTTGATGATAGGAATAGAGTATACAGGTAAAGGTGTGAATTTTTAGTCAGGAGCCGAAAGTGCAGGCACAGTTTCTCAAAGCTATTGTATCTGTAATATCTTTATACCAACATTATATAATACGATGTACAATATTAAGTAAGAAACAAATATTTCCCGTTGTGTGTAAGTCCGATCGCCACGAACAGAACTGGCCACTCAATGAATCATAGCTAATCAGGGAATACTCTAACTTCTTGTTAGCTTTTTAGGTCAGGAAATTATAGCGTTTGTTTATAGCGGGTTCGATATATTTGTTTAGACAGCGTTTAGTGAGATTTTTTATTTGCATATATAGAGCTAAAAGTTTACCTTTTGCAAGTATGTTCCGTCTTTGACCACATCATTTCTAATCATAAAGAGAGGTAGTAGCAAAATGCGATCCTATTAACCCTTGAGAAGGCGCGCCTCAGTTAGTTACACGGAGAGGCGCGCGCGAGCAAATTACTCACACTACTTTAAATGCTCATATTTCTACTTATTAAAGTACCTATTGACTTATAATGGATTTATATAAATAAAACAAGGTTTAATAAGTACGAAAATAAGTATTTTGATTAAAACTATGAAATTAATATAAATGCAACTTCTAAAACAAATCAACTTATTTTTATTTTCTAATTTTGACAGTCTTCATATAAATCACAATAAAAAAATTTACCTAACAAAAAACTTAAAAAATTAGTCTTCCATGAGATCTATACGAGTGTGCGTCTCGAAACACATTGAACATAAATATATATGTGATATGTTCGGTGCAGAGTAATTGATTGTGCAAGCTTTTTTGGACCGTCTATTCTTACGTCTAGGGCATATTGAACAGAATCCACTTGGCCTTTCATTAGAAACTTGAGATCTGACGATATGTTCTCCATGCAAATCCGGCGTGAAATATGCTGTTTTACCAGCTCGAGCGCTACTTCTTTTAGGAATTTACGTCGATCGCCCATTTTATAAATTTTTATGGCTAAAAATAAAAAAAAAATATTATTAAAACATTACCATAGAGTATTTACGTAATAATTAACAAATATAATATAAAAAACTAAAATAATATATTCTAGAAAATAGAATAATACTTTTTTATTTGAAAAATAAATCCCTACACGGATGGGCGCGTGATGAGCAAATTACCGCACGATGTTACGCGGGCTCCACAAACACTTCGCTGCGCGGTCGCAACGGAACTGACCGCTAAGAGAGTTGCGTCAGGGGCGAGGGGATGAATAGTTAGGAAGCTATCTAGGCGCTTGAGACGTTAGGGCGTCAGTGTCACGAAAAGTTTTTGCTTTAAATTTTTGTGTGAGCAAATTGCCCATTAGCGCACCTTCTCAAGGGTTAATAATAAAAAATAAGATATCAAAAAGTTTGGCCAGAGACGTCAACAAGAGATAAATTTGGGCAACGAAGTAAACAAAGAGTAGTTAATTTTTATCTAACCAAAAAACTCTATCATTACATGCCAATTAATTTGGGCCAACAACAGTAATCCATAATGAAAACCTCATGAATTAACAGCCTTGTTTCGATATTTTAAAAATTGGTCTCAATACCTTAAGCAGATTAATCATCATACACAATCCATCCTTCGCCTACTGCGGGGCATTGGTCTCATTTTCCTCTGCCAATCCGTACGCTCGAATCTTATGCCAGTCTCATATTCTTCTCGCGACATCAACAATGTTGCCTGCCTAACGAAGAATACTGCACAAAACTCCTGCAGCAAAAGTAAGCTCACACCACAAACAGTTAACTCTTCTAAAAGATTTTACTGCCCCACATCCCAAAAAACAAAAACAAATGTGAACCAAAACAGAGCTGAACTAAACTCAATTTACATTCCAATACTTCCGTTGTCCTATTATGATGTAAAAATTCATTTCTTTATATACATGTACGGAATATTTTAGCGTTCATTAATGTTTGACTTTCTCCCTGCGATCTCGGTTAGAGCTTCATAAATATGTAATGGTGCGCTCCGTGAGCTATGCAAAGTATCCCGGGTTCCCTTTCGTAAACAGGTCAACTTGAATTTAGACTCGGTTTATATCTGAGGTTGATTAAGTGGAAATTGTGATTGAAATTGGTGGTAAGTTCGTTGACGGTTATTAAGGTTGATTTGGTTATACCGGTGATGTTATTGAAGATTGGGTTACCTATGAAGATAAGTTAGCTGTTTAGTTTTGAAAGTAATCATAAAATATTTATTTCTCTCTTCACAAAGGTTGGCTTAGAATTAAAATCTTAGGATTAGATAATAAACGTAGACAAAAGCTCTTTTGCAAGAGACTGGAGTCCGCACTAGGGAAACCCTGTGTTCGGATGTCTGTTTAGGTCATCTTATGGAATATTGCAGAAGTTTTACATAATTATTCTATCCTGTCTTATTTCCTATCATATCTTACTTCCTAATAAAATTGAATTGTTAGAGTTTGTGAAAATTCATAGAAGGGCGATTTTTATTTTTAAAGCAAAAACCACTAAATAAACTTCAAAGCAATAAACTTCATACTCTGATCTGAGTTCCACGTAGACGAAGTCACGGACACAAACTAGTGAAACTACATTTAAAGAACTTCTTTTTTTTTGTGATGGGTTTTCTCGTGACTCTAGTCTTTAGCAGAGATGACAGAGACAGAGTCTACGATGGGGCGAGCTTACCCAGAAGGAGCCTATTCACGCTAAAGAGATTATGATGGGTTGTAAGCGTTCAGAAACACAGATGCAGGCAGAGAGTTCCAGTAAAAAACAAGTATTTCCAAAGAATACTTAGAAGAATCAATTTCTCAAGTATATCAAAGTCACAAATATGTCGCAAAGAAATTGCTTCTAAAATTAAATTTTTGTAAAAGAGGACATTATTATCTCAAAAACAGACGCCAATGAGATTTTCTCTCAAAGTGAGTGCACAAGATTCAATCACTTTAAAAATATCACAAGACTTTTTAAAGGTCAAAAAGGAATTCCATCTGTCTGAGCAAAACGTCGATTCGGCTTTATTTATTAAATTCTTTCCATCCCGTAACAGAAGCAAGAATATTTAAAATTTTATATTTATTTATGTTAAAAATACCATTGCTTAAGGTATGAGAAAGGACGTCTTGGAATTTAATTTACTCTTGAATCGCTACTGGTATAAAATAAGTGGGTAGTTTAATTTTAAAATAACAGAGTCGAGTCTGCCTTGAAACATATTAAAACATAATTTGGATACCGGCCGAAGGGAGCAGGGTTAACGAGATGCCTTTAATAAAAGAGGAGATGCGAGGAGCTCTGAAGGAGAAAACGTGAATTTTTGTTTAGAGGACACTGAAATGTGGCCACACAAAGGTAAGAGGTAGACCATTAGTAGCTTATGAGTTGTAATACAACATCTTTTTTTTTAGGGTGGAAATCATCCAATGACTTCTCCCGCTCTGGGCGGAGCGGGAGGGAGTGCCAGTCTTCTACTGACTAAAACCTCTGCATGTTCCTTCATTACCCTTTGTGTTCCGGAGCCGCGGTTTTTTTCTCGTCGGGTAGTCATTCAGAAAACACCTAATTTTATAGTTCCGTAAACAGAAAAGTATTAATAATATAAAAACTTTACGTAGAACATTGGAAATCAAAGACAAATGTGCGAGGCATACGTGATATCGTTTGCAAAGTGATCAGTGACTGTACTTTAAAACAAACACAGTGATAAAAGCTAACCGTCCACAGGCCCGCGCCTACGGTGGCCGGAGGTCACCAGGTGGCCTCCGACGCCCGCAGCGTCTACCACGGCGGCCGGGACGAGAGGTTCTCTCCCTCTCCTAATACAACATCTTCAGAATTGGATAAACTAATTTATTTTGCAAATAAAATGTCACGAATATCTAGTATTTTTTTAATATTTGACATTTGAATCAAAATATATCCTGACCCGTGACTGATTTCATTGACCCGAAAGACTTTTTCAAATCAGAATTATTATTGCCAAATTCCAACCGAACAAGTTATCAAAATTACACAATCTAATCAGCTTTTCAACATCACGACCTCCCAAAACCTATAAACCCGATCCCATCTGACCAATATAAGATTAATATACATTCATACATTCCTTGTGACGTCTCAAAAATTCGTCACGCATCTGAATAAAGCCCCTTCCGCTTGACCGCGGGTCCTCATAACTCGACTCGTCCAATAATATCGTCATATTTTTTTCTAACATCGCGAAATTGCTATAAAAGGACGGAAGGGAAAGTTCAGGACGAAATTGCTGGGGTCGCGTGTACTGGTAATAAATAATATACGCAATCTGCGACTGTTAGTTTGGACGACACGTTTCGTCGCACGTGTCTTTGAGGCTAACTAGTTTGAGGAAATGTTCATTTGGTAATGATTTAGTAGGTTTTGGTTGTTTGTGTTGTGTGTGTAGTTCTGTATGTGGCGGATATGATAATGATCATAACAGTAGAAAAGCTTAAGGCGAGGAGCAGGTGTATTAAACACTAGCTGACCTGCGCGACTTCGTTTGCGTCACATTTTCCATGAATGCTCCGCTCCTTTTTGTCTTAGCGTAATGATATATAGCCTAACCTTCCTCGATAAATGGGCTATCTAACACTGAAAGAATTTTTCACATCGGACCAATAGTTCCTGAGATTACCCCCTACATACAAACTTACAAACAAATGTTACCTCTTTACAATATTAGTATAGATTTTCTATGGCGACTGCGGTTCATGTGATCGCTTTTTAGGGTTCCGTACCTAAATAGTAACCAACGGAACCCTATTACTAAGCCTTCGCTGTCCGTCCATCCGGCCGTCTCTCTGTCAGTGGGCTGTATCTCAAGAACCACAATAAAGGCAGACAGTTGAAATTTTCACAGATTGTGCATTTATATTTCCCGCTATAACAACAAATAATACAAATTAAGTTTTATGTTGCGGTACCATGTGAAAGTCCAACTCACACTTGTCCGTTCTTATCTAGATGGAAGGACGAAGAGACCATAATTTACCAATTTATAAGACAAGTAAATGCAGAAGAGCCAAACATTCAAGTTGCAAAAGCAAATAACAGGACATAAACATGTTATTATGTTATTTTGGTTTTAATCTCTTTTGCACTTATTTATCTTTAACCAAAGAAAAAACGCGATTGACTATTTCTATATGGGATTTCCACAAACCTCAAAATTATTATCCGATTCACATCCAAATTCACAAACATACAAACAGTGTTCCCAATCCAAATATAAAAACAATCACAGTACAATATTCCTTTGACTGTACGAATTTTGACAGCAGTTCATTATTCGCTATTTCCCGATACCGTTTACCGTATGAGCGTGGTCGTCAATTATCGTAAATAAGTGAACAGTCGTGCTGTGCTGCGCTGTCGGACGGGGCCGCCTATTCGCTGTCTGTGGCAAATGAGACGGCTTGATGCGCCCCTGCACTACGGTAAGTTTCAGAAGAGGTGCAGTTACAGAGCTGAAGCGGATTTGTTATGTCTTTTTTTTTTAAGGTGGGAAATCATCAAATGGCTCCTATCGCTCTGGGCGGAGCAGAAGTGTCGGACTCTTTCTGATTAAAACCCATCCGTGTTCCTCCTGTGTCGTTTGCGTTCCAGGGCTACGGTATTCCGCAACCCTGGTAGAATTCCGCAACCCCTCTAAACAATCATCATTTCAGGAGAAAATGTCCACTATTGTAGTGTTTGCCTCTAGTGTCGCTCTATAATATAGCTTCTAAGAAACCCGATGACATCTATACTAATATTATAAAGAGGTAACATTTGTTTGTAAGTTTGTATGTAGGGGTAATCTAAAGAAGGTAAAAAGTTGCGCGAGTCAGCTAGTCTGTAATAAAGGTAGGTTTAAAAAAAGCCTGAAAACTAAGACCTGAAATAATCTCACCTTGACGACATACTGCACAAAAAAAAATTCTGTAAAAAATAAGAAACAAAGAAGGCCAATCCCAAGTGAGTGAGCTACTTAGTCGAGTAAGAATGAAAAAAATGGTGTTTCAAGTGAGAACGCTAATTTTAATAAAATATTGCGAGAAGTGAAGTGGTGTAAATTTCAAAAATTCCCAAAAATATTTGAAAAGGAAAATAAAATCAAGTTTTATAGCTAACCGCCTGTGTTTTGAACCAAACCATTTTCTAAGAGGGTAAATTTACACCTATCCAAATAATAGACCGTCGATCCTTAAGCGAGATTCGACGCTACGCAATATTGCAGCAGTTACTTAGTCAGCATTAGAATTCACTTGGGGGAAAACGACGTCAGTAGGTATTTTTTATACCAAAACAAAATACCATTCGACGATCTCTATACAGTTTTTAATAGGTATGGTCTTAACCATTGCAAAATTGCTTTCAATTTGAGGAGATTTATACCACAAGTAACGATACTTAAAAAATCCTTAAACATTTATTACTTTTTAAACTTATTGTTTTTAAACAAAGTGCTAGGTCCTTGCTTCATCTAAACTTCCTTTATAAACCAGTGAACCATCCCTACTCTGTACGGGTGCAAATTATACACGCACACTTTCCTCCTTAGCACTCTTACTTTTTTTAGAGACTATTTAGAGATTTCAATCAACGAACACCAGTAGCCTTAGTGCTAGTTTTTAATGTACTCGATCATCGTATCTCAGCTGATATGATAAGATGACTACCGCATCAATCGGCTACCCGCAACCCTGACCAGCCTTGTGAAAGGCCTTCCGACCATCTATTCTGCGAGCAATATGACCTGCCTACTTCCACTTTAGGTTGGCGATCCTTCGGGCTATGTCGGTTAGCCTGGTTCTCTTACGGTACTCGATCGTGTTCTAATAAACGCCAATTTGTGTTAACTAGAACTCGTCTGACTACTATAACAGAAACCATACGATTTGACATAAGCGAAGGTTTACGTTCATGCAATCAAGTACGTTGAAAAACTCTGAATAGATCCCCTGAATGCTTCTCGTAACGTAAGCCAGGATCTAAGCGCTAATGCTCGTGAAAGACTAACTTCGACTCGTATTCACGTCACGTTTTAGCGGATTTTATACACCCCATCTCGACTCTTAAGTCACTGGTTTTACCTGTTATAAAAATCGTAAAAAAATCTTAGGTGACTTGCGTCACTCATTTTATGTAAAAGTATTAGGTTAGGAAAAAATGTACGCAAGGTATACCAATTACTCTTTAAAATAAGCAATTTATTTATGTGTACCACTAGCAAACCGGAGATAGACAAAAAATAAACAACGGGTTGCACTCCGGGAGTGCCGGCAGAAGTGAAAACTTGAACATTAACGTTGTGCATTTTTGAATCATCCGTCTTATGAATTTTCGATCAGGGCACGTCTCCTGACACGAGTTTAACATTTTATACCCATCCCAAGAAAAGTGCTCAACGCCGCCAAAGAAGTTTTCACTTCAAAAAGCTACTAATGTCCTATATTAATTGATTCAGGATAGTTCAGGAGCCATAATTTTATGACTAGTAAACTACTCAAAGAGATTTTTTTTTACGAGTACTAACCCGATCACGGCAAAGGACGGGTTATATTTTTGAAATTTTGTGCTAAATCAAGGGCATCCATTACGTATCAAAGACAAAACACGATCGGTAGATAGAAATAACAATATATTGTTATATCATAATAATCATATGATATGATTCAAGGAGCCACCCTGACTATTAAAAGCATCCAAGTACAGTTCAACTCAGCACACACTAATTAAAACTCTGCTTAAACCTGAACACGAACTCCAATTTCCCGATCGACTTCTATCCCTTCACATACAAAGACATCGATTGTTTATATACGGGGAAGTTGGTCGTCATTCGGCACGGAGTAGATAGTACATGGAGACCTTGGAATATGTCTCGTTACTTCAAAATACAGGTTTGCGAAAATATTTTTTTCCCGTGACATGTAATCTTGCTTATAAAAGTAGTGCCAGATTTCCATGTCCTAAACTGAGGAGAACAGGACCAGATTATGAAACCTCAGGGCTCCTGAATTGAATATTATTCAAAATAATACACCTCAAGAATCACTATTTTGAAGTTAGACTTATCAGAAAAAAATGCAAAAAATGTTGAATGGCATTTCAACATCTCCGATTCATATTGTTACGGTTTCGGTATCTATTTTTTTTTGTACCACACGATTCATCACTTACCAGACGTTTGGCACATTGCTCTCCTAGCGAGTCATTGGGACTGAAAGGTTCTGGAATGGCGGCCGCAACCAGAAAACGGAAGGCCTCTCACAAGATGGACCATTGACGCATTGACGATGAAGACCGCGGTAATCTGCAGGATGAAAGACGCCAGGGATCATTGTATGTGGTTAAACTAGGGGAAGCATATTTCCGCTGCAGTAGAGGTCTTTTGCTGAAATAATGATGATGACCTGCACCTAACAGTGATTGTTTTATAACTTATGTTACTTTTAAGTGGTGATCACTCCATTATCTCAAACTCCATGTCACAAAAGTTGTTCAGGAAGTTGTATTGTGGGTTGACGGTTATGTGGGAACTTGGTTCCTTTACACGTTTAATTCGACAGTGAGAAGCGTTCGGATGTGGAGAAGCAGAAGTATCGCGATTGTTGCGGAAAACGGCTGGTTGCTCTCTTTATTGTTAATGTTTCTTGGATGGAACAAAACCTTTGTTTGATGTTCCTATAACATAGAATAGAATATAAGGATAATATATTATAATAATTATGTAGGTTATAAGAGAAGTGGTTGAGGTTGGTTTATTTTAAAACATTAATTATTATTTTTTATTTTAATTCTGTATTCATAAAATAGTACAACATACTAGCTATTTATCTAATTATCACAATTATCACATTAAACACCCAGTACTCTTCCTTTTTTCTTCTATTTGATATGCTGTGTCCTACAAGGTCCATAATAGGGAATACGCACGCGATTTTTTTATTTATAAAATGAATTACTTATAAGCTCCAGTAAACACTCTAGAAAATATTTTTTAAATATCTTCATCAGCGATGAAGTTATAACGCTTCAAAGATTACTTTTAGAACGAGAAGTCCGACATGGAATTTGACGTCACAATACGTGACGTCTGTACATCTGCCATAGAAAACAGCATTTTCGCGAGAGGGACAGATATATTTGTTTAAAATAATTATATCTCATTTGTTTTTCGAGAAATTTTGATTCTATTTCCACTGTTAGTAAAATATTTTTGTATATTTTTAGATAAAGTGTTTAGATATTTTATGCATATTCCCTATTGTGACTAATATAAGTATTTTTCTACCAACCAATATACATAAAGAATAAAGAATAAAGAATTGAGAATTGGAAACTTTGGATATTTTGTATTCACTATCGTTGATGCCTTACATCAACGATAGTGAATACAAAATATCCAAAGAATCATTAATATTTGTTTACTACATTGTATAATGTATACTACATTGTATACTACATTTACTAAAATTCCACGTGTTGCGTTTATTCCTGATTTACTGTTTATATGAAGAAAGGTCAACAAAGTAGACGTCACCCATAAATAGCATAAAATAGCTACCATTAGTCATGCTTTGTTGAACCCATTTGTTTCTCATTCACCACACTAGATAAAATCGTTAAAGTTAATATGGCCACAATAATGACCGAAATCGGAGTAGGTAGTCATTGTGATCGATGTAAAACCAATATCAGAATCATTTTAACGTGTGCCACATTCAACCAATTTGATCCATTGGGCATGATTCCAATAACGTGATAGGTTGAATTGACCGAATTCGAGTTCAATATACACTGAATAAAATACGAAATAAGGCTACATGTACCTACACTGGATTTTAATTGTGAAATAGAAAAAAAAATACTCGTGTTATAAAAACGTTACCGTTTGATCATGTAAAAGGTAGGTAATGACCGTTACCTCTAAAACAATTAACCGACATGTTAATAAAGGCCTCGAAATAACAAAATTAAAACGTGCAAAAAGTAACGTCACGCACAAAAGTTTGTAACAATAATACCGGGTGTATGTACAGAATTAGCATAATGCTAACATTGGTGCCCGTGGGACGGCACACGTGGGCAAACAGAGACAACCGTGCTCGAATGTACCCAGCCCGGCCACCGGAAAATATTGTGACGCTACAAAAATACAGAATTGCAAAAATAAGGCTTGTTGATGTTACCCATGTTTTTGTTTTAGATATGAAAGAGAAATTCTTAGTGGGTTAACCAGACGAAATAGGTTACCGCTTTGTAGGACGAGCTATGAATAAAAAACATCGTGACACGGAATATGAAAGCAACCTTTAGTTCACTTTTGTTTTTGTTTGGGAAAGCTGAAACATTATTCTAAGACTAATACTGAAACATGCTGTGATATAAACTGATACTATGGCGACAGGTTTGTAGTTAAATAGTATTAAAACCGGCCAAGTGCGACTTGGTCTGTCACACGAAGGGTTCCGTACTATAAACTGAAAACAAAACACGTTTATTGAATGGTAAAACTGAAAAAATTATTTGAATTAAAAATTAAAGGGTAATAATATTTTTTACTATAATAAATTTTTTATAAAATTTTGTTATAGCGGTAATAGTAATACACTCTCTGTGAAAATTTCAACGATATACCGATACGGTTCTTGAGATTTAGCTCGCTGGCAGACAGTGAGCAAACGGACGCACAGCGAATGCTTAGTAATAGGGTTCGCTTGGTTACCTTTTGAGTACAGAACCCTGAAAAGGACACTATAGCACGTCATTATTTTTTTCTCTTAGTCACTGATCTATGTCAATCTCTAAATCACCAATTCAACACACCTCAAATAAAAACTCCCCACAGAAAATTTTCTTTCATATTTCAAAGCACCTTCAGAAAATTAAGTCCGACTTGTTGAACCTCTGTAATAAGCGGCCGAAAACATCTGACTTGTACGGTAATATTTTAATTACTTCTCCTTTACTGTCCGTAACTTCTGAGCGCATTGTACTGGCAATGCTAGCCTAATTAGACAGGAGACTTTCAATTACGCTTTTCAGAAGCCATACAAAGAATTCTGCTGAGAGAACCAAGGGACTTGTACGAGCATTAAGCCTTGTCTGTAAGTTACTAAGACTTGTGGGGTTAGGTAAGACTAGTTTTAAGATCTTAGTTGGGTTGTAAGCAGTAAGCCTCGAATGGATTAGTTTTATGTTATAATAATATAGGCAGGGTATGTATTTAAGGGGATTGTGGCTTGCTGAATCCCTTAGTTTCTAGTGCAGTAGATAAGTGTAGGTTACCTAGAGGTTATTTGAATCTGTACTCATGAGATTTTCTTTTAAATGGACATAATCATTTGAAACTAAAGTGGCGGCTAAAATTACACGTGATCACTAAAAATAGTAAGCACCTATTGCAAAAAAAGTATTGTAAAATAATGCAATATCTTAACAAAACTCTATTAAAGTAGCGTCAAAAGTGTCTGAAAAACCCAAAAGAAACAGCCGGTCTATTTGGAAACCATCATGTGAACGTGAACTGAACTGTAATTTCAACTCAATGATATGGACTGATAACTCTCTTCATATTAACTTCACCTAAGCCTACACGTTGAAACCGTGAATTGTTTACAGAATTACACTACAGGTTCAAATAAGAAACAAGCTCTAAAGGCCACGTTTGCCTCCAGCTTATAACCTGGCCCAAACAGAAGGCTGTACCAAAAGACAACAACAGATCACCATTACTTAACCAGAAACCACAACGTACATGATTATGCAAATTCAACAAACATGGAAAAGCCTAATGCCGCCTCTCAAAAACCTAAACCAGCGGCTCTTCTATAAATATCTCATGAAGTTTGTTGTTGCGTGCGTACTTCCACGGGGCAATCCATCCGGACAGACCAAGGATAATCTCCTATGTATCTCTGGGCTCTGACATGTAGCCTGGGGTCAAACGGAATTATAAATCATCCAACAACGGACCTCCTGAGTGTTTAATATAATATTCATACGGTAATGTATGGTTCGTAATGTTAAGAGTTGAAAGTAGGTCGTATTTACATAGATTTTGGTCGCGTTTTCTGAGTCGGGTTTAGTGATATCCGACTGTGGTTAGTTAGATGCTGGTGGCAGGTGGACTGTTACGTGTTGTTGTATTATGCATCAGTAAGAACTCATTCACTTAGTAGGCAACACTATAGTAGGTCAACATCCCTACTAGTGTGTCCCTCTGCTAGGTAATGACCTCTCATTTCTCTTTTCAAACATTGTTGTTGGCAATATTTGGCCAAGTTTAGAATCCTTCCTATCCTAATCCAAACATATAAAATTCTTCCGAACAAGCCAATGCACAGTCGAAACTACTGGTCGTAGAAAGCTAAAATTTGGCATGTAGCTTCCTAACACACGGTAGGGGAGCACTAAGAGAGGATTTCCCGAAATTCCTACGGGAACGGAAAAAAAACGTACAATAAACCGAAAAAAAAAACACGTTTCTTGTATGGAAGTTCCCTTTAACTATTAATTAAACTATTTAAAAAAAAATAATTATTAATTTAAAAAAAATATATTAATTAAAAAATGTAATTAATCGTTAAATTTTTATTATTTTTCGTTATAGCAGTAATAGAAATACACACTCCGTGAAAATGTCAACTGTCTACCTTTTACGGTTCTTGAGATACAGTCGTTGATAGGCAGACAGACGGATGGAAGGATGGGCGGACGAATGGACGGGCGGATGGATGGATTGGCGAACGGATGGATGGACAAACGAACGGGTAGCAGAGGTTAAGCAATAGAGTCCCGTTGGTTCATCATCTGCCTAGCTTTTCCCAACTACATTGAGGTCAGCTTCCAGTCAAACTGAATTCAGCTGAATACGTGGAGCGGCTTCCTACTAGACCTCGACAATCCATTAACTGGGTTAGAGTCCCGTTGATTACGGAACCCTAAAAAGCTTAGTGTATAAAGAATGAGTATTATTTTTCCATAACAGATTGAATCCGGGTCAACCAGAGAAAAACTACTGTAAGGCTAAGCCAAACTCCCTATCTTGGACAATCTCAGGATAAGTTTCAAATAAATCAGGTTAATATTGGAATGGTCAATAAATTAACATAAAACAGATATGTTTCAAAACAGCACAACTTCAGAGTGTTTGTAGCTTTTAAGGCAGAAATAGTATGGAATTTTTATATCATTCAATTTTCCGTGTAAAATATATAACAGGATTCCGCCGCGGGGCGGGACTGGCAGCCGATAGAAATTGAAATAAAACATTTCAGTTTGCTACTAGCTCATCTCTGTACTTTGCCTTGAGCATTTTATTTGTTTCAAGCTTTTAAGTATCTGTTTATTTATTTAATTAAGGCCCATATATATAAACCATCAATATATATATATTATTTAACTCAGAGTTAGTAGCTGACACGGGGTTAAATTACAAATCTATACTAATATTATAAAGCAGAAGAGTTTGTTTGTTTGTTTGTGTGGTTGAACGCGCTAATCTCAGGAACTACTGGTCCGATTTGAAAAATTCTTTAAGTGTTAGATAACCCATTTATCGAGGAAGGTTAAAGGCCATATTTCATCACGCTAAGACAAATAGGAGCGGAGCAATAATAGAGAATGTGACGCAGACGAAGTTGCGCGGGTCAGCTAGTATTTCATAAAATATATTGACCCTTGGTTAGCAACAAACTCGGAGTAAAATCCTAGAGTGCGCCTAAGTCATGCATCATTGTTGCTCCCGTAAATTTTCCTAATAAAAAAAAACAAATACAGTAAATAAAACCGTATTAAATATGACATAAAAAATATTGAATAGTTACCTAAACAATATTAATACCTTTACCTAGACCAATACCCAGCGGATGATGTTTGAAAATATTTCAACATTTCAAAATGCAATCTTGGTTTTAAGAATCGTAATAATTGCAACTGAAACCTATATGGTAAGTATATAAAAAATATCTTTACATCAGCTAAACAGTGATGACAACGCAGAACTAAATATTAAATAGACGAAGCTCTTTTTAAAAATAGAAAACAAAATGACCGAGCACGACAAAGGACTGGCGTAACGAACATACTAATTTGCTTTCACCAGCCAAAGTAAGAACTTTTACTGTTCATTATTGTACCGTCAAATTACGGGAATCGGCTAACAAGCAGAATAAGTAATATTAAAGACGTAAGTAATCGCCAACAGTCCTTAGTAGAAAAATTGCAAAATTATAGAGTATGAACGATGGCGTAATTGGAAAAATTGTTGAGCAACCCGCGCTGGGCTAAAGCGTACCCACGATGTCAAAGGTTGATCACCTCTGCAACTGCAATTGATTTTTTATTGCCACAAAAAGTATTACTATGAAACGGAACAAACGATTCGTTTTGCTAACTAGTCGTAGTTTTCAAACGGCTACTGTTGCTTTAAAGTTTCGTTTCGACCCAGCATTTTATTTAACTGTATAGCCATTTTCACTAAAATGGACTATTTAAATTAAACCTTACAAGCTGTTTGCGTCATGTACTCCCAAAAATGTTATGAAAACCGAAAACTTCAGCAAAGAAAACAAAGACATTTGAAGCAAAAAATTCACCTTTTGATCCTTTCTTTATCAAATACTTTCACAAAAGAAACATTTATGTTAAGGATAGCGGTGAAAAATTAGATAATAATCTTAAGATTTTTTCTTTTCAGCCCTTCCCTGTAATTACGTTTTTGTTCATCTAGGAAGTTCTTTTGTCTGAAGGGAAGGCTGAGGAACAAAAGCCTTGGCAGGGGAAGCAAACAATGACGTCTGCTATGAAACCATAGCTCGATGGTGTTTCCCATTCACGTCATCCAGAGTCAGAATCGATGGCGATATGAAAAGCTTAAAGAATGCCTAATTATGAATATGACGTAAGCTGATGTGCATCAGGTTTCTTGTTTTTATGTTGTCCTTGTTTTGTAGGTTTTTCTTCTACAAAATGGTATTCAATAATTACAAAAAAAAAAAGCAATCGATTTCCAAATAAAAAACGGTCGGTGTTTTTTTAGTTTCTTTGTATTTTGACACCAACTTCCGAAATTAAGTTATTTTTTACTTTGTAGTGTTTTTTGTATTTTGGAAGTCGGTTGTATTTTTTGTAAAATCGCAGGAAAGCACACTACGCAATTTGGATTACTTGGATGACAAAAAACCATCGTCCAAGTAAACGAATTCTAGGTATTTTGGTACCGTGGCAAGACTATTTACTTCTCAAAAATTAAGTCGTATTTTTACATGTTCAAGCTAATTTTTTCAACATTTCTTTTACCCTAGTATTGGAAAACATAATTAATATTTATTTAATTGAATTTATATCAGTTCCGCCATTAAAACTTAACCTATTCAGGTTGCCAGAGGATAGACTATCTCAATTAAATAATTGTAATCGATTGGAATTATCGATATTTTACTAATCATGACCGGAAACAGGCTACAATAGCTTTTCTCCCATCGTAATCTAGCTAACAATCAAATGTAACTGATTAGGCGCGAAATAAACGGCGGGTTAAAATAAAAAAATATAAAATCACTAAAACTAACTAAAAAAACACGAAGGAATTATAATTTGAGAGATTGTACAGACATATTATAATATTATAACCAGGAGATTCTAGCGGTCTTAGCTCCACGATACTTGAAGCTAAAGTACGATCCTGAAATGATGTGGAGGCCTCTGTCCGATAGCGAAGAACTAAGGCGGAAACAGACGCTCCGGTTAGTCTGGATGGTCTGACCAGACAATCGGAAGAGCAACCGGAGCGTCTGTGTCCGCCCATATTTCCACATAATTAACATGTATTTCATGGTGTTTCCTACCCTCAAAAATATTCCGCTACATTCATACCTGATTATTTTCTTTAAAAAACAAAAGTTAGTACCACAGACATTATTGTGGTTAGTACTCAGCTTAGTAGCTCCTAATCATACCTAAATAGCGTTTATAGTTATCTTTTTAATTATGTAAATAATATAATTTATTACAAATCGATTTGGTAAATCGATTTTCAAAATATTTTACATGGTCACACTTAGATAGATCTATCTGTCAAATCAATGCATCAATCAAATTGTTTCGTGCCGTTCGTTTTGCGTCGAGTTGAATTATTCCTCCGTATTTACTGTTGTTGTACTTCTGTTCGTTACAATTTGAAGCTGTCGAGTTGAGCGTTTCTTCCTTCGTTTGTAACTTAGCTATGAGCTCCTCTAATCTAAGGCTTTAGTCGTAGGTAAGTATTTGTTTTTAACAACACTATCTACTAGTTGTGAGGGTACAGCCTACTAAACGCTGACTGCCGGCACGGCACAGCAAGGGATATTTGTAAGCGCACTTTGTACTTAACCTGCCTAAAAGAAAAGAAGAAGTTATGTAGTGTTTTCAAATAAAAAAAAAAATAAAAAAAAAATTTGTTTTTATAACCTCATTTTCAGCATCCAAAAATATAAGATTTCTCTTAAACTAGGGTGACAAATTGAAATTCGATTTCAGTATATGAAAAGGTAATTCTAGTTCTACGAAACCAAGTTAAAACCATCGTGACATGCAAAGTTTTCAAAGGGGCCCAAAACTCCTAACAAAATGGGCATTCTCCTTTAAATGGGACCAATCGACAATTATCCTTTCAGATAAAACTCAAAGAAGTTTTCAAGTCGTTTCATAAATGACGGAGTTATGAGGTAACAAACATAAAAAAACAACCGAATTGAAAACCTTTCTGGGACCATTCCTCCTCTTTGGGAAGTCGGTTAAAACGGGGAAATATTCAATTGACTGTAAGTTAGATCTTAATCGTATGCATTATAAATATGAAAAGAGAAACAGCGATCATATTGCAGTCAATTACTTAACACAACACAATGTTATATTTAAAGAGGCTTACATTTTAAGTAAAGGTAACTTCTAGCATCATATTTCTACTACTAAAGGTTTCATAAAAAAACTTTTTACAAAAAAATACAACCGACTTCTAAAAAAAAAAACACTACAAAGTAAAAAATAACTTTAATTTCGGAAGTCGGTGTTTTTGTTAGTTTCTTCGTATTTTGACACCGACTTCCGAAATTAAAGTTATTTTTTACTTTGTAGTGTTTTTTTTTTTTAGAAGTCGGTTGTATTTTTTTGTAAAAAGTTTTTTATTTTTCACTTTTTAGTGGTGTCCCACACCTAACAACACCACTACAAAATCGCAGAAAAGCAAAATACGCAATTTCGATTATCAAAGAATCATCTAAATAGTCAAATTCCAGCTATTTCGATTTAAAGTCCAAAGCTCGTAACCGATTTTGATATGATTTAAATGGGACCAATCTGCAAGTATATCCTTTCAGATAAAACAAAAAAAATTCAAATCGGTTCATAATTGTCGGAGTTATGAGGTAACAAACATAAAAAAAAGAAAAAAACATACAACCGAATTGATAACCTCCTCCTTTTTGGGAAGTCGGTTAAAAATAGGTTTACTCACAAAAGGGTCCATAACTGAACAGTGTCTAATAAATACGACAAACCACCTATCAACGAAAATCATCCGGCCGAGCGCCTCTAAAGATAGTTTTTCATCTGTTCAGACATAATGCTCGATTAACACTCCATAACGGTCAACCGGAAGTGCGGACGCCATGTTGGCGGCGAGATAGCGGAAATATATCGCAGGAAGTCGACAGCCATTATTCAGGAAAGGAGTTCTTCCGTCATCGGTCTATGGCTCTTATTATTTTTGGCGATATCCCCGTTGTTGGCGATAAGGTGTAATGAATTATTAGGATATTGATAGGACGTAAGTGGGTTCTAATGGGTTATTTATCGTGTGTTATTAATGATTGTAGGTTGTGGGTACAGGTTCTGTGTTATTACGTAACTGTTTTATGAACAACTAGCTGATGCCCGTAGCAACACCGGCCAATTTCTATACTAAAACCTTCCTCGAGAACCATTTTATCCATTAGTGAAAACAGCATGAAAATCGGTGCAGAAGTTTACGAGTTTATCGCGAACAGACAGACAGACGCTGTGGAAGACTTTGTTTAATATGTAATATAATAGTGATGCAGTGTTGCACATACACGGTGTCATTTCAGTCGTCTTCCATCAGCAGCCTACTTTATCTATTTAATGTCTACTACATAATATATTCATTAAAAATACGATATTTATGAGCATTTAAATATTATTAAAAAAATATGTTTCACTATCATAAAGCATGACGTTCACGACTTCGGAATTAAAATGAAGTATTTGTTTCCAAAAGAAATCTAAATCAAGTTTCTAGGAAAAATGTTTGGTGAACACATTTAAAGTGCGTACAGCCATGGAGTGAAATTCCCTGTCAGAGTCTGCGTTTCCTGATAGCTACAACCTTCTATTAAAATATTTACGTCAAGAGTGAACAGGTTACTTCTAGGCAAGTTTGCTCCATCTTTGACAACATCATCGCTTATCATCGGGTGAGATAATGGTCAAATACGTGCCAATTAGTTTATAGTAAAAAAAAATGAACTTAATATTACTGTATTCAAGCTGGCGCAAACCTGTGATACTTACAACAGACGATCGCAAGGAGGTATGGCAAGGCAAGGAGCTTCACGGGCGGTTCTATCGGGCTCTTCATGGGTCCGATGTTGATTTCTCTGCGTCCTTCGCCTGGCTGCGTTTTGGAGATCTCTTCGAGGAAACCGAAGATTTTTTCTGTGCAATTATAGACGAAGTTATTTTGACGAACAACTACCGGAGGCATATTATGAAGGACGGGACGGTTGACGTGTGTCGGACATGAGTCCATCAGACATTTATTATCTCTGATTGTTCTCGTCTGGCTAACGGCGAGTACTTGCACAGGCATAACCAAGTGGCCAGGATTATCCATCAGCAACTTGCTTTGAAATACAATCTTGTGGATTCTGAGGTACCGTATTACAAGTAGGTATGTGCCCGTCCCAGTTCTCGAAAATGACCATGTCACGTTGTACTGGTATCGGTCTGTCATAACTGACAGGACTATGGTAGCCAATAAGCCTGAAATAGTGGTGATAGACCGATTAGCGCGCCGCACAATGATTATCGATGTTACCATCCCACATGACGAGATCTCGTGAAAGCTGAGAAAGAGAAACAGATTAAGTATCTCGACTTAGCACACGAGATGTCGACATGTGAAATGTGGACTCGGCAGTCATTGTGCCGATTGTCGTTACGGCCAATGGCCTGTTGGCCAAAAGCTTCGACGACCACCTGTCGAAGCTGGAGTTACGCAGTTGGGTAAAGGGCCTGATACAGAAGGCAGTACTCCTCGATACGACTCGTATTGTGAGGAGGTTCCTTTCTCTGGAGCCCTAACCACCGGTAGCTTGGGCCCTGCTCCCGACACCAGCGGACTAGGTACTACTTTTTGTATTTTTATATGTTTTTTTTTACTTGTTTATTTTAAGAAATGTTTAAAAATATAGACTCAAAGACTCAAACATTTATTTCAATTAAACCATTTACAGGCACTTTTGAATTGTCAAGGTCGGTGGGTCCAAAAAAATGAAGCTATTTGCACGTTCCAAAGCGTAGATCTCTATGGAGAAGAACGTGCATAAAACTCCACGGACACTCTTTCAAAAATGTATATATAAGTAGGTTAAGAAAAATGAACAAAGGTGACTGTATTCAAATTACAACATCTTTATGTATTTTATAAAAACTATCAGAGATTACCGTGATCAGTATCTCCAAAATAGACCAATTAACAGGTCCAGCAGTAAATTAAATAAACTTAGAAACTCATTTTGGCTAGTGTTAATTACTAAATTACAAAGTAATGAGAGCACTCCAACTATCGCCCCGGTGGAAATTTAAAAAGCTTGAACTCCCTTTTACTTCTAACGTTTTATAAGCCCAAGATGTAAGTGAGGAGAGGGTAGAAAAAATGGCGCGGTTAAACCATCGGCTATTAAAACTAAAAGTTTTTTGAACATGTTTGAACTAAATTAATTTGCCCTAGTGTACAAATACAAATCATTCATATTCTTGCAGTTGGTGTGTATTAAATATTCAGAACTAGTTGACCCGCGTAACTTCGTAACGCAGTTTTCAATAATGCTCCGATACTGTTGGTCGTAGCATATTCTTAAATAGCCTGTAGCCCTCCTTATAAATGGGCTATTCAACACTAAAATCATTTTTCAATTCGAACTATTAAACTCTTCAGCTGTATAATAAAAGTAAGCAAGACTTGCCTGGATTTGGACACATAGTTCTTCCAAAACTAATAAAAAGCAAGTACATTTAATTTTTAATGAAATAAAAATTTAAAGTTTTGTGCTATGTCATAGTCGTGTCACTTTTGATAGTCAGGAACCACTATTAAGCTGCTTTGAGACTACGCTATAATATAATAGCACATAGTATAAAGCGCATCATACATTATTATGGACACGTTCACACTGTACTGTACTATATATTAGGTATTGAAAATGTATGGTGCGCGATACTATTGTGCTATAAGCAATATGCTATTATATTATAGCGTAGTCTGAAAGCAGCTTAAAGCTACTTTTCTTGATTACATGAATTGGCTGAATTCAGTCAGGCAAGTGGTAAAGATGTTAATACTGAAACATGGGCAGATAGCGATTGCGAGTATGTTGTAACATTCTTTTTATTATAAGGCAAAGTACAGCATAGCTAGCACATGAACATAAATGTAGCAAATTCACAAATATATGAAATATAAAAAAAGGATGTAGGATTTGTGGGAAATATTAAAGGTTCATCGTGAGTGGTAGTTAAGAAAGTAGTACGTATTTATAGTTCAGCCGCCTACATAATGTCATTACACCCACTCATTTGCATTAAAATACATTCCACGTGTAGCGACATGGAGCTTCCATGGCGTTAGCTTATGTATCAGCGAAACGAGCAGTCTATATATTTAATTTCCAAAACCGTCACCACGTCTTCGGTTTACCTTACCAGGAGGTAGGGGGGACAAGTTGTGCTTTCCGGTCATCTCTTAAGATCTTATCGGCTCCATTGAACATCCGATACTCTCTTCGCGTTTTATTGAATTTATGTATTTTCATTTAATTTCTTCGAAGAGTTCACTAAATAATGTTAAGCAACGCTTGACGAGGACAGTCCGTGAATCATGTACCAAAATTCTTCCGTGCCTCAGGACGCCCGTGAACCTTCTTGCCCCGGCCGTCATTTGTAGATCTTTTGCAGTCGTTATAAACGACTGCAAAATTCTGAAAAAAATCTGGTTTGTTACTAGATTGTGGAAGTCAGTCAGGCAATTGCTGCCTAGCCAAAAAGTGTTGGGAAAAGGCTTGGTCGGTTGCTTTGTTCTCATTCAATTTCTTTGTACCGTGTTTGACCGTACTTGGAGCCTATGGACATGCGTGTGCAAAGGCCCTTACAATCGCTCCAGTTTCATCGCTCCTACTACTATATTGCACCATCCCCAGTTATGAACAAAAAACTGTCGTAGTCCCTCCCCAGAGACGAGTCGTGAAGCTAATGACGTGTTCTCGTCGGGGCACGTGTCTTGCACGCGCCGACATAACCTCTAATGTGTAATAGCGTGTCTAGAGTGCTCAGCAAATTGGCAAGACGGATTTGTTATTTTGACGTTCGAAGAGTAAAGGGTTTGTATACAGACTCGAAATCGAAGTATGTGCCTATGTTGATGACTTTTTTTTGTGCATGTTTTAAGAGTGTGTATTCCGTCCACTAGCGCCGCCAATCGTTTTTTACTAATTGTGGTAAATTTAAGACACGTAGATAAAAAACCGCTCGTAGTGCACTGAAGAAATGTATATATTATTTTTTGACAGCTATTTTTAATAGGTACATAACTCATGGCTAAATAGCCAAAACGGCAATTATTGCTAAAAGTGGCCACTTTTAGCAAAAATATCGACTTTGGCAACTATTTATGTTCTAAAGTACAAAACATAACTCTCAAAACATAATAAATACATTTCTTCAGTGCACTACGAGCGGTTTTTTATCTACGTGTCTTAAATTTACCACAAATAATAAAAAACGATTGGCGGCGCTAGTGGACGGAATACACGCTCTTAAGATTGAGGAAGACGAGATAGTGTTGACCTAATAATATGCAAAGTTTTTAGATCCGAGTCAGTATGATATATCATCTGGAGTAAACGACTTCACGTGATGTTTCATACTTACTCGGAAATCCTAGAAATACATGGACCGATTTTAATGTACTCCAAAATGATTCAGTTATCTGTACCTAAGTATAGATTTGCTAAATCAACAATGAACACTTTCCATAATAAATAAAACCGCTAAGTAAGAACCTATTTTTACATGTCTAGCCTATGTAGTTTCTAGGAATAAATAAGGTGTAACGTTTGTATCAAGAACGTTTTTTAGTTGACTCACCTCTCCATTCCACTTAAACATTGTCATGCTAACAAGAAAATACCTCACAACATTGGACATAAGAGGGCTGCACCTATAATTCATTATGCATTACAATAATATAATGGAAATCCATTAGTTCTAGTGAATTGACGAAACTCACTGTTGACATTGAGGTGTTGTTTATCAACCCTAGATCGGAGATTGATTGATAAATAAGCTAAAAAGCTGTAGGGTGATATAATTGAGCGAATTTCCTCACTTTCCTTCATAGGGAGGTGTTATCGTGCATACCAACAATGGTGACACACTGGTTTGAAGTTTGACAAACATGACAACAGCACTATAATTAAATTTCTTGCATATATTATAATTAAATTTACATGAACCATTGTTCATGTACTGACAGTCGAAACGCTCAGCTAAAGCGTTCAGGATACTCTAAAAGGTAAGTTGAATGTTTTACTTGTTTATTGGAGTTCTAGAATTTCTTTAAATTCCTTGAGTTTTCACGGAAAAAAACGTAAAGAAAGCCTAATTTAAGCCAGAAATGTCTTGATTCAGCGTCCATTATATTCCAAATAAAAACAATTTTATCAAATAAATTAATATGTCAATTCAGCGCGCGCGCTCCTCAGTCTCGCGCGAGCGCCCAAATAAACTATAATCCTATTCAGACTAGTAAGTATCAAAATTGTTTCGCGGACTATAGATGTACTCCCAACGCAGACCAACGTAACTTGATCTATTGCAAAGGAGCATTTACGATTCGTAATAGGACTCTTAAGTTGGAAATAAAAATAAGAATCTTTATTATTTGTTAACATTATGTACGTAGGTACATGGTGAGTGAGATGTCATGTTGAGGAGCGCGTAGCTATATAATGAAAAGCCGCACTGGTCGATTTTCAAGGTTAAGCAACGCTTGCCAAGGTTGGTCTTTGGATGGATGACCATCTTAACATACCGAGTTTCCTCCGTGCTTATAGGTGGGAATAAGGCTAGGCAGATGATGGTGAGTGAGATGTCACAATAATAGTCAGATGCTCAATGTTTTGCCGTGAAGCGTACGAATATTATGATTTTTTTAGTAATTTGTAAACAATCAGGCAAAATGTTTTTTATATTTATTAATAACATAAAACTGTTTGATAATAAATATTCCCGGCGATCATTTGTCATCATCTATAATATTTCCCAAACTCCTGATATTATTTTATTCCATAACAGTTAAGTTAAGTTCCATGATACTTAATCATTTAACTCTTTCAGAATTTGTTGCCGAAATCAGCCAAACCTGTGTGTATCACATATTAGGGTGTGCATCGTACCGTGCGACATATCTCAAATTAATTCATGTTTTGTCATACCCCCACTTTATATTCACAGCTTAATGACGTAGCCACTATAAAACATAGTGAAAGCCTTTATATCCAATGCGTAAGATATCGCGAACGTGCGTATCGCTGTAAATGGAAAAACATGGCTTTGCTCTTACTGGACGACGGGTATAGCCCGACAAAAACCAATATTTGGAAGGGGTGCCATTCAAACGCACCCTTTGCTTGCAAAAAACGGGATATCTTTTGATTAATATATCGTACACACGTTATTGATTAGTTGATTTTCGGTGGACCTATTTATTCTTTTGCGTGTGAAGCCGACTAAAAAAGCTAACATGTGAAACCTTTTACTGTGGAGGTTTTAGTATCCATTCATCCATCACCACTTTTCGTCAAGGGATATTTTCTATATCAGTATTTTACAAAAGTATTGGCCGAAAGTATGTCATGGTGAATACAATTACTACATTTGCATGCCATAGTAACAATACAATTCGAACCAACCATTTTCATTTAAAAATACATGCTTATATCAATTTGTCTTTATATAATTTACCTGAACACACAAAGGTGTACAAAGTCCTACAAAATGATGACGTATTTTGTAATTAATTCCGTCTGTGGTTTTTAATCAAGCGGTATGTGTTGAAAATATGCGGTCAACATCCATGCATTCGTTTAAAACAACTATTTTAATTATTCACTGAGAATCAACTCCTGTTTGAATGGCAACAAAGTTATTCGGCACAAAATGTGCGGAACACAAAATGTTCCGAACGCAAAATTGGTTCGACCGTAACGGAGTGTGACACAGGATATATTATTTAAAAGCTCAAACTTTGTCGCGATTGATAACCATAAAAGAAGTATGAATATGTTCTCAACTTTACTCAGATTTATTAAGGATATTACAGGAAAATGGGAAAGCGTTATTCAAGCGCAGGTGTGCTGACGATTTGCTAAGTTGCCATATTTTTGTAGGGGAATTGAGTTGGAGCATTTCGTAGATAGCACGTCGTAAGGTATTGTTCAGAATCTTATATCTCCAGGCCATTATTTACTGCGAACGCGGCCTATTCAACGGTGTGGCACGTTTATTGCGTCATAATTTAACACTCACTCCACTCTAAACATATGCTTAATATTACTTTGTGTCATATAACGTCTTGTTTTGGGAGAAAAAATGTATTGGATAAAATAAATTTTTGCCCACAGATTTTAAGACTGACACATTCACGAAAAAATTGGTCGAAAGCGAGTCGGACTCCCGCACCGGGGGTTCCATACCATCATATTTTACGTAAAATGTTTTTAAACTTTCATCGGCGAGGCCAATATTCATCAGAGAATTTTAACACTGCGGTGTATATTGCAGTTTTAGATCAGCGCCATATCTTGGCCGTTAGTGGAACTAATGTAATACTGATTTTTGAAAAAGTGTGCTATTTGGAGTAATCTTTTTTTTTTCAGTATTCTTTACATAAATTTCTATCACATAGAATAATTTCAGATTTTTGTCTACACAAACTTTGGAAAGGGGGAAGTTTATTAAACATTTTTCGTAAAAAGTCGAAAACCATGCGACCTTAAAAGAAAAGAAAAAATATTTGAGAATGTACAAATAACGCTCTTTCATATGTTACCCCACATGGCCTAGTATTGCCACTTCGAAGTTTTAAGAACTCATTTCAGTCGCTGTTGCAAAAATAAATTAAACATTTTAATTTCTTTCTAATTTGCATAATAGTTGGACTAACGTCATCTAAAACTAGTCCAAATTTTAAGTTAAAAGTATTAGTAGTTCTTGAGATATCCAGCTGTGACAGACGGACAGACTTAGTCACACCATAAAGATTCCTTCTGTACCATTTTGGAACGGAACCCTAAAAAGTGTTAAAAGTAAACAGAAAGCAATTCTAAACCATAAATCTCAATGCTGTGAAAACGCTGAGTATTTACCTAACCACTTTACTGCACATTCTAAATCATCAACATAAACTAATTATTTCACAATCTCGTTTGCCAACAAACCAGTTTCCAGTGTTATCTTTTACAACACATAAATTCATGTTTCTGTCTATATATAGATAGATGTACACGCTATCACATCAAACCCCATCAATGCAGGGTGCCATCTAAAATAATAAACAAACAAAGCATAGGTACTTGATAATAGCCAATATGCGTCGCCAAAATTGCTTTCCTAACGTTGTTTCCCTAACTAATATTGTAATGTTATTATCGGCTGTAGCTTCTATTAAACACGTTGCTTTCTCCTTTTCTTTAACTAGAACTTGTTCGCGTGTTTTTATTAAAGGTTCTAATAGGTACCTTTTTTGTTATCCATTTTCCTATACGTGATCCTGTTTGCTTTTGTTCTGTATTTAATTAAAAGTGGTATTCTGCATTGTTTGCTGCTAACGGCAATTTATGATCGTCGTAGGTGTTTTGTTTGAGCGTGTATTTATATTTTACTATTTAGTTCAATGATAAAGATGATAATTACATTGATTGGTTATTTGATAAAGAGTCCACATATTTTGGTTTTTATTCCAGTTTGCTTCAGATTCCTCTAGAAAATAGAGAATGCTTGCAATAGAATGCAAGTGGTTGGTTTTGTTTTTTTTTTTTTTTTGAAACATTATCATCATTTTTGCCTTCAAGGTGGAAGCGCCAGGGTAGCCCGCGAAATTCAAATATTTTTATGTTTTTTGCAAAGAGCATTTATCTAAAGGATTGCAACCATTTGAATCATCAATATTACCTTTTAAGTTCATAGAACTCGATTGAATGTTTTTTCGTGAAAAAGTCATTCAATCGAGTTGTATGAACTTAGAGGGTTATATTGATAATTAAAATGTATATAATTCTTTAGATAAATATGCGTTACGATCGCGAGCCGTATTCTGTTTAACATACAGCTTCACACTGACCGGGAAATTGCAAAAAACATAAAAATATTTGAATTTCGCGGACTACCCTGGAGCTTCCACCTTAATTTAGATGGATTAGAATTGGCACTAGTCTCTATAAAAAAGCATAATTTTTCTTCTAAATTCTTAGAACTTTTTACAGTGTACGTTTTCCCGTTCAGTTATTTCTAGTGCACGTTCCGGGCGCCCAGACGACTTCTCGTTTCGCTAATGGTACGACTACACTGAATTGGATCCGCTTTTTGACAAATCAATTTGTCCTGCACATGTCGCCTTATATTTTTGTCTGGTTAAAAGTTTGCGTAGACTTTGTCGTAAGAATTCAGGTACATTTACTGTGGAAGGTCTAGGTTTTTAGGGTTCCGTAGCCAAATGGCAAAAACATAACCCTTATAGATTCGTCATGTCTGTCTGTCTGTCTGTCCGTCCGTATGTCACAGCCAATTTTTTTCAGAAACTATAAGAACTATGCTGTTCAAATTTGGTAAGTAGATGTATTCTGTGAATAGCATTAAGATTTTCATACAAAAATAGAAAAAAAAAAACGATAGATTTTATGGGTCCCCATACTTAGAACTGAAACTAAAAATTGTTTTTTCATCAAACTCATACGTGTGGGGTATCTATTAATAGGTCTTCAAAAATGTTATTGAGGTTTCATCATTTTTTCTAAACTGAAAAGTTTGTGGTAAAATGTATCCCTGTCACTTCTAAAATAAGAGAATGATAAAACAAAAAAAAATATATGATGTACATTACTATGTGAACTTCCACCGAAAATTGGTTTGAACGAGATTTAGTAAGTAGTTTTTTTTTACGTCATAAGTCGTATAATACGATACTGGTACGGAACCCTTCGTGCGCGAGTACGACTCGCACTTGGCCAGTTTTTAACTTGTAATAGTATGGACTTTGGCTTGATACTGTTTTTTCACTTACACTTTAAATCAAAACTAGCTTTAGCCCGCGACTTCGTACGCTTATATCCCGCCAAATTGCGGCAATCCACGACCAGCAGTTTCAGCTGTGCATTTTTTTCCAGTCATTAACAGAAGATTAAAGTTAAGTAAGTTTTATATTCATTAGAATCTTATTTTCAATCGTTTGAAATAAGAAACTTAGGCTTTTATTTTATCATACACTAGCTGTACCCCGCGGTTTCGCTCCCGTCTATTGTCTACCCTATCTACCCATATATTTTTTGCTTTTAAGGCTGCGTTTCCACCAGAGATGTGCGAGGATGCGTAGCGAGGAATGTGTTTGCTAAAGACCAATAGAATTGCGTCATTTACCTAGCCTCGCTCAGCGTAAGCGATTCCATTCATCCCTCGCTACGCATCCTCGCACATCTCTAGTGGAAACGCAACTAAAACAAAAAAAAATTATTCAACTCGGCCCAGCCGTTCTTGACTTTGAGCGAGACTAACTAACAGCAATTCATAGTTATATAAGAAAATAGAGAATTATTCGTCCAGTTATTTTATTTGCTCTAAGACAAACCTTACCCGGTAACAAATACCAATTTTGTTGCATCGCTTCAAAATTTCAGTCTCCATATATTATCGTCGCAGTATCTTGGTTATAAAATTCCCGAGTAAAATATTTCAAGTGCTTATGTTCAATATTACATTTTTATTGCATTTTCTACATTTCTCTAGTACCTATAATTCAACCGCACGTATTGGAAACAGTGATTTTTATTGTTACTCAATTGATATGATAAGTATTTCAAGAATTTTCTGAATCATTGGACGTGGTAACATATAATACCAATATTCAGTTTTTATTGGAAAGTCATATTATTGTGATCATGTCATTATCTTTAGAGGGGGCTACCATTGTGTCTTGGTCCATAAAGAGTAGTTTTAGTTTTTAAGTTCGTTGTATAATTTATGTATTAGTGTAAAGTTGTTATTTATACTGATATATGTATTGTGTTTTATGGGCCTCATTTGTCTATAAAGGATTTAAACAAAAACAAAATAATAAGAGAGGGTAAGAAAATTTACATAAGAAATGTTTCCTCTTGAAATGACATGGTTGATTTCCTGAAGGTATTCTCAGCTGCAATTGTGGCTAATAATTAAACGGGTTTAAAAGTACTTGCAGTTTCAGTAAATCAGAACTGAAATGGAACAATCAGGATATCTATTACTCGGTTTAACTTTTGAATGTAGATATCACACACCCAAGGGACAGTGCAGACAATTTACTTCCTGATCCAAATTCAAAACACACTACAACATTCTTTATTCTTCTTATCTTAACTACAATTCCATACAAAAAACAAAAAGCAACACACAAATCTCACTGATTTCTATCTTTATCGACACCGGTTTACCCTCGCAGTTTATTCCACAAAAACCCTTAGAAATGGAACTTCCCAGCATTACACCGGGGATCCTATGTAAATATGGTTGTATGAATGTAAATGCCTTTTAAGTAGATACCATACGTGGTGGGCTTATGTCGTTACCTAAGGTTATTGGTGCTCCTTGGTACGTGCGCCGTCGCACGCTATGCTACAAATAAAAGTGTAAGGGACGGTATTAACGGCACTAAGTTTGAATATAGACGGGTGGGATTAAGATTGCTTTTGGCTGCTTTTGTTTGTTGTAGTGTTTTGGGTATGGTGTTGTTTGTAATCGTTGCAATTGATATAGGCTGCTGATTTTTACTGCTACGCATATCTCAAGTAGTATGAGCTCCGGGATTTTAATGTCTGTAGCGGAATTTATTTGAAAGTCACCGCGGCCCTGGAATTCAATGGGCATCAGGGGGAACACGGATGGGTTTTAGTCAGTAGGAGTCTGACTCTCTCTTTCGCTCTACCAAGAATTGAAGGAGTCATATGATGATTTCCCATCGTAAGAATCAAAAATTTTATTTTTTAATTTCTGTAGGTTTTTGCATTAAATTGTTTTATATTCCTATAGTAAAGCAAAGTTTACGTTCTAAGTGCTTTGTTGTTATTGTAATAGATTAGGAACATTTCAAAATGCGCCCTATAGTCATAACCTTCAAAATATTAACAACCGCGTTATTATCACATTTACAAAATCTAGCTATGTGGCACGTACCATAAAATCGACCATATATAATTCATAATAGCCCCGTTTGGCCCAGCCCGTAGGCTCTTTTATTAGAAAATATTACCCGAGCTGGCCACAACGGGCTTTGCCATAATAATTATGCAGTAACTAGCGCATGTACTAACATGATAAGTAACTACGTTAACGATAATAATTAAAGAATTTTCTTTTAACGCGTTTAAAAGAAAATTGAATAACGCCTTCACGGACCGATGCACTTTTTAACACCTACGACACGCAATTTTTCGATACATCTTTGTTTTATGTGGACGCTCCACACATATTCAATATAAAAATATAGAGATATATTTTTATATTGAATATGTGTATGATAAGATAGCTATTGTAACATCTGGCACCCTATTGTAACCTATGTTTACAAATAAAGACTTGATTGATTGAAAAAAACTGAGAATTGCTTAAGTAATCACTTAAGCGATTCTCAGTTTTTTCACAATCAGAATCTAAACAGAATCTCTTCAGTAGTCACAATCTAATCTGATTATGACTTCGAATGAAATCATAGGTAAACACTTATCTTTGGCCACGTAAATGGCCAATATTAATGTTACTGTAGCTGTTATAATTATGTTAATAAAAGAACCTTAAAGTTTTACTACTTCACACGCGTACACGAAGCAATGTACCGCATCCTTACAAACAACGCACCTGTCTCAAGTCACATAAATTACCCACCGCATCTAGTACCAACATCATCAAAACTAAGAAAAGAGGTTTTATTAAAAAATATTCCTTCAAGATGCAACGCTGGTATAGGCACGCACCACACGAGGGTGTTTCGCGTAGTCGTGGGCGCACGGCGTAGTACCCCGGCGTACTGTGAATATGCATATTGTCTGGGACGAGGAGTCCTAAGAGCACTTCTGTCGACAACAATAGGCCGGCGTAATTTCAAGTTTTTATAGCCTTATTGTAGATGTACCCGTCTACAGTATCTAGACACTAAGTTGTTCTTACTATGAATATTGTGGGGCTCGTTTTTAATTTTAGATAGCGGTTAGTTTACCTTGGCTGCTTATTTTGTTTGAGGCTTTGTTGACTTGCTTTGCTTTTTGTTCGGGATGGATTTATGGTTGTTTATTTTTTATTGAAGTTTGAAAATGTTTGAGCTACGATACTAATACGATTAGGCAGTTTCACCCGTTCTAAGCAGCAATTTCATTTAAGTAGTTATTTTTCATCGGCCTTTTATGTATGGCAAGTCATGTCAGATACACACACTTAAAAATATTGGCAGTGGTCACATGATTTTACATGTTGCTTTTAATAAGTTAGATAGGCAATGTTTTTGAATAAAAACGCATGCATTTTTTGAACGAAATTACAACACAGATTCAATTTCAGAAGCATGTAACAAAGAACATAGTCTCTTACAATAAAACAAACACAAATGTAATTTTGAAACTCAGCTGCATTATCTCACATGTTCTCTAAACGTGGGAATCCCATCTCCTGTACTATCTACACAATAATGGACTCGCACGATGCTTAGTTTGTTTTTAATTTCAGATAACGTCACGCTGAGCAAGGAACTGCGCATAATTTCAAAATGGCGCAAACTTTTAAAGAGCGTAGTTTAGTAAACAAAAACAAATGAACTTATGTTTTGTTTTATGATTTTGTAGTTCCGTGAAAATTCGGAGTCGGAGTGATTTCATTTTCGACCCCTCTTTTCTTCTGTCACTTTTAATCTCTTGTTCGCTGAAATATAATTTCATAAATTCCCAAAACAAGAAACATCTTTTTAGACCCCTGACCACAAAGTGCTTTTATTTTATTTTTCACTAGCTGACCCCCGCCACTTCGTCTGCGTCACATTTCTTATTAATGCTCCGATCGTATTAGTCGTAGCAAGATGATAGCCTATTACTTGTCGTAAACAGCATATGGTCTTCCTGGATAAATGGGCTATCCAACCCTAAATATTTATTCAATTCATACCAGTAGTTCCTGAGATTAGCCTATTCAACCACACAAACATACAAACAACCTCTTCAGCTTTATAATATTAGTATTCTTATAGATTCAGTCCCCCTGATAAGCCACGTGTTATCACCTGATAAGATCCTTTTTTGCCTTTATGATCACGTTTCTGAATATACAAAGCGATAACAAGAAAGCATCTCCCTAACTCTGCAGTTCACGCACTCAAAGAAAAATTCCATGTCTTAAAGATTCCTGAAAAATATTTCCATACTACGTATTTCTATTTTCCTTTTATTTAAGTACATTTCTGTTTCATCCAGCAAAGCTTAGTGTATACCAAAGTGTATTTATCAAAAGAGATTTATCTAGTAGATAGCTAGTGAAATAATGGCCGCGTTTCCTGATCTGCAGGTGTAGTGCGCAGGCGGTAGGTTAAAATTTCCTGTTGAGTATTTTATACTGACTACATTTTGCACACTTTTGGGATTTCTCGGTTCTTATAACTTTGCTTTTTATTTAATGTTTCTGTTCGTTAAAGTCTTCTATACATATATCTATATACAGGGTGTAAGGGACAGCCCTCCACAAATTAACACGGTGCAATCAGCTCCTTATTTGGAATCATATTCCAGTGGAAATTTCCTCAGGTTTTTTTTTTTTTTTTTTTCGATTTTTAATTTTTTTTGCTTTATTTCAATGTAAAGTTACATTATCTGTATGCAGAACTCCATTAATGTAAATAACACAGCTAAATTGAAAAAAAAAAATAATAATAAAAAAAAATCTCATGAACGACGCATGAAATCAGCTGTTAAAACGTAGCGCGGGCGCAGCTATCCTTTCGAAAGCTCGCTGCGCTACCGTTCGCTGCGTGCGTTCTGCAGAGGTAGCGATACATTGCGAGTGAGGTAATTAAACAAATCAGTTTTATTGGATTCCCATAAAGTTCCTGAAATAATTTCATGTACCGGTCAACTTAGTACGATATACTGAAATCACCCTCTCAGTTTGAGGAGGGCTGTCCCTTACACCCGTTATATAAAACAAAGACGGGTTTGTTACAACACTTATAACTCGAGATCTGCTGAACCAATTTTCGTGGTTATTGATTCGTTGGATTTGTCTCCGACCCGAATAGCAGAATAAATCTAAAAAATAATGAAAACTCGATGAAAACCGGATATTATGTACAATGAATACTTAATTGACGGGAGCGAAGCCGCGGGGGATAGCTAGTTTATATATAAAATAAAGTCGTGTTAGTTACACTATTTATAACTCAAGAACGGCTGAATCGATTTTGCTGTAAATGGGTAGGGAGGTAGCTTAGAACCAGGAGACGGACATAGGATAGTTTTTATCTCAGAAATCCCACGGGAACGGGAACTATGCGGGTTAAACGGGAGCGAAGCTGTGGGGGACAGCTAGTTTATAATAATTATTCAATGAATACTTGTGATGACAGGTATTTTTAAACACCGTAGGTTGACTTATATTCAGTACCTTGTTGCAATAAATTTGCCTACTACAGGGTCAAATCTACTAATTTTTAAACAACTTTCGCATTCGCATGTCAATCGCAAATTGTCAAAAAAGCCTTAACTTTCATACATTTTTGACAGATAGCGATTGAGATGCGAATGCGATGCGAATGTGAAAATTAGTAGAATTGGCACTCAGAATATATTATAAAGTTTTAATAAATAAATCATAATAAAAATATTGTAATAAATAATAATAATAATCCATATTCTGCATAGTTTTGCTCCAGCCGGGGATTATCCTTGGGAATACTTTCACAGTGCATACAGGGATAATCGCCGGTTGGTGCCCCATTACATTTGAATTTTCTAACGGGGCCTCTGCGAGTTGGTTTCGGCCTCTCGTACGCCTACCAAAGGACCGGGTCTCCAGAGACCCGACAAAGAAAATAAATAATAATAAATTATTTTAAACTTTCATGGTCACTAACATTAGAATATTTCATGTCGGGACCCCACCCGCAAGATCTTCAGTTACTCCGTGATCATGGCGCTTGCAACAGTGCCGAAATATCGGAAACTCGCAAATAAAAAGGTACATGGTAGCAATCCCGATATGAACTATTCTAATAATAAATTAATTTATTTTCTCACCACAATATTACAATATACATATTACAGGTTATCAGAGTCAGACAACTTACATATTGTGGGAGACTGGTGCCTAAACTAATCTCTAGGCCTATATTTCAGAACACCAGGTCTTCGCCCTTATACAAAATTATAAATTTTACTTTGTTATGTACTTGTGTAGTACACTGACAACTTAAAGATAGAAAAAAAAACGAAGAGCAACAATGAAATCAACATTATAAGAAGATTGGAAATTCTAGCCAAAATCTTTTGTTACTTAGGTTATTTGTGTGTGTGTATGTGTGTTAGGCGCTTTTATTTACTCCCACTCTGGCCAAGTGTGTGCTAAAATGTGTAGGGCACTGAGGAGTTTGGGACGTTGCCATTTGCTCTAAGAGAGAAGGTCATATAATTGGTTTTCTCCGCGCTCAGTGTTAGAACATTACTGCGTAACCAATTTGACACAGTATTATAGCCCGATTGCGCGTATGAGAAGACTTCGTCCCATGTATCAGCGCTAAAGACCAATGCATCACATTCATCCATATCATAGAAAAATTAAACACGCTACCACTAAATTATTTCACTTAATGAATAAGTACACTTTTTCAATTAATTCACACTTACTTCCACCAAGTTTCTTTAATCCTTGTACCTAAGCGTGTTAATAAATTATCAAGTTAGTCTGCTATAGCCATTACCTACGTTAAGAAGCCGTAATTAAATAGGCCGAACCGTGTTTGGTGTTAACAACGGCACGAGACTGAGCGTACACCTCGTTTGTGAGCTTACGTTTTGCTAAGTAAGGTTACCGTGGTATTTGGTATCAAAACATCTTTCTGAACCTGTGGTTCTGTATAAAATATCAATTGCGCACAATTAAGTGCAAGCTTAAGAAATAGGTTGCATAAGAATGAAGTCAGTTAAAAACAACGGCGCTCATAAGTTAAAAACAACGAAATTCTTACCTCACCTGACTTGAACTCTCTCTTATAGCAGGCAGATTTAAAAATTACGAATGTGGAAAGGTAAAGCAGAGTTGATCTAACCCATTTTGCAAATAAAATCTAAAAAAAAAAAATATACCAAAAAACGAACATATCTGTACTTCAAAACTCACCTCTCTACCCCCAGCCGTTCAAAACTAAAAACCCGAACGAACTGATATTAATAAACGCGCAAAACTTCACGAAACAGCATACCGGCCATTCCATAGAGTTTCACTAATGAAATAAACTTTCAGGGTACAGGTATACGAGAGAAAGTAAAGTATTAATATTCATGGTACGTCCCGAACCCCCTGGTAAATGTTTCATTCGTTAACGAGAGTTCGGATTAGGGTAATCATGTCACGTTGTGTGTTACAGGCTCGCAATTAATTAGAAGCAATCAATTATGTTTTAGTTATTATGTTATTTTCGTGGTTTGTTCGTGGATAGTTTTATTTTTGGAGATTGTATGTTTTTATCTGGTTATCCGTTTTGTTAATGTCGATCGTGGAAGGTTTCGGAGTGACTTTTGTCCAGGAACGGGATAATTAAATTCAAGGTGATAAGACAATTCGCCGCAACGAATATATTAGTGTCCTTTTAAGTTCCTAATTCAACAGGAGATGTATGTTAAATATCGGTTCAGAAGTATAGGCGCTACGGTGGAACACGTACGTACGTAACATACATGCATCCTTGTATGTAAAATTCTTCCTTTTCTGATGATTTACGGACAGACATCGCACAGCTGAAATTGCTGATCGTAGCAAGCTGAAGCATGTAGGTCTAGTTGGAAGTGTGCGGGAGCACTAAGACAAGGTTTCCCGAAATGTCTTCGGAAACGGGAAACATTAGGATATGCGCATAAGAAGTCGCAAGCAAAAGCTAGTAAATACATATGAAACTAAAATCATAACTCTTTCTTTTGGTTTTGCCGTAGTCGGAAAAAAACGACCAACCGCTATAATGGCACAGTTTTCTGAACCATTTTATCAATGTCTTAAAATTTACCGAAGACCTGTAGACTCAATGTTAGACAAAAGCCTAATCATGTTCTTCCAGAAACTAAAAACATTAATCGACTTAACACAAACCACCAAAAACGTCTACGCTATTAAATATTTTACCGCAAAACGTTCCGAAAACAATTGACAATCGCACCGGTTGTCGGTTGTCGCACAATCGATGTCGTTATTATCTCGAACTGCGTTTCATTTCAGTATAATTTGCGCATTATTTCCGCACAGACGGACGCTGTGTAAGGATTATCTGTAGGAGACGTCCCGACGGTATCGTCAGCGACTGTAGGCTTAAATTTTCATTATGTTTATTGGATAATTCGCTTCTGAAGCGGCGTGAGGCAAGGAGATAGAGGGGATTGTCAATGCAACACTGAGCATTCCTTAACGCATCACTATGAGTCGTTGGTAGCCGGAAAATTCAAGTGTTCGTTCAAAATTTTGTTTCAGCATTCACTGTCGCTTTTGTTAGCAAAGCTGGATTAGTTTCAAATGTAGGGTTGATGAAAACAAGCAATATATGTTGAAGTAGAGTGACTTTTCTTTTGTACTGTGCTTTCATGGTATGAGACTATTGTTTCAATTCATCAAAAGATATATTTAAGTAGACCACTTTTATTTTTTGTATGTATGCAATATATGAATCTGAATCAAAATAAATTGAGAAATACACTACCTAAGGTAGAAGAACACATTGTTTTTAATCATCAAAAAATTCATCTCTTAAAAGGCAATCAAAGAGCGAGTATATTATAAAGTCATGTCATGTCTCTATAACTCAACATTACAATTAACACCCAAGCTAACTTTACTACGACAGAGTACCCACAGAGTAGTATAAGACTATATTACACATCCGCGTGTTTTTGGTTAACTTTCACTAGTTTATGTCGGCGGCGGCGTCTGGCTGTTTGCCACTACCTGCGTACCTACCAATTACGCAGAGTGTGCTGAACCAATAAATAGTATGTGCAGTTTGTTGATAGCGTGCGGGGGCTCGAACCTTAAGCTGAGCAGATCGATCCGTCTGGCAAGTTAAGCATGGTTTCTGGAGGTGTGAGAGGTATTGTGTTGGTCACAACATCTTTTAATTGGATTAACACTCGCAGGCACGATGGGTCGATGATTTGAAGTAGGTGCGAAACGGATGGATGCGGACTGCTCCAGACCGGTATCGTTGGCGCTCTTTGACGGCTAAGGTATAGCAGTGGATGGCAATTGATATGATTTGATCATTTTCATTTTGGTTTTTTTTTTTTGCTGAATTGATTATGATGTATAAGATCTTTAGATGATTTATTGATCTTTTGCAGTCGTTACGGATTGTCAAAAGCCAGTAAATCTGACTACAGTCTTGCCAAGAAGTATCGTGTTACCCAGTTAATGGCCGGGTTATGGAGGTTTGGTAGGCAACCGCTCCTCGCAAAACACTGGTATTCAGCTGAATCCGGTTTGACTGGAAGCCGACCCTAATGTAGTTGGGAAAAGGCTAGGCAGATGATGATGATGATGAATTGATTATGATGTAGTGATTTGATAAGCAGGTTACTTTTCAGTCAACATGTCTGGGGGTTACTGTTCATGTGAGTTAGGTACTAATTATGTCAGTCAAAACACAGAAGTAGTTCTCTTAATGACTAAACAGTCATCTTCATGGCAAGGTCGTTCCATCGCTCAAAATAAACGATATATTTTTTTCTTTTGATAGGCACACGTTTGACCACAATCTCACCTAATGATAAGCGATGATGCGATCGAAGATGGAGCATGCTTGCTTAGAAGTAACCAATTTACTCTTGACCGGTTGTAGCTATAAGGTGACACAGACTCTGACAGGGAATTTCACTCCTTAGCTGTAAGTATGCACAATGCACAATGAATGTGTTCTCAGAACGTTGTCTCAGAACGAATCAGTTTCGATTTTTGTTTTTTTTTCCCCAAAATTGGTTCTCCCAAAAATACCCAAAAATTATTATGGCTAGATCCCAGAGTCCCCAGACGTTATTTATTTTTCAGTAACCAAATGTGTGGGATACAGTAGGGCTAGCATAATAGGTATTTTGAACATACACATGCCACCTAGCTTTTGCATAGTTTTGACGGTGATATTAAGGTACCCGTCATGACCTTTAAGTAGCAGAACCCTGAAAGAGTATCGTTTGAAGCTGCCTAAGTAAAGAAACAACAGGACTTATTAGTCCAACAATGACCTTAATTCTTTGACTGCGAGACAACGGTAATCAAGAATCTCAACCTTTTATGTCAAAACAAAAGAAAGAATTGTGATTTAAAAACGGAATTGTTACTTAAAGAATTGTTATTTAAAAAGGAGAATTGTTATTTTGAAACAAAAGCAATACTTTGAGAGGAACATGGAATTACGTCAGACATCCGAAGTAGCGTTTTAATAACGAGCAGTTTCACGCTACAATGTCCCTGCAAGCAGGAAATTATTCCATTTTGTATATCCAAATCCCCTTTATTGAATGGCGGAAATAAGAGTATTGGGACTTCGTGTGTCTGTCTATATTTTGTTTGGCAGTAGAGGGGTTTTGGTGTACTTATTTGGGAAGTTAAGTCCATACATCGATTTCTAATATTACCTAATTTATTTAGATGTGAAGTTGTTTGTAGGTAACATCTGGAAATTTTTATCAGATAACAATATAGGCTTTAAACATCTCAACAGAAGGAGACGCCTCGGGCGACAGGAGTCGCAAGAAGATTCCTGGCCACCGTAGACCAAGACCAAGACCAGGGGGGCTACTCTCTAAGCCCGATGTCCGTAGTTTCGGGCTTAGTTGGGGGCGTATTCTACTCCGTATCACCTACGGACTTACGATTAGTCCCGAACTCGAAGTAAGAATGAAAGACAGCACGATTTTACAGATGGCATCAATTCTATTGTCATTAATTCTCAGAGGTTAAGTGATATGGAGTAGAATACGCCCGCAACTAAGCCCGAAACTACGGACTTCGGGCTTAGAGAGTAGTCCCCAGGTACGGGTCTATGGTGCGTTGTGATCTTCGTGCACTGCAGTCAGATACTAGCATAGTAGACGGGGCCCGCTACGGCCAGCGCCTGCGAAATTTTTTCGAACGAGTAACCGCTGCCCTGGAACGCAAAGGGCATTAGATGTATGGGTTCTAGTCAATAAGAGTCTGACACTCGCTTCTCCACCGCTCAGAGATGAAGGAGACATTTCATGATTCTTAAAATAATGAACCTAAGACATATAAGGAAGAAGCACTAACTTTCTGATATTAATAAAAAAATTATAAAAAGGATCACACCATAATTACAAAATATAATTCTTTCATCGCAATTTACTATGGAGTTTTTGGATAAGTCCACTGTCTTACAAAAAACCCATAACATAACCCAATCAATAAAACCCAAACTCACATTTAAAGCTCATAAGACACTGGCCCGATAATAATGACCTAAGAATATTGAAAGCGCAATATTTTGGTGCTGCTTGGGCCACATATTAATAACGAATTCGGGTCTAGTCGAGTGAGCAGCTAGTGACCTGTATCCCTTCAGCTAATCTTAGCTACGACGCGGTGGCCAAATAAATCTAGTATGCTACTTAACTAGGAATTGTTCTTTATTCTAGAATTTCTGATCACAGCTGCAAGAGCTGAACCTTGCAGTTGTGACCTGGGGGGCTACTCTCCAAGCCCGATGTTCGTAGTTTCGGGCTTAGTTGTGGACGTATTCAACTCCGTATCACCTACGGACTTACGATTAGTCCCGAAACCGAACCAAAAATCGATGACAACACGATTTGACAGTAACTTTCGAATTTTGTTGTCATTAATTCTTAGTGGTTAGGTAATAATTAGTAGAATACGCCCGCAACTAAGCCCGAAACTACGGACGTCGCCGTCGGGCTTAGAGAGTAGCCCCCCAGTTTTAAAGATGAAACTAATTCGTTACGGTTAGTACTGTTCGTCTTGTAGATTAAATTCGTGCCTTTTTTTGTGCCAAAATAAAACTTATTTGTTTTTCTTTTTTTTTTGTAGCATACTAATTATTTGCGTTTTAACTTGTTTACCTATTTTCCTCTTTGAAATTTAAGGCCTATGTGTTATTCCGAAGTACAAGTTGTAACTATAAAGATTCATCAAAATCTGTTCTGTGATTTTTGTTTGAAAGAGTTACATTAAACATTCGTCCATCAACACAAATCTATTTTAAAGGTATATTTTTGAATGCTGCTTTATAATGCTCTAAAATATTAAATTGCAACATTTTTGAATGAGAGTACACTCTCCAAAATATATTAACTTACTTAATATGAAGTCCTGGTTCTTCAGTCCGCCACCAATGCCAACTTGCCGTCACCAATGTCAATGATTTCCAATTTAAACTAGAGCGTGTTGTCCTATTTTAAAAATCTTTTCAAAACTGATTTACTTTCATTATTCCAAAATATAGCCCAAAAGTCTTCCAGAAATACAAAAATCCCAGTAACAAAGAACTTAACAAATCACCTTATATTTAAATTCATATAAACCACTCAAATAAATTGCATTCTAAGAATATAATATCCTGAAACGGCTCGGCACAAATGACAAATATCCTTAAACAGTCATGAGGTCGCAGATGGCCCGGATATTTTAGTAAATGAGGCCTACGTTTGTGATAGAGCTACGAAATTGCCTTCAGATGTTTGAATGCTGGTTGTATTGGAGAAGGTACTCGTAGTTTGGGAAGAATAGATTTTTTAAGATGGAAAGTCATCAAAATATTCTCAGACTCTTACTGACTAAAACCCATCCGTGTTCTTCGTAATGCCCTTTGCGTTCCAGGGCCGCGACGATTCTTTCGAACAAATTCCGCAACCCTGGCAGACGCATAGTAACTACTTGAATATTGTGAGACTCAAAGTGCCTTCAATAGAACCGATTTTTTCCAGGTAATTTAATAAGAGCACGGGCCTATTGAAGAACTAGGACACAAAAAGTAGCCCATCAAACGCGTCGTTGAAATCATAACAAATTTAATGACTTGCACTAATACAAGTTATCACAAAAGATTATAAATAACTAGTTTTCTCCCGCGACTTTTTCGGTGCATATCTCGTTTTTCCCTTTCCTGTTAGAAGTTTAGTAAATCCTCTTAGTGTTCCTCTATATATATAATCCCCAAGGAACTTACTTGCCAAATTTAAAAACCAGAATTTCAGCTTTCTATGACTTTGAGTGTCTGACCGACTACGTACACTCGAAACCCTCAGTCAGTCATACATCAGTCACGTATGAGTTTCATAAATGTTGATATATGTTGCTGCTTAGAATTTAAGATAGAACAGAGAGTTCCTTTGACATAAAATCACAACGCAACACTTATAGAACTTGCTCAATATTCAATACCTCTTGAGTCTACACAACTATTTAAAACACAAAGTTTTTCAACTCAATTTTGTATTTTACAATAAATGCACGAGCACGTTTATTCAGTAGCCAGTGTATCATAGGCCCCGAAACTAGTACCTAGTTTACACCTACATCAAAACGAGAACAAAACAAAAACACAACACTTTCTTGACCACCACAACAACCGCATCCAAATGGCACTAACTTTCCGACCTCCCATTTCTCCGTATGCGACACGACTGCCCATCTGTCACAGTGTAACCGGGACGCAGTAAATTACTCGCCTTCATCATCCCTCGGGCTACTGACCTGAAGCTGTCGCACCCAACTCTTGCTACGCTGTGGCTTTTATTTAACATGAACAATGTTGCAGGATAAGTGTCAAGGATTGTGTGGTGGACGTCTCTTTGCTTTGTATTGTGAGGCTGTCCCTGGCTGTCTGAACTTTGGATGAAGACTTTGATGCTAAAGCTACATACCCGATTTCTAACTAGCCAATAAGTTGGAGTAGTATTCTGAGAACTATTCTTCTAACTTTTTAACAGCGTTCGCATTCGCATGTCAATCGCGAACTGTCAAAAAAGCCTTAATTTTCATACATTTTTGTCAGATTGCATTTGAGATGCAAATGCGATGCGAATGTGAAAATTAGTAGAATTGGCACTCTGAATTAAGTATTTGAAGTTGAATGTAACTAAAACTCTACTTCATACTGACAACCTGTCAATGTTTGGCATTTCGTTAGGGTTTGACACGTTCTTACCTAAATAGTCAATTTAAAAACCTGCTCTAAGTTTAATCATGAATCTCTTCATATAGTTACCATTATAGTCGTATAAATGTAGAATAAAATAGAGCAGGTAAACCCGCCACACTATTCTCGACTACTACAACTCCTAAAAGACAGAAATGACAGCAAACAAATTTTCAGCTCGACGAGTTTTGGAGAAACGATTAAACTGTCTTGAACTGTCTTGAATTTAAAAACGAAAATGCTCAGAAAAAAAAGTAATGAATAAAAGAAGAAAATTTCGCAAAATATTTATTTATTAGTTAATTTAAAGATTTAAATGCTGAAAAGCCTACCAAAGAAAGTGATTTTTTTTTTGTAGTACGAATGTATACTTAAAAAGAAAATGGATACATCGCTGCCCTTTAGACCATCTATCATCTTACGTGTGTCCATAATGATCACACTTGACCTTTTTGACATAGTGACTTTCTCACTTAACTAGGAACTAACGCCCACGTTACCAACATAATAGATAGTTCTACCAATATTATTACATTGACTTACGACTTTCATAAGAAGTAACATTATTTATGAAGTACGGTCGTCATAATATTAAGATACAGTTCTCTTATTTATGACCAAGAAACAATATATGATATTTGTCTTACTTTCATTAATATGAAATAGTTTCGTTTGCGTTCATATCTAATATGGGTACTGGGTTGTTTTGTTTTATCGAAATATACATATCGGCAAAATAAGTACCTATTCATAACACCGTCACTTGTTTATTTTGTTCTATGATCAAATTTTGAAATTTTAGAAAGTATTCATGAGCATTAGCTTTTTGTAAATTTGTGACAGTAGTGCGGGTGACAAATTCTGTTTAAATAACCACATATGATAACTTACGTAAAAGGAAAAAACTCAACAGCCATTACTTGAAAAAATCTCGTAAATTGGTTTATCACCAAATTAATTTGATGAGTAAGCGTCTTCTTCAGGTGTGAGGAGAAAACTGTAAAATGTTATCTCCTAAAGTTGCAGGCACCTGCAGTCACATATATATATTTCTAAGAATTTGAATACTATGCTGCAGCGGCCGGATAGTGAGTTTATGTTAGTAAAGTGTTTGCGTAAATATTGCATAAAAAAATCACGCTTAACCACTATTTTGCCTGGATGATGTGGACAATGATTTAACTCGCTTGCCTAAGCGAATGTCAAACCTAACCTATTCAAAACAATCTTCCTCTAAAATGTTCAAAACAAATTAATTTGATTGCCTTTAAAAAAAACTTTTTGTAGAATTCTGTACCTTAAGAGTAACCAACGGAACCATTATTAAGCCTCCGTTGACCGTCCATGGGTCCGTCCGTCTTCAACAGGTTGTATCTCAGGAACCGTAATAGGTAGACAGTTCAAATTGTAACAGAATGTCTATTTCGATTGCTGCTATATCAAGAAATGATAAAAATTAAAGGGAACCGAAAAACGTGTGGTAGCAAAATATATGGGACACACACGTGTGGGAACAAAACACGTTTCTTGTATGGGGAACGTATTTTGTTCGGTTTATGGTACGGAACCGTTAGTGTGAGGGTCCGACTCGCTCTTGGCCTGGGTTTTTGGAACATGGTCTCTTATACAACGTCAGAGGCTATGTACGATTCGAAATGGTCGTTTCCAATGAAGATCAACCGTTCTTACCGGTTACTCTACAGTAACTTTCTATTTTTTTTTTATTTTTGCAATGTTTATGCGTCAGTGAATATTCATGACCAAACCAAGATTCACAGTACAAACTAATTAAGAAGATGAACGTCTTTTCAATTTAACTTGATTATTCAGAGTACAATAAAGGTAAACAGAACTAGCCACGAAGTTTGTAGATTTTAAAAACAAAGTTGTGCGCTGGCGTGAAACTGCCAGAAAACTTAAAAGCTGGTTAAGCCAGTGTACGTACGGGGTTGTAATTTATCTTGTTAGACTATATAAACTACATGATTTGTTGGTTTTTAATAGAGCGTAGGCCTGAAAATCATCTGAAAATGAACACTGACCGGACAGAACAATCATCAACCACCATGCTGTTGCCAACATTTGCCAAAATTTGCATTATTTCTTCTTGTAAAATTAAAATGTCAAGGCCACTTTTTCTGGGGTGCGAAGTCAGAAGTCCTCCACGCGTGCTTGGCGGCTGCTGGTCCCTTTCGATCCGTCTGGAGGGAAGAGCAGTTGCTGGGCCGGTGCACCCTGGGCGCAACAGTAACTTTCTCCGGGGAATGAGGGGAAATGAGAATCTCCTCTTATGCTTCGGGGAGGGTTACTGTTGCGGCTAATTTTCTGACACGGGTGGGGTCCACTGGATGGACCGACGGGGCGTTCCTTTGCGTGACCCTCTGTGTAGCAGAGGGCATAGCAGAGGAGCAAGAGCGGGCTCGGTGTGCACTTACCCTGCCTCCGAGCAGACAGAGTTGGTGGGTCCTTCTCTGTCACCGCTGATATCGTAACCCTATCGAAGTGCAGACTGTGGTCATGTCTCGCAGCACTCATAGGACCGACGGTCTTGGCTTAACTGCCTGGACCACGAGGACGTAAACCTCTATAAAAAATACCCCGAATCCCAAGTGGCGGGAGCACCGCGAAGGGACGAATGGCTGACGGGTATTATCAGTCTCTAGTGCTTCCCTCGCCAGAGATACCTGCAGCCCTCTCTGGCGAGTAAAGCAATTTATTCTGCTTATCCTGGTACACGGTCCCTGCCAGGATGGACCTTTATTTACCTATTACTCGTGGGAACAAAATGGAATTGAACCAAAAAACCCAAATCGCCGGTAACGGCACAAAGTGTGATGAGCGGTCGGAGTCCGACGCTGCATCCAGCGGAAACGGGAGAGGCGCGGGAGGCTCAGAGAGCTCCCGGCGCGAGAGGGCCGGGTCACTTGCGGAGATCAGCAAGTTCTTCCGCAAGCGGCCCAGGCGGGATGGCGACAGAGAGTCGTCATCCGGAGAGGAGGAGGCCTCGGCCTCGGCGCGGAAGATCCCCACCAACAAGCGTGGCGGGATTCGCGGGAAAGGGAGGGGGCCTTCGGCCTGCGAGAGGTCGGCCAGGCTGGCCGAGGAGGGACGCCACCCGGGCACGAGAGCGTGCGGGACGGGTGATGAGGAGGAAGCACCTGGCGGCTCCGAGGCGGAGCGTGAGGCCAGGTTTGCGAAGGAGGTGGAGGCCGCGCTGAAGCAGGTCGCCCACAAGCAGAAGCCGTCCACAAGGCTGAAGGCCATGCCTGCGGCTTCTGCTTCGATTATGGCGGCAGCGGAGGCCAACTTCCGTGCTTCGCACAATGGGGGGGAGATGGCCAGTCTGCGGGCGGATGTAGCCCGACTGACGGCCGCCATGGAGCTTCTCCAAAAAGAGAATGAGAAGCTCCGAGCGGACCTGGCCAGCATGCGGGCGACCGACTGTCGCGGGGCTACCCAGGCGGAACAACCCCAGGCGGGACTGCAGCGGCAGCAACAGCAGCAACAACCAAGCCGGCCCGAGCCAGAGGACAACCAGGTCCTGGCACTGGTTCGGACGGAGCTCGCCGCCTTCCAGCGGCGGTTCTCCGTGCTGGAAGGTATAGTCCTGCGGCCCCCCCTTGGTGGAAATAAGGTGGCTTCGGGCCCGGGGACGGTGTCATATGCGGCTGCTGCGGCTTCCGCATCCGGACCGGGGCCATCCAGTCGGCCGTCGCACCCCACCCCCCCAGCAAAGCCAGCTCCGGCAAAGCCGGCGCCAGCGCCTGCCAACGCGCAAGCCGAGGGGAAAGGGAAGGGGAAGAAGAGGAAGAAGGGCAAAGCGAGGGCGCTGCCAGTGGCGGAGCCTGCAGCAAATGGGCCTCCACCTGCAGCACGTCAACCGCGGCAGCCGCCGCCACCACCGCCCTCCCAACCCGCACAGCTCCCTACACCCCCCCCGGCTGAAGCCGGATGGCACGTAGCCGGGGAGCAGAAGAAGAGGCGGAAGGCGGCCAAAAAGGCCCAAGATCAGGAGCGGCAGCGCCAGTTTAGAGAGCGTAAGATCGCGGCTAGGCTCCGCGCCCCGAAGACCGCCGCTGTAGTCATAACGCTACAGCCGGAAGCGGAAAAGAGGGGCGTGTCCTACCGCGAACTGCTGGCGAAGGCAAAGGAGACGGTGGATCTCCGTGAGCTCGGGATCACCGGGGGCCTCCGGCTTAAAGTCACTGCGACTGGAGCGCGGATGTTGGAGATCCCTGGGGAGACCAGCGGCTCGTCCGCTGACGCTCTGGCCGAAAGGCTAAGAGCGTCCCTTAACGCGGACGAGGCCCGAGTGTCCAGGCCCGTTAGGTGCGCAGATCTGCGCATCCTGGGTCTGGACGACTCGGTCACGGAGGAGGAGGTCGTGGCCGCCGTCGCCAGGTCCGGAAGGTGTCCTGCCGAACAAGTCAAGGCAGGCGCCATACGTCCGGACCTCTCGGGCATGCGAACAGTAACGGTTTGCTGCCCTGTGACGGCGGCCAAAACTATTGTGGAGGGCCGTAGGCTACTAGTGGGCTGGGTGTCAGCGCAAGTCAAGCTGCTGGAACCCAGGCCTCTGAGGTGCTATCGCTGCCACGTGGGGCACCACGTGTCAGTCAAGTGCGCCTCGGAGGTCGATCGCAGCGGCCTCTGTTTCCGCTGCGGTCAGCCCGGTCACGTGGCCGTAGCTTGCTCCGCCAAGCCGCACTGCGTCGCATGTGCGTCGGCGGGCAAGTCGGGCGATCACCGGGCTGGGAGCAAGGCCTGCGCTCCGCCCACCAAAGCCAGATCCGGAGCTAGGGGGAGGCCCTCCACCGCCACTGCCACCGTCTCCGCCGCAGCAGCCGTAACTGCCGCAGCCGCAACCGCCGCAGCCGCAACCGCCGTAGCCGCAACCACCGCGGTCGCAACCGCCGCCACTGCCGCTATTGCCGCCACAGAGGGGCCCTCGCAGGAGGAAGCTGAAATGGAATGCCAGTAACGGCCCCTCTCAGCTTCCTCCAGGCGAATATCAACCACTGCGCCTGCGCTCAGCACTTGCTGATGCAGAGCATGGCGCAGTGGTCGATCAACATTGCGGTGGTCTCTGAGCCGTATTTTGTCCCACCCAGGGATGACTGGGTTGCGGACCTAAACGGCTCAGTGACCATCATATCGTCGGCCGCCGCCGGTACCCCGTCCCTTGAAAATGTCAGGAGGGGACAGGGGTGCGTAGCAGCACGGTTCGGGGAAATCGTCGTGGTAGGCGTCTACTTCTCCCCGAGCCGAACTCTCGCCGAGTTCCACAACTCTCTGGTAGAGTTGGGTGTCGTCGTCGGACACTATTCCCTACCCGTGCTTGTCCTCGGGGACTTCAACGCCAAGAACTTGGCTTGGGGTTCTCGTCTGACAGACGTGCGGGGAAGGATGGTAGAAGACTGGGCTCTGGAGACAGGCCTAGTCGTCCTCAATCGGGGTTCTGTCCCCACGTGCGTACGGATGCGGGGCGAGTCGGTGGTGGACATCTCGTTCGCCAGTCCCGCTCTGTCACCGCGGGTCATTGACTGGCGTGTCATGGAGGAGGTGGAGACCTATTCCGATCACCGGTATATCCGGTTTGACGTCTCCACCCAGACCTCAAGCGCGCCGGTCGTACAGACCCCGATTGGTCCGCGTTGGGCTCTGAAGCAGCTGGACCGGGAGCTCCTCCTGGAAGCCTCGATCGTGCAGGCCTGGGTGACATCACCGGACAGGCCTGCCGACGTCAACAGTGAGGCAGGGTGGTTCCAGGAGGCCATGTCCGACATTTGTGACGTGGCAATGCCCCGAGTCCGGCCAGGAAGAGCCCGGCGCCAGGTGTACTGGTGGTCGCGAGAGCTAGCGTCTCTGCGCGAGGCGTGCATTTCTGCGCGCCGCCGGTACGCCAGGCATCGCAGGCGCCGCATCCGTCCTCCGGATGCGGACGCCATCGAGGCGGAGCTATACGAGGGATACAGAGCCGCGAAGACCGCTCTCCGCGACGCTGTCCTGCGGGCTAGAGATCTGGCCCGCGAGGAAATGCTGGCGACTCTCGACAGAGATCCGTGGGGGCGCCCCTACCTCATGGTGCGGAACAAGCTCCGCACCTGGGCCCCCCCACTGACGCAGAGTCTCCGGCCTCAGCTCGTGGAGGACGCGGTGAGCGCTCTGTTCCCTGCGCGAGGGGAACATCCTCCCCCGCCTATGGCTCCGCCGCCTGCGGTGCCGGAAGAGGACCAAGAGGACGACGACGACGACATCCCTGCTGTGACTGGGGTAGACCTGAGAGCGGCGGTACGGAGGCTCAAGGCCAAGAATACCGCCCCAGGGCCCGACGGCTTGCCTGGCAAAGCCTGGGCCCTGGCATTGGAGGCTCTCGGGCCTCGACTGGAGGGGCTCTTTAGCGCATGCTTGGAGAGAGGCCAGTTCCCGCTTTCTTGGAGGACCGGGAAGCTGGTACTCATCCCGAAGCCTGGGCGCCCTGCGGACTCTCCGTCCGCATTCCGGCCCGTGGTGTTGCTCGACGAGGTGGGCAAGCTCTTCGAGAGAGTCATTGCGAACCGCCTCGCCGGGCACCTAGCGGGAACGGGGCCGGATCTTGCGGACAACCAGTTCGGTTTCCGCAAGGGGCGCTCTACGGTGGACGCCGTTATGCGCGTCAGAGCCCTCACGACGGGGGATGCGGTCTCCCGGGGTGGTGTTGTCTTGGCGGTGTCTCTTGACATCGCCAACGCCTTCAACACCATGCCCTGGAGCTGCATTGGGGAGGCACTCCGGTATCATCGGGTGCCGACCTACCTTGCGTGACCCTCTGTGTAGCAGAGGGCATAGCAGAGGAGCAAGAGCGGGCTCGGTGTGCACTTACCCTGCCTCCGAGCAGACAGAGTTGGTGGGTCCTTCTCTGTCACCGCTGATATCGTAACCCTATCGAAGTGCAGACTGTGGTCATGTCTCGCAGCACTCATAGGACCGACGGTCTTGGCTTAACTGCCTGGACCACGAGGACGTAAACCTCTATAAAAAATACCCCGAATCCCAAGTGGCGCCCAGCCAACACATAAGCCAGATAGTAGCGAAAATATACCACAATAAGCAGTGTCAAGCTTTATTACTTTTGTATTACAGCTGACGTTATGGCTTTATTTTGATTATGAGAGTTCTTAAATTAAAATAATGTTGTAAGCTTACTAAATTCTGTATAAAGTTCGCGGTATTTTCTCAAGCTGAATAGTAATCAAGAGTAGAATCTGCTAAACAAGCGATATTCAAATAAAAGTAATTGAAACAGCTATTATCTGCATAATAGCTGAAGTTTTTGCATTGTCCTGTATAACATATTTAAGCAAAGCAGTTAAACAGCAAAACGCTGAATATTAGACGAAATATTTTCTTTAAGCTGCATAGTGTACGAAATGGTACAATTTATTCAGATGCTGAATATTTTAGAATTTTTCTTCTTTACACAGCTGACTTCTGCATAATTGAAAATAAATTCCTTGTTTTACCTAACTTATAGCGCTATAAGCGTACAGTTGTCTTTATGTTCAGCTTAAAACAATATCAGTTACAAATGTGGGTATCTTAAGCAGCAAATAACTGATTAGTTGAAGATAAGGTATGTTTATATCAGATATTTCACCATTTTGTGACAAAACTGATAATGCTGCATCAACAATATGCCTCCTCAGAAAAATTATAACAAAAGCGTAAATGATTCATGGAAAAAAAGAAAGAGAACGGGAGGAATAAGAAGAAAGTGTTCACGAAAGCATATAAAGATAAAAAAATAGTATCTGTGCAGTAATAGAAAAGGGTTTGACAACTGATACAAATAGGCACGGGTCAAGTGCTACCAATACAGTTTAAGAGGGTTCTGTACACGATGATTGTACATCACCATCAGGATTAGTGATTCAAACAAATAGACCAAATTTTATGCCATCGAATTAAAATCTTTATTTTGTGAAAAACGAGAAGATGTATTAACGCGTGGATCTTGTTGTTGTTCGTAATCCGTATCATCCGTATCAGTTCTATTCAACATTTGAGATAATTCTTCCTCAGCTTCTTCAAAAGTTTTGAAATGATTGAGTTTTAATGTATAGTTGTAGGTGTTCCAGTCCGGTTGTGGTAGGATTACAGGGTTCTTGCAAAGTAGCTCGCCATTTTTTTTGGCCAGTATAACTTCCCTTTATTCCCTCAAAAAGCAGGCACTGTTGATAATTCAACCCGGCCTTTTTTACGAGTCGAAACGATTTTGAACATGTTTCTGAAAAAAAAATATAATTTTTCTATAACACTTCAAAAATAATATAACACTATTACAAACAACAACACTATTATAAATCATTATAATTATAATAAATCTCGATGTTTACGTTTGTATCTTATTTATTGACTACACGAGTGCGACAAGGAAGCTACGATAACGGGGACCTCTCTACTTAAAGTTACAATAATTTGGAATGAGTTGGAATTAGTAAAACAACAGCGCAGCGAGTGTGACCGAGCGCAAACCGTTCGTAAGCCGAGTTAGCTACTTTTGGTTGCGACTACCTACAATGTGCTGTGTGTTTATATGTATATTTTAGTTGGTAAAATAAACAATTGTCTAACTAAATATTACGCAATGCGTCATTCATAGTAGTACTGTAGATAACTTTATATACCTACCTAATAGTGGTCCTACTTACATTAGTACCTATTTATAGGTCCCATCAACCATAAACATTCATGGATTTATTTTCTATAAAAAAGAACCCTAAAAAGCTGAATAAGAATATACTGCATTATGTAATTTAAGACCTTTCTCTGAGAAATGTATAATTATTGTACTTTAAACCAAATCAATTCTGGAAATGTAGTCGTATGTGAACTATTATGCAGAAATAAGCAAAATAATCACTGAAATAGACACTTTTATTCAAATTGGCCGTCCGCCATAACTAACGTTCGACATAACCTCTTTTTATAAAAATCCTCAACATTTTCTTATGAAACACTTTGTTTAGTGAGTCGGAAACATTAGCAGTTATACAAAATTTGATTCTCATTATTTGCTGGGACTGAAATTTGATAAAAAGTAAAGATAATTAAATTTAAATATTATTTCACATTTGTTTACCTATTAAATCGTAGCTTTAACTTAAGGCGCTCAAAAAATGTACAATTATCATATTGATAATTCACAGTAAAGTGCCATGCGTTTATATAATTCACCTTAAACTTACTTAAAATGTATGAAACAATTTACTTACCAAATTTTTGAAGACGTGATCAGCGACCATTACAAATTTTTTTAACTAAGTAACACAAAATAATCTCGTCACAATGAAAAATACTTTTTTTACTTGCATAATTTCTTTGTAAAACTACTCCTGAGATCGGAATTTTGAATATCATTTGAATATCTGAACTCACAAATTAACAACTGCATAAAAGATGTATAATTTCTGGACTAAAGAAAAATCTGAAGTTATGCAGAAGATATTCAGTGTATTGTACATTTATTCAGCTGCTATGTGGCTATTATTCAAATGTTGTCCAAATTGAAGCAAGATATTTTGTGCCCAAATTGCTTGAATATCATCTGTATAAGCGCTTACACAGAAGTTATACAAATACTTTATCCAGCTTAAAGTCAAAAGAATTGCTTTTACGCAAAATTTATTCAGCTTTTCTGTGTTGGCTGGGGCGGGAGCACCGCGAAGGGACGAATGGCTGACGGGTATTATCAGTCTCTAGTGCTTCCCTCGCCAGAGATACCTGCAGCCCTCTCTGGCGAGTAAAGCAATTTATTCTGCTTATCCTGGTACACGGTCCCTGCCAGGATGGACCTTTATTTACCTATTACTCGTGGGAACAAAATGGAATTGAACCAAAAAACCCAAATCGCCGGTAACGGCACAAAGTGTGATGAGCGGTCGGAGTCCGACGCTGCATCCAGCGGAAACGGGAGAGGCGCGGGAGGCTCAGAGAGCTCCCGGCGCGAGAGGGCCGGGTCACTTGCGGAGATCAGCAAGTTCTTCCGCAAGCGGCCCAGGCGGGATGGCGACAGAGAGTCGTCATCCGGAGAGGAGGAGGCCTCGGCCTCGGCGCGGAAGATCCCCACCAACAAGCGTGGCGGGATTCGCGGGAAAGGGAGGGGGCCTTCGGCCTGCGAGAGGTCGGCCAGGCTGGCCGAGGAGGGACGCCACCCGGGCACGAGAGCGTGCGGGACGGGTGATGAGGAGGAAGCACCTGGCGGCTCCGAGGCGGAGCGTGAGGCCAGGTTTGCGAAGGAGGTGGAGGCCGCGCTGAAGCAGGTCGCCCACAAGCAGAAGCCGTCCACAAGGCTGAAGGCCATGCCTGCGGCTTCTGCTTCGATTATGGCGGCAGCGGAGGCCAACTTCCGTGCTTCGCACAATGGGGGGGAGATGGCCAGTCTGCGGGCGGATGTAACCCGACTGACGGCCGCCATGGAGCTTCTCCAAAAAGAGAATGAGAAGCTCCGAGCGGACCTGGCCAGCATGCGGGCGACCGACTGTCGCGGGGCTACCCAGGCGGAACAACCCCAGGCGGGACTGCAGCGGCAGCAACAGCAGCAACAACCAAGCCGGCCCGAGCCAGAGGACAACCAGGTCCTGGCACTGGTTCGGACGGAGCTCGCCGCCTTCCAGCGGCGGTTCTCCGTGCTGGAAGGTATAGTCCTGCGGCCCCCCCTTGGTGGAAATAAGGTGGCTTCGGGCCCGGGGACGGTGTCATATGCGGCTGCTGCGGCTTCCGCATCCGGACCGGGGCCATCCAGTCGGCCGTCGCACCCCACCCCCCCAGCAAAGCCAGCTCCGGCAAAGCCGGCGCCAGCGCCTGCCAACGCGCAAGCCGAGGGGAAAGGGAAGGGGAAGAAGAGGAAGAAGGGCAAAGCGAGGGCGCTGCCAGTGGCGGAGCCTGCAGCAAATGGGCCTCCACCTGCAGCACGTCAACCGCGGCAGCCGCCGCCACCACCGCCCTCCCAACCCGCACAGCTCCCTACACCCCCCCCGGCTGAAGCCGGATGGCACGTAGCCGGGGAGCAGAAGAAGAGGCGGAAGGCGGCCAAAAAGGCCCAAGATCAGGAGCGGCAGCGCCAGTTTAGAGAGCGTAAGATCGCGGCTAGGCTCCGCGCCCCGAAGACCGCCGCTGTAGTCATAACGCTACAGCCGGAAGCGGAAAAGAGGGGCGTGTCCTACCGCGAACTGCTGGCGAAGGCAAAGGAGACGGTGGATCTCCGTGAGCTCGGGATCACCGGGGGCCTCCGGCTTAAAGTCACTGCGACTGGAGCGCGGATGTTGGAGATCCCTGGGGAGACCAGCGGCTCGTCCGCTGACGCTCTGGCCGAAAGGCTAAGAGCGTCCCTTAACGCGGACGAGGCCCGAGTGTCCAGGCCCGTTAGGTGCGCAGATCTGCGCATCCTGGGTCTGGACGACTCGGTCACGGAGGAGGAGGTCGTGGCCGCCGTCGCCAGGTCCGGAAGGTGTCCTGCCGAACAAGTCAAGGCAGGCGCCATACGTCCGGACCTCTCGGGCATGCGAACAGTAACGGTTTGCTGCCCTGTGACGGCGGCCAAAACTATTGTGGAGGGCCGTAGGCTACTAGTGGGCTGGGTGTCAGCGCAAGTCAAGCTGCTGGAACCCAGGCCTCTGAGGTGCTATCGCTGCCACGTGGGGCACCACGTGTCAGTCAAGTGCGCCTCGGAGGTCGATCGCAGCGGCCTCTGTTTCCGCTGCGGTCAGCCCGGTCACGTGGCCGTAGCTTGCTCCGCCAAGCCGCACTGCGTCGCATGTGCGTCGGCGGGCAAGTCGGGCGATCACCGGGCTGGGAGCAGGGCCTGCGCTCCGCCCACCAAAGCCAGATCCGGAGCTAGGGGGAGGCCCTCCACCGCCACTGCCACCGTCTCCGCCGCAGCAGCCGTAACTGCCGCAGCCGCAACCGCCGCAGCCGCAACCGCCGTAGCCGCAACCACCGCGGTCGCAACCGCCGCCACTGCCGCTATTGCCGCCACAGAGGGGCCCTCGCAGGAGGAAGCTGAAATGGAATGCCAGTAACGGCCCCTCTCAGCTTCCTCCAGGCGAATATCAACCACTGCGCCTGCGCTCAGCACTTGCTGATGCAGAGCATGGCGCAGTGGTCGATCAACATTGCGGTGGTCTCTGAGCCGTATTTTGTCCCACCCAGGGATGACTGGGTTGCGGACCTAAACGGCTCAGTGACCATCATATCGTCGGCCGCCGCCGGTACCCCGTCCCTTGAAAATGTCAGGAGGGGACAGGGGTGCGTAGCAGCACGGTTCGGGGAAATCGTCGTGGTAGGCGTCTACTTCTCCCCGAGCCGAACTCTCGCCGAGTTCCACAACTCTCTGGTAGAGTTGGGTGTCGTCGTCGGACACTATTCCCTACCCGTGCTTGTCCTCGGGGACTTCAACGCCAAGAACTTGGCTTGGGGTTCTCGTCTGACAGACGTGCGGGGAAGGATGGTAGAAGACTGGGCTCTGGAGACAGGCCTAGTCGTCCTCAATCGGGGTTCTGTCCCCACGTGCGTACGGATGCGGGGCGAGTCGGTGGTGGACATCTCGTTCGCCAGTCCCGCTCTGTCACCGCGGGTCATTGACTGGCGTGTCATGGAGGAGGTGGAGACCTATTCCGATCACCGGTATATCCGGTTTGACGTCTCCACCCAGACCTCAAGCGCGCCGGTCGTACAGACCCCGATTGGTCCGCGTTGGGCTCTGAAGCAGCTGGACCGGGAGCTCCTCCTGGAAGCCTCGATCGTGCAGGCCTGGGTGACATCACCGGACAGGCCTGCCGACGTCAACAGTGAGGCAGGGTGGTTCCAGGAGGCCATGTCCGACATTTGTGACGTGGCAATGCCCCGAGTCCGGCCAGGAAGAGCCCGGCGCCAGGTGTACTGGTGGTCGCGAGAGCTAGCGTCTCTGCGCGAGGCGTGCATTTCTGCGCGCCGCCGGTACGCCAGGCATCGCAGGCGCCGCATCCGTCCTCCGGATGCGGACGCCATCGAGGCGGAGCTATACGAGGGATACAGAGCCGCGAAGACCGCTCTCCGCGACGCTGTCCTGCGGGCTAGAGATCTGGCCCGCGAGGAAATGCTGGCGACTCTCGACAGAGATCCGTGGGGGCGCCCCTACCTCATGGTGCGGAACAAGCTCCGCACCTGGGCCCCCCCACTGACGCAGAGTCTCCGGCCTCAGCTCGTGGAGGACGCGGTGAGCGCTCTGTTCCCTGCGCGAGGGGAACATCCTCCCCCGCCTATGGCTCCGCCGCCTGCGGTGCCGGAAGAGGACCAAGAGGACGACGACGACGACATCCCTGCTGTGACTGGGGTAGACCTGAGAGCGGCGGTACGGAGGCTCAAGGCCAAGAATACCGCCCCAGGGCCCGACGGCTTGCCTGGCAAAGCCTGGGCCCTGGCATTGGAGGCTCTCGGGCCTCGACTGGAGGGGCTCTTTAGCGCATGCTTGGAGAGAGGCCAGTTCCCGCTTTCTTGGAGGACCGGGAAGCTGGTACTCATCCCGAAGCCTGGGCGCCCTGCGGACTCTCCGTCCGCATTCCGGCCCGTGGTGTTGCTCGACGAGGTGGGCAAGCTCTTCGAGAGAGTCATTGCGAACCGCCTCGCCGGGCACCTAGCGGGAACGGGGCCGGATCTTGCGGACAACCAGTTCGGTTTCCGCAAGGGGCGCTCTACGGTGGACGCCGTTATGCGCGTCAGAGCCCTCACGACGGGGGATGCGGTCTCCCGGGGTGGTGTTGTCTTGGCGGTGTCTCTTGACATCGCCAACGCCTTCAACACCATGCCCTGGAGCTGCATTGGGGAGGCACTCCGGTATCATCGGGTGCCGACCTACCTTCGTCGTGTGGTCGGGGACTACCTGTCCGACCGGGCAGTAATCTACCCAAGTCACAGCGGTGAGTGGAACCGGCGAGAGATGTCGTGCGGTGTCCCACAGGGTTCGGTTCTGGGGCCGCCCCTGTGGAACATCGGTTACGACTGGGTGCTGCGAGCCGACCTCCCTAGCGGCGTCAACGTCATTTGTTACGCTGACGACACGCTGGTGCTGGCACAAGGGGGGTCGTACGCGGAGGCGGCCGACGTAATGACACGCGGGGTTGCGATAGTCGTGGAGAGGATCCGGCAACTGGGTCTCGAGGTGGCGCTGCACAAGTCCGAAGCCATGTGTTTTCATGGCCGAGGCATTGCGCCACCGTCGGGATCCTTGCTGACGGTAGGAGGGGTTTCCATCGGCGTCGAATCGACGCTGAAATACCTGGGGCTCGTCCTAGACAGTCGATGGAACTTCGTGGAGCATTTCCGACGTTTGGTCCCCAAACTGGAGCGGGCCGGGGCTGCTTTCAGGCGGCTCCTGCCCAACCTGGGGGGACCGAACGCCTCCTGCCGTAGGCTATACGCGGGGGTCGTGCGGTCCATGGCCCTTTACGGGGCCCCGGTGTGGGCGCGTTCATTGAGGCAGCGTGCTGCGAACCACTTGAACGCGCCCCAAAAGGTGGTGGCCCTCAGGATGACCAGAGGGTACCGCACGATCTCGCGCGAAGCGGCGGGTCTCCTTGCCGGATTGCCGCCATGGGATCTGGAGGCGGTGGTCCTCGCGCGCCTGCATGATTGGCGCGCGGAGGTACTAAGCCGGGGGGAAACTCCGCTGACGCGGCAAATTGTCGCGCAGCGGACGGACTTCCGGCGCGATCTCATGGCGTCATGGAGACGACGACTATCGCAACCCAGCGCAGGGCACGCCACAATAGCGGCGATAAGTCCCCTCTTTGAGGAGTGGCTTGAGAGGCGCCACGGCGTCCTCACCTTCCGCCTGACGCAGGTCCTCACCGGACATGGATGTTTCGGGAGGTTCCTGCACCGAATTCGGCGGGAGGAAACGCCCGGGTGTCACCACTGCGAGGATCGACCGGAGGACACGGTAGAGCACACTGTGCAGGTGTGCCCCGCTTGGGCGGCGCACCGCCGTGTCCTCGAAACGGCGATTGGCGGCGACCTCTCGCGTCCGGCCCTGGTCCAAGCCATGGTCCGGAGCGAGACGGAATGGGACGCCGTTGCCTCCTTCTGCGAAGCAGTCATGCTAGCGAAGGAGGTGGCGGAGCGGGAGAGGAGACCCTCTCGTCCCGGCCGCCGTGGTGGACGCCGCGGGCGTCGGGGGCCACCTGGTGACCTCCGGCCACCGTAGGCGCGGGCCTGTGGACGGCGAGCTATGGGTGGCTCGCCGTCCGTCCATCTAGACAGGCCGTGTCGACGGCGCGTTAGTGTTCCACGCGCGCCTCAAAGAGAGTCAGCAACACAGAGGGGCCCGAAAGGGCCGACGCCTGCCGGAGTCGCGGGATTATTCGCAAGAGACACCGTGGCTCCGGAACACAAAGGGCAATGAAGGAACATGGATGGGTTTTAGTCAGTAGAAGTCTGACACTCCCTCCCGCTACACCCAGAGCGGGAGGAGTCATTGGATGATTTCCCATCCCTAAAAAAAAAAAAAAAAAAAAAAAAAAAAAAAAAAAAAAAAGGCCACTTTTTCTGGTATTTTAGTAACATTCAAAATAGCTTTATAATTTCAAGATTTATCCTAAATATTAACTTAATATTTTTGTTCTACAGGAACAAATCAACTTATACTCACATTTAACAATTTGTGACTTTCACAATGTAATTCCATAGTCAACTATCAGCATTCAACAGTCAAGAAAACAACAATCCGACACCAACATCGATCACAATATCAATACACATACACAAACAACAGTTTTAGTTTATAGCTCGTCGCATATTGCTGGCCGTAATATCAGCCCGTGTACTGTGTGTCGTAAGCCGACATCAGACAACACCTTGGCAGGCACTCCTGCGAAATTGGAAGAGAAAATAAACTGGAAAGTTCACGTTAGTACAAGATTACACCTGAGAAGGATGCAAACATGATTTCGGCAGGGTGATGTCGGTGGATGTAGTTAGGTTATAATTTCACTGCTAGCGTCACACAGAATGGGTTTATTGACGTCATCCATAAATCAATATTATAAAGTTGAAGAGTTTTATTTGTTTAGTTGGACGCGCTAATCTCAAGAACTACTGGTTTGAATTGAAAAATTATGTTAATAGCCCATTAATCGAGAAAGCTTATAGTGTATAATGTGTATATTACATCACGCCACGAGCAATAGAAGCGGAGTATCAATGTAAAATATCACGCAGACGAATTTGAGCGGGTTGTTGGTGCCGCTAGTTGGAAGTAAGTAGTATAAAATTGACCTGTAGAAACAACTATTAATTAGTGAAACCGAAATTGGCTTTATATTTTTTTTTTGCTTAACTTTGATTTATATCATAAAAAATATTGTATTTCAAAAATAAAACAAAAATTTTTAGTGACCGTGTTCAGCATCAAAGAAACTTAACTCAAAGATCTTTTTTTACTGTACCTACATAGGTTTATCCATGTTTCGCCAAAAATACAATTGAGGTAGAAGGCATTTTTTTTTTTTGCCGAAACACAGCCGCACCACCTGCGCCGTTGTATAAAGATTATAATTCGTCTAGGCTTACAACAATCCGACAGAAAGCTAGAAACGAAAGATATATTGATGACATTTAGTATTTTTTTTACTTAATCGTTACCTTGCTGTCCTACTACTAGACAAAGGTACTTCAAGTCTCCACCAAGTCCTTCAAGACTCCCCGCATGATTTCCAGCCCACAAGGTACGTGTCCCAATCATCTCGCCACCTCTTACTGCGCCAACTTCGACGGTGTCTTGCATTTTTAGGCGTGGAAACCTTTCTATCTATATTATATGTAAAAATTGAATCGTTTGTGTGTGTTTTGCTCCGCGCGAAACTCGAGAACGACTGGACCAATTAAGGTATTTTTATTTAATATTCCTGATGTTCTAGAAAGATGAAGAAAGATTGAAATATCGTACAAAATATTGCACGGGTAAACGTAAAAACAACCGGGATATAATTACAATGTATTTAACCGTCAGACTTTTTTTTTTCTTTTTATAGGCACGCGTTTGACCACTATCTCACCTGCTGTAAGTGATGACGCGTATTTTAATTCTGAACTCCACGTTGACGAAGCCAGGGGTAGAAGCTAGTATTTTTTTTACTTTAAAAGATGGGTTTGCTCTTAATTCTAATCTAAGTCTGAGGTGTCAACTACAAACTGTAATGTTCAATATAATGAATTTGATGAATTTTAATAAATTTTCTTACTCAATTTATGTCTCAAACACACCTAAATAAAATCATCACCAACAAATACACAATAGATAAACAACTTTAAAAACATCGCACGCAGCTCGTTCAAAGAGATAACATTACCGAGAAAAGGTTTGAGTGTGAGGCCCAAATTCCTTTTATTATTTACAAGTAATTTTCCGGCAACTACCTTGGAGCATCGCTTTGATTCTAACGCAAAGTGAACGTTACCAAACTTGGGGAAAACGTGTCATGTGATAGCGAGGAAGAAGGGTAATTTTGTATATTTTTTTTAAGTTTTTGAAAAGTTTTACGAGTGTGAACCGAATTCAAATAAAGGAGAAGGTTATCATTTCGGCTGTATTTTTTATGTTTGTTACCTCATAACTGCGTCATTTGTGAACTTAAGTTCAATTTTTTTTTCCGATTGGTCCTATTGACATTCCTTTGAAATTGGTTAAGTAGTTCGGTTCTTTAAATCAAAACATCTTGATAAAGTATGCTATGTTATCGAGGTAAACGAAATTGCGTATTCTGCTTTCCTGTGACTTTACAGTGGTGTTGTTAGGAGTGGGCTACCACTAAAACCTGAAAAATATGAAGACATAACAAAAAACACCGACTTCCGAAATTAAAGTTTTTTTTTTCATGTGGAAGTCGGTTGTATTTATTGAAAAAAGTTTTTTTTTTACTTTTTATAAAGTCAAGGTTAATTGAAATGATAAACACTTTTACGCACGACTCCGAGTCTAGTTTAACCTCGGGAGAAATTCAAACCAATTTTCGGGTTTTGAACCAATCAACATAAACTTTTTTTCATAGGTTAAAAGGTTAAATCCTAATTAATTAACAACAAACCACACCCATACAAGCGATGGATTGAAATTTCCAAGGAAAAGAAAGCGGAGCCGTGATCCCCATCAAACCTGTCGTCGCGTCCGTCGCAACAAGTTGGGAGAAGCAGCGAGCATCGAAATCGAAATCAAGTGGAGCAAGATGAAGCGGGAAGCTCATGACCTTCCGCGATGGAGACAACTGTGAACGACCTTGATCTTTCGATGGAGACAACTGTGAACGACCTTGATCTTTCGCGATGGAGACAACTGTGAACGACCTTGATTTTTCGCGATGGAGACAACTGTGAACGACCTTGATCTTCCGCGATGGAGACAACTGTGAACGACCTTGATCTTTCGCGATGGAGACTGCTGTGGACGACCTTTACGCATCCGGGGGTATTTGATTTAAGGACAACTTAATATTATTATTTTATAAATTAAAGACGAAAGCCTACCAGTGCGTGTTGCCAGTGATGAAGAATAAGTATTATTCTCCTATTTCATACATTTCAACAGAAAATTCTTTACATCAGGAGACTGTACACCTATTAATGATGATTGCACAGATATCCAAGCTTATGGAATCGTTTATATTTTTCAACCAATCATTGCTGAATATCCAAAATCTTTGACACATGCTCGAAAAATAAAAGATTCATATTGAGCACCAACTTGCATAAAATACTTTGTCGCTAAAACCATACACCATAACTAATCTATAAAACCAGTATCAATTTTTACTCAAGCTGAAAATATCTGCATGTGAAATCCATAGCACTATAAAACGCGATTTAAAATTCGTAGCATGCACTTAACCCGTTATTCACAAGTGCATAGTGCATCGAGATCTTTTGAGGGGAAATGTCGCAGTAGTAAGTTTGCTTTTATAGTGTTGGAAAATTACTAGGTGTGAAATATAAGAATTTGGCTTGATTGGAGCCAAGTTGCAGTGTCTTACTATTGTTATTTTAATTTGCGGGTGATGCCAGACTACGGGTATTTGATGACAGAAAACAGCTTCTTCGTTACAAACATTTGGAGCACAAGCATGCTGTTTTACTTTCTAAGTTGCACGAAATCATCAAAAATCACAATTCAAGGATTGGAGCATGACTTATAATAATACATAAGTATAATAAAATAAAAAAATCTTTACAAAAAATATACCCGACCTTAATTTCGGAAGTCAGTGTTTTTGGTTTTGCATCTTTGTTTTTAACACCGACTGACTTCCGAAATTAAGGTTATTTTATACTTTGTAGTGTTTTGTTTGGAAGTCAGTTATTTTTTTTTTTAAGTTTATATTTTCACTTTTATGTGGTGTTACTTGAACGACGTCTTTGTCTACGCAGAAATTGAAATAAGCGAAAATGCTCATAAAATAAAAACTACTGAGCCAAACTGGTTTTTTTTTGCCAGTAATTTTTTTTTTAAGTTTAAAGGTTTAATTAAAGCAATTAAAGTTTAACGGGACCAAATGGCAAATATGCCGCATCGGATTAAAAAAGAATCACAAAATTTGGATCAGAAACCTCTGAGTAATCGGTGTACATACATCCTTTTTTGGAACTCGGTTAAAAAATTACTATTACTTACAGTCAAATCTACGTAATAGCAACGTATGGACGTTATAATAGTAAAATTTAAAATTGGTTACACATTTCACTTATCTGTATAGTACGTACTAGTTCATTATAAAAACTGCTAGCCTAATTTATGTCCCACTGTTGGGCAAAAAATACTGACTGTCTTCTGACAGTCAGTATTTTTTGGCCAGTAAATCTGACTCCAGTCTTGCCAAAAAATATCGTGTTACAGATAATGGGTTGTGGAGGTCTGGTAGGCAGCCGCTCCACATATAATACTGGTATTCAGCCATCCAGTTTGACTGGGCCGGTAGTTGGAAAAAGCTAGGCAGATGATGATGTTGTAAAAAAATACTAAGTAGTTGTAGTATTAATTGCCCAACAGTGGAACGTAAATTAGGCAAAAATCTTTAAATATAATTTTCCATCAAAACATTGAGATAAATTTACTTCCCAAGTGATTAGTAAAAAACCGACCAAGTGCGAATCGGACTCGCACTCGAAGGGTTCCGTACCAAAAACCTTAATTTTTATTATTTGTTGTTATTAAAGCGGCAATAGAAACAACAATAATATAAGTGAAAATGTCAAATGTCTACCTATACCAGTTTTTGAGAAACAACCCGCTGACAGATAGACGAACGGACGGACGGCCAGCGGAGGCTTAGTTCCGGGTTCCGTTGGTTACCATTTGAGTACGGAACCCTAAAAACAATGGCCAATTAAATATTACACATCTGTCACGTTATTCGTGTACTAATTACGTTAATTTGGCGTGACTCCGTCAAGCGCTCACCGCGATAATTGTCATACAATTAAGTACCTTCCCGCAGCAAACTGCTGTATTCTTTACGAGGTGATTTAATTTAAACCACCAATGAATTTATGTGGTCTCATGTAAATACACTTCCGCTCAAAAATATTTGGCAATCTGCATTTTGTAAGGTCCTCATGATACACATTTGGAAATAAAATAGATTACTCTATATAATTAAAAATACTTTGTAATCGTTTAATTTATTAAAACTAGTTAATACCCCTATGCTCCAGTCCCACTATATTCCACTCGTAAAATGCCTAGGTAGTAAAAAGTTTCGCTAAGCACTACAAACACACGTAAAATTTTTTTTTATATTATATAAATACTTTTGAGCGGTAGACAATCAAGCACAGGACAGGTGCTGGAACACGCATGGTAGATGGGGTAGTAGAGCGAATGGCAGAGGAGGTGACCAAAATCTTGCCATAGGATCTCGCCGTACGCAGACCTCGTCGTGATTTGTGGTGTTGGGGATCTTGTACCCTAATATGATAGCCATAATACCGAGTAAAGTGGTATGCAAAGTAGGAGACTTTTTTTCTAACTTACTGAATAAAACTCATTCGTGTTCCTTTTAACGCCCTTTGCATTCCAGAGCTGCGGTGACTCTTTCGAACGAATTTTTTTTTAGGGATGCAGGAAAATAATACAACTAACTGTAACAGTGTTTGGGTACGGATTGAAAGAGCACATTAAGCTTTTATTGTCTGCATACAACAGAGCACATTCACCAAGTATTTCTTAGATGGAGAATAGTGGATTTCGAGATCAACAAAGAATCAACCGACGTATCTAGTATCATCCCAAACGTACGATTTTTATGTTTTTACGGCAACAGATATCCCAAAACTATTTATATATGGGGGAAGGGTCAGAAAGCCGATTACAGGTCGCCTTAGGAACGGAAAGCTTTCGCTTGTAAGCCACTAATGTGACTGGCTTATGAAGGGCGAACTTATGACAACGCCGTTGATAGAATATTAGGGTATAACTCTGTTATATGAGGAGAATCATGGCTGAAATAAAACAGCCACGCGGATTAATTGTGCTGTGGTAGGCCCGTGACTATGTCAGCATACCGAAATAATTCCGTGTCTCGGAAAGCAAATTACGTCGCTGATCCAGTACATTAATTTGTAGCAGCAGTCATTTTGTAGATCTTTGACGGTAGTTACGGGTAGGCAGAAAACAGGAAAAACACTTAAAAAATGCTGTCGAATCAAGAATGTTTCGCTGTCGATTCCATACATAACAAACTATTATTTCAATTTAATTGAAAGAGGGTGAGTCTAGATCGAGGTGAAGAACTAAGAATATGGGTGTTAATCTTTGGAAGTGAATTACACTGGTCTCGGAAGATGTAAGTAATATAAGGTTTTATGACTTCTACGAGGTATAACTTATTCATATTAGGCAGTAATAAAAAGTACATAAATGTGCCGGAGGGGGTGTAATATAAGTTTTCCCTAACGGGTAACCTGGTTCACTGAAGAGTTTCTGATAAGCACCGAACTCTTTTCATACCATTGCTAGACAGAACAAGAATGAACTTTCATTTTCTAACCATAATAAAAATTATAAAAACTAATTTCTATACTTTTTGTTTTCAAAATTTTCAGACCAAGTCGTTCCAGAGTTGGCCTGATGGAAAGGCCTGTGGGTGATTGGTTCATTTTCATAAATTTTCCAAAAATAAAATATTAACCGCTTTTGGAAAGTTTACAAATACACACACACACATATATTTCTCCGTTTCTCCACTCCGCTGCCTCGCTCGGCGTCAATGGACAAGCAGCCTCACTTTACTATTCAATAACCGCTGCTAATTTTATCTCACCTAAATTTAAATTTAAATACCGATACGATTGCCCAAAACGCAGAAGTTCCCAAACTTAGACCCACAAAAGAATTCTCTCATGCTATTCTTACAGATTTCAGTCCTCTTACGGCAGTTTGACACTGACGCCCCTCCATAAGCTGAGCTTCATCACCGGTCCCATAAGGACCGTAACCTCGTGTCTACTGCCTACCACGTATGAGGATGAATAAGATATAGAGCGTCTTGTTTGTCGTTGGTTGTAATTTTTTTTTTTTTTTGTGAAAATACATTTACCAGACATTAAAAATACATTTATTTTCGTTCGTGAAATATTTTGGAGCATTTAGTGATAACGAAGATAAAAACGTTGATAAAAAATATATATCATACACATCTGTGGATTGTAACATTTTTAGACTCGAGGATCAATTAGTGGTAATTTTTTTCTATAAAAGATTAGAAGTTTTAATCGGCGTTGTGACTGAGTTGTACAGATCAGAGTGCCAATTCTACTCATTTTTCAGCAACGTTCGCATTCATATCTCAGTCACTATCTGTCAAAAAACGCTAAATTTATTCTCATTTATACATTTTGTAAGATTGCGACTGATTTGCGAATGCAAAAGTTGCTTAACCTCTGGCGTACTTGACACATTCATACGTCACGGTCCCTTGCGTCCCGCGCCGCTCCGCGAGCGGCCGCTTATCTAATCTCGTAATCTGACCCGAGCCACAAAAAACGTTATCGCGGCGTTTGTATAGCTTGTATCCTCATACTTGAAATGGTTTCGAGTTCGTTAATTATGTCGTCATGAACTAAATTATAAACAAGAGTCTTATTAGTACTCGAGAAACAAATATATCCTATTGAAATGAGAGAACTTGCTGAATGTAGTTATGTTGCTGTTTATGTTATTTCTGACAAAACTATTGGATCAATTTAAACCAAACTTTGGGAACTAGCTTATGAAAAGTCGAGTAATCTAATGACAATGATCTTTTATATGAGTTCTATAGCCGATTATAGCAATATTCAAGCTCAAACTTCATAAAGTGCGGCGCCGTTTGTTGTTTTTTAACCGACTTCCCAAAAAGGAGGAGGTTATCAATTCGGTTGTATGTTTTTTTTTTTTTTTTTTTTTTTTTTTTTTTATGTTTGTTACCTCATATCTCCGACAATTATGAACCGATTTGAAAATTTTTTGTTTTATCTGAAAGGATATACTTGCAGATTGGTCCCATTTAAATCATATCAAAATCGGTTACGAACTTTGGATTTTAAATCGAAATAGCTGGAATTTGACTATTTAGATGATTCTTTGATGATCGAAATTGCGTATTTTGCTTTTCTGCGATTTTGGAGTGGTGTTGTTAGGTGTAGGGCACCACTAAAAAGTGAAAAATAAAAAACTTTTTACAAAAAAATACAACCGACTTCCAAAAAAAAACACTACAAAGTAAAAAATAACTTTAATTTCGGAAGTCGGAGTCAAAATATGAAGAAACTAACAAAAACACCGACTTCCGAAATTAAAGTTATTTTTTACTTTGTAGTGTTTTTTTTTGGAAGTCGGTTGTATTTATTGCGTAATTCAATGCGCTATTTTGATGACGATTATCAGAGTTATATCAAACAGATTCCAATTGGAAAAGCTTGTAGATTACTGCCTATATATTCATCAACGCATTATAAATCGTTAATATATGCTTACTTTATTTGTAAAAATTGACAAAAACCAAACCAATAACAATGTTGACCTTGGCGAACACTCGGAACTACGTAACTTTTGTTGGCTCAACAAAACAAGTTTTGTTATGTTATTTCATGCAAAAAACTAGCTACATAGTTGTAGGAATAACTAATAAACGAATATTCATCCACTTACCCATTAGTAGAATAGGCATTCAGATAGCCATCCGCCTCCTGTAAAATTCTCGTATGAAACTGCATTCGTTGACACTGGCAGCAAACCTGAAAATAGTTGGGACAAGGCGATTGATAAACCCCAATACTTGCACACACTCAAATTCAGCGTTTTAAGTTTAATACCTTGTCTATTTCATACGCTGCGGCGTCATATCTCGGGGACTTACGCGGAAAACTTTACGAATGGGCAATAGTATTCGTTTCATTGTACCCCGGTGCCTACTGGCGAGGTATCTACTCCATACCGGGTTTTACAAAGAATTTCCCATTCTAATTCAGTCAACTTTGCTTTTTAAGTGCTGTCAGTTGATCGTTTTAAAAATATATAGAGTAGTATAATACATAGTGCAAAACATTTGAACAGACGCCTCTCCTCGTCCCTCACACACAGTTTTTTTTTTTAAACCAAGTCGTTACTAATCCAAAACGAAAAACATAACATAATATAATCAATATTTTAAAACCTTTTACAAATAGTCACTTATTTCTTTCTCGAAGAAAAGTTTTTCAATTTAGTAAACGAAATATTTTAAATTAAAAATAACTTTAATTTCGGAAGTCGGTGTCAAAATACGAAGAAACTAACAGAAACACCGACTTCCGAAAAGCAAGTTATTTTTTTACTTTGTAGTGTTTTTCTTTTATTTGGAAGTATTTTGTGTAATTTTTTTTTTTAATACCACCTAACATAGTTCGAAGACATCTGTTACTAAAAAAAATTAGCCTGAAAAATAAAATAAATGAAATGAAATATACTGAACACATCGACTCAGACACGACACACCAATTCACAATAATATACAAATCCGAACGCTATTCAAAGTGACACCTGATGCCACCGAATGCATTTCCCTGCCTCGGGGATCACTTCGCTACGTGTAGCAAATGGACCTCACTAGTATACGGGGGCGTTCTTCGTTTTGGACCATTAGAAGCGAATGAAGGAAACAAAGTGAAGTATGGCGGCCTTAATGCACAAAGAAACGCGCTATGTAAGTTGCAGCAGCTGGTACGTGGAACGTTAAAAAGCGGAAGCTACATTTATGGAATTTTACTAAAGGAAAAACTTTGTTCTGAGCATCTTGAAGATGGATAATCGATTTGATATTTTAAAGCGATTTGAATTTGAGAAAATGTTACACGGTCACGTATTTTGATTTTAAGTCAAGTGTTCAGAGCTGGTTCAGCGCTTTTAGTAAATGTCACCATTTCATAGGAATCTGTACACAAAGAGTAACCAACGGTACCCTAGTTCTAAACCTATCCGCAATCCGTCCGTCCGTCTGTCAGTCACTGGACTGTATATATTGCCACTCTAACAAAAAATAATAAAATTTAACTCTAAAAGGGCTTGCATAAAAGAAACAAGTTTGACACAATGATAGCTAAGTAGTAAGTTCTAAGTCCGCCTGGCAAGCTACCACCATCTTGTCTAAGTCTGTCGCCATACGAAAAATGATAACAGCATTGTTGTGTTCCGGCAGTTAGTTAGAGGTATGATAGCCAGTTCCTCTGTGTAAGAGGATTCCGGGTGAAACTCGCTTCCATCTTCGGCCTAATCATCACTTTCCATTAGGTGAGATTTGGGCCAAAAGTTTCCCCGTTTTGTATAAAAAAAAAAAAGAAACGTGTTTTTTTTCGGTTTCTGTACGGAACCCTACGAGTGAGAGTCCGACTCGCATTTGGTCGGTTGTTTTGAGAGATTGAAACTGAGATGCAAATGCGAACGTTGCTTAAAAATAGTAGAATTGCAGATGGAAACGTTGTCTATAAACAGATGACATCAAAAATAATGCCTAAATAAAACCTACGGGAGCCACGTAAGTTTAGGCAGTGTAAGTGAAAATGAGCAATATAATCGTCTTTATATACTTAAATAATCTAGTCTGTGTAGAAGACATAACAATTCCTAAAACATTCAGTCACACATTCCCAACTAACAAAGTCCTAGGACTTGGTTGGTTGGAAATGTTTGCGTATCAAAACAACCCTAAAACTAGCGACCAGCAGACGAATAAATATTCACCAAGCTACTGCTATCATGTTATGTGCAATGTAAATTCAGGCCTGAAACATTTAGACCACGTACTATCTCCCTCGGTTGGGGATACGGAACCCTTTGCTCGCGATGCGTCTGGAATGCGATACTGGACTGTATCGGATTGTGTTTAATTTTTTTTTTTTTGAATTTTTTGTTGTTGATTTATTTGAAAATGTGTTAGGTAGTGCGATGGAAGGTGAGTATGTTATACCAATCTTATAGTTTGTTACACAATGCATAATAGTCACAATTCATAAAATCAAGAACATTTTGTTACCATTATTATTGAATACTCAAATGATAGCATAGCAGCAAAATTAGGTATGACCTCGGATATCGAGAAGAGGTATCAAGAGTGTTGTATGTATATTTTTATGTGACGTTTGTGATTAGGACAAGAGTGGCACTGTGATGGCAATGGAACTTGAGCAAATAGAGTGGAGGCATATCTCTCGGGTATGTTATCTAAGGCTATGACGATAACTAAGTCAAAATGAATTTTGAACTTGAAAGGTTTTTATTGCTTTGAAACTATTAAATTATTCTCGTTTTGATAACGCTAGTTTGACCCATTATAATTTTTTAAATACTTGCAAAATACAAATACAAAATACATAATCCTTTATTTCAAATAGACCAGTTACAGGCACTTTTGAATAGTCAAGGTCTGTCAGTCAAATAGATGAAGCTAATCACAAGACAAGAGCAGCAGGTTGTTCTCCAAAATAACACACCCACCGACCCCGCCTCCAGCGCGACAGTTGCACACACTTGTTATAGAGACTAATCAAAATGACTGCACAAAAAAAACCAAAGCTCATTTATTATACAGTACATCTAGTCACCTTTAAACCCCATCCAATTTATTGGGACGAAATCCGGATAACCACAATGATGTTGACAAATCGACCAGCCATACTGTTCCGCCTTTTTGATGTTCGATCTTTTAGCCGCAGTTATCGAACGATGCGAGTTCTCGATAAACTCGAGCGCGAGCGATTCGAGTTAACTCGAGTTCTGTACAAACTCGAATGTTTCGATGAATCTGATAAAAGTTCATCCGTTATCGGGATACGAATTGTTGCCTTCTGCGTTTGTACATTGTACAATGTTTGAATTTTTTTGCGTGGGGTTTCAGTTAAAATAATATTTATGTTAGAAACTTTGTCTGTCTGCTCGCGACTTCTTATTTATATTATATTCATACCAACTAATTTTCGTGATGAATGTTGTTTTGCCATATAAAAAAACTAGCTGACCCGCGCAACTTCGTCTGCGACACATTTTCCATGAATGCTCGGCTCCTAAATAATATCGCGACTATAATTTGAGATTTAAACTATCCTATCTCTCAAGTTGGATCGAACTGCACATGGTGTGCGAATTTTATTATAATCGGTTAAGTGGTTTAGGAGTCCATTGAGGACAAACATTGTGACACGAGATTTATATATATTAAGATAGCCTACAACCTACTGAATGTACATAAAAAAATCATAAAAATACGTTCAACTTTTTTAGAGGAGTTCGATAACAAACACCGTAACACGAGTTTTATATTATAATTATATTAGATATACTTTATTGTAAGCCAAAAAATAGAAACATAAGAAAACTGAAATTAAAACAGTTTTCATTTCTTACTGGCTAATCGGATTCTGATGAAACTTGGCCGACAAGTAGACCATGTCCTTAAATATTTTTTGGAATACCTTTCCTTAGTTAATTATAATGAATCATAATTTTTGCTCTCTGTTTACCTCCACATAATAATTTATGTTAAATCGTTATTTTGTAAACTCAAAGTTTGATTAGCCGCCTCATCATGTAAATTAAAGTTAAGCTAATTACAGATTTTATCCTTAGCTGTAATTACGAATATAAACTGGTTTCGGTTTTTAAGTATTCTATTTTCGTTTGACTGGCCAGTTTTCAGAGGAACCATTGAACTGTTAATTTGTTATGCAATAGGTAGGTAAATAAAATAACCACAATGCTGCACTTATTTCTTTAACAATATTTACAGATTTTTTCGTTACTGACTGATTGATTGATTGAGTGATTAAGCGGCTGATAGACAAAGCACAGCTAAAACTACTGGTCACAGAAAGATGGATATGTAGGTTCCTTGCGGAATGTAGGTGAGCACAAAGAGAGAATTTCTCGAAATTCCAATGGAACCGGGAAAAATGGACACGGAGGGCCAAACAGACGGACAGTGGGGGCTTAATAATAAGGTCCTATCGGTTACCCTTTGGGTATGGAACCCTAAAAAGTGAAAGACTCCGACAGTTCGGAGTCTACTCAAAAATACCACATGGAAAAACTCACTGATACACAACTCACTAGATATAACTCACGCTTACAACCCTAATCTCTTCAAAGTTAGAGTGAACAGGCTCCTTCTGAATAAGCTCGCTCCATCGTAGACTTTGTCTCTGTCATCTCTGACCAAGATTAGAGTCAAGAGCAAACCCATCAGGAATAAAAAAAAATAAAAAATAAAAATACACGAATTTGATTTTTTTTTGGTAAAAACTTTACACGACTCATTAGTTTATATACTGCCACTTTAAGTACTCACTTAACTGCTTACTCCTCTAAGTTGCACCCTCAAAAGTTTATTATATTTTAGAGCTACACATATTTCATATCACGACATTTCAGTCATAAAGCGGAAGCCCGCTTGTATCTGCATAAGTACTTTACTGGTATGTTCCCACTACCCGGTTCTTAGTCGGGACCAACACAGGACTTCCATTAGCCAATGGACGTTAGTTTTCTTAAACTGCACCGTTGCATCGTCATCTAGGGTGCAATGTCATTCGGTTTAAAAGAGAAATAATAATTTCTCAGTTTTATGGGGATGGACCACATAATGAATTTTAAGGTGATGTCGTTCGGAATTTGTTTTTTGCCGAATCTATTTATTTTCAGCTTAGCAAAAAATATGTGTATTATTCTTATTTCTTTTCCACTTGAACAAATACTAATATTTTTCTCTTGTGACTGCAGAACTTCAAACTAAATTTTTATAACTAAAACATTGAATTTAGTTTCATTATAGAAAACACAAAATTAAACTATTCAACCGCATGAACCTTTACATACTCCACCAATTCAAAGCCATGAGGCCCAAACCAAAAATCACTAAGCTTCCCTTCTAAACTTACTGATGCAATTCCGTCACCTGCATCAAAAAGACCTACCCTACTTAAGTAAATACTCCACAGCCCGCTGTTTCGTTTTCAACAATCCCATCAAATCGCAACTCTAAGGTACCAAGGGAACTGATTGAATTGAATCCCCTCTACCGACGCCATATTTCTTTTTCCGGTTTTCCCCAAATTGAACTTTTACCTACAGTTAAATATACTTTAATCTGATTGAACTTGCGACTTAGATAAATCACTTGAAGTAAAGTAAACGACGGTTTTAAAATGTCGGAAGTAATAAAAAGCAGGTATTGTGACGTGATGTGTGATGTATCGTGTTCTTGAAAAATATGTTACTTTTGGGTGCTTTTAATGTTATTTTGGATGTGTGTTTGAGATTGATGTGGAGTGGTTTCGAGTTTCGTACACATTTGAATTCAAAACCGAGGCTTATTGCAATATCTAAAGCCTGTGACATTTTATGTAGCGTTACTTAAAAGATTATCCAAGGGAAAGCTGTATGAGCTTTTTTTTACTCAACAAAAAATTAAGACGCTTAAATCTCGAAAAAAAAAATCTACTCAGATTCTGGAAAGGTCTTAGAACAATTGACATTGTTTATCTGTGACATTCATAATAACAGATTTTGTAACCAAAATAAAAACCTAGGGTTTCAGACGACTTTCTTTCGAAGATTCAGGAAAAAAAAATTAAACAAATAAAAGTCGGCTGATAAAATATCGACTCGCTCACAAAACTATCGCTGTCAATCATAACAATAAACTTTTCAAAGTACAAATCGATAGTTTTTCTAACCCGCTGTGCTCATAAGAAATGCATGCTCTTCCGCTTTATTTATTTACATGGGGTTAGCCGATAAATCCGGGACTTGCTGGCTTGGGGGACTTTTATTGAACTTTATATTTAGTCCACACCCATCGGATCAATAGACGGACGTTAAGTTTGTTGCAACTACGTCTATTGTCTTGGCGATTTTTGGTATTTTTCGGTAGCAAGGGATTTTGCTTTATTTTGTAGGATCGGTTGTTCATTATACTGTGTCGCAATACTAGAAGTTATTTTGTTTTATAAGTCTTTAGAACATCCTATCGTAGTACTCTTTAAAAAATGCGAAAGAGAGTTTATTTCTTACTTACGATTATATCGAATTATGCTGGAGAGATAGATGGAATCTTGAAGAAGGTTATAAACTATTTTTTTTTTTGCGAATATCAATATCACGATCGAAGCCGAGGGCAAAAGTAAGTGCAAAATAATGATGTAGGTTTCAAATTAAAAACCTTTTTCTACTTATAATTAGACTAGAAAGTTTTGATGCTAAAAAACTTAGGCAACGTGCATTCTAAACATAAACCGTCCAAAAACCAGCTAACATAAAATTCATTCACAAACTGCACAGCCTAGCAAAATAGCCTGGTAAAGCGTACGCCAGGGTACAGCTTAACAATAATTGTTGTTGGCTATTTACAGCTTGTAATTAACGGGGCGACACACAAGAGACGCGCCCAATTTGTCATGGCCAGCCGGGGCGTAGCGGTGTCGTAGCTGTTTCGTAGCGCAGCTACGCTGCAGTGCTACGCTTGGATGGCTTGATGAGGCTGGTTTACTAATATTAGACATGGTTTTAAATGTTTTTTTTTTTTTTTGAAGATTTTATTCCTTTTTACTTTGGAATTATATAGAAAGTGAGATTAAACATTGATTACTATTATAGGATTATGTAATTGTATGTAGGTAATTAATTTATTCGATTTAGTACCCGCATTTTAAATCATGTTTATTTGATAGTTTCCATCGTGACCTATGGTAAAAAAATATGACCAAATTAGAAAACAATGGTCTCCGAAGAAGGTACAAGGTTTCTTTATCTGTCTAACAAACCTAACACAGTACAACTGTTTACCAATAAACAGAACTGTTTACCAATCTAATTCCAATATCGGTTAGCAGAAGTCACAAAATCACCAAACATCGCAGCAGCGACACGGCGGTGGCACAACTGCGGGACGACTGCGGTGCGGCTGCGGCACGACAGCGATGCGGCCGGCCGGTGCATTACACCGGAAACATTGTCCGATTGTTGTGGTTCCGCCGTAATGGGCTTAATTCTGATGCGGCTTTCGGCTTTTAGCCATTGTTTACCTGCGCACGATACACCGAAGCAAACATAAATCTGAATTTGTATAGGTAACGTTTTTGTGCGTGGCTGTACGCAACGCGGTTGTTTTTTGGTGTGTACTTCGGTTTTAGGCGTACAGGGGAAAAGCGATAATGAAAATGTAGTGCGCTAAAAGCTTATGATAATGTCATTAAAACTTTATTTGAAAATAAATATACTATCGTGGCAACAGTTAAGTTGACGGAAATAATTTTGCAACTGGGTCTTGCATTGAGTTTATTAAATTTAAAACTTATATATGGACATTATCTACTAAGCCATGCAAAGAAATACTAAGATTTCTAAGCAAACAAAACCCGGCCAAATGTGAGACGGACTTGCATGCAACGAGTTCCAAACGAGTCTAAATTTTGTAATATAAATTACTTTCAAACCATTGACTTCTAATAAGTTTTGTTGTAATATACAAGGTGCCATTTTATTCGTCTTACAACGGTAGTCCACCATCTATCCAATGACTACTATACATTTCAAGACATTAATCTCAAAACAACTATATTTATGAATATTAAAATGATTAAAAAAAATAAAAAGATATTTAGTACCATAATGCATGACCTAGTTTGAGAAATCCAGAAGCGAGCGCAATCCGAGCTTTGCGTTCCAAGAACAGCGTTGAATGGAATAGTGACATTGTTTTGATACGTAAACATTATTTAACAAGGCTTTTCATACTTTTATTGCATTATTTATTTTAATTATACCTATCTATTATCTTAATGAACTATTTTTCAAAATATTCACCCCTACAGGTAGTTAAGTGGGCCGTCTTTGTAAGACAACTATAATGGCATCGAACAACAAGGAACAATTTTCATCTTATTTCTTGACAGTAAATTAATTTATGATTGTGAAGTCCAAACTACAAACGTCGGATCACTCAGACTCAGTTTGAAGACTCAGGAGAAGTGAAAAAAAATATTGGATAACTTACAATCCATTCATTTTAAATTTATGAATAAAGTTGATTCGAAATCCTCACAATACATCATTTGAAATGTACAAATGAACCTTTTTTTAAGCTTTCCTCCCAAAAAGTGGCTCCATTTACAGAATTTATTTATTTTCGTTACACCGTCTGTATTTGGATCATAGAAGATTATATTATTGTGTACCTAATATTAACTCAACCAGCCCAATACATTTGGGTAAAATCAACCGAGATAGACAACCGAGTGATCTAATAAGGGTTAAATTTTTCATACAGAGACCCGGAACCCTAAAAACGGAACACAAATAGTCGAACCCAACATATCGTATCGTAACCGTTTTGTGGACGAATGTACGCGCGCCCGTATTGTTTTAGGTTTTGGATGTTTGAAAAAAAGGGATAAAAGTATTTGTGATAGCAACTGAAAAATAACTAGTGCCTTTTTTGTTACATAGACACTATGTTATTATTATATGCACGATAGTTTGTTTTATATGTTCGCAAGAGTTTGAGGGTGTTTTTGTTATGCTGGTATCTTTTAGAACAGTTTGAAAGAAGTCTCGATATAGAAGAAGAGAATTATCTTTATTATATAAAGGTCATTTATACTTTTATCTTGTACGTTTTTTTTTTATTTTTTATTATTATTAAGTTTTGATGTATTTTTCGTTAATTATATCTTTGACATTTCTTTTAGATTTTGTGACATTTTCTTATTTTAATTTATTTCTATTACAATTTCATTTAATTTAATCCAATTTATAATGCTCTTTGACACGTTAATCTTGTTTAGTTTATAAGTATTTTTTGTATTGCGTGTTTAGATTATTTAATTTATGCTGTGTTTTTCGCATCCTTGACATTTGCATTTTGTGACATCTTTTATTTTAATTTATCAAAGTAATAATAATCAATCAAATGTAATAAGGTATGGTAATTTATTTTATTTTTTTCTTTCTAAATTGTTATCTTTAAATGATAATGTTGTGCACACCTATAAGTGATGTATTTACACAGAATTGTAGACTTAAGATTTCTTGTTATTGCCATAATTGTAAATATGTCGTTGGTGTGCCTTAATAATAAATAAATAAATAAATAAATAAATAAATATTGTGACTAGTTTCACGCAGCGACTTTGCCCGCATGAGAGTCGAAAATTATACCAAGGGATAATCTCAGAATAAGTCCTATGTCCTAATGTAGAATATGGTCAAGCCATCTGTCAAGGACGTAAAGACGTAACATACATAAAAGTTCTGTTGCATTTATAATATTACAAAGTGACAAGCTGGGAGTCTTTAAGTCAAGAGTGAATAGGTTACTTCTAAGCAAGCGTGCTCCATCTTCAACCACATCATCGCTTACCATCAGGTGAGATAGTGGTCAAACGTGTGCCTTGAAATAGTAATAAAAATCTGTGCATCACTGGGCTCTCTGTAACTTCTCCGTAACTAAAAAATCTTTCATCCTAAAACTGCATGCATGGACACAGAGAAATGTTGTGTCTGTCTGTTTGCGACAAACTCAAAAACGACTGTACTGATTTTCATGTTGATTTCACCAATGGACAGAGTGGTTCTCGAGGATGGTTTCAATATATAATTTGTCAACCGGACGAAACCGCAGGCATCGGCTATTTTTTAATAAATAAAAACCAATGTAACCAATAAAACCGATTTTCATTTACCTTTATAGGAAAATTCACACAATTTAACGGGCAAATCGAGGTTTACATTATTCCTATTTGCGATATTCAAGCAGTTGGTTATGTTGTTTCTTAAATTTTTAAAACTACTTTCTGTCGAAGTACTAATTATGATGTTGCACCATCACATGTATTCGTAGACACATTTCAAAACTCACACAAGCCACTCTCCCGAACACAAACACCGTTTACATATTCAACCCGAAACTGCCTCTAACACATTGACGTACAACGAATTTAGTATCAAACTTCCAATTTTATGACGTCACGTTACAGTACAACCGTTGGGCCAAAAGTTAAATTGAAACTGGTAGGCTAACCGCACTCGCATGATTTATTAGCCGCATGTGGATACGTTACATGCTGACTACGTTTGTATGTAATTGAGCGTATTGTACACTGCCACCTTGGGGATTTGACGCTGAGATGTAATGGGTTATCATAGCGGAGGCGATGGAACAGAGCTTGGTGCCGTGGAAGCAATGGTTTACGGAGACATAGATAAGAAAATAAGGTTTTTTTATTTGTGTATTAAAGAAACGTGGTTGAAAGAAGGTTGCTCATCAAAAAAATTTCACAACTTTTAATTGTTCGGGTACAAATATGGTATTATTGCTGGTAGCGATTATTGGAGCGATTGACGATTGATAAACGAGCTAATAAGACCTAATCAAATTTTAGAAGGGAAAAATTTACTTCACTCTCAATTTCCCTGTGACATGGGAGCAAAACAAAATGCTTTGTATAGTTACGAGTATGTCTGGTAAACTAAATGATCGTTTATTTAAATCGATTTTATTAAAAAAAACACTTAAAACTTGCGGAGGCAGATACGGATGCGGAGATAAGATTTCTTACAGACATTCCGAATATACGAAGACACAAGCAATGCCGTTACAACCCTTGTATTGTACACTGCCACTAAGGGATTTGTACTGCATATGTTTAGTCGTAACCCTTGAAACTTCTGGTCGTAAGAGGTTATGTGTTTAAGCTCGGAAGTAATCAAGTTTGAGGTGTCTGTTTCGTTAATTGCAGTGGCGTATCTAAGGTGGGTGCGTCACCACTGATCATAAAAACCTGGTATGAACAAGAGTACTTACCGTAAGAGCAGAGAGAGAATGGAATTACAACGTGCGGTATTTGTGGCAAACGTCTGTCTCGCAAACATTAAGAAAATACTACTGCATTTAAAAAAATACAAATTTTAATGTAAACCCCAGACACAAAAATAATTAATAAAAGTAATGAAATACTTTAAGGAAAATGAATTGATACTTAAGAAAAAACTATCTAAGTTTGTTATTTTTTCGATTTAAAAACTAAAACAATGTCGTCGTTTTTTTTCTGAAATAATTTTATTTTTACTTATGGGCACATAAGTAAAAATATATACAAACCTCACATTATTTAAAAAAAAAAGTAACTGATGATTAGCAGATGTTTCATAGATTTATTAAAAAAAAAAAAATAACTTTGAGATTGCATATTATTTGCGAAATTGCTCAAAGATTTGAATTGATAAGTCTCAATTTCAGTAAAAGTCACCTTCTTTGCATTTAAATAATGATCTCGGTACAGTGTACAAGCAAGCGCAACATAATAATTTCGAAAGTAAACATTTTCGATGATAATATTGAATATCCCATCCACATAATTTAGTGCAGGCTTTTCTAAATACTTGTACGCCAAATGGTTTGTATAAATATAAATAACTGAGTCAAATAAACATTTTGCTTCATTAGCTTTGAAATAAATGTGTTTGCGTTTGCCTGAACCAATTCACACGCTTAATTTGTGCTAAAACATTACTTCGTGGTTCTAGTTAAATTGAAGTTGTTGGGTAAATGAAACAATATTATTTAGTTTAGACGTTTTCAGCGCTATGTTTTCATAAACTAATAATATCCTTGGACATTTCACACAACGCCATATAGTCCCAAGCTAAGCAACCTAATGCTTGTGTTATGGTAACGATATGGCTGATAAACTACTTATATACATTTTTTTTTTGTAAATACATGCATATTATAGATAGAAAAACACCCAGACTCAAAACAAATACATGTAGGTCTTACAAATATTTGTTCCGTGCGGGAATCGAACCCGCGACATGCTGCGCAGCAGTCTGAGAGAGCCTTGAATTTAAATATTTTTTATTTTTGTATGAAATCCTGATGAACTAAAATATAATGAATTTTTAAAAGTCATAGAACAAAAGTTGTTGGTTATGATGTAAGTAACATAGTCCTGAGAGGTTGCCGGTGTTTTACAAATAACGTTGTATATATTAACAGAAATTGACTAACTATTGATTAACGCACTGCTGAAGCTACTGGTCGAATTCAAATTCCCGAATCGGGAAATTCTTACGGAAACAGGGAAAAAGAGAATATATGCTTTATTTTCAAATAACTCTTCACATAATTTTTTTCGTCATTTTTCATCAATTATTTATGTGCCCCTAAATACATAGAACTCCAAAAACCAATATCCTCATCACAATCACAACACAATATTATGCAAAGCTACCTAAACAGTAAGTACGAGTATATCTTCCAGTTAAAACTAAAGTGATCACGGTCAGAGGTACGCGGATAAGTCCCGGCTAGATAAGACGCAGTTAATCCGCAAGAACAAAGGATGTCCCGGGGCAGTGGTGCGATTTCAGCCCTTTGTGGCTATTCTTGAAGTTTAAGTTATGCTAGAGAATAGGATGATATGGGATTTACTGCAAAATATTTTTGTTGTTACTTTTTTTTTTTGGCCCAGTTAAAGACGAGTTAAAAATTATAAAATAATTTTAGAGATTATTTGGGGGAAAAGATGTCATGAAAAAAATCAAATAAGGATCACCTCGTTACAAAAAAACAGGAAAGTTACATAAATATGACATAATACCACGTCAGGATTTCCCGAAAAGTTTGGTTTTGTTTGGTTGATAACACTTTATCAACCTGAAAAACGAAGCCACGATCTCTAGCTCACCAGTAGACCAACCAAGGAGTAAAAGTCTACTAGTGCATAGACAACAGTGCGCTATCCTTGACCATCACAACCACTCGCCATCGTATCGCATACTTTCATAATAGCACCCTAACCAAATCCTAGCCGCGGTCCCGTCGACGTCTGTGTCTGAAACGTTATTATCTACTCTCAAAGGGCCTCACTTCCGACTGGCTGGTCTTCACAAATGTTTCTTTTTACGCACCCTTTGATCAGCTTAGTCTTGAGCAAGGTAGGTGCTGCGTGTGACTGATGTACAGGTGAATTAGGGTTTCGTTAAGGTAAAGTTATGGTCGTTGAAAGGTGTAACTAGAGCAGTGCAACAGGATGAAACAAATAAGTTACTGTTTGTTTTTGAAACCTTGAGGCTCTTTCAAACTTCAAGGTTTCTGAAATAAATGGGCCAAAAGTAGCTGTTATTATCTTTTGAACTTATTACGTAACTACCTTTTTTTTTTTCACTTTTATTACCTCTACCATAAGACACAACCATTTTTTGAAGATTAAAAGTAAACACTCAGTGCAATGTAGAAGATGGAAAAAAAAATGGAATAGAATCAGAAACGAATCATATCTTTAAGACTCCTTTTTACAAGGGCATAAAATTATTTCTAATGAAGATCTCATAACAAGTTCAGGCAAAAAACTTCCCCATCGTTCTGAGGCTGTTGTCATTAAACCGTTTAGGTAATTTCATTCGGTTTCATTTAAATCAGAAATGCAAATTAAAACAAAACAATTAGTCTTGAAACTTTTAGCAAAGCAAAACACAACTTTTCACCAGACAACAACAAAAACAACTTCTAAAAAACTAAGAAACTCAAACCCGATTGATATTGTTATGTCTACAAAGTTTATCGAGCAAAAAATATCAGGACTGCAATTGAAAGAATAACTGAACTTGTATTACAGCCAGTCATTATAAGTTACTATTCTATTAGCATTTTATCTTTTAAGTCGATGGTTTGACTTTAATACTCCCTCTATGAAGACTTAGGAACTCTCAGGGACTTTGTCTTGACTGTTGATGCAGAATGACGTCGAAAGTAGTCTAGAACTATCCTTTAGGTACGTACTTACAGACAGCTTTGAGGAAAATGTTGTTCGGTGGGGCGATTGAAAAGAAATTGTTATTTTTGAAATTTATAGTTGGAAAACTAGCGTCAGATAGCATCTGACTATTGCTGAAATTATTTCTTATTTATTCACTATAAAAACTGAATTGAGAAAATCCTCCTTTTTAGGAATTCGGTTAAAAATGGATTTATACCATATCATTTTTATTTACTTAATTGATTGTTGTATCTATGCAACGTGAGTATTTCGGGTTGTCGTTCACGTATGTCCTAAATACATTTTATTATTTCTTTTTTGCAATGTACCTACCTAAATTTTTAAGTAATCTACTTTCAATTTTTTTAAATTTCAATTTTAATTTATTTCTGATCAATCAGAGAGAATGGCCGTTGTAGAAATATTTTTTCTTCGTATAAATTCATAAAAAAATCAAATTAAAGCGTTGATTCTTTCGAGTTCAAGCTAATATTTATAGTGATAGATTACATTTATCACTAAACTAATTGAAAATCTATCACTATTTACCGAAATGAAAAAAGAGAATCACTTAGATTAAAGACATTTTCGCATTTTAATATCTTCAACGACATCAAAATACAATACCAATAAAATAATGTTTTTTTTTTTAAGAAATCCATTTCATTATTCCCCCCAATGGACACAATACAGCTTAGCGATGAAGGCGTCAAACAAAATTGAAAGGGATCTAATGGATCAGTTTTTTTCAAAGAGAGATTAGAAAAACTTTTTCGGGATCAAAATAGGGAAATTCATAATTAATTTGGCACCCCAACTTTTGAATGAAGACGCTAACAATAGAGTGCATTTTGTGAAGTTTTGAAAACGGACAGGAAATGGGGCAAGATTACCTGAATGTCTTTTGTCAGAAAGTCTTGAATGCTCTCCAAAATATTTTTGATCTACAATTAGGTTTATAATTTGTTTTCTAACAGAAGTTGTTATTAAAGTGCTAGCAATTTTCTTTTAAGTCAATTGCCAGGTGATAACGACTTAGACGACAGATTGGCGAGAAAAGCCATCACACCAGTAAGATTATAGAGAGTTTTCCCAGCAGTGGGACAGCGTATTTCGATTAGAAAAAAAAATCCTGTAAACAAAATCCTTATTTCGAGAAAAATAAATAAAAATGAAACAGTAACATAGACAAAGTTTTTTTTTTGAGACGATCATGAATTACGTTCGCGTCCAAACACCGTACAGCTTAATTAATCTGAAAAAATACGCTTAGGCGGATTACACACTATTCACTGTTGTTGTTTATTTTGCAACACAATGTAACCCTGATATGCTTTGTTGCATTTGGTGTCAAGTGTCAAAATAAGAAGTTTTGGTGGATTGCGTCTGTGTACCAGTGATTCAAGACAGCCTCACAAAAAAAATATTGTGCTTTATTAAAAAAAATACATACTTAAATATTATTAACTTAAACAAGTTTTTTTTTTAATTATAATTCAGCGCGGTCCATTAATTACAAGCTTAGATAAGAAATCAGATCAGAATCAAAAAATAGTTAAACAGGCTAGCCTCTTAACTTAATAAATACGAGTATGTTAAGCGCTACAGGAATTAACAACAGAATATAAAAAGACAAACAGAATCGTTTCAAGATAAAAAAATCTTGAAAAGCGACTTGTTTGGAACTTTTTAGTCGTTTTTAGCGGTCGGATTTTTTTCAAAGTAATTTTTTTATTTGCGGATTTGAGCGAAAAACATAACCCTCCTTCTGGCGCAGTCGGGTCATTAAAGAGACAGAATGATGTTCTAAATTGTGTTTTAAAAATTGATAACACTAAACGTATTATTGATATGTGGTGCAAGAGGGCCTGTCCCTGTATAAGTCATTTCCAATCACTAGAATATTTCGAATTGAAAGTTGAAGTTGTATACGTGTTCATCACGTCATCATCATCAAATCAGCCGAAAGACTTCCACTGCTGGACATAGGTCTGCCCTAAGTGTCGCCACAAAAACCTGTTTGGGCTGTGCGTCTCACATCCATCGGCCACATCGGTCCACCTCGTGGGAGGCCTTGCAACGCTGCTCACCTGTTAACAATTTGACAGGATTTTTCCTTTGTAATGGCTACTGAGTCGAGTGCGTCAAACGTCAGTGTTTTGTAGCAATATAAATATGACTACTACCGTAGTAACGTAGTAAGTATGTAGTCATCATCTTTTTTTTCTTTTTTTAATCTTTATTTTATGGGACTTTTGAACTCAGTTCATGTCAGCCCCATCATAAACTTATCTTGCATAACAAACAAAAAAGCTAAGCTATACAAAAATTTTAAATATTAACTAACGAGTAAATCAATTTAGCTTCTCGGGACAAAGGTCGAGATAAAAAACCGGATTCAGCTGAATACCAGTATTTTACGTGGAGCGGCTGCCTAACAGACCTCCACAACCTATGAACTGGGTAACACGGTACTCCTTGGAAAGACTGGTGTCAGATTTTCTCGCTTCTGACTATCCGTAACGACTGTCAAAGAACTTCAAATGACAACCGGGATCAACAGCTTGACGTGCTTCCCAAGGCACGGAGAAAACTCGATATGTTAAGATGGTCACCCACCCACAGACCAACCTCGGCAAGCGTTGCTTAACCTTGAAGATCGACCTGTGCGGCTGTTATTATTTAGCCACGAGCTCCTCCGAAGTAAGTAGGTAGTACTTGGTATGTTAAGATGGTCACCCATCCACAGACGAGCGTTGCTTAGCCTTGAAGATCGACCTTTGCGGCTGTTTTGATTTAGCCACGAGCTCCTCCGTAGTTAGTAGGCAGTACTTGGTATGTTAAGATGGTCACCCATCCACAGACGAGCGTTGCTTAGCCTTGAAGATCGACCTTTGCGGCTGTTTTGATTTAGCCACGAGCTCCTCCGTAGTTAGTAGGCAGTACTTGGTATGTTAAGATGGTCACCCATCCACAGACGAGCGTTGCTTAGCCTTGAAGATCGACCTTTGCGGCTGTTTTGATTTAGCCACGAGCTCCTCCGTAGTTAGTAGGCAGTACTTGGTATGTTAAGATGGTCACCCATCCACAGACGAGCGTTGCTTAGCCTTGAAGATTGACCTTTGCGGCTGTTATTATTTAGCCACGAGCTCCTCCGTAGAGTTGGAGGCATGGGTGCTCGCCAGAGTGTACGAATGGACGGCGCGCCGAAAAGCGCTCGGGGAGCGCCCCGTCGCTGAGGAGCGGGAAGCCGTGCGGAGGGAGGCGAGGGACGCCATCATTGTCCATTGGACAGAGGACCTCGCCTCCGCCACCTTTGGCCGTCGAACACTGGACGCGCTCGGTCCAGTCTTGCGAGACTGGCTCGAGCGGCCGCACGGCTTCCTCTCCTTCCGTCTGGTGCAGGTGTTGTCAGGCCACGGCTGTTTCGGCACGCACCTGCACCGGATCGGGAAGGAGGAGACACCGGCGTGTCACGACTGCGGCGCGGCGGAGAATACGGCGCAGCACACATTGGAGGTGTGCCCAGCTTGGTCCGAGCCGCGTCGCAGTCTCACTGCGGAGATCGGACAGGACCTCTCCCTTCCCAGCGTGGTCAGATGCATGCTGGGGAGTGAGGAGTCCTGGGCCGCGGTAGCCTCCTTTTGCGAGGATGTCATCTTGCAGAAGGAGGCGGCGGAGCGCGCGCGGGAGGACGATCCTCTCGCTGCGCCGCTCCGCAGACGAAGGCGAGGTCGGAGAAGACGTCTTCTTCTCCCTCCTCGCGGTGGTGATGGGCGGGCGACAGGCGCGGGGGCGCCTCCACCCGCATTGCACGCATCACCACCATCGTCGGAGGTTCCCGGCCCTCCCCCAACGGGGGGGGCATGAAGGGCCCGCTAAGGCGGGCGGTCGTCGGAGGTGGACTGGACGTAAAGGCTACGCCGATCTCCCAGTCCACCCCCACTCGGACGATGCGGGAATTTCATGCTGGGTTGTTTTAGTGGGTATACCGGGCTTGCCCGGGGAGTCCCACATACCCCTCCCACTCCCCCGAGTGAGAGGGTATGCGTAACGCATTCTTTCCCAGCCGAAAAAAAAAAAAAAAGGTAGTACTTGGTATGTTAAGATGGTCACCCATCCACAGACGAGCGTTGCATAACCTTGAAGATCGACCTGTGCGGCTGTTATTATTTAGCCACGAGCTCCTCCGAAGTAAGTAGGTAGTACTTGGTATGTTAAGATGGTCACCCATCCACAGACCAACCTCGGCAAGCGTTGCTTAACCTTGAAGATCGACCTTTGCGGCTGTTATTATTTAGCCACGAGCTCCTCCGTAGTAAGTAGGTAGTACTACCTAATAAGGCGGTGTGCGCACTGCCTTACTCCCACACGCTCTTGCCTCCAGCTAATCTGTTATTCAAACGTTGAATATTTGTTTTCCTTACGGCATCCACCTTACTAATTAATTCTCTTTTATTCATATTCAAGCTACTCATCAACATCTTGACTTAATTTAGAATAACAGCTCCCGATTAAGTATGACGTTAATACCGAGTAATGGATTCTTGAAATATTTTTGAAAAGGAATGGCGAATATAATTTTACTTTATTATTGTTATGCGGTGTTTCAGGTTTTATTAAGGTTTTTATGTCACGTTTTTATGTGTTTTCTTTGGGCTGAAATAACTTTCTAAGTATCCTTAAGTAATTTACTTTTAATGAGTGAGGTTCACAGATTATTTTAAGCAAACAATCGAATATTATGTATTCATTGCAGAAAATACGGAAACAAAATAAAAAGAGCTACAGTTTATTATTCAATGGCTTATAAGTACCTATGTACAGAAGAACTTTTTGGGTGAAAAATAATTGTTGACCAGTACAGAAATTATTGTACGCAATGGTCTTTGTACCCAAACAGCCAATTTCTATTCGTCCCAATTATACCAAAAACAACAGTTTGTTTAGAAATAAAAGAAAACTAGCCAGCATATAAAGACATTACTACGCAACAAAGCCAACAGTGATGTGCTTCCATTCCGTTAATAACGACAGTCAGTCCGACACGTATGTTGTAACGAACATCTCATTACCAGTATTCCGTACTCATTACCAGCCTTACAGCGAACTAACACCGGAGTAGATAGTCAACGGAGTGCGAACTTAGTGCAATTGCAGTAGTAGCTTCTGTTGGTATTAAGAGCGTGTATTCCGTCCACTAGCGCCGCCAATCGTTTTTTATTATTTGTGGTAAATTTAAGACACGTAGATAAAAAACCGCTCTGTAGTGCACTGAAGAAATGTATTTATTATGTTTTGAGAGTTATGTTTTGTACTTTAGAACATAAATAGTTGCCAAAGTCGATATTTTTGCTAAAAGTGGCCACTTTTAGCAATAATTGCCGTTTTGGCTATTTAGCCATGAGTTATGTATTAAAAATAGCTGTCAAAAAATAATAGATACATTTCTTCAGTGCACTACAGAGCGGTTTTTTATCTACGTCTCTTAAATTTACCACAATTAATAAAAAACGATTGGCGGCGCTAGTGGACGGAATACACACTCTTAATACTTAAATAAAAATATGACTGAGAGACGTCAAAGTTTTGTCACGTGAGATTTCGAAAATGATAACAAAGGGCCAATAATTTCTACAAATTTTCACGTTCGCATCGCATTCGCATTTCAATCGCAATCTGTCAAAAATATATGAAAGTTAATGCTTTTTTGACAGTTTGCGATTGACATGCGCGCATGCGAAAGTTGATTAAAAATTAGTAGAATTGACCCTTCGATCATTGTTTTATGAAGTGTATGAATTTCAACTAATTATAATTGGCTCAAACTGACACCAGAAGAGGACACATCAATATATTATATAAAAATCAATGCCACTTTTCGTTGTAATTTTATAACTCGTGAACTTGCTCACCTATCCAAACCAAATGTTTAGGCTTTGTTCGGACTGTTTAGTAGATGGTTTATGTGAAGTTTGCATAAATCGGTCGAACGGTTCTTCATTTATTACACTTTTTGTAACAAATGAATAAAATTAATGGCAATAATGGCAATAAAATTAACGAGGTAGGGTAGCCAGTTGACGGTAGCGAGGTAGCCAGTTGACGGGAGCGAAGCCACGGGGGACAGCTTGTATATTCTATTAAAAATACTACAATCCTTTATGGAACTATTTCTCTTGAAACCGTATCTTGTGTGTCACCATAATCAGAGAATTGAAGAGCTAAAGGTTCCAGACTGGCCTCCTTACTGATAACCGAATTTCATCTCATGTGATTTGGTGTTTAAGAGTGTGTATTCCGTCCACTAGCGCCGCCAATCGTTTTTTATTAATTGTGGTAAATTTAAGACACGTAGATAAAAAACCGCTCTGTAGTGCACTGAAGAAATGTATCTATTATTTTTTGACAGCTATTTTTAATACATAACTCATGGCTAAATAGCCAAAACGGCAATTATTGCTAAAAGTGGCCACTTTTGGCAAAAATATCGGAATTGGAACTATTTATGTTCTAAAGTACAAAACATAACTCTCAAAAAATAATAAATACATTTCTTCAGTGCACTACAGAGCGGTTTTTTATCTACGTGTCTTAAATTTACCACAAATAATAAAAAACGATTGGCGGCGCTAGTGGACGGAATACACAGCATCACCTGCCAGGTACTTTGCACTTTACCACCATGCGACTGTATATCTAACTGAAGTCTCTGTTGAAAGCTTACTCTGGTGTTTACATTCCGTCCGAAATGGGGGTTAATTTCATTAGCACGGGCGCAACGAATTGTGTGATAACTTTAGTGATGTTATTCGGGGGCGCCCTTGGGATTGGTTGCTGATGTGACGTACGTTTTGTTCCGAAGCGTTTAAATTTTGTGAATGTTTGCGTAGTTGATCTGTTTTAGTGAGACTCCGTGTTCTGGGTTGAAAATGTGGAAAACAAAGTTTGAGTATGAAATATTTGGGTATTAATGAAATGTATTGAATGATATTTTCAAATTCGTAATACCAATATTTTTTACCTTACACTCTATTCCTTGTTATTTTTAAAGACTATCAAATCACAATAGTAAAAGCGGACTTCCCATATATTTTTTTTAAATTAATTTGCAATCGGCCGTCAGATCATAAGCAACCATAGTCAAATAATTTATTTGTAGAAAAATATTGGAAGCAGAGAGCATAACGAAATTTAGCGAACAATTATATTAAATTCCATATTGTACGAGTATAATTAGCGTAAAAAACGTTAAAATGTCCCCATATTATATTTTTGCGACTAATTATTTGATTAAGCAATCAAAAGCATCGCTTGCACCATTACCATCACTGATTGGCCTCTAGTGCTGTCCAGGAGACATTGACGCGTTTTCGCTCAATGAACGATGTCGGCTTTTGAGCGTACCATGTTTATCTATAACAATCGTTGATAAGCGATATTATTACCGCAGCAAAACTTTCCCCAGAACACAATAAAATGGTTTTATAAACATACATTCTATCTCTATACCTAACCTAAAATCAGCTGTTATATATATTGAGCAATCAATAGCATCGCTCGGATCATTACCATACCTAACTGATGAAGAAAAACCATGATAAGTTTTCGCTCAATGAGAGGTTTCGGGCAAAACATTCAATTCTATCTGTACAACCAAAACCCGCTGTTATTCACACTGACTGAGCAATCAATAGCATCGCTTGTGCTAATACCATAATTGATTGGCTACACGTAGGTACTAGTATCTACTATCCAAAAGATTCATGCAATGAAGTTAAATCATAACGATTCTTCGCTCATCAAGCGGTTTTGGTCTTTGAGCATAATATTTCTAACACCAAAACAGGCGTTGAAAAGCGATATTATCTCTAGGAGTCTCAACTTAACAATACGAAATATTGTTTTCAAAATATTCCATTATATTTCAACAAGTAAAACCTGCTGTTATACACACTGATTGAGCAATCAATAGCATCGCTCGCATGATTACCATAACTGATTGGCCACTAGTGCTGTTCAGAAAATTCGTGTGGCAAATACGAAAACGCAGTTCTCTACCGTATAATTATCGTACTGGGACCACAACTTTAGTATAAAACGGACGGGTGGGCAAATTAAAACACCTACATCTACTATCAGGAAGTTCAGGTGTTTATCTGTTGCTGAAAAAAAATTGAAAAACATCGAATAGATATTTTTAAATGTAAATTAAAATGTTTTCACTATACATCATAAAATACGTATGTACTATGATACATTTTATATGTGCTATACTTACAAGCTTAAATTACTGAAAAAATTTAGATCGAGTGCGGCGACCTTTCGTGACCGGCCCTGGTTCAATCCATGGTCCGGAGCAAGGAGGCATGGGAAGCGGTCACCTCCTACTGCGAAGCAGTAATGCTAGTAAAGGAGGATGCCGAACGCGTGAGGGAGAGGGAAACCTCACGCCCCGGCCGCCGCAACAGAAGTAGACGCCTCGGGCGTCGGGAGTCGCAGAGCGATTCCCGGCCACCGCAGGCGCGGGCCTGCGGATTACGAATATTAGGTGGCTCGCCATCTGAACAGAACCAGGCCCGGGTCGATGGCGCGCAGTGTTCCACGCACGCCTCAAAGAGTTGTCAGCATAGAAGACGGAGCCCGCTAGGGCCAGTGTCTGCCGGGACTGCGGAATTTGTTCGAAAGAGTCACTGCGGCCCTGGAATGCAAAGGGCATTAGGAGGAACACGGATGGGTTTTAGCCAGTAAGAGTCTAGCACTCCCCTCTGCATAAGGAGTCGTTTAATAATATCCCATCAACAAAAAAGGCTTAGTAAATTCATACCTTTGAATATTTTTCCGCGCAGTTTTTTACCGAAACGTGAACGGAACAGAGCGGCTCAGCTAGTATAAAACAAACCCAGCCATATGCTAGCTGTGGCAACCCCAACAGATTTCGACACACCTCGCTAATTGGCCAGCTCAGTCGTGACCACTCGATTGACTATTTCGAATTGCTTTTTCCCGGATATTTGGATTTGTATTGATTTTGTTAGTTATTTGCGTAAAATGAATTAAGCATAGGTTTTAATAAAAATAGAGCTATTTAACTTGTATTGGCAATTGCTGAAATATTATATTATGTCATAAAAATTAGCTTTTTGTATATCAGTATTTTTTATTCAAGGGCTCGATTCGACCCCGAGCTGTCTAGATTGACGACCGTAGCGTTGATAGATCTCCTACAAGGTTGACTGATAACCTGGTTGATGAGAGCCGCAAGAAAGAGCTAGATGCAAAAAGCATAGGAGCGATCGATACGGCCTAGGCATATACGCCTACGCCCGGTAAATGATGTATTTTGGCTGATGATGACTCATGGCTACCGATCCATGAGTACTAAACAGCGTTAACGTTCTCCACAACCTAAAATGCAGTAAATCAGCTTTCATTTCCTAAAGCAATGCTACAACCGTATTTTAATCAGCTAACATCATTATTTCATTCCCATTTCCAATCACAATGCAAATTCGGGAACCTTTAACAAAAATTTCATTACAATTTTTATTTCGTACTCAAATAGAATTTTAAGTACTTACACGAAATAATAAAACTTTCCAAATTATATCAAAGCTGCTTCCCGCCCGTTAAAGTTAAAAATTACCGTTCGGATCACGTTCGGGGCCCTTAATTAAGAAGTTAATGAGGACCTGACCTTAGCTGTGATCGATAATACACTATATCACTCGCTACTAACGAGACTTTAGTCGGGACATTTGTTTGTCCATTAAACTGCAATTAGTGATATTATGGTTGTTGTAGTCAGGTGCTCTGGGCAACTTTTGCTGATGCTCTAACTAGTATTTAAGGCGTCGTTTGAGGCTGAATTATGATTTTAAATATAATTTCGTATTTTCATATATTTAATATCATTATCAACCAAACTGAAAAATTCATAGGACATAGGATATAGGATAGCAGGTAGTAGTTCTAATTTACAATAAAATGTTTAAAAATTTGGAATGATAAAAGGTACCAAGCTGTGCGTGCTACGCCCGTAGCGGTGTAGCGCTGTGCGAGCTACGCCGTAGCTCTGCTCATAGCATGATGACGTCATCGTACCGGGGCTGCAGCCAACTCTTAATAATAACGTACCAAGTAACAATGATTATGTAAACTGTTGAGGTAGATGAATTACCCGCTCTTTGAAATGCTAAGAAGCTTACTACCGCTTAGACCGCTATAATTTATTGCGAGATTTTGTCGCATATCGCATTATAATACGTCACAGTATGTACGATATAAAAAAAGTAGTATATCGAAGTGCTCCTTTTTATCACTTTCTGCATAAATCACATTTACTTTCTCAGCTTCAATGGATTCTTAAGTTATTACTAAAATTAGTGAAATTATCATTCAATCACAAGCAGATTGTCATTCTACTTCCGTGCGAAACCGAAGCGCATTGTTAGTCAACATTTTTCCCCGAGAGCGGTTACCTCGTTAGAGTTCGGTTGAAATTGAATTAGTTTCATCAATCTCTTAACCGGTCACTAGTTTAAGCAAAAATTAGGTTGAGGTTGAAGAAGCTGTGGGTTGAATAATTAAAATATTTTGAGCAACAAATTGTTTTCGAGTGTGTACTTTGCTTTTATAGACTCTAGTCACAATTTGTTATTCCGCTAGCAAATCATCATCTGCCTAGCCTTTTCCCAACTATATTATGGTCGGCTTCCAGTCAAACCAGATTCAGCTGAATACCAGTATTTTACGTGGATCGACTGCCTACCAGACCTCCACAACCCATTAAGTAGGTAACACGATAATTCTTGACAAGACTGGAGTCAGATTTTACTGGCTTCTGAGAATCCGTAACGACTGCCAAAGATCTACAAATGACAGCCGGGTCCAACGGCTTAGCGTGCTTTCCGAGGCACGGAGGAAACTCGATATGTTAAGATGGTCACCCATCCACAGACCAACCTTGGAAAGCGTTGCTTAACCTTGAAGATCGACCCGTGCGGTTTGTTGTTAGCCACGAGCCGATAGCAAATAAAAACTAAATTTATCTAAAGGCAACATACTCTCGGGATAAAAATAATCTTCTGACTTAACCGGGAGATAAGTTGCATCCAAACTCGTTCAGTTGTTAAGACGTAAAGACGTAACCAACAACTATCTGTTTTCAACCTATTTTCGTCTAAAACAGAAAGTAGGTAACTCTGACTGTAAAGAGACTTTCCTTTTTACACTATTTGTGTAGATTATCACTGTCACTACTCACTACATATTATAAAACAAAAACTGTCTGTCTGTTTGCGATAAACTCAACAACTACTGCATCAATGTTTATGTTATTCACCAATATTCACCAATGAATAGAGTGGTTCTCGAAGAAGATTTAAGTATATTATTTGTCAAGCGGACGAAGCTGCGGGCATCAACTAGTAGTATATAATAAAGGAAAATCTTTGCGGATGGTCATTTTGACAAAGAACATGATCAACAATTACAAAACGCACATTATAAGCACAATCACCTCAACAACACAGTTTCATTCCACAATAAAGTTTGGCAGTACTAACAACAATTTCCATACACGTTCCCTAATCCAATTTCACAGCCATCATATTCAAGAAACTTACACCAAAATCGCATTAAACGCTCACTACATAAACAAGGTACAATATTAAACTGGTGTTATTTACCACAACAAGATCAAACTAGTGCCTTTAAACGGGAATTCTGAACACGGAATCCCATTCCGGACTCCACATAATCACGTACAAAACCGTATAGCGAACATTTACATTGAAGTAAGCCACAAATATGCTTAAGTTTTGGTCGTTATACCTACACGAATATCGAGGACGCATTACCTCGAACGCTAATAGCCAATATCTGCCACCAAAATTGCCTTCCTAACGATATTTCTGCTGCATGTAATAAAATCCGTAATCCTATTACGGAGTGGAATCGTTTTTGCCCACGTGGACATAATATCGGTCATAATATGAAAAAAATATTACTTTTAATCGTCGATGTGTAGAACGTTTTATGAATAATTTATTTTCAGTCGAATTTACGTTTTTATGGTAGTGGTTTATTTAATAGTTTTTGTTTACGGATCGGCCGTCAATTGTTATGGTTAGCGTTTCAACTATGCAATTACTTCCAACGAGCATCGTTCGGCTTAATATGGTATGGTATTGGGGTTTTTTTTTTTTTTACTAGAATATTGGCCCATCCCATCCCTTATAGAATTACTTATAGAATTGAGTTCTGTACTTTTGGTTTACCCTTAATTTGAGTGAAAGATTATTATTAATGATCCAATTATTTAATATGTCATAACATCTGGTTCTTAATCCAGATCTGGGTTTAGACAGAGAAGCATCAGTGGTACATCCAAATTTCGCTACTTATGTCTTTTAGTCCGATGTAATAGGTATATAGGATGTAATAGGCCCACACCGGCCTATTGTCATCAACGGAGCAAATATGTGGAATGAAATTTACTGATAAATTCGACATGAGAAAACTTAACAGCACTATTCCTGACCCAAGAATAGAACCAAGAACCTCGTGTGCTTGTGACCACTAGGCAGAATGATTAATTTATTATTCAGAAAACAGTGGTGCACATTTCCCAAACTCGATAGAGGGATCGGCAATAAAATTATATTTTTATATTCCAGATTGCTTTACTAAACCAAAGTCATTACAGCTAAAATATTGATTTTACGTTCTACGTCATGTATTCTCATTTAAACTTAAGGGATAATCTAATTACTACTGCATTGGCAGCGGTCAAAGCCGCGTGTATTGCCATAACTATAAGTAATGGCAAGTTGGCAGCCCACTGGCAAATGGTAAACAAGGCATTCATAATATACTGTTCTGTGCCCTACATACGATTCCCGCAATTTTCTATAGGCCTGGGAATATAAACAGTTGATGTTTGCATGAGCGTTGGTGCTTATTATATGTATGTGGATTTTATAAGAATCATAAAATTCATTTAAAAAAGTAACCGTGGAGTTTCTTGCCAGTTCTTCTTCAAAGGAGCTATTGGATCCTTGCTTTAATTAGGCCTGAGTGGTACCGCTAATCATGAGATCCCGATTTCGATTGGTGTAGGGTAAAATATAGTTGATATTTTTATTTAAATCTCAGTAGCCTCCAAGACTCTGGTCTAGTGCCAGGTTGATGGCAAAAAGCCCACCTCCTAGTACATGGCTCTTAAACGTAAGTGGCTAAAAGATAAGTACACCTCTGCATACCGTTTTAATACCCTGTATTCAGGGAAACATGAGTATCACAACTAGTTCTATGTATGCGCGATACGATGTTATGTTATGCTACACGCAACAAATGACGTCATTTGTCTAGTAAACTCATATTTTATAAAAAAATTAACGTCAGGATACTGTCAAAGGGTTTGACTATTGTCAATTCCAACCCTTTTACACTGGAAAAATCCAATTAAAATTTTGCCCCGAGGTAAAATATGACCCTACTATGTTCAGATACCCACGTTCAGGACCCTACGCTGCGTAAGCAATAATTAAATCAATGGGACGGAAAATAGACGGATAAAATGGTTTTGAAAAGTTCTAGTAAACGATGAAACAGGGGTGCTATGACATCTTAAAACCATTATGATTCCGATGTTGTGGGATAATTATGCGAAACTATACAAGACGCATGGTTATATTCTTTTCTCACAACGGAAGCATGATTGTAATGGTACGTGATAGTAGATCCCTGAAGACAATTCAAAAACATGTACGGAACAAATTGATTTTAATTTCTCTGACACTAATTGAGTAGTTGTGGTAATCTTGGTCAGACTTGTTTAAACCTATCGTGGAAGTAAGTCATTTAATGCTTCATTAGGCAAGCCTTTGTAGCCAAATACAATCACTCGCACTGATCAAGCTCCAAACAGAAAGTAAAAAAGTCATTAAGTCAGAAAGACGAAGTGATTTTCCATCACCAGTAATGATTGTGAAAAATCCCAACTCCAAAATCAATCCAATCGATTGGCATCGCTGATAGAATGTCACTTTCTTCACGACAAACTCAAATGTCACGTGCAGCAACATAATGCAATTTGCGGAAACACCTACTAACCTTAACTACGTACAAAATCGTGACAGTATTGCCAACCGAAGCGGACTCATTAAAAGCGCACGCTATCGAGCAATATTGCCTCCTTAACGATGTTGCCACTCAAACAAAGCCTTAATTTTATTAGCATGACCCGCATGGCACATCGCTACGTAAGCTTCACGAAGGATTGTCAACCCTGTATACGATTAAACAGTAAAGTTTAGAGCGAGATCGGGAAAATAAAGCCAAGCTCGGGTTTTAGCAAGGTCAGCAGAAATCCAAGTGGTTTTAACATTTTAAGTAGGCGGGGTCGGTCTATGGTTATCTTGGCATACTTTAGAGTAATTTTTAATGAAATATAGGACCATGCCGCAAACGATGAGATCTGGACGTGGTCTAAGGTTTATTCCACTTTTCGCTCCCTAGAATGTCTGGAAGCAACAAGCAGTAGAGTTGCTTCTAAAATCTTAATATATATAAATCACGTGTCACGTTGTTTGTCCGCGATGGACTCCTAAATCACTTAACCGATTTTAATCAAATTTGCACACCGTGTGCAGTTTGATCCAACTTGAAAGATAGGGTAGCTTACATCTCAATTTTTTGTTGCAATATTATTTAGGAGCGGAAAATGTGACGCAGACGAAGTTCTGCGGGTCAGCTAATATATTATAAGGCTCTCAGTGAAGTAAATGCGATAACTTGTTTTTAAAAACTGAACTAAACTAAGAACCATATTCCGCATTTTTTTTTTTAATATGAAGACATATTATAGACACACACTTTCAATTTCAGTGGTCTCTGACTTATTGTGTGATTTGACCCATTTGTATCTGAGAACTCTGTCAGATAACACCGAAATTACTGACTCGTTTTAAAATAAATAAGTATAGTTAAGATCTTTTGTCTTTTTGCATAGAAGCTTCTGACAATAGCTAATTCCTCAAACAATAGTTTTTAGACCAGACTACAGGATGTAATAGCAAGTCGACTACAAGAGCCACCCGCATGTTTTACAGGGAACGTTCCTGGGCCATATAATACTAGCCCAGAGCGGAAGCAGGAGCCCGTAACTTAAGCTCGCTTACAGCTAAATGCAAATTACTTTAAGATTAATTCAAGTTGTATCATGTGCCCTAATTATACAACTGGTTTTTTGCTCCTGTAAATAATACTTCTTGGACAGACCACAAAACCAGACTTAGAGAATGTTGAAAAAAATCTACTTGGTGTTTAAAATTAAGAGACAAATTTTCTTGCGGGCGTTATGAAATGTCATCATCATCGCTATCATCGCTATCGTGAATACATAGTCAAAAAAAGATGTTATTATTTATACAGCTCCGTCTCTCTCTTTCTCACAGTGGATTCGTGATGGCGTTGGCACCGTGTCCTGCTTTTTCGCTGAAAATTGTTTGGCAGTTTATCACATGCCAGCCAATGTTTCGCCGATGTTTCACTTTGACAACTAACGATTAGCAAATTTTTGTATGACTACGTTTCATTTGGTAGAATTTTTGTTAAGCTAATTATTATAATGACACAAAACGTTTAAGACATTTATCACTTGTCAAACATTTCACTCGGCCACACAACTATTGGACGAATGACGTTTTGTCAAACAGAAATCTTAGGTTACGATAGGTTAGGTCAGAGTATGATAAACGACGCACGAACCGAGCGAGCGAAGCGAGCGTGCCGTGGTAGCGGCCGGCAATGTGCAAGAAGCGAATCGCTTTTGTTAAAGGAAACAGTTTAACTTAACTGTTTAGGTTAGGTTAGGTTAAAGAAAAAAATGAAGAAGAGGTGGCCCTCAGAGCCCAAAGAAATCGGAGCCAAAAGGCCGCGCCGCGTGGGTCGCGAAATTCGTATGTAGCAGGACTCGTAGCCCACCCGTCAAAGGTGACAGTAGGTGTACAGGCAGTGTTTTTAGTGGATGCAAGCCCCACATACCCACGTCGTGCCTCCCCAAACGACGTGGTACGCGTCAGGCATTTTCAACGCCCAAAAAAAAAGGTTAGAGTATGACAAACAACGCACGAGCCGAGTGAGCATTATGAAAAGTAGACAATCGTACAGTTGGTAACTTTCAGTGTTAGATAGCCCATTTATCGAGGAAGGTATAGGCTATATATCACCACGCTAAGACAAATAGGAGCGGAGCAATAATGGAAAATGTGACGCAGACGAAGTTGCGCGGGTCAGCTAATTATATAAGTTGGCAAATGAATTATTCGGCGAAATAAAATTCTGCGAAACGTTAGTTGGCAAGTGAAAATTTGGCAAACAATTTTCGGCGAAAGGGCAGAGAACCCGTTGGCATGTCATATTTGTGGGAGGTGCGTCACATTTTTAGAAAAATACTAATCGAGTCTTAATAAAATTGTGCTACTAGGTACTATAAAATAAACTAAGATAACTACTTGTGTCGATACTCCTGCCCATCCCATCTTTCTAGCTCGTCGTGCTGTGCTTGTTCTACCGCATCGGCTGCTGAAAACCTCAAACGGCGGATATATAGTAGCCTTATTGGCAACAACATTTTTGACCCGTTTGGGGTTGAAACTCTTGGACCGTGGGGTCCGAGTGCTCACGTCCTATTTAAAGATCCAGCAAAACGCTTAGTTGGCTGGCTTTAACCTTGGACAGAGAATAAGCATTGCCATACAACGTGGCAATGCAGTCAGTCTTTTGGGCTCACTTCCAGTCGATAGCGATGGGGACGAATTTTTTGACGTCATATTTTAGTTAGGAGATTTATTTTCTATTTTAAGTGTAGGTATGTAGTTTGTCATTTAAATAAAGGTAACTGACAAAGTTATTAAAACTGACTCCAGTCTTGCCAGTAGTACTGTTTTACCTAACTACTAGTTATTGGTTGTGGAGGTCAGATAGGCTGTTGGTCTACGTAAAATACTGGTATTCAGCTAAATCCAGTTTAACTGGAAGCCGACCTAGTGTAGTTGGGGAAAGGCTAGGCAGATGATGGCCACTTTTGAAACTAGAGACCACATCGTCCAAAACTTAACTTGACGATGTGCGTAAAAAACAGAAATACGGAATTTCACTTATTGGACTCAAAATTCAAAAGTCATTTATTCAAATTAGTCTGAGAGCCAGCAATTTTAGAACTTTAAGTTTTACAAAAAACAGTCCTCCAACGCCTCCAGTCACCACTTTCTAGTGTTTTAACTGTGAAGAATAAATGGTGCAGCAAACTCCCCAGCAACACATCTGTCTGTTACGTTATAAGAACTTGATTTTATACAATAGAATAATTAAAACATTATCTTCAATCACTTGTTAGCAAGGTCACTATGATAGCATAAAACAAAATACACACTCAAGCATTAATAGTGACCTTGCTAAATGAGCCTCTAGGAATAAAATTAGTGTGCCTACTTACATGTGCAATTGTAGAATTTAACGTTAAAACTGTAACTCGAACCACAGGTGATAAACTAGGACTCATAAAAATATGGGGCTTCTTAATGCAAATGTGACAAAAAGGGCGCAAGCAAAGATTACTGCTGTTCGAATATGAATGAAATATGTATTTCTAGATATAATAAAATTAAGGTAAACTACAGAGTCGAACGTACAAAATGAAATTAGGAAGAGAAAATTGGACGTCAGAGAAAATGATGTATGAACGGTAGCAAAAAATATATTTTGCGCGGTATTTGACCCAGTTAAGATACTTTTGATAGATGACTATTGTTTTTTTATTATAATAAACTGGCCTGTCTATTATATTATTGGGAAACCAATCTGTGGAGTTTGGGAAATATATAATAAATTATTTTTGTACCGAATTATTTTGAAAATCAATATGTGCTCAGTGTGTCACAAGATCACAACAGAACTCGGAAATGAAAAAGGATTATTTTCAATTAATTACTCATAATAAAAATTGCATTACACTCCAGTCCAAAAAAAACTAACCACCATTTATTTAAACTAAAAAAACAAAACGTCTGAGTAATTCCGTGCATTCTAGAAAGCGCTTTGTCTTCAAATGTCTGAGGAGCTGATTGGAGACACAAATAAATTCTCGTCTCCACCGATTCGTCGGTGGGTTTCGTACACTCTCGTTCACTCGCGCACAGCACACGTGATTCGAATGAACTAGATCAACTGAACTTTTATTTGAAATGTGCGACAAATATTTAGTAGCCTCTAGGAACTTGAAGTAAGTTTGGGTTAGGGGCTGTAGCGGTGAGAAAGGAAGTTACGAATTTTTGGTGAGTCAAAACAAAAGGATTTAGCTTTTTGCCGTTAACTTTAAATAGTCCTTATAGTATTTGAAATACCGAATTAAAGCACTTAGATTTACTTCTAGAATCGTTGCGTTAAAGTGTTTTTGACTTACTGTACATTAAAGCGAAAAAAACGATAAATTTAAGTAGGTACTGTATTCAATGAAATGGGGCACTGTGACAACTAGGCACTGTGACAACTATTGGCCTAGGTTTGGTTGATCCCTAAACTTTAATACTGTCAGTTTGGGCCAAGACAAAACTCCATTCAATAACATTGAAAAGTACGAAATCTGCGTGTTATTCACACTGTTAAAGTCAAAAATCCCACAAGAAACAAACTAAACCCGAAAACTACAAAACTATTCCTAAAAGTTAGAACTACAGAACATTCTCGAATATAGCGTATCACATTACATTCAGCCAACATTATTCTGCGGAGACTAAAACAGATTTATGGCACGTAAATCCGTAAGGTTGTCGTGTTAATAATTTTAAAGTTGGTACTGAATTTGAGCAACCCTAAAGTTTCTCAATTTATATTCATATTTTAAACCTGACCAACTCCGGGCTGTTTGCTGGAAACTTTGAGTTGATACATACTCGATTTTATGCAGTCTTAGTGGAACTGTGACGTTGTGATTGGATCGCTTATTCTGTAGAGGTTTATATAATTATGCATGTCCTAGCTTGCAGATATGCATGAATAAAATACACATAGATTTTAATAAATATGTCGTATGATTGTAACAAAAGAACGGTTTATTTGATCATAGAAGATATCTTGAATAATTGTTTGTTAAGTTTTCACATGTTTAATACGAGAAGGTCTGCAACATACTCTGTACAGTAGCACACAATCGTCTATTCATTAACTGAATATAAAAGTTAACTGCAGATATTTTAAAGTAAAGAAATATGCGCAGAAATTGTTTAATGTTACAGAAAACAATTTACAAATTCTTAAAAAAGAATCTCCTCCTTCATAATATTTTAAAACTCTCACCAATTTCGATATTGAAATGGAAAATTTTACATTTTCCAACGGGGACACAAAGCCAGGTCATATCTGTATGGTAATGATTTTCCATAATGACGTCTTTGAAGTATTCAGCGCGGAATTTGAAGCAGTCAACGATGCGGTATCGATTCACAGAACACTTTTATTTGCATTTAACAGAGGAAGGGAGGGATTTCAACTTGTGTATTCCAATGAAAATACATGAAGTGTTTTTGTACATGACGTTTTTGGAAGGTAGAAAATTTATCCCCAATTGTTTTGGCACTGAAATCGAACGTTATTTTATCAACTGTTAGCGAATTTTGTGGTATCTAATGACTTCCAACAGTATTTAAATAAGTCATGCAATTACAAAACACTTTTCCGAGCTTTGCTGTAGTCGAGTAAAACATAAAAATCCATTTTATAGAAATTAATCGAACTAATCTAGTGTTAACACTGTACTACGAAATAATAACTGAATCTGAGAACGCAACTTTTGCAATCTATCTTGTATTGCCATTAACAGCTTTTGTCAAAGAAGTCGACCACCATTCTATCCGAAAGCACATCTGCTTTCGTATAAAAAAGATGGTCGACTTTTTAAAATTCGAAATTCTGGTACGAGTATTGCTGAATACTCGTACCAGAATTTCGAATCTAGTGTTAACACTGTACTACGAAATAATAACTGAATCTGAGAACGCAACTTTTGCAATCTATCTTGTATTATTGCCATTAACAGCTTTTGTCAAAGAAGTCGACCACCATTCTATCCGAAAGCACAGCTGCTTTCGTATAAAAAAGATGGTCGACTTTTTAAAATTCGAAATTCTGGTACGAGTATTCAGCAATACTCGTACCAGAATTTTACATAAAGCTGCTGCTTATCTTACCTTCACTACCCATTTACTGAGTAAAAGACGCAATGATTTCTATAACAGTACGATATCAAGTTTTCAGCCGCACCTCTACAGGATCAATTAAAACGAAATTTTTCAAACGACAAAAGGTATAAAGTAATCGTTATTACATGAATTATTCAAGAATGAGATTACTTGCTTCAACGAAACTCAATTCAAAGTTTTCTGGCAATTTAAATAAAAATACTTTTCTCTTATTCTTAGATTTTTTCCGCTTACAACTCGCTTTTTCTTATCCCGTGAAAAGATTAAACATTGTTTGAATGACGTAGCTGTTAAATTATTAAAACATTAATAAGTTCTCTGGTTTTATTTAATTGTTTTGGATAGAAATTGAGACGTTTATAGGTTTTGTCGCTTGACTACAACTATATAATTATAATGACTTTGATTGGATGCTGACATGTAGAATACGTTCGACACTTTCGACATTGTCGAAAAATAAAACATTTCTGACGGACCCAAAAATAGTCTACTGCAGTTTTACAATTATATCTTTAAAAACGAGATCCTATTTGTCCTCAAACTATCAAAAATAGAGCAAATAGGGCAGAAAACTAAAAAATTACAGCAATTTTCCAACGAAATCAATTTTAATTCTTCCAATCAAGATTATCTTACTTATTCTCAACTACGGAGAAGTCTGAGCTTACTGAGTTGATCTGAGTCACATATTGGAAACCGACATTTTTTCAATGGAAAAGATAACCGGAGAGAAAACCTTTGTTTTCCTCTCCGGTTTACCGGTTTACGGCATTTAGGTCCAGTTCTGTTCCAAACATTATCAGAAAACGAATGCAAAAATTTTAAATTATCATACCCGCGTTAGCTTCTGCGATGGGTTGACTGAATTTTAAACTGTCAATCATTTAGCTTGCGTTTAATTTGGGACTCGTCGAGATTAATCTTCCGATAACCAGGTATGAGTAACAGAATCCGACGCTCTACAATAATACCATACCTTCTGCGTTCACCTATCCCTAAACGAGGGAGTGAGCATCTAGATAAATCCCAGACGGCGGCAATCAAAACAAGAACTGTCTCGTTCTCACAACGTTAACCCAATCTAATATTTTTATAACCGGCCGAGATGTTATCTTTTAATAATACGTCTGGCCGGACCTAAACGACTTGGCTGTTTTATTGTCGTACTACAAGGTACATTATTCTGAGGACTGGTCGTATTTTTCACGTCATTTGTTACTGAAACTGAAAGTAAAACAGGAAAGTTTGATTTATTAATTAGAACTGCGCCGCTGCAAACTTTTTTGAAGTTAAAAATTGTTTAGCGGCGTTGAGCACTTTTCTTGGGATGGGTTTAAAATGAAAACTCGCGTCAAGACACGTGATCTGATCGAGAATTCGTAAGACGTCAGGACAAGTGACTTGATCGAAAATTCGTAAGACGGATGATTCAAAAATGCACACGGTCAATGTTCAAGTTTTTACTTCTGCCGATACTCCGGGAGTGCAACCCGTTGTTTTTGAAGTGAAAACTTCTTTAGCGGCGTTGAGGACTTTTCTTGGGGTAAAGTGTTAAACTCGCGTCAGGACACGTAACCTGATCAAAAATTCGTAAGACGGGTGATTCAAAAATGCACAACGTTAATGTTCAAGTTTTCACTTCTGCCGGCACTCCCGGAATGCAACCCGTTTTTTTTATTATTCGGACCTAAAGAAAGTTGTACCATTATTGTCATTAAATCTCTTACATTCTTGTTATCAGGTGTTGCAGCTTAACTATCATCAACTATTAGACGGACCAACTAGTGCTCCAGACTAAGTATTATTCTTTCAACGATAGTGATCGAATCATTTCACATCTCGTAGCGTGATAGTGCTTCTGAAAAAGTGAAAACTGTGTAATTTTATAGGAAACTCCGTGCAAGTTGACTACGCCATCTGCTGCATATTCAAAACTTTAACGTTAAAAATACTTGACATTGACGTTTCTGCGCTGCCACCTGTTCCTCGGGTCCAGGTTCTTCACAATCTCCATCCCTTTTAGGATGTTATTCAAATAGAACCTCATAACATATTTTTGTGTGTCCATAATTACTCTTTGAATTTTATGCCTACATAAATAGATATTTATTTTTGCTGCTAAAAAGATATACCTCTAACATAAGCAACAATAATTACTACTTACAATAAATTGATATTCGATATTCTCGTAACCCCTCAATATATTCTACGAGCTCCTGGGAAATCTAAGACATATTCTAAGAAAGATGCCAATTTACTTCAGTATAGTGTTCCTGATAAGTCCTATAGTAATATTTAATAACGATATAGTATAATAAATTAGGTATAAAGTTATAACTAAACACTTTGTAGGTACATACCTAGTATTAGTCTGTCCCATTTGTGCTAAGATTTGTTTCACACCAATAATTCTTTGAGACAAGCCCGTTACACAATTGGCGTCATAGTTTCAACAAGGTTTGATTATTAAATAACTCCAGATGTAGCCTGGATACTATGTAACATAACACTGCGTTTGCTTCGTACTTTCCTTTTTTGCTGCCCCACTATTCACACGAACTAATTTATCTCAGAAGCTCAAACCGACAGCTACCTGTACCGAACATGCACAATTATTTATTATCAGCTGTGGCTAGCATTAGCGGGTTTTTTCCGCTTTTCCACTTTTCCTCATTTGCCCGCAACCGTGACGGATGCCCATAGCAATTAGTGCCCGGAAATTACACAAGAAAACACGGGCAATCCATCACCTGAAAAAATAAAGCTCAGAAATCTGCGTTGGCCACAGCTTCAACAAAACGTCATTCAAGCAGCCGTGACTCAGCTTATTTCGCTAACGTTATGAGAAAGAAGGTATTTTGTTCTAGGGATCGTCGTTTATCATTTTTCGTTTTTATATTGTGTTTTTTTTTATATGTTTCAGTAAAAAATGATGTTGGTGTTGCACTTCGTGCGCTAAATAATAGGAATAGAATAGTGTTCATAAAGTTTGACCTAACCGAATCGCTACAGATTATTATTCACTATAACAATTAGTCTCGTCCCCGATTTTAGTTCAGTGAGTATTAATTTTGGAACCTTGTGACACACTTCTCCAAAATCCTCAATGACTTTACACAAATAAAACCATATCAGCACCCCTAAATAAAAAGCCCAATTTTTTCAATTTAATGGCGGCCATAGACGTATTGGCAGAAACGCCAACGTCTCCGGAAATCACGTGTAAAATCTCCATTAAGAACACCTCCGTTCGGCGATTGATCTGGGATGAGCAGCCATCCATCGGACACGGCCCATAGCCGGAACTCGTGACCCGAATACCGGATAACCCGAAATGTTTTAGCTGTGGTACAAGTGATAAGCTCAGGAAGAAAAGTTTAAGGGAATAGAGAGTGACGTTTTCGGTAGCTAAGACAAATTATTCGATACGTATAAAATATATACGTATCGAATAATTTGTCTTATAAATCTTTTTGGCTTTATCTAAGTATATCTTTTTGGCCTCGCACAGATTTAGTGTTAGTGTTTAGGATTTGTCTATCTGTCAACATATTTTTGCTATAGTTAGTTTTTGTACCGACTTACTTTATGTGTATTGTGCGAGTCCCAAATAAACACTTTTCTTTCTTTCTTTCTTTCTTTCTTTATATACTTACTTAATAAAAGCTGAAGAGTTCGTTTATTTGGTTAAACGCGATAATCGTAGGAACTGGTTCGAATTGAAAAAAACCTTTTAGTATTGGAGAAACACTAATACAAATACAAAAGTAGGGACGTTTGCAAGAGTGGGGCTTACACCACGGACGCGACACGGAAGCGCTACGACGTAGTAATATATGCACGCCGTGGAACAGAGAAATTGTTTCTTCAGTTTACATAATATAAGTCTTAATAATTTTTAACACTTTCCAATAAATAATTTATTTCTAAGACATAATAAGTCAACGACGTTATTGTCATTGTCATGTCTTATAAAGTTATTATTTGCCTTGTCGTGCAAGAATAATTAAGGTGATAACAATTACCTTACCTGACTTAACATTTCTAAATGACATTAATCAATACCTTCGAAATATATCTTCTAAAGCAAGAGTGAGAAACTTTATCGCTAAAATGAACTATCTTGCACCAAACCCGCTGCCATCATTGCAAGGCTTCTTCACAAGGTTGACGACGGGTAATTTTTTGAATGATGTCCCAATTTTGCTGTTTACTTTCTATCTTTACGTTGCGATGTTTTTGCACGCAATAAAGTCAATTTGATGAGGTTTTTACAAAAATGTTAGAACTGGATTTTGCAGCAAATTGACTATAAAGACGACTGTGCAGCATTATTAGTTTCATGACAGCTAGTTATAGAAGACAATTTTGGAAAAAAAAATCTAAATTAATATTATGCTTCAACATGATAATCTGCGTTACTCAAGTGAGATGTTGGCTGATTTTTAAAAATTCAGATTGATTTTTATCACGCTAATTATTTATTTTGATTTTTATAAATTTCTTTTACAAAAGGTGTCAAGCTCGCTCCATCGTAGACTTTGTCTCTGTTATCTCTGACCAAGACTAGAGTCAAGAGCAAACCCATCTCAAATAAAAAAACTGCAATATTTTTTTCTTCAGGTAAAATCATCGGTCTATTGAATTATCAGTTGTTAGTAACCAAGCTGTGAAGATCACATAATATATGAACAAAATGATCTGTGGAAGTTATTTTTAAAATAAGTCAACACCTAAAAAAATATTTTAATTTAAAGTACTTAACAAAACTTCGCAACAGACCGTATTCACCTGTTGATGAGTTATAAAGCCGAAGACAAACATAGCACGAAGGTAAAACTTGTGAAAATCCACGCACGAAATTTTCATTAAACTTCTCTATTACCATGCAGGCAGTCTAGAAAGTTTAAGACTGCGAGTGTGAGCAATGATAATATGGATATTTCGGTCTAAATGCAGAAAATCGTCCTCTTGACAGACTTCGGACATGCCACCCGGTCTCAACGGAAGAGTTGCCATCGGCGTAGAAGATATTGTAGTGCATTATTCTGGCCAGAAACACAAATGCCTCTTCCATGATTCGGCAGTTCGAAACAACCATAAAGAGATCTGCGTTATGTCATCGGCATTTTAAAAAAACAGCATTTGTTAACTTCCCATCGAAGAAATTGAGACGTTTTGCTTCACCAGTTGTGGAAGTAGAATCAAGTTCTTCTCACTGAACAGACTGAACAGTTATGCTGTTGGGAAGTTTGTTACGCCATTTCTTCTTCTCAGCTAAAGCACTAGGAAGGGCGGGCGTAATTTTTGATGGTATTCTTTACTTCTTAGCGAGTACTATCGTGAGTTAAAAACTTTTTGCATTTTTTATGCCGCGTGTCTAAATTGCCCCATAATATTTTTCAAAGATATGAGTAACCCTAAACTAATACTAAAAACCTATCTTATTTCAACTGAACAAAATAATTAAGATTAAAACAATATTTCACAGCAATAAAGAAACGTATGAGCGCTCTCGGCATTATTTATCTCGGGAGAAACAAATTGACTGCTTCATGAACCGTAAACAACCGATCCCCTCAAGAAAAATCTTCACTCAATTGGAACATACGATACCACGTGATATATTCTCATTAACACGCTCGTATCGAGATATAAATAAATGGGGAATATTGAAAGGGTAAGTAACGAGGTTACATTTATATTTCCGAAATAGAAAACTGAAATTCATATTCCAAATAGCTGCACAAAGATAAGTTATTAACTTGAAACCGTACTGGTCGTAAAAAGCTGATATTTGGCATGTAGTTGTAGCTTCCTTACACTCCGTAGGGGTGCACTAAAAATTTCCCGAAATTACTGCGGGAACGAGAAAAACGGGATATGTTCGTACGAAGTCGCGGTTGAAAGCTAGTATATATATGTATATACAATACCTAACAAATTGCACTAATGAGTTGAAGTATTCCTCCGCATCGGTGTCATACAGAAGTGTGCCCAGATGACTGGTAGCAGCATTGTCACGTTGAATGATATGATGATATATTTATTTATTTCTCACTACAGTAAAGGTACATTAGAGATGTAGCAATACAAAATACGTATCAGCAATCAATTATACTGTGAGAGACTGGTGCCTAAACTAGACTTGAGGTCTGTATTTCAGGACACCAGGTCTCCACCCCTTGGGAATGCTTTAAATTTGGTATTGTACAGTACAATAGAAAGTGCAGTAAGAATTTACAAAAACATAGTCTTATAACTAAGACTTAGAATAAAAAAATCTGAAGCAAAAATAAAAATAGAACGGAAACTGTGTTTGTGTGTAAGTTTAGTAAATAGGTACAATTTACTGTGTATCTGAGAGTGAGTATAGTGTGTGTGTGTGAGTGTATGTGGGGGTAGTGTGTGTGGTGGGGGGAGTGAAATGTGCTAAACTGGCTATTTTGGCACAGCAAGTAGATTTTCTGTATCTTCATAATTTAACTTCTGGAGCCAACTGCTTAGTTCGATTCTGCATTTGGTTTTGGTGATATTATAAATTGTCAGTTTCTTATTTATTTTATTATAAAGAAAGCAACCAAGGTAGCAAAAGAATCGATGGGAGGAAGTTGTCGAGAGCCGGATGTGATGGCGGACTATGGGATCGAATCGTCTACTTCTGTGAGCGAGTGAGTGCTTGAAGGTGGTGAGACCATGCTGTTTTACAACCGTTTGCAATATGAACAGCTGCCGAACAGTCAACACCTTTGCTGCCGTATACAGCATAACCGTCGGTTATAGGAATGGCCGGAATAGAGATACTTTCAGAATGGCTCTCTGCGCTCGTTTTAGCTCTAACATAATGGCAATGCTAATGTATTTTATATAAATATACTACTAGCTGACGTCGTCTGCGTAACATTGTTCATTACTGCTCCGCTCCTATTAGTCTTAGCGTGATGATATATAGCCTACAGCCTTCCTCGATAAATGGGCTATCTAACACTGAAATAATTTTTCAAATCGGACTAGTAGTTCCTGAGATTAGCGCGTTCAACCAAACAAGCAAACAAACAAACTCTTCTGCTTTATAATATTAGTATTATAGATTGTATGTCATATTGGACTGTTACAAAAACAAAATATCTTTTAAAAATTAAACCAATGTCTATATTCATCTCCAGAACGATTTCAACATCACAACTCTATATTAGCAAGTACGCAATCCATTTCAAACGTCCCCAAACTTTGCGGGCTAACCTCAGAGCTATTTTAATGATTAATGTCCTGAGCGACAATACGAATCCTTGGCGGGGTTATCTAACCCGGACAAAGAAAGGGCACATCTATTCATATATCATATGCAGGCTTGACCCTTCCTTCACCGCAGGTTGGGGAATATGGTGACTGGAATCGTCAAGGCTTTTAAGTAAGTTCTAAGTTCTTAATCTGGATTTTTGGTACTATGCTAGCTTACATAATCCTCTACATTTTGAAGTCCCTTAAGATTTTTTTTCTGATTTGTTTTTAAATAAGTGTGCGTTTGAAATATTTTCTTTAGTAAAACCATTTATTTTTCATGCACAAAGGTCTTCAAAATTAATTTGTGAAACCCAGTTTTAGGCCACAAAAACTTAAGATCACATCAATTTCTTTTATATTAAAAAATTATAATTTTACAAACATACAAAGTCACAAACACAAAGAGAAGCTCGTGGCTAAATGATAACTGCCACACAGGTCGTTCTTCAAGGTTAAGCAACACTTGCCGAGGTTGGGCTGTGGATGGGTGACCATCTAGACATACCGGATTCCTCCGTGCCTCGGAAAGCACGTTAAACTGTTGGTTCCGGTTGTTATTTGTAGATCTTTGGTAGTCGTTACGGATATTCAGAAGCCAGTAAATCTGACTCCAGTCTTACCAAGGAGTACCTTGTTACCCACAGTTGTTGGGTTGTAGAGGTGTTGTAGGCAGCCACTTCACGTAAAATTTTGGAATTCAGCTGAATCCGGTTTGACTGGAAGCTGACCCCAATATAGTTGGGAAAATGCTAGGCAGATGATGATGACAAAGTCACAAACACAAACAGCCAGACCCGATCTGTAAGCCATACCAATATTTTTTCCATCGGGAATAGAACAACCCCCATGACACCCGACATAGCAGCCAATCTCAACCACTACGCCAACCGTGTCGTCAACTGTTGAGTGACTGAATATTTGGTTTTAAACCAAAGAAACTTAATCATCACAAAATTATGTACTTTGAGTTTTTTCAATATATAATTATAGCGTGTTTCCAACAAACTTTCTAAAACCATTTAAAATGTCCACAAAACATTTGAATGTTTTGATTAAAATGTCACAAAGAAAACGAACATCCAGGGAGTTTATTTCTTTGTAATTAAATAGTAACCTTTCTGTCACTGTCTCTAATTCTAAAACTTGTATTGAAATGTCTGCCACATTCTACCAATGTTTTGTACTACCTCGGGTCCATAGGTTTTACAGACAGTGTGCAAATTGTTTTATTTTGTTTAGTATAATAACATTTAAGTAAAGGAATCATTGTCACTCTTTTCGATATTTAACTTCCAGATAAGTGATGCCAAATTATCTGAAAAATATAAAATACCTAAAACTACAAATCATTGTTTTCTATTAATGACAAACCTTTTTCTTTCATGCTGACAGCATAAAATGCGTATTGTCTCTAAAGTTACCTAATAAGATGTTAGTTATATAATAAGTATGAGATGTATGAGGTACGCTTTCCTATGGATAAGAAATACTTTGACAACAGCTTCAATGGTTACCTAGAATATTCTTGTAAAGCTACCTATACGTCCAGTCTACTCTTCTGTAAACATAATTTCTTTGACTCAGTTCCGAGACGATTTGATAAGGTTCAATAGAATATGGTTCAGACTCCTGCAAAGCTAATCAAATTTGTGTGTATTACAAAATTGACAGAATTCGACAGAAATGACAGGTCTAATTGCCACTATTAAATTAATTAACGACTCAAATAAGAGAGTCTTGACAAATCAGCAGTAACAATGCGCAACCAAAATGTCACTTAGTCAATCTCAAACATCTTTTGAAAATCGTAATAGCAGTGACAGAATGTCAGATTGTGTTAAAATCTCAAAAACGTTCATCTTATCGGTCATGAAATGAAATCCTATCCCGTAGCGAACACGTCAACTACCATACATACATAAAAAGTGTTTTAAAGTCGTTTTTCCTGTAAATTTTTGAATAACAAATCTTTTTAACCGAAACACAGCTATGCCACCTTTAAGTACCATATTTGTTACAAAAATCGCCCCCAAGACCCCATTGAAAACATAACTATCAACTACAGTTTTAGAAAATATCTATATTTTTCTAACTTTCGATATTATTCCACTGAAATTGTCTGGAAAGAAGGCAGTACCTACCTAGTGCTAAAGTTTTGAACAAAGGTAAAGAGTTCGACGCCTGCAGACACAGAATAAACAACGTGCAACACAATTCAACCGCAACTTGGAGTTTATTTTGAGCTGAAACTGTTCGATAAACTATTGTTATAACAGCTGAGACTTGGTTATGTACATATATATCTATTTCGTCATGTCCCAGTAGAACAAACATCCGTGCAAGATGGCATATTTCAAATTTCAGATATTTTGAACGATAAATATTTAGGTTTTACGTAGGTTTTGACAAAAAAGAGGTTTTACTTATATATGATTCAATAAACAAAGCTTTTATATTTTTACATACAGGAACTTGTCTCTCTTTAGGTTTTACTGGTGAGATGAGACGTGGGTTTACGAGTTTGACATGCAAATGCCTTGCAACTGAACCGAAACCGAAAAAACCACGCCAAAGCCGTTCAAAAGTCAGTCATGTTGACTGTTTCTTTGACTACCGCAGTGTTGTGCACTCGGAATTCTTGCCGAAAGGTCAAACGATAAATAAAGAATATAGTTTGAACATAATGCGACGTTTAAGAGAGCAAATTAGACGAAAAAGGCCAGTTTTGTGGAGAAAAATAATTGGATTTTGTACCACGCCAATAATAGGCCTTCGCACAAGCCCATCATTGTGAACACATTTTTGACAAAAAACTCAACAAATACCATCGAACAACTACCTTATTCAACAAATATGACTCTAGCCGACTTTTTTAGTTCTCCTAAACTCAAATTACCACTTCGTGGTACCCATTGTTATTCGGTAGAAAACATGAAGGAGAATTCACGGCGAAAACTGTACTTGATTCCGAAAAAATCGTTTAAAAATGTTTTAATGATTGGATTATTCGTTGAAGGTGATAAAATAAATTTGGATGAATGACTAAACTTTTATGTACTATTGATCTTTTCCCGGTACCTTCTTGGCAGAGTAGTAGTTGTCATTCTATAGAATGTATTAATGTATCTCACAATTCCAGCATGCAGGTTAATTGCTTAGAATTGAAACAATACCTCTTTTATTCAACATATCCACATCACATTGCAATTCCCTCTCATTTCAATCCAAATTTGTATAGTTGTCATTCTATAGAATGTATTAATGTATCTCACAATTCCAGCATGCAGGTAAATTACTTAGAATTGAAACAATACCTCTTTTATTCAACATATCCACATCACATTGCAATTCCCTCTCATTTTGTTCCAAATTTCTAGAATTTCCTAATAAACATGTTTCGTGTTTCAACATCAAAATATCCATTTGTAGTTTTAGCTGTTTTGGTCTAAACAAGCCGTTGTGTGCGGTCGCTCCAAGTCCGTTAGCCTGCGGCCGAATTCTGTTGAAAACGAACTCTAATGCTCTGCTTTGTGCGAAATTAACGAAACAAGCGAATGTTAATGTTACCAGCGCTGTTTTAGTGCGCGATTTAAGAGGTATTTCCTATGTAATGGTTTGTGTTTAGAAGTAAAATGGGAACTATTTTTAGTCTCAGGGTTATGGGCTTGAGAATGAGAGTTGGTTTTGTTGAGTATTTCATTTTGTGTATTTGTATGTTACCGTAATAAGAACTGTAGAAATTTAAGTGTAGGAATTTCTAGTAACGGTTCTGCGGAACCATCTGAGTCAGTATTTATGAGAAGCGTAACGGTTTTAATCCCTTCATAAAATAATACCGTTCTAGGAAAATGGATTTTCTGGAAAATCTCGTTCTGGTTACTATGCTAGAAATAATGCAGCGTCACAACGACAAAATTTAAGTCATTCCAAAAATGTCACAGATTATTATCATTTTAATCACCCAGCCCATTAAAACTCAATGAAAATATAAAATAACTGAGCAAACACGTTTAATTTAAATAAAACGGGAACCTTTTTCGATGATGAAATTAACCTTAACAGAGAGGAGAGTCGGACGGGTTGAAAACCGATAAAAAGTATTACAGAAAAACCACAAAAAAACTCGCCATCCGATAAAACCAGGCCCGGGTCGACAGCGCGTTGTGTTCCACGCGCATCTCAAAGAGATGTCAGCATAGTAGATGGGGACGCCAGGGCCAGTGCCTGCCCAGGGTGTGGAATCTGTTCGAAAGAGTCACCGCGGCTCTGGAACGACACAGACATGAAGAACTGAAAGAACACAGATGAGTTTTAATCAGTAATCAGTGCCTGTAGTTCCGTCTATAGGGAAAGGAGTCATTTTGATGATTTCCCGTACTTAAACAAGGGATGTATCTACTCGTACGCCAGTTTAAAACGTTACTATGGTTTGCCCTTTGTTGAGCTTCTGCAATTTATTTATAACACGCCTGAAACCGCCTGAAGCGTAGTACATGTCAATACATTTTACTCGGCAGAGCACATCAAAAGGTTTATTTTACAGTGGCCTGTTTTTTGTGCTTGTAATTGAATGGCCAAGTTTACGATCGACCAAAAATATTTACTGTGGAAACTAAAGTAAATAGTGCGGGATGCGCTGTTGCTGTTTTTTGTACGGATATGAAAGTAAATAGAATTCGGAATATTTGTTTGCTGGGACTCTCTTTCTGTGTATATATTTATGTTTTTCGTTTTACCAGCGTGCATACCTATGTATATCATTATTAATTAAAATTTCGATGATCGTTACTAATGAATTTGCGATATGGATAGGACATATGTTTTCTGGTTATGATTCGTATAAAGTAGGGACACGCAGATAATTTTAGCTAAAATCAATCGATTTTAAGTTTTTCAAAACAATATTCTGTGTGTTTACCACATCCGACATTTCATTAGAACCGCGCCGTACACTTCGATGTCTGCGTTTAATTTAAACAGACAGACCTCATTACAGACAACGATTCTCTCGCAAACTTTCTTAATCTATTTCCATTCTTAGTTTTCTCATAAACGTGGGAAACAACATGCGGTTTGTAGGTATGCATGTCTGATTTGTAGCTTGCTGCTATTCCTAGAAATATTAAGTGTCTAGGTACTCCTGTAAGTAAGGACCGACATGTTTTGCAACTCTATGCTGCTAACTGTTTTACAACTAACTAACTTATTAAATATCCTTGAACCTCTGTCTGAACTACTGTCAATAATTAAGATAAAAAATTAAATTTATAAATATTATAAAAGTCACATTCTTTCAAATCTGATTACTTGTAAGATAAGTTGATAGACAATGCATCTCGGAAATTAGAGTTACCTTTCGTGATCAAATCAAGAAGGATGATAGCCGCAAGAGAAACAAGGTTACCGACATAGCCTTTAGGATTGCCAAATTAAAGTGGCAGTGGGCAGGGCACATTGCTCGCATAATGAAGCATTGCATTGCATTGCGTGCTTGATGGAGGTTGAGGCCAAAAAGTTTTATGAGTTGCGACCGCGTACCGGATAACGCAGCGCTGCCTATCACAAGGTAGACCGATGATTAGGTGAGGGTCACGGGTCGCTGATGGATGCGAGACGCACAGGACCGGTTGTTGACACTTGGGGGAGGCCTATCTCCAGCAGTGGATGTATTTTGGCTGATGTGATGATCTAGGAAATAGCGAACATGTGGATGTAAGAAGCTTAATAACTCTAGGTCCCCAGATCTCCCCTTGGGTGGCTACGGGGGGATCTGGGGACCTAGAGTTATTAAGCTTCTTATAGAAATTTACTCCAGGCCAAATATTAGCAGCGTTATTATGAAATCCTAATATATAAAATTCTTCCGTTATTGACTGGCTGAGTGGCTGACAGACAACGCACAGCCGAAACTTTTTCTACCAATTTTCACATTCGCTTCGCATTCGCATCTCAATCGGTCAAAAAATTTTGAAAATTAAGGCTTTTTTGACAGTTTATGATTGACATGCGAATGCGAAAGTTGTTTAAAAATTAGTAGAATTCGCCCTCTGGTCATAGAAAGCTGAAATTTGGCAAGTAGCTTTTCTACACTCCGTAGAGCACTAAGAGGATTTCCCGAAATTCCTACGGGAACGGAAAAAAAAACGGGATACGAGTACGAGATCGCAGGCATAAAAGCTAGTGTTTTAATAAATTCAGTGTATCAAACCACGTGTATTGTGATTGTACCTTGGGTAGGTGTCAACATTCTAATTCTATCAGAAAGGAATATGAAAGGTTGTTGGCATTCATTTTACTGACAAAATAAATATAACAAAACAACTCAGCTTCCGTATTTCCACAACGACACTTTACCTACTCGTCGTAATGGGTCCGAAGCGAGTGTTTAAAGAAACATTAGCCGCGGATAAGTTTGGCCATTAGACCTTTCGGCAGTTCGCGAACGAGCGTCCTAATAAGGAGCGTTTATTTTTCAGGATTTTTAGGAGTAAACTAAAGCATAAATATGGTTGTATGTTAGTCTCTCATTCTTATTATTCTAGCTTTTGCGACTTCGTTTTCTCGTTCCCGTATAAATTATAGCCTTCCACATGAATGTGGTTATGATTTACAAAAATTGTTTTCATACAAACTTTTTGTTTTATTGAACACAAAGTAAAAAGGTAAGTAATAGGGCAACTTTTGTACAAAGGCGAGTCAGACTATCATTGGATTCGCTTACAGTAGACCGCAGTGTGATAGAGATATTTGCAAATGAGTACAGTATACTTAGGTGTAAAAAAAACGTGTGCATGTAAGCTAGAACCTTTAGTGACTTAACTGCTGGAACATATAACCTCTATGTGAGGGGGTGGGCCATATTGCACCACGTAACCGAGCCCGGATTGATGGATGTCACATGTCCCTCGATTTTTGGATCTAGGACGTTGTTTTTTGAAGTTTTATTCTACCTTTTAAACTGCAGGTGTGATGAAATAAACTACACAAATAAAGCATCTGAGTTCGAGGCTGAGCCATCTTTGGATGTGGAAAGCTGATTTTGCTGCGTTTTAGCGAGTGTGGGTGCAAGGAACTGACGCCAAAAATTTTTTAACTTTATTTTTGTAGGGAGAACATGAAAGGCGATGGTTCTGGCATAGCAGAGATTCAAAGAAATACCTTCCCACGAGGTGGGCTTATTGCACAACAATAAAAAAACGCACCTAAGTCGATATAAATAAGCAGTTGCAAGTCTCCTTGTCTGTCGTGACAGTCTAAGCAGAGCGGTCGTAATCTGATGATTTATGATCTTAATGACTCTTGTAAGGTCGGATGTGATTCGCTTCACGATCATTGGCCACTTCTCCCTGCTACGCAATATTCTGGTGCACTCGTACAAGGGACCTACCTACATTCACACGACTCAATTTCATCAGTCCATCGCAGCTGGAACATACTATTTTACTGCTTCTCAGTTGTTTCTTCACAACTCTAAATAATTTCGAACTTAACAAAAATGTCCGGGTCAAAATACTAGTATAGCAGTCGAAATAAAAACGGTGTTAGCTGACACAAACAAACCTCAGAGTTTCCGAGGAACATTAAAAAGTTTTGAATACTTTTTTGCTTCATCACTGTAATGTTTTAAGTTTAGTTCTTTTAAGCCTCTTGGGTGTAATTTTGACTTTTCGCTGTTTTTAAAACGTGAAACATATTTTTCTGTAACGGGGACACAGCAAACGTGACTGTTTGTGTTATCTTTGTTCATTTGGTTTTTAGGGAGAATGGCAAAATATTTTATTTAAAGTCATAAGTCATTTATTCATTTGTTTAACATAGGTACAGTTATAGTTATAAATTGTTAATAAAGATTACGCTATGTTATGCCAGAGGGCGTATCTACACATTTTTGTTCGTAATTAAATAAATTAGTCTGGACAATAAAAATAAAAATAAAAAAACAATTAAGGTTTGCCTTTTGGTTTTATTATTCTGAGAATGGGCTAGTCAGAGCATTATTTATAGCACATGATATGGCAAACAGTTTCTTTTTAGTTATTATTGTTAGATACACGTTTGGTAACCATCATACTTGTAAAGTGATGATATAGTCGACAATGCGCTTGCCTAGACGTTACCACTACTTAGTTACAAAGTATCTACATAATATGTCGTAGCCCTATCGCCATATAAGGTCAAGAAATGGTCAATTCTACGATAGGGCTACGACAATATTATTATCTATACTAATATTATAAAGAGGTAACATTTGTTTGTAAGTTTGTATGTTTGTATGTAGGGGGTAATCTCAGGAACTACTGGTCCGATTTGAAAAATTCTATCAGTGTTAGATAGCCGACGCAGACGAAGTTGTTCGGGTTTGCTTGTAATTATAATATTAATAGCTGACCCGCGCAACTTCGTCTGCGTCACATTTTCCATTATTGCTCCGCTCCTATTTGTCTTAGCGTGATGATATATAGCCTATAACCTTCCTCGATAAATGGACTATCTAACATAGAAAGAATATTCAAATCGGACCAGTAGTTCCTGAGATTACCCCCTACATACAAACTTACAAACATACAAACTTACAAACAAATGTTACCTCTTTATAATATTAGTATAGATAATAATACTGTCGTAGCCCTATCGTAGAATTGACCATTTCTTGACCTTATATGGCGATAGGGCTACGACATATTATGTAGATACTTTGTAACTAAGTATTATAAGTCTGAGGTTACCGCGTTCAACCAAACAAACAAACAAACTCTTCTGCTTTATAATATTAGTATAGATTGTTATAATAATAAATATACATAGGTATAGTATAAGATCAGGCCTCGAAAAATAAATCGATACATTACTAAGTAACTCTATGCTATGTTAGTTATCAAATAGTCCTAGGCAATTAATCAAATCCCCAAACACTGCATTAGCTGCGACAAAACTCATTCATTCACGAAAAATGGAATCGATATTTTTAATTCAATCAAAATTGTAATTGGAATCGCAATTGAAATTCTAAACCATTTCCCGATCAATCAATCGTCTATTACCTGTCAGGGTTGCCATCGAACGCTTTATGATATTATAATGACAGGGTGGCAACCCTAATGGGCCTTCATTAAGGTAACAAATGTTAATGGATGCCTTTTGTGTGACGGCTAGGCTGTATGAAGTGATTTTATTGGTGGCCAGAATATTTGTGATCATTTTTTTCTTGTGTTTTAAGTGAGTCTTTATTTGGATCTTATAACCCTGGTCATGTAAATGTGGTCAAATACTGGGCACAAAAATGCTTATTCTAAAAAAATCTCATATAATTATGTACGTAACGCTGTGGGAGCCAGAGGACGGGTGTCGTGCCGAGGAAGGCCTAGGAAACGCTGGTGTGACGACTTAGAGAGGAAGGCTATGGGGGAGACCTTTGCCCAGCAGTGGGACCATAAAGGATGACTTAAATACTGCATAGCAGATATTCAGTGTCACTATCGACCTGACACGAATAAAACCGTAAGTCGTGGAAATCCTTCAATATTTTCGTAATTCAATAGTGGAATGTGGTTTTATTTTTATTTTACAGCACTTTTCCATGAAATTCAATTATGATATTCAAAAGAATAAATAGTTATGAATTTAAGTAAGTAATAAATTTGAAAAATGATAGTAATTAAAAAATCACATAAAACGAATTCTAATCTTACCTATTTGTGCCTAACAAAGTTAATCGCAAGTAATTAAAAGCCACCTAGCACCTACCGCCATTTTATTTATTCAGGGACGCCATACATCAATCGCTCAGACAGCTAATTTTACCAAACAATAACTTCTCGCACCTGTTTCTTTCTTTTCTGATATCTTCCATTGTTACAAAGATAAAAGGAAAACGTTTGATAATAATAAAAAATAATCACACCTCCGAGTTTTTGCGATGGATGAATCATTCATAAATCGTAAAATTGTAATCGTGGTGAAATAAAACAGTTACTGTTGCTTTCTCGCAAAGGGGATTTGTGGAATATTACAAAAAAAATCTTTTTGAATGAAATCGGGTGATTTTCTGCAGAGCGCCAACTTCAGCACAATTCAGGACCGGTTATTAACGCCGCATAAATCACGTTTCTTACGGATCATGATATACAGTTGGCTGACAGACAGATGGATGGAAGTACGGATGGACAGCGGCGAGTAACGTTTATCAACCTTTTGGTACAGCACGAAAATAAAAAATAGGCGTTTTCACCAAAAGCCATTATCTTATATATATAAAACAAACACGGGTTTGTTACAACACTTATAACTCGAGATCTGCTGAACCAATTTTCGTGGTTATTGATTCGTTGGATTTGTCTCCGACCCGAATAGCAGAATACATCTTAAAAACAATGAAATCTCGATATGTGCAATGAATATTTAATTGATGGGAGCGAAGCCGCGGGGGACAGCTAGTATCTATATAAAAGAAAGTCGTGTTAGTTACACTATTTATAAATCCAGAAGGGCTAAATCGATATGGGCGAAAATTGGTGGGGAGGTAGCTTAGAACCAGGAAACGGACACTGGATAGTTTTTACCCGGAAATCTCACGGGAACGGTAATTATGCGGGTAAAACGGGAGCGAAGCTGCGGGGGACTCCTAGTTTATTATAAACATATTGTAGCGAAATAAAACACGTCTTCGCCAATTTTTCACGTAAATATTTATTTGATGTCAAATCGAACGGAGAAAAAAATTTACGTAAAAAAAGGTATATAAAAAAACAACAACAAATGGGATTAAAAAAAACTACATCGTGAATCGTGATGGTGAAAGTAACATAAAAATAAGAATTAAAGAAGAAGAATTAAGAATTAAAGAAGAACTTATTCTTATTCTTAAAAGGACAGATTTAAATTAAAAAAAAAAGGAAACCTAGGCACGGTTTTTTTAATTTATTAACGTAAAAAAGCCTGAAATTGTGGTTGCAACCAAAAAATGGCCTAGGAGCGACTCATCAAATTGCCTATTTTTCCCATTACGCACATTGTCTAGGAGTTATAAAGCCCACCTAGTGCCGCATCTTATAGGCAAGTCTTCTGAAATCTGTAAGTGAAAAATTAAAAAAAAATACAGTTTTTTTCAAAGGCTCCGCCACAAAAGTCAGACGTCTGTTGCTTAAAAAAGTGGACGAATTCTTCGCAAGTGGTTAAATAAGTATAGGAAAGTAGATGAAAACATCCGTCACGTTGGTCGGCAAACGGCTAAAAGCTCAGCTACTTTTGAAGTTTTTCACAAATTCCTCGCGTTCTGTAAGAAAAAATGCTTAAAATGTTGGCATCAGCATTTCGCGGGGAGCCGTGACCTCATTTCAAAAACTTTTCCCTTCAAGTAAGATTGATGTTTGTAGAAAAATTACTTTTCGCGAAAAAAAAAAAACGAATGAAACTTTGGACTTAGCGGGTTTTACGGGAATGGATATTAAGGTATGCTTTCTTTTTAAATATTTCAAGATTTTTTTGACAAAACGCAACGTCCTGAATTTCTCGCTGTCCAAACTTTTTTCCGTCCAGTCGAAAAATGTATTTTTTTTTTAAAGAGATACAAAAATGTATGTATTGTGAAGGTACCAGCGCTTTTGGCTCCACTCGCATGACAGTCGCACGGAATCTCGATCTAAAAGCCTATGTCCCATTCCATGAAATTGTCTAGCTGTGTGTAAATCGTTTAAATAGTAATAGTTCAGTTGAAATGAAGAGGTACATGCAAACAAACTTACTTTCGCGTTCATATTTAGTTGGGATGAAAATCGTACCTACATCTAACACTAACTGCAGTACTGGCTTTCTTTTTCATATTTATACAAAGGTTGCCTAATATATTTCCACTCCTTTCGATTTAGGAAACCCTTACAAAAACTCATACAGTAACACACATATTCGTCATGTCAACATAAAAGACCTTACAGCCAAGAAAAATACCGATAAATAAACAAAACACGATCTGAAAACGTTCCAATCTACCAATACACCAACTTGTTTCATCTTGAGCGGCTCACGTAGCCAGCACGAGGGTAATTCGATGATATTAGGCGACAGATGTTTTCTCGTGTATTTTTCAATCTCACCCCGCCCGGGGCGATTTATGCCTTGCCTCTTTATAAATGACCTGCGTGGCTGAAATGAGATATAGAAATAGCCGAGCGATATTGGCACCGAATATTTCGTGGCTGAAGAGGGGGGTTGGGGTTTATCTTATTATGCAGCCCTACCTTACCTAATGATATATATTAAGGTAAAGTCGAAAGTGGCTGTTTAAATCCATACTTTCAGTGTCCGCAAACGACTTGTTTGTACTTGTATCAACAATAATGAAATGATCTGTGTAGGACTACTATTTAACTATATTTGAATTATTTGTGAAAGGGTTATTTTCCTCAAACTTAATGCACCAGTAAAAGGCGAACTAATTGTTTCTATCAGTCAACCTTAGGGTGGTACTGACAAGTGCAAATAATATGTCCTTATGCTCGAGTCACAGTGACGTTGTATCCGCGAAAACGAAAGTCAAAGAGGTTGTTTGAGAATGACCACGTGTCGAGTTTTTCGATAGTGCATTTCAATTCAATTACGCACAAAACGTTTTGGGAATACATTCATTGTGCGTACAGCTAAGGAGTGGAATTCCCTGCCTGAGTCTGTGTTTCCTGATAGCTACAACCTAGGAGTCTTTAAGTCAAGAGTGAATAGGTTACTTCTAGGCAAGCGTGCTCCACCTTAGACCGCATCATCGCTTAACATCAGGTGAGACAGCGGTCAAACGTACGCCTATCAATATTAAAAAAAAAAAAGATGGCATGGAACAAATCAGCGAGGAATTAGGTCTGAAAATCAACCAGTCAGAAAACGTGGAACGGTGGTATATCGTGTCAAAACACTGCTGATGACAGGTGCACTATCCCTTGAAAGAGTGGATAACTTTATTTACCTTGGTGTCATTATAAACAATACGGGCTCATGCGAGTAAGGCCGAAAGCGCAATGTCTCAGCTTCAGAAAATATAAAGGGACCGCAAAATGTCTCGCAAGACGAACGTGAAACTTGTAACTACTTTAGTGTTCTCCATATTCAGCTACGTTTCAGAAACATGGACATAAAAAGCCGATCGTGACCGCATTGACGCCTTCGAGATGTGGTGTTCGAGGAAGATGCTGCAGATTTCGTGGACTGCGATCCGCACCAATGATTCCGTCCTTCATAAGTTGAATTTCACAGTTACACTAGACTAGACGGTCTTTTACTTTACCTGCCTGCGAAGGATCCTGGAATTCTTTGTCCACATAGCCCGAAAAGATGATCACAATCTTGAAAAACTTATGGCGACAGGCAAGATAGACGGCAGACGGTCTAGAGGTCGCTGCCCTATTAGATGGCCAGATCAGATTCGGTCAACGCTCAACATCAAGCTGCATAATGCGATCCATGATGCTAAGGACAAGCGCCGGTAGAGAGACATTGTATAGCGGAAACTGCCCATTCATCGAGGGTTTCACGACCCTCAGCAATGAGGAATACGACGTGAGGAGGGGAACTGTATTTTGGACTTTTTTACAGTCTTTGTCGCTGATAAAATGCCACTTAGTCTAGGTCCTATCACACCATAATATGCTTTATGGTGTGAGAGTCGTGTCCTTGTGACAGTGTTAACTCACAAATCTATAATAACTTATTACCTTATTTAATTCCAAACAAATATCAACAAAAACCTTCAAAAAAAAAAAACAACCGAAACAACATCCCCAACCCCGATCAAAACTCATTAACATCCAAAGAATCACGGCAACAGAATTTAAAATAAAAAAGAAAAAATACGTAACACAATCGAATTCGCAGATACAATCACAGAGCCTGGCAGAACCCTTTGTACTCCGGATTGATGCCCAAAGATAGCGAGCTCACAAAGACATGGCGAATGGAAGCGATCTCGACTCGGACAACGATCTATCAATTTGTTTAATTGGATTCTTTTCATTGTTATTTTTCTTTCTTTCCTATTTGAAAACAGCTTTGTTGAGGTTTAATGTTGTTCGTTTTGTATTGATTGTTGGAATCTGTTTAAAAAGATCGTTACTGGGTTAAGGAAAGATATAGTTAACAAGTGGTTCGTGGTGGTGCTTATCTGCTTACTGTAACGTTAGGTAAGGTATTCATTAATGTGAAGTAGTTCCACTTACCTGTGAATACCTTAATAATGTTTAATGATATAAGAGAATGGAAGGGCGTCACTGGGGCCTGCCAGAAAGCGATGATGGCGAGATGACCTGCCCTCTACTATTACGTACCAATGCGAGATGACCAGATGCGAGAGACGGTCGATCTATTCAGGACAAAGATCACTAGGTATTTCTTTTTAACGGCGGTTCCTGAGTTCATGATGGCAATGACATGTCACAGTAGATAGAGTGGACGAGCAAAGAGTGTCTGGAAAAATATGAGAGAGGCACTAGGCCAGCGATGCGATACTGTAGTCTACTTACAGAAATAAATTATTTGTTTGTTCATATCGCTCTACTATGAAAGTATTTTAACTATTGGTCAATTTTTTTTTTTAATTAGTCTATAGAATTTTTGAAGTGAAAACTTCTTTAGCGGCGTTGAGCACTTTTCTTGGGATAGAATAGAATAGAAAACATTTATTCGACACAGACACAACACAACAGCAAAAACACATTATGAAAAAAAAAAATAAGAAAAAAGAGAAACAAAAACGTAAAACGGGATGGATGGGTATGAAATGTTAAACTAAGACGGATGATTATTAAATGCACAACGTTAATGTTCAAGTTTTCACTTCTGCCTGCACTCCCGGAGTGCAACCCGTTGTTTTTTGTAAACCTCAAAAAAAATACTCAAAAAGTGGCGGGGCTTCTAAAGTAGGTACCTAAAATGGTAGGAAATTACAGAAAATGAAATCCTATAAAAATTCAGCCACCTGTAATACCATAACCACACATTTTGCAAAACCACAAAAACACGTCTAAATTAGCCTCACGTACCCATCGGTACAGTCAGCAAAAAAATATCGCCATCATACATCGAAATACTGGCAGCAGAAACGAACTGAACTGAAGCGTAACTGAAAAATGTGTAACACCTTGCAGTGTTTCCGAATGGTTATCTTGCAGCGTTGTCACTTCGACGACATTTTTTAAAAATGTTGTGAGAGAGAAAAGGGGGGAAATTCAGACGATCGGATACGCGTATGAATTTATTATTTGTGTAGTTCAACGTTATGAAGCGTTTTGTTTTTGCTGGTAGTAAGAAGATAGAAAGAAAATTATATTCCACAGCAATAAACGCACGTTTCACAAAATTTAAATATCTAAAATAAACAAAACGTAGAAGTTATTCTTAAAAAGTAATACTATTCCATGTCTGGTTTATAATTAAGGGTTAATATTCAACAAAAACATATGTTTTATCCCAACCAAAATATATAGGTAAGTGCTATATGTATAGAACTTTACAGTAAAAACTATTTTCTATTAAACCAATACCCCAAACTTAACATGCTTTTACCAAAATTGGATTGAAAAAGGTTTACAGTAGAAAACATTTTGGTTTCATTATAAAGTGAAATCTTTGTATAATCTATATTAAACTTATATTTATTATGGAGTTGAAGAGTTTGTTTGTTTGTTTGATTGAATGCGAGAATCTCAGGAACTGCTGTTTCGAATTGAATAATGTCAGCTTTCTACGACAAGTAGTAATATCCTTGGACATTTCACACAACGCCATATAGTCCCAAGCTAAGCAACCTAATGCTTGTGTTATGGTAACGAGATGGCTGATAAACTACTTATATACATTTTTTTTTGTAAATACATACATATTATAGATAGAAAAACACCCAGACTCGGAACAAATATTTGTTCCGTGCGGGAATCGAACCCGCGACATGCTGCGCAGCAGTCAATCGCTCAACCACTGCGCCAACCGTGTCGTTTGTACATTGTATGTCAGACACTGAAGAATTTTATATATGACGGCACGTAGCTAAATTAAAGGAGAATCTAACATTCAAGTCACGCTGACAACTAAAAAATCTGAACTAAAACTGATTGTGTAATTTTGTCGAATATTATTAGTAGTATTTGCTAAATTCTAAATTAAATTGTTGATTGATTGAAATCGGTCCAATATTAAAATATGAGCGGGTAACCCCGAATAGGGTAGCAAGGGGGTACTGCGCCTACTTCGCCATGACAGCGTGCAATCTGGCATTCGTATGACAGACAGCGCACGAGATGCACGCCTGCTAACCTATTGTTCAAAATCTAATTTCATCGTGTATTGCACCGTATATTTTCTAGCGTGTGTGTGTGTGAGTGTGTGAGGGTGTGTGTGTGTGTGTGTGTGTGTGTATTTTCGAGTGTTTTCTAGTCTATTGTAATCAAATAAAACGAGTGACTGTTATTTATCAGAAACATGGTATTACTTCAACGATCCTGATATAACACGCCCATGATGGATGACGATCATCAAGACCACTCCGCTGAATTTCCTGATATTCCGTCATATTATATCCTATTGATTGAAAAATGTATATTATTCGTTGGGAACGTTTTGCGCTTGTCAAACACTCACATGGTCAGTTTTTATGCCAATAGTTTCGCAAGTGAAACCCCTCATATCACCTTTGTAACTTGCTTACCTGTTTTAAGAAAACATAAACACACAAAACTTCTGCGAGCACGTCACGGGTATTTTAGCAAGAAACCTTTAACAGGCCGTAACAAGGTGCCCGCGGGCTAACGTGGAAAACTTGAGGGCTTTTCTACTTAATTAACCATACAACTTTCCGAACGAGATAAAACCCGCCATGTGCCGGCTGAATACAAACATTACGCGGCAACTCCGAATATACGAGTGAACGAATGAACGAGTGAACGAAACAAGTTGTTCGTGTAATTCGCTAATTTGATAGTTGCTTGCCGACATTAAGCCCTAATAAAGTTAGCCATTGATCTTTGCGTGCGCTCTAATGAAATGTACGTGTGAGGATTGTTAAAAAGAGCTGTTTTTGGTAAAGGGAAGAATTCTAAAAGAGTTGATATTACATCCTGGTTTTATATGCCAGAGCAATTTAGATTTGAGAGTGTAAAATTCACCTTGTCCGAATACCAATCGTCACCTGCAGTAACCATACAGAAACGTTCTCAGCAAAATCCCGTCGTTTGCAAGTGATGAGTTTTATACGAGCAATCCTAAAATTGGACTCCTTCCCGTATCGTAGCATAAGCTCACAAATTACATTGATCTCAAACTCCAAACGAGGAAAGGAAGATCGTTACTAATATAAAATATCATGGAGAGCTCTCGATTTTGCACAATTCTAGAACTCGTTTATTTCTACGAAAACTACTTTGTCTTCCCGGCCACCGGCGTTCCTTAACGACCAGCGCCATCTAGTAATATTCGCCGGAAGCAGCGATTAAATGTTCGTTCCAGGACACTTGGCTAGGTTAAAATTTATATGATGACATATTAAAGGTAGTGTAAAGGTACTGTTGGTGGCAATCTTTCACAGACCACATATCCCAGGCTTAATTGCATTGAACAATTTATTGCATAGCTGAAACAAGCTGGTTTCGTAATTACGCAGGCTGCAGCCCTAGCTCTGACAGGACAATTAACTGTTACCAAAAATGACTACATTTGTCCGTGGATTTCTGATTAACTCGACATTTGTGTTGGTTTTTTGTTGACTTTCGGAAAGTTTATTATTTATTGTATAAAGTAACCTATTCTGTTATATTGTCAAAAAAAAAACAGAGTAGTTTACTTTAACAAAACATACTTATGCTAGGTATAATAAGCTATACTTCTATTAGAAATTCGTAACATTAGTAACAAGAGTCTCTAGACAAGATGACATTCAGTCATGAATAAAATAATGATTGTGGAAAAATTAAAAAAAGGCATGGACTTTCGCTAGGTACCGAAATGTCAATGTCACACATTTTGACATATGACCTAATGTCACTTTGACTAGAGTCAAGTAGTAGATAGCAACAGCAACAGTATCTGCATCTTTTTGTTAAAAAATAAACTAATCCATTATTATTTATTAAAATCAATTTCCACCATATATCACGGAGCATTATTTGAAAACGGCTAAGCCTATTCGTTCTCAGGACAAGGTTTATAGGAACAATTTATTTTTTAGGAAATCAACCAAAAATTAAAAAGCATTCGCGCGAAGCCGAGGTGGATTTTTATTTAATTATAGAACCCCAAAAATGGAATCCCAAAATGATTTAACAACGTAATAGTATTAAACGTTGAGATGGTTGGTGTTACCAAGGTTATGATATAACCCTGGTTGTGACACGGTCTGTATCCTGACTTGATAATCATACGGCTCGGTGGACCACTGGTAATTAAATGTACTCTGCAATGGATGCTTAGCTCAAATAAACATTTTGCCAACTATACGTTTAACGAAACGTTAAAGTAATGTTTAAATGATATTTTGTGCTATTTTAATGTGAGTGGCAAGGAAATCGTTTCAATTTGTGTTAGCCGGGTATTTTTTATAGGATGCTTTTAATTTTTTTAATCTGATTTTTGACCATGGAATATCTTGAAAGCCTCTTTTATATAGGTTTTATGGAATTATGTGTCGGCTAGAAAGCAGTCGTTTTTATTTTTAAACTGACTCATGAAATTGTCTGAAAACACCTGAGAACCAATTCTACAATTTTTTAAACAACGTTCGCAGTCGTTTGGCAGTCGCAATCTGTCAAAAAAGAATGGAAACTGAGGCTTTTTTGACACTTCCTGACTGACATTAACTTTATTTAGTAAATTGTAGCTTTTTGTTGCCTCATTAATAAAAAGAAAAAAAATTACATTGACATGCGAATGGGAGGAACATATATTTTCGGGGCTGGAAATTGTGAACGCTATTAATAGATTCACAAGTACCAGGAGAGCAGAAACATGTCGAGGTGTTTTCGTGGCCAGAATTGTGAGCGCTAAAGATTCACAAGTACCAGGAGATCAGAAACATGTCAAAGCATTTTTCGGGCTGGAAATTGAGAACGCTATAGATTCACAAGTACCAGGAAAGCATGCAACCAGGAAAAATGTCGAAGCATTCCGGAGCTAGAATTACGAGCGCTACAGATTCAGAAGTACTAGGAGAGCAGAAACATGTACATATATTTTCGGGCTAGAAATTGTGAACGCTATAGATTCACAAGTACCAGGAGAGCAGAAACATGTCTAGGTATTCTGGGGCTGGAATTATGAGCGCTACAGATTCACAAATACGAGGAGAGCAGAAACATCTCGAAGTTTATTTGGGGCTGTAATTATGAGCGCTATAGATTCACAAGTATCGGGATACCAGAATCATGAAGAAGTAATATGGATGAGAATATGAAACAAAGTAGTTGCGCGCCAGCTCTAAAGTCTACGCTGACGAAGTCGTGGGCAGAAGCTAGTATTTATATATTTTCTTTCTTGTTATCAAAATAATTGAGCAAACTTCATCTTAAAGTATTTCGAATTTCAAGTTAATGCTATAGTAGTCCTTGAGATATCTAGCTGTGATTATAGAATTTAATATATTGGTACGGAACCCTAAAAAGAAAAGAGATTTATTTTTGTCGTTCGTGTCTATGAACACGGTTAGGTTATGATAACAGACAATTAATTTTCTATGAAATACTTTTCCCAACACTACACAAGCACGAAACTACTGTAATTAGACCTTACAAAGCATGAACCTACTTAAAAATTAATAAATCACTTATTCAAGCATCCTGCACACAGCACTACATCGTGCCAACTATGTTGCCAGTAATAAATAAACGTCAACAGTTATTTATTATTCTCGTTCATTAATTATTTAATTGGCTAATTGATGCGTAATGCAGTCCCATTGTGGTATTATTTACGCAATTATTGTTAATAAACATTGACATTAATAATGCAATTCAATGACCGTTATTTTGTTTGAGCTGACATTTACAGATCTTTAGCAGTCGTTACGAATTTTCAGAAGCCAGAAAATTTGACATCAGTCTTGTTAGAAAGTACCGTGTTACCCAGGGACTGGGTTTAGGTACAGATAGCCAGTAGCTCGACGTAAAATACTGGTATTCAGCTGAAACTGGTTTTACTGGAAGCAGACCCAAATATAGTTGGAAAGCCTAGGCAGAAGATGAATGACCATTTTTTTTACCAACCAACCATCGTTTTCTATTTTGCTGTTTTGGCCTACTCTTGCATAACTCGTTAACAGTATCTGTGACTAAATTGATATCTTCCTGAACAATTTCCTTCATGTACTAGGTATGTAAGTTCTGGGCCGTTGCCAACATTTCCTATGCTTAAATGTATTCGGAAGGCACTCATTAGAGATTGCCCGACATCTACGACTGTCTTCATTTAATTTGCAAACCTTTTGAAAATCAGGTTCCAAAAGAAGTCTTTATTAGCCTAGATTTAATTTTAAAGCAACGAAATATATAGATATGTAGCGGGTATACTGCATAAATATGAAAAACTTTATTCCATCAGTCACAAATACATATTTCAAAATACCGATTTTCATAATTCCGAATGGTTCAAAATTCACACTTGCTCATCAGAGACAAGTATAAATTATACATTATTATTATGAGGAGGTAGATTTATAAAAAAACTAAATACAGATGCGTTTTGCCATTAAAAGACATAACTATGCAAACAAGCATACACCATGCATGTAGGAAGCATGCAGCAAGCATTCAGCATGCAACATGCAAGCGAGCATGTAACCAAGCACGCAGCAAGCATGCAGCAAGCATGAAAAAGGCATGCAGCATGCAAGCAAGCATACAGCAAACATGCAGCAAGTGCGCATGCAAGCAATCATGCATTATGCAAGCGAGCATGCAACATGCAGCAGGCATGGCTTCTGTTACGGCTCCGGTGCTGCGGGGCTCCGGCGGCAGTCTCTCGCGAACTTATAACGCAACCATCTGCGACGATGGTTACGTTAAGCTCACCACCGCAGCTTAGGCTTATGATAAATGATATTTATTTTGTAAGTAGGTTGTGGAAGCTTGTCAAATTATATTACCTAAGCATGTTATTTATGTTTGTAATTACTCTGTAAGCTTTCTTCAAAATAAACTAAATAAATAAATAAACTAAATAAATAAATAAACTAAATAAATAAATAAATAACACTTTTACACGTCAATCTTTTTTGGTTTGCTTGCCACGGTTTTATAACGCCCGGCGGCGTTATAATACCTGCTCTTCAGCTCGCAGGCTGCCTCGCCTCTCCACGCCTACGCGGGCTTAAAATACACTCTAGGGAGACTAGACTTCGTGGAGTCACTTACTTTTGAAAATGATTACAATTTTTTCTAAAGATTTTTTGGCCAAGTATTAGCAAAATAAATTTCAGAAATTCATTTATGAATATTGTGCCAGATAGAGGTAACCTCGCAATCTTGAAAATCTGAATGTCTTTTCTCGGACCTAGAACCCATCGAGCATTTGATTCTTTAAACATATGAAAATCGGAAAAAAAAATCGCATTTACGACTCTCGGTAAAATAGATTTCGTGATTTTTAATAAAAGACATTATGATTGTTAGGTATCATGAAATTCGGATTTTTTAAAATTGGAACGTCGCAATTCGGAATAGAATGTTTCGGAGTATTTGGATGTTCCCATGTTTAACATTGTCAACAACAACAACAACTCGACATACACTGCAAATAATTACGCAGGTAAACATCGAAATGTTTCTTTCCGACAACGCTAAGTTGCAGCTCAAAATACAACAACTAACATGCAGTAACTTTGGTAATTTAACTATTACAGCTTTATCGATTTCACATAGACTGATTGTTAAAATGTTAGAAACCAAAATTTTACCTATAAAACCATTTGTATGCTCTTTAATAAAGTAGTAAAATAAATCGGTCCACTCCGCTGCACGACACGATGGTAGCACAAAATGTCAATTTTAATTTAATTCCGCAACCACCAACAGTATGTTCACGACAAAGCGCTTTAGCGGCTAATGGGTTAAAAAGTTTTTGTAGCGTTATTAAAACAGATAAATCAGCGCTTTTAATAACCACTTTTATTGGAAATATTTCGAAATAATATGAGTGAAAATATTTTACGGAATAATAGGTAAAGTTTTTTTGGCAAAAGTGTGTCTGCCTATGTTATTGCAAATTTTTACAGTCACAAGCTATTGTTTATAGCATTATATCGAAACAAAATCATTTTGAAAAACATATCAGTCTTTCAATTAGGTAACTCAAATTTCCACCGTTCAAATATTAAAAAATTAAAAGGCATCCCCGCCAGTCAGTTTCAGAGTCATGCCTTTGTTTTTATATCATTTATAGTCTATTTTTATACCTATTAATAAGTAAGTAAGAGGTAGTTACCTATAACTGGACTTTCATTAACTTAAAAAATATTAAACCACGACGCAAAAGGTGTCCCATCTCAAATTTTCGCATTCAATTAAAATGAGTTTAATAATAATCAAACTAATTCCCCAAAACACGTTATTATGAAATACTTCAATATTCATAATAAGCAGCAGGAAATAATTATCTGTAATAAGTTCATGCATTCCCTTGACAGGGAAACTTTTAATCTGGCTTATAAGTCCCTCGAATTAATCAACGTGGCGCTACGAAGCCGAGGCGCTTTTGAACACCCTGACAGACTCCTTAAGTCTTCTTGTTACGGTGAATAGAAGAAACACACCTTATTTTGTGCCAGGTAGAAAGGGAAATAATAATATTCGCTATAAGTACAGAGAATTAATTATTAGTAACTGTTACATTGGTTTAAAATTGCTTTTCGCATTTTCGCTTTATTTTTAAGTAGGTACAATCCATAAAATACAACATTTCGTGCACTAATTTGTGCCCGCTGAACGTCGTTCAGCAATTTACCATAACGGAGCAGTTTTGTAAAATTGCTAGCGTTTATATAAAACGGCTGATCATACAAACTGTCTACGACATATTATTGCACATTTAGTCACAATATCTTTATTTTCGGAACCTCAAAACTAAATTATTTACGATTTATCAGACATAGTAATCTAGTGTTGTTGAACTTAGTTCTTAATAATATTTTTTCCTGATTACTTCGCTATAATAATGTACCCAAAAGCCGCATCGTCCCAAGTCATTCAAAACCTACACGTACACTAGACCGTTGAAATGCAAAATAACTCAACCAAGCTTCAGCGGTATTAATGAAGGGGTTCATAATAATTGTTTGCTTGACAAGTCTATCATAAGCTGTCAACCACCAAGAAGTCCAAGCCGGGCATGCTCAGTCCGTGCCCGGGAAGTGTCAGATCACGTTGTGACGGATCTTGGCTTAGACACGTCAGTTAGTCTTGGCTTGTGTGAATCAACCGTTAGTTTGTTATGAAAAGGTACCCAAAACCCTTATAACACTTTTCAGTACCTAAGTCAGACAATCTTCAAACACGTTAACTAGACCGTTGACACGCAAATCACTCAACCAAGCTTCGGCGGTAATATTTCAGTGCTTAATCCAATAAACGTTGTTTGCTTGACAACTCTATCATTAGCTGTCATTAGTTGTCAACCGCCAAGCTTTCTTCGACTGCAATAAGCGGTGAATAATTAAATATTTGTGATCGATCGACGCGACTGTATTGCTTGATGGGTGGGATTTACTGGTTGTTGGTATGTGCGTGATTTCAAACGTAATATACAATTTTAAATGTTTTTTTTCTGTTTTTTATTAGGTAGTTGGGTAATATTTTAGCAGTTCTATATCTAGAATTATTTTAGATATTTAGCTCTAGAAACTTCTGAAAAACTTACACAATTCGACATTTGTGAGGTGCAAATAAAATATGTTTTATAATATAGAAATGAAGCTAAGTCATGATTATGATTACACTCACTTGAACTGGTCAAACAGACAAACAATTTTTTTTACCATTTTGTTACGAACCCTAAGTAAGACACCTGCTTGCAACTCATTCATCACTCTCGTTTTTAAATCCTTGTTGCTAGGGGCCTTAATGGCCTTAACCAAACCAAACTCATTCCAGTTTCATAAAGCCTTACCGTCTCCATTTTCACCACCACCGATTACAAGTTCGCGCCACCACTTCATATACCCGTCACCCCAAAAAATACATCAGCCGGGCTCACATATGTTTCGTCTCGAGATAATGTCGAGCGATGATAGCGTTACATTATTGCCAGGGGACGCCGCTTAACGACGGAGGAAACTCATTAAATACGCGACAATTTATAGCCTTCCAGGGAACTGATGTTCCTGCGTACCGCTTACCTCGAGCCAACCCTTTTGGTTTCTTCAGGAGGTACCGCTACTGACTTAATTTGTGGGTGTAAGTGATGGGGTTTTGGGGATTTTTGCGTACGTAATAATAATAATATCCTTGGACATTTCACACAACGCCATATTATAGTCCCAAGCTAAGCAACCTAATGCTTGAGTTATGGTTACGAGATGGCTGATAAACTACTTACATACATTCTTTTTTTTTTTGTTAAAGACATAGATAGAAAAACACCCAGACTCGGAACAAATACTTGTAGGTCGTACAAATATTTGTTCCGTGCGGGAATCGAACCCTCGACATGCTGCGCAGCAGTCAATCGGCCTGTTTGATCAAATTACTTGAACGTGTATGGCCTGCATTACCTCAAACCCTTTTGGCTTCTTCAAAAGGTCTGAATTAATTTGTGAGAGTGACGGCCCAACTCACGTTGCATGGGCACCGCCTACTTTAAACGACTAAACTTTTTCTTGACTTATGACTATCTGTGACGACTGTCAAAGATCTACAAATGATAGCTGAGACCAATAGCTTCACATGATTCTAGAGATAAGACTTAACCTATATGTTTAGATGGTTAGCCATCGAAGGACCGACCTTGGTAACCGTTGAATATTCTTACTCGTGTGGCTGATTTGTTTTGCCACGAGTTCGTACCTCAATTAAATGAACTACTTAAACGCTCGCAAAACTCAAACAGTCAAATGAACTTAGAGTACGAGACTTATCAATGACCACTTCCCGATCAAGTTCTTTTCTTATAAAAACGAATTAATTACTGTCGAGTCTCCAATGAAGATAAAACACGCCATAGTAACAGTTCAAAGTTAAAGTTAAATCTTTAAAAACCAAAGCTGTCTGTGAAGTTAAACAAAAATCGAATTAATTCAGAAATCCACTTTGAATTTGAATTGCGTAACGCGAAACTTTAAAATTGCCATTGTGTACCTAAATTAAACTTCCGCTTGGTTCCGTTCAAGTTTCCAATGATAACATTAACATTTGAACCTTTGAGATTGAACTTTGTAATGTTGCAACCTGGGCAATTTAATCGGTAAGTCGTTCCGTGAGTAATAGAGTAAGTACAGCATTATCTTAAACTAAAGGTTTTGTGTTACTTTAGTCAGTCAAAATTATAAATCCCTTCTAGGTATTTATCTTCACTAATATTAAAGAGTAGGTTAATTTTTAATATTGTATGTTTGTAGCTTGTACTTTAGTTAATAGAAAGCTGAGGGTTTGTAAATTTTCGATCCTTGTGTAATGATAGGCTACGGGTCTGAAAAAGTATTATGTCACATCATGTCGCGTGTTTCCAAAGCCGTGATGTTAGTGATGCTTAAGGGACTACTCACACTTATTCAGCTCAATTCGCGATTCGCTGAACGATTTTGTCCACTTATACAGTTATGTTTCTATCAGTACAGTACAGCGTCGTAATTATGAAAAAGAAAAACTCTTATCTGCAGCACGCGCATGAAAATAACACATTTGTCCTCATTTGATACTTGTTTGCCGCAAAAACTGAAGAGACGCGGAAAGCTGAACGGATGCATACGCTTTTCCATACAAAATCGTTGTTTTCTATGGCTATAAGTTGAATAGAGCTGAATAAGTGTGAGTAGTCCCTTACTCGTCTTTATTATTTCATGTCATTGATGATAGTTACAATCGGTAAATGTTTCAGCTGTCATTTAGCAGAATAAAGTAGTACTAGACACACATAGCCTTTCATAATGTTTTCTCAGTGTGTCTAAGAACATTATCAAAGTAAATGAACAAAAGAAAAATAAATGTAAAATCTTTATGTACAATAATACTGTATATGTAATAAAATACCATAAGTAAAGATTATTCAAAATAAAATAAAAGTAGAAACGAACAAAGAAAGAGACATGAACCAAATGAATACTCAAATATCATATTACAAAACAACACAACATTCGGTCGTTTGTCCAAATTATTACAAGAAAATTATAACAAGGTTTCCCTTTCCTTTAATAAAACCAAAGAGAAATGAGTTCGTTATTTACATCAACGATCGGAGAGCGGAAGATAAAAATCTTTTATCTGGCTGAATGGGATGTTTGTGCCATGATCTCAAAGAAAAATTTCACCTAATTACTGAGGCATCCAGCTCCAGGCGATTTGAACCGACTCTTAAAGGGAACGATGCAAATAATTTTCTTACAGAAAGATTTGCGGATGAATTAAAAATTAAACGCGGTTTGGAACAACAATTTTTAATTATGCTTAAATGTTCGGTGAGGTAAAAATTTCGGCAATGAAAAATTACGTAAAAAGATTTACGCTTGTTACTTATATTATTTATCTTCAAAGTTTGTTCAAAATAAGTGGCGTATTTTTATAATAACGGGACTAAATATAGAATTACAGACTGTGTATAAATAACTGAAATACCATGTATTCAAGATCACAATAGCCTCATTAGTTGAAAAACTTTTCCAACCTTTACATGATATTTAAAAAGTTAGCCTATTTAAGGGCCTTTACACACAATATTTTTTAAACTCGCCGAGACGACGCGCATAATGACGCGTGCTTACGCTTCACACGCAGATAACACGTGGTCACCTACAACGCCGTGAGCGCACGTTAGTAAAACGTGCGTTGTCGGTGCGTTAAAAATACGCCGTGTGTGTAGGTTCTTATAGGTACAAATTTGAATCACGTACTTAATAACAGTAATCCCTTCCTGCAAAACTGATACTCCTCATCAAACCCAGACATCATTAACCCTTTGATAAAATTTAATCTTCTTAGCACCCTATCTCGACTTCAAACCTTAAGACCACACCTTACAGGGGAGCCAACGGTACAAAGAGGCTAGGTTCGATATAATCAACCTAAGATACGGGCTCTATTCAATGCGGCCCAGATTGAATGATAATTAGCACCCCTGGCTTCTAGCTGATTAAGCGTTCTGATAAGGCTTAATAGATTGGAGGTGATTTATTTTAAGGTTTGTATCGGTGTTCTAGGAAACGATTTTCTTTCGAGACGGGAATATTGTCTGCGCTATTTATAAACCGTATTGATTTTGAGGGTTTAGTTTTTCTAATATCTTTTGATTTTAGCTTGTTGTCGGCCAATATCTTCTATTTATCGGACCAAATAACAAATTATTCTGAACTTTCATTTACCCGTGACTTCACTCTCGTGGTCAATCTCATAGATACCGTACAATATATGTTTCCCGGGTAAAAACCCATGATACAAACGACATACGCAACATTATCATAGCATTTTTCTGTAATTGGTAAATAACTTCTAGATAATATTATGTTTCTGCAAACATAACAATCAATTAAGATTGATTATGTCCAGGTTTTTTTTCTATAACGTGCTATAAAAAGAAATGGACGTTACGGATGGGAGCAGTACTTAAAGTTGTCAATTTTAGAAAAAAAATGGACCATCTAGTGGGGCCATATCTGAGTCCCTATAAAGTTCAAAGAGCTGCATTTGGGCTTAAAATGTTGCAATTTTAAGTGTCTTTACATAAATACTGAATGGTTTGTGTCGAAAATGCATAGTTTTCAACTTTTACAGCAAAAAGTGAAAGAAGTCCCAGTTAACCACGTGCTGCGCAGCGAACTCAAGTTTTTCGAAGTTGCGGATTCACACTGCTCTAACTGTGTAGACACACAACATACCAAAAAACCATCCAGCTTTTCGAATTCTGCCATTTTTAACGTCGATTTCTACTGGGCTCAAAGTCATAACTAAAACTACATCTTAAATATTAACCTTCCCAAACCCTCTTAAAACTAAAGTAATATCCTAAAAGGGTAACAACCCGTAAAGTTGGCATAATCTCATAAAATTTTCCCTCACTATGATTTCAATTAAACGTATCATCAAAAGCAGCCATTATGTATGACGTGGGAGACACGTTCTAAAGTTAAATTGCTCTAATTTGTGCCGTGCACCTTATTGCAACCCCTTTTCAAAGCCACTGCGTCGGGATTTATTCTAGTGGTGGGTGACGCTTGTCGATGATATTAGAACGAATGTCGATAGTTTTGAACAAGTTTAGGGAGGTTTTTTGTGGAATTAAATTAATGTATGGTTTTTTTTGGTTTTGAAAATGTTCACGTTTTAAAATTTATTTATATATAAGAATGAAGATTTCATATTACAGTGTTATATTAAGTTACTCTAAACAAATGTACAAATATCTATACACAATTTATTTAATTTTTTTAATTATTGACTATTCAAGGTAAAGATTAAATTTAAATTGAAAAATGTTTTTACTAGCTACATCGTGTTCCTTCAGCATAATACCTGTTACAGCTTTTTTTTTCACTCAGTGCGAAAAAATAAGTAGGTACCTAACAGATATTTACCCGGAATTTAAATATTTATTTACAAAAGTCCGCAGAGAGTGCAAAATTATTATTGAACCACCTTAATATTTTCCTGACGGCTTAGAACCAGAAGCTATCCCAATGGAATTACATAATGTTTCGAGATAAAACGCGCCTGACCTTTCTTTTGTAGGCCAATAGGAAGGTCAAAGGGCATTTTTTATGCTAATGTTCGGATGTTTCTTTATTCAGAAATTAATTAAGTTGTTCGCTGCTCCGTCAGGTCATGATTAATTAACTGACTAATAAGAGCTTTTTTGCAATTAAAAAGTACCTAATATGAGAATGAAACTATTTTTGTGTTCTAATATTCAACACAAAGATGCAAAAATTCTTAAATACTTGCCAAGGCTAGCAAGCTAATTTTTAGGGTTCCGTGCTAACCCTCTGTCTACGCTTCAGTCCATCTGTTTGTCTGTGGGCTGTATCTCATGAAGCGTAACAGGTAGAAAGTCGTCATTTTCACTTGACTGTGTTTTACTCTTGCCTCTGTTATAACAAATTCTAATAAATAAGATTAATACAGTAAAATCATGTGTGTTATAGGCCCCAAACGTGACTTTTCGGTTATTTTTTTCGTATGCCAGTCAGAGTTTTATTTGGCGAGACTTTCGTCAAAACCGATTTTTGAAAGACAACCTTTGGATAGGTTTAAAAGGGAAAATGTGTGACCACATTATACCTAATCTCAAGTGTGTCTACTATTTTCAATGCGTACATAATAAACAAGTTCTGCTTCTCGCATCCATCAGGTATCCGTGACCCTCACCAGCTCATTGGTCATAAACAAGTTCATCATCTGCCTAGCCTTTTCCCAATTAAATTAGAGCCAGCTTCCAGTGAAACCAGATTCAGCTGAATACCAGTATTTTACGAGGAACGGCTGTCTACCAGACCTCCCCAACTGGGTAACATGGTACTCCTTGGCAAGACTGGTGTCAGATTTTCTGGCTTCTGACTATCCGTAACGACTGCCAAAGATCTCCAAATGACAGCCGGCCACTGACCAACCACGCCAAGCATTGCTTAACCGTGAAGATTGACTTGTGCGGCTGTTATTATTTAACCACGAGCTCCTCGTTGGTCAGAATAATTTACTTTATAAAAATAAATACAAAATTAATTAAACAAAAGAATTCCAATATCCACTTCCTAAAACAATTTTCTATCAATAAAAAATAATCTTATCGACACTAGAGCTCTCTATCCCCCACCATATTAAAGCGGATGCGTTCGCATTTTTTCACCCCCCCCCCCCCCCTCTATTTACGATGTGATTTTCTCCATTTTGCTTTTGAAAGCGCATCGCCTTTGAACTTGTCTGAATTATTTAATCGTTTAATAGAATTACTGCAGAACACGATCCCCTATCTGTTTTCAATACAACCTTCCCCTTAATTGGCTGGCTATGAAAATATTTATCTTCCTCCGACTTTTTGTGGCTCTCTCTAGATTCCTTTGAAATGTGCAATACCTTGTTAGACTTTCATTAAATTGCAATGGGATTCTTGTAGAGTTATCTGAGAAGCCCAATTATGTATGTTGGTATTTTTATTTAAAACTAGCTGATGCCCGCGACTTCGCCTGCCTGACAAATTTTATTATACTTATACTAATACCTTCCTCAAGAACCACTCTATCCATTGGTGAACAGCATGAAAATCGGTGCCGGATTTTTTGAGTTTATCGTAAACAGACAAACAGACAGACGTGGCGGAGGACTTTGTTTTACAATATGTAGTGATAGTGACAGTATGTGTAGAAAGATGTAGAAAGTTTGTAAGGATTATAAGGTAGCTTGAATATTTGTACGTAGATTATAAAAATAAGACTCAGCATCACCTGCCTAGTCTTTTCCCAACTAAGAACGTATATTGGGGTCGTCTTCCAGTCAAACCGCACTCAGCTGAATACCAATATTTTACGTGAAGCGGCTGCCTACCAAACCTCTACAACCCAGTAACTTTTTTAGTTACACGATACTTCTTGGCAAGACTGGAGTCCGATTTTCTGGCTTCTGACAATCCGTCATCATCAGCCTATAGCCTCTCCAAGTGCACGCCATTTGGCTCGAAGTTCTCTCATCCAGCTGCTACCAGCCACCCTGCGAAGATCGTCGCTCTACCTAGCTTGAGGTCGTCCGATTAAAATATATTATCAAAGTTCAATAAAAAAATCGTATTTGAAAAAGTCATGATCATTGTTCTAGGACTTCAGTAGAGGTGTTATCTATTATTTATTACTTAATTTGCTGCAGTTAAGGTAACTCCACTTATTCCGATCTCTATCACAAATGATGTAACCGATATCAAACATACCAACAGATATTCATTCCCCCAAAACAGATTACACACACATCCACAACGCACGCAATAATATTAATGAAAATTAATTACAAAGTCGGGAATATTCCCATAAATACTCTCATCTATATCAGGAATATGCATAATGATGCTGAAAAGCGGTCATTCATCCATCCAACTGGTAGTCACGTCCTCATTCGAGCCTTTTAATCAACGCGCATCGCATCGCATTCAACAGATTTGCAGCCAGTTATAATTCATTATAGCGACTAATTTAGGGCCGGGATTAGTACCCACATTTAATCAGGTAAAGCGTACTGTTGTGTGATTTGAAATAAATTGTGTGCCAATATTGATGGCGTAATTTAATCGATTTTATAGATTTACGTAGCTTCTTCCAGCGGATTGCCCTCGTGAATATCGGAAATTATCCCAAGAGCATATACTTCCGGGATTAATTTAGCTTGTATGTGCATTCCAGACTGTAATTTATATGACGAAGGCAATTGACCCATTTGGAGTATCTCGTTTGTCAGAATCCGAATTCGACAATGGTGCAGGTATGAAATAATAGTCTCAACACTGATAACAACCGTCTATTGATTCACTCCCGTTAACAAAAAAACAAAATCTCAAGTGATCAAGCCGATAGAAATGGATTAAGATACGGAACCGCGGTAAGTTAGATACAGGCTAGCAGTTTCAATGCCATTCAGCAATTTCTACGTAGACGCACTTCCGTATTATCGCGTCAACCTTACTCTTACCTAAATCCGTAAAACGATGAAGCACCTAGTGATGAACCTATATCGTGTTTGCTTTTTAAAGATAAATGTCTTTCAGATATGTCAAGTATTTGCCCTATAGGGCATTATAACGCTAATCATCGTGTATTTCTATTTAACACTGTCAGTTGCGAAGATTTAAGGTGACATGTAGCAATCGAACAGTTTCCTTAGTACGTTTTTCTTGTCGATCGCGTTGACATAGTTATACGACAATTTGTACTAAAACAGAGGGCCAATTCTTCTGGCAATCTAAATAAACGATGTCTGGTAAAATAACGGTAAACCTTCTATTCCATACAATTTGAAATAGGCGAAAGTTAACGTTAACGCGATCAACAACGTCTAAAAACTCGAACTAAGTCCACTGTTGAGCAAAAATCGGAAAATTCAGTCTTATTCTGAAAAGATGATTTAAACAAAAATCTTAATTTCGAAGCGTGCCTGAAATAATAAACCTCTATGGCTAATTATATTTGATGGGCGCTATCAATGGTCTTATAAAGTCGTCTAGATGGCCCTAACACTCGATTGAGACATTTAACGTTGACGCGCCCACTAATTGGGTGAGGACAGGAGGGACAGGAGGAGGTGAAGGGACAAATTGCTGTTTTAGGGTGACAATAAATTGATACCGGCCGAGGGAAATTACCATACAACCCCGAACGTATTTCACAATTGCTTTAATTACTGATGCCCGATGGTGGCAAGTGCCGACAATGGGTACGTTCACCCTACGTGGTTATGTTTTCTTAACAATTGTTGGTGTAGGCAACGCTACCCGCAGAACTGGTGTTTAAGTGTTTATTTGAATTCGTAGGGGCAAGGAATTTAATTATTGGTTATGAATCTATATTTACTGATGTTGTCGCCCCTGAAATTGTCCACCTTTCTTTTTTTATTTCTGTTGGAAAAATATTAGTAACATAATTAGTGCCGCTGATAGATATTAGTAACACAGTAATTGAAATAATTCGGTGTAACGGAAAAGTGTGGTTAAAACTCTTTTATTCAATGTAAATTTACTTTTTTAGATCAGCTGATGATAAATTTGTATGAACAATTGTTGTTATAATTTATTTTTGAAAATGTACTAGGGCTTCCTTGAAAGAAGTTGTTCAGTACAGGGGAAGAAGTTTCTAAAGTATGACCACACCTTTTCATTACACCCTGTATATAGGAAATTATTGCTAGTCCATATCCACCTGTCCAACACATAACGTCATTATTTCATCAGAAAATACCTGGAATCCCCATAAATAGAACAGCTAAAATAGAATAGCTGGTCACCCGGTTGCTAAAGAACGCACACTCTCATAGCACCTTTTTTTAACCAGTCGATCTCTGGAAACGCTCTGGGAAAACTATGGGATAAAGATTTTATCCATCACCGTTTGGCACTGCATTAGTTAGCAATTGGAAACCAAAATAGAGGGAATATTTCAATAGGTTAAAGTTACGTAAAAAATAGTAGAGTTACTTAACTAATGTTTTATTTGTATGAATCAAGCAACAGAATACTTTAAAAAACGATTTGCACAGAGTTCGACAGAAAACCAACATTAAATCGCGAAAACAATTCGCTGTTCAGAACATTCTGTCGAGTTATGCAAACGAAAATGTTTGGAGCAGTCGATTTTTTGCGATTTCAGAGTTGGCATTACGTGTTCAATATTTTTCAGATATTGCGTTATTTCTTTTACACCCACCCTGTTTATAGAAATATGCTATTACAAATAACAAACTCATCAGTTAACAAAACAAATGAAAATAATTTCAGAACAACAACACGAAAACCGCCAAAGCGATCGTTCACTCAACCATTACTGACACACTGACCATTCATTCATTCACTCGCACATACATTCACTAAAAAAGAACATAATTGAATGATCTTACACGTGCACGAAAACCTAAACACCGTTTACAATCTACGGGGGCCGCTACCCCGGGGTTATTTTGGCCGACTATAAATTAATTTCGGCACAGGCACTGCAGTTAAGCCTCCATACATTTTAATTGCTTCCATTATCGGCTATTCTGCAAAATGGCGACCTGATGACAATGAAACCCACCCCATGACAGTGTTTTGATAAAAGGCTTTATTAGGATTAATTTTTGTGTGCGCAAATTAGACTGTAGTTTTAAATTAATTAGGTTTTGCGGTGTTTGTGGCGTATTTTTTTAAGTATTATCGAGTGTTTATGTTGACCAGAAATGTTTAAAAGAACTATAGGTAGTGTGCGTACCTATAGGAAACATGCTTAACGAATCGTTGTTTCACTAATTTACTACAATGTACTATCCATATAACCATACTCCTCATCTGCCTAGCCTTTTCCCAACTATATTGAAGTCGGCTTCCATAACCATACTAATAATATAATTCTTTTCTTTGAAAAAAAAACAAGTAAGAGACGACATTGCAAATTGATTTATCATAACAATCATAGGCTGAAACAATGTTTGTTTTCACATGTTCCCATTTTCATGAATACTGAAATCTACCCTCAACATTCACCCACAAAAAAAGGCATCGAAAACAAGAACAAAAGGGCCAAACCCAAATATTCACCCCACCATTTATTCCTAATTAGATTCATAAAAAAATATCCAATCTTGTGTATTCAGATGGCCTTTTCACAAAAAGTAAATGTATTCAATATGGTAATTAGGTTTAATTGCGATTCGTTTCAGTAACGAGATCAACCTGTCGAAAATAATTAAATTATTCAATTGCAGCTAAAAACAATAGCAGGGGATCGTGTTACAGTCTGTTTGCTTTACATCATGTTTGCCTTTTCTGAAATTACGGAAGAATGTACGTATGTAGCTCAAACTTACGTACCTGCTGATTATATTTATTTTGTCCTACTCCTTCGCTATACTCTTCTAATTAATTTCGTTGCGGGATCCAAGACAGTTGAATCGTTTCTCCGGGACTCGTCGGGTTTCATTAGTTCGGCGTTTTTCTGGTGGTCGCCACTGTTGATTCTGGCTTTCAGGAGTTGCAGTGGTTAGGAATGTGTGACGGGCTTGTACCTGCTGCATTAACTAAAATGCTTGAAAACAAGCACATAAAACGTAAACTTGGTTCACATAACAATCAGTAACACATTATAATCTTGTGAAATATTCATAAATGAAAATGACAAAAAATCTGCAAGTGCGAATCGAAATTTCAACTGAAAATTTCAAATGTCTACCTATCACGGTTCCTGAGATACAGCCCGCTGACAGACAGACGGACAGCGAAGGCTTAGTTATAGGATTCCGTTGGTTTACCTTTGGGTACGGAACCCTAAATTAATAACTCAATAACGTAACGTAAATAAACCGAGCCTTTTTGTGCGTATGTGAAAACTTAGGTACGATTCGATTGGATGTATTAAGGGAACAAAAAATCGAACGCATTTTCACTGTAAGCTTATTTGAAACTTCAAGTAAAGAGTTTAATTTAATTACGTCATTCTATCTTGCTGAAGCAAAATTCACAATGCATGCAGACACCTCTCGGTAAAAATCAAATTTCGCTGAAGAGAACCAAAGACCACGTCCCAGAACCGCAAGTACTTTCAGAAGAACTAATTAAACGCAATAATTACGTGAGTATATCCATTCGCTTCATCCTTTTACGTCTTCATCCCTTTTGCATAGTTCCAAGGCTGGCTGACAAAGCAAATCCAATTGTCATTTTCTCATTACTGGTCTTTGCAGTCTGCTCTTTGTTTCGAACAGAAATACATTGAAAAAAGAAAGAAAGAAACAATTGCAGACTAGATGCCAGACGGATTTTATTTTTGTTGATCTGGTTAACTAAGTTTGTAGAAAGTTCTGTTAAAAAGAATTTTAGCCGTCTCCATGCTTTGAGAAGTGTTGTTGAATTAGGTATAAGTAGTTTCTGTGTTCATAAGCCGTGTCGATCTTTGAGTTGATTTTTCATTCTGCATCGCCATCGTTATTTTTGGAAAAAGTGGGCCTTTGGGTCATTTTTATACTAAAATATTTGTGGGTTACTTACAGTATAATAAAATTATAGGGCATGATCGATTTGCCAGGGTTGGATTTTTTTCGAAAGCGTTTGTTCCAGGGCCGCGATGGCCCTTCACGCAAAAGGCATTAAGAGGACAATGGATTTGTTTTAGTCAGTAAGTTCGACGCTCCCTGATCGCTCCTCCGCTGAAAAAGTCATTTGATGATTTCCGTCGAGTAATTGATGACATTGTACCTCTACGAGCTATTTGCAGGAGGACACATGACCTTACTCAGCATTGAAAGTTGATAAATACAAACCCAACTAAATATTTTTAATGAAAAATCTCTTCTCGGTATATAAATTTAGAACACACAGACTAACTAATCAGTAGGCTAATTCACGTAACTAAATAAGTGCTGTTGCAGTGCAGTTGAAGTTAAGTTTCGATCAAAACAATGCTATTCGTATTCTCTACCGCTGTCAGATACGCTTGCGCAGTTGTTGACGTGCAGTTCACACGCAGCTTGCGCGCAGTTCAAAGATTACAAGAATACCGTTTATCACTCAAACTTGAACTTAACTGCAACTGCACTTAAACATAATCGGCGTGTCATAAAATTACGTGAATCAGTCCTCTGGTTTTAGTTCAAACTATGCATAACAGGACAGCCCTGACCAAATCACTTTTAACATAGATAACGTAAAGTAAGCAACCAGAATATAGATCAAACATCCTTACCAAGCTAAACTCTAAAACTGCCAAGGTTAGAGCTAGGGTTGTAACGTTCGCAAGAAATTGTATCACCACTCCGCAAGTTTTAGACCAGAATTTTTTTATTATTATTCATAGCCTCGCGTTTGAACACAATCTCACTTGATAAAAAGCGATGGTGGCATCTTTAAAAGTGATGGTGGCTGACGAGCATGCTTGCCGTGAAGAAAATTCAGACAGAGAATTGCACTCCTAAGCTATACGCAGTATTCCGTAAACCTTTTGTGTATTAATGGGATGCCCACTATCCGGTGGCACATTTCCGTCGTTTGTAGAAATTCATTGAAGATTCAACTTAAAATTTCAAAGTCATAAAAAATGTTTATTCTTCCAAAACCGACGCACATTAACTACCGGCTCTGCCAAGTCCAAGCCCAAACTTGTTTACTTTTTGATGACGTTTAGACCTAAACTTAATTAGAACGTCCATTTTTAGTTTTGGCTTTCTTATAGATCTACTGTCACGAACATATAGTTCCCCACCTCAACCTCGGCTAAGATGGCCTGTGACATCCCTAGTCTGTTAGAACCGTCACAAACTCCAGCAAAATTAGTTGTTACCTAATATAATATGTCAATAGTGAAATTATAATTTCAAAGTAAGTTAGCAATCGCCCCGGGTATACCATTTGTTATATTTGTTTAGGATTGTTTTTGTTATTCTCTAGGTACTTGCTGAGAATTCTAAATTAGTTTGCGGTTTGTTAGTTACATAGATACGTTGAACTGTTTTGATGAATATGTAATTGATTGATGAATGGGTAAATAAATAGGACGATTGGGAGTAATTGATGATTCGGATGAAAGCTGTAGGAAATTTTGTTATTTTTATAGTAATGAACCGTACATTAAGAGTCCTATTACACTTTTTACGGAAATTCATGATTTTTGACGCTGTAATTTTCAGCAGCAGCAGTAAGATATTTTAATTATTTGATCCTGAATAACGATAGTGCCAGTCTCTTTCTTGTAAGCTAGAATTACACATTTTCATTTTTCTTTTCGTGTAATTTACTATAAATATTTTACGAACTCAGTTTGCAAGAAAAAATGTCGGCGATGGAATTTTGACGGTCAAATTCACATTGTTACAATCAATTCTTTTAAAAGCTGAAATTACTAAAAGGTAAGTTGAATATTTTACTTGTTTATTGGAGTTCTAGAATTTCTTTAAATTCCTTGAGTTTTCAGGAAAAAAAACGTAAAGAAAGCCAAATTTAAGCCAGAAATGTCTTGATTCAGCGTCCATTATATTCCAAATAAAAACAATTTTATCAAATAAATTAACATGATATAAAATTTTAATCTCCAATGAATACGTTTCATTAGTTTTCGTTTGTCAATATAATAAAACAAAATTACAATAAATAAAATTAAAGTACTATATATTCTGCGTCAATTCAGCGCGCGCGCTCCTCAGTCTCGCGCGAGTGCCCAAATAAACTATAATCCTATTCAGACTAGTAAGTATCAAAATTGTTTCGCGGACTATAGGTGTACTCCCAACGCAGACCAACGTAACTTCGTTTATTGCAAACGAGCATTCACGATTCGTAATAGGACTCTTAACTTACAAAATACAAAATTGTAGTAATAAAAAAGACGAAGGTACAAAAAATTGTCATCACCTACGTACGAATTCTGAAAAAAATATAATTTCGATTTTTATTTACTACGAGGTACTACTCTTTGAAAGACATACAAAGCACATCTCACAAACACTGCCCATCACCTTATACTTTATCATCGGGAAAAAACGATTCCATTTCACTTCTGTTACCATCAGTACACAGAAAAACATAATTTCCATGGAAATGGCTCAGATTTTCCTACAATAAGGTACTTTATTACGAATAACTGGTATCAATAGAACATAATGTCATATCACGCTGGGCAGGCGCCAGACCCCTACCGCTCTGGTCATCCCTTGAGCTATAAAGGACAATCATCACGAGCCCAGTTGTTGGATTGCTGTTTTTATTTTGTTTGTTGAGTCGTTACGTCGAAGAGGGTAAATAATTCGTTTAATTTTGTTTTACTGTTGTTTAAGGTCTAGAAGGGACATGTCAGAATTGACGGTTCAGGAAATGAAAGGGTATCTAGGACAGAATAATAAGTAGGTAATTGAATGTAAAGCTATCTATTACATACTACTTACGTAGTTATTAATTCGTTGGATTAAACCCGTTTGCGGCTAAATTTAGAGTCAAGAGCATCTAATACATAAATAGCCCACATAAACCATCCCAAAAAAACCAATACCAAATCTAAAGTAGATACAGTTAATAACTTGTGGTCCTCTGACCCCTAATCCAGCGAAGCGGAAAATACTTGATAAAACTGAAATGGGTTTATCTTATCCAACCATCAGAAGTGTGTCACAGACTAAATGAACCCTTTTCCTTGAGAGACAAACTAAAAAAGATAAAATGTTCCTTAGCGTACATTAAAGCAGTGTCGGACTGGGAAGAGGCCATAAAAAGGCAGGAACCCGCGACTCCTTGGGGACGCGCTCGAGTCGGTCCTTCGAGCCGGATTAAAGTATAGAGTGAACAATTGTAGGAAGTCGTGTCGCTGAAGGTAAGGATTTCTTGGAAATAAGAAATTAATATTTTAGACACATTTTCAGATGGCACATATTTAGAGATGGAATAATTTATTTATTTGAACCTATTAGACACGTTTTGCTACCGTGTACCTTTTTATTTTTTTATAAAAAGGTACACGGTAGCAATTCCGTTATTAACTATTCTAATGTTAGTGACCATGAAAGTTTAAAATAATGTACTTATCTTATAGTATCAGTAAAACGCATACTGGCACAGGAGCGTGCGGTTTAGCACAAGAAATAATAGGCCCAATCCGAAGTTGGGTTGAGGATGTCGATGATGATGAAAACGCAGAATGAGTAACGTTCTAAAACCAGTTTTACAATACTATTTTTTTTCCCTAGGGATAAAAATTAGCCTGTGTATTATTGCAGACTATAATATACCTCTATGCTAAACATGAAGATTCTTTCAAGCGTTCTGGCGTGTAAGAGTAACAAACAGACATCCATACACCCTCACAAACTTTCGCATTTATAATATGAGTAGGATTATCAATAACAGTACAAACGATTTCAAAACAGACTTCTCAAACAAACTGAATCCCTGTCTATATCCCCCTAACTCTACGAAAACCAACCGATATCGGTCCACGGTCTGCCCTCTGAGCTACCTAGTTACAAGATTTCAAGCGTGAAATTTTATCGAGAGAATTAATCTTCAAAAGTTTCCCGACTCTGCCCTTTTGTCTTAGATGTGCCTGCAATAAAATTTATTCCCATTTCTAATCGGAAACAGATAATTCGAAGGGGGAGATTCCCGTGGGCTCAATGATTCTCGTCTTCATTTAATTTGGCTATAGAGGAAATCGGATAATATTGGTAATTATCATAAGTAGGGGATTTATTTATTAGCTTGGTTACTAATACGGCTATCGGTACATTTGATGATGTATAAATTCCGGAATTTATTACATAAATACATGACATACATAAGGGACTGATACATTATTATTAGACCCACATATTTATTACGTTTCGTTTTTTTTTCTAACTAAATAAGTTTATTGATTAGGTACTAGGTTTTTATCGCGAATTTGCTCTATGGACTGTCCCACAAGAACCAAAGATTTTGGGGGAAAAAACTCAGTGATAATTTAGTTTTCTGGTAAGGAATTTCACGTCATAGGTCTGAGATGCACTTAAAAGATATAACCTGATGGACAAGCAAACAATATCTGCATGTCATATTAGAAAGTAAAGAAAATTACAGAATACCTACGTAAATCTATCTCACCTCTAGTTCTTGCCTTTCTCAAACTAATACCGTCCTTCTAGTGCTAAGATAAAGATCATCAGACTGGCTTTGTAACTTGGCAACTTCCTTAGTTCAACACTAAAATAGCACCGTTCTTGAGACAGGTTCAAGATCTTTAATCGCTAACAAACTTATGGGTTAAGCTGTTTATAAGTACTACGAAACTAGAACTCGATTTTAGCACTAGGAACTAAGTTTCCTTGCCTTGCTAGTGGACCAAGCAGGCCAAGTGTCCTATTTATGCAGATTCTGGTTTAATAACAGTAAGGGAAGTAAGTATCTGAAATATGGCATCCACTGCCCGCGTTTAATCAGGCCACATTTATCCGGTTACTCTGGGTTACTCCTTTAAAAAGCCTTTGCGTTATTTTAAGTTAAGCCATACATTACTATAAAGTTTTTTATTTAAATCAGTAAGTATTTCTTACGTGAACAAGTAACAATCGTTCATCCACCCTTGTGAGTATTGATTGCTTATAATTTCCAATCTCGTATATTATAGCTTATAAATATAGGTCCTGTATGAGTCAGAAACTTCTCAATAAATTACAATACATTTATATAAACAAGACAACTAGTAAAATACATTTTTATTTAATAATTTTTTTTTAAATTATGTATTGTAATTTCACCAAAAAGCTATCCTAACTACTAAGTTACTAACAAGCAACAAAATTCTAGCTACTTTTATAAAATTAATTAATTGTTGGGAAACATTAAAATGAATAACGCTTAGAGTTGACGAAATTAAACTCATTATGTAGGCGACAGTACTCGGCGGTACCACAAGCTTTTTGTGTTACCAGTGACAAATGAACAGCGCTGAGAGACAGCCAAGTTGATTTTCATGCATAGACTATTTAGATACAGACGCGACCGGACTTTTGGGTATGTTTTTGATGGATCGGGTACTTTGTGTGGAAACATATTCGCGAAAGGACTTTGTGTTAAACAACACAGAGTTCTATTCATTGGTAACGTTAACTGGTTTCAATAGCTATGTACAAAACATAGCTTTAGCAGAATATGTTGAAATACTGTCTATATAAGTATGTTTTAGACGTGGTACAACTTAATTACTTTAATTCTTTATAAAAAACATTATTTATAACAAGAGGAGCTCGTTAAGCAACGCTTGCTGAGGTCGGTCTGTGGATGGGTGACCATCTTAACATACCTAGATTCCTCCGTGCCTCGGAAATCACGACGAGCCTTTTGGCCCGGCTGTCTCTTAGAGATCTTTGGTAGTCGTAACGGATTGTCAAAAGTCCAATCTTGCCAAGAAGGACCGTATCAAATTACCCAGTTAAAGAGTCGTGGAGTTCTGGTACGCAGCCGCTCTACGTAAAATACTGTTATTCACCTGAATGCGGTTTGACTGGGAGCCGAATCCAATATAGTTGGGAAAACGCTAGGCAGATTGATTTTATCCATATACATGTATACTAAAGGCAATATCAATTCATAAATAGAAATAAAAATGTTTTAATCTATCAAAACCATTTACATTCTGAGTTTTTCATTTAGCGAAGTTTCGTAAACTAATTTCAGTCGTACATCATTCCCACAAAAACGTTGCTCTGCTCTGTGTCGCCAGTTGTTTTGTAACTCTGTTTTTTCAGAGACAAATGAATGGCGGAAAACCGTAGTAGCTTTTCATGTTACACGGGTTCCTGATTGGATGACATTTTAAACTTTAGTTTGAATATAACGTTGCTTTTTCCCTGAAAACTGGTCATGTCTGTAAATATCAAGAGCCAAAACAATTTTAAAATGGCTGGAGTTTTTTTGTTGAGTCAGTCAATTAACTCGGTCTAATAAAATAAAATAAAAAATAACTTCAATTTCGGAAGTCGGTGTCAAAAAACAAACAAATTAACAAAACACCGAGTTCCGAAATTGAAGTTATTTTTTATTTTGCAGTGTTTTTATTTTTTGGAAGTCGGTTGTATTTTTTTATAAAAAGTTTTTTATTTTTCACTTTTTAGTGGTACCCTACACCTAACAACACCACTGCAAAATCGGAGAAAAGCAAAATACAAACGCACTAGTTGCCCATACGATTTTCGAAAGTTCCCCTCGACTTCTCTGGGATGCCATCATCAGATCCTGGTTTCCTTATCATGGGACCATTTGGGAAGTATTCCCTTTCCAACAAAAAAATCATTTTTAAAATCGGTTGGCAAGCGACGGAGTTATGCCCAAACAAACATAAAAAAAAAAAATGCAAACATCCGAATTGAGAACCTCCTCCTTTTTGGAAAGTCGGTTAAAAAATCCTTCCGTGACTAACAGACAACGTACAGCCGAAACTACTGGTCGTAAAAAGCTGAAATCTGGCATGTCAGTTGTTTGGAGAGTACTTATGGGAGAGTATTTCCCGAAATTCCTAGGGGAACGAAAAAAAACGGGAGTGTGAGTACGAAATCGCAGGCGAAAGCGGGAAAAAGCATTTGCGAGTCGGTCACACGAAGGTTTCCGTACCATTAACTAACCACCACCATCATCACCATCTTAATAGCATGGATTTACAGCTGACTTCGTGATCACTTCAACCAAGCCTTCACTTCAAAATGCTTACAGAATCGACCGGCTGTTCATTTAGAACAGACCCTGTTCCGAGTAACTGTTACAAATAACAGCGTGATTTCACGCGTCCGCTCTAACGCGATTTAATTCGATATGTGTTCAGTGAATCTTCGACCGATTGTTCGTTTTGGGTGTTTGGGAATAACTTGATCCTTTACGGGATGGTTGAAGTCTTTTGGGGTATTAGTTCCAGAGATTTAGTACTCAAATAATAATACCCAGTATTTTTGAACAAGCTGTTGTTTGCGTTTAAAAATAAAAGTGATTTATTTATCAATTCTCACATGGAATACAACAAACTCAGTGCTTATAGCTTAGACTTTAATTTTACTATTTTAACCCAAAAAAAAACTCTTTAGGACCTTTTCATTTCATTTTTTTTTTCGTTGATGACCAGCCTAAAGCAATCAAAGGACTCCTACACTAACATAATACTTCTGAAAAAACAACCTGCCCACCCTACCTTCCATCAAATCCGCCACTGTCAACACGAACTTAATCCACAACTATCCCGCAAGCACAAGGCCTCCCTGTATTCAGATCACATCACCCACGCCACTTTCCAAATCAAAGTAAGACTCAAAGCAAACACTCGTTGAAAATGCGATGTAAATAATAAAAAGGTACGCAAACGTACGTAGAGGTGCGTTAGAGGGCGTTTACACTATCTATCTTGCCGTTACGACTTTTCTATCTTCGACTAGGGTGAGAAATCTCGACACACATATAAATAGTTAATATCGATCGCCTAGTGACCAAATTTCGGTAAAGTACACAGTCAATTTCGAATGGGATCTACGATCAAAATCAATGATGTCGCTATCGGTAACTCTGTCGAGATTTCCTGCAACCAGTAGGTTAAGAAAAACGGATTTGCATTCAAACAGTGACTTACAGAACGTTTCGACAATTGAACCACGAAAGCAATATCTCTTTTGATAACTTTGTCTTTAAAGACGTGTTCTTGCGTGGTCAAGATCATAGTCCTTGAGATTTACTTCACAGAGCTTTGTTTCTGCGTCCATTCGCTATTGAAAATATCAGGAAACGTTCGAAGTATAATTGCCGTTACAAAGAACTTAACTGAAATTATTATGAACAACTTCCTATACAAAAGGTTGACACTTCTCGTGACCTATAAGGGCTGGCTTTTACTTTGTCCAGAGGGTAGGCATTACCATACAAGCTTTACGGCATTACGGCAATGCCGCAAGTCTCTAGGGCACATTACCGGATGACCGCGTTGTTTTAAATTGTAGTTGGTTTTATTTAATTTAATTGTTGATTATAGTGCATTAAATTTGTAAATAATTTAAATATATTTTTCAATAAATTGTGCTTATACAATTTCCAAACCAGATAGATCTTTTGACTCCCGACCATTCCTTCGATTACAAAAAAGGGGATCGGAAAAACCGAATCTTTACTTTCTACCGTTCCGCGATTTTGTGTAAACGCACTCTAAGGTAGGTGAAAGCCTTCTGAGGCTGTCATTCGCGCCATTGTGAAGCGTCCCCTCCGCCGCGGTTTATTTCAGATTCAATATGCACTAGAGATGAGAGACCATGAAATATGGCGGCGCATCCACTTTCAGCGATGTTCCGGATGTGGTTTGAATATTTTTTTAAGGTAAAAATATTATGGAGTCTTTTTTGGGTTTGAATAAGAATTATTTATTGTCTTCAGGAGCACCGTTATTCAATTTACGTGAAATGTTTTTAAACGCAGAAAAATAAAATACCTGACGGCCTTTGTCGCCTTATGGTCCGTTTGATAATATCCGGACGTATTTATCATGCTCGTCTTATACATCGTTCTCACATCTATGTTTAATTTCAACGCGATGTAACAAAACTTTGTAACATTTTACTATTTTTAAAAGAGTGTCCGTGGAGTTTTTTGCACGTTCTTCTCCATAGAGATCTACGCTTTGGAACGTGCAAGTAGCTTCATATTTTTGGACCGACCGACATTGACAATTCAAAAGTGCCTGTAAAATGTTTTAATTGAAATAAATGCTTGAGTTTTGAGTGTTGACTGCTGGGACGCAGGTCACCAAAATTTTCCAACAGAATAGGTTGTAATCCTTTACTTAGGCCCAGTGAGAGTTGGTAGATTTATCTCTAAGCTGAAGTGGAAATGACAAAGCAATCTGTCCTGCTAAAAGGCTATTCTTATAGTTGTCACTCTAGAAAAACAATAGCCAACAACATTAAAGGCACTCCTCTAGGCACACCTAACACAATAACTAACTAAAAACTACCTACCTATAAGGACCTTTTAACTGTCGCCACAAATACTTTATACAGTAAAACAATTCACTTTCATTAACTGAATACACATACAACATAATAAACGAAATAAAACATCGAAATAAAACGGTCCCGAGAGCCGTTTTTAAAATGAAACTTGAAAGCTTTAACTAGGACAAGTCCATTTAGTAAAGAGCTTGAATGCATTGTAAAAACAATTCCAAGTTTTAAACTTTTTTTCAACAATAAGTGCAGGGAAACTGGACTGCACTTTTAATGGAAACTCATTTTTGACAAAGTGTGTGAATTATGGTGACTTACACCTACGAAAGCCGTTATTGTCACATTCTCAACTACCTTTTCTCTTCTTTTTTTGTTACTGCGCAAAAGACAGGGTCGATAGTGTTTTGTGCGATTCTTATGTCTGTTTGTACTTTCCAGTAGTATAAAAATTAAAGAAAGATTACGAGGAAGGTGAATATTCTTAGTTTAGATTTTATAACAAACTAGCTGTCCCCGTGGCTTCGCTCCCATAAACTACAACATTTTTTTTTTCATAAGAATCTTTTCCTGACAGTAACAAACACAACCCAAAAAAAATAAAGTGAAATCGGTTCAGCCGTTCACGTGTGATGCGCTGACCAAGGGAAAAAGGGATTAATTTATAATATAACTAGCTGTCCCCGCGACTTCGCTCCCGTCAACTGGCTACCCTGCAACTATCTTATTTTTTCTTTCATAAGAACCTTCTCCTGACAATAACAAACACAACTAAAAAAGAATTAGCGAAATCGGTTCAGCTGTTCTCGAGATTTACGCTTAGCAACACATTCAGCGATTCATTTTTATATTATAAGATAGATAATAGATGGTTGTCATGTTTTCACCTTTAACTTACTGACAATGCAGTCAAAACAAATTGATTCCCTGCATTCTTATTTTAAGTAGTACTCGGGTACGAAAAATAATCCTCTTTCGACCCCCAGACAGCAATTTTCAAAAACCCATCAGATTATTGTTATTGCAAGCAATTGATACAAATAGTTCTATTCATTATTAATTTCTGAGCACCTTATGACAAGTTCGACGGTATAGGGACGCTGGGAAACAAAATAACCGCCACTGAATAAATAATACAGAAGGTCATAAAACGCTCAAACGCATAATAGGGGAGACGGTGGAAGATCGACCTTCACCCACGTGAAAACCAGATGAGATATATTTTCTCAAATTCTATTGATTTATGAACACGCCTTTAAAAATAGAATAAATGAAAACTTAGGTCCAATTCTAATAATTTTTACATTCGCATCGCATTCGTATCTCAATCGCAAACTGACAAAAATGTATGAAAATTAAGGCATTTTTGACAGTTTGAGATTGACATGCGAATGCGAAAGTTGTTTGAAAATTAATAGGTAAAATTGGCCCTCATTTGGTACCTACTTGCCTTGAAGCCACGAGGCATATTCTCCATGCTACTATCAGTTGAAACTAAATTTGTTCGTTTATTTATTAAAATAAAACTTAGTTAAAAATAGCCATGAACAATTTTCGATTAGCAAGCTACCATAGGCGTGTAGATAAATCAACAAAATTTGACAACAAAATGTCTTATCTGGGTATCGCGTGGGTGAAGATCGATCTTCCACCGTCTTGTCTACCAACATAGATGCACGTTGAAAGCAAGCACACTCGCAACTGCTTTTGCATCCATAGCGTGCGTATCTTCTGGATTGAATTGCGATCCCTCTTTGATTTTATAGTTTGACAGCTGACTTCATGTTCACCTCACCTACGTATTCAGGTGAGATGTTTACAGAATCCCACTGCTGGTGGCAAGTGCACGCGTAAAGACTAAGACATATTCGGCAGGTTTTTTACCTTTAGTTTGTCGCTTTGGTTGAGGTCTATGGGTCTTCTTTTTAGTTGGTTGCTCTTGGCAGAGCCAACTTGATGTCACGAGGCTCAAGACAAGTGGCATTCTGTCAGTGGTTGAAAGCCGAAGGCGATTGTCAAAATGTATGGGATTGACAAATGCTGTCGAAAAGTCACGTGATTTATGCCTTAAATTTTGTCACTAGCTGACCCGCGCAACTTCGTCTGCGTCACATTTTCCATTAATGCTCCGCTCCCATTTGTCTTAGCGTGATGATATATAGCCTATAGCCTTCCTCGATAAATGGGCTATCTAACACTGAAAGCTCACAGAGACTGTTGTAGCTTGTGCGCGACCGCCTATTTTCGCTAGTTGCATGAATTTAACCTTTTTCACGCCTATCTACTCTGTGGCATCGAAGCCGTACATCGTAATCGGCTTTTCTATTCCATTTCTAGTATATACTGCGTCTAATTGTACTTTGGTCTCTTGAGGCTGCAATGCTCGGGTACCTGGGGATCTAATTTTAAATGTAATGTTACTGGTCGGATTTTGTCTTTTAAAATAACGAGAAGCATTGAAAAAGAAATGAAGGCTTCAATCGTATGTGCAGTCTTGTTTGAAAAAATGCAATAGTATGAAATTGTTAAGGAAATTCAGCCAGTTGGATAATAATTCCTGATTTAAACTAATATTAAGACGTAAATTTTAGAACTGTGTAAGGTTATTCACCCGAAAAATTCCAACGAAATGGGCACGGGTCAACTAGTTTTAGTATTTAATGCTTAGCTTAAACTTGTTTCTATAATAATGACAAGCAATCAACAATCAATTTCTATCAGATAAGAAATCCGCGAAAATCACAACATAATAATATTTTCACTGGCAACATTTAGATTAAAAGCAAACCCGCCAATATTAGGCTCATCTCACGTAAATTGAATGCAAACATGGAGCTAGCAAATGCGAAGATTGTTATGGCAGAGCATTAAGTATAATTGAATTTAATACATACATAGGCGCATAGTACATGGGTATTAGGAACATGTTATATGTTTGACTAAGAGTGGGTACTATGCACAGAAATATAAAAAAATATCTATGGTATTATGCCTATCTACCTATTGTCCTAGATTCAGGATGCATAGAATTTATTATCTTGCACGTTTGAAAGCATAGATAGCTATGAAGAAGAACGTGCAAGAGACTGCCTACTATAATTATCATTATCTTCTAGGTATGTTAAGATGGTTGAGCCTTGGACGTATATTAATCAAAAGATTTAAAACACTGAGCATGGCCTTGGTTCAGGCATTTTTTTCTTCTACCGGAATAAAGTCGAAAATAGTCACGTAGCATAATTTACAACTTTCATACGTTCGGAGCCAAGAAAAACTAGTTATATTTGTCTTTAGAAAATACAAGGCGTTTACGAAAATATGTCACATTCATCAAAAATTCAAAAACTTTTGGGCAATTGGCAAGACCAACCAGTAGACTGATAAAATTGTAGGTACTGCAATCACCAATCAGCTAGCCAGACACCGTGATTAAGGGACTATCGACCCTAAGATCGTTTCATATAATGGCCAATTTCGAAGTACAATATTGAACCGAAGACACCAATGGGTTCTTATGTTAAAATATAACAGGTACTTAAACCTCTATACTACTAATTTCGAGGAGTTAGGTGACTATGAAGATATTTGGCTTGGGAATGACTTGCTAAGTTTCACGTTATATGTCTAGACGACTAAGAGATTCGATGATGTTGTATCTTAAGGATCTTCACATTATTTTGTGTGTTTGTACATTGACACTGGACTGAAATGGACCCTTGGACTTTTAAAAAGACGTCGCTAAACCTCTTTTGATCTTTAGATCAATAATAGGTAAAGGATATCAAGGTATAAGGAAATAATTATCTGAGTGGTTGTGGAGGACAAAATCCAAAACTATGAGGAATAGCAAATAATGAGGAGACGCGAGCTGATCTTGATGAAAACTAAAACTGCATCATCTGCAGCTCTAAAAGGTTTTCAAAAATATCATACGCCAGTAGCGATTGATATTTCTGAAAAACTTTTGAGAGCTTAGTAATATTGAGAGAGTATTATTGAGAGGAGTATTGTTGAGAGGTTGTAAGTCAGTCAACTCCTGAAAGTCAACATTGGGATCCTCTTCTTTCCAAAATCGGACTTGAAAATCATTTGAGGTGACGTCGCGAACTATCCGTGAAAGTTTTCAAGTGTGAAACAATAAATAAAATTATGAAACAAGAAAAAACTAGTACCAACAAACAATATACTTTTTCACCGCAGGGACGACTTCAGCTGTTGTTGAAGTTTCGACTTTCACGAACATCACAAGTCAGGAAGCTGTCTTATAAAAACTTAAGGCTTCAAGACGAAGTATATCCTTTGAACTCTTGGAAGTCTGCCGCAAACGCAGTAATGGCGGAGTTACTTTAATAAATTTATAATAAACTGTACGTGCTTGTTCACCGCCTGTAGTTGATAGTTGATGAGAGCTATTGTTTAAGTCTTGTTCTAGTTGAATATTATTAGTGATTAGTAGCAGGTTCGTTACTAATATTATGAATTGAAACTTAAACAATGTCAGACAGGAGTAAGATGTAACTTTTTCACATGATAATCTGGCAAAAATGTTTGTGTAATATACATATAATTATGTAATTTGTATTAAACGAGTTTTGTATAATTGCTTTTCCATGATGTTAATGAAAGGGACTCATAGATTTCTTTCAATTTCGATCCTGCTTTTAGTTTTGTACTTACTTGATACTTTGTTGATTGGTCTGCACTGTCCGCTTACTAGACTACTTTATGGTATCGACGTATGTTTTGTGAACTTATTGAGTACTTACCTATTTTGAATTATACTTAGTCTTAAGTTGCGGTATACTATGTAGCACTTACCTTGGGAAATAAATTCTAATTCTAATTCTACTTTATACTATGTGACATATGTAACGTAGACCTATCCTATATGTAGAAAAAATCTGAGAACTATGCACTTGCAATTAAATCATAAGAAATATAATATGTAATAAATAAAATAAAATAAAATAAAAAAGCCTTTTATTTCCTACAAATTAATTTTACATATAATTTTTTACATTAATTATCTTTAAACGCTTAACTAATTAAAATTAATACCTACTTATTTTGTTTATGTCCTATATTATGTAGCTATTTACTGATTTTATTTACTAGTATTATTATACTTGTTTAACTACACTATATACTATATAAACGCTTAACTAATTGATCTTAATACCTACTTATTCTTATTTATTTTCTATATTATTTACCTATAACTATTTTATTTACTGTTATTAATATACTATATAATATTTACTACTAGATAATATTTATTATTGTTATTAGCTAGCTTGGTTTGATTTTAGATACCTAAATAATATAATTTGTAGGAACCCCATCATTGGGTGAAGGCCTCCTCCAAAGATGCCCATTTGTCTCTGTCCTGTGCAGTCTGTTTCCAGTTTGGGCTGGCTACTTTTTTGATCTCGTCGTCCCAGCGAGTATGTGGTCTTCCTCGCTTTCTTTTACCTGGAGGTCCATTCCAAAAAGTCACTTTTATGGTCCATCTTCGGTCTTTAAGCCTCGCGACATGGCCAGCCCATCTCCATTTAAGTTTTTGTGCGTATTTCAATGCATTTGTTGCTTTGGTTTTTGATCTTATTATTGTGTGTCGTATTTTGTCTGATTTCTTTAGTTTAAGCATGCTGCGCTCCAGTCCTCTTTGACAGGTGGTGATTAGATGTTTTACTTTTGAAGTGAATTTCCAGGTCTGGCAGCCATAAGTCAGACTTGGAAGAAGGCTGGAATTCATAATTTTTGTTTTTATGGTAATAGGCAGGCCACTTTTAAAGATTTCCTTTAAACTCCAATATTTATTCCACGTTTGTTGTATTCTTCTTTTCACTTCTAGTTCGTTATTTTTCGGATCAAAACTAATTTGCTTACCTAGATAGATGTATGAATCTGTATATTCGAGTGGCACTTTATCTATTGTTAATATTCTTCTCCGCCAATTTGTCATTGCCATAGTCTTAGAGAGATTCATTTTCAGACCCACCTTGATACTAGCCGAATGTAAAGTTTCCATCATTTGTTGTAACTGGGTGCTGGATTCTGATAACAGCACTAGGTCATCTGCGAATCTTAAGTGACTTATGTATTCGTCCTTTATATGTAGGCCTGACTTACTCCAATCTATCTAATATAATATGTAAGTAGACCTTATTTTAAGTTTTTTACGGAACCCTCGGTTGTGGAGTCCGACTCGCGCTAGACTGGTTTTTCGGGTTTCTTACCAAAAGAAGTACATACATACAGTCATACACCTATGTACAATCAGAACAATCCGAGCTAATCTGCATACAGCGGTGATTATCGCCTTCATCGCGGTAATATACCAGTGTTGATACGCATCACTGGGGATTTGTTCCGCCTTGATCCGCCAGTATCTGACCACAGACCACCGAGACGTTGCGACGGTCATTGAGTTAGTCGGGAATGTCAAAACTTTGGTATGGTTTTGTATTCCACGTCAGTTTATAAGTCAAATTGTATCAAAGCATTTCATAGATAGGATGGCCATATTAGCCATCACCATCACGCAGTACGAATCAAATGGTCAAGTGCGGACAAAGATGTTCATACATCGATACCTGCGAGTGTCACCGTTTATTCATAGAAATTCAATGTTTATTTATTTTTAATCAGTGGGCGGAGTAGCGGGTAGTAGCTAATCACCAATAAATTGGAACACTTGCTTCTCAAATTTGTTGTGGACATTGACAGAATAGTCGACATCGACTGACAGTTCTTATGGCTATGACAGCCAAAGCGTGTGCTTAGCGGATATGGCGAGGCTACGATTACTAATTGTGGCATCTCTATTCACTGCCAACGAGTCGCTTCGGTACTCTGTGCATCTAACCATGTTAACCAAGAGGTAGTGCTTATAGTAAGAGCGTACTAGTTTGTGTTGCAGTTACGTATAGCTACAATAGCAGTTTAAGAATTGATATTGTTAAGACAAATATTCATATAAATGTAGATGTGCTTTTTTAAAATGGCAATTTTTCCAAGTGAGTTTGTTTTAGGCATGTGACTTTTAATGGCTATTTGCCATGTTATAATGACATTTGAAGCCAGTAAATAAAATTTCAATTTTGCACAAGTAGGTAGTTAGATAAATATTATAAGATTACAAAAGATAGCGAGCATCTTTTTCATCGATTCATTTAAGATCGTATGTAGGTACCAACTTAAAAATCAAGCAAAGATCCTCCTACCATTTCGCACCTGCTTTATTTAAATACCAAGCACAGAAAACCATGAAGCTTACTATAACGCTTCATTCCGTCAATAATTTTCCTATAAAATTTTATTCCCCCATACAAAAATATTTTTACGGTCCCAATCTCATAGCGCACGGTGGAACGCACCTCCAAAACGATTACTATAATGTCTGCGATGATGAGTTCTATAAGCGTTATGGGTGTAATGATAGCCCACATCTGTGCACAGATTCCGCCAGGATTACGTTCTAGACTAAAAACTCTATTACTTACCTTGATCTCTTGCTTGGATATTCAGATTTTATTCAAACAAACATTAGACAGAATTTTGCTGGGAAAATTTCAGTTGAAAGGAATTTTCTTGCCATTTTTAGGCGAAATTATACTTTGTAAGGATCATTTTGAGGTTTTATTAACCTCCTGGATTAAAATGAGTTTTTGAATTGTAAGGCTCCAAAAGAGAGTAAATCGCCGCGAGTTCGCCTTGCTATCGTTGGATGTTCTCCACGACACAATTATTCCCCCGCTAGCGAATCATTACATGTCACGACGGATCGCGTCATGACGGCAACGACTCGTCGCAAGTCGCCATGGATTTTCACATGTCCACAGGAAACATCACACATTTGTTGAAAAAATTTTGAGCACATTGCAAGTACGTTGAGACTAGCGGCGCGAGCTATGTTGCTCAGGTTCTGCTCACTTGTCATTTATCGAGTAGTCGTTATAAAATGTCGTGTGGGAAAACGTTCATAGGATGAAGTGGCAAGACAGTAAGACAGTCTTATTTTTCTGGACAAGTTCTTCCAAAGCTTTGGCTTATGCTTTAACTAAGGTAAACGAACGAACGAACGCTAACGCAAACGTATGCTTTATGGAGCATTCAAATACCATGTGCATTATCTATTTTTATTTTTATCTTTTCGATTCATCCTTAGTATGGCAGTCGCCATGCAATCCTAACTATGAATAAGACTACCTCTTTCAACCTGTTAGAAGCGATTAAGGGATTATACCTCGAGAACGGGCGGCTGCATTCATGTAGGTGGAACCTAATGACATCGAATTGCGGTCAGCAGTCAGCCTTGCGGTTGCTGCGGCTATATCGCTCGGTCTGTGAAGATTATAGTCAGGTTCTGGAGTAGCAGTGAACGATTACTGGGCGAATATCTCCCAGTAATTGCCGGCTTTATATAATTGTTATCACAAACTGCTGTTATTATTTAAATCAGTCATTTTTTTTTGTTATTGTATCTGACAAACATCAGTGTTTCAGCTTTCTTTCACATTTATGTTTTTGGTAGTTTACTTTCCATTATTTTCGTTTGTAGTTTTTGAGTGTTTTAGAGGTAACATAAAAAGCGAAATTATTAAAAGGTCAAATTGTTTGTTTTTTAACCTACTTATCTTATATAGAAAATTCCATGAACGATACATACACTATTGCTAAGATTACGGGCCATTTTGATCGTAACCCAAGAATTAAAAAAAAAAAAAAAAAAAATGACTAAAATTCAATGTGGTAAAATGCACGTTCATATTCAGCTGAAGAATTGAAACCGACTTTTGAAGCCGAACTTCGCTACTTTCGCCCAAAAACTTTAAAACGACTATTAAACTTCACGACGGGCGTTATCACGGGGTAAACTTTTCAATAAATTCGGCTTCCCTAACTTGACGTTAGGTACAGCCAGACAAACAGTTTGGAATACAAGCAAGAATATGAACCGTCTCAATACATTGCCAGTATTCCTTTTTGCTCTTATGACACATTTTGAAGACTGTTGTTAAAGACTATTACTATTTAACACACTCATAGCATTATTATAAAGTAGCTGCATGTACACCAATCTCGTTGTTCGACTGTACAAGAGTTTTCGGCGCCATTTCTCCATCTATCAGAGTGACACGCAATCAAACAATACAATAAAACTTCTCTTCCGAAAAATACTTGAAAATAATTTCCTCGTTTAAATTCAGAAGGGGAGGTTGCCAGTTCGCACAAAGGTTTGCAGGGTAGGTGGGTAATAAGCAGAGGTGCTTCGTACATTGTGTGATGAAAAACTGTAATGACCCAGGAGTGCAGTGTTTTGAAAAAGCGGTGATGTCTCCAAGAGACTTGTCGTACGCCTATTAGTATGTTCGCCTTAGATCATCGAATATTAATCGAATGATTTTCGGAGATTGACCAGAGTGGAGTAGATTTATCACATTCAGCAATTTAGGCTGGGAGGTGTATATTTTCAAAATAAATACCTTAATAAATAGCTCACAGTTAACCTGTTCATACAAATCTTTTCTGTCAGTAGATTTAAAAAATGTATGCTTTTTAATATGGGCTGCATGCTGTATTACGTTTTGTTTTCATTTAATTTTGAGTCCCTTCAGAATCAGCCCCAATTTAATTGACAATACAAAAGTACTTAACACGTACCCTACTTAGTCCCCACCCTTTTTATTAACTTAAAAAATAAAAAGGCTCACCTCTCGTATTCAAGTTGTATAAACAATACAGTTGTAGGTACGGAACCCTGTGAGGTGAGAATCCCCCAACAGTCCTGAGAGACTGTGGAGCAAAATAGCACAAACACAATTTAAATAAAGAGTTTTTGTGTTGACAATGCGATGCGACTAGATTACAGTTTAAGGTTTGTAGAGAAAAGTGGGTTAGCGTTTTTATTCATTTTAATAAAATAACATAAATTTTAATCAAGTGTTAACAGTTTCATATGAAACATAACATAATAACATCATACCTTTACGCCTCATGGTTTTAGGCAGAACTCTAATCATCTATGGTAAACCCGCAAAGTCCCATGTTAGGCGTGAGCGGAGAGGTGAAAAGAAGATCGAAGCTATCAAACAATGGCATTGCAGAAAATTACCTGTCAGATGCAGTGGAGATGGGCTTGCGAACTAGTTTAAAAATTCATACAAAACCGTGAAGCAGAGCGAAGCTGCGGAGCGAGGAAACGGAGCGAGGAGGTGGAGTAAACTGGCCGCCCGCTCAAATTACCTACTGTTCGCGTGAACTCGTTACTCCACACAGTCCGCAAAACCGCTCCGCTCTACCTCACTCCGCATCAATGCACAGATGCAGTCCGCAACTCCGCTCCACATTAATCCGTTGCTCCGCTCCGTTGTGTTGCTACGCGTAAATAGACAGGCAGCCTAGCTGGTGGGTATTGCCTTAAATCGGGCAGAAGTCAAGGCTGCTGCGGAAAAAATTCAGAGCAGAAAACCCAATAACACTTTTCCCGATCCCGAAATCGAACCCAAGACATCATTCGAGGTAGTAGCGCTTGTGCGTAAGGTAACGATAGTATGTAGTAGCTATAGACAGACAAAAGAAGGTACTCCTAATATATTATTATTAAAATGTAACTTTAAAAAAATATATAAATGATTTCATTTTACTCCGTCATTCTTTATTTTAAAATGAAAGTCAGTGGAAATGGGTCGTACTCGTTTATGAATTTGAATATATCTAAATAGTTTACGGAGCGAGTAGACATTATTGAATTTCGATCGCAGTGATTAATTCTTGGCACTCGATTTTATTCTCGACAGTTCTTATCGAGCTAGTCCAAAGTGAATGTACACAAACCTTTCATAGGCTTCTAAATCAGATTGCCTGAAAAAGGAAACCGTATTTAAAAGTTATTTCTAATTTTTTTTATATATGGCTATGTCCAAAGTTGAACTTCTCTAGATGGCGTTGAGATCAAAATAGATTACGCAATGATTTCGTTACCGAGCAAACCATATATAACATAGTTTTGGCATAATTTTTGCTGGCGCGATTCCTTGTGAATTAAACGATCGTATGTACTAACCGTTTTGTGTTTCACTGGGTGTTCTCATTTTCGGACCTTGAATTCCTGTTCATTTAAGCTTTCAAATTAAAGTCACAATACTCTCAGCGACAATCAATATCAATCTTCGCCCCTTGCTGGCTCGCCCACGTCCGATAATCGGCGACCGACTTTTTTGTAGATAAATAATAGAACGTACTGATTGCAATCTCAGAATCTGATCAACTTTACTTTTCTATAATATTAGTATAGAAGATGTCGTCGTAGCTAACCGTTTATTTGCTACGACGCCGTAGCAAATCGCTGACACTCGCTACGAAAGCGTAGCTTATGTGCTACAAAGTAGCGAAGAAGCTGGATTACTAGCTGTTTAGTTTACCTCTTGAGATTCTAATTCACTTCATACTACTTCCCATTACTGACCAAGGACCCAAAGAAAATGTATAACTAACCAAGTCATACACACTTTACCAAAAACATACAACACAAAACATTTAACAGCCTCATCTTCATAATATAATAAGGTTCATTAATAAACTTCAAAGTCTCTAAAACCGCCATAAACCTTTTCCCCAAGAGCGAAGACAGCGACCACGTAAATATTCATACCATTGTACCAAAAGTTAGTTCATAAAAATTATTACAAAATGTCCTGCATTGATTAAATTCATGAAAGTTTAAGCGGGAAACTATAAAAGTTTACGAACTGAGCGACGAGCTACGTCCTGGGAATTGTGAATGAGATCAGAATACTTGCAAGAGGATCGAGTTTTGTATGAACACTTATTTCACTGCTTGTGTCCATAGTGATGTGTGCCTGGGGCTGGAAGCCTTTACTTTTGAAAAAATGTTATGGTTAAGGCATATCATGTAATGTTTTTTAAATAGCCTTTCCAATAGACTGAAATTATCAAATAAACCAGTACAATCATTTCAGGAATAAGTTTTTAGACGATAATATGAGCATCATAAGATGGTTGCTAATCAGATTAAGGTTCAATGGTTCTTTAACCGGCTTTTTTACATCGATAATACAATTATTTTTGTAACATATATAACCTTTAGTTTATGTTGTATTCCTATTCTATTTCTTTTAGCTCTTTTAATAAGATTTGTCCATCTCCATCATATTCCAATACGTTAACTGCAAATGAACATATATGTATAACTCCCATTTTCAAATTAAAAAAATTCCCACCTCTAATTTTGCAAGAAAATCACAATATCTACACACTTGCCCTAATTTCGGCAGCAGTCGTTCCGAACCCGGTTTAACGTGAACCCCATACTCTTGGGGGCAATTGTAACATTTGTTACCTAAAGTGGGGACGAATAAACGAATTTAAACGAACAATTTTAACCCATGCTTAACTTTCAGGGCTCGAGGTAAAATTTTTGGCCGTTAAACCCAGTTTTAATGAGCTTCTGTTTGTTTTAATTTGGCTTGTTATCAATGAGTTTTTGGTCACGCGTTTGTCTTTACCTCCATCTTTAAGTAGAGGTAAGTATGTAGAGCATTATATATATATCAAAAAACTGAATAAAAGATTAACTAGTATTTCAAAAACTAGCACTTCGCCCGCGACTTCGTCCACGCTGCAATTTTTGGTTCTCTTAAGGATCCTTTATTTATTCTTGTAATAAATATAACCTATGTTACTCATGGATAATGTAGCATTCTAATAGTGAAAGAATTTTTGAAACTGGTCTTGTATTTTTTGAGTTAAATCGTAACAAACAAAAATACAATCTTTCCTCTTTATAATATTAGTTTAGATGATGCAAATCCATAATCATATTCAGGGTTCATTTCAATTACAGAAAAATACTTTGTTACATTGTTAGATACAAGCTATTAATTTCCAAGTAAGTATAAGTACTTAGTAATAACTAATAAGTTTTGATATAAAATAAAAATAATTCTATTCTATAACTTATAATCTTATCATTAGGTATGTCATCAGTTCTTCACACATACCTATACGGTAAAGAAAACCTAAACCGTATACATAGGAAAGCATTAAAGTATGCCCGAGCAACTATAGTAATCAAATTGATTACAGCAATCTATCCAATTACTTGCGAAGTGTTACAGCCGTTTCCTCTACTTAAGGGGGAGGTGTAATAATTATCCTGTACTAGTTAGACTCGATAACTATAATAATTATTTACATGCCAGTAGCATGACTGAGGGCTAAGGATGGTCTAGGCAGGATTTGTGTGGTGGGCACAAGTGTTCGTATATCAGAGGGCACAGAACTGGCGCTTTCCACAGAATCTCCCTGTTGTTCCTTACTTTCCGATATCGATCTTCATATTGATGCTTTATACGAAATTGACGTATAAATAACTCTCTAAGTCAATAATAAAAGTTTTTTTTAGGCAAACGAGTCGTCGACCAAATCATCGCTCTCTATCAGGTGAGAATGTGGAAAAACGCGTGTGTTAAATTTAAAAAAAAAATGTTTTACCCCATCATTTTCTCATTTTTCCGCATTTTTGGCGCCAAGTTAGTTCTTCAGCCTTTACTGGTGATTGACTGTCTTTGTCACTGTCCGAGTACTAAAACAGAATACTTAATACATAAACAACTACGAATAATGGAGTATCTTTAGAACGACCTTCTCCTCACAATACGTTTTTAAATCGATTTTTTTGTAAAATTGCTGCTGGCAGTTCAAACAATAAAGATAAAAAAGCGCTTTACAGTCCAGCACACAAGTGTTTTACAAGTTTCGCCCAGAGGCGTTTGTAGGTCGACAGAACCCAGTATCAAACAAAGCGTAAAAATATTTAAATATTTGCTTCCATATTATTTTAAAACACCCAGCTTTCACATAAAAGCAGTTCGTAAAACGCTATGCATTTTACAGCACAATTTCCTTTACAAGTGAAAAGCATGTTAAATGTTCCACTTGTTTTAAAATCTTTCTGGAAAATTCTTCGTAAAACTTTCCATTTACGAATAATCATGAAGATTACCACATCCATCAGATTTGCTTAATATCTATAGCCTGTACCCCGTCTCAGGTGTGTGAAAGGAAGTTTCAATCAAATCAACGCAAGCTGAGGAACTGGCAAAGGAAAACCGTTCGGCCTATGAAGCCCTGTGACTGATTGACAACATTGTAACAGAAAAAATGGCCCGACATTTTCCTTAAAAGTTGCGGAACTCGTTCATTTGTCAAAATGACTTTTTTCGGGACATTTCTCTTTTTGAATTTCATGCGTATTTTAAAAATGTGCGTTGGGAAAGTTTTTCGTTTTAGCCAAAGTGTTTTCGTAACATTTGTTACGGGGACAATATTAAGAAACGCTAAGAGTTAGAGAACGAAAATGCTTCTCTGTTCACCGCTCTGCTTTACTTATGAGTTAAAGGCATGAGTTTCCTTTGTTTCCAGTCACTCTCAATCAAACCTACTGCTCAATGCCGAATGTGTAGTTCGATTAACCGAGCAATAGTATGCCTTTGTTCAGTATTGCTCACTACCCTAAACTATGAATACAAACTCAATTCCCGGACCACCTAACAAAGACATAGAACAGATACGTCCACAGACGTAATAGGGACTAACTTTCTAAAGTCAACACACCCCCTTCTCCCCCTTACCACGAGACGTTCCGAACGTCACTTGGTTAGCGAAGTTATTGAGTTGTGGCGACCACAAGCCCGTCGTGCCAACTGCTCGAACAACTTGGTACCGAGTTGTGTTAGCCCTAAATATCGTTTATTAAAAAAAGTTTTACAATTTATTGAGCGGTATATCGGTTAATGTTATGTTGTGTTTATTGGAAGTTTAGAATGGTGTAATAACTTGTATTAGAATGGCCTTCATAAACCAGAAGTGTACCCAGTAACAACCAGTTATAGCAGCTGTAAATTAGATTACTGTTGGTGCCAAATTCTCAGTAAATACTGGACTTGATAATGACCCCATGCGATTAGCAAATACCCTTAACAAAAATGAAAATGCTTCTGTATCTAAGGAAAGCTGTCAAGCTACATTAAGAGATCAAGAAATGTAAGACTTGTTCTTTCATTTTGCCAAGTATTTGTAATACTAATAAATATTTGCGGGGATTTATTCTTTCCGTCATAAAACCGCAGCCAAAACACAACAATAGCCACACACATCATTAAAAGTAAAAATCAACTAAAACTAATTATTTCCGCATAAGTTTATCTGGCAAAGCTCGTCTGATGTATAATTAAAATTTCAGTACAAAGCTGAAACCTCGCAGAATACGTGACTACGAATAATTCAGTAACAGGGATTCCCCCGTCTGTCATACGCTTTGATTACAATAGCCATGTGTACGGGTTTCTGCGGACACAGTCCGATTTGAGTAGAGGTGGGCTGACGCTGTAATTCTATACTATGAAATAATTGGATCGTCGACATAATTGCAGTGTGTGCAGTATTCTGATTCTGTCTTGTTTTGATGTGGACATTTTGTTAAATGGTTTTGTGATGTTGATTTTTTGCGTTTCTGTCTTTTGCTTAATTTAAATTATGTTGTTTTATGTTCATGTCTTTGTTAAGAGGATCATAATATTAACCACACAACAATCTACCAAATTCCATTTTCATCTTTATCGCTAATGCATTAGGTTCAAGGTTGTTTGGGAAAATTTGACAGTGACGGGTAGCGTGATGTGCTTTCTGATTCTGCTAAAGTAGCTTTTTTGGACCCACAGTTTTCTTGATAAAGACAATATTGAAAACTGGTGCGAACGTTAAATTATTTAGAAACTCTGTTTTAGATGAGTCGGCTGTACAGACTAAAAAGAACTACTTATAAGGTCTAAGCTTTGAAGCCACATTCCACAGTTTTATAATAATTGGTGCATGAGATAGAAATCTACTTTCCTTCGCAGGGTGCGTGACAGTCCTAACGTCATTCTGCACGCTGTGCAGCAGCTTCTGTGAGCTATAGCCGATTGAACGAGGTCTGTTTTAGTTATTAAGTACTAACATAGGCTAATTAATATTCTTACTAACATATTGGACCTCATTAGTAGTCTGAATAAATAAATAAAATTAGATACGGTATAGCCTTGCTTTTAAAAAAAAAATATAAAGCTTCTACATTTCGTCAGTAAAATGTCCATAATTTTTCAGCTTAGCCATGGCAACCCTAAAGGTTTGATGATTACAAAACACAGGACAAGGGAACGTCAGAGGCATATGAAACGTTAAAATAACGAGGGAAATGCAAATCTGACACATTATCATAGAGTTAACGATTGTCTATGCGCTCTTCAGATAAAAAGGACCGTGACGCAATTATTTCTGCGCGTTTAGGGGGGCCGTCGGTACGTTGCATGGAAATGTGCGATTTTGTAAATTGAATTTGTTGTGGAATTTGCATGGCGTGTACTTTAAAAAAAAATCATATATCGATTTTAAAGTTAATTTAGAGTAATTTAAGTATAACAAATCTAACACTGAATTTTTCAAATCGGACCAGTAGTTCCTGAGATTAGCGCGTTCAACCAAACAAACAAACAAACCAACTCTTGTGCTTTATAATATTAAGTATAGATTCGAAAAAGGTTTTTTTTTCCTAATTTTACATCAATGTAAAATTATGAAAAAAAAAACCTTTTTCGAATCTATACTTAATATACTTAGTGCCAAAACCACTAAATAGGTCCTGATGAAAAAGGTCAGCTTTTACAATACCTCTAGATTGTTTGAAATTATTTAGCTCAGTTATTCCAACCTTTGAATCCCTTTAAACATTCACTATAATTTTCAACATGACAAACAAAGAAAACAAGAATCATTTGGTTATTCAGCGAAATCATTATGCTACCGTTGATACGAATTGAAAACAACATATAAATATTTCAATGAATCCAGAATAACGTGCGGATAAATTAATGAATTCAATAATGTCCTCATTAATTTACTTGCATTTTTCCCTTCCCACCTGAAACTTACACAAACAACAATGGATTTGGAACGACAAATGATGGAGAAACAAACGTTATAATTGCAACAGTGCATTTTTTAAGGATAGTCACAAAGAAAAGACGGTACAAAAGGCCGACTCAATACAACAACTTAAATAAAACACGCACAAAAGTTTCCTGTTTTTTTTTCTGTTTTTTAAATGAAAAATAATTTGAAATTGGAATTTTAAGTCAAATAAAAAAAAAATTGTTTTAGAAATGGCTAGTACTGCAGAACAGATATTTCAGTAAAGACCTAATTATCTTTAACAATATGTATTAAAAAAAGTTTTTAATCCGCACGTAAAGTGTGTTTATATGTGCAGGAGTTCTTGCTCGTTGTAAGGAACTGAACTTTTGCTGTTGCCTGTACGCAATATGATACAGCCCTGTCAAAAGTCTTTGTGTATCCTGACAATAGACACTTCGCTGAGATCCACTTTGGTGGACATTGTAAAATGTAAATAATGTTTTCTGTTAGAAACTAGTTCTACATTCAATATTTGTAAAAGTTGTTCGGTTATACCAATTCTTAACAAGCTCTAGTGTCTATCTCGAGGTGATTAACAATGCAACCGAATTGAAACCTACTCCTTTTTAAGACGGTTAAAACAGGCCCTGAACGTCCTTAACAAGCCACATATTGAAAACGGGCCCTTTTATTATAATTTATTTATTAAAGCATTATGGAATACTTACAGCTAAAACAAAAGGGCTAATTCTACTAAATTTTAAACAACTTTCGCATTCGTATGTCAATCTCAAAATGTCAAAAAAGTCTTAATTTTCATAATTTTTTGACAGTTTGCGATTGAGATGCGAATGTGAAAATTAGTAGAATTGGCACACAAGACGAGATCAGTAAATAAGACTGTCAGCCAAAATTACAAGTCTCCACTTTTAAAATACAGAAGTTTACTATTGACATCCTAGAATAAAATATATTTTGACTTTTTCTTGATTCAGTAACATAACGCTATTGTTATGTCCTGATATGCGACGGAAAGCTTTGCAGTGGCTTATCAATTTTCATGTGCGCTGTCAGATGCAGCTGTGAAACAACCGGCGGGCGACAACTTTTCAAATTTATACACTAGCATTTAAAACATATCTGTATTAATCGTTTAAATACAAGAAAGAAATAGATAATATAACAAATAAAATTGCAGTGGGATTCCGACTAGAACACGCTAGCGTGACAATTGAGAGTCCTTTGCAGTAGATTGGTCGAAGAAAGTAACACACTGGGAAGAATGCTAAGCTTTTTTGTTGTTTAGTTTGTCGAAAAAAACATGGTTACACACATATTAATTGTCACGATTTAATTTTCTTCCCACACACAGTGGGCAAATTCTACTAATTTTTAAAAAACTTTCGCCATTCGCATGTCAAACGCAAACTGTCAAAAAAGCCTTAATTTTCATACATTGGTGACAGTTTGCGAATGAGATGCGAATGTGAAAATTAATAGATTGGTACCCAGTTAGTAGAGATGCTTATAGTATCAACACCAATATTCACAGCCTATGTTCTTGTGTTAGAAACATGAATTTAAACTACAGTTTAATCAGCAATTGTGCTGTAATATACACCTATCATGAACTACACTTTCGTCACTCAGTGTACCTGTGTCCGCTTGAGGCAATATGCACGTGTACAATGGAACACAACACGCATTAAAACTGATAGTAGATACGTTTTAAAGCGCGTAGTACTTGAGAGTACACGAAGTACAGCCAGTACAAAGCGTACATGAATACTCACTCAGCGCTGGAGGCTGACAACTCTTGCTTTTATTACGTTTCCGCTACTCGAATGCGTACCTATCACTAGCCATTTCATCGCGAATGTTGTTGTGCTTTAAGTATTATCATTTCCCCATTTTTATGTAACTTTGGAAAAATGTTGAGATTTTATTGTGCAAAGACATTTTTTGGCGTTTGATGATTTTTTTGTAATCACTCGCATTTGCGCAGTGCTCCAGAGAGTTAAATTAATTATATTTGTTAGGGACTGACGATTTTCTTTCCATAAATACTTTATGAGGAAGGTATGCATTACATTGATAAAAGGAAAAGTTTATTAAAAAGATACTAACGTATTATTAACCGTATTTTCTTTTCCCGATGCCCTAGTCCAATCGTTCATAGAAGTATCTGAAACCGAAAACACATTTTATATGGGTGGTGGCTAAAAAATATTCTATTTAAAAAAAATAAAAAATCAAAATGGCTGCGCGTGTCGAAATCGAATGTGAATTGAATTGAAAATGTTTTTTTTTCGTCGTCGGATAAAAATATACGCCACGTCATATTGTACGCAGACTATCGACTGCGGGAATGACTTTTGCCACTATGACATTGTTGTTTCTGATATTTTATGTTCCTAGTTAAAACGAGAGAATGTGTACCTTATTTCCAAGTGCATGTTTATAGGAATGAAATTTTGAACTAAATGTCGCATCATTTTTCTCACAAGAAAAACGAAAAAACTTGATTTTATTTACACGACCGAAGACATTTGGAACAGCTCCGTCCAATTTTCTTCATTTCTTTACGTGGATTGGAGCGAATGACTTAAAAGATGGGTGTTAGAAATAGATATTTACAAACCAAATAGCATCGTAGGTTATGCCATAACCTGCCACGGTTGCGGAGTTTATTTGAAAGAGTCACCGCAGCCCTGGAATTCAAAGAGTACCAGGAGGAACGCGAGTAGATTGTAGTCAGTAAAAGTCAAACACTCCTTTCCTCTCCGCCCAGAGCGGGAGGAGTCATTTGATGATTTCCCAAGCTTAAAAAAGGTAATGCCACAAAGACTTTGGATACAAGCATTTGGTTTTTCCCTAAAACTTAGATCACAAAACAAGCATCTATTGAAATCACCTACTACAACTTTACCGACAATCAATCCTAAACAACCAATCTCATCTTAATGAAACTTCAATAAAACCCAAATTAAACGCTAAGAACATATAAACAGCACATCCGCTAATAAATTTAGAGGGTCTGTTTTATAGACAGATCGAATTACCTACCACATAGTTAGTTTACCCTCATAAACGTCAAACGTGCTACGGACATGGGTCCTACTTGGGTTTCATACTACCGTCGTCCGATGTTACCAGCTTAATGGTAAGAAGTATAGGTTGCGGAACTGAAAAATGTAATTAGGAAGTGAACAGGTAAGGTGGTAAGTGTTTGGGGTGGATGATAAGATGTTGGTTGATAATATTGGACGCTATTGCAGTAAAGTTAAAAATTATATAGTGGAAGCAGTACTGTCAAACTTCGTCAAGTAAAATGGAACAAAAACATTGTGAGCTGAGCTAGGTTAAATATTCAGTCCATGCTGTTCAAATGTCAGTATGAAAACTTGGAGATGTTGCCATCTTTAAGCGTCACCTAAAGATTGTCTATGGATTGACTGCTCAAAATGTTCACGGCAAGATACGTAGTATCTCTATGTAGTCTGTGACGGCGAGACTGCGGTGTGACGGGTATGACTGCAAATCGGCATTCATGACGGACGGAAACCAATGCACGATTTTTCTCTACGTGGAAAAAAGGCTTATATTTTCTCCTATGGCACAATAAATGCTCGTGTTATTACTTTCAGCATTTTCAGTTTTAATTAGTTGACCGTAAATCAAGAAAGAAAGTAGTCAAAAACATAATTGAAACACAAACATTTCCAAAAGTTCTATCCGTTTCATTTTGAAAGTATTCTGCTAACGATACGCATATCAGGCAAACCAATGAACATCAGCTTCTACAGCAAAAACAAACAGAAAACAAATGCAACACAGTAAGTCAGCGTGCTGTAAGTATCCGTGTACCATACATACACCATCAATACTTGGATGTGTACCACTAAATGCGTCCAATCGAGAACGTGCCGCGCCCGCCGCAGCTGTCCACGCGGGACGATACATAAAATTCTCAGCTAGAAAATAGTCACATCGCAAACTCGTGTAGTTCAATCTCTCACGAGCGAGATTCTCACGAGGACATACTGTAGGTATGAGGCAGTAGTTTATATGGGTTGACAATCAACTACTTTATTTGACATTGCTCGTGCTTGTATTGTTGCAATGTTGTTGATTAATTTCCTTCTATCTTTTCTTTCAGTAAATTGTAGCTATAAACAGGTTACTGCCTATGTAATATTATAATATGCGTGAAGTTATGTAAGACTCCTTTTACCTAACTAAATCCACAAGAAGCTGAATTTAATTAGATATTCACAGAACTATATCGTAGTTTCCAACTCCTCTCTTGATAGCCTATTCCACTTGATCAGCTTCACAGTTTTTGTCTGAATTTGTCAAACATGTATATCCTATTTTGCTCTTCTGCCATTCTCTTCTACAATGTCCCAACACGCTGCGTACTCAATTTGTCCGCTTGGCATATGCTTGGCATGCGAAACATGACGCCGGCAACATTTACGTTTCCACGTAAGCGGGAAACGTCCCACTCACGTTACCAGAAAATCAAGTCAACTGACAATGTTACGAGAAATTGAGGAAGACTTCCTAGGATTATTTTCTTCTTTTTTTCCGCGGAATATGTCAAGAGTCGTTCGTTTTATATGCCTGATTGATTTATTTTGTGGCAATAGTTGTGTGAGAAAAAAAACAGGAGCGGAATGATTTGTTCGAAATTCAAGTGTTTTCTTTTTCTTCGTGTTTATAAAGGAGTCACATTTGCCAGGACCGTAGAATCACTTGGAAATTAAGGTGGTATGGTATCAGAGTTTCGTATAAGGAGTTTCGTTTAATTAAAAGCTATTATCACAAATGTCAAAAGTCAGTTAAACGTAAAGAATGAAAATTCATGCTTTTGGAACATTAATGTGGATCCAAAGAACAAAACAGTAAAACAAAAAATCCAATACCAATCTCACAACCTGCTACAAAACCAACCAATCCTTCACGATTAAACTATCCTTTCAAAGGGAACCTGCCTCATTCTATTCAAATCCGAAGCAATTTCCGAGGCAATATTTCACAATCTCCTAGCTACCATTGAGATTTACTTGCATCGAGATAAGGCAGCTGAAGTGGACGGTGGGTCCTAGATAACAATGCAATTTACACTGAACATCGAGACCGGGTGAAAAGAATCGGCTTGTTACAGCGGGTATCGAAATGGTTTCTGTTAGAAGTAGTGATGAAGTTGAGGATGGTTTTAAAGACTGAACGTCGGTATGGAAAACAAATCTCTTATAAGATCACTGGTTAGTCTGTTTGTCTGCTGGCTTTTAATTTATATAAGGGAAATCATCAAATGGCTTTTTCCGCTCTGGACAAAGTGGGATCCCGAATGTCAGTCTATAATGCATTTTGCGTTACAGGGTCGCAGTACCTTTTTTGAACAATAGGAAATATGCATGAAAAAATTTTTTTTTATCAAAACAGTTTATCTTAAAATATACAAAATTACAATACCAACAGTGAAAATGAAATCAACATCACTCGAAAAATAAACGAGATATGATTATTTTAAACAAATATACCTGTCCCTCTCGCAAAAACGCTGTTCCCTTTGGCAGCTGTATAGACCCGTCATGGATTTTGACGTCAGTCTTTATCGGACTTCTCTTTCTAATTGTTATCTTTGAAGCATTATAATTACATCGCTGATGAAGGTTTTAAAAAATAATTTCAAAATTGCTTTCTACAGCTAATACGTACTATAATTAATTTTGCAAAAAAAATAATCACATGTGACAATTAATGAACATTGTAACCGGAAACCGGTGGCTGAAATTTGCCATGTAGGTTCCTTGAGGAGTGAAGGTGAAGCACTAAGAGGATACGAAATTCCTACGTGAACAGGAAAAACGGGAATATGAATGTACGAAGTCGCGGGAAAAAGATAGTTTCATAATATAAAGTTACTCAAAAAACGTTTTCATTGCAGACCTGTGTAATCTAAGCTGGTATTTAAACCGTATTCTCTCCAATAGCAGCCCGCGATCAATATTTCAGACATTAGCCCGTATCCGCTTCATTGCACGCATTGTGCCAACTCAATCGATCCAGCGTGCACTCTGACCAATCTTATTGAAATGACTTATTGATCTAGTTAGATACAGAATTAATTTTGGTAATTCAATTAATGGTATGTCAGAAGCTCGTATGGCATATGTTAGGCAGATGGAGTTTAATTATTAATCTTTTAATACGTGAAGAGATAACTTTGTACCCCTTTTTAAGAAGTTTGTGCGTATGTCATCAATGCACGTTTCGCCTGATGATGACATATGCGACTACCTGACGCACACGGCTCCACCCGTGTGAATGTCGAGAATTATCCCAAAAAAACATACTCCCGAGATAAAAGTATCCTATGTATACATACATATAATCTATTTCTGTGCTAAATTTAATCAAGATCGGTTAAGCCATTCTGACGTGATTGAGTAACAAACATCCCACGGACGCGGGCCGAGTCACCCGCGTCCGTGGGAGAATACCCTTCAGCGAATCCCTACACGTGGTCCCCGGGTGGTGCTAAACAGGTGACACTAATCGCCTCCGTGGTCTAGTGGTTATGCCACTCGATTCAGACCCAGAGGTCCCGGGTTCAATTCCCAGTGGAGGCAAATGTTTTGCTCGGTTTGGTTGGTGGTAGGACTTCTAAGTCCGCCTGGCAAGCTACCACCATCATGTCTAAGTCTGTCGCCATAACAACAATGTTAACAGCATTGTTGTGTTCCGGCAATTAGAGATATGATAGCCAGTTCCTCTATGTTAGAGGATTCCGGGTGAATCTCGCTTCCATCTTCGGCCTAATCATCACTTTCCATCAGGTGAGATTTGGGCCAAGAGTTTCCCCGTTTTGAATAAAAAAAAAAAAAAAAAAAAAAACATCCATCCATATATCCGTCCAAACTTTCGCATTTTACTATCTACTACATAAAAATTTCGTGTCACAGTATTTGTTAGTGAAATCCTCCGAAACGGCTTGGCCGATTTTTATGAATAATTTTGTGTATATTTGGTAGGTCTGAGGATAGGTAGGTAATAGGCTACTTTTTATTTTATATTGCAAAACAATGTTTTTTATTACGAACTTATTTCTGTAATTTTGATTGTAGTTTTAGTTTTTATTTTGGTTTTAAAGTTTGACGTTTCTTTTTAATTTAATTTCAATTTTGTTGATTTGTAACACATCATTATATGGGGCATGCGGCACTAACCTTTAAGAAATTGTAATACTAACCTTAGATATAATCTTATTTTTAAACTGTAATGTTCCAGTATATACAATTGTTGGTTGGCCAGAAAAAATAAATAAATAAATGTTTGCCTAGTCAGCTAGGCGAGTTGGCTAAGAGTGTCACTTAGTCTCGGCCCCCAAACACTTAACCAACCACAAAACCTAAATAAACCAAATACAGTTATTTACCTACAGTTTCATTAGCACTCATGTGATTGTCTTATTATTTGCATACCCAGGTTTTTTATAAAAAAGATTCGCTTCGTCGCGTATCTCGAGTCACACTTCTGCAAATGAAATGTAAATAAGAAGGAATGTGGGGCATATAGGGTGGCATTGTGTATGCTTTTAGGTGGATTGCTCTGATATTTCGAAGAATTATTTAAATTGCTTGCTGATTAATAATTGGGTATTTATGCTACTGTGTTCTTTTAAAGCTAACCTGCACTACAAATTTTCTGTGACGCAAAACTGCATATTCAGAATAAAGGTTTTTTTAATCATAGTTTTAAAATATTGATGTGTGAACGTCTGCTTGCTTACAGAAGCATAATTATAAAACATTTTTCATTGCAGTTCATCAATAAAAAATGATTGATACAATTTTTGGGGTCAAGCAATATATGTGGGGAAACAACAAATAAACAAACTGGTAGATTATGTTTCAAAACATATATTTATTTCTCTTACATATAAATCAGGTAATTTTGTCCCTAAGCCGCGCTATCAGAATCTGGGGCTCTTAAGTGATGTTCCTATATAACGACTGGCGTCGCAAACTCGCAATGTGCTTACTTAAACACGCAATGTTCTTATATAAGCACACGCAAGCCTCAAGGCCTGTCCTGGTTTAATTATCTAAGGTTTTCGTATCATTTGCGAACTGCGTTATCATTGTTTGCTAAGGCAGTTGTATCTTGTTCTTTCGGGGAATGAGGAAATTTGTTTGAATTTCGAGGTAATTTTTATTATGATAACAACCTACATAGGCTCTGAAAATGTTCATAAAACGAAGATCACGTTTCGTAGCACTAAGACATTGAAAATTTCAGGACATCACAAAAATAAATGTCCGTTATTAGTACTTAACGATTTAAATGATTCTTAGCCGTCATGTTCACAGTTAGACTTAGGCCAGCCTCAAGCTTCACCACATTGAGCGGTTCTGGGCGTCTCACATCCAGCGGACCGTTGCGGCCTACACCAGGCCCTCGGTCCATCTTATGGGAGGTCTTCCCACGCTGCGTTCTTCGATATGCGGTATTTATGGAAATAGTCTTGTTCAAATAATTATTAAATTACTGATTCAAGCAAAAGACTGGGTCATTTCGAGAATTTTATGGTTCTAAACTATAAATTTCTCGAAAAGACCCTCTGAACCAATCCCCACACAATAAAACCTTTCATCGGTTTAAACTTTAGAATCTAAAAGCAAACGACAACATCAACACATTCTAAACCCGAATTCACATCACGCCTCCAAAGAACCTCATATAATAGCGTTACGTACCCTGCAGGCAAAACCACAAACACAAATTACTATTAAAAGGAGAACGTACTATCTGCTCCAATTAACCAGTATAAACAAAACACAAACGGCAAAGTATGTTTCTTCCAGTTTATTTAACAGAACGACAAAGCGCCCGAGGATTATCAACACAGGAACCTATTACCAAGATAATATTAAAATTCCGTTTGTTTGTAACAAATTGAGGAAACGGAAAGGGCTCCTCTAATGAGATAATAACATTTTCCGCACAGGTGGCCCTTTCGGGCTGCTCGCTGTGAATATTACAATTTACTATCTTGCGGCGGCGGCTGTGTAATCTTAAAACTTTATGGGTCAGCATGACTGTTTGTGTAAGTTTTGTATCTGCATGTTCCACTTTAGAGGAGTGTCAAATTAGTTAGTGTTGGAATAGGATTGCTTCTAATTTTGGCAACTTGGTTTCCTATGCATAAATATATGACATCACATCTGCCGGTCTATTCTGTCGACATCTAGCCGTGTACACTTATGTGGAGTGAACGACAAGTGAGCTGTCATTCCATCTTGTTTGTATGGTTTGACAGCTCAGAATCGCACTGCTGCAAAAGGTTTTAGACGCGTCGTATCTACGTATTAAAATCTACTTTCATTAAATCATCAGCTACGAAGCGTAGCCATGAAGGCGGCATGCCGTAGCACGAGTGCTACGTGCTACGCTTAGTCGTAGACCTAGGTAGAGAGCTGACGCTCAAAATGAGATTTCCAGATTTCCTGAGATGCCCAGGATATACAGCCTCTGTATCAAGAAAACTAAGGCTGAAGATTTTCTTAGTACAAGTAATTTATGGCGCCTTATATGGGTCATATTAATCGTGGTAAGTAAATGATCCCGTAACTAATTAATGTAATTAAAATAAATTACACAGTCCTGTCACGAAAATGAGCACGCGAAATTTTAATAAAAACGCTTTTGTTCTTTGTAAAACTTATGAAAATGGTATTATTATTGAATAAACTGCTGTATATAATTATAATTCTTAGAAAATCCTTTTCATCCTTTTTAGTGGAGCGGTTTCAGAAATAAATTGTGAGACATTTGAGATTACCATTTATAATTTATAAATTACTAGCTGATGCCCGCGGCTTCGTCCGCTTGACAAATGATATACTAAAACCTTCCTCGAGAGCCACTCTATCCATTGGTGCAGCATGAAAATTGGTGCAGTAGTTTTTGAATTTATCGCGAAGAGACAGACAGACGCGGCGGAGGACTTTGTTTTAAAATACTTTGTACGCGCATTTCCCGTATTTTCCCTCACCCGTAAGAATTTTGAGAAATTCTTGTTAGTACTTCCCTACACTCCCCTAGGAACCTACATGCCAAATTTCAGCTTCCTATAACTAATAGAGCCGAGAGGCTGTGCGTTGTCTCTCAGCCACTCACTCAGTAGCGGAACAATTTTATCTGTTAGGATCAATGACGTATTATAATTATATTATAGGCACGTCATAAACCAACATCGCGGCGCTTAAAAACGGCGAAAATACTAGATAGCTACTAATACGCATGAAGAAAGGGAAAGAAAATATGTCACCGTACGGCGGGATGCTTGTTGCTAGAGGGAGATAAATATACATCTTCAGTTACGTCACAGGATAAGTAATAGTCAAATTGACATCAAAACCAACGTAGTGTCGCGCGACAGGTTGGTGCGTAACTAAGCGCGATGTGGCCAATTGGCTTCATTTCATGTTGTCATTTTAGAGTGCGGACAACGTATCTATAGTTTTATATTATCATTGGTTAGGATTGATGATTTGACATTTTTCATTAGCAACAGAGAGTCAGGCTCTGCAAAATGTGAGTTACTTTTTTGCGTGAGGTAGCTCAGGCAAGGGTGTGGCCCACATCATGCAAATACAGTTGTGTCATAATTATTCTGAAATAGTACATAATCTGCACTGCATCAAAATCTATCCAGAAACAAACTACTCACAAGCGCAATTTACGTCGATTTTCTTTCAAAACGTTTCGGTGCAAATCTTCCATCTTAACGGTTATACGGTTTTACCGATTGCTGAACACGTAAACCGTAATTCAGTTCGCAGGTGTGCCGACAATCCGAAGACAAGTCTACACATTGAAATTTAATAAAACTTGCCTTATTCGGGCGCTTACAATTTACGACGTGTCAGGGAAAACGTTCGAAATCTATTGTAGTCGCAGAGGAGAATATTAGTGGAGATAAATGTTTTTCACTTGTGTCAAAACATATGAAAGAAGGAGAATAAATTAGGAAAAAAAATCATGTATAAGAATAAGGTAATTTGGCGGGCTTCGTATCGCCAAACCACAGCAACCCGTAAAAAGTGAAATGATAATATTATTTCAGTTTTTCTAAACTTCCGTAAGTTTGTAATTAATCTTGTGAGATTATAAACTCACGACAGATCGTGAAACTATCATTAATTGAGACTCCAGTCTACTGAAATCCTAAGATTTATCCAAACGATGGTTGTGGAAAGTCTAAAAAATTAAAAAGTTTACAATCTCCCGAGATTTATTACAAACTTTACAGTGTTTGCAATAACCTGGCTTGTAGTATATAGAAATTCTTGTTGCATTAAGTCCACCTATTTACCACTAAATACTGCAAATAATGTTTAAATAAATAAATATTTTAATCAACCTGAATAATCACATACCTGCCTAAATTACAACACATTGGTATGTTGTGTTCTAATCAAGCTCGCCTATTGCAACTAATTCATAATCAATCACCCTGGTACCTACATGTTCTCAATATATCCACGTCTTGCTAAAGCTTTGTATACCCAGGTTCTACACATCTTATCGTCACGTTTCAAGTCGATTTAGACGTGTTTCGTTTATAAACATACCGATAAATATAGTGTTGTTTCAGTAGAGCAAATCTTTGTAATTTTAAGTTTGTTCAAGTAATAGTTCAGGCTGTTGGCGAAGACTATTGTTTCCATTAGTGTTGTTTAACTTAGTTGTTTCCCTTTTTGATTTTTAGCATTACATGTGGTAATGTGTTACCAATACTCTTTTCAACCGTCATCAACTTCCATGGTGCGTGTTCAGGTCGTCTTCCCACCATTTTCTAGGTCGGCGAAATAACATCTCAATTATCATTTAAATGCGATTTTATTTGAAGAGACTAAAATGCTAAACGAATTTCCCTGCCTCACAGACACACCAAAAAGTCGTACGCCCGAATCAAATAAACATTTTACACACAAATATACATATAAACAGTCGCACGCGTGTGTCCGTATTCCCGATACCTTTCGATACAATGGCCGAACGAAATCGAAACCCGGAATCCATTACGCACTACACGTTGGCGTGTACAATTTATTTTTTGTATGAAAGCCTCGGGGGCCCGTAATGGCGAAAGTTTTTCCTTCAGCGGTAATTGTGCGGGCCGATGCAAGGCAATAAATAACCACAGTCCTCCGACCCTTGATTGAACTTGCTAATGAATGTAGGATAAGAAATTCGGATATCGAATCTCTCTTCCGTCTCTTTAGCTACACTGAAAAATGACTAAAGTTTTATTCAATTTCGACGTCGAGTTTTGAAAGTCGACTTGTAATTTTCTTGTAGACGATACCCTTAATTTTGATACGACATACCTTATTTGAATTCGGAAATCGGTGTTCTTTTTTGACTTGAGCAATTTAAAGGAAACTTTTTCAGGTGATGTTATTTTAGAATAATTTATAGGCTTCGATTGGAAGTTGGAGAAGTGTGCTGAGATGTAAATGACAAAGACAAATCGAATTAATTAAATGGATAGGCCAGTAGCTTATTTACAGTCCGCACAGAAGACTTTTAGCGATCTCAATTTAACTCGTAAATTTAGATCATTCATTAAGATATCTAACTATATTCCCATGTATGTGGGTATATTTTGTCTATTTAATACATTTTCCAATCAGAACCGTTAACAAAAATCCTTCCAAAACCAAACACAGTACGTCAACAAAACATTAGCCGATACAAGGAAAACCGATAACAAGCTCAAACCGAATGTTCCAAATAAAAAATAAAAACTTACATCTTTGAAAGCAAATATCAAAGGCGAAATCCGTCGGCCGGATCGGATGTAGTTATCAATAATTCCGTTCAAGTTATGCATTAAAAAAATGTCTAGTCGATGCGTCAAAGGGAAGTCTGTTTTGTTAACAAAGTGTGTTCGTGATCTGCGAGCCAATGAGACGGGGCCATCCCTTGTTTTCAATAAAAACAACTCACTTTCAACTGCGTCCACGCTTGGGAATCTTGGCTATGTGACTCAAGTCACAGTATTAATATGGAACAGAGAGAAAACCTCGGAACTGTTTCACTTATGTGCGGCGTTCGAACTTCCTAAGGGAGGCTTTTGGGCGACGTGGATGGACTGTGGCAGCAGAGAGCACCTGTGCTAGTGATAGTGCTGTTAGAAAGTGTTAGGAGTCTACAATGGTTAACAGATCTGTTAGTTTATACTTTGTAGTTTTGAACTTGCATAAACTTTTTGTTCAAAAAACATGGACATGCATACTCCTTTCCAAAGAGAGCTTTTATTTGAGCTATAAAATCTAATTCTAATACGAGCATGTTGTGCCAGTTCTTTTTTCCTACCTAAACACGAGGAGGCATAGTTGTCATCAAACCCTCGTGTGCTATTAACTTGGAATAATAGAAGTGTTTAAAGCAAAAGGTTGCACCATCCGCCTATCTCAGTCCCCCAATCAAATAGAGCACAAAATATTGTGAATTTCAATTAGTTGGAGAACCACCCCTTTTGCGGGGTCACGTCATATTACAAAAGGACATCGCGGACTCCCGTTATTCTATGGTCGGCCAATTAAATATAGGAGTAAGGTTCTACAGTGGTTCCTAAAATTATTCAAGTTGATAACGAATTAGAATTAGTTTTAGTTTTATATGGCATCTTTGCCTCAAAATCGTACAAAATTGTATTTGAAAAGTACTTTTAAATAGTCAAATAACTTTAACCAGCTGAATAAAAATAGGATAGAATATAATAGAATACTCTTTATTAAGTACACCATATAAGTTACAGAAAAAATAGATGAAGAAAACACGACGGCTTAAACTGCACTGTCCTCATGTTCAACTTGTGTGTTGAACAGAAACAAAATTTAACGTAGAATAACATGATAGAATAGCAAACGAAGAAAACACAGTGGACGGTCTTATCGCTAAAAGAAAACTTTGACCAATGATGATAGCACTACCTAAAATTATTTTGCCCATATTTCTCGTAATAAGCATCGAAAACATTGCCCACTGTGACACCGCCCTGAAGCGACTAGATAAAACTGCATCGGATTAATTTACCTACCTGTTCGAACGATGCGACCCCTGTCCCTGACAGCCTTTGTGGCGGAGATATGGACTTCATTACATACATACACATCGGGGGCTATTATTGGCCAGGAATTAATATGACGTTCTGATGTGACCTTTACTTTTTGATTACTTTTATTAGGATGCTCGGGGCAAGGATATTTTTTTTTTGTGGGACTCGTATGTCAATCATAATTTGAGGACCAAAAAAATATTGACTGACGCATTAGAACATTTGAATAATATTCTGACAGTTATTTAGACGTCTTAAGAGCGTGTATTCCGTCCACTAGCGCCGCCAATCGTTTTTTATTATTTGTGGTAAATTTAAGACACGTAGATAAAAAACCGCTCTGTAGTGCACTGAAGAAATGTATTTCTTATGTTTTGTACTTTAGAACATAAATAGTTGCCAAAGTCGATATTTTTGCTAAAAGTGGCCACTTTTAGCAATAATTACCGTTTTGGCTATTTAGCCATGAGTAATGTATTAAAAATAGCTGTCAAAAAATAATAGATACATTTCTTCAGTGCACTACAGAGCGGATTTTTATCTACGTGTCTTAAATTTACCACAATTAATAAAAAACGATTGGCGGCGCTAGTGGACGGAATACACACTCTTAAATACCGTTTTTGCACTGTATCTACAGCTTCTAAGCTGTTACTACTACTACCTGGAAACTATTCCAGAGATGTTACAATAACAATATTTACAGCGATAATAAAACGTTTACAGTCAAAAGAACTGTTTTTTATCGTCATTAAGAAATAAAATACATCTGATGAGTTTGTAACCTTCAATATATCACACCAATCACCACTTCCTCAAACTAATCCAAAGAATCGAGTAAACTACACATGAGTAATCTGTTGGCAATACAATAGTTTGTTATAACAACCGCCCATCTTTGTCCACGCGAAAATATTGCCCAACTAAGGCAATAACGAGCAGTGTTAGTTGCCAACTTTGCCCAAGTCCTGCCAACTATTTTTGCCCGTCATAATAGTCCAAGTTCTGGCAATCTGCTGTTTTCATTGGGACTGTCTTTATACCGCTTTTTTTTTTCTTTTTTTATTGTAGGATAAAAGTGGTGTTAAAGTTTCTATTACGTGTTTGAATTGGACGATTGACACTTTTTGTTTTTATTTTGAACTTTTGTTTTAGTTTGTTGTTCAGTTTTCAATGAGAGTAATTTGAATGGGAATTGCTATGGAAGGGAGCTAGTTAACAATTGTTCTTTTATCGTTTTTCACGAATGGCCTTCTCATTGTTTTGTTAAAGAAGTGCTTGTGTTTTCTTTTGATTGTCTGGAATAGAAAGTGTGACGACATTTTTTAAGTCTCAGAAATCAAACTATTTTTTTTATCAATTTGCAATTGATGTAGCTTTCACCAACAACAACAAATTTTGTTTTCTTCTTGAAAGGTTTATTTATTGAAAAGTCATATATCTTTAACCTGAGAAATTAACAAAGCGGTTTGATAGATTCCGTATATAAAATATGTAAAACAGGTATATTTAATCTTCATTCGAAAATTAAATATTGCTAATTATAAGAATTTTCAAAAATTTACCCTGAACTAAAAACCTGAATGTGTTATCGTTGGCGATATCTGCAACGAATGCTACTATATTTTAAAGAAGTTCTTTGCACACAACATAGCAGGTATAGGTACAATCTACATAATGATTAATCCAAAAACCATAAAAAACAAAGCTCGTACTCAACCAAGCTTCGATCAACGACCCCTCAAAATCCAATAAGCTGAAATCCACAACAAACTACATAAGATCAGTGAGCAAGTGAACTCAACAATGGGCTACAGTCAGCACATCTCGAACTTCCGTACTATTGAACTGCTAACATATCGGTCCGCCGTAAAAACTGGACATTGTCCTCATAAAGACGGCTAAAAGATACCGATATTAGAAACGATTCCGGAACGATTCCATTTCGGGTTATTGCGGTATTGATATTTATATTGTTGTTTTCTTTAGTTCATGAAATAAAGTTTAGGAGTGATGTTTATAACTTGAAATGTGGATGCGGAAGGAAAATCTCTTTTTCTCTTAATATAATGATAACTAAGGTAAACATCAGTTATTCCTTTCAGCAATAGAGTTGCTATTGAAAATAATTTCTAAGACAGCAATTTTACCAAGCGAGCAACCCTTTCAGTATCATAAAACAGCAATCGCTATTGCTTTCTTTTTGAAACAATACGGATTAAACAAAGTTATTTTTCTTACTTCACTCATAATTTCGGGAGGAACATTAGGTACTTTTTATAATTTCAGCGTATGCTGCCCACCGCTGGGAAAGTCTCTCAAGAATTTTTCTTTTCCTGCAGTATCTGGAAAATCATAATAACGCTCAAAATACTACCGAACACTCATAACATTAATAAACATCACTATTCAAGACAAAGAAGCAATGACGTAATCACTGGCCAGGTGTGCCCAACCTCCCATAATCCCTTACACGACACCCGCGGGACTGAAACCTTCGCAGACTTTTTTCCGCCATATTTTTGTTGGCTCCTACAACATTTGACGTGTTAAAACATAGATATAGAAAACTGGACTGAGCATTATCAACATACAACTGACAGACCTGTAGAAAAAAATAAAGTGAATGTGCGGTCAATAACTCCGTCGACGAAATTTCGAAGCGAGCTGTCATGTCCATGTAATCAAGATGGCTATCTTTTTCTGTAGGTCGGAGAGAAGAAAGTGACACTGATAGTGCAATTGACGAGTATGGTTTGTTTCCCAGGGTGTTGTTATTTCATTACATAGTTTGGAAGTTGGCAGTATGAAACCATCTCCCAAACTCCGTGCTTCAGAATGCACGTAAGCCGTTGGTACTGCACTTGATCTCACCCGGTCTAGTCATCCCATCCCAACGGACTGTGAGAGGAAAGGAACAGAGGATGACTAGTGTTTGTGTACACATTGGTACAATATAATATCATCTGCTTAGTTGGCTATATCTAGTGAAATTGGCAACTGTGATCAAAAGTAGACCGATCAGAATTACAGAGGTAGAAAAATTCACCGTCTGGCCACCAATAAAGCGACCGTACTCGCTTTATTTCTGCCCCACTTCTCTGCATATATTAATTTAAAGTCACGTTCTCCAACTCAACGCCACCTCTAATTATCAAATAGACACACATACCTTGCAGGGTTTTTTCATTGTCCAGTCGAGTGGAGATCCATCAAACTGATTTCGAATATTCCTTAGTCCAGTTCTCTACGTCTATGTTAGCGTCCACAACATTTGACGCGTCTAAATATAGCGTCACGTCCAAGCTGACGCGAAGTGTTTGATTTATAATGTTGTATCCTTAGACCCACGTCACTCGATTTGTACAATAAATAATCGTTTCTCCGTGACAAGTAACGGGGCAGGATATTTGTTGTTGCGTCCTGAATACAAAGGAACTGGTTAGAAGTCAGAAAGGTTTTTTTTAAAAGGGGTAGTGAATTTTCAGGAAGATTGCGAGGGAGAAATTTTCACTATTTACAAGTAAACATTTTGCTGAATTTCTAATAATGTAGCTAGAAAATTTAATTAGTAATTGCATTTGCTGAGGCTCTTTTGGGGAAATAAAGCATTGTCTACACTAATATTATAAAGAGGAAAGAATTGTTTGTTTGTTTGATTTGAATAGGCTCCGAAAGTACAGGACCGATTTGGATGAAATTTTGTACAAAGATAGAGATTTTTATCCCGGAAATCCCACGGGAACGGAAACTGTGCGGTTAAACAGGAGCGAAGCCGCGGGGGACAGCTAGTTTTATATATTTGTAAAAAAGAACCTTTTATCGTCAAAAAAATACCTAATTTTTTTTTGGATTATCTAGGTTATACGGATATTCTTGGGTTTTTTATTATCTTTAAGTAAGGGGTTTTAAATTCTTTCATCCTTTTTATAATTGCGTTTTAACCGTCGCCGCCGAGGTTTATTTTCAAAATTTTAATTTGGCTCCTATATAAAGCTGTCAAACCGTTATTTTTATTCAACAGGTATAAATAAAGGTTGCTAAAATAAAACATCATCTTTGTTTTGCTCCCAAATAACAATCACAGATGTAGGTAACGAATACGTGTGATTACACAGCTAATTGTCCAATAATGGAAATCCTTATCGTGCACCTGAGCCAAAGGATGATATCCAAGAAATCATTTTCTCATTAGCGCAGCAATTCCGCGGCGGAGGAATCTTTTGTTCATTACCTTGAGAAAACTGTAAATGAATAGTTTTGGGAATATGCGTTACGATACGTGCGTGTTTCATTAGTTTTGCGTTAATGTGAGTATAAATATTGTATGTAGACTTATTTTTATCGAAAGTAACTTGTTGTGACGGTTTGATGTGCGTTTTTTGAACACGGTCAGTGAATTTATGTGCGTGTAGATTGAGTGATCTTTTTTTAAAGTTCGCTTAGTCGCCTCAAAAAACTAAAGGATTTTAGTAAATAATTGTAAGAACTTGATGGTGAAGTAAAAGAAATTGTAAAACTTCAGGTTAAAAAAAACCTCCTCCCTTTTGAAGAAGTCGGGTTTGGTCAATTAGTGTCAATCCACACGCCTCACGAAAATGCCATGACACATATTTCCAAATTCTCAGCCTTACCGGTCTTCATTTTAACTTCAGATTTTAGTTAAGAGTTTGTAAAAGCAATTAAAAAAATCTCAATTAATTAAAAAGCCATTTCAGAAAGTTACAACGATTCATTTAGATCATTCAATCCACACATGTATGGATTGAGTGATTTTAGACGGAATAAATGAATATTATTTTTTGCAGATATTAAACTTAATGCTAAGAATGAATTTGAATTGCGACGGAAAAACGTACTGGTCAAACAGCAAACGAAAGTTGAAATATTGTTGAAATTACAGTCTGAGTGATTCATATTTTGGTCTTTATCTTCTAAATGCAACATCGCAGATAATTGGGACTAGAAATAGATTTTTTTTATCAAAATTTGACATATCACTTGATTATGTAAATGCTAAACTTTTAGAGACAATTAAAAATTTATATTTCTAAAGGAAAAATTATATAGGGTGTCCATAAAGATTGAAACAAAAGAACAAGATAATGTTATCGGAATTTTATGTTATGAAAATCTAAAAAGAGCATTTTTAACTGACTTCTAAAAAGGAGGAGCTTCTTAATTTTTTGGGATCTTTTTTATTTTTATTTTGTGTATGTCCTCGATTACTCGAAGACGCCTGGACCAAATTGGAAAATTCTCTTTGAAAGGGTAAACTTCCCAGATGGTCTCATGGTCATCAGGTCTAGATCTCTTAAAGCACTTACAAGATCAAGTAATATGTCACTGTTCACTTCATGGTCACTCCACAAGTTGAGATATTGATAGAATAAATCTGCTGTTTAAATAAAATACCGTCATTTTCTATGATGTAAACAAGCCTCGCACTTGAATAACAATTTAGCCGTAGTTATTGCTAACCATAACTCAAGATAGCGACTATAGAAAAGTATTGTTTAAAACCCCGGAGCAAGAGTCCTAAAGTAGATCCAAAAATAAATTCTATGACGCAAAACCTACTTCCAAACTACTACTAACAATACAAACAAAAAATGTTCGTCGAAAGATTTTTAATTTCTTCGACAAAGTTCGCAGACGGCGTTTTGTCAGGATTTCCATGGGTTTTATGGGACCACAAGGTTTTCTGAGTAAAACCAACTATTTTTCTTGGTCGCGACTTTCTTGGATAAAAGAAAACTTTCTCTAACTAAGCGAGCGAAGATTGCACTTATTTATTTGAAGTAGTTATAGCCGACACCTGCATTCATTTTTGCTGGTACTTTAAAAATGGAGCTGTATTTTTAGGTGTTACACAGTTTAAGTTTAGTTTAAGATGTTAGGAACGACGAGATAAGAATGAGCTGTTTGAGTTTCGAACTTCCACGTGTTTCGCTTTTGTACTAGTTTCAGGACGTAACTACAAACAAAGGAAATCATGTTCGTCTCTCTTATAGAACAAGAAACCTTACCAAATTAGAACCTATGTAACTAAGAGTTACGAAGTTATTGCAAAAATAGGTCAAACTGAAACAATGTCTTCTAATTAGACGACTCAGAAACCTCTACTAACACAAAATAAATCCCCAACTCTCCAGTCTTAACAAGACCTCAAAAAAATTTAACGACGCAGAAAATCCAGCTCACAACTACAATGGAGCCATCTGTACTTAAACCAGGACCCCATTCAAAGACAGGAGGCTTAACAGACCAGCAAAATGCAAAGTTAATTTTAATGCAGCCCAATCTCGTTATCTGGATGGTCGATGCTTCTAAAAGGATTGCCTTGATCTTCAAGCAAGGTGGAGTAATATGGAAGTAAACTTCGTCAAAGTTGGACCAACATGCGGGCAAGTTGGCCAAGTCTGGAAGTTACAATCAGTAATGTATTGAGGGCCAATTAATAATTAAGGGGGAAAAGTTTTGCTGTTTTTGACGACAAATATTGCAGGAGAGTCCGGAAGGGGGACGTTTTATTGGCGGTCTCGTTTGTCGAAATGTCTTGATCAGAAAAGGCGACTGTTACAAAGTAATTGGTGTAGGTAATTCTTTTTTCTTGTTACTTTGTAAGAAATTTAGCCGTAAATTCAACTTTAACATGACTGAATCACAAGTAGTAGGATCATCGGTCCCATCTTTCTTTTGTTTTTGTTTTGAAAAATCTTTCATTTTGCGTACTAATGGAATCAGAGGGGACTTTTAAGGTGGTTTTTATCTTACATTACTAACAGATCACAAAAAGTAGTTGAATCTGGCTCCTTTCCGATCACATCCGGTGTTCCACAAGATTCCATTTTGGGGTCTTTATTTTTTATTTTATACATAATTGACATAAAACACTTTCCAAAATTCAAAATTTCTGCTCTAAGCGGCCGATTTAAAGGTCCATAAAATTATTTCTAATTAGTTAAATTGTTTTAACCTTCAGCAGGATTTAGATCGCTTCTGTAACTACTGTTGTTCCAATAAGCTTTACCTTAGTGTTCCAAAGTGGCATGTTATACCTAACATTTACCAAAAAGAAAAAAATTACTAAGTTAGACTGTCGTCTTGCCAATACGCTTATTAGTAAAATAAGTTTTCTGCGCGATCTCTTTTATATTCGAAGCTCCATCTGGATATTCACATTGAAAAAATTGTTACCAAGGCCTACCAAATGTTGGGGTCGTACGCGGAGGCGGCCGACGCTATGACACGCGGGGTTGCGATAGTCGTTGAGCGGATCCGGCAACTGGCTCTTGAGGTGGCGCTGCACAAGTCCGAGGCCATGTGTTTTCATGGCCGAGGCAATGCGCCACCGTCGGAATCTTTGCTGACGGTAGGAGGGGTTTCCATCGGCGTCGAATCGACGCTGAAATACTTGGGGCTCGTCCTGGACAGCCGATGGAACTTCGTGGAGCATTTCCGACGTTTGGTCCCCAAACTGGAGCGGGCCGGCGCTGCTTTCAGGCGGCTCCTGCCCAACCTGGGGGGACCGAACGCCTCCTGCCGTAGGCTATACGCGGGGGTCGTGCGGTCCATGGCCCTTTACGGGGCCCCGGTGTGGGCGCATTCATTGAGGCAGCGTGCTGCGAACCATTTGAACGCGCCCCAAAAGGTAGTGGCCCTCAGGATGACGCGAGGGTACCGCACGATCTCGCGCGAAGCGGCGGGTCTCCTTGCCGGATTGCCGCCATGGGATCTGGAGGCGGTGGTCCTCGCGCGCCTGCATGATTGGCGCGCGGAGGTACTAAGCCGGGGGGAAACTCCGCTGAAGCGGCAAATTGTCGCGCAGCGGACGGACTTCCGGCGCGATCTCATTGCGTCATGGAGACGACGACTATCGCAACCCAGCGCAGGGCACGCCACGATAGCGGCGGTAAGTCCCCTCTTTGAGGAGTGGCTTGAGAGGCGCCACGGCGTCCTCACCTACCGCCTGACGCAGGTCCTCACCGGACATGGTTGTTTCGGGAGGTTCCTGCACCGAATCGGGCGGGAGGAAACGCCCGGGTGTCACCACTGTGAGGATCGACCGGAGGACACGGTAGAGCACACTGTGCAGGTGTGCCCCGCTTGGGCGGCGCACCGCCGTGTCCTCGAAACGGCGATCGGCGGCGACCTCTCGCGTCCGGCCCTGGTCCAAGCCATGGTCCGGAGCGAGACGGAATGGGACGCCGTTGCCTCCTTCTGCGAAGCAGTCATGCTAGCGAAGAAGGTGGCGGAGCGGGAGAGGAGACCCTCTCGTCCCGGCCGCCGTGGTAGACGCCGCGGGCGTCGGGGGCCACCACTTGGTGACCTCCGGCCACCGTAGGCGCGGGCCTGTGGACGGCGAGCTATGGGTGGCTCGCCGTCCGTCCATCTAGACAGGCCGTGTCGACGGCGCGTTAGTGTTCCACGCGCGCCTTAAAGAGAGTCAGCAACACAGAGGGGCCCGAAAGGGCCGACGCCTGCCGGAGTCGCGGGATTATTCGCAAGAGACACCGTGGCTCCGGAACACAAAGGGCAATGAAGGAACATGGATGGGTTTTAGTCAGTAGAAGTCTGACACTCCCTCCCGCTACACCCAGAGCGGGAGGAGTCATTGGATGATATCCCATCCCTAAAAAAAAAAAAAAAAAAAAAGGCCTACCAAATGTTTGGTTTTGTTATGAGATCATCCAGAAATTTCCATCGACCTTCACTACTGGCGCCCTGGGAAAGAATTTTACGGCGCCCCCTAATTGCCACAAAAAAGGCAAAGGATAAAATGAAATAACTATTTATTAAAAGAAATAACCAACTATTAAAAAAGTACTTAATACAATTTTACTTTTCTATCGGCGAATTTTCGCACTTTGCCTCGGATTGTTTTGATTTTCTTTTCATCATTAGCTGGCTTATTTTTTTTTTTTTTGACTGACAAGAATAAGTTAATTTTTGGATCCTACCTCAGCTTATGTGCACTTTATGGACTGATGTAAGAAAACTCATTAATTGAAAGAGACAAGATCACAAGAGCGAGCGACAGCGAGTTTGAACGTTTTCGCAGTCCTCTTCGGATAGGTTTTATTTTCTTGTCCCATTGAAACTTAAATAGAAGTAACTTTAGAAATAACTAACCGATAGAAGGCAGGACACAAGAGCGAGCGAAGCGAGCTCGAAAACTCATTGAATGCTACCTGGAAAGGTATTGTTTTCTTTTGATGGTAAACTAGTCTATAAGTTTCTGTGATGTATATTTATACTTGTATATGTGTATTCAATTGTTGGTGAGCCAAATAAATTAAATAAAAATAAATAAACATAATCGTTTCAAAAACTAACGACCGTATTTGTAGGAATATTGGCACATAATGTAGTTTATTATCAAGATTGACACCAGGATACTTCTCATCCCGATCTGAAGTCCACGCAGACGAAATCACGTTCAGAAGCTAGTCTAAATGTAAATAAAATTCCAGCGCCATCTCCATATTATCCAGTCTCGTAAGAACGCAATGCTAAACCCTCTCCGCTATTATTTTCTCATTGCGCGCCGTTTTTATCCGCTGCTACTCGTACGTCAGCGTATAATTAAAATACTCGCAATACCGGACGAATTGGATCCTACAGATTCTTTATACTACAGTAAGTATTTGATTTGGGTCTCGGTTTTATTTGTGAGCTAGATCTAGATGAGATAAGCCTGGTCTTCGACGGAATGAGGGCAGGTATTAACTATGACCCTTCGTTGTTATCTTTTTACAAACTTTTATATAACTTGCAATGTATGTATGTTTGTCCGGGTGGAATCTTGCTACTGAAGAGTTGAATTTGGTAAACACGGCATGCTTATTTTGGATGTCAATGCATGATTTTCATTACCTATGTGACGTCATCCTAATTCCAATATGGCAGATCATCCAAGATAGACTAGACTAGTTATTTTTTCTGCCCTACCACAATAATTATGATGGGTATTAAATAAAAGGGCTCGTTGAGGAGAATACGAAAAAATAATAAAACATGTTTAAAAAAAAATACCATTAATTTAAGTATCTTATCATTGTATAGCAGTCGTTGTCAAATAAATTAGTCTCTGCGATAAATAAAAACTTTTTCTTGGTTAAATTCAGTCGGTCTATTCTGAAAACAAATCTAACCAACTGTCAAATTGACTGTTCAGTTCAAGTTTACTTCCGTCACATTTTCACGATGTGATTTTACAGATAAAACTAGAAATTGACATAATTATCACTTCAAGTCAATGTCATATAAATTATACTAGATTTTTTTATAGCAATAAACAGTTCATAAATCACAGAGTGATGACATGCTTGTTTTTGCAAGTTTCTGTAGGGGGAACCTCAAGAGAAATAGTTCAAAACCTAGATTATATTTGATAGTAATCCTACATATTATAAAACAAAGTCCTTAGCCGCGTCTTTCTGTCCGTCTATTCGCGATAAATTCAAAAACTACTGCACCGAGTTACATGCTGTTTTCACCAATGGATAGAGTGGTTCTCGAGGAAATTTTTAGTGTCAAGCGGGTGAAGCCGCGGGCATCAGCTAATTAGTAGATAAATGAGTCTTTAGTGGATAATCGCCTTAGGATACAAGGTTGAAGTACGAGTGTTTACAAAATGAGAGATTTTATTTAATTACGTTCTTGAAGCTGATAATAAATACGAAAGAAAAAGCATTTAAACGAAAGTTTCAAACAAGTATAAAACAGTTACACCACACGAAGTGAAAATTAAGAAAACATTATACCTACTTACTTTTAAACGGTAAGTTCGACACGAGTTGAAAAACTTAACTTGAAAAAGAAAAGCAATTGTGGAAGTTTTACCAATTTGCTAGAATAAAGTGAATTTCAATCAAAGTTGTTGGAAACACAAACTAAAGGAGTTGCGGAGTACAGTGTACACCTTCGACAAACACCGCCAGCTTCCAATCAGATAAGGTACGCTCCTGTTTTCACATTTTCAGAAAGAATTCATGAGAGAAAATGTATGCTTATTTTGAATGCAGAACTTATTATTTGGTTTTCAACTGTTTTTGTGAATGGTGTGAAGAAAAATATATGTTTTAGGATGGTTTCAGTAGGCCATGTTAATTTTTGCGCATCCATTTTTCGTACAGGAATAACTCGATCACACCGTTAACAAAAACACTTGTGATATAAATAGTCATCATTATCTGCCTAGCCTTTTCCCAACTACATTGGGGATTCAGCTGAATACCAGTATTTTACGTGGAGCGGCTGCCTACCAGACCTCCACAACCCATTAACTGGGTAACACCTTATCCAAATAGTAAGTTCTGCATTTATCTGCCTACTTGAATGTTTTGCTTTGTTTCTATTTCTAGTAGGTAGTGGGCAACACTAGTTTTACCATGACTTACTGATGGACTCAGCAGTACGATTTTGTAAACCTCTTTGAAGTGAAGTGAACATGAAATGAGCTGTCAATCCATACAAACAAGATGGCGACAGTTAACTCCATGCTCACTCCACATAAGTTTACACGGTAAGACGATGACAGAATAAACCAGCTAATGTCTTTTTTGAACTTCTTTATTTCTAATCTTTTTTTAAAGGGTGGGAAATTATGACTCCTCCCGCTTTGGGCGGAACAGAATAGAGTGTCCGATTATAATAATGCCCTTTGCAGTTTGCGTTCCACGGCCGCGGTGACTATTTCGAACAAAATCCACAACAAAAGTTTCTCAGTTTCTTTTTTATTTTTAGTCAAAGTTACATTATCAATACGAAGGCAAGTTGTATGCGTCCGTTTGTTTCTTTAATTTTCCAAAATAAGCGAGCTGCCGAAATAATATCGATATTTTTTGGAGAGTAACTTTGAGCTTAGAAAAGGATACAGGACTCCCGGAAAATTAAAAACTCTACGGACAGATGCTAAACCTACAACTATAAATTGCAGTTTCAGTATCCTGATGGACAATAGCCGAAAAATACACACAAACCGGCCAAGTGCGAGTCGGACTCTCACACGAAGGGTTTCAGTTTATGATACACATAAATCTACAAAAAAAAAAACATTTCTTGTAGGGAGCCAGCCCCTTAGTTTTAATTTAATAAATAATTTGTTTTGTTTTTTTTTGTTATAGCGGCAATAGAAATACCTTGTGAAAATTTCAACTGTCTACCTATTTCTTGAGATGCAGCCCGCTGACAGACAGACGTACCTACGGTTGGACACCAGAGGCTTAGTAATAGGGTTCCGTTGGTTACCTAGTCTTCGGGTACAGAACCCTAAAGTTGGAACCGAATGAGGGAATGTTTATTGAGAGAATGTACGAGTGTGTAATGTATATTATGATGTGGACGGCCATTTCATGAAACGTCTGGCCACTTCATGAATGGCAACTTCAATCCTAATTTCGACGACGGCTGCGCGGGGCTCCTTTTTCTGTCTTTCGTAATACAGTATTTTCATGCTTAAGAGATAGTAGGTATACAGAACTTATCTGGAGGTGCTAAATCAGACCCTTCACAATTATTAGGTACTCTATAGGCATATCACGACGATAACATACAGCTCTAACAATCACATAAAGACGTAATTAATTCAATATCAGTAACATGCCGCGTCGCTAATCAATCGAATAATAGTAGTAATTAATTTAGTTTGACACAAATGCACGATCGATTGATTGGAATACCTGCCAGGTATTATCTTGTATTTGACTAGTTTCTCAAGTGATGAATGGGCTGAGATATCGCTGGACTAATTTAATTGGATAGGTAGATAGGATCTATGGTTGTAAGGGCCACACACGGCACAAAAAGAACCGCAACGCCATCTATCGCGCCAGCGAACTACTAACGAAATCCTCCATCGCAGTATCAAGAGTATTCCGTGCGATTTGAACATACCTATGCAATAGTCCGAATATCAACTATCGAGCAGTTGCCCACTGGACTCAACAACTGTCCAGTCGGAAGATCCTCCCTTTTCAATGGAGGTTCGCAGGACTTACTCTCTGTTCCGCATACTTCTAATAATAGTTTTAGTGTCTTTCAGACCGACGGGAAATTTATCGAACCTCCTCACATATTTTCTATTAGCCCAACAGCCTCCCCCCCCCCCACACACATATCTAACATGTAGTCAACACGCCGCGTGACGCGACAGCCCTTCATATTGCGCGGCCGGCGCCGAGCGACGTCCGAACGTGTTTATTTTTCATTTCCGTCCCGACTCGGCTCGGCCCTCGAGGCGCGGGGTACGGTCCCGCGCGACCCTCGGGGAGTGGTGGAGGGTATGAGCTGTGAACTGCTGGTTAGAATAGGTACTGAGATGTGTAAGGCTTTCTCTGATTCCTACTTTTTATTATATGTAATTAGCCTGTTTAGTTCCACTGACTGGAATAATATCTATGTGCCAAGGCTTTTCAGTAGGAGGCAAGGTTTTCGCTCCATCTTTGTTTTGGTTCCCCGCGATGGTACGTCGCTAGCACAGGACAACTGATCATCTGCGGAAAAGGCTACCTGGTAAAAACCGTATTATTAAAGAGGAGAATCAACACTTCTTGTCTATGGTAATAGCTAAGAATACGATTTCATTATCGAGCTAAGATTACGATTCAGCAAAGTGTTTGAAAAAGTAATGCTCAATAAAATGCTCAATCATTTGAATACCAATAAAATATTACACGAACACAATATTTAACCAAAGGTCGTATTGTATGACTGACGCTGGAGTCACGTTGTTGAAACACATATATGCAGCGTGGGAAGAGGCGCAAGATGCCATAGGAATCTTTTGTGACCTCTCCAAGGCATTCGATTTTGTTAATCACGAAACCTTGCTCCTAGAACTAGAACATTACGGATTAGGTACACTTGCACTCAGTCTAGTGAAATCTTGTCTAAATCCCAGATAGCGCAGCAAGTTCAAGTAAACGATGTCAATTCTCGGTGCTTAAAAATCAAAATGTGGGTACCACAAGGTTCAATATTGGGTCCTTTCCTCTTTTTAGTGTTTATTAATGATCTACCCCAGAGTACCCCATCTTTTAAAAAATCAACCTTAAACGGTGTTATTTGCTGACGATACGTCTTTAATTTTTCAGATAGATAGGCGTGCCACAAGTCTTGACGTCGTAAATAACGCCCTTCAGCAGGCCCAAAATTGGTTTACTTACTGCTAATAATTTAGTTTTAAATGGAAAAAAACGAAGCTTTACCAAATGTTAAAAGTAATTATTGCGACGTAACTTATTTTTGAACAAAGATAAACTTGAATTTGTCGAAGACACAGTTTTCCTGGGGATCACGCTTGACTCAAGGCTACAATGGGGTCCTCATTTAACATATCTTGCGGGACGGCTGAGTTCAGCAGCATATGCTGTCAGAAAAATCCGTCAATTAACTGATATAGATGCCCCGATTCAGATTAGCTAAAGTACACACTTCTGTGGGATATTGTGTTAAATTTTATAATACAATACCACTTGCTATTCTCGAACTAAATGAGAGTAAATTTAAAACATGTATAAAACAAACAGTATGTAGACAAGCATTATTATTATAAATTGAAAGATTAATCCATGATGAAAATGCTTTGTTAAATGCTGGTCCTGCTTCACAGCCACAGCTGCATAGGTCCATTAGATAGTTTTTTTGAAATATAATTGGAAGAAATGCTTAGGTACCCTTTTTTGTTCTCCTATAATATTCTTTCTTTGCAATATTGAATTGCTAAGAAGTAAGTTTACGCATTCAAGCAGTTTTTTTTTTCTTTCGTTTTTTAGGTGCTTGTCATTGAAAACCATAGTTATTAATATTTTAATAAAATTTTTAATTATTAACAAAGTAGAAGCACTTTTTCCAATTTTTCTAAATGTGAGTGCTATGGAGCCATTTACATATGTAATTAGTTTAATTTTGTCATTAAATTGTTTGACATGAACGAGCGTGGCAGATCATTTGGTTCCCTTCAAATGTTCGTGAACGGGCGACCCGTCAGTTGAGACTGGTCATCTCTTACCTGCCACTGGCTTTTTTTAATCTGTACTTTTTGATTTGTTTTATATACTTTCTTGTTCTTTGCATTGTCCTCACTTAAAGAAGCAATCAAAGATAATGTTACCATGTTTCTTTTAATACATCAATTGATTTAAAAGAGTGTCCGTCAAGTTTTTTGCACGTTCTTCTCCTACGCTTTGGAACGTGCAAACAGCTGCATCTTTTTTTTTTGGACCTACCGACCTTGACAATTCAAAAGTGCCTGTAAATGGTCTAATTGAAATAAATGTTTGAGTTTGAAGCAACGTTTCGGGACTAAGGAGGTACAACCCTTTAATAATATTGAACGTTCAATTAGTGGAAATCCCACCAGAGCCTGCGTTACCTAAAGATAAATAGTCAATTATTTTAGGTGCGTAGGTTCCTACTGCATCGTCTAGCCAAGCATGCTACATCGTCAGCAAAATCATCCCTTAAAATCAGGTCAGGTAGCGGTCTAACAACGCCATCAAATAATCCTTCAATAAAACAGGAATGATCTTCATTAAAAAATAACACGTACAGTTTTAATCAAAAACATACATTGTTTTTTATTAAAACTGTACGTGTTTTTTTTTTTTCTTAAATTCACCGCTGCGCTTATGACTTGCGCCACACAAAAACATAACTCTATGGCTCTATAAAGCTATGTAAGTAGGGAACGGACTAAAATAATAATATTTTAACAAACCGTAAGGTAGTAAGTGGTTTATTAATTAGCGTTGGAAGTGACCCTAACTATATTTTGGACTTGACTGAAGAAAGAAAAGTCCCAAGTTTTCTCAAAAAAAAAATCGCAAACCTCTCAAACAAAATTGAAATAGAAACTAGTTTTGGTTAAGGGTATAAAAATAAAGACACACACTTGCACATGAAGACTCAGACACCTGCAGGTGTATTCTATCGACATCTCACCGTCTACACTGACTTAGATGAAGTGAACGATACCTAAGTGAGCTGTCATTCCATCTATAGTTTGTATGGTTTGAAAGCTCGTTCACTTTGCCTAAGTTATCACTTCATGATTACAGCAGTCGATTCTGTGTACAGGGTGAGATGTCGACAGAATAGACCGGCAGAATCGTACAGCTGTCAATCGTGATCACTTCGTGCTTTCACTTCGACATGTTTAGATACAGAATAGACCTGCTGAATTTCAACTTTTGTGTTACCTTGAAATAGAGTTTTTTTTTACTTGATATGGGCTTGCTCTTAACTCCAGTCTTGGTTAGACATGACAGAGACAAAGTCTACAATGGAGCGAGCATACCTAGAAGTAGCCTGTTCACTCTAACTTTGAAAAGATTAGGGTTGTAAGCATTCGGAAACACAGACGCAGGCAAAGAGTTCCACTCATTTGCTGTGCGCATTATGAAAGACGCTTGGAAGCGCTTAGTGCGAGTTGGTGGAATAGCAACTAGGTAGGGATGGTAAGTTGCAGTGCGTCTGGATGTCCGATGGTAGAAGGGGGCTGGTGGCATGAGGTCGTGGAGTTCCTGGACACACTCTTCGAAGTACAATCTGTAGAAGACCGACAAACAGGCAAACTTGCGGCGATGAGCCAAGATGTGTAGCTTGACATCCACCAGTTTTACGTCGCCAGTGAGCCTCTTAGCTCTGCGTTCCACCGAGTCAAGCGCGGCAAGCTGTAACTTAGCTGAGCCATCCCAAAAGTGGCTGGAATACTCTATGCAGGATCGGACTTGTGCTTTATATAGAGTTAAAAGCTGCTCAGGCTTGAAGTATCGCTTCACCCTATTTAGGATGCCCAGCTTAAATCATAGCAACTAAAAGCGTTCCGCTACAAGAACTTCAAATTGACTAAAATGAAAAGGGCAATTTATGCTAATAGACCTTTCCCGATTTATAGAGCCTTACAAGCCTCAAAGTAGAAATAAAGTAAGTAGGTACTATACTAGGTATTATCATTTGTATTCAATTACCTATAGGTACCTTCAAAGTCTAAAAAATGCATAGTTACGAATTTATCTATCGTTAAACTTTACTAGTTTTTGCACTAAATGTAGAAGGTAGGCAGATAAGTATTACCTACCTACCTACTATAACCTCTCAACCAAGTTTTAGGTAAATAAATAATTACGATATTCTTGCGACGTAAACGGGATTTTGGCTCACATTGCCATTTTTTTTTTGTTACAGCATCAATAGAAACACTGAAAATGTCAACTGTCTTTTTGAGGTACAACCCGCTGACAGACAGATGGACGGACGGACGGCGGAAGCTTGGTAAAAGGGTTTCGTTGGTAAACCCTTTTGGCTACCCCTTAAAAAAAAACAGAATCCTACTTCCTATACTACTAATATTCCAAACGCAACATTCTGTGAGGATGGATAGATGTTTGTTACTCTTTCACGTTAGAACGCCTGAAAGGATCTTCATGAAATTGGGCACAGAAATAGATTATAGTCCGGAAAAATACATAGATTACTTTTATCCCGGGAAAATGTTCCCTAGGGATCACGCGGGCGAAGCCGCTAGCAGAAGCTAGTGTTAGTCATACAGTCAGGTACATACGAAATCATTCTATCAAAACAATTAACTGTTTTACCCTATAACGTAAAACTGTCCGTAAATTACGTATTTTCACTGCCCAGCAGTAAATTCTCCCCTTGATAACCGAAAAGTCACTTCAAAATTTTCATACGTATATATCCATAGTCACAACGCGCCCCACACTCCCCACAGCACTTGCCTATAAAAAAGAAACCAGTGGGGTGAAAGCGGGGTATAATCACAAGCATGGGTGTAAAATTGCAAACACTGTTGTTCTCATCATCTGCCCTTTCATGTGTTTATTTCAGACACTAGCTGACTCGCGCAACTTCGTCTGCGTCACATTTTCCATTACTGCTCCGCTCCTATTTGTCTTAGCGTGATGATATAATAGCTGATGATAGCGTGATAACATTGAAAGAATTTTTCAAATCGGACCAGTAGTTCCTGAGATTAGCGCGTTCAACCAAACAAACAAACTCTTCTGCTTCTGCTGAAGAGTTTGTTAAAGAGAATATCAGCTCACATACCCATAGATAATCTGATTATCTATGGGTATGTGAGCTGATATTCTCTTTATTCTGGAATGATGAAATATTTAAAATATAATTGGTATTTTTTCGCGTTATTATTCATGGATCGATGTAGAAATTGTGGGTAGTAGATGTACCTAAATATTATTTTTTTTTGTTCAAGTACCTAGAAATTCAACAAAACGAAATGAAAAAGTACTTTGGTGAAGATCTGATGAAGAACTTCGAAGGTAGGTAACGGAACTCCTCATAAATAATAGCAAAGGTTTGCTGAAATTGCATGTCTGTCAATAGGCTAGATTCCATCATCCACAAATTGCAAAACTATTTAGTCCGTCAGTTTTGGGGGCCGAGTCACCCGCGTCCGTAGGGGAATACCCTTCAGCGAATCCCTACACGTGGTCCCCGGGTGGTGCTAAACAGGTGACACTAACCGCCTCCGTGGTCTAGTGGTTAAACCACCTGATTCAGACCCAGAGGTCCCGGGTCCAATTCCCAGCGGGGGCAAATTTTTTGCTCGGTTTGGTTGGTGGTAGGACTTGTTCTAAGTCCGCCTGGCAAGCTACCACCATCATGTCTAAGTCTGTCGCCATAACAACAATGTTAACAGCATTGTTGTGTTCCGGCAGTTAGAGGTATGATAGCCAGTTCCTCTGTGTAAGAGGATTCCGGGTGAAACTCGCTTCCATCTTCGGCCTAATCATCACTTTCCATCAGGTGAGATTTGGGCCAAGAGTTTCCCCGTTTTGCATAAAAAAAAAAAAAAGTTGAGTATTGAAAAATAATGGACACGTATTTTTTTTCTGTAAATCAATGAATATTGACAAAGATAAAACGCATCAAAACTCGGGAGTGGGGGCTCGTGATGTCACGACTCACTAAAAATTATGCGAAGGTGTGACGTATTGAGAATTTTAAAAGCATCGTAACTTCGTCAATTTTGGTTCCCGTAACAAAAGAAAAACACGGGTCAAATATTTTTTGATAATCTAACTGACGGACTAATTAGATTTTTTTCAGGACATAAGCCTATTGTTTTACACCAGAGTGCCAATTCTACTAATTTTCACATTCGCATCTCAATCGCAAACTGTCTAAATTGTATGATAATTTTAAGTCTTTTTTTACCGTTTGCGATTGACATGCGAACGCGAAAGTTGTTTAAAAATGTACTTGGCCATCAGTTTATAACACAACAACGCAACGGCACGCACTTGGGAATCTAAATTTAGTTCTTGTACCATAAAAATGAAAAATAAAAAGCTTTTTACAAAAAATAATACAGCAGCCTTCCTAATAAAAACACTACAAAGTATAAAATAATTTTAATTTCGGATGTCGGAAAAAACGAAGATACACACCCAAAAATATCGACATCCGAAATTATTGTTAAACTGACAAAAGGGGGAAGGGCAATTCTTGTAGATTTAGATTCTTCGATCAATCCAATTAATTACTTGTTGGGTTAGTACGGGAGCGGGACTGAAACAATCATAAAAATACTTACATCATTATAATTGTTAAAACATTTAATATCTGTATGTCGCAGCCAACTGGGGGTCTAATTAGACCACTTTAGGAGAATCATATTATCATCATCTGCCTAGCCTTTTCCCAACTATTTTCGAGTCGGCATCCAGTCAAATCGGATTCAGCTGAATACCAGTATTTTAAGTGGAGCGGCTGCCTACCAGACCTCAACAACTCATTAACTGGGTAACACGGTAGGTAGGTACTCATTGGCAAAACTGGTGTTAGATTTTCTGGCTTCTGACTTTCATTAACGACTGCCAAAGATCTCCAAATGACAGCCGGGACCAACAGCTTAAGGTGCTTTCCGAGGCACGGAGGAAACTCGGTATATTAAGATGGTCACCCATCCACAGTCCAACCTCGGCAATCATTGCCTAACCTTTAAGATCGACCTGTGCGGCTGTTATTATTTAGCCACGAGCTCCTAGGAGAATCAATTAGAATCATAATATTAATCACACATCTGTCAAATTCCATTTTCATCTTTATCGCTAACGCATTAGGTACAAGGTTCATTGGGAAAATTTCGCAGTGACGGGTAGCGTAATTTGCTTTGTGATTCTGCTAAAGTGGCCTTTTTAGCCCACCAGAGTAAACAGCCGTTCATTAGTGGCCTAGGCTTTTCATTGAACGGCGCCGTTTAGTCAGCAACCTGCATGTCATTCAGCCAATGCGTCTAAAACAACATTTAATAAACGGGCTGGAAGATTCTCAGGCTGTTCAAAATAATACATTGCATGCCACAGCATCCATGCAAACAATGATTTGGAGTTACATATGTACGGCGGTACAGCCCATGATTTCATGCTATTGTGATAATAACCATTAGCTCCACAATCAGTTCTGGAGAAAATGTCAGAAGAGAGGACAAAATAATTGTAAGAGGGGTAATCAGATTTTTTTCGCTTCTGGCTATCTGTAATGGCTGTTAAAAGATCTTGAAATAACATCCGGCACCAACGTTTACAATGCTTTTCGAGACCCTGAGAAGTACCTATTGGTATGTAATAGACTGTCATTGATCCAAGGGCCGACCTCGGCAAGCGTCGCTTCACCTACCTCGAAGATGGGCCAGTCCGATTGTTATTATTTACTAGCTGTGCCCCGCGGCTTCGCTCCCGTCAACGGCATTTTTTCCCTGTATTATGACGAACTAAACAAAAAAAGAATTAGCAAAATCGGCCCAGCCGTTCTCGAGTTTTAGCGAGACTAACGAACAGCAATTAATTTTTATATATAAGAAGATGAATATTTTGTATTTTGAATGTATTATTCCTAACGAAAAACAAGAAAATGAGAAGCGAACATAGTAACAATAAGAAACATAATAAAAATAAATCGCATACTAACATCTAGAAGTAGGTGGTAGGTACATATGCAGCCAATGTGCCGGTTCGTTTATCTCAATATCGTAGACGGACAAGCGAACGTGCCTGCCAGATCCGTACGAGACTGAAATAAAACACTTTTGTAACGAAGCGTAGATACAGCGAAATTTAAATGTAGCTACAACTTTAACGATATAGTTCCTATTTTAGTTTTTGGTTCGAATGGGATCATTGTAGTAGGTAACTATAGTTTAGGTACGCCAGATAAACGTGGAATAAAGTACATTGACCCACATAATTTATTGACTTTCTTAAGATCAAAATCAGAAATAATGACATAAGTACAGCTGTCCTGAATCGACTTCTATCGTGATCCTTAAAACGTTCTCTAGTAATGAAAAACAGTTCTCTATTGTTCTAGTATCTACAAAGAGATATTAGGGAAAGGTCAATGTACTTTATTCCACGTTTGTCTGGCGTAAACTATAGTAGGTATTACAAGAGTTTTGGACCATGGGTCGGAGTGCAATTATATTTTTCTGCTCCTCAGCTTTATGGAGGTACCTTTTTACGAGATATTTATTGAGTGCCTTTCTTATTTTTTATGCGTGCCGCTGCCTCGTCAATCCGCCTTAGGAACAGGTAAGGTAAGGTTGAATCCTTGGTGGTAGGTGCATACGCAAATTACAACAATCTGTCAAATTTCTTTAATAGATTTTCAACCTTTTTACTGAATACCGAATAGCTTGATGTGCTGGCGACTGTACATACATACGAAGTGGCTAGCGGAGCTATGAAATGGTGTAAAAATTTTATGAAAAAAATAATGACGAAATTTCGTCATTATTTTAGTCAAAAGACGTCCACTGACATAGGCCTCCCAAACTGATCGGTTCTGAGCAATGTGCCCTGCTCACTACTACTTAAGTTTGGCGATTCTTCCACCAAAAGATTTGATATTGATAGAAGCACTTGAAGAGATTGTGCCTCGATCGAGATGTACCGCATTGCTTCAAAAAACATTGTTTCAACCATTTCAACTGTCAAAATGTAAATAAGTCCGACTTTTTAATAAGGAGAACGTGTATGCACCCTCGGTTACCGAATTAAGCATTTGAAGTTGAGTATTTCTCAAACTCAATTTTAGCCAAAAAACCTGTCAATATTCTCAATTCAGACACCGTCCGTAGACATTTAGAATCCTAATTCAGGTGAACGGGAAGATGAGTTTCGACCTGTGGTTGGGAAATGTTGCGAACACAGGACTTAACCGGTTGATTGTTCCATCACACTTCAGCAGCATCACAAGGCCGCAGGAATGAGCATCAGCGTGGTTCTAATACTGACTACAGAACCCTCAGCCTATTTCGTCTCAGTCCTCTATATCTTCGTCATCACTCAATCTCGCGCTACATCTGCGCGGGCTTCAAGAAGTTCATGTAGTATCTAAATAATATCTGGGATGTTGCCAAAGGTTAAATCCATTAAATTAGAACAGAATTGGAACTAGTATTTCAGGTATGCTCTTATCGGGGGCGTAGCTCAGATGGTAGAGCGCTCGCTTAGCATGCGAGAGGTACCGGGATCGATACCCGGCGCCTCCAAACTCTTTTTGCATTTTCCATAATTTGATTTGTTTTTTTTTTTTTTACTCTTCCGCTATCCTTTTCTTTGCTTGTATGGGACTCGTCGAGCTTCATTGCTGACACGTCGTTTTATATTCTGGCTCTCAGGAGTTGCAGTGACAGGCTATTATGTGGCGGGATGGTGCCATTCTATGTTGGTAAAACTGAATAACGTCTTGTCAAATAGATAGTGGGCAACCGCCAGCCATTTACTTGAAAGAGCTATTATAATAGGTTACAGCTGGTTTTTGAATAAAAGATGTATAATAAAATATTATATATCTTTATTAAATTAGAAACAACCTTACGTATACAATTAATTTCTACAATAATTACATTACCGACTTACTTCAACCTCGCAAAATTATTAATTTCAAAAAGAATCCAAAATAGGCCTACATTTTAGAGATGGCTTATTAAAAAGGGAATATGAAGGGACTTATAGGTGACGCTGTGACTTTTCTCTTTTAGTGCGAAATAATTTAACCCATGGACGAGCGGAGACTTTGCGAAGCGGTTTAACTGCCAAACAGAAATCAATCTTACGAGTCTAAAAAGTGCATGATACCAAAGACAGCACTGCTATATCCACTTTGATGCACTCTCGGTTGAGTTTATTTTTATTTTCAACAATATTTGAACTGACAGAGTTGAATCTCGTATGACAGTTAAAACCGCGTTCGCCAGTACTTGATGTCCCATATCAACTCGACCATAGCACACGTTCCTTATTCAATCTATTGGTCTTTCATTAACACACGCAGGCCGCATACCATTCCCGCACTATCTATCTCTTTCTTTCAACATAAAAATCAACTAGCCATCTATAAGTACAGGAGTGACAGAGAGCGATGGCAAACTATACAACATTCATAGCTATTATCCTCCGAAAAATATCTATATCACTTTATATATTCTACTCTCTCTTCTATTATCACAGTACATAGCTTCAACGGTGATATTTTCTAAACGAACATTTTTTTTGGATTAATTTAATGAAAAAGCAGGAAATTTTAAGCCAATAAAATTATTTAAATACAGTAATTAACATGAGAAAAACAAATTAAAACATTATACAGACATTTTTAAGTAGGTCTTTATGTTTTCTTTTAATAAAGTTCTTATTTGTTTGATTTAAACTGTATCTAAGTATATTTCCATAAAGAATTCGAATATTCAAATTTTGGAAAAGAAAACTACACGTACTAAGTCCAAATTCCACTGCAACCCCACTTTCACTTAAAAAACAACTTAAAATTCACAAAACTTAAGGTAAATGCTCCAACCAGCCCGCGAAATTCAAAATTTCTTGGTTTTTTGCAATTTGCAGACCAGTGCCTAGGAATAAAAAAAAAACAGAAAAAGTCATTCCTAGAGCTTTATGAACTTAGAGCGTTGTATTGATGATTTTGATGATTATAATTCTGTAACTACATATGTCTTACAGCCGCGAATAATATTTTAATCAACATACAACCTAGCACTGGCCTGCAAATTGCTAAAAACGTAAGAAAATTTTAATTTCGCGGGCTGGTTGGAGCATTCACCTTAAGTAGATACTTAATCTGGCGGCATTATCTGGAATTATTCATTCAAGTACATATGGATAATAAAGTGGGTACTTAAACTTAAATCATGTTAGATTCACATTAGCGTCGGAGTGTTACGTAACCCACACACGCGGCTGGCCGGTACACGAACCGGTTCAAGCCTATATTCGTGACAATCTTACTATGATAGGCGCCAGATAAATGAGTAATAATGGTCAGTGACCCACATACATTTATTGAATTCCATCAAAAACAGAAATAATAAAGCTGTCCTGAATCCAATTCTATCGTGATTCTTTACGATCTCTAGTAATAAAAAACGGTTCGTAATTTATTTTCCGATATCTACGAAGGGATATTAGGGAAAGGTCAATGTACTTTATTGCAAGTTTATCTGGCGCCTACCATAGTAAAGCAATTTTGTTTCTTACTGCCATATCTGACTTTTTAGATTGTCACGAATATAAGTAATGTCACAACAAGATTTGTAGCCAATCAAAAGCGTCACAAGGCGCCAGGATGCGATACAATACAACAATGTCACTCTGGCTTATCGCCGCTCAAGTTGGTACCCTATGAGGCCCGCATGTACTCCAAACCACTAAATACGTTTAGCCAACCAATTTTAATAAACATCGTTATGTTTCAATCAATCGTTTAAGATGACAAAAACAGAATGGTAACTACTTAAAACATGTTAGGTACCTACCTAAGTGTGCATGCATTAGTGATTTGGAAATAGTACAAGCGGGCTTTAAATACTCAAATTTTTTTTAATAATTCGGTTGAAATGTACTCTTCTTACTAGTCCTTGATTTTTGACAAACTTGAGTAGTTCAATATGTTTAAAGTTGCGACTGACTGAGTGTCCTTGGGGAGTACTAAAGGGATCCTATTTTTTCTCGATCCTATAGGAATTTCAGGAAATTCTCTCTTAGTGTTCCCCTACACTTCTTAAGGATCCTACAGGCCAAATTTCAGCTAAAGTCCAGTCGCGGAGCAGGAAGAATTTCGTACAATGACCTCTTTACCTACAGTGGTCACAAACATTTTTGTATTAAGTGCGGTTTACATTAAATATTTGAAGGAGAAAGTACCAACTTAGGAAATAAAAAAGTATTATTATCATATAAATTATGTATTTAGATTTTATAAGTTACAAAAATCGAGTTACAATTACTAATATGGCAAAAATGAAAATTCAAAAATCAGAATCCGATTCCTCTGTATCGGAGTTACTGCTTTCCGAAGACGTCTCGTCTATCACATTTATTACAAAAGAATCAACAGTTTTATCTGCATTATCATCTAGTCCAACTAATTTCGATTCCTCTTTTTTTACGTGACATACACATGAAAACAAGAACAAACCTTACACAGTCAGGTAAAAGGTTTACAATCCCTGATGACGGCGGCCATTGCATCTGTGCGAGCGAGACTCATTCTATTTACGCGGGAGTGACAGAGACAGGTAATAACAGGTCAAAGAACGAAATTCTTCCTGCTTCGCGGCCGGACTTTACCTACGACTAGTAGTTTTGGCTGTGCGTTGTCTGTCAGTCAGTCACATAGTAACGGAAGAATTTTATGTATTAGGATATTAGTTTTATATATCAGGATAGGATTACCAGTCACTCTCTATTTATTATTAAAAAAATTGAAATGTATGAAGGGGCTGGTAATCAATATTGCACTGAACATAATAATATGAAAAGCTAAAGCTAATGTGCAATGAATGTAGAAATAAATCAAATCTGATTACCGTTTGTAAAAGGAATAGGGAATATGCATGCGATTTTTTTATTTGCAAAATAAAATATTTATTAGCTCTAGTAAACAATCATGAAATTATTTTTTTAAATACCTTCATCATTTATTAAGTTATAAAGCTTCAAAGACTACAGTTAGAAAGAGAAGTCCGATACGTACTGTGACGTCAAATTACACGATGACTATACAGCTGCCATAGAAAACAGCGTTTAAGCGAGAGGGACAGATATATTTGTTTAAAATAATTGTATCTCGTTCGTTTTTCGAGCAATTTAGATTCTAATTTCACAGTTAGTATTATATTTTCGAATACTTTTAGATAAACTGTTCAGATCGTAAATACTTTTTTAATGCATATTCCCTATTATCGTCAAATCATGTTTCTTTGGCAATAACTTCTGTCTACTAACAGTTATTATCGTTACCTTTAATCAGTAACCAACTGAAGGGAATGCTGTTAAAATGCAATTAGATTTAATCTTTTTCTAGTTACCAAGAACATAACCAATTAATTATATTTATATGTTAATGAGAAATATAGATTTAGTAGTAGACATAGTACATAACATAACATCAGACCTGTGCCCCAAGGGTTGGGTATTATTCGACGAAATTGGGTTGGTCAAGAATACAGTATTCATTTGAACTTACAAAGAAATGCTCTAATAGAAGATTTCTCTTGCACTTCATGTGTTCAGGTATAAAAAGCACATAATTATTGCAACATTAAGTAGTCGAAGATTATCGTCAAGTTTTTAGGATAATAGAGAGGAGAGATCACATAACATCACGCCTGTTTTGACGAAGGGCTAGGCAGTAAGCAGTGGGTACGCCACTGCCTCCCATTCGAATTCTTATTTTCCTTTCTTCTTTAACCCACCCACATTTTGTCAGTTATGTTGTAAGTATCAGAAAAATAACTATCATTTAGTAAAACTTAAATAACTTTTTCATATAAAAATACCAGTTATAATACTTATTTAAAATGTAAGTACTATTTTCATTTTGATATTAAAAAATATAAGTAAAGATGGCACTTTAAAAAATAATCAATTTTCATTTAACAATTTTAATTTGAATCTAATATGTTCTCCAAGTAAAACAAAAAAATATTAAAAATATAAAAAAATAACTGTATCCTTCATAAACAAAATTAACTAATATAAATTATAAACTAGAATCCCAAAATCAGATTAATTATGTAAGTAAATAACAAAATACACGAGATTTTTAATCAGTTTCAAATAAATAATAATTATGCAATATTATAATATACTTAAATGTATACTTATTTAAGATAAATATAAATTATAATCAGACATCAAGCCTTTATTTAAAGTAGAACTAAAAATGAAATTGCAATTGTTGGAATACACTGTGAACATCAAAAGCAAACAGAAATATATTACAAAACACCTTATCTAATTTTCTTACATTAATTTTAAAGCAGATATATTTCCAAGAATATGACTTTAAGCATACTTCTATATGAATTACTTAAAGAAATTCGCTTCATATCTATTTAATACCAAATAACATAAGGGAAGACAGAGAGAAATACCAGTTTTGTTAAGGAACATCCTGACCTTACTATTTCAATAATAATATAGCTTTGAAAGTGTGAGGTCAACGGATTAGAACCGCTATTTAGGAAATGCATTGACTGTGAAATTATAACGACATACCTTTCACAAGTTTGCAGAATCATTAAACAATTTCGACACTGTCGGTCATCAGTCGATTCAAGGTTGTACGCAATAATGTCATTTTTTTATCAGTAAACTATTTACCACCTTCAACCCATTCAAATAAAACCTTATTTCTCGTTTCCATAAGAGTTAGTTTCGTCGATAAATGCAGTAAAAAAATAATAATTCGTATTTGGATTCGTTTGAACTCGCTTCGATCGCTTTCTCAGTGTTTGTCCAAAACACATGTTCCAGATAACATTACGTGAATGCTTGTGAAGGTCGCTACACCATATTACATAAGTACTAACGGTCATAATGAAATGCTACATTTACATTGCGTGTTTGAAAGGAATTGTGAAATATTCATCTCCTACAATAAAATTAGTGGTGCAGTCATTTGGAGGATATGTTTTCTTAACGGCATCATTCTGAACATTCTAATTTGTTCTTCGTGCGCAGTAGTTTATACGTAAATTTTGCACTGGGTGTGTTTAATATTTGAATACACAAACTAAAGCTTACTAAAATAAGTACATTTTAGTAATACCGCACAGTCATGACTGCTATTTAAAACCTATTAAATGACATCACAATGCCGCCGTTAGGTTATCAAAAATATGATATCTCTTAATTTAAAGTTGAAGCAATATCAAATTAAAATAAAACTAGTATTAAGAAACTACGATATTAGTTTATCAACAACCTAACAGCGGTTTTATGAGAAACGAACTTAGTAAATATTTCCAACATCAATTCAGAATATGGCGGATAATATGCGACTCGCGCGTTTCAACTTTTGTTTCATACAATAAACAAATACAAGATAGGAATTATAATATAGACTTACTGCCGTTACTGCTCCAATTAATTAATGTATCAGAATTTCCATCTTCGATATCTAAGAGTAGATTGTCTCTATCATTGTCTGTGCTGTCTTTGGGAAAGACTATGTCCTCATCATTTGTTTGTAAGTTGACATAGGACAGTGACTTCTTCTTCTGTTCTAGGTCGAAGATCTCCAAGTCTTCGTCCTCATCTTCATCAGACTCCATGGTGAGTGGAACTCGGGACAGTTCCATGTTGTCCCTTCTGTCTTCTGATTGGAGGACCCCGTAGCGGAACTGGTTTGCGTCAATTGTGGTGTGCGCTCCCCCTGAATCGTTGTTCTTGCTTTTTCTCCTGGAATTAAAGAAAAGGTGGATGTTAGTTCATGGTTTAAATTGCCATTCTTGTTTTTAATCCTCCAGTTTCGAATGAAAATTGTCGCAAAAGTAGTGTGTTAAATTGTCAAGTCTAAGACAAGCTGCTGTAAATGGTTGTTTTTCAATTAGTTCAACCAATTACCTACAGCAGTTTATTCACGCTTGACAATTGGTCAAGATATTTGCTAAAATTTCGTCCGAGTGACTTCGGAGTAGGTACCTATGTGTATTTAATAACGTACACGACACGCGTTAAACGCAAAATAGTTATTTATGAAACAAGAGCGGTAAGTTGGTCTTTACAAACGAGTAGACAAATGTAAGCAGCGGTAGTAGACAAATGTAAGCCCGAGACGAAGTCGAGGGTTTACCATAGTCACGACTTTGTAAAGACCAATATCCGCTCGTGTGTCATACAACGTTTTCCGACACATTATATGATTAATAAATAATTAAACAAACTTGTTCATTTTCTATTAAAAATTATTGTTAATCATTAAATAGCGTTCTCGCGATTTTGGCGGCAAGAGACCATTTTCATTGCAGATATCAGGTGGAGTAGCTTCCATATTTAAATCTGATTCCTCGCTTGAACACATATTCTAATTATTAATAAAAGTCGCAACTATCTTTGACGTCTCTAATTGAAAATGGCGCGAATTTGCAAATGGGGAAACGTGTGCGTTTTTAAAATAAGAACGCGCTTCCTTTTGCGTATGCGTCTGCGTGAAACATTTTAGTAGAATTATATATTGTAAATTGTATATATATTGTAGGTACCAATCGGATTTTTTTGACAAAATCATTTATTTAATAAGTAACATTTTTAAATTGTCTCCTTGAGCCCTTTATATTGATAGCCCACCACACGATAGGTTAAAAAATTAAAGCTGAAGTCATTAAAATGGCACCGAAGCTCAGATATTTAAATTTTTATATACCTATCCAGTATCATTCTCACTATTTAGACGAATCTAACGACAACTAACCTTTCAAGCTAAAATCTATCAAGACACAGGGTTAGGCTACAGTGTGCCAAAGAAATATGACATCATACATACCTACACTCGAAAAAAAACATAAGTGTAACAGTCGGGTCTCATTTTTTCTTCAATATTACAGTGCGACAAACCTTCTGAGCAAAAAGATCTTCGCAAAAAAAAACACGTATGGAACGCTTCCGGAACGGACGCAGACGGAAGCATTTTGGCTGACGGGTGCAGACGGATTGAATTCTTATAATTACATTGTTTATGGAAATTTAAAAAAATACCGTAAAGAATACGCACGGCGCCATACTTCGGAGCGTGCGGTAAAGTAGGTACTTAGGTGAGAGTACCTACTTTACCGCATGCTCCATTGTATGGTCCGTAATTTTGAACTTTCGAACAATGTATACAGGCTTCGTAAATGCATTTTATGAGCAAATGTGTCGAAAACGCTTTTATCATTGCAGTAGTAGATTAAGGGTGCCTGTCCATTACAGCGGAGCGAGGCAGCGGAGCGGAGAAACGAAGAAATATTAACCAATCGTGTCAGTTAAAATGTCAGTGACTCCCGTGGTGCCGAGATTTTATGCAATTTCTTGGTTAAAATTTCTCAGTTTCTCCGCGCCGCTGCCTCACCGCCGCGCGGTAATGGACAGGCACTCTTAAACTTGATTATTTTTAACGGCAATTCCTCCATTGAATGTTCCATCTTATTCCATGGAAGAAGATACAAAAGTTTAATGAGTGCATTAACCGAGTGGTCCTACTCAACTCCAACTCTCAATTGATTACAGCATAACATGTTACTGCTCGTAAATTTCCTCTCGCAATTAAAGACAATTAACCTGACCGATAAGTGATAACACTGGCTGAATCAACGCTTGTATCAGTTCAAGTGTTAAGTTTTAACACAGGTAAATGACACTGGATTTATAAACATAGTGGTGAAACAAGTCATGTTTGATTTTTGGAGCTAACAAGGAATTGAAGATCTTAAACTGCTGGACATAATCCAGTCCTGTGCGTCACGCATCCATCGGATTCCCGCGGCTGCCACCTAGTCATTGATCTCTCATCTTGTGGGAGACCTTCCGTAAGCTTTATTGAAAAAAATGTGTCATACAGGGTCAGTGTACTCAATTATGATCAACTTTTACTATAGGAACAAAACAGAAATGAAATCGGGAATAAAAATATCGAGTCCCCCAAACTTTTACGTGCGCGTAACTCGACAAAATTTACTGAACAACTTTCGCGATTTTGGGGTTGGCCCCAGAGCAAAAAAAAAACATAATGATGAGTACAATGGCCTTTAATTGGTATTGCGTTTATTCTGTAACACGTAGGTATAATCATATTCTTGTATTATCCACTGTTTCCACATCCAGATTTTGTAATATATTTGTGAACCGAGACTCATCCTAGTCAATAATGTGAGTTTTAAACACTACTGGAAAAATCCATGTGTACTGCAGCTGTGAGAGGCCTACTTACAGTACCGGGTCAACAGCTACCAATAGAAAGGCTTTGCTTATTCTATTTATTTTCATCATCATTCAGTAAACATTTCTTTTGTTTACTTAGCTCGTCTAAAACAATACTGCCTCTCAATAAACAATCGACGCGTTTTAACATTTCTAAACCGATTATAAACTACCTTGAGTTTAAATCTAGCCAGAATAATTTATCTGCCAGCTTGCATAATGTAAAGTTCCCTTCGGCAGACAATATAAACAATATAGCTCCTTTTTTTAAGGATCCAGTAACTCCTTCCGCTATGGGGGGAGTGGAAGGGAGAGTCAGACTCTTACTGATTATACACATCCGTGTTGCTCCTAATGCCTTTGCGTTCCAGGGCCGCGTGACTTTCGAACAAAATCGGCAACCCTAGCAGAACAATTCACCCCTGCTTACCTACGTTACAAAAAAAGGATATATATGTCGCAGTGAGATAGATAAAGCCGTAATATAGTTATATCCCTAGGGATACAATTATATACCGTCACATTCGAAAAAGCGATTCTTTACTATCTCACTAGGAATATAGTTATAAAACCGTCGAAGTTTAGTGATATACTTATATTACTAGATTAAGTTTAGTGAAATAGCTTTCGGAGTGTGCGGCGCAGTGCTTGGTGGCCAAGGTTATCTAAAATGTTCCTCTATAAAATCGAATATACAGTGTTCTACTAAAAGATGTGCCTGTAAGAAGCATTCAGTGCTATGTAATTCTAGATGTCATGATTCCTCTTCTAGTCTGAACAAAAATTAAAAAATACTTTTAAAGAAACCAAGATCTCAACTTGTTGATAAGAAATAAAGATAACTCAAAACTGTTTGGCTTTAAAAGATTTTTAATGTTTGCTTAGTTTTAATTGTATTGTTAATGTTGAAATTCCAAAAAAATATGATCGTTTTAATTATAATTAAGAACTTTAATACGTGTTAATATCACAAAGTATTGTAACTGCAGGATACATAAAGTTGATTTATTAATAAAGATAAAACCAATAAAATTTTGTTTTATTTAATTATATACCGGGTGTTTTTGACAGCCCTCCACAAAAACACAGGATTGATTCAGCTCCTTATTCTGAATCATATCCCACTGGAAATTTTCTCGGGAAAAAATAAAATATTGTCGTTTTTTTCTGCTGATATTCCTTTATTTCAATGTAAAATTACATTCTCTGTATGCAACACTCCATTTATGTTAACAAAACAGCTGATTTAAAAAAAAACAGCAATGGATGTCTACGTGCGTTTTGCCACGGTAACGATACATTGCGTGTGAGGTAATAAAACCAATCTGGTTTTTTGGATTCCCTTAATGTTCCTGAAACAATTTTATGTACCGGTCATCTTAATATGATGTACTGAAGCCTCCCTATCAGTTTGCGGAGGGCTGTCAAAAACACCCGATATATTATGGTAGATTTCTATTTCACTAAGCTTAATCAAGTAATGGGTCTATCTCAAAACGGTGGCACACTTTTGAAAATTTTTCAATTTTTCAAAAAATGATTGAGAATAAATAAGCTATAATATACTACAATATGATGACAATATGATACAATATGACTTTTTTGAGACAAACCCTAATATATTTATAACACTGAACTTAATCTAGTAATATAAGTATATCACTACTTAAACTTCGACGGTTTTATAAACTAAATTCCAAGATAGTAAAGAATCGCTTTCGTATAACTATGTTACGTTATATAATTATATCCCTAGGGATATAACTATATTACGGCTTTATCTATCTTACTGCGACATTTAAACTAAAATAGGGAATATGCACGCGATTTTTTAATTTTCAAAATAAAATAGGGCCCTAGTAAACAATAATGAAATTATTTTTTAAATACCTTTATCATTTATGAAGTTATAAACCTTCAAAGACTACAGTTAGAAAGAGAAGTCCGATACGAACTGTGACGTCAAATTACACGACGACTATACAGCTGCCATAGAAAACAGCGTTTTCGCGAGAAGGACAGATATATTTGTTTAAAATAATTGTATCTAGTTCGCTTTTCGAGCAATTTAGATTCTAATTTCACTGTTATATTATATTTTCGAATACTTTTAGAGAAACTGTTCAGATCATAAATACTTTTTTCATGCATATTCCCTATTGTGTAACTCTGCACTCATTCAGGAAAACGTGACTTTGTGAGTAACATAGGTACTGTTCCTTATCATGAAATGAATTTTTGCAATTCCCATGACGCGGGACGTAAACAGTAATAAAATATTATTAATGGCCTCAGCAAATACTGAAGAAAATGACATCATTCATGATTTATTGCAAATAATTTTATCATTAATGTTTGCTATAATAAGTAATAACAACTTAAACGATACTGATTTTCAAAGAGAACATACAGTCTAGTCAATCATACTAAACTAGCTTTTGAGACCGCGACTTCATACGCGCGCGCGTTTATCCAGTTTTTTTCCGTTCCCGTAGGATCTTAAGGAAATCCTCTTTTGTGCTCCCCTACATTCCCCAAGGAACCTACAATTTCAGCTTTCTACGACCAGTAGTTTGAGCTATACATTGTATAATAGTCACTTAGTAACCGACCCCGAAAACGCGAAAAAAACTGGTCAGCTGTTTTTTCCCCCTTCATAATGATCAGTATAATGACCCCTTACGAGGTTTTGCGTTTATTCTGCTACACTTTGTATTTAATTATTGATTAATGATGCGACAGTTATAACTCTGTAAAAAAGTGATTTGATTTCGATAAATAATAATAATAATATCCTTGGACATTTCACACAACGCCATAAAGTCCCAAGCTAAGCAACCTAATGCTTGTATTATGGTAACGATATGGCTGATAAACTACATATATACATTTTTTTTTTTTTTTGTAAATACTTACATATTATAGATAGAAAAACACCCAGACTCGGAACAAATACTTGTAGGTCGTACAAATATTTGTTCCGTGCGGGAATCGAACCCGCGACATGCTGCGCAGAAGTCAATCGCTCAACCACTGCGCCAACCGTGTCGTCAAAAATAAATAAATAAAATAAAGACATCTTGATTTGAAAACTATGGATAAGGATATAGTATCTACACTTTAATCACGGTAGTTCCCTCGAGGTAATTTCGAGTTTCACGTGGGCAAAGTATCTGGCAGAATCTACCAATCAATAAATACTATTAAGGTATAATCATGTTTGTATGACAGCAATCTTTCTCATAGCATTAACTGATAAAATATCTTGTTAATAGATTAAATAAACGGAAATAATGTTACTAAAACCTAATAATCTACAAAGATACGAGGGGATTTTAAGTGTTGTTTTTTGCTAAGGAAATATGAGCCATGCTTGCTTTTCTACACTGTGCCCCAGACGAAAATGGACTGGCGCGAACTTGCAAACACAGTGGTCTTATGTGTAGATGACTCACTTATTTCATTTGCAGAACTGTAACGTCCAAACAAATCATCTGCAAAATTGTATTTTCGGTACAGTAAACAAACTTCTTGTATACTCGAAATGAAAACGTAGCCAGGGCAAATAAGAGAAACATTCGTTCTTTATTAGCGAGAGCATTCAGTTGTAATTTTTTATGTTGGTTGCCTCATAAACTCCGTCAGTTATGAACTGATTTCAAAAATTCTTGTTCTATCTGAAAGGGTATTCTCGATTGGTCTCATTTAAATTTTATAATAATCGGTTAGAAAGTTTGGCTTTTAAATCGACATTATGTACTGGAATTCGTTTACTTGGATGATGGTTTTTTTGTCATCCAAGTAAACTAAATTGCATTATATAATATAATTTGCTTTTCTGCGATTTCGCAGTGCTGTTGATAGGTTTACCACTAAAAAGAGAAAAATAAAAAACTTAAAAAAAAAAATCCAACCGACTTCCAAATAAAAAAACTCACAAAAAAGTAAAAAATAATCCCCAAGTGACCCCAGTACTCAAAATTTATTCATTTACGTGTAGCGTCTGTGTTTGGATCACCGAATTTTTATAATATGTGTACCAAATTTCAACAGAATCGGTCTTGAAAATCCGGAGAAAATTGGCTGTGACAGACGGACGGACAGACAGACACCTGAGTGACCTATAAGGGTTCCGTTTGCAAAATAAATGCTATTCTACGGATTTTCGGAACCCTAAATACTTAAAAAAAATTACTTGACGAAATACAAGTATGTACCTACCTGTAAAATATGAAGTACGCAACTGCCAGCAGTGCAAATCCACCAAAAACGATGAACCCTCTTTTCAGTACTCCAGGACTTTTCAGGTCAATCTGTTTCACAGGTTTCACAGGAAGTGTTGTGTTGGTTTTGGTTTTGTTTTCGTTGACAGTTTTACTGGTAGTGACTGTTGCGTTGCCTGAAATTGCAGATTAAAATAAATTAATATTATGAAAATGTATGTTAACACTGCACAACCTTATATTCGGATGAAGGTTGGACCATGAGTAGACGTGCATAGCCGGGACTGGGACATAGGTAGGTAGGAATATAAAAATTACTATCTCTTTTTTTAACAGACTTCTAAAAAGGAGGAGGTTCTCAATTCGGTTCCTTATTTTATTTTATTTTTATGTTTGTTACCTCATAACTCCGACAATTATGAGCCGATTTGAAAAATTCTTGTTTTATCTGAAAGGATATACTTGCAGATTGGTCCCATTTAAATCATATCAAAATCGGTTACGAACTTTGGATTTTAAATCGAAATACTTGGAATTTGACTATTTAGATGATTCTTTGATAATAGAAATTGCGTATTTTGCTTTTCTGCGATTTTGCAGTGGTGTTGTTAAGTGTGGGGCACCACTAAAAAGTGAAAAATAAAAAACTTTTTACAAAAAAATACAACCGACTTCCAATAAAAAAAAACTACAAAGTAAAAAATAACTTTAAGGAAGTCGGTGTCAAAATACGAAGTAACAAAAACACCGACTTCCGGAATTAAAGTTATTTTTTACTTTGTAGTTTTTTTTTATTGGAAGTCGGTTGTATTTTACAAAAACAATATAACCGACTCCCAAAACAAAAACACTACAAAGTAAAAAATAACTTTAATTTCGGAAGTCGGTGTCAAAATACGAAGAAACTAACAAAAACACCGACTTCCGAAATTAAAGTTGTTATTTTCTTTGTAGTGTTTTTTTTAAATTTAAAAGTCGCTCGGTTGTATTTTTTTTTTTCAAAGTTTTTCTCTTACACTTTTACCAAAAGAGAAGAATTTCCAACCACCATTTTAGATCGAAGTACCGATCTGTTTTTAGGGTTCCGTAACGAATTGACAAAGGTTTACCAACGTCCGTCTAACTGTCAGCGGGCTGAATCTCAAAAACTGTAATAGGTAAACGGTTGAAATTTTCATAGATAGTGTATTTCTATAGCAGCTATAACAACGAATAAAAATTAAACTAAATGAAAAATAAGGGGGTCGGTTTCGGTTTGTGGTATATTTACCTATAGAACCTTTCGTGTGCGGAGTCGGTACTCGCACTTGACTAGTCCATTTTTTTCATTTTCAAGATCTTAATGAAATACCGTAACAAATAAACACTTCTCCGTGATAGAAGCATTACAAAAATTGCTATAACTGTATTAAAGCATCTGATTTACAAATATACATTGTAAATTCACAGGTCAGTGACCACTTTCCACTTCAAACGCCTTTGCATAATAGACCCACTATATAGAAATGTTACAGACATGTGCAATAGCTTCACAGAGTATTAATATTAAAGTAATTATGGCATTTTAAGTGTCAGTCCATAAAGCAATGAACATAACAAGGTCAGGTAAGTTGATGCAATTCAATGCTTATTTTAACCTTTAAAGGCATCTTTTGTATGACAATGTTTGTAAATACCTACCTCATAAAATATATATATATATATATTTAAATTAAATTAGCTCATACGCGTTTGAATACCCATGGCCTACAGGAACCCAGTATTTCAACAGAACAGGTCCTCCGATTAACGGTGTTCATAGAGGATGGGTACGAGGCTAATAAAGTGTCTGGTGTCGCATTTGTTAACCTCTCGGCAGCTTACAACAACATAGACATCAAAAACTACTTGACAAAGTACACATCATGACAAATAATCAGGGCTTTTTGCGTATTTTGTGCTAACTCCTGCATAACTGCAGCTTCCAGGTATGCTTCTAGTCCATTAAGAGTAGATTCCATCGGCAAAAGAACAGTCTCCCACAGGGCAGTGTGTTGGCGCCAAAACTTTTTCACATCTACACGAATGACTAACTTAATAGCACCCAACACTCAGAGCGACTACTGTTCGCGGATTACTTGGCCGTAGCGACTCGAGCAGCAACTTACACCGACGTGGAGCATTACCAACGTCACTCGATTTACTGGGCGTCTGGGCGATTATTATGACCGCAATGCTCTACGGCCGAACCCGTCCAAGACACAGTCATGCGCCTTTCATCACACACGCGTACTAAAAGACCAGGAAACTGATTTCCAGCATCCCCTCGACAGGAAGCCCACTGCAAACACAACTTGGGGAAATCGGGTTTCATAGACTCCTTGAATATACATGTGAGTGCGGAGCTCCTGTTCAGAACATGAACCTCATGAGGCACTCTAACATGTTAGAGTGATGCCCCCCAACAGAGTGCCCTTACATCTGTACTTTGGGGGATTTAATGAATGCCACTTGCCACCGATGCTGCAATTAACATAGCCAAGTACTGGGCCCAAATGATCTAATTCTAGGGAGTTGAAGAGCAACTAGAAAAGAAGAAGCCTATACTCACACAGCCAGTGAAAGTAGGCATTACAGATATTGCATATAAAATATACATTTTTTAATGCATCATCAAAATATTAACTTAGCAAGGAACATAAGATACATTCCATTAATTTTGCAAATACCTAATATTTATTTTTTGTTGAAAGTTATATTTGTGGATGTTAATCTATATAAAACTGTTTTTAAATTACTTAGCTCTAATAAAAATGTGCTAAAATGAAAAATACAGTGTAAATCATTGTATCTATGAGGAATAAGGTGTTAATTTGCTTAGCATGTACAGACTCAGTCATGACTCAGTCATGTGAACGTCAGAGGTTACAGTTTTGTATCAAATACCCATATTATGTGATTTAACCACAACTTGTAGTCTTGCAACACTAGTAATGTGAATTTCAATAAAGGAGATTATAATGAAATCACTATTTTTGTAATTAATAGATAGTTAAAACATTAGAATATAATGTGATATAGAAATGCTACTAATATTATAAATGCGAAAGTTTGTTACGATGGATAGATGGAAGTTTGTTACTCTTTAATGTCAGACTGCCTAAAAGGATCTTCACGAAAATTGACAGAGGTAGATTATAGTCTGGAATAACACATAAGATACCGCGTGTATCTGACATCGACGCACAAACGATTTCCATGGGTCCAGGGCATGATTCTGGACACCCCAGTGTTGGAATTTTTCGTCGGTTCTTTTCTGATTTTTTTTTAAGAGTACTACAAAGTATCCGCTCAGCTGAGCTGATATTATTTGTGGCTTTATTCAGATTGCTCTTTTTAGTGAAAGTAGTTATTTAATTATTTTTTGATTAAAAATCTCATTGGGTTAGGTCAGAATAACGATTATGAGCAGTCTAAAGTAAAAAAAAAACCTTGAAAAAAATAAAAAAATGAGAAAAAAGCCGACGAAAAATTCTAAGTCTAGGGTGTCCAGAATCATGCCCCGGACCCATGGAAATCGTTTGTGCGTCGATGTCAGATACACGCGGTATATATATCCTGGGAATATGATCCCTGGGGATCACGAAGCTGCTGGGAGAAGCTAGTTTTTTAAGTGAAAACTTCTTTAGCAGTGTTGAGCACTTTTCTTGGAATGGGTATAAAATGTTAAATTTGCGTCGGGACACGTCACCTGATCGAAAATTCGTAAGAAGGATGATTCAAAAATGCGCAAAGTTAGTTAGTTTGTGTTCAAGTTTTCACTTCTGCTAGCACTCCCAGAGTGCAACCCCTTGTTTTTTTTTTATAAAAAGAAACATCCTTGATAGAGCAGCTGTAAATATTTATTATTTTCATAATGTTTTTACACTTTACTACTAAATCAGTCAGCTACTCCAAGTAAAGTACTGGTAGGTATTCAGCTGTTTCTGGTAAGATGAGCTGAGCTGACCCTTAGAAAAGGCTAAGCTTTATATAAAAATAATCTGCAACACAATACATCATAGATGAGGTCAGTTTTATAAATAGCTACACCAATTATTATTATTCTAAAGCCATAAAAATACATCCATACTTTTACTACAAGTACAATGGACAATATTGTGGGTAGTTTTTCTTTTTGTCATTTTTCTGTGTTGTAACTTAAACATGACAAATATTTTATTTAACTAATTTTGACATTTATAATTTTTAAGATTTGATTTTATGATACGACGGTAGAATATGGAGGACTTTATTATGTAAAAAAGAACATCTATGTACCAAATACCCATGTTTGAAATAAATGGTCAGTGGGTCGTCTTAGGGGCGGATAAATAAATGATTGATTGATATTTGATCTTAGGAATAACATAAATTGGAGCACAAGAACAAAGGGAATTCACCTTTAACATTATGAGTACAGCTAGGTTTTTTATTGAAATTCAAACCTTATGTATTTTAATAGGTAACATGATGTTTTAAAGATTGGGGATTCCTTTGTTCACCTAGAGTTAATCATTTTCATGGGAATCCCTATAAGCATACCATTCAAATGATTTGACCACTGTTGACTGCATTCTGCAATCATTTTATTTTGATGTTACTACTGCTTGACACATAAAATATCAGTTTTTTCATTTTAGTATTTCATACTCGAACCGTAACCAACAGAACCCTATTACTAAGTCTCCGCTATCCGTACGCCCATCTGTCAGTCTGCTGGCTGTATCTCAATAATCGCTATAGGGACCGTTAGAACTGTGTGAAAATTTGTATGGCAAGTTGTGTTTATAAACCCAGTGACAGGTGTTGTTTAAGTAGACTGTTGTTTATAAAGAAGTTAACTCATTTTCTTCCTGGCCTTAACTCCATAGTCCCTGCGCTCGAATTGTTCGGAAATTAAAATAAATCATAATAACCATAAAAATAAAGTACAAATCAGTTGCATCAGGTGGAACCAATGGTTCCACCACCGTATCTAACCGCTTAAATATGTACCTACATGAGTTGCTTCTTAATTAACTGACTTAAAAAAGGAGGTTCTCAGTTTGACCCATACTTTTTAATCTTTTCAGAAGACTGTAGATTTAGAGCCATATGGAGTGTAGGTAGATTTTAACGGTTTCAGAATTGTACATTGGCATGGGTATCTCTCTCCATGACTTAATGGTTTGCTGGAAGAAAAGTTGGTTTTTATGCATGAAGTTTATTATAACTGTAAGTAGTAGTTTTGCTGTAAAATAATGAATTAAAACACTGTTCATTCTGTTATCTCATTAGTTTTGCTAACTGATGTCCCAAACTTCTGCCTATAGTATCTCCTCTATCTTTGTCATTTTAAAAGTAATTAAATAAATAAATATAAAATAAATAACAGACAGTTTGTTCAATAATCTTTTGCAAAAAGCTTTTGATTAAATTAGACATACGGTAGGTTTATGAATTGGCAGCCATAAATGGAGATGTCTACACATTACAAATTCAGACTAACCTAACCAAGCATTTAATCAATGAGGAAACTGTATGATTTGATAAGACAAACTTCAACAGGAAAACATTGGGTTGAATTGTGTAATAACAGGATTTCATTGTGTAATCTTACCACCAGATATCGATGTCGGCGGCACGGTCTCAGTACTGTTCTTCGGGGCATTCTTGATTTCAGCCGAAGGAGTGGTGTTCACAGCTCCTGACGGCGGGTTCTTATCGACGGAAGGAAGTATATTCGACCCACCCTCGCTTTGCAGAACCTCACTAGCCTCGGCTTGCCTCCTCAACCTCAACAACTTGGCAGCATTGTGTACAGAAGGCCAAAGCGAAAACCTTCTGTTGAACTCAGCAACACGATCCCCATCACTAACAAACACTGTCGTCCTCACACAGTTCAAACACACCAACAACAGAACACAGCGTATGAGCATGGTACACTCTTTCCCTGTTCCTTCACAATAAACTGATACCACTGTTTTACTAATTGAGATGAATCACTCCCTCATAATTATAATTTAAACTTGTGGACAGTTTCCAATAGATTCGCAACGCATCAGGTTGATTGATGTAACAAACAAAACTGTCAGTCAGTTGTAAATGTCAAAGTGACAGAAGACAGAGGCGTGGAAGTTGCAACTGGAAAATATGCTATTGTTGTGTTTGAGGCGATTTATTAGTGTGACAAAATCTATATATATATACATATAATAAAACTGTAGAAAATTGTATTTTGTACATGAAAAAAAATCAAAAAAAAAAAATAGCTAGGGTGTTAAAGAACAACCAATAGAACACATTTCCAGTATTTTTAGAATTTTTGTCTGTTTGTCTGTTTTTCTGCTTGTCTGTTTATTTGTTCGGGCATCACGTCAAATGTGCGAAAGCAATGTAGATAACTTTTATACACAAGGATTGAGCAAAACTTGAAGTAACATTTAGTTTTTGTTTCATTGCAATCGGTTCAGTCTACAAATCAAAAGATATTTGAATTTAAAGTTTTCCAGAAGTAAAATTAGGGTTATGTGCACTTGGTCTCATTACTTCACGTAACTTTTATTCATTCAGTTCATACCTTATAATAAAAAAAATGTAAATTAATCTATATAATATTATAAAGCAGAAGAGTTTGTTTGTTTGGTAGAACGCGCTAATCTCAGGAACTACTGGTCCGATTTCAAAAATTCTTTCAGTGTTAGATAACCTATTTATCGAGGAAGGTTATAGGCTTATACAAAGAGGAGTGGAGCATTAATGGAAAATTTGACGCAGACGAAGTTGCGCGGGTCAGCTAGGATAAAATAAAATCCATACATTTCTAACATAATTTAAGTATAGATTATTTTTATTTATATTCATTTCGTGGACACACTATTATTTTAAATCGCCTTAACAAATAAAACAGTAGAAACCAGAAACCATTTATTCTGTACAAAAAACACCAAAAAACTACCAAAAATCGAGTAGAGGTTTTCAAAAAAAAGCTATAGAACACAAAAAGAGCATTTTTACGTTTTTTTTCTGTCTGTCTGTCTGTCTGTAAGCGATGATCTCCGAAAATACTGAACGGATTTGGTTGAAAATTAGATTCAGCTTATTTCTGAGCAACACAATTATAGGCTTTGTTTCATTCAAACTTTTTTTGTTGTGATTTTTATTCTTTGTAATGTTGGTACTTATAATATTTTTAATTTCTGTTTTAGTGGGTGTGCCATAGGGTATTAACGGTTGAAACAGTTCAAAACTACGGCTATTTGCGGCGGTCGCGAACAGGTTTAAATTAACGTATCAACGTTTTTCGACAAGTTTTGTACAATTTTCAATTAATCGTTCAGTTTATCATAAATCTAGCCTTTTTTTAAACATTCATAGAAATTGTTATCATATCACGCTATATCTTGGAGGATAACCATAACATATTAATAATATCGGCTATTTAGATCAACTGAATTCCTAGACCCGGCGCGGCGGCCGGCGGTACAATGACTGCCTCTCGAGTGAATCGGTGTAAGTTCGAATCCCGGTAATTGAAACGACTTTTTATCATTGTTGAATAATTTCACACTTTTTTAAATGTCCTGCTTTAATATTTTCGTTGGCTGCGACATCATTTGGCTGTATGCTTAAAAATGTGTGGGCGGTGCCAAAGCGCTGTAACGCCGGGTTAGTAGGATAATAAATTAACAGAACCTATTTTCTGTACCATTCTTTTTTGTCCGCACCGCAAAGTACAAAACCAAAGTAGATTAAATCAACTTATTAAGTAATACCTGCAATGCCATCTACTGATCCAAATAGTACCTACTTTCGACAACACGACATAACACCAAAACATATTTTTTAGTTATAGTGGTACATTTAAAACGTTTTAAAAAGATTGTAATACTTTTAAATACCTGAAAAACATATCGTTCTAGATGAACGTAATATTCAAATAAAACGAACTCCTACTAATAATTTCATAGTTCAACTTCATGTTCCATAGATGATGGCGTTATGCATTCGATCTCATTTTCGCGGTGTTAAATTACAATATTCGACAACAGGCGCTCGCTTAGATTAGTGAAGCTTAATACGATAAAGCTGCTCAATAACACCTTCGGGTCTAAAGAGGCCACCACAGCAAAATCATATTTGAATCAAAATATTTTATACTAGCTGACCCGTGCCCACTTCGTTGGGCGGTAAACATTTTAACTTGTGATGAAATTATGAGTGTGGTTCGGTTAGTACTGACTGCTATGATTTATTTCCTGACGGCCAAAAGGAGGGTTTTGCTTTTATTGCATAATAATATATGTATGTAGCTAGGCTAGCGAGCCGCTGCGAGCGCTCAGCGTTAGACTCCCTGTCCCTTGTTGCAGAGACATGCTGCTTTAAATCACTGAGACGCTGTGCACGTTCAGCGCTAGATTCCCGAGCACGGACCTGCGATGTTCTCCAGCTTTGGTTAGCAAGCCGCTGTGAAGCCGCGTGCTTGCGAAATATTTTCACTATTCCTCGAGAGGCTCTTCCGTACGGCGTACTCGAGCTGCTCTTGTCTCATGTCTGAGATGTCTGACGGGAAAGTTGTGATATCCTTTTAGGCATCATAAACAATCGCTGAAACTGTCCGATATCCCAAAAACAGAAATATCACAGCTTCGAACTCGAAGAATGAGAACGAAGTAATATTGTAATTGTGTTTTGAGAAACCGAGCAACCAAAACAATTTTAAAGACCAACAACATTCAACCAACTACGTACAACTCACCTACCAAACGACAAAAGTTAAATAATAACTGGAGAGGGTCATTAATCCGCGGAAAATCTTAACACCACGATTCAGAAAAATGACGTAATTGCACAACGCCGTCTATGGGTAAATTGATAAAACGTCCGTACAAAGAAAAAAAAAAGAAAGAAAAAAGATGAAAGAAAAATAGTTTATTCACGCCAAGCATGACGCATAGGAATCAAAGCATGTTCTAATGCGGTTCGTGAATGAACGGCGCGGGCGGCGTTTTGCGATTTAGTAATTTTATATTATCTTCGAAACTATTCAACCAATTGACATACTGTTTCGGGCAAATCGTATCTCTATGATGTTCTTGTGATCATAATAACATTTTTTTCGATAAGCTTTAATATTTTGTTGTTTAAAAAATCGTCCAAAGATAAGTACGTCGAAAAATACTTTTTTTAACACATAAAAGCTACTATATCTGCTAAAATATAAAAAATAGAAATATGGTGCCGCGGACTTTTTTGTAGAACTATTCTAGGCGGACCAGGTTGCCATACATTGTTTTCAATTATATACAACTGTTAAGGCAGCGCACGCAAATAACTCTGTTGTAAGAGCTATTTTTTTCCGCCTGGATAGACAAAAATTGAGATAGTTCGACTAATATGCATAATATCTTTATAATTTATAGCCTATAGCACTCACGAATAATGTAGCTTTCTACCAGTGAAACAATTTTTAAAATCGGACCAGTAGTTCCTGAGATTACCCCCTACATACAAACTTACAAACTTACAAACATACAAACTTACAAACAAATTTTACCTCTTTATAATATTAGTATAGAAGTATAGATTAACCACGCAACTATCTGTCAAATTTCTTTTCCATCTTTATTGCTAACGCATTAGGTTCAAGGTTGATTTGGAAAATTTGACGGTGATGGGTAGCGTAATGTGCTTTCTGATTCTGCTAAAATGGCCTATTTAGGCCACCTCTACCTACTGTGGAGGATTAAATGATTGCCACTTAAGCTGCAATAAACGTAGCAACCTACTGGGCCAAAACAATATACAGAGTTAATCATCAACTCGGAAAGAAGAAGAAGAATGAATTTCAGGCCTGAAGCCAGGGGTCGTAATTATCATACCGCTATTAGGTGGCGAGGTCCCATCGAAGTGACGCATAAACAGTTGAATTAGTTCCTTTTTAACCGACTTCTTCAAAAAGGAGGAGGTTCTATGTTCGGGTGTATGTATACCGCGTGTATCTGACATCGACGCACAAACGATTTCCATGGGTCCAGGGCATGATACTGGACACCCCAGTGTTGGAATTTTTCATCGGTTCTTTTCTCATTTTTTTCAAGAGTAGGTACCACATAGTATCAGCTCAGCTGAGCTGATATCTATTTGTGGTTTTATTCAGATTGCTCTTTTTAGTGAAATTTTTTATAAGAAATCTCATTGGGTTAGGTCAGAATAACGATTATGAGCAGTCTAAAGTAAAAAAACCCTTGAAAAATATAAAAAAATGAGAAAAAAGCCGACGAAAAATTCTAAGTCTAGGGTGTCCAGAATCATGCCCTGGACCCATGGAAATCGTTTGTGCGTCGATGTCAGATACACGCAGTATTTTTTTGTATGTTCACCGATATCTCCGCCAATTGTGGACCGATTTTATTTTATTTTTTTTGTTTTTAAAAGCATATATTCCCAAGGTGGTAGGTACCTACTATTGTCACCAAGTCAGAAACTGATGATGGGATCCCATGTAAATCGAGAAAAACCCTCAAATTTTATAGACACATAGGTACAATGTTTAACAAAACTTTCGAACGCAATTTAAATATTTGTGTCTGGTAATCAACATCTGAGCTGATGATGGAAGGTATAAGTTAGGATCTGATGATGGGATCCCATGAAAAATGTTTGTTCAGAGATATTTTCGCCAATTTTCAACCGATTTGGATGATTCTTGATTTTGTTTGGGAGAGTATTTTCTCGGACTGGTCTCATTTCAATTTTATGAAAATCTGATGAATAAATTCGGAGACAGGCAACAGAACTCTTCAATGAATGATAGTAAATTAATCGGGATTGATGAAATGGCATGTCTGTTTACTATTTACACCTGAGGGGCTAGCACTAATATTTTGACGTATAGTAACGCTAAGCTTATTTTAGAAGATAGCCTGTGTTCTCCCGTTGCGTCAGCATAAATTCATTTCGTTTGTATACGTGGAACCCACCGATGCAACGATCAATACACATAATATTGAGATAATGTATGTGGGGAAGATGAGGAAACTATTTTCATTAAGACGGCCATGAAATAAATGGTAAACATCTATTTTCATTTACATATTTAATTTCGATTAAATATTGTAAAGGCACACTCGGCTGAAAGTCACACATATTCAACAAACTGTTAAAGTAGCTGAAATAAGTCATCGGCTAATTTGCTCCAGCGTGTTGCTCCGGTCACGCTGTGCTCCTTCCCAGAATCCCGCTTCACCCTTCAGTGTATCATGGGGAACCATAGATCCCTATGCCATGACGCCAGAGACGAACTTGCGAAGAGGTTCCAAGAGAGTAGTGCTGGACCCATACCCACTCCTTCTGATATACCTTTGTCAGTTTCAACTAAGCATCATTAGAAGTAATGGTCACGGCAAAATGGCAAAGTCAAGCCTAGGTATACATGCGACTAACTAAACGACGTATCAACCTAAGTAAAAATACCTTTCGAATAATAATAGGTATCACGGGACATTGCCTTCCATAGACAGCCCAATTTGCAGAGGTTGCTTCGACGGCGAGAAATCAGTCGCCGACTTCCTGGAAATGAGGCCGTTGCTTCCCGACGTAAACAAATCGTGGAACGGTGAGGTCGTAGCGCAAAACCTGTGGATGACCTATACAGTCTCTGTGCATTTGGGCGGAACTAGGCTGGCTAAGTTAGCCAGAACACTTACGCGCAACAGACCGAATGGGAGTCTAAGTGCAGGTAGCGCAGTCTCTAATCTACTCTACTCTATATACTCTATCCGTTGCGGGGGTAGAGTTCTATTCGGGTTGGTCTACCTATGGCCAACTTTGTGTAGTTCTATCGCGTGTTATCAATCCTAGCTAACTTTCTTCAACATTATACTTATGCACAGAAGTGTCTCATTACGAAAAATAAGTAGGGCTGGACGGCATTTTGAACAGAAGAGATAATACAGCCAGTGCCTTGCATTACAGTCTTTCAATTTCCTTATTCTAAGAGAGCTCAAGCAATGCCAGACATTTATGAGATTTATCTATAGGTAATATAAAAATAAGTCGGGTTTTCCTTCCTGACGCTATAACTCCAGAACGCACGAACCGATTTCCACGGTTTTGCATTCGTTGGAAAGGTCTCCGTGAGGTTTGTAACAAACGAAATTCAGGGAAAATGTGACGCAGACGAAGTTGCGTGGGTCAGCTAGTATCTATACTTATGTTATAAAGCAGAAGAGTTTGTTTGGTTGAACGCGCTAATCTCAGGAACTACGGGTTTAAAAATTCTTTCAGTGTTAGATAGCCCATTTATCGAGGAAGGCTATAGATAGGCTATATATCACGCGTCATCATCACGCTAAGACAAAAATAGGAGTGGAGCATTAATAGAAAATGTGACGCAGACGAAGTTGGGCGGGTCAGCTAGTAATATATAAATCTCATAAATATCTGGCATTGTTTGAGCTCATGTTTGTATCTTGTCAACTCAACATACCTACACGCGGACGAAGTCGCGGGCAACAGCTATTTTATTTAATATATTATATTATTTATATTTAGATGTGTTACGTAAGACCAGCAATGTGTTATTTATATTAAATATCGCAGAATATGCTGAGATAGGGACCTTTTTGTCCTAGCTTAGACCAATTTAATGTTATAATTGTTAATTAACTAATTATTATGTACGAATCGTTAGTTTTAATGTATTTTGGTTCTGTCTCTGTTTTGTGCGAGTCCCAAATAAACATTTTTCGTTCTTTCTTTCTTTCACATTCTACAAGAAGACTTAGGTATTTGGAATGAATGTAGGTATTGATAAGCAAGTAAAACGAGCAATCACGTATAAGTATTATTTAATTTATTCAAATAGACATTTACATAAATTAATTATATATTTTAAAGTAGAATTTCCAAATTTTTGGTATCTATATAACACTGATTGAGTATCCACATAGGTATGATAATAATGTTAAAACCTAGAGTTACAAACATCGGTACATATTGTTCCAAACATCAAGGTACACATTAAATATCACCTACAAAATTGATCAAGTTAGAAATAGTATAGTTTTATCAAAGGACTTACTAACAATATCTATTGTTAAAAATATCGGCAGTGATAAAACAAGCCAAACACTCTGGTTGTTATTAACAATGAACGTGCCAAGACCTGTTATTGTTAAGCCATTAAATTTCTCAAAAACCAATTAATTAGCTTGAGCTCTTTTTCTTATTTTTTTACATCCACTGTTTTTAATAATAAATTACTAATTATTAAACGTTAAAATATTTTAAACCAATCGAAATCTACCATTCACTCGAAATCTCACGTTGTAAGCACACGTTACTCTCAGACTCTAGAGCAATAAGTTACGATTTTACCTTACATAAGTTAATTTACAAAATTAATAAATATAAATAATTGAGTATGAACTATTTTATACAAAATCCATAACATAGAAATGATATCACGTGTAAATCACGGTTGATCATTGCATTACACGAATAGACAGGTATGTAAATTAGTCAGCTTATAAAAATAGATTGCACAAAAATCATTATGAAAATATTTGCTGAGAAAAATTTTAACGTACCTTAGCGTTATAATTTTGACGCTGTGAACTTAGTCCATGCTAAAACTTCGCAAATTGTTTTCGATTATAAATCATCACTAATAGGTAAAAGTTATGCTCTAGCAACATCTAATAATGTTGCCAGTAAGTTTCTCTTAATACTAGATCTAGTGTTACCACATCTCTGAACATGCTAACGTCAGCGCTATAAACTGTGCTTGTTACATAGTGATAAAAATTTACATTTTTATGGCCCCTTTGCAATAAAAATGTCTCCTAAACTCAAATACCCAAATGATCCGTATTAAAGCGGCGCACTGCAGCTCAAGCAGCAGGTCTCTACCTACTCTTTCTCTATAGTTAAGTACGTTTTAATCAGATATAGTTTTTCGACACGTCGACTACCCTCTTAAGATACCACATAATATTAAACTTTTATAGTACCTAATCCTACTTGTTTACCTCAAATTTATGTTGGCTAATAAATCTTCTGAAACTTTAATATAGTAATTATTTTTATAATAATTAATTTTATATCTTATACTTTAGATACGGTTTTAAATACACAAAACGGCTCCCATTTTGTGTTGAAATGTTAAATTCATCGACAACATGCTTCAAATTCAATAATAACAACGAAGAATACCAGTTGCAGAGAGAATAGTTTTTTTTTAAAGACTGAAAATGTTTCCAGAAATGTAAAATATTGTCAAATTTTAATCAAGCCTTAACCCTAAAACCATGGCACACAAATTATTTCTAACAAAGGAGGGAACACTTCACAACTGGGATTTATTTTTTTACTATCGTTTTTCGATCAGATCATGTTAAAATGCTCTCTTTAAAAGTTTGAAAATTTTGCAAGTAGATATAGAATTCCGAAATCTGAGCAATTATGTTTACATATCTATAAAAGAAAATGAGCTGAAAATATGCTTGGTCGCTTTAAAGTCTCCACAGTCAGTCTTTCAAGAAACCTAATTTTTATTGAATCTGTTAAAAGAGAATGGAATGTGAAAGATAACGAAGTATGAAAGATCCGTAGCAAATAATAACCAACATAACGATGATCTATAGGGTAGGTAGATCCAGGTGATTATTTCGTGTCAACTACAATAATGTCCGGGAGAGCAATTACTTAGTCACTTCTACATTGTAAAATGCAATGTTATCATCCTAAATTCGTCACACCTATACTAACACTTGAAATAGCGAGATGATTTTGAAAACTAGCAGTAATTTTATCCGTTCTACCTACAAAAAATTGCTGTCCCGGATGAGGACGAAATCCGTAATTTTCATCCTAGTTGCATTAGGATGTTGTTTGGACTTAGGTCTCCAACTGTTGTAGCTTAAAGGGCTCACTCCAGGCGCGCTTTGTAGCTGGTCTTCCATATTTCGGCTAGGGTGACAGCTGAGTGGAAGCGGTGGAAAATGCAAAGTGGCAGAGTGAAGCGCTGTACGAGAGACCAAGCTACGAAACCGTAGAAATCAAGTTGCACCTAGAAAGAGAATAAGTGGTCGTTAGTGTTGGAGAAAGAAAGAATAATTATTAAATTCTATTATATTTGTACTTGGTAATACTTACAGGGTTAGCCAATACTTTTTGTGCTTCGAAGGTGTAGATAAGCCACATGGTAACGTTGCAAATCAGGAGGAAGGTGACGGCCTGGCGGGCGGGCTTGCTGCGTTCTTGTTCGGGCAGGTGGACGCGACGGCGGGAAACATCAGCAATGAAAAGCAGTTGGAGGACCACCTAGTTTATACAATTAAAACAAAGAGAATTAGTACATAAAAATCTGTAACAATAGAAGAAACAAAATATATATTGTCACGATTGTTTACCTGAAGCACGCTCAAGCAGCCAGTGATCATGACGAGAAGGTTCGGCTCGTGAGTGAAGGCTCCCATTCCACCGGCGATAACGCTGAATACGGCATACACGAAGAGGCCAAACGCAGATACACGCAGCAAGATGTCGTTCAAGTCAGACTGCTCTTCGGAGCGGAACTTCAAAGATTGCACCCTGCGGAGAGGCTCGGTACAGGAGGGAGGAGAATTGCTCCATTTCATTACTCTACCACTAATATTAAGGAGTGAGCAAACCAACAAATGGTAAACAAAAAGACAAAACACAAAGTAAAACAGGTTTGTGGTAAGAACAGAAAAATGCAATGGAAAACATTTTGGATTGTGAATAGTAATAATGTGGGTTAGCACGGTCGATGTGCAAACATAAAAACATATTGGAGCCATTGTTGGATAAATAAGGATATACAATCAGGAAAAGGATAAGGGGAATGAATGGAAGTGGAAGAAATAAAACAAAATAATTAACACAAAAACTAAAATCTAAATAACAACATAAAATGAGAAACTACAGTTATGGTAGGTTACTTAAGTGCTTTTATGGGAAAAAAAAAACTTACCGTATAAATCCAATCAGAATTGCCAGTATAGAGAGAACCATCAAAGCACAGTGGGACACATCGGCCAAATAGATCGACAGGCGCTTCAACTCTTGGTGTCTGATCAGGACGAAGAAGAGTATCAAGCAGATGAGAGAGGCGACGAGTAGCAGTAGTCCACAGAAGAGGCCTTTGGAGGCTCCGGCGCAATCGACGCGGTTTCCTCGCTGAGCCGCTGCAAGCGCCGCCGCCCTGCGGGAGAGAACAGCCTCCAGACGTCTTTCCAGATCTTCGTCGTTGGCCACGCTGTAACCAAACGCGTGCAAAGTCACGGACGCGTTGCTACTTTTTAACTCTCAGACTACTCTTAGTGCTCTAGTGTTAGGTGAGGGCTAGGAGCGTGACTCTAATGTTAGGGGAAACTATTTACAAGTGGTTACGAAACATTTATATTTTTGGTTATTGTAACTTCATGTTAATTGGAGGTGCTGAATGGTGGCTAAATTGTGGCTAATTTTACTCTACATTTACGGTTATCTGGTTAAGCAAATTGCATAATACAAAACTGTTATATTTACCTGGGGTAGCGGCCAATGTGCTTCCACATAACGTAAATGACGGCGGCGCCGATGAGGGAGTACTCAATGATGAACGGATACAGATAGGGCGCCGAGTCGGTTACGATAGTGCCCATAATTGGGTTTCGGCCGCACACCGTTGTGTTATCGATATTGGCGATCAGCGCAGCCGGATTGAGGCCGTCGAAAGACTCGAAGATCTCTGAAGAGTTGGGCACTGAAAAAAATGAACACATTTAATATTTTTATCGGAATTCGAGAAATATTGTTGAAAAAAACTAGTCTACACATTAAAACTACTGGCATCCTTTGCTATTCTAGATTTAACTACCTACTGTTCAAGGAATTAGTGCAAATAACTCAACAAGGTATAGGTATATATTGCAAATCCAAAAATAGCAAAAGGTGACTGCATAAACCATAAGTATTTACATGCAAAAGACGCAAAGAAACCTTAATCTAAGATTAAAATATGAGGAAACTCATGTGCAACGGACGCGTACGTGGGATACGTTATGAACAAAAACAATATTCGACAAACCGCAAATAAAAAGTGCAACGGCGTTTTACGTTTGAAATAATTCAATGCGACACTCCAACGACCAACCTGGCGAATGTGGCGGTTCATCTACGCGATAAGTTTCGACACTATTGCCCCACTCGTCTCTATCAGTTACTACCTGTCCGGTAGTTGTGCTTGGCATCATAGTCGATATAGCGTTAAGAATCGGTTTCACAGTCGAAGTGCGAAGCCACTGGAAAACTTCTAACATGGCCGTCTGTGTCTGAGTCACTTTATCGGACTCTGTGGTTAGTGGTGCAAAAGATGTCGTAGTGAACGGATTGTCATTAGGCCATTCTCTGAACTCGCGACCATATCCCATTCCGTTGTCATAACCTACCGTACTCTTAATAGTGTCGATCAGTTTTGACTTAGGAAGTAACCCACCACCCACGATATTATATGATGAGATAGTAGCTGAAAAATTAGTCCAAACACATTTTAATTGACATACATGCACATGTTAGCGAAACAGGGATTAAGAACATTGATGGGTGTGAATACTAACTTGTGATGGGAGTGGTGGTGGGAACAGCTGTGGAGGTGACAACGTTCATGAGTTGCTCTCCGGTGGTCTTAGCAGTGGTTAAAACGGTAGATACGATAGAGGTAGCAGCGGTGGAAGCAGCACCGAACACTTTGCCGGAATGCCTCAGAGTGTGCTTACGGATGACTTCTGGAGATGAAGGAGCCATTAATTCATGTACAAAAGTGATTTTAAGATTATATAAAATATATAAGCAGGTTATGCAGTGGACTGAATTGCAAAATGCTGTCATAGCTTAGTATTACAAAAGTTAAGAATTGAAAAGACGAAAGTACTCACTGCCTAAAACGCCTTCGCCAGAATAACCATGAGGATTCTTTACGTGGTAATCTGTAATTTCTTTTAGTGACTCCAGTACTAAGGTACGAATCCAAACGCAAATGTTTGTAGCGACTACGTGCATCAGACCGAATCGGGCAATCACTTTGAAACGATGAATGTTAAGCTAAAATAACAAAAGATGAATAAATTATTGTAAAGTGTATTGCGTTAAAAGTTATAACACAATTTCAAATAAGATTTTTACCCGGGAATTCATGAAGATGAAATACATTTGCATGAAGGTAAACACCATTTGCAAAACGGGATTGACTCCCTTCAAGATTAAGTAGCAAGGCGACTCTAAAGGCAATTCAAAGAATGTACCGAACTCCAATCCATTGTAAATCATGGTACCAAGACCAAAGGCTGAAATTGGAAAGAAATGAGTTAATTACAGAAATATTTTAAAGAAGAGCAAAATTACTAAAGGAAAAAGTATTCGTACCAATAGCACCAATCCTTAGGAAGAAGCTGCCATGGCTGTGGTCGTTCTGCGAAGTCTTGCGCCTGCGAGCTGGTCTTGCAACAGGCCCAGCTTCCAGCTCCACAATGTCTTGTTGTTGGTGCTGCTGAAATCGTTGCAAGTGAAAAAGTTATTAAAAGGCAAAGAAATAATATCGCAATATCAGGGATCTTCAAATGCAGTATTTTTTCAGGTTAAAGAGAATTTTGAGATTGATTGTTTGATCTTCTGAAATCAAGGTGGCAATTGCAACTAGCTCAAATACAATTAGTAAAACTAAATGAAAGTAAGATTCGTTTGTTATTTCAAGTTTCAACTCAGGAAATGTCGATGCATTCTACGGTCAAAGTCAAGTCACATGACTTCCAAGTGTGTACGAAGCCTACATGAAAGCAAGGTGATCCAGTAGCGAAAACAGAAGCAGTAAATGAACAAACGAACTACGACAGCACATCCAAAGCACTCCGTAATGATATGATACACTTCAAGCAGGATGCGTCAAGATACCTCACCTGATCAGACGCATACAATTGCGCCATTTGCAATTGCAATTGCTGTTGACGAACTTTATCACGCATCTTACGGGGATACACCTCCTGCCCAAATGATATGGAAAAAACAAAAAAGTAGGCAGCGTAAACAAAAAGGGATTCATGCGGCCCGATGTGTTTGGACGAAGCGTTGACCATGATAATGTGGACGGTCAAATAATAAAAATTGCGAACGAGTGCGAACCACAAAAAGTTAATGTAAACAAATCACGTAATTTAAATTAATAAAACAAATATGTGGTTAACTAACACAGGACGACACGCGAAAGCGACAAGAGAGTGTGGAATTATGTTAAGTACAAAAATAATGGATGTGCTGTGTATGAAAGTGTTGTGAAGTGTGCCACTCACCTGGAATTGACTTTGTTTCTTGGCCTCTTTGGAAGCCTTTTCTTTCTCCTCCTTGTCCTTTCCTTTGTCTTTTGACTTGCCTTCCTTCTTTCCATCTTTCTTATCTTTGCCATCCTTTCCATCTTTGCCTTCTTTTGCTTCCTTATCTTTGGTTTTCTTTTCCTTTTCTTTCTTAGGCTTCTTTTCTTTTGGCGGAGGCTTCGGTTTTGGAGGGCTTCCGCTGCAGCATGCACTCTCTGTACAAAAATGAATATTAAAAAAACTGGTAATGGTGTATACAGACATAGTATATAAAGCAGACAAGATGTTACTTTTTTTGCCTGGGTCCCAGTCGTGGAAACTTTATATGCTACTTATGTTATGTTGAGTATGTATGTTTCTATTCGTATATAAATATTACGTACCTTGGAGTAAGAAGCAGAAGACGTACAACAAAAACAGAATGCTCATGCCATACAGGTAGGTGAAGAATCCCTCATAGTAATAGAGGGGGAGGTTGTGTGTGATGACATCACTGATGACGTAGGCTATGCAAACAACAACCAAGAGTTTCGCGTAGATGAAGCTCGAGATGATGAAGAGCGAAGTTCTGCGAAAGAGACAAACGGTAAGGTAAGGCGCGGCAAAGTTAGGAGAATACGAAATGAAGTTAACTTGTGGTAAACTTTTGGATTGAAATGTAGGTAGGTACTCTGAAAATCGACCAGCCGTTTTAATTTCTGAACGACATATTTAATGCACGCTTTATTTCTTTAGCACACTTCTTATGATCTAACCTACTTCAAGATTATGTAAAGTATGTCAGTAAAATATTTTAGGTTTCATCCGTATGAGGAAATATGTGTATTAAATATGTATTTTATAAGTATGTAATTTTATTTTTAAAATAACACGATACTGCTATTAAAATGTCCTTTTAAATCTAGACACTGGGCTGGTACCTATTTCTCCCGCTCATTTACGTACCAATGAAAAATATTTCATTAGTAAAATTATTAAAAAAAAACGCTTTCCGGCTTAGAACTTCTGAATACATTATGATACCGGTGAATTTATGCAAATTCAATTACCCAACTCATTTTTAATTCTCGAGCCTAAAATAATTGTGATTATAGATAATTATTTAAATTTTACCGAAAGATATTCCTATTTTGTTCTTATCTACGTTAATATTAAACAAACAAGTAATAAAATGCTAAATATACGAACACCATCTACATGTATGACATACTTTTTAGACGGCTTGGGCTGGACGCATTTCAGCTCCATCTCTTTGTTCGCGTTGTTGTGCTTCTCCGCGATCGCCATGTCACTACCCTGCTGCCGATGCTGCCCCACCGGTAACGTAGCCATATTATCCACGGACTCCAGTTCCACCGTAGCCACCTTCACTTCAGCCTCAGTGGGCTGATGCTTGTCTTTCCCCATCACTTTTTATCACTTAGGGCGGTAAGAGGAGTTACAGAGTGCCCATAATGGTGTGCTCAGGGTTAAGGACAGGTTGAGGACCGAGGAACACGATAAAAGACCTCCGGAAGTATCGAGGTGCGGCGACGAACCGAGCCTCTGTCCCGAGTGTGCCGAGAGTTGCGCAGTACTGGATGCTGCGCGGAATGTCGTCCCAAAACAGGGGCGTCACCGACCCTCCGAGTGCTCCCCATTTTGTATAAATTGCACTCTTTAATAGCGAGAGGGTCTTTGCACCGTTTATGGAAGGAGTGTCGAAATGTAATCTCGGGTCGAAAGATTTTTTAATTTTTTAGAGATTGAGCTGTAACTTTTTATTTCTTTTTGCATCTGGTTTTTTTTTACTCATGCGTTATTGTATTGTAGGTACTAAGACGTAGAAGAGCTAAAAACACACTGCTCTTCTTTACAAATAGGTAATCTTACGATTTTGTCATATTCTAATTTCAATAAATCTATTTAAGTACAACATCCTAATCTGTCCCTCTAACTTTATCTATACTTAAACTAAACAAACAGAACGTCATCATAATTTAACAAAAATAGAGGCGAAAAGTATTCAAAAACCATTTTGGGCAGCCCTGCGGTGGCGGTACGCGGTCGATACAGGCGCGTCTCCCGGAAAGCTCCGGGAGGCTGCGCGCGCGACCCACTGACCCGGCCGTACCCCAACCTCCGCACACACCCCACGAATACTATCGGCAAGTTGGCAACCCTAACTGCACATGCACGTGTAGGTAGTACCAAGATTATAACATATCTACCATTCCATAAACAAAGGAATGAAATGCGGGACGAACAAAGGGACATGAAGCTTTGTGGTCCGAGTTTTGTTTGTTTTTTAAGTTAATCTTGAGAATTGCTGAGCTGATTCTGATCAGACTCTTATTAGCAGAAAAATAGAAAAACTATTAGGTACGCTCAATGTGTAGGTACCTACTCTTAGCTTTTATTTTTTTTAGCTATTTTAATTAGCTAGGTACTCATAGCATTAATTAGCTGTTTTGAAGAGGACACTATAAAAAGAACTTTTGTTTATAATAGCCGGCCTGCCGGATGAAAGCAGAGCGCGCATGCGCGATCCGATGCTCCGAAGCTTATGAGTTCATTGAACCATTTCAAGTAGTGCCAAGTTTACTATTTGTTATTTTTATGGTATTGTTATGGTAAGTTCCTAGTACTAGTAGACTAGTCAAATATGATGTATTAGTGTGTGATATAATTTTGTAGCATTTTATAACAATTAACAGTTTTTCGCAGTTAACTACTATTGGTCTCAAAAAGGGAATGAAAAGGAAGGAAAACAAAAGGTCTGTCTTGTTACAATCGTTATCCTATCGATGAAACTTCAACAGCTGGTCTTAAGGCTTTTCCAAAGTTTGTTCATGAACTGTCCTGGCCTGCAACTCATCTCTGTGATCTTGAAGAGGGCTATTTATTGGGCGCTAAGCCAGTGTGTATATCTTTTGCTGGAGGTAACTCTTAGACTCTCTCCTCTCTCTTCTCTTGTGATGAGGCGACGGGTTTCTGCCAGCTGCTTCGCGCGCCTCGAAAGTTAGAAGTAGAGACAGTACTCCCGGGACAAAAGGAGCTCGTGGCAAAATAACAACAGCCGCACGGGTCGATCTTCAAGGCTAAGCAACGCATGCCAAAGTTGGTCTGTGGATGGGTGACCATCTTATCATATTGAGTTTCCTCCGTGTCTCGGAAAGCACGTAAAGCCGTTGGTCCGACTGTCATTTGTAGATCTTTGGCAGTCGTTACGGATTGTCAGAAGCCAGAAAATCTGAAACCAGTCTTGCCAAGGAGTACCGTGTTACCCAGTTAATGGGTTGTGGAGGGCTGCTAGGCAGCCGCTCCACGTAAAATATTGGTATTCAGCTGAAACCAGTTTGACTGGAAGCCGACCCCAATGTAGTTGGGAAAAGGCTAGGCATGATGACTCCCGTCTCGGGAGTAAAAAATAATACAATTAGACTTCTCCTAGGTCTAAAGTTTAGTCGTGTAAACCTCGGTGAAAACCTTACTCAAGAGCAGACAGACAGAGTTAGTTTCGCCGATCCTGATTGAGAGAAGTAATTTATTGATAGTGTTAAATATTGATGACATAATTCATTACCTCATTCTGCAAGCAGTAACCTCCACCGCATTTAGGTAAATAAGATAAAAAATCAGACACATCCTTGTTTTATAAGCATATTTAATGGTACTTATAAGACGCTTCTATAAATGTTAACGACCACTTAGAAGCAAAAACTAATCCAGCCGTTGCGAACCAGAACCACGCAGTAATTGCTAAACCACGACTGCTTTATACCGAGTTCTGATTTTAGTTGAGACACTATAATTAGTGGTGACCCAGAGACAGACGCTAAAATCGCCACATGCATTGCTAACGGTGTACATGTGATGCAATGGTGCAGTCTTAACGCAATAATAACCTCCTTTTGATTCAGGATTAGGTTCTAGAATGGCCAAGCATGTACTTTAAATGCAAAACAAGTTTGTGTAGGTGATGCGTCGCAGGAGGTTGTATGGGATACAAATCTTTAAATCTGGCGGAAAATGCTTCTGGCCGCTTTTTAAGGGTGCTGTATACTTGTATAGGATTTGAATTTGATATGAATATACCTAATGGTTCGTTTTTTTTTACTATAGAGCTTCTTTACTCTATGGTAAAGTTTATTAAAGCGCCAAGATGAGGAAGGAAATATTCGCACTAGTAAAGTGATTTGTGAGCCTAGGTTCTTGTACTACATCTCAGTAAATGCATATAACGCTTAACGTTCCAAAAACATCATCCATCCCATCGCGATGGCCTTTAATTTTTTTTATAAAAATAGGATGGTGATTAAAATTCGTCTAACTGCGCATAATGCATTTCGGGATTTGAGTTTTGTGTTGCCCGTGAAATTTGTGATTGCCTAAATTAAGCCTGCAACTAAAACCATTTGATTGGGTCCCAAAAATCAAGAACTGGCGCGGCGATGCAGTAGACTCAAAAGATGGCAAGATGAGCTGGACTCATTTCATAGGATTAGCCTCACATTCCCCAGGATAGTCGAAAATGGAAAGGGGGAAGGCAGGGCCTTTGCCCTGCAGTGGGACACTATACAATTCCAAAACTGTGTTTTATAAGATTTTTTTATTTCTGTATTCATTAGGATTTTGCAAGAACACTTTCAGGACCGGGAGAATCGAACTCACACTTAGTGCTGCACATTTAAATTATGATAATCTCGCTCTTTGTCTTAGCATACTCTTTGTAAAGACTCTAAAAGTGTTTTTATTCAAACGCCGTGACCCATTTTACGAGCCAGTTGTGTAATAATGCTATTTTATTAGGGTTCCGCGCGTTATTATTGGCCTTCTGTTTACAGTGTAGAGGTATTATGTCACTTTATCTCTGCCCTCTGTTTTCGTACGGAACGATGCGCGATATGTTGGGTGCTGAATATTTAACAAGTTTCGGGGGCTTTGGCTGCATTTGTTTTTCATTTATTCAGAGTATCATAGATGCCAGTTATGTTAGGAGAAATGTGCTTTACGTAGGGATCCTCATGGGATTTTTGTGAGGATTGGATGTTGGAACCTACCTACTGGTTTTATTGCCAACAAATGCTGTCTACTGTTTAGCTGGCAACTTCATCGTAGATGTGAAGATAAACGAGAATAGACAATAAGAATTACCTAATTAGAAGTAACAGAGGTAACGCAAAAGTGCCACTGTACTGAAACATTTTTGCTTTTGGACTTTTGGATCGCGACAAAAATCATGTGTTTTAAAATTAAGTATTTTAACCATTTTCAGTTAGGTTTTATCGTATATTCGTCGTCGTGGGTTTTTTGTTTAAAAATTTGTAATTTTGCTTTTATTTCAAAATTTTTAGAGAACAGTGTTATTGTGCACATTGTAATACGTATCGATGTAGTTTATTTACTTTCCTGTAAACCGCATCAAAATCGGAGTAGTAGTTATGCACAAACAAATGTTTTCTGCAGCGTCCCCTTGTGAATTTTCATCGTAACACCTATCTAAGAACATGCATAAATCCAACTTTAACCCATCATTATCGCATCAAAATCGGACAAGTACTTTTGGAGATAAATGATAACAATGGTTTGCACAAACAAACATAGGTACTCTCAACCCACACGCATGTACCATCTCCATACCGTCGCGGGTAAAAACAGTAGTCAAAACCCTTTCTTATAATTCTTAGTTAATCAGAGGTCAGATGGTCAGTCGCGTTTAGTAAAACCAGCGTATTTTACTAAAAGTTCCAACTGCAAGCCGACGTCAGCGTAGTTGAAAAATAACGACTCAGAATGCAATTTAAAAGGCTAATGTGGTAGAGGGTTTAAAGCTAGTAAAATTGTAGTATGAAGCGGCGCTTAGTGGCAAGTTGCCAGGCCATTGGTTTAAGTATCGTAGTAAACCTTTCTTTGTTGACTTTCCTCAAACTTGCATAGAATTATAAACAGCTGATGTTGTAAGTACCTATCTATTATTCTGGTAAGTATATTTTTTGTAGTAGTTCCAAGAATACAAAATTATCATTATTATGGAAGTGACATCATCTATAGGTACAACCATGTAACAGTATAAACACAAAACCTGGGTCTTTGTACTTGTATTGTAATTATGAACAACTTTTACTATTTTTTGCGATTTCATTGTTGCTCCCACATTGGGAAAGTTATTCATACTGATTAGTACAATAACCCCTTAAGACGTATTGCGTTTATTCTGTAACACGTTATATAACCATGTTCTTTTGCTTTTACAATGATTGATACGAGTACGTACTATTGACATGATTTTACTTTTGCTGATGTATTTCTTTACCTATGTTATCAAATAAATAAATAAAATACTGAATACATACATAACGTTTTCTCAACTTTATTGAGATCCGCTTCCAGTCAGACCGGATACAATTAAAACGTGAAAATCTTTGACAGTCATATGAAATAGTTATTTCATGGCAAATAAAGTAGTAATCCAAGATCCCACGGGGTCCCAGACATTTCTTATTTTCTGAGTAAAAATATGTGTGGGATATAGTTGTGATAGTGTTTACAGGTGATAGCACATCAAGCTACCCAAAACTGTAAATTTTTCCTATTCAATCTTGAACCTAATGCTATAGCGGTAAAATTACATATTACTTTACAGGAAATAAGTAAAACTTGGGGGCTCCTCGATCTTGCTCTATCGCATGTTAATTTGCTAAGCAATTACCTTCCCTGGCTGTTAAATATTTCAACTTACACGAAAATGGTAAGAGAAGTAATTAAAACAGATTGAACATTCAATTACAATAGCAGTAAATATTCAGGAAACTCAGTGTCTGAATGAGTTATGAAACAGTCTCATTTCCTGCTCTTGACTTTTACTACTTTAGTTTAATACGCGCTTTAAATTGTAAAATGTAATCATTATCATAGAAAACGATCAATGCTCGAGATTTTAATGGCGATTTCAATAGCTTCACATTAAGATTTAGTAATTCAATGCTTGAACAGACTATCTCAATTGCTGTGGGCAGGAATTGCGCCCGTTAGACCTAATGGCTAGAGACTCAGCTTTACATTCACTCTCTTGCTATCTCTTGGATTATAATCCGTTTGTTGGAGAAGAATCGAGTTCATTGGGAAAAGGAATGAAAGGTTTGCTCTGAAGTGAGAAAAACCAAGGGTTTTAATATCCTCAAATATATTTTTTTTATACCAACAACTTCCTAGCACTGTGATGTCATTTTATTATTTAAGAAAAGCTACCTCTGGTGTCATCAAACCATCGTGATTGTGTAAAAACTTGTACCATGTAAATGTGATTAAATAAAGGTGCGGAGTGCAGATTGACCATGATACCTGAGGCTATTCCAAACACATCTAGACAAAAATACAATGAAGAGTGATTTATTGAACATGTGTTAGAAATCACAAAGCGTAATTTTTTTAGTTAAGAGGAACCAGTTGATATGATTATTAATTATCTTTCAGTAACGTTCGTCAATATATTTAGCTGAAATAACCTACTCAATAATCGTTTATAGAAACATTGTGGTGTAATCTGTGGGTTTTGTGTTTTTGTATGCACACGATCTAACATGTAAGTGTGTAAACATACAGGAAACTTCAACAAACAAAAAATGTTAGAAACATGGTAGGTTACCACGTTACACGTCACGTTGCCAATATATTTCGATGTAAAATCACAATGAAAACCATTTTGTAAGTAACTCTACCTATTTAATATTAAAATATAAAATTGTACCACTTGCTGTCGAGTCGCGAATGCTGGGGATTCGGGAACGATCGAACCTTCTGAAGATCAATGGACTGAATGGATTTACTAAGTACCTAAGTAAAACACGATTCTCATCCTTATTTATATAAAACGAATCCCTATTACTCTTGATCATCGTATCACGCGTGAACGGCTGGGCCGATTACGCTAATTCTTTTTATGTTGTGTTTGTTTCTGCCAGGAGAAGGTTTTTATGATAGAAAAAATATGGTAAGAAAGTTGCCACTTGACGGGAGCGAAGCCGCGTGGGATTCGGTTTAAAGATTCTTTATTTATTCTAAAAGAACATACATTGTTCACTTAACGAATAAATGCATAGTGAATGTTAGTGTAGTCCAGTAGCTTGCAGTTTTGTTTCCAAAATGTAGGTAGTTGTTGTTTGTTGGTATTGTGTGTTAGGCGGCCACACTGGGCGGCCACTACACGACAGGTTTGACCGTCAGTTCGGCTGTCAGTTTAGACACAGTCAAGGCTTGACTGCCGATAGCTTATCGTGTCATGTAGTGACAATAATACACCATCAATCATGACTTTTGGTAGGATATCTAGAACTTATTAGAAATAAATGCGTAAATGCAACTAATTAATACACGAACAAATTACTACCTAATTAATTATGATGTACAACGTACGATCAATACACATACCACATTGTACGACGCTGCATTACAATTACTTGCATTTTAAACTGTCTATGACATAATCTTCATTACTATCGGCCTTGCAGGAACCTTGAGGAGATCGTGTATAAATAAATAATAGCCGCACTGGTCGGTCTTCGAGGTTAAGCAACCGCCGAGAATATCTGTGGATGGGTGGTGGTGACCATTCATTAGATACCGAGACTCTTCCGTGCGTCGGGAAGCACAAGTAGTTGGTCCTGGCTTTCATTTTGTATATCTTAACGAGCAGTCAGAACGTATTATAATGTATAATCTATGGTCAGATCCCAGAAAATCGATAATCGTCGAGGTTAGATGGGCAGTCATTCCAAGTAGGTGTGTTTTCACCTATATGTTTTCAGGAGCATACGATTAGACTGGAAGCCGACTCTAACATAGTTTTGAAAAAGCTAGGCAGATAAATTTTATGACATAACCATTATTGCACTAAAGTAGGTACACAATAGGTCCAAAATTCAATGTTTCAACAAATAAGGCGTCCATAATGGCTGCCAAATGTTCACAATAATCATTGTAAAGATAGATGTTGATTATGTATTGCCTTATCTTACCTTGAAGTCTGATTCAAGGTCTATTCAGGTCAATGTCTGATCATCATAATAGTTTTGATTTATTTTTGGCATCGGTCATTCTACCTTTTCTTTATAGCCTACATTATAATTATGTCTCCTACACTTGTCTAAAGTGGAATGGGGTTCGAACTTTGTTCTATGGGAGCTGACTTAGCCCCCGCCGCCATTTGTTTTTTATTTTTAAGTTGCTACACGTTAATTAACACCACTATAATTGGCAAGTTTGAGTGTTTCATGCATTTGATGTAAGGGAAATAAAGTTTTAGGCACTTTTTACCTACCAGTTTTTAATATAACGATTAACTTTTGGTCAAAAAGAGCAGGCCAAATGTACCTACGTCTCAGATGCTTCAAACTAAATCGCACGTGTATATAACTTAATCCTTTATCAAAAATACACAAGTACCTATGACTTTTTGTCGAACTCATCGTTATCCCATTACCCCTATCTCAAAAGAAATATCTCACTCAATAAATTCAACCTTTTCCTTCCAACACGTCATATCTACCATATTAATATTTACTCAGGTCATTTACTTATAACAGTTCTATCCCTGGCCGATATCCTCGATCCGCATAATAGACGCCTTCAACTATTTTAAACGCCTCAGCTTTGGTCCACTATCAGGTTAAATTAAACTCTACCATATGCATGCTAAGGTTGGTTATCAAATGCTCGTCTATCTACACACGTGTCCTTTTTAGCTCCACAAAGGTACGGAACCATTTAATCGATTGTCCATCCAAGCGGCGTGGAAGTGCTTTGATTACAGCTTCCTCCCCTTTATTTATTTTTAAATTGTTCATCGAGTTTTTTGTCCTGGCCAGTTTGTCCTTTATTGGCTAAATAGACCGTAATTTATGTCGCTGAAAGCGCTCTATTTAGTACAACAAATAGCTTGTTAGTTGATTTCCGTAAATTTTTGATGCTGAATACATACTCGATAGAACAAGTTTTAGTCATAAGTTTTGTCCGCAGTTGTTGGCAATTTCAGACATCCAGGACTCCCCAAGAGATTTTATTTGTGGAATCTTGGAAAACTGCGTGACGAAGATCCTAGTTTAATGCAGTTTTTAAACCTTCAAAATTCAAGATTTTTTACTAAGTAGATGCTTTAACGATGTAGATTTTTCGAACTCTACTCCGTCTAATGATGACGATTACTAATTAAGGCTGGGTTGCACCATTTTACTTTAACAATAACAAACATCGAAACTTCAGTTAGGCTGGGTTGCACCATCTTACTTTAACAATAACAAACATCGAAACTTCAGTTAAAGTATCGATTAGGCCAAAAATTAGTTGCACCATTTGACAAATAGTTAAATGACGTCATAACTTTAACCGTAACTGTAACCGCTCACTTTCCGGTGGTTAGTGTTATTGTTTGTGTTAAATTATCCGTCAACTATCAAACGCGTTGAATATAATCTCTTGACTTGACTCTTCCCTTTAACTTTAACAAAGCTAATGAATTCGCTGGTGCAACACATTTCACTATAACCGTTAAAGTCAGCGCTACTGTTAGGCTGGGTTGCATCATCTTACTTTAACAATAACAAACATCGAAACTTCAGTTAAAGTATCGATTAGGGCAAAAATTAGTTGCACCATTTGACAAATAGTTAAATGACGTCTTAACTTTAACCGTACTCAGCCTAAGGCTGAGTTGTACCATAGAAGAAGTTATAGTTAAAGTTTGCGTCAAATTTAACACTAACAGTAGCGCTGACTTTAACGGTTATAGTGAAATGTGTTGCACCAGCGAATTCATTAGCTTTGTTAAAGTTAAAGGGAAGAGTCAAGTCAAGAGATTATATTCAACGCGTTTGATAGTTGACTGATAATTTAACACAAACAATAACACTAACCAGCGGAAAGTGAGCGGTTACAGTTACGGTTAAAGTTATGACGTCATTTAACTATTTGTCAAATGGTGCAACTAATTTTTGGCCTAATCGATACTTTAACTGAAGTTTCGATGTTTGTTATTGTTAAAGTAAGATGGTGTAACCCAGCCTTAGTGTTAAATCTGACGCAAACTTTAACTATAACTTCTTCTATGGTACAACTCAGCCTAAGATTACTGAAATAGCAAACAAAAAGAGCAAAGCGTTATAATTAGCCTGAAGCCTTTGCATTACCACACAGGCAAAATAAATAACTTGGAAATTTCTCATTGAAAATCATAAGCTTTCTCAATAGAGTCTCATAACTAAGACAAAGCACTGTTTAATTCTGTTTATTTTGTTCTACAAGACAATCAATCAATGTACTGTGAAGTTGATTGTTATGAATGGAAATAAACCAGTTATTTACGACAACAATAACAGCAAGAGCTGTTAAAATTAGCCACAATAAAGACCGAATGACCCTGGAGACAATCTGTATGATATTAACGCTATTACAAAAGTGGGGAAATTGGTACCTTAATACGTGATAAATGATCATTTTTAGTCATTTTTTTTGCGATACTGAAGGTGACCTTTGTAATGCTGACTAGTTTTCCCAAGGGGCATTGTGTATCCAGTTACTGAGTTGTGAAGTTCAAGTCGTCGCTGTAATTCTAATACTTGTATTCAGCTGCAGGTAGTTTAGACAGAAAGAGGACCCCAATTTAATAGTAGGGAAAAGATTAGCCAGACAAAGTAGATACCTATGCATTATTAATGGGAAGGTCTAAGTATCCCTTATGCAAATATTGAATCAACACAAAAGGTTGCCGATATAGCAGCCAAATTAGCTCTTCTTAATCAAATGTAGGCGGTAATATAAAATTCTATTGTTTTCGCCTACCTTGCCGAGATTTACGCGAGAATCGAATCATACATAATTCATTGACGGATCTCAGACGTAGATTAACTAGGCTGACGGCGTATTACATGTATTCATGGGCTTGGAGGATATAAATATATGCATGCATCGTCTAGTAGGTATATGGCTAGACAGTTAGGTATGTGCATAATATGGCTTTAAAACAGCTGGCCGGTTTGCAGTGTATTTTTATGGCTGGTTTGAATGGGATTCTTGTGTGACTAGCATATTAGACGTAAAATTGTTGAGGATAAGTACTGGAGAATCAGTAATTTTTCGTTAGATATACCTAATAGGCTAGATTCCATCATCCACAAATTGCAAAACTATTTAGTCCGTCAGTTAGAGTATTGAAAAATAATGGACACGATTTTTTGTTTTTGTAAATCAATGAATATTGACAAAGATAAAACGCATCAAAACTTGGGAGTAGGGGCTCGTGACGTCACGACTCACTAAAAATTATGCGAAGGTGTGACGTATTGAGAATTTTAAAAGCGTCGTAACTTTGTCAATTTTGGTTCCCGTAACAAAACAAAAAACACGGGTCAAATATTTTTTGATAATCTAACTGACCGACTAATTAGATTTTTTCAGGACAAAAGCCTATTTTTATATTATTGTTAGGTAGGTACTTACCTACATCTATTTGAACCACAGAAATATTATATCTATGATTTGAACATTTGAACACACAATTTTAAGCGAGCTTCTTATATAAAAGAAAGAACCTCAGAAATTCAACTTCAAGTTCATAAAAAGACGGAAATAAATTCGATTAGAATATCAGTAACGGTAATGTCAATCCATGTTTTATCAGCAAAGTAACCCAAGTTATCAAATAATTTGGAACGGATTTTCATTTTTAACCTTGATCTCCACTGTTTGACAAAACATCACCCGACTCTTTAGACGTGTAACAGAATTAACGCAATACCTCTTAAGGGGTCACTGTACTCATAATTATGATCGACTTTTACTACAGGACGAACTTCGAAACCGCGAAAAAAAATCAACTGTTTGGTACATTTTGTCCAGTTATGCACACTCAAATGTATTTTGTTGTTTGTGACGTAGTGCAAGTTTTCCCAAGTACAATGACCCTTTAAGAGGTATTGCGTTCATTCTGTTACACGTCGTATACGACAAAGGTTCAAAAGTCTCCACTTACTTCGCATTTTTAGGCGCCGCATCAGGTTGGCAGCAGGCCCGATACCGCAGCACCACCTCGGTGGGCGTTAGGGCTTCGGTCTCGTCCGGAGGCGCGTCGCACTCGTCGGTCACGAGCGGAGCCCGAGCCGGCGACGTGTGCGACCCGTACCCGTCGGAATTCAGCTGGAATGATCAGATACTCTAATATTACGTTGCATTAGTGTAAAGGTGTCCGCAGACAGGTAAAAATGTTACCTGTTACCGCATTTACTCATCTTACCGTAAGATGACGCGACGAATAAATGCGACAACGATAATGACAACACCACGGAACAGAAAACACGATTCCATGGAAAGAGTTATAGATAAGATATTGGTTATCGTTGGTACATTGTTACACCTGTCTGTGGGAGCCTTTAAAGTCTGAAGACATGTTGCGACATCCATCAACTCACCCAAGGCAGACACTAACACTTTGTGAACGGCAAGTTTTACAAAAAACATTTCCCCAAAACGCCCGCCCGTACCACTTCCTAGTGTTTGGTGATTACGGACCACTCTTTTTCCAAAGCTAGGCGAATTATGCTTTTTCTTGCCGTAAGAAACTTTTTAAACTCTTCTCCTTATTGCAAGGATCTGTGGTCGTTGTGAATTTTATTGTGGCATTTCTTAATGAATACATACCTACTGGTAGCACCATGCCCACTTAAAAGAAATGAGATTGACCTTATTTGAAATATAAAAATTACCATAGTGGTGCAACTAAATTACCCACAATAAACCGACGGTTTACCCGGTTCAACCGATTGTATCACAAACATAATAGTCCCATTGGTACTTGCCAGTTCTAAAGCCACAACCTCGAGCTCAAGAAACTCTCTTTTCTTCCAGGCCAACACATTTTCCATAATGGAGAGATAACGCAACATAAGTTTACCATCAACGCAGCACTTGTACTAAACCTGACCTGACCTGATAAGTTGCTAATAGGTGCTTGTAAATGATTTACGTAAGATATAGGAGACTTTTTAGAAGCGAATATGCACTTTAGATTTTTTTTATGAGATATGTTCCTAGTATTTCTTTAATCAAGGTTCTTAGTTAAGTTCGGACACAGTATCGGTTTTTTTTATTTTTGGTTTTGTGTATTGAAGTTAATATTTAAAATAAAAACTTAAAGGCTTCTTTCCACTGGAGACAGTTGTCAAGTCGGTCAATCACTTGCTACTGGCACTCAGACTGACACAGAGTACACGATTGTATTCTGTTTAGGATTAAACAATCGGACAAAAGATTAGGCTCTTTGTTTTCATTAACAAATAAAAGCGGCACTCATTATTTTGCAAATGTCAAAAGTATAATAATAACTAATAAGTAGCTACAGTCCTTCATTAGTTCATGACAATATACCACTGTGTATACGGTTGAAATAAAATTCTATGCAGGTATTCAAATCGTGTAGTACCTCGTTCAATACAGTAGGTATACGAAACATATAATCCAGTCGAGGATGCGCGTGAATCCAGTAGAGGGTGTACGTGAATTTTATTTATTTCGGGCCTCCTAGTTGGTATGAGACCGACACAACACTCCGAGACGGAGTGTATCCACGAGGATTTCCAAAAACAAAAAATATTAAAAAGGTATACATATAATAATATGTATTATTGTATTCTGGAATAAACTCTTTTTCTTTCTTTCGTCTACAGTACTCTCTCGCTTATCCCAGTTTTAAGGTTGGAAAAATACCTCTTACTACTAGGTACATAAAGAGTAATCCAGTTTGATGAACATCTTACTTTGCCTGTACAAATCGATCCAGTTAGGTAACTACGCAATAAAATAAAGAGTAGCTTTTAAAACAAATTGACAATACAACAAAATCTTTACAAAATAAAGTCTTACCTCCTTGCGACTGTAAAAGGGATGCCACGGATGAATTAAACGAAGTAGGTATGCATCGTTTCATGATCTGAGTACCAGCTAACCTATGGGTACCTACTATTGCATGCAATACACAAACTCTAGAACATCTAGAGTAGTTAATACCGGGATTGCTACCATGTACCTTTTTATTTGCGAGTTTCCGATATTTCGGCACTGTTGCAAGCGCCATGATCACGGAATAAAAAGGTACATGGTAGCAATCCCGGTATTAACTATTCTAATGTTAGTGATCATGAAAGTCAAGATTATCTCCCCTGATTTTTTAGGGTTCCGTACCCAAAGGGTAAAAACGGGACCCTATTACTAAGACTTCACTGTCTGTCTGTCTGTCACCAGGCTGTATCTCAAGAACCGCGATAGCTAGACAGTTGAAATTTTCACAGCTGATTAAGTATTTCTGTTGCCGTAATAACAACAAATACTAAAAAACAGAATAAAATAAATATTTAAGGGGGCTCCCCAAATACAAATATTTTTTTGCCGTTTTTATAGATAATGGTACGTACCCTTCGTGCGCGAGTCCGACTCGCACTTGGCCAGTTTTACATACTATAGAACACTAACAATGCCGAGTGCATCACTAATTTTCTTGAAACCGAATTTCTTTTGGGGGCCGAGTCACCCGCGTCCGTAGGAGAAGACCCTACAGCGAATCCCTACACGTGGTCCCCGGGTGGTGCTAAACAGGTGACACTAACGGCCTCCGTGGTCTAGTGGTTAAACCACCTGATTCGGACCAAGAGGTCCCGGGTTCGATTCCCAGCGGGGGCAAAAATTTTTTGCTCGGTTTGGTTGGTGGTAGGACTTGTTCTAAGTCCGCCTGACAAGCTACCACCATCATGCCTAAGTCTGTCGCCATAACAACAATGTTAACAGCATTATTGTGTTCCGGCAGTTAGAGGTATGATAGCCAGTTCCTCTGTGTAAGAGGACTCCGGGTGAAACTCGCTTCCATCTTCGGCCTAATCATCACTTTCCATCAGGTGAGATTTGGGCCAAGAGTTTCCCCGTTTTGCATTAAAAAAAAAACCGTTTGCAGATAGGCCGGATGTAGCTATGTCCCTATTTGCATCTAGTTTGTGACTGTGTCTAAATTGCATCTAAGACATCTAAGTCCGATGACGTAAAATTTCTAAAACTTTGGCCGTATCGTAATATCGGCGTCCATATTTAGATGTAATCGATAAATCAATAAAATTCATGGTGTATTAAAATTTTATTGAAACAGACGCCGTATTGTGAGTATTTACGACAGATTGATTGTTTGTGCAATTCTACTAGTATTTGTGCTTGAATTTAGTTAAGTGAATGATGACTAGAAGTTAGGGAAATCATAAAATGCGTCTACTTATGGTTCATGAGATACTAAAAAGATATCGAAAGACGAAAAACAATCCTAAGAAGAAATAAGGAAAGAAGTTACATAATATCTATCTATTTAATTACATTTACATCTTAACTTTAAGCAATCTAGGTACCTATGCAAGTTGAGATGTAATTGAAATTTTAATTACACTGGTTCAGTGACATGAATCCCATTAAATCTGAAAGTGTCAGCCCAGTGGCTTGTAACACTACTTTAAAAGACGCAAGAATAATTATCTCATTGCTTTATCGTACTGTAAGAATAACTTATAAAATAGGGAAATAATATAGAATTTTAAAGTATACTTAAATATGAAAACTGCAATTAAATTTCCATTTTGAACCCCATTTTGGGTCTATGTAGGTCAGAAATAGTTCAGGTTTTATTGGCACCTAACTATAGACAGACTGACCTGCTACATACGTACCTACATACATACATTCCAAGAAATCTTTACCAACTCTCATGAGCCCAGCTGATATATCAGTTCGAATAACATTGCAAATCGAACCGAATTTCAAGTTCATTCAAATGTATATAACTAGATTAAACTCCAAGTTATCCCATTGCTATATAAATGAAAGCTTTACTTAGTCAAACATGCTTCAAATGTTCCAATGGTTTTGAATGCCATCTCCCCAAACTATCAAATCCGGTATGATTATTATTATTCTCAACTCCTTTTCGACGATTCATTTTAGTTTTCTCGATTTTGCGATCTAGACTGTAATAGACTTTGCTTTAAAGTTTCAGTGTGCTTAGGCGTCTGAACATCTGTTGGACGGACCTAAACTTGCTTTTTTTAGGTTTTTATCTAAACCTCAACCTCTTCTTAATATGAATCGATAGAGCGGTGACTGAATGATTAAAATAATTATATAACCCGTATTTTCTAACATTTTTTTTTGTAGGTATTAAAAATTATGTCCCCAGAGTTTTCTGCACTCTTCCGATTTTTTTTTAAACGTTGCCCTACACTAGGAATTTCTCCTGTATCGTGGGTGCGTTGACAAACATACAAAGTCACATATACAAACAGCCAGACCCGGAACAACTATCTGTAGGCCATATATTTGTTCCGTGCGGAAATCGAACCCACGACACGCGACGCAGCAGTCGATCGCTCAACCACTGCGCCAACCGTACCGTCAAGCAATTAGAATTATTAATTATTTTATGTTTCTGAGTACCCGACTCCTAGATCTTTCAAAAGTGTCTGTAAATGGTTTAATATAATAAATTGGTTCGAGTTGGTGTTCCCTTTCTGCCAAATATTAGATGTGTCAGCAAAACCTCAATCAAACGTGTGCCAGAAAATTAATTGCAGTTCAATGAAGATGAAAATGGACATGAGCTCACTTTGACGATGGTGCCGACCTGGTTGTCTTGAGGGTCGAGCGCGCGGTCCAGGGCGCGCGGCTGTTCCTTGTTCTCCGCGTCGACGGGGGCGCCTAGCAGCCGCTCCTTCATCTCGTGGATGTAGGGGCAACGCTGCATCGCGATGTAGAACTCGCGTACGCGCACCTGGAAACAAGAAAAATAAAGTTTAGTTTTGGAAACATAATCAAACTCTAGATACTGGTCGAAAAAAAAAAGATACCATTTTCAATTTGAAGAACAAAAGAAAAAAAAAATAACGAGCTCAGTTTTAGCAATATCGGCAAACATAGATACGAAAATGTAAAAAAAGAACTTAGAAACTAAGAACGAAGGAATGGCGCGGGGGCGTTTCGATTGAATCCGGCGCAAGTGCGCACCTTCTGTGTCAAATTCGTGCTATTCATTATGAGGTCTTCAGATCACGTCAATATTGAGATCTTAACTGAGGAAACCAAAAATTGTTTATTTGTAGAAATAATCTCTGAATGGAAGTATATATTAGAAAATAACTATATACAGCGTGTTTCTGACATCGACGCACAAACGATTTCCATGGGTCCAAGGCATGATTCTGGACACCCCAGAGTTAGAATTTTTCGTCGGTTTTTTCTCATTTTTTCATTTTATTTCAAGGGTGTTTTTACTTTAGACTGCTCATAATCGTTATTCTGACCTAACCCAATGAGATTTTTAATAAAAAAATAATTTATTTATTTGGGGGCCAAGTCACCCGCGTCCGTAGGAGAATACCCTTCAGCGAAGCCCTACACGTGGTCCCCGGGTGGTGCTAACCAGGTGACACTAACCGCCTCCGTGGTCTAGTGGTTATACCACCTGATTCAGACCCATAGGTCCCGGGTTCGATTCCCAGCGGGGGCAAATTTTTTGCTCGGTTTGGTTGGTGGTAGGACTTCTTCTAAGTCCGCCTGGCAAGCTACCACTATCATGTCTAAGTTTGTCGCCATAACAACAATGTTAACAGCATTGTTGTGTTCCGGCAGTTAGAGGTATGATAGCCAGTTCCTCTGTTTAAGAGGATTCCGGGTGAAACTCGCTTCCATCTTCGGCCTAATCATCATTTTGCATCAGGTGAGATTTGGGCCGAGTTTCCCCGTTTTATATAAAAAAAAAAAAAAAAAAAATTAACTACTTTCACTAAAAAGAGCAATCTGAATAAAACCACAAATAGATATCAGCTCAGCTGAGCTGATACCTATTTGTGGAACTCTTGAAAAAAATTAAAAAATGAGAAAAGAACCGACGAAAACTTCCAAATCTGGGGTGTCCAGAATCATGCCCTGGACCCATGGAAATCATTTGTGCGTCGATGTCAGATACACGCGGTATAGCTTACTGTAATCCAGAGGAAAAACAATGTATTGTATGATAGGCCGTGAAAAAATTCTAGTCTACTTTAATTCAAGACGTAAAACTAAAAGACTAGATAAGTAGAATTGACCCCTTTTTGACGTCCATAAAAATTCGTTGCATCTACTAAAAACCATAAAACCATATCGGGTTGAAGATGTTAAGTTTAAAAAGGATGCGTAGAACGAGTTATGTAATATCCCTCCAAGCTTCATGTGATAAAGGAGCCGTCTTCCGGCTAAGTGATTCGATTAATCATCTCACTAGCTAGTATTATACATTAGCTGCAAGCATTTATTCTTCATTTTTGCGTTCTCTAAGTTATCCAGTCTTTAAAGTATCTTCTTTTTAAAAGCTAGTTTCTTTGTATTTTACTGACCGCGGCGTCCCCCGGGTGAAAATTATTTCATGGGTTTTAATTTTTAACTTAAACAAGTTAGGTACTCCTTATAACACGGGCATCTCTGCGTCCACTTACATATAACTAATAACTATCACATAAATTTTCATTGATATATTTGTTCTTTCTGCTGGAAAATACAAAAACAGTGTACATAAGGTCAGTAGGTCACTTTAATAGTCACCTGTCTAATTTTTAAACTTGCTTTAGTTTTGGTACGTAGCGCAAACGTGTATTTTTTTTTTTGTTTAATTTAGGATTTAGAATTATACTCTTTACAAAAACCTTTTGTGTGTATTTCGTGGAAAATGTTGTAGGTACACATTTAATCGTATTCATTTGTATTGTTTATATTTTCTATAAAATGTATCACTGTTTGTTTTCCCTAATAACTAAAATTAGTGAAAGTTTTGACAATATAAGTCCTGAGATAGCTCGGAACAAACAGACAGACACACAAATTTGTTACAATTGTTTTTTGTTTTAAAAGGTTTCGTATCTACGTTCATTCGCATTTAGTAAAGAATTGTTATTTGATCATAACTATTATTTAGAAACCGAAACTTTAATTTGATTTATTTGTATAGAAAGTGCTAGGTACTCTAATAGCCCGGCCCCGCAAGTCTTACTCCAATTAGCGTCCAATTTACTTACTTTAATGCAATTTGCGGTTTAGAGCAACTTCGTCCGGAGCAGACACAACTGTGTTTAAATCCGGTGTAATTTGACTTGAATCAGTAACGAAGTCTTAATGTTTACTCTTAGTTTGGTGTTTTGCTTTGATTTCTTACATCGTTGTCGGATTCTTGTTTCACTAGGAACATCAATATTTTGTACCTCATCATTGTCGCCACTGACAACTTCATTGTACGGAGTACCATCATTTGATTTTATATTCACACAGCAGTACAAAACTTGTCTTTATTTTCCTATATCGTAGTCGGATGCTTGTTTCCTAACATATAGAACGTCAATACTTTGTACCTCATCGTTTTCGTCACTAACAACTTCATTTTTGGCTTTAACAAAATTTAATTATGTAACACGACGCCTTACGCCATCTACCAGATTATATGTGTAACACTACGCTACCCGAGTAGTTCAAAACACAAACTAGATCAATCATCGATAAGACGATAACATTAGCAACAGTACCAGCAGACTACTAGCGACATCTAACATTCTACGTGAGAAGTATCCATGACGTCAACGAAGGTTACGACTACATTCAAGAATGAGATGGTTAAAGACACACACTAGTCTATCAAACCGCCTATATAAACCAGCGCCTCGGAGAAACTATTCATTCGCTACTTAGAAGGCACAGTGGTCGATAGCCCCGCAGTCACCACTGTTGTCACAAGCTTGACCTGAGCGGAGGCCCCGTCGCCCTCAGGAATAGCCTAGCTAGGAGGTTAAGGGATAGGATAGCCCCGCAGTCCATCCCTAGGGACCACTAATAGGTTAACATCCGTCTTACTTGTTTGCTAAAATCTGTCAAGTGTTTGTTTTTGTTTTGATGTGAAGTAAATAAACCCCCTATCTGTCATCCAACGTTGGTTTTATTCCACCGCCACCATTATATTGGCGCCCAACGAAAATCTTCTTCTACCCGCAACAATTTTATCGGAGTACCCACATATTCGACGGTGTACCCACATATTGGCGGACATACAGAAGCATACCCTCAAGAGAATTAATATTTTTTTGACACTATTGACATGTCTGAGACAAAGCAAGAAATGGTGATGATGACTCAGGAACAATTTACCGCTCTCATAACAAAAGTGACAGAAGCAAACGAGAGTGGAAATAGACACATGAAAAGTTTCGCTGCGTGCACAATACGGTACGACGGAGAACGCAATTTTAACAAAGTCGAAGAATTTGTGACCGGTATCTCAGTTTTTAAAAAGATTGAGAAAATCAGTGACGAAGACGCCTTAGAAGGATTGACATTGTTGTTGACTGGTGCTGCTGCTACGTGGTGGAACGGTACAAAAAGCGACATCAAAAAGTGGAACCACGCTCTCGACGCCATTAAAATTGCTTTTGCGCCGAAAATGCAGCCACACGAGATTTATTTGGAAGTGTATTCGAAGAAGCAAACGACTGAGAAAATAGACGCATTTGTGTGTGAAAAACGTGCTTTACTTGCTCAGTTACCTGCAAAAAGACACAAGGAAGAGGAACATTTGGACTTTGTGTACGGACTTCTCAATTTAACCTACAAAAAAGAGATTGCTCGCACGGAAGTGAAGACATTTGCTGAACTTCTGGATCGTGGTCGTCATATTGAAAGTTTGGCCAAGGAAGCTGAGATAACGACATCCACTCAAACTGAACGGAAGCCGCTCAAGAGATGTTCTTTTTGTGGCAAGAAGGGCCATCTTTTTGACGTCTGTCGCAAAAGGTTGGCAGAACAAAAGGTAACGGCAGAACCACAAACAGACAAAAAGCCAGTAATTAAGTGCTATGGATGTGGAGCACCTGGTGTTTACAGAAGCAACTGCAGCACCTGTAAAACTAAGGAGACGCCGCCAAAACCAGTCGCATTTTACGCTGCTCAAAGTTACCTCAAGATTCACGCAAAAATACCGACGATACAGGTATATATAAAAGGGGAAGAAGGCTATGCATACATAGATACCGCTGCCCGTCGTAGTATTGCAAGTATGCAACTATATAAGACGTTGTTACGAAAAGGAACACAGTTTGACCAGCGAGTAACTGACATCAAATTAGCAGATGGAACGGTGAAAACATCAAACTTGTTAACAACGACAACTGACATACGTATTGGAGAACGCACACTACCAATAACATTGTCAGTCATACCAGAAGCTGTTGACAACCGAACGCTGTTAGGTATCGAGTTCCTAGAACAGGCAGGAATCATACTTAATGCACCGCAACGCAGCTGGAATTTTATTGATGAACCACAAACTACGTACAACTTCATTCAACTCAGCAATGATGTCATTCCATTGAAGGCAGTAAAGCGGTTGACATTTGAGTTTAAAAAGGAGCCAGTGGAGGTGAAGGCAGTATCAGAGTTCATCCGTTGGGCTAACGAGCTGGACATGTTGTCGCCGTTACCCATAACACCGACAAACTCCGACGTACAAGACAGCCCACCAGTAAGCAAACGAGCAAGATGGACACTACACAAATTGGACACACCACCAGGACCTGTACGTCCACGAGAACCTGCTGACAATCAATCTTGTGTAGACCCACGAATTATTTATTTACCAATAAACCCAACTTCTGTGTATTCTGTTGATCTTTATTTAAAACCCGATGAAGGTACCATACTTACAAGCAATGAGCAAAAGATGTTCAACGAATTAATAATTGAGTATAGCGACATCTTTGAGAAAAACACGGAACCAACTCCGATTACACAACATAGAATCGACACAGGCAATCATCCTCCTATCAGTGTTAAGCCCTATAGATTGTCACCTACAAGGCAAAAACAATTAAGAGAAAAGTTGGATGATATGTTACATGATGACGTTATCGAGGAATGCGATTCTCCATGGTCAGCACCTGTAATTCTAGTTCCAAAAGGAGAAACCGATGTTCGAGTTTGCGTAGATTATCGACGACTCAACGAGATAACTAAACCAGACAGATATCCATTGCCTCGTATTGACGACTTATTACATCAGGCAAAGGCAATGCCATACATGTCAACAATTGATTTACAGTCAAGTTACTGGCAGATTAAGGTACACCCAGATGATTACGATAAAACAAGCTTTGTATCACCATTTGGAACGTTCCGTTTCAAGCGAATGCCATTCGGTCTTCGAAACGCGCCTGCTACGTTCCAAAGATTAATGGACAAATTCATACAAGGATTGCAAGCAGAGTGTGTATTAAGCTATTTAGATGATCTAATTATACGATCAAATGTTTTTAGTCAACATTTAAAAGACTTAAGAGAAGTATTTAGTAAACTGAGAGAATACAAACTACGAGCCAACAGAAAGAAATGTAAATTTATGTGTTCAGAAATTAAATATCTGGGCCACCTCATAGTTTCTGACGGTATCAAAACCGACCCAGAGAAAATCTCTGCTATTACAAACCGTCAGGCGCCTAAGAACCTAAAACAATTGATTTCATTTTTACAAACTGCTTCATGGTATCGGAGATTTATTCATAATTTTGCAGACATGGCTAGACCACTTACTAACTTAACGAAGAAGAAAATAAACTGGAAGTGGGAACAAGAGCAACAAGAAGCATTTACGAAATTAAAAAATGCCTTAACTACGTCACCAGTGTTGAGACAGGCAAGTGACGATTTACCCTTTGCTATCAAGACTGATGCCAGCCAGTATGCCATTGGCGCAGCATTAGTGCAGGGGGAGGGAGACAATGAGCACCCTGTTGAATACGCAAGTAGACTCTTAACACAAGCTGAACGCAATTACAGTGTCACAGAAAAGGAAGCACTAGCCATTGTATGGGCTATTTCGAAATTTCGTGGCTATATAGAAGGAACAAAGTTCATAACAATTACAGATCATCAACCATTGAAATGGCTAATGAATCTAAAAACACCTACTGGTCGCCTAGCACGATGGGCACTACAGCTGCAACCATACGAGTTCAAAATCCAGTACACTCCTGGACGCACCAATGTAGTAGCTGATACATTGTCTCGACCACCGTGTGACCAGCATGATGAAAAATGCACCATATGCAGCGCAGAGTTATATCTACCAAGATATAATGAAAAACAGTTAAGAGAGGAACAAATGAAAGATGACACCCTTCAAACTATCTTAAAAATATTAGAAGAAGGAAAAGAAACACCAAGTTATGTAGAATACATTAAGAAAGGGTACCTAGTCCATAAAGGTGTCCTATATCTTTACATGCCAGAACAAGAAAACGACAATCCAAAGTTAGTAGTTCCACGTCATGAAATCCAAAACGTACTGAACGCTTACCATGACTCACCTACAGCTGGTCATATGGGAGTAGAAAGAACAGTGCAACGGATAACAAATAATTTATACTGGACAGGACTACGAAAAGATGTTATAAAACATGTAAAAACATGTGTGGAATGCCAAAAATATAAGCCCAGTAATAAGAAACCAGCAGGCTTATACCAGACCACCCCAAACTCTCAACGATTTGAGGTATTGTCAATTGACCTTTTTGGACCTTTGCCAAAGGGACCAAAGGGAGAAAAGTGGATTTTAATCATAGAAGATACTACTTCAAGATGGGTAGAATTATTTCCACTAAATGAAGCAACTAGTGAAAATTGTGCCATCATTTTACTCAATGAAATATTTCTTCGGTATGGGTTGCCAAGGAAAATTATCAGCGATAATGGAGTACAATTTGTATCAGCGATAATGCAAAAACTAGCATATTGCTTAGAAATTCAACAACTATTCACACCTGTATATCACCCAGAACCAAATGTGGTTGAAAGGAAAAATAGAGACATGAAGTCACAAATTGCAATTATGGTGAAAGACAAACATAAGAACTGGCCATCAACTTTACCAACAATAAGATTTGCAATGAACACAGCTAAGTGTCAAACTACAGGCTTCTCACCATCTTACCTTACATTTGGGAGAGAATTGCGTACACCATATGAGTTGACACATGATCTCAGCTCGGTTGTAGAATCAGAAAACTTTGTCGCAGAAATCACACCAAAGTTAAAGCAACTAGCCCAAGACTTGGAGCTAGCAAAAGAAAATATTGAGTGTAACAAAGAAACAACACGCCAAAGAGCAAATAGCAAGAGACGACCTGACCCAGACTATAAAGTTGGAGACTTAGTCCTGATAGAATCTCATCCCGTTAGTAACATGGATAAACAGTTTACTGCTAAATTTGCACCTCGACGAGATGGACCGTATGTTATATTAAGGAAACATGGAACCTCAACCTATGAAATTGCTCACTCAGAAACTCCAGACAAGCCTATTGGAAAGTATCATACGTCAGCAATAACGAAATTTGAAAAGAGAGACAACGTGAATACCAAACCAACTAACCCAATACGCCGAAGGGGAAGACCGCGGAAACGAACTAGTCCTGGTACTCTGTCGGGACGACCATAGAGTACCAGAGGGGGAGAATGTAACACGACGCCTTACGCCATCTACCAGATTATATGTGTAACACTACGCTACCCGAGTAGTTCAAAACACAAACTAGATCAATCATCGATAAGACGATAACATTAGCAACAGTACCAGCAGACTACTAGCGACATCTAACATTCTACGTGAGAAGTATCCATGACGTCAACGAAGGTTACGACTACATTCAAGAATGAGATGGTTAAAGACACACACTAGTCTATCAAACCGCCTATATAAACCAGCGCCTCGGAGAAACTATTCATTCGCTACTTAGAAGGCACAGTGGTCGATAGCCCCGCAGTCACCACTGTTGTCACAAGCTTGACCTGAGCGGAGGCCCCGTCGCCCTCAGGAATAGCCTAGCTAGGAGGTTAAGGGATAGGATAGCCCCGCAGTCCATCCCTAGGGACCACTAATAGGTTAACATCCGTCTTACTTGTTTGCTAAAATCTGTCAAGTGTTTGTTTTTGTTTTGATGTGAAGTAAATAAACCCCCTATCTGTCATCCAACGTTGGTTTTATTCCACCGCCACCATTATAATTATATATTGTCATTATCACTGCCGTATCGTACTGGTCTTTACTTTTCTATATCGTCGTCGGATTCTTGTTGTTTTATCTATAGAACTTCAATAAGTACTTTGTACCTCATCGTTTTCGTCACTAACAACTTCATTGTTCGTTTTAACAACATTTAATTATATATTCTCACCGCAGTATCGTACCGGTCTTTACTTTCTTATATCGTTGTCGGATTCTTGTTTCTTAATCTATGAAACTTCAACACTTTGTACCTAATCGTTATCGTCGCTAACAACTTCATTGTACCTAAGGTGCACCAACAAATGATTCTATATTCACACAGTAGTATCTACGGTACTTATCTTTACTGACACCTATTCACGGTCTCCCCTGTCTAGGTCTTAACCGCAAATATCAATCCCTATCATATTCCCTACCCAAATCCGACCATTCAAGGTTAATTCAATTCTCCATACGGATATAAAGTTCATACAGTCACCGCCATGGGAGATCACGCTTCCCATAACCCTGTGCTAATGTCGACGCTTCGTGAATTGCACCCTGTATATGGAGAGAAGACGCAAGCTGAATACCGAATAGGTTCTTGTGTAACTTGTGGCAATTCTCTCTTTGGTGACTGACGTAAGAAAATTGATGGATCGTGCTTACCTACATTTGGGATATAATATATTATGTCTACTAAATTACACCTAGATTTATTGGGCTAAATATGTTACGGTCTCCACTGTAATGCTATCGCTAAAATTCCTTTATTAATGAAACAGTATCCTCACTCAGACCCCAACACACAACTTACTTATCACTTTTTATGTTTTTTTTTGTCAGCATGCTTTTTATTTTCTTGATTTAGTTAATTCTCTTGTATCTTAGCGACACTTGTAGGAGAAGACACTGACTTCTATAACCTGGTTATTTTTTCAAAATATTTTAGTGTTATCTGTTTTTGTAATTATGTATAAAATTATATTATATTAAAACATTCGTGCACCTGACTTAACATTCAGTACATTTTTTGAAACCTCGTTTAACTGCTTGACCTATTGTTAACTAACCTGTCAAGTTGAAAAATGTATTAAAATTCAAAACAAAGAATAATGGCCACTTATATCAAGGAGACAAAATTAATTAACAAAAAAATAAAAGTTTATTGTTAGTGTGAGAAGAAGTCAAGTCTATAGATTTATTTCCAACAGGTGTGTGACCCACATGGACACTTCAGGTTCGTGATTAATGGTGCCTTGTTAACTTACGAGCGGCCATAGTAACAGCTTCATAGAGTTTTATTAAACTTTTCATTGAATAGTTCGGAGGAGATTTTAGCGGTCATGCTCACGGCCAAAGAGCAGTATATAGCAGTATATAGCAGATAATAAATTTGCTGTTGGTCATGCTTTATGATTTTTGTGTTAATTCTACCACACATTCAGAGTTCTTCATGTTTGAACAATACAATTTAATTTATTTCTTGTTTAAATTTTATTATTATCATTCACAACCCTTTTCAAATTATGAGCTATTAAATGAAAGTTATTCTTTGCTCCCCTCATCTACCTACTCTTTTCTGCCCTCGCCAATTCACCGTTCGTATTGTTTCGGGCGAGATCGAGATCAAGAGCGGTCCCAATTACTAATAAAAGAAAAATCATCATGCCTTTATTTTTCTCATAACGTTCCGTTGCTAACGGGTGCAAAATCGGGATTTAAAATAGTCCGTACATATTATTATCCTTAGTGACTCCCAACAGCAGGAACTAAAATGGTTTTTAATGAGCTTAAAATCGATAACCGCGATATAAAAAAATACAACCGGCTTCCAAATAAAAAAACACTACAAAGTAAATACAAAAAAAAAAATGCATTCATCCGAACATAGTATCTCCTCTTTTTTGTAAAGTCGGTAAAAAAATAGTTTAACTTGTTGTAGTCGGTGTCAAAATACGTTTGTTGGATGGTTTTCTGTCATCCAACAGAAAACCATCCAAGTAAGCGAATTCTAGTTGTTTCGATTTTCATAAAACTTAAATGGGGCCAATCGACAAGTACCTATATCCTTTCAGGGAAAACATTTTTTTTTTAAATCGGAAATCATAAAAGACGGAGTTATGAGATAACAAACATAAAAAAAACAACAGAATTAAGAACCTCCTCCTTTTTGGGATGTCGGTTAGGTACATGGAATGGTTTTATTTATTTAATTCTATCTGATACACAATACATCGTCAACAATACAAGTATGATAATCAGCTGTGATAATCGTCGACATTGACACCACTATTGATTATTATCATCGCATATTATTATAATAATCGCATAAACACATCGCATAATAATATAGGTACCCTAATATAAATATATTTATGGAGTATACTAATATTATCTAAGCTGAAAAGTTTGTTTGTTTGGTTGGCTGAACACGGTAAAAAAATGGTTTTTAATGGTAAATATTTTAGTGTTGGCTATTTATCATCACGATACGACCAATAGGAAAGGAGCATTAGTGAAAAATGTGACGCAGACGAAGTTGTGCTTGTCAGCTTGTAGAATAGAATACTCTTCATTGTAAACTGTTACAAATTTTACCTATGAATTGACACACATCTGCCATTGCATCGCAGGTGCCTATTTACCGGTTAAGTGTGAAAATCACACCTGTCTGCACAGACGACCTATAAAGTTGAGTCTGTGAAAGAATATTGACAAAGATGGCTACCGGCTTGGATTTGTTGCAGTTCAAATTGATGCCTTTGTTGAAAGTGGGTTACTATGAGTGGTAGGCGTTAGCGTAGGAACTTGTTTCTGTTATGCAGTTCTAAACTTTTTATAGACCGGATGCTGTGTTGGTTTTTCATTTTCTTTAGTTAGTATATTGTCAGATAAATTAATGAAATGGTAATTGCTGCTATGGTTACTGTATGGTTGCTGGTACTTTTGGCGTTTTCATAATTTTATTGTAGAAGTTTACACCTTTCCTACTTTGTGCCAAGTTTTGGGCAAACCATTCACTAGTGTCCCAACAACAAGTCGTATGTAAATGAGTGACTGCTCTTATCGGGAACAATGAGATGTATTTGACAGAGGACGCTTTGTCAACAGCCGCGCGAATCGTTTCTATGTGTCAACGAAGTGGAGGGTTGACTGCTCAGCCAGTACGAATGACAGACGTCACTGAGTTGCCTTCATAATTCTACTTTTTGTTGAATCAAGAATATTTTGTTTTTTATTTTTTTATTTATCGTTTGGAAACGATAAATCTGCCTGTCATCAACAATGCATATAGAATTGAAATGTGGAACCGAAGTGCATATATATGATATTTATCTATACTTAATATTATAAAGCAGAAGAGTTTGTTTGTTTGTTTGTTTGTTTGTTTGTTTGGTTGAACGCGCTAATCTCAGGAACTACTGGTCCGATTTGGAAAATTCTTTCAGGGTTAGATAGCCCATTTATCGAGGAAGGTTATAGGCTATATATCATCACGCTAAGACAAATAGGAGCGGAGCAATAATGGAAAATGTGGCGCAGGCGAAGTTGCGCGGGTCAGCTAGTGACTGATAAATTAATAAATATTGATTATCGACATGTGGATCCGTTACATAACTATGTTAATAATTTACAAACCAATAAGGTTTTCATTTATAATAAAAAAACGAATGTAATTTTTTAACCCAAAATTAAAACCGTTTCAATATTCAAACGTTGAACTCGAGCTTCGAAACCAAAGCCTAGCCACAAAGAAAGTGCTCAATTAACATCCACGTTTCGACTTCCAAGGAAGTCAATTAAAAATCCACGGAGTAGCAAATTAAAAAGTAACAAACGGGTATTTCTAACTATGCCACATTATGGGAATTAATTCTGGCCTCGCGGCTCGGAAAGCTGGCTGAATGCAGAACGTTTTTTGCCGAGTGAAACCACCATTATGTGGGGAAAATACTGGCAGCATAGTAACTATGTGTGTGGCATAGAGTAGAGCCCGTCTGACCATGTCTGGCTGAATTGTGTCTATGTGACAAATGTATCGAGGGAAAAAGTAATAGATACAGTCTGATGTAGGTTACAGGAAAAGTTTGAAGTTGATTTGTTGGCGTCAAGTTGATTTGTTGAAAGTTCTGTGAGTGTGGTAAAGACACTCAAGAAGAAGAGATTGGTATTCAACTGCATCTGATTGTATGTAGCTTAAAAAATAGTAGAATTATTGGTCCTCAAGAATGTTTAGGAACCTACAACAACAGCACTGGGAAAATTGTTGCTATGACCGAGCATAACCAGTAAATACCTACCTAATGCACTGCATAAGGACGACGTACAAAATCGATATAATAAAATGGGGTCACCAGGTCAACGGACTTTGCGAACTATTCACATAGCGTAAAATTAAGTTAATTTCTATGTCTGTTACTCTAGGCACTGTTGTGTTCAATCTGTGGTCTGCCTTTTTTAAATAGAGTACGTTTTTAAAAGACTAGATATCACTGTTAAGTACTTTTATTACTTCTTTGTTAGAAGAAAAAAGTTTACTGCAGGGGAATTTAACCCTTCTCTTAATTGCAATCGCAAAGAAGGGTAGAATGAGTTATTGCTGAATAAAATAATTAGGTACTGCTGCATTTGTTATCGCGAAGATAACTTTACCTTGATTTAATAATTTTTAGTTTAGAATTTAACAGCGTTTATGATCTGTTTTACATGTCATGGCCATGTCGTAGAATTAGCCTTTTTATGGTGTAGCGGAGGTATTTTTACGTAAAACCTTACCTAACCTTAACCAAGCAAAAGTCAGGTTTAAGGTAGGTTTTCGTAGGGTGGTTCTTTTATCCTGATGCTAACCGTCTTGGTAACTACCTATATCAAGACAGCGCATCAGAAATTATGAAGAAAAATATATTCTTTCTCCCAAAGAAGAACCAGGGCAAGGCCCTAGTGTATCTACATGAAAAATAACACCACATTCGTCCGCACTGACAGTTTATGATCCAAATCGAACTGGCACCCGTCAAGGCTAAGGAATTCGATCCAATCATATATATATATTGCTCTTAAGACTTGGCCTAATTTGTCTCAATGGTAAAGTGTAAACATTCATTAGCAGTTGCTATAGTAACTAGACACGAGTCGTTATGAATAATAATAGCTTTATGATATCTAGCTAATGGTAGGTGTTTGGCTACTGTGTTGAAAATATTCAGACAGCATCTGAACCTATTTGGCGCTACTGTGACACATGTCATGGCTTTTTTATGTTTTTTTTTTAGGAATCGGTAATCAATAAAGAACCCTTATAGTTTCGCCGCATTCGTCTGTCTGTCTGTCCGCGGTTTAGCTCAAAGACGTTTAGCACTAGACAAATGGACACATTAAAATTTGTCTAATTTATTCACATTTTATATTGTAGAATTAGGTTATTAGGTATCATCGGTATCTTCCATGTCTGCCAGTTACAGTCAAGATTAGTTAGTTGATTAATGTCTTTAACATCTATTAACTTACCTTTTATTTTCTTTTCTAATTTCTTGTATGCTATTTAATAGTTGCTGCTAGTTTCAACTTTACATACTGTAAAAATAATTATTTTATGGCACTATTTAAAAAAAAAATAACTTAAGAGGGTTAACGCGTGTCGGCATTTCATACAAATTTTCAAGTCCTTATTCTTCGATGTTTATGAACCGATTTATTTGAAACTTGGTATGCATACGCTTCAGAGCCAGGCCTAAATAGTCAGTAGAGAACAACAGAAAGTGAAAAATCACTCTATCTTTCCCCTTGTAATCTTTTTCGAAAATGTTCTCTACTAACTATTTAGACCAGCTAGTCTATTCTGTAAATAACCATTTCGATATCGACTTCACCTGAGTGGCTAAGCTTACAAAGTGAATTTTATTTCACACATCATAAGGTCTTATATTTATACGAATTTGAAACTCACCTCGGATTCCGCTGTCGAGACACGAAAATGTTGTTACAGAATAGCACTGCAGGCTTTGAAGCGTATCCATACCAAGTTTCATTAAAATCGGTTCATAAACATCGAAGAATAAGGACTTGAAAATTTGTATGAAATACCGTCACGCGTAAACCCTTTTTCGGAATTAGATTTGTTATAAATTAAATTAAATCTGTAGTACGCACTGACGTTGTTTTTAAACTAAGAGCAAGATTGTTAAATTTCTTAAACCTACAAAAAATGAGTCAAAGCAATGGAAACTGCTTGCTGCCTTTCTTCTTATCGTGTCGATATTAAGGTCTAAAGACCCCGCACACCCTAGTGTTAGAGTTTCTAAACCGCCTCAAAGGCCTCTGACATGCTTTAACGACCGCCATTTGGCGGCCAGGACCACCAGCTTATACGTGCCTTCGGAAGCACGTAATCATTTTTTTATCAAACAACCAGGTAATTCAAGCCTGCGAAATCCTAGCCAAACTGGAGCAAACTCTACAAAGTATGCTTCCCGTGGGAATCGAACCCAAGACCACTGGGTCACAACTCACAAGGCAACCGCCTAAACCATTTGACCACGGAGGTCACTTGCTGCTGATAACTTATTTATCTTGTTCACATCTAAAAACTTATGAAATGTGTCTTTTATGCAAATTACTTCAATTAAGCTGAAATTTTAAAGGAAAACATTTCAAAGGAAACTCCGCAGTTCGCGACACAAAAAAGCATTAAAGTTTCTAGGAAGATATTTTACTCAAACCTCTCTCATACAACCGACTTCCAAATAAAAAAAACACTACAAAATAAAAATAACTTTAATTTCGGAAGTCGGTGTATTTGTAATTTTCTTCGTATTTTGACACCGAATTTCGAAATTAAAATTATTTTTTACTTTGTAGGGTTTTTTTTTGTTTAGAAGTTTTTATTTTTCACTTTTACACACACAGTGGTACCCCACACCTAACAACACCACTTCAAAATCGCAGCAAAGCAAAATACGCAATGTCGATTACTTGGATGACAAAAAACCATCATCCAAGTAAACGTATTCCAGCTATTTCCATTTAAAATCCAAACTTCGTAACCGATTCTGATAAGATTTAAATGGGACCAATCTGCCAGTATATAATTTCAGATAGAACAAGAATTTTTCAAATCGGTTCATGATTGACGGAGTTATGAGATAACAAACATTAAAAAAAATACAACCGAATTGAGAACCTCCTCCTTTTTGGGAAGTCGGTTAAAAAGATAATATAGGTAGTATAGGACCTACTGCTATCTTGATTAGAATTTTGCGAGACAAAATAATTCTCTAGAACACTTAGGTTCGCAGCATCAACATACTAGTTACATACTAATTGCCTATTTATGTAAATGAATGAACACTTAATTGTACCAATTTACATTTTAAGGAAGACTTTTTGTTATCTCTTTTGCACAGTTAGAGCAGCGTTTAAAGTCTTTGGAAAGACTCGTGAACTTAAACACTAGACTCGGACAACGGAGTAGGAATAAGACAAGCTGTGAAGCATGAAAATGGAAGCGAGATTTTGAACTGTTTACACAATAACAGATTTGCTTTGGAATTTTTATTAATAGTTTAACTTTATTTATCTCTTGTAAAATGTTTTAAATAGCCTACCACACTTTGTTTATTCGTTGCCCTAAAGTACTTCTATAATATGCAATCATCATTCATCGTTTTGGAAACCAAGAACAGAAGACAAATTACAAAAACGACGCACTTAACAAAGGAACAGAAAGTAATTCACTAGACGTTAATTTGTACAAATAGGTCCTTGTAACGGCCAGGGTCACAAACATTGATTAAAGTAAAGGATTTGCAGAGAGCTTTACACTAGAGTCACGCATTTATGATAAGAATTAGAGAGTGTTAGATTAGAGCTTGTAGGTTGGCTCTCCTTAAGGTCTTGTAACTTTTTTACACAAACAATAATATGTACTCATCTTGGCGTTACCTGCTTTAGTGCATGTTTTCGATAAGCCCATCTGTTTTGCTTAAAACACGTACGTTTAGCGCTATGTAACCTGCATTCATACTCTTTGGTCCCACCTACATCACAGTACTTGAGACAAAACCTCTTTTTTTGCAGCTCTTTTCTTCAGTTTTAAGTGTGCGAACGTTGGAACAATTCGCGGTTCGTCTTATTTGTAGATATTCCTACACTCTACTTACTGTAAGAGACAATAGTCAGAAATGTCTTAATAGTCACTAATTGTATGTTTGCTTTCTAAATGGTATTAAGTCGCTAATTGATTTCTTTTATGAAAGTGTACACTTTGCATAGAAATGGTATAAGTACTTAGTTAATTATTATGGTTAGTAAGCATTTTGAGCATCATATCGCCTGCTATTACATCTAGTAGTATCTTCATCAAAGTTAATTAGGTACCTAGGTACCTATTGATTGTTGTATCACAGAGATTGCTTGTGCTTAGATTTTTTGAAATTAATTAAAAATGAAACAAAAGACGACAGTGCAACGAATCCTAAAATAGTTGCAAAATATATAGTCAGCCTGACCTACAATCCCAGTAGGTATTGTGTTCCTAACTTCAACAAAACAGCATAAAACAAGTCTAGTGATTCATGCACTTAATTTCAATTTTATGATCCACCGTAACCATGAACGTGTAGTAAAACAATTTTAAACTTTACGGCGGCCATACCTCTCTAAAATAGGCGATTAATATAACGTGGGTTTAAAAACTGGGTCATACGTGAAGGAACAATCTTACGGTACAATAACCAGTAACCAGCAACCACAGCATAAATATTTAGGACAGGTTTAGAACAACCTGTTGTATGGCCATCAGCAGTATGCCAAGAAATGTTAATTATATTAAACAACTGCTGGACGCGATACAAAAAAATCAATAGCAAAGGGTACGCAACAAGTCTCTGGTTTTGTTTGTTCAGATAAAGAACTCGTAAAATGTATTTCTGTTTCATGACAAAGGGTAGGTTGAAATTTAACATTATCAACGTCAACTTAATAAAAATATAGAACGAAGCACGTGTAAGTTTAGTACCTAGTCTTGTAAAATAATAAAATCAAAAGGTGAAATTACGACATTATCCATCAGTTTGAAAAAAACAACAAAAAACTGCTTGAGGGGTATACCAGAAGAATCATAGAACAAAATACACAATAATGTGAACATATTTCAAAGAAGTAAAAACAAGTTTCTAAGGGCAAGGGTGAACTTTAACATTGTCAAATTCGTAATAAAAATGTTGAGAACGGAAACACGTGTCGTCGCCTAATAGAATAAATCAACAAGTTAAGTCAATTACTTGGCAAAAGTGCCTAAAGCTGTTCAGGTGACAGACTGGGATAACGATACACAGCTCTGTGTGTGCGAAAAAGAAAAAGTATCACCTGCCATTATATTTGGGGGTGACACCGCGCTTTCCAAAACTCTGAACATATACCTACATATCATAACACAATCCCAAAAGGAGCTCCCAAAACAGAAAGCGTAAATACAACGACGCCCACACATATTATGTGTCTTATATATTATAGATAAAATAGCAATTTTTATTACTGAAATCTGAATTTAAAAAGATATGAAACCACACCATAACACTTCTAAATATATCTATCTACTAAGGAAATAAGCCTAAGCATACACCGAGCAAGAGCATAGTATAACAGAAGAAAGTTAGTTCGCAAAGAAAGTACTAGTAGTAAAAGGGGGTACTATGCTGACCAACGTTACGCACATAAATCACTTGGAACTTTACTAGAGGCACTCCCTAACTAACGGAAGTAAGGAACTGCCTGAACGAGAGACCAATATTTCCACGGCCTTCAGAATGTTTCCAGGTTAGACGTTTAAGTGGGTATGTGGGGTTGTAAACTTTGTAAGTAACAGGATTCGAGATAATAAATCCAGTACTTAATATTTGGTCTGTTACCAATACTACAGTCAGGGCGTTAAAACATGATTGGTTGAGTGATTTGGTATTATTTAATTAATAAAGTAATTGTATTTTATTGTTTACTAGATGACCCGCGCAACTTCGTTTGCGTCACATTTTCCGCTCCTAAATAATATTGCAACAAAAAATTGAGATGTAAGCTACCCTATCTTTCAATTTGGATCAAACTGCACACGGTGTGCAAATTTGATTAAAATCGGTTCAGTAGTTTAGGAGTCCATCGCGGACAAACAACGTGACACGTGATTTATAAATATTAAGATATGTTACTTTGTATTATTTGTTAACGATGTTTTTTATTTTATTTTCTACACAATGTAGGTATGTTGTTTTGAAATAAATGACTTCACATCATTTATTGGAACTTTTTGTACAAAATTCCAGGTGCAACTGAAGCAAATAATCATAAACTCACACATGAAAATATAAGTGTGAACATAAATGAAAATCTGTCTACAGCGCCAACCAATAACACATCAACTGTTTCAGACAAAACAAATAAGTAAGTCTTATCCTATTTCCGTGCACAAATAGGCAACCAGTAAACCGGAAACAGAACTAGGTTGTTTCCCACTACATGACGCGACAGGTTTCCCGGCAAGCAAGCAAGTGAAGCAAGGAAATTAATGTTCCTCACACACTGCTCCAGAAATTTAGGAACTGCTCCCAATTCTGCTAATCATGTTGCTCTAATTACTGCAGTATTCGGATTACACACCAGGCTGGTAACAGACAACAGACAACTGATATGGGATACGGTTTATTTGGTTTAGAAAGAATTTGTTGGTAGAGTTGAGCAAAGTTCCTAAATATTGAAATAAATATGATAATCTTACTGTCTGTCTGTGTAGAATCATACACAGCCAAAAGTATTTGTTAAAACAAAAGCAATGGCAGAATTACACAGAAACTACTACTTAACTGTAAGTCATTTAAAAACGTACAGCTTTGACTCTTCCAACAAAATAAAAAAATCTGCGTAACACAACTCCGTTAAAGCCAGGTGGTTCGTAGTTTTACGAGAATGCTCGGCCTTTTGGTTCGCTCTCAACAAAGGACAGGCTAAATGGCTGTGTCAACAGCTGCCACTGATAAAGATCGCGGTAGCCCGCAAAAAGCCTGGACACTGATGTGTGATAAGATCAAAGGTACGCGAAAGGGCTTTCGCTTGGACTTTTTGTATAAAATAGATAACGAGTTATGTTATTTAAGTTTAAATGCAATAAAAGTAAAAAAAAACTACAAAAAGAAGATTCTGCCGTATGATAAAGTAAACAGAAGTCGTTCGACATACCTTTCAAATCAGAAGGAAAGACTTCGAAAACTACCGAAAAACAACTTAAACACCATATAAACGAACATAAACATAAATCTAGATATCAATATTATGTAACCACAGTAAGGCTAAGAACTCACGGAGCGATTTTCACCCGCGACCGCCGCGGTTGCGGGCCCGCAGCTTCTGTAGAGGCGCGGGCGTAACATACATAACTGCTTTCTACAGAAGCTGCGGGCCCACAACCGCGGCGGTCGCGAGTGAAAATCGCTCCGTGAGTTCTTAGCCTAACTACCCCAGCACTAGAGGCTTGTAAACAATTCAAAACAGAACCGATAACCATACAGCTTGGCAACAAACCGTCGAGCCTGTGTTGGCACTGCCAACAGTCACCGATAATGTAATTTACCGTGTTTGCTGGATAGCTTGGGGCATTTGCATAACAACCAGATCGAAGATGCCATAATTTGTGTGCGCCTTCACGAAGGTAATGCCCGCATTCTAATTTGAATGGTTTTCTACGTTTTGCTTTTAGAATTCTCTTATCAAGAACGGAATAAATTAGAGTGAGTTGCTTAGTGTTTGTTTGAAATAAAATTGCTTGTAATGAAACAACCTACTTAAATGAAGCAATTACAGTGAATATGGAAGGAATCCCACGGAATTTCGATATTCAAATACGCATTTAAACGCAGCAATTTTACAACAAAACGTGCCGCCAGATTGCTCGTGAAAATCAATATAATACGGATGCTATCAAAGGGAAACGTGAAAAAACTAAAAATTGAACAAAAAACACGCAGAGTGAAATTGAAAACATCTCTCGTATTTTGCATACCGAATTTTGAAATACGAAGTCCAAGGGTGGCAGAAATAAACAGCATGAAAACTCATAAAACAGACCAACTAAAGAGAAAACCAGTAATTGAATGATCTTTTAACTCGTTACTGTAGATTTTATTAGGAAAAGTAGAGCAGCAGAATAAAACGAGGATGTTTCAGACGTAGCCATTATTTATCTTAAGGTAGAAGAAGAAATATGCTATTGAAATATTTCTTAAAAATTATACATAATATAACAAAATAAAGCATTAAAAATAGTAGAGAAATCAGAAGAGTTTTATTTTAAAGAAGTTTTACGCAAACATACTCGTATTTTACACCATCATTACAGCTAACTAGCAATAGGAAACGAAAACTTTTGATAAAACTCTCGCCATTATATAAGATACACAGGATACACACCCGATAAAATTTATTTTTCTTTCATTCTATAAAATCTGAATTAAATGTTGACACAGCAACTGAGCAACTCGCTGAAAAATAGGTCAAATGTCAAACTGTATCATCTGCTACGCTAAATCTGTGCAGTTTTATTAGTTTTCCTACTATATTTTGATGGTTGCTATAACCGTGCCAGATTCTACAAGATTGCGCTAGGTCGACTTTTTCTTTGTTTCATCTGTATCAAAATGTTATATCTTGGACACATATAGAACTGTATTTATTGCTTCCATTATTTCCATTAAAATTAACGTTATTGTCAGAACACTGGCCTCATTCTTTGTGAAGTTATTGCTTCAATACGTCATAAAATTGATTAGCTGTCTTCAAACGTCTTGGGATCATATATCGCAATGGCATCTATATAGAGACAGGTTGCCCACCCATCGCCTACACACCATAGCAACCTATTTCCATTAACTAATACTTGCGTAGGAAGATAACCGAATAACAGATTAAATGTTTCTTTCATTTCGTCTTTGAATGGAAGTTTAATAACCCAGATAATATGCCAAATGTCGGAAGTCTAAAAAACGTAGGTAGGTCGATCTAATTATTGTTGAACTGAATTTCTAAGAAAGGCAAATGTGTGCCAGCCCTGTGGTTAACGTCCATCAGATAGTGTTTGTTTATGATCAAGCCCATTCCAAACTTCCTGACTATAAATAGTATTAACACCTAATGGTATACGTCGTTACTGGACTATAAATAATTTATTGTAATTCATGCCTTATGGCTTATTTCTTCCAGTCTTAGCGAATGTTTTGATGTTATGGCAAGATTTTTTGTAGAAGGGGAGTGTATTTCGTGATAGATATCAAAAGAATTTTCCTCCATAAGCTGCTTACGATACTTCTTTCAATTCGTATGGAGCTTTAAAAGGGGTGATATTTTTAGTTGCTGACATAAAATGTTTTTGTTACCATTGAAATTTATAAATGTTGTAGTCAAGCTGTAGCTACAGCATATAAAATTTCTTCCATGTTTTCATTTGAACATAAATTAGCTGTTCTTCGTAAATGGAATTTATAATTCCTTAGCTCACAAATATTGTAATTCAAAACATAGAAGTGTAATGATCTCTAGTGTTTACTTCTATTGGAAACCACTTACTTGAAAAGGCTTACACTGCAATCAACTAATTTACTTGCTCATCCTAACGAGTTATATTGAAACGTCTCCAATAGGAACTATATCTCCCAGAGGAACTATATCATCAACTCAGATTGTACTAAGCTTTCTTTAAGTAGTTCTAGTTTTTATGAAATATGTAGTTTCGGAAAACACCATCTTGTTGTAGGATATTAAATTATACAATTTATAACCACAACTATTCTATTTATATACGAGTCACAATTATCATCAAAGCTCGTCGGGCATAGAACTATATTTTTCTGTGATGAAGTTCAGTGATCCACTTATAAACATGATTATTAACGTCTTCTTCCATAAAAAGCGTCACATTTTTACTGTCTTCATTTACATGACATCAACTCCTTGTGAACATTTCTTTAATCTCTGACGAAACAGTATTAAAGGCGAACATAACAGCACCGAAAAATTAAAAATAAAGGGCATAAAAGTGGTATACGGTTGCTATGGGTAGGTATGGTCTGTCTGGGTACTGCGATACTTCAAAGGGCTGTGTTGTACGACATAAATAAGTCAGGATACCTCTAGAGCTACCCACGTATGTAAAGGACGGGTGACGGACCCGGGGAAGTAGATGTGACAAAAATATAACGGAGATGGCTTTTTTATGTTGTGTTAGAAATATTGCGGCTGTCAAAGTTTTGATTGAAATGTATCAATTTGTTAATAGACAGCTGAATGTGAAGGTTATGCACAAAAAATCAACAGTTTTATTCTTTTAGCAAGACCCAAATTGTTGCCAATCATTTACCTAGAAACGATATTTGTAGTAACAGATACAAACCGCTGGAAACTATTGGAATAGTTAGGCACAGAATTTGCACTGCAATTGTAGCTAACCAACTCATTAAATTAAACCAGATCAGAAAACTGACTTTAAAAGATAGAAAAATATCTCTTCCATCCAAGCACAAAATGCAAGCAAAAGATAGAAAGAATTCTCGCTTAAAGCTCCCAGCCGTACGATTGACACGGCCTGTGCCTATATTTTTTTAATCCAGACCTTTATAAAACTTGCAACGCGTTGAAAAGCTGAGCCAGGATTTTCAAAGCATTTATTCACCTGCCTGTTGATCATCCCTTTTATTTCCAACCCTCAAGGAATAAGAAACCCTAGGAAAACGTTCCAGGGTTCACAATTGTATAGCAAGGCCCTTATAATCACTGGCCAGCCCACGCAAAAGCTTTAATAATGGAACTTGAATAGGCCTTATTTACAAAAATTTCGCCAGAACGCGTTCTGCGAATCTACAAACTGTTTTTATATTTTTGTGTTTTCATGTGAGAGTGGCTGGAAATGAGATGAAAGTAATATCCATGGAAAGTATTATAAAACAGAAGGTATATAGCTATCAGCCGGTCGATACTGTCCACATCTCACCGTGATCACTTAGGTGGAGTGAACGACAAGTGAGCTGTCATGCCATCTTGTTTGTATGGTTTGACAGATCACTTGTCGTTCACTTCGCTTAAGTGTTCACTTCGACATGTTTACAAAATCGCACTGCTGATATTGCGATACTCGATCGACGATCTGTTGCTTGGTATGTCAGATGAGCATTGTATTATATCTGTGGTGGACTCATTCTAGATCAATATAGGTAGATAAAATTGCAAGTTCATTAATTTTAATCACTTCTATAAGTTTGGGACGTCAATCCTATTTTGGGTACTATATAGATAGACTATTACAGATTGGTTAAGTAACTGTTTATTAAAATTAATCAAATTAATTGTGTTTGATTATGTGTGGTAGAATTGGAAGGAAGAGGCGAAGAATCGAGACCATTTGAAGGAAAGGCTTTTGCCCAATAGTGGGGCTGCCATTGCTTTATAAATAGTATTAGATTGAAATATTTTTCACGTGAATGTATATATTTTCTAAGTTATATGGTTTTAAAACATTGCGTGTTACTTTACTTTGTTCAGCCATAAATTAATTGTTTATTTACATCACGTAATTGGAACTCCACTTTTTCAACCATTTGACCCATATCTACACTACATATGTCATTCTATTCCTTTTTGTCACGCAATGTGGTATATACTATCGAAGGTGTTGTTTGTAATTCTTAACAGATCAACGCCATTCTTTTGATCATATATTGCTGAAATATTTAGTCTATCAAACCTGTCTTTAAAAAAAAGAGCTATAGCTATTTTGTCATAACAACATGAAATCAGATCGGAAGTTAAGGTTAAGTGATATTGAAGTAAATTATATAATATGAAATTGAATTATTACATAGACAAAATTGAATTGAATCAAATTATTTAATTAGGCAGTATTGATGATTTTAAATATATTTACCCTTGATTGAATTATTGTATTGAATAGGGTGGAATTGTATTAGATAATTAAATTAAAATTGAATTTATTTACATTGTATGTGGCTGTCACAGAGATATGTTATCTGCGGAAGACCAACATTGAATGAAATTAAATTGAATTGATTGCATTATAATTCTAGCTATCATAGATCTCTAATCTGTTAAAAATAATCTCTAATCTGTTAAACACTACAGTCCATCACTTCCATTATTCATTTGTAAATACGCGGACATTGGTGTGGGTTACATGTTTGTGATCTTAGTTTTAAAGTTCTTGTTTATTTGAAGCATGTAACTGTTTTTTGTCCCTACTAAATAAAATAAAATAAAATATTTTTTAATTTTATTTGGGGTTCAACATGCCATAACTTTCAGTATTCAGTAAATAGTTGTTTATTTGTTAACATAGATAAAGAAATACAGGTCTTATCTTGTCTTCTTTAATAATCATTTGCTGTACGTCTATCATAATGTATTTTTTTTTAACCCAAAGTTAGACGTGTAGAGAAAGCCTTGTTGAATTTAGTCAGCCAAAAAACTCAATGGTGTCTCTCTGAGAATTTTGTAACAAAGCACACGTTTTTCCGATATGGCTGAAATAATGTAGCGTGAATAATAGGTAGATATTCATAATGTAAATAGATCTTTGAATCGCAATCTCAGTTTTCTTTCACAATAAAGGACAACTGATAATAGAAAAATATAAATCAGTTTCCCTAGCCTTTTCCTAACTATGTTGTGGTTGGCGTCCAATCTAACCTGATGCAGCTGAGTATCAGTGTTTCATATGGCTCGACAGCCGATCTGACCTTTACAATGCTGTAACTGGATTACACGTTACCCCTTGGCATGACTAGTATTAGATTTCCTGGATTCTGTCAAAGATTTACAAACGACCGCCGAGACGTTTGTCTCAGCTGTCGGTGTCAGACTTTCCGAAGCACGGAAGAATGTTGAATTGTCATCAATCCACGGAACGACCTCGGCAAGAGCTGCTTAACCTCGAAGCCCCGAGCATGCGGCAAAGTATATAAATGATGTCAAATTTTAATAAAGAATTCAGTTTCTGTGATTATGACATTAATGATTGAAAAATATCATGAAATCATACAGCAATTAGGTACCTAAATCAGTAGAGGGTGTTATTAATTGGATACCACGTGCCGTATTATTAATTGACAGCCTGAAATAATAATTTGATCAGGAGCTGATTTAAAGGTTTTGGCACATCACACTATGAAATGTTACCTATTAATAAACATGGAGAATCAATTTGATATTTTTTGCAAAAAAAAATTGATTTAAAAGTAAAAAACGTAACCAAACAAAACAAGGGAAAATTGTATTTTAGTTTTCCAAAACCGAATTGCGTTGGAGTGATTAACGTAAAAAGTCTATTGGCCTATGATGATGAATCGGCCTATGTCAATCTTCCAAAGCTTATAGAAAAAAAAAGCTTAAAAAAGCAAAAGCTAAAAAAAACGTTGTAGTTTTAATAAGGCTTTGTTTATTTTCCTTGCTCAGTTGAAAATTGTTGGTCGACCATACATTGTATAGAATTCTATTGAGTGAGATGACCTCTCTCCATTTTCAGCTAATATTATTCTGTGATCATCCCTCCTTAGCAGCCAATGCGTAACATAATTGACAGTACTGTCGAGACAATCAGACGCAGTTTGTACCCTTGGGCCAAATAATTACGCTTCAATGGCACCAACCGCCAACCATTAGTTTAACTCTCACGCAAATCGCGTTACCTCTTATTCCACAATTATGTGCATTTAAATATGATGTCTTATGTCATTGCATGCGATGATCTCTTCGATCTAAAGTTTGGTACGTGGCTCAGCTCGAACTATTATTTCTGGGGCATGACATATCCCTTGGCGTGTTTTGGTACGCAGTTTATATTCCTACTGAACGCATTAACGCAATCTAATTTCAGTTTAAGACTCGATATATAGGTCGCAGTACTCCATTTCTTTTTACGAGCTTGAGAAACACTGGAGTCGAAATATCACGATGTACCATCGACTCTCGATCTTCTCGGAAGCTATCGTTGATGGGTTTATCGATTATGGTTAAAATTGGATCGCAGTGAGACCGTTAAGATGTTGGTAAAAGTTTCCGAAGTAGTGGAGTCATGATCTTCGATAAGTAGGGTGAGAGTTTGTTGAATAAACTGACGCGTCACGGCTGTCATCGACGATTCATAGATTCGGCTATTAGCGAGAGGTCGTTGAGCACTCATACCGGAATTCTGTATTTTCTATGCATGAATGAGAACAGATCTGGCTCTCGACATGAAACAATGCTTTACAAAATGTTCTTGTTCGGTGTGACATTCCCCCCTTCTTAAGTGTGTCAAGGACAAGTATCCACCTGAATGTGCGCGTATTTCCTATGGGGTCTGGGTTTGCAAAAATACATAATTATATTTATGAAAAATTAGCCAGTGATTCTCGTATCAAAAATATTTAGAACCTGTGTCAAATGAGATATATAACTCTACCTTTTATTTTATAGACCAGTTGTCAAATCAATCAATCCTGAAATAGGCAATCGGTAGTTTTGAAACCTCAGTAATTGGGAAATAAATCAGTCCTTCATAACAGCATTTCCTACTCAATCGCGAACGTTTGACATTTGCGGCGCACGAGGAAATTACTAGCGCACATGTCAGGCGGGTAGGCAAGGAAACCAGGCTGTGCACCCTTGGGTTTGGGTGGTATTTTGGTTGCACTAGAGTGGGTTCACCAACCTTTTGACACTGAAACTCTGTCACGGTGGCAGTGTTGTCATCTGCGGTCGATTCGGAAAACGTAACGCCGCGGCGAGCGCGGCGCGCGGCGTCGAGCGCCAGGGCGCTTGCGTCGTGCGTTCTGCGGCGCGCGGCCGGTCGCACATGCGGGCCGAGACTGGCGACTTCGCGCGTTTTCCCTCCGCGCTTTCCCGGTAGCGGCGTGCGCACATCAAGCCTGCATTGTTCTGCAAATAGCGGCCGAGGGCTGGGCCGCTACTCAACCGAGATGGGCGCCTTTCAACCGCGCGGCGCGGACTGTGTCGCTCTGTGGACAACTTCGCTTCACTTGTGCCCACCGAAAAAAAATCAGTTTAGCCTCGCTCGTTGCCCAATCCAATTTTAACTATGACTTAGAGTGGGATTGTTTTGTTGTTTAGTGCAGTCGAGCGAGGCTTTTTGTACTGACTAGAATAGAATATAAGAATCCAAAGGGTACGAGTGACAATGGTTGTGTAAACATTCAACACGTAAGCATGGAGTCGTCACGAATAACGATCGGTAACGTGGTACAAACAATTGCGTTCCCAGTAGTGGTCGATGCATGGCCCCGATGCACGCTAATGGGTTTACTTACATGACACACATACATAAGTACATGCCGACAACATGTTGACACACTGTCTTTCTCATAATTGACGCCTAGACTTGAAATACTCCTTTTAAGTCGTCCCAAAAAAATAATACTGGAGAGAGCCTTTTTCATTATTCAAGCGTTTCAGCTGTCCTGAATCTTCTAGCTCGTACAAACACAAAGTTATAATGAATAAAACATGAGAAACTTCAAGGACTCGAAAGGAACAAAACTATAGTTTAATCAAGTTTGCCGAAAAAAAAAGACTTTACAAGGATTCCTGCCCCACTTTTGTATCTTTTCCTTGAACAACGGTTTAAATGGAATTACTTTCAGGAAACAGCCATAGCCCATATGTATGTAAAATAAATGTTTGAAACGGTACAAGCATACAATAATTGGATCTGGTATGTCGCCAAACTGTGTACAACTGTGTCGAACTTATGGCCAATGTAATCGAGGTTGGCTGTCAACCAAACAGTTAGTAGAAGCGAAATGATTTTCATTTGTTTCGGACGTTTGAGTCGCGTAAATAATGAAGGGTGAAATTGTTATGAAGTTATGATTCACGATGTGGAATGAGTTTGTATCGGTAAGTATGTTTAGACATGTTTCCACCTAATGTTGAAAGCTAATTATAAGAACCAGTGAACATAATTAAATAAATGTTAGTAACATTCGATTGCAAATTGGGAGGGGTGTAAATATGTAAATTGCCTGCACCTATCATTTTATAGTAATGGGAAAATTATATTATAATTAATACAAAATAAATGAATTTTCTTTAAAGATGTATAGTTTCTGAGGTTCTTATCGTTTAATCAAACGTCACATTCAGTAACCCCTTATCGAAATTGAGCGTGCAAATACTCGAAGTATTAGACAGTGTAAACTGTACGCCAGAGGCCATGAAAGGCTTGGATTACCGCACGAGTGCAGGATAAACCCTAGGGTTTCAGAATTAACGGGGATTCTCGTCTGCCTGCAATCCGAGAACATTGACACTGTTTGATTAAACATGTTGAAGATAGAGAGCTATTTCTTTTAAACAAACCGGGTGCCTAGTGGGAGTTTCCATCGGCATATTATTTACTCCCTATTGTATAATCTTTCCTCATAGTATACATTTCAAATATACTTAGGTGCTTAAAGCTTGCCTCTGTTTTAAAAACTATAACTACGAGAATCTCTCTCTTTAGATTTAATGATGGTCGGAAAGTTTTATAGAAACTGTTGAAATGAAACCTTCCCGGTCTCAAGCATTGTATATGTGACTTTCAAATATTTATAATTAAAGACTGTTTAGAACGTATGAAATACTTATACCTTATATTAAACGCTTAATAAAATGTGCGAGCCGGACTAGCGCATAAAGGGTTTCGTACCATCGTATTTTTATTTTTTGTTGGTAAAGCGACAGCAGAGACAAACAGACGGACAGACGGACGGACGGGTAGATCGACCGATAGTTGGACAGCGGAGACTTAATAATAGGGTTCCGTTGGTTACCTTAAGGTACGGAACCCTAAAAAATACAGGCAGATCATGGGCAGCCTAAACCGTTGTTTCACGAAATTACTATAATCTCTCGATTATGGATTTCTCCATTGCTCAGCAACTGGCTTACAGCTGAAATCTCAGTTATTGAAAACGGCCATATTAGCTCGAGTTCTAAAACGTTCCCTTTGTAACTTTCACACACTTAAGGCGAGGTTGCAGTACTGTGTGTTTTGACGAACAACAGCGACTGTCCGGCGAGCGAAATAATGCCTAAATTTTGATTTGTTTTTTCTTCTTGGCGAAAACTGATAAAGAAATAATACAATATGGTTTCAACATTTACTTCAAAATAAAAAGCTCTATCTATTGGTATAACTTTTATATATATATATTCGTGATGAAATCTCTTAGCAGTACACGTTTAAAATTGTAATTTAGTGTCATGTTTGATAAAAAAAGTATCGAGCCAATCATTCTATATCGCGTTTCTATCTTTACGATTTACTTGAGGGTATGTTAAATTTTTATATAATGATTTTTATTAATTAAAAAACTCATAATTAATTAGATTTTCAGACGTTCAAAAATCTTAAAAGTACTGCAACCCCGCCTTAAGCAGTCCATTGGGCCAGAGATATAGAGCATGGAACATAAAGTTTAATGTTCTTGGAGTGGCTTGAACATGAATTATGTACTCCGTTGATCTTTGTGAGGTCATATAGGAAATATACTTTAACTGAAGCTAGTTAGTTTTGTTTTTCAACAAACCTTTTTACAAGAAAGACAACCGACTTCCAAATAATAAAAAAACACTACAAAGTAAAAAATAACTTTAATTTCGGAAGCCGGTGTTTTTGTTAGTTTCTTCGTATTTCGACACCGACTTCCGAAATTAAAGTTATTTTTGAAATCGGTTGTCTTTTATTGTAAAAAGTTTTATATTTTTCACTTTTTAGTGGTGCACACATAATAACACCACTGCAAAATCGCAGAAAAGCAAAATATGCAATTTCGATTACTTGGATGGCAAAAAACCATCATCCAAGTAAACGAATTCCAGCTATTTCGATTTAAAATCCAAACTTCGTAACCGATTTTGATAAAATTTAAATGGGACCAATCTGCAAGTATATCCTTTCAGATAAAAAGATTTTTTCAAATCGGTTCATAATTGACGGAGTTATGAGGTAACAAACATAAAAAAAAATACAACCGAATTAAGAACCTCCTCCTTTTTGGGAAATCGGTTAAATATAAATCATATTCCGTTATTATATTCAGTGATAATTTTTATTTTACGCTCAAGATTATAATTGTATTTATTTTTTCGTTCCATTTAATTATCTTTATCCCAAAATAAGTAAGACATTTTTATCCCTTTCATTCTCCTCTGTCAATCGTCATGCCATCATCACTCCTTTCTATCAAGTGATTTTTTATTGTGTGTTTTGATGGTTTTTAAAGTGGTTGCCAATTGTGACGGTTTATTCTACCGTTTATCCGTTATTTTTTTACCTTTTCACGTCTTAATGGTTTTTAATTAAACTTGACCAACGGGTATGCCAGTAGGATGGAGTAGGAAAAATGTTTTTTTATTTTATTAAGGGCTTGCCTACAAATAATTTTGGACATTCCCATGGGTGAAGAAGCTGGTAAGAGGTAGTATCTAGTTTGTAAAGAGTAAATATGGATAACACTTTTATTGTAAAAGTCTCTACCCAAGTGCAACAGCTTGAATCATCATTATTCATCATAGTAAAGTAAGCAGTACCTATAAATATTTACACAGTGTCAATATTGCTATGACATCGACCTTATTTCTAGTAATTTGGAACGATATTAGCTGGGAACGGAACAGAGAATATAATATTTGCGTGACGAAAGAGTGTACCAAATTGATTTGGTTTTCTTTTGGCCTGATACGCACGAAATCAGATTCAATGTGGGGACACAGTGAATGTCTGTGAATTGATCAATCTTACTCTAGATTAAATGCTTTATGTTTATACCTAAAGTTTAAACGTAACTGGTGACTGACAGACAACGCACAGCCGAAACTACTGGTCGTAGAAAGAAATTTGGCATGTAAAGCCAACATATTAAATTTCAGCTTTCTACGACGAGCTTGGATTCCTACGGGAACGTGAAAAAACGGAATATGCGCGTACGAAGTCGCGGGTAATGTTCTTCGTAAAGTTCTTCCGTTACTGATGAGTGACTAACAGGCAACACACAGAAAACTGCTGGTAGAAAGATGAAATTTGGCATGTACTCGTAGGTTGCCTTGGGAAGAGAGCACTAAGGGTGGATTTGTCTTATCTCTAACGTGAACCCGCAAACGGAGTACCCGCGTACGAAGTCGCGGACAAAAGCAGGTTCATAAATAAATATTCGTACTTTCATTATAGATATTATTTATTTTTATTTATTTATGTCGTTAATGGTGTAATCTAATTGTTCCTAAAGTTATCTGGACTGCGACCCAAAAACTGTCTATTAGTAATTCGGGGTAACCTATTGGCTGTTGTTCTAGTAACGATTAGACCCTTTTCCGATAATAGATTTTCACAAAGATGATTAGTTTCATAAGTCACATAAGAGCTCACAAACAGTAACTAGGTGTAGCAGAGTTGAAGCAATCGCCTTGGCCGAAAACCGACGAATCACAACAGTAGATTTTTTCAAAGATCCTTTGAGTAATATTCGTAGATAACTTTTGTTTAAGTATTTATTAAAATAATTGATCTAATAGTGACAGCTAACTAATAGAATATGTATGTCCAAACGAATTTGTTATTAAACTGAATGATAAAGACAAACACCTTACATTAAAATTTATGGGACTAAAATTTATGGGCATCATCAAGCTAGGCTATGAAAATGCTGTTAGAGTCAAAAAAGAATTTATTTTTTAACCGAGTCCACACTAAAATGCTAAATTCCCGTTTGACTAGTTTGTATGAGGTATGCAGTATGCAATCAAAATTCTAGATCAATCATTTAAATAAATTCTTCTTTTGAAAAATAACGGTTTGTTTCTTAGGTTCCTTCACCAGCAAGAAAAGACATGGTGATGAATCTATACAAGATTTCGCATTGCCTAAAAAACGTTCAACAAAAATATGAGGTAATATAGGCACATTTTTTCCATCTTTATCGGTTTATTTGTGTAAATACGAAAAAGCTAAATTATCTAATCATTCTTTCAGAATATTCTCGTCTACAAAAAGTGCCCACTATTATTGCCAAACAACTATTTTCAGCCTTTGATAAAGACATTTAATTATGACATCTTTTAACGAGAAAAGGAATTTACACAACTCTTCTCCTTTTAATGTGACATCAACACTGTACCAACTGCTTGTCACCCCGGGTCATAGTGGTGAGAGTAATGAAAGTCAACTAAGACCAAAATTAATTTATTAAAGCTCGTTTTGACCAGCACTAGAAAACACCTTAGGTAATGTATGTTCCAAATATATTCCGCTGTTGGATTTTCAACTCTTGACCCGAAGGTTAACGGTAAAAAATCAAACATTAAATCAATGTAGTCGGCTTCAAGTCTAATCATTATATTATCGAATACTAATATTTTTTGTTGACCTACTGTCTTACTGGGAGTCAGTTAAACAGGAGCTCAACAAAAAATCCTACGACCCAGTAACTACAACACTTTGCGATACAGTTGTCCGATTTTGTGGCTTCCGAAACGAACAGCTTTGCGTCCTTCCAAGTCACAAAGGAGTCTCGGTATATAGGTAATGAATGGTCACTCATCAACAAACTGACCTCGGCAAGCGCTGCTTATCCTAGAAGATGAACCCGTGCAGCTGAAATTGTTTAGCAGCGAGTACTGACAATCCAGCAATACATTTTTAGACATTTGCTTGTGTATAGGCATTCAGCAGTCATTTAGGTGACGACTTAGTGTTAGTGAGAACGAGCATAGAATGATATTATGAAGTTCCTGTCACTAACATGAACACTTAAAATCAAAACAGCATCAATCTTCTACCGCCTTTTTATGTGACACTGTTAACAACTTGGAAGTCTGCCAAACCTTTCAGGTCGAATGGCGTGAATTAAAGGCTATATTCGTCGATGCACAACTGTTTAAAGCCATAAGAAGTGAATACGATCACAGATACATACGCCAGGAGTACTTTACCGTTTTCTAAGCAGATCTAGAAAGGGTTGACGGAGTATGTAATGACACACCCACAAGGACAGCCTCTTCATACTGTTTTTTTACCATTTATATTCGATCTGCTGTACCGTTTTTGGTTGAGTCGCGAGTCTATGGCTCTAAACAAGATATAAGTCCAGACTTCAGACTTGGACATGCTACAGTGCCCCAAGTGTCCATTCTCCTGTACTTTGTAGGATTTAAGATGTCCTGCATACGACCAAAGGTGTCCACACAGGCATTCGTCATTTATATCATCTACAGCTTGACATTGCCCACTGCTAATAACTCTCAGCTAAGGCCACTCTTTTCTTTTGATAATCCCCATATTCTTGTGCCAGCTTCATCCAGGTTCTACCCGCAATTTACTTAGTTGATTTAATTTCACTGCATATATTACAAGCGACCGATACGATAATTATTATATCAGAGTCTAGCTAGCAGTGTTCTAGCTAGGCATGATAGATTAATATAGCTAGGCATAGCGGCACCAACACTGCATAAAGAATTTATTATGACCTGTTCCCATTAAGAACCGTCAGAGGTCGCCGCGCTCTTCAATCAATTGGTTCCGCACTAATTGAATATTTCTATTCACGGTACGACTTGATGTCTTACTTTCATATTTCACTAAATAATTTAATTATAAATACATAATTATAAGTGCCTTTACATTGTATCAAGACCAAATTGAAAATCTTCAATTAAGTTTTGCGATTAGCGTTGATTTAGATTTAAAAAATAATGCGTTGGCTAATTGATTCTGGTGAATATTTAAAAAAACACCTTGAACTTTCAAATGAGATTGGATTTTTAACTTGGGAGGAATGAATACGAACAAGTACAAATGTATATTATTATCAAATTAATCTTAAATTAAAAAAAGAACGAAACAATAAATTCAATATTAAAGTTCATTATCACCACAATATCATGAGTGTGTAATAAACCGAACAATAAAAGTCGCTTATAAATAGATACTTTTAAAAGGAACAGGAAGTCATTCCGAATTACTAAAACATCCAATCTGTGCTGAATACGTAAATAAATCGTACCTAGATACGCCTAGCAAAGCAATAGGTACAGGAGAAACTGTAGATACCAACGAGGCACCTAATTCCACCTTATTACACTTCGTAAACTATACCACTATTAAATTACTCTGATTTATCATACTCACATTTTAACAAACTCCGTTTCTATTTTCACACAATTATTAATAACCACACCACAAACTAAATAATTTATTCTGTAAACACTGGATTTGTTATAACACAACAGTGTTGTTAAGATACAATAACATTTTAGAATATAAACATGAGATATTGGGAGCACGTTTGTACGCGGCGAACTAGTAAGCAAGCTTTGAGCTTTGAACTACGGTGTTTTTGTTATAGTGAAAGAGCGAGACGGAGCAAAAAAAGCACCATAAGCATTCGGGTAACGTCGGCCTTTTCCGTCGCGTTCGCCTGTTGACTTCGGGGCTCGAGCGGCAGCATAGTATGGATATTCATGTCATTGTATCTTTTGAATTTTATGGTGTTTCTTTTATGTGAGGGTATTTCGTATGTTAATACATTGTGTTATCTCATGATTATGCGGAAGCACGTGCAGAATCAACTCGATTGAAAAACACGTCTGGCTTTATTATCTTGTATTTCATGCGTTTAATGACCACGTATCTTGAAGTCTGAAAATTGACAATTTGGCTAACTTTAGTATTTTTATTGAATCATAATTCTTTTCAAAATAAATTGTTATTAATTTATTGATGACAATAATTAAGTAACACTTTATTGTCACAGGTTATTGTTATATAATGTTATAATTTAGCGATGCAGTTCTCTTCTTCGACATTAATATGAAAAATTTTATTCATTTGAATAAATATCTAGATATTTACGGTAACAAAGGTAACGTCAAATTTCATAAAACATTTTCCCAATAGAGAGTTGTATTAATCTCCTTTACGCCGTATTTCTCCGCCACCCCATTAGGTAATACATACCTACCTACGTCCGTATAAACTGCTACCCCACTGACTTTTACCAAGGGGATGCGTTTTCGTGACAAACAGCTATTTGTTTACTTATAAAGGGCATGTTATAGCTTTTAAAACAAGTTTAAAACAACTTTTGTAAACTCCACGTTTTACAAGTTTTTATGAAAATTGATCACAATAACCTTACTTGCATGTATAGGTATTTGAACAATTTATACTTACTCACTTTGAAAAAAAACTAAGTCATATTTATACACAAGTGCACACACAAGACTCACAATTGCACTGATATTTTATCTTAAAATAGACGATTACTTCATTAACACAAAAACTACACCGACGTAAAAAAATAAAAACAATGACATCCAGTTCCATTTATGGCCTCTAATTTGTGCAGAAAAAAAAGAATGACATCATTTTAAATTGACATGTGGTCATCGATAAAAAAAAACAATTGCACAATGTGCATCATGGCCACAATGAAATGCTCAAATTGACGTGTTGTCATCGATTAAAAAAGTGCATGAAATAATAAGGTCCACACGATTCTTACATATGTGAGACGGTTTATGGTGGACTACGTCTACAGTGAACATATGGGGGTGGGTGATGCGGGAATCGTATTGTCTCACACCGCCTTTCACACCATCCGAATAGAAATAGGTTCATTCATGATGTAATTCTTCGGGATGAGCAGTAAGATTGAAAGAAACGAGAGTCATACCGCTAAAATTATCTTGATGAAATGCTGCTTACGTAAGCGTCCCTTATTAAAAATAACTATTGATAGACAAAGTAGATAGTTCGTGAACGTTTTTATTTGTTTTACTAGTTTTTTCCCGTAGCGCTGGTGCTCTGGTCTATCCAAAAGAACCATGTATGTTTTCGCGGTAGTGGAACTTTTACATTCTGAGATTATGTCATATAAATAAACGAAAATTTTTACCACTTTAATATTAGTACAGAGTAAGATAATAAGACAAAATGCAGCCTAATTGTTTCAGGAAATCCATTTGGATTTCCTCAGTATATTTGCCTTGACCATTGACAAAAACCATCACAAACGACCATTGATATCTATCACATCCTATCAATCATTGTAAACTGACCCTTTCTACTTCTACGTTCGCCGCACATGTCCGGAACTATGGAACCAAGTCGGAATTCCGAAGTTTAGTATCATGAGTTTAGTAATACATCGGGTATTACTAAACTCATAAAAACTTTTTTAAATGAAGTAAGTAGATTAGGTCTTTACGTATTTTTTAAATTATGGTCTTTTAGTTTAAAAAATCTCTGGTTTGTTTCAAGCTAAAGCAAGTTTATGTTGTACCGTTTTTTCATGACTTTGATCATGCTATATTGTCCCGGAAGCCTCCCATTATAAAACACATGTTTCCTAATCTGACTCATTTGATTTCTATCATCACGCGTATTCTTTTTTTTCAATAAACATAGAGTGAGTATTCTTTTATGTAGGTAAATATATAACTGATTTATGGAAACCATAGACACGATTGCTTATTGCTTCGAACTTTAAAGATAGTATTTTTATCAGTTCTTATCTATAGTTAAGAACCAAGGTTGGTTTGTCCCAATAAACTGATAGTGTTTTAATAACGAAGAAATTAACCACAGTTTTAATTGGTTAAGATGAAGATTTTCAATGGACAAATCTTGTATGTAAGGGGACCGTAATAAAAAAAAACGTATTAAAAAATACGAATTCTTTAAGTTTCTCTAAGTTATTTTTGAGTTAGGGCAATGAAAATTTCAATCAACAATTAGGCAAGTTCCAGACATATGGATCAAGCAACGATCAAGGGATTACCCGTGTACATTTACTTTTCGTTAAATAAATCGTCCAATCGTAAACTTGTCGATTATTTCTTTAAGAAACGTTCCGAAGTTCTATCTCCGCAAAATAGTGCTTCTCTGAACAAATTGCTGCACTCAGCAGATTGTACTTGCTTGCCTCAATGATCTTCAACCGAGATCTGAGATTAGGTCTTACTAGAAAAGTAGATTACTTGGAAAGCCAACTTGTAGAGTATAGAGTAGAGTAACCGGGGTAGTGGCTGGTGCAAGTAAGTACTCGTACATGTTGTGAAGTTCAAAATTCACTCAGGGGGAAAACCTGTTAAATCTTGTCAAGAGGTGTTCGTTTCAGTGTTTTGTTTTCTTCGACTAATAAGCTCACAATAACCAAAATATCGTGTGAGAGCTACTGCCCCACAATCGTTTTTAGTACTGCACCGAAGATTGCAACTAAGGCTGCATCTATCCAAGTTCATGGGATTACTGTGTTAATAAGGACGAGGTTGTGTACATCACCGATAATTCTACGGTGGAAGGTACGCTGTATATCTCTATAAAGTGCGGGGAGTAACGGTAACAGGTCCAAGAGTTACGACAAAATAAGAACTGGGTGTCTTGTTACCCATCGCATCTGTTACTTAAAATTACAGGTAAAAAAGATGTTGCCACGAAAGTAACCACTATAAGCGAAATAATGACGAAGATAACAACGAAGGTGCTAGTGCCAGCACAGGTCGAGCAGACTCGTTTGAATAGAATCACTGATTTGTTCGATAGTATCTGCACTACGGAAGTGATGTCCAGATATATGGAAAGTCATTATCCAACGGTGCAGGTGCGCTGGTTCGACCCGAAAGAATACGCGGATCTGTCGCTGGAACCCATTGTGCGGTAAACCACTTACGTACCGAACCAGGGGTGTAGCTACCGCCGTATCTGCCGTATCAATTATACGGGGGGCCACAAATTAAAACATCCCAAATTACCGAAGAACTAGTCGATGGGACATGAAAGCCTGTCAGACCTGTCACTATTGTCCATAGAGGCAGAAACTTTAGAAAAACTTAAGTCATCATCAGCTTTAAATGATTTAATTTAAAAAAATCAGTTTGCCGAAAAAAGGTAAGGAGAGTTTATATTTAATTTTAATTGTATGTATAAATTTTGGAAAAAGTTCTAGATAGATAATTATGATGAATAAATATTTCTTTTAATTTTATGCATTTTTTTTTTCTTTTGTGAGAAATTTTTACCCGTCCTCAAAGCCCCCAAACAAATTTTTATGCGGGGCCCCCGCCACGGCACGCTACGCCTCTGTACCGAACACTGATTTCAGTGCTACCCAAGCGGTGTTACCTTGCTGATCAGGGCCTCGTCTGCCACATACACACGGGCCTCCCAGACTCGTATCAGGAGTTGCCATATCGAAAGCTAAATCCGCAACGTATTAACGAACAATGAACACTGTGGCATCTCATCAATTAGACGGTACAGAAGACGTGCACAATATTGTGTCTCAAGCATGTGACGTAAAACGCGGTTCTGGATCCGAATGATCTAAGTTGGAGAATATTCCAACTTTTCGAACTTAATATTAAATTGGAGAAGTTGGAGAACATTCGCAGGTACTTCAACGTTGTACCCGACGGTAACTACTGTTGATCAGATAATTTTACTCATTGAGCGAATCGCACAGACCCACATCCACCTTGTTGGCTACGCGCTTGTCTTGACGGTACTAGTAGATAGACATGGTAGTCTTTGAGTGATTTCCTTGTTAACGAGTGTAATCTGAAATTAAAAGAACAATAGTAAGACAATACCAGTTTGTCCCGGTAGGGCCTTACGGACGTTGACAGGTATATATTAATTGCCAGCAATCAGAAACCGTGTTGATGATGAACCATGTTGTTGTTGTTGTTTCTGTTATAAAAAGATTAATGTGATTATTTTGCTTCAATCAAGCCCTCCGCGCAAGCACGTCGATCGGAAGGGACGGAATTTGTCACCGATGATATTCGAGACTCTTGAAACAATCTTGGATTCGTTTCTACTAGAAAATAAGCTTGCTTTGAAAGCTAACTTGTAGAGTAAATAGTTTAGCTGAATGATATGATATAAAGGTTTTTTTTTTGTAATATTAGTTTAAATTTAAATTGTATTTTTTGTTATTATGGGTTTATTATTATTATTGCCAATAAAACTTCTCAGAGTGGAAAATAAAATACAAGTGAACAAAATAATATGAGGTCGTTATAGTTATTACCAAGGGTACCTACATTATCAAGGGTTCTGCCCTATATTTTGGGTCAGCGAACTTTGCACTTTCATCTTAAAACCAGCCACACCTGTTTCATACTTTGATCATAATCGCAGTACCATTGACGGTAGGCGGCGAGCACAAACAGACGTTATCATCGGCGCGTGCGCACGTTTGAGCTGCTTAACTGTTTACGTGACCAGCAGCTGTCATAACATCATTCGGTAGCCGTGTAACATGCTTAAAGATTTCATCTCGTGATTTTTATAAATATTTGAGATAATTTTTTATTTACCAGAGGCAGCCCTATTTTAGTCAAAAGCGATTTTTTACGTAGTATGTTCTTTCTTTTTATGGTAAGGCTCATCACGATGTACCGACCGGCATTCAATCACCTGGTGAAGGATCACGAGGTCATCGTTTCAAACCTAGCTGGGGCGATTGAAAGAGAATCAATGTACGCTAATTGATTGAAATCAATAATTGTTTCACATTTGTGGAAGTATGTACGGTACGTGTACCTAGTAGGTTTAGCCGAAATCAAACTTTGTTGCCAAGTGTCATGAGGTTAATTTTCGCTTGTCTATTGCTAAACATCTGCTAGTTAATTGAAGCCATTTGTGTCCAATTCGACCGTTATTAGTTCAAACTGCCAAACACTAATATTAACTTTTCCCAATATTTAAGCGTAGTTTACATGCGTAGCTTAGCATAATATAAACTTTTATCCCTTGAAAGCTTTAAAGGAAAAATATTTGGGTGTCTATAAGTCAAGAGTGAACAGGTTACTTCTAGGCAAGCATGTTCGATCGTCTATCACATCATTGCTTTCCGTCAGGTGAGGTTGTGGTCAAACGCGAACCGATCAATTAAAAAAAACCTGCATTGATTCTACTCTCATCTCTACCTATAAATGATAAATGATATCTATTCCGTAAGTAGGTTGTAAATAACACTTTTACACGTCAATCTTTTTTGGTCATATTATTCTAGATGAGGCCGATGTTTCCTAGCTGACTACCCTGAGGAGAAACATCGAAACAAACTCAGAGGTCATAGTCTCTTTTAAAAGTCCAGACAAACGTGAATAATATATGAGAACCATGTAGGTTCACGTGGCCTTTTGAGGAAAGTACCACGCAGGTTTGAGTGGACCAGTCCAGACAGTGCAAGCATTTGTCAGTTATCATGCAGCTCAACTCAGAACTTTGAGGAGCTCAATGATCCGACGAACAATACCAAAGTAAAGACATTTGGGTAGGCCACAAAATGTACTCAAACCGTCATGATAAAAATCTTAAAAAAACCACCTACGTAGTCCTCACACTTACAATACTTCATGTGGATTAGTGTCTGAGATGGTCTTCAGATGGAAGAACCACGCAGATTTGAGTGAACCTGTTCAGTCAGTGCAAGCATTTGTCAGTATTAATTCCTTTATTTTTTTTGCCAGACATCTAGATAGTATTCACAGAGCCTGCAAACCTTTAAGTATAAGGCCATGAACCTGTAAACTTTAACTAGGATCAGCAAATAAACTCAAAGAGTCTTGCATATTAATTGAGTACTGATTAATGTCAACGAGAACCATTGAACAGTAACGGCTGAATAGACAGGCACACTCCGACTGAGGTCAAGTTGCCTGGCGTTAAGTAATATTATTGCCAATAAAATCATATGCTAGTCTTAGTAATTTATGTGCAATAAGCTGTTTATAATGAGGTGTTAAATTTTTACACTTGTTTTGATCGGAATCGTACCTATGTGTTTTGCTAGCTTTTTGTGGCTTTCAATTTGAATAATTAACGACAAAGCTTCTCAATTTTTTTTAACTAAAGTAGCCAGTTGGTATACCTACGGAGAGATACGAATAAATACCACTTTCTGTATTAGTGGAACAATAGAGTAAAACGTTAATAATAAACAAATTGTTAACATTCCATAAGTTAATTATGCTTTCCTTTTCTTTCAAACCCATAATCACCCGACAGCCAAAAACGGTTCTGCTCAATTACCAAAGAAAAACACAACCAAAGCCCCTCCGTTGTCGTGACCTACTTTCAAATGATAAAGCATAACGGGTTTCTTACACATGCACACATTTACAAAAGTACCAACATACGTCATTTCCTGTAAACAAGAATAAAAATGTCATTCAACTGCACGAGAAAACCGGAACCCATAGTGATGTGAAATGCACATTCTTTTGTAACATTATTAATGCAATTAGTCGATTTATGAGGTTTATCCGGCCTCTAATTCGATAAGCCGTTTCTTTCATTTAAATAAATTGTCCAGTCATTTTCTGTTATGATATAGATACATTTAGCTGTAGAATTACTGATAGTAAGATAAAATAATTTAAATTAGCTAGACCAATAGCATCTAACATTATATTGTGTTTCGAATTCGATATTAGAAGAAGTAAGGTGCGCGACGTTGAATGACTGAACAATATTAACATGGATGGCAAAATTCTCCTAAAAAAAATCATAATGCAATGATTTAAATATGTTTTATTTTAACTTAAAGCTCTACCTTGACAATTCAAGAATTTAATAGAAATGATTAAGCCAGTTAATTTAAAAATTAACAAAATCGTGCACTGAATATTTAATTGCAGACTGCCGCAAACATATCTTCATTTATTTTAGTCATTAGATTCTCGAAAAACCACGTACGGAGAACTTTAGATCCGGCCGGAAAAAGGGTTCATTGTCCGCTAAATGTAATCACTATGCAAGCCGCACATACAGACCGCTCCTGATCATTTTGTACATGAATAATGAAGTTTTCTGCAATTAAATTCCCAGCGTAGTGTGGATATTACTGGTTCATGTAACAAAATTATGAACAAAGTAGAACGTCGCATCACATCGGTTTATCATTTTTATCGGATATACTTTTCAAATGCATATAGGTATCTACCTAATGCAACAGATTCTGAAACTGATTTCGCAATCAGTATCTATTTACTAGATATTATTCAATGTGCAGTTTCTAAGAAGTGCTCAAAAGTATTACACGCTAAATCTGCTTGCAGAAAAGCAGATGAGACCAACTGACCACCAAATAAGCTCGGTGTTACCTACAAAACACAAACGTTCGTAGTTTTCACTGACATAAACAATTTTTTTTTAAACACGACTAAACCTCTACAGTTAGAAGTCCTAAGGGATATAGCTATGAAGCCAGCGGGTCCATTAACTGTCACAGTAGGTATGTTATGTAGCTACCCTCTTAAGAGCAAACGAAACCCACGGGAAATGATGGAGAATGCTAAGCTTTGCCATCGGTGCCATTTGCTAATTACATTAAGTAAGTAATAGAAAATGTAAAACGTGTTAGATTTGAAGGCCAGTGAAATTATTAAATGACAAGTTTAGTCATTAGTTTTCGAAAAATACATCGGAAAACTAAAATTTTGTACATCATAAACTAGATCTTGAACTAAATAACTGCAATGTTAGAAGTTCGATCATACTAGGCCAAATAGGTAATTGAAATTATTATATTTTGTTGGACTAAAGGCATAGGACCGATGAGCTGGTAAGAGTCGAGGGTAGCCGATGGATGCGAGGCGCACATGATGATGAAAGGTACTTCGATAGATTAAAAAAAATCAAATGATAGTACCTACCTAATTTAATTTTTTAAATTATATCCAAGGAATCACACTCCCAGGATAAAGCTACTTATCACTTTACTTGACCTAATCAAGGACTAAACCTACTCGTAGGCTAAGTTTCATCCCAATCCGAAGATAAACTTTCACGTTTAGAACATTAGTTGGATATAAGCACAGCAAAGCCATAGAGTTACCCAACAAAATAATGTCTTTGTTTACTCTTCCCAATATCACATACCATCGCATAAAAAACAAAAACATCGCAAGCCCCCACGTGCACTAAGGCCAGTACAGACTCAAGGCTCATTATGCAACATTGATGCAGCATAGAGCCCGGATATTGCCCGCCAGCGTGCACTACACTAGGGATGTGACGGGGTTTCGACTCCGACTTCGATAAGTCGGAACGTTCGATTACCTAATATTACGGCTGGTTCCAATTTCGGGCCTGACACTTTTTAATCAGAGGTTTTATTCGGAGGCCGAAGTGAATTTCGCTAGTTTTGGAGTGTTTTTTTTTTATTAATTCGTTAACTTTTTTTGTTAAATTGACAATGTTAACTTAGTATGTTATTTTTTTGTATTGCAAATAAAGAGGCTGACTAAATAATGTTTGCACTATTTTGTTTTATTAGGGCTCCTCTTAACAACTCTCTTTTCTGCCACCATATCAGAATCCACCTCTCTTTTCAACTTCGACTACGATTCCGGTTCCAACTCCGACAAAATAAATTTAAAACTCCGATACCGATTTCAATTCGGATAAACTACTTCTGTAACATCCCTGCATAACACCCACGTCTGAATGCTCTCGCAAACTAATCGATTATGTGGGAGACTTTAATATTCCTTTGTCAATTGACGCTTTCGTGTGGATATAATTATGCAAGGTTACTTCGTAGGCTGGCGTAAAGTGATATTTTAATTAGATTCTGCTAATTTGTAGCTTGATACTGGTGATACGAGCCAATTTTGTACCTCACAAGCTTTTAATGTAAAGTTTCCACATTTCCATACTATTTAAGTAAGTAAGTCATTTATTTTGCAAATATGGGTACAGTACGTGGTGACAAAAGATAAAAAGAATTGATATAAATCACAAGTTATCTAGATTGCTTCATTACAATTCACCCATAGATCACTACACATCACTTATTCAAATTGTTTTTCAGTAAGGAATTCGCTGATAGGTAAATGTGTGAAATTTTGATGGTCTCGTAGTATTGACAACGTTATCGACTCACTAGTATACACCTAAACCCATGTCAACTTTTGCTTTGCCAAGCTCAGGCTCAAACAAAGGTGAGAACTAAAATGAAAAGCTATGATATACAAAAGATATGATATCATGATCGAATTAATAAAGATATCACAAAACTTTAAACCTCTAATTTGAATATCTAAAGACGGTGTCAATTCAAAACAAAAATGGCGTCACATCAAAAGACATTAAGATACCATTACACGAACGATGCGACCACCCCATTTAATATGCGTGCACGTCGGCTACAAGGCGCATGCTCGCATGCACTGGGGGTGCGACAGACAGCTAGCCGCCCCATGAGTAGGGTGACTATTTCAAAACAAATAAAAAGTACCGATAAAAAGCTGGACACTTAGAAATAAAGTTACTCTTCATTATGTTTTTCCAATATTACTTAAAAAAATAAGCTCTTATGTTGAAAAATCCGGACACATGCTAGCTATAACCCAGGGTTTTAAGTCAAGAGTGAATGCATAGGTTACTTTTATGCAAGCGTATTCCGTCGCCGACCATATCATTGCTTCATGTAAGATGGCGGTCAAACGCAATACAATCAAATAATAAAATAAAAAATGATAAAGAGCCAGCAAAGCTTGACGGAGCGCGAAGGAAAAGCCAGACATGTGCGGACAAAACCCGGACGGACGGTTACCCTACCCCGGGGTCGTTGACCGCACCAAAACAAAGAACTTCACCACAGCACCTGTAGCCACCACTGGCTTATTGCGATCGATATCATCATTATTGCTACTAAGACTTGTATTGTTTGAGTGATCGGCAGTCTGCTGGGGTGAAACAATGGTTTTGATTGCCAGAAAATGAGCCTGGTAGAGGGGTTGAAGTATAGCCATGATGGAAGACTTTATGCTGTCTTTGCCTGGATGGTAAAGTAAAAGCGTAAACGTAATGGGAACAAAGAATATGATAAGAATTTAGTAGAAGAGATTAAACCTAAAATTGTGCCACATAATGCCTATATATATTCTTGCGATCAAATTATTTTCAACTTAGGTTTATAAAACCACTTGAACCAGAAAAATACTGGATTATTACTGGAATCGTAATCCGCTTCTTCGCTAACCTGCAAAATAACCTTGTCATCCAAACAACAATTTAATTGATCTCCTGACACAAACAAAGTGACAATCCACAAAGCTGTATCTATTGTTACAAAATAAATGAGCAGAAAGAGTTCAAGACGACATCAACAAACGAACACCTCACGATAACCTTGACCCATCCGAAGATAAAAACTTCCTTGTAGGCCATAAAACTGCTCGACGTTCAAACACGAGTCTTATGGCTTCTCTTACTTTATATCTCATTGTTCCACTTCATAGAAAGACAGTGTTTCACTTGAAACATTGTACAAAACAAATGACGATCTTAGTGTTTCTCACAACGAGAATCTGAGTACTGAGAACAATATGAGCACCTAATTTAGCACATATTATAGAAGTTATTTTCATTGTAATCAGAGCTTGTGGTAAAGAAATAACAGCCGCAAGGTGTAACTTCGAGGTTAAGCTACACTTGCCGATGTCGCCCGTGGATGGGTTCCTCTATTACATACCGAGTTCTCTTCAAGCCTTGGAAAGCACTTTAAGCCGTTGGTCTCGGCTGTCATTTGAAAACCGTTGACAGTCGTAATGTTTGGTCAAAAGCGAGTAAAACTGACACCAGTCTTGGCAAGGGGATCGTATTAGGGGCTACTCACACTTGTTCAGCTCTATTCAGCTTATGCTCATAGAAAACAAAGATTTTGTATGGAGACACGTACGCATCCGTCCAGCTTTTTGCATCTATTCAGCTTTCGCGGCAAAGAAGTATAAAATGACGACAAATGTGTTTTGTGACTGACTGATCATTCTTACGACGCTCTACACGGCTGATAGAAGCAGAACAGCCAGTCGATTCTGTAAACATGACGAAGTGAAGGCATGGGTGAAGTGATCACAAAGTGAGCTGTCAAACCATAAAAACAAGATGGAATGACAGCTCACTTGTCGTTTATTCCATCTAAGTTTACACGGTGAGTTGTCAACCGAATAGACCGGCTAACGGCTGTTTTATAAGTGTGACTAAAATCGTTCAGTGAAACGCGAATGAATAAGTGTGAGTAGTCCCTTACTCAGATACTGGGTTGTGGAGGTCAGATAGGCAGTCATACCATGTAAAATACTGGTATTAGCTGCATTTGGTTAGACTGGAAGTCAACCCTGATATAGCCGGAACAGGCTGATTAATCTATACTAATATTATAAAGCAGAAGAGTTTGTTTGTTTGGTTGAACGCGCTAATCTCAGGAACTACTTCGTTCGATTTGAAAAATTATTTCAGTGTTAGATAGCCCATTTATCGAGGAAGGCTATAGGCTATATATCATCACGCTTAGACCAATAGGAGCGGAGCCGTAATGAGAAATGTTACGCAGACGACGTTGCACGGGTCAGCTAGTTTCATAATAATCTGAGATTACCCATACCTTCATCTAAGAACATACGAATTCAGAATTCGATATTAAAGCCAGAATACACGATGCTTTTAACTCCGGTTATGGCACAATTTGATCCGGAATCAAACGGCAAACGGCACTTCGGTTAGAAATTGCATTAAACCGGAGTCGAACACAATTCCGACACAGACGGCAGACGTCAATTTAATTCACTTTATTGGTTATAGCCAATTTAATTATATTTTAGTGTCTGCCTTAGAATATTGTCTATTAGATGAACATATAAGACCTCTATATCCCATTTCCTATGTAATTTTGCATTTGTTTATAAACAGTTCCGACTTCTCATGGGAATCAAGGGGAATCTATCTAGAGGGACTTTTTATTATTGAAAGCCTTCCTATGGAAATATACCTAGATAACGAGCAATGCACCTAGATTAAACCTTTACATAGAAAGTATTTTGCCATAGGTTAGTATTTTTAGTAGGTAGGTATTTCTTTCTTTGCTTTTTTTTTCAATTGCCACCTAGGCGCAACCACTTCCACTTCCCATCTTTCAAACAAAAGTTACGTCACACAAGGACACTATATCACCATTTCTAAGTCCTAACACGTGTTTGAAGAAACAAATCTCGTCATTGAAATAAATCATTTTCAAAAATAGACGTATACAAGCTCGGTTCTCCAGTGAAAGCCACACAGCATCGTTCACTGGTTCACCCTCCGTCCAATAAGCCAGATTAATTAAAGATAGGCGACCGTCATGGTGTGCGCCCGCACTTGTGTTCATGGGAAGGGGTCTTTACGGCTATTTATAAGGATGTAGTTATGTGCGTACTTCGTTTTAAAAAAATACTTTTTTGTTGATTAATAAGGACTTTATAGGGAACAGTGGGTTTTGTTTAATTTATTTGTTCGTTTCACGCTTTTTGGCGATTGTTTTGAAGTTGAGATTGGTTTTGTGGTGAACTTATTGTGCCTAAGGCATGAAAAGCAAGCTTAGGTACTAAAATGTGGGTATTTTTTTGCTTAAGAAATAAATCCCATAATGTGGAGCTATTTTTACTTGTATTTATACTAGTTGCCAAAGGGAGTAGGTAGTACTGTCTCAACTAATTGCCAATTTGCTCGTCAAGACACTAATAAAGGCAGCAAAGTACTTCAAGTTGTGTTTAAAAACAACAATTATTTCTCACGAAGTAATTTTCAACAAGTAACGCCTTATCAGAACAAAATTTATTCAAGATTAATAAAGTGAAGATTGCAGTGACTGCGATGTCATTATCGCAACCTTATGATAATGACAGCGTCGGCGGAACATTTACAACCACATTTAGTTATATCATCTACGTAGAGCTGAGCCTTGAATGAAGCCTTGAGTAAAATGAAACTTGGTATAAGGCTTTACTAGATCTAGCTCTACAAAATTGTCATCATCATTCGCCTAGCCTTTTCCCAACTATATTGGGGTCGATTTCCAGTCAATCCGGATTCAGCTGAATACCAGTAATTTACGTGGAGCAGCTACCTACCAGACCTCCACTACCCATTAACTGGGTAACACGGTACTCCTTGGCAAGACTGGTGTCAGATTTTCTGGCTTCTGACTATCCGTAACGACTGACAAATATCTCTAAATGACAGCCGGGGCCAACTACAACAACTCTATAAAATTGTTAATACTTTAAAATTTTACCGTGAAGATTATTGAAACTAAGCAGATTTTTTCCGTAACAACAAGCTGAGAAGTTCAAAGGAAACATAAAAATATTGCTAACATAGGTAATAGGCAATTTTCCTAATCATCATATCAGCCGAAAAAGACATCTACCTACTGTTAGCCATAAGCCTCCCCAAGTGTCGCCACAAAGACCGGTGCTATTTTATTCCTAATGGAGCAAAATCGATTCATGAAATAATTAAGTTGATACATTGATTGCATTGACTGTGACGTCATCATCGCAACGTTAAATAATGACAGCGGCGTCGGAACTTTAAAACCATAATTAGTTATATCATATACCTATCAATATAGCTGAGCTTTGAACTATCTTTGACTTAAGTTAAAAATAATGAAACTATGTAAACTGTTAACAAGTTGAGAAGTTTAAAAGGAATACTTTAAAATATTACTCGCACACAACCTCTATTATATTATCTACATAGCATTGAACTGTGCCTTGCGTTAAAGCCAGGTAACCTGATGGAAAGCTTTATAAAGACTCTGCAAAAAAGGCTCTGCAAAATTTTTAACACCTTTGAACTAATACTGGGGAATGTGGAGATTCCTCCTTTTCTGTATAGCGTTTTGTGAACACTTTGTTCAGAGTTCATCTATTGAAATTCTGCAATTATTTTGCTTTTTCCGGCAACGGAAATTAAGAATGCATGGTTAGGTTTTCCTTGTTGTCAGTTTGAAAAGTAAGGTAGGATGGGCTTTTGCAACATTAGGACGTTACATAGAGTCTTTGGAACGTTACTTATTGACCTGAATTAGAAGATCCCAATAATTAGGAAAATCTCGAACCTGTTTTTCAATAACGTTTCACAAAGCGGCTAGAGTCCTTTAAAATCTGAAGGCCTTTGGTTAGATAAATCGGCATCAATAAAGCATATTCGTATCACTAATGTGGTTAAGAATTACTGCTACGAAGAGCTTAATAAATATTAAACAAAGCCCTGATCCGGTACGAAATCTCGTTAAACGAGAAGCCGGCATAATTAACGGTATTAAATCGTACCTACATTGTTAATTGTGGGAACATTCATGTTGACAATCATCGGCATTAACCATCATTGTATAGGCCACTAACAGTACAAGCTAAGGATGCTACTGAAAAAGCAACTTTACTTCTCGAGTTTAAAGTTTAAATTGGTCTTTTTTGTGTGATTACTGCGCCCATGTCACAGTATAGAGCTATACTGTATAGTTTTTGTGTGTCCATTTCAAGATCAGATTTAGAGATCATGACGGTGCATGACATTGCTTGTATCAGATTTTTAGCATGCAGAATGTTCATATTGAAGTGGTCGATAGTGCATATCGAAGGTTAGTGTTATATTATAAAGTATTTTTAGTTTATGAAAGTAATAATTAGATTTGCGTTTTAGGATATTGCGATCCATTTTTTCTGAAAATCAATTAAATGCGCTCTGAAGTACCAATTCACCGTGTGTGTCCATGGAGTCTTTTACACTCAAAATGAACTTTTCTGGTCGTAGAAAGCTGAAATTGCCCCACACTGATTTATTTAAGTGAGTATTTATTTAAGTGAGTATTTCCCGAAATTCCTACGGGAACGGGAAAAAAAATCCGCCACTAAGTGTCCGACAGACAACGGACAGCCGAAACTACTGGTCGTAGAAGCTGAAGTTCAACGTGTAGTTTCTTTGGGGAGTATATAGGGGAGCACTAAGAAATTCCCAAAATTCCTACGGGATACGCTAAGTCGCGGGCAAAAGCTGGTTTTATATAATAACTATAGTTTACGCCAGATAAACGTGGAATAAAGTACATTGGGGTCAATGTACTTTATTCCACGTTTATCTAGCGTACATACATTTATTGACTTTCTTTGATCAAAATCAGAAATAATGACATAAAGCTATCCTGAATCGACTTCTATCGTGATCCTTTATGTTCTCTAGTAATGAAAAACAGTTCTTAATTTATTGTTCTAGTTCTAGTATCTACGTATAGACGATATACGATATTAGGGAAAGGTCAATGTACTTTATTCCACGTTTATCTGGCGTAAATTATAGTAAGATTTATATTATATTGATGATTGATAGCTTCATACCCACCAAAAATTAATGCCACTATAACAACTTATTACGTGCTTCAATAAGTACTTATACATCGTCATTTTCGGTACACAATACGAAGTTAAATTGCTGTTTTATTGGTCCCGTGTGAATCGTGGAGGCCTTGAATGGTGCCCGCCATGATCGACAGACGCGGGCGGCGGCGGCGCGGCGCGGGCGCATTCTACAGCACAATGCACCATTTTGGGTAGTATTTTACGTAAACATATGGCCCATGTCTGGCAGTCAATCTCGTTACGGCAAGTAATTTTGGTCGCGACTGTATTTCATTTGCGTTGCCGTAAATCTTTTTGAAGACTGTTGTATGCGATTGTATAATAGGCGATGTAATCGCGATGGCTACTGAAAAGAGTTGTAGTTATTTTTATTCGAAGACGTTAAATTAATCTAACACTATTATAATCGTTTATTTGTATAAGCAGTTTTTTTTAATCATTGACTTTTTACAAAAATCTTCATATTTATTTAGTCTCTATGTACTTTAATTCGAAGATATCTCATTAAACATTCTAGGCGATCACTTATACGTGAGATTTCTCACAGATACCTACATCGCTACCGGTATGAATGCTACCGGTATTGATATTACCGGTTAAAGGCCCGAGTACCGTGTTAAATCCAACGATATAACACACGAGGTAATCTTTCATACGCGTTATAAACATTAGTGTAACGAGAGGCGATGCGTCTTGTCCGTCATTATGAGAAACGGACTAAGGGTGTGTTCACATGGGGACGCAAGTTGCGGAATTTGTTTGAAAGAGTTTCCACGGCCCTGGAACGCAAAAGGCATTTTGGAGAAACACGAATGGGTTTTTTTCAGTAAGAGTCTGACAGTCCCTTTCGATCTGCCCGGAGTGGAAGGAGTCATTTTGATGATTTCCCTCCAAAAAAGAAAACGTGGAGAAGCAAAGGTGCGTGCACTTTTTAAGATAAAGAGATAATGAACTTAGTTGATTAAGTTAAGACAGCATAAATAAAATTGAAGAAAAATAGAGAAGTTACGCTTTTGCAGTTATTCTTATATCTTTGACACGCAAAGTGTCGTTTTCTACAAGATGACACAAATTCACTAAAGGTTTAGCAGTAGGTACTTGTAGTGGCTTCACTGGCAATTAGTATCAATGTTGCTGAGAATGTCCTCTAATGGAGCTCGTGGCTAAATAATACAAGCCGCACGGGTCGATCTTCAAGGTTAAGCAACGCTTGCCAAGGTTGGTCTGTGGATGGGTGACCATCTTAACATACCGAGTTTCCTCCGTGCCTCGGAAAGCACGTTAAGCCGTTGGTCCCGGCTGTCATTTGTACATCTTTGGCAGTCGTTACGGATAGTCAGAAGCCAGTTAATCTATCACTAGTCTTGCCATGAAGTACCGTGTTACCCAGTTAATGGATTGTGGAGGTCTGGTAGGCAGCCGCTCCGCGTAAAATACTGGTACTCAGCTAAATCCGGTTTGACTGGAAGCCGACCCCGATATAGTTGGGAAAAGGCTAGGCAGATGATGGGGTTGCTGACAATATCAGAAGTGCAGTATATGTCAAGATACTCTGGTGCCTGTTAACATCCACCAAGGCAACTGTTGAATGACCGTTTATCGTTTTCATGACGATTTCGGTCATTCACCGGTGACTCTTATCATAGACCACGACGACTTGGTTAATGTTTATTAAAAGCGAAATTATGATTCCTGATTGATATGTCATGGTAATTGAGACTGCTTTTTGTCAATTCTGTACTTTTAAGAAAAATAGTCAAATATAGAATTTAAAACTAAGATTTTTCGTGTTGCTGTTCGGTGTGAACTGATCCTAACAGTCAATATTGATGGAGCGGCCTTGTCCGGTATTATAAGAATTGACCGTTGCTTAATAGTGCTTGGTACTAGAACCAAATAAATAGGAGTCGTTATGTGTCAAAGTGACACTTGAACATTGTGCTCAGTATCAGCAAAAATAGGGGAGCGAGGTAGATGTAGAAATTACGCGTTTGTTTGAAAAAATAGTTTTATTCTATAAGAAATCGGTAAAGACAACCTAAAACGAGCGAGTGGAAATAGTGCCAAATATTTTTGACAGGCTACTTTTAGGACTCCGTACCAAAATGGTAAAAAAAACCCTTATGGTATGACTAAGTCTGTCTGTCTTTTACTGCTGGATATCTCAAGAACTACCAATACAATCAAATTTAAATTTGGAATAGTCTACATGACATTTGTTCAACTATTTTGCAAATAAGAAAAAAAAATTAACATAGACTGAAAGGGCTTCTTAAAATTCAAATTCTCGTTATTACTTGAAGTAATAACGAGTTTAGCCAAATTGGACAAAATAAACGCGTTTTATGAACAAATTACACGGTCCGCTAATTGTTGTTATGAAATTAATCCATTGAAACATTTTAATTGTTTAATTTCGTACTTAACACCAGTTTATTAAACCTTTTGTTGACTGAAGCAAAACGGATTATGTATGGTTGTTAAGAGTATGAGGAAACCTTTATCCTACCAGTATTATGGTTTAAGCTAATTAAATTATAATAAATATGAAATACTAGCTTTTGCCCGCGACTTCATACTCTTATATCTATACTAACATTATAAAGCAGAAGAGTTTGTTTGTATGTTTGTTTGTGTGTTTGTTTGGTTGAACGCGCTAATCTCAGGAACTACTGGTCCGATTTGAAAAATTCTTTCAGTGTTAGATAGCCCATTTATCGAGGAAGGCTATAGGCTATATATCATCACGCTAAGACAAATAGGAGCGGAGCAGTAGTGGAAAATGTGACGCAGGCGACGTTGCGCGGGTCAGCTAGAAGACATATATAATTGAAATCATTGCCAGTAAAGTTTAATTTTAATTGATGATATTGAATGGCTTTGCCCGTTCGGTAATTATCCAAGAGAAACTTCCAGGATAAAAGTATTCCATGTCCTTTTCTAAGGTCCAAACTATCTCTGTACCAAAATTCATCAAAATTGGTTCGAGTTACTTTTGCATTATTTTTTTTGGTAGGTATGGATTTTTCTTCTGAAAAGAATTTAAAAGTGTGACATATGAAAGGTATTAAGTACCTATACACTTAAAATACGTCAGTAAGTATTATGCAACCCTGCAAGGTAATAATTACAGCCAATTACGTCCAAAATTAATTTCAATTAAATGTAATTATACCTGCAATGTGAACTGTTGAAGTTTTTTTTTTTAATATTTTGACGAGTGTTTATACCTACCTAATGTAGGTGCCCACCTACACTACCTACCTACTGAAACTTATCATTGCGTTCAATTACAAAACTGGTTGTACGGGTTGTACCATACCGTCCTATCAATAGTCTTTACTACAAAATATAATATTACTAGCTGACAGGCGCAACTTCGTCTGCGTCATATTTTCTGCTCCTAAATAATATTGCAACAAAACATTGAAATGTTAGCTACTCTATCTTTCAATTTGGATCTAACTGCACACGGTGTGCAAATTTGATAAAAATCGGTTAAGTAGTTTAGGAGTCCATCGCGGACAAACAACGTGACACATGATATAAATATATATTAAGAACATAAGATGTCGATCAATAACATTGATGTCTCATGAATAATCGTACATCGCCGTGGCAATGCGGCCAGTGTTTTGGGCACTTTTACTTCTTCACTTCCCCTTTTTTATCGCTTGTAGATTTTAATATGTTTTCCTAGAACCTGCCTGCTTTGTCCGCGACAACTTCAGAATTTTTCCCAGGAAAACATAGGTTCTCCTGCGTTAAATAGCATATAATATGCTATTCCACACTGTAATCTATCATTGTGTCAAATTTCATCCACATCCGTTCAGCCATTCTGGGGCCCAATTCTGCTAATTTTATTTAACTCACATGCTATTGATATTCAATTGAGAGTCAATCACGACTCCATTACGATCAGAACAAATTTGGTATTCTGCAAAAACTTGTATGTAAGCTCAATAGAGTCGTAATGGAATCGTAGTGTAATTGTAATTGACTCTCAGTTGAACAGTTATAGGTGTTGCCATTCAAAATCTACCAAGAAAATGAAACTATTGGTTTGATTTAAATATACGATTTATCCATTTCTGTGATTCAATTACGAACTAAATTGTCTGCAATGAATCGCCTTGTCGATAAAACATGACTATAACGATGTTAGAAAGAGTTTATTTCAAATACGGTGGCTAGGTACGAACTTTGGATTTTAAATCGAAATAGCTGGAATTCGTCTACTTGGATGATGGTTTTATGCCATCCAAGTAATCGAAATTGCGTATTTTGCTTTTCTGCGATTTTGCATGGTGTTGTTAGGTGTGGGGTACCTACCACTAAAAAGTAAAACATAAAAAACTTTTTACAAAAAAATACATCACACTTCCAAAAAAAACAGTACATACTAAAAATAACGTTAATTTCGGAAGTCGGTGTCAAAATACGAAGAAACTAACAAAAACACCGACTTCCGAAATTAAAGTTATTTTTTACTGTGTAGTGTTTTTTTTGGAAGTCGGTTGTATTTTTTTGTAAAGTTTTATAACTGTTTTCTTCTATATTTTAGGCTATTATTATGAGCGTCCAACAAATTGAAGCTCTGATAGAGTATTTAGAAGGGCAGCAGGAGCTAGACCTTGGACGCTGCTCACGGTCCAAAGAAGAGCGCAGTCTGTCGAAAAGGCTTTGGCAAGAGTGCGCCGGAGTTCTTAACAGCATATCGTCAGACTGCGTCCAAAAGACAGGAGAGCAATGGCCTCTCTCCTCTCTCCTTTCCATTCCATGCCTATAATTATTGTCAGGGCTCTCACTTCCACTTTTCCAACGCGGAATTCCGCATTGGGTAAATCTTCCACGGCATCCACCGTTGCCCTCATCGAGGCCCGCTTTTTACGGCGCTGAGCCAAAAGATGACGACGCCGACGGCGATCTTGCGCATTAGCTAATGCTAGAATACGCCATCGTAACAATAACCGCAGCATCTTTTCAGTATTTTTTTTAATATTTTTCGTTGAGTGGCTTGTAAAATCCTAAGATTATCTATTGTTGCACAATCGTACTTCAATCGTAAAATTGACACTCAGATTCAATTGAGTGTCCATTGATATAAATGTCAAATAAGAGTAGAATACCGATAAAGTCCACAATCGATTTACAATTGTAACACGATTGAAGAGCAGACTAGCAAATATTCCAATAGCAGTTCAATGGAATGTCAATGGAAAACCATTGGTCTTAAATTAGTAGCGGAATACCAAATTTAGTTAAAACTGCTACTGAGATCCAATTGATATTCAATTGAGCCATTCTTAAATTAGCAGAATTGGGGCCCTGATGTGATCAAGCAACAACCATGCATCCGTATATCCGTCCTAACTTTCATAGAAAGATCGAAGTAAATAGTCTGTTTCTGTATAAAAAAAAAACTATCATAAAGAGTATGTTGAGTTTTTTGCACAATATTGCAGTTGACTGTAGGCTTACATTTACAAGTTTTGCGGTAAATAGAGCAGGGCTTATGTATGCACTCACTGACCGCGCAATATGAGCCTTGAACGACTTCATTCAATAGGTAATGTAACTGACCGAAGAACAAGACACGTAAGACAACTGCACTAGGACACTTTAAAAAAAAAAGAAAATATCTCTGTTTTAAAAAAGTATCTATCAGTGTGTTCTTATTTTGAAAATCGTTTCACTCCATGCATGTATTGCGAAATTACCTCTATATAATTCACACCAAATACGATACGAATGAATGCGCGTGTGTGGGAATAATTCTGTAATTACAACATCATGAGGTCAGTCAGCCATCGTCATAATTATGATAACTATTTTTTTAAAGTAGTTTCAAAAGAAAAACATTATATTTTACAGTCAAGGTAATAATAAAAAATGTAGTAAGAACCGGACTCTTTCAAATCGTCCGAAAAGAAAGACAGAACACAATGCTTACGCTTACATTTTCCCGTGACGAAAATTACTTGTGGAGAAGTCCCATTGTGTCCATTCAGCAATTGTCAGGATGTGCACTCACTGCTCGTCACAAAACTGTCCCAAAACTCTTTTGTCAACAACCAACGTAAACACGAAGCTGGGAACGCGCGAAATTTAAAATTCGATTTTTTCTACTTCTTTAAAAAAAGAACTAGTAAATCGCGTTTAAAATTCAAATGCAAACGGCCGATCAAGTCTGAAGCTCGCAAGCGACTCGCGTTCGCGAACGCCGAACGGCGCGCCGCTCATTCTGTATAGCCATAGCTATGAACCACGGGGTCTATTGTGCTTGGGTACCTTGGTTGGCAGACACGCGAACCCTCCTGTCTCGAGCAAATCCCATAGCTATACGAATAGCGTCGCCTCCCCCGCTTTGAGCGAACATTGAACTAGAATTTCGTGAACTTGACTAAGCGAACTCTAGAAGTTGTTTGTAAACAAACTGGTATTGACTTAGAATGCAGTATTTTTATGTCTCAATAAATTCTGGAAACGTGGGCGTTTTGTTAGCTCGACTGTTTTTATTTGAAAGTCAGATGTGGGTGTTTCTTTACATAAATTACATAACACTTCGATAATTTTAGACGATATCTGTTTGAAATCGTACTACGTTAGTACGATAGAGCTATCAGTGTTTTTAGAATCAATATTCGATAAATTTTAAGTAAACTCGAATCATTTACATTGGAACGTGAATTCTATTCCAAATGAGTTCCAAATTCTCTACGGAATAAATTAATCACCAATTAAAATAGCATGAAATTTTTATTTCGCACGCATTCTAGTTTAAAAATAATCAGTTAATTAGATCATGGCCTAGAACGGGCGGCGAAAGTGCTAATGTCATTGGCTTGTTATTATTAGTTTATAATGGGTACAAATATAACGTTACACTATACATACATAAGTGCTTATATGTTTTTAGGTTACTTAACATTCGATCCCAAGAAGGACTTCATTCGTTCTTGGTATCAATAGTTTACGTTGGCTTTGTCTTCTTTCAAAACTGATGCTTGACTGCTTGTATTCCAAACTAATTTCTATAATTATGTATTTGTATTAAGAATTCGAGATCATTATCAAATGTTGAAACAGGAAGCTCTTTTTGAGCTACAAAGTTTAAATTCCTTTGCAAGCCATACATTCTTAATCAAATTGTTCACTTAAAAATCACAACGCTATAGTCGATTCAATAGTTACTGGCAATGGATTGAAATGATCTCGAATTTTAAAAGTAAACGTTCTAATTTTTATTGGAGAAGCTGAAAAAAAGTTGGAAAGCTGGTTTGGAGAAAAACGGTATCTACATCTCTTTTATTCGGCTCTCCTTTCGCAGGTTTACTGGAAGATCATCATCTGCCTAGCCTTTTCCCAACTGGAAGATATTTCTTTAGAAATAAGCATTAAGTACCTTTGTACCTATTTTTCTTTTTCCTTCCATTTATCTATCTGTATAATGTGTGGACACAAACTGTTAAATATATAATTAATAAAAAGAAAAAATATCATTTTCTATCCTATATTCTTTTCCATATCCCCTTAATAACGTTCTTTAACAGTGAACATAGTTGTTTACTTACATCGTTAGTTTAAATAAGCCCTGCAGTTGCAATTTGCAGGAGGGGTGGCAAGATAAGTTAATGGTAGGTTGTCAAACTTTATCAACACCAAAAAAAAACTAGATTAACTCATTAATTTATACCTGCTATAAACATATAGAACCAAGACATGGTGACTAAAGGTATGAATATTGAATCTAAGCAACAATGAAACTAATATTAAGGAAATAACTTTATTAAGTTCTTGAAGTAATCACCGATTTTACTTGACAATTTTTTATTCTAGCTGCCAACATCAAAATAATTATGAATTAAATTTTCTTATCCTTTCTGGAGTAGGGAGAACAGCTCTTAAAATTTTCATGTTTTAGTGGAATTAACACTTCAATAACTGACAGAAAACTAGCCAAACATACTTATTTTATTTCCCCGCAAAAAGATGTAAAACATTTAGAGATTTTTTTTTTTTCCGTCAAGATCGATTCGAACTCGCGCACCGAGATTCCGTACCATCATATAATAACACACATATATTATGTCGTAGAATTTTAACACTGTGGGTATATTGCAGTTTTAGATCAGCGCCATTTCTTGACCGCTAGAGGAAATAATGTAATTATTGCTGATGATTTCTGAAAAGTGTATTTAAACACATCTTTATATTTTTCTTGTAATTTTTACATCAATTTCTATCACAAAAAATAATTCCAGATTTATTTGTTTGCAAACTTCAGAGATAAGGGAGGGAATGTTCATTTTTTTTTAAATTTTTCTTTATAAGTCGAAAACCAAGCGGGCTATGTTTTTTTTTTTAATTTTGATGAATCCTTTCAGTCGCTTTTGCAAAAAAAATACATTTTTATTTATTTCTTGTTTGCAAAGTAGTTGAAGACACGTCATCTAAAACTATTCCTAATTTCAAGTTTACAGCATTAGTGGTTCTTGAGATATCCAGCTGTGACAGACGAACAGACTTTGTCACACCATAATGGTTCCTTTTTACCATTTTGGTACGGAACCCAAAAAAAATGCCACACAGCCAAAATTTATCTTTCTTCACCAAAAACTCCAGACGAATGGATGAGAAGCTCTTATAGCAAAATATAAAGATAATATTTATCGTAAGATGCAGCTAAAGTTTAGCAGTCGACGTGTTTAGATAGAACATCGTCATTAGTTGCAGGCCGCACGCGTCGGGGGTGCGATCAGAGGGGCTGCGTCCCGAGCTCCCGAGACATACTTGAAGCTAGAAAAAATATAAGTTGGCTTAAATAAAGTAATGAAAATAATAAGAACAAATGAATGACTGATTTTGACAGAGAAATAATATTATGCTGTCAATATATATTTCAATTTAGTGTATTGAGCGACGTCTCGTCACTAGTAAAAATTGTACTATAGTAGTGACGTCACTGTATCGTCTGTATTTTTGTATGCGTATAAAAGAAAAATTAACAATTTTCAACATAATTACGTAGATACGAAAGAGAGGAAAGCATTTTGTTTGTTTGAAGTAAAGCGAGATGACATTCCATTTTTTATTGTCTGATTGTGTTCCGAGGATTGTGCATGTGCGCAAGCATTCGGCGCAGTCAGACAATAACAAACATTGTGGCCAGAACCAGTACTATTTTCAAACATCAGAATCACTATAGTCCTTCTTGTTGATAGGCTTCTGTCAAAAGGTAAAGTGAACTGAAGTTCACTTTACCTTTTGACAGAAGCCTATCAACAACCTCATACTTTCAAGCAGCCCTGCAGAAATCTATCACTCTATCACGAATCATATAAATAAAAAACTATTTTTTCTCAATAAGGCACGTATACCTATATACGAGAAAATTGTTTACAATTTCACGCGATATTTTAAAATCTTACGGTGTCTGCGGTGACATATGTGTCTATTTTTGTTTAAATTATCATCACCGTTTCATTCTGGGATCATCCGCTGATGGCTCAGTTCTTCTGAATATATTAGTAACCCGCTTAATTATACGTACCCACAAAACCACTATCCGCTCAAAAATTAATAACCTGATTTCGTAGCTCCATAAAATATATTCTTAACTCTAAGTGCAAACTGCCCCGATTGCACTTTCTCTGTGCACCCCGTGTCATATCGATCCGAGGAACAAAATGAGGGTAGCTTCCAAAATAGGGGTGTATACGACGTTGAATAAAGTATTATGTAAGTATACTTATGGGTAGTTTCGATTTTTTGAAAGGTTGGGGCGTCAAGCCCTGCCTATTGAATTTTCCTTTTTTTCTTTTTTAAAGTACTTCTTTAGAAGTAGTTAATCGCGCTAATTGAAGAGGCTGCAATTAGATTCTATACTCGTCAGTCTCCTAACATTGGTAATTGATCACAAAGATCACCACAGCCTTGCAACACAGCCTATCCACAGACAAGCCATCCAAAGATTCTTCCACAAAAACTTGTGGTTCCACAAATTTTTCCTATTTTACAGCAGCTAGTTATTACTAAAATAATCTCAACATGGATAACAATGACCCTACAGCTTTGAAGAAAGGAATCATTTCAAGATTCAACAACTGATACGATAAAAACTTTTTACAAAAAAATACAACCGACTTCCAAAAAAAACACTACAAAGTAAAAAATAACTTTAATTTCGGAAGTCGGTGTTTTTGTTACTTTCTTCGTATTTTGACACCGACTTCCGAAATTAAAGTTATTTTTTACTTTTTAGTGGTGCCCCACACCTAACAACACCACTACAAAATCGCAGAAAAGCAAAATACGCAATTTCGACTACCAAAGAATCATCTAAATAGTCAAATTCCAGCTATTTCGATTTAAAATCCAAAGTTCGTAACCGATTTTGATGTGATTTAAATGGGACCAATCTGCAAGTATATCCTTTCAGATAAAACAATTTTTTTTCAATTCGGTTCATAATTGTCGGAGTTATGAGGTAACAAACATAAAAAAAAACATACAACCGAATTGATAACCTCCTCCTTTTTGGGAAGTCGGTTAAAAAGCAAATACAGCTACACCTTTTTCTAACTTACAACTTGCAATGCGACTTAGGCAAGGAATTAACGTCACCTTAAAATCCGGTTTAGCACCTGTAGGTACTCTGAAATAACTTCTCTCGCCTAACACCTGTTCAAATTAATACTAATTACTATTCTAAGCAAGTGAAAGAGGTAGCATAAAAGATTACGTTGCCAGAACTTAAGTGGTTTTTAAATCCCTAAAAGGATTCTAAATTAGGAACACGTTTTTCTTTATCGGAGCAGACGGCGTTGGTGTTACCATATTCTTGATTTAGCATTTACTAGCACTTCGCCCGTGACTTGGTTCGCGCGGGTTTAGTATTGCAATTTTCATAGAGATCGCTATTTTTTTTTTTTCAAGTTTTAAATATAGCCTACTAGAGGCCGCCCGCGACTTCGTCCGCGTATAAATTCTCGTTATTCCCGTGTAAATCCCGATCCTTCGGGAACTCTGGGATAAAAAGTATTAGTATTAGTAAGTGTAAGAACGTATGTGTTATTCTGGGTCTTCAGCTACCTACATACCAAATTTCATCGTTATCGGTTCATTAGTATTTGCGTGAAAGAGTAACAAACATCCATACATACTCACAAACTTTCACGTTTACACATCAGTAGGATGTTACTCACAAATAACGTGGTTCTATTGGTAAAATAATTGTCAAAATCAGTTCAGCAGATCGAAAGATTATCCCCTACAACCTCACAAACTTTACCTATTTATATAAGTTTAGATAGTATAAAAGTTAGATTATAGTATAGAATAGCTCTACCAGTGGCTTTGACCGCATAAACTTATGTTCCCCGGGATAAAAAGTAGCCTACTCGTATGTGCTATTCCAGAACATTACTGTCCTAATTTCAGTTTTCATTTTTTTTCTTCCGGCGAATCACATTCAAATTGAATCACAAACATCCATCCATACTTTTGCATTAATAAATATGTAGTAAGATAGTATAGTAGTAAGATAAGATAAAAGAAGTGAATTAAATTTAGGAGACTAGGCGTTGGGCAGGTCGGCGACAGCTGCGGTAGTCCACCAGACAACCACAGACAGGTTGCGTTTCCATTTAAATATACGTATAGACAGATAGACACTTGTGGTACGCTGCTGCGGTTACGATTTCGGCACTCTAAAGCTGGTTTCAGACTACGCTATAATATATAGCATATAGTATATAGCTCATAGCACAACAATATCGCGCTCCATACATTGTCAATAATATATAGTATAGTACAGTGTGAACGTGTCCATAACAATGTATGGTGCGCGATGTTGCCTTGCTGTGAGCTCTATACTATATGCTATTATATTATAGCGTAGTCTGAAAGCAGCTTAAAACGGGCTCTTACATATTCGATCTTATTTTGGAACTTGTTGATCTACGGGTAAGTATTACCTAGATTCCATTATAATTTTGCCTATACGCTTCAACATATTATGAGAGAAACTATATAGTCAATTGACAGAACGTAGCTTTTCAAGTCTCCCGGAGTCCTTTTTCGGTGTCTTGAATAAGTTCACAGAAAATACAGAATGGAAAACAACAGTATTTTCTACACCTGCTACGATCAACGTAGGAACACGGAACAGAATATTGTGAGTTTGTCGGGTGTAGGTACTAACCTACAAGCAGCCATATGAAGTTATCAATGAACTCATTATACAACAGGCAGGTTCATTCATAAATGACCACTTCAAAGAATGCAAGAACATTAGCAATAATCTCACAAGAATCTGTGTTAAACACATTATAATTACTTATAAATAACGACATAACGACGGACATCAGTAATTATATCTGTTAAACGCAGTAAATACACTCTAAAATGCCGCAAGTAATCATAAATGCAACTACCAAGTAGAATGATAGTTATTGCTAAGCTGCGAGCACCCAGTATTATGCTGAGAGATGGCCGTTTCAAGCATCCCACTGTTTAAAAAAGTACAACATTTAACGGTTTGTACGCTAACGCTACACGTAAAAACTGAACCCACCTGAGTTCCTTCAGAATGCCCTTTGCGTTCCAGGGCCAATGTCCAACAATGTAATTCTTTCAGCTGAAAAGATGATGGTGCAAGTTTACTTATACAGAATGATTTATCTAATAGTGAGATTATTATAGCATTCGATACGGTTCCATAGACAGTTCAATATCAAGGTCGCTGTATTTTTAGTTGTAAAAAGTGTAGCAGCTTTAGGTATTCAAACAAAACTATTGTTCTTATTACCACTACGAACTTAGAAATACGTTGTGCATGGGTTACAGCGTCCTTGTTAGGTATTTGTTAGACAACAGTGATAATCTCCATGATAAAGGAATTTCTAGTGGGCAGGCTGTTTGACAAGTGGAATTTTCTCTAGAACAACATTTTTACGGAACATTGGTGAAAACAGTATGTAAATTGGTGCAGTAGTTTTTGAGTTTATCGTGAACAGACAGACGCAGCGGAGGATTTTCTTTAATAATATGTAGTGATAGTGATATGAATTTCTGTAGCCCAAAGACGGATGTGGAATTTAAATAAATAAATTGTGAATGTTATGTTCGTTTTGGTGTGAAAAAAGAAAATTAAAATCCCAACTCGCACTTGGCCGGTTTTTTAGAAACGTCCAAATGTAAGTTGATTCTGCTTTTTTCATGATTCAGGAATCAGGCTACTAACCTAATTGATTCCAGGATGTGAATGGGAGACGATTCGTCTGAATGCGTAGATATAGCATGTTAGATAAATGTTTCTATTACTTCATATTCCGTAACACTAACCACTCGGTATTCTAAATTGTGAAGAACATGTGTGTGGCACTGACATCATTTGGAAGTGCACGCATTTCATTTATCCTACTTCGCTTCGGACCAATTGAGCGGACATTGAGTAGTGGTCGACTATTTATGACTATATGTATAATTTGTAAAACTCATCTTTGTCAAAAACGTTGTGGAGAAAGAGTATTTTCATGCTAATATTCGGTTGGTTTGATGATTCACGAATTTCCTGCGCACAGCGACAATCCTTATTACTGGACCTATTCCTTATATTTCCTCTTAACTATTTAGTTAACTGTTATTAAATGTACATCAAAAAAATTATTTACATCAATTAAATATTTTTTTCCTATCAAATGTACTGATTGCATATCAAATTAACCAGAGGCATATGGCTTCGTTCAACATCGTTTAATGACTTGCCTAGTCAAGTAGCGGAACATAGCGCACAGGGTTAGGTTCGAATGGTATGACGGGAGCTAGAATCAGCGATCGAAGTGAGCGAACTTAGTTCACGTCATCCCATTCATTTTAGGTTCCTGTAAATCCTCGAGACAGAAAAAGGAGCCAAAGAGTGGCTTAGGGCGAGCAATGGGCAAAGGAAGTTTATCAATGGACTTTGCAATGCACCTTCCAGAGAATCCATTAATTTATTTAAACATGTTCACAAAAAAAATCTTAGAGAAATAAACACAAAGATGAAGAGCGCAAAGGTGTTAACTAAATATAATATATTGACTCATAATATTTTTCGACTAGCCTGCGACTGCGACAGTGGTTGAATGAAAAGAACAAACAGAATGTGTAGAAAACTTATTTGTTGACGTTCGAAACATAATTCAATAAAGTCCTACCTAATTATGAGACAGTATTTCACCTAATTATGCAAACAGAAGCAACACAGTAACACCTCCCTACAATAGTAATTACTCATAAAACATAATTGCCCATTCACAAGCCGTCATTATCACCTCATAATCTTTCACAGTGTCCGTCGTTTATGTGACCTAATTATCGAACAACACTGAATAATGGTATTAACAAATAACTATGTCACCGTCATATGATCTGTTTTGTGAAGGCGCTAACTAATTATTGTGATGCAACTACTATTAATAAGATGGTACAGAAATATGCAAACTTGAATATCGGTCGGTATCATCAGCGATGGAATTAAGGTAGATTCCAGAAAATGAAAAATTCATGTATTTAGTTCTGAATTGGATAAAAAAGAAATTGGATACTTGACGTTACAAACGTAATTTTTATTTATTTCATAAAGCCATATCTCGTGTCCGATGTAACCTAACTGATTAAATATAATCATTTTTACCCCGGAAACAGCCCTTATTAAAAGCTTTTATTTAACTTGACTTGTATGTATGTTTGTATGTGAAGGTGGAATCTAGCAAATTAAATTTGACCCACTTCCCGGTGTTCGATTGAGCTGAAATTTTACATACTGGTCCAGTTTCGATGACAGTGCATGTTTATGATAAGCATAACTTGATGTTGCTATCAGGGTTGGCTCCAGACGAGGGAACTCCTCAACGGTAGGGACATACAATTTTGCACACCCATTGGGGTATGGATGACAGTTAGTGGGTCCACCAAAAAGCTTTTTTTAAAAGTTTCTTAATTTCCAACATAATCCATATACATAATATATACAAATAACATACATATATATATACCTCGTTCTCTATATATACCTCGTTCGTTTCGTCATATTAATTACTTACAAGTACTTCAAGTCTTGTAGCAGTCTAACTTGAAAAATAAGAGAGACAATGTCTATAACCTCCTCACTTTCCCCTCATTTTTCCCCACAAAACTTTCCATACCAACAAATCAGTCAACACATCAGTGAAATCTCGTGATTATAGAAGCAAACAAACAAAAACTAGTGTGATATCGAGTTGAACACTCAAACCTGAACGCACCGGTGAGAGTCCCTGCGAGTACCTACTTATAAGGCCGGGCACTTATCTCCGACGAATAAGGCGAGGAAACTAATTGTCGACATTCAAACGGTTTTCACTTGCCGACTAGGGAGGCTTGTTCAACATTTTGTGAACATTGATATAGAGATTCCAACAATAGATCACTTTTTATGACACACAACCTACCCGAATTATCCATCGCGTAGACTTTTCTTGTATAGATTGGGGTCGGCTCCCAATCAAATGGGATTCAGCTGAGTAAGTTCCAGTTTTTATGTGGAGCGACTGCCTACCAGACCCCTAGAACCCAGTAGGTAACTGGGTTACTCGGTACTTTTGGCAAGATTAGGTTTTCTGGCTTTTTACAGTCCGTAAAGTTTGCCAAAGAACCACAAATGATAGCTGGGACCAACGGCTCAACGTACTTTCCGAGGCACATAGGAGTCTCGGTATGTTAAGAGTTGTTTAACTTTATGATCGACTCTTACGGCTGTTATTGTTTTAGCCACAAGGTCCTCTCTATCCAAGTTACCCATAACAAGACTCATATCAATTTTCATCCACTATCTATTTAACCATAGCAGGGGACGATTATTCAGAAATCCTTCCTTAGTTAATTCCACCTTGGAAGGAACTCTTGTCCGAAACTTCAAGCATCAAGCTCTATTGATTCGCACGGTTGTTTTGCAATTTTCATAGGGATCTCTATTTTTTCGAAAATATCTTATAACCTGTGTCACTTAATCATAATTTAGCTTTCTATTGGTGAATAAATGAGCTCGAGGTGATGAGAGGAGCTCGTGGCTAAATAATAACAGCTGCACAGGTCGAACTCCAAGGTTAAGCAACGCTTGCCGATGTTGGTCTGTGGATAATCTTCTATCTTCTTCTATCTATCTATACTTATAATAAATCTGTAGAGAGGTCAATTCTGTACATGAAATATATTTCCAAAATAACTATCAGGGGGTGATTAGGGATCGATACTGATGCCAAAAATGCAATCAGTACAATTTTTTGTCTGTCTGTCTGTCTGTCTGTCTGTATAACCGTTATAGAATCAAAAACTACTCGGCGGATTTTTATGAAACTTGGTACAATTATTATTCATACTCCTGAGCAGGTTATAGTATACTTTTCATCACGCTACAATCAATAGGAGCAGAGCAGTGAAGGGAAATGTTGGGAAAACGGGAGAAGTTACTCCATTTTTTAAGCTTCCATCGCGTGTGCAACCTTAATGGTGAAAGCTACACAGAAATCATGTATGACGAAAATGTTCTCCTTAAAATTATATAAAAAATATCCAATGACAGCATATGTCTATCTTTTATGATTGACGAACAATAACACGTGTAACTCCGATAGCTTAGCAGTTCGAAGCTTTCTGATTGTATTTGTCTACTCTTACGTTTATAAAACTCTCAGTCGTCCCTAATTAACATTAATAAAAGTTAACATTATTAACTATTCCATAAAAAAGAATCATAGAAATCGGTATAGAAATACCAAAGTTATACATGAAAAACGCTAATAATAAGCCATCGCGCGTGAATACTGAATCATGCTATAAGGATTATTTTTGTGGTCGCGAACGCACAGGCAGGCGGCTAGCTTGGCGCCTAGAGGCTAGCGAGTAGCTTCGGAAAAAGGCTTACGACAGTTTGCAATATCCTTTAATAATTATAATGTCGAGGGGAAGATGGTTATAATTTCGCTTTACACCAAACGAGTAATATTATAAACTAGCTTCTGCCAGCGGCTTCGCCCGCGTGATCCCTAGGGAACATATTCCCGGGATGAAAAGAAGCTTATGTGCTATTCCATACTATAATCTATCTTTTTTCTTAATTTCATTAAGATCCGTTAAGCCGTTCTGGCGTGATTGAGTAACAAACAACCAAACTTTCACATTTATAATATTACTCGTTTGGTGTAAAGCGAAACTATAACCATCTTCCCCTCGACATTCTAATTATTAAAGGATATTGCAAACTGTCGTAAGCGGTTTTCCGAAGCTACTCACTAGCCTCTAGGCGCCAAGCAAGCCGCCTGCCTGTGCGTTCGCGACCTTATACAAAAATAATCCTTATAGCATGATTCAGTATTCACGCGCGATGGCTTATTATTAGCGTATTTCATGTATAACTTTGGTGTTTCTATACCGATTTCTATGATTCTTTTTTTATGGAATAGTTAATAATGTTAACTTTTATTAATGTTAATTAGGGACGACTGAGAGTTTTATAAACGTAAGAGTAGACAAATACAATCAGAAAGCTTCGAACTGCTAAGCTATCGGGAGTTACACGTGTTATTGTTCGTCAATCATAAAAGATAGACATATGCTGTTGTGGGATATTTTTTATATAATTTTAAGGAGAACATTTCCGTTTTACATGATTTCTGTGTAGCTTTCACCATTAAGGTTGCACACGCGGCGGAAGCTTAAAAATGGAGTAACTTCTCCCGTTTTCCCAACTTTTCCCTTCACTGCTCTGCTCCTATTGATTGTAGCGTGATGAAAAGTATACTATAACCTGCTCAGGAGTATGAATAATAATTGTACCAAGTTTCATTAAAATCCGTCGAGTAGTTTTTGTTTCTATAACGGTTATACAGACAGACAGACAGACAGACAGACAGACAGACCGACAGACAGACAGACAAAAATTGTACTGATTGCATTTTTGGCATCAGTATCGATCCCTAATCACCCCCTGATAGTTATTTTGGAAATACATTTCATGTACAGAATTGACCTCTCTACAGATTTATTATAAGTATAGATAGATAGATAGATGTGAAAGTTTGGTTGTTTGTTACTCAATCACGCCAGAACGGCTTAACGGATCTTAATGAAATTTAGAAAAAAGATAGATTATAGTATGGAATAGAACATAAGCTTCTTTTCATCCCGGGAATATGTTCCCTAGGGATCACGCGGGCGAAGCCGCTGGCAGAAGCTAGTATATAATATAATATCCTTGGACATTTCACACAACGCCATATAGTCCCAAGCTAAGCAACCTAATGCTTGTGTTATGGTAACGAGATGGCTGATAAACTACTTATATATATATATTTTTTTTTTTTGTAAAAACATACATACTCGTATTATAGATAGAAAAACCCTCAGACTCGGAACAAATACTTGTAGGTCGTACAAATATTTGTTCCGTTAGGATGGGTGATCATCCTAACATACCGAGTTTCCTCCGTGCCTCAGAAAGCACGTTAAGTTGGTCATTTGGAGATCTTTGGCAGTCGTTACGGAAAGTCAGAGGCCAGAAAATCTGACACCATGGCAGTCTTGCCAAGGAGTACCGTGTCACCCAGTTAACGGGTTGTGGAGGTCTAGCAGGCAGCTGCTCCACGTAAAATACTGGTATTCCGATAATCCGGTTTGACTGGAAGCCGACCCCAATAAACAGGGTTATTTGCAAAACACCGACAACCTCTCAGGACAATGTTACTAACATCAAATCAACAACTTTAGTTCTAATATGACTTTTAAAAATTCATCATATTTTAGTTCATCAGATTTTCATACAAAAATAAAACGCGGCCTAAAAATAAAATAAAAAATATTTGAGAAATTACAAATAGCGCTCATTTATATGAGACCCCACATATAAGCACTTCGAATTTTAAAGAACCCCTTTCAGCCACTACCTATTGCAAAAAAAAAACATTTTTATCTTCTATATCTTCTATCTATATCTATCTATACTTATAATAAATCTGTAGAGAGGTCAATTCTGTACATGAAGTATATTTCCAAAATAACTATCAGGGGGTGATTAGGGATCGATACTGATGCCAAAAATGCAATCAGTACAATTTTTGTCTGTCTGTCTGTCGGTCTGTCTGTCTGTCTGTCTGTCTGTCTGTATAACCGTTATAGAAACAAAAACTACTCGACGGATTTTAATGAAACTTGGTACAATTATTATTCATACTCCTGAGCAGGTTATAGTATACTTTTCATCACGCTACAATCAATAGGAGCAGAGCAGTGAAGGGAAAAGTTGGGAAAACGGGAGAAGTTACTCCATTTTTAAGCTTCCGCCGCGTGTGCAACCTTAATGGTGAAAGCTACACAGAAATCATGTAAAACGGAAATGTTCTCCTTAAAATTATATAAAAAATATCCCACAACAGCATATGTCTATCTTTTATGATTGACGAACAATAACACGTGTAACTCCCGATAGCTTAGCAGTTCGAAGCTTTCTGATTGTATTTGTCTACTCTTACGTTTATAAAACTCTCAGTCGTCCCTAATTAACATTAATAAAAGTTAACATTATTAACTATTCCATAAAAAAAGAATCATAGAAATCGGTATAGAAACACCAAAGTTATACATGAAATACGCTAATAATAAGCCATCGCGCGTGAATACTGAATCATGCTATATGGATTATTTTTGTATAAGGTCGCGAACGCACAGGCAGGCGGCTTGCTTGGCGCCTAGAGGCTAGTGAGTAGCTTCGGAAAACCGCTTACGACAGTTTGCAATATCCTTTAATAATTATAATGTCGAGGGGAAGATGGTTATAGTTTCGCTTTACACCAAACGAGTAATATTATAAATGTGAAAGTTTGGTTGTTTGTTACTCAATCACGCCAGAACGGCTTAACGGATCTTAATGAAATTTAGAAAAAAGATAGATTATAGTATGGAATAGCACATAAGCTTCTTTTCATCCCGGGAATATGTTCCCTAGGGATCACGCGGGCGAAGCCGCTGGCAGAAGCTAGTTTCTTAAATATAATTCTTATTCTTCTTTCTTCGTTTTATTATTTTTCTTTCTTTTATTTGCAATACATAATCCTTATTCATATTCGTATTCTTCTTGTTTGCAATATAGTTGAACAAACGTAATCTAAAACTATTCCAAATATCAAGTTCATAGCATTAGTATTTCTTGAGATATCCATATGTGACAGACGGATGGATAATCACACCATAAGGTTACCTTTTTACTATTTTGGTACGGAATCCTAAAACTGTCTCATATCTTATTCATGTAAGGTCATCGATATCTGACAGGAACCTTGAATTGAGTTATTAACGCATGGATACAAGGTACTCGCTAGGTGCGTAAATAGATGCATTAGTAAGGTTTCAGGGTACCTATTGTTATGTAGTCAATGCAAGAAAATCCGTACCTTCTGGAAAAATGTACATGATTTGAAATGATTGAAGCTAAATGGCGTATGCTTTCTTTCTCCATACGAGGCTGGTAACATTGGTAAATTTAGTGCTACCCGTTGTACATAAGTAACTAAAGAAAGACCTGAAGACCATTCTTGTTAAAATATTATAATTCTCAGAACTGCTAGGGCAGATTTTGATGCCCTTTTGCTCAAGGGTTAAGTTGAGGAATCCCCACAGAAATACCACAACAAAATCACTATTGATTCATAGAACACTTTTGACCAGTCTCCTTGAGTTTTAATTAGTTTTCGACTTCGACGCGAATGTAAAAAAATTGGAAAAATATGGCAAGTGCCCTTCCGTGTAAAACATTTGATAGCGTATTTTACGTAGTGTCGCTTAGTGTTTATAAATGACAACAAAAAAAACATTATAAACAGATTTAAAGAACTAATAATTGGATAGTCCTCAAAATTATATCCAACCCCTGTGCATACGATTTTAATAGCATCAGCTGATTCAATCCGCTAACACGATTAGTAAGCGATCTGTTAAGTTGTCAAGGAGCAAAGCTTTAATAACAGAGCAGTAGGCGTTGACACCATTCATAAGAACACGTACCTCCCTTTGTACCGCGACGTCGGGTGATTTGAACAGGGTACATGAATTATTCATGTGTGTTTTATTATTATTTTATTACTACTGTTCCCAGGGCGGCGGATCAGGGTTGGCACCATTAGGTAAACATCTTATTCAAGCCTTGCGTTCACCTATGGACTGGGCATCGGGGCCGATTTATTTTTTTCACGTGAAAACTGCGGACTGGAAACGGTGCGTTTAGCAGTCATCGTCATTTCAGTCTAAAGATGTCCGCTGCTGGACAAGGCCTCCCCAAGTATCGCCACATCGAGAGGTCCTGTGCGTCTTGCATTAAACGGATTTTCGCGGGCTTCACTAGGTCATCGGTTAAACTCAAGTGGCAGTTGGGAGGACCCAGGGCTATCTTTAAGGATGGAAATCATCTAATAACTCCTCCCACTCTGGGCGGCGCGATAGGGAGCATACGACTCTTACTGACCAAAAACCCATCCGTGTTCCTCCTAATGCTCTTTGGGTTCCAGGGCCGCAGTGACTCTACCGAACAAATTTCGAGACCCTGGCAGGGTGTTCCTCCTAATATCCTTTGCGTTCCAGGACCGCCGTGACTCTTTCGAACCAAGCACAGGGACCAGTGTTAGCAGAACAGATCGTGCGATTGCGATTCATACCGAGAACTAAAGCCAAAAATCTTGCAACTATAACTTGTTAAACGTAGGACCCCTACTCAGACAAACAATTTACTTGTAAATAAAACCAATAAGGACCACATGATGTGTTTGAAATGTTAATGTTAAACGTTCCTTTACAAATGAATAGGTACAGTATGTAGTTATGTACAAACTCAATGTTTCAGGGCTACCAGGTCCTAACGAAATAAGACCTTTTAGTTTTGGCTTACCTACTTACTTAGTGCTCATTGTGCACTTACGTTTTATACAGATAGTTATAGGTAGGTAAACAGTTCCCTGCTCATGATTCCATTATGAAAAATGAGTACTCTCTTACAGGAGGTTCATGATGGCTTAACCAAGTCACATTAAGGAGCCAGATAGCTATAAATTAGGTTCAGGTGACTTGCGGTTTATTTCGGCAATATTTTTAGGTATTTTTTTTTTAATTATAGATCGGATTGTTCTTGACTCTAGCTTAGGTCAGAGATGACACAGACAAAGTATACGACGGAGTGAGGTTACCCAGAAGTAGCCTGTTAACTCTAACTTTGAAAAAAATAGGGTTGTAAGCGTTCGGAAACACAGACGCAGGCAGAGGGTTCCACTCCTTTACTGTGCGCATTATGAAAGACGCTTGGAAACGCTTAGTGTTAATTTCTGGAATAGCAACAAGGTAGGGATGGTAATTTGCAGTGCTTCTGGATGTCCGATGGTAGAAGGGGGCTGGTGGGATGAGGTCTTGAAGTTTTTGAGCACAGTCTCTGAAGCACAAGTTGATATTTAGTTGAGCCATCCTAAAGGTGGTTGCAATACTACATGCAGGATCGGAATTGTGCTGTTTTATAGTTAAAAACTATCCAGGGTTGAAGTATCGCTTCACCCTATTTAAGATGCCCAGCTTTTTGCCCGCAGTTTTGGTTTTGCACTCAATGGTAGCTTAAAATTTGAGACTGGATGTCATCTCAATACCTAGGAGCTCGAGCCGATCAGTCACTGGAATAGATGTACCCCGAAAAGTATAGGAGTTTGAATGAAACATCTCCTTTTTGCTGTAAAGAGACACGCCTGTGTTTTGGTGGCGTTAAAGGAGACCAGATTGTCGGCGCCCCACTGGGAGACAAGGCTTATGGTAAAGTTTCTCCGCTCTACCATGCCCTCTCTCAAGGAACGAACTTCATCTCCACTGGTTGGTGCGCTCGACAAGTATCTTTCTGAAACCGTACTGTCATCTGCGTATCCAACAAGACCAGGCTGAAGTAGGTCATTGATGTGCAGCAGCAAAAGAATTGCAGAGAGAACAGACTCCTAAGGAACACTGGCATCAATAGCCGGAGGAGCAGCCGTCAACGACTACTCGGATCGACCGTTCACTAAGGAAGTCCGATATCCAGCTACAAAAATCAGCTGGGATGACATAAGCAGGAAGCTTGTTGAGTAGACTTGCATACTAGACCCTGACAAAAGCCTTCGAGATATCGAGAGACACAGCAAGTGCTTCGCCGTGTCTCTCGATGGTTTCGCCCCAGCAGTGCGTGACATACACAAGAAGATCGCCAGTAGACCGTCACAGAAGAGATCATTCGGTCCAAAAATGGGAAAATAAACCCTTATGGTGTGATAGGTCTGTCCATCTGTCACAGGTGGATCTCAAGAACTACTATTGCTGTCAACTTGAAATATGGTATACCTAAGTAATAGTTTTAGATGACATTTGCTCAACTGTTTTGCAAATAAGAACGAAAATAAAAATGTAGGAACGTTTTTTTTTGCAACAGCGATTGAAAGGGGTTCTAAAAAATTCAAATTCTTCTACTAGGTCATGTCTATTTGCACATTTTTTAGGCCGTTAATTATCTCAGAAGAGAAGTTTGCATAGAGAAAAATCTGAAATTATTCTAAGTGGTAGCAGTTTATGTAAAGATATGAAAAATAAATCAATTTCACTAAATAGCACACTTTTTCAGATAATATCATCAACAAAAATTACATTAGTTCCACTATCGATCAAGAGATGCCGCTGATCTCAAACTGCAATATTCACCACACAATATTAAAATTCTCTGTCGAATATAGAAAATTTAAAAACATTTCAAACTTTTTAATATTATTATGATGGTACGGAACCCTCGGTGGTCGAGTCCGACTCGCTCTTGACCGGTTTTTCTGTGTTGAGAATCGAACCCAACATTTCTTCGGTTAACAGCTAAGTTCTTCTAGCTAGTAGCTAGTAGCTTCTTATTTTTGCGACAGTACAGGCTAAAAATATACTACTACAATGAAACAACGTTGTTCAGGATAATTTCGAGAAAGTTTATTTGTTTGTAAACGTTAAACATCCAAGGAGACAATCTTACCGCTATTCTGATCTATTCACAGTATCTCCTAACAAATAAATAGCTCACAAATATATAATTAAAACAATACCCTAGTATCACTATTTTTTTATACAAAAAGGCACAGTTCTTGCAAATTATGAAGGCGTTTGAATCTTATTTGTACGAATTTGGTCAGACAGTTGGGTTATAACTTCTCTGATCTAAAATGTTATTATCTTGTCTTTACAAATGTATTTGTCATGACGAAACGATCAGATTTTTTATTTAAAAAAATTACCGACTCAACTGAGTTGAGTCAGTTTCCACTCAATTGAGTTGAAACCCAAATCTAGAACTACCTATAAATAAGATTCAAGGCACATCACTAATTTGAAAGAACCAAAACAAATGGCCGGTGATCGACTTAAAATAAAGGATATTTCAACGAATATTTGGTATAATGGGTACAATGGTAAAATAGCTATACTAAGTATAAATTAAAACAGTTATATACCTTAATCTTTACAGAGTTATAATAATTTTTACATACAATTTAGTCAGGGGGATAAACTCGGTAAAAATACAAGGAACATGTTTTGAGATTTAAAAGCTGTCGTACATATTGAACAAAATTTTTATTATGAAGGGAAAATTGAATTTATACTTTAGTAGTGCTAAAATATTTTTTATTCTAGTAAAACTGCAAGAATAGCTCAATTCCGTTGACGTTTATTATTTTGAGGCTCTCGTCTTAAATTATAACCACAACACATAATAAATCTAATAACTATCACTATACTATATATTATGCATTGTTATTTATTCTGCTGATCCGAAAAAAATAGTAATGGTACCTGTAAAATGGGATCCGAACAATAACTTCTTGTCATTTATAAATCAATGAGTTTTTGCTATGTAGCTTTAATGTTCAAAAACTTAGGTACATCTTAAACGCGGGCTTACTCTGTTTTCTTGTTCGACTACAATAATGTTTAGCTTCCAATCCAAGTAGGTACTTCATATCGCAACATTCATTCCTATTCTACAATAATTTATAAGTAGGTTTTAATTTTGGTATTTCACATTTATGATTTAAAGCTAAAATTTCATATTGAGTATTCAATGTACTTACAATATGTACCAAGGTCATACTTTACACTAGGTACATATATTATATCATATAAAAAGTATAAAGGACTCTAATACTAATATACAAAACGTTCAAAATTATTTCGTTTTCTGAAGCTTCATTCAGAAACTGCGATGTTATATGCAAAATAATATCTATAAATTCTAAAACAATGAAAATGTCGTATATCATTGAGAAAACTCTATAAAACAGTAGGTATAGGTAATAGTCATCTTATTTATGAATGAAAATAAAACAGAATTCATATTTTAAAATATTATGGCGGTTCGTTTTTATTTCTTCTCAGTACTCTTATGTTTTGTTTAACACAGGAAAAGTATTGCACCATATTTTATCAAAGCAAAAATAAAGAAAATACTATTCTACTAAGTTCTGTATAATCTCGCTATATCTAGTGTAATCAATAAGTCTATCGTTAACAATAGATGAGGTTAGTAACTAAACCAACAAGCGTAGATTCGGACAGATATTTTTGTCTAAATAATAAATATGAAAATCACATTTACTTGAGCAATATAACAACTGATCTACTAAATTAGGTTACATTTATGGATCCTTTAGTATGTGAAATATTTGAAATAGTAGCTGAGGCAAGCGTACCAACATCATAAGAACATCGTTTTGTAAGTAAAATCAGTGTACAATAAAATCTATTATAAAAATCTTTAAAAGATAGTCTTTGATCAATCCGCTTCATCTGTTTTCAAACTTTCTACTTACTTGGATTTTAAATGTAACTACAAAATCATCGTACATGTCTTTGAAAAGTATTGAAATATTCATAAGAAGTGGACGAAATCACTAGGTCTATAACTATAGACAATCAAAACGTCATGCAGCTCATCTATAACCTTACATTTGGCGACCATTAATCTTCTACGAATATTTACTGGACTACTCACGTAATAAGCTCCAAAAATTTCTTACTTTTACGACTTTGGTGTTACATTTTGCCTAACTACTGGGTCCACGGTATTGCTACAAGTTAAAAATTTATCCAAAATTACTGACACTACTACATTTTCGTCGCAAAAATATCCGCTACAAAACTCTCTAATATCTGCTCAGACTATTACGCGTTTCATAGTAAAAAAGTACTTTATTATCGTAACCAATGTATTTGTTTTTATGTCAAAATTTCTCAAAAAAATATCGTTAGGTCGATAGAGTTTCTTGTTCCCTCTGTACTATGGAATAATACACGCTATATAAACGTACCAGGAAAATAATATATTGTAAAAAAAATCGTATAAAACAATGTAACCTAATGGAAGACATTCATTTTGAATCAAAGTGCGTGAATATAATCATTATATGCCTCGGCGATTGAGAGATTAGAATAAAGTGGAATGTGGGATACAGACTCTACTTATAACTTACTTACTTACTAGTCCCTATCTGAAACTACGTACGTCTAATTAAACAAGATGAAATATGAACACATAACTTATCATTAAAAGGTTCACATTTAATATATTAACAATACATTCAACGCTAAAACATGAAGTAAAATTAACATCTAAAATACAAAGCGCTAAAATCAATAAAATCCAACCCGTTTAATTGTGAAATACTGCGACTCAACGTATCAGTTCCGCTATGATAGTTAAAGCGTACAATAAAGCTACAAATAAATAACACATTAAAATATTTAAATACAATAACTTAACATTACAGCAGTCAACTTTCAAACGATGCGGTTACATAGTGAACACCGGAGAGATGAAATCCTGAACTACATCTAATGAGTTTGTAGGACATATTATGCGTTATGATCCATATCTAATTATTGTATGCGATACGGTGTCCACTGAGATTAGCTGAGACTATGGCACTAACATCCAACTACCACTTGTCTACATGTATGATTCCGAAAGTACCACAGTTCACATTCTGAAAGACAGCGCTGTGCTCCAGTACCTCCGAGCCGGTCGCTACATGTAAGCGGGCTTCATCTTGTACGCTCGCTTCCATATCTCGCACAGGCACACTGTCGAATGGAACCTGTAGAAGATGGCCAGAGGCATCGACACGTGGGTGATGATCGTCCAAGCCCACAGCCCATAGAAGTGAAGCTGGACAGGGTGAGACTCCGCTCTTGACTTCTCAAGGGTATTTATCGCCCACATAGCCAAGTTGGTCACCAGCAAGAACGTCACTATCTCTCTGCCAGGCTTTTTCCGTAACTGTTCGGCCGTTTTCGCTGATCTTCGACTCGCATCCAGAATGAACATGGTTTGACAAGTAGTCTGGATTAGTGACGATAGAGCTGTGATCAGTATTAAAATGGTATTTTTCTCTATCGTAAAATGTCCTCCGATGATAGTGAAAGTGCCATAGATGAACATTCCAGTTTGAGCCCCAACGAGGAGGATGTTGTCCAGCTCAAGATTCCGGTTACCATCGTACTTCAATTTTCTCACGCAAAACATTCCAGCTAAACTGGCAAATGTTGTCATAGCATACAGCGCTAATTCACAAACATTGACTTCGACGACGGCAAGCGTCGCATAATCTTTTTTTGATACCAAAACGAAGAACAATATCAACGATATTATAGTTAGTACCAACACGAGGATTCCGAAAAAGAGGCCTTTGTGCGCTCTTGCGCAGTCAACGCTGTATAGATGCGGGGATTTCTTGTAGGCCAGACCTTCTAATATTCGAGCTTTGACAATTGCTGCAGCAACATCCTTTGATGGATACTTGGAGATATTCTTCCACATGACGTAAAGGATGGCAGCGCAGATGAGAGAGTATTCGATGGTGCAAGGGAAGAGGAACGGGGAGGCGTCTTGGACGAGGGAGCCCATGATGTTGGTGCGGCGGCACTCGAAGATGTGGTGAGGTCCTTTGAGTCCTCTTGGCACGCGCAGGTGTGCGGCAGCGGGGTGAGACGGTGGCACGTCCGTTGTGAATGCTGCAAACGCCTTTTGGAATGCTGAAATCAAAATAAACAATAATAAGTGTAAGAGAATAGTAAGGAAATGTGAAAAAATTACATTAGGTTCGTCACGATGGAGTGCCAAAAAGACAGCTTAGCATCAATATTAGACATAAAGAGCTAAAGTATATTAAATCAACAATATATCATGTTGCCAGAAAATCCGAAGGCTCAAACATTAAACCAACTATATTCACAATAAATAAGACACCCTAAATTGGATCGTGTACCAACAAACGCCAGCTTAAGTGGAGCAAACGGTATTAGGTGTACATAGATAAAATGATCCAATACGACAATATCGTGGATCGGCATGACGGCCAAGAATGTGGGTCACCGTGCCTTCCGGGTGGCTCGCAACGGAACGCAATCAACTTGCCTCTGTGACATTTGTCGATGATGAGGGAAATTCTAATTGGAAATCTGCACCTACTTACATATTTTGATTTTAAAGCGATCGAGACTGTTGGACCCATATCAGGAATGGGTGTATGATTGAATCTTCTTTCAATAAAGGGTTTCGGCAATGTAATACCGCTGACATTTTAGTTAAATACTCAAAGGAGATATTGTGTTTTGATTAAAGCAAAATCAGGGGCCCGAGTCTGCTATTACAATTGGGTTAGAATGGTCGATCACTGATTTCAAAATGGTTGATTTTGACAAGTTTGGTAATCGACTAACATAATGGCATCATAATGGCGTCATTATGACATTCCAATAATCAACCACTGACACGCCATTGAAAGAAAGCCATATGAATAGTAATCTCGTACTTAATGACAGATTTAGTATTTACGAACTTCTCACTACTTCAGATTGCTTGCTAACACTAATAAATAATATGTAAAACTAAATATAAATAAAATCTGGCATAAATAAATGCTCAAATTTAGCTCGGTTTTATAATAATGGCAATCGAAATTCCTACCGCAATTCTATTACGAGATCATTGACGTGCCAGTGACCGGCCACTGACGTGCCAGTGACCATGTCATTATCAATTTAGCAAATTACGAACTTTTAGCAAAATGACAATGGCATGACAATGACAACGTGTCGGAATGACAAATTTATAAAAATAGCAGACTCGGGCCCCTGATTATTTGCTGAACTTCCTGATAGCTTCGTTTAAACATTTTCCCATTACTAACTTACAACCGCAATGGAAATTGATGTTGACTCTCTTGAAGTTTATGTTATGTAGGTACTTTTAATGCAAATACTGTGTTACTCCTGCTCTATTACAATACCGTATAACACATAAGAACAGGAAGGCACATATAGTTTTCGCAACAAAATATCCATAAAATGCGCTTAAAACTTGCGAAGGGGTTAAAAATGGATAAATTGTTACAAAGGGATGGTTGGGAAACAAATCATGCGCCCCGCGGTCTCAAGGGTAGCAGAAATTACTTTGGGCAATATCCTTTGAGAAATATGTGCCCATAATTTTGTTTATTGGCATTATATTTTTACGGTTTCATTGATATATAATTGAATGAGCAACGGCATCGGAATTCGGAAATTCTAATTTAAATTACTGAACTATAGCATCCACTATGATAGACCACACCTTTTCTTGACATACTAGATTAATTTCATTGGTGAAATCCGCTCTTCTCAATCTGTCTTGAATCGACATAAATATGTACCTATATCGTAATCCTAAACACTATACCGCGTGTATCTGACATCGACGCACAAACGATTTCCATGGGTCCGGGGCATGATTCTGGACACCCTAGACTTAGAATTTTTCGTCGGCTTTTTTCTCATTTTTTTCAAAGGTTTTTTTACTTTAGACTGCTCATAATCCTGACCTAACCCAATGAGATTTTTAATAAAAAAATAATAAATTAACTACTTTCACTAAAAAAAGCAATCTGAATAAAGCCACAAATAGATGTCAGCTCAGCTGAGCTGATACTTTGTAGTACTCTTGAAAAAAATGAGAAAAGAACCGACGAAAAATTCCAACACTGGGGTGTCCAGAATCATGCCCTGGACCCATGGAAATCGTTTGTGCGTCGAAGTCAGATACACGCGGTATAGTAGGTACCTAATGTAAAAGGTTAATGGCGCCTGCCGTGGACTTATTTTATAAGTCAATATTATTAATGTGTTGGCAAGTTCTAGTTTAGGGATATTTGTGAGTTAATATTCAGTCCCGTAAAATGCATAAATCGGAACAAGCTGAATATTTTCAAATGGCATTACTGAACGCTTAGATATCTTGGCTTTCAAAAAACCAAAACGCGTCGGCTTTCCCACCAAAACGTTTTATTGACAAAAAAAGCAAAAAGACACACGACTCGTTGGTTGACAATTGGTTTATCACAGACATTCACAGAGCTAGATTTTAATAATCTAATTTGCAAAACGAAAACGTTTGCTGAATCCTTTACTTAACCGACTATGTTTGTTCGTGCTAGCTAGCGAAGTATTTTTTGGCAGGACATATAGTGACCTATTTAAATTGTTCCTTAGACTACTAACTCTTATTGTTCTTAATAATGTGCCACATAATAACAAGCTATACCTGAAATTGCCCTGACTAACAATTTAATTTTAGCACAATACGAGTACGAGTGACGCGCGACGGCCGTTTGTGTGGATGTGACTTAATTATGTTTATGTTATTTATTTCCCTTTTTTTATATTATGTAAACAAATAAACATTTTTTTATTCAGTAAAACAAAAACTAACATTTTATTATTTTTCTGAACATGCAGCAAATTCAGTTACTGTCAAACCGAGCTCAAAACTGAATAGTACCTAAACAATCGTTCAATTGACTCTGGCATCATGTTAGTACATCACTAACGCTCGAATCAAATCAGAGGGTCGCTTCGTGACAACAACCCTATGCAGTCAGAGTTCAGCGACAGTGATTAATCCAATTATAGAGAACAAAGGAAATTATTGGCAAACAGAGAACTCTAGGTGAGGTGTGTCCGGCCGAATGGGTATATGAGTTTTGGACTGTTCTACTTAGACACAGCCGGTCGCTTCTAAAAACCTCTCACCGTGAAAACTCAGGTAGAGTGAGCGCGAAGTGAATTTTCATTCTATCTTGATTACAAGAATCGACAGCTCATTTCGTGATCATTCACCCAAGCCTTCACTAAGACATGTAAGTTTACAGAATCAACCGGCAGGTTACGGTGAGTTTTATCGTTAGATATGTGGGATTGGCATTTGCATTGCGATTACAAAATATGTCCATAAATAAATTAGGTAGGTAGTTTAATAAAGGTAAGCAATCTTGATGTGACTTTTTACAAAAAAAAAACAAATCTATATATTATTATACTAATATTATAAAGCAGAAGAGTTTGTTTGGTTGAGCGCGCTAATCTCAGGAACTGCCGATCCGATTTGAAAAATTATTTCAGTGTTAGATAGCCCATTTATCGAGGAAGGCTATAATATCATCACGCTAAGACAGAGCATTAAAGTAAAATGTGACGCAAACGAAGTTGCGCGGGTCAGCTAGTTAAAAAATAAAAATACTGGCTAAACTAGTGGTTAAATTGATTGAGTAGGTACCTAATTGTTATTGTTATATTTGTTTTTAGTTGCATTTTTTTTTCAAACCGTTTTTTAAAACAAAAAGAGATGAGTTTTTAAATAAAATACCAGCAACATTTTTCTAGTATCTTATTTAGCCTAAGTACATATTTTGGGTACATAGAACAATATGAATTTTCTTTCTTTTGTGCTCTCGGAATAGACATTCGTATCGTTTAGTGCGAAGCCTTTACTTAGATAATTGACAAAGGTGAAAAGTGAGAGGATCTATCATTACTATCTGTCATACTTATAATAAATTAAAGATATAATTAATTAATTATTAAATAAAAGAGATATTTTTCACGAATTATTTATCAACAAAATGTTTATAGTTATGGCTAAAAAATGTCACCTAAATACACTCGACAATTTTATTTTCATACAAAATTTAACAAAATATCACCCGCCTTTCCTCCTTGTTTTAAAAGCAACAGCACATAGTTAACAATAAAATAAAGGCAGGAGTACACGTTTATCGATTGGCGCCAACACAGTCGTGGTATAGGCGTGTGGCACACGACAGGTCATTCAAAATGTCCATCGGACCGACAATATACGACAGGCGTAGTTTTATTACTATATTATGTATTTATATTGATGGTGTATTGTGTTGAATGATGAAAAGATAGTTCGGAGTCCATGGGGAACGCGATTATACTTGCCTAGGCACCATATCCTGATACCTAGATTATTTTTACATTATATACCTAGTTAGCAGTTTTTCTTTGTAATTATAAACAAGATTACAGAAATATTTTATACTAGCTTCTGCCAGCGGCTTCGCCCGCGTGATCCCTAGGGAACATATTCCCGGGATAAAAAGTAGCTTATGTGCTATTCCAGACTATAATCTATCTTTGTTCTAAATTTCATTAAGATCAGTTTAGCCGTTCTGGCGTGATTGAGTAACAAACAACCAAACTTTCACATTCATAAGTTTACTCGTTTGGTGTAAAGCGAAATTATAACCACCTTCCCCTCGACATTAAATTTATTAAAGGATATTGCAAACTGTCGTAAGCCGTTTTCCGAAGCTACTCGCTAGCCTCTAGGCTCCAAGCTAGCCGCCTGCCTGTGCATTCGCGACCACAAAAATAATCCTTATAACATGATTCAGTATTCACGCGCGATGGCTTATTATTGGCGTTTTTCATGTATAACTTTGGTGTTTCTATAGCGATTTCTATGATTCTTTTTTTATGGAATAGTTAATAATGTTAATTATTAATGTTAATTAGGGACGACTGAGAGTTTTATAAACGTAAGAGTAGACAAATACAATCAGAAAGCTTCGAACTGCTAAGCTATCGAGAGTTACACGTGTTATTGTTCGTCAATCATAAAAGATAGACATATGCTGTCGTTGGATATTATTTATATAATTTTAAGGAAAACATTTCGGTCATACATGATTTCTGTGTAGCTTTCACCATTAAGGTTGCACACGCGACGGAAGCTTAAAAAATGGAGTAACTTATCCCGTTTTCCCAACATTTCCCTTCACTGCTCTGCTCCTATTGATTGTAGCGTGATGAAAAGTATACTATAACCTGCTCAGGAGTATGAATAATAATTGTACCAAGTTTCATTAAAATCCGTCGAGTAGTTTTTGTTTCTATAACGGTTATACAGACAGACAGACAGACAGACAGACAGACAGACAGACCGACAGACAGACAGACAAAAATTGTACTGGTTGCATTTTTGGCATCAGTATCGATCCCTAATCAACCCCTGATAGTTATCTTGGAAATATATTTCATGTACAGAATTGACCTCAAGTTGCACTACTTTACAAACAAACAATCAATTAATAAACACAATACTGACACCTAAAACATGAAAAGTCAAAACAAGACCTGCCACCAAAATGTTTATTATGGCAAGCGAACCGCTTTATTTTTTTTTCTAGCTTATTTTAACGGCGCAGGAACAGGAGCCACCTGCCATCCTAATATTATACAAAACACCTGGTTAGGGGACTAATGACGCTTAATTATTTCGGTGACAAAAAAACTTTAGATCGAAGTTTTATATTTGTAGCTAAACTCACTTAAAATATCTTTAAAAAATATGGGCACTACCAAAGACTATTAAACCACTTGACTGCGCATACAGTGCCCCGACGCACGAAAACTATTAGTGTTTTTGCTCAGATGTTAGTCAGCGGCACTAGTAACCATTTTAGTTGTGACCAATTGTTAGACCTGTGGGCATGCTAAGTTTTTACAAATCGTTTTAATTTTTATGCAATTTATAACGCATAAAAATGCCTTCAAACCCGGTGAATTTGTGTGGGAAACATTCCAAGACCTTTTGTTACAAAAATGATGGCATAACTTTTCATCGGAGAGTAAAGACTACGCAAAATATTTTTGATTTGAATCAGATGATGAGCCACTGCAGGGGTCTATATAAAATGGTGGTTAGGTGAACGAGCACACTGTGAGAAGCGCGCGTTGATGTCTTTTGGAAAAGTCTCTTTCTTTCATTAGGAAATACTTATATTTTTATCCCTTTCTTCCCTTTTGTATTTTTATCGTAAAAATCTGTGCTGTTACGTTTAATGATTGAAGTCGATTTATCGATGATCATAAAATTACAACTAATACAATTTTTAATCAATTCACATACTTACACGTAACGACTTTAAAAATAGGAGGAGGGTCTCAGATTTTTCATCTGTGTGTTTGACATACATGTTTTCATTTTAGATTTTCGAAGATTTCAGAATTAAAATAAAAGTGGAAAGATAAGGTTAATAGGGAAACTTTGTTTAAACAAGATATAGCGCTGTTTGTTTGGATTGAGTATTTTTATAATGTTAAAATCCATTTTATCGATATCGACTATTTTCCTTTAATCAAGTAGTGCCACCACTAACCATAGGCTACCTATGCAACTTGACCTTGAACGGACCAATTGCAGCCGCGCGTTGTTCCTCGTCCCCCGGCCCGCTGTAGTGAGCCGCGTACTTAGAAGAAATCGGCCTATACGCTCTCTAGTGGTTATATACTCTATGGGCACTACACAATATTTGAATAGTTACATATTTTTTTGATAAAAACAAAATATTAAAAAAAAACTGGCTGCTTACGGTCAAAAAATTATTATGAAGCCATTAAACCAAAAGAAATAAAAAAATAAAAAACTCTAATGGCATCCTTAATTTTTTTTTGGATAATAACAGACAGTATTTATACCTACAAATTGTATTAAAAGTTTTTTACTAGTTTCCGAAAAGTTTTTACTTACCTACTTGATAATTTAACATAAATTATTGTTATTTTTATTCATTACTTAAGTTTGACAACCACCTGTAGTAACGGAATATGAAAAGAAAATTTGAAACACGCATAAATCTATTCTCTTCAGCGACTTGAAAGTTTTTGTTCAGAAGATTTTGAAGTGAACCTTTTTGCTGCCATTTCCTAAATGTATCAGTTGAATAAAAAGCATTTTTTTAGGGTTCCGTACCCAAAGGGTAAAAACGGGACCCTATTACTAAGACTTCGCTGTCTGTCTGTCAGCAGGCTGTATCTGAAGAACCGCGATAGCTAGACAGTTGAAATTTTCACAAATGATGTATTTCTGTTGCCGCTATAACAACACATACTTAAAAACAAAATAAAATAAATAAATATTTAAGGGGGCTCAAATACAAAAAACTTGATTTTTTTGCCGTTTTTATGGATAATGGTCCGGAACCCTTAGTGCGCGAGTCCGACTCGCACTTGGCCGCTGGTGTTAATCTATCCACAACCGAATAATTTTAGATTTTCAGTCTCATGTTCATTCATAATTGTTGTTGCGATAGTATAACCCTGAAATTAAAAATAAAATGAAAATTCAACTCACCAAGTCTATGCGACAATCCGATAGTCTTGTTCTCAGGGTCGTAGAACGTCAAGATCTCGTGCTTGGTTTCCTGGACGAGGACATTGAGCCAGACACTGAGATTGGTCCCCACCATATGCATCAGACCAAACCGGGCCACTATCTTGTGCTTGTACACTTTCATCTGAAATGTGAGCGATGGTGATAAATGGCGTCCACACAATGGATGGTGTTGGACGATGGACGTACCGGGATTTTAATTGATGGATTACTCACTATTTTATTTTATGGGAATGTTGGGTCGAAAATGATGGATGGTAAATAAAGTGCCTTTGATTTTATTGTTCAGGAATTGTATGGGATTTTTTTTTACTATCTGTGATTTTCACTGTTTTCCTAGTTTTGAAACAGATTTTTAGATTTTCAGTTAAATATAAACCCTCAATCAAGTTATAGGAAACGATGATGTGGTTGACGATGGAACACTCTTCCATATAAGTAACCTATATAAACTTTTGACAAGACCCTCATCTTGTTGCTTGCAGAAATCATAGACTATGGCAGGGAATTCCAGTCTTTAGTTAAAATACTTAAATCCTTTCACAAGTATTTCCAAGTTTTCTCCAACTGCCTTGCCTTTTCCCAACTATATTGGTCGGCTTCCAGTCAAACCGGATTCAGCTGAATACCAGTATTTTACGCGGAGCGGCTGCCTACCAGACCTCCACAACCCATTAACTGGGTAACACGGTACTCTTTGGCAAGACTGCTGTCAGATTTTCTGGCTTCTGACTATCCGTAACGACTGCCAAAGATCTCCAAATGACAGCCGGGACCAACAGCTTAACGTGCTTTCCGAGGCACGGAGTAAACTTGGTATGTTAAGAATGTCACCCATCCACAGACCAACCTCGGCAAGCGTTGCTTAACCTTGAAGATAGACCTGTGCGGCTGTTATTATTTAGCCCCGAGCTCCACATATTTCCAAGTTTTCCATAACCTTGTTGGTTATGTGCCCATTTGAATCTCTTCAAGAGCGTCTTAATCATCGAGGTCCCTACGCATTTCGAATAGCAATTCGACAACAAACAAAACTTCAATCAATTTATTTGGAGCTATAATCGATTTAGCTAAGTCTATATAAAGAACTCGATTGGATGAATCTAATTCTGTTAATACGTATTTACTTTGCTAAGTAAACACTTGGAGAAAAATATTTGACTTTTATCTGAACAACAGAATATTTATTGATGTTTTCTGCGTAGTTTTATTGAAAACCGGCACAGGACCGGTTTAGTGGCGACACTTCACCTGTATCGTGAGTGCGTTTACAATCATACAAAATCAGTTTACATAATACTAAGTATCACATCTAGACCGACGATGTACTTATATCTACACCTACAGTAGGTACATATTTTTGACCTTGTAGGACTGGAACTTTTAAGCATAAGTTAAGATAAGATAAGATAAGATAAGATAAGATTTCTTTATTTGTTTAAACATTGTATAGGTACATACAGGAGCATGCAAGATATTACATAGTTTCAGTCCAGTCATGTTTAGCCGTAAGTATCGGCGTACAAATATTTCCATACCATTTAATGAAATAACAATTTGCGAAAATCAAAAAATTTCCTAGTCCCTTACAAGGATTATTCAAAAAATCTTATGTAACAATGTCAAAATAAGTAGTAGTAATTAGTTATAATGTCAAAATAGTAATCAGTTTTAGTGTCAAAATAGTAATAAAGGATACAGTCAAAAATATTAGTATGTTTTAAATGTCAAAATTATTAATTAGATATAATAGTATGTCCAGAAAAGGTGAATTATTTAATCATACAAAAAATCCTTTTCGACTAGAAATTCGGAGACACAATAGTAACCTAATAGGTACCTCATGTTGTGTAAGTTACATTCTTCTAGTTCATCTGTGATACGAAGTTTAGTGTAACAAATATTGGCGTTCGTATCGTACCTCGTTGAAGCCGCAAAACAAACTTTTACTAACATTTCGAAACAAAAGTTCTTTCACAGCAGTCGCGGTCACGGGTCTACCTCGAGCTCTACAAAGTGTTCACAACTTCGGGAAACATAAAAGTGCTGTTAGGAATGAATTACTTTTAAATAAGTAATTGATTTTTATTTTTCTACATCCATACCTACTAACTGAGGCCTGTGAGTATATCAATACTTAAATATTGACAAAACGTCCAAAATGAGGGCTACCGTTTTTGTACTCACCAGATGGCGCCACTTTCGAGTATGGTCCTTAATCATGGCATTAAAGTTGTTACCTATTACGCGCATGTGAACCAAAATAGACGAAATATAATGTATGATCCCGTAAACGTGCTATTTAATACAAAATAAATAGTGTCGCAGTGTTACTTCGACTCATCACAATGGAAAAAGAAGAAGATATGAAAAGATATGATGGAAATATGTATAATACATATAATATACATATTTCCAACAAAAATTAAAATTTAATGCTGTCTCGGAAGAAACTCAAGTTAATATGCTTTAGTCAGACTGTTTAAGCAAAATGTTCACAAAAATCAAAACAAATAAAGTATTAAACTCGATTCAAAAGCACACCAACAGTGAAATTTGACACTATGAAGACTTCACGCTACACTAGCGCCTCTAGCGGTGAATTCAAACACGATAGCCCTCATTGACAAACGCTTGTAAAATGTCACGTGATCAATCCCTAATTATTTTGGTATTTCCACGATCATTTTCGCTGATAAAATGGCACTTTGATTAGACCCTCATAGTATACCTACCTAATTCTCTGTCTATGCTTACGATACAAATGTACCTCACAATTGTATCGTAACCATATAGATAGATAGTCTATAAAGCTTTAGATACGTTTTCAGATCTACCCTGAATGGATACCCAGTGTTTCAGTTTCTACTTCGTATCATAGAAATGTACATATTATAATAACATTTACACCCAACTTGCGTAACAACCGAAATCACATATTCCTTCACAAACAATAGGATTCGTGTTATGTTTAACGATTCACCCAGTCAACCACTTATAACACGCAACGCAATGGATACTATTAAAATTACATAAATAAAGGATCAAAAACGCATGATTTTGAGTATTGGGTACACAGTTAGGCTACTAGTATAAAATTTTATCAAAACGTACCTCATTGTTAAGAAAGATGAAGTACATCTGTATGAAGATGAAGGCCATCCGCGTGGCAGGAGTCAGCGCCAACAGAACGTTGTGGCAGTTGGTGTTCCTCTCCAGCTCCCAATATTGGCCGAACTCCAGGCCCGAGTAGATCATGGACCCAATGCCAAATGCTGAAATAAAATAAAATATAGTTTTATACCTAATTGGTCTAGTGTTCGCAAGCGCTACTGCTGCGCATAAGGTCTAGTACTCACATTCGGTATACAATATAATATTAGGTTACCCAACTGGAATTCTTCAGTATCTGCCCGGAGTATGGTTTTCTAGCGGGTTCATGGCAAAAACCGTGTGACCTATTAAATAGGATTTAAAATAATTGGTGAAGTATGGATGTACTAAAGCTACATCGGCATCGGCATCATATCCCGATGATATATTTCCATTTTACCAACGATACGAGTGCACTTTGGTCTTTCATCCATGAGGGTGAAAAGACACTACGAAATCTTCGACGCACGCTGTGATCCTCACATTCCTTTTACCTCGTCCCCTGGATTCATACATCAGGTAATGCAAGCTTTTAGAGGCAACAATACACCCGTCTTGACCCGACCTTATTGAAGAACATCGACAATAAGATCTATATAAGTATGTTTACGTATGTTCTTACTAGGGTGTCCCCTTCTGGTTTCCCCATAATACCCGCCTTGAAAATTCTTTTGCATTTCACCCCTATCGCAACTGCACAAATATAGTTATATTATTTGTTACATCATCTTCTTGCTATCTTTGTTGTTGATTCTGCTAGAATACCCTATATAAGTCCAAAACTGTTTTATGAAAACTGCGCAACTTCAGCTGCGTCACATTTTTTATTAATACTCCACTCCATTAGTCATAGTGTGATAGCATGTAGCCTTCCTCCATAAATGGGCTATCCAAAATTATTTTTTTAATTCTAACGAGTAGTTCCTGAAATTAGCGTGTTCAACGAAACAAACCAACTCTTCAGCTAGATATAGATCATTTGTTTCTTTGTTACATCAACTTATTGTTGTCTTTTTGGTTGATTAAAGTAACCCTAAGTCCAAAACTGTTATGTTTTAATAAATCTGGCTCTAAACATATCTCTCCAAGTTCTCCAACTCGCTATTTTGAGCCTTTAGAAAAGCTCGCAGCTGATCAAAAACAGATGACCCACCAGTTGTTACAGGTAGTGACATTGATGAGATCACACAACCAAACAAAGACAGTGCAACAATGTAATATCTAGTAGGTATCCAAAGTGGCCTAATTGTTATCTTCATAACCTTATTCTCTTACACACTGACCTCCACACAAGGAAGGTTTCATCTCCAGACACAACAGATTACTGCCGTCTGCATCTTAATATATCGTAGTATGACTTGAAATTTCGTGACGTCATACGCTCCTATGGTCGTGAATATTTAATCAGACACTCATGATGACGTAAGGTAACAGGGCCTTGTCTGTGACGTCAGTTACGATGACGTATCAGGCTTAAATACTTACATGAAAGGGAACGGTTGTGATGGATAGAGTTTTGGAAACAATAGCTATACCTTTTAGGTAATCTGACCTAAAGTGAGGTAAACTGAAGTATACTCTCACTTTGGGTTTATTTAAAAAGTTATAAACCAATACAAAACATAGATTCAGTTAAAAGTAGTTCATGAAAGGCATTTTAAAATACCTCGAGTTATCTTCGCAACTCGAGCCTAAGGGTGAGGTGTATAAGTAGTTACTTATTTAGTTATGTTATGTAGATAAATAAGATAATTTACCTAATATCAATATTATATTTAAAAAATACAACTAGATATTCAAGACACGAAAACTATCAACAAAACTGTCAAAGGTAATCTCAACAATCCATATTCGGTACACAAGTTCCGTATCAACAGGATTATCCGGCCTAGTTACGAATCCGGACTTTCTGCGCCAAAGGCCCGACTTCCAAGTTTATCTTCGCACAGAAACTTTGTTAGCAAACTAATCCAAGGCTCTGACAAAAGGCTTGCTAAACGGCCCTGTTTACTCCGACACGCCAAATTGATTTAACAAAACAATTACTGTAGACAGTTACCGTGAGATTAACGAACGATAGTCGGAATTATCATAGAGGGGCTTTGGATTCTACTGGGGGTCTAATTTGGATCGGTTACTATACAGGATGTCGGATGATTTTAAGGTAGCAGCTCTGTTTTGTCACCCCTTTCAAGATATCTGACTGTGCCAGTGAGTGGAGTTTGCATAGTAGAATTTTGAACTAAAGTGAACCAAATTATGTACAGACACCAAGCTACAACAATCTGTCAATTTTTTTTTAATACATTTTCAACCTTATCGCAGAAAGCTTTAGGTTCAAGGTTGATTGGGAAAATTTGTCAGTTTAGGGTAGCTTTATGTGCTGACGACTGCATACTTGAATTTTAGTTAAAACCAACAAACTGCTAGCCATAAATGCTAATCTCGTTGTCCAATATAAATTAGCGACATATATGCATATAGGGATATATTTTAGCGAATGTTTTGAATAAATTGTAGAATCAGTTACAGCAACATTGTTCTTAATTGGTTTCAACCGGCAAGCAACTTTAATGCAACTTGCATGCGAGCTGGTTGCAGATGGATACATGGCCTAAGAATAGCTGTTTATTATCCATGAAACTTACGATACTCGGAGATGGCAAGCTTTTTCGCCTATCGGCAGCATTACGTGCTGAAACACGTAAATAGCCCTGCACCAAGTCTGACTCGGATTTGATGCTTTATAACATAATATAGGTATCACAAAGCTCACCGACTGCCCCCATTCGCAGGTAGAAGCTGCTGTAGTGATGCGTGCGCGACACCAGCGCGAAGCCGAGTGACAGTCGCTTGGCAGCGAGCTGTAGTCTTATGTGTACTGCTATTTTACTATAGAAACATGTGTCACAAAGCTCACCGACTGCCCCCATTCGCAGGTAGAAGCTGCCGTAGTGATGCGTGCGCGACGCCAGCGCGAAGCCGAGCGACAGTCGCTTGGCGGCGAGCTGTAGTCTTATGTGTACTGCTATTTTACTATAGAAACATATGTCACAAAGCTCACCGACTGCCCCCATTCGCAGGTAGAAGCTGCCGTAGTGATGCGTGCGCGACGCCAGCGCGAAGCCGAGCGACAGTCGCTTGGCGGCGAGCTGTAGTCTTATGTGTACTGCTATTTTACTATAGAAACATATGTCACAAAGCTCACCGACTGCCCCCATTCGCAGGTAGAAGCTGCCGTAGTGATGCGTGCGCGACACCAGCGCGAAGCCGAGCGACAGTCGCTTGGCGGCGAGCTGTAGTCTTATGTGTACTGCTATTTTACTATAGAAACATATGTCACAAAGCTCACCGACTGCCCCCATTCGCAGGTAGAAGCTGCTGTAGTGATGCGTGCGCGACACCAGCGCGAAGCCGAGTGACAGTCGCTTGGCAGCGAGCTGTAGTCTTATGTGTACTGCTATTTTACTATAGAAACATGTGTCACAAAGCTCACCGACTGCCCCCATTCGCAGGTAGAAGCTGCCGTAGTGATGCGTGCGCGACGCCAGCGCGAAGCCGAGCGACAGTCGCTTGGCGGCGAGCTGTAGTCTTATGTGTACTGCTATTTTACTATAGAAACATATGTCACAAAGCTCACCGACTGCCCCCATTCGCAGGTAGAAGCTGCCGTAGTGATGCGTGCGCGACGCCAGCGCGAAGCCGAGCGACAGTCGCTTGGCGGCGAGCTGTAGTCTTATGTGTACTGCTATTTTACTATAGAAACATATGTCACAAAGCTCACCGACTGCCCCCATTCGCAGGTAGAAGCTGCCGTAGTGATGCGTGCGCGACGCCAGCGCGAAGCCGAGCGACAGTCGCTTGGCGGCGAGGTGGGGTGGGATGTGCGCGGCAGTTGCTGTGCTCCGCTCCGTCCGCGATGAACAAGAGTCTGACTCTGATGGGGATGAACTTGAGTCCGATTCTGGAGACAGAATTAAGGATAAGCTAGCTGAACAAGGCAAATATAAACACAATGTTTAGGACCGCGTTGCAATGTGTAAGGAAAATCCAAACAGTGCTGCTGTTAAGTGTCTTCTTGAGAACGAAAGTAAAACAACCTTAACCCTCTTCCTAGCGCAGTCACCCTAACAACGCGTTTTCGTAGTGTTTTTCCAAAGTAGAGCTAGTGACCACTCTCACAAGGAAAAATTTTAACGAATCTCTCCGTCAGCAGAAATGTAAATTCTTGATCTTATCACAAATTCACAAAAAGGGGTCGGGCGTGAGAGCACCGAAGTACACAAAAAGTATATCATAACAACAAAAAGAAATATAGCGGCATAAAATATCCGTGAAACTGGCACCACTCTAACGCATTAGCTGGCATGTTTGTCGACCCTCCACTGGGCTTTCCGCGTCATTTAAATAATGAAATGTGAATCGCGAGAGAAAAAGAAAAATCACTCGTCTGTTTCCACGACAACGACTGCGAAGGAGCAAAAATAAAGGCGGGACACATGATGGAAACAAGGAAAAGTTTTGAAAAAGTTAGTTCACATCACATACCCCGTGCTCGTTTACCCGATTTCGGCTTTCATGAATCCGCTTTAGATTCGGTTGTTCTATTTTCAGATTAAGGAAACATTCATGCATGTTTTTTTTTTTTCGGATGAATAATGAATTAAAGGGTTTTGCACTGGTAAAGCATTTGTAGACGAATTTGCTGTTTCCGTTTACCCTATTTCTGCTTGCTTTATCTATTAAAATGTAAGGAAAATTATGGTTCCACTTATAATCTTCCTAGATATTTATTTTCTGCCTATATTTTTTACACTCGAATTTTATTCTTACGCCACAACTCAAGTATCCTTATATCCTCATTATTTTCTTAATAAGACTCCCGTACAACACAAAACACTGAAGCACCTATAGAGACCAGTATCTCGCTATCGCAAGACAACATAAAGGTACTTCACCGCCACACACCTCCCGACGCAACACTTGGCAATTCAAGAAAAAAAAGTATTGCTCTTTGAGGGGGTGAATTGCTCGGGGCACTTTGTGAACTCGCTCCGTCTATTAGAGCATCTCCGCATTCGTAATGATGCAATTTAGACCTGACGCCGTCAGCCTATGAAGGCTTCCGAGGCTCTAATCAAGCGTTTTACGAACAAGTATGGTGATGTAGGGGAAAATTGAAGCTGTGTCGCGTTTGTTTTAAAATAAACCAAGTATCCAAAGTTTTATACGACTTATGAAAATATTAAAATAATGAATTAGTAATCCCATATCTAATAGAAGTTTTAATTGGTGCCACATTTTTCGGCATTTCGTTTTAATTCACTAGTGAAGCACCTGTACATGCGCGTTAAAATACAATTTCTACTCTACTCCAATCCTAGCGAGCTCAAAATATAGTTTCACGGAATATAGACTGATTTCGTATCAAATTACACTGTTTTTTGCGCTCGATACCTTATAAAACTTGTAGGCCCAGGATACCACTGCATTTTACATTTAAATTAAGTAACAATAACTCTAAAACGTATAAGCATAAGTACTAACTTGCAACAACAGCGGTGTCCGCTGCTTCTGACTTCCTCCTGTCCCTCGCAAGTGCTGCGTACATGTAGAGAAGGAACACCATACTGCCGATGTATAGGTATAAGTAGAAGCCCTGGTGACAAAAAATGAACTCGTTCGTATATTGTCATTTAAGAAGCTCCAAAGTCTTGAGCATCGTCGCCGAGTTGTTGGCCTGTCGGTTTTCTATCGGTTACATTTTGGGGAGCGTGCGACGGAATTGCATAATTTAATTCCGCCAAGCCCGTTCCACCATCGGACCACAAGACATACGGCGACGCGCCACCGGTACATGGTGGACATCCCACCAGGAATACATTAATTGTGCGTACAGCTAAGGAGTGGAATTCCCTGCCTGAGTCTGTGTTTCCTGATAGCTACAACCTGGGAGTCTTTAAGTCAAGAGTGAATAGGTTACTTCTAGGCAAGCGTGCTCCACCTTAGACCGCATCATCGCTTAACATCAGGTGAGATAGCGGTCAAACGTATGCCTATCAATAGTAAAAAAAAAAACCGCCTCCAGGGCCTCTGACATGGTTTATTGACCGCCATTTGGCGGCCGGTATCACCGGCTTATACGTGCCTTCCGAAACAAGGTACGACCCATAGGAGCGGAGCATTAATGAAAAATGTGGCGCACACAAAGTTGCACGGGTCAGCTAGTCTATTATATATGTACCTTGGATTAACATAGAACACACTATTTATTCCGATAAAAGTTCACGCAGCCGAACTGCGGTTTAGTAACACCTAAACGAAAGAACTTAAAATAAAAATTCACCTAATAAATACAGGACAATCGTCTTTTTTAACACGGAAATAATATGTTACCTATGCTTATCTATAAACTAAGTTCATTGACCCGCCCACCCAATTAATTAAAAGTTAATGGTTATCCTTGAATTTTACCTAAAAGTACAGCAATAATTAAAACTTATAACTCGGGAAGTCGATACTCGGAGTTTAGAAGTTAAATCGCTTTTTCACTTTTAACCCGCAATTACGACCCCAAAGGTTCTCAAATGTTCAATTATATTTTAATTGTTTATTATAAAGACTTTTCATGAATGTTTGGATCTTGCAGACCATTATTTATGATGAAACGAACGATTGAATTTCGTCATCATCTTCTAGTCACACGTTAGATGGGTGAAAATTTAGGTGAAGAGGTGGTATTCCACAGTTGGTCGATTCTGTTGACATCTCACCGTGATCACTTAGGTGTAGTGAACGACAATTGAGCTGTCATGCCATCTTGTTTATATGGTTTGACAGCTCACTTGTCGTTCACTTCGCCTAAGTTTTCACTTCGACATGTTTACAGAATCGCACTGCTGGTCACTTCACGCTCACTTGACCTAAGCTTGCACAGTGAATCTGTTTACATGCCTTAGGTAAAGTAGTTGGTATAAGGTTAGTTTTAAACTTAACATCTATAACTATGTACCTGTATTTCTGTGCAAATTAAGAACTATTCTATTCTATAATATAGCTCGGCTGATACAGTGCGATCTTAGTTATTTTCCTCTGATTTCGCATCAATGTTAGAGAGAGAGAGTAATAGTGATCTTTATTCTCGTTGCACTAGATATTCGTATAGTAAAGTTTCAAAGGTTGCTGGTGAAATAACCATGAACGGTTGGAGTCTCTGGAGCACGTTTTCTTGGCTTCCTTTTCAACGTATTATTAAAGTATTTTGAACGATGTCTGGCAGTTTGAGTACTTTTGTGGCCTACCCAAATGTCCTTTCATTGGCATTGTTCGTCGAGTCATTAAGCTCCTTATTGGTTCTAAGTTGAGCTAATCGACTACTGACCAAGGCTTGCATTGACTGGACAGGTCCACTCAAATCTGTGTGGTTCTTTCCTCAAAAGACCATTTCAGACACTGATCTGCATGGTCCTCATATAACGTATTGTGAATATGAGGATCATGTAGATTGCTATGTTAGGGGTTTATTTCACATGTTAGTCTGGCGGTTTGAGTTTTTTATGCGGCCTACACTAATGTCCTTACTTTGGTATTGTTCGTCAGTTCGTTGAGCTCCTTTAAGTTCTAAGTTTGAGCTACACGATAACTGGCAAATGCTTGCACAGTCTGGACAGGTCCACTCAAATCTGTGTGATAATTTCCTCAAAATACCACTTCAGACATTAACCTACATGGTTCTCATATGATTTAACCAGTACGATTGTATGGATTATATAAGAGACTTTGACCTCTGAGTTCGTTTCGCCGTTTCTTCTCAGAACAGTCAGCAAGGAAACTCCGGCCTCATCTAGTTTAAAATTACCAAAAAAGATTGACGTGTAAAAGTGTTATTTACAACCTACTTACAAAATAAATATCATTTATCATTTATCCTTTCATTCCATTAAGACCATTTTTATGGATGGGAATTCATCAAATGACTCCTCTCGCCCGGGGTGGAGTAGAAGGGAGTGTTAGACTCTTACTGACTAAATCCCATCCGTGTTTCTCCTAATGCTCTTTGCGTTCCAAGGCTGCTCTGACTCTTTCGAATAAATTCCGCAACCCTGGCAGGATCCCATTAATAGCTGCATTTATTATTCAGGTAAAATACATTATGAAAGACATTCCAAGAAAAAAAAAGTGTGTTGTCTTATTAAGTATTCACACTAATTGACATGGTAACACCGTAGCCATTCTTGCAGCATCTTCAGTGTTACCCTTATCATAATTTATTTGGGCGTTTAACCTTCTTTATGCAATAAGTTATTTTACATACGCGTTTTGGACAGAAGTGTTCAACGTTTTGCACCAGTCATGCTTATAATAAATAAACCTGCTTATAATAAATGGATGAAGGAAATGGCGGGGCAATTAATTATAATAATCGATATTAATTATGCGATGCAGAGTTCTTTGTAGTATTAGCAAAGCTTAACTTTGCTGTTGAAATAAAACCTTTGTGTCAGAAGGCGGCTGTTATTGTGTAGAAAAAGACCCTTTTGTGTTGTTAAATTAAAGCTTTTCTGACCACAACAGAATAGCTTTAATGTAATCAACAGAGTTATCTGAGAAAACTCCAAGTGATTAAGTTATCTATTGATATTGCGCATTCGTCAGTTCTTCAGCATCTCCTGAAGTCCTAATGTTAGGTACCTATTTCTATCGTTTCTTAAAGGATTGTTTTTACCATTAGCATTCGTCAAAAACCGGACTGACTCATTTAAAAGCCTTGTTTAATATGAAAATTCTGCCAAATAACTAGACCAATAAATAATCGTGATGGTTCAAATGACGTCATCGACAATTTAACTTCCTAAAACACGTAAAGGACAATAGAAGGGGACAGTTGTACCCACACTACCTACATTACTTACTAGTAAATAATTTATATGTGTCGTCATAACTTACCTCGTAGAATGAGGGTGGAATGTATGTGGAGATGACTTCAGCCATGGGGAAGGCGATGCCCATCACGACGAGTAGCTTGCCGTAGAGGGCCGACAGAGTTGTTGCTAGGGCGTCACTCCTGTTGAAAAGAAAAAAAAAATCCGTAAAGCTTACGATAGTCCAGGGTTGTGGAATTAGTTCGAAAGAGTCACGGCGGCCCTGGAACGCAAAGGGCATTATACAAATACAAATACAAATACAAAATCCTTTATTTCAAATAGACCAGTTTACAGGCACTTTTGAATAGTCAAGGTATGTCAGTCAAATAGATGAAGCTAATTCTGCCGCGCTAGCGACAAGAGTAGCAAGTTATTCTGCAACAAAACAAACTCACCGACCCTATCTCCAGCGCGGCAGTTGCACGTTCCAAAGAGTAGATCCTATGGAGAAGAACGTGCAAGAAACTCCATGGACACTCTTTTAAACACTGCCTTTTTACAAAATCATGGTTAGCTTATTTAATGAGTCTATACAATGCAAAGATAATCTTACAATCTTCAGCAGGTCCAACAATGTTTTCACATCTTCATCAAAGTTCGGGCATTTTAGTCGTTGTGGAGCGGACCAGCATTGAGCCAAGCATTTTTGTCGTCAATGTACTCCCCTAATTTATAATATGCTTGTTTGCATAGTGTGCGTTTTACACAGTTTTTAAATTTCGTCTCATTTAGTTCTAGTATATGTGGCGGTATTTTGTTATAAAACTTTAGGAGGAACATGGATTGGTTTCAGTCAGTATCATTTGATGAATCTCATAATTAAAGAAAAAAGGCGTCACTCCTGCGGAAAGAAAAACAAACAATATACATACAAAAAATTCTTCCCTTACTGTCTGATTGAGTGACTAACAGACAAAGCACAGCCGAAACTACTGGTCGTAGAAAGCTAAAATTCGGTATGTAGCTTGTGCGTTGAGTTGTTGTTTTTGTTTCCATAGGATATTAAAAATTGAGGATATGCCGAAATTCCCACGGGAACGGCAATAAACGGGATACGGGCATACATTTATAAGCCTGTTACTGAACGTGTTATGGCAGAAATATTTTCACCATGGCATCATTTTCTCGTCTAGTCCGAACTATTTGTATTTGATAAGTCACGTCTCTAATGTCACGATACATTATCAGAATTTCAGAGACAAGAATTATAATAAATACGAATCTAAGTTATTGGGTAAGCGTTTTAATAGTTGTAAACTTGCACTCGAACAGTAAAGTTCATTTGCTTGTGTAGCAAACAAAAAAGCAAAAGTTGGCAGGTAAATTAAAGTCGGCGGCAAACTTGGTCAGTTAATTTTATTGGTGGTTATATTAATGTATAATTATATAATAATATAATTCGTAACAGGTTGCTAATTTTGCAGTGTGCCTCCGGCTTGGATTAGACCACCCCTCCTCAAACCAAGGATGCTTATTTGCAATTTAAATTATGGGGTTGCGAAAATTTCGGTCAAAACAGCAGTCCAAGTAAAGTAAAATATAAACGTATTCTAAATTGATAAACTAGACTTTCAGTAACTCAATCACTCAATATGGTGAACGAATATGTGTGATATGGTGTTCTGAACTTACACGTTACTGTTCGACATCATACGTTCACCCAGATAGGTTCGAAATTACTTACATATTATCTTAGAAAGCATTTCCCTCCCAAAACCGACGCGACAAACAATAGCCAAACTCAAAACACAAATACAGAACCGACTACCGAGTAGTATAGACATGAGATAGTTTATCGAATTCCGGACACCACAATACAATGCGGAGGCAAGCACACATTGGTTATTTGTTTTACGAGCGAGGACCTTCGGGCACAGACCGTCTTACATCTTCAGGACCGCGCTATGTCCCACAAGCATCGTAGACAAGAATTAATGGAGCTATGGACCTATTTATGTTAGGATATTTATGAAATGCTGCACTTAAAGAAATATTAAAATGGGACGCTTGTACACCTACAGATATGTGCAACAAGAGCTTACAATGAAGTAGTCTAGACAAAAGCAGATTAACTAGATGAAGCCGTTTAGCTTTTAACAATGATGTAAAATCAGACCTATTTATATTGGATATGCAATTGGTAAAACCGAACTCTTCAGCAAGGCTGAAGAATAAAGGTACCTAAAATAAACAGGATGAATGAAATATAAGCCAGACTAGCTAACGATCAAAAATTTTTATATAAGAATCTTTATAAGATTAACATGAGAGACAGAGAGAAGAGAACCGAGTTGTGCATATTATGGAATACACAAAACGATTTTGGAATTAACTGATAATTCCAAAATCGTTTTGTTAAACACAATAAAAGGAGTTAATTTCAAATTCCTTCAAAAACACAAAAGGATTACCATGGTAAACGACAGCAATCAACGTAACACCTTCATTGAAAAGCTTACCTAGATCGCGTAAAGTACTGGTACTTAGCGAGTCCGGGCCTCAGAGCCGCTGAATCCGATTAACTGGGAGCATATAAATATGGATGACGCGATGACGGTGTCAGTGGGAGATCCGGTAATCCGGGATATGGGGGCGACGAGCTCTTTGTTGGTGAACTACTTTGTAGAGTTGTTAATGGCGATTCAAAAAGAGGAAAAGCAATAGTAATTTAGAAGGATTGTGACAATAACTGAGGACTTTACGATCAAACGCCAACCCAGATCTAATTTCCCTGATAAATTTGGGCAGAGCCAGAGGTCGCCGTTAATCACGTTCTAGCATAGAAACTTTACCCATCAATTTGATAACTATTTGACCGATCGAATTCTAGTGAACTATGCACAAATGAAATTACCCTGTTCCTAAATGTTGCCACTAGATTCAAAGCAGAAATAGCAAATCCGACATCCTTAATGAGAACTTGGGTGTTAGACCTATGTAGCGGATAGAATCGTGCGATAAAAACTAATCTAGCCTCTTTGGTACCACAAACGACGAGAAAAATAACATCTTCGGTATGTCCAATAGACGCTGAGGGAGTCATTTGTTTTTATTACACGCCGCAGTGACAGATTTCAGTCACAAATAAGTAAATTGTCGAAGATCATCGTAACTTTTACGCGGATGTTGCTCATCTCCGACGTTTTATTTTCTGTATATCTCACATTTTATGTCCGTGGCGTTTTAGTATTCTACTTCGCTTATTGCAAATGGAACATTTACATCGATTTTATCGGTCTCTTCTTTTGGTAAATGTTTTATCTTGGATACACAAAAGTGCCTTTTTGCAATTTGCTTTTGCCGTTTAAAAATCTTCATTTAATTGATGTTATCTATTTACGCGTTTCACTGTCTACCAACAGAATACAGTTGCTTCAATCAATATTCTTCTTAATATTATTTTAATTTAATTAGCCTTATAAAATCTCCAGTCTATTTCAAAATCCATCACCAAATACATGTATCCATGCTTCCTTATCAACCAACGAGCAGATAGTATCTAAACGAAAGCATTTCACGTCATCTGATAGTTCATATTTCGAGGGCACGACCTCACAATATCTAAGCATTATCATCCCAGCTGTGAGTGAATCTATTACAGACAGCAATCCATCCAGGCGGGCAATAATATTGTCGTGTGATGACAATGACCGCTTATATTACCGACTACACGTGTTCGGAACCTAACCAATTTAGCAACTACATGAATTTTGGTACTTATCTGTAGGTATATGCTAAACCAACGTTTTGTGCATGCTGCAGTGTTTTAATATATTCGTGAACATGAGAGTGATTATTTCTTTGGTTAATAATATATTTGATTCACATAATAAATATCATTAAAAAAGGAACGTTTCGTTTTGTGACAGCGACTTGATTAAATCGGGCTGTACGTGGAGACGTAAATAATTTAACATAAAAAAACAGTGTAGGGTTGAACACATGCACCCAATAAACTAAACACCTTAACTTGATTTATGAAAAGGATTCACCATGTAAGTGATATAAACGCGAATGTTAAGTATCGATGGGTGGATGGATCTTTTTCTTTCACGAAAAACTTATTGAACGGATTTTAACTATATTATACCTAGATCAGATTAACGCAGGTTTATTAACAATGTACAAGACCCGCGAGCGGCAGTTATTTATGAATATTTTGAATCCCAAAAACATTTCCATTTAACTAATACAGCTGTACACAGTCAAGGCACGTTTAAATCAGGCGCACCACACTAATTACTTCATATTTACAACGTAATTTAGCATTCGCTTAAAATTTGAGCTTTCATTACGCGGCCGCCATTTTCGAGTTAATTTTAATGGCTCTAACAGCTAGCTAGACTTACTCGAATATTTACGTAGATTTTCTAGCTATGTTAATAAAAATCTAGCGAGTACGGCTGGATTCGAGCCGAGTGTTAGCAAAACTTGGCCTGGCTCCAGTATTGGATTGCGACTAACAAAGTTGAATATTGATAACCGTTTATTTTTATTGAATTTGGGTATACACTTCCATGGAAAGAAAGAAACTTTCGAAATAGTATAGTACCTACATTTTAGTGAAACGAAGAACCGATTGTACGAAGATTTTGTCCTTTATTTTTGAGCACTCCGAACACCTTTAGGATTCCTTTCCGCGCTGTCTTATCTACTAACTTGATAGATGGGTTTCTCCAAAAGATTCACCTTAATTTCTTTATTGATATCAAAATTCATATTATTTAGACTCACAATAGCTCTGATTGGTACCGCACAAAAGATTTGGGAAGGTATTGCTCGCTTCCTTTTTCGGGCGAAGAATTTTAATACCTCGTTTGCCGTTCGAAATTCAAGCTATTTTGAAATTAAAATGCCTTTTCATTTTTTTCTGAGGAAAAAAATGTAACGTATTGTGTCAATTGTAAGATGGTTCCAACTCAAACGTAAAATCCGATTCTTTGTTATTTTTCCCCACATCCTTATCACGGGAAAAGTATTTATTGCGCTTGTGTGAAGTTGACGTGAAATCACGTTTATAATTTCGATTCCATTTTCATCAGGGAAGTTGAAATATTTTCCGACAAACGTTTTCGTGAATATTATTGAGCGTCAATTCAATTGATGTATATTTTCCGTCTCTATGGGATTTTATTAAATGCGGAAAAAGGAAAATCCTTATTCATGATTAAATAATCTAATTAAAACATTTGTACCTACAGATCGAAAGCTACGCACTAAATAAATGATGTTACTCAATCGTAGATTTTATTGAAATATTATCTAGCAATGAATGGTAAGTAGATTTTTATTACGAAACAGTTCATTTAAACAACGCAATACGCCAACTGAGTGACGGATTTCGAAAAACCGATAGATATGAAAGCAATCACAAATTCAAATCTGAACGTAATTGAATTTCCAATCCAACAATCCTGGCCAATTTAAGTCAAAACATCAAACTTAGTTCGAGTTAAATCTAATCCATCGCTGACAAACGATAATCGTGATGGCAATATATCTTAGGAAGGACGCTGAGGTACCGAAAAGTACTAAATAATAGATGTCCAAGAAAGGTAGAGCCGTCGTGCTCTCGAGTTGGTTAAACTTTTAAAAGATTTTTTCAAATTTGCTCTCAGGAGGAGATGTCACAGTATTCTGGTTTCCGTAAGCGCTCGGTCCTCAGGGGAAGGGGCCCCTCTCGGGCACGCACGGTTGCCATGGTTACGGCGTGTTATTGGCTCCCCACAGCGATCGTCAGTGCCTACTTACTGTTGCAACGGTTCCGCTCCCGACAATGATATGCCTCCTGTTTATAGACTTGCTAAAATTATGACTAGATGAATAGGGGGAGTAGGTACTACGTATATGATGCTCTTGAGTTTTACGGAAAGATGTACTTTAGAAAATTAGTTTGGCTTTGAAATCCTTGTAGAAAGCTTATATGGATTAAAAATAAGAGATCTCTGAAATACTTATCTAGGTGCAGACATTTGAATTATTTGAATAAATAAATTCAAGCCATGATATTAACATTACGTACTATTACAAAAACAAACGCTTTAGCCTAAAACTAAAGTTTTCCCGTATGTTTTACAAAGACAAACATTCATTACTTCCAAAAATTTTGTGAATAATGTGCTGTAAAGTCTTGTATGAGTTTCACAAAGCCAGAGACAGGAGATAATTACAAAACTTTTAACCCCCATCCTAACAACAAGAGATTCTGGGGTCACACCAAGTTTGGCACCATACTCACCAATCCTTTTACAAAGCTTATTAAGTTAAAGTTAATAATTCATAAATCAGAACTTTCCTTCATCGTTTGTTTGGTGTGTAATTAACATACATCTGGTTTCTGAAGTTTTTAGACTAGTTCAAAATAGATATGACCTCTATGACCAGTTTGTTGATCACATGCAACCTGTGCCCGGTTTATGAGGTACTTTATCGATAGTTTATCTGTCCGGTAGCGTCTAACTAACCATCCAAAGGCGATATGACAAATAGCATTAACGGACGGATGAAGTATCGATAATGTACCTCAGGTACCGGGCACTAGAGTAAGTATTGATTAAAAGCAATATGAAATAGGTAGATACGGTAAAGAAAGACTTCTTTAGCGAGAACATTATGGATTAATAGATGTTGTCAAAAACGAAGTCAAACATAGACTTTCGGAGAAGTTGCGTCAAAATATAGAACACCAGAAATGAATTCTCCTTAGGGATTCGATGTCACTCATACATTTATGGCAGATAAAAACGTTGGTAGAGAATACGTTTATAGTATTTGTATGGGTATAGAAAGGTGGTTTTTTTATCCATCTCTACATACACATATAAATAAAATTGGAGTGTCTGTTTGTAATATTGAAATAACCGTTTTTTACAACATGTATATGAATATATATACGGTACATACACCAAAATAACATTTTTTACAATTTTTGTCTGTCTGTCTGTTTGTTCCGGATATTCTCTGAAATGGCTTAACCGATTTTGACGGCACTTTTATTGGCAACTTGCTGATGTAATAAGGAGTAACTTAGGCTACGTTTATTTTTAAAAAACATAAAGAATCGACTGTTAGGCGGAACGAAGTTCGCGGTCAGCTAGTACTTAATATGATGAACGCGGCAAATTTGACTTAATATCATTTCCCCGCTTGCTGCGATAGTTGAAGGGACTCTGACATTATTGAATTCTAAAAATCTATACATACACATAAAAATAAAATTGGAGTGTCTGTTTGTAATATTGAAATAACCGTTTTTTACTACATGTATATTATGAATATATATACGGTACATACACCAAAATAACATTTTTTACAATTTTTGTCTGTCTGTCTGTTTGTTCCGGCTAATCTCTGAAATGGCTGGACCGATTTTGATGGGACTTTTATTTGCAGGTAGCTGATGTAATAAGGAGTAACTTAGGCTTTATTTTAGAAAAAAACTAAAAAATTAAAGAATCTACTGTTAGGCGGAACGAAGGTCAGCTAGTACTTAATATTTATACAATGGTAGAGTTTGTGAATTTGAGTTTGTGAGGTTGTATAGGGTAATCTTTGGATCTGCTAAACCGATTTTGAAAATTCTTTTATCAATAGAAAGCCACGTTATTTGGGAGTGACATATGCAATGAATATATTAACCCGAAAATACCGCCAAACGAAGTGGGTACGGGTCAGCTAGTGTTTATATATTTTAATTTCATCGTTAACAATTGTCTGAATGTTGAAATACACAGCACTATATAAACCCCAAAACCAAGCAAAACTCTAATTTACTTGCAATTACAATTTAATTCATCGACCGACGACCCCAGTGAGAATCTTTGTTGTCAAGACAAATTAACGAATTAATAGGCACGTTTTATCTTCAACAACAAAAGAGTTTCACCCATTTTGGCAAACGTAGTCAATTTGCAAATTAGGTCAACTAGTGGGACTCACCCCTTTGGGCTAAGACATCTTCATTGTTATTGGTAGCGTTCATTGTTCTTTACTGTTCCCTGCAATCAAGATGGTTTCTGGGTAAGACTGCCTTAGATGATATTAAGATTGAATAAGAAGGGATGTACCAAATTATAATGCCAGATACTGGTATAGCTTTGACAATTGCTATGGGTAACCAAAACTAGAAGACCGAAAATCCGACGGACGATTTTCCGACGCGACAGACTATCTAGTGAAGCGACAGACTGTCTGTCACTTCATGTTAAAACCTGAAACATATTCAGCGGCAACCGATAATCCGGTTATACTAGAAACTGATCCCAGCATAGTTTTAAATAGTTTTGGCAGGTTGATTTTATGAATAGTTTTAATGGTTCTATCAATATAAATATAAAGTGGAAAACGAAATTAGTTGTTAAAAAAATCACCCCAATACAACAACAACGGCTACATCGACAAGTAAACACAACATGTTATTTTAGCCAATGCAAAATGTTAAAATTGACGCCCAACAAAATTCCCGACCGCCTTTTGAGCCAAACAAACTCACTGTTTCAATAAACTCGGCGAGAATTAACAAAACGTTGCGGTTCTTTGTATTTCGAGCGACACGGAACACGGAAATGTTTTCCAGCTCCCTTCCCCGAAACACCGTGTCCGTAAATAAGCACAGCCACTCAAGATGCTAGCTCTATGTAAATGTGTACCTCTGTTAATTTCCAGGCACTAGACTACATTGTGTCACCGCTCTGAGTGCTTTTCATTAAGAGTGCACATTCAGAGAGAAAATGCAATTTCCCTTGCGAGCGCGAATTGTGATTCTAGTGAAGGGAAGCTTGTTTAAATTTGTCGATATTTTTATGAGTAGTCTTTGGATGATTTTATAATATTTATTTAATTATTTCTTAGCCACTTCTGTTGATTTATACATCTCATCATAATAATTTCAACGTACGTCCCGCCCAAAACATACTACTTCTGACCGCACATCAGTCCCCTATCTCCCAAAGCGTTCACTTCCCTAACAAATTTCGGAGCTACTTTACAAAGTCCCTTCATCTCCCTGCTAGAAACACCGATATTACCTGTGCGAAAAAATTGTCTGCACTTAAGTTACCGAGGGGACACTGCGGCAGAGCGCTGGGTTGCAAGCTTTTACGCATTCTTGTAATTTATTAAACCGCGCTCTCTCCAGCATTTTTCAGTGTGGTAATTTCAACGCCCCACCAATGATTGGCTCGAGCAATTTTTTTCCACCAGCTCTCAAATTCAATGGTCATTTATTAACTCAAATGCAGCACATGGAAAACGAATGGTGTGAAATTGTGGGGAAAAGTCTGGAAATCTTTTGGAAAATGAATTTGGTTCATTGAATTTAACACCTTCGGTATTTGCAAGAGGAAAACCTTACTTTAACATAGTTACTTAGTGAATAGGATATGAGAGACATAGAATTGTCCATCGAAAAGAAAAGTGCCGTTCATAAATAAAGAAAGAAAAGGAAAGACATGAATTACGCGCTTGAATAGTCAGCGCAAAAATCTTTTGTTACGACAGCGAGGAGACAACATAGAAAAGTGGTAGGACGGAGAGGAAATTGTAAAGTATTCAAAGAAAAATTAAGTTATGAAATGGTGGAGGTTTATTGCATGCAGGCTCGTATATAGCGCGTAGGTAAAAGCGAGGAATTCCTGTATAAAATGAACGCGGCAAATTAGACTTAATATCATTTCCTCGCTTGCTGCGATAGTTGAAGGGATTCTGACATGATTGAATTCCTCATCAGTTTCAACATGGTGTAATGAAATGAGAAGAAAATTATTATTTTTGCATAGATAAATAGTCTTTTAAATTACATAGTATAATATAGCACGGGCAGCGTTGCTACGTTGAACGACAATGCTGATTCTTTGGCCGAAAAAGATAGAAATTGTGAAAAACCAGATTAAACTCATTAATTTATGCTGGAACGAAAAGTTCCCATTATTTTTAGCCAGCTTAAGCGGAAAAGTTGTGAGTAGCCAAAAAAGTTTTTATGAAGTAAAACACCCAGGCCACCTTGCAACCGCTACTTTCATACTTCGATGTCAATAAAAAGAGTGATTTATGTGCTGGAGGGCATCAAAGTCATATCGATCACCGGCTTAAAAAACATTTATTCTGAGTTACCGTGAAAAATGTTTTAGATTTCTGGTTGGAGAAAATTGTTATAGATAACTGTGAATAAACTGCACAGCTGTTGCACCCAGGTTGATTTCTACAAAAAAATTCTCGCAAAAGTTGACTTTACAGAACTATTCATAAAATAAAGGTTTTATTTTCCTAAAAGTGCCATCGTATAGTAAATAAATAAATAAATAATAAATCTTTATTCAAAAATAGTGAGGACCTTCAGCTGTAATTATTTTCATATTTCAAAAGAAAAAGAAACGAAAGCGAACGTTGTTTTGCCAAAAAAAAGTATGCTGCAACCTATTATATAGGTACCTACTGAGTATACACAAAAAAAAAAACGTAGAAATCTGTCAAGCCGTATCAGAGGAGTTCTATAACAAACACAATGACACGAGATTTTTATATATTAGATTAGATTAGATTTACAAGGCTTTACTTTCGAGTTTAAGATTTTGACCAGAATTTATGGGAAAATGACCCTGTGTCAGTGAAAAAATCCGTAAGCAGTAATTTTACTAAAGTGAATCGTGATCAGAACAACTGTCATCATTGTCTATCTAGTAATAAGTAGTTTGCAGGGCAACTAACTCTGGTTGCTATTAATGCACATAATTAAATTAATGAATATCTGTCATCTTGAACACGACTGATTTATTGCAGGAATTGTAAGTTTGAGGCGGCTGTTGTTCTGTTAGTCGGATTTGAGAAATGGTGCACTTGCGGAATGACCGCCTTCGGTAGATTGGACAGTAAATTTTGAAATGTGTAGAGATAGTTTGCTTTGAGGAATTTACGGTCGCACAGTTACCTACCTGTACTGTACCTGCAGGATGTAGGATGTAGAGAAACAGAGTTGTGAATGCATTTTGCAAAAAAAAAACGTTTTTAAAATGTTATTTTTTTATAATATTAACCAGTTCCTCCATCGAATTCATAAAATGTTTTCTACTAATGTTAAAAATTTATATAATACAGATGTTTATTAATCAATTACGCCTCAACGGTTGAGTGGATTTGGATGCAACTTGGTACACAACGAGACCATGTCCATCCCTCTTGCAGAAAGACCTGAGCCCCAGCAGAGGAAATATTACAGGCTATGCTGATACAGCACGGGCAATTCCCTTAACAGAATCATAGCTGAATTTGTTGGAAAGAGTCATCGGCTTTAGGAGGATCACGAATATGTTTTAGTCAGTAAGAGTAACAGACTCTTACTGACTAAAACACATCCTTGATCCTCCTTAGTCTTTCCCTTTCACTCCACCCAGAGTGGCAGGATTTATTTGAAGTTTTCCCATCCCTAATAAAACAGTTTGGTCATAGCTACTTACGCGCTAATAATGTGCATGCTCTGAATGGCCGCTGAAGGTCGTGACAATCTTCTTGAAGGCGGGAGCGGTGCGTGGGTTCCTCCGGGGCCGTACAGCACTGGCTGGAGAGACAGCGACCCGCCCAGGGACATCGATGGAGGACTCGATAGTCTGTGCGAAGAAATACAAAAGTTTAGAGGAAATAGGTACGTATCAGCTGAATGCGAGATTTACAGGACCAGTCGATGCGGTGACACTTGGGAAAGGCTGTGATAATTATGATGAGCAGAAAATAAAACTAATAAGGATTGCAAATAAAACAGTCTGATTTGATAGACTGGGTCCTTGCTGCGCACACAAAAAAAATGTGGACTACTCAAAAGATTGCATACTAGATATATTGATGTTATTTACGTCATGAATGTCGTCATCTCAATAATTTCTTTCCAGCCATTGATAAAAAGAAATCTCCACGTCATCAAGTTTTCAGTTGCAAGTAAAGTATGGCAATTTAAAATACATAAAGGTATATGTTATGTATACCTCTATAGCTCATAGATTAATATACTAATCTGAAGCTAACGTAAAAGAAACTTCCGCAAAATCTGCCATGCTCTATCGTTATTCAACAACGTTTTGCAAAAGGACAACATTTCAAGAAATCAGAGCTTAGCTCTGCTTAGAGACCGCCAACGTCGAGCTCAAATAAGTATGTACCTAAAGAAACTACACAATTAACTATACGTGGCTTACTCCCCCAATCCGACAGCGAAATACTACAAGCCAGTAAATCTCTGACACATCCTCGGATTACTTAGCACATCTATTTTGAAGTTATTCCGGAACGCGTTCTTGATAAATTATATTTGTACTTTATTTAATAAAGCATTACTAAGTTACTACGTTTGGTATGTAAGGCTAGTGCATATGCATATATAAAATATAAATTTGAAACACTAATCCCAAGCTTTAAGTCGCATATCGACGATGAAGTGACATGAACTCCTAACTGACATTTTGGCGATTAAAAGATAACTGTGTATTAATTTTTTTTAGAAAAAGATATAAATATATTATCTGTTTTTGCCAGCTCTCGCAAACGATTATTTAAACTTTTTTTACTTAAAAAACTAAAATCACCAAAATGTCAGTTACTTCAAGTCACATCATCGTCGATATGCTATTTGCTTTTATGCAAGACAAATGAATTCATACAATTTTGTTCAGAACTATAGAAAGCTCTTACTTTCAAGACTTTATAGGTTTTCTTTTTTTTTTAATCAAAATTTGACTCGGGTTAACTGAACTTTACTCAAGCGTTTGGTCAGTTCAAATAGCCACGTACGTAGCAAACAACCTAGTTAATAAAGTAGGGCTAGGAAATAACACTTTAGTTATTATTTAACTTCAGCGGTAACCGCGATCGATATCTAGACCGTTTCACATACATTTGAACTTTTCCACGGAAAACGCCGAATCCTCATTGTTTATTCACCTTTTACATTCGAAAACAATTGACTACCGACTACCTGTAATGCTTTTCGTAAAATAAAAGAATGTAACTCTGAAATGAGGCCTAATACGGAAGTGCGTTAACCCGCATTGGCCCCTTCTCTGTCCAAATAACGCAGTGACTTGCCAAATAAACCCGTGTAACTAACCAAATAATACTCCGACTGACCAAATGAAGGCACATTTTGGTACATTTCCACCCTCATTCTCTCGGTTATTAAATGAACAAACTCCGGGGACCAATTTTCCGATTTTCCTGTAAAAACGTGGATTTCGTTGCTATGGTGATTCGGATTTAAAAACTCTCAGTTCTTTGTAATTGCTACGATAATAACATTCCAATGGCTTCTCTTTTAAATTATTTTCATAATAATTGTTTTATTTTAGAATGAGGTTGGTGTTTCTGTTTTCCTCAGGTTTCTTTAGATTTATTTAGCGTGTTGTCCAGGCATTTGCTTAGATTCTGTTATTTGTGTCAACCAAAAATTTGGGGTCAGTTTTTCGAACAATGGATGATAACCGTAAACAAATCACAAACAAATGGGATCACCATTGACATAATTGCTATTTTTGGTACTTGTGACAGGTTTGTATAGAGACCTGAGATTCCAGGATTCACTGAAATTTTAAATATACACTATTTGGAGGTTGAAAATGATTTTTTTTAGAGGTACTATGAGTACCTACCTCTAAAAATCATGGTAAGAATTTGTCACGTATGATAGCTGACCTTAGATAAAACTTCAAAGTTAGATAAATCGTTTCGCGCAAATCGCATAGCATCAGAGTGACATTGCCAAAAGTATGCACATACTGCGGACATTTTCTTTTCTTTGAAATATAACAAGTTTATACTAATCCGATTTAGATGAATTAATTGCTCAGTAAATTTAAAATCCCGGTGTCATGTCCATATTAATTTAATGTTTCACCTAGTCTTTGTAAATCATATCGCATAACAATAAAGTAATTTTCTTTGTCATAACATCAATAGTTAAGGCAAAACACCCGTGTCGCTTATTTCCAGGTTTAAAATTAAAACATATCGTACCAACGCATGGAACCCGTGGTTTCTTGTTACCTTATTTGTGGATAGCTCGCAAGCCCATGAAATACAGTTTTTTGATTGCCTGCAGGCCTGTTCAATGTTCATTACGAACACGGTTTGTACAATGTTCATGCATAATTATTTTTTCCTTTGCAGCACGACCAGTCTTTATTATATCAGGATCGCTTATAAATGTGCAATAAGGATTTTCTTTTGTGCTATTTTTAGTATCGTTGCGTTCATTATCGTCATTTGCATTTGCATCTTCTTTAAAAGCATCCTTTGCTTCGTATTAATCTTTCTTCTTCATCGCGTTTGCTTCTGTCGTACATTCATTCATTATTTTCTGTCTCTGAACCAGCACTTTCTTGCATAACTTTTGGTGTTTCAGAAACTACTACCGTAATTGTTAAAGGAGATAGTTTTCCTCCTTAACAATTACTGCGAAAGATCAAACAAGTCACTGTAGTTTCAAACAAGTTCTCTTCAATGATTCTGAGATAAACCTCTCGCGTTATCTGTAGGTTGAAGTTTTAATTATAGGGTTACTTCTGCGTTTGCGTTTGTATTCAATAGTTTGTCACAAATATATTTAACGCAAACCCCTTCACTGCGTTAACATGCTACAAAACTCACGTTGGCACGCTATATATTCGTAGTGAATTACATAAAACGGATACAGTTTACCGTAAAAATAAACCGAAGGATATCCTATTTATGAACTCGCTTTTAAACGTTTTCCTGGAAACTTGAAGAAAGGAAATAGATCAAAGCGTGTTAGCGCAGCAGGTAGATTAAAACCTGTTTAATTTAATTTAAAAACCAGTAATTCCTGCTCTACTTATGAGCTGTAGGGCATTAAATCATGTTACATGTTTATGAAATTACTCCGCGCAAAATTAATTAATTTAATAACTTGTATCAGCGCGGCAACTGCGTCCAACGAACCTGCCAACGTGATGTTATCGATAAAGGTTTGTAAAGTATTTGCATATTAGTACTGGCTTACTTTCCTAGCCTAGAGTATAAGATGACTTTCATTCATGCGTCGAGAGGGATCTCCGCTGAAAACTCCCAGAAAATCTATCAAAATAACTCATGTTATGAAGTCTTTATATTAACGGAAAAATTATGAGTAGCTCTAAATAATATAACTTATTAATAAGGGCAGACCATGGAAGTAGTAAGGAACCTTCCTTTATTACTTTCATGGTGAGCCTTCACTATATAACTGACAGTCTTTAAACAGTAAAGTTCTCTGAATAAAAAAAAAGTATTAATACACATCACCTCTTTACTATTCCTTATTTTTTTCCATCTTGTCTCTTTATTAAACGTATCTAAGTACGTGAATCAGGGCAAAAAATAATATAACAAGATCAAGAAACAAAAAGAACACTAACCTCAAAGGTGACTCCAGATGCACTCGATGTGAGGAACATGACGGTGCTGGTTGCTGATGTGACGACGGGTGTGGTGGCAGGGGGGGAGGGCTACTGTGCCGGCTCAGGGTCTCCGGGGACACCAGCGCAGCCCCCGCGGATGCCGGGCTCGGCAGGGGCGGAGCGCTGCCACCTGATATCTCGGAGTCTGCGCCCCCGAAGGTTGCACGGGAGACGTGGGACCCACCCGACATGTTGTTCGCTGGGATTGAGTAGCAGCTGCAACAAAAAGAATATCCTATAGATATGATGAACCGGTCAGAGCTTCTATAGGTAGATATAATAATATACTGGAAACGAAACAAATGACGTCCTCCCAGCAAATGGAATAATATATAATTATACTAGCTGTCCCGCGCAACTTCGTCTGCGTCACATTTTCCGCTCCTAAATAATATTGCAACAAAAAATTGAGATTTAAACTATCCTATCTCTCAAGTTGGATCGAATTGCACATGGTGTGCGAATTTTATTATAATCGGTTAAGTGGTTTAGGAGTCCATTGAGGACAAACATTGTGACACGAGATTTATATATATTAAGATGACCAAGAAAAGGCATTATTATACGGTAGTTGGATATATGTCACCGGAAAATTGCAAATGTAGAAGAATTCTAAAATATCACATGAAATTGTAAAATACGTTTTCTTTATAAACCACGGACATATTGGAAACTATTTAATTTGGGCGATATTTACTGAATACAAAACGTTTGTGTCATAATATGTTAAAAATCCTAATCTAATTAAGATTTACTACAATCCTACGGAGTCTGCAATTTTCGCGGTTACATTTATCAACGACCCAGAGACTATTAATAGGCACACTTAAGCCAACAATTTTCGTGAATCTGGCTTTTGAGTTCTGGGTATTTTTCCAATGACAAAATGTAGACGAATATTAATTTTATACCCAATGCACTCTTACCCTGTCCCTTTTTTAAACGGGCTTGTAGCTACGCACGTATTCCTAAACCCCCACGCCACAGAGGTGACCTATTTAAATTTTTATTCAACTGCAGTACTTCCCAGTTGCATGCTGTCTCCTAACAGGTCGCTGGTTTTATTAATGATACTCTCACCACCGAGTCTGAAAGCTGCGCTTGCAACAACAAGACCCAAGAGACCGCTTAATTAGTAATGGGCACCAGGTGGCGCTGTTTGCGGCCGGGAGTGCTCTCCCCTGCTCCCAGGTGCTTTGTAGCAACTATTTTTATGTCATTTCACAACGTTCAATCGAAACCACTTAGGTTCATACTTCGTTCTTTCCAACGAAACAAGTGGAAATATCTATTCAATAGAATAGATTACAAAGTTAGCATCATTAATAAGCGGGTACTATATCAGAATGGGAACTACTCGCAGAACGTGTAGCTTAGACACCCAGGCAGTCTGTCTAGTATGTCTTGTTGTGCGCTTTAATCAGCAATCGACATTAGTAAAGGCAAATATAACAAAAAGAAAGTTTTAACTGTGATTGTTTTTTTATTTGAGATGGGTTTGCTCTTGACCTAGTCTTCTCTCTTCTTCTCTCTCTTCTTCTTCCTAGTTCTGCTCTTGACCTAGACTCTAGTCTTGGTCAGAAATGACAGAGATACGATGATGATGATTGATGAATGTCTACGATGGAGCGAGCTTACCCAGAAGGAGCCTGTTTGTCTGTGCCTGGAAGGAGCCTGTGAAGGGGTTGTTGCTTGCTGTGAATAAACAGCCTTTGAAGTGGTAAAAAGAGTACTATTTTCACTCATTCATTAATGTTAGTTACAGACAATGTATGTAACTAACATTGTAGGTAATCGTTTTCTGTTTAACGCTAAGTCTAGCTTATATAGCGATGATAATGCGAATGCACTAATCGCTTTTACTAATATCTGGTCTTTAAATTAAAATGGATCTTAGACGTTGTCTTGCCCAGACATCTGAGATCCATTTTTAATATCCTAGACAGTCTAGGATACTAAAAGGTTCCGAGTCTTGAACTTACAGCTTGGTTTAACTTTGGATCGGGTAAAATTATAGTAACTGATGAAAATAGTTGGAACAAAAGAAAAACTAAGAAAGAATTAAAACTAAATTCTCGAGACAACAAAACAAAGGTCCGATATTCCCTAGGACAAAAACAAAATAATGATAAGAACTTGTGTAACTTCATGTCTCTAAACAATACAAAGTATGTGGAAGCGATTCTTCAACTTTACTCTCTTCCTTAAGTCGTCTGTTTTAATTAAGGAACCTCGCATCTCCGATATAATTAAAAACTTACTTTTCGTCTAACTATGCTAGTACGAAGTCTACGGTACCAACCTAAAGAAAGTTTATTGTGAATTTTTTTGAAAGAAGACTATGTTAGCTAACGATTATTATTTTTATTATAAGTTTAAAAGTTTCAGGAAATATGTTTAGGTTTTAAACAAATAAAATTCGACGAATAAATTTTCTACCCATAGGGAATAGTCGAGCGAGAGATTATATAACAAATCATATATTTAAGTGGTCAATGTAATCATAAAAATATTTTCGTGGTAGTAGGGTTAATATACTACAGGAATATGTAAAGTAAACACCTATTACAAGCACATAAATTTAGAGCATCTCCATTCGCGCGGTGACGGTGCTTACGTCAGCGTAAATGGAGATATAATCCACCAAATTCATCACCATTACGGCTCGACGACGCTTCATGTACTCTCAAATATGGGTACGGGAAAATGAGGCAAAAATTGGAAGCCCTTACTGATCCCAACTCACAAAGAATCATGCTGACTATGACATTTGGGAGGATAACTTTTACAAGGAGTTATCAAGAGTACGCGAGGATTCCTCCCTAAGTGAGTTATTACACGGGAAACATTTGAGATACCTTCAGTTGTCTCTGGACGAGATACGTGGGTTCAATGAACTTTTGAGTGCAGTTTTCCGCTTTCGTCTGGCGACATTTTGCGCCAACTTTTTTTTAAATAAAATTTCAACATTTCGAAATTGCCTTCGGTGTTAAGGTATAAATTGTTCTGGAATCTGATTGGTATTGCAGACATTTTTCTCCACAAACTTTTGAAATTAACTTTTATTGAAGTCTGGAATAGTCTGGATACTTAGCTCGACGAAGTCGGCAGGTAAACTGTTTCAGACTATGTCTGTACTTAGGTATATATACAAAGATATCTCCACCCGTAGTAAAGAATACTTTTTCTTTTCTATATCGCTTCTAATAAGAAACTGTATGTAAAAAACTAACCTAACCTAGCAAATATTTCCTTTGCAACCGTACAAAAAATATAATCGTTATGTTGTAAAAATGTTAGTATACAAAGTTTCAATACAATTTTCATTAGGACACTATTTTTTAGATATACAGGCGAGCTTAACGGTGTCTGTCCAGCGGATCGAGGCAGCGGAGCGGAGAAACGGAGAAATGGTTACCAATGGAATTGCATTAAATCTCGGCTCCACGTGAGTTGCTGACATTTTAACTGACATGATTGGTAAAAATTTCTCCGAATGGACAGGCACCCTAATCCGGTATCTCTGGAAGTATAGATCTAGATTTAATGTAAAAAAACACTAATTAGAAAGCTATTACTATCACTAAGTACCATAGGCTACTATTTCAACCAGAAAAAAACACGTAACCTTTGAGATAACCCACGGAAACAAAACCGCGGATTAAGCTAGTGTGCAATATTCGTACATAATATTCACAAATGGAACCCTGCCACAACGTGCCGAGAATCCAATACGGCGAGCGGCGTTACGGCACAACTTTATAGTTTATGAACTACGATGGCACTTGAACGGAATCTCAATTTCTTCAGACTTCCTATTGTAAAGTTTTCAACTCACTTTCTTGGCATATGCATGCATATATTAAATGTACTGTAGAATTGAATTAACTTCGTAATACAAGGTAAGTTTCTGAACTGAGGGTAGGTACGTGGAGCACACTTTGGTAGATAATAGAGTCGGCGACCAAATATAACTAAGGCAAACGTCTCTGATCGTAGGTACATTTATTCATCAGCATCTTTTCAGCCGAAACACCGGACATAGCTTACCCGAAGCGTCACCACATATGCTGGTCATCCTGTGCGCCCCGCATCCAGTGTGTCCCATGACCTTCACCAAGATTTCGATCTACCTTGTGAAGACAAGCCTAGCAACACGGCGTTTTTAGGAACGCGGTCGCTACTCAAAAACCGCATACATGACATAAAACCAATATTATTATGCAGTGATCCACATTAACACTGTTGACTAGTTATCTTGCTAAGCACATTACCCTTCTTCTGGGGCAGTTGGGTAAAAGCAAACATCATAGGTATCTTATATGTAAAAATGAATTGCTGTTCGTTAGTCTCGCTAAAACTCGAGAACAGCTTGGCCGATTCCGGTAATTCTTTTTTTGTTTAGTTCGCCTGAATACAGGGAAGGTTTAAAAGCAAAAAAATATAAAAAAATATAGTTGACGGAAGCGAAGCCGCGGGGGACCGCTAGTCTTATATATAAAAATGAATTGCTGTTAGTTAGTCTCGCTAAAACTCGAGAATGGTTGGGCTCATTTCGCTAATTCTTTTTTTGTTTAGTACACCAGAATACAGGGAAGGTTTAAAAGAAAAAAAAATGCAGTTGATTGGAGCGAAGCCGCGGGGGACAGCTAGTCTTAAATAAATATGCGAGAAATAAAATATAATTACCTAAGTTAATTAGTCTTGGTTACCTAACGGTATTTCTCGTGAGTATTAATATCGTTTCCAAGCTATTTTCATCACCTCATTAAGCTTCTTACCAAAAGCTCATTTCGTATAATGGGGCTCTCGATACGATAGTCGGTAATTCTGTGATCAGTCGACTGTAAGCATTGGATAGTTTCACCCTGATAACCTTTTCTTAAGTACGACCTTTGCGCGTAATAAGGTAGGTGGGAAATTAATTATTAGTTAGGAAAACTGGCTAAAAACAACCTTGGAAAATTTATTTGAAAGAAGGTACCTTTCTTGAAAATAAGCTTTCACTGTATCGAACTAAACTCACAACGATTAATTAATAAATATTACAGAGACATAACGTATGCAATTTCAATTTAACCCGACTGCCTTTGTGTAACCCTTCACAGCGTACAAACCAGCGTAATGCTTTTCTACATGCATGAATCAGAATTCACAGAACAAGAAAACAGGAAATAGGACTCAAACGGAACAATCGGCACTAAAAGGGACAACGAATATGTAACCGGATTAAATCATTCCAAGAAACGTTCGTTCCTGTGCACCGAAAGTGCCACAAATCGAATCACCGTCGGTCGCTGGCTGGAGATGGGCGCTACTCGCACATTTCCGCATCCAATATGGCCGCTTTCGATTTCCGGTCCCGTCTCCCGCGTAAACGGTTTACCTCGGATTACATACAGCGTTTATTTTAATGAAACCAATGTTCGCCTCTTGCGCGGATCACGGGATTAAAGCAACGTCCATCTGGATCGCTTCAAATACGAGCTCAATGTATGTAAATCAAAATAAATTGCTTATGTATCAAACATATGAAAAAATCAGGACTTTTGCACGAATGCCTCGGATAACAATATTTCAGAGGGATGTTGTCGATTCTTTTGTTTGTTTTGTTATAAGCTCCAATAAACGCTCCGTGTTTGAGTTGTTTTGTTCGAATACAGTTTATTTACAAACATTTGGAAATAAAAGCCGAATACGTGTTTTTTGGCAATTCTTCTATCGTAAATCAAAGGTCTATGAATAAAATTCCGGAACTCATAAAAAACGTTGTTTTATCGTTCGTTCTATTTTGAAATCAACTCACATAAAGCTTGGAAAAGATAAACAAAGGTTATTTGGTCCAAGTCTGAAAATAGGTACCTAGTTACGTACCTAAACTCGGGACCGAATCATCAATTTGTTCTCAAACTTACGCCGTAGGACCTCATTTGTTTAGGTAATTAACAACTTCTATCTTATTGTACTTAATTATTTTAAATTTATTTTAATTAACCTAAAAAGCTGCGCATCCGACGAATAAAAAATCGACTGTAGCACCAAAACGCTTTCAACCTCTTAGGTATTATAAACACATCATTAGCTGATTTTCTGATCTTATTATTGTAGTTCGTACAATAATAAAAGAAATCCACTACGACATACAAACTAAGACAATAAACCATCCCATCCATTCAGCATTTAGTGAGGATCCACCTCATCAATCACTGGAACCGAGGAACAAATTCCTCTCACGTTACCTGTCATCCATAATGCTCCTGTTTCATCGTCTTCAATGTTAATATCAAAGTTGAAGACATGATTAAATCTGTTTTTCTTAGCCTGCAGCGAAGGAGGGTTGAAAAAAAGTAGAGATGTTATATGGGATAAGAAAACTGCTTTGTAAACTTGTATTTGAAAAAAAGTAGAGATGTTATATGGGATAAGAAAACTGCTTTGTAAACTTGTATTGGTTGTATTTCATGGAAAATTGATTGATATGTTTAACCTTTTGGCTAGAGGTCTTGTTTAGGAGGAGTTTGTGTTGAATGATGGATTGTCATGCGCAGACAGAGGTGAAATAAACACAACAGGCCGACACGCGGTGCAAGGGTATGTCTGCCTCCCGCTGCTCCCCGCCCCGGACCGCGTATTGCCATTGTGTATATCAGTACAGACACCCATAGTCTGTACTCGATCACTTTGTGCTCTTAAAAATAACAAATACTCTAAAGCAAACTACGTATGACTACAGACCAGTCTGTATAAGTATACAGTTTGCTTGCATATTTTTAAAGCAAACTACGTATAACTACAGACCATTCTGTATAAGTATACGGTTTGTTCGCATATGTTATAACCTCATCTAACCCAAATTATTCACAAACAATAGAAGGGATCTGGATCGCTAATGGTCATGGTTCTAACCTAACCTAACCCACATGATTAACCAACCATAGAAGGGATCTGAACCTGACGATCATTAAATGCCAAAAACAAAAACTCAAATAGCAACTCGTACGTATTTTGCTCTAGTATTTTAAAGCAAAATGTATATTGATTCAGACACTCTCTGAATAGGTATACAGTTTGCTCTTCAACTACAAACGCAAACTGCGATCGAATTCAGAGCAACCCCGGTCTGGGTCAGTATACAGTTTGGCATTTCGCCCCCGGACCTTCGCAGCAATCGAACCGAACTTCGGTCGTGTAATTAGTGCTGAACTTCCGCCCGACGAATTTTGGCTGTACGCTATATCGCTACGTAATTTCGGCATAATGTGTCGTCAGTAATACAAATAGAATTGCAGGCGTAATCAGGCCGAACTTCGGTCGCATACCTTCGGCATAGTGTGTTCAGAATTAGTAACGCTTTTACGCCTAAATCGCTGACCCGATTTTGATGAATTTTGGTACAGGTATAAATCCTGGAGACAGCTTATATTTTTTTTCGCAAAAATATACATAAACGCTTGGGAAGCTGCGGGCAAAAACAGGTTAGTAATATGGAGGAAATTAGTAAAAATGAGGACTAGTCATACTCTGATGAAAATAGCCAACATAATTTGATTTACTATATCCAACTTCCATGTTCTGGACCAAGCTCATAATGAAACCGGATTACATAACCACGATTAAATCCAATATGACGCGAGAGTATATGAATAAAAATGCTTTAGCGAACAAAGCAAGAAGTTGAATGAAATACGACAGGAACTACCAGGGTACAAGGAACCACGAGGAGCTAACTTCTAAATGTCTAGCCCTATTATGTCGTCTGGAATCTCAGAAATTCGAGTTCTATTCTCTACTCTAGTTGATATCGATTTCGCTTTAAATAAAATTGAAGAGGTTTTACTATGCTTGGAACCGATTTCGTGGCTTTCAGTTTTCTCTACTGCAGAGGATTTTGCTGAATTCGCTGTTGGGATCGAAGTTTGGAGTGAAGCGGTTTTGAAGTCATAAAGCCATTCTCATTTAACATGTTTTACTTATCATTATTTTCGTTTTATTTTATTAACCGACTTCCCAAAAAGGAGGAGGTTCTCAATTCGGTTGTATGTTTTTTTTTTTTTCAATCTTCGTAAACTCAAGTTGGTATCAGATCAGTTTTGAGTAGGTAGATACTGTGAACTCATTGGCTGCACGTCACTCGCAGACAAGTAAGTCATTGGATCTTTGGAAGCCTCCAGCAAAAATATAAATAGTATTGGAATTATGAATGCTAGAACTTAAAGTATACTTTGTTTATTGATACGCAGTCGTGCGTTTTCACTTTAAGCCACGTGGCCTAAATAAGTGTTTGCTTTATTTTAATTTTTCTATTTTTTTAATTCAATCAGTGCCTTGCATTGCAGCGGAACGGGGCAGTGGAACTGAGAAACGGAGAAATATTAACCAATGGAATTGCATAAAATCTCCCCACCACGTGAGTCACTTACATTTTGACTGACATGAATGCTGAAATGGACAGGTACCCTTAAGAAGTTCCTCAAATATTGTTATGTCACAGGTGATATTGCAATACTTATCCACTGCTATTTTCAACAATCAATTTTCAAGTTAAAGTGTGAATATTATTATTTTTAACTAGCTGACCCACGCAACTTCGTCTGCGTCACATTTTCCATTAATGCTCGGCTCCTTTTAGTCTTAGCGTGATGATATGTAGCCTATATCCTTCCTCGATACATGGACTATTTAATACTGACATAATTTTTCAAATCGGACCAGTAGTTCCTGAGATTATCCCCTACATACAAACTTACAAACTTACAAACAAATTTACCTCTTTATAATATTTATTTTTAATAAACCGTCCTACCAAACCTTTGGTCAAAGAAACCTCTGAAATGAGCCCAACATCCCAAACAGCACTCGCAAACAACACGAAAATATAGTTTTGGACTACAATTTTAGCTACAGGCACGATTTTAAGTTAACAGAAACTTTCCTGAAGCGTTTAAACTACCCAGTACGTAGTATTCGAAACTGAAACAATTTCGGGATATGTCAATGCCAGTTTGACAGAAAGAGATTGGCTTTTACTTTCACTCTCGTTAAATTCTCTATGCTGACCGTCTCGACAGGTTAAAATAGAACATGGGTAGATATAAAAAAGCAAATAAATTATAGTAAGTATAAAAACCGGCCAAGTGCGAGTCGGACTTGCACACGAAGTTTTCCGTATCATAAACCCTAATGTTCATTTATTTGTAGGTACATCATTTGTTTTTACCTATAGAAATACATGAGAAATACACAATCTGTGATCAACTGTCTACCTATTACAGTTCTTGAGATACAGCCCGCTGACAGAAAGACGGACGGACAGCGAAGGTTAGTAATAAGGTTCCATTGGTTAGCCTTTGGGTACGGAACCCTAATTGACTAGCACTTCGTTTGCTTGGGATCCCTAATTGTTTCTAGTAATAAATATAACGTATGTTACTCAGGGATAACGAAGCATTCTATTGGTGAAAGAATTTTTTAAATCGGTTCAGTAGTTTTTGAGTTTATTTGTTACAAACACACAAAAACAAAAATACAAATCTTTCCTCTTAATATTAGTGTAATTTCATACAATTGGTGACATCAAATCTGTGATTGAACTAAAATAAATTCATCAGCCTGCTTGAACAATTGCTTGTTACATCTTGTTTCTTTTTCAAAATTCATAATCACTTCAGCCTTGGGACTATAATCTAATGGTACACCATTTGCTAAAATCTATCAGGACGTGCCAAAAATAAAGATGTATTATATGTTGTATTGTTGTATGACATAAAAACATACAAACTCTCGGAAAACATACCCTCCTTTTGGAGCAATCGGTCAAAAATCATCGGCTCCTGATACGAAAATTGTCGCAAAATTAATATTTTAATATCCTCGTAAACTCCTATGATTGACTCACAATTCATTCACTTAACAGCTGATACATCTTCGATCACGTCACTTATCATCAGAGAGCTGAGTGTGAGTTGTCTTACGTTCTCGTCCGCGTTAGCGTTAATGCCAATTTGTATTGAAAGTGAATAAGCGCCGCCTGGTGAGAAAAACAGATAACCTGTTTTTTTTTCTATATACTTTGACATAAGCAAACGTTTACGTTAACGCGATCGAGTACGTAAGAAAACTCACTGCTTACGCAAGTTTTTTGTAGTATACGTTTTTCTACTATAACATATCCGAACGTGGTACGTTCCACTACCATGTTTTCAAAAACACTTTTCTCACGTTATATGTACATATATTTCATGTTGGCTACTCTGGTTTTATCTATCCACCCCCTTCCTTCCCTCTTATTGGATAGAAACGACGCCATCTTTAAAACTAAAACACGGTTCGGTATAATTCGCATCAGCAACTACACGCTGATGAACCGTTCCGCAAATTCCGCATGCTATAGCGCTATATATGCTGTCCATCTAATGGCAGTCCCGCGACGCAACCATAAACCCAAAAACAATCTGTGAGTGTTGGCCGACACAAGGTGGACAATCAAAAACGTCTAGTGAAGTGCTGGAAGAAACCACGTGCAAAACCTCAACACGGCGCTCTTCAGTCGCGTGAGCCGTCGTCCCAGGCGATCATCCAAAACTTCCAAGTAAGTCCCTAGTTGTTCCCTAGACAAACCACTGCCAACATTCACTCCCGCATAATTTAAATTCCCGCCAAATTAGTCCTTCGAAGCCGCTATCCTAAACTTTACCACTCACACTAAGCCCTCTGATGATAAGTGATGTGGTCGAAGATGGATCACGCTTGCCTAGAAGCAGCCTCAACCACTCGTGACGTATAGACTCTCAGATTGTCACAGGTGTTAACACAGACACTAGAGAATCATTAACTTACATTATTTATTTAAAATAAGTAATATTTTTTCAGCTTCACGTAAAATACTGGTATTCAACTATATCCACTTTAATTAGAATCCGAACCCAATTTATCAAAGAGAACCGGGAATTATCATTTTACAGCAATGAAAGCTATGTAGCAAGTAGCCATTTCTCTGCACCTTAGTTCATGTATATAAGGCTTCTATTGAAATTTTCGAATAACTCGTAGATGCCCCGAGTGTTGCAACATTGTTCCGCTCTTTTACTGTAAAAACAAGTTCACTTTTGTAATCAGATTATAACTTGAGCTTAACGATTTATGTTCATGTAATTAGAAAAGTTTTAAATGTAGTCTCGTTTCGTAGCAATTCATATAACTTATAGCAGACATTATTGTTTCTGAAACTAACACCATAACAAAGATTAATAACGTATCAGAACAGAGTTCTAACCATAAATAAAACTGAACAATGCTATCTAAACCCTAGCCTAACTTTCAGCGCTCTACAAATACTATTAGATACTAGATGTTTGTACACACTGTATAAGTGTATACTAACACTTTCGCATTCCAAGCTGTTATAACAACCACTCCTAAAACATTGAAATTTGCACCTTATATTGATAAAGCTCTGATTTAATTTTGAGTGGCAACGTTGTAGTGTTAACGATCTGTGAAGTTGTTAGTAGTATCGTAGTATACGTTCACTTTCGTTGGCAAGCTGCCGGGCGGCGCTGATCAATGAACGTCTACGTACAACCAGACTACTTTCACGCTGAACGTATTTTGAATTTGGAACGCTTTTTACTTTTTAAAGGTTAACGTAATCCGGCCAGGTTCATAAAGTGGATTGTTTATGGAACTCTTTGATGAGTTAGAATATAAAGAGAGAGGAATTTTAAACAATATCTAATTAAGGGCTGAGTGTTTTATACAATTTGTTTACAACATCGAAAGTGAGGAGTGGTATTGGTATGGATGCTTTGCAGAAATTTTGCCTAAATTGTTGGACATGTTTGATGGAATTTGTTTCTAGTTTTTAATTACCTACTTCAGTTCTTTATTTTTTAGATGTGTGTAATTCGCTTTCAGCTTTTCTTATGTTAATCTCCATTCAGTCATATGAGCAATCTCTTGATGTTTTTAATTATTCAGGCTTATTATTATATCACTGTTTTCAGAAACCTGATAAGGTGAAAACACAACCCCAAATAAAATAAAATCAATAAAAACTCGACAAATCCCACAGTTAAATTCACAACGCTCGTTTCAAATAAATAAAAGAAAAAAAAGTCGTATAAGCCTGAATGAATTGTCAGCAGCACGAGTACGTTTGTTCATGTGCACGGAGAAAGAAAAAAACACCAACCAACGTGTGAGACCGAGAGCATTTCACACATTTCCCGACGTTTTTCTATCTAGAAAGAAAGAAAGAAAACATATCTGCAACGCAAGGCTGTCTTGTTTATTTCAAAGACAGCACAAAGACTTTGTTTTTACTGAAGAAAGTGCAAGATAAGCTTTGTGGTGAAACACATTGGGTACCTTAGTGTGTGATTGGAGTACAGTGGAGACATTTTAATAGATTTCATGGGGGAAAATTGTTATTTCGTTACCTTTACATGTTTATGATTAATATCGTTAGGCACATTCGTAATACACCGTCTTCTAAGCATCTGTCACTGAACTGCTAAGAGTCTAACGTCCAGGAAATATTGTGTGTTGGTAACTCTTTTGGTACCTATAGACAATTAGACATATAGATAAAAACATAGCCAGCGCGATCTTATTAACTTTTTTCCTATTCTTCTATTATCTTCTTATCTTAAAATATTTTCTTTTGTGATCGTTGCTTTGATTGTGCCCATATCAATTACATGACTGTTTTCTATCTCTATTCTGAATCTACACGTGGTCCCAGACATCGTGATCCAAGGTTGGGGCACGTTTAGTCCCCATTTATGGACTAGGCAGTCCTCGTTTGATGGTTCCATTGTATTCGAGTTAAGCACGCGTCGGTAATCAGTGCACATTGCTAACCACTTTGAACTTAAAGACAAAACGTTGCTAGTAGGGAATCTAATCCCGTAAACGCACCTTTTTGAGGAATCTGAAATGCGGGATTACCAAGCACGTTTGCGGGATTGAAAAAAAAAAATGACCTCAGACCTCAGTCGGCATTCTAAGTTCTTCGTTAAAAGTGTGGCCATGGAATTTCTTGCACGTTTCTCTCCATGGGATCTACTCTTTCGAACGTGCAATTACGCGCCGGAGACAGGGTCGATGAGTATGTTTTGCTGCAGAACAACTTGCTGCTCTTGCAGCTAGCGCGGCAGAATTAACTTCATGTATTTGACTGGCAGACCTTGAATATTCGAAAGTGCCTGGTCTATTTGAAATAAATAAAAATGTATTTGTATGGTATTTGTTCTGATTATTTTTAAGACCGAGCACGACCTGAATTGATTTAACAACTTTCCCGTGGAATTTGTGCGTGACTTTGCTATAGTATTTGTATGGAAAATATTTAGTTTTAAATTTTTAATTGATAGCTAAAAAAAAATTATTTTTATTTAAATTTTATGTTGTGTGAACCCTGTTGCGGAACGAAGCGTAATCAATGTCAGTTCAAATGAAAGAAGAAACGTTAGATTCTTTATAATTTCTTCAAAAGTACCTATTATCGGGACGTAATCAATGTCTGTTCAAATGAAAGAGGAAACGTTAGATTTTTTATAATTTCTTCGAAAGTACCTATTATCAGAAAAAATATTTATGCCTCTAAAACCAATTTAAAGGATATGTTCAATTGTCAACACAAATCTAAGATATGAAATCTTGAAAATAATTTATTTTATTCATTTTTACTTTTTTTTTTATATAAAGAACGGGGAAACTCTTGGCCCAAATCTCACCTGATGGAAAGTGTTGATTAGACCGAAGATGGAAGCGAGTTTCACCCGGAATCCTCTTACACAGAGGAACTGGCTATCATACCTCTACATGCCGGAACACAACAATGCTGTTAACATTGTTGTTATGGCGACAGACTTAGACATGATGGTGGTAGCTTGCCAGGCGGACTTAGAACAAGTCCTACCACCAGTATGCTTCTTACTGGGACCACTTATAACCACCTTTGTCCATAATCAACTGTTTTATTGAGTCCCATTACAATTAAATGATTAATTAATTAAACAAAAAAAGTTGGTTGAACTGAAAATAGTTCCTCTTGCCTTAATCTATTATAACGCCAGCGTAATCATTATATTATGTAGCTTAAAAAGCTCTTTCAAGTTATTATTTTCACTCTAATTGTCTTAATTTCTAAAAGTTTCTTGTTTCTTTAACGACGTATTCGTCTTTAATGACAATATGGTAATTTATTAAAACAGTGGTAAAATGAATGTTCGGAAATGTAATACTTCGATCAAATGTTGTTTCGGTAAAGTGTAACTTCGGAGAAGTTTTTCAAACAAACGTCGGAATAACGAAAAAAAAATCGAATTCATAAGTTAACTGAAACAGTGGCAGACGAGACTTCGATGACGTAAAAAAACGAAACAATAATAATTGATAAGTTTTAGGTGAAATGAAATCCAGACAAATATATTTTTCGACTTCATAATAGGTTACTGAAAATATATATTTAAAAAAATTTCAATATCGCAAATCCCGCAAGATCTGCAAGTTTGATGATCTCCTCTTGATGATTCCCTAGTTGCAAGTCCCTCCGTTTCATGGATTTGTTTACGTTAACATCATACCAAGTGAGCCTATCGGGATAACAGCTTTTAATTCACTATCCGTTAAACATGCAAACAAAACATTAGTCTTGTTTATTGTTTATATTTCATGTGTAGCGTGCTTAACATGCTTACCTACATGTTTGTTTATTATTATACATCACATAATACTCAGCAATGTTGTTGAAACTACAAGAGGCGCTCCATTACGTTTTTCTACCTACTTAAACTTAGTTACAAACTACGTCTGCATAAAGAAAACAAGGAACTTTCAAAGAAAATGTATAAAGATGAAGCCTTAAGTTCTTTTTAATATCAGGTAAAATCTGTGTTATGAATATTAAAATATTCGAAAGGGTCTTCTTGGACCCAGTGAAAACTCTCAGAAGCTTGGATCCTTTCAGCGTCCCACTTAAGATCTTAAAGAACCCAATTAAATATAAAACGCTTATAAAAGGAAGCGTCTTGCAAAAGGGGAAATTTTTGGCTTTAAGGTACAAAATGGAAACCCGCTGACGAAAACATAACCTACCTACAGTATATGTTTACGGCATCAGCTCTTTTTAAGGGTTCAAAAGTATTCGCTCTATAACGCTACCGTCTTTTAGTGTATGCCTGAGTACTATTTGGTATATCAGGTTTTTCAGCAAGAGCGAATCCAGTCTTAGTATTTAGGTATTATTAGGTTATCTCTTTCCATTCCTGGTTGCCTGGAAGAGTTCGCGGAATGCGATAAGGCCGCCTTTTGTATATTTTTAGTTTATGGTTTTCTTTATGTATTTATATTTTGGTGTACAATAAAGCATAAATAAAAATAAAATAAATAAATAAGCCGAAGTGATAAATGTGTTTATTTAAAACTTGATAGTAGTTTTAAATAAATACATTTAACATTTCGGCCACCAACCAACCAGAAATTCAGTAGTACCGTATGTCATCAAGAACGTTCCTCACATTAACGTAAATTTATATACTAACTAGCTGTACCCCGCGGCTTTGCTCCCGTCAACTATTCAATTATTTTTGCTTTTAAACCTTCCCTGTATTCTGGCGAACTAAACAAAAAAAGTATTACCGAAATCGGCCCAGTCGTTCTCGAGTTTTAGCGAGACTAACAAAGTATAGAAAAAAATTGTTTTTTTTTTTTCAATTTTTGAAAAGTACAATACAAAATTGAAAAACAACTTTTGTTATTATTTTTGTTAATTTTAGAAGTTTTAGAAAAATATATAAAATAGTTAAAAATTTGTTTGTAACAAATTGGTAAGTTAATAAACAAAAGAATTGTTGATAATTTTTTTTTTTTGTTACTAGGTATATAGAGAACTGTCAATTATGATTTTTAGAAAAAAAATAATTTCTTAAGTAGGTTATTTAGACAGTAGAAATATTAAAAAAAAACGATTATAAACAATTTAAAATTGTTATTAAGGAATGTTTTTTTTTTTTTAAATCATAGTATCTGTAATGTAATAAAGTTGTGAAACAAACCTTTTTAAAAATATTGATTTAATCAATTTGTTTATAAAAAAATTATCAACAGATGGCGGGAATTTTTTTTTTACAAATCAATAAATATCTTGTATTAATAAAAAAACGATAATATGATGATTAAGAATAAAAAAAAATTAACAACATTACTTGGATTTTTCAGTTTTTGTTCAAGTAAAAAAATTATTATAACAAAGTATAAATATTTTTTTTACTTTTATGGCGCGATCTTATTAAGTATGTATGTAAGAAAGGCTCTACGAAGCGAAATTTTTTACGACCATTATTTAAACATTTTTTTTCACTTACAATTTAGACGGTTGTTCGAGATAATTTTGTTAGTTAACAATTGTTTATTGAAAAATTAATTTTAAGTAAAATTTCCAACGGGAATAAATTATTTATAGTGTTCAGAACACACCATATTTTTTTCAAATTTTAAAAGTAATATTCAATACCCTAAATAAATTGATTAATGTACCGTACTCGCTTTTGACGCCACGCGTACAACCTAAAAATGTAGCGCGCAGACCTATTTTCAGCGTTAAATTAAAGATATAAATAATGGAGATAGAGTTCCGGGAGTTTAGAGTTTTTTATTGGAAATTTTCTCCTCTTTCAGAATCTATTTTTGAAATTTCTTAAATATTAATATTTTATGAAATATTGGCAAAAAACGAAATGCCATTTTTTTTCATCTTTAATTATTTATAACTTTTGCAATTTTTTATGCGCTAAAACACGCTTTTGGCACATTTTTCTAGGCGTCATTCCGGATCCAATGAGCTATCGCACATAATTTTAAGAGCAGTATCTCTATTTTGTACCATTTTCAACTTGTCGACTAGACTAAAATTAAACTGTTTTTAAATTAAATCAACGTAGTTAAAGTTACACAATAGGCTTGTTTACTGAAAAAATCTAATTAGTCCGTCAGTTAGATTATCAAAAAATATTTGACCTGTATTTTTTCTTTTGTTACGGGAACCAAAATTGACGAAGTTACGACGCTTTTAAAATTCTCAATACGTCAATCTCCGGCATAATTATTAGCGGGTAATGACGTCACGAGCCTCCACTCTCGAGTTTTGATGCGTTTTATCTTTGTCAATATTGATTGATTTACAAAATCAAAAAATACGTGTCCATTATTTTTCAATACTGTAACTGACGGACTAAATAGTTTTGCAATTTGTGGATGATGGAAACTAGCCTATTTACGAAATATTCAGCAGTGCGATTCTGTAAACATGTCGAAGTGAACACTTAAGCGAAGGGAACGACAAGTGAGCTGTCAACCCATACAAACAAGATGGTATGACAGCTCACTTACCGTTCACTCCACCTAAGTGATCACGGTGAGATGTCAACAGGATCGACCGGCTGCGTTAGTCCGAACACGACACTCTTTGGTAACTTTATCTAAATAGTTTTTTTTTTAACAAAGTTTCCCGACGTGCAACCTGGGTCCATTGAGACAAAGTTCTCTTAACTTCCCTCAGCCTTGTCTCTTATCCCTTCACTTGTTAACTTCGCGTCTGCTTTCACGAAATCCCGCCAACAAGTGTAGGATTTGTTGCCTTTTGGGAATTTCGTGTTGCTGGTACGACAAAAAGGACGTTTATGACACGTAACAAACACGTTTCATTCATTTCAACTCAATTCTGTCTGAGCTTTTATTTTGTGTTTTCACTTTTCTCTTTTTTATGAAGCTGGGATTTCAAAGCTTTTTCTTCTGTCTCTACAAGCATCCTAATCCCAACGTACGTCATCCAGTACGTCAGCCTGTACGTCAGTTCACGTTGTGCAGGCTGAACGGATTCAGATGAAACTTGGCACACCAGTAGACCATGTCCTGGAATAGGATATATTTTTTCATCCCGGAAGTAGGTATGTTCTATTTGTGTAATTTTCGACAACATTCACACGAAACCGCTGGCAGAAACTAGTTTGGAATATAATTTTCATCGCTGTCCTTTTCTTTTTAATTATTCATACCTACCCAGTCAAAATAAAACGTGTAATTAACTAAGCCTTCAAAATTCGCATCATGTAATACAAATTGTAAATAAATAATCACTATCACACGTCCAGTTGCGTGCAACACTCACATACCATTGCATTTTAAAATTAATCGTGGCCACCCCTGTCAACAGCCCACGACGGGTCAACGACCTGCCTATTTCGAACGAACAATGTTTATAAAGTTAAAGGAATAGCAGGAAGTAGGGCGAGGGGCAGTGAGAAGCGGTCTTAATCCTCTATTCAACTGTTTTTGAGTTACAACAGCTCATGTATCTGTCTGTACGCGAGCCTAGTGTGTACTCGTGGGATGTCAGCTTTATAATAGGGTAAGTATAGTGACATTATTATTGGATGGAGAAGTTAATACAACACCCGTACAGGCCGATCCGTGGAAAGGTGGTCATCTATTACATATCCAGACTCCTCCTTGGCACGGAAAGCAGGCTGTCGTAGGTACTACGTAGATCTTTGACTGCAATAACGGTAGTCAGAAACCCTAAGGAAGTCAGATTGGCAGTCGCTCTATGTAAAATATTAGAACTCTGCTGCATCAGGTAAGATTGGAAGCCCATGCCAACATAGTTGGGAAAAGGTAGTAAGGTTAACGTTCACTTAACGCACGCGTAAACGTTAAAAATGGTGCTAACTATCGATTGAGTTGTTTCACAATATGATAGCGTTAACGCACGTAAAAAATAAAGATTATGTTAACAGATGGTCTGAGCCGTCTGAGCACTGGCTAACGTTACTTTCTAAGGCTAAGAACTCACGGAGCGCGATTTTCACCCGCGACCGCCGCGGTTGCGGGCCCGCAGCTTCTGTAGAATGCAGATATATATGTTAAAAATTAAAGCACAACTCACGACGCGATTTACGCCCGCGGTTCTACAGAAGCTGCGGGCCCGCAACCGCGGCGGTCGCGGGTGAAAATCGCTCCGTGAGTTCTTAGCCTTAGATGCGTCAAATAGAACAATATTGTGAAATTTATTTTGAATTCCTCAATAGCAGTTCTTCTGATGACACAAAAAACAGTAGAATGCAAAACAGGTATTTAGGTAGGACCCGTGTTTATAACTTGATTGAGCTATTGGGATGAGCAGGAATTTATACCAAAATGTTTTGGAACAACACTTCTTATCATCTTCCGTAATCGTTACTTTTTGACGAACGTATGTTACGTTAACGAACCGTTTGATACAACCCGCTCTTATTGTTATGTTCTATCTCTCTACAATGTGAACTATATGTGCACTCATGAAATGTCAGCTTAAAACGGGGTAGTAAGTGATGTTAACGTATCGGAAGCTAAATAATGAGTGCAGATTACATCAAATTTGTAGGTGAAGCAACAATAGGTGACAGTTCATCGTGAACGGCGTAGGCGCGGGATGCTTTGTAGGGCATTGTGGGGGAGTATGACATGGGCATGGCCTCTATAAATTTAATAGGTATGGTTTTTATGACGCAGCCAGTGTCGAAAAGTCGCATTACTATAGACTGCAGCGTTAGATGCAAAATAAACAATGCTAAATCTTACTACATGCCAAAATTATTTTTACTATAAATACGACCCCATGCACGTTCGAAACCTATTTCGACATTTATAAACATTATGTTTTGTCTACCGCAACTAATATGCTTCCATTTACCTACCACCATAACGTAACTTATTATTCAAAACATGGCCAAAGCAAACAGCAAGTGTAAACTAACGCCTACTAAACTACGTAGAATTTCCCATATTACTGCCGTTTATCAACCGTGGCTACGTATACAGGAAAATTTTCAAGTATTAACTATAAAATTAGGTTGAAACTCGTTAAAAAGCCAGCGGGCGGTAGTACGAACCCTTGGGGAATGGTGCTCACATAATACACATGCATACTTTTTGGGTGTCGGAAAGCACGTTCCATTTTCAAATTTATTTTGTTTTTCTGGGGGCGAAAACATCATTCGGCTAGCTTTACTTGCCTGTGCGAGCTACGTTACCTCTTTTTTAAGGGTTGATTCAAACGTTTTCACTGACGAAATGCAATAAACTGTTTCTCTTTTCGTTGTCTCTGTCTTCTCTGACCAAGACGAAAGTCAAGAGCAAACCAATCTCAAATAAAAAAAAATAATCGAAAAACTTCCATATTTGTGTTTTATTTTTGACGGGTATCAACATTTCCTTCCGCACCAACAGACGACGGCGGAAATCGATTGTTTGTAGAACAGTTTATGCGCTAATTAATAATGCAAACTTAAGCCTCACCGAACAACCGATCGATGCGACAAACTGTCGTGTTGCCATCAATACGCAGAATTTGAACGAGTTGCAATGCACCACAGACATAACGATAGATACCAAATGTGTGAACACAATTTCAGTACGGAAAGGGATGCAAGCAATCTATCATTGCAAGTCAGATTCACTTTGAAACCGGTGCGAGATTAGATCACTCCCATTTGTGCAAAATGGACGAAAATAACTATAGCTTGGATATTGCACCGGACGGTTTTTGAATATTAAATTATGTGATAATCGGATACGAGTATCGATATGACTTGACGGAGCAGGCTATCTTTTAAGTAGGTAACGTATTTTAACTGTCTACAAAAACTTTTCGAAGGTAAAAAGAAATGGCATAAACGTCGTGCTATCTCCTGCCAGTTACCAACTGTTAACTCCAATGTACCCAAAAAAGGTTGCATGCTTGTCTTATCTTTACCTCCTTACTAACCTTTCAGGCGGTACTGTAACGACCACCGCTTCGGTACAGCTAACAACGCCATTTTCCGTAATCTTCATTGTAACTATCTCCATCCAATTAAATCACTCTAACATTTAATCCAAAACCAGGACTTTATTGTTACTGACGATAATTTCGAGATAAACTACTTGGTACGACATTTTTTTATAGACCAGGAGAAAGTAAGAAAGAAATCACAGATAGAGGGAGATATATGATATGTACACGCAAATTCGTCGCAAGCGCAGTGCAGACTGAATTAACCGCGTCGTCCCCAGCGGGTTAAGTGATCTAACTCGATGATACTCGGCTGGATTGCTGCAATTTCGAGCTGCTATTATTGCAAGCATGAGGGCAGGACACCGGCTCTACGGGAAAATTAGTAAATAGACACTTGATGGGGCCAAATGGGCAGTGCCCGTGGCCACCGACTAATATCGTGCATATCAATTTGTAAACTTCAAGTGACGTCTAGTTTGTTGTTATACCAGATGGGTCTGTGGAATTGAAGTAGGTATTTCCTTAAACTAGTTGAGTTGTAATGGGAGGGAGAGGAGTGTGATAAGGAGTGAAGAGCTAGAATACTAATAGTTTGTTGTGGAACTTGCGTCGTGTAACTACATAGCCGGTAAAACCATTTTTTTTCAAACCACGAATGAAACTAGTCTTACCATATAGGCAATCAATTTCTTTACTTACGATTCACATTAATCAAAAATAGGGATAGCATAGTAAATCAATTATGTTACCTATATAATAAATTTGGATACCACAGAGATATGTAAAGTTAAGCAGATCCCCACCCATCTATGTAAATGGGGAAACTCGAAGGTGTATTTTGGATCGTATTTTGCATTTAAATGAAAATTATTCGTTGATATAGGTAGGACGTGTCATGTTCCTTTGACAGCTAAATATAGACTTCACAAGTATTCCAATAAATCCTCCGTAGTTAAGGTAATGTTATTCTGGGGATCAGAGTGGCGAACGGAATTTTCAGGAGATTGTTCGGAGATTATGGAATCAGTCTAATTCTTTGAGATTAAAGCGAACAGGTGCTGAAGCTTAACAAAGTGTCATTACTGAAACTTAAAAGCCTTATCGAAGTCAACCGTCCCCATTAATTTAAAATACTAGGTAAGTAGATATAATACCTGTAATTAACATTACCTATAAATTTAGCTTTTAACTGCCCTAATTCTATAACTGTACATTGTCCCACTGCTAAGCAAAGGCCTTCCCAAGATCTTCCAGGTAACCTTCCATTAATTAACAATCTTATTCCCCAACATATCGAATTACATCAACATATTCTAACGTCACCGAAATATTTTAAACGAACCCCTATTCCAATAACGAATCCGACAAAACCACATCTCACACATGTCCGGAAAGTGCTGAAATTCGCACAGCACGTCACGGAAAAGTTGTCAGATAGTCGACTGTCACATGTCGCGTGACGGCGTGACAGTGTCGATCGAAGGCCGGTGGGGCCGAGGGGCGGCAGACCGGCTGCCGGCTGGAGGGAAGCGTCGCCCGGGCTCGGAGGATATTGTCGATTTCAATGCGCCGGAGACAACGCAATCTGCGCGGCTATGCGCACATGCATTTAAGGGCTCGGAAGGAAGTGTGGGTTATTGATGTCATTTCATTTTTGTTCCGTCATAGTTTTACAAAAATCTCAAGTTGACATTATATTTTAGCGTGTTCATCAGAGAGTTATGAAATTTCAAAAGCACAGCTTTTTCGTCGAATTATACTGTCTAAGAATTAGTAGGGATAATTAATTTGAAAAAGGTTATTTCTGTTTACCAACAATATTACAACGGGTTAGTTACCTACAAAATATATCTCTTACTTATAGGTTAGTAGTCATCTATAGCCGAACTAAGGCGTGTTTGAAAGTATGATTGCGTGCTAGTGTTTCTTCACAATTCATTCATGAGTCACAACGTCAAGTTCTTCTAATATCATAGATTCCTGTAAAGTTATGTTTCATATATTGAAGGGGCCATAAGTTGGTTGCGCTACAAATCTTATTTATAACGACAAGACTACACTCGCAGATGCTCATCTTAGAAATAGTTTCAGTGGCCCTATTCAGTTGTCCTAACAATTTTAGTGGCAGTTTTAGTGAATTTGAGAAATTCGTTTACAGGTTTGTTGTTGATCTTTAAGGCGGGGTTGCAGTACTTTTTAAGATTTTTGAACGTCTGAAAATATAATTAATTTTGAGTTTTATAATAAATAAAAATCATTACATAAAAATTGAACATCGCGTTTCTATCTTTACGATTTACTTGAGGGTTCAAGTAAATCGTAAAGATAGAAACGCGATTTAGAATGATTGGCTCGATACTTTTTTTTATCAAACATGACACTAAATTACAATTTTAAACGTGTACTGCTAAGATATTTCATCACGAATTTATATATATGTATATCGTAGCTGTCTTGCACTTTATAGGTACAGTGGCGACTTGATTAATCGGACCAATATTGTTGTCCTAAGACTTAGGACAGGCGTCGTCGCCGAAGAAGGTCTAGGAAACGCTGGCGTGACGTCTTGGCAGCGTTTATGACGGATTGGTCGGAGTTGGCAATACACCGGGAAGAGTTGAAGACTATGGGGGAGAAGTTTGCCCAGCAGTGGGACAGTATAGGTTAACAAAAAAAAAGCCTTAGGAATAAAATAACTCCAATGACTAAGTCATTTGACTTCCCCATTAATTTTTTATACGCATAACTCGACAAAATCTAGGTACAGAACAGCAGATTTTTTTTCGCGGTTTTTGGTTCTTCCCAAATTGTTCATAATAATGAGTACAATAATCCCTTTTCAGAAATTGTGTTTATTCTGTTACACGTTGTATTCACAAAGGCATAAACGTTTTTTTAACGACTCGAACAATGGCCTAAGCATACGAAGTCTTAAGAACGTATGCTTAGATAACTTCTGTTAGATTGAAAACGCGTGATCTCCTCTCGCGATTCAGAATAGGTGCTCCATCATGTCAATATATGTTTTATAGAGCTCGAACATCCTGTTCGGAGGCGACGGTAACTGCCGCGGGCAAGGAAGTGTACAATGTAAGAGGTTAGAGGATGGTGATGTTTAGTCTGTCTGCGTGTCTCGTAGATTGGCGATTGTCTAGGCAGCTGGATTGATCTTAGCAAAAGGAGTATGAGAACAGCCGGTCTAGTCTTTAAACATAGGTGACGTGAGCTTTCTATCCACAAATTCAAACAAGATGATGAAACGAAAGTTACCTACCTCATTCATAATCACTCTACCTTAGTTTAAACTGTGAGAGTTCGCCACACTTCACTTAGGTAGGTACCTAGTTTCTACGGTAAGATCCTCGAAGAACTAAAGGACTGTTCCTTGCGTGTGTCTGATTCGACATTTGGTGAGTGCAGTGCTTTTGCCAATTTCCAATCCCCGTTTACTATAGCGAAAACTTTGTTATTATCATCTGATTGCCAGGTGTGGCAATATTGGCAAGTTTGAGGATCAATGGAAATGTTTATGATCAAGGCATAGGTAATTCTTAGAAGATTTCTTAAAGGTAGGTAGGTATTTCGAACATATTTTCCAGGTAAATAAAAGATATCTGACGTGTCTACTAGATATCACAAATTTACAACACAGTTTTGAACCTCTTCGTCGTATATTCAAACATTTAAGCGAAATCCGAAAGTTCTGTTTAAATCCCACCACAATAGGTTTATTCTATTGTATTTCGATGAAACACACAAAGGAAAACATTAAATACTGAATTTTATAAAGGTTTGCTGTATTTATCACTTTGAGCCATCCCTCAAAGGTCGACTAGCGATTTGCTTCGACTCCTAATCCTTTGAACTTACAAAAGACATGTTGTACTCTACTACTTGCACAATAAGGTCAATAATATTCTACAGGTCATATAAAGGATAATTTTGCAAGGTTCACATAAATCGCGTCGTTTAGGAGTGGACGGATGTATTGGTTAGGATATAAGTGGATGTTTACATAATATTTTATCCTGTCCAGCATCCTAGAAGCTAATCCTGATGGTAGATAACTAAGTTCTGTACTCAGAACTGGTAAGTATAATTACCAGTGACCATAAAAAAATACGGCATATATGGTCCCCGGAAAAAAATATGTAGGTACTAGCTGTTCAGAAAACTCATATTGAACTAACTTTTGCCAACGGCTTTACTCGTGTCAAAGTAACTATAACCGTCACCAGGGCCCCTTATATCTCGTTACAAAATTCATTAAAATCCAGTTTACGGAGAGGCGGGGCGTCGAGCGTCGCGTACGGCGTGGCGGAACGCACTAAATTCAAACATATGGCGTTGTATGAGAGTGTTCACGGAGAAGCGATTTCGAGCCCGCAGCGTTGCAGGCGGCGGGTACAGCGGTGTTGCACGCGGCGTCGAACGCGCTGGCTCCCTACCCGCCACCGTAAACGAGCATTGCCAACACCAATTTATCAAATTCCCCGAAAATCCAAGTCACCTTCCCCAATTTGTGGACATAAATTCTATTGATTAAACGCTAATTCAAATAATTAATATATATGTAGGATTGTAGGTATACCTATATTTATTACTTTAATTTTTTATTTTGTAAATTTTCATGTAAGTGTGTAATTATTAAGAAAATAATCTAACCAACATGTATTTTTTCGAAATATTGCGACAAGCCGTTTAGAAGTAATTCGCTTTTTAAATTAGCTACTGAAGGCTATCTGCGCCTTAAGGCGGGGTTGCAGTATTTTTAAGATTTTTGAACGTCTGAAAATCTAATTAATTATGAGATTTTTTAATGAATAAAAATCATTACATAAAAATTGAACATACCCTCAAGTAAATCGTAAAGATAGAAACGCGATTTAGAATGATTGGCTCGATACTTTTTTTATCAAACATGACACTAAATTACAATTTTAAACGTTTACTGCTAAGAGATTTCATCACGAATATATATATAAAAGTTATATCAAAAGATAGAGCTTTTTATTTTAAAGTAAATGTTGAAACCATATTGTATAATTTCTTTATCAGTTTTCGCCAAGAAGAAAAAACAATCAAAATTTAGGCATTATTTTGCTCGACGGACAGTCGCTGTTGTTCGTCAAAACACACAGTACTGCAACCTCGCCTTAAGACAAGTTTCAAGTTTAATTACCTACATAGATTAAGTACTTGACAATTATTTCTGACTTGGTCCGGACTATCGATGCTCAAATCTCCGCATATTCTTCACATCTTGCCGATTCCCAATAAATCCCCAATCAACTTGAGATTACCCGCAGTTTGGGGAATTTCCCACACATTGGCAATGCTGCCTTGATTGTCGAGCGTCCGCCGAAAGCACAAACAAACAAATTAATTTCACATCTATAGGTAATATTAGGAACTGTGGATTCACCTCCAATCCCGGAAAATACATAAACTATAAATTTAAACTAAAACACGTCAATTTTCAAGTCCAAATCTAGACGTGTTGCTTCATAATCCACAATTTAAGCCCAAAGCGTGGGGCAGACGTCTCACGTACGAAACTGCGAACAGCGCCACGCTACAAAGCTAGCGCAACTCAATAAGGCGTAGCACACACGCCGCGCTCGAGATGTCTCCAGGGCCCTCAGGCATACAATGGCTGCCCGACACCCAGACTGTCTGCATCTACCTGTATATATTGTACTAATGACGAACTAGGAGCTAATTAGGTGTAGCTGGCGCTAATTAGACCAGCGTGTGTCTGATCTTTCGGAATTAATTAATTTTATATTTTTGTTGCGTCATTCATAACTCACATTGCGTTGGACGTGACGCGTATAGTGAAGCGAACACTTGCAATGAACACTAGGTGAAGGTGAAAAACTTTATCTAAGTAGTTACTAAAATCCATGTTCCTGCTATTTAGCTGAATAATCGAAGGTTTTAATAATGCTTAACAAACACTAAAACAGGTCTTTACTATTCCACATTAATCATACTCGTTACACATCAAAATTATACAAACAAAGATGATGGGAAACTGTTTACGTTATTAATTTAAACCGTGTAACTGAAGGAACCTTTCAAGCGATAGTTTATTCCAACATATTGGTTCTAAAGTGGTTTCCACACCAACAAATGGAGTAGGAACCCCTTACATTTGTAGCTCGTATTTCACTTGATTTATTTTTACAGACGCTAATATATCACAAGGACCAAAATAGACTAGCTTCGAATCTGGTCCTGCGATACGAGTATTATCTCTCACACGCTATTCCCTATTTTCTCACAGAAGGTTTGTCAAACACATGTGCGGACAATTAATCAGGTTCACAGGGACGGCTAAGACATCTGCTTGTACCTTTGTCCAAATGTCAATTAGGAAATGGTTACTGACTCGATAGCAGATAAGGACCAAGATAAATAGACACTAGCAATAAAAAGCACCTGACTACCGAAGATTTAGAAGACAAAAACTTAACGAAAATCAATCAACGGTATCTTGAGGATATAAAACGTCGAAATTAAAGGAAATGTCGTTTTTTGCACCGGTTCCGACCCGCCTGCTTCGTTTTTGCGAAGTCTAACTTAAAATAAGTTTGGATCGTATCTCTAATGAAATTCTTGTACTTATCACTTTCAATTTATTACGAAAGTACGATGGGATTTTGAACATTTTCTCAGCCGTTTTTAAGGTAAATTTGAAATGTAAAGTTTACAAGATTTCAATGTTATTGAATGAACTTTGACTTGAACCCTTTTGTCACCTTTGTGGAAGATTTATTGAGTTATTTATCTTTCAAAGACACGTTTAATTAGCTTATCCTAAAGTCAAACCCGTTTTCATTACTTAATTGAATTTTATTAGTATACGGAAATCTTCAAGTTCAAAAAATATCGACCCATCGAAAAAAAAACGCAATCAGAGTGCCAATTCTACTCATTTTCAAGCAATTTCATTCGCATCTCAATCGCAATCTGTCAAAAATGTATGAAAATTAAAGCTTTTTTGGCAGTTTTCGCCTGACATACGACTGCGAACGTTGTTTAAAAAATTGAGGAAGTGGACCTCTGATTATGCGATTGGCAGTTAAAAACCCTCTCAAACAATCACCACACCACGAGATAACGAGCGTTTGACCGACTTCCCAAAAAGGAGGAGGTTATCAATTCGTTTTTTTTTTATGTTTGTTACCTCATAACTCCGACAATAATGAACCGATTTGAAAAATTCTTATTTTATCTGATAGGATATACTTGCAGATTGGTCCCATTTAAATTTTATGAAAATCGGTTACGAACTTTGGATTTGAAATCGAAATAGCTGGAATCCATCTACTTGGATGATAGTTTTATGTCATCCAAGTAATCAAAATTGCGTATTTTGCTTTTCTGCGATTTTGCAGGGGTGTTGTTAGGTGTAGGGTACCACTAAAAAGTGAAAAATAAAAAACTTTTTACAAAAAAATACAACCGACTTCCAAAAAAAAAAACACTACAAAGTAAAAAATAACTTTAATTTCGGAGGTCGGTGTCAAAATACGAAGAAACTAACAAAAACACCGACTTCCGAAATCAAAGTTATTTTTACACATTAGTGTTTTTTTTTTTTTTGGAAGTCGGTTGTATTTTTTTGTAAAATGTTTTTTATGTGATAATACGTTTTTGAAGACACTAGGCCTAAAAAGTATGTCACCATTACTTAAATTATTTATAGCCTAGGTGCAATAATCATGAAACAGAACCCTTATTTCTATCCGTGCAAAATTTATCCGTGTCCTCAATCCCGATACCCATTAAGTCAATTCCAATTAACTTCAGAAACTGTTCCACAGCGCAACGTATCGAGAGGCGAGTGCCATCGACTCTAATGTGAAGTGACGTTGATTGCGCCAGCAACACTCCCGACCACTAACAGCGTTAGTTGTCCAGATCTTAACTGACCACATAAACTTTTACGACTTTTCAATTGGTTTGGTTCACACTAGAATGTTTTCAGTGGAGTTTAGGTTTGTTGAAATCTATTATATTTATTTGTTTTATTTTATAGTATCATTGCGATATTTAGGTAGGTATGCATTTTGTTCCTACAGCTAGATCTACAAATAAAATTTTTCACTATAAGCAATTTTCACACTGAATGGTGACTTTTAAATTCATGATTAAAATTCATGATAGTATAAGTGTCATACACACTCTAATGATTAGGAATAACTTTAGCCAACCGCAAACACGCAACCAAAATTAGATGCCCCATTAATTTAAATGTCCAGAACAGTAGAATTATTTTTCCATATTTCAGGATTTATTCCTTGCGTAAAAATATTCTATATGTCTTGTTAGTTATCTGCTTCTACAAGCGAACCGTATTCTACAAGTTCACACCCTCAGTTTCTCACAGATTGTAAAGTGTCAACACACTGCCATAGCACGCCATCCTAATTGTTTGTTTAGATTAGACAGCTCTCAGCCAGCTCTTGTTGAAAGCTGTCAATGAAGTACATAAAAACGAATGGCGGCCATAATGGTTCATTAATTTGTTTCTGAATGTTACGTAAAGTGTCCATTACAGCTTCATTTGTATCTGAAAGGTTGCACTCAGTGGAGCGGAAGTAATAACTTGTATTGTTTTGTTTGTTAATGAAGACTATATTTCTCTAAACGGAAGGGCCAGTTTAATTTATATTAATATTTGAACGTACTGTTCATATTTTACAGCCGGTAAGATTCATAGAATGAAGTGAACTTTAAAGCTCTTGAGTGTGAAACCGATGCGAGAGCCTTTATTTTTTTGTCGCACCGGTGTCCAACTGTCACGATGCGCCTGTATGTGTGAGCCTTTAGCTGGCAATAAACAACTGCAAAAATAGTAATTTATGTCGATATTTTATCTATAAAATGTTCATTCGCACTACGTATTATATCAACTTCACACACCCACTCGTCAGCAGCCTCACTACGAACCAACTTAAAATCAAATCAAATTAAAAAAGCACTTGATCATTTTAACTCAACTAACGTTTCATAAAATATCAGTCAGCAACGCGGATTCAAAATTTTTCAAGCACTGTTACCGGCTCTAGTGTCGTATGTAGATAGGGTGGAAAATGAGAGGAAAAACCTCTGCTTTTATGAGGTACTAGGCGTTAATTACACGGGATGCGACCCATCATACTTTGTGTGCCTTGCCCGAAATTTTCAATTTAAATTCGCAGGATTTTTGGGTTGTTTGTCGGTCCTTTATGTATGATTAAGTCCCTAATATAATCTTTTTATCAAACATTCAAGTAGGTAACGTAATTTGTATTATCCATGAAACGAGTTAAGTATAAATTCATATTTTTGTTGATGGGGTGCTATTTTTATTCATTATTTTTATCAAAATCATTGGGACTCGTTTTAGATAAGCCACTATATCAGGCACAACGGTCGTACGTAGATAAGTGTCAAAAATTAGAGGAAAACCTCTGCTTTTAAGCGATCCCACGAACCATCATATTGAGTCCCTCACCAGGAAATTTCAATTTATTTTCACTGGATTTTAGGCTTGTTTGTCCATTCCATAATATAGCTGTTTATAAACATCTACAGTAACTTACGTAATTTGTTTAACCATCAAACAGTATTATACAGATCGAGATTTGATTAAATTTATTTCAGCAACGTGTTACTTTTCTGTAAAACCGTACAAAGTCGTGTGACAATTTAACAATTCCTTTTTCAAATCCCACCAGTGACGTATTACAAGTCTGCACAAAAAAAACTGCTGGGTTTTTTGCTGTAAGCTGTTATTTCAGAGCGTGGCGCGTGGCTTAGGTTTTTGGTTTCCGTAGTAAAACAAATCCTCACGTGTAATTTGTCATGTCCGTCTGTCCGTTCTGCCCGCGCTTTCATTCGTCTGTTCCTGAATTAATGTTTAACCCTTGAAACCCATGTGTGATTAAATTTCCGACAAAAAAAGCTGACGTTTATAGGATTTTTATAAACGTGTTCTAAAATACTCTTAATTATATTTAGATTTTATGTAAGTATAACAAAACATAATGCTAACGTGCGACAGTCTTCACTTTCTATCAGATTGTGCCTATATTTATACCTACATTATTAAAAATAACAGATGTGTTTTTTAGATAAGTACAGCTGGCACACGTAACAAAATATGCAAACACTTATCCCAAACTTTTATATATTATAATACAGCAGTCAACACAATCCCTACATACATGTATCTAAAGACATGTTATAAATGGAAAGGCGCCCCTTCGACAAAATATTCTAAGGCTTAGGCTCGCTAGATTCCGGCCCACTGAATATGAAATCAAACGTCTCGTATCGTTCACATCAAATTCCTTCACATCGTGTCACGTACACTACTACTACACATACTTACATATATATATTTATTTTAAATAAAGCAATATGTTTATTGATGTACGAATTAACAATATTTTATGTAGGTACCAGTAACCTAAAAGTAGCTAATAAATACTAAAAAACCACTTGACTAACATTCATTTAAAAATAATGAAACAAATTAAAATGTCTATGTCTCAATATTTAAGGTCGGAAGGACCATTTTATCTACCGTTCTAGACTTAGCCTTTTCCCTTTCTAGAGGTCGGCTTCTAGCCCAACCGGCTACAGGTCTATACCTACCGATATTTCACATGAACTACCTATTTAACCTCCACATCCCAGCAACTGGGTAAGTAATTCCTTGATTAGACTGGTTGTCCGATTTTCGGATTTTTCGGACAGTATCAATTAAGCAAAGCTCTGCAAACTTATCATACACTGAATCGAATAGTTTTAACTAAGTCTCAAATACTCTTTCAATAAATACAGTCGAATCAATTATTACAATTCGTAGACCGAAGCCACTTCAATGCGGACAAACATCTTACGAGAAGCATCCTCTCAATCTCATTATGCGGAGGAATTTAGTATCAATGGCATTAATGGCATCTTTAAACGCTTATGAGAATCCCTGTGCTCTTAATTACATTCCTTTGTTCAGGTGAATAGCTCAGGTGGGCAGTTTTTTTAATTAATCGTTGATATAAAGCTTATAAAAAGTAATTTACTATCTACGTATTAATAGGGGCCTATCTACTGTTTACAGAATAAATGGTGATACGTTGCCATGTATTCTGAAAATCTTACGCTAAAAACTTTGTTAGTTCCTTTTACTGATGCATCGTGAAAAACTTTTATTCTTAACATTATTTTCTAGCTTTCCTTTTCACTTAGCATGAGCTGCTGACATCCAAAGTTTCAGCAAAAGCGAAAGGAATAATTAAATTTAAATATTGACTACATAGTCCATAATTATTCGAAAGTAATAAAACTGAATTTATTATCTGAGAATACATGATACCAATTTAATGCTCCGATAACTTAAAAACTATTTATATGTAAATTTTCCACACCCAATCATTTTAATCAAGTCAGCATAAAATTATTAAAATAGCCCTTTTGGTCCTTCGGTCCTTGCCACTAGCATATAAACGAAAGGATTTGACAGGTCCATATAACAATCATGCTGTTAGCTACCAATTTTAGTAAGCTAATGATCTTTGACATTAGCAAAGACGATTCCATTCTTTCTCCAAAACTTTTAGACTTAGCAAAAAAAGACTGATGAAAGAGAGAACATGAGAAACTTCTAACCTATAACCAAATCATGAACAATCAATCTAAGTTACCACTAAGACAAAGACTAGCACTGTACACCATAGACTAAATCGATTTCCATCGGTCACGTGGAAAGCACAGATAAGAAAGTGAGACAACATTGACCCAATCGTTCCAAAGGGGTGGCTCGTGGCTCATTGTGACACCTTATCTATCGAGCCATCTCAAACGGGGGATGTTACGAACCAATTTGTCGTAGTCGTGAAATTGGAAAATTCAATTTCAGACGTATTTGCTGCGATCTACTTTGGTAGTAAAAATAGCTCACTGATTTGGAAATGATTTCCTACCTACGTTTTTAACGTGTAGGCGTGGGTGGCTTTACAAATTATTGAGGAGTGTTAAATGTCAATATTAGCAAGAGATGGAACCTAATTGGTTTGCATCAATGTGGGCGAACGTAGAAAATAAAGATTTTTAGCATACCATTTCAACTGACCCCGAAAATTTCGGATGACCATTAATGTGTGAAACACATAAAATAGCAAATAAAATGTAAGTAGTTAATTCAACTGAAACTTTTTCGCCTACATTTGGCCGTGCTGCCTGTAAAATAATTGATTAGGTGCCAATGAATGAGTCAGCTCAAGACAAAAAAAAAATTAACAAGAAACGAAAAACAATCATAAAACGAGAATTCCTCGAAAACATACTTAAGTATCACAAGTCGTGAAAAACAAAATCAAATTACTTTTAATAGGCCCAACTTTTCCTGTAAACAAAATATCGTCAAGCTTATAAAAGCTATTTTTCTTTATAAATAGACAATGTTCTAACAATAGAACATTGTCTATAGCTCTGTAGGTATTCCATTTATAAATCCACTTCATCAAAAGTGACAGAAGTCTCACTTCACACTAAATCAAGAATTTATTTGTAAATGTGTAGATCTTTTTAGCATTATTGGTTTGAGGTTAGGTATGTCTGATGATGATACCCTTCTCCAGTGGATAAGGAAATCTTGTAATGTCAAGGATCTCATCCAAATAATTCAAGTCAAAAGAGGGATACTTGTTGATGATAAAGATACAGTCGGAACTAATAAGCTATCTGGAGAGCTATCTGATGCGATTGAGACTATTAATGTAGATCTGGCTCGAATAGGTGAACGGAGCACTGAGTTTGGGCCGAAGATAAATCCAGCAAAGACGCAGGTTATTGTTGTTGGTGGTTCCCGGACCGTCTCTAGGATTGATTGGTCGACACTTCCCCAGGTTTCTTTCAATAACACTATTATTCCTGTAACTCACACTGTAAAGAACTTGGGAATTTATATCGACAGCACACTTTCCTGGAGTAAACAACTGCAGGAGGTGAGTCGTAAACTGTTCGCTTTGGCGGGCTCCCTGAGACGTCTTCGAAATTTTCTTCCCATTCTCCCAATCTTGGACTATGCTGACGCCAGCTATCTTGATCTCACCCAAGACCAATTGGACAAGTTTGAGCGACTTCAAAATCTCTGTATCAGGTTCATATTTGGCTTACGCAAGTATGACCATGTTTCCGAATTTCGTACTAAGCTCAAATGGCTTCCTATTCGCCTTCGCCGGAATGCCCACATCCTTTCTCTGCTTTATAATGTACTTTTTAATCCTACTACTCCTTTTTATCTTAAAGAACGCTTTCAGTTTCTCTGTGACACACATTCTAGGTCCTTGAGATCTACGGAAAATCTTGAATTAAGTATTCGCATGCATTCCACATAATTTTTTGACAAGTCTTACACTATTCAAGCAGCTCGTTTGTGGAATGCATTGCCCATAGATGTGAGACGTGCTCAAACGCTAGCAAAGTTTAAAGAAATGGTGAAGGAGCATTACCTCTCACTATAAATTTTCTTCTCCTTTCCCAATTAAATATTTGATATTTATTAATATGTGTTAAATATTTTAAATGCGTTTATTTTATATATTAATAATATTATTTATGATGTTTGTACACTGACCGCCCTAAATCTAACTACTTTCGTTCAATCCATCCTAAGGTTGTCTGTAAGAGATTGCCCTGTGCTATAAGACCGCCCATTGTACACTTGTTTTTATAAACGTTTTTCCTGTACTTGTTATGAGGTGTACAATAAAGTATATAATAAATAAATAAATTATAATATAAAAGAGTAAAGATTTTCTGCAAAAAAAAAGCTGATTGTGAAAATTATTTCAATGGCAGATAGAGCTTCACGATTGTTGAGTGTCATGACATAATATTCTAACATTAATCCCAAAAAACACTATTTTCACACTGCGAGTATACGTTAGTGTCAAATAACTACACCTATGCAGTTGGGCTTCTGCTGTAACATTTTCGTTGGTAAAACAATGTAGCCAAGTCGTGGGGCGACTTGGTTTCCGCTACATAAAGCCGCGAGAGGGCGCCTCCATCGATCGGCGAGGTTGGTTCCTTACTACAAGAATGTTACTCAAATGTGATAAAATTTAAGGTTTATTTGAGTACAAAGGCGAGATGTGGGAACTGGCTCGGAATAAAATGAAATGTAAAATGTTTTAATACAATTTTTACGGGTGGTTTATTATCTTATAACAAAAGGTATGAAACCAGCGTGTATTCAATTTAATTTTATCAAATTATATCAATATATATATTTATCAATTATATAATTATATATATTTATCTGTGATCTACGAAGAACAAAAATACATGTTTGCTTAAGGAGGTCCGAGAATTTAACAAGAAAAATACCTGAACCTTATTTACCTACCCAAAATAATACACGAACAGTCCGAAGTTAATACAAAGGCAACAGTTCAAGCTCTCGACAAAACCTTAATCTGTTAAGAAAGTATTAGCATAAGCGAGATAGCCTGGCCAGGACGGACACAATGCAAGCTAACTGTTGCCACCCCCTTGCTTAAATTATACACCAGGCTATGGTATTGTTCAACGTGGTATATAACCTCTATGTATACCTATGAGTGGTGAGGATACCATATTGTTTTTATAATGTTGGGAAGAAATGCCAAAAAAATATTGTTACCTATATAAACTTTGCGTGGTATTGTTTCTGCTTAAACTAGATTATTCAAAACATATTATAAATTATAGATACCTACACCTACTTACTGTACAGTAAGTAGGTGTTCATATAGAAGACGGATCTCTTGCAGTCTTAAAATTTGATATTAAGACGTGAGTTCCGAGATCGAACGCACTGCATCACCTAAAGAAAGGCGTCCATTAAATTTTTAACAAAGCCTGATAAAAGAAAGAAAGATAGCGTCTCGCTCGAGCTTACAGGCATTTGTAGGAAAAACTTTAACAGAACCCTCGCATACAAATTGAAGAATAAATACTTAAGTGTGACAAATGGAAACCATTACCAACAAGACATTGATGACCAGAGCAGCGGCTTGTTTCTGTCAAACAAAACAACAAATTCCCAGTCGGCTTTTGTTTCAACCGAGAAAAATCTAATAAACGCTTCCTCAGCTCCGAAGAACACCCATTTCTTAAGGAAGATTTATATGTAAATGATATTACAACGTGACGGGAATTTTGTAATTTTTCTCAAGAAACATCAGCGTCACATGAATGTTAAAAACACAAAGAATTTAAGATAGGTTCTGAAGATTTATTACAGCTGAAAGAAAACTTAAAAGGAAGCGGGAAATTAAATTAAATTAGCAAATCTTTGCCACTTCCCCCATTCTAGCTTCAGCTAATTTATATTCAAGCGGGTCTCTCTCACATGGTAAACTACAACCGTTCTTTTTATAATTAAAACTAGCTGACCCGCGCAACTTCGTCTGCGTCACATTTTCCATTAATTCTCCGCTCCTATTTGTCTCAGCGTGATGATATATAGCCTATAGCTTTCCTCGATAAATGGCCTATCTAACGCTGAAAGAATTTTACGAATCGGACCAGTAGTTCCTGAGATTAGCGCGTTCAACCAAACCAACAAACTCTTCTGCTTTATAATATTAAGTATAGATTACTCGTAGTATACTAACTGACCCGCGCAACTTCGTCTGCGTCACATTTTCCATAAATGCTCCGCTACTATTTATCTTAGCGTAATGATATATAACTTGTAGCCTTCCTCGATAAATGGGCTATCTAGCACTGAAAGAATTTTTCAAATCCGACCAGTAGTTCCTGAGATTAGCGCGTTCAAACAAACAAACTCTTCAGCTTTATAATATTACATTTTGTTGCGGAGTTATTTTAAAACTAAGATATCTCTCAAGATATTTATTGAAATTAAATAATGTCAATGGCAATTTTGTTCAAAATTAAATGTTATGATGATTAACGTATTTATTTGGATAAGGATTAATACCAACCATGTTAATAAAAACTTCCTCGCAAAAAATGCATTATTTTAGAACAAATTTGATTTCCATAAAAAGGGTTGTAGTGAGGTAACCTTAAGGGATAGACATATGCTGTCCAGGACTTTTTTTTTGAACTTTCAAAGAGGAATAATTTCGTAATACTTGATTTTTGCGTAATTTAAACCGTTTACGCAGCGCACGCAACGGAAGCTTTTTTCCCGCTAGCAACATTTCTTATTGCTGCTCCGCTCCTATTGGTGATAGCGTGATGTTATATAGCCTATAGCCTTCCTCGTTAAATGGACAATCCAACGCAATTTTTTTTCAATTCGAGCCGGTAGTTCCTGAGATTAGCGCGTTCAACCAAACAAACAAACAAACTCTTCTGCTTTATAATATTAGTATATATTAAAGATAATTTAGAAGCGTGTTATAACGAGTACTAATTACGAAACCTGCTCTGCGTGAGAAAATCTAGATTATTCTGAAATTACTTTCAGTTTAATAGACAGTTTAATATACTTTCTCACGATTTAAACCTAACTATCCTTTGAAAGTGATTGAATTTGACCCTATGCGTAATCACGTTATTAATTTCCACGGTCATAAATTTTTGGTTTAAGTACTAAAATAGGGATGGTTCTTGATAAAAAAAATAAACAATTCTTGTGATTTGATCCTCCAGTTGTCTGAAAATTTTGGAATTTCTTTAACAAATAAAAAAAACAGCAAAGATAGATCGCAACAAAGTATACCTGCAGTAGTAGGCTTGTGGTTATGACGTCACTTCTAGACAAGGATTCCTTGCTACGAAAACAGAGCAATTTTATTTATTTTCACACCATGTTTTTGACCGAAGTCGGAACCAATAAAATTCCTGCAATACATTGCGTTTCGTGAATCCAGTCAGGCGAACAAACCTCAAATAAATAATAGGACTGGCGCAACACAATTAATTGGTCAGACGATTGGTCGAATATATTTTGTTTATCAAATTGATTTTCAGAACTGGTTGACCAACATTCACCATTGAATACCGTATTTGGTATTTCAGCCAAATTTATTAACCCAAAAATAGCACATTAATGAAAATGTTTTAAATTGTTGTGTTTCAGGGTAGGTATGTGCCGATATTGCTATACAATGTAGCTAGAAAACAATCGTTTATATCACTGGGTTATTGCGAAAGCCGTAAGATTATAATAAATCGTGTGAGATCGTATACTTTTTCATCTCAATAAGGAGCGGTTTTTTGAAAACTTATGAATTTTTATGAGACTTATATTACGAATAATTAAAATGCGTTTTTATTATTGTATTTTAAATTCTGTTCACAATATTATATCGAGAGTTTATAATTTGACAAAGATTAATTACAAACTTACTAATTGCTAACAATGATTCGGTGGCAGATACACACAAAAGCATTGGCACTTTTATTCGCAACCTTAGTTATTATCATAATAGCAATCCCCTATACTAAAACCACACACACACATAATGGAGTCACGGCTGAAAACATAAAATAAGCCTAAAGAAACATTTTATTGCGGCCACAACTCCACTTTATGTTATCCGTAAACATTAGGTTCCGCGGATAAGTAGATATGGAGAGTTTATAAGAATATAATATTTTATCTACACTAATATTATAAAGAGGAAAACTTTGTTTGTTTGTTTGTTTGTTTGTTTGATTGTAATGAATAGGCTCAAAAACTACTGGACCGATTTTAAAAATTCTTTCACCATTCGAAAGCTACATTATCCACGAGTAACATAGGCTATATTTTATTTTGGAAAAAAATAGGGTTCCGTAAGATATTTGGGTTTTTCGGACACAAGGTGTAAAAATCAACCAGAAAAGTTACTTATTTTGCGTACGCTGCCTAAACTATAAAAGATAGAACCATAAATTGTTCTAATTAATTGTAGATCTTATAAATATCTACAAAAAAGTCCGCGACACACTATACCTATCTATGTCGAGTAAGGCACAACAATCATTTTTTTATTTAAAAATCTTGATTTTTTTTGGACTACATTTAGACGCGTTTATTTTACTCATGCTATTAATCCTTATCGAAATAAAGTATTTCATCACTAAGTACAGTTTATGTAGATAATATTTGGTCTTTGAATGATTAAAATCGGACGTTTGGTTTTGAAGTTATGGCGAAATTAAAATATTACGATTTCTGCTGCACGGCCCGTTGCGAAGTAGACGTCACCAAGGCGAGGGTGCGCGTGCGGGAAAGGAGTATAGATCTATGAGTAAGGTACCCGCGCGGCTAAGACGCGAGCACTGAGTACTTTTATATATAGGTAGGTAGACGCGAGGTCGGCTCCCTACACCGCCATTTTCCGGCCTCGCCGTCGAAGCCCATCGCGACGACCCAGTAACGATATTACTCCCCGTCTTTTGCAAAACGAGCCAGCCCGCGAAGCTGAGCCAGTAGTTTTAAACTCCCTAAATAATGGAACCATGACCCAGCCTGTCCCTTGCTGTCCTCCCTATAACGATGTCGCTGAGCCGAGGCCGCTCGCTGGGGGCACCCCCTATGGGGTACGCCCCATAGGGGGTGCCCCCAGCGAGCGGAGTTGTAGTTTTTAGTTTTTGTTGCCTTGGCTGGGGGCCTTAAATTCATTTGAGGCCACCACAGGTTAGCCCGGTTCAGCAATCTCCGTCCCTCAGAGGGGGTGAACTGCGAGTCCGTCCGAAAAAAAAAAGCACGCAGCGGTCGTGTGCGAAGTCTAATAATTTTCGTGCGATTTTTTTTAGATTTCGTTCTTAAAACTACACCTACGCAAAAGTTCTTCTCAGAGCTAAACAACAGTTCTTCTCAGAGCCAAACAACAGTTCTTTTCAGGGCTAACCAACAGTTCTTTTCAGGGCTAACCACTACTGGTCCGATTTGAAAAATTCTTTCAGTGTTAGATAGCCCATTTATCGAGGAAGGCTATAGGCTATATGTATATAATTAGGCTAAGTCAAAAAGGAGCGCAGAATTAATGGAAAATGTGACGCAGACGAAGTTGCGCGGGTCAGCTAGTAGGATATAAATAGCTGGCTACCCAAAAGCTATAAATAGGAACGTGTGTAAATTCATAAAGGCATAAATTCATTCATGAAAATTATACCCGTTATTATGGCCGTTTTGCGCAGATTTGACGCATATCTTCCTAATTTTTTTCATATATCATATTTAGTTGTAATTTTGGTATGCGTCATGTTGACCGCAAATAAACTCTTTTTCTTTCTTTCTTCTTCTATCTTTCTATACAAACCTTGGGTTAATAAACCCTCATGCCAGATTTTCGGAACCGTTCTTTCGGCCCTAACTTGATGATCTTCTATACTTCTATACTAATATTATATAGAGGTCACATTTGTTTGTAAGTTTGTAAGTACAATACAAATATGTAGGGGGTAATATCAAGAACCACTGGTCCGATTTGAAAAATTATTTCAGTGTTAGATAGCCCATTTATCGAGGAAAGCTATAGGCTATATAAATCAAGCTAAGACTAAAAGCAGGCAGGCAGGAGCATTAATGGAAAATGTGACGCAGGCGAAGTGGCGTGGGTCAGCTAGTAAGAAATATAAAAATAACAATGTAGTAGTCAACTAAACTTAACGAGATGTTTGGAAAGAAACAGAAGTGCCGTTTGCCCAGCAATGTGACATGACCGGCATTAAATATATGTCAACAAAAAATTCGCAGTCATTGTTTCTTAATCAAAGTTACCGCTTTACAGCAAATGTTTACCGGTAATTACCGAAGTGAAACTCGCATCAAAAGAAGTCAGCATTACCATACAAGGGACAGTTTCGCCTAGTCACTCGGTATAAATAGATCCCTGCTGTACGACGCTACGACGATACTCTGTTTGATTTATGACGCCTGATAGCCTGTTGACTAAAATATTATGAAGGCGGTAGCAAACGATGGGGGAGGTTTGTACGTTAAGTTTATTTTGACCGTGAAACTATTAAATTTGTACTGACAGTTTCGGAAATAGTGGGCCATAGATCACTTGCTGAAATCCGGCTCGAAGGACCAAACATTTTTGGGTCTTTCTCTGTAACGTATGGTCGTAGATGATAAATATAGGTTTGAAACGTGGAAGGACAAACTTAGATAGCCACGACCACGTACATAGTATCCAAATTTTGTCAAACGTACCTAAACACATGGCAAAGGTTGACTGGTAGAAAATGCCTAAGGCATTAAGTCTGCCTCTGTAGTACATATGTGTGAGTAAAGTATTAAATTAATACATAAAGTGACAACGTAATCACATCACAAGACAAAGTAGAACCTAATATAGATTAATACTTTGTCGGTTAATATGTTTTTATACAACCAAATTTTATTAATAGAACGGAACACCGTCCGGTGTTTAACACTTCCTATAAAGCTCTTATAAATAAGTGACGTAATAATATTCTATTCGGTTTTGATTCATCGAGGATGAGTCAACGAGACCCGAAATTTTTACTCGCTCCCGTTACGTGCGCCATGTGTAAGCCATTTCAGTTGCCAAGCTATTTAAAAATCGTACTAAAGCAATCAAAATGTAGCATTTTATTATTTATAAAAGTAAATAACTAGGTACTTAGATTTTATCCACAATTTTCTTTAAATAACTTGGTAGACAGGACTAAAACTTGACAAGTTAAATGCGCTGCCTAAAAATAAGCAGGAGAAAATATTTCAGCCTTATACAGATAAATAAAAACTCGTAAGTATACTTCTTCAAGTAAGTAGGTACTGGACAGCTGAGTCGACTTGACAACTTCAACGCGATGTCCAGAAATAAACAGGAGCGATCACATTTTTACACAAAAATATAAAAATCAGAGGTCTAATATAAAAAAATTGGATTCAAAACGTTTTCGAGAGACTTTACTAAAAACACATATCTGCTAATATTATAAATAGATACCCAACTAACTTCTGCCAGCGGCTTCACCCACGAAAATGTCGGAAATTATCCCAAGGGTTTTAACGTCCCGGGATAAAATATTTGAGGCAAAAATATCATTCAGATCTGTTCAGCCGTTCCACTAACTTTCGCATTGATAATAACCTTAGATAGTAAGATAGGCCCTATATAAATCTTAAAAAAAAAACATATGATTAGTTGTTGTAGAACTTTCTATAGAAAATTCGAATTTAGAAGCATCTAATCAGCATTTAAACTAAACTTTAAATACCACCCTCAAAAATGAGGTGGCAAAGAAGTTGCCAGTTATAATTTTCAAATACTCTGCCTACTAATTACATCATAATTACGCTAATAAACTGAGTAGGTACTTAACTAAAACCTTTTCACCACCGATCGTGCACTCTCAGTTTCCAGCAATCTGTCAAAAGCCAGACTTCAGCTGCGTGTAATGGAAATTTAAACGTAATTGAATGCGTGACCTTTTATCTGCCAGTCAGCTTACATTACCGTGACTCCTAATATGATTTAGACAAATCGCTTTTGAATGGGAACGTCGTGTGTGTTTTGGTAAGCTGGAGCTTAAGTTCGAGCTAAAGTGTTAGGTACGTATATCTGAACGTTGAATGTGATGTCTTAATTGTCTGAATCGAGCGATTTCTGCTGATGTAACGATGACTAACGTGGTTATTTTGATAGTTGTATCTAATGAGAATTTAAACTATTACTGCGTTAAATCAACATAAACATACCGACAGCAAACGCAAAAAGTGGAATTAATTCCTCAGGCCGAAACAAATCCAATTAGAATAGGAATTGCAAACATATTCAATTTATTCAGAGATAAATAAGCCTGTGAGGCCTACATTTGGTTTTATATCTATTTATCCGCGGCATCTCGTAAACGACGAGCCGACGAAATTTGAATAATCACGACGACAGCTGTGCAAGCTGCGACCAAGAATATCGTTTTATGGTAAGCTAAGCTGTGCTGAGATGAACTCAGAATCCTCGAGTGTGGATCGTAATGGCTACGTTCGTGTGACTGAATCCTGCTTTTAATTTGAAGCATAATTTCTGGGGTGACGCTCACACAGTTGGAATTCAAATGGGAGAGAAGGGTTGGATTAAGTAGTAGGAAAACTTGATTCACGGATCACACTACCCAATGTATGGACATTGATAAAATAAGTAGGTATGTAGTTGAATATTTTAGGATTAAGAACATAACTAAGTACACAAAACAAAAGGATATAGCGCAGCCAATAAGAAGCAACATAGGACACAGGGATATGGTCATCCGAACGCGTAAAGACCTATCCATAACTGAAAACCCGAATCCTGTATCACAGAACACATTACCAACGCGAAATCCATTTCAAAAGGAAAGCATATGGCATCTGCTACATAAACGATTCATTTTTAATGCTGTCCAATAAAATGTCCAATATAAGGTAGATATGTCTTGTCGGTGCAGGAGCAGCTGTTGCGATATGTTCCTTCCTTCGTCCGTTCGCCGCGCCGGTGAGCCGCAGGCTTGATGCTCGGGAAGCTATCACTAAATCATGTGATAGAGAAGGCACACTCTATGCAAAACTTCCTGTCTCAGACAGAACCGTATTCGATTACAAACTAGCTTTTTAAAGCATACTACTTGTATCTAATCAGATTATCAAACAACGCATTGTAGTTAGACGAGAAAAACTGATTTTAATTGCAAACCAGTTAGTTTGGTCTACACATTTTGCCACCAAACCGATAAGCATGATAATTTAGAAGACGACATACAGAGATATCGCAATTTGTAGAGCTGGAAACGAGAAACAGGATAAGATCAAAACAAAAATCAAGTTCTAAGTACGCACGCAATATCTAAAGTGGTCCTTCTGCACTTATATTATATGACCATTATGTTCCGGAATAATATTCAACGCTCCCTCGACAACCATAGGACCGCACATTCGAGAACTTTCGGCTATTTGGGTACCGTGTTAAACGAAACAAATGAGATCTATGATGCGGTCACGGTACTGCAACAAACTTAGTTTACGCCACTTCGCCTGAAGTTGGCTTTATTAGCAAAGTTAGAACATTCTCGAGAAATTCTTGTTTTGTTATTTGGTATATTATACTCATATTACGAGTAGTTTGTGCGTTGAACTGCAAAGTTATATTAGATTTATTTTCTCCTTACTTTTTAATCCCAATTAAACCTATAGGTACATTTATTCTTGAGATAAGATCCGGATTTTATACCATTCTTAAAGTGAGTTTTCTTCGACGAAAAGGTAAGAAAGTCCAAGAGCGATGACCAGAAACTTGTAGTTTGTGAACAAGTTTCCTCCCCCAAGTTAACTTCGCCGTGCTGTCGACGTATCGTGTAATGATTGAGATTCATTTGCTGGATTTTCTTTTTTGCTGAATAAGGAAAAGGTGGAAAAAGATTTAGGGCAACGAACGTGTTTTTGCGGAAACTGCTTTCGGTAGGTTCAATAAAGATTTTTTGCCCCACTTCGGATAAATCAAACTGTGTACTGTGATTTTATAATTATCTTTATGATAGCTTGCTATGAAAACCCGTTGATGTGGCAAAATCGTATTAGAATCTCAATGTTTATACTCATAGGTATTTACCGGAACCTTTGCAATGAAGCCCTATAGTATTGTAAGCCGTAAATAACGTCCTTTTCCGTTGACCTGGGACATAAAAACAGACCTTTAGCGGTTCTTTCTTCCCACACAAACCGTAAAAGTCAGTCGAGGGAATCGTTTCCATTCCTTACTAATAAATAGACCATAGATAAGCAATATTGTTCTGCTTGGTCATTTCAACTCAGAATACTTCGTCCGAGAAAGATAAATAGATAGTGGGATATGGAAGAGTCTTCTTGGGACTTCCAGCATAAAGTATTAGGACTTATATTATCTGGTAGCTGTAGATTTACTTGATATTTCCGACAAATTGTTTGAAATACGCAATCTCTAGTCAAAGCTCAGCTGTTGCTCTGAAAGTCCTGAATTTAGTACACCCAAAACTAGACCTTATTTCAATGTATGCAGCTCGCACTAACCCAGCTTTTCCCACACCACACGAGACGTATATCAAAGCGAACATCGTCAAGCTGTCTTCAGAATATTAAACACATTAATAATGTGCCGCCGCCGCCGCCTGGCAGGTTACACTCTCAGGCTAGCAGCGTGGTCTACCACGGTCGTCTGCTAAGCGGGCTGCCTAGCAAGCTCATAATAAAAGCTCATTTTATGCTAATATCGGCGCGGGCGGCGGCAACTATTTGTGCAATTTGAGCAGTCCAAAGTGCGGAAGGCATAAAACTGCTAAATATTCATGCTGCCGTAATGTTGTCGGGTTCAGCAGTTTTTAATGAAGGTGAGTTTGTGGTATGGACAATTAGGGTGGTTGGAAGTTTGCGATTTCTTAATGGCATGGCAAGTGCTGCCTACTTGGAAATGCAGGAACTTTGTAAAATGATATACTGTTAGAATTAGTAGTTTCTCTGCAAACCCGATTATTTTCCAGAAAAGTAAAAGCTATGCAGTCAACTTACTGCATAGCTTCTAAATCTGAGTTCAATAAAAGCCTCGTAGAAATGTATAAAAGCTGCTTCTTCAATAAACTAACATACGTAACTGTACTCATGCCTATCACACATGCGACCAAATACCCAGAATGGCGAATATGCGTAACTAAACGTATCGCGAAAAAATGCAAAGGGAGAACCTGTAGGGTTTCACATAACAAGAGCCGGACCGCAATAAAACACCTGCAATCCCGAGCTTCTTTCTTTTAACGTCTAACCTTCTTACCCCGCCCTCTACGCACCCCCCTCCCCCCTACTTCCTAGCGTGTCGCGTAAACAGGGGAAATTCGAACAAAGAAAGTACAGGAGTAATTTGCAAGCTTCCACGACAATACGAAATTTTGCGCCGTAGTTGTTTCAAAGTTGACTACTTACAACAATTATTCTTGTACACAATGTGAATTAGCTCGTCATGTAAATTAACTTGTTATCCCACCAACTGATTATAAAGCTCGGCTTTCACCTTCCAATTTAGTCGGCGATGCGGTGAAATGGATCGGTGTGAAAAAGCTGGCGCTGCAAATTGCATGTAAGTACTTACATAGCTCTGCATTGTACGTATGCTGAACTGAATTGATTATGCTTGTAGGTACGTATCCACGTGAATATGTCTTGGTCCTGTAATTAGCCCATTTTCATAGCTGCAACAGGAATTTTGGAACTAAAACTGGTCATTTAACACAAATAATAAGGGACTGAAGCCTCTAATGTGTTTTTTTAAGGCTCACTTAATATGCATCAATGAGGGCTTAGAATACCTAGTGCAGCATTTAATAAAAGCAGAAAGTAAAAAAAAATGAAGTGAACATGGCAAAAGTTATACAGCGATCTTGAATAATATTTGACCAAAAAGCCTAACTTTGACGTGATTCCCTCATTTACCCCAAATCCTTAGTGTCTAGACTAGCAGCTGCTACCCTTACCACTAAATATCACCTCTAATTAATCCCAGAATGTAGCTCATATCAAACGGCATCGGCAGTCGTAACGATGTGATTTAAAGCGCACGTATCGACGCGGACTGCCGTGAAATTAGTCGCATGTCACACGTCGCGCTCAAGTGTTTGTCGTGCGGATATTGACAATGCTGTGCTTATTGGCGGATACATGTGTCGGTAATTGAATGGTGCACGCTGTTAGGAAGTAAAGCAGGAAAAATATTGAGGATAGGTAAGTATTGTACTACATAACCGGAAGCCGAGAACATGAAGCTTTTGGAAGAACTATCATAATTTGAAAAGTGTACCAACTCACAGTGTTTAGGTACAGATTGTAGGTACTAAAGTGGATGTTAAATTGCTAACGCAACTCCGGCCTCCGAGATACAGGCGCTGCCGCGGTGATGACCACTTTGTTAAATAAATAATAAAAACAATAATAACTAGAATTTATATTTGTGTCCGAAATAAACTCACCTTGTTATGTCTTGAATCTTGCAACAGTAACGGTTAGTTTGAAGGCAGGTGTTGCTAAACATCGGGAAATCTCCTAAATGCTATAAAATGACAATATTTCTAGTTTTCCACTAAACAATGTTTGATTTAAGGTACTGCATGACCGGAAGAAGAAAAAATTGAGCATTTGGAAGAAGTTGTACTTAAAGATTGATGTCTGAAATAAGCTCACCTGTGTTAGGATATTTAAATAAGATATTCTGGATGATGCAATGCTAAATCTTGCAACAATAGGTAGCTTGAAGGCAGGTAGGTATTGCTAAACATCGGAAAGTCTCCCAGGCAAATATAATGACAGCATTTCCAGTTTCTCACTGAACAAAGCGTGCGGATGTGAAGTTGGTTGCAAATCGTGAAGTGTTTGTCGCACGGATATTGACAATGCTATGTCGATTGGCGGAAACATGTGTCAGTAATTGAACGCGGGACGTCATTTGATATTAGGTACCTACAGCCTTTGACTATGGCTGAAAGAAGAAAGATGAGAAAATAAGTCTTCATGGAATTAAAGTTACGTTGCAGGGCCATAAAAAATCATCTCCTATTACTGCTTAAAACGCAGATTAATTTTCTAGATCAAAGTATTTGAAAGTCTTCCAAAATGTTATAAGACCGGTTTTCAATAGCCTGATGATAAGTCGACGCTATCTTGTTGTATTTGGGTAATGAGAATGGCTGTAGGAGCTATTAGTGTTATTGGAGGATTTAATTCACCGATAGCTGTACTCCGGCGCTGACAAACAAAACAAACGAAGTAGGTATTTTGGCACACAAAAGCTTTATCATTCACATGTACTTTGTATTTCCATTTCTAGAGCAGTGTATTAAAATCTCTGGAATTCTGCAACCTCTTTTTTCTATCCTTTGTCTTCAACAAAAATTCTGTTCCAAACAAAGTCCGTTGCATTTCGAAAACTACCGTCCTTATTTTTCGTCGAGCACTTTTTAAAACTGTTGTACCTTATCTACGAGTAGAACGAAAGCTTACAAACAAAATAGTGCAGTTTATGTTTCCACAGCGAGCCGAAACAAAGGCCTATTGCTGGCTGCCTGTCCATATGTCACTGTGCTGTGACTGGTTAACAAAATGAATAATAAAATCCGTTAGAGCCTGACTGCAATGACAATAAATTACTTACTCTGTCTGTGTGTAGATCAATGAATAAAGAGGTATCTTTTGTTATATTTGAGTTCATTTACACTTTAGAAATTGGAAGTGACAAAGCCGAAAATAGCTTATATTTGGATAACGACCAGTAAAGCAATATGGAAAAAGAATAAACATGTTGCACCCTTGCACCGACTCCAAATACATATGTTGGGTTGCAGAGTAGAAAAAGAATATAGAAATTCAAGTCATCTCTTACAACGAAAAATTCTTCCTAGTGAATAAGCAAAGCAGGAAAACCTTTCGGATTCCGAGCCATATGTTGTCTTAAATAGAAAACTTCACATCAAACATTCTTAAATTCCGCTAAGTCATCAGAATCCCAACGTTACGTACCCAGCTTTACAAGGAAATCCACAACATCTGGTTCTATCAAACCAAAGTTCGACGTAGACAGCCGGATAGGAACTTTGTTCTTGAATAAAACTTCATCAAAGATGTTATAACCGACAATTCCGCAAGTTTTCTGCTGATTGCAGACGTAGAATTCATAGACACGGTATTTCTACAGACCATTTGCATGTAAGTAAACTAATTACCATAAACTGGCAGTTGAAAACACAAGTTTCATGCGGGCGAAGCCGCAAATAGAGACTAGCGAACTGCGGACGGGGCACGGTTCTAGTATTAGTAGACGGTACACCACTAGCAGTAACGAACCGTCACTAACAAGTTTGTAAAAGGCGGAATTATCGTTTAGACTTCTGTTGGGAAAAGCTTTTGTTGGCCACATTTCACCACCCATTGCTTCTTTTACACAACAACTTTTATGAAAGCTGAAAGTAATCTCTCAATGGTCTCATAATATTAGTTTTATACAAGCTTTGATTATGACACAGTTCCAACGAGCCGCGAAGCTGCATGTCCGCGTGAAGTCAGTGACTGGAATATCAGCATGCAGGGATCAGACGGGTGACGGGGGAACTGACAACTGTTTGGTTTGCGTTGTGGTTAAGGCGGTGTTGGCTAGTCAACTCGGAATGACCGAGTATATGGCAGCTACTGTGTAGAGGCGTGAAGTACCTATAACTACCGGCGCCCACACTTTATATGTTATTTGACGCGGTTGAAGTTTAACACTTTTTATGATATCCTGATCCTTTAAATGTTAAAGGAGTAGGTACCTAGTTAATTTGCTGTTCGATTTAGCAATAAAGTAGGTTTAGTTAAGAAGAGGAGCTCGTGACTAAATAATAATAGCCGCACAGGTCGATCTTCGAGGTTAAGCAACGCTTGCCGAGGTTGGTCTGTGGATGGGTGATCATCATATGCCGAGTTTCCTCCGTGCTTCGGAAAGCACGTTAAGCTGTTGGTCCCGGCTGTCATTCGGAGATATTTGGCAGTCGTTACGGATTGTCAGAAGCCAGAAAATCTGACACCAGTCTTGCCAAGGAGTACCGTGTTACCCAGTTAATGGGTTGTGGAGGTCTGTTAGGCAGCCGCTCTACGTAAAATACTGGTATTCGGCTGAATACGGTTTGACTGGAAGCCGACCCCAATGTAGTTGGGAAATGGCTAGGAAGAAGTTAAGTAGTAGGTACTTTTCACCGAGAAATCTAAAGGGTATCGTATTGCCCTCTAAACTAGAAAATTTGTGTTCTCACTGAACAAAATCAACAATAATAACTTCGCCAGTTCTTGGATTAACAGGAAAATAGAACTCAGATACACGGTCTGCAGTTGAATATCAAGAGATTTCCGAGTAAATCTCATCGCACCTTACATACATCGAAATGTAGGCAATTGTACCTATTTTGAAATTTAGGCCGTATTAACAACAATTTGTGCGTTGTCATACTACTAAACAGATATGTTCCCTAGAACGTGCCCTCGCCGTTACAGACATGATTTATAGCTCGTGATTCGTGTTTAAATCAACCCCTGATGAAAGACTTGATGGATCAATATTTTAACAATGTAGGTGAAAAATCAAACGAGTTTTGAACAAGACTTGCCAAAACTTCCCCCACGAAATATTTTAAAGTCCCATACCATCCCCAGGTCAGGCAAAATATGAAAAGATTCATATTTAAACTTTTCTATCGACTATTGTCGCGGCTCTCGCTCAAAACTTCGCAAAATCTTTTCATAAGTTATTGCGAACATTTTTAAGCATCGCCGAACACCAAATCAGTCAAAGGAAAACACTAAAGCCTCATGTTTCGTGAACGAATATTCGAACATTCTCGGGTAGATATAAAGGAAGGAGGTAAGTACCTATCATACACCTATTTATGAGAGTCTGAGGCACTAAAGGCAGGCAGGTGCACAAAGGCATAACTAGCTTTGAACTAAATCTAGCTAGAACGAATACGGAGTATAAACAGGCGATATTTCATACAGTAGGTATTGCTCATTAAAATCGTCCCTTTTCCATATAAAGAAGAGAAACACAGCAAATTGGCAGTTAGTACCTACCGCTCCGAAATAAAATGAAATGACTCCCTAATAAAACCCTTCACGAATGATTGGAACGAAACGACAGAATTATTCAGTTCGAGTGACGGTAAAAAAGTCATTAAAGGGATGGCATGCACGCTTTTTAATTCCGACGGCGGTGGTCTATTTTGGAGCATTGCATCTTTATTACTGTTCCGTACGGAAAGTGGGAATAGAAGTGTTAAAAGTATTGTAGGCGCGGAACCGCGGAGGCGGGAACTGGATGGATTCTGTGGGGAAAGCCGCTGGGCGTCGCTTTGGAGAATGGAGACGGGACAAAGCTTCTAAAATTGTAACGTTAGTTAAAAGCATTTGTTCCCAACGAGTAACACCCTCAAATGTCACACTGTTACTCGATGGGATTTTTTTCTGAAAAAATTCCCAACCGGTCACACTACCAGTCACACTGTTACTCGATGGGAATTTCTTCAGAAAAAAATCCACGATAATATAAGAAAAAAATCGCGACCAATTTCGAGGTAGCGCTCGCCGGCCGCTGCCACGGCACCGCTCGTTTCGCTCGCTCGGCTCGCGCGTAGTTGGTCACAGTTCTAACCTAACCTAACCTAACCTATAATATTTTTGGTAGTAATATTAATCTTTTAGTTGGATAGAATTTGGTGACCGTTGATCCATTTTGGTGACCGTCTAAATTATACCCCTTTAGTGTGACTGGTTGGGAAATTAGTAATAAAAAGTTCCCATCGAGTAACAGTGTGACTGGTTGGGAATTTTTTCTTAAAAACATTCCCATCGAGTAACAGTGTGACATTTGAGGGTGTTACTCGTTGGGAACAAACGGTTAAAAGAACTGTATTGACGCTTTGTGTTTTATTTCCGTGACAAATTGGAAAAGTAAGTAGGTTGGTTGCTTTGTTGACGTTTTTAAATAAGCTGAGATTGTATGATAGGTGCTATACAAAGGATTTTTCTCCGAGTTTTTAGGGCAATGTCACATTTTATGATCTTAAGTCCTAACACTAACCTACATCGTTATTACATTCATGTAGCCGATACTTATATTCCGTTATGTCGGTAATTTGATGCCAAATTTGGCGGTGGCGCCACCTCCTGCCGTTACATTTAATGAAAGTTATATGTATTGTATGAGTTTCTTCACGTTTTCCATCGCATTATGAAGCCACGTAAGTTTTGTGTTGATGCGGACCCTATACCAGCTTATCGATATCGCTAAACATTCTGTGAAACCGTTTCTCTAGGTATCTACTTCTTAGGTATATTTTGAAAGGACACTGCTAATGTATATGATTAAGAATGGGATAAAGGGAATCGATATAAAGTTAAAAATGAATCGAAATCTTAGCAGAATTCGAAACCCAAACACCCAAACCTAGTAGGATCCAAAACACCCAAACCTCAAGTCAATCATCTCATTTTACAACCGTGACTAATTGAACAATAAAAAGCCACAACCTAATCGAAAACAATCCCATTTCGAACTAGCAGCAAGTTGGGCAACTACTTCCCAGTTTCTTAGAACACGTTGCTTGACAGACATTACTCATGCCGGGAGCGCGACCGCACGACATGTGGTCTGTTATCTGACCCCCGGGTGCTCGAGAGAAAGCCCATAGCAACCCGTCTGACGGGTCCCGTTGACACACATTTTATGTTCCGCTTCATTTCTTTGTACTCTACTACGCCGTACCCGTAATATGTTCGACCCGCGAAATCCTGGCCGTCGATTGTATTTACTTGTGCGTAGATGTTCAACGATCGTGGACGGGGTGGACGTTTCCCTTCCATTTTTATTGAGGTGCTTTGAATTTTGAAGTAAGTATTGAAAGAGCATACCTACCTACTACCCTCATATAGGTACCTCGTAAAAAAATATTCGAAGTAAGCCTTGAACAGGTTTAAACATGAATATTATAGTCTACTATCAAAATAAACTGAATACAATGCAAATAGCAGCCATTAATTTGGCTCAGTTCTGTTGCAAAGAGCATAATGTCAATAAATTATTAACCCGTTATTACATTTTGCAATTCTGTGATAATTAAATCCTGTCATGCACGATGTGTAGGTATTGATCGCTTATTTAATTAAGTTACTGTTCATGTACCTATCTACCTGTTCAAATATTTGTTACTTAAGTAATCTGATTGGTAACCTATGAAAAAGAAGTTACTTATGAGGAAACCTTCCTACAAATACGCGAAGAGATTTCTTTCAGCAAGATAAGGTGGAAATTGCGAACAGAAAGGGTCACAATGTACTCAAATTGTATAGTTATATACGCCATTTTCGTAACATTATGCTTCTACGGATTATAGGAAAATACTCCTATACCGACCTACAATCGTATGTCGGTAACCCTCAGAGCAATTTGAATAAATGAGTATCATTGATGCTCCCCAGTGTAGCCGGTGTCAGACTAGTTAAAAATGTATGGAAATGAAATGTAGCGGACACCAATCAAACATCGTTTTAAAACCCACTGACTGAATTGAACATACAAAATGATTTGATTGTATTGCCGACGAAATCCTCTTAAAAGCCCATTATTGACATTCGTAAATTGATATTAATCAGTCTGGAAATCGGATATAGCAATTACAGGCTGAATGGTTATTATACGCATTACATACAGTTTATTTCATTTGATAATGTGGGTAGAACAGTTATATTAAGTTTCAGTAGACGTTTGAAGTTCTTATTCTTAGAATATTATCTAAGTAATCTTATTCGTTATTTTGAAAACACAATTTTATACGAAAGGCACACAAAACTTTTGCAATTAGATACCGTAAGCTGTAGGAGTGTAGGCTCAACCTCAAGACTAAGCAGGATTAATAATTTCTACTTAGTTATTCTTTTAATGACCGCCATTACTCAAACAAGCCCGAAAACTTAAATTATTACACACTCCTAGCGTTTAGCTCGACTTAGATTAAGAGCTCCCGTTTCGTAGATTAAGCGAATCTCATAATTATTGTGTGCGAGACTTAACTAGACATCATTCCGGGCTAGACGTCTGACTCGGCGACCAGTAGGTACCTGGATACCTAGCAGTAAGCAGTCTAAAGGCAAACCGTCTCGGATTTCCTAGTGCACTGCTTTGTTTACGGACTGCAGACGTCAGGGCGTGTTTAATTTGAAGGTAGGTCTAGGCAGCCATTTAGTTTCGACTAGTTTATAGTACCTCCCTATTTCATAACTAGGTACAGTTCGCTAAGCTATAATTTTAGGCTAGACGGAGGAGAGACGGTATGTTAACTGATTGTATACTTTGCCAATTAATCTCCGCGGTTTGGGTCTATGAGTGTCTTTCAAGGCTGATTCAGCGTTGTCTATTGTCTAGTGACTAGTCTGTTAAGGGTAGCAAAAGCAATAAGTAAGTAGGTACCACATAGTTTCCTCTAAAGGGTAGCTCTCAATGGTGAAGCGATACTTCAAGCCTGGGCAGCTTTTAACTCTTATAAAGCACAAGTCCGATCCTGCATGGAGTCTTGCAGCCACCTTTGGAATGGCTCAGCTAAGTATCAGCTTGCCGCGCTTGACTCGGTCATTGGCGACGTAAAACTGGTGGATGCCAGGCTACACAACTTGGCCCATTGCCGCAAGGTTGCCTGCTTGTCGGTCTTCTACAGATTATACTAGATTATACTTCGGAGAGTGTGCCCAAGAACTCCACGACGTCATCCCACCAGCCTCTCTTCTACCATCAGACATCCAGACGCACTGCAACTTACCTACCATCCCTACCTTGTTGCTATTCCACCAACTCGCACTAAGCGCTTCCAAGGGTCTTTCATAATGCGCACAGCAAATCATAATCATAATCATAAATTCATTTATTTGCAAATAAATGAATTTATTTGAACAATTGGCACTTTTACATAAAGCTCTGCCTCCTGAACTAGGTAGTTAACCTGTATCTCAGGAGACAGTTCCCTTCCTTATTACATAAGTAATTCATTTTGTTTACATGCATGTTAAGGTGCTATTAAAAACATAAAAAGTAATAAATAAACATGTCATTTTAACTTAAAAAAAAATACTAACAACATAAAAAGAAAATTGAAAAATGTCAGATACTTATAAACGTAAAATTTAAAAATATGATTGCCCATGTGATGTGGTGTGTTGTGCATGTCGGTGTGTTTCTGTGTGTATTTTTGATGTTGGTGTGTGTGGATGTGTTGATAGTCTAGTGTTTTTTTATTTTTATTATTTGTTTGGGTTACTGTTGACTAGCTTTTCTGTTTGTTCGTAGTCCAAGTTGCTGAGCCAGTTTAGTACACTCTTTGCGAAATTGTGGTTATTCAAATTTTGTGCATTTTTTATACTAAGTTTATTGTATAGACGTGGTGCGGTAGAGTTGTATTGTCGTTTTGCAAAGGTTGATTTCGCTGTGGGTGCTGGACATATGAAGCGTCTCTTGGTAAATGGTAGCAGCTGGGGAATTGTGGTGCGGTGGAATCTGCGGAGTACTCGACTTACATAGAGTTTGCGAACCGATAAGACTCCAGTGCGATTGTATAAATCCGTTGTGGAGTGTCGGTACGGCAGGAACATTAGCACTTTAAGGAGCACACGCTGAGCACGTTCCAGTTCAATAATTACTGTTTTGGACGCGCCGCCCCAGGAGCAAATGCAATAATTAAGTACACATTCACCTAATGCTTTATATATTGATATCAGAAGCTTTATAGGTGCAACATTTCTTAGCTGTTTAAATATATAAATTAATTTTCGTAGTCGGGCACTTAGATTCGTAATATGGTTATTCCAGTTTAAGTTCTCGTCAACTGTTACGCCTAGATATTTTATAACATTTGATCTTGTCAAAATATCACAGGTACATTGGGTATTTCCGCACTGGTTCCGGTTACATGGGAAAGCATGAATTTTTATATTAAACTTCGAGTCTGGTCGAGAGATAGCAGTCTTTGTAAAACATACCTACATATTTTGTCTTGGATGTATTCAACGACAGCAAGTTGTCCTCCAGCCATTTCGTGACGATCGCAAGACCGCTTTCTGATACCGTCCGCACCTGTTCCCATGTTTGACCATGGAACAAGATAACTGTGTCGTCTGCAAACATAATGGTTTCAGCGTTGGGAATGGCAATCTCCGCAAGACTGTTTATGTAGGTCAAAAAGAGAGCCGGGCCAGTCGTACTTCCCTGCGGAATGCCAAACGTGCAGGTCGCAGCGTCACTTAAGTATTTATCTACTCTGACACGCTGTTCCCTACCCGCCAGATAGTCCTGGAACCACTGAAGAACATGTCCCCTTACACCCAAGTTGCATAGCTTTGTTAGAAGTAAAGGGATCGATACAGTATCGAAAGCTGTGGATAGTGCAAAGGAGTGGAACTCTTTGCCTGGGTCTGTGTTTCCAAATGCTTACAACCCAAATCTTTTCAAAGTTGAACAGGCTACTTCTGGGTAAGCTCGCTCTATCGTAGACTTTGTCTCTGTCATCTCTGACCTAGACTAGAGTCAAGAGCAAACCCATTTCAAGTACCTAAGTAATAAAAAAAGCCTCTGCTGTGCTGTCTCTACAATATTAAAGTCCGTAGCACACGTTCAAATTCGTCCCATCAATATAACTAGGTACACGTATATTTATCTATACTAATATTATAAAGCAGAAGAGTTTGTTTGTTTGTTTGTTTGGTTGAACGCGCTAATCTCAGGAACGACTGGTCCGATTTGAAAAATTATTTCAGTGTTAGATAGCCCATTTATCGAGCAAGGTTATAGGCTATATATCATCACGCTAAGACAAATAGGAGCGGAGCAGTAATGGAAAATGTGATGCGGACGAAGTTGCGCGGGTCAGCTAGTTTATTAATAAACATACTTTCAATTCAAGACAATCTCCAAATCCTAAACCTAGGCTAGGTAGGTACCTATCTATTTTCTTACTTGTAAAACAATGTTCGTGCTGAAAACCCTGCATCTGTGTCGACGGGGCGTGAAGGTACCTATCTAGTCTTTCATGATTATGTAAATGTGTCTAACAAACCGATTATTGCCGTGTTATTTTGCTGTCGAGATTTAGGACAATTCATGGAATTGCTCGAATTAGGGTCGTGAAAATAATGTTTCCTACAGCTGTTTTACAAAATTTTCGACATAGGTAGGCGGACAAAATATTAAATTGCGCCTATTCCGTTAATTTTTGGAGTCTACACTAGGTACCTAACAGGCTGGAATTGTCTTAACTATTGATTTCCATTGTCGCAATTAGGCTAGCCCAACTTCGAGTAATAAAATAACATCGTCCATTCAGGCAATCGAGATGTCTTTTGGACCACAAGTGTTACCTAGGTACACGTTAAAGTAGCTAGATAGATAGCTTTTGTAAGTGTCAAATCGTGTCCTAACTTAACACACTGCCCGATTAATTAGTGTAAAGCCAATAGGTACCGTTTATACAGCATTCTCTGCACAGCTGGTCGTGTTTAGTTGTTAAACAAAATGCAGGTGAGGTGTTAATTACGGAGACATTTCCTGTTCTTTTTAGTGTGATAGTAAGTTAATATCCTAGGGCTTCCACCTGGTGATCGAAGTCTTAAGAGAGTATCGCATTTATTTCGCTTAGCGTTAAGGCCGTACCCTGACCAAATAACCTTGAGCATTTTTTCCCTCAATAACAGCGCAAGAGATACACTAGCGAATACGCTCAGAATGTTGAATAAAATCGTTATAAAATCAAATTTTGGTCGTTTGAAAAAAATACTTCTACCAAAATGTTAATAATTAAATTGCCTATCCATTAGTGTAAGTACAAAAATAACTTTAATTTCGGAAGTCGGTGTTTTTGTTACTTTCTTCGTATTTTGACACCGACTTCCGAAATTAAAGTTATTTTTTACTTTGTAGTGTTTTTTTTTGGAAGTCGCTTGTATTTTTTTGTAAAAAGTTTTTTATTTTTCACTTTTTAGTGGTGCCCCACACCTAACAACAGCACTGCAAAATCGCAGAAAAGCAAAATACGCAATTTCGATTATCAAAGAATCATCTAAATAGTCAAATTCCAGGTATTTATTTCGATTTAAAATCCAAAGTTCGTAACCGATTTTGATATGACTTAAATGGGACCAATCTGCAAGTATATCCTTTCAGATAAAACAAGAATTTTTCAAATCGGTTCATAATTGTCGGAGTTATGAGGTAACAAACATAGAAAAAAAAAAAAACATACAACCGAATTGATAACCTCCTCCTTTTTGGGAAGTCGGTTAAAAATCAAAATAATCGTTAGTTTTCGAGAAGATGCATTTTTTCAGTATTTTTTTCTCATTTCTGTGGTTTCGTTGTGAGGAGATTACTTAAACATTATACTTAGTAATAAAAAATAAAATCTACCATTTTGAAGCCAAGATTAAGAAATTTAAGTACTTATTTTTTATTAGTTGGTACCTATTTCTTTTGGATAAAGAGTAGATAGCTCCAAAAATCTGCACAAAAAACGGCTAGCGCTGCGTTTTGCTCGGGAACGCGCCTTAACGCAAAAAAAAACATGTTGGAGACCAAATCGATCTTCAATTTTTGCTTTAAGTCAGTGTATTGCAAATATTGCAATCCAACGCTGCTTCCAAGTTTGACCACAACCTTGTTCTTCCATGCTTTATCCTAGGTACCCACGTTTTGATGAACAATAATTACTGATCTATATGCGCATTGACCTACCTAGGTAAGGTAAGTACTGGATGAAATGAAAAAGTACCCCCCAGTTTTTAAAAACCCCAATAAAGTAGGTATCTATATATTCTAGAAACCAGAACCAGTAGGAGCTCTTGGACTAAGAGCCCGCCCCCCAAAAGTAGGTAATTTATAAACCTGAAAGTTTCTCTGTTTGTCCCTACAGGTATGAACGATCCAAGTTAGGATCATGGTAACTTTGGCTGTTTATTTTAAATTTAAACTTTACTCTCACAATAGTGTTACATGATGCATTCTCTACCAGTCAACCTTTGTTATTTTGGTTTGCATATCTTGGACACTATCTAGAAAGGTTTAGGTAGGTACTTAAACAAGCTTGATGAGTCTTTTTACAGAAACACATATTTAACAAATAAACTACAGCTTAAACACGGTTCAATTGATTTAGTAATTATTGTTGTATTTACATTGGTTTTTAGTTGTATTTAAATTTTTAAACAGAGTCTTTTAATGAAAAGACACATCAAGATTGTTTAACTTTTCTTAAATAGGTACCTAAACATTTTTAGTATAAGTAACGTACCTACTCTTGTACCGTGTAACTCAAACGGCTTCTAATCGTCTTGTCATGCTTCCCACCAGGCTATTGATGGTGTCCTGCTCCTGTTGAATGTTTTCCCACTCAGTCGAGATCACACGTTTACGCTACCTGGTTAGAGCCTCAGAATGTCTATAAAAAAACAACACAAACGCACCATTTCCCCAGCTCCTTGTTCTCCTCCAGACCAGACGGCGTCGCCAGCGTGTCGGCATCGCCCTCCTGCCGCCCCCCCGGATGCTCAGGGATCACGCGCTCGATCGTCGTAACCTCTTCGATGTCTGAGTCGATACCTTGCGCGAAGTCCATGTAAAACGACTCCCGAGAGTCGCTCGAACCCCGTCGCAATTTAAGCGACAAGTCCGGTGAACTGTCATCCATTTTTGAACACTATTCTTCCTTCATACTTCACTTGAATAGTTTTAGAGCCAGTCAGAAGTCAGAATAGTCTTTTCATTTTGTGCGACATTTCGAAAGCGCGGTTAACCCATTTTCGTCCGTTAGACTTGAAATAAAGTTAGGAATTTATCCGTGGGCATTATTGTTATTACTAAGTATAAGTAGGTTGTAAGTAGGTATAGGAAATAATTAATATTTAACCGATCCGTTCAAACTTTCGAAGTAATAAAAAATTACCCCATGTCTTCGACGCTACAAAAAAGGCTCGCACACAAACAATAGCAATTTATCTTGTCGCGCTACAAAAAGGCCGGTTCGATGTAAAAAGAACAATGACCTGTGAACCGTTCCTAGTGTAACCTTCCCTAAAATCGACACCGCTTCCTGTGCCACTAATAACCGACGCACACCGACACACGTCGTTTAACACATCTGTGTTAGTCACTAACTCAACGGTGACTTGATTCGCATTCGGCATCTTTTCATTTACTTAGACAATCGCCGAAACTGCCGAAAGTCTTATCAATCAAATCTCAGCGCTTTGTATGGCGGGTAAGTTATGAATATGTATCTCCGGTAATACATCTTGCCGCTTATTTTGGTCAGTGGTACTGTTAAAACTATCTACAGCGCTCATTCGTTACAAATGGGTAAATAAGTTCTTCAGACCGGATTATAAATATTAATATCAATCATCCTTGGACCCCTCTTAAAGCCTGTTATACGCATTGCTGACCATATTGATGATAACAATAACAATTTAAAAGCTAAGTATAATAGATTCTAACAAGAATCCTGCGCCGCACAGTGGGCCCGTTCTTAGAGCATTTTATGATAACGATAAGGCACGTTTAAAATTAATATTAATACCACATCCGTGAGCGATATCAATCGCCGCCGATCCCTCGGGAAGAACAATAATGCCCAAGAACAAACATATTCATTTACACACGACCGCCAATCGTGCGATACGTATGCTAGACACGCATCGCACGGTGGAGGCGGAGGCGTATTGACACGGAATAATTCAACGGGCAGTCACTCACACCGATACACGATAACGTTGTAGTAGGGTAAGCACGTGCGTGATATAGGAACGCGACGGGCGTCGGCGGCGCCCTCCCGCGGCAGAGGTTGGCGCGCGATTGCCGCTCGCAGCGAGCGCAGCGGCCGCGGGAAGGGCGGGGGATGCACCCTCGCGGCGCGGGATCAATCTGGCGCGGCACGGGCACGGGCACACAGGCATACAGCCACCCGATACTCGGGAAGCGGTGCCATTCACTACATTATCGAAACAGGAACTAGATGGGATTAGCGCCATTCGACATGCGAACTGCGGGGCTCAATGAAAATGAAACAATTATAAGTAACCTATACAAGTTTATAACATACTTTCTATACATATCAAACAAGTGATTATACTTACATAATTCAATTATACACTCAATATCACAATACTTTTTAGTCTTTATTAAACAATTGTTTATATGGTTTTGTAGTATATGAAACATAAGGCTTACAGACTTGAGATACGTGCTATTCGGTTATTCTATATACGTTAGATTTAAGTTGAACGCATGTGATGCCTTGTTTCAAATAAATAATTTGCAAAAAACAATTGTTTTACTGTCATCGTTTTATTGTACACTTGGAAGGAAATAAATTTCATTTTCTTATATTATGTTGTTTGGACTGTTTAAAGTTCCAAATTATCTTAAATACTAGCTTTTGCCCGCGAACATACCGTTTTTCCCTTCTCGTATAGCGTATAGCCTTCCCCATGAAGTGGCCATCCTAAAGGTACAAAAAATTCTCCCAATCCTACTGGTAGTTCCAGAGATTAGCGCGTTCAAACAAACAAACTCTTCAGCTTTAGTACCTATTTTATAATAATGTTTAGTAGCGATGTAATGACTTGACATCAAATTGAATTGCTTCACTTTAAAATAACTTGGAACCCGTTACCAACTCTTCGCAAATATCACATAATTAATAATGTGCCATATAGTACATAATATTATCCTATTAGAATACTAACAATTTTTATTACTTATTTATCATTACCAAAACTCAACGACATATTGGGACCTAACAACTTTATACATGCATTTTTTTTTTCTCTATTTTGGTATGATTTTATCCTGAATCTGTGAATGATAGGAGTTTGACGATCACTATACAGGGAAATTGAAAAAATACCCGAAACCTCTTACAACTCAACACATGATTATAAGCAACTTTTGTTTTGGTAAAACTCCGAAATCTCGAAAAAAATATCAGCTGTTTCATACAAAATGCAGTATTTAGCCAATGAAAATGTATGAAACAGCTGATATTTTTTTCGAGATTTCGGAGTTTTACCAAAACAAAAGTTGCTTATAATCATGTGTACTTTCACTGCCTAAGAGGTTTCGGGTATTTTTTCAATTTCCCTGTATATTAAGACTGGTTTTATAAAACATTAGTCTTCGTCAAATATGCAGCAATCACTCAAATCAACGCGCGTGAATGAAATCAAATGTTTCGGGGACGCCCGACGGTTTTCGGCATGACAAACCAAATTCTGGCACAATACCCAGGCAGGAGTCTTAAACATAAAATTAAAAAATATATAATTATATTCTTTCAATTAAATACTAAAATAATATCCGAATTGTTAGATTCTCGTAAAGCGTAAAAACCTGTAATAAAAATTGCTTTTGAATAAAATATTTTTTATCAATAACTTAAGATTAATAATAAGTGTTTATGACTTGGCACATTTACTCCAGTTATCGGATACATTGAAATCGTATAGGAAACTATTTTTCAAAATAAAAATTTGTGTGATTCAAAACACCTTACAGATAGACCACTCTATCTGTAAGGTGTCTCTTTTCTCATGCACTAAAAAAATGTGGTGACCGGATAGCAACAAGAAAAAAATGATTATTCATCAGGTACAAAAAAAAAAGGGTAAATAATGATACTACGATAATTTGTTGAATGTTTACGCAGATGTTGGATTAAAAGGCAAGTATGGCTTTAAAATATGTATTGAATATATTACGGATATTTGCATAACCAAGATATAGAATGATAAGTACGTTATGTGAAATACGAGATCTTTTTCAAGTTCAGAACATTATTGAAGTATTTTAGGAGTTTTTTAGGTTAATACTTTCATAGATAGGAAAATAGATTAACTTCATAATTATGGAAGCGAATCTGCACGATTTTTAACGCGGCCAGACATTTGGCCACTGCTGAATGATTATAAAAAATAAGTTTCGTACACACAATTGTTTTTTTTTTCTGTAATACTTCTTTCATTCGAATACCTCACTTTCTATCTCTACAAACCGACACGCCAATCCTTCCTGCTTACGTAAAATGTAACTAGCTTCTAATGATCTAGTCACCCAACCTCTTACCTTATTGCAAAGTCGTCATTTTACAAATGCACTACCACCTGATATCAGGGACTGCAAAACTCTTACACTTTTTAAAAAAAGAGTGAAAGAACACTACCTTTCTGTACCGTAATAGTTGCAAGTAAGTATGTATTATTATTTTATTTTATTTCTATTTATTATTTTTTTTATATATATTATTTAGTATATATTAGCGTCATATTTATATAGGCAATATTTATGTATTGTATGTTATATTTATAGTTTTATTGTTTTATTTTTAACTTTTACACACGATGTCTACATCTCTTTTATTTGGTTCTCCTTTCGCAGGTATGCTGGAAGAGATTTCTTAAGAAATAAGCATCACCTTTGTACCTACTTTTCTGTTTCCTTTTTTTTTATATTTACGTGTGTGTACATAAATTGTTAAATAAATAAATAAATAAATCTTTGGGTCTAAAAAGGCCAGTTTAGTAGAATCAGCCAGCACATCAAGCTACCGGTCACTGTCAAATTTGCTCAATCAACCTTGAACCTAATGCTTCAGCGATAAAGATGAAAGTCAAACTTGACAGATTGTTGTTTGATAAAATTATGATCCTAATATAATTCTACTAAAGTGACCATTTTGGACCTGCTGATACTTTTTTTTTATACAAAAATAAATACGATACAATTTAGATAGCATAGGAATAAAGTTCATGTTACATAATATTAATTTAATTTAAAAAAAACAGACGTAAATCAAGGTGGCAAACAAGTTTTGATTATGCAAACAGACTTGACTTGTCTATTTTACATTTTTAACAAACCCAAAGAAAATTCATTATTATTATTTAATTTATTCCCTACATTCTTCTTAACTTAAAAGGCCCGCATAATGTTGTCTACGATAGAATTTACATGTCTAGAGATATCAGAGTTAATCTAAGTCTATAGCGCGGAAAAAGTTATATTCGATTTTTAATGTAAAATAAAAATCATCATCTTAACGCAAGTAAAAAAATGGAATTAAAAAAATAAAATTAACAAATATGTGCTTAAATGGAGAACGCAGATTAAACGAGCGATGTCGTTCGCGAATTAATTTTTTTACCTGTCATGGTCAGACAACGGAAGACAACATAATAGAAGTCCATGTCTTAGAATATGAACATATAAAGTGAAAAGACTGCCTGAATGAATTTTACACGCCTTCACTTTCAGGATGTATGATACAAAAGTAGAATTTAGTTAGATGAAAAGAATGTTTACAAGTTTTGCAGCCATACGAATTTCTCATTAGAAGGCCATGCCCACACTGCTAAAAATGTACCGCCAAGTATCAGACATAATTTAAAATAACCTGACATAAATTGCAAAACATGATATTCGGCCATTGACAATTGCATAACCATTTCAACACTTTTATAACAATCTACTTCAGAATCGTGTGTCATAAATTGCCCGACTCCAACTTATGGTTATGATATTTGATATCTGTTGTATATATATAGGTGTGTATATGTTTATCCGATGCATTTGCCCCACTTGAGACCGCCGCATGCCATCGCTCCGATGAGGTAGACGGCCAGGGCGGCGAAACCTCCCATTATCACGTACATCTTAACATTCTTCCAGAACAGCGAACGCTGCAACGTTCTTGATGTTGTTCGGTATGTTACGGACTGAAATAGGAAAGTTATTTATTGATTATGAATGAGGAAAATGCTAGTTAAAAACAGGAGCGTTTATATCTGACTAGCTTCTACCAACGGCTACGCCCGCGTGTGATCCCAAGGGAATATTATACTCTCGTAATAAAAAGTAGCCTATGTGCTATTCCAGACTATAATCTATCTCTGTTGTCCAAATTTCATCCAGATCCGTTCAGCCGTTCTGGCATGATTGAGTAACAAACATCAATCCAAACTTTTGCGTTTATAATATTATTATTACTAGTTGATGCCCGCGACTTCACCCGCTTGACAAATTATTGTATACTAAAACCTTCCTCGAGAACCACTCTCTCCAATAGTGAAAACAGCATGAAAATTAGTGCAGCAATTTTTGAGTTTATCACGAACAGACAGACTGACAGACGCGGCGGAGGACTTTGTTTTATAATATGTAGTGATGTAGTGATATAATTTAAATGACATACTTTTAATGGGTATTTACATGAGTCATTTTTATGAGGGAAAAACTACAGTAATATAACAACACATCCTAACTTTATTTGTTACGCCATAAATTTTGTTACAGGTCCCTGGAGATAGTTAAAGGCAACTTTTTTGTGCTAATCTACATAATAGCAGTTTAGTTCGTTATATTCATTATTGATTTGACTAACTACTAAAGGTGGACTTTTCCTATTCAATAATTTCTTTAAGTCACTATTACAGTGGGGGAATAATTTTGTTTATCATTTAAATACTTACACCAGTCGCTAAATTGTCGGCCTTGTTCACAAGTAATTCTAATTTCTCCCCGCGCATAGCCATGTTATCTGAAATTAATTAAAAAACATAGTTAATTCACCAAACTAGTTGTATTTCAGCTTGAGGGACAAGTTATTGTACTTTAGTAAATTGCTAGCAAAAACTGGGCAAATATGAGGTGGACTTGCAGATGAAAGGTTCTTTAGCATAAATATTTTCTTGCTTGGAGCTCCAATTATTAATTTGATTTTATGTTTATAATTTGTTGTTAAAAGTCTGTCCTATAACAGTTTAGGAGATACAATAAAGCCTGGCAACAGACATATGGATAGATAAACGGACAGTGGAGACTTAGTAATATCATTGGTTGCCCTTTGGTACAGAACCCTAAAAAGCAGTAGAAGTGGATAAAAGAACAATACTGCCGCCATACGAAAAAAGGATGTATCTACACAAAACAATCGATTTCCGACCTTATGTTATTTTCTTAATATTGGAAGTTGATTACTTCGTTTTGTGTAGATACATTCTTTGACGGCAGGATTATGTACATTTTAGTAGTTAGTATTATTCATTGTGGAAACATGAATCCTTCTTTAGGTAATTACAGTAATTTTGTATAGCCATGACTAGTGAGTGAATCATTATATGGAATTATTGTAAGACCTTGGACGGCGATACAGGCCATAATGTATTAAGTATAAAAAACAAAAAGTAAATGAACTGATAGTTTTGTTTACAAACGAGAATAATTTGCATGGTTGTTAGAAAATGGCTTTATTACATAGGGGAACTGTGACCATGGGCAAAACTTAGTTTCCATTAGATATTACTGAATGATATTTAATAACCTAAACATAAAAATATTTTTTTTGTAAGGTGAATGGAGAAATCTAGATTGAGACTGATAAAAAAGAAAGTAGGTCACATCAACTTCTTTGACTAGCTTTGGCTAATACAAAAATGACTTGCATATAATTACTCTTTAATGCACTCCTGATGATCTAACCAGTGAACTAAATGTTCTTAAGGTTAATGAACCTTTAGGTCACTGGTAAAATAAAATCTATGAGACATCAACCTTAAAGTCCAGTTTACTACCTTCTTTGTATGAGCCATACTTATAATGATAAAAGCATTTACATACAAAGGCTCATAACAAGAAAACAACCTATACCCAAAGTAATACTAATTGGATATTTAGATCTATATAAAAGAATAACTGTTTGATATAAACTTAAAATTTCATTGATAATAATTTATACATCTGAAATTGATAGCTACTTACACATATTGGGTATATGTGTATGCATAAGTATCTAATTTAGATGTATACATGGAGTAATATAATTATATGCTTTGGCTTGCCATGTGAAGTAAACAATGACAAATATGGTAATAACATCCATACATGATTAAATACATCACTTTTACATGTAAATAGCCTCTCGATTATATACACAGTCAATGACACATACATAGGTATGTATATAATGCAGTTTGTACGCAAAACATGATAAGGACTGATAAGTATTATTTATGTGAAACAATCTGCTATCAAATCATGAAGAAAAAATAATTGATTGTTTTGTTTGTACAAATTGGGTCATTAACTAAATATATTAGATCAAAAATAATTAATGAACAGTAGTTAAACAGGATTAAATTTATAAATAAAATGTTTGTACACCACAAGTCTTGCAGCTTTTAAATGTTTTAGGAAAAATAATGAGTTTCATAAGGATTTATTTAAAATATTGTATATTTAATTAACCCAAGCGATAGTACTAATTAAGTTAAAGTATCAGAAGCATACAATATGTTAGTTGGTTGACTGTTGTAAATGTGAATTAACTAATATTTGGAAAGTTTTCCTATGTTTAGGTGTCAACAACTGTTATGGAGCAGCAACCTATTATTATCAACCTTGTCAATATAATTAGTAATGTGGTTGTTTAACTTTTATGATAAATATTGTCTGATGCATGATCAAAAATAATTTATAGAACTTTGAACTATTCCTAGTGTTAGTTTTTGTTATGATATTAGAAAGTAGGCACTATGTAGAGAACTCACCAATATTTTTAACCATAATATTCTTGAGTTCATCCAACTCGCCATGGACTCTCGAAATAGTGTCAAGGTCTTTAGAATCACTGTAATGTTTCATCTCTGTGGCTAGTACTCGGGCAAATTCTCCATTCATAGCATAGGGTATGGCGGTCTGAGCTGTGTCACTGAATGCTGTCGAAAACCTTCTCTTGATCTCATTGAGGAATAAGAATGCTCTCGAACGTTGGAATTTCTGAAGCAAAAGTTTAAGAGTAATAAGTAAATGTATATGTTATGATTAACATATCCAAGGTTGTATGTTAATAAACCAACTAAACTCACATCATCAGTAATGCAGAAATAAACCAATTTGTTTTCCGCAATATAGTGGAACAAATAATTTCCATGGGAATACGTCAACTTATCATCATGGGGCGGTATCTTCGATAGTAGTTGCTCCGTAACTTCGGTGAAATTCCCCGCACATGTCGCATATTTAGCTAAAACCACTGTACCTCGAGCCACAACACTAAATAATATGGGCATTTTGAAGAATTACGACGGTGAATTCGAATAGAAACAAAGGAAAACCCGACACGATACAATAACTTTCACGCACTTATTGATACACTTATCAAATACCACGATAGAAATGCTTGCTTTATAAACGTCGAAAGAATTGGAAAACTTGACAAATCATTAAATTAATGAGAGCAAATAATTACAATTGTAAAATCGAGAAGAGAAAAACAATGCGCGCATCAAACAGGGAACACGTCAAATCTCCATAAATTTTGAGAACCGACACTAGTGAAGTGATGGGCACGTTAGTCGTGAAACGATGTTGAAATCGATTAAATGGTATTACGAATAAAATCAATAGTCTTAAACCGCAGCGAGTCAAGCATTTATATATTTCAGTTTTTCATTGTTTAATTTTTATTTAGGCCGAGGACTTAATATGGTGAGTGAAAACACCGAATGGCTAAATGGACAGTGAAATGAGAGGATTTGTCTGACTGGGCGTAAGTACTTACGGAATCCAGTTATAGAAACAGAGATAAGCATTAAATTTAGAGAGCAAAACTCTGTGCAACCAACTAAATTAAATCAGAAAACAATCACTTTTTGTTTATTTTCGGCTCTACAGTAAAGTATTAATATTTATAAATCTATAATTATAAGTACTATTAGAACAAGGTTGGAAATCACTACATATGCTCCAGTTCTGGTAGACTACTTTGAAGATAATGTAGTGGTGCCTCAAGCCGAGCACAAATGTCTGATAAAAGTAACTTATCGCTATTTGTCTGGTATAGAGGTCATTCGACTAAATTTATTTCATGACGAAAATAAAACGATCGCGTAGTGATGTCAATCACATCACTACGCGATCGTTTTATTTTGGCAGACGTCAGCATAAATTGACAGTGACACTTGACAGTCAGAGTGCTGACAACGACAAAATAGAAAACACTGTCTATGGACGTCGATGTTTTTTTCAAAACTCGATTTTCAATCAAATAAAAATATGGATATACAATAATTATACACAGTACTGATAATATCCACACTTGATATTTGTGACCCATTCACTACATTGGACGCGAAAAAGCTTGCCATACGAACCTAGAAGCCTCGTCATGCAGTGGATCTAGCTGAAAAATATCTGTCTCTGTAGTCTGTACCTATCTGACTCTGTCTTTTAGGTAAAGTCTGGGCCTCAGTCTCTCAAAGCTGGGGATCTGTCAAAGCTATGGCCTAATCTGGGACTTAGGGACTATGGTACCTATACTCAGTACCATTAGTAGTAGGTAGGTAGAAAAGAAGAAATAAGTTCCCCAAACCTGAGATTAATAACAACCATCTTCCACATGCACAAATATTATATTTTATTTGATCCCCCAACTTAGGCAAAGAATAGAAACCCAAACAATATCCCCAAAGTCTAACAACTCATCTGGTTTGCCAGGCATGAAAACCAACAATTCACAACATAAAAAAATATTTTTAACATGTGTAGTACAAGCATAAATAGAATACTTCCAATACACCCTATAAATTATAGTTTTATTTGTAATAATCATACTATAACTACATGACATAACTTATAACTTCATGTTAATTGTTTCTTAGTCAAAATAGTCATCAATGTCAATATCAGGGTCTAAAATTTGGTCAGCGAGAGGTGTCAAATCTAACTGATCAAGGATCAAATTCTCACACATCTCTTCTAAATCTGTTTCTCCAATTAGTATTGCCCCTTGTAACTTTCCATTTTGTAGTACAAGTTTAATATATTCCTTATTAGGTGTCATACGTAATAAAATTTCATAATCTCTTCCTAATCCCTGTGCATTATACTTTCCCAATAAAATAACTTGATAGCCAAACAGTGTAGTACAATGTGTAAAGAGTTCGAAACAGAAGTCTTGTAACACTTCTTCATTTGTAATTTTTCCATGCATGGCTTTAGCTGCCATTCCTGCCATTTGTCTAGCTTGAGTCCAAAGCCTCAACTGGAACCAATGAGGAGCATGATCCCAAGCTGCATGAGCAACATCACCGGCAGCATAAACATTTTTTATTGATGTCTCTTGAAACTCATTTACAGCTAAACCACCTTCTGGCCCCTTCACAGGTTCTCTATCCCATGAGAAATTTACAGCAGGTTCAACACCAGTTGCAGATACAACAAAATCACATTCAACAGTTCTACCATTTGAAAGAACTACTTCAAGGGGAAACTCCTTGTCAGTTGTCTCTTCTACTGAGTTTATTTCTACCTTGTATATAGTCTCAAGTTCCTGTACACCTTTACCATCTTTTATATTTTCCAGTTTTCTGTACCAATCTGGACCTAATGCAGCAGATTTTAAATCTGTATTTAAAGAAACAACTTGGTCTTCCTCTGAAAAAACATGTCTTCTTAAAACAGTCTTTTGGTCTGGCTGTAACTCTTTATTTTTAAATGTGTTCTGGAAAAATTCTGCTGCTCCAGGGTCAATAAAGGTAGCAGAAATGTAGTCATCTCTTATAACCCATATTTTCTGTATTCCAGATGTGGCATGCACTATTTCCGAAGCAATACCACCATTACCAACTATAACCATCTTGCGCCCTGTTCTTAGTTTTTCCTGAAATTCTTTCACTGATTCGGTATCTCTGATTCCAAGTATCCTTTTACTTTTATGGGAATCTCTGATTAACCTTGGTATTCCTCCAGTACAAATACATATAACCTTGTATTTAATTTTATCACCTGCATGAGTATAAGCTATTTGAGTTGTTGTATCTACATGCTTCAGAGAATCAAAAACAATTTTTAAATTTGGATGAATTCTCATCAAAGAGCTTGCTTCAGTTTCATTTACATCAAACTTAATAATAGTTTTAGCAAAAAAACTCACATTGCTAACGTTTTTCACTAACGAAGAAGCTGTGATAATAGCAAGTGTTTCCTCTGGATGTAAGATAGCTAAAGTTTCCACACAAGTAACGCCGGCTATTCCTCCACCCACAACTAGATACGTTGCCTCTATTTCAGACATTATAATATTAAAAATACCACAACACTTTCCTATGGTAAGTAGTGGTGCAATGTATTGCAAATATTGCAATGCACTGACTACATTTTTGATAAAGGTTTACTGCTACTAATTTCTGCCTCTACTATATCACAAAATGCCGGTCTTAGAGTACTAATATAAGACTGGTAATTGCTGGTAATGCCGATGTCTTGATGTTCAATCACAATGATTTTTGACAAGACTATCATGCCACTATAAATAAACCCACAGAGTACTAATATCACAGATGTAAGAATTTTTCCACGGACCTAGTGCTGTGCGCCCAATAATCGACTATCAAGATCAACGAATGCCTATTGCCTATTTCTTTGATCTCCTCCCCCACTTCCCCGTTTGATATCACAATCATGTCAATGTCAATGTGACGTTTGTATGTACTCTTATTTCTTGGTTGTCTCTTTTACACACATTGCACCACAAGGGAAGTGAATCTTGCATCTCGTTCTGAGTTTGAATTGAAATAAAATGTTTTTTGACAGCTAGATAATAGCTAATCCACGGAAGGGGGATTAATGGACGAACAAGCTAGTTTTGCGGAAAAAACTATACACAAATCTCGTTATGAGACTCATTTAAATAAAAAAACATGAATCGTAGACTGAGGCACGCGATCGTTAATATCTAAAGCTGCCTACAGTATTGTGAACCCTTCATTCCCGATTAATCATAGTTGTTTACTATAAATTTAAAAAATAATGTTTATTTAAATTGTGCAAAAATCATGTACAAGTGGATTACCGTTGGTGTAGCACCTTTGTGTTTATCTTTAGTGTGGTATTTTCCATTTTTATGGAGCTTGGTCTATTTATTTTTTCTTAGTTTATTCATAGTGATAGCAGTTTTCGTGTTGACGCTTTGGGGTCATGTATCGTTATCTTCTCCACACCAAACATCCTTGTTTTTATTGGATAAAGTTGAAAAAGATGTTCGACAAATAGAGGAGACCTTAAAGGTACGTCACATTTAATTAACAATTATTTTATGAAGTTTGAGTCATAGTAATGTTTACCCTTGCATTTCTGTGGGTAGGAGGATCAGTCCAATTGGCCTCATGCAACAAAAAAGTCTCATCTGCCTGTTATATTTGGGCGCACCGTGGATAGCCAATTGCAGCTATTAATTGACTATGTGCTCCGAGACTTTGTGGCACGTTGGCTTAAGGAGCTATCCCACAAGCCCGAGCCAGTTATAGACAAGTTCAAGGAGCATGTGTGGGGTGGAGTACAGAACTTGTATGAGAGATTATTACGTGTTGATGCCGAAAAGCTGCTGGCCAGTGACATGGTTACTAAGATCACACAGCATTTTGAACGAATAAGAATTGCCAGGAGTTGTGCGTAAGTAGACCATATGTTCAAGTCATTGGAAACCTATCATAGTTTTCTGCTAGGTTGCTTTTAGTTAAAGCTAAGTTGATAAGTTATTATTAATTAGGTAATACAAAGCTTGACAGTGTAATTGGAACACTATGTAATAATTGACATTAAAAAAATACTGTTCTCTAAATTATTTCATTCATTTATAGAACAGTATTTCAGCTTTTATACTCACTTAAATAGATTTTTTTTTCTTGAATTTACTTCTCCATATTATATTGCAGATTGGAACTAAATCAACCACCAGTATTTGCCCTGGCCCCACACCTGATGTCCTTTGACACAGAACTGCACTACTTGAGGCAGATCAGTGAGCTGATCATCATGTTTCTGATGCCTCGGTGCTATTCACTGGCACCAGCCACTCACCTCATGAGGGAAATACTGGCATGCAAAGGTATGCTACTCCTAAAAACTTACCTCTATCTAGTTCAAAAACTGATCTGGGAGGAATCCTTATTATTTGATTGTGTTGTAATAAGCTCTTAACATCTTATCACTGACATGACATCATCATCTATCTACCAATACAGTTGGAAAAAAGATAGCCAGTTGGGTTGGCTTCCACTCAAGGTCTGCTTCAAATAAAGCAAGATACAGCCAAACCAGTATTTTACATGGAGTAACTGCCTATGATGTGACATGTGAGAAATCATCTAGTACTAACACATGTTGAGGAGATGCATTGCATAGGATGTGAACACAAACACAAACACTCTAAACACAAACACCTGTTGATTGTCACCTGTGTCTAATTAAGGTAATTGACAATAATTCCGCCTTACGTCGTAGGGCGCGAACACAGACGCGACTAACTAAGCGACATATTAGCGTAGCGTCGGAGATTCGGTATGCTTTTTCTGCAATGCCAACACGGCCAATTTTTATTATAATTTTCTTGGTCCAGACCACTCCACAAGAAGGTTTTCTGTACCATAAACTGCAAAAAAAACGCGATTACTGTATGGGAGCCCCCTGTAGATCTTCTTCTTGTTGTGTGGGCAGTAAAGTCTAATGACCCCACACACCCTAGTGTCAGAGTTTTTAAACCTCCTCAAGGGCATCTGACATGGTTTACAACCACCATAATTTTATTATTTGTTGTTATATCGGCAAAATAAATACAAACTCTATGAAAATTAAACTGTCTACGTATTACACTTTGTGAGATACAGCCCGCTGACAGATGGACGGACGGACGGACAGAGGAGGCTTAGTAATAGGGTTCTGTTGGTTACCTTACCTCGCATCGCGTTTGTCTGCCTTTCAACACGCTGTCGCGTATCGTTGATGTGTCGCTAGATCCCTTTAACCTCTACTATTTATATTCCTAGCATATCATATTGCGTGCGAGGCAACAAACACCGGTTCTGACGTGTGACAACTTTACAAAGAGTAGCATTTACTGTAAAATATCTTCTTGATTTCTAGTTTTACAGCCAGCAATAGACTTAGTAACGGAACCCGATTACATAAACCAGAAAATAATCCAGTATTTAGAGGCTCAGAAGGAGGTAGACGCCATGCACGTAAGGACACACGAGTACGCCAAAACATTCGAAGACTACATACGTCTGATCAATAGCTGCAACAATGTCGACACGCTAAAACGGTTGCGGTGAGTGCACACTGATAATGTTCTTTAATACTTTCACTGACCAATTACTTATATGTGTCAAGGACTCTCTAGTGATATGAGCGCTTGATAAAAATAATTGTCATCTTACCTAGTGAAAAAACTGATTCGTAAGTACATAGGAATTTTTCGATGTAGGTACCTATGGATGTTTCCATGATTATAAGTTACGAAACAGTGTGAGCTTTGGCGTATTTGCATGCGATCCGCTGGCAAGTGTAGATGCGATCCGCTGGCAAGTGTAGATGCGATCCGCTGGCAAGTGTAGATCGTACTAAGGTTATGTTTCAATAATATCAGGTACCTAAACAGTTCCATTATCGTAAATAAATAGGCACAGAGCTATGTTACCGTATATCCTCTCTTGTTATCATTACTATTTTTATGCTAAACTTCCTTATTCCAGCATTATCTACATAATCGACCTCATTTAATTTAAATATTTTCGTTTCATATTAACTAATCAGCAACTAGCAGACAAGAGTGCCTTGATTAATAACTAAATATGTCTATAATTTATTCACGTTAACGCATTCTTGCATTATAACAGACTTCCCGTCTATGTAACGCTTTAAACCAGTTTTGGCTTTGGTATTTTTTCTAGAAATGAAACCAGTAATTTTGCCGGCGTTTTGTTACTAGAAGTTAATGCTAATGCCATCGTCGCTTTAAAACCACCCTTCAGATTTACGTAAGAAACTTAATAGCTCCTTCCCTGACATCCTCGCGTACCTCTATAGGCTGTTTGGGTGTCAAAGAGAGCTCACGGAAGTGGGAAACGAAAATCGTCAACACACGCCTGACTATAAATTCAACAAAAACTTCGCAATGATTTTATAGTTCGTTTGTTATTTATGCTCGAGCCTACGATTACCTATGGTTTTATGCCTTTGCCTTTGTTACAAGGACTAGTTCACGCATGTGTCTAACTTAAAGTTCGCTTTGCCTGCGGGCTTTACAACTTTTTTTGATTAGCAATTACCGGCTTTTTGTAAGCACACTTATAAATTTAACCAAAAACAACACTTTTGGTTGGTTATTTTTTCACATTGGGGTCCATTTTTTATTTATATTATGTTAAAACGTATCATGTCATCAGGGAGTAAGAAGAAGGGATAAAGTAAGATTAAAAAAGATCAAAGGAAAGACTAAGTTTGGAAAAGTGCAATCAAAATGCAGAAAATTAAAATGACGTTGGACAGGGCATATGCTGAGAGAAAACAAAGAGAAATGGACCAGAATAATAACGGAATGGTACCCTAGAGAAAGCAGAAGAAGTAGAGGAAGACAGTGAAAGCGATGGGAAGACGGTTTGAAGCAAACAGCTGGGCCAGAATGGTTATGTACAGCAAAGGACAGAAACAAATGGAAATCCTTAGAGGAGGCCTTTGTCGAAAGACAAGCTGTTAAAGGGAGAAATGAGCCGAATGCCGAGATAATGTATTAGTTAAGTTATAGTTATCATTTTCATTTTTCTATTAATATGTAATGTTTAGTTAAGTTAACAGCAATAAAGGCTTATTTTATATATAACGTATCATATCGTATATTCATTTTCTACCTATTACGGTTTATGATACCCAGCCCGTAGACAGACAATTAAAATATACCATAACTAGCTTTCGTCCGCGATTTCCTACGCACATATCCCATTTTTCCCGTTCCGGAAATGGTTCCTACACTCCCCAGGGAACCTAGATATCAAATTTCAGTTTTGTACCACCAGTAATTTCGGTTGTGCGTTGTCTGTCAGTCACTCTCTGAGTAATGGAAGAATTTTATATATCTCCTCAACATTTTCGGTCTATGTACATTCAAATCTTTGAGATAAAATTAAAACGCCGACGAATCATTAATCTCTTTTTAATTCCTTGAACTGGTTTCAAAGTGAGATAGTTTGATCCTAATCTTCGTGTAATATACCGAAAAATGCGGTCACTAGACTTTCTGGTATAAATTACTTCTATTGATCATTGCAGATATGACATAGTCACGCAAATAATGCAAGCAACAACCCTACAAAATGTGAAACGAGCTAAGGGTGTAGACATAGAAGTTATAGAAAAAAGTGGTTCACAAAATATTAGTCGACAACAAGTAGCGGACGCTAAGAAAATAAAGAGGTATATAAATCAGCTGACTATTGCCAAAGCTGAGTGTGAAACTGCCCTTAGGAAGCTTGGATGGGACGGGGCTTTCCCTACAGTGGAGTCTGATAGCAAGGTAAAGGTAATATACTCACCATTCATACTAGTATTTTATACTTTTCTTTTTTTATTAGCCTATAGTGTCCCACTGCTAGGCAATGGTTTGCACTTTTTGTTGTGCTACCTCGAATCAGCCTTATTAGTGCGCATCCGGCGGCCTAATTGTGTAACGTGTTTCGGCGAAGGCACTGCGATTCCTTTGCCCTCACAATTTACTTGACACATTCGGTGCATTACAGAAGTCGGTATTTCAAGCGAATTGTAGGCAAAAGTACGACAGTATATTTTTCGAAATGCTTTACACAATTAGACCGCAGGTCATCTAGTTACCGCTTTCTGGGCGATCAACGACGCCGTCCATCTGATTATCATGCATGCGGTCTACGTGATCGAGACCCGCCCAAGCCTATTTGAGCCTTGAAGGTGTTATATTACTTTCAAATAAATCGCATCGTTTCCGGTATCAATCTGAGTGTACGGAAATTATTTTGGTGACTTACCTCATCCGCACCTTATCGTAGTCTACACAGTAATCAAATTAATTGGATGTCTCATAAAGTCGGCATTCAGATTATGTGTTAAGTGTGATTCACCCTCACACCTGGGACCTATTTAGTACTTATAACACGAACGGGCAACAGGTGACAAGCCGACAATTTTTTAATTTTCCACGATGTCGTACATTATTTGCTTTATTAAAAAGCACGAGTTTCGAATTTGGAATTTTTGGCAAATATTTTGCAGTGTCACTTGTTTGTTAGGGCTCTGGTATAGTCTGGTGGATACGTAGTTAAGATTTAACAAATTCATTGTACAATCACGTGTGATTTTTAACATACTTAACTGATGAAATTGAGATTCATACTATAGGTAAATTTGTGGCTAACCCTTCAAGAAATACAGGCCGAAAAGACACTGCAATCTAACGACATGCAATTATTTAAATCCGCTATCAATTTTATTACAGACTCTACCTCTACACAAAATAATGGAGAGTGTAACAGGACGGCGGTACCTCTCGATGTTCCTGGAGACGATGTGCTCCCAGGGCCTGGTCGGCTTCTGGATGGCCGTCGAAGAGTTGAGGCACAGTCCTCGGAGTAGCTGGCACCAACTCGGCGCGGAAATATTTTATACCTACATTAGGTCCCCTAGCGCTGAAATTAAAGTTGATAAGGTAAAGTAAACATTATGTAATGTTACTATAGTAAACCCCACATCAGTGGTAATACATGCCATACAAAAATAGACTTTAATTCCCTTTATCTAATCTATTATTTAGTAAAATTTTGTTGTAATTTGCTAAGCTTCTACATTGTTATGTCCTTGTGTATAATTTCAGGATACAAGAAAAAGAATGGAAGCATTTTTACTAGGAGATAAAGGCCCAGAAGTATTCTATGAAGTTCAAGATACCGTAGTAGACACTATACAAGAGAAATATTATCATTCATTCCTTCTAAGCGATCAGTATACGGCGTTGATAGCTGAACTTGCTACTGAGGAAGCCAATAAAGGTATTGAATTACACATGCGCATTTTGTTGCTAAAAAGTTATTGTCAAAAAAAAACTATTTTTCCACTAACTTACTCACTTTTCTTCACTACTGCGTTGACGATTCAGTTTCCAAAAATATAAAAAATAATCATGTGTAAAAATAACGAAACTTTTTTGACAAAATACTTGTCATTCTAAAATCAACTTAATAGTTACCAGCTTAAAGTTGATATTCGGAGGAAAAAGCTGGATCTTAGATTTGTTCTTTCTTTCAGACATAACATCAGACAGATCTCCAATAGAAGACCGTCAGTTATCAAACGAATCCGTATCGTCTGCGGAGAGCGTAGCCGGTACTATACACCTTACAGAACATTCTACGTACGCGAGACGGAAACTAGACGAGTTGCAAGAACGACATAATAATAAAATCCAAGTAAGTCACAATCCAAGGGTTGCGGAATTTGTCATGTGTCAGGGGTCACCGCGGCCCTGGAACGTAAATAATATTGAAACTGACTAAACCTGAAAAGTATTTGGAGAAACACGAAAAGGTTTTAATCTGTAAGAGTCTGACACTCCCTTTTGCTCCCAGAGCGGGAGAAGTCATTTGATGATAAAAAAGTAAGTCACAATGAATTTAGATTATTTGAATCAATTTGATGATGAATGGATGATATCTTTACAAAGAAACTCTCTGATGGCAACAATGTCACCTGACCATCTCGCCGACGGATGACCAACATTTCTTTTTCCAGTCCTTGTACGCAATTCGGTCTCCATGCCGAGTAGAAGTTTGATGAGAAAGACTTATACTCCACAGTGGGCAAAGTCGGCCTGTGAATGACAATATTGCTGATAAAGGGTTCTAAAATTCGTTCAAAGAATTAGTAAAATAAACCAGATAGTTTCTAGAATCAATCTTCATAGGCTGCATACATGTGAAGGGTACAGGGGAAAAACAAGGAATGTCACATATAATTAACTAGCTGACCCACACAACTTCGTCTGCGTCACATTTTCCATTAATGCTCGGCTCCTTTCAGTCTTAGCGTGATGATATATAGCCTATAACCTTCCCGGATAAATGGGCTATCTAATACTGAAAGAATTTTTCAAATCGGATCAGTAGTTCCTGAGATTACCCCCTACATACAAACTTACAAACTTACAAACAAATGTTACCTCTTTATAATATTAGTATAGATTTGACTTTTATTTCATAGATAATCTCAGTAGTGTAAACTTGAGATCCTATAAGTAATATCTAAGATTACATACGTAAAAGAAAATCCATACACTTTGAAAAATTTAAATGTAAATTACACAAAAACTGTTTTTTGTGACATCCCCTGTTTTGCCCCTGTACCCTTCATATGTCTTTATTGTGCTCGTTTTTACAGCAAAGATCAGTTTCGATCCCTGTTACGACCAAAGTATAGTTTAAGTCAAGAACAAGGAAGAAACTTCTATCAAGAAAAAAGGTTGTATCAAGAAATCAGTCTGTCGGTATACACACACACCAGGAAAAAACTAACAAAAACATATTAACATTTCTATTGCTTCTTTTGTCTACAGGCATTAGCAGCTCTACGTGCCTCCCTCAAACCAGAATCTCCTGCATTGTCCATGTTAGCAAATGAAGTAGAGAAATTAGCAGGAGAACAGATGCGGCTGGAGGCTCACCTAGCTAGGACCGACACGTGGGCGGAGCACCTGGGCCGGTGGCGGGCCTCCGTGCATAGCGCTGAGGTATGAGGAAACAAATTAGCAGGAGAACAGATACGGCTGGAGGCTCACCTAGCTAGGACCGACACGTGGGCGGAGCACCTGGGCCGGTGGCGGGCCTCCGTGCATAGCGCTGAGGTATGAGGAAACAAATTAGCAGGAGAACAGATGCGGCTGGAGGCTCACCTAGCTAGGACCGACACGTGGGCGGAGCACCTGGGCCGGTGGCGGGCCTCCGTGCATAGCGCTGAGGTATGAGGAAACAAATTAGCAGGAGAACAGATGCGGCTGGAGGCTCACCTAGCTAGGACCGACACGTGGGCGGAGCACCTGGGCCGGTGGCGGGCCTCCGTGCATAGCGCTGAGGTATGAGGAAACAAATTAGCAGGAGAACAGATGCGGCTGGAGGCTCACCTAGCTAGGACCGACACGTGGGCGGAGCACCTGGGCCGGTGGCGGGCCTCCGTGCATAGCGCTGAGGTATGAGGAAACAAATTAGCAGGAGAACAGATGCGGCTGGAGGCTCACCTAGCTAGGACCGACACGTGGGCGGAGCACCTGGGCCGGTGGCGGGCCTCCGTGCATAGCGCTGAGGTATGAGGAAACAAATTAGCAGGAGAACGGATGCGGCTGGAGGCTCACCTAGCTAGGACCGACACGTGGGCGGAGCACCTGGGCCGGTGGCGGGCCTCCGTGCATAGCGCTGAGGTATGAGGAAACAAATTAGCAGGAGAACAGATGCGGCTGGAGGCTCACCTAGCTAGGACCGACACGTGGGCGGAGCACCTGGGCCGGTGGCGGGCCTCCGTGCATAGCGCTGAGGTATGAGGAAACAAATTAGCAGGAGAACAGATGCGGCTGGAGGCTTACCTAGCTAGGACCGACACGTGGGCGGAGCACCTGGGCCGGTGGCGGGCCTCCGTGCATAGCGCTGAGGTATGAGGAAACAAATTAGCAGGAGAACAGATGCGGCTGGAGGCTCACCTAGCTAGGACCGACACGTGGGCGGAGCACCTGGGCCGGTGGCGGGCCTCCGTGCATAGCGCTGAGGTATGAGGAAACAAATTAGCAGGAGAACAGATGCGGCTGGAGGCTCACCTAGCTAGGACCGACACGTGGGCGGAGCACCTGGGCCGGTGGCGGGCCTCCGTGCATAGCGCTGAGGTATGAGGAAACAAATTTATATGAAAATTAATTTGGGATATGAAGCTTTTTGTAAATAGCCTTCATATTTTTGTAAAAACTCGGCCTTAAAACTTAAAAGATTCGGCCGCGTTTCCACTTCTCTCTCTTCTTTTCACATTATACATCGGTAGCTCGCAATGTGATGCAACTTGCATACGAGTTGGTTGCAGGTAGAAACGTGGCCTTAAATTATTGTTAGGTTTTCTTATTACCCTCAATATCTTTACGAAACTTAACTGTAAGACGTTCTGTAAAGTTTTTGTTGCGATGGCTAAGAAATATTAAGTAGGTACGTCTTAAAATTAAGTTGCATTAGAAATATATGCGAATTATCTCTTGCACACTATTTTATTTTAATATGTAAAGCTAGAGATGTTTATTAATCAATAGTACTTGTAGATAATTTTATTATTATAAACTAAAATAAACATCAACTTTCTGGTTCTAGCTAGCACAAAAGGTAAGGATAGTAGACAAATTGAACAGTAAACTTTATCTCAAGTACTATATGACTTGTTTTCTAATACCAGGTGATAGATGAATCAAAGCCGCCTCAGTTTGTGATAGTTGTTCATATGGCAGAGCAGGAATCTGTTAACGAAGATGATAGACCGGAACAAATAACCACAGGATGGGTGCTGCTTAGGACTTTGAATGAATTTCAGGTTGGTTCATAGCCTTTCACATAAATATTTTTTATGGGGCTGTCGTGACGCCCACAGAATAACTCGATAGCAGCCGTCTGGCAGTAACTTACAATAAATTTAAGACACAAAACCCCGGGTCTTAGGATCCTGCCTTTTCAAAGAAGTTTTCTAAGTGAATTCTAAATAATTTCTGTCACTAAACATTTCATCTAAAATGTGTTTTTTTTTAAGGAACTACATCGAAAACTACGGCCTATGTGTGCAGAATTGAAGAATTTAGAGCTACCAACGAATTCGTTCAAGTTTCTATTTGGAAAGAACGACAAAAACTCATTAGAAAAAGCTAAAATATTAATACAGAAATACTTAGAAGTAAGTTTATTTTAAGAAGCTCCCAAGGTTCAAGTTTATTTAAACAACAATCGGATGATGGTTTCTCTTTTTGTCCAAATGTAGCTACCTCACTCTAACATCCTCAAAATGTTGCTTCAAAAAGCCTAACTAAACCTATGTTTGATACAATAAAAAAAAAACTATGTTTGAAACAAGAATAAGTTTTTGTTTAAAAAAACTTTTATCATTGAATAACTTTTTACAGTAAAGAATACAGTCGAATCGATTTATTTTCAGTTTGTTTTAGAAGATGACAGACTAAATCAAAGCGAGGCTTTATACACATTCCTAAATCCCAGTTCAGAGTATTTGAAGCAGGGTGACCTACCAAAGAAAAACAAATTCTCCTTTTCAACGTTATTTAAGAGGTAAGTTATAATGTTTCTTTCTAACTTCCAGTAAAAAGACCATTTTTTATGATGTCCAAAGATTACATTGCCAGAAGATACCAAGCTATTCTAAGAACTACTCAAATAATCCTGCCTTTGCCTGCTATTGCGCATTTTATGTCAAAGAGGCAGCCTGAAACGTAACGCCTAAAATATAATGCGCCGCAACATGACATGTATGATGTATCGCACAGTGTTACAAATTCGCATAGATATAATTACATTGAATAAATTCGGGCGACTCATTTTTCTTACATTTCATGTTACATTGACCAATCAATATCACATTATTCTTAATCTTTATTCTTGTTCCGACCTTCTAAACAGCACGAGTAGTGAAGCAACGAACAGATCATCGCAGGAAAAGGAACAGTTCACGCATTTATCAGCAGATGAAGATGAAATATCATTGTACCTTGATGGCAACGGATCTGATAACGCCAGCAAGACTATGACCAGCTCTTTACGTGGTAAGTTAATCATTAACTGGCTGAACTAAAACCAGTAGTTCCTGTGATTAGCGCGTTCATCCAAACAATCAAATAAGCTCTTCAGCTTTATAATATTAGTATACAAAGATAAATCCTACCACATGATTAACAAACCCTCTTCGTCCCTTTGAACATTTAAGTTCTGTGCTAGAGACAGTTTACTCATCAGCATCGACGTTGTGAGAAACTGCACCAATTAGTTACTGGTTTTCTAATAATGCCAGACTACACTAATTAGTACTATGGCATTTGTTGTACCGGTTGCGATACCTTAAATCCTATGGCCGCGCACACTCGCTGTGTTGTGCGCAGAAGTAAAGCTTTGAGCAAGAAAACAATTCCACTTTTTAGTACGCGTAATTCCAGGCCATAATCGTTTCGACAATACCGATCAATTGACAGTAGAATTTCTTGAAATTGGCAGAAATTGCATGTGTGCAATAATATATCTTTAATAAAAAAAACATATCAGGCGCGGGCTCCATACCAGAAGAAAGAGACAGCATAGCGGAACCTCTGTACGCGTTACTGAGCGAAGTGTTTGACATGCGCGGCGTGTTTCGCTGGCTGCGGAAGACCCTCGTCACCTTCGTGCAGATCACCTATGGCAGGACTATTAATAGGTATGAAGGTCATAATTTCAGCCGAAAGCCATCCACTGCTGGACATAGTCCTCCCCCAAGAATCGCCGCATCGACCTGTCCTGTGTGTCTCCAATCCAGTTGATTCCTGCGGCCCCCGTAGTCCATTAATTTAATTCTAAGAAAATTAAATTAAATTAATGGACCTTGAGGTTGATCGTTGCGAAAGTGATTGTGTCGATATCTTTATACATTTTCGGGCCAAACTTAACCAGAGATCGCAAAAGATACGAGAGATTTGAAAGGAGAAAAGGGGGGCCGTTGCCCAACGGTGGGGCACAAAACAAAAAATAGGATGTGTGGATGGAATACGCGTACCTTTATTCGGTCTTTTGCAGCAGATATAATATACTAGCTGACCCGCGCAACTTCGTCTACGTCACATTTTCCTTGAATGGTCCGTTCAGCCTTCCTCGATAAATGGGCTATCTAACATTGAAAGAATTTTTCAAATCGGTCCAGTAGTTCCTGAGATTCGCGCGTTCAACCAAACAAACAAACTCTTCTGCTTTATAATATTAGTATAGATTTTAGTATAGATAAACCCGGCATTCTGTGATTTTCTCTAAAATTATTTTGCTGATTTTTTTAAAGGTTCCAAAAAACGGATCCCTAATAGGATCACTCAGGTGTCTGTATGTCCGTCCGTCTGTCAAAGTCAGTTATCTCCGGATCTACTGGACCGATTTTGTTGAAATTTGGTATACATATGGACATTTGTGACCCTAACACGGACGCTTTACGTAAATAAATAGGTATTATAGGGGTCACTTGTGGGGGCCCGCGAGCCCGACTCGCACTTCGCCAGTTTTTTAAAGTTCGAAGCCATATCGCTGTCACAGTCACCCCTTCGGACTTAACCGTTGTGTAGTTGTAAAGTATTTAATAAATACATTTGGAAAGTCTTTCTATAATGATATTAATTTGCAGGCAAATCAAAGAGACGGTGACGTGGATATTCTCGGAACAAATGCTGCACTATTACATCAGCGTGGTTCTCAAGTCGTGGTGGCCGGGCGGAACGTTGTCTGAGAACACTTCCAATAGAAACTTTCAAGATAAAGGTAAGATTTGTTAAATGATGAGTTGCGATAAAACTCAGTGGGTTGGCTAAACATCACTGAAAAATGTCTGAAGAAAAAAATCATAGTAATTTTTAAGTAACTTCCCACCTGCGGACATTATAATAATTTGCTGTACATGACGTATAGTAAATTAGCAGCGTTAGGCTTACTTTAGACTAAGATGTACAGACGTTTCTTTTGTTATGATGATACAATGCGAACTTGTGATGGTGTAAGGGTAAGACCCAAAGACTATTAAACCACTTGACTGCGCATACAGTGCCCCGACGCACGAAAACTATTAGTGTTTTTGCTCATAATTAGGATGCGCCACTAGTGACCATTTTAGTTGTGACCAAGTGTTAGACCTGTTGGGCACGCTAAGTTTTTACAAATCGATTAAATTTTTATGACGATACAATTTATAACGCACTAGCTGACCCGTGCCCACTTCGTTGGGCGGTAAACATTTTAACTTCTGATGAAATGATGAGTGTGGTTCGGTAAGTACTGAGTGCTATGATTTATTTCCTGACTGCCAACAGGAGGGTTTTGTTTTTATTGCATATGTATGTAGCTAGGCTAGCGAGCCGCTGCGAGCGCTCAGCGCTAGATTCCCTATCCCTTGTTGCAGAGACATGCTGCTTTAAATCACTGAGACGCTGTGCACGTTCAGCGCTAGATTCCCGAGCACGGACCTGCGATGTTCTCCAGCTTTGGTTAGCAAGCCGCTGTGAACGCTCGGAGCTAGATTTCCCAGCGCGTGCTTGCGAAATATTTTCTCTATTCCTCGAGAGGCGCAGATGATTATCAAGAGCAGACTCTGCCGTACGGCGTACTCGAGCTGCTCTTCTCATGTCTGGGATGTCTGACGGGAAAGTTGAGATTTCCTTTTAGGCATGATAAACAATCGCTGAAACTGTCCGATATCCCAAAAACAGAAATATCACAGCAAGCTTCGAACTCGAAGAATGAGAACGAAGTAATATTGTAATTGTGTATTGAGAAACCGAGCAACCAAAACAATAGACCAACAACATTCAACCAACTACGTACAACTCACGTACCTAACGACAAAAGTTAAATAATAACTGGAGAGGGTCATTAATCCGCGGAAAATCTTAACACCACGATTCAGAAAAATTACGTAATTGCACAAAGCATGTTCTAATGCGGTTCGTGAATGGACGGCGCGGGCGGCGTTTTGCGATTTAGTAATTTTATATTATCTTCGAAACTATTCAACCAATTGACATACTGTTTTGGGCAAATCGTATCTCTATGTTCTTTATCTATGTTATGTTCTTGTGATCATTATAACATTTTTTTCGATAAGGTTTAATATTTTGTTGTTTAAAAAATCGTTCAAAGATAAGTACATTGAAAAATACTTTTTTTTAACACATAAAAGCTACTATATCTGCTAAAACATAAAAGATAGAAATATGGTGCCGCGGACTTTTTTGTAGAACTATTCAAAGCGGACCAGGTTGCCATACATTGTTATTAGTTATATACAACTGTTAAGGCAGCGCACGCAAATAACTCTGTTGTAAGAGCTATTTTTTTCCGCCTGGATAGACAAAAATTGAGATAGTTCGGCTAATATGCATGATATCTTTATAATTTATAGCCTATAGCATTCCTCAATAAATGGGCTATCTAACACTGAAAGAATTTTTCAAATCGGACCAGTAGTTCCTGAGATTACCCCCTACATACAAACTTACAAACAATTTTACCTCTTTATAATATTAGTATTTTTTTTATTTATTTTTTTTATGCAAAACGGGGAAACTCTTGGCCCAAATCTCACCTGATAGAAAGTGATGATTAGGCCGAAGATGGAAGCGAGTTTCACCCGGAATCCTCTTACACAGAGGAACTGGCTATCATACCTCTAACTGCCGGAACACAACAATGCTGTTAACATTGTTGTTATGGCGACAGACTTAGACATGATGGTGGTAGCTTGCCAAGCGGACTTAGAAAAAGTCCTACCACCAACCAAACCGAGCAAAAAATTTGCCCCCGCTGGGAATCGAACCCGGGACCTCTGGGTCTGAATCAGGTGGTTTAACCACTAGACCACGGAGGCGGTTAGTGTCACCTGTTTAGCACCACCCGGGGACCACGTGTAGGGATTCGCTAAAGGGTATTCTCCTACGGACGCGGGTGACTCGGCCCCCTAAAAGATAGTATAGATAAATAATAGTATAGATAAAAATGCCTTCATACCCAGTGAATTTGTGTGGAAAACATTCCAAGACCTCTTGTTACAAAAAGGATGGCATAACTTTTCATCGGAGAGTAAAGACTACGCAAAATATTTTTGATGTAATCAGATAATGAGCCACCGCAGGTGACTATATAAAATGGTGGTTAGGTGAACGAGCACACTGTGAGAAGTGCCCGTTGATGTCTTTTGGAAAAGTCTCTTTTTTTTCTTTAGGAAATACTTACTTATATTTTTATCCCTTTCTTCCCCTTTGTATTTTTATCGTAAAAATCTGTGCTGTTACGTTTAATGATTGAAGTCGATTTATCGATGATCATAAAATTACACTTATTACAATTTTTAATCAATTAACATACTTACATTAAACACTTAACTACTTATACACGACTTTAAAAATAGGAGGAGGGTCTCAGTTTTTTCATCTGTGTGTTTGACATACATGTTCTCATTTTAGATTTTCGAAGATTTCAGAATTAAAATAAAAGTGGAAAGATAAGGTTAATAGGGAATCTTTGTTTAAACAAGATATAGCGCTGTTTGTTTGGATTGAGTATTTTTATAATGTTAAAATCCATTTTATCGATATCGACTATTTTCCTTTAATCAAGTAGTGCCACCACTAACCATAGGCTACCTATGCAACTTGACCTTGCAGCCTTGTCCTTGACGGACCAATTGCAGCCGCGCGTTGTTCCTCGTCCCCCGGCCCGCTGTAGTGAGCCGCGTACTTAGAAGAAATCGGCCTATACGCTCTCTAGTGGTTATATACTCTATGGTAAGACCCCATTCAAGCTTTACGGTGCCACACAGGTGGTGCGGCACTGCACCGCAATTCTGTTTACCGTGGTGCGCCATGTTAATGACTGCGACTGCGTATGTTTTATTCCATAGTGCAGGTCTTTCTTGCACTTTTTTTTTTGTTTTTTATGCAAAACGGGGAAACTCTTGGCCCAAATCCCACCTGATGGAAAGTGATGATTAGGCCGAAGATGCACTAAAGATATAAAAAATCAATATTATTCGTACTCATGATCAGAAAGAAAAAAGTGAAACAATCGAACCATACAGCTATTTACGTTCGATACACACAATATTGCGGTGGCGGCACGTTGTCACTCCGTTACCGCACCTCTCCTATCCTCGTCTCTTTTTTACTATTGGTAGGCATACGTTTGACCTCTATCTCACCTGATGGTAAGCGATGATGCAGTCGAAGATGGAGCACGTTTGCTTAGAACTAATCTATTCACTCTAGTCTTGACTTAAACACTCCAAGGTTGAAGCTATCAGGAAACGCAGACTCTGGCAGGGAATTCCACTCCTTAGCTGCAAGTACTATGAATGTGAACCAGAATTGTTTTGTGAGATATCGACCATGTACCAGTGGCGCATCGCGTTCGTCTTATGGTCCGATGATGGAACGGGCTTGGCGGAATTAAATTATGCAATTCCGTCCCACACTCCCCAAAATGCAACCGATAGAAAACCGACAGGCCACAAAGTCGGCGATAATGCCCAAGACTTAGGAGCTTCGACTCGACAAGCCTATCATTGTCGATGAGTATCATCGACAATGACTTGGCTCGTTTCTCAATGGCATCAAGCTCGTATTTGACAGATCCGTCCCAAAGATGAGAGCAGTACTCCATACACAATCGTACTTGCGCTCGATTGAGTTTATGCAGCTGTTCCGGCGCGAGGTACCGTCTCACCTTTGCTAGGATCCCCAACTTTTTGGCAGCCACTTGAGTCTTTGCCTATATAAAAGGGCCAAAAAATGAGAGTAGATGATAACGCAATACCAAGAAGCTCAAGTCGATCGGTTATCGGCACGGCCACACCTCAGAAAGATGGGTTGGCTTGTTTAGCGAAAAATAGACACACTTGGATAGCTAGCAGCATTGAACTTGACCAGATTGGGATCGTCCCATTCAGAGACAGCCTGTAAGGACAAGTTCAAGCGCTAAACCATAGCCTCCTGGAGAGACCGGATCTGCGACCCACCAGCTCGTGCGTCTGACACGTACTTCTCAGCAACAGTGCTGTCATCTGCATACCCAGAGGTACAGGGCAGATCATTAATATGAAGCAGGAACAATGTTGCCCAAAGCACCGACCCCTGAGGAACCGCGTGAATTCCAGCAATCCGGACAAGCAGCCATCTATGATCACTCGAATAGACCGATCCCTCAAGAAATCTGCGATCCAATAATACAATCCAGCAGGCAGGCAAAAGAAATGAAGCTTCCTAATAAGGCTATCGTGTCAGACCCTGTCGAAGGCCTTCGGAATGTTAAGGAAGACCGCAAGTGCCTCCCCGAGCTTCTCAAAAGCACGTGCCATTCACATCTCGATATGAAAGGCATAAGCTAGAAGATCCCCCGATTTCGGCGGAAGCCGTATAGTCGGTCACTAAGAATATCGTTCGCTTCTAGGTATGCTAGGGTCAACGCATCGTGTGGCTTCGCTCTAAAGTGACCATTCGATTCTGTTTATAGTGATAGAATTGATTCATAAGGAAGTCTTGTATTGAAATTATTTCTTTTCCAGAGCATACGCGCACATTAGCGCTACAGCAGCTGAGCGAGAGCGTGCTGGACGCGCTGTCGTCGCTGGTGGGCGCGCAGGCGGCGGCGCGTGGCGCACACAAACTGTTCCACACGCTGCAGAACACCACGCACAACAAGCAGCTCTTCTATGTGAGTATATAATGTAGCGCTACAGCCTAACCTAATCTTGTCACTCACACCCAACCTTCTTTTGTGAGGTGGTTGCATCAGTTACGGATCAGAACGCGTCATGCATAGCCTTCATTGCCATAACTTTCACACATACATTCAGTGCCACGACGTGAAATTCTGCGATGTGGCCATTTGGAACAAGCCAAAACGCTTCGTGAGCTGTTTTTTCGCTCAATAAGCGATTTCGGTCTATTAAGTGTTACTAAGGTATACTTCATATCTTGTTACCCTAAGGTTGACTGGTAGAGAATGCTTTGTTGCATTAAGTCCGCCCATGTACCACTATTGTGCATAAAGTCTAAATAAATAAATAAATAAATAACATATATACTATGCTTTACTTCGAAACTTTAGGTTTACCGCTTATTATGGAATGTGCATGAAAAAAGTATTTATGATCTTAACAGTTTATCTAAAAGTATTCGAAAATATAATACTAACTGTGAAATTAGAATCTAAATTGCTCGAAAAACGAACGAGATACAATTATTTTATACAAATATATCTGTCATTGAAAACATTACAACATTAACATTATACACAACACAACAACATTAACATTATACAGCTGCCATTGAAAACAGCGTTTTCGCGAGAGGGACAGATATATTTGTTTAAAATAATTACAAATATTCTCGTTCTTGTTTGTTTTTCGAGCAATTTTGATTCTATTTTGACTTTTAGTATTATATTTATACATATTTTTAGATAAACTGTGTATGTAGATAATATCTTCTGCTTAGCCTTTTCCCAACTATACCGCGTGTATCTGACATCGATGCACAAACGGTTTCCATTGGTCCAGGGCATGATTCTGGACACCCCAGTGTTGGAATTTTTCGTCGGTTCTTTTCTCATTTTTTCATTTTTTTTCAAGAGTACTACAAATAGGTATAGCTCAGCTGAGCTGATATCTATTTGTGGTTTTATTCAGATTGCTCTTTTTAGTTAAAGTAGTTAATTAATTATTTTTTTTATTAAAAATCTCATTGGGTTAGGTCAGAATAACGATTATGAGCAGTCTAAAGTAAAAAAACCGTTGAAAAAAATGAGAAAAAAGCCGACGAAAAATTCTAAGTCTAGGGTGTCCAGAATCATGCCCCGGCCCCATGGAAATCGTTTGTGCGTCGATGTCAGATACACGCGGTATTGGGGTCGGCTTCCAGTCAAACCGGATTCAGCTGAATACCAGTATTTTACGTGAAACGGCTACGGCCTACCAAACCTCCACAACACATTAACTTGGTAACACGGTACTCTTTGGCAAGACTGGAGTCAGATTTTCTGGCTTCTGACTATCCGTAACGACTGCCAGAGATCTTCAAATAACAGCCGGGACCGCACGGAGTATGTAGATTATATAAATATTTTATTTTTATTTTTCATGCATATTCCCTATTGTGCAGTTTTAATTTTAGAGACTGATTCATTTAAAACACAAGTGATACCAGTGCGTAGGAAATTACAGGAAGTTTCGTAGACGTGTGCAACGACGCAACTCGAATTTGAGTAAGATTAATCATTGGAAATGTCAGAACGCGAAACAACAAAGGCATATTTTTAGCAAGACAGGTATCCGTCAAATGTGACCGACTTAAGCCGGAACGATTGGCAACTTTACAGGCAAATAGTTCGTAGTTGATTGGTCTAGAAGTCTAAAATACTAACTTTAACCGTATTCCTAGATACAAAATATGTGGAACAATATATTTTAAGAGTTACTTTTCAGTAATAAACTGAATTTTTCGCCGACATTTATTTTAGCGCATAAGTACTTCATACATTAAACGATTGAAATCTGACATATCGAACTTACTTGACATACTTTTATACAAAACGAAACTTAGTCTAAGAACTGATCCAAAATTATATACAGTACTCTAAATTCACAAAACAGAATTCACGTTAATTGACCCTTCTTACTTCAATACAAAAAACGGTAAATAATGATAAAACAAGTGCTTCTTAATCTTGCTACAAAAGTGCATCATTCTGAGTACTAAATGCTATGTGAGAGGCAAATATGCTCGACGGAAAAGGGCCCGTTCCCTCGAGCCATAAAATCTCTTTACTACTCTAATCTACTTTGTCCTTGGTACCCATATAAGATCGTAAGAGCGAGTATATCCCGATTCCCGTGACAACAACGCATGATACCGGTCCTAACGCGTACACAGACATAGCTATGACCAATATGATCATGCCTACGATAACTATGTACAGTCTCGGGCTCATCACCGGTGAACTTTCCGTTATGGGACTCGGCGACGATATTCTTGCCTGATTCGGAAACATAACTAATTTGTTTTCAGATGTTGGACTTATTTTTTCGGGACTTGGCCTGACGTCTGTAACATTCTGTGACGTTTGGTCTCCGATATTTATTTCCTCCGAAGTTGTGCTTGTTTCCGCCATTTTATTAGCTGATGCTATTTCTGGAGTTTGCCTTCCGACCGATACTCTCTCTGCAGTAGGACTCATGACCGAAACTGCCTCTGTTGTGGGCCTCGCAACCGATAATTCTTCTGGAGAAGGGTTCACCCTTGATACTGATATAAGCCCAGGGGTGGCACGCACGTGCGATATTGTCTGGAAATATAAATGATCAGGTTTATCACAAGGGGAGACTTGGCCTTATTTTTTTATTTCAGAATTTCCCTTCATTCATAACATGAAATCTGGTTTTTAGTGATGAGTCTAGCGCATCATTATTATTATTGCTTAGACTGATTTTTATTTACTAAGATATTCAGACTCATTAATATAAATAAATTAAAAATAAACACAAACTTACACTGTATGAGATCACGTCTGGATTGTTGATATATAGTATCTTCTCTCCAAGTAAACTTTCTGGAAAACAAAAATAATTTTATCCCTGGATTTACACATAAAATTAATAGAAAAGGAAACTCAGTATATCAGCGCTCTTACCACTGCATCCAACACCTATACTATTCAGTTCGTCTAGCTCTCCCTTTCTTATGACAATAGTGCTGTAGTCTTCACTGTATCGATACATCTCGGCAGCTAGTGTTGTCGTGAAGTCGTCTGTCTGCTTGCTCGTTATGAACCTTCGTTGAATCTCGTTGAGGAAGAGAAATGCTCTGGATCGCTGGCATAGCTGAAGATTTAATGGATTCACAATCAATCTACATGTTTTAGTCTGTCGTTGAAATTGTTGAATAATGAGACGGTGTCACATTAAACTTTGACTGCATTGTAATGTTGTAGTCGGGTATTGTAAAGACCACAATACTTTGCAACTATTTTAATTATAAATAGCAGCCGCTCGCGGCTCCGCTTGCTTATACTGCATCCTTTTAAATGAGGCAATGATAGCATATGAATAAACTATGTTACTGTAAAGTTTCATCAAAATCCGATCTAACATCTATCCTGCCACTCTCACAAACTTTCTCAGTAGGAAAAAAATAGCAAATAGGATAGGTTGGATGAACGAAGGCAATTGCGTTAAGTTAGCTTCTTGTTTACGAAACCGTTACATATGTTTTAAGAGGTTTTAAGGTTATAGAAACTTAAAAACTAGCTAGTTAATTTAAATTTGTAGACCTAGCCAATTTTTCTTATCACTATTTCTTATTATACTATATTATACTTTTTATTATATATTTTGTCAGTATTTCTTTCGCATCTAGCAGTATAAGATTTCAACCCTTAAACTTCGATCGCATGTAATACGCATACTCAGTTAGCAACAAAAGTAGATATCCGATACAACATTATAAACACGACTCTTACAAGTTTCGCTCCGCTGGGCCTAGAATCGACAGCTGCCTTTTAGATCAACATTGCCGTGCCACACCGCGAATGACAGGTGACAAGATAATTACAGATACTTGGCACGTGCTACCGGACACTCCCGTCCCTAGAAATTAATTTTCTACTAATTATTTTATACTTTCTTTTATCTTTTGCTTGTCAGCATAACTGATGGACGAAGACTTTTAAGTCGTTCTAAACTCAAGCGCATTGAGATTACACTAGCTTTATATGTTGGAAATAATCCCAAGGGAACAAACTACTGGGATAAAAACATAGACTTCAACGTAAGGTTCAGCGTCAGACAGTTACTATTTGTCTGGCATTTTGCTGAACAGGGCGATCATGATTATACTCAGAAAAAGGGATAGTGTTATGCGTCTTTTATAACTCTTGTCTCCCTCCCACAGCTTATACATAATCGTTTTAAGACGTCATAGTAGGCCAGCAGGACCTATTTCGTGAAGCCGCGGGGCACCCAAGTTTTAAAATTAAGTTTTTTTAGTACCTACATACATTGTATGTATCTCTGTGTGCCAAATAAACTAGTTTTCTTTCATTCTATAAATCCATCACTGTGCAAATTTCATCCAGATCCGTTCAGTCGTTCCGGCGTAATTGAGCAACACGCATTCATTCATCCATCCAAACGTTCGCGTTTATAAAATGAAAAAAATAATGAGCCTGTTATGTCCCACTGCTTGGCAAAGGCCTCCCTCTCCCTTTTTATCCAACTTCTTCAGAAAGGAGGACGTTCTATGTACATCCATAAAAAAAAACATACAAACAGCCATGTATGTATGTTTTTTTATGTACGTTCACCTATTTCTCCGCCAATTGTGAACCGGTTTTAAAATTTCTTTTTGTATTCGACAGCCTATACTCCTGAGGTGGTCCCATTGTCACCAAGTCAGAATCTGATGATGGGATCCCATGAAAATCGAGGGGAACCCACAAATTTTATAGGCACATACAGTATTCTACATAAACTTTCTAACGCTATTCAGATATTTGTGCCTGATAGTCATCATCTCATGTTGCTGAGCTGATGATGGAAGGTATAAGTTAGGATCTGATGATAGGATCCCATGAAAAATGTTTGTTAAGCGATATTTTCGTCAATTGTCAACCGATTTTGATGATTATTTTTTTGTTTGGAAGAGTATTTCCCCGGACTGGTCCCATTTCGATTTGGTGAAGATCTGATGAAGAACTTCGGTGGTAGGCAACGGAACTCTTCAATTAATGATAGCAAATGGTTCGGTATTCCTGAAATCGCATGTCTGTTTGTTTACACCAGTTCATAACATAACATCACGCCGGTACGCTGTGAATGAGTACGTAGGTACCACTAAAAAGTGAAAAATAATAAACTTTAATTTGGCAGTCGGTCTCAAAAACGAAAAAATAAATAAAAACACCGACTGCCGAAATTAAAGTTTATGTTATACTTTGAAGTGTTTCGCTTTTAGAAGCCGGTTTTTTTTTTTTTTTTTGTAAAATGTTTTTCACACATAATAATGTGTCTGTCCTGTCATCCTGTGCCATTGCGGGCTAGTCCTACCGGTAGGAGTCAAGTTAATCTGTGAACCTTCGTCTCGGTCAGCCGGGATGTCGCCTAGCATTGAATGGGCCCCAATCTATGGTTCTTTTAGCCAATTCTTAGATACTAAATCAAGTGTTTATCAAGACGCGCAAGAGTAGCAACAGCATAGATTCTGGGATTTTGTAGTGTTCAGAAGCATAATTATGTTTTTTTTTCTTTCCTTTATGTGAATACGGTAAACACATTCTGTTGTTTTACGGCCAGTAAGAAGCGAAACACTATATCTACGTACGCTTTGCAATCAAAATAGCATAAAGCTTATTTTAAAATCCTTATTTCAACCTAGCGAATATTTTAGGAAGGCCGTAAATCAATGCAATGAAGTCGAAAAAAGTATGTAACATGTTTCGATTGAAGTGTCTTAAAAGCACCAACTCTGCAAATATTTAACTGCAGAAATAGATAAATCGTCCTTCGAATTTAATAAATGTGAACGTCTGTATGTTCGGATTTTAGATGATTTTATGATTGTTAATCCCCTCAACAGTCGTACAGATTCAGATCAAATTCGAAACACAGTTAGACTTTTATCCCTGGAAAAGTAAGTCTAAAAATATCTGGCAGGAACTTAGGTAATATTGTAAAGTACCAACCCTAGCTTTAATCCGCCCTGCTTACCATTTTAAAGGACAAATTTCGGTCATGCGACGAGGCAATGAAAAAAGCTAACATATAAGATAAATTACTGAAATTATATTTAAAATCACTCTTTCTGAAATAGAAACAGTCGTGAGTGGTTTTATGATATTTTGAGTGGGTGTTTGGTGATAAACAAAATTAATTATGTCTTAATGGTTATGAAAGAATTTTAAAATCTAATCTATCTCACACTTCATAAAGTTCGTTGACATTCATTAATCTTTTGGCGATTGGCGATTTAGAACATATTAATGTCATCGGATTTTATGATTAGCTAATATTATGTCATTTTAATAACATAGTAGGTATTAGGTATCTATGTTAGGTATTTGAAAATTATACTCTGGGCCTTAGGAATTTGTATTAAATATATTAATTAAATTATGTATTTAATATGTTTACTAAACGAGACACTATAGAATTGATTGTTATCATCTAAATGCGTTATATGTCGCAAAGCGTTCATTTCAATTCAGTGTTGAGGGCAAAATAAGAGACTTTTTTACGAATCTGCAGGCTGGAACTTTCCGGTATTTTTACATATGGAATGCAAGTACTTACTTTGTCTGTTATACAGAAATACAAATTATCATCTTCAGCGATGTAGTGTAGGAGATATATTCCGTGTGAGTATGTCATCTTGTTGTTGCACGGTGGTAACTTAGACAAGACCTGCTCTGCAATCTCCGTAAAGTTGCCATCGCACGACGCAAAGTTAGACACTATGTTCCTTTCTGAAGCTACAGCACTGAATACTATAGGCATTTTGACGAGGTCGAATACTGGTATAAAATGTAACTTTCTCACTTCACTTATTATTTTAGACACTTGATGCTAAACTTTATTTAATAAATGCTATGCATAATTAATGCTTACTAATCTTATGACGCTACTCAGTGTTCATATTTTTTTTTTAATTATTCACTAATTAAAGCGCCGATATAGTTTTGAAAAACAAAAGAAGCCTTAACCTCTACGTTCCACAACAAGCTCGCAAACCGCAACTGATAATACTGGCATTCAGTCTCCCCTCAGTCCAACGTGTTACGCCTCCGTCCCGTATCATACAAATACCGCGCGATCTAAAATTATTGGCGTGTCATTTTGTAGCTAAAAGCGCGTCTTCTCCGCTAAAAATGTCGCCGCTTGTACGTGATATATGTGAATTGGCGCGACAACTGTGCGGAAGACGTGGCCGCCGCGTGTCCCCCGTCACACAAAACTTTATGTTAAATGCGATCTTTCGCCAAATTATGGCTGAAAGAATTGTTTATTCGTTCGTGAAAATAAGAATGCTTTGCATTATTCACGTTTAGTGTAAGTACGTTTTTATGAAGAAAAAGGAAATTTGTTAATTGTAATTATACACGGTGCCATTTTAGTCATCTTACAACAACAGCCCACTTCATCTATCCAATGACTACTATACATTCATTAAAAATATATACATATTTATGATCATTTGAATTAATTAAAATATTATGTACTAGCTGACCCGCGCAACTTCATCTGCGTCACATTTTCCATTAATTCTGCGCTCCTTTTTGACTTAGCTTAAAGATATAGCCTATAGCCTTCCTCGATAAATAGGCTATCTAACACTGAAAGTTCCTGAGATTAGCGTGCTCAACCAAACAATCTCTTCTGCTTTATAATATTATAACTCAGAGGTTCTCAGATTTTGTTGTGCAAGGCGTTGCGAACGTTCGACACTCGACTCTCGTGCGCGTACCTGACAGTTTCTCTGATTTTGTTCAGCAAGGCGTTGTGAACGTTCAGGTGAAGATTCTCCCATACGGCGTATTCTTGCTGCCCGTGTTTGAGAACTATGTTTAGTAAGTTGAGACCTGGCTCTCTTAGGCATTTTAAAATGTTTAAGAAAATGTTAATAGCATGTAATATTCTAGCTCTGAAAAGAACTGTTGGTTAGCCCTGAAAAGAACTGTTGGTTAGCCCTGGAAAGAACTGTTGGTTAGCCCTGAAAAGAACTGTTGTTTGGCTCTGAGAAGAACTGTTGTTTAGCTTTGAGAAGAACTTTTGTGTAGGTGTAGTTTTAAGAACGAAATCTAAAGAAAATCGCACAAAAATGATTAGACTTCGCGCACGACCGCTGCGTAGGAAGCCGACGTACTTATACTTATCTATGGAGCCGACCTCGCGGCTGAGCCGCGCGGGTACCTTACTCATACTCATAGATCTAAACTCCCCTCCCGCACGCGCACCCCCGCCTTGGTGAGGTCCACTTCGCAACGGGCCGTGCAGCAGAAATCGTAATATTTTAATTTCGTCATAACTTCAAAACCAAACGTCCGATTTTAATCATTCAAAGACCAAATATTATCTATGTAAACTGTACTTAGTGATGAAATACTTTATTTTGATAAAGATTAATAGCATGAGTAAAATAAACGCGTTTAAATGTATTCCAAAAAAATCAAGACTTTTAAATAAAAAAAATGGTTGTTGTGCCTCACTCGACATAGATAGGTATAGTGTGTCGCGGACTTTTTTGTAGATATTTATAAGATCTACAATTAATTAGAACAATGTATGGTTCTATCTTTTATAGTTTAGGCAGCGTACACAAAATAAGTAACTTTTCTGGTTGATTTTTACACCTTGTGTCCGAAAAACCCAAATATCTTACGGAACCCTATTTTTTTCCAAAATGAAATATAGCCTATGTTACTCGTGGATAATGTAGCTTTCGAATGGTGAAAGAATTTTTAAAATCGGTCCAGTAGTTTTTGAGCCTATTCATTACAATCAAACAAACAAACAAACAAAGTTTTCCTCTTTATAATATTAGTGTAGATTATCATGACGCTTAACGTAGTTTCAAACATACAGTAGCGATCGCAGCCCGAGCCTTGTGTTCCAAGGAAGGCACGAATGAAACCGGTGATTCATAATTCTAATGCATTTAATTGTACCTATTATCTTAATTAATTATTTTAAGAAAATAATCGCACTTAGAGGTAGTTTATGTCGGGAACATTAACTGAGCCGCCTTTGTAAGACGACATAAATTGCACCATCTATACAGATACCTAATCGATCTGCAAGAGGCCTATCAAATTCTCGGAGTATATAAATCTAATGCTTCATAGAAAGAGCACACTACTAACCTGCTAAGTCTATATCTACCTTAGCAGTTAGCACACTAGATTAAGGGCCAGTTTCACCGGTTACTGATAAAGTGTCGGTTAGCCTATTAGGAACTTATCTGGCGGATGAACTAAAACTTTTGGTTTCACAGGTGTCGGATAGCGATATCTGGCAGATTTATTAAGTATTTGAGTATTATAAAGTATTATAGTATTATAAGTGTCGGTTAGTTATCCATCACATAACTAACCGACACTTTATCCGTAACCGGTGAAACTGGCCCTTAGACTTGTTAAGTAATTAGTTAACTCGCTAATCCAGAAATGCTTGTAATTTTCAGGAGCTGTTCGAATTGGTACTTCTAGAAGTGTTCCCTGAGCTCAAACGATACCAATAAATTTCTAGGTAAGACAAGCCATGACAATAGATATAATCAAAGTATATAATAATCTTACAGGGATCTTATCCAAAGGACACTTACTCAGGAAAATATACGAAAAAATATACTCTCTAAGAGACATTCCTTTACGTTTAAATCGATCTTTACCATATTGGATACTTCAAGATGACTGCACATATCTCTTTAAACGTATATATCACCTTTTAAAATCTCGAAAGCCATTTTTTGACTTTATTGATCTGACAATTTTGCTCTCTACATTATATGTATTTTTTATGTAACAACATTACTTGAATTATTATTTAAGAAACACGGCCAAACTGATGCAAAGAACATGTTACTCTATAATTAAACTTTTTGGAGAATCTTACACTAAATTTTCTCTTTATACCAAATTTGCAATGAATACTGTTGTAAAGTTAAAAATAAATGGATTTTGACTTTTTCTAATAAATATAATAATGCCACTAGGTCTGTGGTCACAGAGGTAGATCAATATCTGACGTATTATAATAATAACCATAAGTTTAGCAGATAGTAATAATATATTGATCTCATGTTTATGTTCATATACCTCGTTTAACATAAAGATAACTTAGCGATATTTTCCTCCTTAGTTTTCGTATTAATCATCTAACATACGGAAACAACGTCTGATTTCTTTGTTACTTTATCTAACACTGATCTTTTTTCTTTCCATCGTCTATTCATTAATAGCTTAAATATTTCCAGTGATCTACAGATTAAAATATTCCATTTTTACACGCCTAAAATACGCTATGATTAAAATGTGTGAAGTTATAGTATAGTTTAACTTTTAGTAAGAAAGCTTATTGCTATTCATATAAATTATATAAAAAGTTTATATTTTCGTGAATGTTACGTTGTTTATTAGTGTTGTGCCAAAGAATGCACGTTTGACGCGTTATTATAAGTTCATGCATCGAACTATAAATATCTACTTAAATAAACTTTTGTCGATGTTCCAAATCTATTAACTCAATAAAACTTGTATGTACCTGAATCTTAAAAACTCTGGTTCTATTTAGTTGTGCCTAACGACTTCGAAATAAAATCAATCTTTTTTGAAGAATCTTCGTACATCTTTGACTTAGGCAGAATTATTTTACTAGTACTTAATAGCAAAATTCACCCATAATTATCCCAAAGTTAGACTTCTTTTGACATCCGTAACAGTTCCTGAGACTGTGCATTCCAATTCGCGTAGAACTGTGGTAGCTCTATCATAGTTGTTTTTTTTATATACTAAATGGCTCCAACACACTATCACAATACTAAACTGTTAGTTTTTGGCGAAAAAGTTGCAGTTCTGAAGGGATTATAAAATAGTCCTTCTCCCATCCCACTGTTTGATGAAAACCAGTATAATATGATCAGACGGACCTTATACGCTCAGCAATAATCGTGCATCTGCTCCTTCTACGAGCAGATAAATGCTACCTTAAAATGCATCCAATGCCTCCCCCCCTCTTCTAGTCCTACTTTTATTTCACATTATATGTCAATTTCATAGTATTTTGAAATGTTTGTGTAGATAGTATTTGTATTGGAGTAGATATTGTACAGTTAATATTGGTTTTAGTGCTTGCATTCTACTGTGAAACGCGTTGCACCAAGCATTTGTTACTTACGCACTTTAATATACGTTCTACTTACGTTTTCATAATTAAAAGGAGCGGGTCTAACGTTATTGCAGAACTACTTAAACTACATTATGTAAGATCGAATAAAAGATATGCAAAAAATAATGCAAATATACTGGTAAAAATATCGCGTATAATTTTACACGTTTGCTTTTTTATTATGTTTTATTCTTAATAGCTTAAGAAATTGTGACCATAAAAGTATTTAAAAATTATGAGATTATATCAAATGACAAAAATATTTATAACAATTATGATTTATTCATTAGTGAGAGGAGTAGATGTTATTAATTTGTAAATAGACTTCATCATAAAATTAATGTATCGAATACGTTACCAAAAAATATGTTAGGACGTAAAAAACAAGAGATTTAATAGGTAAGAATTACGATGGCATTTAAATCTTGATTATTTTCATAAACAGCTTCTATAGGTTGCCCACAAATAAAACAACTAAACTGACATTTTCTAATATTTTTTCGGGAAATTGTAGACCTACTTCATGTAAGGTAATAATGTAAAACTGTATATTTTTAATACCTTTTTATGTGGAGAATTTTATTTTTCTGAAGTCACCTTCTAAAAACGTTCTCATAATATTGCTAATATCATAATGTTGCTAGCTTGTCACCTTTTGTGACGTACCGATTACCTGTGGTGACTGGTGACGTCAGAGAAAGAACTTTCTCATGTAAACTGTGAACCTATTGTCTATATGTATTAAGTGTTATATTTCCTGTTGTTGACTAAGTGTAACGACGAGTATGTATGTAACTGTACGGTTAATATGAAATAAACTAGTACATATATTTTATATTCGGTATTTTTATTTATTAATTTATCAAACGGATGTACTGTCACATAAAATGTTATTTTATTGTATACGTTCAGCGTCACACAAGGATATGTTTAATATTTGACAAGTTTAGTTAAATAAAACACGAATATTATTGGGATACTTTCTATTATTTAATTCAGTACAATAATAAATTTGACAACAGTTTTAACACCTCTATAAAAGGAGGCTTCAAAGGTGTAAAAGCTGTTTTATTAATTAACTATCAATTTAATTACAATCATTCCCGAACCAATCATGTCTGTTAAAATACTGGAATTTTAAATTTTGGCACATATAGCACTTTTTTATAAATTTTACAATACACGATAAAACTTTATCTTCTTGAGTACAAATCACTTCTGGGTTATCTTGGTGTCTTGTTATTCGTATTATATTACAGTGACATTAAATAAAAGTAAACGACAGGATATCGTAACGTAAAATAATCTATAATAATTATATAATATGAATACATTAACCATCGCTGATTACCCACACTACAACTTTCAAAGCATCCGGTATCACAGCACTCACTATATTAGTTTCCCATCCCTTACAAGCTATGTAACAAAACAATGTACATAAAATATATCTTAAAACTATTATGAACAGGTATGAAGAATCTGAAATAATTCTTTCAAGCCTCTTTAATTCGTTCAAGAATTGGAATGGATATTTATCGTCTCCATCTAGACATAATTGGAAATTTAAAAAATTATTAAAAAAAAAAAACCAAACGACGAAAAAGAGGATTGTAAGAGTCACAAAGAGGGTTTATTGTATGTAGTACACATTGTAGGTGGCGGTGATCTAGTAACTTGGGTCAGGCCGGATTGTTTCCAACATTACTTTTATAAGAAATATTAAACATACTATATTTTATTATTGTTTGATTAGTCTTGGACATTAATAACAACACATACAGACGTATACCTAATAAATAATATAAATACTTTATATAAGATCAAATTAAAAATACATGCATGCTTTTTACCTAAATGCATTCGACTGTAGTTATAAGTATTACACAGAAAAAGGAACTTTCGTTATAAATATCTTAGTATCAATGACCACAAAAACTACGTATTTGAACCGCGCGCCATAAAAATGTTTTGCATAGTCCGTTTTGGTGTTTTTCAAGTAAATTAATTGATCAAAGAATTATAGTACCGTTTTAAATTTTGTTATACCGGATCTGTGTCCGCTGACGTCCGTCCTAATTCTACCTTAGATTAAAACACCCTGTGAAACTTTTATACTTTTTCCAGTTAGTAGGTATTTCTTCTTGCTGTCAGTTATGTAACGGAATAAAATATAAGTAATACTAATCCATGTAAATAGAGTGCCTTTCAAGATTCGTTAGTATCGATGTTAAATTATCTGAGAGTAAATTAAAAACATTTAATCAATAATTAATTCTAATTAGGTACTAAATGAGTTTCTCTGATATGAGACGAACATGTAGGATCGAGCCCGCCCGTCAGCGGGCCTTCATTCAACATAAAATCAGCTTCATGTTATATAACGTACAAAGTATAAATAAACTATTACATATTTACAATATAAATTCTGTCGGTCAACACAATTGGTAATTAAACCTAACTATTTACACTGATATTTTATTGTCACCATTTTAAACCTGGTGAATTTACTCTAAAATCGGATGTATTCGAAAGTGATAAAAACTGGATTTATAAATATTGTTTGAGTATTCTTCCTTGATAACCTATGAATGTGCTTTGTTAAATACTACGTATTTATTTTACAAACTGGTAACTATACTGCATACAACTTAAATGAGGCCGGGATTCTAGTTTACAGCAATCAGTCCCTCGCTATAAAGAAACTTCCGGTCGTGCCCTATTATTTATATAATCGTATAATATATTAACGGGCCTTAAAAACATGATTAGTGGACAATACTTTGTTATTAGGATATCTTTTATAAGCAACACGGACATGCACATGATCCCAAACCTCGGTACATGTAATCTTACGATGTAACTAGATATAATAACTTTTTCTATGGTATAAAAGTCACTATCGATCTTCCCCGTGAGCCGCAGGAAACGAGCGACAGTTGACTTGTACAAAAATAATAAATATTAATGGATTTATTATCTTTCCTCTTGCACTTCGATATCATGCTGAGATTAGATCCTCCCCGCGTGTTCAGCGCTCCTTCGCTGCAGGAGACGTGTCGAGGGCGGGTGCGAGCCGGCAGCATGCTATCGCAGTTCTCTCACTTTACACTCACCCTTGGGGTGGCGTCCGGCGATACATTACCTAGGGAGTTTCCCCTTTATTACAAATAGATACATCTATATACACTTGACAAGAAATCGTCATGACTTGCTATGCATCTAAACATTTGCCTATCCATATCAACTATAACAATAATCATATTTTATATAAATATTGTAGTTATTCATAACTTCCTATTTTAGAACATTCAAGAGTTATGAGTGATTTGACGGATTAATAAATCGAATGTCCTCAATGAAGTTATCATGGGATATTAGACTTTACACATGTACCATCTAGTACCTATGATCTAATCTAGATATTATAGATAAGTATTATAATCATAATCATTAAAACATATTTTTAATGGTACCTCCGATGAAGTAGTTGTCCTACTTAGTGATCTTATAATACCTAGTTGAGATTCATTCATAACAAGCTGTAAATTGACAAATATAATGAATGAATAATGAATGAAAAATCAAAATATTGTTTTTTTTATTTCTCCCATAGAGTTCAATTGTTTGTCGGCATAATGTTCCTAGCCTAATGGTATCGTATATTACTAATGATGAAGTCTTAGTTTTGTGTTATAAGCTTGTGTATTGCATTGCAAATCCACATATTATTATGCTTTGTTCATACTTCAGTATTTGGGGCTTTTTGCATGTTTTGTTGATAATAGCTACTAGTATGTTATTTTGGTAGCGCATAAAGCAACAAGTCGCGATACAATCAATTTGTTATCAGGTGGACACGGTTCTAGCACTCTAATGCCGGCAGCCACAGTATATACAGCGTAGGATTGTTCCGTGGAGATCATTTCATCCAACAGTGTAATCCAATCGACGAACCTGATCGCACAAATTGACGGTATGTGGATATTGACGCACCTAAAGTCTAATTTGGTAATTACTAAGAAACGGAGGCACGCGGGTAGACGCTACTATAAATTACGCTGAAGATATAGAATGTTTCGTAGAGTCACTTCCTAAGCTTGAGCTTCGAAAATCGACTGGAGTCGACATCGCACAATCCGAAGCAGATAATTAGAAAACGACTGCTAAGTAGCATGCTAGTGAAGTCGTAACACGCGTTGGTGTTGGTACCGCGGCTCCGTCCTACGTTGAACAATCGCAGATGATATCATCTTTACTGGTGAGTCTTGTCCGCGTCGCGCGTGTGGTATCGCGGCGTCCTCTAGGCGTACGAGTGCAGCGTCACGGGCTCGAAGTCGTCGTGCGTGGCGGGGCGCGGTGCGGGGCGCGGGGGCGGCGGCGGCGGCGGCAGCAGGCTCGTGCCCTCCGGGATGTACACGTTAGTCACGCGCTCCTGGGGACACCCCTGAAGTAAGGTCTCGACTCTTACAAATAAAACACGGATCCTTAAACATCAGGACCCAATGACAGCTATAGCCCTGATTAAGTCGTTAAAGATAAAATATTTGTAGAAAGAGACAAAGCTACTCTGGGCCAAATTGTAAATAATGTAAGTTTTCCAATTATTATAATAATATAAAATAAAAAAAACCTGTCTGTTTTTTTTCTGAAGTATAAAAACTTTATAAGGAGACCACTGCTGGTCGCATAATCGCTTCGTCTCTCTCAAACTTTTTTGACCGTATTCAGTTCACAACCGGATAGAACGCTAAGTCTATTCCTCTATATCAAAGGTAAGGGAATGGAAACGGAGCAAACCCAAAAAGATCTAGGACAATCCAGTGGTTATAAATTTCACAAAATTCACAAATTGAATCAAAGCAATGTTACCTGATTCTTGTCGTATTTGAAGATGCCCTGGAACCTGTTGGTGCGGCGCTCGAGGGGCTCGGCGCTGCCGCCGCTGGCGCCGGTGTTACAGCTGTAGTTGGGGTTGTGGAACGATATGTGTCCGCCCGAGTCGCGATAATTCTCCTTCAGGTCACCGTCGCGGTCTCGACTCATTTTGACTGTGGAGAGATTTTTTGTTTCACTCTATGTTAGTAAACAAGACCACCGTAAGCAAGACACCAAAACTCGTAATACTGTAAATAATCAATTATTGCGATCTCGGGACAGGCAAAGGGACTTTGATGTTCTGATGTCCAATTTACTGAAAGTTCTTTGGTGAACAAAATTCTGTATTACAATCCGTAAGTAACGACTGCGAAATATCTAGAAATGACAACCCGGACCAACGGCTTAACGTGCTTTCCGAGGCACGAATGAGTCTTGGTATGTTATTATGATCTTCCATCCACAGACCGACCTCGGCAAGCGTTGCTCAACCATGGAGACGGACCCGTGCGGCTGTTGAGCCTTTAGCAACGTGCAGCTGTTTTTTTTTTTTTTTTTTAATACAAATCGGGGAAACTCTTGGCCCAAATCTCACCTGATGGAAAGTGATGATTAGGCCAAAGATGGAAGCGAGAAATTAATTATATATAGAAATTAAATTGTTATAATTAAGCCTTTTAAACACAAAACAGGTCCTCTGTATGATAGTTTATGTAGGCGTCTCCACATAACTTACCGCAAACGAATGCAATGACAGCAATGCCGAGCATGATGAAGCTAACGACGGCTATCATGATGATAATGGCGCCGGTGCTTGTCCCCGGTACCGCGGTGGGCGGCGGAGGCAAGCCGTTGTCCTCCTGTAGGTCCGAGTAGTCGTAGAACGAGGGGTAGTGCGCTGGCATCTTGTTGTTTATACGTATCTTGGGCACTAGAAGAATTAATATATTAGTGTTAGAATAACAGGAGACTTTTACCTAGTTGCTAATTACGTTGTGTACGTCGAGGTCAGATCGGCGACTGCCTCACCAGATTAATACAAGGAGTGACTACTTAACGTAGGTATATTACGGGTAGATTCAGCCAGTTAAGAAAATTCAAATCTGTCGCAAGGTTTGGGCCCAAATGATTAGCTGGTGTTATTTCTGCTTAAACAAATATCAAGTATATGCTAGTGTTAATTGCTTAATCGAAAAATACCAGATGGTAATATTTGGGGAGAGTTGAAACGTAATTGTTTTTTTTTTCGCATTAAACATTTCTGTTCTCTTGTTTGGAAGCAGTCTTAACGAATTTCGGATAAAAAAAGGTCTTGTCTCTTACCAGTTGAACAAGGCATCGGATCAGGATTATCCGGGCAAGCGCAAATATAGTCATGTTCCCTAAAGAAGCACAGATGAGAACACCCTCCATTGTCTTCCTTGCAAGGGTTCCAACCGTGCTGCTTTTCAGATGACACCGCTTTTATCTCCATTGTCATTTCCAAGTCAGTCCTTAACGCTGTAACGTTCTTCCCAGTTTTCTTGTCCGCCCTCATAACAGCCTTCTTATACCAGTCTGTCCAGTAGATGTAATCATTGAACTGGAAAAAAGAAATGCTTTAGATGAAGAAAATAGAAGTCGAAAGGTCCAAATCTCGAAGCGTTGTAATTTGATTCATACTACCTGTGCTATTCCAGTTTGAGGTATTTTGATGCTGATCTGAGAATGGAACGGTAACAAAGTTTTGGTTTTATAGAAAACCTATGGCTACTTTTGTTTGTACAATCAATCTGCCTAGCATTTGGGGACGGCGCTTGGTCTAACACAATTTGCAGCTACGCTGAACACCACGGAACAACTGACTATCTCAACATCCGTCTCCACAACCAAGTAACTGGTTGGTACGACACCCGTTGGCAAGACTGGTGTTAGATTTTCTGGCTTCTAACAATCTGTAACGGCTGACAAAGATGTTCAAACGACAGCCAGGCCCAATGGTTTCGCGCGTTTTCTGAGGCTCAGAGGAAACTCTATAATGTAATGAATGGTCTCTCATCAAGGGACCGACCTGGGGCCCGAGTCTGCTATTTTTATAAATTTGTCATTCCGACACGATCCCATTGTCATGCCATTGTCATTTTGCTAAAAGTTCGTAATCTGCTAAATTCATAATGGCACCGGTCACTGGTACGTCAGTGGCCGGTCACTGGCACGTCAATGGTCTCGTAATAGAATTGCGGTAGGAATGCCGTATTGCCATTATTATAAAACCGAGCTAAATTTGAGCATTTATTCATGCCAGATTTTATTTATATTTAGTTTTACATATTATTTATTTGTGTTATAAGCAATCTGAAGTAGTGAGAAGTTCGTAAATACTAAATCTGTCATTATGTACGAGATTACCATTCATATCGTCAAAAGAAGGGCCTGAAGTCTGATCAGTTGGGGATCTCTGGTGCCCCGGTACATATCTATTTTAATGAACATTTAACTCTACATAATAAAGCGTTATTTCGGGAAGCCAAGAAAATTGCCAATGAAATTGATTTTAAATATGTTTGGGTCAGGAATGGGACAGTACTGGTGCGGGAGCGAGATGGATTGCCATCAATTGCTATACGTTCTGGGGAGGACCTTAAAAAGATTGTTATCAGTGAGAAAAAGTGTACTGAAAACTGAGATTCATAGCTCTACCTATGTTCACACAGATTGTTTGTATATCTGTATCAAGCTTTGTCCTTACTCCATTCTTATTTGTTTATTTGACCGATCAATAGGCTTAGTTAATGGGTATGTCTGTCTTATATGCTATTTTTATCTCTTGCTCACTACCTTACACCATTGGTTGTCAATGCTTAAATATCAAATATTCTTGCATTTTATTTTAGGTTTTCTATCTCACATACGATTGATTATTTTTGTACCATTGAAACATTTATGTATAGTATTGGAAATTACCATGATGTACAAAGACTGCCGTGAACTTAACCTAATTTGTAATTCTGGCTTATCTGTAACTTATCATAAAATTACTGTGGGCAACGGGCTCAAGTATCATATACGGGGTGGTAAGCATTACATAATACAAATTATATTACTATTATTAAATTACTGTTATTTATGGCTACTAACAACATAACGTTTTACTACCAGAATTGTAGAGGTATTCGCACAAAGTTGCAAACGCTTTATATGAACATATTGAGTAATTCTTATGACGTCATCGTTCTGACCGAAACTTGGCTTATTCCTGATATCCGTGATAGCGAATTTATTGATGATCGATATGTTGTCTTTAGATGTGACCGTGACCGTGTCGCGAAGAATAAAAAAGATGGAGGTGGTGTTCTAATTGCTGTGCGTCGTGAATTACGGGCGACAATATTGACAACCCAATTTTTTAACTCTGAAATTGAACAAGTATTAGATACAAATGCCTGCCACGCTGCAGCACACACGCCATATTATCGGTGTCGTGTATATACCTCCAGCGTCACGTGGAGAAGTATATGAGCAATACTTTGACACGTTGCAAGGCCTAGCTAATAATCTCAATTGCAATTCTTATCATTTCTTTGGTGACTATAACTTGCCTGAGATTGACTGGGTGCAGCAAGGCAACCATGCCACTGCGCATCACACGGACTCTATGGGACGCGTATTACTTAATTTTATAAATATAGTAAATGGTTTACAGTTTAACTACACAAAAAATGGTTTAGGTCGCGTGCTAGACTTGATAATCTCTAACGCGGACCCTCATATAATGCCTTGCAATATCCTCGTGAACCCAGATAAACACCACCCCCCTTTTTCTATATTAACTAACCTAGATGTGCGCTTCAAGCCGATGAAATGTCAACCGATTCGCAGGTATAACTTTCACAAAGCAAACTATGATGGCATTAAAACCGACTTAGGCAATGTGAATTGGGATGAGTCACTCTCTCATCATTCTTCTGAAATGGCTGTTGATTTTTTTTATGAAACCATTTATAGAGTTATTAGGTCACATACTCCATTAACTTATACTAAAAATTCGAAGTTTCCTATCTGGTTTTCACCTTCTCTTATAAAAACATTTAAAACTAAAGAGCATGCGTGGATTAAGTGGAAGAAATATGGTAATTACTCTGATTATGTGCATTTTTCAAATTATCGCAAGTTGTTTCACGGTGAGAGCGCTAAATGTTATAGGAGATATATGGCGTCAGTTGAAGACAGTATTCCCAAATCTATTAAATATTTTTGGTCGTATGTCTCTTCCAAGAAAGGCAAAGCTAAGTACCCTGCCAATATGTTTTACAAGAATGTTTCTTCCGATAACCCCAAGGAAATATGTAATTTGTTTTCTACTTTCTTCTGTTCGGTATATGAACCCTCTACCTTTCACCCAGCCCAATGGCAACCATCTAATTGTTACGAAGACAATTCGCCATGTATCTCTGACATTCACTTGCCTAAGGAAACAATACGTACAGCATTGAAGTCATTGGATTCTTCAAAGGGAGCTGGACCCGATGGCATACCTCCTTCCTTCTTCATAAGTACTGCTGACCATTTGTCTACCGCCTTGCACATAATTTTTAATAAATGTTTGAAGGAGGGGGTCTTTCCTACAGTTTGGAAACGCGCCTCTATTGTCCCAGTGTACAAGAGTGGCGATAGAAATAATGTAGAGAATTATCGGCCTATTTCCATTCTTTCCACTTTGTCTAAGGTTTTTGAACGACTTGTCCACAGCGCGCTATACCCTCATATTCATCCCCTTATCATACCGGAACAACATGGTTTTGTCAAGCGTCGCTCTACAACTACTAACCTCATGACATTTGTGAATTATCTCTTTGAAAACATGGACCGCCGGGTACAGGTTGACGCAATTTACACAGATTTTCAGAAGGCCTTTGACAAAGTGGACCACACCCTACTTATGGAAAAAATTGCCTTTAATGGTATACGTGGCAATTTGCTCAGATGGTTTGCTTCATATGTTTTCAATAGGACTCAAAAGATCGTCATTAATGGTTATGAATCTGACTCTATAGTTGTTACATCCGGGGTTCCTCAGGGATCAGTATTAGGTCCTTTTCTATTTGTATTGTTTATTAATGACATTAAAAATTGTTTTCATAACTCACATTTTTTAATGTATGCAGACGACATGAAAATTTATATCACCTGTAAAAATATTCGTGACTGTTGTTATTTACAACAGGATCTTGATAGATTACACGAATACTGCCTCAAAAATAAACACTTTCTTAGCCTTCCCAAATGTTACTCGATTTCTTTCACTAAAAATAAAAATCAGATCAAATTTGATTATTCAATAAATAATATAAAACTTAGTGAAGTTGAATCTGTCCGTGACTTGGGTGTTACGCTTGACTCTAGTCTGCATTTTGATACTCATGTTGACAGTATAGTGAAAAGGGCCTATCAGATGTATGGACTGGTGATGAGATTTTCAAGTAGCTTTGTGCGACCCTCTACATTTTTAACATTATACAAAACCCTGATTAGATCGCAATTAGAATACGCCGTCCAAATTTGGGTACAAGGATAGGCTAGGAATTGTGCAGAAAAAGTATTTACGTACTATGAATTATAGATGTTATCGTCCTAAAGTCTCCTATGAACAATTACTAAAACGTTACAATGTTCTTAGTTTGGAATCTAGACGATTGCTTCTGGGAGTTATGATGCTGCATGGTGTATGTAATAATAGATTCGATTGCATTCCTTTAACAAATGGTCTACATTATATAGTACCTAGATCTGTCATGCTTCGTGGGGTACGTGTGCCTCGGCTATTCCACACGAATTCGTGCAGGACTAATGCTGGAGTGCGCGTGCCTCTTCGTCGCCTCGTTGATGCCTACAATACTCACTTTATGGAGCTTGATATATTTACGCTTTCCCAATATTGCTTCAAGGCAAGAGCAATAGATTTACTAAATTGTTAAGTATATGAATATATTCTCTCTTTCTTTCTTATTCTTCTTAATAGTTAAGACGCACAGTGTATGTCTGTTTTCTTTTAACTTTTTTCTTTGTTTATTCGTGGATAATGGTATGGGTTACATGTGTAGTAATGTAAATATGGAATAGGTTATGTTAATTTACTTCTAAGTCTTGTGCTAGTTTAAGACTCTTTAGTTAAGATTTTCATGTAACTGTTTTTTATCCCTAACAAATAAAATAAAATAAAATATAGCTTTCTTTCAATGGCGTGTCAGTGGTTGATCATTGGAATGTCATAATGACGCCATTATGATGCCCTTATGTTAGTAGATTACCAAACTTGTCAAAATCAACCATTTTGAAATCCGTGATCGACCATTCCGACACTATTGTAATAGCAGACTCGGGCCCCAGAGCGAGTGAAAATGAACCTCGAAATTAAGACCGTGCAGATTTTAGTATTTAGTCACGAGCTTTCCCTTCTAGGAACCTTTTAAGTCGTACCTACCTTGTTTCGAAATATATTACGAGTTAAATGAAACCTACCTGAGTCATTCCGAAAGGATTTTTAGCTTCTGGTATAAGCTGCACTCGGTGTTTCCCATTCAAGTCAGAAGTATCGATCCTGTGCCTCAAAGCATCGGTCCAGTACAGCCTTCTGTCTTTGTAGTCGATCGTAATTCCGTTGGGAAAGCCGACATCTTGGATCACGATGATTTGCCGTTGACTGCCATCTAGGAAAGCTCGCTCAATGCATGGAGTTTGACCCCAATCGCTCCAGTAAAGGTATCTAGAAACATAAAATCGTGAAAAAATTGCTTCTGTTTCCTATATAGAATGATTGTGTTCAGCTAAATTTGATTTATTGTGTGGCTACATACCCTTTAGCTGGAAACAAGGCTAGTGCCCTGGGTTCACTTAAATTGCTGAGCAAAGTTTTTCTAGATGATCCATCCAAACCTGCGACTTCTATGACCTGGTAACCACAACACAGACATTTTATTGTTGTAGCCGTTCACTATAGAAAAAAAGTTATTTATTAGCATGACGTACCTTGTATTCGTTGTCAGTCCAGTAGATATTGTTCGCGATCCAATCGACTCCCAAACCATTAGGGATGCCCATGTTACCTCTGATGACGTCTTTCGTATCGCTCATATTTATCATATTTATCGACCTGTAATTAGCACATGCATTAGGTTTCTATATACGAACAATTCATAGCTGTTTATGCTGACGAAAGTATTAGAAACAATTTTCATTTTTGTGTTAATATCTTGATAAAAATTCAAAGATCTTTCATACCTGATAACATCCATATCAACATCAGTATAGAATAACAGTTTGTGTTCCCAATGGAAGTCCACAGCCACGGCATTTTGAACCTTAATGGGAAAGGCAACGTCCCATTGTTCCGGAGTATCAAACGAAATGAGGGCAATGCTAGTCTTTGTAGCGAAGAATAGGAAGCTTTCGGGGTATTTCCTACAAGTCTTGGGGTTGGGATCACTCGCATTGAAGATTAAGCCTGTTGGACAAGCACATGAGTAACCTTGAGGGGATCGAAGACATAAGTGAGAACATCCACCATTGTTAGCGCCGCAAGCATTTTCTAGTTCCCGTTCGCCCTGTAAAATTAAACGACAGTGTTAAAATTGACTCATCCTGCCCTATATGCGCAAAAAAGTGAACTTGATCGATAACGCCACCACAAAACTCAGTCTACATACCTGGACAGCGCGAATATCCATAAGTCCTTCCAAGTTCTTCCTGATAATGACAGAATTCTTGCCATTGGTCTTGTCAGCCCTATGCAAAGCCTGAGTCCTCCAATCGGTCCAGTATACGTGTTGTCCCACAATAACAATGCCATAAGGATATGGAACATTGCTGAGGATAGTGCGACGATCGTGGCCGTTGAAGTCAGAACTTTCGATGGAGAGAACTTTAGCGTCATTCCAGTAGAGACGACCCTCGATTTTGTCAATGGCAAGACCGTTGGGCCACTTGATGTTACTCTCAACTATGACCCGCCTGGAAAATTAACCCGGAATTAGCTATGGGCATTTTGGACAAGCAACAGTGCATTCTTCATAAAAAAATGTGTAAATTACCTGTTCTTTCCATCCATGTCGGCTCGTTCAATCTTAGCTGATGTGCCCCAATCCGACCAGAACATGTAACCATACTCATAGTGCAGCGCAATGGCGCGGGGAGAATCTGCAAGTGCCCAAATTTTGTTACGATATTTTTTCAATGAAACATGAAGTTATTTGCCAAAGATTTGTTTGCTCACCTAAACCGGTCCATACGAGAACTTTTCTATTGGTGCCATCAAGTTCAGCTACTTCAACACTGTTTCTTCCGCCATCAGTCCAATAAATCTGAAAAAAAAATAAAAAAATAATGAGGATTTATCTGCCATGGACACAGAATCATACGAAGCATTTCTTTTCTTGTTGTTGAACAAACCTTGCGACCCGTTGAGTCAATAACAATTCCGTCAACAGTATGTAAACCTTTTCCGATGATGGTCTCGATTTCCTGGCCGTTCCTGTTGGCTCTTTGAATCTTCCGTTCGCCAGTATCCGTCCAGTAGATTAGACCTAAAATATACATGTTTATCTTTATTACCAAGAACGAAACCTTCCCATGTTTTTGGAATATTTTGTGTTAAACTTCTAGTAATTAAGAGATACAGACTGCAGCCAGGAATAATTTTTGCAATTAGGAAGACTACATAGAATTCATGTCTTGATTCCATTAAATTGAGCTCTAAGTATTGCAGGTCCTTTGAAAGCATTGACCTTTGAAGTTATTGAAAACTTACTTGTCTTATGATCTACATCGACTCCGAAAGCATTCTTGAGTATGGGTAGCGGTAGTGGCACATCGATGAGGTAGGGCACGTCCAATGACACTACGCGGATATCCACGCGGTGCGCGAATATCAGGTAGTTTACGGGACCACTGGCGCATGTTTTGCTGTCCTTCTGTGAATGGAGAAAAATAGCATTAACAACTGCTTTTTAGGGTTCCGTAGCCAAATGGCAAAAACGGAACCCTTATAGATTCGTCATGTCTGTCCGTCTGTCTGTCTGTCTGTCTGTCCGTCCGTCCGTATGTCACAGCCACTTTTCTCCGAAACTATAAGAACTATGCTGTTGAAATTTGGTAAGTAGATGTATTCCGTGAACCGCATAAAGATTTACACACACAAATAGAAAAAAAACTATAAATTTTAGGGGTCCCCATACTTAGAACTGAAACTCAAAATTTTTTTTTTCATTGAACCCATACGTGTGGGGTATCTATGGATAGGTCTTCTTAAATGATATGGAGGTTTCTCATATCATTTTTTTCTAAACTGAATAGTTTGCGAGAGAGACCCTTCCAAAGTGGTAAAATGTGTGTGTCCCCCCCCCCCTGTAACTTCTAAAATAGGAGAATGATAAAACTGAAAAAAATATATATGATGTATATTACCATGTAAACTACCAGCGAAAATTGGTTTGAACGAGATCTAGTCAGTAGTTTTTTTTTAATACGTCATAAATCGTATAAAACAATAATGGTACGGAACCCTTCGTGCGGGAGTCCGACTCGCACTAGGCCAGTTTTTAATATTGATAGGGTCGCGTTTGAGCAAAGTCTCCTCATATAGTTTCACATGATTTGCCAAGGGTGAGATCATTTAATTAATTCTTAAAGCAAATGAGGATTTTAGACTAAGTGTTACAATAGTTTTTAGTACTTACGCCGATCTTAATTCCAATAGGACAAGCACAAGATTTTCCCATAGGCTTCAACAAGCACAGATGTGAGCATCCACCGTTATTCTTACCGCATCTATTATAGATCATTTTATTATTAGTTCAAGGAAGAAAAATCAAAGGTTTGTAAAATTATACAGGTTACAGAAGTGCGTCTTATTTTTAAAGGTGGTGTTCTGTCTTTTTAAGTGAATATTGTTTATATTGTTTCTATACACTCTATCAGAGTCTAGCAGAAATAGAACAAAATATGACCACGCACTTCTGAAACACCCTGTATACGAAGGAATTCTTATTCATGGAAAATAACCCAACTCAAAAGATATGAAACCTTTAGTCTAATTGGTTTTGACATTTCTTATTAGTCCATTTAAAAGTTTGAGGTTCGTACCTGTTGACTCCAGACACTCGTTCCTTATGGAATACCCTCACATCCATGAGTCCTGCTACGCCAGCGCCGAGGGTCCTTCTGTTCTTACCAGTGTACTTGTTAGCTGCTTGGATGGACTGAGTGTCCCAGTCCGTCCAGAATACTTCGTCACCGAATAGATCCAGTCCGAATGGGTGAGGTAGATGTTGACCTAAAGAAAATTGTTGATGATTTTGTGTTACAAATCTAAAAACGCCCCTTGTTTGCTTGAATATATTTGATTGATACTTTATCACTGTAAGACCGTGGTTTTGATGAATACTGCTTGATTGTATTTTAGCGTGCCGCTAGCTTGCTTTTGGTAAAGAAGCTTGAACTTAGGTAGCATAAAAAAACTTTCTCAGCAAGAAAGTTTTTCTACATATTATTTACTAACCTATCAAAATAGTCCTTCCTGTACCGTCCAAGTTGGCATACTCAATAGTCTGGTTCCCTCCATCCGTCCAGTAGATGCGGCTGTTCTTGAGGTCTAGCGCCAGGCCGTTGGGCCACGTCATGTTGCCGAAGATAAGTCGGCGACGGTTCCCGCCGTCCATGTCCGCGCGCTCGATACACGGGGACGTGCCCCAATCAGACCAGTACATTACACCACCTACGAAAAATATGGGTGAAGCCAAAGATACACGAGGGACAAAATGTGCCTCAACATGACGCGCAACGCTCAAATAGGTATACATGTTACCCAGCGACCCGCAATATGCCCCTCATCATTTAACTTGAATCATTTTATGTGTTGGACATTCTACGTTGTTGCTGAGGGTCATGTTCCTCAACGTGGTGCTTCATTTGTCCCATAGTGTAGGTATGTTTTACTTAACTCTCAAACCAATCTTGTAACGTGATTAATTATCTACACTCGGTTCCAAAAATAACGGGTCAGTCACATAAACCCGAATATCTCCCGAACTACGTATGCCATCCTAATGAAACGAAGACTGTTCAATTGAGAATTTAATTATACAGATAAAAAATAAAATAAAACTTAGTTACACCCACAATATTAATCTTAAATTAAAAAAAAACTAAAGTAGTCATATTTTTCTTAAGATTACATTTTTTTTATGATTGTTTTTTTGCTGTTTTTCATCACTTTCTTCATTTAATACTTTGTATTGCCTCCACGAGCTCTTCTGACAGCTTCCAGGCGATTAGGCATGCTGTACACCAAATTTCGGAGCCGGTGCTGAGGAATACCTTCCCATTCCTCCACCAGTGCTTGTATGAGCTCGGGAAGCGTGATTGGTGGGGGGTTTCGACCTTTCACGCATCTCTGAAGCTCGTCCCAGGCGTGCTCGATGGGGTTTAAGTCCGGGCTTCGCGCTGGCCACTGCATGAGTTCGATACCGACCTCTTCAAGGTAGTCATGTACATTTCTGGCGGTATGGGGACGCGCATTATCATGCATTAATATGCCATGCCGGTCCATCCTGGCCATGAAAGGACCTACATGTTCATTGAGGAACTCTTCCACGTACCTCTCTGCATTTAGAGTTCCATTTTGAATGAGCACCAGCTCGGTGCGGGCCTCAGCTGAAATCCCAGCCCAAACTTGTACGGAGCCTCCACCGTACGCCACTTTTTCCTCCACACACGCTTGATGGAAGCGCTCCCCTGGTCTTCTGTACACCAACTGCCTACCATCATGCTTATAAAGCATGAATTTAGACTCGTCCGTGAACATTACCCTAGACCAATCGTCTACTGTCTTGCAATTCGATGTCCCCGTTCCAGTTTGGGGCCATTTGCGGGCCTCAATGGTTTCAAATTTGCTTCAGCAAGACGTCTTCTTACTGTTTGAGCGCTTAAATTGCCACCTCCAAAGCGAATAAAGTGAGTTTTTAGACCAACAGCAGTTTGAAAACGATTTCGGAGCATTGTAGCCACCAGTTGTCTGTCTTCCCTGGCCGTTGTGCATCTTGGTCTGCCATTTCCTGGTCTTCTAAGGTGTGATCCGGTCTCTTGGTACCGCTGGACTACCCGCTGAACAGTCGACAAAGATACACCAATGTTTCTGGCTGTTTCACGCTGGCTCCGCCCAAGTTCCAAAAAAGTTAGGATTCTGGTACATTCCTCTAGCGTGACTGCCATGCTTCACCTCACAGAATAATAATTATGCACGTGGAAGACGTTCACGATATTTTTTTTGTGACAGAATAGAAATGGAAAGCATCCATAATGACATGAAACAAAAATTTTGTTTTTAAAAATAGTCATTTTTTTAAATTTTGTTTTTCTAATGAAGTTTTTTTCATCAACCAGTTTAAATAATATGCTATTAGAAGCGCAACTAAAAAATCTTTATTCTGTTTTTTATTTCATTGATCTAGCTTTTACAGTTCTGGAGGTATTTCAATTTTTGTGACTGACCCGTAATTTTTGGAACCGAGTGTATTATGCTTCATGATTTTGTTCTCAATGATATTAGCAATGACAATATTGATGTTGATCCAATTAACTATCAAAACTCAAACGAGATACCTACCTCTATATCGCTAAAGAGGAATAAATTATTGAATTTGATTTCCTTTACCTTCAACCGAAACTATGACCTCTTTAACGTCACACAGTTATGTTGTGTTGTGCATAATGCTATCACTGTACAAACCTTTAGGATCCACAACGATATCCCTTGGCTTGTCAATATTGTCCCAAGCCAGTAAGGTCCTCATGCTGCCATCTACGTTGGCAACTTCAATCCTGTTGGTACCGGCATCCGTCCAGTACAGCTTGTCAGTCAACCAATCGTAAGCTAAACCAGCGGGCCATACTGAAAAGAGAATACATTGTTGCAAATAAATACGCACCAAAAAAAAACCATCGTAATTTGATGTACGAGTGATACCACATCCCATAGGTACCTACATATTTGTCGTAACATACGGCCTTTTAAGTAAATCATAATCCCATTTTGTCGTGCGAGAAAAAATGCTTCTGCAAAACTTTAATTTTAAATATTCAACTTACTCAAATTCGATCCCACGATGACTCGCTGCTGTGATCCGTTCAAGTAGGCATGGTTGATCGTGTCCTTGTCGACATCTGTCCAGAATATGGAGTTGGTGTTGTGATCCCAGTCCAAAGCGACGGCAGACTTTATCGTTTCAACTGGGATTACCTAAAAATAGTAATCAGTCACTTTAGTTTTAGATGCTGTTTATTTTATATTAGCTGATCAACGGCGTGGCGCCAGTAGACGAACGTCGCGAACTTGCGGAATGAATGTCAACGCACAATATCAATTAATGATACAATATCACACTATCAGCCAAAACTTTTGCCACGTCCTGACAATTTAGGAAACAGTGTTGTTCGTGTTAAACAATCAACACGAAAAAAACAACTTAGAATATAACGAGAAAGTACTTAGTATTTAAACTAACCATATCCAAAGAATCTGTTTGTTTCCTGGGATTGAGTTGTTTCAATCTGATGTCCTTCTTTCGAGCGTAAAGCAGCAGCTTCTCTGGTGTCTGTTCGCAAGTTCGGCTGTAATAAAAGCTCACGTTGAGGAATAAACTGGGCATTCCACTTTAACAATTGAAACGCTAAAGTACTCTACAAACTTCATAGTTATAGCAGGGTTACACCGCATATAGTAACTATTTTTTTTTAAATACTTGTACTCATAACATACCTATCAGAATTCAGGTTGAATCCAACGGGACAACGACATGAGTGGTCGTTGCTGTTCGGAAGACAGAAGTGAGAACATCCTCCGTTGTTGGTACCGCACCGGTTCTTGTAGGATTTTATTTGCCTCAGTGGGTGGTAGCTGTTGGGTGACAATCATTTTGAGTAAAAGGCTACAATTTGTTGCACACACCCCGAAATCCCAAAGAATCAAATGACAACTTATTTCAAGTAATAGATTGCAGATGAACAATCCAATCCCAGTCCATAGTATTCCCAGCTTTACATAAATGCGAAACAATCAATTTTAAAACCACCACTAACGAAAGCCACACTTTATCATTTGGTTTTTAAACTTCATCACAGTATCATTTTAATTTTAAGGGTGATTAAATTAACTCACCTATGAATATCCATAGGAACATTCAACCCTGCATGAACAGTCTGTATCCCCATACCGGTGTTCTTGTTGACCGTCGAGATACTCTTGGTGTGCCAATCCGTCCAGTAGATAGCGTCTTCAAACAGGGTCAGCGCAAATGGATGAGGGAGACCTTTAGTGGTTACCTGGACAATACAATAGTTTTAAGGAAATGCAAAAAAAAGTAGAAGTTTGTTTTACTGCCATTTAAGATAAATGCTAAGTAATTCAAAATATACAAATTATTGCCTAAATAAGCTTACAAAATTCAATGTTTGTTCATCAAGCTTGTATGACTTTTGTACCAGTTTCTTGCTAAACTTGTGTCACAAGTATTTCAAAACCTGTTACAACGTACCTTCTTCCGATCTCTTCCATCAAAGGAAGCCTTCTCAATGACATGGTGTTTGGCATCCGCCCAGTAAATCTTAGATTCCGTGTAGTCGATGGTCAGTCCGTTGGGCCAGAAGATTTTATCAACTATGATGCTCTTTCTTCTACTTCCATCCATATCTGCTCGCTCTATCTTAGGATTAGGACCTACAATGTCATACATAAATAAGTAACATTAATATTGTTGTATTGTTGTTGGTCTTTTGTATACTGTAACATGCTACTCATACCCCAGTCTGTCCAGAACACCAAAGCATCTCCAGGATGCACCGCTATAGCTCTTGGCTTATCCAGATCATTCGCAGCTATAACTGCTCTTTGACTTCCTTCGAGCGTCGTCACTTCTACGCGTCGAGTGCCAGAATCCGTCCAAAATAGTAAATCGTGTATCCAGTCCACTGCCACTCCACTTGGCGTTTCTAAACCCCATCTTATGACATCTATGAAGGTAAAAGGCAATGTAGTACAATGTTAAAATTATGAACTCAAGCCATGCCGAACTAAGAATGTAACGTCTATAGTCGATTCTTGAATTATTTTACATGACAAAAAAATGATTCATTAGTACCTTTTGTATTGTCTTTTGTTTCTCGTCAACTCACCTGACAAATTGTTATTATTCATTTGAGCAACTCTGATAACTCTGAGATTGTTCTCGGTCCAAAAGACAAGCTGTTTCTCATAGTGGTAGTCCAAAGCAACCGCGTTGTGAAGTCCTTTCACTACCGGCATGTAATTGTCTCCAGTTAACCAAACCTGTATGGAAATATTATAATGTTTTATAATTGAGTTGGAACAAAAGTCCCTAAAAAAATAGAAAAAAAAAAAAATAATAATAATTGAGTTGGCTTCAATATTAGTTTCTTTCTTTTTATCAAGACATTCATTTATTTCATGATACTCTATTATTAAAAACAGCTGTAGTTTTTAAACGACTTCCCAAAAAGGAGGAGGTTATCAATTCGGTTGTATGTTTTTTTTTATGTTTGTTACCTCATAACTCCGACAATTATGAACCGATTTGAAAAATTCTTGGTTTATCTGAAAGGATATACTTGCAGATTGGTCCCATTTAAATTTTATGAAAATCGGTTACGAACTTTGGATTTTAAATCGAAATAGCTGGAATTCGTCTACTTAGATGATAGTTTTATGTCATCCAAGTAATCGAAATTGCGTATTTTGCTTTTCTGCGATTTGCAGTGGTGTTGTTAGGTGTGGGGTGCCACTACAAAGTAAAAAATAACTTTAATTTCGGAATTCGGTGTCAAAATACGAAGAAAATAATAAAAACTTCCGAAATTAAAGTTATTTTTAACCGACTTTCCAAAAAGGAGGAGGTTATCAATTCGGTTGTATGTTTTTTTTTTTTTTTTTTTTTTTTTTTTATGTTTGTTACCTCATAACTCCGACAATTATGAACCGATTTGAAAAATTTTTGTTTCATCTGAAAGGATATGCTTGCAAATTGGTCCCATTTAAATTATATCGAAATCGGTTACGAACTTTGGATTTTAAATCGAAATAGCTGGAATTTGACTATTTAGATGATTCTTTGATAATCGAAATTGCGTATTTTGCTTTTCTGCGATTTGGCAGTGGTGTGGTAGGTGTGGGGCACCACTAAAAAGTGAAAAATAAAAAACTTTTTACAAAAAAATACAACCGACTTCCAAAAAAAAACACTACAAAGTAAAAAATAACTTTAATTTCGGAAGTCGGTGTCAAAATACGAAGAAACGAACAAAAACACCGATTTCCGAAATTAAAGTTATTTTTTACTTTGTAGTGTTTTTTTTTGGAAGTCGGTTGTATTTTTTTGTAAAAAGTTTTTTATTTACTTTGTAGTGTTTTTTTTTTGGAAGTCGGTTGTATTTTTTTGTAAAAAGTTTTTTTTATTATCCTTTCTGGTCATCATTCGTACCCACCTGTCGTATGCCAACGCGGTTTGAGAACAGCAATGTAGGTGATTCTCCGGTAGGCTTGCAAGATCTTCCATCAGGTCTCAGAACGTATCCAGTCATGCATCCGCACTTGAAACTACCAACTGTGTTCGAGCAAGTTTGAGAACAAACCGGGTCTTGTTCGTACATGCATTCATCGATGTCGCGACACCTACGAAAAAACAGCCCGTAAAATACCATTCAAAAGAATTTCGAGAATTTATATTTTAAGGGACACTGTAGCTGCTAGATTGAGATTTTGTTAACGCATTTTTTTCCAATTTACGAATACCACTGTAAAAGTTTGTACTAATTTAAACTTACGTGTGATTATTGTGTTCCAAAAGGAAGCCTAGAGGACAGGTGCATGCTTGATGTCCCTCGTACGTCGTAATACACATTTCAGGATCACATTTATCTTCAAAAGTGCACTTCCTCTTGACTGGGCACCTGTCTTCGTCGTCTCCTTCAGGACAGTCCTTCATACCATCACAGACGTGTTTCCTGTTCACACAGTTCCTGAAGGCATTGCTGATGAGGTGGTCTTGAGTTTTGCAAGTGTGCTGATCTTCTTCGCAATGTACTTCGCAGTTCATTTCGTCTTCACCGTTCGTGCAGTCTCGAACTAGATCGCAGAGCCAGGTTTTCTGTATAAAAGAAACTTGTTTAAACCTGAATAACAAAGCTAATGCAATTTCCTGAACGAAACAATATGGTATTGCCTCGTTCATCAAGTAGTATGAACAGACATCTAAAGGTTAATGTTGTAAACATTAACCTTTAGTTTCCGAATAATTCTCCAAGGAGGTCGATTCTCCAAACAAGTCAGGTTGCGACCTCTGCAAGCATCATCACCGTGTCCCAATTCAATGCTAATATTCAATCTTTAAACATGGTGGTACAATCGTGACCTCTCCCTAAAATATTGGCATTCACATGCATCCTGTATACTAGACCCCAACAACTTGCTCTACGCAGTTGGAAGTGGTATTTAGGTACTTACCAGAATGCATCGCCGATCAGCACACGTAAACTCGTCGTCAGTACAGTTGCGCATGGAGTTCGGTTCACAGTTGAGTTCGTCGCCGCTGTCCGCACAATCCCTCTCGGTGTCACATCGCCAGCGGTCTGGGATGCATTTACCGTCGCTACATCTATTTCAAAGGATATTATTAGGTATTGTTCTTTCATCAGTTTTCTACTACTACACAAATATTCGTTTTACGTATTAATTTAAGAACATTTTGGATTAAGTTTCTTTTCAACCCAAAAAACAAACTAAATCAACATCAATTTTTTTCGATTCATCCTTTCAGGAGCTACGATACCAGTCCCCCGGATACACAGATACACTTCAAACTAATATCGCCCCTTTTCGTCTTCTTTATGGACGGGTATAAAAAATTAACTCTTGACACAAAACATCATAGTTATGGGTGCAGGTGTACCCTAAATTAGATTAGGCAGTCTTCAGCGAGTATGACATTTCAAGCAGCTTGAAAAGATTGCTTTTTAAACACTGCTAACCTGGAAATCCAAAAATGTTCAAGTTGTTTACTATGGTTGTGATAAACGTACCTAAATTCTCCAGCATTGCAGCTCCCCGGGAGCATAGGACAGGTGTCTTCATCAGTCCAGTCTCCACAATCATTGTCACCATCACATTGGAAATCCTTACGGATGCATCGTTTGTTGTCACATTGAAATTCGTTCTCGCCACACCGGATTAGATCCACGGCTAATAAAAAAGACATAGATAAAGGTACTGGTAATAATAGGTTAGCAAAATTCCATGCATGCTGGGTTAATTTTTCAAGTGTTTTTATAATTCCAATGATGCAGTCTTAATTTTCATAAAAAACGGAGCTGACTCCTCCGAATTTTTTTCGCTATTCCTCATTCATATAGAAAAACTATTTTCTATAAAAGTGCACACTTACGACAATCAGCCTCGTCAGAGCTATCAGGACAGTCGGCTTCCTTGTCGCAGCGCCAGTGCTTCGATATGCATTCTCCAATAGCGCACATAAACTGGTTCTCTCGACATCTGCGCACAACAAGAACTGTACAGTACCACTGTAAGATGTAAGACATGTCACCGGAAAGTGGCAGACTCCGTAAGATTGTAATAAATCTTGATTAGATTATAATTTCTCAAAATATTATGAAAAAATCGTTTCGTATATAATATACGTATATTAAATACAAAATCAATTCGTCCATAAATTTTTTTTACAATTTCACGTGATATTTTACGGCCTTTGACACGTCGGCTTTCGGTTACGGCGTTCGTATTTTCGGTGACATACACATTATAAAGTGATCATACCTACTGATCTAGTGTGACGATCTTCTTATGAGATCGTCATGTCATAATAATGTAGCTGGTGGTATGAAACCACAACGAAAACGCATCATTCATGAACCGGTTTAAAAATGCAAAAATCGTCAAAATCAATTCAAAATGTGCAGTCTTCACAGAAGGTCGTGAAAAATTACCATTAATCTATACTAATATTATAAAGCAGAAGAGTGTTTGTTTGTTTGTTTGGTTGAACGCGCTAATCTCAGGAACTACTGGTCCGATTTAAAAAAATCTTTCAGTGTTAGATAGCCCATTTATCGAGGAAGGCTTATATCACTACGCTAAGACCAATAGGAGCGGAGCAGTAATGAAAAATGTTACGCAGACGACGTTGCACGGGTCAGCTAGTTCCTAATATAATGAAAACACCTATGTTCAGCAGCAGGATTGCTAACTCAATAGGTACTGTAGCTCGTAGCTGGTGCTATCGTAGCCGAGTCGTAGCATTGATAGTTGTTTCGTAGCATCTATAGTCGTTTCGAAGCATTCGTAATATCGTAAAATGCTTTGTAACATTGAAAGTCGTAGCTGTATGCTACGACGTTCCGTTGCATTCCTAGCAAATTAGACTAACTAACATGACTCAAATAAGAACTATATTATTCTAGACTTCCCACCGCCCCATAAACCTCGACACATTAATACAATTTCTGATACCTACGCTATTGTATTTGAAAAAGGAAGTGTTGAATTGAATTATTCATGTAAACTGAAGTAACTTTTATTAATTGTCAATTTATCAATTCATTAAGATCTTCAGTACCTAAATAGCGTAAAAACGGGATAACTACATTAGTCGTTCTCGAGATAAAAAAGAACCTTATCGTTCATAAATACGTCACATGCGTCACTAAGTTGCTGTAGGTGTACAAGTAATGTTAATCACGTCGATGATTTTGTTCTATAATGAGCCCGCCCACGGAACTGGGATATATCGGGCGAGTCTCCTTCTAGGGTCGCAGGGAGCGTAGGCGCGTTGCCATGGCAACCTGCCCCGGCTCCCCCGGGCCCTGCGCCCCGCACCCCCGCGCCCCGCCTGCCCGCCGTATTGATCTACGGACCGCTACAGCCCGTACCGCGCAGTGTAAAATAAAATCCTGAAAATCCCGCCTAAACTTTTTAAATGGTTTTATGGGACTGTTCTGGACTAAGGTTTTGAGCTTCAATGTTTCGAGCTGTTTAAGATTCGTAGAATGATGTAAGGATGGATAGGTTTTAGATAAGAGAGTTAAATTTTACAATATAATTTAAAGCGAACATAATGATTGTTTTTAAATTATTGCGTTATATCAAAACAATGCTTACAAAAAAAAACAAATGTAGCTTTACTGATGGTTATAAATTTTTTACAATTAAAAAAACCGGCCAAGAGCAAGTCGGACTCGTGCACCGAGGGTTCCGCCATCATATAAAACGTGAAATCTTTTTGGATTTTCATCGGCAAGGGATATATTCGTCAGAGAATTTTAACATTGGTGTATCTTGCAGTTTTAGATCAGCGCCATCTCTTGACCGCTAGTGGAACTAATGTAATTTTTGTTGATGATTAAAATGTATGAGAAAATGCAATAAACGCTCTTTCATATGATACCCCTTTCATTCATGCCCTAGTAGCCACACTTCGAATATTTAATAACACTTTCAGTCACTGTAGCAACAAAAAAAAACATTTTTGTTTCTTTCTTATTTGCAAAATAGTTGAACAAATGTCATCCAAAACTATCCCATTTCAAATTAATAGCATAAATCGTTCTTGAGATATCCAGCAGTGGTAGACGGACAGGCTTAGTAACACCATAAGGGCTCCTTTTTACCAATTTGGACTTTAAAAACAGATGTTTTGCCTTACATGATGATATCCCTATCCAGTATCCACATCTTTGCCAAATAATAAGAACCATGAACCCACAACGTATGAAATACCCAGTAAAAACCATCCGCGGTGTGCGATGTTGTGCTCCCTTAGAATGAAGACTAAACGCCGAGTGTGCCTTTATGTACCCCAGTGGGGATAGAAATACAATTATATTTACAAGTAGCTAATTTCTTAATACAATTGCATAACCGACAAAACCGGGTAGGTACCTACTGTTCAAACAAAAAATTTCATCAAGATCTTAATGTACTTACACATTTATGGAATAAATATTTATGTTTATGTTTAGGTTTTAGAACATGCATCGCCAGTTTTCATCCTAAATTAGAATATTCATCAGTTGAACGTGATATGTCTCAGTTTCTCGGAACCCGAGCCCTGAATAACGTTACGGGCCTGACATTATCAACTACTATTAAAGTTCAATGCATCTGCTTTGTAGGACCTACCCGTGTGGGCTGCGAACCAATAAAGAGCTATAAATAAGTAAGTATATAACGTAGGCAGCACATGGCGAACAACACCACTACCAATAAGCACCTACCTACTGACAGTTCTACCGTTCTATGAGTAGGTTTATGGCTACACTTCCGCCTACAGTTAACTGTATACACAAGAAAACAGCCTCTAATTAGTTTAAAAATACACTTCTGTAAAAAGATCTCAATCTTGGTGTTTATTGTTTTTTCGTACTACTTGTACGAAAACGTCAAATTATTAGCCATGCAAAGCTAACTTAAAGGACGTCATTCTAACCTGCGAGCGGCTCCCGTCCGCCTTCGCTGCTAGGTGCAAGCGCAGTCAGAATGCGTTCCAAATTCAAATCACATTATTGCCTTGCGGGCAATCGTGAAATTCAGGAGGTACAATATTATTACCCGGCTGTGGGCTGGAGCCAAAGCTTCGGAGGCGGCCTGCTACTTTGGCGGGGGCCGACGCGCGCCACCTGTTTTCATGGCTAGAGCACAATTAATTTTCTCGCAGTAGGTGTGAAAAGTAGAGTATGCTCCTCAGGAATGAAGGTGTCTTTGATTTGGGCTAGCTTTAATGCCCTCGCTGCATTCAGGATTCTTGAATTAAACTTTAAACTCCCTCGCTACGCTCGGGAGTTAACTCTCGCATCCTTCATTGTGTTCGGGATTCAATAGGACGCCCGTGTCATTAGACACTGCTTTATCCCCTCTATATATTATATAACATTGGCTCTAGCTGTTTTTGACAACCTATTTTTGTTTAGTTTTGGAAACACCTTTTATAACGTTTACCTATTCTATGATTTCATTTCAGATTACCTTAAGCTTTCCGAACGAAACGTAATGAGCCAGTTTATATCGTTAAAAATGTATCATTGAGTGGTTCAAACTTCATTTTTACTTTGTATTTAGCAGATGGTAAAAAGGAACATTTTATTTATGCAATAGAAAGTTTTCATAGATGCGCAGTTGCCCCAGTAAGTCACGTCTTCTCCGTGTAAACGCCAATGACGCAGTTAATCTGTTATACGAGGTGACGTCATTTGTCAGTAGGGGATGCCAGAGCCATACGTATACCAACTACCGTTATGTTTAAGGGGGTTTTAGCCGGTCTGAGCGCATAACTCTAAAATAAACTGCACGATTGTGCTTTAAAAGGGGTTCGATTTCCCGCAGGGGAACAACGGAACCCTCTTACGAGCCTTTTTGCCTTCCTCAAACAAATATCAGTCTATTTATTTCAATAATATGTAGGTACCTTTGTGTGATGCTCGTGTGCAAGCTACAAAATGCGATCGGGCGTCACAGTTTGGTTTCAGTGATTTTATTATTCCATATTGATATTAACGGCATAGGAACTTTAATTCGTTTAATTAGTTTATAGGAATAGAAGCATTAATTAACTCAGTCTGACCATGAGCTCGACATACTTAAGTAGTAGGAATGTTTTAAAAATACGCCTATCTTGTTGTGACGCAGTTCGCAGCCTAGGTGATTGACGTCGTCAATACGAATAAAACTTAATTGCATTTGCGTCATTTATAATAAGTAGGTACTGTTAAAATAACAATATGAATTACCGCTTTAACTCTAGTAATTACAACTCATACCTGAATAAGAAATTACGTGACATTTCTTTAAAACAAAGCTGGATCAGTAGGTACGTCGATTTTAGGGTTCCGAACAAAAAACGGAACCCTTATAGGATCACTCGGGTGTCTATCTGTCCGTCTGTCACAACCAACTTTCTCCGAATCCACTGGATCAATTTTGTTGAAATTTCGTACACATATGGAATTTTGGAACCCAAACATGGTCGCGTTACGTAAATTGTTAAATTTTTAGTAAGGGGTGGGTCACTTTCGGGGATCAAACTCGAAAATTAAAGAAAAGTTCTTTGAACAATATCGTGTGACAAATCAAATGAAAGGGCTTACTGTGAGGGTTATACTTATATGTTTCTTATAATTTTATAAGTAATGGTTTTAACGTTATTCAAGAAATTAGACGAAAAATGACCATTGCCCCCCTTATCTCCTAAACTACTGAGCCTAAAATTTAAAAAATATGGACCTTTACCTATAGATAACAGGAAAAGCTTTAAACTAAGCTTCTTTACCTATAAAAAGTCTATAATTTTAAAACAACATGTTATAAGAATGAAATTTTTTCGGAACCCTTTGCACGCGAGTCCGACTCGCACTTGGCCAGTTTTTTTTGTTTTAATAACGATTTCGGGCGAAAACAAAAACGCCGATGACAAATTGGTCGGTGAAGCACCTAACGTGCTCAAGCTGGATTTCTAAAATGCTTCAATATTAGATACTGTTTGATGTTAGAGTAAAAATAAATATGATGTGTAGCACCATTAAAATTATCGATATAATATTTTTACTTTGACTTTCGGAAACAAATCGTCATCAGATGGTCTAACACGAATGTTTTTGACGTTATAATATACCTACTCGTTTCTCACATAATATTTATTTGAATTGGACTCTAGGTATATTTATATCGTACAAATTGTGTGTATGCCGCATGAAATTAAACCGATATACTATGGGGTTTTAGTTTTCTATATTCTAAACTAGCTGTCCCCCGCGGCTTCGCTCCCGTCAATTAAGTATTCATTGCACATATCGAGTTTTAATTGTTTTTAAGATGTATTCTGCTATTCGGGTCGGGGACAAATCCAACGAATCAATAACCATGAAAATTGGTTCAGCAGATCTCGAGTTATAAGTGTTGTAACAAACCCGTCTTTGTTTTATATACTTATATAAGATTCACTTATGGACTAAGAGTAGTACATCTGAAGTCGTACTTCAATTACTGTACGTCTGATCGTCGCGGACTCTTGTTCTATAACGTTACTGCACGTCAAAACATTCGGTCAACCTAAACCTAAGTAATGGGGTAAAAACATTTATCCAAGAAAAAAAACTTCTCTTGACTTACTTGCCCTTGGTGCAGCTGGATTCGTCGGAGTTATCCCGGCAGTCGTTATCGCCGTCGCACACCCAGTCTTTGTGGATACACAGTCCGTTGGCGCAAGTGAACTGCTCTGATGTACAGTTTACTGTGCCACCTGGTGGAGTAATATAAACTTTAACAATAACGTCTTTATGGATGTAACAGCAAGGAGGATGTAACAATAGTAGATTTTGATACAAGTCAACTGAATTTTGTCATTGCATTCGAGGGGGAATGCGAGACCGCCATCGCCATGGAACCAAGAGATAGCAATGAAAACTCTCACGTGTTACGTTTTTTTTTTTTATATTCATGACTACATTATATAAAACAGAGTCCTCCGCCACGTCTGTACCTCCGATTTTCACATTTCTGATATCTTGATGCTCTCTGTGACCTGATGATTTCTGTGACCTAGGTTTATTAAGGATAGTTGCCTAAGGGGCCATCTCCACGAGCGAGAGAATTGCGGCGATATTATCGTCCATGCCACGTATTTCTATAACAACTCTATGAACGTATCTCCACACGGCGATATTCTCGCGGCGATTCGATGTATCAAAAAACGTCAACTCGCCGCGATTATTTCGCTCGTGGAGACGGTCCCTAAGAAACCAATATGCCAGTAACAGTGCTGATTCAACCTGTAAGGACCTATAATATTCTTTATTCTGTCAATTTTTTTTTGTTGGTTTTGCCAGTTTAAATAACTGATTGAGATATTTTTGTTTTATATAAAAATGAATCCCTAATTCCCTTGGTCATCGCATCACGCGCCGATTTTGCTAATTGTTTTATTGTTGTGTTTGTTAGTGTCAGGAGAAGGTTCTTATGAAAGAAAAAATAAGTTGCAATTGACGGGAGCGAAACCCCGCGGGGGATAGCTAGTAGTTAATATGATAAATTAACGAATCTTAATCATTTTAAATTTGATTATGATTAATTTATCAATCTTAATCAATTTTTAATTATGATTTTTAATAATTAATCTTTAATCGTTAATCAAATTAACTTTAGGCCAACACTGGCACGACTAAGTTGACATTGCATTGCTTGTCTAAAAGCGGTGGGGGCAGCAACCAATATAAACAACTCTGTGATGGCAACTTGTAGCCCCCTCCGAATTATAGTGCAGACGCTGCGGTGTGGTGTTTGAATACATGATCACTTCCTCGTCAGTACTGTCGGAGCGTTTTGGTAAGGGGATGATGAAAGAAAGTGACATATTACGGCTAAAAAGGAGATGACTATTGAGATAACGAAATAAAGATGAATCGGAGAACAAGAATTGCTACTCCGACCCCAAATTAATTGTGCTCAAGGCAGGAGCATCAAGGGTGAACAGTAGCTTACCGCAATGAGTTTCGTCAGAATAGTCGCCGCAGTCGTTGTCTCCGTCGCAAAACCAATCGATCTTGATGCATACGCTGGTGCTATGGCAGAGCGTTCGGTTCTGGTTCTCGTCACATGCTGGGATGCAGTTCTTCTCATCTTCAGCTTCAGCGCATTCCACTTTCCCATCGCAGCGGCTTGCCATTGGTATGCAGGTACATGATTTCTGTGGAAAATATGGTTTATAGAACATGGCTAGCAGATTTGACATTTGCTTATACTTACCTATTTTTTCAAAATAATGTTGATGAACTCTAGTGAGAAAGTTTAATAGCCAGTAATAGAAAAGTAGGCAACCGAGAATAAGCGAGGTGAACACAAGTATGACAAACTTGAACTATTTCTTATAAGAACTCATCCATCTATTCAAAAATTGTCGTTAAAATAAGGTAGGTACCTACCTACTTTATTTTTTCTTAAAAATAAATGGTTGATTTTGTTACAAAAAGTATGTTCTTACCTGACAAGAGAATTGTTGGTTAGCACAAGGCTGGTGACATCCGCCCACAACTTCGTCATCATCTACAGGGTTTGTGTGGGATACCGGGTGAAGTTTGAATGCGGGACGATCTGTAGACACCAACTGACATTAATATCTCTAGATTGATGTCAATAGGCATATTTTATTTGAGGTCGACATTGCGGCAGGTATTCACCAGACAGACGTATACTGATGAGTTGGACAGTCAACCTGCCGGTCGATTAGGTTGACATCTCACCGTGGTCAAGTGACCACGGTGAGATGTCAACCGAAGTGTCCACCCAAGTGGGAGAAGTGAGCGACAAGTGAGCTGTCACGTCATCTTGTTTGTATGGTTTGACAGCTCACTTGTCGTGCGCTTCGCCTAAGTGTTCACTTCGACATGTTTACTGAATCGGACTGCAGGTAAATATGTCGAAGTGAACACTTAGCCGAACCGCTCACTCCACCCAAGTGATCACGGTGAGATGTCAATAGAATCGACCGGCAAAATCGCACTGTAGTAGGTTGACTGTCCAACTCATCAGTACCTACGTAATAGTTGTCGATTTTGTTGCTGTTCGATGTAAAATATTAACGTTTACTTTCTTCTCGATAGATGTTTAGCAGCAGTGCGTTTCTGTAAACATTTCGAAGTGAAGGCTTGGGTGAAGTGATCATGCAGTGAGCTGTCAATCCAAGTAATAAATATGGATTGACATGTTAACAGATTCGATCGGCTGGCCTAATTCGAGACTATACACACCTACCTAACTAAAAATTTACCTTCGTTTTCATTATTTGCTGTTTTAGCAGTGATAGAACAGTTACACATGCAGTATTTTGATTAATAAAAAATTATATACATCATTACATTTGTTATAGAAACAGACCTAGTAATAGATCCAATGGACACCTTACGATCGATAAAGTTACTTACGGTGCCAATTTTCGACGCGCGTATGTGGGTTGTGGGGCCAAAAGGTCTGCTGTGGGGCCAGGCCCCCGGAGCCCGTATTTGGTGGCTGGTATACAGGGACCCGGCCCATAGAGCGCAGGTCGGGGGGCTCCGCTGTACCATTAGCCGGCCGCGCGCCCCTCAGCGCCGGCAATGCATCTTCCGCTTCTACAGCTAAACAATATAATGTCAATGATTTTTGTAGTGAGGACAAAGGACGTAAGAAACCATCACAAAAACGCCTGCTTTTCAACAAATGGTCCTTAAAAGTTAAGGAGGACAGCTCGCAGTGCTTGCTTGCTAATTCACATTCCACTGCATGTGCGAGTTTGCAAGACTCAGCTGTACAAAGGAGTGGCTATTTTTTTTTTATTCATGACTAAACATAGAGACCTCAATCTGAACAAAAGACTCTGTGTTTAAGATCAGGTTGCCGCATAGTGCGATATACACACACACACATGAATGATGCAGGTAGGACACACGAAAATATTAGACTTGTCAACGATATTAATATTGAGTTATCGAAACGATTTTAGTTCCGGTCGTTCCGGACGATCAATCTTGAACGGCGTCAAGATTAAACAGCCACACATAGGTGGTAGGTCATTATGGTAGGCGCCAGAAAAACTTGCAATCGCAGAGACCCCAATAATAAATACTGAACCGTTTTTCAATACCAGAAAACGTACAGGATCACAATAGAAGTCGATTCAGGACAGCTTTATGTCTTTGTTTCTGTTTTTGATATTAAGTAAGTCAACAAATATAGGTATGTGGGGCAATGACCGTTATTATCATTACTATTTATTCATAATCAAGTAACATACGACTCATTGTTTGGCAATACAAGTAAACATAATTTCAATGGACAACACAGAACATACAATTAAATAAAATTAAACACACACATTGCATATTTATCTGGTGTCTACCACAGGTCAGATCTGAAGGTAGACCTGCGGCTTTAGACAAGTAACATTCTACCAGCGGTAGCGGTCAAAATGTCAAAAAGTCGACAAACGTCACGCGATCAATCCCTTATATTTTGACATTCACATTCGCTAATAGAATAAAGCTGCTTTCAGACTACGCTTTAATATAACAGCATATAGTATAGAGCTCATAACAAGGCAATATCGCGCACCATACATTGTTATGGACACGTTCACCCTGTACTATACTATATATTGTAGTCTGAAACCAGCTTTACACTTTATCGAGAGCCTCATGTATGCTGTTATATACGTACCACATAGCCAGATGATGGTGAAGCAGGCGTAGTAGGCGATGTACACGAAGAGCGGCGCAGGCATGGTGGAGGCGTCGGCTGCTGGCCTGCTCGCTTAGGTGACCTGGTTGGCCGCGCGGCCTGTCACCCGCGACGGGGCCACCATGACGTGCCGACCACGCGGGCACCCTGCGTCGAGAATCACTCATGAGTCCTTCTTACATGTAGCCGTAACTAGTTATCGCATTATTCTCAAATAACTTGTAGTTCTTGTCTCTTGTCGAAGTCCTATCTTTAACCCCCTCGGTATGCCTGGTGGGCTCTGTCAGACCCAACCTGTTACTTAAACCGTTGTATTTAATTAAATGCGTTTGTGATGTTTCTGCGTTTCAACCAACATTTTCAACCAACCGAAGAATTCTTATTTTCTAAAGTTTAGTTCGAGTGCCTGCTGTTTTTTGCGATAAACGTTACCTTCAATTTTTTTTTTATGTATTTAGTTAATATGGTGGACAGCAGTAAATGGATCCCACCAAAACATTTGATGTAAATCGGGGGCCAAGACTCACAGCCACTCACCACTACTGCCCTGAACTAAAACAACTGGAAATCACGGCTTTTGGCCAGCAGTGGGATGATACAGGTGGACAGTAACAAAAAACCCCTAAATACAGCACTTCAAGCAAAATCGACTACCAATTAGAGTCCTTAAATTCTGCAAGCAGAATTTTTCCAATTTTTGTATCAATATGTAGGTACTAGTTTCTTTTTTAATCAATACTGTGGCATACAAGTGAAAATACCATTACAAAGTTTTGTTTCTATCCTCCCCGTTTAACCGATACCTACTTAAATATGTAACAATCGTTTGTGCTAGCTTCTTGGGTTAAGTAGTTCCTCTGGCCCCCTTTAGGCTGCATCATCAGGCTAACTCCAGAACTCCTTAACATATTATTTCATTTTCTCTAAAGTTACATTAGTATTCCAAGTTTAATTTGTAACCGAAATTGCTTCGTTTGAACGTGTACAAACGAAGCAATTTAATAAAAAGCTTGTCAAAAAGTGGCATACCAAAAGGATAGGAAACCTACAAACACACTGAAATGACAGGCTTTAAATAAAGAGACTTTAGACGCTTGAATACACTAGTCACAAAAATTAAGGGATATAAAAAAAACTTTTTTTTTTAGTATTTTTTTTACTTCTTTAGAATGCTCCATTCTTGTCAAAAAAATTAACTCGATTTTTCTGACTGCTGCAACTGCCTTAGTTTCAAATCTCATTTTAAAAATCAATAAAAAAATCGATATACCCCCGCGGATTTCGGCTTTTCTTCACACAAAGAACAATGGTCAAATTTCTATAGGAGCTGGACCTTACTTTTATTTTTCATGTCCCAAAATAAGCTTCATTTAGATTGGTTTGTTCTAATGTTGGATACATCATCCCGTTTGAAAATCATTTCTAAATAGCCACATTTTTTTATCCGACTGTTGCGTAGCCTAAAAGTGTACTTAGCGATAAGCAAAGAGGGTAATTGGCGATCTCGTTTCTATTTGTTGCGATTTCTATTTAAGAATTTCCCAAAAAATAAGGCATCTGTCAAATGAGATGCAGATGATTGCCGGGTGTAAATCAATGGCGCGGGTCGATGACTACAGATTAGGTAGCTTGTCGATGATAAATGACGTTCCATTGTACGAAATTGAAAGAAACGCTTTCACTTAATTATCTTTTATGACAAAGATCTAATGCATAATAAATCAACATAGTAATACCTAAATACTAATTTAAACAAAAATAGTTAAAAACTATTCAGAAAAAAATTAATATTCATAGTCTTTGAATAAAAAGTCATTTCATACGCGAAATGAATCGTCAATACGTGCGTTCTGAAACTATTATTCGAAAATAATTTAGAAAAAAAGACAAAAACTAAAATAAGGATAACTTTTTGTTGTGGCCACTTACAAAGATATTTCTTGTGTTTTTTATGAACTTAAAAATAAGCGAATTTTTCATATATATAGCATTTAGGGACACTATCGTTTCGACGCCAGGTACGTTTTGGCCAACCTACTTTAAACTTTTTGTATTGTTTCTAGCCTAAATTCTTCACGTACATTTTTCGTAAGCTCTTAAACTTTTGAAACGCCGTAAAATAAAAAAAAAACAAATTTCTTGAAAATCCTCTTTGATTGAAAAAATAAAGATTTTTGAGAAACAAATTTTTTTTTCATTGAAAAAATGAATAAAAATGGAAAAACTGCTCATACTGGTGAGTTTTGCAAAAGCAAAGAATGTGAAGCTTCGGGGCAGTATGAAAAAAAATCACAGCGCTTTGAATTTTTCGGGGATTTTAGGGGACACAGAGGTTGAAAAATTACCGAAGATATCCTTCGTTCATCCATTTTATCCAAAGTTATACTAACTTATCCAAATATCCTTAATTATGCGAATTTTTGTCGTTTTTTTCAGTCAAAGTCTTCAATTCAAAAAATAAAAAAAATGACAAAAGCCATTCACGGTATCTTATAGAGTATATTGTGTAGTTTTCAAAACCGTCCTTCGATTTTCTATACGATCATTATTTCCAGAGTTATTGTCAAAGTGAAAAAGTACTTTTTTGCTTTGACTGACGATAACTCCGCGGCAAATCATCGTACAGGCTTTTTGATTACGTCAAATTCATTCAATTTTCTAAAAGAGCTTTTAAGCGAAATAATGGAAAAAAATTTTGAAGCCCGTAGACTTTTTATAACACGAGAAATAATTTGGATTTTTTTTTTTTTGGTAGTTTTCTTAGGATTTATCCAGACCCGAACATAATAAAAATAATTCATGACACTTGGAGCTACAATTTGTTTTTTTTTTGCTTTACGATCATTTTCCTCGGAGTTACAGCTCGCTGAAAATCACCCTAAAATTTGTTTTTTTTATATCCCTTAATTTATGTGACTAGTGTAATTAGGATATGGAGTAAACGTTTCTAAAGTAACAAGTGCTCAACATTTACAAAAAACCTACAATACAGCTATGTGGGTCAGTGGGTTATATAATTATTAGATACTAGCTTTTGCCCGCGACTTCGTCCGCGTTTCCGTCGTTTTTCGTAAAAAAAAGTAGCCTATGTCCTTCCTCACGGTTCAGTGGTTTTGATGTAACAGGCAGATTAACTTTCGTATTTTAGTAGGGAAATATAATATGTCAATCTACAATCCTGTTGAAAAATATCGCAATACGGAACCGCACAATATTATTGTTAATAGCTGTGCCCGCGACTCCGTCAGCGTGTAACTCCTTAATGTGTGTTATTAAGTTAATGTATTGGTAATATTGTTTAGATCACGTTCACATGAGGCTTAAGTACTTATAGAACGAAAATACTTCTGCGCATAGCTTCCGGGTATCTAAACTATGTTGAAAGTTGACCCGTCCGGCTCGTGGACATAAAGATTCCTAGAACTGCTAACCCGGGTAAGAGCGACGTACAACTGACCATGCGAGAAACAACTGACACCGAGATCTACTCCAGCAACACGAAAAGTCTGCCCTTGAGCCTTATTAATTGTCATTGCATAAGACACCAATACTGGTAATTGCGTTCTTTTAAATTGAAATGGAAAATTATTTGGTACTATGGGAATTCTGGGAATAAAGACGGTTACTCCTGCACCGCAACCTGTTAAAATTTAAGCCTCGATTATATTTTTTTGCAACTGGGTTACTTTTAGCCGAGTTCCATTACAAAGTTGTGGTGGTCTTAAATTTCGGAGCAGAATAATCGGAATGCCAATTTTTAAACAAATTTCATGAGAAGGAAGTCCGGGCATATTTAAAGAATTTAAAAATTCTAAGTATCGGGTAATTAGTGGCTTCTTGTTCATCGACCAGCATGATTCAGTATTAACGCGCGATGGCTTATTATTAGCGTATTTCATGTATAAATTTGGTTTTTCTATACCGATTTCTATGATTCTTTTTTATGGAATAGTTAATAATGTTAATTTCTTTAATTTACATTATTAACTACTAGCTTCTGCCAGCGGCTTCGCCCGCGTGATCCCTAGGGAACATGTTCCCGGGATTAAAAGTAGCTTATGTGCTATTCCAGACTATAATCTATCTTTGTTCTAAATTTCATTAAGATCCGTTAAGCCGTTCTGGCGTGATTGAGTAACAAACAACCAAACTTTCACATTTTAATTATTATTTTTTTCATTTTTTCTATTGATTGTAGCGTGATGAAAAGTATACTATAACCTGCTCAGGAGTATGAATAATAATTGTACCAAGTTTCATTAAAATCCGTCGAGTAGTTTTTGTTTCTATAACGGTTATACAGACAGACAGACAGACAGACAGACAGACAGACAGACAGACAGACAGCCAGACAAAAATTGTACTGATTGCATTTTTGGCATCAGTATCGATCCCTAATCACCCCCTGATAGATAATTTGGAAATATATTTCATGTACAGAATTGAGCTCTCTACAGATTTATTATAAGTATAGATTCCATAAAAAAGAATGGGATGACTGAGAGTTTTATAAACGTAACAGTAGAGTCAATCATAAAAGATAGACATATGCTGTCGTGGGATATTTTTATATAATTTTAAGGAGAACATTTCCGTCACACATGATTTCTGTGTAGCTTTAACCATTAAGGTTGCACACGCGACGGATGCTTAAAAAATGGAGTAACTTCCCCCGTTTTCCCAACATTTCCCTTCACTGCTCTGCTCCTATTGATTGTAGCGTGATGAAAAGTATACTATAACCAGCTCAGGAGTATGAAAAATAATTGTGCCAAGTTTCGTTAAAATCCGTCGAGTAGTTTTTGTTTCTATAACGGTTATACAGACAGACAAAAATTTTACTGATTGCATTTTTGGCATCAGTATCGATCCCTAATCACCCCCTGATAGTTATTTTGGAAATATATTTCATGTACAGAATTTACCTCTCTACAGATTTATTATAAGTATAGATAATAATATAATAAAAAATAAACTAGTCTCCTTATTACTTCCTTAAACCCAGTTAATTGTAGAACAATATATCACAAAATTATAGGTCCGTAAACAACAAGCTAAGCCATGACCCAGACAGATATGCCAAGCAGCCGCCGCGCCGCCGTTCTGGTCTGGTTTGCGATATGAAGCCGCGTAGATACATAAATACTGTAGCTGTAGGTATGACGCCATTTTGCCTATTTTGGCCCTCAAAATACAAGGTGGACAGAGGAATATCGAAAAAAACTGAAAAGAGTCTCGAGCCCGATTTTGAAGAAAACTAAAATGGCATCAAATAAAACAAAATAAAAATTTCCAAATCCAAAACGCGTTGATATTGGAACGCAACGTTTTCTCAATTTTTTGTACATAATTTAAGGATCCATTTTATGCTACCACATAGACTCCTTTAACCTTAAGTAAATGTCTGGTGGTCACTTGTTAGCCAACACAATATATTGAACTTTTTTGGCGTTATCATCGGAAGGGGACGTCCATGGATGGCCTACACAGTGTTCATCTTCCATGGAGGTTCTGACTAGTTGTAACTGCATGCACCAGCATGCAACCGCTAGTGTTTGGTAAGAGTCATGTGAATAAGTACAGTACTTTTTTTACAAGTACAGTACCTTTTTGTCTACTTGAAGACTCTCCCAAAATGTTTTGAAATTACTGAGACTGATAAGCAATAATTACATCATAACTAGCCTAAATAGTGGGAACAAAGCAGCAATCTATTACTTCAGAGCTAAACAGTGTCTGTCGACATCAGCAGTGCGATTTTGTAAACATGTCGAAGTGAGCACTTAGGCGGAGTGAACGATAGGTGAGCTGTCAAACCATACAAACAAGATGGAATGACAGCAGTGCGATTCTGTAAACATGTCGAAGTGAGCACTTAGGCGGAGTGAACGACAGGTGAGCTGTCAAACCATACAAACAAGATGGAATGACAGCAGTGCGATTCTGTAAACATGTCGAAGTGAGCGCTTAGGCGGAGTGAACGACAGGTGAGCTGTCATACCATACAAACAAGATGGAATGACAGCAGTGCGATTCTGTAAACATGTCGAAGTGAGCACTTAGGCGGAGTGAACGACAGGTGAGCTGTCAAACCATACAAACAAGATGGAATGACAGCAGTACGATTCTGTAAACATGTCGAAGTGAGCACTTAGGCGGAGTGAACGACAGGTGAGCTGTCGAACCATACAAACAAGATGGAATGACAGCAGTACGATTCTGTAAACATGTCGAAGTGAGCGCTTAGGCGGATTGAACGACAGGTGAGCTGTCAAACCACACAAACAAGATGGAATGACAGCAGTACGATTCTGTAAACATGGCGAAGTGAGCACTTAGGCGGAGTGAACGACAGGTGAGCTGTCAAACCATACAAACAAGATGGAATGACAGCAGTACGATTCTGTAAACATGTCGAAGTGAGCACTTAGGCGGAGTGAACGACAGGTGAGCTGTCGAACCATACAAACAAGATGGAATGACAGCAGTACGATTCTGTAAACATGTCGAAGTGAGCGCTTAGGCGGAGTGAACGACAGGTGAGCTGTCAAACCACACAAACAAGATGGAATGACAGCAGTACGATTCTGTAAACATGGCGAAGTGAGCACTTAGGCGGAGTGAACGACAGGTGAGCTGTCAAACCATACAAACAAGATGGCATGACAGCTCACTTGTCGATCACTCCACCTAAGTGTACACGGTTAGATGTCGACAGAATAGACCGGCTGACCGTGATCACTTGGGTGGAGTGAACGACAAGGGAGCCGTCATTCCATCTTAATTGTATGATTTGACAGCTCACTTGTCGTTCACTCCACCCAAGTGATCACGGTGAGATGTCGACAGAATCGACCGGCAGTAGTATATGCCTTGTGAGTAAAAGAGACATACATTTATAGTCGGTAGCTGGCTGTTCACAATACTGGCGAGAACTCTCTTAACACTATTACGGCGATGCAACAAGAGGTATCAAAGGTATTGCTCGCGTGACGGTCAGAACTTACGCCGAGAGACCAACTAGCGGTCATTTCTACTTATAATGCGGGCGGAGCGAGTGGTGCGAGTAATCGCAAATTTGGATTTACACTACTCTAACAGGTCTTTTCAACATACCAAAAAACTAGAACTACATCCAGCTTTGCAATTTTAGCCTTTTTTTTTAGCTACTGGGCTATATCGACTTCTTTGTGCAATTTTGACACAGTACACATAGTCGCAGTAAATATAATCCAAGCTCTTATAGTAAATTTAACGAATACTATAATATTAAGCAACCTATGGATTTTTAATGAGATAAGGTGTAAAGTAGCTACTTCTAATGCTTCTTCTAATGATATTGAGTAAATATTTAATTGATTAGTTTTTAAGCTGACTTGTGTCTATACATAAACCTATGCCAGAGCTGTTTGAAAAGTCCTAACAATGCAAGTTTGATATTTTTCATGTACCTAAGTCGTTATTTTTACGATTACAGCTAGACTATAATAACTCAAACGTGCCTCGCAATGTAATTAAACTTGCATGCGAGTTGTTTACAGGTGGAAACTAGACGTAACATACCTATATAGTGCTAATACTTCGATTGGCTTTGGGTTCTCAATAAAGTTAGTGATCGATTATTCGATTCTTGGTGTTTATCGATCTGCATACAACGTGTAACAGATTAAACGCAATGCCTTAAAAGGGGTCATTGTACAACTTTTACAACATTATGAACAACTTTGACTATGAGACCAACTTTGAAATCGACTGCTCCATACATTTCTGTGTCCATTACTTTAATTTACTGAACATCTGATTTTCACCATTTTATATCAGTTCACAATTTCTCGGAGTGACATCGAGAAATTATAAACTACTTATCAAATATTAATGCGGAAAATAGGTATTCCAAATGTGTTGTTGACAAATATCGAAATTTTACAATCTCAAGTTATTTTATAATCTTGCGGAGTTTTCTATTTTCCGGTGACAGACTCTAATGTCACTTTATTTTAATAATGTGTATATGTTTATTCTTTTAACTTTAATTGTTGACGTTCAAAAATTGGTCTAATTGAAATAAACGTTTTGAGTATGAATTTGACATTGACGATACACACGAGGAGAGCATTCCGTAAATTAGCTGTCACCGACTTATTGCAAACTCTGTATGTGTAATAAATTGCGTGATACTGTAAACTTTCTCTTCTCGATAAGACTCACGTAACTATTGAATAGAATAGAATTTTCTTTATTATGTACAACATACACTCATAAAGTTACAGAAAAGACAGATGAAGAAAACATTATACCGCGTGTATCTGACATCGACGCACAAACGATTTCCATGGGTCCAGGGCCCCAATTCTGCTTATTTAAGAATGGCTCAATTGAATATCAATTGGATCTCAGTAGCAGTTTTAACTAAATTTGGTATTCCGCTACTAATTTAAGACCAATGGTTTTCCATTAACATTCCATTGAACTGCTATTGGAATATTTGCTAGTCTGCTCTTCAATCGTGTTACAATTGTAAATCGATTGTGGACTTTATCGGTATTCTACTGTTATTTGACATTTATATCAATGGACACTCAATTGAATCTGAGTGTCAATTTTACGATTGAAGTACGATGGCTCAGCGCCGTAAAAAGCGGGCCTCGATGAGGGCAACGGTATCCACCGTTGCCCTCATCGAGGCCCGCTTTCCGCCGTGGAAGATTTACCCAATGCGGAATTCCGCGTTGGAAAAGTGGAAGTGAGAGCCCTGACAATTATTATAGGCATGGAATGGAAAGGAAAGAGGCCATTGCTCTCCTGTCTTTTGGACGCAGTCTGACGATATGCTGTTAAGAACTCCGGCGCACTCTTGCCAAAGCCTTTTCGACAGACTGCGCCCTTCTTTGGACCGTGAGCAGCGTCCAAGGGCTACCTCCTGCTGCCCTTCTAAATACTCTATCAGAGCTTCAATTTGTTGGACGCTCATATTATTAGCCTAAAATATAGAAGAAAACAGTTAATATGCTGTAATATTACAGCGCAGTATACAATACTCATACAATAAAACTTTACAAAAAAATACAACCGACTTCCAAAAAAAACACTACACAGTAAAAAATTACTTTAATTTCGGAAGTCGGTGTTTTTGTTAGTTTCTTCGTATTTTGACACCGACCTCCGAAATTAACGTTATTTTTAGTATGTACTGTTTTTTTTTGGAAGTCTTATGTATTTTATTGTAAAAAGTTTTTTATTTTTCACTTTTTAGTGTACCGGTACCCCACACCTAACAACACCACTGCAAAATCGCAGAAAAGCAAAATACGCAATTCCGATTACTTGGATGGCATAAAACCATCATCCAATTAGACAAATTCCAGCTATTTCGATTTAAAATCCAAAGTTCGTACCTAGCCACCGTATTTGAAATAAACTCTTTCTAACATCGTTAAAGTCATGTTTTATCGACAAGGCGATTCATTACAGACAATATAGTTCGTAATTGAATCACAGAAATGGATAAATCGTATATTTAAATCAAACCAATAGTTCATTCAGCTTCTTGGTAGATTTTGAATGGCAACACCTATAACTGTTCAACTGAGAGTCAATTACAATTACACTACGATTCCATTACGACTCTATTGAGCTTACATACAAGTTTTTGCAGAATACCAAATTTGTTCTAATCGTAATGGAGTCGTGATTTAAATAAAATTAGCAGTATTGGGCCCCAGGGCATGATTCTGGACACCCAAGTGTTGGAATTTTACGTCGGTTCTTTTCTCATTTTTTTCAAGAGTACCACAAATAGGTATCAGCTCAGCTGAGCTGATATCTATTTATGGTTTTATTCAGATTGCTCTTTTTAGTGAAAGTAGTTAATTAATCATTTTTTTTATTAAAAATCTCATTGGGTTACGTCATAATAACGATTATGAGCAGACTACAGTAAAAAAACCCTTCAAAAAAATGAGAAAAAAGCCGACGAAAAATTCTAAGTCTAGGGTGTCCAGAATCATGCCCTGGACCCATGGAAATCGTTTGTGCGTCGATGTCAGATACACGCGGTATTGGGTGACACAATGGGTTAACTTATTGCTTAAGGCACTTGTCTCACCGCCGACGAGGAAGCGATTAGCTATTGACTATTTGCTCGCTGAGGAATGGGACAAACAAAACATATAGATCTCGTGTAAAAGAGACACATACATTTATAGTCGATAGCTGGCTGTTCACACTGCCGGCGAGCCGACTCTTACAACTAGTTGTTCGGAGCGTCAACAGCTATCAAAGGTTATACCCGCTCAGCGATACTCGCTCGACAATGCTTGCTTGGCGGTCAGAACTCACCAACCAGCGGTAATTTGTACCTAAACTGTGGTCCGGAGCGAGTAACCCCCCCGTCGCACAAAAACACTCGCATAAAGCCGAGCGTCAATACTATCGGAAGTACTCACTCACTACTTACTGCTCGTCAACTCGTTTCGAGTTCCAAACTTAACTCACCGCTGATCGTCGGCTGTGACATAAGTGACTAAAAGCGATCTTTCAATTGAAATTTGATGGGACTTGTCAAATAATTTCATAACGAAACAACGTATAGAGACTTTATGATCTCAAAACATTTACTATCAACTCACAGTGTTTGCAATAATCCGATGACACAATATATGTCATACAATTTTTACTAGACTAGCTGTAATATTTCTTTGAATATTGGCTGGACAAGCTGCCGCGTTGTCAACGCGGCAGCGTGTCCAGCCAATATTCATCGTCGTATTCCGCCGCGTAGAATTCCATGGGATATCTTGACAGATATCCCATGGAATTGTACATGTTACAGTCATAGTGATAAAATAGCTAATATACCTCGAATGATACAGGCAATATGATAAATTTATCTCTTTCTCTGAATATTATTAAGAACTAGCTTCTGCCAGCGGATTCAGCCGCGGGATCCCTAGAGAACATGGGTACTCCCGGGATAAAAAGTAGCCTATGTGTTATTCCAGGCTATTATCTACCTCTGCGCCAATTTCATGAAGAACCTTTCAGGTGTTCTGACGTGAAAGAGTTACAAACATCCATCTATCCATCCTCACAAACTTACGTATTTATAATTGTACGCCCTTCCTAACAAACGACGCATGATGCCGCAGTAGTATTAACGGGGTGACTGTACATTTAAATATATGACAATTTAAATGGCCTACTCAAGCCTAACAGTCCCTAAGACCCTATGACCTATAAGCCCTACAACCCTAACCTGCCGTATACCTAGTATGTGATAATAAATATATAGATAAGTTCAGGATGTCTGCACTATGCGACCGAAGGTTACAAAAGAATAGGGTTCCGAACATGGAAATCCTGCCCCCTATCCGTGTGTGACCTTAGGTCGCATGGTGCAGACGTCCTGAAATTATTATTATAAAATCGTAGAGTTGCCGTGTCTGTACATTGAACACTCGTCTGCAGGATGAATTTTTCAAGTACCTACTTCTGGATGACCAAATCTGAAACCATGAAGAATTGCGCCAAACACTCAAGGGAATCTTAGGCCCGATTATGTTTATGCATATAAAATAAAAATGCTTATTGCATTCGATATTGGCCCACTTCAAAAATCGACCTGTATAAAAGCAGGTGTGAGAAATGCGAACACCAAGGTATTTCATAAGTCACATCAGTAAAAACTCTCTGGCTTCTGTTTTTTTTTTGTTGTGAAACATGTGCAAGACTTAGCAGTCCAACCATCATAATAATCTTTATGCGTTGTATGAAAAATACCAACATACTTAAATAGCTGGGTCTTCCCACTCTGTTTTCCATATTATGATACTGTTTAGCATTTTGACACCTCCTTGATTGTGTTTTTAGCTAGTGCACTAGACAGGCAAAATTTAAAACCTACTGGACTTTTCTAGTAGTATAATTATGTCGTATTCTATGGTAAGGGCGTAGAGACTTCGAAAGCATAGATCTACGACGTAGGCGTTGCAACCTACGGCGTAGCCGCGTAGCATAGTTATAGCTAAATCGCAGAACAGAATTCTGACTATGCATACCTGATGTTGGAAGTATTTTGGACTAATCAAGGTGTATTACAAATACATTTCTGTTTTTACATGATATCGCCATAAGAATTAAGTCATAGTCCATAAAGCGGCCATATTGGAAATTGTTAAGATTTTATGGCACGCATGCGCGTTAGAAAGCCAATGTTACTAGCTACTTGTTGATCAGGTTTTCATTCACGACGCACGAAACCGCGCATTCTACGCAGTTAGGAAGTCCTGGTGCTTTGTTGTAAGCTCACTAAATGCCTAACTTTTCATTTTGTGAAGCTGTTTCAGACCGAGACCCTATAAGTATACCATGGTACTTACATCCAAAGTTAGGTCTTAACTGAACCTACTTCTTCTTAACTACTGTATGGAAGCTAAAAACCTTAATACATATCTGGATCTAGAATCTTTAAGCAAGATCAAGTAAAATAGAAATACAGCGACACGTATCGAGCACGACCCACACACATTTTATTAATCAATGACATTCTATACCGATAGTCGATTATATGTGGTATTTGCTAAAGAAATATAGGCTCTTATCATCAAACAGATTCATTACATTAATTCGTATTGGATCTAGAAATAGGTTCAATTAATTCGTCCTTGTCCCACACACTTGAATATGACAAAACGTCATCTGACTCATGGGGACGTAGGTATACATCTGGCGAACATACTAACGCGCGTAACTTGTGTTAATCACGAAATTGATTTGCAACACTACTCTACAGGCATTGGATTACACTTTCTAGGCGAGATATTTCATCTCGCCATTACAGCGCTCGAGTCAAAATCAACTGTTCTAAACCGAACACGTCGTACATCAAGACACAAACAGAACCACCTACCTGCTTTGCAATACGACCTCCTAGAACCTTAGTCACCAAGTCTATACCTCAGAGCAGTTGCAATTCATAGATATTAATGTTTTATAGTGACAATATTTAGGAAATACGTTTGGAAATTGAGCGATCAATACAGGGAGGGGGTGAAATGCGCGGAGGTTGTGCCCACGCCCGCCCCCGCACCGCGCTTCACCCCCCCGCGCCCTCCAGCCGCCCACGGGTCTGACCATGAAACTACAGGCTACGACGTCAAAAGCTCAATTCCATGAAAAAACCTATGTATTCAACCAATCTCACAGATACACCGATCAACGGCCTGTCCGTAGACCTTAACATTTAACATTCATGGAATTAAAAATGAAGCCAGAGGGCTTCATTTTTGCACTTGAGCAAAAGCTCTAGTTTTGGGAAGGTCTTTAATTAAAATCACAATCACCAAACCTAGCGCTTTTCCATACATCAAGCAAACACGACATATCTTTAGTAAGTAAATATAACATTAAAAAAACCTGAGTACCTTAAAGCATATAAAGATGTGACATATCCCGAAAGAGGACGCACAGTTGGCACTTAACACAATACTCTGAAGAAAGGAGCAGTACGAACACAGCACTGTAACCAGAAGCACTAAGTTATTTTTATTTTTGGATTTATCTTTTGGATCGCGGAGCTCCCTGCAGAGGTGCTCTCTGCGCGCGACTAGGAGAGGTACTAGGTGATCTGGAGCCCCGTCCCCCCCGCGACCTCTGGCGCCCCGCGCAGTCTGCGCCTCGTCGATGAATGGAACCCGCCGCCCCTTGCTACCTTGCCTATATAAAATCTCCTACAACGCTCCCCTACATTTGTATTGTATCGCCTACTGTGAATAAAGCTCTATGAAAATAAAGTGCTTATAAATATAGTTGGTAATTTCATCACCGGCAAAGTTTTTCTGCTAACCCGTTATGGGCTTTTATCATACCAAGGTTGAATTCAAACAAAAAAGTATTGCGAGAATCTATTTTTAAGGCTCTCAATATTTGTACCAAAAACGCTTAGGGCAAAGTCAATCTAATTATGTACGTTACATTACAGCCTCTTACATACAAGGTTTTTTTTAATCTTGTGTAACTGAAATACATAGATAGTTAGATACTCTTCAAGAAAAGTCCAATAAATATTTAGAGCATTTCAAGTAGCATAGCAAGTTGACCAAAATAGCACTCCACACACGAGGTTGCATCCCAATTCGCATAGCAGTAATGTTGTAAAAAGAGAAACACTTTGTTAGCCTTCTATTCAACTAAGTAGGAACCCAAGTAACACATTTGGTGACAAATAGCTTGCATATAGTATATTTTTGGAAACTTTAGTAATAAAATCCACCGTGATTAAGTTCTATAAAGGTGGTTAGAACCTATAAGTAACCTGTATGTTACCAAAGGGAGAAAAATTGCAACTCATTTATAGATGCAAAAGCGATGCATAAGAGTTCGAATTGTTAACTTGAGTAGCACTTGGAACTAACGGTGCAAATTGCGCGCCATGAATGAATGATTGAACGTTAAAGCGATACAGTTCATTCGTTGAGTGACAAATAAGATCACAAGTTTTTATTTTCGGTGGAAAACGACGGTTCGGGTTGTGCTTTGTGCCATTGTGATGTGACAGCAAACTTATTTGGATGAATTGCATCTATTTGGTGAGTATTAAAACAAATTGTGTATGACGAAGGATAACCATCATGGAGCCCTTGCAAATGGTTTTTTATCGCGAAATTAGGGTATATTTACTAAGTAAATTTTGATGCGCCTTCGATCTAATCAAGAATTATCAAAAAATATGCACTGATCAAATAAATAAGATAATACTTTATAAAAATTTGGTTGTTAAAATCCTAATATTATGGTTCCACAAAAAGTATAATGTCAAACTACATCAGAAACAGTTATCAAAACTCATTTTATTGTATGTTATTGTAATTAAAATACCATTCAACAAGATACTTTCAAGGACTCCATTTTTAAACATGGCGATTTAAAATAGACCTTGCAGTTCATATTTCCACTCATTTGTTGCCATACTGGAGCTCCAAGATCCAAAAATTACTCATTAGTACCTAGTAGTGATTATTTTCACTTTACAGGTCTCGTTGTCTTGGCTTGAATTGGGGATCCTCAAGACGAGTACAAAAACCATTTATGAAGGTAAATAAAGTAAAATTTACATAATATATTGTAAATGTTGGCTGGAATATAATCCTCGACTTCTTAATTCTATGCCCGATTTCCTACTGATAGTTTCCAATTTGTAATTTTTCATTAGCAGTTCTTCTTTACTATAAAATATAGTACCTAATACCTGCTAATAGCTTTGAACTAACTTGATATAGGTAACTTTTATAAATGTGTAGAACTAGGCATGTAATCACATTATTATTGAAATGTAATTGAATTGAATATGTAATTGAAAATAAAATCCGTGTCTATCATGAATTTGAATGTGTTTTATTTTATGACATAGACTGCTGATAACTGTTTATGAAACAGTTATCAAATCACTTAGTTCACTAGTCAATTACCTAAATTGTAGGAAATTTACTTAAATAAAAATCATACTCTATTTAAATGTATTAATACGTACGGAACCTGTGATAGTGATAGTAAAATTCTCTTGACACAATTACTCAAAACAGAAAGCCTCCAAATTATTATAATATCGTTTAACTTTTTTCCACTTCATAGTATTCATTTTGAGAAGTTCTTTTAGCTATTATGACCTTTTTATAACAGAAACTTTGTAATAAAATAAATTTATAAACTAAAAATAAGTTCTAAATTTCTATCTTTTAGAACTGTTAGATCTTAAGTGGTTCTAAATGATAGAAAATTGTTGCTTAAGGTTTTCAAGAACCATCTTTTGGAATCGATCTACGCGTTACAGTGGCATATTAGAGTATATTAAACCTTACAAAGGCAATTACACTAGGTTCCAAATAAGCTGCAATAATAACTCTTGAGCCACTACAAGTGATAAATAGCTTATGTATACTACTTGTTGAGTACTAGAGGTGCCAAATAAGGAAAAAATACCGCTTATTATGGCACGGTTCTTTATGGGAGATTTCAAGATGTCATATGCTTCTTTAAGTTTTAAAAGAGTGAAAATTTAAACCTTTATGCGTCTATAAGTAATAAATTCGGCTTAAAGCCACCATAAGTTATAAAGCAGGAACAAAAGTCACTCAAAAGCAACTGTTAGTAATAAGAGTTACTCATATGCAAATTCGAGCGCTGTTTGCATCTAGAAGTAATATCGTACACTCTTGCATCACTTATATGCTAGCTACAGTTGCAAAATAAGTTCCAATATTCACTAACGTGCTACTTGGGAAAGGACAACTACTGGATTTTCAATGATTATCTATCATTAGATGCTGAAGTACTATCTAAGACGATCGCTTAGTGCTTTCCTCAAGGTGATCCTTGAGGAAAGCACCTGACGTAAAGAACAATAATTTCTATCAAACTGTCGCGGCCGCTTTAAAAAATAAGAAGAGATTTTAAAATGAACGCGCATGTTTTCATCTCAAGAAAAACCCAATACGTATCTAGTAATCATATTTTAATTATATCCCCCGAAAAATATTGCTTTGAAAAACTGACCTTATTTTAAAAAGCTATTTGACATGTTGATTTAAGCAACTGCACAAAATTAAGTTTTGTGGAAAAAAACGGTTATTTGCATCAGCGCCATCTCTTGACCCAATAGTGGAACCAATGAAATAAATGTAACTGTTGTTGTCGAATAACGGCCGAAACCAATATCCTATCTATCACATACTAGAGATAGAAAAACAAATGAAACAACAGAAAACCTATATAATTTTCATATTGTTTCATTTGTTTTGCTATCTCCAGTATGGTGATAGTTAGGTTATTGGGTTCGGCCGTTAATGTAATTGTTGATGATTTCTGAAAAGTGTCCAATGACGTCGTTTTATTTTTCCTGTCATTTTTACATAAACTTCTATTACCTACCTATATAGAATAATTTCAGATTTTTTTCCAAGCAAACTTCGGGGGAATGGTGATTTCTACATTTTTCGTCATAAGTCGAAATCCATACGGTCTAAATAAAAGAAAAATGTTCGTTAATAATAATAATAATTATGATACCCCTCATGCCCTAGTAGCCCCCACCTCGAATTTTAAGAACCCCACTTCAGACTCAGTCACTGTTGCAAAAAAATATCTATACATTTTTATTTCTTCCTTATTTGCAAAATAGTTGAACAATCGTCATCTTATACTATTCCAAATTTCAAGTTGATAGCAATAGTAGTTCTTGGGATATCCAGCTGAGACAAACGGACAGACTAAGTCACACCAAAAGGGTTCCCTTTTTAGCATTTTGGTACGGACCTCTAACAGACAGACGAAACTAACATAATTGAACTTTATAAATGTTAATTCAAAATGAATGTTCTGAAAGTTGAAAATTAAAATCTTTAATTTTAGCCTCCCGCCAATAGGCTTGTGTTCTGAAAAAATCTAATTAGTCCGTCAGTTAGAGTGGACAAGCCCGCCACACATTCCCAACCACTGCAACTCCTGAAAGCCTGAATCAACAGTGGCGACCACCAGAAAAACGCCGAGTTAATGAAACCCGACGAGTCCCGGAGAAACGATTCAACTGTCTTGGATCCCGCAACGAAATTAATCAGAAGAGTACAGCGGAGGAGTAGGAAAAATAATCCGTCAGTTAGATTATGAAAAACCCGTATTTTTTCTTTTGTGTACGGGAACCAAAATTGACGAAGTTACGACGCTTTTAAAATTCTCAATACGTCACGCCCTGGCATAAATTTTAGCGGGTCGTGACGTCACGAACCCCACTCCCGAGTTTAGATGCGTTTTATCTTTGTCAATATTCATTGATTTACAAAAACAAAAAATATGTGTCCATTATTTTTTAATACTCTAACTGACGCTCTAAATAATTTGCAATTTGTGGATGATGGAAACTAGCCTATTTCAATGACACTTGTCAAAACATGTTTTTTTTTTAATATATTTTTATGGCCTGTCCTTTTGTTTTTTCGTGGTTTTTGCATACAATGCAGAAATGTGTAAATGTACTTATTGCAAAGGTAGGTATGAATAATAATAAATTGGGCCTATGTTTCCTTGCTAGGTAATTTTTTTGTAGGACGTGTGCGTTACACTATTGCATTCAGTACCTACGTTATATTTTACACCTACAAAAAGTCGGTCGCCGATTTATCAGATGTGGGCGTTCAGCCTATAAAGCATTAGTACTTCCAATGCATATGTCGCCATATGAAACTGGCAAATTCTGTAAGATTATAAAATAACTTGAGAGATTGTAAACTCTTGAAAAATTTACAACTGAACATTTGAAATACTTGTTTACGCATCAGTATTTCATAGATACTCTCAAAGTAGTTTTGAGAATTTGTGGACTTACATAGAATAGCGACCAATCAGAGCACAAGTCTAAAATTTATATGTGAAATTTTGAAGTGGTTTTTAACCTGGAAAATAGGCTCTGATTGGTTGCCAGTTTATGTCAGTCCACAATTTCTAGCAACGGAACGGAGAATTGATAGAATATAATACAAGAATTGGAGAAATTGTAGAACAAATGTTCATTTGCCAATTTATTGAGAGTACGTAGTTAGAGACTTACGTAGTTTGCAATTGTCCGGTGACAGATACATTATATGAACACTCAAATATTTTATACACATAAATATAACATTTTTAATTTATTATTTAAAAAAATACATTTAACCCATTAAAAAAATATAAAAATAAACTTTTTACAAAAAAATACAACCGACTTCCGTAAAAAAAACACTACAAAGTAAAAAATATCTATAATTTCGGAAGTCGGTGTCAAAATACGAAGAAACCAACAAAAACACCGACTTCCGAAATTATTTTTTACTTCGTAGTGGTTTTTTTTTCACTTTTTAGTGGTACCCCACACCTAACAGCACCACTCCAAAATCGCAGGAAAGCAAAATACGCAATTTCCATTACTTGGATGACAAAAAACCATCATCCAAGTAAACGAATTCCAGCTATTTCGATTTAAAATCCAAACTTCGTAACCGATTTTTATAAAATTGAATTGGGACCAATCCAAAACTATATCCTTTCAGATAAAACAAGAATTTTTCAAAACGTTTCATAATTGACGGAGTTACGAGGTAACAAACACAAAAAAGTACAACCGAATTGAGAACCTCCTCCTTTTTGAGAAGTCGGTTAAAACTAATAGTGGCCGGTGTCGGGAGGAGAGTCCAAGTTACCGGTGGTGGTTAGGGCTCCAGAGAAATAAACCCCCACACAATACGAGCCGTATCGAGGAGTACTGAACCAGGCCCTTTATCCAACCGCATAAAGGCAGCTTCGACAGATGGTCGTCGTTGCTTTTGCCATCAGGCAATTGGCCCTAACAACTAGATATAGGCACAATGACAGCTGAGTCTACATTCCACATGTCGACAACCTCGTGTGCTACGTCGAGATACTCGATTTGCATCTCTTTCTTAGCTTTCTCGAGGTTCTCGTCATGCGGGATGGTAACATAAATTTATCATAGTGCGGCACACTAATCGGTCTTTCAGTTTTATTGGCAATAATAGTACTAACAACGCTGATAGGCCGATCCCAGTACAACGTGACATGGTCATTTTTAATTATTATTGTTTTTAGCAATCATGATTTTTATTTTATGTTCTTGCTCCATGTTTACTTTATCATTTATATTAATATAATTAATAATGATGTGTGTAATGTATCAAACACAATATAAATTATGTACATAGAATGTGTTACAAAGCTGTGATAAGAAGATTCTATCCAAAAACGAAGTTAATTGAGTTCTGAAATAGGGCAGCCATATTATTCAAATACGAATTTGCGAATGTTTATCGTAAATAGCCTTACCATAACCATATAAGGTTTTTTGGCTTTTGAAGCAAGATGCTTCGTGAACAAACGAGAAGTTTTGAAAGCTCGACGCTAGATGGCCGGAAAGATCCAACAAGCCTAATATTCTTGTACTTTCGTACTTTGTGTGACTAAAACACGTCAGATAACGTTCTGAACGATCAGGCCAGCTCCGTCATACGATGCGGCCACTCCGGCAGCACCAGCGGATCCTAGCAGTGAGTAATACATGCATGCATGCATCCGTTTTGTTACTTCTCGAATGTACCAATAATATGTACTTATCCATCTAAAACTACCTTAACTGGTTCAAATCGGAACCCAGTTAAGGTAGTTTGATATGAACATTTTTTTAACAACGATAACTTGACCGTCTACTTCAGCAGTCACCGTAGACCAATGACTAATTCTCTTTGCCGTAGACATATTAAACGCGTCAGATTGCAATGTCGACTGGGAGTAAGAAACCAAACCAGAACAAAAAAGCAGTGCAAATTGCTCGCGACACGGTTTTTTTTCTGTCATCTTCGATAACATTGGCTTACAGATAAAAACAAAATTTAAGTAACCCCTTTGAAATATTACATTTTCGTGTTCATTCCTATCGTATAACAATATTACAGTAATTTTTGTTGCCATCCCCTTTCGTTTTCCTTCCCTATGAATGTACCAACTAATGCAAAAAAAATATTTAAACACTGAATTATAAAATGACGCAGAATTTTTTACTCTAATTGCTAAATTTTAGTAAAGTAGAAAGAAAACAATTTATACAATTTTAATTTTGAATGAAGAATCTTTACGCCTAGTGGCGGTTAAGCAATACACAGTAGGTAATCACCTAGCAGTAGTTTCAAACGGCCTTGAAATTGTTTGTTGATTTTCAATTAAATTCTACAACAATGTCTACAACCCATCTTGCAATGTAAACCAAAAAAAAAAGCAACGAAATACTAACAATCTCTTATGTTAAGCGTAAATTGACGGTAGTTGGAAAATTATGAATTAAAACCCTGAAATACTAGTCGTGATACATAACATTATTAATGTTTAGGAAATTATTATATGACTCATCAGCTATTTACTTCATCTATCAGTTAAGCGGGTACCGAAATCGTGTACGTCAGTGTAATTATCGTCATATAGTATTTCAGCCAATTAAAAAATACTTGAATTTATTATAAACCTCATGAATATACCGGAAGGACTAGCCCGAAATAGCAGGACAGACGACTGTGGAAAGGAGAGAGGGAGGCCTTTGCCCAGCAGTGGGACGTAGCGGGCTAATTTTGATTTACAAAGATGAAAATTTCCTTCGTTTTGAGAAATGGCATGAATATCCGTACGATAGTTTTTGAGTCTATCGCATTCAGAAAGACGCGGTCGCGGCGACGATTGTGTTTTTACAACATGTAGTGATAGGCTTACCAAGACGTTTCTAAATAAAAATGACGCCAAATGGCTTCATAGAACCGTCATGGTGTTTATTATTGAGACCTTACCATCAACAATTATAATTTGCGAGTGCTTATCGTAGTGCCATCTACACTCGCCCTCTTGACTCTTGAAGCAAAAACTTAAGAACTTTCGTGAACCAACAAAAGCTTTTGAAAGGTTGCCGTTACATATTATGGTGAGACAGGACCAAAAACCCTAGCCTTGTGCTTTCGTAATTTTTTAACGTTCAACAGCCAGATGGCGCTACGAACGATTTGTCTAGGAAGGCTAGCTCCGAAACACAATGCGGCAACTCCTGCAGTAGCAGTGAGTCCTTGCAGCGGGTGAGGCATGCTAAGATTCACTGTTACCTATAAGAGATCTGGCTTACATAGAGTTATGTAACCTAGATGTAAATAGATGTTACGTCTAGATATTAACGATGAATGACTTGAATATTTTACATGATAGAGGGGGGTTTTATAAAAAAAAAATAATAATTTTGCGGATAAGTTTTGTTGGGAATATGTTACAAGACGGAAAATCTTACGACGATAAGTAAAAATCTTCATAATCAATGTAGGTATTTTAGATATGAATAAACTCCCGCTGCATGTGTTTTTAATTATAAATTAATTACTTCTGATGGATACATGATAATTATCAATTAGTTACTACAAGTATAATAATCTAGCTCGTCGTCCGCCTGGCAAGCTACCACCATCATGTCTAAGTCTGTCGCCATAACAACAATGTTAACAGCATTGTTGTGTTCCGGCAGTTAGAGGTATGATAGCCAGTTCCTCTGTGTAAGAGGATTCCGGGTGAAACTCGCTTCCATCTTCGGCCTAATCATCACTTTCCATCAGGTAAGATTTGGGCCAAGAGTTTCCCCGTTATGAATAAAAAAAAAAAAAAAAAAAAACGTAAGATCTTGAGACATAACCAAAAAGCCTATTAGGGTGCGTTTCCACAAGAGAGTGCGAGGATGCGTAGCGAAGGATGTGTTTGTTCTGGGAACTAGTAAGTACGAGAGCATTAACTCAATTGACCAATCAGAACACACGGGGCTCCCACCAGATACTCAACTCATAATAAACCGAGGGGCCAATCGCGCTAATTTTAAAAGTTTAGGTCCGCTTGCAATTCGTTTCCAATTCAGTTTTGGTTATGATCTAGTTTCGATTCACCTGTAAGGAATTTGGTATCGAGCTAAAGTTTAAACTTCAACCAAAGTTGCATTGTCAAAATTTTACAAATATTTTCGTATTTTCGTTCCAAATCCAAAGAACACAACGCGAACGATTGAGAAAAAGTCAAGAAAAAGTAGCACTGTTTCAACTTTTCGTTTGACAGCGGTAACGTTACAGTTGTGATGCAGTTGCGTTCCAAGTTTCTGTCAAACGTTTAGCGCGATACGGAATGTTTAAAAAAGTTGTAAAATGGCTACAGTTCAGTTGCGTTCCAGCCGAATTTTATTAGCGCGATTGCCCTCCTAGATATATTATAACATCACTATTGCGACTCAGTGAACTTACAACATCACTGAAAAGAGCCCGTGAAATCACACGAATCAGTCGTTATTGACAATAATCAGTGTAATTATAATTTCACTAGTGAAATTTAATTATCACGTCTGACAAAATCCGTGCGACATATACATAGATACAGTGGCACAAGCGAATGCGGGCATGTTAATATGTCTACTGCTCGCATTCGCTGGCACTGCCGTAGTCACCGCATTGCATGACGGAGCTAACCTTTCTAGACGGGTCATTCGAAGCGCCATCTGGATGTTTAACGTTACACAAATTACGAAAGCAAAAGCGTAGGCTTTTTTTATTTTGTCTCTTGTAACGGACCTAGCCTTCCCAAGACGGATTATTTAAAACGCCATCTGGTGGATTTTTCGACACACAAATTTCGAAGGCACAGGGCGTTTTCACCAGAGATGTGCGAGGATACGCAGCGAGGATGTGATTGTTAACAATTGATAGAATCGCTTCATTTAACTAGGCTCGCTCAGCGCAAGCGATTCTATTAATAACAAACACATCCTTTGCTATGCATCCTCGCAGATCTCAAGTAGAAACGCACCCTAATAGCCGTCTAGCAGTTGACCGCACGGCTGCCCACTTTCGCATTTTTTATATGCAACCGCTAGTGATTGTACGCACTGAACCGCCATTAAATGACAAGCAGTTGCATATTAAAAGCACTGGAACCGTGCGGTTGACCGCCCCGCGGCGGCTGACCACTAGTGCGTACGTAGGCTTAGACTGACAGATCTTGGCAATTCAAAAGTGCCTGTTAATGGTTTAATTAGAATACTCTGTCTACGTTTAATTGAGATAAATACTAAGCGACAAGCGGCCAAACAGAATTTAATGAGCCATAAGTTCGCTTTAAAACCTGAATCCAAGATAAAAATTAAACTCAATTACAGCACCAACTGTACATTAATTTGCAGTCCACAAAATGGCAGCAGATTCATCTATCTGGTTACAAATTCCCAACAAAATGACTGCTCAAAACTTACTCAACTACAATAATGTGTAACCTAATCTATCCCAACAACCCCACTCTATCGCAACCAAATACTCATTCGTCATATCTAGACATAACATCTAGCTTACATATTCCATGTAAATCATATATTTTATAGGTAACAGTGAATCTTAGCATGCCTTACTCGCTGCAAGGACTCACTGCTACTGCAGGAGTTGCCGCATTGTGTGTCGGAGCTAGCCTTCCTAGACGGATCGTTCGAAGCGCCATCTGGCTGCTTAACGTTACACAAATTGCGAAAGCACAAGCTAGGTTTTTGTTCTGTCTCGCCATGTAACATCGAGCTTTTGTTGCTTCACGAATGTTCTTGCTTCGAGAGTGAAGAGGCCAAGCGTAGATGGCACTACGAGAAGTTTTCGCCCCCATAATATACCAACCTACTTCTAAGTCATAGAATATAAAAAAAGCTTTCCAAAGCCATAACGCATAATGTTATCGCTTATACAGGCTATGGCCTATGCATTTTCTAATCTATATCTATACATATAATAAAACTGTAGAAAAGTGGTGTCTGTACATGAAAAAAAAAAATCCAAAAAAAATTGCTAGGGTGTTGAAGAACAACCAATAGAACCCATTTCCAGCATTTTTCGAATTTTTGTCTGTTTTTCTGTCTGTCTGTTTATTTGTTCGGGCATCACGTCAATTGTGCGAAAGCAATGTAGATAACTTTTATACACAAAGATTGAGCAAAACTTGAAGTAACATTTAGTTTTTGTTTCATTGCAATCGGTTCAGTTTATCAAAAGATATTTGAATTTAAAGTTTTCCAGAAGTAAAATTAGGGTTATATGCACTTGGTCTCATTACTTCACGTAACTTTTATAGTGCGTAAATTGTAGTAAATATTAACTTTTTTGTTTCATCGTAATGAGTTCATAAACTTCATACCATATAATAAAAAAATGTAAATTAATCTATATATTATTTTAAAGCACAAGAGTTTGTTTGTTTGTTTGGTAGAACGCGCTAATCTCAGGAACTACTGGTCCGATTTGAAAAATTCTTAGAGTGTTAGATAGCCCATTTATCGAGAAAGGTTATATATAGGCTATATATCATCACGCTAATACAAAGAGGAGCGGAGCATTAATGGAAAATTTGACGCAGACGAAGTTGCGCGGGTCAGCTAGTGTCTAATAAAAAATCAAATATAACTTTATGATTTTTAGAGTTCCGTACCAAAATGGTAAAAAACCTTATGGTGTGACTAAGTCTGTTCGTCTGTCACAGCTGGATATCTCAAGAACTACGTCTTATGCTATCAACTTGAAATCTGGAACAGTTTTAGATAACGTTCGCTCAACTATTTTGCAAATTTTATTTTTTATTTTTTTGCAACAGCGACTGAAAAGGATTCTTAATAAGTCGAAATGGGGCTACTAGGGCATGTGGGGTATGATATAAAAGAGCGTTATTTGCACATTCTCAAACATTTTTTCTGTTTTTTTTTAGGCCTAATGGTTTCCAAAGTTTGCATAAAGAACAATCCGAAATTATTCTATGTGATACAAGTATAATATGTTCAAATTACAGGAAAAATAAAACGGTGTCTCTACACAGCACACTTTTTCAGACAACATCAACAAAAGTTATAATCGGTCAAGAGATGGCGCTTTTTTCTTAATAATGGGCTTGCTCTTGACCACAATCACGCCTGGAAAGCGATGGGTGAGGTCTATGATAGAACGAGCGTGACCAGAAGATGCCTGTTCAGTCTTGCTTTAAAGGCAGACCAACTCCACATAGTCCCATTATAACACACTTAAGCTGTGCGCATATCAGGTCAGGTGGGATCAGGTCGTGGAGTTCCTGCGCACACTCACCAAAGTACAATTTGAAGATGACCCACAGGCAGGCAACACTACGCCGTCGCCGATTAGCTAGGCTGTGAAGCTAAGCCACCAACGTCTCGCCACCTATAAGTCTTTTTGCTCTGGGTTCCACCGAGTCCGATGCAGCAAGCTGGTATTTTGCTGAGATATCCCATGAGCGGCTGTAATACTCTATACAGGAACGGACTGTGCTCAGACTCAGAAGCTGTCCAGATGTGAAGTATCGCCTTACCTTATTTAGAATGCTCAAGTTCTTGGCTGCAGTCTGTACTTTTGACCCGATGGTTGAGCCGAAGTTGAGATTAGACATCAACTTCATGCCCAAAAGCTCTAGCTGATCGGTAACAGGTACAGGCGTACCTCGGAATGTGAAAAAAGACATGCCTGTGTTTTTAGAGGTTTTAATTTGACCATATTGTCGTCGTCTCACTGGGTAACGAGATTTAAGGTCAAATTCATTCGCTCCACCATGGCCTTTCTAAGAGTAGCTGTTTCCTCCCTGCTGGCTCTTGCACTGGACAAGTATCTTTCTGAGACTGTGCTGTCATCTGCGTATCCGATTGCACCTAGTTGCAACAGGGCGCTGATCTAAAACTGCAATAAACACCGCATTGTTAAAATTCTCTGACGAATATATGCCTTGCCGATGAAAATTTATAAACATTTCACGGTACAGAACCCTCAATGCGCAAGTCCGATTCGCTCTTGACCGGTTTTTTGGTACCTCATATTTGTGCAATTATTTCGGTGGTGAATTATTTAATCACTTATGGTTATTCCTCATATAGGCTAAATAGCCGGTCCTTCTTTGCAAGGTTTAAAAAATCTTTGGAGAATAGGTTGGTCATAGTTAAGTTGTGTTAAATAAAATGAATATTTTTATTAAATTTATTTTACAACATTATCTTAAATAAGCTATAACTTCTTCTAGTATAAACATCAATGTTACTACTATATACTTTACCACGTTTATTCTATAATTAAATTTATTTACAACGATCTCGTGAATGGCTATTTTACATTATTATTATCCTAACAAAAAAATCGAAGACAGGAAGTGACATTGATAATGTGTTGACTTATCAAAATTGACATAACAAATGCCAAATCTATTTTTTTACCATTTTGGCACTGAACTAAAATTTATTTCATTCGATTTTGTTATTTATTTTTTATTCCTGACTTCTAAGCACAGACAAAAAAAAAATAAAGTAGGACATTCATAATTGTTTTTCTTATAGACTTAAAATTGGCAGCTTCATTATAATAAAATGCGAAATATTCAATTATCTACTTAAATTCAAAACTAGGTACTATTTTATTATTCTCAAATCACCAAACATCAACATTCGAACAACATTGAGAAACAATATAAGGACGCAAAGTCCGCAAAATCGATCTGTCTAGGCAAAGTGAGTTTGCCAAGAGCTCTAGGAGTGACATATTTGCCCCGACCTAGGCAGATATTTCTTTGGCAGCTCTAGGTCTCATTGTAGGTCTTCTTCTTCCTAGCGTAGCGCGGCCTGTTGCCAGTCCATTTAGATACGACACTGAAACTACAGACGACAATGTCAAAATTTCACGTCCTTTCAACCCAAACTAAAATTTCATTTCTGTCTCTAAATTGTTGATGTCTCTTTGCAATAAAAAATGAATTCAACTCAAAAACATTTACATTCATTCACTTAAATAACAATTAGTTCTGTCACAAGTTTACGTAAAAATAATAATTTCATATCGCATAAATTCGTTAGATTAATTACGAGTAGGGTGACAATATCTTTTTAGTTTGATAAAACACTAGTTTTTTTTTTTTGATAATTCAATCGAAAATATAAAAGACCCAGTAGACGGCGTTGAAGAGTAGGAAACAGACAGGAAAGATGACTCGCGAGTACGTGTCGATGACGTTGACGTCACGGATCTTAGGCATGGACGCCTTGATGACAGTGGCGCCGCGCCGGAGAGCATGCATAACTTTAGGCTTCCCTGTTGATCCGTCTGCAAGGAAAAAAAAATTTACTATGTTGAAATGCATGAAAATTAAACTCGCTTATTCGAAAACCTAGCCTTTACCCAACTATATTGGGGTTGGCTTCCTGTCAAACCGGATTCAGCTGAATACAGACCTCCACAACCCATTGACTGGGTAACACGGTACTCCTTGGCAAGACTGGTGTCATATTTTCTGACTTCTTACTATCCGTAACGACTGTCAAAGATCTCCAAATTACAGCTTATTGTGCTTTCTCTCGCATGTTAAAATGGTCACCCATCCACAGACCAACCTTGGCAAGTGTTGCTTAACTTTAAAGATCGACCTATGCGGCTGTGATTATTTTGCCACGAGCTCCTCAATACACATACGTATTATAATTTTCATTTTATTTCTATGGAAATGTCAGGTTAATTAATCATAATTAATTTTTTCCAGTAATGGTATCCTTCAATTCTTTCATCTGTAAACCTTGTTGTATCTTGCATGGATGAACGGAAAACCTTAAGATACTCTAATTTATTTTAGTTTTTGTTCAGTGACTAACTCAGTCCGATTTTCTGTTCGTAAATAAACTATTGTCTATCAGCTCGCTCGCGTTAGTTCAATGCACAGTAATTTAGCTTGACACTTGTACAGGAAGTTGTCATTTCAAACAATCTTTAACAACTTGTCACGGCGATTGCATTCAAGGCTAACGATGGATGTGATCTAGGGTTCCTAGAATCTGATCACGTGGTCTCGCACTTACGTGACGGTGATCACGTTGAAGGACAGAAAGAGGAAAACTACTGGCATATCGAATTTTCCAGAACATCTGTCTTATCTGTGGACTAGTTACCATTATATTACTTATTGAGTCTTTACCTAAGAAATTGCTATTTATTTTTCGGGCCACTTTGTGCTAAAATTTCGAGTTCTTCGGTTTCGCGAGACATCGGTTGCACTTGGAATTTTGAATTGGTATAAACTTTATATTTAAGGCACGTTTTATATTTTTTAATCTGGTTTAATTAATGATACAAACAACACACAAAAACAAAGAAAAGTTTTATAAAAAAAAAAAATTATATGCCTTGAATATATACTTGTATTACCTAATATTAGCTATCATCTGAATGAGTAGGTCACTTTTGCTGTAAATTCAAACATAAAAGTAGAAAATGTTATATTTATTGTAAGCGTACTAACTCCTGGAGTTCCTAGAGTGTGGCCTCGTTCTGTATCGAAGCGTGGTGTGGTCGCGTTGCAGACGAAGGGACGGCGGGGCTCCCGTGGCGGCTGGCAGGGGCTTGGACCGGAGCCCTAAGAGAGGGGACACGCGCCCCGTGCTCGTTGCGCACTCTCGAAGCGCTATGATCTCCTCAGGAGAACGTGGCCCTGGAGGATTTTTATTACATTGAATAAGCAACTATGTCTGTTTTACTAGAACAATATTTGTTTTAGGGAAACTGCTGCAATTATGAAAACATTGCAGACGAATAGTTCTATAATCAATCGAATTGGCTAATTTGTATCGATTTAGTTTCCCATTTTTACCCTGCCTCTTAGTAGAAATTCGGAATAGCATATGGGGTTTAATTATTATAATATTTATCAAATCCTCGTTGGTTCTGATTTTATATTTTTCTATACACATCATTTAAAGTAAGCATAGAATTTAAATTATGAAACCAGCCAAGTACGAGTCGGACTCTCACACGAAGGGTTCCGTACCATAATCCTTAGTTTGTATTATTTGTTGTTATAGTGGCAATAGAACAACACTATCTGTGAAAATTTCAACTGTACACTTATTACGGTTCTTGAGGTACAGCTCGCTGTCAGACAGATGGACGGCCGGACGGACAGTGGAGGCTTTGTAATAGGGTTCCGTTGTTACTCTTCGGGTACGGAATCGGAACCCTAAAAATAAAAACATAAGGCATTAAGTCCGCCTTTGTACAAATTACTTGTGCATAAAGTTTTAATAAATAAAAATAGTCGTTTACTTTATCTATGCGTATTTTGTAGAGGTTACAACAATATAATTACTGGACTTATACCTGAACATTTTAATTCCTTCTCAACACTAGCGCTAGTCGACAGCTGGTCTCTATTCTTTAACTTAGCGCGCTTCCGTGCGCGTGCGCCCCAGTACGTGTAGTTGACGGCAGCGTACTCCAGCAGTGCGGCGAACACGAACACGAAGCACATCACTAGGTAGATGTCGATGGCTTTGACGTAGGAGATGCGCGGGAGACTGCTGCGCACGCCCGTGCTGATCGTGGTCATCGTGAGGACGGTTGTGATTCCTGGACAGTTAAACAAATTATTTAAAGCGTGTTGAAACACAGGTGTTAGGAATTTAGATATCCAGCCGCTGAAATTGATGCTTACGAAAACAGTAATTGATTGTAGAGTTACATAAATGTTATGCAAAAATACTTGAATAATTGCCTTTTTTATTGGTATTTTAAAAAAAGTTTAGTATATTAGCCATTTATTTATGATATTTTTTTTTTCAAAATATACCTACGTTAGGTAGGTACGCAAACGTTTGTGTAATCATAACTTCCATCGGTTATGATAGTTTTATATCTTTCTGTTACTTTAACAGGTGTCCAAAAATATCTAAAACCTAAGCAAATACTCAATTAACAATTCAAAATCAAACACAGAAATATAAACCATACATACCTAAAGCCACTCTAGCAGAAGTAGCTTCATGGTTAATCCAAAACGAGACCCAAGACAGCATCACAATAAGTATACTGGGCAGGTAAGTCTGGAACACGAAGTAGCCGATATTCCTGCGCAGTTTGAAACTCAGCGACAACCGCTGGTACACGCCCGTCGCCAACTTCTCCTGGAATGTCCCAACTTTAGCGGTTACGTGGTTACCTTAATGCAAGTTTGGCATTGTTCGGCGATGCGTTAAGATACTAACGGTGACAACTTGTTTGAGTTTCAAGTTTGTGTAATGGTTTATTTAGTTCGGTGAGTTGTTTATTTAAAATTAATCTATACCAATATTATGAAGCAGAAGAGTTTGTTTGTTTGGTTGAACGCGCTAATCTCAGGAACTACTGGTCCGATTTGAAAAAATATTTCAGTTTTAGATAGCCCATTTATCGAGGAAGGTTATAGGCTATATATCATCACGCTAAGACAAATAGGAGAGGAGCATTAATGGAAAATGTGACGCAGACAAAGTTGCGCGGGTCAGCTAGTTTTCAATAAAATATGAAGTATTGTGGAATAATTCCTGTCCAACACTGATTTTACGTTTTTTTGATCTTCATAAAATCTTTACCTGACAGGATAAATCATTGACTCAACCTGTAACTCAAGTGCCCTTCACGACTGATTCGGAACTCGGCAGATCAAACAATAATAAATATTTTCTTACTAATAATATCAAGGACCTCCCTAATACTTCAAGCGACGTTTTGATTTATACTTTTCGTCAAGTAGATACTTTTCAAAAGACTTAGTAATGCGGAAATACTTTACCTTCCTGTCGTTAGTTTCATGTCCGAGTATAGTGAACTGAGGTAACTCAGCGTCCTCCACGCCCCTGACTGGCGTCTCCTTCCAGTACATAACCACATCCGAAACCGTGTACCCATCTGCATGGAGAGGTATATGTTAGCATGTTGTTCCGTATTGGTCTGTCTTACGGCAACTTATAACATCTGTCAACATCTTTTATTGATATACAGGTCTTCATACAAGTATATGAGTACAACAAACTGTATGTCTAGAATGCAAGACTTAAGGTAAAGCTGACAGGTGTAATAAGGCCCAAACAGACCACCCAAATTGGTTGTTACCGTACTCCGTAGCTGTTTTCGTAAGTGCCAATCATTGCCATTTGCAGTCATGCAATCATTCAATAATTTTACCAAAGGTTAGTAAAAAGTATAGCATCGCCAGGGAATATGAATCGAATGAACAAGGAGAGTTCAGCTGTGGTTTATTATGTATGTTTTACCACAAAATGTTTTATGGAAAGTGGCTAAAGGCTGTACAAAGCTCGAGCATGTATATCTATGGAGAAAGACGGAGGTGTTATGACGAATGTCTGCGGAAAGACACGAATGCGGGACGAAGATGTCGGGTCGAGCACGAAGCGGCAAGCTCAGCCTGGTGATGTATTACAAGTGTATGAGTCACACAGCTTTCAATCTCGACGGTGCAGTTCTGGCTGTCGAGCGGGTAGTAGTGCAGGTCCATCATGCACGCCAGCGTGGCGGTGAAGCGCATGCCGTAGGTGATGCTGCCGTCGCCGCCCAGCCGCACCAGCTTGTTGCGCTCCGTCACGTCGTGCAGGAAACTAAGGACATACATTCAGTGTGATTATGTAAACATCTCACCATGTTCCATAGATCTGCTGAACATGAAGAACTCTCTTCATGTTCAGCAGATCAGGCACTCCACCTAGGTGATACACGATGAGATGTTGACGGACTGACAAGTGTATCTCATAACCTAGGGAAGGTCGTCACATGTTCAATCCGAGGGGTCTATATTGACAAGTGGACGAGTGGACGTCTCATGATTCATACGATACGTAATTTGAACGTCTATTGATAAATGAGCTTTCAGGCACAATAAACTATCTCCCGATATTTACATGAGCGTACAATACGTATGGCAATTTTTTTGAAAATGTTTGTTTTTATCTTTTGGTCAGATGAATGCTTTTTCCTTACAAGTATTAGACATATATGTTTTAGAAATTAGTTCCAGAACCAACAAGATGTTAAATCTTGTTGGTTCCGAGACGATTAGGTCAAGGCATCTGCGACTAACGTGGATGACGTTCGGAAAAAACTTGACCTAGTACTAGAAACAGTGACTACATAATATTATTCTAATATTTCAACGAAAAATGAGGATTTTCAAGTAATATTAGGCCATATGTACAATAACAAAGGGTCGCTGGTAAAAAGTAAAAAAATTGGCGAAAGTCAATGAAAAGTAATTTTAAACACAAAATCCTTACCTATTCTTGTCATTAGCGAAAAAAGTATCGGGCACCCAAATCTTATCGGCGAAATCTCCCGACAGCGTCAAGACCTCGTCCGGAAGACCGAAGGCCAGCCTTTCATCCTTCCAGTATTGATTCAGATAAAGGGTTATTGTGTAATCCTGCAAGTGTTTGGGAATCCCTTTTAGATTTCGTATGACAACCCTTACGTAGTAACAGTAGGTACCTATTGTATTAACGACTATACAAAAAACTGACAGTTGTTTCAATTTTTTCAAGATGCAGTAACTGCTTATCTTATCCTTAGTAGAATTCTATACTTATCTATTGTTGATATTTGTACTTAGAGGCTGTCAACCTATATCGGTAAATAAATATTTTCGTATTAGAAGTGAGATGATGATAGATAGATGACCAACTAGAATGAGTCAGAGGGCGACCCCCTTCGCAAGATGGGTGCAAAAACTCTGAAGTTTGTGAACATATGAGGCAATTCAGCACATGAGCAGACATTTTTTTTGTCTAAATGTGATGATAAAATGTGAGATGTATGTATAAGATAATGGTGAGTGGGCGGTGACCTCTGCGTTGGCAGGCGGTGAGTGGCGGTAGAAAGTAAAGGCGGGCATCGATTGGCTGAGGCAGCACTCCGCCCCTCGGTCACCGGCGACCCTCGATGTGTGTCAAGTGACCGCGGCCTTGCTCCCTTTCCGCAGCTATTAAAAGCTTAATGAATTACGATGGACGACCTCCTCGAGAGACAAGTCCTTGATACGACCCTAAAACATCCTCAGCGAATCTGAAGAAGTGCAGACAAGGTCGGCGAATCGTGAGGTGAACGTCTGCCGCAGCCGAACCTCAAGTGGATCGTGTTATCAATCAATCTGGTGGTGTTGGATTACAAAAGTGAAATCGTGAATGTAGTGGAATGTTTGGTCACATGGTATGTGTGAACACGACCGAATATGCCTCGATATAATAAAATAAAAACATTATGTTAATTAATATTAAATTCATGGGTTAAAATAACTTTTTAAATAATACATTTTCACTCAGCAAATTAATTCATTTGATGGTGGCGCTGCAGTCGTGCCTCGATATAGGTACATTGAAAACTGTTGCTCAGAAAAGAATGTACCTATTAAATAGCCTTGCATTTGAAATGGTCTCATCAAAATCCTCAGAATTCAACTTACCATATTCACTTCAGAGATTGCGTCAAAACTCGCAATAGTTAGATCCATGCCAACAAACAGTGGGTCTCCTGAAAAGCAATAACATTTATGCAACGAACCAACTCACTGATGCAGCGGTACAGCTGACTACATCAGGCCGCCTCGTCTTTACCGAGTAGATTCAATATTATATGGAATATTATGGTCCAGTACTCTTAATATGTTGCAGTCGCAGAGCTCACGTCTCCTGATAACATATGCATTATACACGATTTATGTATGTTATTAACTGCACGTTCCAAATTGCAAGACGAAGGTTCGTATGCTCGTAGACAGGTCATGTACGAATATGATCACGTATGACTCATATTGTGAGGTCTCTACTGTCGATGGCCCCAGGTGAGCTTGAACAGGATTCAATTATGGTGAAATGATTAGAATAAACAAAAATTTTTCTTTACTTTCTTAGGCCAGCACCAAATGCATTTAACACTAAACTTAGGTATTTAAAGTATCTTTCTGTGTCTGTCATCAAATGATTGACAGAAATAGAACGATTCAAATAAGCACCATCCATTTTGGTCCCAATTTAAAGCGGTTTTTTCGGATACATCTAGTCCTCCTTAGCATTATTTATTTATAAAGCACGATGCTGTAGCCGTAATGTGCAGGTTTTACTAAAAACATGTCTGGATTTGAATTTGGACAAATTATGTTTGTAAAAACGTGGAAGACGATGTCTGTCTATTTTACATGGTTTTATTCTTGACTATCAATCAGCATTATTTCTTTTTAGAGCACCATACTGTAGCCCTAATGTGTAGGTTTCACTAAAAACACGTGTGGATTTGAATTTGGACAAATTATGTTTGTAAAAACGTGAAAGAAAATTTCTGTCTATCTTGAATTTGTTCATCATGGTTTTATTCTTGATTTTCAATCACAAAGAACTTTTTACTGATTTTTCTACTCAATTACTAAAACAAGCAAGTATTCTTACCACCGAAATTAGGCCGCAGTCGAATGTCGTACCCGTCAAGAATCCGAGTGACGGTATGCGTTACGTTCTCCAGACGGTCAATTGTGGTGCGCTCGTTCCTGACAAAGACAAAAACAGATGTTAACAATGCGTACTTAAAAACATACTTTAAAGCTTCTTTCAGAATACGCTATAATATAATAGCATATAGTATTTAGCTAATAGCACAACAATATCGCGAACCATACATTGTTATGGACACGTTCACACTGTACTGTAATATATATTATTGACAATGTATGGTGCGCGATTTTATTGTGCTATGAGCTATGTACTCTATGCTATATATAGCATAGTATTGATAGAAAATGACAAATGAAAACCTAATGCATTCCTTTTAAGCTTTCACAATGATCTGACCTTTAAATACAAACAGTCTGTACATCATGGAGTGTATTCTTTGGCAAACTTAACGCAATATTATGTTATTGTAGTATTCAGGTTAAATCTGGAGTTGTTTACTTTACGGACCTGGTGGTAGCCAGAACAAATTTCTGTGCGCTCAAGCGATTTTGCTGTACCTATTACTCGAATCAAAAGTAGCTCACAATTTAGGACCCATTAGTATTAGTGTTAATCTATAATCCGTGGTGCTTAGCAACTGCGGCTTAACCCAGTTGTATATTTTTCCATATTTTTCCTACTTCTCCGCTATACTTTTCTGATTAATTTCTCAACATATGTAGTTGAATAGTTCGCTCTGGGACTCGCCGAGCTTCATTAACTCGGAGTTTCTTTCGTTGTCACTGTTAATTCTGGCTTTCAACAGTTCCAGTGGTTGGAGAATGTGTAGTAGGCTTGTCACAAAAAAAAAATAAACCTTAGATAGAAAATCTGTAATTCTATTTAGCACTTTCATCGAACACTTTCATTCCCATCTCTATTTTCATGACTCGAACCATGTATAGTTGCCCTATCAAGTCGCTCCACGTAAAATACTGAAATACAGGTGAACCCAGTTTGACTGGAAGCCGATCCTAAAATAGTTGGGAAAAGCTAAGTGGATGATGATGATGTATGGTTACCGCATACGACTCGAGGAAACTCCTAATATGTGACAGCGAAACCCAAAACCGATTTTCCAAAACATCGTCACTGAAAGCGGTAACCAAGGAACGCTTTTCACAAAATGTACAGTAAATTTCGCATGAAAGTAGCTGAAATTCAATGTTCTCAAATTACAGACACTCAAAATGAAACGTTCAAAATATCTTTTGACGCAGTTTTATGACGGTATAATATTCAAGAACCCAAGAATATCAAATAATCAATGCTATCTTATTTTTGTCACAGAACCATTGCAGCAGTCCCTAATGACTTAAGATTCGCGGCCGTCTTTATCGATCTTTAGATAATGATGCGAAAATTCTACTTCAGCAACTTAAAAGTCAAGAAAAGTTATCACCAACTTTGACTACTCTACAATTCTACACTGTCTCTGTAGATACAAATTTCAAAACACGGGTATAAATATAATAAAGAATTATATTTAACAGTCAAAAGGGTTTTGAAACAGAAGCCCCGGGGAGAGGAGAGTCAGAGTTGTACTATGGGAAAACCTACATTTCCCCAGTGATAGTCGTATTTTCATAGTAAAAAGTAAAAAATTACAAATAAAAACGTATGGCATGTTTTTATTTGGTAGGTACTTCGGTTAGAATATTTTTAGAAGTTCCAGAGTCGCAAAACCTACCAAATAATAAACTCTCTTGCCGCAAACATGAAATAATATAATCTAACCAGCTTTTGCCCGCGGCTTCCCAAATACAAATACAAAATCCTTTATTTCAAATAGACCAGTTACAGGCACTTTTGAATAGAAATCCATTCTTAGTGCACCCCTACAGAATGTAAGGAAGCTACATGCAATATTTCAGCTTTCTACGACCAGTAGTTTCGGTTGTGCGTTGATATATAAGTAAATAGATAGGTGTATACCAATTTCGACCAAGACATGATGATATGTCAGAATATGTCAGTGGTATCAGGATCACTGACATAGTATGACTTTATTAACTTGTATCCTCCCCGTACATTATCATCATGAGAAATTCATGTCACTAATGTCTTGACTCTTACATGATTTGACCAATGTTTATGCCGAAATTGAAACAATGAAACGCCGCCGGCAAATTGCACCAAACGTCACAGACCACACATATGACATGTCCAAAATATAATGTACTATTTACATTTTTTTAAACGGCCACGTTGTATTAAATCTGTTATTAGAAACAACAAAAAAAAAACATTTTGTTTAAAAGCAAGACACACGCCAAATACAGCAAAACACATAATCAAGATACATAGACCTCAGGAATTTCCATAGTATCACCTTGAATACATTAGTGGCAAAAGGTAATTACATTTTTTGTCACTTAATTTTAATTTACATATAGAAAGAGCCATACGAAGGGTCTTCACCATCTTCCAGATATTTACATTGCTAAAACATTTGCCTATCTGCATGAAATTACGGGCACTAAGGCAATCTAAATGAGATTTGTGAGCGGGGTTTAAACTGAATTGGCATTTAGCGCGGGGTTGGACGAACCCGGCATTAAATTAATTCTAGAGAAATACTGAAGAACTGTTTTAGTTTAGTTGAACAAGAACTAGTAGCGTGTTACAGTTGCTAACGGATGAACACGATCATTGTATTTTGAACAAAGTTTTTGTAATTAAACTAATAGAAACACTCATCACACACAGTTTAACTTTTTCAATAACTGACTTTCAGTTACTTGACCTAATACGTAAATAGGTCATAGTACCATGCTATATTATTTTATTTATCCTAACGCCTTCTAAACGCAATTGGTGTTCCGATGACTACATTGATTTCGCTTCAGCCTTTGCTCAAAAAAACTTATTCTAAAGTTAGCCAACAAGCAGTAGATATGAGCGGCGTGCACGGGTGATGCGCCCGTCGGCTGCGGAATGCCTTTGTTCTAGGCATTTCCTAGTTTGCGGTTTCTCTATTATGATTTTAAATTAAAACATGCTTGTGGCAGCCTTCAAGATAAAACTTTCATTAGTTTCAGCTGCTTTTCATGTCCGAAGAATTAGATTACGAAAAATAAGACATGTTTTATCGTTTGTAGTTTTGACAAGAATTCTAGATTAAGTAACGATTGCGTTATAAGTAAAGTTTTCTAAACAAAAAAACTTTAAAGTCAATTCAATTTTTTTCTTAACTTTCAATCATTAGAAAACAAACTTTTGTGTAGTTTTGAGAGAAAATAAAGTTCAGTCATAAATAAAATACTCACTGTGCAACCGCAAACCGTTGAAGTAGTAGCAACAGTAGAACAAACATGTGCGCGTGCAGACAGCGCGTCGTGCGGGGCGAGCTCATTGCGCGGCGGGGACGCGGGCACGCGCGCCACGCGCATCGCGCGCTCACCGACCTCGCCCGGCACGCGCCGCCTTACCGCTCGCGCTCACAGCCCACATACTTCCCTCATCGAGAATAACGTTCGGTGAAGTAGCGGTATCGCGCTTCGACGTCCGGCGTGCTGGTGGCGTGGGCCCGCGGCGGCGGCGTCGTGCGGAGTGGCGTCGCGCGTGCGCTACCGGCCGCAGCTACATACTCGCCGTTGGCGCGAATAACTTCGCAACTTGGAGCTTTTTGCTACAAACTATTGTAACATAAAAATGTTCTTATAATTGTTGCTTATTTTGTTTGCCGTCTGCTTCTATTTACTCGTCCCGGCTTGTTGTTAAGTCCCTTTTCGACGGAATGTTCTTCATGTCGCTCGGTGCGGCCTGCGGCGTGTCAGTTCTTGCTGTTTTCGACAAGAGGGGTGAAAGTTTTTGCGTCCATCAATCTCATCAATGTAAAATATCATAATTGATGGTTTCTAATCGTTTTCTGATTAAAGGAAAAAAAAACTCGATTTTTAAATATAAATATCTGTCTCTTAGATTTAAGATACAAATTTACTGACGGTGACAAATAATTTAAGTGGTTAAAACACTATTAACGTATTCTTTCCAAAATATTAAACATTTTAAACCGAAGTTTCCACCAACAAATTCATTCATCAATATCTGAATTACATCAACGTTTACAACACAAACCTCCACACTAGCATACACAAGTACACGGCTACCCACTATTATTGTCACGCATATAACGTGTCGCGGGTACACACGCACACGTTGGTACAGCTGATGCAGAAAGTGGCACACGGTGTCAGCAGGAGGTGGCGCAGGAAGTTATTTGGCGAGGCCGGCCCGCGCGCGTCCGCCTGCAGATTACACGCCACGCTTCTCTAGCCGCGTGCGATAAACACTTTGTCGTTAGCCTGTACCTTACGTGGCATGTGGTGATGTTTCAGGGTAGAATTTGTGTCTAAAGAAAACACGGCTACTGAAACGTATTCAAATGTGTCTGATAAAATCTATGGGAGTTCGATGATGGAAACATCATTATGATTTCCTTACCCATGTATTTGAAATGCATAAAAGTCATTGTAATGAAAAATATGAAACAGTTCCCTCTATCACTTATCCGCAATTTTTTTATTAATAACTGCAATTCGTTTCAACAAATCAAAAACTACCTTAGCCAAATTACGATATGTACCTACTCTCTTCGAATACAGCCAACATCAAATGATTGATCAAAATAACTTAGCAACCACATTCTCGCGAACGCTTATGAAGCAAACGCAATATACATATTAAAATACCGAGTTTTTCTTCGTATTTCATCAATGCTAAAGGTATTCGTGTCCCAATCTCGTTTGATCTCATCTTTTTTTCAGTCCAATAAGTACACGAATAAGGGATATCATGGATTACGTATGAAGACTGTATTTAACGATATGTTTTTTTTTAATATTGGTAATCCTGGCTTCGTGTGACGTATAGCTAGATAGTTGTCAAGTGATTGAGGAGTATTTTTAACCCTTTGTTTAGCCTTGCCGTCCCCAGAGAGTGATAATGATGATGAGTACATAATGAGAACCGACTTCAACAGAGTCTGCGCGCAATTAAAAGGAGTGCTACGAGGTTGCTACGAATTTGCTACGAACTTGCTACGAAATGCTACGACCACTAGAAATGTGCTACGCTGCTAGTAAAGGATGAATATCTGTTGACCACTTGATAATGAAGATGGATAAAGATTTTACTATTAAAAATATAGTTACTTTCAGAGATAGGTGGAATATAAGTTATAGCCAACTTCCATAAAGTCCCCTAGTAATTAAAACGAATGCTGGTGTTGCTATGGAGTTTTACGACTGCCAAAAAAGTTCTACAACCACAAATCTTCATTAGCCAACTAATGAACAGCTTCAAAAAAGCAATTTACTTAATTATTTTATCACCTGCACTTATGGACCAAGAGCTACTGAATCCAACGAATATTGGTGTGTCAGTAAGGCTAGAAATTTTTATGGTGATTAGTCACAGCATGCTTAGTACGGTAACCATCGCCTGGCGCGCATAAGCAGAGTGGGCCAGCGACCCGTCGGGTCTCAGTAGAGGTGGTGAGGTAGGGTAGTGAGGGGCGGCAGAAGTTCGATTCGACCGACTTAGCCAGAGACCAAAAAGCCTTACTACCTGCTGGGTATGAGGCAAGTTTGTTCATTATTCGGCTAATGTGGTCAAACCGAGCCCTCCGCAACACCTTCTTGCAGGACTTAGCAGCCCTGTTGAAGGCTCTCTTCTTCTGGCTCACGTCATTTGCTTTGTGCGTACGAGCGTCGACCCATGCTAGGTACGCCGCGTGTTTAATCGCATCAGCTCGGCACCAAACGTTGGACGAGCGTCGCGAGACATAGTTACGACAAACATTTTTCGTTTAAAATCTTCCTACAGAAGCAGGTATATGACCCTCCAATTTTACCGTTAGATAACCTGTCTCATTCGCAATCCTAAGTTCACGTTATGCTTCTTCCTCGCACTCCTATAGCATCTTTTCCCTCACCTGTCAAGGACCGCCTGTCATTGTACTTACCTTCTTAAAATTGCTTAGAGAAACACATAATTATGTATATAAGTTTCAAGTTTAAAGAAAAAAGTTAAATTTAAATCATATACTACACCTTTCGGTCCACCTGTTAGGTACTAGTGCTGATTCAAAACGCCTGCCAATTTTTTTTTGTACTTCTCAATAAATAAACAAAATCATATAAAAATTTCAAGCTTACAGGAACAAGTTTTTTTAATATTTCAGGAGCTCTCCTAAGTACTATTAGACAATGGACTGCTTGTACGTGTGTGAGTGGATGTGCCCATAGATAGTCAGTATCTTCGATCAAGGTGGTCTAATAATAAGTAATAATAACAAGTGGTCTAGGAGGTCTTTAGTTTAGTTTTTAGGGTTCCGTTCCCGAAGGGTTACCAACGGAACCTTATAAGTAAGCCTGCGCTGTCCATCCTCATGTCATCATAAGCCTCATGTCATCATAAGCCTCATGTCATCATAAGTAAAATTTTCACAGCATGTTTATTTTTATTTATTATTTATGTATTACATACTTTATTGTACACCTCATAACAAAAAATAATACATTATTATTATTATTGCCGCTATATAAAAAAAAATACATTTAATCAAAATTAAAAGAGGGCTCCCTTACAAGAAACGTGTTTTTTTCGGTTTATGGTGCGCAACCCTTCGAGTGAGACACCGACTCACACTTGGTCGGTTTCTTGCTAATGTCTTAACTTGGACAAAAGATCCTTTGGTCTAGATGGCTTTTAGTCTATAGGTAAGAAAATGACTTTATCAAAAGATCTTACCTTGCCTTTACACTTGACCATGTATCTGAAAAAACTTACCCAAGAACGTGACCTCTAAGATATGAGGAGCCAGCTTTCTTTTTTCAGTATTGAAAAATGTCTGAATGTAGCGGTTTGTTGAGCCGCGCGATCGGGCGACCTAATGGTAGTGATTTAACAGAGACGTGCCCATACACCATACACTCACACTGACATACCTCTACTAAAGGTTCTAGAAATGTCTGCGATGTATAAACTAGAGCACCATTGTTTTCATCTTGCGGCTTGACTCATCTTTATAAATATAATTCTACTGTACGTGAGTATGTTACTGAACTCCTCCTAAACTATACTGTACTGCTAGTCTATTCTGTAAATAACCATTTCGATATCGACTTCACCTGAGTGACTAAGCTTACAAAGTGAACTTTATTTCACACGTCATAAGGTCTTATATTTATACGAATTTGAAACTCACCTCGGATTCCGCTGTCGAGACACGAAAATGTTGTTACAGAATAGCACTGCTGGTTATTTAACTATTCTGCAACTAAACGGGTCAACGGCTGTCGGGTCCCCTAGTACATATATAAAAGGTAAACCTGACTCACTGACTTATATATCAATACAAACTTGTGGTCGTAGAAAGCTGAAATTTGGCATGCAGCTTCCGAACACTCCGTAGGCGTGCACTAAGAATTACCCGAAATTCCTACGGCAACGGAATATGCGCGTACGAAGTCGCGGGGCAAAAGCTAGTTCATCATATACGTCTATGATGAATGACAGGGTGTCATTTCAGATTTTTTTCATTTTTAAACAGTGCCAATTTTACTATTTTTTAAGCAACTTTCGCATTCGCATATCAATTGCAATAATTATGTCAAACATGTATGAAAATTGAGGCTTTTTTGATAGATTGCGACCGAGATGCGAATGTGAACGTTGTTTAAAAACTAGTAGAATTAGCCCTCTGGTATTTCTCGACTTGCGAAGGCCCTCAAACCAAGGAATCATTTTCTGCTTTAGTTTCCTCTAATGCGTTATTTTTTACGCATATTATTTTGTTTTACCAGAAATCATTGTAACTGTCACAATGTTTACGGGTACTAAAAACTTTCAATGAATACATCAACTGCACTTTCAATGAACTTAGCCTCCAGTAAGTTTTAGGCGCCGAGTCATTTAATGGATCAACATATAAAATACTACCGGATGCCCGTCAAATCGTCCACATTGATGTCGGATTTAAAGGACACAGACTTTCATACAAACTTCCCCCGTCAATTTTTTTTTTCATTCATTTACTCATTCATCCTTATTTTAAATTTCAGCTTTCTAAACTTAGTAGTTTTGGATTGTAAAAGTCTAATCATCACGCCATTCTCGTAGCACAATGCATGGTTTTGCTTTGCGGTCGTGCACTGATAAGTCGAGTCATTTATTCATAGTATGGCTAGTTTCTGTTTTATGCAGAACGGCTGCTTCAAAACCCTTAGAGAAATCAGGTTTTCACAGTGTGTAAATTTCTAGTCTACGCTGAAGTCTACGTATGTGGATGTCTGCTAGTGTCTCACTTCTAGGTTGTACCGAATTAGTCCTTTCGTTTTTTCTCTGGGTGAGAGAGGAAAAAAATTAAAAAATATATATAAAAGTCAGTATAACAATATAAAGTTAATCCTAGTTTCTCGAACAAAAATAAATAAAAAGAGGCTCCGCATACAAGAAACGTGTTTGTTTCGGTTTATGGTACGGAACTCTTGGTGTGAGAGCCCGTCTCGCTCTTGGCTGGTTTATTTTTTCTTCAGAAACCGTGGGTATGTGCCTACAATAATTTCACATCAATTTGAACTAAAACTTCTCGAATATATCAACTAATATCAACCATTTAGCAAAGGTCGTTTCCAATTAACGTTTATTGTATCTCAAAATGGATTCAATTTCAATTAATCGTCCTTTCCAAGAAATCCTTGTGCTTCTATGTTATTAGAAATTATCGGTGTTATTGTACGTCGATATTTCGTGGTACCTTGGTTACAATGTCTTGGTACACATTACAGTAGGAGATGTTCTGGTTTTGTTTGAAATCGTCGTCATTTCGACCCGCCGTATATTGCGTCTGAAGTCACGTGTCTGATAGGTGTCGTTCCAACCATTTGCCAATGCCTCTGAGGTTCGGGCCTCATAAATATATCCGTGCGAAAAACTATTGAGTGCGAATGAATGGGAATTTATAGAAGGGTGCTCACAATAAACATTGAAGCTTGTTGAGCTTACCAGCTTTTTTTGGCAAGTGGGGTATTTCCAAATCAGTATTTCGGAAGAATCACTTTAGTTTTGCTAAAGTAATGCATTCGGATTATATTTACGAAGACCGCTCGTAGCAAAACGCGTAGCATCTCGTAGCACGGTGCTACGCCGAGATGATACGTGAAAATGTTTTATTTGTTTGTTTATTCAGCTTGATAATATTTGATATGTATACGTGTTCAACTGTTCACCTTATACATAATAACAAGTAAATATATATAAGTCTGTAAGAATATCTAATTTTCTTTTTGAGGTGAAGTGATAGGACAACCTATATCGTTTTCATTATAAAACAGACAAAAAATGTTCATTGCTTGACAGCTATCGCTAATGGAAACTCTAGGTGGAGTAACATAATCAGAGTCGATTGTAAAAATATTTTAAGATACTTAGTAACAGCACAAACAAACATTTCAATGGAATAAAATGATGATTAAACTCAATGTCTATGATGTACATAATAATATTGTGTTTATTATTTAGCTAAAGCGAGTATAGTTTTTTGATTAGACCAGTGTTCAATTTTCGCATGAGTATCACTTACATACTGAACTACTTATTGAAAAAAAAACCGGCCAAGTACGAGTCGGACTCGCACACTTTTATTTTACTCTGTTTTTTAGTATTTGCTGTTTTAGCGGCAATGAAATACATTATCTGTGAAAATTTCAACTGTCTAACTATCACGGTTCAAGAGATACAGCCTGGTGACAGATGGACGGACGGATAGCGCAGTCTTAGTAATAGGGTCCCGTTTTACCCTTTGGGTATGAAACCCTAAAAACCGGTGTGTTAAAATTATGAAAGCGAGTGGCAATGTATGCGAGAGTGAAAATTATGAAAGCTAATTATTTTGTGAATACGTTGGATCAGACACAATGTAATAAAATCCGGTTTCAATCAATCTTCACAATTGAAGTGAAATTAGATCTTCGTTTAATTGAACTGTAAAATGTTTTGAAATTTTACGACTTATCTGGACTAAACTGAAGTAAACATTTACTAAAAGCATTTTCATTTAGTCTAACTTTGAAGATATCGATAACATCAAAATCAAAGACCTCCCAATGTACTTTTAGTCTAATATGGCCCGATATTACGTAATTATTTTGAGAAACATTCATTTCTTTATTTTTGTACATTTTCCATATGACACATGTATACAAAAATCACCCCAAGAAGACGTATAAGAACAGCTTACGGTTTTAATCGAATCAATTTTTCAACATATTCGAATCGACTGCTCATAGCAAACGGAAGCTTTTCTTAATAGCAAGGATTTCTCAATCTGCTGAGCGATGGCTCAGCAGATTGAGAAATCCTATTATTGGTGGAGCCGAGAGTGGCGAAGCTGGGAACTTCGGAGACCACCGCCGGAGCAATCAGACGGAGCCTTAGGGATCGGCCATTTGGACGCCATTGTTCTGCAGACAACGATTTGCATTTTAGATATCTGACCGCCTATGTTATGGAGGTATTGGGGGTTCGATCGGTACCATGTTCCAATTTGATTATAGTTTGGAAGTAATAGAGCAATTCACAGCCCTTCCATAATTTAAGTGTATTTTTTTTAAAGTACGAGGTGATTGTTTTTCAAAATTTTACCGATATATGTGATATATCAATGGTGGTCTGTCTTAAACTAACTCAAAACAATATTTTGTATAAAGTTGACAATAAAAAATCACATATTATTTGTTTGCTACTTTTTGAATATGCGATCACGTGCTCTAACAAACATAAATATCATTCATCCACATTCAACACCGAAACTTCTTACCGCAAAACGAATTGCCTAAAATCTAACTTGTTTGTCGTGGTTAGTCTTCAGTTCAGCATGTACCAGGGACGCATGCGCGCAGCATCCGTGAGTCTGTTGTGACCGCGGCTTGGCAGCGCGCGAACCGCTAACAAAACGCGACCGCCCGCCGACGCACGCCGTGCGCGCAAACACACACGCGTATAAACAATATAAACATACACAAGAAAAATAAACGTGCCAAAAAAGATAAACATCCCGCAAACATGCTAATTTGCTATCTAGTCGTCTTGACCCTCAGGTGAGTGAGCAAACTATTCACTTACAAAGTTCTTTCAAAGTTATTTTTGTGTTGTTTCTACGTTTTTTTTTTTTTTCAGTTGCATGTAGATAATATACAGGTTTTATTTCCGTACTTAGATTCTCGTTCCGCCACTTTTGAGTGGTATTTAATAAGAAATTAACGTGAGAAAAGTTTTGAGTATGAATGCAGATGGCTATAGGTGCAAGGAAAGGCCAAAGAAACAATATGGATGGGCTACGTGAAATAAGAAATGGCAAGAAAGGGGGTGACTACTGAAATGGGGACTAATAGAAAAGTATGAAATAAGAAAGCAAGTCGCATCGATCCCAAATAAATAGAATAAAGGGCAAGATTCATTGTCTGCCCTTGGTGGAGGCAATTTAAAAGCCATTGATACATATTCGCATAACAGTAGGTACGTTTATTAGAAAAAAAATAGGTACGTTATTCGGTTGACACGGAAGTGGTAACAGTTTAGAAGCAAAATAAAACAGTAGAAACACAAGTTGTTTATAATGTAATGAATGCAGTAGATTAGTTTTTTCTTCATTTAACGAACAACCCTCGTCAAGTGTCGCTCTAAGTACGTTTGTTTTCATTCATTAAACTAATAACTAAAATACTTGTTTCTGTGTTGTTTGTTTTGATGCTGAAGTTAACAGCTAATTACGTTTATTTTCCTTATACAATATTTTGAACACTGCACGCTCTTGTAAAGAAAAAAATACTTCACTATCAGTGTGAGGGAAGTTGGGAGTATTTTCAGGATTCTTTTACCTATACTCGAAAGATTTAGGTATATAAATAAAGGTAAACATTCTTGATGTGAGTTTTTGCACAAAAAAAAACTGCTTAAAGTAATGGTTTGAATGTTGTTATTGTTGTATTTACGTTGGGTAGTCGAATATTAAAGTGAGTTTTTAAATAAAAAAGTTCAAAAGGAACTTCAGAATTGTTTACCTTTATTTATATACCTAAACCATTTTAGTATAGTGTTAACTGTAGAGTCACATATTACTTAATATACTTTTCATTAATTTTTATACAGTAGGAACGAATCCATTATACTAACTTAAAATTCTGCGGGGTAGTTGCGTAACATAGATAGGTACAATCCAAGGCTTTTAATGTCAATTTAAATATTGTTTGCATTCTTTGCTATCAAGCAGAGGATTTTTCAAACATGAAGAAATGGATCAGAGGGCCCATTCTGCTAATTTTTAAACAGCTTTCGCATTCGCCGAGTCAATCGCATACTGTCAAATACATTTCTGGCAGATTGTGATTGAGATGCAAATGCAATGGGAATGTGAAAAAAAAAAAAAACACAATCATCCGAACATAGTACCTCCTCCTTTTTGTGAAGTCGGTAAAAATTAGTAGAATTCGCCCTCTGTACTTCCTTTTTAATGTTTCCTATTTTTACAGGAAGAGGTTTTGAAATTAGGACGCGGATTAGGCAGATATTATATAAAAATACTAAGAGAATAATCTAATTTCAATAGTCAGAAAAATCGTCCATAGAAAACTTAAGTAAAATCAAAGTCAATTTATTTATTTCAACTAGGTATATACCATTTCGAACGTCATTTACGGCTTGAAAACAAAATATTGTAGTGACTGTAGTTGTCCATTCGCAAAAAGTAGATTCTTATGGACAAGAAACTCCTTTCAAATATAAGTTACTCTTTTCAAATATAAGTTTTACAATATATTGTGTACATCAATAAATTGCTTATTGTTAGGAGTATATCATATGTAGTAAAATATTGTGGATAGTAGTGTGTTATTTTAATACTCATATTAAAATAACACACTACTATCCACAATATTTTACTTATAGTGTTATTATTTTGCTAATGATAACATAAGCCAGCTTACTACCGCACACACAGAGGCCCTATGCCTAGAACGTGAGGAACACTAACTATGTTTGAAGTTATTTGAAGGCTGCTTGTCTCCGAGCCGATCCGCTCAGGTATGCTTTACCGAGCGCCGGATAAACTTTTAATTGCTTCTTGGTAACAATAAACGGCCGATCTTGTCGCTTGAGGATTTGTTAACCATAGTTAAATGATACTATACTGAACAGTATATCTCATTGATAAACCTTTCGACCTAAATCTAATAAAAATCACATGCAAATTGGATTGAGTGAAGGTGGAAGTTTGACTAGTTGACGGGGAGCACTAGGGCCAGCGCATGTCACGGTTGTGAGATTGTTCGTAAGAGTTATGTGTCCTGTGGTCCTGGAACGCAAAGGACATTTTAAGGAACGCGGAGGTGCTTTAGTCAGTAAGAGTCTGACTCTGACATTCCCTCCCACTACACACAAACCGAGAGGAGTCATTTAATGATTTTCGTCGTTCCATTAAACACGATGGATGATTGATATGACAATATCTGCCAGATAAATCATTTGGAACTTATCTAGATGTGGTCTAACAGGCTGGTACAGTCCAGCTCTGGTGGTTAGCAGATTCATATTCGTCAACGTTTGTTCATAAAGGATTCATAAATAAATGAATGAGCGTTCTGCTTTGATTCATAATTACCTGTACGCGAATAGTCTTTTAATATGTACATAAACTAATTTGATCCAGTCGCTACACTCCACGTTTTAATTCTCGTCTAAATTCACTATGGTTTAACTAATTTAAATAAGAGGCAGTGCTGCTGTACTTAATAGTTTGTACGTGAAGAACTAAGATGTAAATTATGCTGTGAATCTATCTATACTAATATTATAAAGCAGAAGAGTTTGTTTGTTTGATTGTTTGGTTGAACGCGCTAATCTCAGGAACTACTGGTCCGATTTGAAAAAATCTTTCAGTGTTAGATAGCCCATTTATCGAGGAAGGTTATAGGCTATATATCATCACACTAAGACAAATGGGAGCGGAGCAGTAATGGAAAATGTGACGCAGACGAAGTTGCGCGGGTCAGCTAGTTATATAATATATACTTTATTCGTTCTTTTCATCGGTAAAAGGAAACCATAACTCAATGAAAATGTATGTTTCTGTCATCCGCCCCAACCTGCTCACCTATTGGGACAACAGACTGGGCTAATAAATCTCTTAATGTTTCATTCAAAACCAAAGTTATTCCATACATTTGTAATAAAAATTATTTGATCAATACAAATTGTTATTGTTTTACGAAGCGCAGAATACCGATTTTTGGTTCATCTACAAGTTAAAAAGGTACAAAGGGGAGTTTAGAAATATTCTTTTGAGGAAACTTTTGGAGCTGTGATAAGGGATTATAATATCATTGACGAGGGATACTTGGAATACCGGCCTTAGTCCATCGAGCTATTTGCTTTTACCCTCACTTTTACAGGCCAAATTATTCTTAAACTATTCTAACAGCGGAGTTGGAATGCTTTTTGAAATATTTATACCATATAACCAGACATTGACGGTACGGATAAATCTATACTAGGTAGGTCTGTATAAAATTATGAATTAGGTAGCAAATAGTAAAATTAGCTCACAATAAATAAATCACGTATAGATATTTTATTTTATTATAGCTATTGTTAAGTCAAGATAGAGAATAAAATAATTATTTTATTCTAAAGCGATCTTTAAATTCAGCACATTACTGTTGGGAAGAGAGGCTGTGTGCTATTAAAAGGTACTTTTATCTAAAAAAGGAGGAGGTTTGAACGTGTTTGCAGATTCATTATCTGCTAGACTGGGGGTTGACTTTGATTTCCCGTTCGCCGTATTTATTTATTTGTTAACAGTCAGCGGTTCGTTGCTCGCCATTTATTTTGTTTATTCAGACATTGTCGGTAGGTAGGTATATACTTGGATAGAATCTCGATATTTAAGTTTTATTTGTATCCAAATACTCTGCTTTCTCTCGGCTCTACTTTATATTCAAATGAGTAACGTGTTGCATTACGGTAAACTCATCGAAACCGTAGGTGAAAACGTGTCTATATTCTTTAATCGATGCTAGATTTTATAAATTAATAGTTAATTCTAGTAGAGTATAATTTTAGTAGAGTAGGTACTTATAGTTATTTAGTTTTATCTACAAGTTTACCTGTAAACGTATCTACAAATCCGTACTAAATTAGCCAACAGCGTATAATATGTATGTGTATATATTATTTTGAAAAAAATATGAAGATAGTAATTTATACCTACGTTTTAAAATAGTAACAGTATAAAATGATAGCATTTCAACTGTTTTCAATTTTGGCGCGGTTAAAGTTACATCGATTAAATAGTAGGTATTCTAAGTTATATCAGTGCATATTGCGAATTTCATAATGAACGAAAACGTGCATCGCCAATGGAATTTCGTGTTCGGAGTGACTGAAAATATTATAGAAGGCTTACGGTGAATCGACTTCATCAAAAACACGTGATTATAAGTGGTACAAAGCGTTCAAAAGCGATCGAGATGTGATGGAAGATTTACCTCGCTCTGGTAGGCCTTCAACGTCTGCAACTGAAGTAAAAGTGAAGGAAATAGTGACCTTTTTGGTTTTAATTTAATTTGTAAAGTTCAATTTACTGTTTGTTTATTTTTGTTATTTGATTTGTGCTATTTCTTATTTAATTGGTTCATTTTATGATTTTTCTGTAAATTGGGTTATAGTTACCTGAATAAATGAATTTTATTTTATTTTATTTAGTACGTAGGTAAATATGCTCCGCCCAGAGCGGAAGGAAGCATTTGATGATTTCCCATTCTTAAAAAACAGGCATACTATTATACTTTGAGGTACCTAATCATAAACTGCATGCGTTGGCGGCATTTATTCCACACTGTTTTGATTATTTAATATAATTTCACATACACTCGAGAACATACCCTCCTTCTGACGCAGTCGGGTAAATAGAACCAAACTGCGAAGCTTTTCATGAGCGACAAGGTATAGTCACGAAATTCTGTCGGTGGAAACTGGGATCACACGACAATTCGGAAGTTATCTATCAACATACATCATCGTTTGACCGATATGTACCTACACTCTACACGTCTGGACATAACCTAAATCTTGTAAACAACTATGCCGACCGAGAAATTGAGAATAATAATATGATATTCAGCTGAATCCGGTTTCACTGAAAGCGGACCGCATTATAGTTGAAAAAAGATAGGGCAGATGATGAAGATAAAGATTCTACCTACCGTTTCCAACCCAAACTTTATAAAAATGCTTCTTGATTTGAAAGAAAAAAAAAGTTGACGTAATTAGCAACCATCATTTTCATATTTAGAATATTTTCTTTTCGTTAATGTTCTTTTAACTATCTGCTGCCCTAAAGTATAACTTGTAATAGATTAGATTTGGTTAGCTTCACTCGCTTCTCGCTAAAAAAAACTTTTAGGTTGCGTTTCCACCAGAGATGTGCGAGGATGCATAGTGAGGTGTTTGTTAAAACGTAAAAAATCGCTTGCGCTGAGCGAGCCTAGGTAAACAAAGCAATTCTATTGGTTCTTAACAAACACATCCCTAGGCTCGCTTCGCATCCTCGCACATACCTGGTGAAAACGCAGCCTGACCATCTCCAGGGTCTCGTCTATCTCTGTACTACTATATACTCATAATCAATCAAATCAATCATCAGCAATTCAGGCGTGAAAGCGTTACAAAATAATCAAACTAACTTTTGCATAATTTATGATGCTAATAAGAATTTCCTTTGTCTGTCTTCTGAATATTTTTTACAATGTTTTGAAACATATGTAGCTGAGGAGTTTGACATGTAATTTCAAGTTCGGTTAAACATAACTCTAGCAATATTATGAAAATTTTATCTCCGGTAAACTGATATATTTTGAAGTGATACATATAATATAAAACTCCCTTTATGACCTGCGTTAAGCTGAAATACATTGTATCCAGCTTTACGTTAAATCTGCACTTTAAAAGTATTTTTATGAGCATGTTTACAAATTTTAAAGAGAATGTGTGTAATGTTCTGAAAGCTGCGATATCATATATCATCTGTTAAGTAAGATATTGACAGTTCAATTATTATTCCGAAAGTAAGTAATGCGCAGAAACAATGGAAAAGCCTTTTTTCCGAAAAACTGAAAAATATGAACTTATTACCGAAAATTACTTGTGAGTTATTCAACCTGCTGTCTTCTATTCTGTAACTTAATTCACTGCGATAGTTAAAGTGAATTCATTCACCATGAGTTGGCAGTTGACATGTTCACAAGCTCCCTTCACATTATTTTTTTACGGTGAAACTGTTACAGAATAGCTCTTGTGCCAATCGATTCAGCAGTGCGATTCTGTAAACATGTCGGAGTGAACACCGACAACTGAGCTGTCAAACCATACAAAGAAGATGGAATGACAGCTCACTAGTCGTTCACTCCACCGAAGTATACAGTCTCCACCCAAGTAAACGAAAAGTGAGCTGTCATTCTATCATGTTTGTATGGTTTGACAGCTCACTTATCGTTCACTCCACCCAAGTGATCACGGTGAGTTGTCGACAGAATCGACCGGCTGTTAACATCTCACAGTGACATATAGGTGGAGTGAACTGACATTCCTTTTTGATTTGATATATTGACAGCTCACTTCGTATTCACTTCAGTTTCCAGAGCAAGATTTTTACAAAATAGTACTAGATTATTGAATCACTAGCTTTTGCCAGCGTGTTCGCATTCCAGACTATAATCTATTTCTGTGCTAAATTTCATCCAGATCCGTTCAGCCGCTCAGGCGTGATTGAGTATCAAACTTCCAAGCATATACACGTCAATATCTTCATTTATATCTAGGAAGAAGTCCTCACATCCGTCCTACATAGGCTGCGTCCACACTCGCCGTACGTCGTCGTATCTAACCCGGGTCGCACTGCCGGCTATTACGCTGGGCGTCTGTCTAATGATACGAACCCCCCTAATCCGTTTACTTGCCGTTAGCGAAGCAATTTAGTAACCATGCTCCCTAATCCTCAGCTCAGAGGGAACATAATTGCATAATAATCTTGAAGCTCTTACTATGATAGTTTCATAGAAGTTCTTGATTTTAAACATGAGAACAATGATTCAATAAAGTACCTATAATTATTTCTAAAATGTCGAACGATCTCTATCTACTTCACAATCACAAAATATCCATTGAACAGCAAAAATAAATAATTTAGATTTATTGAAGTGATAAAAAAAGTATTTTCACCTAGGCGATGAACGGAAATTACTATCACAGAAATATAAATGACTTAATATAGGTCTACCTATGTACAAGTACATTTCAGCTCTGTATCTGAAAAGTAGGTACTTCTACATTGGTGAACGTCTAAGTTGTATTAACTTACTAGCTGTCCCTACCTGTCCTTGTTCTTATTGTTATTGTCTATAAAAGAAAAAAGTAAGAAAGTTGCAGCTGGTTGGAGCGAAGCCCTGCGGCTTCGCTACCAACAACTGCAACAGTGAAACCACGGAAAAGAGCCGACGAAAAATTCCAACACTGGGGTGTCCAGAATCATGCCCTGGACCCATGGAAATCGTTTGTGCGTCGATGTCAGATACATGCGGTATATAATATTATAAAGCAGGAGAGTTTGTTTGTTTGGTAGAACGCGCTAATCTCAGGAACTACTGGTCCGATTTGAAAAATTCTTTCAGTGTTAGATAGCCCATTTATCGAGGAAGGTTATAGGCTATATATCATCACGCTAAAACAAAGAGGAGCGGAGCATTCATGGAAAATTTGACGCAGACGAAGTTGCGCGGGTCAGCTAGTTAAAAATATATATAAGTATTCCTGGTTGGCTGAAACTTGAATACTTACATATTTCATAATTTTAAATATGAATAAATTACAGATTATTTTTTTGTGATATATTATGTGATATACATAATATATCACAAAAAAATTAATCTGTTAAAAAAAATCAAAATCGATCGATAAAAAAAGAATTGGTGCCAAATTCTTGCTTATGTCATACATCGCTCATTGTCGAATGTCGAACACCGCCGCTCCCCGCACCCTGCACCGCGCCGGGTCGCTTCCCCATCGGACACAATACTCGTGATAGATTGGGAAATAACATCACCCAAACGTATAGGCACACATCCACTACAACTTATGTATATCTTGTACGTCGTTCCGTGATTTATTATTACGTAATTTGTTATTTCATTACTTGTTGTTGATTGCTCCACTGTCAGAACTGCGCTTATCGGAAAACTCAGAATGTGGGTCTACACGTGGAAACTTTTCTCGTTGTTGTACAATATTTTTCTGTAAATCTTTCAAAATTTACCGATAAATCATACTATTTTGTAGCAGAACTGTATGAATGGAGGAATAAAATAAAAGCTTTCGGAATTAGAAACTGAGTCAATGTAGGATTTAGAGCTACACAGAGGCTCAGTGTACGATGCCGTGTACGGGGCTTGTGTACGAGCGTCGCCGCGGGACGACAGGACGTAGTCCCGGAATCCTCCTGGCACTCGGGAATACTAGCTTAAAAATTAGTAGAGCGGAAGTCCTAATAGATTTGCTTTTAATTATATTTTTTCTAAATCTTTTCATTAAGCTATGAAGATAGTGAGCTTTCGTAGTAGTCAGCTTATTATTGAGTGAAATGCGAGCAGTAAAATAAAATTAAATTTCGATAAAGTAAGTCAAATTAAAAAGAAAGTATGAGCTAGTACACAAAGTTTTAGCTTAGTTATTCATTCACATAAATAGATAATTCCAAATGGTGTAAAATTGTTTTAGTCCCAAACTAAAGTTTAAAAGTCTATAATAAAATAAAATGGCACAAAAATGTCATTAGATAACAAAACGGAATACTGTCTCATTGTTTTAGATATGACTCTTAAAACAAGGCCTTTTAGAAGAAGCAATTTATCATCGTCAAATAAAAAGCAAAATACTTTTTCTGAATCATTTTCTATATCTGTGTATTGTGAGTTGGTAAAGTCTAGACTTTAGACATATTACCCATTCACCTGTTTGGGGAAAGTCAGTCATTTATTTTAAATATGATAAAGTCACAAGTTTCACCTCGATAACAATCCGATATTTATTTTTCAATTTACTCATTAAATTCCATATTATAAAAACTACTTTTACGTTACTGACAATTATTTTTTGTTTTTTCAAGATTCAATTTTCTAGTGGTAAAGTGGTAAGCGTCTTTGAACTAAACTGTGGACAGACAGATAGACAGACCATGAAGAATGGCGTAACAGGATATGGTGAAACTACTAGGGTCCCTGCTGACTAAGGAACCCTAAAAAGATAATGTCCTAATCGAAAAATACAAAGTACGCTTGGTTCGTATGCAGATACGAATTCAACAAAGCGCTTGCTATCTGCCCTCAGCAACGCGTTACAAACAATATCGTATCCCAGCGTGCTTATCGTGACCCACGGTACGTGTAGAAAAGTCCTTTCAACTTCCAACTTACATACTTAAGAGCCTGGAGATTCACGAGAGCCCTTTCGATACCTGCTTACTCGATGACGAAAGGAAATCTTCAGACGACTTAAATATAGGTCGTTATATAAACACCGATGGACACAGGAATGTTTGCCTTTATTGAGCTTTTTGAGTATTGCTAAGTTTGGATTAAGATTTATTTTGACGTTTCTTTTGGGCCCTTATGTGGTTTAGTTAAGACTCTCTCAAGTATAGAATAAGTATTTAGTAGGTAGTGGTTACTGTGCCATAATAAGGATACCTAGTTCATAACTCAACCCATTTTTTTTTGTCTCTGTCGATACTTCGACAAATGTTACACCAATGTCAAGTTCAAGTTGCCTGGAAGAGATACCGAACGCGATAAGGCCGCCCATTGGACCTATGCGTTTTAGTTTGTAGTTCTTTAATGATATATTCGGTGTAAAAATTAAATATAGGTTTAATAAACATATCAATCTCTAGATTTCGTCTTCCAGCTTTGAACCTTGTGGAACTACTGAGACACAACACGAAAATCAAAATGTACCAATCTTACGAAAGAGTCACCGCTTAAGTAATCTATCACATCCGCGCTACATAGAATGCATTAAGCCATCAAGCCAAGCCGTACCATAAAATGTGGTACAACATATTATGCCAGTGACAAGATAGCGTAGTGAAAATATGAATCCTCGCGAAGGTAACACGTCATGCTGCCGAGGTTGAGCTGTTAGCAAGGGCACGACTCTGCGCAAACTTGACAGACTGCCAACTATCGACCGCTGCGATGATGTTAGTCAATGTCAACAACCACTACTGACGATTCATTATCACTTAGCAGACTTTTAACTGGTGCGCCACTATTTATAGGGCTGATGTTCTGCCAAAGTTTAAACATCCATTTTGTTGGAGACTTTGACTTGAAGGGCGAATAGGTAACTTCTAGCATCCTCCATCATCAGCGAGGAGCTACATCATCGCTAACCATTAGGAGAGTTAGCAGTCAAGCTCGAGCTCACCAAAAATAAAATACCGTTTTGGGTCAACAATGACCTGCTTTTTATCTTCTGTGCGAAATCGGCCAACCCTAGTTAGTGAGGATTACCTATGAATTGAGGGTTTACGGAATTTCCACAATGCTCAAGTAAATGCGAATCATGAATCCAAACCTCTGAAACATTTTTATTTCAAACCTAAAATGTCTATATTATCAATGAACTTAGACTGAAGAATCACTGCGAAAAACTTGTTCTTATTTTTGTACTTTCATTTGACAAACTGAAACCTACCTACTAACATTTCAAAATTCGTTATAATAAATAACAACAGCAACAACAAATCGAAATATCTTTTTCTACATCGAACAGCATTTAGTATAATCCAGAGACTTTAAAATCTCTTATAAATCCGATCGCGATGGCGCTCTAACGAGGGAAAGCTCGTTGAACTGCTCTCGAGAAATCCCCGCACGTTAACACCTCACGGCTCGCCCAGAATGCACCACACCGCTTATTCAAGTACAGGAAATGAATCTTACGCCCCTCACCTAACCCCAACTGCATTTTTCATACTTTTCCTACAACCCGCCTCGTCCTTTGTGAGGAAAATAAAGTTTACCGTAATATTGTGTAAAATGAGGTTATAATACAGCAAGAAAAGATGGAAAGAGTTTTAAAACTGTTTAGATTGTAGCGTAATACTTAGACAATGTTTTCCTGTTGATCGCGCTCTTGCTTACAGAAAAGTTAGTCTGTAGTGGAAAACAAACAAACAAAATCTATAGTTCTACAAATCATAGATCAGTCAGATTAATCTACAAAAAATCGAAATGGCTTAAAGAAGTGGAGAAGCGATCAGTCAAACGTTATGTCGACAGAGGACGTGACAACAACCAACTTGCAAATTATCTAGCCATGAGCGATGGCCTCTATCTTTCTCTCTAAACATGAAAATATGGCAGATGCCCTTCATCCATCTTATTAGTGACCAGTCTGTCAAGGTTCGGAGTTCCCTTCTACACAACTTTTTACATACGATTTTCTATTTATATATTCGCGTAAATTTTGTTTTCGGTACATACACCAGTGAAGGACATTTAAAGTGCCAAACTACTATTTAAAACCACGTTTGGCTTAAATATTGTGAGCTGAAAGTTTATAAAACCGCGGTATTTTATGGCAGGTTGCCAAAACACTGAGTGTGCTATAACAATAACAAATCCTTCACAACAAAAATCTTCGAAAATCGACAAAGCTCATTTTATTTAAGTATTTTATGGAAACGACAATATGCTTCTTAACTCACTTTCAAAGTAAAAATGTTTGTAATTCAATCAATCATGTAATTGATTCAAACCTGCAGTACCTACATATCTATAATATAAAACTGAATCGCTGAATGTGTTGCTAAGCGCAAATTTCGAGAACAGCTGAACCGATTTCGCTAATTATTTTTTTGTTGTGTGTTATTATCAGGAGAAGGTGTTTATGTAAAAAAAATTAAGAAAGTTGCCAGTTGACGAGAGCGAAACCGCGGGGGACAGCTAGTTGTTAAATAATAATAGAAAATATAAAATTGCTGTTTTAATACCAAAAAAAAATCTACAAATTACAAGTTATTGACAGTTTTTCACATCTAAAATGGAGGTCACGACTTTACATGCTGCGAGTACAGTTAAAGAATTTTAGTAACCAGCTTACTGAAGAATAATATTTTTTCCTTCATCAGGCGGAGACGAATTTTCAGCCTATTTGCAATTCAACCCTTATAATTTGATTAAATAGAAGGTGTCTTGGGAACATAATTCGTTTAGAGATTTTGTTCAGAGCTATTGCGTCTATAATATATAAGGACATAATTTAATATCTGATGAAATTATTTGAGTAAAGTGCGTATATGTGTTAAATTAATTGGCTTAAATTTTGTGTATTTTAAAGCTTTTAGTACTAGCAGCTACCTTTCTCATCTTTTAACGATTCTGAGTTCCTAAAGACGCTCTCGTCTTTTAAGATCACCACCTCTACAACATCACCTTTCTCGGTGATGTTGGATGGTTCTTGATCATCACTATACACATATATGTTCAGACCTTTGATAGAAATATAAATTGTACGCTGTCTTTGTCTCTCCTATCCTACACCGCCTCGGTAATCGGTTGCGATGAACAGTGTGGTGTAGGTACTTGTAGCCTTAAATGTAATTTATTTTACAAACCAATACTGTCCCACGTGTGTGCATCGCGTTTTATATCCGTAACGGGCTCGAGACACTCGGCTCCCCGAGGAATATACCCTTTTCTTCACTAAAAACAAATACCTACTTGCCCGTAGCCCGCCGCGACTGTATAATATTCTAATAATAATATTTGCCAACGATGACTGCAGAGGTCTCGAGAATTTCCGATATATTATTATAGGTACTCGTTTCCATTTGTAGAATTAAATACTTATTGTGTTTTAAAATATCCACCAGAAAATGAATAAAAACTACTTCATTTAAAAGATAGGTACTAAACTTCAGTAGACTGGAGACATTTTTGTCTGGTTGACATTGACATTGTCAAAATAACCTGTAAAAGGAAAATAACTTACCTAAAACTTACATCTACAATTCTGTACCTAATATAACCAGCATCCATGCGGCGCAGGCGGAAAATGAAATAAATAGAAATGTGACTTTCTAAGACAGCATGCCAGACCACAACTTATTTAAGCCATGGAATGAAGGCACACCACGAAACAATTTATTGAAAACCGTCTGCTATGCTAATGGGTGCAGACCAGCGATGAACTTCAGTGACCAGAAAGTATTCACACGATGCCACCGTACGACTGAACAATGTCGAGCGTCATCCATGCATATTTCACGATAGCAATAGACTTCAATTACAATAGACGGAAATTGATTGCGTCTACTTGTATAAGTACCTAATAAGTCACAAATACTTTGAAAACTGCAATCCCTACATCGTAGCTATAATGCTCATACAGTCGGAACAGTTCCTCGACCTCAACCGCAACTAGAGGACCTCGCTTCCGCAGACAAATTTCAGACAAAAGCGCCTCACTTTTGGTGTGAAACATTTCTTCGTTAATTCAAATATTCTCTCCATCATCAAAGAACACCAGAAGTTGTACGACGCTTCAAAATATAAACACATGCCGTGCGGATAGTAAAACATCGTTTTCAAATGTTGATCTTTGGCTATGAAGTTCCTGTTGCATATCTGGGGCACGCTTTGATGGGTATGGGGTATGTCATCGAGCACTTCGAGGTGGCCCTGCCCCCGGTCCCGAGTGGTATGGTGCTGTTCGGCAACCTGCTCGTGCTGACTGGCCCCAATTTCCGCGTGCCCGGCCGACCACGCCAGGATGCTGTTAATATTATATTCTTAGTGAGTAACCTCGTCGTATTCCTTTATGATATTATCATGATGGTAAATATGCGTCAAAGAAATCCAGGCGATTGACCTCAAACTTGACGCTGTAAACTTAATTAACATCGTGATTGGGTTTTAAACTCTGTACTTAATTGGCAGCTTAACTATTGTTAAACTGTGAAAATAAATAAAAACCTTTTCTCTTAAAAATTGTTGTTATTATAATCTCATGAGTAAATTGAGGGGCAAGGTTCAGTGAAGAACGAATTTTAAAAAGTAATAAATAATCCTCTTGCAACGGGTAATTAATGAAAAAGGGTTTAGGTATTATAACAGAATTTTAATTGGTTACGTGATAATGTTGGCATAAGAAAATTAAAATTCTTCCTCCGGGACTGACTAAGCAAACTGACAACAATTAAGTTTGTCACTTATAGTAGACTTAATAAGGATTTTAAAACTAAAACAAAAAGTAAATTTAATTTAACAGGAAGTATTTAAATTTAGCAAGAATGTTTTGGTTGTTTGGTTGAGAACGACTACATTTACAGTTTTTATAAATCCATCATATTTTTTCCTTAATTTCTCAATGAAACTATCCTATCGGTATTTTTACTCATTAACATTACATGCTATCGCAATCATTTTTTAAACTCCAACAGAATCACGGATTTTATTAAAAGTTAACCTTACCTACAATGTTTGGTAAAATATCATTAATTGAGAGAACACTTTATACGTTATGCAGACAGAATATCAGCCATTAGGACAAGCGATCTAAGGCTTTAAGTGAAGCTTATCGCAAATGTACGGAGGCTTCAGTATCGCTTTATGTGGAACGAGCGATTCCGAAACAAGCCCCTAACAGACCCATTCAGAACGAGATCCCGCTGGAATAAGGACTTATGTGTGCAACACAGAAGAGACACATGAGAAATAATCACAAACAAATCTTATATAGGGAATGGATGTATTAAAATATGGGTAACTTCAAAAGCAAGTTTTAGATTCATAGAATAAAGAACTTCGCAAAATAAGTGTTTAATTTATTTACACGGTTTAATCAAGCTGAGAATGTATTAAACGAATACAATCTATGGCATGCAAGCAAGTAATTAGTTCATTTTTAATTATCTTCATTGTCCTCTACACCCCCTCTACATGGCGACTTTACCTTCAAATATTTCAGCAACGTGCCACTTTAAGGCACCATGGATGTTGCTAACGTTTTGGTATTTTTAAAGTGTCCTCTACCCACACACAAATAATTTTCCCTATCCGACTGATAGTTCCAGATTAGCGCGTTCAAACAAACAAACTGTTCAGCTTTATTGTTTACTAGCTGACCCGCGCAACTTCGTCTGCGTCACATTTTACATTATTGCTCCGCTCCTATTTGTCTTAGCGTGATGATATATAGCCTATAACCTTCCTCGTTAAATGGGATATCTAACACTGAAAGAATTTTTCAAATCGGACCAGCAGTTCCTGAGATTAGCTTCTGCTTTATAATATTAGTATAGATATAGATTAATTTACATTTTTTTATTATAAGGTATGAACTGATTACGATGAAACAAAAAAGTTAATATTACTACAATTTACGCACTATAAAAGTTACGTGAAGTAATGAGACCAAGTGCACATAACCCTAATTTTACTTCTGGAAAACTTTAAATTCAAATTTCTTTTGATAGACTGAACCGATTGCAATGAAACAAAAACTAAATGTTACTTCAAGTTACGCTTAATCCTTGTGTATATAACTAAATTTATCTACATTGCTTTCGCACATTTGACGTGATGCCCGAACAAATAAACAGAAAAACACACAAACAGACAAAAAATCGAAAAATGCTGGAAATGGGTTCTATTGGTTGTTCTTTAACACCCTAGCTATTTTTTTTTTTTTTTTCATGTACAAAAACCACCCCGATTTAGAAAATATTAAACAAAATGACTGCTGGTGGCAATGCCAGCTCCCATGCGAAAATATTGTAACCAAACTTAATTTAACCTATATTATAATATATATATAATATAGGTTATATTATATATATATAACCTATATAATATAACCTAAGTTATTTTGTGTTCCTTTTGCTAAGGCAGATGATAAATTGTACTTAAAAATATCTGTCATAATTATGTCTTAACCATTCCCAACTGGTTCGGGAATAGCAGCGCACAGCTTTCCAGTCTAACTTGATAATTATAAAAAGTAAAAGTCTATGACATACAAATTGAAAATGTTTAAGTTCCTCAACCTACCTAACAGCAGATAATAATCAAAGGGCGAAGTTCACTGCAGCATCAGAAGTGCGATCGCGTCCTGACTTGTCAATTTGGCAAATTTTGTACCGCGCCGAGAGCTCTCAGTCCTTTGAGTACCCTCGTGGGCTCCAATGACGCCTCGCAACCACTTTTTATCGCTGCAACAAAGAAAAAATAATTATTTAAGGTCACTTGATGAGAAACAACTTCGTTATTTTATTGAAGCTTTTATATTGAAGGTTATTTTTACTTATGATGTTGCCAAGCAAAGCAAGCTTAGCGGGTCGGGAAAATTATTCATTTTAGTAATAACTAATGATGTATTTACGTTTCTACTCTGCATGTCCATCCTTCTTACTACTAAGTATTATAAAATGAATCTAGTTAAAAGTAAAGGACATGGTAAAAAGTGGCCTATGAATCAACACATGCGAAACCTTTACTATTATTCCTAGTTTTTTTTTTAAATTACATTTTACTGATTAGAATAGAACGGACACTTTTTAATTACGAAACCATTTTAAAAAGTAACTCACTTAGGTTTCATAACCCGGCGCCATTATTTTAAAATGAAACAAAGCACTCTCAGCGCTGTAAGATTTTAGTTACCTACAAAAAGAGTAAAGCGATTAAAGCGCTGTATGACACGAACACTATTGACACTGACAGTCGATGAAATGACAGTTGACACTTTGATGTACCTAATGTATTTGGCACCTGATACCAGGGAATCGGCCGTCGACCTAACTTACCACGCTTTCGTATGTTAGAAAACATAGTAACACTACTCTATACATTTTTTGGTGGGATAAAAAGTCTGGCAGCTCTGGGATCTTAGTCCATTTGGTATGTTTCTATTGTTTGGTATGTTTTATAACCTCAAAATCCGAAATCATTTTAGATATTTTACAATTCTGGCAAGTGTCCGTGATTTTAATTTAATTTTAGTCGAACGTATGCATTATTTAAAACACAGATAGTAAATTCACGTCTCTGTTGGTTCTTAGGCGAACGATGTATAGGCGATGAGCAATGTCCTTTATAGTTATAGTTTGTGCATGCGGCTTCGCCCTCGCGAATGACAAAAATTATTCCAAGGGAACATAGTTAATCTATATCTGTGCCAAGTTTCATCCAGATCTATTCAGATTTTGTGGCGTGATTGAGTAACAAACATCCATCCAAACTTTTGCAGTTTTAAGCAGTAGGTAAGATAAAAACTAAATACCTACATTTCTGCTCTCTAACATATACATAATGTACATACAAAAATTTATATTTTATCAAAAAACTAGCGGATGCCCGCGGCTTCGCCCGCTTGACAAATTATATACTAAAACCTTCCTCGAGAACCACTCTATCCATTGGCGAAAACAGCATGAAAATCGGTGATGTAGTTTTTGAGTTTATCGCGAACAGACAGACAGACAGACGCGGTGGAGGACTTTGTTTTATAAATGTAGTGATTAACGTTCTATACTAAAAGACAACGTAGACAAATCCGAAAAAATACAAAACAACTTAGGCACAATACTTCACCTGAGAAAATTCGTGAGAATCACCACTTAAGTACTGAGACTGCAAGAAAAACTACACAAAATTCAGTTATAAAACAAGAACTCGTGGAGTTTTGTGCGGTTTCGTCCTAATGATAGTTTTTACCGTATCTTTGCGTTAGCGCCGGGGTCGCCATCGCTGTCGCCCTAACTGGATGTTACAGGGCGTAAGGCGATGCCACCTAAGTTTTAACTCGATACATTATGATTATAGAACTGGAACAGAACACACAGATTCACACGAGATAGATATCTGAGGAGCTTTTTGGACAGACTGATGTTCGAAAGCTATAAGTTTTTGATGGAATGTTGATTCAGTGGTTTACGGCAAAAATCATACCTAGATATCTATATACATATGTACATATTTTTCACATGCCTAAGAGGAATTACTCCTCAAGCTATTTCAAACAAGGCTGCAAGTTTTATTCTCGGAATAAAAGAACCTGTTTTTATTATAAAACTGGACGACACCAAGGTCTAAAATCTTACTACAAGCACTGTCAAAGAAGTACTATATCTTTATTTTCATCTCCACTAACGACTCAATATATTTTAGCCATTTACATCATAGCAAGTTAGCGGTAATACTTGTTCAACTTGTAGTTATGTTGTTCAATCAATCGCCCGGAGTATCGAGCCCTCTACATTGATAAGACGCTTCCTTTGACGCGCCGAGGCGGCTCCCTTTGAGGTGAAAGCGCGAATCCGACAACACTGATAAATGTATTCAAAGAGTTAGAGCCAATTTCGAATATAGGCATATAGGTTGTAAGTGAATAGACTTGTGTGTTGAGTCATAATCATTATTATTTATCTAGGTACTAGCTACTGCCCGCGACTTCGTCTGCGTTAAATTTAGGTCACGCATAAATTATATATGTGTAGGTAATCCTACTAATATTATAAATGTGAATGTTAAAATGCTTCTTAGTTTCTCCCAAAGCGACAGTTGTTTGTTTCGGCTTACCGTTCTTTTTTACCTTTTTGCTTATATTTATTGTAGCCCCGCCCAACTAGCAAAAACTAGGCTTACAACAATCTCAAGACTACTGTTTTTTTGCTCTTACATCACTCCTATATAATCGTATAAGCCTGGGTATGGGCACCATTATAAGCATATTTAGTTTAATATCGTTCTAATATTATTCTAATTGAATGCTGTTTGCACTTACAGAAATCTAGCCAAAATTAATTTAAGCCGACTTAGGCTAATATTGCTTTAACGTAAGTATTTTATAAGCCTGCATAGGCTTATATTGGTCTAAGGTTAGAATCTTTTGAGGCAATACCAGCTCATTATGATTTCACGTCAGCCAAACTTAAAAGTTCGTGTGTGTTTCAAAGTTACAAAGGAAGAAAAAACAATTAAATTTGCTGTGAAGTTAATGTTTATACTAAAGTGCCGTTATTATCAAGTGCGTGTATTTAAGTTTTACGGTAGTTATTCGTATTGAAATTTATTATTTACTGTAAAGTAGACCTCGTTTTACACTTCAAAATTCATGCGCCTTATTAAATATGGTATTTCCTGTTCTCGTTTAATTATTTTATTTGTTAATTTGTATTATAGTGTCGCCATTAGTATAGCTGCATTTTACAAGCGCACTATTAGATTATTTTAAGATTGTTTACTCTAATTTTAGCATTCGGAATACTAAAGATAGGTAATAACTCCATATTGAAATAAATTAGGGTTCCTCGCAATTTTACATTACTTCTTAACAACTTTGTACCTTATTTCTACATGCATTTGTTCTGAGTCTGGGTGTTTTTCTGTCTATAATATGTATGTATTTACAAAAAAAAAATGTATATAAGTAGTTTATCAGCCATATCGTTACCATAACACAGGCATTAGGTTGCTTAGCTTGGGACTATATGGCGTTGTGTGAAATGTCCAAGGATATTATTATTATTATTTTTCTGTCTCCTTTTTTGTTATCTATTTGTGTGTGTACATAAATTGTAAAATAAATAAATAAATAAACTTTTCTCCTGTAGCCACCAGGGGCCCGAGTCTGCTATTTTTATAAATTTGTCATTCCGACACGATCCCATTGTCATGCCATTGTCATTTTGCTAAAAGTTCGTAATCTGCTAAATTCATAATGGCACGGTCACTGCCACGTCAGTGGCCGGTCACTGGCACGTCAATGGTCTCGTAATAGAATTGCGGTAGGAATGCCGTATTGCTATTATTATAAAAACGAGCTAAATTTGAGCATTTATTCATGCCAGATTTTATTAAATTTAGTTTTACATATTATTTATTAGTGTTATAAGCAATCTGAAGTAGTGAGAAGTTCGTAAATACTAAATCTGTCATTGTGTACGAGATTACCATTCATATGGCTTTCTTTCAATGGCGTGTCAGTGTTTGATCATTGGAATGTCATAATGACGCCATTATGATACCATTATGTTAGTAGATTACCAAACTTGTCAAAATCAACCATTTTGAAATCAGTGATCGACCATTCTGACACTATTGTAATAGCAGACTCGGGCCCCTGTTTTCTTAACCAGGAACATCTTACTCTTAAAATGATTAAAATTAGTATTCCTAAAATCGATCTAAGATCAAACGCTCTTATATTGGTCTTGTCTTTTCTATTGTAAATATGTAGATCCTAAATCACTCTAATACCGTGCTATTGATCTTATAATAGTTTCAAATAAGATCAGAAATGCACGTACTCACAGTGCTCTTATGCAATGCTAATATTAGTCTGACATTCTTACAATAGCATTTAGCAAGTCTATTATAAAATCAAACGAGCTTAGAAAATATGCATATAAGAGCAAGTTTTCTCAAGTGCAATTAGTCTTAGTAAATGCTCTTATAGGAGTAAGTGGCTTACAATAGCATAGTAATATACTCTTATATACATATACGAGACTTGGTTATGAGACTGAGCGTTCTTAAGGCCATACCGGCTTGTCTAAAAGTAATATAGGATCGATGGCATGTTCCAAAACAATTATAAGAGCGCTTAAAGCCTAGCACTCTTATAAAGTGCGGGTTCTGAGACTGTTTTGCTAGTTGGGCGGAAATACATCTTCATGATTCTGGTACTAGTGAATCTTTACCGCTCACGTCCAGCCCCGGAAATACTTCGAAATATATCTAGTACCAATTTCATCCAAATCTGTTCAGCAGTTTTTAAAGATTAGAGAGAGATTACAACATCAGTAATTTTTAACGCTCTACCCAACACCGAGAGTTGTATCCTACTCATCACTGCGATAATATTAAGGCTTTTATTTACGTGCCGAAAATGATGCTATAAAACTAGATTTATAGAAAATGTGCATTAATCAATCAATTCTCTTGATGCTCATACATATAAGAAGCTCAATAAATTTCCAACAATTGTCAAAATATAGAGGAACTAGCTGACCTGCGCAACTTCGTCTGCGTCTATAATCGGTTATGTGGTTTAGGAGTTAGATTTACCATAGCAGCGCCATCTATTGATTACTTACTCAACCCAGTCGAAAGGTATCGACATCTGTTAGAATCATTTGGAGTTAACAAATAATTGTGACTGTCAAATAATAACAGACAAATAATTAGCAATAAATTAAAATTGCGACTATAATTTGAGATTTAAACTATCCTATCTCTCAAGTTGGATCGAACTGCACATGGTGTGCGAATTTTATTATAATCGGTTAAGTGGTTTAGGAGTCCATTGAGGACAAACATTGTGACACGAGATTTATATATATTAAGACAACCCAGTCGAAAGGTATCGACATCTGTTAGAATCATTTGGAGTTAACAAATAATTGTGACTGTCAAATAATAACAGACAAATAATTAGCAATAAATTAAAATTGCGACTATAATTTGAGATTTAAACTATCCTATCTCTCAAGTTGGATCGAACTGCACATGGTGTGCGAATTTTATTATAATCGGTTAAGTGGTTTAGGAGTCCATTGAGGACAAACATTGTGACACGAGATTTATATATATTAAGATAAGAGGTGGTGTTGACAGTTTGCGACTGAGATGTGAACACAGACGCAATTTTAAAATACGAAAATTATCTCTCTGACCTCTTTCACATATTCATTACACCATCTCTATCAATTTCAGTTGAAATCATCAATGGAACAATTTCAATAGGTACATTAACATCTAATAAAAACACTTTAATAATGTAATCTTCCAGGAATACTAAACTAAGAACTAATTACCATTAATGCCACTAGCAGCCGGACGGAAAGCGCAGCGCGTGGCAGTTGGTATTACCGGTTCATTCACAGTGCCTCGCTGCCACCCGACTCTGACGGCTTAAATGAGCTAAGAAAATTAGAAAACCACTCCCTTCAAGTAACCTAGTTTTGCAAAAACTTTAGTTATAAACTGACAAAGAAAAAAGTATGATCTCTTTGTTAATCATGATAGTCTTTTCTAGCATCTCTGTGTAGGTAACTTGTAAAACTTTGCTTTAAATTAATCTTTAATGCGCATTTATAATTTTATACTCTGACAACTATAGCATGATTCCATTTGTAATCATGATCTTACTGAAATCTTCAAAAGTTCAAATTAACGTGTAGGCAGTAAAGTCGATTTTCAACCGAGACTTAAGTCTAAAAATAAAACAGCAAATAATTTAGAAAAATGTGTAATTCCAAATCGAATTCAACTTATGAGATGTCTAAGTCCAATTTGACTTCATAACTTTGGCCATCCATCAAACAGCTCGGTAATTCAGAGAAGAACGTATGATTGGAGAAAGAAATCGGAAAACAAATCGGTACGGGGCATAATTTGAAAGGTCACAAGTACTTTTGGTAAAAATTTACATGACTTGCTTATTCATAAAAATTCTAACCGTCTGTTTGAGTATTTCAAATACTGATTAACAAAATCTAAACTCGAAACATGTAGAAAAAATTAAGAATCAGTATTAAAAAAAACCTGTAGATAGATTTTATGATAAGGCATTTTGAAAAATCCAAACAATGTAAGTAGTTATTAGGTAATACAATTGTACATTATTGAGCATGACACAGTTAGGTAATAAGTATTTAACCCTTTAAAATACCTTCTTCTTCTTTTCCTTGTGCCTGTTTCCTAACATCGATAATCCAAATAATTTCATATTGAATCGAATCCTAAATGTGGAATGGAGGAGGCAGCAAACTAGCAATCAAATCAGCGCACGAGAAGGAGCAATCATTGCATGTCAGTCTGCAATTAGAGTCACATACATCCCGTTGACTAGGTCACTGCTATACACTGCCATTGATTGCTTCGAACATGTGGAGTACTAGGATTTAGTGCTGGTTGAGGATCAGTATATTTGTGAGATACTTGGTATCTAAAAGTCGGATGCTGAGCCGGGCAGGAAATGAGGCCACTTCCCTGGCAAATGCAACCGGATTGCATCGATCAGCACAAATTACATCTCTTAGCATAGAAAGGAGGACTCAAAAATGTAACCGATGTCAATGACGTATTATATAGTATAGACACGTCATAAACCAACATCGCGGCGCTTAAAAACGGCGAAAATACTAGATGGCTACTAATACGCATGAAGAAAGGGAAAGAAAATATGTCACCGTACGGCGGGATGCCTGTTGCTAGAGGGAGATAAAAGATACATCTTCAGTTACGTCACAGGATAAGTAATAGTCAAATTGACATCAAAACAAACGTAGTTTCGCGCGACAGGTTGGTGCGTAACTAAGCGCGATGTGGCCAATTGGCTTCATTTCGTGTTGTCGTTTTAGAGTGCAGACAACGTATCTATAGTTGTATATATCATTGACCGATGTAAGTTAGATTGCAAGTTGTATACCAACAACTACAACTACTACTAGCTTTAGCCTGCGGCTTCGTTCGCGCATTTTCCGTTTTGTCCCGTAGGAATTTCCGGAAATCCTCGCTTAGTGCTCCCCTACACTCCCCAAAAAACGTACCTACATGCCAAATTTCAGCTTTCTACGACCAGTGGTTTCGGCTGAGCGTTAGGTATTTGTCTGTCAGTCACTCAGTAACGGAAGAATTATATATATATAGGTATATTGTTATCTTGTATGACATCTATACTTCTATACTAATAATATTATAAAGCAGAAGAGTTTGTTTGTTTGTTTGTTTGGTTGAACGCTCTAATCTCAGGAACTACTGGTCCGGTTTGAAAAATTCTTTCAGTGTTAGATAGCCCATTTATCGAGGAAGGCTATACTAATATTATAAAGCAGAACAGTTTGTTTGTTTGTATGTTTGTATGTTTGTATGTTTGTATGTTTGTTTGTTTGTTTGGTTGAACGCTCTAATCTCAGGAACTACTGGTCCGATTTGAAAAATTATTTCAGTGTTAGATAGCCCATTTATCGATCATCACGCTAAGACAAATAGGACCTGAGAATTATTGGAAAATGTGGCGCAGCCGAAGCTGCGCGGGTCAGCTAGTATTCATATAAAAGAGCCTACGAGTAATGTCTATCTGAAATAGAAACATGAAACTACCTTTCAAAATAAAACTAGTCCTCTCAATAAATATATCAGGTGTACAAGTTGAGAATCATGACGCTTAGGGAACCCTTTTTAACATAAAGTGAAACAAAAAATATCGTATCGGGCTAGATGCCAAGATACTGTTCTTAAAAAATCCGTATTCCGTACCAAATGACGTTGACTGAAGACTCTCGACACGGCCCCGTGTTACTTAATATTCAAGCAATTAAACCACGACTTTAGATATCTGAAAGGGTCGTATCTTTGAACAAAAATGTTAAAAACTTATATTTATAGTAGGTTTCAATCTTTTAATCTAAAAAAGTCTTACGATGATAATTAATTTGTTAAGAGATTAACATTTTATTTAATACAAATTAGAAACGCAAACAAATTCAAGTCGCATTAACACAATAATTAAATTAGTTAGTGGTTCTATTGAAAAGGGCGACATTTTCCAGGCAACATTTGGATGATTCTAAATCGACGAGCGACAAGGAGAAATAATTAGAATTATCGTCTCATTTATCTACTCATCAGTGGTGCTTGAGATATAATAGAATTATTTCATTACTTACAATTTTTCTTAAAATATTGTATTTATTTTCGATCGGTCGTTCCTTATCTATATTTTATGTTTTATTTAATATTTTATTCTGTGTCATATAAAACTGTCATCCTATAAAATTAAACACCACAATTTCAATCTGTGCAGCATTTTCCAAGTTGACGCGAAAGGAGCAATCTACTTGACGACTAAAAATGGAACGTTTCCAATATCGCTGACATCCCTGAAGTCTGCAGACGGCGCTACAGCGCAACACACTCCAGGCATTCTCTCTGCGACCGCTAGGAACCTCTCACACAATACCTCGGGGGGACACGACTACTGGGACACCTCGGATATGTTGCTCTCCAATTACATAAACGGCTCTTATGATGAAGTTAACGCGTTCACGTTGAAACAAAATGCTAAGAGGAGCATCAATGATGCAGTATCGAAAAACATCACCTCGGTCTTGGAGAATTTGCTGAAGAATTATGAGAATTCTCAGTTGCCAACCCATGGGAAAGGTATGCTGTAGTAAACAATAGTCACTCAGATAAATTTCGACGTCATAACTTATCCTTTTATAGACTAAACGTTAATCAAACTAAGTATTAAGTTATGTATGACATAGTTGTGTCACTCTCTGTGTACTAGATTCGCTATCGCGATATATCTTTTAATATTGCGACAAAAATATATTTATTTGATGTATTGCAGGATACCCTACTGTCGTACAAACCAATATTCTTATAAGAAGCATGGGACCGGTTTCTGAACTTGATATGGTGAGCATGAACATGTACAAAATATTTTGCAACTGCATATATAATTAAAGTAAAACAAACTTCTTCAAAGTTGCTAAGAAGTAGTAGGAAATTGTTACGAACTTGCTACGAGCCTGCTACGAGCTAGCTACGAACTTGCTACGACATTTTTTGACGTAGCACGTACAACATCATTATTTACAATTAGTCGTTGTTTTACTAAATCTGTTTAATTGATTTTACTGAATTAATTACTCAATAGTTAGGCGATTGTCTCACCGCCGTCGATCAGCGAGTAGTAAACGAGTTGGCGAGTAGTGAGTGAAATTTTCGATAGTTTAGACGCTCGGCTTTCAGCTCGTGTTTTTGTGCGACGGGCGATAACTCGCAATACTCGCTCCGGCCCGCACTATATGTAGTTAGAAATTACCGCTAGTTGGTGAGTTCTGACCGCCAAGCGAACATCGCCGAGCGAGTCTCGCTGAGCTAGTACAATCTTTGATAGCCCTTGTAGCTGCGATCAACCTGTAGCAAGAGCCGGCTCGCCACCGGCTGGCAGTCGATAGCTAATGGGTTCCTCGCCGGCGGCGGCGCGGCGGTGAGACCTGGACTTACATATTAATACACATCTATTCTAAAAATAGCTTGCATTTATGTTAACGCTTAGTAGTTTCGTAGCAGACCTTTTCTGAAGTTTTAAATAAAACACGTTTATTGTTCAGATACAGAAAATATTAAAATCGTAGCAAACACATAACCCACATTTCGATATGTTTTACAGTACACTATTACACATGAGCAAATGGGCTTTTCCATTTTTCCAAAACATAACAACATTTCCTAATACACTATATTTTCTATACCAGGATTATTCAATGGACTGCTACTTCAGGCAGTATTGGCGTGACACCCGGCTGTCGTTCCTCGGTCCCATCCGCTCGCTGTCACTTTCTATCAAGATGCTCGAAAGGATTTGGCGGCCAGACACGTATTTCTATAACGGGAAACACTCCTACGTCCACACTATAACTGTCCCGAATAAGTTACTCAGGATTAGTCAGCACGGGGATATATTGTATTCGATGAGGTAAGCAAACTTTAGTATTTTCCCTACTCAGGAAAGCAGTGGAGATGAATTAATTTGATGACCAGTTCAATCGAATCTGTTTTTCAAGTCAGTGAACTAGGATTCGACATACGAAAATCCATAACACGCATATTCACATCAATATTTGGATTTATTACCCCATACTGCGGCGTTTTATGCCTGCTGCACTGCATGCCTGTTTGCACGCAGGAAAATTAGTTTTCCATCGAGTCGATTTAGAGGGCAGCCAAACCATGAGGTAGTTTAGAGGTAAAGTTTTGTACCATGGATTGACTGACTGATTGAATGGATTCACTGCTCGGAATTCCACTAATAATAAAATCCCAATTAACGTTTGAGAAGAATTAATTTCATACCCTTTACACAACCAAAGCGGCTGACATTTTTAATTGGCAAAGTGAAAAATATTCCCTGATCCGATTACTGAGTGGAGTTTTCATCGTACGTTAAATCCGTGGGGATTCTTGTTTTTAAAAATAACCGCCACTGAGATATTGTCTGGATTTATCAAGATTCTTTTTCGCTGTCTTCTGGTTGTAGTTTCAATTAAAAGAACATCATAAATTTTTTGCAAAGAATCTAAGTATTTTTTATGACATAATGTGAACTGAAATGTTGACTATAAAAATAATAAAATAGTTTATTTTTCATGGTTGTACAAAAACACAAGACTATGCAGTTTTGCAACAACAATAAAGGTGTTTATGTTGAACTCCGGTACACAGTATAAATGAAACTTGTGTTTAGGCCTACCGGCGTACACGCTTAGGTACAGTTTGAACACATAACAGAAGTTGTAGAATGAGGCAAAAAAATAATAAAAATCAAGTACGTATTTATTTTAACGATAACTAAATAATATACTATCGTAATAATAAACATTATCGTGATACAAAACTAAAAAAGTAGGTAGGTAATAATTATATGTAAAAAACATTAGAAACATTAGAAAAAGTTGGACAGGAAATAAAAACAACACTTATTTTACTAGAAAAGAATTTAAAGCGCTCTTCCTCTCTCCTAATTATTTTAAAGTTTGCTGTGCCCGACAGGGTCCATAATTGTTTCAATTTTAATCTATTTTACCACCTGTACCTATGTGTACATTATGGAACGCAATAAACGATTTGATTTGATTTGATTTGATTTAGGTATTAAGACTCGTTTACTATATCAATGAAAGATTGATGGCCGTGTATGTATTTTAGGCCATTGCTTACAAAAAGATCCTAGACAATGGCATTATCCGAGCGTTCTAAATGACCTAGGTACATATTTTAAGGAATCCCGTGAATACCTAATCCATATAAAACTGAATAAATAAGTTTGTCTAATAAGTTTTCGTCGTAGAATATGCAACCGTCCACCCGTTAATCGGTTTAGTTCGGACGAAATTCGGCAGCAGAATTACTTCGTTGAACGCGACACACAGGCTTTGAGGATCCTTTTAGTTAATCTAATGCCTTAGTTCAGCGTTCCGGACGTTTTCAGCTATTTACCGTTCTACTTTGCAAATAAATAGGACGTGAATAGATTGTAACGAAAATCTAGACCCGCTTTTGTATCTCTGCCTGATTTGGTTTCGAAAAACCTTAATTGAAGACTGATGCAGTTTTCACGTTTTTTGTTAAACCTTTATTAAAAGACTTATGTTTCTAGGTTAACCATCAAAGCGAAATGTCCTATGGAACTCCGCAACTTTCCCATGGACCGGCAATCGTGTCCCCTCATTCTTGGTAGCTGTAAGTATTTCTATCGCTTCAATAAATTGCACCAAACATAAACCTACCTATATAATAAGTACCTATATAAAACCTACCTATACCCGTTAATAAAAGTACCTACCTACCTACCTATGTCATTTTTTCTGTTAGTTCTCTTATTTTGTCAGTTGACCTTAAACTTGAATACTTATGTTTTCTAGATGCATACTCGAACCAACAGCTGGTGTACCAGTGGCAAAACTCTCAGAGTGTGAACTTTGTTCCCGGCATGACCCTCTCACAGTTCGACCTCATCAGTTTTCCTTACAGAAACTTCACGTTCACTAGGCGGGAAGGTAAGAAATACTTATGAAACTACATGTAGGTTCTTATATATAGGTACAAAGGATAATATACGCCAGGTCATGCATCACATTTATCAAGTTCTTTCTTTGTCTATTACTTGTTCGTACAAAATAAGAACATTAAATAGTTATTTGCGCGTGACTGTACGGATTAAGTATCTACAAAGAAGTTCTATTCATTTAGGAAGAAAGTTTGTCGGACGCAAACAAGAGTAACCTCCCTTATTACGCAGCCTATACAAATAGAAACGTATTTGTATACACGGAACGTCATATTCTCGTTGGATTATATCACCATATTGGAGGAAAGTATGAGAGGTTCAGATATTATCTGTTTTTTATTAATTTTTAATAAGGGAACTTGAGATTGTGTTAACGTTGTGGATATTGGAGGTATCGAGGTGAAGCCCTCGATCCGGCGTCGCGTCTCGCCTCTCATAACAGTGCTTTTATCTCGCTAATCAAGCCAAGCGCCAGGCGCCAGGCTCCAGGCGCACCTCCCACAACCCGCTTACCTACCGCTTAATGTGATTCCGCGCCAAAGACTATTAAACCACTTGACTGCGCATACAGTGCCCCGACGCACGAAAACTATTAGTGTTTTTGCTCAGATGTTAGTCAGCGGCATTAGTAACCATTTTAGTTGTGACCAATTGTTAGACCTGTGGGCATGCTAAGTTTTTACAAATCGTTTTAATTTTTATGCAATTTAAAACGCATAAAAATGCCTTCATACCCGGTGAATTTGTGTGGGAAACATTCCAAGACCTTTTGTTACAAAAATGATGGCATAACTTTTCATCGGAGAGTAAAGACTACGCAAAATATTTTTGATTTGAATCAGATGATGAGCCACTGCAGGGGTCTATATAAAATGGTGGTTAGGTGAACGAGCACACTGTGAGAAGCGCGCGTTGATGTCTTTTGGAAAAGTCTCTTTCTTTCATTAGGAAATACTTATATTTTTATCCCTTTCTTCCCCTTTGTATTTTTATCGTAAAAATCTGTGCTGTTACGTTTAATGATTGAAGTCGATTTATCGATGATCATAAAATTACAACTAATACAATTTTTAATCAATTCACATACTTACATTACACACGAAACTACTTTTAAACGACATTAAAAATAGGAGGAGGGTCTCAGATTTTTCATCTGTGTGTTTGACATACATGTTTTCATTTTAGATTTTCGAAGATTTCAGAATTAAAATAAAAGTGGAAAGATAAGGTTAATAGGAAAACTTTGTTTAAACAAGATATAGCGCTGTTTGTTTGGATTGAGTATTTTTATAATGTTAAAATCCATTTTATCGATATCGACTATTTTCCTTTAATCAAGTAGTGCCACCACTAACCATAGGCTACCTATGCAACTTGACCTTGAACGGACCAATTGCAGCCGCGCGTTGTTCCTCGTCCCCCGGCCCGCTGTAGTGACTAGTGAGCCGCGTACTTAGAAGAAATCGGCCTATACGCTCTCTAGTGGTTATATACTCTATGTTCCGCGCACATGAGTTTGGGTATGGAAAATAACTCCCAAACTTTATACATATGTATATTCACGCCAAACAGGCAAATTCATTAAAAGTTCTGTTATGCAGCTTTCACTGAATAGCATTTTGTATTAATTGTTGTTATTTTGCGAATGCATTTTCTGTGAATGCGTAGGTATAGGTAAGTAAATAAATTACAAAAGGGTTCCTCCTCAGTAGGTACGTACTCACATTCACGGGGAAACTCACTCAGCCCTAAATGACTTTACCGTCTCTTATTTACCGAAAATTTCTATGCTCTGAACACGTCGCGCTTTAGCATTTTTATCTCAAATTGCCTTACAAAATAGACCTCAAGTGCTTCTTTTATAAATATGATTTGCTTTTTTCGTCTGGAAGGCAAATACAAAATAATGTCAAACGAATTGTAGCGCGTCGCGCCAATGACACGAATCGGCTTTTACGCGCCGAGGAATTTACATTCGCACAAATGGCTGTCGATATGTAACGTTGTCAGCCACGGTCATTGCTTTTTAGTGTTCAATATGTTGCTAAGTAGCTACTTTTCTGAAATTATTGTATCAAAACAAATCCTCAAGTAAGTATGTAGGTCCTATTTACAAGCAACAAATTCCTTTCTAATTTCACCCATACATTTTCTACAAGTTTCAAATCTTTTCAGGCGAATTCTCAGTGCTTCAGGTGTCGTTCAATCTCCAGCGACATACGGGCTATTTCCTCATACAAGTGTACGTGCCGTGCATTCTCATCGTGGTCCTTTCCTGGGTATCATTTTGGATTCATCGCGAGGTAACATGTTATATGTTACCTACATTTTATTCAGTGGCCATACAATGGATCGGTCGTAAACATTCGCTTTGCACTTCCAGGCCACTTCGGATCGGGTCGGGCTTGGGATAACGACAGTGTTGACTTTGTCCACGATAAGTTTGGATTCACGCACTGATTTGCCTAAAGTAAGATACGCTACAGCTCTTGACTGGTTCTTACTGATGAGTTTCTTCTACTGCATTGCAACTCTCTTGGAATTCGCCGGAGTGCATTATTTTACTAAGGTATGAAAGGGATTTAAATTTTGTTTGGCGAGTCTCTCATACTTATGTAGTACCTACCTGACGTGGGATTTTCAATTGCTACAGGTCGGTTCCGGTGAGATTGTGATCGATGATGCCGAATGGGAGGAGCTGATAGAAGAAGTGGGTGGTGACGCTTTTGCTGCCCGACAACTAGCGGTGCGGCGGCGCAGCTCAGCTCGGTCTACTACGAACTTTGTATGTATTCAACCTTTTTGAGGGCCGTAGCTCCAAACTATGTTGATGTGGGTTTCCAGTCTAACCATATGCTGGTGAATTTGAATACCTACCTATTACATATAGGACGACACTTCTTGATTTAATCCGCTACTACTTATTAGACTAAATATGCGAAAAAATACACTTCACATAGATACTGCCTAGATACTAATAAAAGGAAGTTTATTTTATGTTTTAAAAATATGGTCATTATGCGGTCTGAGTCACATTTTTCATGATTGCACCGCTCCTAGGTATTGGCCATAGCTGGTGGTTATAAAGCCCATAGCCTTCCTCGATAAATGGGCTCCTTTTAATTCGAATTCCAGAGATTAGAGCGTTCAAACAAACAAAGAAACCAACTCTTTAGCTTTATTATCTTCTATCTTCTTCTCATCTATAAAAATCTCGTGTCACAGTTTGTTACCGAACTCCTCCGAAACGTCTCCACCGATTTTTATGTAATCAAAGGCTAGTTTTAATGCCCTATTTAAAAAAAAAAACGTTTGCCAGATCAGCTAGTTAATTTAATCCTTATATTTAAAATTCTTCCGTTAGTGAGAGACTGACAGACAACGCACAGCCGAAAGTACCTACTGGTCGAAGAGAGCTGAAATTTGGCATGTAGGTTCCTTGGGGAATTTCGGGGAACACTAAGAGGTTTTTCCGAAATTCCCACGGGAACGGGAAAAACGGAATATGCGCGTACGAAGTCGCGGGCAAAAGCTACTTTACTTATATAAGTCATACTTACCCGGAGTTTTAGAGCGTAAAGCAGATTATATTTTAATCCATTGCACTTGCCCAAGCAAAATTAAGTAGGGTAGGCTGGTATAAGAGTTCGCAGGCGATAAGAGTACGCAGTGAAGACAGCAGTCAACCGCGTTGCTTTTTGTAGCTATCTTCAGTGGTGTTTTGATCGGTACACTGTGCAAGATCTTTCGTCAAAATTATTTTGAAAGATTGATTGATTTTTTTAATTTTGTTAATATTTTTTGTCAATTTCAATCTATTATCACACCGTTTTTAACAGTAGTTTAGCAAAATAAACTATTGCTATTGATAGGTTATACTTAAACTCATTCTGCAGTATCGAGAGATTTGTTTCGTTCCGATAACATAGATGGCATTGGAATGAGTTTTTGTAAGATTAGTATAAGATGTTTAAGAGTTCGCAGATATGTGGTGTATAAAAGTACGCGTACTCTTATACAACTTTTTTATTTTATTTTGACTGTCTTGTTAATTTCGAAAAATTCCCAAAGACCGGGAACTACTAAACGAAGCCTATGTTCTATAACCGTATTACATGACGTAAGAAAACGAGTTTAAAATGGTGAGAGTGTGAGATCTATGGCCCGGTCGCTTGAGAGGAATGAAGCTACGCTTAGAAAACGTTTAAAGAGATCAGAACCCGCTACCCGCTTAGGAAAGTATGACACAACATTTTATCAAGAACTGGAGCAGGAATTATGCAATTACGTAAACAAATTGACGGCGTGTCATACGGATTAGCATCGAGAGGGCTCAGAGAACTGGAAATATATAAAGAACCTATTAGGGAGGACTGGATCGAATGTTCTAAGTGCTTAAGCTGATGGCACGAAAAATGCATCGGATATAAAAATATTGGTTCGTTTGTTTGCGACTTATGCATTGTTTAGCTGTTGAGTACTCTTATCGAACTCGGTGCGTATTCTTGTCCAACCACATGTTTAAGAGTACGCAAATATCATTTCTGTTTGTTTGATTAATAACTAAAGAAATGTTTGATTTATGTTTTTATTGATTACAGTTTATGTTCCTGATTAAATACTAATTGAAATAAAGCAAATTATGATTAATAATATTCTTTAGTTATTTTTTGACATCAGCTCAAAGCTTAAGTGCGTACTCCTATACCAGCCTACCCTAAGTACCTAATCTAAATAAGTAGGTACCAAACAAACTTCCATTTCAGAGCTTCACCCTGCCAGCTCAGAGTAACACTGAGGAGAGTGGCGGTCCAGCCGAGCAGACAGCAGTCCGCCTGACCATGGAACGCACCACCCAGACGGAGAGGCGAGTGCCGCGCTGGCGCCAGCTGCTGTACTGTCTCGCGGGAGACGACCGGTACAGGCGACAGAGGCAGGTTGAAGCTGGTGTGTGGGATTTGATCATACTGTCTTAACGTTAAGTATCAGGACGAATCTCCTCGCCCTGCCAAACAGGCTTCACTGCTCCCAGCACCTCACACTCGACCCTCACACTTGATACCAACGAGGCAGTCTATTATATCACTATTTACAACGTAGGTAGGTACCTCGCAAAATGAGATATCCTAATATATAAAATACTTCCGTTTCTGAGTGACTGACAGACAACGCACAGCCGAAACTACTGGTCGTAGAAAGCTGAAATTTAGATTCTTTGGAGATTGTAGGAGAGCACTATAGTAGGATTTGCCCAAATTACTACGGAAACGGGAAAAAAAGGTAGATATATGCGCGCACGAAGTCGCGGGCCAAAGCTAGTTGATTTATTAAACTGACCTTTTTGCAAAAACCAGAATTAAACATTTTTTCCCTACATAACAGCGCAAGAGATACAATAGCGAATACGCTCAGAATGTTGAATAAAATCGTTATAAAATCTAATTTTGGTCGTTTGAAAAAATATTTCTACCAAAATGCTCATAATTAAATTGTCTATCCATGAGTGTAAGTTCAAAATCAAAATAATCGTTGGTTTTCGAGAAGATGCATGTTTTCATTTTTTTTTTTTTCATTTCTGTAGTTTCGTTGTGAGGAGATTATAATTATACATTAAACTTAGTAATAAAAAATAAAAATCTACCATTTTGAAGCCAAGATTATGTAGAAATTTAATGAATTTTTATAAGTTGTTATTTCTTTTGGATAACGAGTACATAGCTCCAAAAACGGCTAGCGCTGCATTTTGCACGGGGACACGCTTTAAGCCTTCTCAGTCAAATCTGGGAGCATGCGGCCTAATATGCCCCTCAATACCACAGGTAGAGAAATAAACGATTTCTTTATGTATCCAGGCAGCCGAGGCCACATTAACAGCGTGTCCCACATCGACCGGGCTGCGCGAGTCATGTTCCCGGCCTCCTTCGCTCTGCTCAACCTGTTCTACTGGATGGTCTACGCGTTCTCTAGCGATGACTTCGCTTGGAGTGACAACCCTATGAATACACTGTCGCATTAGTTTTATTGTGTTTCTAGCAAATCACTGCTTTGGAAAAATACTGCATTATTGATAAAATACTACAAATCCGAGTTAGTGAGAGCATGCGACGAAGAATGATCCATAATATTATATACTGACTGAAAGTCATAAATATATAACATATAGCTGTAGCGACACAAAAAGACTTCACGCCATTTTGGTTGCGAAACTAATGTTTGTGTCTGTTTTTATTTTAATTTTCGCCAATAAAAGTGATAAGTTCAAAGTTATACCAGTTTGAAAATAATAAAATAGTAAACTTCAAACAGATCTCTTGTAAAAAAAAACCGTTCTGAATTGCAACAGTTTTCTTCCAAAGAAGCGAAATGTTCCGTGTACTTAGATTGGTAGCTAGTGTACCTAAGTTTATAAAACTAGGGTATGTAGTAGGGTGCCATTACATAGGTGCATAATGTCCACATGGTATTTAATTTATTTCAAACAAATATTTAATGTTTGTTGTACATAAATGTATCGTAATTAGGCGTATTTCATTGTGCTTGACACGTGTTTGATGTCTTCATAGTATGGAACTGTCAATCAATTTTCCAAATTAGGAGAACGGTTCTAATTCCGACAATATTGGCTTTTTTTTCGATGAGAATCAAGCTAATTGTTTTTTTTTTGCAATATTGCCTAAAAACCTGGCCAACTGCGAGTCGGACTCTCACACTAAGGGTTCCGTACACTAAATTGAAAAAACACGCGTTTCTTATATGGGAGCCGCCTTTAACTCTTCATTTAATTTGTATCATTTGTTGTTATAGCAACAATAGAAATGTACACTCTGTGATGTCTACCTTCCTATTACTGTTCTTGAGATACAGCCCGCTGACAGACGGACGAACAGACGGTCGGACGCATGGATTTACGGACCAACGGACGGACTGCCGAGGCTTAGTAATAGGGATTCCTTTGGGTACGGAACCCTAAAAAGGAGCGTTCTTTGACCATGTTGTTTTTGGTATTGGCTTGAATTCAGTCGGAACAACCTGTCTATAACTTAAACAATAAAACATTATTATTTATAAGTAGAAATAAATAGATCTGAATGTATTCACGTGTTTTATTATATTCAAAAACTAAAGCCAGTATAGGTATAGTGAATCTTGTTGAAGTCAGAACTCTTGAACACTTTGATCTTACTAGTAATAAATACAATGCTTGTCACATATACAAAATATAGAAGTTTACGGAGTATAAAACATTCCTTAGTCGTGCCTGTAGGCCTATAATATTTATTAGGGGGTACACTGTGCATTTTTAGTGCTAAAGGAAACTTTTCAAGCATTAGTTATACAGTATTACTATCTTGACAAACATTTTGGTAAGTAAAGAAAGAAAGAAAAATTGTTTATTTCAAAGTCTATCAAACATTTCATTATTTCGTTTGCAGCTTATGGTGGAGCAAAGTATGTAAGTATTATCATTGATTCAAGTTATGCCCATCGTTTAAAACGCACAGTGAATCTTAATTTGCACTACCCCGTTGACGATCACTAATTTATCAATTAGTCGCGTCAATACGTAGATACTACCTACACATTCATGTTATAAAATAAATAACATAGAAACATCGACTACCAACATTTAAAACCTGGTGCAAATGTAAAAATAAAATTTGTGCTGAAAGTCACGTTTTATTTATTGCTCTTATGTTATGTAAAATCACTTAATTTCAGAACCATAATATGTTTAAAAACCATACTTTAAATCTTTGCGCATTGTTGTGCCAAAATATTGTGTGTCGATGTTTCTAAGCCATTTAGCCATTCGATTCGTTAACGAGGCAAATCACTCAGACCGCATACATCCTCTATTCTCGCGGTCGACTGAAACCGCAACTAGGCTAAACACCCGCACATCAAATGGAAGTCAGCCTTTTGGACCGCCAAATTAGACGTCGAAGTGGGTATGCAAATATCGCACAAATATTTGAATTTCCAATCACGACCGCGAAAATAACTATGTATGCAGTAAGAATTAGATGTCCGGCTTCATTATTATACAGAGTTCTGTCTGCACGGATATATCTGTCGTGGTCACAAAACATACAATATTTCATTTCTCAAAATAACCTGCACACGGCAGCAGATTAAAAGAACCAGATAAATAATATTTGTACGATGTAAACTAACATCTGTAGTTTAGAGAGAACAATTGATGTTAGATATTATTTAATATCCGTCTATACTATACATAATTATATAATTCTCTAACAAATATCACAAATATACATAAGTTATCATAATCGTCATAATTGAAAATGTATTCAAGAAGAGGTAAATTTCGAAGAGAGCTATTTAGGCTTACTAGTATTCCTGTTGGTCCAACATTCTGTTAATATCTAATTCACTTCGTTGCAAACTGCCAACCTTTACTTTGTACGCCATTTAAAAGTAGAAAATAGACATTTTGAAGGCATATAGTTTAAATACATAGTGGAATGTATAGTTTTTTAAGGCTTTCATCATAAGTATGAAAATTACCTACTACGTCAACATTACATGGCAAATATTGAATTGTGTAAAGTTAATATATACTTTAGAATATTTCGCGTGGACATTACTGAGTTATTAGGAAAATAGTTCATTAATAATGCTGATGCACCGCAAATATTACCAATAAGTACATATATTTTTTTTTGCGAAAGTTACTTGAAATTAATTCTTCAACTATGGACCGCGCTTAAAGTATTTCACGTAATGAGCAAATAGTATGTAGGTCCCGTAAGTACTTATTTAATATTACGCAGGATTTAAAAGGTGCGTTCATATTATAATTTATTATCAGCGGAGCGCCGCGTTTTCTAATTTAAAACCTACTATCATATCGATACTCCGTCATTAGAGCTGCATTTTCCCTATGAACATACGTTACTGATAACATTACGTATCGGCGACTTTCGCTCGACTATCGCTATAAAATAATCTGTCAAATTGATTTCTGCTTATGATGAATGTAAGAATCATACAAAGATTACAGGTTATCCGACTACTGTTGTTGTTATCTGAATCTATACAATACAACATATGAAGTGCTCAGATTAACAAACTTTTACCTTATAAATCATTTTGAATGTCTTGTTGTATAATAATATTAATATTGAAATGATGTAGTGCAACGGACCCTACCTCCTACGGAACCCGATCTATAAAATTGACAAAAGAGTTGTTTATCGGTAAGCGATGCGCTACTACATACACAATATATAAACATATCTACTCGCTACAAAGTATTAGTACCATTTACTTAAATCTAAAAACATCGATTCAATTACAATCATATAAATATAAAACTTTATTTACTAGCCCAAGTGGGTTAATATTCACTTTTATATACAAATATAAATTTATTCTCCGTAATATAAAGAAGGTAAATTTGAATATACAAGTCATATAAATGGCGATGATCCAATTTTTAAAATAAAAACACAGCTGCCGTCAATCAAAATAAATGCTCTCTTTTCAATCAAGCTCGGCTTACGTCAGCGCTATACAAATTTATAAACTAATACATCATAAAAACTGGACCATTCCCATCGAATTTAGAAGACTAGAACACTGGTCACAGATATTTCGGTATAGGCAAGGAGATTTTAATAGTTTTCGATCACACATTCAAATTAAATATTCACACACTCGCGCTCTCTCACACGTCAACCTCATAAGCTAAAGTAACAATAAATTAATAGCCTGTGCAACCCCGATTATTATCTCAAGCTCTTACATCTCACTTACAATGGACTGCACACAATAAATAAGAATTTCATATATTCACATCTCCAATATAAATAATTAAATCACAGATTCTATATTTCATTATGAATATTTGTTACCTACGTATCTTTTCTACCTAAGACGAGATAAACGTTCATGTTATCTTTGCCCTTGACGTAGACGCTGCCGCGCGGCTCGAAGTCGTAGCGCGCCGACAGCACGGGGATGCACGCCTCGCCCACTTGGATGCGCTTCGGCACGCCCGTGGAGTCCATGCGGGACGCTATGTTCACAGCGTCGCCCCAGATGTCATAGAACAACTTGGTGGTGCCGATGACCCCCGCTGTAACGTCACCAAAATTATACCCGATTCGCAGAATAAAGTCGAATTCGAGCAAGTCTTGGTTGAAGTTGTCCACCACTTTCTGCATCTCCAGCGCGAATTCCATCAGCTGGTAGAGGTGGTCGTGCGAGCCGCGGGCCGCATGCCGCAGGTCGGGGTTGAGACCGCTGGCCGCCATGAAGGTGCTGCCGATCGTCTTGATCTTCTCCACGTGCTGGAACTCGGGCCTCTCCAACAGCTCATCAAAATCCGCTATCAGCTCATTAAGTACCCGCAGGTATTCCTTCCCTTTCAAATACGACTCGTCGTACATTTCATTAAAGTTTACAATGCTGGCAAATATAATGGCGACATCTTTATGGTTCTCTGAATATTTTGCCGTATTTTTGAGCTGGTCGGCAACGTGTCTTGGGATTATATTGTGTAGCAACCAATCTGCTTGATTCCTCATGTTCTGCACTCTCTGTTTGTCGCGGTTGGCGACCACGTTACTATAGAAACTCAAACGGTAACTGATTTCAAACTCTCTATTCAAGAACCATACCAGCATCAGTAACAGCGCAACATCCAAGTAAAGTTCCGTCAAATGAAGTTTGTGTTGGTGACTATCAAAGGCAATGGTACCATTGTTGAGGCCGTCCCAGTCGATCATTGTACTACTATTTACGAAGCCGTCGTCGGATTTATTCTGAGCAAACATTTGTGGGCTTAGCCTTAAATTAATATCAGCATCTTTCAGGAATTGAGTATTAGCTTCGTGACAACCTAACACGGCAAAAAATAGGAACAAACCAGCATAAAGCGTCACTAGAGTATTTTTCACGAGCCAGTTCATCTGAGTGAAGTTGCAGAAGTGCACTACACTTATACACAGCAGGTACACGTAGAACGACTGTTTACCTTTCAGGATCGTCATTGTGGTATCTTCACATGAAAAGTTGAGGAGCACTGCTAATATCGGCAAGCTGATGAGCAGCCCTCCGGACAAGTGCCACGGGAACCAGCTCGACATCTTCCTGAATATTCTGACCGACCTAGAGATGGACTCCGTGAGTGTCTCGTGGGTCGTCTTCCACTTTAGATAATGTCTATAGGAACAGAGTGACATGGCCACGATTTCTATTAACATGAAAAATATGAACCATCCTATGGAATATTTCCAGTCACTGTACAATGTGAATATCGAAGCTGTGACCGCTAGGAAAATGATAGCTGACACTAGAATGTCCAAAGCGGTGTTGAATCTGGAAGTAGTTAGCGTGGGCGGGAAGTCTTCACTGTCGTCACTTCTGTGTGCTTTATCTCTGTAGTGTCTTTCTATTTCGGAGGATTTGAAGAAGAGCGTGAATCTGTTGAGTGGTGGTTGTACGAAATAGTTGATGCCGGAGCGCGCGTTATCTTGTACGCAGCGGATGAGCTGTAGGTCGGACTGTTTACGCAGTTTCTGCAGGGACTGCACTTGCTCGTCGTTGAGTGGGGGGGGCAGTCGGCTGCGGGAATGTTCGTTGAGGGAGGACTGGCTGGACGTGTAGTAGCCCGACACGCGGTGCTGCATCATGTCGGGGTGCGACGTCGCGATGTGGTTTAACGCGTAGATCTGTAAATATACACCAAATATTTGAGCTAATGACGAGCTTGAGTTGTGACGGTAATTTCCCAATTCAAGCGAAGTAAAACCTCAGTTGCAATAAAGGCATAGGTACGTCACTGATAGCGCGCATTGACGCATGTCATACGCAAGCTGAAAGCGCAAGTTGATTTGCTTACTACCATAATTCAGTTTCCCAATTATAGTTATTTTAAAGATTTCCGGATTAGCCGTGTAGCAAGAGTAGCAAATTCTACGGGCCCCGCGCTTACAAAATCATTTCGTTATAAATCAGCACCATGACTCTGTCTCACACGCGAGTCCTAAGTACTACCTACTCTGCTATAGACGTTTTAGCGCGAACGTGACTCATATTTTCCCAATCTGTATAAGCCTCAAATTACTCGACTTGTTTAGCACGCTTGTTTTTTATGGTAGGTATGGGTCTGGGTGAACTTAGCAGAACATTTTCCGGCAGAGCATAAAAGAGTGTGAGTTCTGTTCGCATGCAGCATATTTCTAGAGTTCCTGATACTTTTTGGAAATAGTTTTGGCGTTTTTCTCGGAAAAAAAGACAGATGAAAATATGATCTGCTAACTTCCGGTAGCAGAACATTTTTTCCAAAACAAAAATTTTCAATGCGTTTTCGTTCCTGTTCTATAGTTCCTGGTACGTTGATTGGTTGGTTCCTGGTATGGTTCTTACTTCGCGAAAAAGTCTCTTTTTCTTTCAAGAAATTATACCGTACCAGCTGACCCGCTCAACTTCGTCTGCGCCACATTTTCCATTATTGCTCCGCTCCTATTTGTCATAGCGTCATGATATATAGCCTATAGCATTCCTCGATAAATGGGCTATCTAACATTGAAAGAATTTTTCAAATCGGACCAGTAGTTCCTGAGATTACCTCCTACATTCAAACTTACAAACAAATTTTACCTCTTTATAATATTAGTATAGATTAGTAGATAGTATAGATGAAATCTAAGATGCCGCGAGTCTGTTCTATAAAGACAATGTAGGTACACCTACCACAGTGTAGTCTTTCTAACCTAAACGTTGACGGGTAGAGAATGCCTTATTGCATTAAGTCCGCTCATGTACCACTACTGTGCATTAAGTTTAAATAAATAATGTAGTCAAAACCTATCGGCTCGGAGAAATTATAGAGCAGATGGCACGGTTTTTAGGCAACCATATTGAGGGCGAAAAGTTGATAGGGCAGTAGGTGCAGCTTGCTCAATATATCTGGAAAGTTTCAGATAGAAGGGGCCATTTTTCAGATTTCCCAAAAGGGCATTTTAGGGATTATCAGACCCCTTCATCAGAATATGCTCAGCTTGATAGCTGAGTAGATGCGGCTTGCTGGCCCAGATCTAGATACCTTTCGACGTCTACATGTTTGTTCAAAAACTCTGTAAACTGCCCCTTGTGAGTCACGGAGTTTAACCTAAAAGGTATGGGGGCCCCTTAGTAAAATCTGCTACAGGCCCCGCGCTGGCTTAATACGGCAGTGATTTTAAAGTACAACAGGAAGAACTGTTTCAATAACATAAATTGCCCTTTTATGGTTACTGGACTATTATTATTACAAATGGGGCTATGTCAACAGGAATATAATTAAAATAGTAGATAATAACAATTATAGAATATAATAAAATTAGAATATTTCACGCGTTGAATATTTCACCGCATAAATATACATAAATGTAAGGAAAAAGTGTAGGTCTACTTTTTCCTTACTTTATAATATTAAGTACCTTCATCAATATAAAACAACTACATTTCATTTCATTTGAAATACCTAGCGGTTTTTATACACATGAAAGCTCTCGCGCAAACTATTCAGTTTAGAAAAAAATTATATTGGAAACCTCAATTTTTCTTGTTTTTTTTTCTATTTTTGTGTGAAAATCTTAATTCGTTTCACAGAATACGTCTACTTACCAAGTTTATACAGCATAGTTCTTATAATTTCGGAAAAAAGTGGCTGTGACATACGGACGGATAGACAGACAGACAGATAGACATGACGAATCTATAAGGGTTCCGTTTTTTGCCATTTAGCTACGGAACCCTATAAACGACTGAACGGATTTCCATGCGGTTTTCACTAATAGATAGTATTCATGCGGAAAGTCTAGGTATATAATTTGTGAAGGTTTTGCGAATATTGGCTAGCTTGTAATATGGCGATTATTATTTAAGAGGTTGGAAGAAAATTACCAAATAAAAAAAAACCCTTACATCGCGAGCGCTACGAAAATTGATGATAGAACAAAGCAATGTACTACAATCTTAGAGAACATAAACTGTATAATACCTACAAAATTGTCCGTGATAGCATGTCTACCCTATAGGGTTGACTCACAAGAACCATTTTTATGATATAAAAATTTGGCATGAAATACTTCTTTATATGCAAAGGTGTTTTCACCAATAGGTATAACCACAATATTATTGATTCTGGTAATTAGATGTTTACATCGTCAGTTTGGGCTGAATAGAATATGGTATTGGTAAGAATTGGTATACACTAAAATCTGCTCTTAGTTATATTATGCCTACACGTTTTATGCTTAGTATTGGAATTTAGTATCTAGCTGACCCGCGCAACTTCGTCTGTGTCACATTTTTCGTTAATGCTCTGCTCCTATTGGTTGTAGCGTGATGAGATATAACCTATAGCCTTCCTCAATAAATGGGCTACCCAATACTAAAACATTTTTTAATTCGAACCAGCAATTCCTGAGATTTGCGCGTCTTTTCACCTTTCCTGGCACTACAAACATATAATAAAACAAAGTCCCTTCGACGCGAATTTCTGTCCGTAGGAACGCAATTAAACTCAAAACCTACCAAACAGACTTTCATAAGGTTTTTACCGATAGCCAGAACGAATAATGGAAGGTTTAGGTTCGGATATGTGTTAATTTAACTATAACATGACGATGATTGTTGAGAATCGCAAAAAAGTCACATCTATATCTACGAAAACGGTAGACTAGTGGTAGTAGTCTTAAACTCCAGATGTTTCGGCCCATCCTGAATGAACTTGCTCCTTTCGTCGAATGTACTATCAACTTCTTTGTTGCTTCTTTCCTTCTGCGTTACGCATGTTCTAGCTCTACCCAAAACCCAGTTTCATCCAATTTCCATACTTCCAATCTTATACAAAACCCCTGAGAGGTTTGTTACAACTATTTCCCTTATTTTCTTGCCTCAATAATTATAGGCTGCTAAGGTTATTTTTTATCAATCTTGTTTCCAACCTCTGGCCACGACACCTTATTGAGCTTAGTTTAAATAACTGTCGAGATCCAACTGGCCATAGAAAACAGGGTTTTTCAGTGTGAATTCTAATTATATGGTGTAAAATGGTAAAATAATGTGCACGAAATGCTTAAAATAGCTTTCCAATTACCGCTTTATAATTGCCCATTTTTATAGTATTAAATTGGATAAATAGTATGTTATCCTTAAGAGATATACATGGCATCGCAGGCTTTTCTGTAGACCTATATAAGATACGCAATTCCACCATACATCATTTTGTTAAATCTTAAAGCTTTGAGGCAGCGTTGAAAGCTCCCAGACAGCTTATTTTTTTCCGAATCCTCCAACAAGTATCATTATATTTTAGCCAATGTATACAAAAACTTGTCAAATTATACAGGGAAATTGAAAAAATACCCGAAACCTCTTATGCAGTGAAAGTACACATGATTATAAGCAACTTTTGTTTTGGTAAAACTCCAAAATCTCGAAAAAAATATCAGCTGTTTCATACATTTTCATTGGCTAAATACTGCATTTTGTATGAAACAGCTGATATTTTTTTCGAGATTTCGGAGTTTTACCAAAACAAAAATTGCTTATAATCATGTGTACTTTCACTGCCTAAGAGGTTTCGGGTATTTTTTCAATTTCCCTGTATACTAGCCTCGAGAATCTATCTTTTGGTGAAAACAGCATGAAAATCGGTGCAAAAGTTTTTGAGTTTATCACGAACATACAGACAGACAGACGCGGCGAAGGGCTCTGTTTTTTTTATAATTTGTAGTGATAGTGATGATAGCGATGGCTAATATCCTACTAAAACTACTTATACCAGTACTAATAAAACACTGAATACTGTGTACTTAATATCCTACTAATTACACTGGTCAACAAAAAAAAACATTTGTTTCCTGTGATTTTTTTTTTATTCTTCTCAAATTGACGCGTATTTATTAAATATGGCAACTATTTTCTCCAACAGCTTTTGTTTTTTAGTTACAGCTGACTACCCTTATTTACTATTTTTACTTAGATTTGCATTTTTTATTGGACACTGGAAGTTGCTGTTTTCGATGTCTTCATCAAAAATATGTTGTGTGCTTAAACCCGATTGTTATTGCTATATTTGTGGTGAATATAGATTTGCAAAATTCAAGATTAATTAAAAAAAAGTACGGAAAAATTGAAGATGCTATTTTTGATGGTCCACAGATTAGGCAACTCGAAAAAGATCCTACTTGTGTCAAATCAATGACTTAAGTCGAATCCAAAGCTTGGAATTAATTTGTTTTGGTTATAAGTAATTTTCTAGAAAAAAAGAAATCTGACGATCAGGTCGAGAAGCAGAGTACATGCTATCTAACTTGCAAGAGCTAGGGTGCAACATGAGCATAATAATTCCACTTCCTGCACTCGCATTTAGACAAATTTCCACAAAATCTGGGTGATTTTAGTGAGGAGCAAGATGAAAGATTTCATCAGGATCTTCAGACAGTGGAAGAGCGTTATCAGGGGTGGTAGGACTCACATATGATGGTAGACTACTGCTGGAGTTTGCAACGAGGTTTACCTAAAGCTGTCCATTCAAGAAAATCTTTTAAAAGATCATTTGATAGTGTTGAATAGAAGTTTTGTTAACATTTGTATTAATTTTGTGTATTTTTTTGTCAGAATAATAAAATAATAATATTTAAAAAAGTAAAGCTGTTAGCAATCTCCCAGTTTTTTTTTTATTGTCAGGGCCATAGAAATACCCTTTATCAGAAAAAATAATGAAGGAAACAAATTAATACAATTAATACTTAACAAGTTTTCCTCAAGAAGTTCAAGGCAATGTTGAGACTATCAACTTTATTTTCGTCACTCTCTTGACACTACAAAATCCCCTGACACAGCGAAATGCGACATTTGGTGTGTTTATTCGTTGGTGACGTCAGCAGCACCCACTGGGACAACGTAAGTGATTTGTAACCCGACTCCTATCGAATAGAAACGTGGGTGTAGGCTAACTAGTCACCCATTATTTCATTATTTAAACGCAAACACAGACACTTTATTATAAAGTAAAAAACGCTCAAAAATCTAAGTTTTCGTTTCCATTTCATGTTCACGCAGTTTTAAACCCTAATCACTGCACACAAAGCTGAAAGCTGGTACAAATTACGATGAAATGGTATGACGGACATGCTTTATGACTACAGCACACAGCTCTAGGGGCATATGTTTATAATTTATTAAAATCATGTTTACGATGCATTACCATTTCATGAAAAATCTCCGCGCTTTAACTCAAATCTGCGTCAAGTTTATTTATGTGTAAGAAAAATAAGTCTGTACCTACCTACATGCATCAAACATACATGCGGGATTAATTTAGTATGTTTTACTTACGTTATAAGTAAAAATAGGAACATCAAAGTTGACCTGTTGCTGTATGCTGGAGCGTCGGCTTGTGCTTCTGATGCCAGAATCTTTGCGGCTGTTGACTGAGGGACACAGGCTGATGACGTCATCGGGGGGGCGGGACGTTTGCGGCGAGGGGTGGGGCAAGTTCAGTCTTCGTTCCTTGGGACGAACCAACTCGTCCTGCGTCGTAATCGTTGAACTGCGAGCGCGACACACTGGCACCTACAATTTAGAAAACAACACTTTCAGAAAATATGTTGCTATGTGTTAAGTCCTCGTTACCAGCTAACAAAGTGTTAAATGTATGTGTACACAATTTTCTTGCTTATTGTATGGGTGATAAATAACTCGCACACGATACGAAATATTCGATCATACTATCCAAACACCGCGCAAAAAAGGTCATGAACTGATTTGTTACAGCAGTTTTTCTTGGAGTTTGGCACTTTTTTGTAAGAACAGTCTGCAACTTTTAAAACAACTGTTTAGATAGGTATGAGGCAATTAATAAATTCCTGACGCTACACAAACAAGGTAAGAAACTTGATGCCGCTATAATTATGTAATCTTAACAAAATAATCATCTTAATGCGGGGTTTGCTCGGAGTTTTCCAAGACCCTCGGTCACGAGGGAACTAATTTAAAAGATAAACATACAAATACTGAAAGTTACATGTTTAGCAGACGGCAGCATAGTTTGTAAACACCGCCTGGTCAACACATCGTTATTATTATGGAAATAAAATAATGATCATTACAATAAGTTCACTCCCATCTCTACTATAAATTATACCTATAAGAGGAGCTACGGGCAACAACATAATAATTATTACAAATTAGTTGCGCAAACGCCAGTATCTGTATTATAACGACTCGCATCGCTCCAGAGTCAAGGGCGAGGTTATAAAGTTTACATTTCATAACCAAAACTTTGAATCATTTCGCAAAGATATAAACCCGAAAGATAAGATGCTATAAAAACAAACATGATAGTTCTAATATAATTCTATTAATATTTTCCATGAAGCGGAGCGAAGCGCAGTTAATTCGCGGCCTTGATGTGCAGATCTTCTTAAAACGTTTCTTATCAGAATCTGTATTATCAAAAGTGTATGGACTTGGACGTGTCCCAATGGCCTGTGTCGCTACAGTCGTTAGCTACATTAACTAACATCCGTGACTTAAAACAAAGCACTCAAGTGCGACACATAAACACCTTATACCCTGGTCTGGGCTAATATTAGTGGTAATTTCCAACATTGTTAATTTTCATGCTAGGTTATTTTTATTTTGTATTTAAATAACTATATTTACCTCGATATTGTTCGATCGTCCATACTGTGATCGGTAGCTGCTACTTCTGGCGAAAGGCGACATGTTGCTCCTTGACTGGCTCAAGTACGATCTTATGTCAATGATCTCCCTTTCGAAGGAAGCCATGTCATAGCTCAGCGGCGGTATGTTCAGCTTAATGGTACTCTGCGCAGGCCTATTCTTATTGTCTTGAGATTCTATCACAATAGGCACTTGCTGGTAACCGTTGCTGGACTGCACCCCGGAGCCCGCGTCTCCTCTCTCCAAGAAGTGTATCGACTTGTCAGTCAACTCCTGCTTTTTAATCTCATGAAGCGGCGTATCGGAATGCTTGCGTAAAAATCTAGGCACTTTCCAATTCTTCAACTTAGTCGTATATTTGCCGTAGCTCCCTTAAAGAATAGTTTTTGTTATTTTAGTATACCAAATTAATCTGTAAACTGTGTAACACATAACGCAGAATATTCATGCACAACATTGTATGGGTGTAACGTCCTGTAGCTGATTGTTTCCGGGGATGATGCGAAATGTTTTTGTAGTCTAGAAAAACGTGCATGCTTCAGTGTAGTGTTTACTCAATAATCGATGTCACGCTAAGTACTTAATAGAAACCTAAATAAATAAGAAATACCAAGAGATTTTCTTGCCAGACATCATGCAGATCTAATAAAGATAATCGCAATACTGAAATCAATTGAGGTTTCAATTTCAAAAATAGATCTTTTGTTATTTTTAGCGATTTATGTTGAAGTCGCTCGGCAACGGTAACATAGTTCTCGTTAAATAGCTAGTATTTCTGTTTGCAATGTAAGCAGAGAAATTCATAGCGACTTTAATTGCTCGACTATAAAATCGAATTCTGCTACTTGTTTACAGTTTATTTGTTCGATATACCGCCAATGCTGATGCGAAATGCGCATTACAGATTCATTCAGAGCATGCGAACAGACTATTACAGAATTATGATTTCTTATTACTAGTTTTAAAGTTTTTTTGTAGACTTAAACTTAGAAAGATATCGGTCGGATGACTAACACAAATCATCCCACTCATGTCGTGATCCGAGTGACAAAGAGCATCACCCTCACGTAATGAAGTCACTCTATATCTTATCAGCATGTGTCTTATTCTTGAGATAAATAACACTTTTCTTCGGCTCAATTCACAATATTATATCTACTGGATCCAAGTAAAAAAACGTACAGATATAAAATTCAATCAAAATAATCATGAGCGCCGCAGGTAGTTTTCAGATGGTTGCGTTAGGTAAAATGTTGATAAATAATCACAAGCAAAAATTCGCAATGTACCTAGTACCTACGTAACAGCAATTTTATAGCGTCAATGTTCCTAATTAGCGGCATAACTGACGGGCGATCATTACATACTCCGAATTCGTTACCATCCCCGCCTATGATGTAGCTTTAGATAACTGGAAACAAAAAAAAACTCACCTACAGAAGTGGGACTCTTCGACGAGCTGTCATTAGTTTCGGGAAATCCCTTGGTCTTTTCGTCCAGCTCAGTGTCCGAATCCAGTATACTGGGCAGTGAACTAGCTTTGGTTCGGAAATGGAATGCACTTGGGGAGAGGAAGTTTTTAGAATCTTTTCTGGTTGCTCTGTCATCGCCTCTAGGTGAAGACGGTAGTGGGGAGTGATTGCAGGACAGGACGGACTGCGGAGATGCTGCGGGGGATATAATCAGACGCAAGTTGATAGGATTGGAGGGAGTCAGACAGTTGTCATAGTTATAAGGAGAGTACAGCTGACGGCCTTCGATAAAATAGGTTTTATGACCTAAACAAACAGAATTGGTTTTAGAATGTGTCCACAATGCAAATGATCGTGAAATCGTAAATCTATTTATAAAGCCGCTCACCAAAGACGTCATCGCCCTCTTCTAAGATATAGGAACCTCCAAGGAATTTAGCAGTCTCTTCTGATATGTGGACGCGACCTGGCTTCCCAGTGGATTCCATTTTGTTGGCGAAACTGACATCATTACTCCAGACATCGAATTTAAACCGACGAGTGCCCACTATACCGCACAATACGGTGCCGGTGTGAACCCCTACTCTCATATTTATTCCCTCGCCGCGCACTCTATCGAATTCCTTTATAGCGTCTATCATTCCTGAAATATTTATTATGTATTAGTGCCGGCATCGGCGTGGTATTCATATACCGCGGAAGCGAAATTTATTGAAACCCAATTTAAACACCCACCATGTTTGGATATTGGATTTTGGTCTTGTGCGCGATCTGTCTTAGCTATACAAAGTACACAGACTTGAAAAAAGATTCGCAACACTACATTTCATCAAAATGAGTTGGTTAATTATATTTAAATTCTTTTATGAACACCACTTACCGAGTCCCATTTCTACACAGCATGTAGCATGATCCGGCCTGGGCTCAGGGCAGCCAGATACGCAATAATAGCAATCGCCCAAAGTAGAAATTTTCTCACACCCATGATTTTGACATAGCTCATCAAACTTCTCAAATAGGTCATTTAATATATTAACTAATTCTTCAGCACCCTTATTACTTGACATCTTGGTAAAACCGACAATGTCAGCAAATAGTATGCTGACATTGTCCATTGAGCTCATGTTGAAAGGCCTAAACAACGACTTGATATCTGACGCGCCGGGATTGGAGTGTCGAGGTTTGAGTGGATTGTGAGTCTTTAAACTAGCCTCTGTGTCAAGTACTTGCTCCTCCAGCAACCAGCTTGCCACTTTGGGTGGCATCACAGAATGTATCATCTTTTCTTTTAACTGCTTCTCCATTTCTAGCTGCTTTCTTACTAAAAGGCTCTGTCCTACTTTCATAAATGTGCCGCGCATTCTCACAAAGGTCATAAGGTATATGTGTACACCAATTATGTGAACACAAAGCTGCAGTAAAATTCTCACAAACATTCCAGGGCATTGCCATTCTTGCTCTGACAAATGTAACACAATATTCAGTACTTCAAACACTATTGAATACAAAATTCCAATGATAACACAGGCATATAGTGGTAATGGTGTAAGTGTGTATATAATCAGCAATATTTCAATGCACATGGTGAAGTGTCCTGACTGACTGATGTCGGCGGCCTGAGATACTGCTGTGTCTAGACGTGTGGTGAGTGTCACCAGTGACAGGCTGAGTGTACACAGAGCGAGTGCCATGACCAGGGAGAGCTTGAAGGTGTACACTTTATATATATTTGTAAATGTTACAAATAGCATAACAGATGTTATCAATAGGACCCCAGCAAATATGGAACACAAAAATGGCCATTTAACTGTTATGCCATTCAAACCAAGGGCCACAAAGTAGACAAACCATGATATAGAAAATATCAAAATGTATAAAAGTGCAAATCTGAAAAAAGAAAAAATAAAAAACATCAAATATGTTTTGTTAATGATAATAGTTGTGACATCAAGCAAATTATCAGTTTACTGACATTCATGCATGAATGTTACACACTTACAAGTGGACTTAAACTTTGACAGCACTTACCTAAATCTTAGTCTTATTTGTCTAAAGGAACTACTTCTGTATTGGCCTTCAAGTATCTCTGAATCAAATCGAGGGTTCCACCAGGTTCCAGTTGCAGCCCTCTCGAAGGCGATGGGTATGGTGAGTCCACAACAGTTGGTGGTGGGGTTGTTGCGTGCCAGGTAAGCTTGCACGTGTGGAGCCAGTCTGATCTGAGCATCTTCCCCCTCAGAGCAGTCAGCATCATGCTTGCTATCAAACTGTTGCGACCCATCACTGCAGCTGACACACCCACTTGGAGCATTCATTTTTTAATGAAATATTTCATGTTATCCATTGTTAAACCCCAGCTACAACAGCTCTGGCCATATTTGAATCTGTTTAGGAAAACAAGCTATTGTAATGTTATTTCTGCAAATATGATTCATATTGATTGTTTGTTCTATAAAAACTTATTTTTTTATTAAATACTACATTTAGATATATTTGTTTACATTATTCATATCTGATAGCGTGATAAATCATTAGACCAAAGCAGAATAATGGTGTTGGTCATCAACAAAACGCATCAATTGTTTATTACAAGCTAATGTTTAATTAAACCTAGAAATAATGATTCCTTTAAATTAAGAGGGAAACAAAGAGTGAACTTATGACTGTATTAATTGTCAGCACAAGTCTAATAATAAATAACTTAAGCTTAAATCATTTGGGGAAACTAAGATTGCAAATCCATTTTACCATTATATAGACTTCTAATCTATATATACTAATACTAATCTATACCAACAGATTAGTCAGAGGCTATGGGGGAGACCTTTGCCCAGCAGTGGGATAATATAGGTTAAAAAAACTATACAAATGTTATAAAGAGGTAAACTTTGTGAGGTTGTAGGGCCTAATCTCTAGATCTTCTGAACTAATTTTGAAAATTCTTTCACCAATAGAAACCCACATTATTTGTGAGTGTCATAGGCTATATATTAACCCGAAAAATATCGCCCAACAAAGTGGGTGCAAATCAGCTACTTTAATAATCTAAAAATAACAATGAATGCCTATTTCCCTTGTGTCATCACATCACGCGTAAACAGCAGGGCCGAAATCGCTAATTCTTTTTTGTTGTGTTTGTTATTGTCAGGATATGGTTTTTATGAAAGAAAAAAATAAGAAAGTTGGAGTTGAAGGGAGTGAAGCCGCGGGGCATAGCTAGTATAAAATATTTGCATCTATGAAATTGTAAGATACCATGCAACTAAGATCAAGATAACATCAGTAACAATAAAAATTGACACAAGTGGATTGAGATGTAAAAGGATGGAAATGTAAGATAGAGCCTATTTAATTAATATCTACCTGAATTCATAGCTATACCTTCCCTTCTGTGCTATGAGATTACTACTCCTTATGTTTAATTAAAGCATCAGCCAATGTTACCATTCCTCTAGTGACCAAATACTTATTTTTTTAAATGACGTATATACAGTTTTGAAAGTACAGTACAAGTTAACAACAAAAATTTATTTAAAGAAACTAAAAACTTTGTAATTTTTTTTAATGTTATATTATGAGGTAAAAATAGGATACAATTGTATTTAGTTAGAAGATATAATTATTATTTTAGAGTAAGTACAACAAATGCATTTTTTAAGTGAAGGCTTGATTAAAATAGGAACATCAAGATAAGTACAGAATTAAACCTCTCAGAGGTACTTCATTAGCGCCGTTCCCATAATATCAAAGCTCAATATTTACGATCCTAATATTCCTAAAAATATAGCCGAGTTTAAAAAATATTTTTAGTTTATGAGATTTTTACTTACCAAATCATTTTCACTTGAAATTCTTGACGTTTATTGATCAAGGTTAATACAGATCAATTTTATAGTAAATAACTATTTATGTGATATTTAAAATAATATCACGCTCACTTTTCTTTCATGAAAATACTAGTTCATCATAATTTATCGCAAGAAACAAAATGAAGTTACTTTAAAAATCCACAAAAAGACACAATCCAATCCACACACACAATACGTTTTAGAGATGTTCGCATGACATAAAATGTGAAATGTCGTAACAGTGTTGCCAGATGATGATCTAGCATTCCCCCCAAATCTCACCCGAAATCCCCCCAAAATGTTAGTGTTTTGAGAAAAAACCCCCAGTAATTGGAAAAATATTTATAAAAATATAATATAAAAAAAACAGCAATTGCTTCCATGACTGGATCAGCATCTCCACTTGCGTCGTCTGCAGTTCCATACATTTTCTCCGAGCATCTTTGAAGTTGGTTTACAATTTTAATATTGGGTCACTTTCCCACTCCGTTCTGTACCTTCTTACATAATTTTGTTTTGATAGTGCCGTTATCTTCAACAAGGCATCTGCGCCTTGAGAGACCACATAGGAGCACTCACTGCTTTTTATCAACGTTGTACACTCAATGGCGGTTGGTGGCGGCAAAAACCTGTTTATTTATCCGACCACGGAACGGAACTCGGCTATCCATCGTCATGCGCCGCCGATGCAAACTGTGTGTGTTTGTGTGCGTTTCTATGGTGCGTACAAATTAAGTAGTGAGTGGTTTAGTATAGTGGTGGTCGCGTTCAGTTATAAAACTTTTTCAAAAAAATCCTCCAATTACCTCCAAGCCAATTTTTTTCCCCCCGCAGAACCCCCCAAAGGATTTGTCCCCCCAAAAATCCCCCCGTGGTCTGAAAATACCCCCAAATTTGGGGGGAATCCCCCCCATCTGGCAACAGTGTGTCGTAAGAACTCAGCTGAAGTAAATCGATGACAGTTTTCCATATTTTGACGTAGAGTTAGTCGATTTGCGAGTAATTGAAGTAAAATGTTCTCGACTCGATTGTGATGAATGCTTAGATGAATGTGATGATGAATGTGCTTCGCATGGCACAGATAATACAAAAGTAGTGGCACGGTTGAAGTTTTTTTTCTTATTCATACAAACTTGCACAATCTATCAATCCATTTTTGAGTTTTATCGAGTCTACCGTGAAACCTTCCAGCTGTTAAACCTAAAGTTTCACAGCAGGAGAAAGGGCAAAGGGCTCCCTTCCTTTCTTCGACTTTTCTCTGTCCTTTGCCACATCTAGCCAATCCTTTCAATAGAAGTCTAAACTCGTCATCCCAACACAATCAGTTGCAATAATTGCTAAGTTCTGTTGCGACATGCGGCAGATGTGGCCAGGCTAATTCCACTTTAGATTAGTGGCTGTGTTACTTTTTTATGGATGGGAATCACCAAATGGCTCTTCCCGCTTTGGGCAAAACAGAAGGTAGTGTCAGATTCTAACTGATTAAAAACCATCCGTGTTCCAGGGCCGCGGTCACTCTTTTTTTATTTGAGACTAGCTGACCTGCGCAACTTCGTCTGCGTCACATTTTCCATTAATGCTCCGCTCCTATTGTCTTAGCGGAATGATTTTTCAAATACAACCAGTAGTTCCTGAGATTAGCGCGTTCAATCAAACAAACTCTTCAGCTTTATAATATCATTATTAGTATAGATGGGTTTGCTCTTGACTCTTTCGAACAATTTCCACAACCCTGCCAGACACTGGCCCTAGCGGGCACTGTCTACTATCTACTATGCTGACTTTATGGAGTTTCTTGCACGTTCTTCTTCATAGGACTCTTTAGTACGTGCAACTTCGAATGCACCGGAATTGCGATCAGCCAATCACAAACAACCCCTTGCCCGCGGGCCGCGTCGCCGCCGTTTTGTTTTTTGAGTAACTGTGCCCGAAAAATTGCGGTGCGACTTTGATTCTTCAGAAGACCGCGCAAAAGAAAAGCTACCAGATGTGGAATAGTGAATAGAAAGACCCCCGTCAAAGACGACAAAAATAATAAAATGCCCAATTATGGTTCAGCTCCTGAAGTAAGTTTCAGCCCAAAAGAAAATTCAAAATAACGTGTTATCATAGCATCATAACATAAATTAAATGCAGAGATGCGAAAAAGAGGAGAGATCACGGGCGTAGCCAGGTTTTAGTATAATTTTCTTGAATCCCCCCGGGATTCAAGAAAATTAACCTACTGAAAGTCAATATTCATGAGAGCCAAGCCGTTCAGTCTGTTTTCACTCGTTGTGTTCCGCAAGTAGTTTCTAAGTCTCCGTAGGCTTGAAAAAGTTCTTTCTCAGTGGAAACAGGTATGGTAGCCAATATTTGCAACAACGTGTAAACATTTAATTTTGGACATACTTTACGATCGCATCTATCTAAGCATTTCAAAGCAGATTTTGGAGTAGGGGAGGTGATAGTCATAGCTGCTTTCCACTGCCGAATACTTAAAAATTGCGTCTTCAATTTCAGAACTGACTGCAAAATTTGAAGGTAACACACCTGATAATGCCAATACTACTTTACGGTGTTTCGCAAACCTCTCGATTAAATAATACGACTCAATGTTAGAGCGATTCAGTTGCCTTCCAACGAAACGTGGCATTTGTAGTATACCACCATTTTCTTTGAGGATCACCTTTGCTTCTTAATACAGATGTCGGTACTCTTTGTCAACTTTGAACGAGTAAAGGAAGCAGTTGATATCTTAAGTTTTACGGGGGGTTTGAACCCCCAAAACCCTCCCCCTGGCTGCAGTGGGAGAGATATACAAAGAAACAGCAGACAAATTCTCGTTCTTGAATATACCTATATAATAATGTTTATTTATTTATACTCTCAAAAAACCAGTAATTTTAAGCAAAAATTGCGGTTTACGATTTATGACGTATTAAAAAAAACTACTTACTAGATCTCGTTCAAACCAATTTTCGGTGGAAGTTTACATGTTAATGTACCTACATCATATATTTTTTTTAGTTTTATCATACTCTTATTTTAGATTAAGTGGGGGGGGACAAATTTTACCACTTTGGAAGTGTCTCTCGCGCAAACTATTCAGTTTTAAAAAATATTTTTGATATCTCTATACCTACCTATCATTTTCGAACACCTATCCATTATAGATACCCCACACGTATGGGTTTGAAGAAAAAAAAATATTTGAGTGTCAGTTCTAAGTAGGTACGGGAACCCCCAGAATTTATATTGTTTTATTATTTCTGTTTTTTGTGTAAAAATCTATACATCTACTTACCAAGTTTCAACAGCATAGCTCTTATAGTTTCGGAATAAAGTAGATTTGACATACAGACGGACAGACAGACAGACAGACATGACGAATCTATAAAGTTAGGCTACGGAACCCTAAAAACAGCCCTTACATAATTACGATGTTACTTATATCTATTCAAATACAGGTTTGTGGATGATCTAGAATTTGTGAGAAGCTGCATGGTGTCTGAGGTAGGCATGAAAAATGCCTGTATTTCAAATCACCGGTCCCCACCCACGGGAGGGACATGACCAGAGTAGTGTAGAACAAATAGCAAGAATAGCGCTTTTTTATATTAAATTAAAATACCCGATGGCGATAAAATGCGTCCCGATCAAACTGCAGAATACAGTCAGCTAAGTAGGTACAAATCTAGTAATCACATATATCCAGAAATTCAACAGTTTCATTCATATATTATATCATAAGTAAAATAAGTTCCAGACCCAGTGATACAGCTCGCATAAGTTTACATCAAACTCACGCACAGTTTTATAAAACACAAGACGATAAAATTGAATCAGCTTTTCCTAAGGTGGAAACAGCCATGCGTATATTTTTATCGCTTAAGATTACCTACAAATTACTCAGAGGAACGTTCTTTTTCAACATCAAAAATATTAAAAAATTAAAAAAGGACAAAGATGATACAAGAAAGGCTCGTTAATATACTAATAGAGTCCGATATGTTAAGAACGTTAGACGTGCGTGAATTCAATGCCCGGAAAAGCCGCCAAGCGTATTTCAATAAATAAATAAATTATGCTTTGGTTTTAATTTGTTGTCGCACCTAGGTACTCCACTTCTAAGGTACCTAGGTACGTTACATTTCATCATCTTATTTTACAAAAAAAAAACTAATGTTTTTAGGCGGTAAAGGTTTAAAGACCGATTCTGGTCTATTTGAAATAAAGGATTTTGTATTTGTAGTGTGTTTTGAGAGGGAGGGGAAGGCCAAAGAAAAGATGGATGGATTGTGTAAGAAGCGATATGAAAGAAAAGGAAGTTAGTGAAAGTTTCACGGCTGATAGGGCAGACTGGAAGAAAAAAACGTGTTGCGCCGACCCCAAGTAACATGGGATAAGGGCAGGAAGATCATGATTTGTAGTGTGTTTTGCTGTAGAACAACTTGCTACTCTTGTCGCTAGCGCGGCAGAATTAGCTTCATCTATTTGACTATTCAAAAGTGCCTGTAACTGTTCTATTTGAAATAAAGGTTTGTCTGGTCTATTTCATATTTGTATTGACATCTCTTTGAGGCGCACGTGGAACACAACGCGCCATCGTCGATCCGAGCCAGGGGCACAGAACACAATAACCTAGCGGGCCAGGGGAGCTACTCTCTAAGCCCGAAGTCTATAGTTTCGGACTTAGTTGCGGACGTATTAGATACATTGTGTTTGTTTTTTAATTCACATTTGAACTACCTTAGTTTGTTGCATAAATACATAGGCAACCAAAATGTATCAATAAAATCCTTGATTCGGTAATGACACGAAACACGAAAATAAAAGTGACCGCTATTTCATGAGTCGATTTATTTCAGTTTTTAAGGGACTTCTATGCTTTCATATGACCTTTTTCTATGTCAAATCAATAGTAAGTAGAAACCCTTAATAACACTATTAAAAGTTTTATTCAAATGGACTTACCATAGCCTTTCCATAAGCTTAAGAAGTCGGAGCGAGGGTGGCCAAGTGCGAGTCGGACTCGCACTTTGCCGTTCCGTACCATCACCATCACTATCACTACATTTTACATTACGAACCACGGTTCTTTGTCTCTTCGAAGTACGTCGCGATTGGTTGCGCAGGATGTCAATTTGACAAGAAGCACAGAAATGCGCATGCGCGGGTAGGTCGCGCATGCATCGTCTCGCGCAAGATGGCGAGTGTAATGGCGTCTCAGTCGCTCGTTTAATTAAGTTCGATGCATACTTGTATTACTTGTGTCTCGCTTAGTCAATGCAATAGACTGTTCAAAAAGTCTAAGCCACTTAGCCACATGGGTCGATCTTCGAGGTTAAGCAACGCTTGCCGAGGTCGGTCTGTGGATGTGTGACCATTATAACATACGGGTCGATCGGCCCGTGCGACTGTTATTATTATTTATAACACATTTGCTCGTAAAGGGTACCTAACTAAATGTTTGCACGGCAGAAATGCCGAATAGGTAGGTATAGTGAAACTCATAGATTTTAAGAACTTATGTCAGCTACCGACCCAGGGACCCGAGTCTGCTATTTTTTTTTATAAATTTGTCATTCCGACACGATGTCATTGTCATGCCATTGTGATGTCATTTTGCTAAAAGTTCGTAATCTGCTAAATTCATAATGGCACGGTCACTTACCTATGCCTTTGCGATAGAGCTCTGGTGATCTAGATTCGACAAACTGTGTGAAAGCATTTTGTACTGCCTCCTGAGAAGAAAAATTTTTATCACGTAAGAAAATTGTCCAAATCACGAAAAAAAATGGTAGGTAGTCCGTTGGAGCAAGGTCTGGCGAATACGGAGGGTGACGAATGGTTTCTAATTGCAGTTCCTGTAGAGTTAAAAGCGGTATTTCGTGCTGTATGAGGTCTCGCGTTATCATGGAGCAATAATGGTGAAGATCGAATCATGAGTCGTGTACGTTACCCCAGCAAGAAAGTGTCTCCTAGAGTTAAATGAGTGGAACGTATAGTTGGTGCCTTATCTGGTGTAAATGTGCCCCCACATAAAAAATGTGTGCCCCCTGTCGTTTTGGAAAAAAACGGAAAAAACGATTCGAGCAGGAAAATTCTAAACGAATGATTGGAGAGAGAAAAATTGTGCATGGCCAGAGAGCTTAGGTACATGTGTGCCAAAATGTGCCCCCAAAAATAAAATGTGTGCCCCTTCACATTTACGAGATATTGCATTTCCTGCTGGAGTAACGTTTTGATGAATCGTATATCTCTAAAACCATTGCATGTGCCCATGTAGAATAAACATACACGAGTAGCTCTTAATATGTGCCCCTATGTGCCCCAAATTAGATGTAGGAAAATATTTATAGTTTTCAAGTTACCGCGGTTTTATGAAAACCCGAAAAAACATCGCAGCGCCTAAATGAGACAAGGTATAAGTTCGCTGAAAACTGTATTCGGTCCTTCTTGACGCTAATAATAACCATACAAAGTTTCAAAACTGTTCATGCATGCGTTTTTGAATAACCTTGCTAAAAGTCAAAACGATGGTGTCGTAATTTTGACGGCAAAATACAAGGAACCGGCTCAATCCCAGATGTGTAGGTGTAAACCAAAGTCTTGTGCCTTTAGTCAAAAATATATGGTGAAAATATTCAGCTTGGAATGTTTCGCATTAAGTAAATATTAACAAAAAAACAAATATGTAATCAACGGCTGGTTATCCGACCAAATTTGAATGACTACTAAAAAGCGACAGATTCATACATATCGATGACCTTCTTTACTTTACTCACTAACCGGTTCACACGTGTTGTGCCTGAGTACACTGAAGTAGAAAAGTAATAAGAAATAAAATAAAGTTGTTATTGGATTATATTCTACTAGCTGTTTCTATGACCTTACACATGATTAAGTACATTATAAATAGTAGCTTAATGCCTAAGTGCTATTCCAAGGTAAGCTATCTTCTCCATTCTAAATTTAATTAAAATACATTCAGTCATTTATGTGTGAACGAAAGAAATAAGTATATCCAGATATTTGCCATTTGTCAGGTCTTTGACCCAAAATTTGATTGGTCCCGATGTTTAAAAAAAAAAAAATAGTTCATGAAATGTGTGATGAACACCTACCTACTATTAAAAAGAGGTAGCTCTTATTTGTATACTATCAATAAAAAGCCCGTATTTGTAACGCCTTTATGAACTTGGAGGGTTGTATTGGTGATTTTGATGATTATACTTCTTAATAATATTTTAATCAACATACAACCTAGCACTGGCGTGCAAATTGCAAAAACCGTAAGAAAATTTGAATTTCGCGGGTTGGTTGGAGCGTTCACCATAACCAATGGTGGTAACCTACAGTTTTGATAGTTTATTTAAAATACTCTGTCTGATTTATTTAGTGTATACCTATTGTCAACCGCACAATGATCTGTGTTGCAACAACGTGTTTCCATTTTGTATGTCGTACGTATTACGTAGCTATGAGGAATTTATAATTATTAATCAACGATTATAAGCTGATTATGTAGGGTCACATAATTTTGATTTGATGGCGTTTTAGATATATAAGTGATATTCCACAGTCAGATGATAATGTTGTTAAGCATATATGATAACTGTGATTCTTTATAGCCAAATACCATCAGATAATTTGTGTTGAACATTCGATGTTTACAGATAAATCTTTATGCGGTTAACTATAGGTACTAACACACTTTATCTGAATCTATGTATAAGCAAATTACTCGTAAGAAAACTATTTATCTGTGATTTCATTTTTTTTAATATACCTACTTATACCGAAATAGTATACTTATACCTAATACTGATCTGTTTGCAAATTTACTAATTATATGTTAGACTTAGATGAAAAACTGATCTGTGATTTAAATAATAATGACTACACAACGTGCAAATAATTTCTAATATTTATAGGTAGGAAATTTGATCTGTGACTTGAATTACTTACGGAATAAAAATAATAATTTCCACATCAACAAGCTGTTTCATTAATATAGTCACAAGGTGCATTTAGTAAGGTAAGGTGGGGCACAGTGTTACACGGGGTCATAGAGTATATAATAGAGTTTAATAGTCTTTGCACGGGGTACAATGTTACAATGCACATATCTCCGCCCCTGTTTTTTAGTTTTATGATGTAAGTATACACGTTTGTCAAGCTCACAAGCATCCATCTTTAAGAGCGGCCAACCCGTAATACCTTTCATACAAACGCTCGTACGTGATTATGCCGTTGAAACATTATCTATAATTTATTTTTTTAAGTAAATACGTATCTTGTGCACTATATGTAGGTTTCTATCAAAGAAAAAAATAAAAATTCGGAGAAACAAGTTCAGTATAAGTCGGAGAAACAAGTTCGAAAATCGGCTATTTTGCACAAATTTTACCTGATCTTAGGCCGCTCATAATATACTCATTAATTGTAAAAGTAAAGAAAAGATCGTGATAGTAACATTGCAAATGTAATGGTGTTTCTACATGACTAATATTTATTTCACAAACTTGTGAAGCTTATCCAAAAAAACGTATTACCTGGAACAAGTTTTATGAAATTTTCGAATACTATTTTTTGTTCAATGTTATCGTGTTCTCACTTGCTTGTTAGTTTTCATACATTGCGCTAGATGAAACAACAAGCTTTTCAACCATGCTCGCGTTGACGATAGACCGATCGGGAAGGGCCCTCTTAAACAGTAATTGCCGTAGCCACAGTTTGTACCGTGCTTGAAAAATAGCAAACAAAAAAGGTTTTTATGTGATTAAACGACGAAAAAATTGTTTCAACGTTTTTAATTTCTTTCCGGATGTATTGTATTAAGGTAAGTGATATTGGTTTTCCTTTATTTAATGTTTATTTGGCTACATATTACCGTTAGAAGTTTGTTGTAAACATAACATAAAATACTCGTTAGATTTTTTTAATTTGGTTTGCCTCTCCGGGACACTGTGTTACGGGGCACTGTGTGACACTGTTACAGTCAGCCCCAATTAACATATTTTTGTACTATTTCAAGGTACTAAAAGAAAATGGCGCGAAATCGTAAGAGGAAGACAGATTACAGTCTTCATAGTGAAAAAGATATAGCAGAAGCGATTTTAATGGTTGAAAGTGGTGTTAGTTTTCGAAAAGCTGCAAATAAAAAGCATGTTAATTTTATGACATTGCAAAGATATGTTCAAAAGAAGACAGATGTCTATACTTTCCCAAATAATATGTTAAAGTAGTTTATTATTTATTAGAAGTTAAGAGGAAATGTGGGCTTGTAGACTTCATATGTAAAAAGTTATATTTCGAGGTTTAGGAAATGTGGGCTTGTAGACTTCGTATGTAAAAAGTTATATTTCGAGGTTTGGCTCTCGCCTGTTTCCTCCTCCAATATTAAATCGATTCAATAGATATTACACAAGCTGAATAAGAAGGATATAAAGTGTGCCCCTATGTTTTTCTCTATTAATTAATAGTTGCCAAACTTGTTCAGTAAGGCTCTTTTGACAGCAGTTTATTGGACAATTTTGAGCATGTTTTGAGGGTCCTAGTGCCTTTTCGTTTAATATATCATCAAAAAAGAAAACATAGCGACACAAAATATATTCTTCTTATTCAGTTCATGAAATATCTTTTAAATTTGTCCAATATTGAAGAAGGAAACAGGCGAGAGCCAAACCTCGAATTATGGCTATTTACATACAAAGTCTCTCCGCCCACGTTTCTTCTTAAGAGACGGAAGGAGGAGGAAAGGACGGAGGACGGAATACACGCTCTTAAGGACTTTTTCTAAATTTGTTAGTTTTATATTATTTTATGTTGTAACATTGTGCCCCTTACCCTGTAACAGGCTACCCCGTATACGGGGCTCAGTGTTACAATCGACTGATTTAATTAAAGTGCAATTTAAATTAAGTAGTTGCTAATAATGTTGATGTTTGAGCTATTTTAATTAATGAGAGATAGTTAAAGTTTATTTCCATGCCAAAAAGTAGCTGAAATGTTTTTGTCATTACAATCTAGTATATTTTTTTTGTAACACTGTACCCCACCTTACCCTATATTTTAGCCCCCAAAACTTTTGAACGCGACTGTATGGACAACGGCTTGGGTATAATACGTCCAGTAAAGAAGGTCATCGATATGTATGAATCCGTCGCTTTTTAGTAGTCATTCAAATTTGGTCGGATAACCAACCGTTGATTACATATTTTGGTTTTTTGTTAGTAATATTTACTTAATGCGAAACATTCCAAGCTGAATATTTTCACCATATATTTTTGACTAAAGGCACAAGATTTTGGTTTACACCTACACATCTGGGATTGAGCTGGTTCCTTGTATTTTGCCGTCAAAATTATGACACCATCGTTTTGACTTTTAGCAAGATTATTCAAAAACGCATGCATGAACAGTTTTGAAACATTGTATGGTTATTATTAGCGTCAAGAAGGACCGAATACAGTTTTCAGCGAACTTATACCTTGTCTCATTTAGGCGCTGCGATGTTTTTTCGGGTTTTCATAAAACCGCGATAACTTGAAAACTGTAAATATTTTCCTACATCTAATTTGGGGCACATAGGGGCACATATTAAGAGCTACTCGTACTCGTGTATGTTTCTTCTACATGGGCACATGCAATGGTTTTAGAGATATACGATTCATCAAAACGTTACTCCAGCAGGAAATGCAATATCTCGTAAATGTGAAGGGGCACACATTTTATTTTTGGGGGCACATTTTGGCACACATGTAAGCTCTCTGGCCTGTATCGATTCAACAAGGCAACACAAGTTTCAACACGCGTTACTTTCTGCAGATCAGTGAAATCATGAGGTACCTACCCATTTTACATATTTTTTTATTTTATTGATTTGACGTAAATAAGTCAATATATCCGTACCGGGCGTGAATATGTTGACAACTCGAGATGTCGTTTTTTTTTAGCTTAATCGCATTTCTTACCTTATACCCTACTGTTAAAAAAAACTCAACCCGAAATATCTTTAAATATTGCTCTTGTTCATAAGTAAGTATCTCCAATTTAGGCAGCAAATATTAGACAAAATGATATATTCAATTAATAATTTTCACGTTACTGCTTTTATACTATTATATTTCGATTTATCAATTTATTCTTAATGTAAATCAGAACATGTGTGTGTTAATACCTCGACATATACATTTATGGACTTTCGTGTCTAATTTGATAAAAACAGTTATCAAGGTAAGAACGTTCGTTGAGTCTAAAGCACAAACTTTATATTTGCAGTTGTCTAGTTATGCACGCTCTGAAGAGTTTTAATTTTATAGAATATATTGAGTTATCTACTTAATTATTAACATCTTACGATGTTAGTCACACTTTTATGCGAGCAGTTGCAACAGCAATAAAATAATTCCCTTAGATAATTCCGTAGGTACCGGGCGTGAATAAGTTGACAAGTCAGTTTTGCGTACTTTTCAGGGCAGCGATTTTAAAGTTTAAAATTTATTGGTAAATCGAAATTATTAATAATTGTTATTTTTACGCTTGAATTTAGGTCATTTAGACAGTCTTTTTCAGTTGTCGTAAGAATATGATTAAATTATATTATTAATCAATTAAAAAAAAGATTTGTTCACCGACGACTTGTCAACTTATTCACCATAGAAACACAAACATGCAAGTTGTAATACAATAGGCATGAAAGTAGAGTGAATGTACTTAGTGGAAATATAATTTAGATAATGTACAGTTAGAAGTAGTTTCCAAAGAGACGTTGCCAATAAGCCAGGAGAAAAAAAAGGTTTTGCTGGAATTATTACCACTAATAGACCCCGCCTTTCATGACTTTTTTAACCAACTTCCCATAAAGGAGGAGGTTATCAATTCGGTTGTATGTTTTTTTTTTATGTTTGTTACCTCATAACTCCAACATTAATTCCTCTGTAGTTTTGCTTGGATCGGCTTCCACCATCTCCTTCAATTAATTGTTATTCACCTGTGGGCGGTGTTCCACGTGGTTCGTTCTTCAAATCAAAGTTTCCATCACGAAAGCATTTAAACCAAAATCGCACGGTGCGTTCATTAGCAGTCCCCTATCCAAACGCAACATTGATTTGCGAGCTGTTTCTGCCGTGTTAGTTCCGCGTCGGAACTTGTATTGAAAAATCACTCGAATTTTCGAAGTATCCGTCTTTCTTGTATAAGCTGAATAAAAAAAAAACTAAAAGTCGACAATCGAATGTTGCACATTTTTAAAAGAAGAACCATGAAGGTTCTATTTCAATTCGAAGTATAATCCGCGCGCGATCAAAAAGGGATGGAACCTTATCAAAGTAAATAGAAAATGACAGTTCTCAAGACAAGTAGCGTTAGCGAAAAAACTCTGAATTAATTATAAATTAGTTATTTCTACGATCTATTATAGGGTTGTGTAATTATATAGAAAAGTTTCATGGTTGCAATCCTTTTAATAATAATGTTTAGATATACGAGTAGGTATATTATGTACCTACATTAAAAATCGAAATTCATTGACTATCTTCGATACTTTTGTTTTCCAATATGGATAAACATGTTTGAATGACTGTAAGTGATTACAAATAACAGCTATAATGAAACACGTAAAACAATTTTATTTTAACAATAAGGAGGACTAAGTTCAACTGCAAAAATAACAATTTGAATCGATTTGTAAATAATTATTTACAAAATATACTTAGGTACGATTAATTGTTGGAAACTGGCAACACTGAAGGACGAGTAATGTAAATAAGTCGAAGAATATAACAATTTAATTATTTATTAAATACACATCGTAGGCGCAAGTTGATACAAAAGTATCGAATAAATATGCGTTTGAAAACAAAACATGATTTTTTATTTATTTGTATCTTTTCGAGCATCGTGTCCACGCGAAGCCGAGAATGGACAAATCCTTTGATATTTTCGGGTAGTATGAATTGCTGGTCGATTCTGCTAAGTGGCCTTTTTAAACCCGCTGGCAACTTTTGCCGACGCTACAGCTAGCCGGCGGACCGCGAACGTCTCAGTTCCAAAAGGTCGCATCCCATTCTGATCCCGCGCGAGTTATACTATACCTATTACAATAAAACGGCAATAAATTTCATACTTATGGTGTGATATGGACCAAAACTTTAAAATAATGTGATATATAAAATGATAATCAATTTTTATTAATGAAAAATAGTTTACAAAAAATATTATCCTCTTAATGCATTATAACTATGCACATTATAATGCTATAACAGTAAATTAGTACTAAGTAATGCATCATTATTTAATTGTTCCAATCTATTTCCAAAATAACATGAATGAATTGACAATAGTAAAAAAAAGGATCAGAAAAGCTGAAATATTTTTATAATAAAATTGTAAAAATGGACCAAAACTTTAAAATAATGTGATATATAAAATGATAATCAATTTTTATTAATGAAAAATAGTTTACAAAAAATATTATCCTCTTAATGCATTATAACTATGCACATTATAATGCTATAACAGTAAATTAGTACTAAGTAATGCATCATTATTTAATTGTTCCAATCTATTTCCAAAATAACATGAATGAATTGACAATAGTAAAGAAAAGGATCAGAAAAGCTGAAATATTTTTATAATAAAATTGTAAAAAAAGATATTATATAATATTTAAACAAAATGCAAACTCATTTGAGACTGTATAAACTTAATAATACATTTTATTTGGTAACTACAATGAAACAATTTCAGCACACACCCATTTAAAGATCAACAATAGTGTGTTTGAAATAGGTATATTATTTTAAATTATCACAATAACATTCTAATAAATTACTTATATTAAACGGAAGACATTTTTTAAATCAAAATTTATGCTACCATAGAAACTTGTTCACATCAATTTGAATACATCATTAAATGTAAGGCACATTTCAAGCACCATCATTATAATTATTGTCATATTTACATCAACCTGCCCTTTATATCAAAATATTAGTTGAAGACAACCCTATCTGACAAAAATGTAAATAGTTTTACAATATACTTAAATAACATGATTCAATTTATGTGACATAAAAATCTAAATTATTGCCAATAATTACACATGGAACATTTAACATTCAGACACAACTTTAAGAAAAGTTGTTCTCTTATAAACAGTAAAAAAACCACAGGCCGCTCAGATGTTTATCACATAACAATATTTAATATCTCTTTGCAATATCATTAAGTAGGATTTTCCAACACTTAAATATTAGTTTACATTTCAGGATAACATCTAGTCATTGTACATGCCATCAAGCAAAAAATCCATTCTCTTGTAATGCCTGTTCTTCCAAGCTTCTTGCCCTCGTCGCAAGGCCATATAGCCAAGAACTGCAAACATAGGAACTAACAAAATTGAAATAACAACAGGCATGATCATCCCTGGGTGGCTATTAGCATTCTTTGCATAGGCTTTTTCTTTGTTAGGCGACTGGATCTGATCAGATAACAAGGTTCCTGGTGATGACTTGACTGTCATATTTGCTAAAGAATCATAAGACAATAGTAAAGGCTTCTTGTGTTTTACAGTTGTATTCACAGCACTTGATAATGTGTTCAGCATGGAGCTGTTCACCTTAGTCTCAATTGACTTATTTGTGGTATCTGTTATGTTTTTCTTGGAGGGACCTGTTATTTCTTTTATTTTAGGAGCAACGGTGGAATTTTCAATATTAGTAGATACATTATTGTGTTGAGGTTTCACGTTATTATCTTCAATATAAACAACTCCTTTCCGTGCGACCACAGTTTTTGTTTTGGTTTTTCCCAATTCACTATCTAGACTTGTGAGGTTGTCCTTCGGTAAGGCCAAAACCGACGACACAGGCAATAAAGAACCGCCTTCACTTAACAATGTTACTTTCGTTTCTTTTGACTGATTTATCTTAAGAGGAACAGGTTCAGAAAGAGCTGTTATGTTTGTTAACTCCAGTTTACTGACTGTCGTATTACTGCTGTTAATAAACGGAATAAACAAAACATGACACAGTAAAATAAAGAATATCATTTTGTATCAAACGAAATATAACTAAAATTAAAAAAATCTTTTAACAAACCATACACAAGTCACAAAAACATTAGAAAATGATATCCCATTGATGAAATGACATTCTTGACATTATACGGTGTGACGTGTGAAAAAAAAACAAATTCAGGGAAGGGGCTTCCCAACGATAACGTCTAGTCGATTACCTATGAAGAAATAATATGTCAAGTACGAGTAAAGCTGCTTTTAGACTACGCCATATATAGCCATCATCTGATCTGCCTAGCCTTTTCCCAACTACATTGGGGTCGGCTTCCAGTCAAACCAGATTCAGCTGAATACTAGTATTTTACATGGAGCGGCTGCCTACCAGCAACCCATTAACTGGGTAACACGGTACGCCTTGGCAAGACTGGTGTCAGATTTTCTGGCTTCTGATAATCCGTAACGACTGCCAAAGATCAAAGATCTACAAATGACAGCCGGGACCAACGGGACCAACCGGGACCAACTAATACGCTATATTGGCTATATATTCAGTGATATATATATATAGTTTCCTCCGTGCCTCGGAAACATGAAGGTATAGATAAATATGGAGTCCACACTTCGAATACCTACTTGAAGCAGAAATGAAGTATCGCTATCTCGCTCAATGTGGTCAAACCCTCTCTTTCTAAGTAGGGTGACCGTTATTCTTTTTTCTCAGGACAGCACTTTGTAAGTAGTTGCTTTCCGTTGAGTGGACAATATGTATGCGTACAAATTACGCATAAAACAAGCCGTTTGTTACAGTATAAAAGTTTGAATGGTTATTTTATTATTAAAACGGATACATAGGAGATGAAGTTCATGGAGTACTTAGTTAACCCGCTCCAATGAAGTCGCGGGCGAAGTGCTAGTAATTATATAAAAACACTTTCCAAATTAAAATCATTTAGTAACTATTCTTTAATACATGACTAACGATCATTGCTCTGTGTAGTTTCTGTCTCCACGTTAATCACTGAGTATATTTTCTGTATGACTCATAAGTAAGCACGTATATGCTTGTTAAAAATAGTATTTGCTATTTTTTAAGCAGTATGGTTTCATGCAATTCATAGCAATAAATTGAGTTCATGATCGGATGGTTAATTTCTTGTAACAGATGAGTAAAATGTTGTGATACAAATGATACAATATTTATTTATTTTCGATGTCATTTACTCTATCTGCCAAAATTAGCACTTGGTGTAGCCAGATCAGCTATTTTCACTATAGACTCTTCATGTGTCACTTGATATCTGAAAATTATATTAAGAACATTACTTTTTGCCATAATATTTCAACTACTATATTGCTAGAAACATAATACTGTGTGTGGAGGTTCCCATTAGGTAGTTGTAAATGCACTTTCATAAAATTTCATTTTCAATGATGCAATGGATGACTACAGTTTCCTCTGAGTACTATTTTTAGGAAATAAAAAAAAACATTGTTGGTATATTATTTTATGCTCTAAATAATTAATTATAAAATATCTAATAACAGACATTTGTTCCCCGTATGAGTATGTGTATGATTTAATGATTAAGAAACATGTTCACATTTAATATTAAAGATCCCGGAGAAAGTCCCAGATATATTCTCAATATGGTCACACTACTTCAAAATTACTTCCGATGTAAACAAAAATAAAAAATTGCAATAGGTCAATGAAAATCGATGAAAACCTATTTGATATTTACATAGTTATCAGTATACTCATTTATTAGTACGTTGAACACATTGGTTAAGCGTTATGTGAAGTAATTCATAGAAAATACAAAGAAATATGTTTAAAATGACTCAATGTCAGAAATCACGATTTAAACACTTTCACGTGAAATTGTATATCACCTCCTGGACACCACGTATTACCGCAACCATGCTCTTCACAACTGTGCACCATTTCTTTGATTATACCTTCAATTACAGACAAATATTTCAAACGAAGCTGTGAACCGTAATGTAAACAAGCGCCATGTTGGAACATTTTTACTGACAACTTGACATATGGCGGCCAATGTTGCCACACTACCAAATCCCAAGGAAATGGGATTAAAATTCACATTATATGCCATCTCGAAAAGCATCCGTGATCTACAATTTTAGGATTTTTTATATAAGTAATCGTAGTTCAACTATTTATTTGTAGACACAGTGTCTAAAAGTGTTTTACTTCAGATTCTGTTAGTTTGGTGAGTCTTTTAGAAGTTATAAGGAAATTTCATAAAAGAGATTTCCACACTAAGTCCACACAAGAAAGAGAAGTCGGCCACCATAGAGTGAGATAGAATTGCGTAGGTATTTGACTCAAACAGTTGTTCCAAGTCTGGACTCCATATTTATCTATACCTTCATGCTCGGAAAGCACGGCCTTATAGCTCATCATAGCCACAGAATAAAGGCAGGCAGCAGGCAGGCAGCAGGCAGGCAGCAGGCTGTAGGCAGCATAAATGACCGCTGGCGCTAGGTTAACAAAATTGACACTTGACTGACATGACACTTATTTGACAACTGCGACTTTCAAATGACACAAATTAAAATTTTACGAAAAATATTGATAGAAGGTAAATAAATGTGCAAAGTTTTGCGTATGCGTCTCATTAGAAATCAGATAACTTAAAATAAAGTGTTATGTGTTTTATTTCGAAGTGTGAAGGGCTACCAAAATGAGGACTCGTAGTAATTCAGGGGTGCGTTTGGATTATTACCAGCGGGTAGTGCACAAGTTAATTTTAGATCACCAGCAGCCTGTGACTGGATTGTTCCCCGCTAGTCCACACAATGACCACGCATGGATTAGAGACAACCTGTACTGCATATTGGCAGTATGGGGTCTGTCTATGGCGTTTAAGAAAATAGCAGATCAAGATGAGGATCGGGCCAAAACATACGAATTAGAACAAAGTTGCGTCAAGCTCATGAGAGGTAAATAATAACAAGATAGGATAGTTCAGCTCTTGCAACATGTTTAAACTTTAATTGCATTACTCCTGTAACTTTAATCTTTGCATTTCCCAGGTTTGCTCATGGCTATGATGCAACAAAAAGACAAAGTGGAGAAGTTTAAAATCACTCAGCATCCATTGGATTCCCTCCACGCTAAGTATTCCTCTACCACTGGTGGCCCTGTGGTGAAGGACACAGAATGGGGACATCTCCAGATCGATGCCATTTCACTGTACCTCCTCATTCTTGCACAGATGACAGCATCTGGTCTACAGATTGTGTTTTCTTTAGATGAAGTATCATTCATCCAGAATTTAGTATTTTACATTGAATCGGCTTATTGCACCCCTGATTATGGTATTTGGGAAAGAGGTGACAAGACCAACCATGGCCTGCCTGAGTTGAATGCTAGCTCCATTGGTATGGCCAAAGCAGCTCTAGAAGCTATGAATGAATTAGACCTGTTTGGTGCACGCGGTGGTCCTTCTAGTGTAATCCATGTTTTGGCTGATGAAGCTCAGAAATGTCAAGCTGTGCTTCAATCAATGCTACCTAGAGAATCCAATAGTAAAGAGTTAGATTCAGGTCTACTTTCAATTATAAGCTACCCAGCTTTTGCAGTGGATGATCCACAGTTAATTGCATTAACAAGAGACACTATTGTTACTAAAATGCAAGGTAAATTTGGATGCAAGAGGTTCTTAAGGGATGGTCACAAAACACCCAAAGAGGATCCCAGCAGGCTTTACTATGAGCCTTGGGAACTAAGAATGTTTGAAAACATTGAATGTGAGTGGCCTCTTTTCTTTTGCTACCTGATATTGGATTACTGCTTCAAAGGTGATAAGAACAATGTTGTGGAATACACTCAGATGTTGGAGAAGGTGATGTTGAGGAAGGATGATGGGATCAAGTTGGTTCCTGAGCTGTATTCAGTGCCAGCAGACAAGGCTGACTTGGAACAGCAGAATCCAGGGAGCCAAGAGCGCATACCACTTGGCAGATGCCCTTTCATATGGGCGCAATCATTGTACATTCTTGGGAAGTTATTACAAGAGGTAAATCTAATGGGAATCTACTTCAACAGTTCATGCACTGTAGTTTATAATCTAAATAATACTTCTTCTTTAATTGTTTTCAGGGATTCCTTGCTGTTGGTGAACTAGATCCTCTCAATAGAAGACTTTGTTCAGAGAAGAAGCCTGATGTTGTTGTCCAGATTGTGATACTTGCTGAGACCAATGACATAAGGGACAAATTGATGGAGTATGACTTGCATGTTCAGACCATTAGTGAAGTGGCTCCTATAGAAGTGCAGCCAGCTAGGGTGCTTAGCCATTTATACACATATTTAGGTATGTCTAATTATGCTTATTTTTTGTTCATGGTAAATGTATGTTACCTCTATAACTAAATGAGTTTGGCCTAGCAGATAGCCACGCCAAACAATTAACACAATAGCATTACATAATGATTCTTATATAACAGTAATATTAATGAACAAATATAGCAGCAACTCACTAACAATAACTATTGACCTTACTGCACTATTCATTAAGAATCTTCAAATGGTCTCAACTCAACCAACGCACACGCCATTGGACCTTAATTCTGTGCAATAGAGTTTAGAGTTTGTCCAAGGATATTATTATGCTTGTTAGGGGGATGAAGCAGTAAATTTTTTATACCTTATTTATATTTTATAATCACAGGTAGAAACAAGAAATTGGGCTTGACTGGCAGAAAGTCGCGCGATGTAGGTATCCTAAGTACCAGCAAGCTGTACTCTTTGAATGACCGCATATTTGCGTTCACTCCACAGGTATGTTGATTCTAAATTCTACATCATGAAATTATTCTTCATTTCAATAGACATCACAAATACGTTTTTAACCAACAATTCTTTTTTTAACTACTGTTGCAGAAGTGGGATATATAAATATATATTTTTTTTAACCGACTTCCCAAAAAGGAGGAGGTTCTCAATTCGGATGTTTGTATTATTTTTTTTTTTATGTAAGACGTAACTCAATTTTTTCTTTTAATTTATTCACTAGTTTTCTGACATGACACGTTTCTACATCGCCTCTGACTTCGATCTTATGGTTGACACCCTCAAAGCAGAAATTAATTTCTTGAAGTCCTCTTGGCAAAACCTTCTTGGGCGACCACTTGTTGTCTTGACCCTGAATCAAATGCACTTAGGTATTGTTTTATTTCTTTATTATTTTGTAAAGTTTGCTTGCTGGTTTTGCCCATCCATGTTTATTGTTTAGTTCATTCACGAATAACATTTACCCTGTAGAATGTTATGTTTGGTTGTTTAAATGTTTATCTATTGGTCCCCGTTTTGTCTTAAAAATGTCTTGAGGTTAATACATTATTTTAAAATCTTATTTTGTTATACTATTTTTTACTATTTCTTACTTTAATGTTTTTTAGTTAATAAGAACATAATTAATAATTATTCAAGTTCAGTTATTTAAATCATCAATTAGCTTTTGGCAAAATAAATTATCATGTCAGCACAGATTAGTGTGTCAGTACAATAATAATATGCCACTAATTAGTAGTGGAATAATATTATTGTACCAACAAACTAGAATGTATGAAGCATGCCTCGAAGCCACGCCACTCGTCGTGCCGCGTTTCGCTTCGCAAACTCGTGGCCAAGCCGTTAGGTAGTGACCTTACTCCTTTGGAATATTCAAGACCCCCTGTAGTGGTAGTGAACTGTAGCACATGACTAAATTAATAAAGTCCCTTGTGGGTGTAGCTAAGTTGAAACCCAGGCAGTGCGTCAATTGCAAAATATTATGACATAAAATAACATTCTTATCTGTTTGTTCGATACATCTTCTCAAAGAAATTAAACTTGAGTGCCCTTGTTTTTGTTGCCCTACTCTTTGAACCCCCATAACACTAGCTACACCCACGTCCTATTAAACATTAACCTCGCATGGGTGTGGTGTGTCATAGAACTTTGACTACGAGGAATACTACATGTCGCGCGACCCGGCGCTGCTCGCGAGCACGTTTACGGCTAACGTCGCGTTCCTTGGCATGAGCTGGAAACAAATGCTTGGCCGGCCGACGATCACGTTGCTCGCTACGCAGTATCTGTTAGGTAAAGAATGAATATTGTCCGTCTCTGGAAAAGGTTTTCTTTCTTTTTATTTTGTGTGTGAAAGTGCATGGCTAGTATTAACAAAATCTTGATTACAATCTAAAGTCTATGGAAGTTTAAATTAGGTCTATTTTCGAACAACAAACCTAACGACGAAGTAATAAAGGTAGCAATCGTAGCAATGGAATCTAAATTTTTTACGGTTCATCATCATCCATTGTTTAATATAAAATTCAAGTTAAATAAAGTAAACGTTTTTTTCTCTAACTTGACAGTTATAATTAAGTAAACTTATTCGCCATTCAACTTTACACACAAATATCTCTTTATGAATAGAATGACACCCGTAAAATTTTGTTTTGTTTTAAATAGATGAGGTGATGGTTAGCCTTTTTCGCAAATGCTTACGTCATACAAATCTGTATTTTTTTTGGTCTGTATGGGTTGGCCGGGTGGCCAGAACAAAATTGTTTAAATGTATGTGTAAGCATTAACAGACAACGGTTTACGGGTTGCTGTCTCAATGGTTTACTAATCCAATGACAATAAAGTTCATCACTAACAAAATCCATCTCACACAACCACGCTTTCTGAACTATAAAACTTTCTACACCCTTTTATTACTACTGAGCATCCTTCAATTCTTCGTGCATATTTCAGACCAGGGTAAGATCCCAATGGCGATGATAACTACTATGAAAAAGCTCAAGTCTGGATATATTAACGGTACTAGAGTAACTCTTGGTAATCTTGGAGAGTTTTTGAGCACGTCAGCCATTACAAACTTGAGTTTCCTTGGCAGTCAAGAGGATGGATATCCTGATAGTAAGTGTAAATTTACTTTCTTAGAGTATTACGTAACTGATAAGCCAAATCCTAGCTAGACACTAGTTATCAAAAATGCGCCTGCTTTGTAACTTTAACGTCTCTAAGATTTTTGAGCAATATAAACGTTACCGGAAAATTGCAAACGCCATTATATTTAAAATATCATTTTTTTTTTTTTTTTTTAAATATCGCGTTGAAATTGTAAACTATACTTTTTTAACAGTAAAAACTATTGAAACAAAACTATTACTACTATTTGAACTATGGAACTCTAGGAATTTCTCCTGTATCGTGGGTGCGTTCACGAACATACAAAGTCACATACACAAACAGCCAGACCCGGAACAACTATATCTGAAGGCCATACAAATATTTGTTCCGTGCGGGAATCGAACCCACGACACGCGACGCAGCAGCCGATCGCTCAACCACTGCGCCAACCGTGCCGTCAAAAACGATTTTTTTCTTAATATATCGAGAAGTTATAATTTTAAAAGATTAATTAGTATTTTACTAGGTCTGCAATTTCCCAGTGACATAAATATAGCCAAAAGTACCTGGACATCCCTTAATTATCTTTATATCGATTAGTAGTAATCGAGTAGCCTATTTGTATGTAGAGAGAGATTTTGCCAATTGTTAAAAAGTTCAAAGTTTTTTATGACTAACAAGGTACTGAGGGTTAATTCATACTAGCGCAGAATCGAAGCGTCAATCTGAAACGTAACATATCAAATTCACCCTTATCTCCACTACGTAATGCAAATATTTCTTCTGAGTTATTTCTTCCGCTCAGACGCACAAATTCCGTCGAATGCGAGTGTCTCCTTTTTATCTCATAAGAAATAAATGTAAATTACGTTGTGGAGATAAGGGGGAGTTTGCTCTGTTAAGTTTCAGATTGTTGCTTCGATGCGCTTCGACTCTGCGCTAGTATGAATTAACCCTTATTTCATATGCCAACAGACTGCATGTCCCGAAAGTTATAGTCGACATAATACTTGTTCTTTCTTATAAAAAAAAAAAACATTATTTGTTTCAGAATTAAACCCGGAAGTGCAAAGCTACTTAGAGGAGCACTTACTGAAGTCGTTTAGCAGCAAGATCAGCTTCCTCCCCCGTCCGGCGGGCGTACGCAACGCGCACGCGCTGCGCCGGCGCATGTCCGTGCGCGGCGCCATCAAGAAGACCAGGTCTATCAATGTGGACTGTGCGTATCTATGGCCTAAAATCAATTTAAAGTCTCTTGTAATGAAATTTAAAGTTAAATATATAAAAAAGAAAAATGCTTAGAATGTATGTCTCTTTCCCTATTTTTAAAATACAGACGGTAAACGTAAGGTAGGACGCCTTCAGGCTAGGTGGAGCGACAATCTTCGCAGGGTGGCAGCAGCTGCATGAGAGTTTCGATCGAGCCAAATGGCGTGCACTTGAAGAAGCCTATTTCCAGCAGTGAACTGTGAACTGTAATAGTCTGATGATGATGATGAAAATACAGATAAGGTTGTTTTTGCTCGACATGACAGACCTGTCTCTGCCAAGCATCTTTGTTTTTAAGGCCAGCTTTCACTACCAAATATTCCTTTATTTACGTTGTACAAAATTTCTCTAACATAGATAAAAGCCGGCCAAGAGGTTACGTACAATTATCTATAAAAAAGCAGAAAATTCTATTCTTTTGTATGGAAGCCCCTTAAATATTTATTTTATTCTGTTTTTTAGAATTTGTTGTTATAGAGCGGCAGCAGAAATAAATCATCTGTGAAAATTTCCTAACTATCACGGTTCATGAGATCAGATACATGAGATAGATAGCCTGATGACAGACGGACAGACAGACGGACGGACAGCGGAGTCTTAGTAAATAGGGTCCCGTTTTACCCTTTGGGTACGGAACCCTAAAAATGCCAATAGATCAGTTTTCATACATATTGTTTGCTCTACCTACAGCTGAAACACTGGGTATGGAAGGAGAATCAATAGGTCGTTCGTTGGAGCGCAAGCCCTCTTGGCTAGACGTAGACCCAGCCACCTACGGCCGGAGCCCATCGCCCGAAGACGCTAAGCGCAGAGCTATTACTAAGTAAGTCTCATTTGTACATTACAAGACAAGTTACAACAAAGCTTATCATCTTTCGCACTTTTTCAACCTTATCTAGAACCACTTATTAAATCTTTGTTGCGCCAATATTTCCTGTTTGCACCAATATTCTTTTTGTTACACTCTTTCGGGTTGTTGCAATCTTTTCTATTTTGTTTAGAGAAGCGCGATATTGGGCGATGATCCTAATAAGACGTAATAGATGGCTGTTATTTCATGTTTTATATGTATTATTTTAGAGGAACTTCTACCACTACATTATTGGCTCCTACCCCGACCATTGAAGTGACGAAAGAGAAGGCTCCATCCCCGCCTGAAGGTAAGCATCAGTTTCTTTGATAATAAATTTTATGACAAAGTAAAGACGTTCTTGTTTCAGAAGCTATGTACCGTTTTTTGTTAAAGGCGTGCCATTAATATTTGTTAATCGTATGATCTAGCCTGTTTAGCTTGCTTCATTTCTTAACTCGTGCAGTTTGTATCACACTCGCACAAATACTGTTTCCTATTATAGGCATTTATAGGTATCAGTCACTAGAGCGTGAAGTCAATTTGGCATAAACGCAATTTCGATACCACTAAGTGCAGATACCTGCAAACTTCTAAGTAACAAAAGTAGATACTGATAAAATACAGATTTCTGCATCTAGTGTGATTTCATCCTTAGTGGCATGTCTACAATTTGATAATACTAAACATGTTCAGTTTATCAATGTTCCCAACTTAATGTTTGCAGCAATAATAAACAAAAACCTAGCCGGCATAGTCCGCAACCGAACAACCTCGGACTCAAACTCGGTGTACGCCGAGCAAGAGACGGACGAACTGATCGCCATGCTGCGGGAGACCGAGAGCCTGGACGAGCAAGGAGACATTCTGCAGTATCTGGTCGACACGCACGGACTTGACTTCAATACTGGTAGGTGGTAGTAACATGAATAGGGATAGAGTGAGTGAGGGAATGAATGATGTTAGAGAATGGATACGCCCATCGCTGCCATTGGCTAATTAAAATTGGGGATAAATATAATGACCACCATAAAATGCTTTGATACCCTTAGTTTTGTAACCAAAAATAACTACTTAACACCAGAAAAATAAAGTCTAAAAATACAATAGTACCAGCTATTTTAGTCACGACTCCACTTTAAATTGTATTCGACCACCAAATTTAGTAAATGATCACCAAATCTTAGCGAGCAAATTAATATTCAGTTAGTATAATATTCAAATTCTATATTAACATGTCTGCGTCAGATCCCCTCTATGGCTGGTGAAACATGTGGGTTAGGTTAGGTTAGAACCATGACTATTAGCGATCCCTTGACCAGATCCCTTCTATTGTTGGTGAATCATTTAGTTTAATCGGATAACGAGATGTTATTTTTTTGCGTATCATTTTAACTATTTTTGGGTTAGAATATTTTTTTTGGAGTTTGGTTTGCTTAAATAGGCTAGCAAGATGTTATAACTTTGGTTATAAGTTTACATTAAAATGCGGGTTTAATTTTGGTGATCATTTACTATTTTTGACTGCTAAATGTTACTATATCTGGTGGTAAGTTAAACATAAGCCATTAAAATTGAATGTAAAATGGTCAAGTACCACCAGCTGGACCGTATCGCCGGATGCAAGACGCACAAGACCGGTCGATGTGATAACACTGGGGAGCTATGGCCAGTAGTGGACGTCTTTCGACTGAAACGATTTTGATGACCATCCATAGGCCGCAACAATGGATGCCTCTCTCTGAGCCCCAAATGATGCAGCCAAACATCTATACTAATATTATACTTAAAGCAGAAGAGTTTGTTTGTTTGTTTGGTTGAACGCGCTAATCTCAGGAACTACTGGTGCGATTTGAAAAATTCTTTCAGTGTTAGATAGCCCATTTATCGAGGAAGGCTATAGGCTATATATCATCACGCTAAGACCAACAGGAGCGGAGCAGTAATGAAAAATGTTACGCAGACGACGTTGCACGGGTCAGCTAGTAACAATATAAAAAAGCTCGCTTAATATCGTCGCGTGCTGACGCTATCGTATAGTTTTGTTGAAACCGAAAACTAAAAAAGCCAACGCATTTTCTAAAGCCACTTCCATTACATGTTAATCGATCGATTGTTAACCGCGTTTAGCGATAAGATACCCATAGTTAAATCCTATTAATTTTAAGCCCTTAGTGTAATTTTGCATGGTGTACAATAAAGAGTATCGTGTATATCTCTATCGATCCAGACTTTAAAATATCCTAAAAAAAAACATCCACAGGAATGCAAGAAAACGGCAAAATGGTCACTGTGAAAGACCTCCTAAAGGTCTTATACGAGAAGGCATGCACCCAAAAGCTTTGGGGCCTCGTCCGTCACACCGCCGGTATGCTTGGAAAAAGAGTTGAAGACCTAGCTAAGGCCGTTACAGACTTGTTGGTGCGACAGAAACAGATCACAGTGGGCATGCCTCCTAATAATGAACACACAATCACTGCGCCGCTACCTGAGAATGAACTTAGGCAGCTGATACATCAGGTATGTTTGGGTTGTGTTGTCCAGTAAAGGTTTTATCGGGTACTGCTTAAACTTGGGATCTGAATATATTTGTGTGTTGAAAAGCGACATGAGGCATTCGTTTTAGTCGATTTCAATTGTAGTTAAGGAAATAGACTTGACGACTACAAGGGGTCTAAAAAGGCCACTTTAGCAGAATCAGAAAGCACATTACGCTACCGTCACTGTCAAATTTTCCCAATCAACTTTGAACCTAATGGGTTCGCGATAAAGATGAAAATAAAATTTTACTGATAGTTGTGTGATTAATATTATGATTCTAATATAATTCTGCTAAAGTGGACTTTTTAGACCCACAGAAATTGCATATAATATTCGGCTTAGTCAAACAATTTTTTTCATTTAAGTGGAATGCTCCAACGAGCCCGCGAAATTCAAATTTTCTTACATTTTTTGCAATGTGCAGGCCAGTGCTAGGTTTAATTCCTAGAGCTTTATGAACTTAGAGCGTTTTTTTATTGATGATTTTGATGATTATAATTCTGTAAGTACATATGTCTTACAGCCGCGAATAATATTTTGATAAACATACAACCTAGCACTGGCCTGCAAATTGCAAAAAATGTAAGAAAATTTGAATTTCGCGGGCTCGTTGGAGCATTCACCTTAAGCAGTTTCACACAAATATGTTCAGTTCCTTAACATCATAATTAGCGAGCCGTGTATGAGTCTCAAAATAATCATACCATAACTATATTATAATATTGATTTAAAGCTTTAATATTTGTTGCATGCAGTCATTTCGTCATGAAAATCAGGGGAATGAACAGAAAAAGGTAATAAAAAAGTTATTATAAAAATGACTAACGTTCATACCTACTTCTCTTATCATCGTAACTTTGTGAATGCTCATTAGTTTTTGTTATTACCTTCACATAATTATATTTGCATTTTGAGCATTGCATGTGCAACTGCATGTATGTATATGTTTATTGCTGTTGCTGATGTAGTCTCTGATCTGTTAAGCACTTGTTTAGCAAAATTTTCTAAATACAATTTAAATAAAGCATCTGCTTAACAGATTTCAACAGTTTGTGAGACGTTGAAGTGTCAAAAAGCGACTACTTCATTATGTAATTAGCGTTTAAAATGAATCTTAATTTCGTTTTTATTTTGCTGACCGCTTCAATTCCAGCTGGGACATTAACTATTGCCAAATAGTTTCAATACTGTTCTTTTAGCGATGCCAAGTAACTTATACCACTGCCACTGAATGCTGCATGTAACTAGGATAGATGGACAGCTATGAATAGTAATATTGCCAAGTTGGTAGAAATAAATCTAATATACATGGAGATATTGGACATAAGAAAAGAGACGGTAACTAATGGGCCCAAATAAAAAGGATTGAGATATGGTTTAAAAAACTGGCCAAGTGCGAGTCGGACTCGCGCATGAAGGGTGCCGTACCATAATCTATAAAAACGGCAAAAATCAAGTTTGTTGTATGGGAGCCTCCTTATATAACTATTTATTTTATTCTGTTTTTTAGTATTTGTCATTATTGCGGCAACAGAACTACATCATTTGTGAAATTTTCAACTGTCTGGCTATCGCGGTTATTGAGATACAGCTTGGTGACAGACAGACAGCGAAGTCTTAGTAATAGGGTCCCGTTTTTACCCATTGGGTACGGAACCCTAAAAATGGTTATTATTTTCTATTTGAAAGTAAAAAAATTGCCCAATTCACAAGACGAGTTATCTAACAAATTAGTTTAGGTCACGTTTGACTGAAGACCTTGACGTTGGTCAGGTTGTGTCTATTCTTGAATTTAAAATCTTAGATATTAATTAAATTATTAAAATTCATTCATTTTTCATAACCATAAATATGTAGGAAAAACACTGGCAATAAAATTTAAACCTTGTCATGAATGTATTTTTTTCTATTTCAAAGCTTGACATTCTCAGAAAATCTCAGATTCTGGATTTAAATTGAAATGAGATTTACAAAATACGTTTATTGTTGTGCCCAGGCGTACGGCGATGACGAGAGTACCGCCATGTTGACGCAGGAGCTGCTGGTGTACCTCGCCATGTTCATCCGCACCGAGCCGCAACTGTTCCTCGAGATGTTGCGTCTGCGCGTCGGACTCATCATACAGGTATTTAAAGATTAATCATGTTTTCAACATGACTTTTCTTCCCTTATAAGTAATCATCTTCAACAGTACAATAAATCCATACTGTCCATACCAGTAAGTGGTTCGCCGGCTTGTCTGCGGATAAATACGAAAGTGAGTTAGTTTGGTACTTTCTCACGTATTAACGGCTGTATGAATTTTGATATGAAACTTGACACACTTATAGTAGACCTTTTCTTGTATTATAGGACATGGGATATTTTTTTATAGCTTGAGTATATTCCCTCTGCGATTTAAAAGTGGCCGGCAGCTAATGAAAGTGAAACTAATAATAACACATCTATTATTAGTTTTAAACACAAACATACAAAAATACTACGTTTTAATTTCAGGTTATGGCAACAGAGTTATCCCGAACGCTGTCGTGTGACGGCGAAGAGGCGTCCGAACATTTGTTGAACCTTTCGCCCTTCGAGATGAAGAATCTGCTGCACCACATACTCAGCGGAAAGGAGTTTGCTATCAATAGCGGTAAGTATTATATAATTTTATATGATAAATAAAATTCAAGTTAGATTATTATGATAAGTCGAGCTTGAGATAAGCTGCACATTTTAATATAATTGATTGAATATAGCTTGACATGATGCAATATAAAACATGAGGATAGACGAAGGATTTCAATTAATTAATATAACAGGTATATTTTCGGAAAAAAACATGCGTCGTTTTCCGAAATTTCTAATTCGTTTAACTATGAAGGGCTTTCTAGGTAGGTCTTGAAATAACCTGTTAAAACCTTTCTTCTAGTTAATCCGTCTTAAAACACCTATTCAAACTTTAGCGCAACCCCCAAACCTTCAAGCTGTTAATGTATTTTGAACTTTATTCGACTTTTTTAAAATTGATAATACATAACCCGATATTCGAATAAAGTTTGAGCTTGAACTAAATATAAGAACTCGTTTTATAGTATGAGAAGCACTTGTATTATCAAGCTATGGCATTAGAACAGATTTTCATTTACTAATTATTTTAGTTGAATAAAGCAGCAGTTATTATCTGAACAAATGTTTCCTTTTTGCAGCAAATTCTACGATTTTAATAAAGGGAAAGATCAGTAAGAGTAAAGGCGAGTGGAACTGTGACAGCAGACTTTTGCTTATGTTTATGTCCGAATGCACCCCGTTGTAACCCTGTGTATATTATGTCCCTTTGCACACGATTTTGTATTCGAAATGTGACTGCGCTAGTCTCAAATATAATATTTTGTCCTAAGTTTGGTATCACTTCCCTATCTCATAGTGTACGATATTTTACATTTCAAAAGCGACCTGTAGGCTAATTCACGTAAATAAATAAGTGATAAGTGCAGTTGAAGTTAAGTTTCGATCAAAACAACGCTTTTCGTATTCTCTACCGCTGTCAAACACGCTCGCGTCAAGTTCGGCACGCGAGCGCTGTAACGGCTACCTACCTACTGTTGCGTGTGTTTGGTGCGCGCTTCGGAACGCAACATGATCGGCATCGGTATTCTACTATTTGTTTGACGTCTCAAAATGACAGCTTATATTATAATAACTTCATATTCATTGAAATGTAATCGATTCTATTTCTATTCGATTATTTTGTGAGTATTATTTTTTCTCTCCATTAGTAAGTTTTGTAGAGTTTGGTTGTCAGTGGGTGCAGTTCACGCGCAGCTTACGCGCTGTTCAAAGATTACAAGAATACCGTTTACCACACAAACTTGAACTTAACTGCAACTGCACTAAAACTTAATCGGCGTGTCATAAAATTACATGAATTGTTGAGCCTTTAAATATGAAAATCTAATCGTCGTTAGCGGCTGCAGTTCTTAAATCTCATGCAATGTCGATCTTCATAAAATTAACATTCCAGTATTAATTCGTTTGTAAAATAGTTTAAAACTTTATTATTTTGTGAACCATAATAATATGAAATGTAAGACGCATTACAATAATACAAAAGCGACGTTGCGCAATTTGTTTAGTTGCTTGAGTAAAAGAACTGAACTGTTATGTCTGAGACTGGATTTCTAAATGTATATTATTAATTTCATTTTGATTTTTTATCCGTATTCAGTGATACTACTCGTTTACGTACCTTTTTGTTGTAAATAATTTAATTGTCTTTAATTACAACCATCACTTATATTCATTTATGTTTGTATCCCGATTAACTGTTTAACTTGGAGTCTAATATTTGAAGAACTAACGTTGCCCTGTTTTTAATGTTCCATTTTGTTTTTAGTTGGCCGCGGTAACTTCTCCATAGTGAGCAACAAGTCTCATAGATATGGCAAAAAGTCACAAATTGTACTGGAAGGGCAAACTTTACAGGGCGGTATTGAAGACTGTAAGTACAAATCTACTAGTAGAATTTTAATTCAAATTTTGTCTTTCATCTAACCGGATGCAGCTAAGTACCAATATTTTACACGAGGGAACTGCGTATCTGACCTCCACAACTTACTATACAGGGAAATTGAAAAAATACCCGAAACCTCTTAGGCAGTGAAAGTACACATGATTATAAGCAACTTTTGTTTTGGTAAAACTCCGAAATCTCGAAAAAAATATCTGCTGTTTCATACAAAATGCAGTATTTAGCCAATGAAAATGTATGAAACAGCTGATATTTTTTTCGAGATTTCGGAGTTTTACCAAAACAAAAGTTGCTTATAATCATGTGTACTTTCACTGCCTAAGAGGTTTCGGGTATTTTTTCAATTTCCCTGTATAACCAGAAAGTCTGCTTTCAGTTAGATATCTGAATGAAGTCTCGATGGAATGTTTTTGCGTTTATATAAGCAGGGACTGCGTCTAATTCTAAAAAACTGTCGTTTTCGGTTTTGAAGAGGAATCACATGCACTCTAAACCAGAGAACAAACGACGTATTTCTTAAAGTACATAAATAACGGGAACTCATTGAAATAACAATACGGCGGCGTAAGCTGATTTTGGGCACGCAGCAAAGATCCTTGCCTCGCCAAATGACTTCCAGACAAATGAAGTGTATATTGTTATTGCGACATTGTCATGTGTGGTCAGCCCCTACGACGGAGCCGGACCGCCAGGGGCAGTGGCTGCGGCGCCGCCGGCTGGACGGAGCGCTCAACCGAGTGCCCAGGGACTTCTATCCTCGCGTATGGGGCGTCTTGGAAAGGGTATGTACAAACATAACTATTACCCTTAGCTGCTAGGGCCTGGCATATTATTAGAAAGAGCATACAATTATCCTGGCATAGCCCTCATTTTTAATGGTTTTCATTGTTCCAACATGACGACTTTACCTTCAAATATCTCGGCGACGTGACTTTAGGGCGCCATATTGCATTTTTTTTTTTAACCTTTTGAACGCCACAGTCGACTATCGCCGACAAATGAAAAAGTGCACAACACGACACTGTCGTGTTGGTCGGCTAATAGCCGACAAGCAAACGACATTTATTTAGGTACAAAATAAGTACCTACTTATACTAAATCAAGTTTTCTGTGATTACATTGCGAGTAATATTTTATTTTAAAAATAAATAATGAAAAGCAATGATTAATTGGATAAAGATAAGATGTTGGAATCCGTATTTTTTTAAGTATTTGCGCTGAATTTGTGGCTTGGTGTGGAAGGGACGCCGATGCGTTTACGCACTGGCGGTCAAAAGTTTAAGTGTCTCTACTACTGCCAGTTACCGAACCCAGTTATTAAAAAAAAAATGTACCGAAAATCATCAATTTCCGTTCGAATGGAAACAGTGTCTTGCGAGCGGACTGCTCGCTCTAGCGAATAACGCACACTTGGTAACAATAAGAAAAAATAAATAAATGAATGCTGGTCCGAACGTGAAAATGTAACCGCACACGTGAGCGTGTTTTCTCTTTAGAGTCAATCTATTCTGTAAATATCTCTCAGTGAAAACATAGGTGGAGTGAACTTAAAGTGAATAGGGAATATGCATATGATTTTTTTATTTATAAAATGAATTACTTATAAGCTCCAGTAAACACTCAAAAAAATATTTTTTTTTAAATCTTCATCAGCGAAGTTATAACGCTTCAAATATTACTTTTAGAACGAGAAGTCCGACATGGAATTTGACGTCACATTCCGTGACGTCTATACATCTGCCATAGAAAACAGCGTTTTCGCTAGAGGGACAGATATATCTCGTTTGTTTTTCGAGCAATTTTGATTCTATTTCCACTGTTAGTAATATATTTTTGTATATTTTTAGATAAACAGTAACTGTTTAGATAATAAATATTTTTTTTATACATTGTAATGACCGGGGTTCAAGTAAGCTGATGTTGAATGATAAACACGGTTACCTTGCATGAAATTTATTAATTCTTCGTTGGCAGTTGCCACAATCTAAAAAACCTCCTTGATGTCTATTAATCATTACACATTAAAAGGGTGAATAAAAAAACAAAATAAATAGAAAAGAAAAATAAAGCAAAAAAAAAAAAAACAACTAGACGATAAGTTACAAAATCTTTCAAAATAAAAATACAAAAAGAAACTTCGATGTCTCGGCTGGGTTCGAACTCGACGTATTGCTATGACAGTCCGGCAACTATGCCGCGAGACCAATCGACTACTCGATAACCGTGGCGAATATGTCGTCCGTTATCTCCTGTTCTATCAATCCAGATCCGGATCTCAACCACAAAGTACTTAAAATTAAGTCTGGGCGAAAGGGGCGTTTCCGCAGACTGGGGACAAGCAAAATGGGAAAGGTCAGCCATGTAGAAACATCTCCAGTGTCCAGTCCAAACTACACTTCGATATAACTAATAGCGCAAACACTTACCCCGTGACTTCCACTACTCGCACACTATTCACAATACTTGATTTGTATTTTGCGTAATTTTACGCAGTGATCACTTAATATCCACAAATTAGGTAAACGAATGACGGAGCAACAAAACCTTTGTCTCCCGTTCTCAATTGACGTTCACCGGTATCATTATTTTTCTCCCACCGTCATTTGTCTACCGTCTAATAAAATTTTAAAACTGCTGTTTTGAGCCTAGTAACGCCATCTGGTATTGCGCACGTAAATTTCCCTTATGGATCATTACAATATCCCCTCTCCTCTAAAGAATCCAACTGGATTCAAACCAAACGTTTCAGGTCACAAGAATGCCATTTTCCTAAATCTTTGCCTCTGAAATTCTTTAACCTATACACGTCGTCTGATATTTTTTCTGCGATGACTGCTTTCTCAAACTTAGGGGCCAATTTAGACATAAAAGCCTTGTTAGCATTCGATAGGAATTTAGTGCGTTTCCAAACTAGATCACCAACTTTATAGTTACAGATACGACGTCTGCTATTGTATTGTTCGCTGTTAGTTTCATGTGCTTGCCGTATCCTTTCACAGACTTCGTCATAAATTTTACTTCTGAATGCTATATTTCTTTCAAATTCTTCTTTGTTGAAGGTTATCGATTCGTCTGGTTCAAAATTATAGGGTTTCGCGCCCTGGACTGTCGTTTCGCGTCCGAAAAACAAATAGGCTGGTGTTTTTCCCGTCACTTCATGAACCGATGTTCTGATCGCATGCCCTATGTGAGGTATATACTTGTCCCATTCTTTATGGTTATTTTCTACGTAAGAAGCTATAGCCGAGCCAATGACCTTATTTACTCGCTCAGTGGGGTTGGCCTGAGGATGGTAGTAAGGGGTATACCACAGTTTTACACCGTACCCTGAAACTAGCTCCTTAAACTGGTTGGATACAAATTGCTTTCCATTGTCACAAACTATTACACTAGGAGTTCCAAACATTAAAAATATGTGTTCTTCAAGTATTTGAACTATAGTTGATGCTTTTCCATTCCTCAGTGGATAAAGAAAACAGAACTTGCTAAACCAACATGTTATGACTAGCAGCATTGTGTTCCCATGTTTTGATTTTGGAAAAGGACCCATTAGATCCATAGAAATGATTTGAAAGGGCTCTGTTACCTCTCGTTGCTTCCCCATTAATCCTGATGGCTTGTGTTGTGAGTGCTTATATTTTGCACACACTTCACATTTCCGTACATAGTTCTTCATTTCCTGGATCAAATTCGGCCAAAAATAGTGTTGTCTCGCGCGGTTGACTGATTTTTTGGCACCAAAGTGACCAGATGTTGGGTCATCATGACATTCCTTTAGGATCCCTGGACGGAGTTTCTCTGGGATCACAAGTTTCCAACTGTCATTTTCATTAGGAAATTGCTTTAATTTTACGTATTTCCACAATTGTCCTTGACTGACTTCCCAATCCGGTTCATTTTTTCCAGCCAGTACTAGGTCCTCTTTTGACTTGTACCAGTCATCTTTATCTTCTGGTTTTACCTCTAATATGTTAATTTCATCTTCAATCGCTCTAGATAAGGCATCCGGTACAGTGTTATATTTACCTTTGCGATGGACTATCTCGTAATCAAATTGTTGTAAGCGCATAGCCCACCTTGCCAAGCGCCCATGAGGGTCCTTATTTCGGTGTAGCCACTGAAGGGCACTATGGTCCGTAATAACCTTAAAATGATTACCTTCAATATATTTACGAAATTGTTCTACAGCATGCAGGACACTTAATAATTCTCGTTCAGACGCTGAGTACTTGCTTTCCCTTTCCGACAGTTTCCGGCTTGTGTAAGCAATGGGTACCTCCATACCATCGGCTATTTGTATTAAGACTCCACCAGTGCCTCTGTTAGAGGCGTCACATTGAACTGAAAAGGGTTTTGTGAAGTCTGGCACTCTTAGCACTGGTGTCGAGGTAAGAGCAGTTTTTAGATTTATGAAAGCATCTTCAGCCTCTTTGTTCCAAGTGATACGTTTAGTCTTCTTGCCTCCCTTGGTGAGTTCATGAAGTGGAGCTGCGACAATGGCAAAATTTTCCACAAACCGCCTGTACCAACTGGCTAGGCCAATAAACCGCTTTAGTTCAGTATAAGTTGTTGGCCTAGGATAGTCGAGTATGGCTTTAACCTTGTCCGGGTCCGTGCGTAATCCTTCCTTGTCTACAATGTATCCTAAGTATTTTAAGGAAGATCGCGCAAATACACATTTTTCCAGGTTGATCGTCAATCCTGCTTTTTTGAGCTGATTTTTTACATGTGACAACGACGATAAATGATTGTCAAAGCTGTCGTCACATATTACGATGTCATCCAAATAGGTGAACACTCTACTTTCAAATTCTGGCGTGAACAAGCGATCCATTAACCTTTGTTGTGTTTGAGAAGCATTGCTCAGTCCAAACGGCATGACTTTGAACTGATAAAGTCCTTTTCCAGCGAGTCCAAAAGCAGTCTTTTCTTTACTTGTTTCTTCTAATGGTATCTGCCAGAATGCTGAGCGAAGATCAATGGTTGACAGGAACCGAGCGTTTTTAAGACTGTCTAATATGGTGGTAACCCTAGGCAACGGATAAGAGTCTTTTACTGTCACCTTATTTAACTGACGACTGTCGAGACACAATCGGTTCTTACCCGAAGATTTCTTTACCAGTAATACAGGAGAACGCCATGAACTAAACGAGGGTTCTATTACATCATTTTCCAGCATGTCCTGGATTTCCTTCTCAAGTTCTGCCATAATTGGAGGTGCAAATGGGTACTGTCTATGTTTAATGGGTAGGCTGTCCCCGGTGTCAATTCTATGCTTGATCAACGATGTTCTTCCTAAACCTTTACCAATCTCTGTTGCCATAATCTTTAACAAAGTGTCCAAACGATCTTTCTGTTGAACCGAAAGTTCATCCCGCGAAATCACTGGTTGAGAGATGTCTATTTCTGTAATGTCAGCAGCTGCAATCGATGTCCCCGCGCCTATGGCCAAATTAAATGACTCAAAAAAATTCATACCTAAAATAATATCATGTTTTGAACAGTCCATAACATAAAATTCTACCACTTTATATTTTCCCGTGAACTGAACAGGTAAATGAACAATGGTATCCATTGAGTGGTAGGTGCCATCAGCCGTCGAGATCATTTCTTTATCGATTTTATGTCCTGAGAATCCCAACTTCATAATTTTCTCTGCAAATCTCTGCGAAATCACTGAGACAGTAGCTCCTGAATCTAACAATCCCACAAACGACTGATTTAAAATTTTCATCTCCGCATAGTATCGATTGTCTTGACATTGCTTAGTAATATCACAGATCTTCCCTGTTTTAAAAAAACTTGAAACAGTGTGTAGCCATTGCTGCCAGTCATTCGAAGTAGAATGACCTAGTTTTTCGGGGTGCGATCGGCTGGCATCGACTCCGAATTGTCGTTTCCCTTATTGGTAGCACTGCATGAGCATTTATCTGTGGTTTTCCCGAAACGTCCACATCTGTAGCAGAAGAGTCTTTGTTTCGGTAATTTGCAATCCCTGAAGCGATGCCCTGGACTCCTGCAGTTCCAACATTTTGTTAGAAGAACTTCCTTATCATCTATAGCTGCCAGCTCAGTCATGTGCTCACTTCGAGATGTCTTCGAGGTACTTCCCTTGAATGCTAGGTCCCTTTCCATGGAGTGCTCACTGGGAGTAGGTTCCTTGAAATTATCACAACTTAACTTTGTGCGTTCAATTATTCTTAGGACTGATGTTAATTCACTCACTGAATCAAACGAGTCTCGGCATATGGCCTTCTGAAAATAGGGTTGTAAATTTCTTCTAAGTATCAGTAATTTTTGTGTTTCAGGAATAGGAGTCGGTAATCGATTAAACATATTCTGCATAGTGGCAACATAAATCAATATGCTTTCCTGTTTGCTTTGCGTTCTTCGTTTGATCTCCTCCAATAGCTCCTCTTGGTAGAATGGTTGTTGAAAGGTGTCCAACAGTAACTTAACTAATTGAGACCAATTTGCTACTGTGCCTTTATTAGCCCTGAACCATATCAAGGCTTCATCTTCGAAGAAGTCTATGGCATACCGAAATAAGTCTTCATCGCCAGCATTCCGTGCCTCTTTAAGTTCCTCAATTCTTTCCAAGAACGCGTTCACACTGACGGTACCCTTACCACTAAACTTGACACCCCAATCCTTAATCGGTACCAACTTCCGTTTGTGAAAGCCATTATCAAATGTGGAGGACCTTTGTAAGCCTGGATGACGTGAAGAATGACTATGTCCATCTAAGGTTGTTCGTGGTATGTCAGTATTGGCAACCATTGACTGCGTGGCACGATTGTGATGCATTTCCGTAGGAACGGCAGTTTTCTCCTTAACCCGGCATTTCCCCAACTGTTCCATTATCTGAATGGCCTCTTCGCCCAGAGATTTTTGTAAGATGTCTTTATCGTGTTCGGAAATTACATCCTCTTCCTCATCTTCTTCTTGCTCAAGCTGTCTTAGTGACGACATGGTATCCTGGATGTTCTTTAGCAATGTCAAATGTTCCTCGATATCACTGGCCTCCGAAGGTATGATAAGTTTAGCACGGTTCGATAAGTGTGTCAAACGAGAGTGTATACGTCTAAAAAACGAATGTTCTGGACTGTGTGATACCTCAGAAATAAGTGCAATGATTGCCGATAGCTTAGTTCCACAAATTAATATTTCATTACTTGGATTATCAATGCAGGATCTTGGAACCTTAAAGGAAATTGTTGACTCGCCCGATCGCTCTCGAACTAAGATTTCGCGTAAAAACTTTCGCATAGTCGCCACGGTCTTACAATCCGAAATCCCTCGACAGGCCAACTCAAACTCAAGCTCATCTTTGTACAGTGCATTAACATCCATGATTATTCACCACAGCTGAATGGTAACAAACAGTAGTAATTATCTTAAAATTGTACAATAAATAGGTTGTGTGCCGGCCCGAAACACAGTACCTAATATAACATTTGTCGAACTTAAAAAACAATTTCTGTACTAAATGTGTAAAGTACCAAAACAGGTTAAAAAAAACTTTAATTGACAGAATAACAAATTTGTATTATCACCGTTAAACACCTTGTTTATCTTTCATTCAGTTAACCCGTGGGCGCCAATGTAATGACCGGGGTTCAAGTAAGCTGATGTTGAATGATAAACACGGTTACCTTGCATGAAATTTATTAATTCTTCGTTGGCAGTTGCCACAATCTAAAAAACCTCCTTGATGTCTATTAATCATTACACATTAAAAGGGTGAATAAAAAAACAAAATAAATAGAAAAGAAAAATAAAGCAAAAAAAAAAAAAACAACTAGACGATAAGTTACAAAATCTTTCAAAATAAAAATACAAAAAGAAACTTCGATGTCTCGGCTGGGTTCGAACTCGACGTATTGCTATGACAGTCCGGCAACTATGCCGCGAGACCAATCGACTACTCGATAACCGTGGCGAATATGTCGTCCGTTATCTCCTGTTCTATCAATCCAGATCCGGATCTCAACCACAAAGTACTTAAAATTAAGTCTGGGCGAAAGGGGCGTTTCCGCAGACTGGGGACAAGCAAAATGGGAAAGGTCAGCCATGTAGAAACATCTCCAGTGTCCAGTCCAAACTACACTTCGATATAACTAATAGCGCAAACACTTACCCCGTGACTTCCACTACTCGCACACTATTCACAATACTTGATTTGTATTTTGCGTAATTTTACGCAGTGATCACTTAATATCCACAAATTAGGTAAACGAATGACGGAGCAACAAAACCTTTGTCTCCCGTTCTCAATTGACGTTCACCGGTATCATTATTTTTCTCCCACCGTCATTTGTCTACCGTCTAATAAAATTTTAAAACTGCTGTTTTGAGCCTAGTAACGCCATCTGGTATTGCGCACGTAAATTTCCCTTATGGATCATTACAACATATTCCCTATTGTCAATCGATCTTGGTTGGATGGATTTTTCAATTCACTCTTTTTTCATAAGTTTTCACAGTGAGATTTTCACTGAATAACACTATAGCATAATTTATCTCCACTTCACCCAAAATCATACATTAGTTAAACAAATTAACCGGATTATATGTTTTTATTTCAGTGCCAAGGCCTAGTAATTCAAGGCAAACTCCTCCAACCGAACCTAACCCAAGAGATGACATCAGGTGAACTAAAATTCGCGCTCGCCGTTGAAACTGTACTAAACTCGATCCCTCAGCCTGAGTACCGACAACTAGTGGTCGAAGCCCTCATGGTACTGACCCTGGTCGTGGAATATAAGGCCGTAGCACATCTGGGCGGCACGATTGAGGTGGAAAGTCTGGTGCACAGAGCCAACCAAATATTTTTGGATGATCAGGTGAGGGTTTTCACTTTTGTTCTTGGCGCTTTTTTTTATGACGAACTTTTTTGATGAACGTTTATTTTCTGATTTAAGAAATCACTAGGTTCTGCCCACGACTTCGTCTGCGTGGACTTCAGGATCAGGTTGGAAAGTTTTTTATGTGCGCCAAAGAAGCTCCCAACCTAACTATTCACTATAATTTGAGATCTTCCACAGCCTGCCTCAGTGGCGTAGCTAGCATGGGTGACACCCGGTCTGACCCGGTGCGGATAATGCGAATCCAAGATGGCGGCTGCAATAAGTACCAATGTTTTCGTCATGGGTGTCGTTCCCATGGTTTTCGAGGGTGTTAAAGCCGATACTCATGTCAATACGTGAATCCAAGATGGCGGCTGCTATAGGTATCAATTTTTTCGTCATGGGTGTCGTTTTCATGGTTTTCGAGGGTGTTGAAGCCGATAGTGCTGTCAAAACGGAAATCCAAGGTGGCGGCTGCAAAGGTACCGAGCGCCCGAAACGTTTTCGTCCAACCGCGGCTCGCGTACGCTCCCGCCAAAACTTGTAAAAGGTTACGCCGTAATGAAAAGTTAGTGCTACAAGTTCAACAAGTTATTGTGTGTTAATATTGTTTTCCGTGTTTAAAGTATCGTCTTTTGCTGAGATTAACCAACGCCATCTGATTACCTATTTAAATCGTATTTGTAAGCTAGTTACTTATTTAAATTTCGATTGATTGATCACTACAGAACAAAAATTTAAAAAATAAAAAAACAAATCATTAAAAGTGACAACCCTATTGCTTCAATGGAGCGTAGGTAATTCTATTCTCAACTAGGCTTAAGTTTCCGTAATGTCTATATTTATACGGTGATTCTACCCTAAAGTAACGGACTCAGAGTGTTTGTTTACATTGGGCCAAGGCAGTGGGTCAGCATGTTGGGCCAAAATAATGAATTCCAAATGTCGCTGTTTACATATTGGTGTACGTTTGCCAACGAGTGAACACTGTTTGCGAAGCACGCCAAGATCCTTTGATTGGTGTACGAAAACCGACAACATTCGGTTGGCCGGCCAATATTGCCGCCAACTACCAACATACCGCCAAGTAGGTCTTTACACGCTGGCCCAATGTGTACAGCGGCTTTTAGGCTAATTTCCCATACAAAATCTTCTGTCTCACGCGTCGGACTGTGTCGATGTTTCTCTTTCGCACTAATTTTGTTTCATAGGAGCGCAATCGCTAGCGCTCCACTCCACACGTTAGGCAATACAACTTGACGCCAAATGTGCGCGTAGGTAATAGTTAGTTTCTACTACGTTTCTTCTAGTAAACTGCTATTATGAGTGTATTGTATATTTATTAGGGACAAAGAAACAGTTACATGTTAAGGCGATACAATAAGAATCTTAAGATAAGTAAGTAGTTAAACATATAACCCACACTATTGCCCACAGATTAATCAAATATGTGATGGAAAACGGAAGCTGGTCTGTGATTTTGATAAAATTAAGTGTAATTTTAAAATTTTGATGCGAATGAATGTATAGGGATATTTTTAATTTTTTTATTAGAATAAAAGAAAATGTCGAAGTCCGTAAAGTGTGCGTTATAAGTTTGCACAAGGCGTCGAAGAGGTACTCGTGCTTGGTCTTACATGAATTCACGTGGAATAGGCGGGGCACGCGAGTCCCACGTCTGATTACATTTCTGGGTACCGTGTAACATACTTTATTTATAATTTCAGAGCAGTTAAATCTATTGTGGCACAAACCATGCAGCATCATTACATCCAAAAGTAATCGTCTCTAGATTGTAGACTTAAGATTTTGTACTTTTGTAATAAATGTGTGTATGGAATCTTATGATATAGGCATAGTAGAGAGTGGTCGATTATTACATCTATTTAAATCATTCAACTTGTCAAACATGTTCAAAGAACCAACCCGTATAACCATTAATACTGCTACATGTATTGATAATGTTTTTTGTGGCTGTGACTGCATAGACAAAGCTGTTGTTAATTATCTGCCTTCTGATCACAGTGGACTAACAGTATCTTTTGAGTCCAACATGCCAATCCAAAAAGTGCAGATACAATCCAGGCCAATTACAACCGGCAAATTAAATAAATTTAATAGCACTTTAATCAGTAAGTTAAGTGACCAGGGCTTCACAATGAACAACGGTAATATTTTGTATAAAGATTTTTTTTCACTAGTACAAACCGAGTTCAATGCCACTTTTAAGCAGAAAACTAGAACTATATGCCATTTACCATCTCCGCCAGCGAGATTCTTTAAGGGAACTGTTTAAACAAATTAACATCATGACGGTCCCTTGTCAATATATTTATGAAAATATCATGTACGTTAGAAAGAATCTACATCTTTTCAGTAAACGAGGCGACAGACATAACTATGTTACTAGAAATAGGAACGAATTAATTCAACCAGGTTTCAGACTTGCTAAAGTAGCAACATCTTTTATGGGATACTGTTTAAAGTGTTATAACAAAATACCGCCACATATATTAGAACTGAATGAAACGAAATTTAAAAATTGTATAAAACGCACACTATGCAAACAAGCATAATATTATAAACTTGGGGAATACATTGATGATAAAAATGCTTGGCTTAATGCTGGTCCGCTCCACAGCGACTAAAGTGGCCAAACTTTGATGAACATGTGAAAACATTGTTGGACCTGCTGAAGATTGTAAGACTATATTTGTATTGTGTAGACTCATTCTTTTTGCATTGTATAGTTTTACTCATTAATTATTTCGCACCGAATGTAAACATGATTTTGTAAACAATGGCAACTGGTTTAAAAGAGTGTCCTTGGAGTTTCTTGCACGTTCTTCTCCACAGGATCTACTCTTTGGAACGTGCAACTGTCGCGCTGGAGGCGGGGTCGGTGGGTGTGTTATGTTGGAGAACAACCTGCTGCTCTTGTCATTAGCGCGGCAGGATTAGCTTCATCTATTTGACTGACAGACCTTGACTATTCAAAAGTGCCTGTAACTGGTCTATTTGAAATAAATGATTTTGTATTTTGTAGTAGAAAGAATGTATGTATAGGATTTTATGGAAATATAGATTATGCAATTTTTGTGGGAGTGCACTGCACCAGCGCTCTTTAGGACGAGCCGCCTCTGGTCTGATGCATTAGGTGGCATCAAATATGTAATTGACCTAAAATAAATGCCACCAACTTTTTAGGGTTCCGTAGCCAAATGGCAAAAACGGAACCCTTATAGATTCGTCATGTCTGTCTGTCTGTCCGTCCGTATGTCACAGCAACTTTTCTCCGAAACTATAAGAGCTATGCTGTTAAAACTTTGTAAGTAGATGTATTCTGTGAACCGCATCAAGATTTTCACACAAAAATAGAAAATAAACAACAAATTTTGGGGGTATATACCGCGTGTATCTGACATCGACGCACAAACGATTTCCATGGGTCCGGGGCATGATTCTGAACACCCTAGACTAAGAATTTTTCGTCGGCTTTTTTCTCATTTTTTCATTTTTTTCAAGGGTTTTTTTTACTTTAGACTGCTCATAATCGTTATTCTGACCTAACACAATGAGATTTTTAATAAAAAATAATTAATTAACCACTTTCACTAAAAAGAGCAATCTGAATAAAACCACAAATAGATATCAGCTCAGCTGAGCTGATACTTTGTGGTACTCTTGAAAAAAATTAGAAAAGAACGGACGAAAAATTCCAACACTGGGGTGTCCAGAATCATGCCCTGGACCCATGGAAATCGTTTGTGCGTCGATGTCAGATACACGCGGTATATGTACCTACTTATAACTGAATTTCAAAAATTTTTTTTTCATCAACACTATACGTGTGGGGTATCTATGGATAGGTCTTCAAAAATGATATTGAGGTTTCTAAATTCATTTTTTTCTAAACTGAATAGTTTGCGAGAGAGACACTTCCAAAGTGGTAAAATGTGTTCCCCCCAATAACTTCTACAATAGGAGAATGATAAAACTTAAAAAAATATATGATGTATATTACCATGTAAACTACCAGCGAAAATTGGTTTGAACGAGATCCAGTAAGTAGTTTTTTTTAATACGTCATAAATCGTACGATGATGGCACGGAACCCTTCGTGCGCGAGTCCGACTCGCACTTGGCCAGTTATTTATTTATTTTATTTGAGACGGGTTTGCTCTTGACTTTAGTCTTGGTCAGAGATGACAAAGACAAAGTCTACGATGGAGCGAGCTTATCCAGAAGGAGCCTGTTTACTCGTAACTTTGGAGAGATTAGGGTTGTAACTTGTAAGCGTTCGGAAACACAGACGCAGGCAACTGTATCTGACTCCTTGTAAACTTATTTACACTGGTTTTTTTTTATTTCCTTCATAATTAACATTGGCACTTCACTCTCTAAAACAATGCTATATCGTCAGATGCGCTGCAACGGCGACGCGACGCTGTGCTGCGCCAAGGAGGGCGCGCGCGGGCACAGCGGCGGCGGCGGCGCGCTGGTGTGCGGCGGCGCGGCCGGCGTGTGCCAACACCTGTATGACAGCGCGCCCAGCGGCTCCTACGGCACCATGACGTACTTGGCGCGCGCCGTGGCCGCGCTGCTGGCGGACACCATGCCGCTCGACTCGCCCATCGAGTGCACCATCACTTAGACCGCCGGCGTGTGCCAGCACCTGTACGACAGGCGCCCAGCGGCTCCTACGGCACCATGACGTACTTGGCGCGCGCCGTGGCCGCGCTGCTGGCGGACACCATGCCGCTCGACTCGCCCATCGAGTGCACCATCACTTAGACCGCCGGCGTGTGCCAGCACCTGTACGACAGGCGCCCAGCGGCTCCTACGGCACCATGACGTACTTGGCGCGCGCCGTGGCCGCGCTGCTGGCGGACACCATGCCGCTCGACTCGCCCATCGAGTGCACCATCACTTAGACCGCCGGCGTGTGCCAGCACCTGTACGACAGGCGCCCAGCGGCTCCTACGGCACCATGACGTACTTGGCGCGCGCCGTGGCCGCGCTGCTGGCGGACACCATGCCGCTCGACTCGCCCATCGAGTGCACCATCACTTAGACCGCCGGCGTGTGCCAGCACCTGTACGACAGGCGCCCAGCGGCTCCTACGGCACCATGACGTACTTGGCGCGCGCCGTGGCCGCGCTGCTGGCGGACACCATGCCGCTCGACTCGCCCATCGAGTGCACCATCACTTAGACCGCCGGCGTGTGCCAGCACCTGTACGACAGGCGCCCAGCGGCTCCTACGGCACCATGACGTACTTGGCGCGCGCCGTGGCCGCGCTGCTGGCGGACACCATGCCGCTCGACTCGCCCATCGAGTGCACCATCACTTAGACCGCCGGCGTGTGCCAGCACCTGTACGACAGCGCGCCCAGCGGCTCCTACGGCACCATGACGTACTTGGCGCGCGCCGTGGCCGCGCTGCTGGCGGACACCATGCCGCTCGACTCGCCCATCGAGTGCACCATCACTTAGACCGCCGGCGTGTGCCAGCACCTGTACGACAGGCGCCCAGCGGCTCCTACGGCACCATGACGTACTTGGCGCGCGCCGTGGCCGCGCTGCTGGCGGACACCATGCCGCTCGACTCGCCCATCGAGTGCACCATCACTTAGACCGCCGGCGTGTGCCAGCACCTGTACGACAGGCGCCCAGCGGCTCCTACGGCACCATGACGTACTTGGCGCGCGCCGTGGCCGCGCTGCTGGCGGACACCATGCCGCTCGACTCGCCCATCGAGTGCACCATCACTTAGACCGCCGGCGTATGCCAGCACCTGTACGACAGCGCGCCCAGCGGCTCCTACGGCACCATGACGTACTTGGCGCGCGCCGTGGCCGCGCTGCTGGCGGACACCATGCCGCTCGACTCGCCCATCGAGTGCACCATCACTTAGACCGCCGGCGTGTGCCAGCACCTGTACGACAGGCGCCCAGCGGCTCCTACGGCACCATGACGTACTTGGCGCGCGCCGTGGCCGCGCTGCTGGCGGACACCATGCCGCTCGACTCGCCCATCGAGTGCACCATCACTTAGACCGCCGGCGTGTGCCAGCACCTGTACGACAGCGCGCCCAGCGGCTCCTACGGCACCATGACGTACTTGGCGCGCGCCGTGGCCGCGCTGCTGGCGGACACCATGCCGCTCGACTCGCCCATCGAGTGCACCATCACTTAGACCGCCGGCGTGTGCCAGCACCTGTACGACAGCGCGCCCAGCGGCTCCTACGCCGCATGCACCTCTTTATATGACACTGGTTGCAATACGATGAAATACCTGACTTGTCGACCAGCTAGTCTATTCTGTAAATAACTATTTCGATATCGAGCTTCACCTGACTGACAAAGCTCACTAAGTGAGCTTTATTACACACAAACTAAAGGTCTCTTATACGAATTTGATACCCACCTCGGATTCCGCTGTCGAAACACGAAAATGATTTACAGAATAGCAATACACCATAAATCTTTGCAAGATCTTAATAAATATTGATAAAATGTCATCGAAAACAGGTACAGTGCTCGAAATCCTAGTAGTACGATTTCCAGGTATTTTCCTGGTCAGAATGTAATTTTTCTTTTGGTAAAAATACCTACCAAGAGAGTAGCGTAGGTCTCTGCTTGCCGTGTTTTATATCTATTTCACTCCCAATTTAAAGCGTACCTATTTGACAATCCGTTAGCGGCACAATACAGTGTGAATCATGTCTTCCTTCTTGCCAAGTCCCACACCAAAATCTATATAAAAGCATAGTTAAATGTCCTGACTAATATCTAGTGATTAGCTCCTTATAACCTTGATAGATATAATATTTGTATATACATACAACTTGACTAATAAAAAATATTAAATATTGTGTCAATAGTCTACTACAGCATGCGCACACTTGAGTCAAGACTGTCGTTAGACAGACCATAGGTATGCAGATATGCAACAAGTCTCACAGTCAGAATTCACAAAATCGAATGAAAAACTATTTTGCCACTTCACAAGACGGGTCACAAAAACTCTGGTGTGCGCAACTTCTAATAATATCCCTTAACACAAGTAGCTAGGTTATGTGGCATTATGCCATTATTGTTTTAGCAATATTGCATGGCAATCTCATATAGTGTCTGTCAGCGCCCCCAGATTAAAAGGACAATAGTAAGACAAATACAACTTTGACCCAATAGCCAATAGGGTCATAAAGGCGTTGACAGGTTGTATTAAACAATGAAATCCCTATTTTATAAAGTCAAACTTAAATAAAATAGATTCTATTATAAAAAATGGGCAGAAATATGTTTTGCCTTGTATTTTGTCTTATAATTATTTTTTTGTCTTTATATTAAATCATTATTACTGTATTCAGTCATAGAACTTATGAACACCTGTTGTGAAAAAAATTATGTATTTCTGGGCATTACTATTTTATTGTGTCATTTACGACAGATATTGTAAAGGATGAAATTATGTTATGAACTTTGATTATGTATTTTCTGATATTAAAATTATTTGAACTGCAATTAATTACGTGAGTTTTTAATCTATAATCATTAACAAAATTTTCCTGTAGGGCTCAATAGTAGTTTACATTGCTATTTCTTGGCAAGGCTTTGGAGCTAAGGAAGTCAACTTCCAACATACAAAGTTGATCAGATCACACATGTTGCCATAGAATTAGCTTACACAGTTGGCAGCAAAATGCTTTATCTAGTCACACGCACATTCCAAATTTATAATAACAACTCATTTTTTTGTAACAGCTATTTTATTCTAAATTATAGACTATCTCTGGCATAAACACATCTACTTGAAATGTTACAGTTTGCTAAAAACACAACAATTTATAGTCACAATATGTCTTTACATCATTTTAAGCTTCATCTTTTTTACCAAAGGGATTCATCTTTGATAGCCATGATGTTGTGTTCCTGAAACGAAAATAAAATGAATTGTAAGACTGAAATAATTGTCATGACTATGCAGGACTGTCATTAAAATTTATACAATTCACTGTTGTCAAATCTAGTAGATGATTTTGTCAAAAGTCAATCAAAATTATGATTGCAGAGCCAATGTGTTTAAATGCTTAGTCCCTGAGATAGTGTTGAAAAACAATTTATTTGGGTCATAAATGTATATTTGCATGAAAAAACAATGAGGTATGTAAATAATTATTGTGAACATTAGAATAACTGGCCAAAATGACTTTTTCTGATTGATTTTTTTCTTTGATTCTCAGCTCTAAAATTCTAGAAAAAATGTACCTGTTTGATACCTAAACATATATAGGTATCAAAAAGGTACATTTTTGTCAAGGCGAACTGAAATTTTGGAGCCCGTATGTGGCCGGATGGTTGATGGGGCCGAAAAGTTCTGGAGTGGCGACCACATATCAGAAGATGCAACGTTGGAAGGTGGACCGATGACCTGGTGGAGGTTGTGGGCAATCATCTTGACATGTCATAATATATTATCTTAATCATAAATTCATTATCACAGTTACTAATTAGGTATCAATTTTATTAAAACAAAGGTTCAAATAGTTGCAAACAAGGAAAAGATTATAGTAATATTTTAAAGGCAGATTTGTTATTTTGGCCAATCATTCTGATGTTCACAAAAATTTATGAATGGGGTTGTGTATTGTTATTAACTTAAATAAAACTACTGTAAACATTGTTAAATGGCTTTTCAAGTTACAGATATTGATAGAAGAAAAGAAAATCATCTATTATAATCTTAAATCAATCAAAAACTAGACTAGGCATGAACTCAAGTGTATGCTGTCTAATATCACCCATCCAGAGAGACACACTATCTTGTGTCCACAATGTACACATAACATGTTGTGTTTACCTGTAACTGGTTGTGCAGTAATATTAAAAATAATGAATAGCATACACCACTGTTAGGGCTGTTGGTAGACCCTGAATAAATAAATATAAATAATCAGTTTCTCGTAAACCTGTGTGTCCTATATTGTCAAACTCATAACCTCAGTTGAAGCATTTCTATGTTACATTCCTACCAGCTGTTTCTTCACTGTTTACATTTTACTTTGTCATATCATCAGAAATCTACTCAATTCAAAGTTGGATCAAATAAGCAGTAATATGTCAACCAACACAGCAGCAATATTGAGAAAAAGTTTTAAAGTATTTAACTCTAAAGGTATTTCATAGAAACCAGTAGTGATGCGGCCACACATCTACTGCTGCCTGCAGTCAGCTACAAACTTGTACCTTAAGGTTCATAGAACCATATCTCAAATCACTTACAACTTTGAAAAATGTTCTAAACATTTGACAACTATGCCACAGTAACAAATTGTCATTTCATCAATTTTTGGGTTGATATGTTATTGCTTATAAGCTTTCTGTTATTGATACATCCTACAAAAAAATGTAAAGATAAGGAACTTACGATATTTCGTCAGGTGAAGTCTTGGTAGACTCAATGCCTGCAGCTTTCAATTTTTCAACTAGATTCTTTCTGTACATGTTTTTCAGAGGAACAGGTCTATTGGCTGCCTCTTTCTGTTTCGCTAGCTTGCATAGAGCCTCATACCATGTGAGGCCATACCATTCTATTTCTTCAGGAGTATACTGGAATCCATAAAATGAATTGATAGGTTAAGTAATTTAGTCATTAACTTGCTGACAAACTTAGACCATGGAATAATTTATTATTACATAGGTTAAATACCAAAGTATTACTCACCGATGATAAATAAGTTTTATACTCCTCATAGACTTCTTTCTGTTTTGGCGGATCATATGCATAGCGGGGACAGCCATTCATCAACTCAATCAGTATTTGTTTCTTCAATTTCAATGCTAACATGGACACCAAGTCACATGCAGGTGTCTTTAGTAAATAGTGATCAAAACCATAATGATCATTTATCAAATTGATTGTACGGTCAGTTACCGTTACTGACAGGTGGGTGTTCAGGATCTCAGATTTCACAACAGTCCTCTTCAATACAGGAACCCAATAATGAGGTACCCTACGACGCTGCGGATCACGTTTTTGGAAGCCTGAAAAAGTAAATTAAGATAAGTGAATGACATAACCTATGCACTATTATTTACACACACAAAAGTACATTAAACCTACCTTTGACTACAGCCTCGCCACCCCACAGACCCTCATTGATCTCCACCGGATATTTCAATGGAATAGGGACGTTCTGTATGGGCAGTATTTCCCCAGTGAGGTCGTCGCGCTTCCATTTCCCCTCCTGAGGTATGTAGTGAACAGCAGCAGGCTTCAACACTTTCCACTCGCGCCAGAATTTCTTGTATGCTACAGGTAATTCAGAGGCAATACCAATTTCAAACCTATTCTTTTTCTTAAAAGTTTTTGATAGTTGACGAGCTGTAGCCTAAAACAATTTACGCGTCAATTTTCAGCAAGGTAATCTCTACAAGGTAAACATAAAATGATGAAACATGTGTTTTTGAACATCAGCCTTAGGATTTACCTGGATTCTCGATGCCATTGAAATAATTTGTGATGTGAACCATAAAACTATGAAAAAGTTTTAAATAAAAAACAAAATTTCACGTAAGGCCAATATTCTTTTCATTGACAAATTTAGCAAATTGACAAAAAGCAATGATGACATTTACCTACTGACAATTTATGACGAAACGAAGGTCTATTTTTATGGTTAAACCATAGAGGACATACGTAGTATCTCTATGTAGTCTGTGTAGAGGACGGAGCATGGTCGGAAGTCTATGGAGCATAGATAAGTATAAGTACTAACGTAGCACCGAGCGAGAGCCGCCCCCCCTAGTCTTTACGCTGTTCACCAGCGATATCCCCAAAAGTAACAAGGCTCAGTTGGCACTCTTCGCAGATGACACGGCCATGTACTATACAGGGTCGCGATCCCACCTCTATCGCTCGCACTCTCCAAATCTACGCAAACATCTTGGGCAGATGGTTCAGGAAGTGGAGAATAGAGGTTAACCCCGATAAGAGTCAGGCGGTACTGTATTCCAAACCGCGACACAAACCCCCTCCCCCCCGTCCGATCACCATGTACGGCAAGCCGATCCCTTGGGAGAAGCAAGCTAAATACTTGGCGGTCATCCTGGACGAACACCTCACCTTCGCAGAGCATATAAGGCAAGCCCGCTCGCGCGCCGCCTTTGCACTGGGAAGGTTCCACTGTCTCACGACGCCCGCAGCAAATTGTCACTTAAGTGCAAATTGCGACTTTTTACCGCGGTTATCCGTCCCATCATGACTTACGCTTGCGCTGTGTTCGCACACGCAAAGCCTCGTCACCTCCATAGGATGCAGACACTCCAAAACCGTTTCCTTCGCAAGGTCACGGGAGCCCCCTACTATAAACTAGATAATCGAGAATATTTTCTGGTGAGTTAAGAATGAGCGTAGAACTGTCATGACATTGTCATCTGTCAATCGTAACTTCACTTTGATCTTGTAGTACCACTGCTGACGTGGATAAAAAATGTAATAGCAAGCTTTATAGGCAATAGTGCTCAGTGGTGGTGGCTAAATATTTTGATAATTAAATAGTTATTTTTAATATTTCTATTATTTTGTTGTTCTTGTTAAAGTGTGTTGAGTATTGATTGTGCACCGCGAAACACGTCTATTATTCATGTTGGCAGTGAGTAATAAGCTATGTCGGACAATAAAAACAATCCTCCCGAAAGGGAACAACTTGATACTGCTGAAAGCGATATAGCATCACCTAGCGAAGTGCCCAGTGTCGCAGGAAGTGTAAAAACTTCTAAGGTAAATTGCCATGCATACGAACTTGAATACGATTCTAACATAATATTTGCATGACACGAGTAATGCAAGGACGTTGGTGTTTGATTTGCTATTGACTAATAAAATACTACGCAATTCAACAAGACTTGTGTAGTCATAACTAATTTCGTTCCTAATTAGTTTTACAGAAGACGAGTTATTTTAACTAACCTATAAATTGAACATTCTTACATAAACATTAAAAAATAATATCAATTCACATCAGCTGGCTTCAAAACTATCTGCCATATTGTTAATAAAAACAACCAAACAAACCTGGTTTCATAAATTCTCAATTATTAAGTTTAGCAAAACTAATGTTTGTAAACTATTTGTAGACATCCCAGCGAGTATCATCATCTTCTGAAAGACAAATCAAGTTTGAGCGTGCACAAAAGTGTCTTGAAAATGCAGCTCTTGTATCAAAGAGGATTAAAGAACACCGCAAAGCAACTGCAGAGCTACTGGGAAGACCTTTTGGTAAGACTCCATATTATAATTTTTCCAAAAATAAGAATTCACCTGTCTTTATTTAGTTACAAACTAGATAACTCATGGTTTGGTGGTGATGACACTTTGTATTTATACTGCCCAACAGTTTAACAGCTGCTGTATAAAACATATCTTAGTACTGATTTAAAACAAAGAGAAATACGGTTTTCTAAAGCCATAAATTAGTTTAATTCTAATATTTTTTATTAATCTTTATACTTGCAACTGTGAATAAAACATTGCAGTTATTGTAAGAGTTAGTTGGATGTCTTCCAAATATAGGTAAGCAATGAAAATACTGAATTATTATGGGATCAAAATAAACATAAGTCTGCCCTTGAGAATCATGCAACTGAAGTTGAACTGAAGTTGTAAAATGTGATCATATACAATTTGCAAATATGGTTATATTAGGTATTCCATAGATTTTAACTACTATCATTACATAAAGATTTTGAAGCATGCATTCACACCAGTTCAAGGTTTTCATTTTTTTTTTTCTGTTAGTCTTATTAAACTAATCTTTTGCTGTTACAGAAGAGGATGATGTGGGCGACACAGCTTCTGAATTGGCATCCACCATGAGTGAGAGAACTGGCTACTCTGCAGCAACGGATACCTCGACTACCATGTCTGTCCAGGAAGCTTTAAACAGTAAGACTGCTTTTAAACTTTTTAGTTTACAATAAATTCGAAAATCTTTGACTTTTTAACTGAAATGGTCATTAAGTTCTTCAAAAATACATAAAAAGTTTCATTTTCCACTAGGTTATTATATATATTTCATATTTCCAAGAGAGTTTCTACTATTTCTTATAACTCTTTTTCGAAAATCTTTTCAACTAGGTAACTTTCTGGATATAGGAATATTGCATAATGTGAGATGAATAAACTATATGAATAAAGTTTATATAAAATACTGCATGATCATTCTTTTATGTAAAACATAAAAACAACCATTTTCTCTACAAGAGTTTTCAAGTATTAACTTTTAGATTTTTGTTTTGTAGTTCCTGGCATTAGTGAAAGCTTAGCAAACACCTTAAAACAGAAAGAACTACTAATGGAAAGGATAAGACAGTATAAGGAAATTAGTAAAAAACCCATGACGAAACCAACTACAATAAGAAGAGAATCTACTGTAGACACCAAGATAGAAGTTAAAAAGGTATGCATACAAATAATATTCTTCAAGAAACCTTTATTTAATCATCCATTTCATGTGAAGTTTTAAAGATGTATTATAAAGACTTTTTAGGGTTCCGATAAAAAACCGAACCCTTCTGTATAGTATCACTCAGGTGTCACAGCCATTTTTGTCTGGATACACTGGATTGTTTCTGTTGAAATTTGGTACATGTATGGACTTTTGTAACCCAAACACGGACATGTCACGTTAATTAAATTTTGAGTATGGGGTTCACATTTGGGGGCAAAGAAGAAAAATATTTAAAAAAAACACTTTTTTGCACTATATCCAGTGACTTATCAAATGAAAGTGAGGAGTTTAATTATATTTTTTCAATATTTTAAAATAAATGGTTTTACTAGAAATTAGATGAAAAATGACCATACTGAAACTAATTGGCCTAAAATTTTTATATAAAAAAATGGAGTTAATAAATCTTTACCAATAGATTACAGGAAAACCTATAAGAAGTCTAGAGTGTTAAAATAACATATTAAAAATTAAATTCGTTCAGAACCCTTTGCACATGAGTCTGACTTGCACTTTGCTAGTTTTTTTTATGAAATTATACTTGTTTCCAATATACCCAAACTCTTATCAACTAAATACCTACCATATACTAGTTTGTGAATATAACTGGTATTCTAATATTTGAGTGTTGCTTGCTGCAAGTCAAACTAGACATAAAAACAATGTACTTACTTGTGATTTCATATTTTTATCATTCAGACAGCAGATAACAGTGATGTTACTCAACTCTTAAACACAATCAAGGAAAAAGAAAACTCATTGAGTGTAATGCAAGTAAAAATGAGAGCAATGGAAACAACTATTCTAGACCTACAGGAGAAGATTAATGAAAAGGACCAAATTATTGAAGCAAAAAATAAGGCGACATCACTCATGTCAGACAGCTTGAGTAAAAAAGGTGAGTGTTTCATCTGTATTCATTAATTTTATCTTATATTCCAAACAGTCACATTGTACCATAAATCTTAAAATAATTTTAGAGAAAGACTCCATGATTCTTTTGGAAGACACAAAACAGCAAATGACAAAGATGCAGGAGAACTTTATTGCTATGGAAACAGAATGGAAGGAAGAAAAGCAGAATTTATTAAAAGAAATTGGAATAAAAGAACAAAAAATCCAAAACTTGGAAGAGGCCAATACTATTTTGGAAACATCTAGATTTGAAATTAGTGTTGCTCACTCGAAACTAGCTGAAGAATTAGAAACTAAGAATCAAGAAATATTAACTTTACAAGAGAGGATTGAACAGTTATCTCAAATACCTATTGATGAACCATCTTCAAAAGAAAAAGATGATGTTGAAGAAGAGAAAGGTTCTCTAGAAATAGCTGGTATGGTTGAGTTGACTAAGAAAATTGAATTACTGGAACAATTGAACTGTCAAATTAGGCAAACTAATAAGGAACTCGAAAATAAACTAGCAACTGTTAATACAGAACCTAAATCGCCAAGCAGCAGCGCTGCTGCTGGCAAAAAGGGAAGTCCCCTCCCAACTCGCAAGGGCGCTAGAAATACTGCTGCCAAAACAAAATCTCCTTGGAGCCAACTTTCTTCCGAGTCATTACCACAAGAAACTGATAAAAAAGCAGCAAAAAGTGAAATCACTAGGTTAGAAATGTTAGTGCAATCTCTCAATAAAGATATCTTGGAAAAGGAATATGCAATATCTCAAAAAGATGCATTGTTATCAGAACTCCAATCCATGCATGTTGTAGAAGAACAGAAGAAGTCTGTGGAAATGGTTGATGTTGGTATATGCACTGCCATAACAGAAGATAATAAAGAAACAGTACAACCAGTTGTAGAGCATGAAAAACAAGAATCCATTCTTGAATCAAAACCTGTTGATTATGAAAATACATCTGTAGTAATTACAGAACTTGAAGAAAAGTTAAAAGCTGCTGAAGAACAAATTGTTATCCTCAACAATGACATTGACGCGGCTAACAAAAATATGATCAAAGTAAAGTCTAACAATAAATTGAAATTGAAGCAATTGCAGAAGACTATCGATAATTTTAGCAAAGTATCTGATGCAAATGCTCAGATAGTAAAGCTGAATGAAGAGTTACACCAACTTTCTCAGAAAGTCGCCGAACTAGAAGAGGAAAAGGGCAACTTACAGTTACATCTTGTTGATTACGATAGTGGCAGACGTAAGTATCATGAAGCTGCTTAGTCCATTTTATATGTATAAATAAATGCTATAATCCATAATTCATGTCCTATATAATATTTACAGTGACCGATTCAGACATCTACAAAAAGATGGTAGAAATGGAGAATTTAGCAGAAACGAGGCTCAAGGCGATAAGTGTTTTGGAAACACAGAAATTTGATCTAGTCCAGGGTAAATTATTAATCTTTAATCGATATAATGTATTAAATAATTAGATATGCCAAACAAATTTATAATGTTATCTTTTGTTTCTTTAATTACAGAACTACATGTATTGCAACAGAAAAATGTAGAAATGGAAGATAAATTAGCAGATATATCTCAACTGCAAAATGAGCACGTTTGCACTGAAATGAAGTCTGTCCAAATGGAAGAACAGATTGATGAACTGACTGCAACTAGAAAAGAATTAGAGCTTGTTATAGAAAACTTGAAACTAGACAAAGAATATCTAAACGGAACAATCAAAATACTTCAAGAAGAAAAGGAGGAGCTGACACAAAAATTGGAAAATTACATTCAAGAAAATATTGAGCTAACTGATAAACTTGAAAAACTAAGTGCTGAAAAAGTTAGTTCTGCTGAATCAATTGAAATTGTCGAATCTTTGACAACGCAAGAAAAGCTTGAACTCGAAGAATACAACAAAGGTATTAGTGAAGATAAAAGTGACGACCATCATGAGGAGAATGCAGAATCCCAAAATGATAAAAACATAGATAGTTTAATTGAACAAAGGGAGGAATTAAACACAAAGATTGAATTATTTACACAGGAAAGACAAGAAGTTATGGAAAAAATGACTAAAATCGGGACCGAAAATGAATCGTTGTTAGCCAAAATAACTGAGTTGACTGATCAATGCTCAGTTTTGCAAAACAGTATAGATATGCTGAATAATGAAAAACATGAGCTACATGATCTGAACCAAGATCTTACCCGTCAAATCGAGGACCTAAAACGTGAAAGAATTGAAATCATGAAAGAAACTGCTGATATAGCTAAGCCAGCTACTGAAGATGTAACTGATGGAGTACCGGTGGAGGCTCATCACGACGACAAATCAGCTGGGGATAAAGGTAATAAAGGAGCTAAGACAGTAAAACAACTAACAAAGGAAATACTTAAGCTGAAAAATACAATTAAAGAAAGAGAAGATGAGATAGCCGACTGTCAGATGAAAATACTATCCATGGAAGAGCAACAGCAGAAACAAAATGAATTATTAAAAACAAACGCATCTTACGAGAATAAGATAAAATCTTTAAAAGATGAAAACAATCATTTGAAACAAGAATTAGAAGTTACAAGTACAAAGAAAGATAAAGAATCTGAACATCAATTAATCCAACTAAAACAGTCAAATGAAGTATTGCAGCAAGAATTACAGAAAGTGCATCAAGAATACGCCAATACCGTAGGTGCACGCGACGCTAAATTAAACGAGCTAGAAAATGTCTTACTTGAGTATGAGAAACAAATGTTTAATTACGGCAATAGCTTGCAACAAAAAGACAAAGAAATGGCTGAATACATCAATCAAATAACCAAGCTAAATGATGTTTCGCAAAAACTTAAATCTACTATTGAATTACTTGAGGAAGAAAAAGCGAAAGATCAAAATGCAGAACTTGTTAAATCTCTAAACAAACAAATATCAGCCTACCAGAAGAAACTAGTAGATAATGAGGACAAAATAAAGACATTAGAAGAAGAAAAGATGCAACTTCACTGTGTTAAAAGTGAATTAGTAAATAAAAATGCGAATCTTGAATCAGAATTGAAGAAGTTAAAAGAAGCTTTCACTGAAAAACAAAGCCTTATCAAAGACTTGCAAACGCAACAGCAAAAACATTCAGAAGAAATGTCGGCTATAATGCTTCAAACTAAAGAACGTGATGAAGAAATTCACGAAATTAAGTTACAACTTCGTAAGGAATCTATAGAAAACGAAAAACTGCGTAATAGCATAACAGACAAAGAAAAACATGTAGATGAACTAACGCAACAGATAGAAGAAACCAAAGGAAAGCTGAATGACTTGTCCTCGGAGAAACATAACTCATCTGAACAATTTGCTGCTATCGAGACCAAAAACAAAGAGTTGATGGAAAAACTCAAGAAGTTTGCTATGACTATTAAAAAAAAGTCCTCAATGTACAGCGAACTTGAAACACACTATGAGGAAAGTCAGAAACAGCTGCATGCTAAAAACGAGCAATTAGAGCAACTCTTGATACAAGTTGAGACCCTTCCAGCATTGCAAGAAAAACTGAAGCATGCTGAAGAAGAAATGAACCGATTGCAGTCACATAAAATATCTCTGGAACAGCAGAAATCTCAGGATAACAATCAGCTACAAGCAGAAATTAAATCTTTGCAGGAGAGACTTGTTTCGTCATCGCAGGAAATATCTCACCTAAATGATTCTGTGAATGTATTACATAAAGACTTACACTTCGCACGCGAAGAAAATATGCATCACAAGGCACAGATTGATGGATTAAATAACAAGTTAGTGGAACATGAAATAGAGCAGAGAAATAATACTAACTTAACAACTAAAATAGCTAGTTTGGAAGCTGATATTAATCAAAAACAAGTTCAAATCCTTGAGTTGCTCAACAAAGTAGAACATTACGAACAACAACAATCACAAGTGCAATTTGGTTATGACGCTAAAGTTCAAGAACGAGATTTGTACATTGAGAACTTGGAAACCGAAATAAGCAAATACAAGAATCGTATCTGCCGTCTCGAAGAAAGCATTTCAGTCATGGAAGATAGAAGACATTCACTAGAAAGAAAAGCTGACCAATTAGGCAGTCAACTTCAAGAAAAACAAAAGGCTTACACGGAATACACGAGTCAGGAGGATGAGTTAGTTGGTCGGTTAGCTGTCCTAATAGATCATGACAGAGTTCTTGAGAAACAGCTTTTTGAGATTGATAATGAAAATAAAGAATTGCAATTCAGAGTTCAACATTTGAATGAAGATAATCAAAAATTAAAAAAAGCTCTCTCCGAAATACAGGAGCACTATAACGTACTACTCGAAAAGGCTAATAGACTGGACGCAGTCGAGTCTGAAGTATCGAAATATCAAACTCAACTTCGTGATCTTGAAGCAAATTTAAAAAGAATAACCCATGATCATCAATCGCTAATACTGCAAAAGAAACAAGAAATAGAAGAACTTGAGTCTGAATTCAATACTCAAATTGAAGATGCTATTAAAGAAAAGAAAGTACTAAGTGAGAAGTATGAGAAAGTAAATGAGTACGTGTCCCAATTAGAGGCTAAATTACGCGAGTATAAAACAAATATTGAAAATCAGAATACAGATATAGAAGAACTTCATAGAATAAACCAGGAATTAGAAGATAAATATTCTAAGAAAGAAGAGATCACAACTCCGGATTACACTGAACAGTATATAGCTGAGATAAATAAACTTAATGCAATTGTTAACAGTAAAGCCCAAGAAAACGCAGAACTAAACAGCAAGCTACAAATCCAACATTCAAACAATGTTACACTGTCGTCAAATATGGAGAGTCGAATATCAGAATTGACTTCAAAATTATACGAATCTGCCTCTGCCATAGAACAATTGACTTCTGAAACTCATTCTTTGAAAGAAGCCAATGAACACTTGCATTTAAAACTTTCACAAAAAGATGAACAGATTAAAGAGTTAAAAGAAAATCAAAAATTAACATTCGAAATGAGCATACCTAAAACTGAAGGGATGATTATATCATCTACTATTGAACAACTGAGTGGTGACGCAAAGAATTTGGATATGTCAGCTCTTGAATCACAAATTATTTCTGGACTGGATGAACCTCTTGTCGAAAGTAAACATGTCACTAAAAAAGTTTCAGAAAACATACAAAAGCAGCCTGCAGGTGAAATGGGAATTGAAGAACCAATTATGGTAGCTAAAAAAGCATATGATTGCTACAAGAAAAATGAAGATTACAGTGAAGCTCCAGAGGCAGATCCTTTTAATTCAGACGAAGGTTGGGGATTAGAAGGATGCGAAGAAGTTGGCGAAGTAACACCTGGTTTTTCGCATTTCAAAGACCAAATAAATCAACTCGAAAAAGAGAATGATACCTTGAAAGCGGAACTCGAAGTAAGCAATAGTAAACTAATAAAAGCAATGAAAAAATTAAAAGAACTTAAAGCAAGCAATGCTTTGCTCAGCAATGAACTAAAAGTAGCTAAGCAAATGTCTCAGACCTCCTTCTTCGATAATGCTATGGAAGATGAATTACGACTGAATATTCAAGAATTAGAAAAGAAAATGGAAGAATTGAACACAGATATTCTTAAAGAAAAACGAGACAAAGAATCTTTGAGGAAGCAAAACGAAATCTTCCACAACGCTAATGATAGGTTGACTGAAATGAAAGAGAAATTAGAAAACGAAATAGAACTATGGAAATTTAAATTCAAAGAAGCCAATGATAAGCTTTCAACAATGCAATGGGGAGGAGACACGAAGGAATCACAACTACAACTACAACATCGAGAATCCTCTGTATCAAGTGTTGATGAAAATAAATTCAAAGAAGAACTTTTGAAAATTGAGAAAGAGAATGATGAATTGCAATCCATAGTTGATCAATTAAATTCTCAAAACAATGAATATCAGATACAACAAACATCACTTAAAAATGAAATCAGCAATCTTAATAACCAATTGCAGCAGCACCAAAGGGATATACAAAACTGTGAACTGCTTAAAAATCAACTTGGAGAATTGAAAAAATCAAATAGTGAACTAGTAAAAACTAATGAATTGTCGTCGGAAAAGTTACAACATATTGAAATCAAATATAAAGACTTGTCACAGTCCTATGAAAAATTAAATACCATTTATGAAGAACTGAAAACAGAGTATGAAAATGAAAAAACTACATTAGCAGACAGGCATTCAAGCTTAGAAGAGGAGATATTCAAATTAAAACAGTTAGATTCTGAGTCTAAGATTCAAATATCTGCTTTACTTTCTGAACTAGAAAATGTGAAATCAAAATTACTTTGGCATGAAGAACAACAAGAATTTAATAAATTGCAGAATGTGGACGGTTTGGCGCTTGCTGAAAAATGCAGTGCTATGGAACAGCATTGTGTACAGTTGAAACAAGGATTGGACGAAGCAAACATAAAAATACTGCAATTAGAATCAGAAAAGCAAGATCTAAAGTCAAAATTACTTTGGTATGAAGAACAACAAGAATTGAATAGATCACAAAGTGAAGATAGTTTAGCACTTGCTGAAAAATGTTCCACTATGGAACAGCAGTGTGTACTATTAAAACAAGGACTAGATGAAGCAAACATAAAAATACTTCAATTAGAATCGGAAAATCAGGATATAAAATCAAAATTACTTTGGCATGAAGAACAACAGGGTTCCGATAAATTACAAAGTGTAGACAGTTTGGTTCTTGCTGAAAAATGCAGTACTATGGAGCAGCATTGCGTGCAAATGAAACAAGGATTGGAGGACGCAAACACAAAAATACTGCAATTAGAATCTGAAAATCTGGAATTGGTTCAAAAGTCCAAGGAATATCAAGATCAAATAAACGATTTGAATATCAAGATGCAAAACCTGAATGGTGAAAATGATAATTTGTTGTCTACTGTTGCCGAGTTGCGTTCTTCAGTATCAAGCGCCATTGATCAACGTGGCTTTGAAATAGCAGAATTGTGGAAGCAACATCTAGCTCAAAGAGAAGCAGACTTTCAAAAGATTGAATCTGATTTGAGAACGCAATTGAGTGCTTCCGAGGCTAAATATGAGCAGTTACTGGAAAATGTACAGTCTTCCAATCAAGAAGAAACTAGTAAGTTGATTGTAATTGAACAAGTTACATCATTACAAAATAAACTAGAAGACAAAGAGGAGCATGTTCGCAACTTACAAACTAAATACGCTGAAGTCATGAATCAATTAGACTTGTTACGTTCCGAAATGGAAGACGAAAAAGTAGGCCATGAAAATAAATTATTAGAACAACAAGAGGAATACGAGAAAATGATTCAAGAACTTACTGTGAACAATCATAAACATAAAGAATCTTATGAAGAAACTTTCAAAAATATACAAAACGAGTTAATTATATTCAAAAATAATAATGATGAGTTAAATCAAGTTATTGGAGAATTACATGGTAAAATAAAAGAAGCTGAAGACAAAGTTGTAGAAGTGACGAATCAGCTTCGAATTAAAGAGAGTGAAATATATCAGAAGACACATGACTACACTTTAACATTAACACAAAGGAATGAAGAGTTTGAGAACGTTAGGAAGCAGCTCATAGAATATGAGAAAAAAGTAGAAGATTTGAGCTATGAAAAAGAATCAGAATTAGCGGTCCTTAGGTTAAAGATGCATGAGAATGACAGTCGACACGAGAAAATAAGGAATGAAGCAGATACAGAAAAGGAAAGATTATTAGAAGCTCTAAACGCAAAGATAATTGAATGTACAAATCTCAATAAACAAATAGTTGACTTAAATCGGGAGTTGGAAGCTCATTCAACAAAGACTGCGGAAATGCAAGCAGCATTAGAAAACCAAGAGATTGAAATAGTTGGTCTAAATGACGAAATTACGAATTTACAAAATTTGATGCGAGCATCCAGTGCTAAGATACAAAAACACGTATCGTTCGCGTCTGATACGAAACCTGGTGCTGAAGGAGAACAGACTGAAAATGTTTTGAATAGAGACCTATTGGATGCTGTGCCCAGAGCTGAGCTAGACTTGGCTCTGTACATGTTACATCAAAGGGATGTTCGGTGCGAGGAACTCACGATGGAGCTAGGACATTTGTTGGAAGAGAGAGATACGTTACAGCTGCGCTTATCAGACTGCTTACGATTAAATGAAGATATGAAGAATAAGTTAAAAATGGCAGGCTTGGATGAGTCGATGAACTCGAGTCAAGAAACGATATCAGAACTGCCGAGCTTTACAGTTGAGAGAGAGTTCGTTGACATCCACCGAGGACAGACTTCGCGAAGCAGCAGTATAAGTGATCCGGAGGGAGAAAAGCCAAAGTTGCAGGCCAAGTGAGTATAAATCTTAACTATTTAAATGTCGATATATTATATGATTTTTCAGTCAGTTTTAATCATATATTTGCAGTAACTTAACCATCAGTTTTGCGTTGTCAGATTTGAATCGGTTTGAAGTTCTCTAGTGTTGTGTAGACTTTAAGAAACACTTCATAAATTCACCTTTCTACGTTTCCCAATCTTATCGAACTCTGAACTCCAATACAGCTGAGTTATTTGCCTTAGGTTGACGGAACTGCGCACGGTGCGCCATAGCCGCGACGTGCGGCTGCGGCAGGAGAGCGAGCAGAGACAACTGGACCTGCGGCTGTTGCAGCGCGACGTCGCCAACCTGCCGCCCGAAGCCGTCGACCAGCTGGCGCAAGCGCATCATACGCTCTGTAAGTCATTAACTCATAAGCTTTTTCCCGCCGCTTTGCTCGACTATACCTCAAAACACCATGCAATATTTCGGAATAAACATTGGGCCTATGATACTGGGCGATTGTGTAGCTACCAATAAAGGATATTAATAATGAATCTGTTCTTCAAGCGAATACCTTTTACATTTGTAAACACACAAACAATTTAACCTCTATAACATTTGTCTTCTTATTTCTATAGTTTAAACTCAAACGCTTTCGCACGCAAAAACCTTGATCTTGACTCCTTCGCCATATCTCGCTCGATTCATTCTCGTATAAGAACAAACAATGCACTCAAACGGAGCCTTTTAGTTATAATAGTTTTTGCCCGCGACTTCGTACGCGGTCATCCCTTTGATCCCGTTCCCTTAGGAATTTCGGGAAATCCTCTCTTAGTGCTCCTTTACACTCAAGAACCTACAGGCCAAATTTGTGCTACAAGCGTTGTCTGTCAGTCCCTCATCACTCAGCATTAATGGGAGAATTTTAAATATTAGGATCGCTCTCGATCATCCGTCCGTTGGTCTAGTTCAGGGATGGCGGACCAATGGCACGCGTGCCAGTAATGTTGTATGCGTGCCAACGTATATTATATTTTCTGTTAACAACTGTATTTACTTTTATTTGAAGAAACACACATAAAAATTGCCTAATGTTACATAAAAGAGTTAAGTTAATGGCACCTAATGTTATTTTTGGTTCTTTAAATCATAAAGTCAAGATTTTTTTTGGCGGCACGTCATGGCTACGTTATTATTTGTATAATAAAAATGGTACGAGCTCCAAAAAAGGTTCGTCATCTCTGGTCTAGTTGGTCCTTTGTTACAAGGGACCGCAAAACCGTTAAGCATAATCTTACTGACCTAAAATTATTCTCTAGTCTCTCTCATTCCGTATCAGTAATAGAAAAAATAAATCTGCCGTTCCCCAGTGTTCGGGGTCACATTTTTAGACCTCATCTCATATATAAAAATCTCGTGTCACAGCGTTTGTTATCGAACTTCTCCGAGACGGCTAGACCGATTTATATGATATTTTTGTGTAAATTTAGTATTTCTGAGAAGAGGTCGTAGGCAATTTTTTTTTTATGGTAAAACCAAGAGGTCTAAGAATATTTGTTTTGTGAAGAATAAGACTAGTAAGACTGTGTTCTTCTCAAAACAAAGTGCCTAAGTACTTCGATTAAACAAATTTGGTTTCATACTAAGTCTTTGTGTATACATATACCTCCCAATAACAATAATGCACTTGTTAATGCTGTTCCGAATAATTGAAATTGAGATTCTGTTCATCCTCAAACATTGTTTCATGTATCAATGCTTGATAATATTAAAAGTCACATTGTGCTTTGGCAGGTACCTTCCAAAGCATGCATCAAGCAACGCAAGCGAGTAATAAGTTTAAATAGACATATTAATGGTTAATGAAAGGATTTCATTAGGTGATTTCCTCATAAGTTTACGATTTCCAACAAACTCCTCTCTGCAGTAGAAATGTGATGACGGGCTAACTCTCGTTTTGCTATTAGGTTATGTCACGACTCACGACCACTGAAAATGGTAGCGTTTTCTAATAAACTCTTTTATTTCTAGCTCGAGATTCCCAGAGCACGTCAACGGTTCTACTGAACTGGTTGCGAGGGAAAAGTACGCCAAAAGTAGTCCACATGTGAGTTGCGCATTTATTCTATAGGTTAATTATAGTGAGGTTGAAACCAGCCGTCCTCGAGCTCCGACGAAGTTACATAGTACACACAGACATACTTCCCTGTGGGTGACAAACTAGCCAGTAGCCACCCTGATGAGAATAGTCCTCTCTGCTTTTACTTGCATTTATCAAAAGAGCCACCACTCTGCACATCACAATTTTGAAATGTTTCGCTAAACATTTAGCTGTAAATTGTGCCCTTAGAAACTTGCCAACGAGACAATCAAGCAGATTTACCAGATCGATTCCTTCTTTCGACAGTTTTCTTTACACTAATCTCTTCCATCTGTAACCTAGTACAATAAATTAGATAGTTACCTTTAAATTAATGGTCTGGTATGCAAGTTTTGATTAAATACGATTCTTATGTTATGCGATTGGGTTCGTTAAAAATGACCTGTAGAGCACAATTCTTTTAAATGAATGCGCGAAAGTTGTTAATCCATAAGCAGGCATTAGAAAATTAGATTGGCAAGTACGAACGAACGATGAAATTCTTTAACTATTGAGCTTAATGCATTCCTTCAACAACCACACCTATTTGACCATATTTTTCTTGTAAACAAATTATGTTATAATTAGTGTGCTAGACGCAAAAAACTGTTCCACTAAACTGTCCTATTTATTAATTTTATGTTGACATTTCTTGTTATATTATTAATATTAATTTTAAATTAAAATTGAGATGTCATTGATACCCACGATTGCTGACATCATTTTTGTTAATATTGAAATTTATATTTTCCAAAGGAGTAAATCGTGCCTTTTCATTCATAGTTCATAATGTAAATGTTATCGTTGTTCAAGTTAGCTGTTCACACTTGTAACATGTATTATTAAAATTCGGAACCTGTATAATTTATGTATATAATCAACGGATTCTATGTGAATAAGGATCCTTGTATATTGAACTTGTAAATTTGTTTCTTGATTAAACAGAGTTCATTTGATATTTTGTTTCTTTGATCTCCTTCAAAAGTTTTTAAGATGTGATGCTTGATCATTCCTGCTACTAAGTTCTGTTAGATATACCTATGAGCTTTTACATCAATAGATTACATCATCCCAAAGAAAAGCCAGATTAGTCAGTCACCAACGACTAAAATGAGGTTAAGTTCTCAGTAACCAGCTTCCTTTTATTTTGATTATTACTTGTTGTTATAGCGACAATAGAAATACACAAAAAAAATCTTTCTAAACATGGTTCATGAGCTACATCCCGGTGACAGATAGACGAAAGTACAGCGGAGGCTTTGTATTATAGTTCAGTTGGTTACCCAATGGGTACGGAACCACAAAACGTGTTTCGCCGAGCCCGAATTATAAAATATTTAAAAGTCCGTTTAAGGTTTTATAGAATTCATCCTGTATATTATATTAGGTAGGTAAGTCGTGAAATGAGACTATAGTTGTATATTTTGAATTTTTTATTACTTTTTCTTTAGATATTTACACTCTCAACAACTTAATGTCTACTATAATCGAATATGTCACTTAAATATAGAAAATCACAATATAAAATCAAAGTAATGAAAATGTTCTTGTCATAATTACTTTTAGAATTTTGGTCCTTATGATATTATTAAAGTATATTCATATAAATCGCTCAAAGCTCACCTCTATTTTAGCTGAGTAGCTCTAAAGCATTTTCTCTTGTTATACATCGCATTAAAGGAAAATACAATTTTCCTTAACATTTTAATAATCTAAGTTCATAATTAATAAACATACTAAATTTCTTATTTACTATTTCGAAAAAGCCAGTCCACAAGCCAAATAGCATTTAATAAGACTAACTTCGTAATGCGTATGTTTTCCCACATAATTTTATATACAAGCTAATATTTTAAGCATATATTTCTATTAGGCAGTATGTTCATGTCTGATACGGTATTTATTGAGATACCTAAACATTAGGTATGATACTACGCCACAACCAAGTTTGTGCAAATAAAATATATATTTCTGCATTGAAATGCTTATCAAATACAGTTATTTAAATATTTGAAGGTATTGTATCAAAACTGAGATACTAAATCAATGTGAATATGTTTTCTTTTATAAAAAATACTCGTTTAATAGTGTTACTTATGGCACCACATGCTTACAGCATATCTATGTAGTCTATTTACATGTAAATCTAAAATATGTACATCAACACCAGATCCTTAATAGTTAAACTTATATTCTGTACGAAAGATCAGTGTGATACAACAAGAAGTATGAAACTATAAACATATAAACGCAATACCTTGCTAAAGATTGACGAGACACGTCGACACTGCCCTGTCACATACTCATGGAAGACATTGGAGTGATTTCTTGTTCACATAATATGTAACTATTCAAATCAAACTTAATGTGCACGTAACTATCAGGGTGTAGATAACTAACTTACATATAATTACTATAAACTTATATAATTTTAACCAGCACTCATAGTTTACTCCTGCCTACGCCACCCGTACTTAAATAATTAACACATACGTATATAACTAAATATGAAGATATTGTATCACAATTTTAATTAAAGTTACGAGCGCTTCGATAATTAATTAGTCTATTCGAAACATTAAGTACAAATAGTGGAACTTGATGACTATTGCAGTATGTTTAGTTCTGATGGTTCAAACATAGGAACGATCGCGTGATTTAATAACTAAGAGCTAACCTAAACATCTTAAGCATGGATCACATTGTTTTTTTTATTTTCGTTTAGCAATAATCCGAAATGGTCTCGCATAGTACTTCTAAGTTAACATATTATGACTGGAAGTGACTATGATACGAAATTAAATTATAATTTATAACACTTATCACAATATTTTATGAACTAATATGTAAGGAACAAAGGTAATAAATCAATTTGCTTACATACATAAAGTTTTAAAGTGCAATATCAAAACAAAAATATACAGCCCCTTGCCTACATTATTTTACCTATTTTATTAATCATGTAAATATTATTTGCAGTTGCACGGTTAATTTTATACATAGTTCTGACTCCGTAGTGTGTTATAAATACAATATTTAAATGAACGTAATATTAGTTTTTACAATACACAAGCGTAATTTATTGCCTTCCCCCGATACAATAACATAAATCTGATGTCGTTTGTTATTCCTGCAAGAATTTCGCTGGTCAAAAGGTATTTATAGAAACAAAATTTATTAATTTGATCTTGTAAATGATTGATTGGAAGTGAGTAAAAGTTCCTTGACTTTTACTGATTGAATCAGCTGATAAGCATGTCCTACTATCATGCGTTATGCGTTATGCTTGCATAAAACTACTATATTTAAATTATAAAAAAAACTGAAGGATTGAGTCAGTTCATGTTATATAATAAGAAAAAATGTGAAGCTAACTTTGGTCCCATACGAACGTGTAACAAGGTAATGACTATTTGTAACAGCTATGTAATTGGCAAACTATTACAGGTTTAGGTATAAGAGCTCGGCAGGTGAAATTGAAGCTTAAATTATTAAGAGGTAGATTGTAATTTCTAGAACCATATAAACTAGAACTGAAAGTTTTATCTAAAGTAACTCGTTCAATGCAAAACAGTTTTAGTGAACGCACAGACTAGAGGCAAATTACAGTAGCACGCAGGGCTTACACTTATTTATTATGTATGCGCAAGTTGCGATTAGTAAGATACGTACAAAATTACCTACGTTAGAGACATACGATTGTCAGTCTTGGGTTCAGTCCTTGATCACGGGCATCTTGAACATGTTAGTTTAAAGTATTTTCGTACTAATGCACCGTAATTAAAGCAATGGTCGCGGCGGTGGACGTGTGTTCAGAAGTGCACGTCACGCACGTCAGTGGGCGTGGCGGCGTTGCTGTGCGCCTTGTCCTGCGTGGGCGGCGGCGTCCAGCCCGCGGCGTCGCGCGCCTGCCCGTTTGGGACGACGCCGCTGCGCTCCTCGATCATGCGCTGCACCATCTCCTCGATCTGCTCAAGGCACGTCTGGAGGCAGTCCTATAACAACAATCTAACGTTAGCAGATGCAGCTTACGAAGCCGAAGGATTAAATTATTCTTAGCCTTAGATCAGGTAATGTAGACAAGGAAGGACATGTGTGTCGTACCTCGATTGGACAGGCCGATATAGCAGACGGATATTTTTTGATATACCAAACATAATACATGTACTATAGGTCTTTACATAGACGTAGTGAAAAATTCACAATATGATTTATAAACTAGAAGTTTCTAAACATGGACTCGCTAATTGCGGCAGTAAGTGATTGATAGAAACTTACCAAATCAGTGCGTGTGAGTTCGTGCAGGCGCGCCAGATGGCCGTCGAGGCCGAGCCCGCGCAGCGCCGCCGCGATGCTGCACGACGCCAGCGTGCTCGCCGAGTACAGCGTGAACTCGTAGTCTGCAACAAACAAACACTCAGTTAATATACAGCTAACTAAAAAACTCTAAACCTAATTAATTAATCCGTTATCAATCCACCAAGCTTCTATTATTACCTACATCAGTTAAAATTTCAGTTATTTCAGCGCTCTGATTATTATTTTAATTAAAACATGAGACCGTTTGTTTATTAAAACCGCAATAGGATCTTGATCAGCTCAGTTAAATTTTCCTGCAATGCTTCCTCATTGCATTCACAACTGAACGTTAAAATTGGCGGTACATAAAGTGTAGCGCATTAGCTTTTCATGTAGGCGACGACGTCCGTAGACTGTGCGAATACGGCGATCGTCGGCCGTAGAGGCTATAGAGGAGTGGCGCATATCCGGCAAAAGAAATGTTCCTTTCTCTCTCGCGCAGGTTGTCAGTCTCCTGCGGAGAGTGCAGCCTCAAAGGAGCCGGCACCCGCCCTCGCGGCCGCATTCCACAGGCTCGCTCCTTCGACTCACTTGAATATTTCTCACGGGCTTACTTTGGCAAAACCATTATAGGTAGGTACCAACATACATCATATATATGCACGTATGTAAGATGATGTTGAGCGTACACTGGCTGTGCTTTATATGAAATACCTCCCCGAACAAGAATATCAGGCAGGAAAATGACACAAATTGTAATGATCACCATGAAAACAGACAAGTTACTAGCTTCATATTAAATTTGTGCTAGTATAGTATTTTCATGGGCTCTTATTACATTACTTACACAAGCTACATGCATCTGTCTGCCTATGAAGTACCTACCTATGTTCTGTATTTATTGAGAACAATTAATTAAGTATTGCGTGTAATATTTTTCTGAAATCATTGCGCATTGTCTAATTATAGTAAGTACCTACCTATCTCGAATCGTATCATGACCGTTAACGGTGCTCCGATTGATAAACCTACCTACTTTGATTTCCAAGTCATCATCATTAATTTACACTAAATCAATTAGTTTTAGGTGTCATAATTTCCAATGAGTATTTTTTTAAACTCTGATACCTGCTAAAATTAATAAATCATTTTTGTGGCAGAAAACTCGAAAATTTCGTTACCTATGTTAATAATTATGAAATCAAGATTTTCTAAATTAATGAGTTCTACATACCTACATTCCAAAGCACTTTAACAGAAGTTATCGAGTTCACCACACATAGCTGCTTCACTTGATAATGAAGCAGGAAAATCAGCTGGCTGACCTTGCCGACTTGTGTACTAATCCACCTAATAAGCTTTAGCTTTAATCCGAGAAATATGTTAATGATAAGCTTTTACTGATGTTCAATGCGAACTACAAAATCTTTTCCCACGCTACGCCACGTTAGTGAGATAAGGAGCTCAGCGTGGAACCACAAATGCCCACTAACTCGAAGACGCAAACAATACGAGTGAAGCCCACAAGGACCCTCCATCCACCATTAAGTAGACTCTATTATATCGACCAATGTATGGATATCGAACACTCTTTCAGCTCATTTAAAAGATTTATTTTCATTTTTTTTTTCATTTGCATGTCGGCATACCCGAGATAAAGGGAACTGGCAGAGGGAACGAATAAAAAGAGAGAGATGAAACAACGAAAGCGGCCGCTCACTCGGGGTATTTGCATAATCTGATGTTAATCAAACAGCGCAGTACCCGCTGCGCGTCCGAAGTGAGCGCTGCCCAGTGCGGCCGGCGATGCGACGAGCAGCCCCTTTGTCACGAGCGCATCAAGATCTGCAGCCAGCTGATTGCCCATGTGATGACTATACGGCTCACACCGCAGTCACCGCTACCTAGACGTGCTAGGTTCTGGAAGTAGTTACTGCAGCTCCGCACAGGACACACACGTAGCGGATGCGAGCCTGTCCTTATTAGTCGTGACGCGACCGCTGCCTCACGATCACGAGCTAATATCACTAATGTACACTTTCTAGAGGAAGTCGCGCAGCGACCGACGGTCCCACCGCACTTTGTTGTGTATGTAAATTAATGAAGATGTGTTGTGATGTGTGTGTCGCTCCCTCGTAGACAGCCCGTGGCCAAGTATGGCCTGTCTACGCACGGTGATACTTCCGTTTCTCGATTCTGTTTTACTTAAAAGTTCGTTGCTCGACACGTAATGTTAATTATTCGTATTCCTAAATTAGGTTGACGGTTGAATGCGATTCGACATTGATCGTGAGCTGTTAAAACTTGACACCTAAATAAGATGCTTTGTGTAGACAATCCCATGTTTTGCGATTGCCACCAAAGGCAGTGACATAACGATCATTAATATTGCCCTTGAAAATGAAGTACATGTAATAGGTGTCGTCGGCAGTCGGCACAGGTACTCGTCGCACGCGCAATAGTCGATTCGCGAGGTGAACGCTCCCACAAGGCCGGACTTCTCGTAAGTACCTACTCGTTTGGAAGTGGACTGAAATGGCTCAAAATTATTACATAATCGACCACTATTCGGATAGACACTGGCGTGTTCCTTAATTGTTGAAAATCAATTAAAATGCAATTCCATAACGTACAAAAAGACAATGTATTCATGTGAACATTAGTTATTTACTTGAAGATTTACCAAATCGATTTATCTGTAATCAGGCATCGCTAGTGCGGAGCTACTATACGCGGCATTCATTGCCCACCGGAACAAATCGACGGTGTAGTATCAATATCTAATAACTTCAAAACCATGATTTTACAGGAAGCGAAAAAAATGTTTAATTTCTTTAATTTTAAAAATTTGAATCAAAATGTTACTTATAGTTAAAAAATAGTACAATACGCTTGTGATAGCGATAATAATTTTAATCAAATATTTCAGGTTTGGGATATAAATGTAGATAGAAGTTATTGTTTGAAATATAACTGAGACCCTGGTATTTATCGCGTAGATGAAAGGTATTGCACTTAGAAATAAGAACAGTTTAGATTAAATTTACTCATCGTATTTAATAAATTTAACAAAAATAACACAATTCTTCTTTTTATTATAATCGTGGCGTATTAATCAGCAAAAAATAACGTAAAGACATGAGATAAACAGAAAAAAAAAACTATGTTGGACACCTAAAATCGTAATCATAGCATCATTCAAGTAATAATTACAAAGATATTTCGTATTTTGACAAACTCAAGTCAGTCTTCTTGGTACAACGTGGCACATACATATAATAATTAATAGGTTACCCTAAAATAAAAAGATCTGAAAAAAAACTTAACATAATTTATTTAAACAACAGAAAAACAGCAATCTCTCAGTTTCTTAGGTAAGCTAAAGCTAAATAATTAATATTTAAAACTGGAACTTAATAAATTCTACCTTAGAAAAAATAAAAATAAACACCATAATGATTAATAATAGCAAATCAGCTTTAATTATTGATCTTGTAACATACTTGCATTGAATTTCCTATGCAAAAGGAAGTGTGTCGTAAAACGCGTGACAATCTCTCAAGTTCAGTTATAATCAAGTTAGGTAAACTTTGTAGCTGAAATTGGGATCCTGTTGACGTGCAACTGGCGATACTTAATATTCTCAGAGTTTAATATCTTAGGTCTCTGGGGTAGAGGCATACAGCCTGCATCAAAATCTAGTTTTACTTCGATGGTCATTGTATTGTAATAGATGACTCTAATGTCTACAACTTGTGGATCGCCAGCCTTGCGTCCAGGTCTAATGCTTTTGTATATTAAATTTTCTTGATTGGCATCATTTTTAACAAATTCATGATCAACCTGGATTGATTCATAAGGATTTGACCTTCGTACCTCTCTTGTAATAGTGACGTTGTCACTTGGCAGGCGTATTCCTCTATTCTTCAGTTTTCGCTCAATGGCACTGTGAACTGAATCACACTCCATCTGCGTATGACCAGGGTCTAAACATTTTTGAGTGATCATGATTCATGATATTTATTCTTCTTGCTTAAATTCAGCAGTTCATTTGCCGTAACCACGTTGCGGTTTTCATAAGTACAACCATCTGAGAAAATTACTATTTTTTTCGGATTGCAATTTTTCCCCGAGTAATCGACCAGGAATTTAAATTGCCTACTTTGTAAGCTGAACAAATGTCTCACATATCTTTTTTAAGAGTGTACAGTGATAATTTTTTATCGTGAAAAATTTTTTCAAACGTAAATCGGCTCACTTCCGGTTCTTCGTTCTCAGCATATTAGGTTTTATAATATTCCTAAATATGTCGGCAAGAGTACCTATTGTACATTGGCTCTAAAAACAGTTTATTTCTTTTTGAGCATAGTGTGAAGGTAACTTCGGCAGATTATCGAAATAATTCTGTAATGTCAACAGCTTTCTCTCGATTCCAGGTCTTGATGCATTTTGTCGTAATGAGTTGAGAAGAGTGAGTTCGGGATGACTCCATCAAGAAGTGTAAGTTCTTGATGGAGTCATCCCGAACTCACTCTTCTTGGTCCATGAATAGACTGTAAAAGATCCAAGGGAGAGCGTAGCGAGAGACATTGGTTTGCATATCTGTACTTTTTCGGAGCAGTCTTCTTTGATTTGCAAATAATATGTCATTGTTTCTGATCACCTAGATTGATCGTCTGATTTGGTCTTTCGAGGGGGGTCTCTGCGGTTGCCCAAGAAATTGACGTAAACTTACAATACCTATTCACCTCTATTTCACACTCGAACCATAACGCGATGCGGCACAACAACTAGCTAGTCAGCGAGGGACAGCGCTACAGTCAACACGATTATAAGCGTAGATATACGGTATTGCATGCAAAAATCACGCACGTTGGCTTATTAGGTATTTCTACAAGCAAATATCTCCTAGATAAGAATAATTCAAGACCTTATGTCTTTGCAAATACGAGCTATTTCAAATTTTACCTACGAATATGCAAAAAAGTGAAAATCGCAAAAATGTTAGTTATTAGATATTGATTCTTCACCGTCGAAATACCGCGCAGCCCCCGCGACGTCGGCGGCGAAGGCGACGATTGCTATCCGTTGCGAAGCGCTCACATGTGAAAGAACGTCCGAAGCAGATAAGATACTGTCTCACGCAATATAGGCCCGCATCACAACCTCGCATTGTACCCGTACATATGAGAACTACTCGAACTAACCTTTACGAACAGACTTGCAAAAATAACTCTGTTCGAAAAGACAACAGTTTTTTTTTTAACAAAATACCTATGTATAACTTATCATCATCACAGGGAGAGGCCGGCGAAAGTTGTCAGCATTAAAATAACCCATTACAAATTTAATATCCTGACGAGTTATGATTCCAGAGTAAATTGTGCCATTCAAATAATGATACATAATGCGGGCTCGCTCGATACTGCGAAACGTCAGCTCTACGCCGCCGTCTCACCACTGGAGGGACACTACACACACGTACATCTTCATCATAAACATATAGAAATAAAGCCGTGGTATGATTAAACATACACATCAAAGATAATGGGCTCTTTTGTAGTTTTGGCCGAAGTTTCAAGATCATCAATATTTCATAAATGGAAATGTGTAATGTCGCGCAGGGCTGTCGCTATATTAGCGGAGGAGGTTCCATTCGCGTCGGACTCGCAAGCACAGTCAAGTGAGAGATGATATCCGAGAAGCAAGTGAAATAAAAAGAGCTGGAGCGTGAACTTCTTGAACAAAAAACAATACGACAGCGGCGGCGAACAACAAAAACCGTTGCACAAAAACATATGATCCCATGAGGGTAGAGGGGGCGCGAGGCGCGGGCGCGGGAGTCCCGAGGCGTGCTGGAATGCGCTCGGGCGAGCGGCGTGGGAGGCGCCGGCGCGGCCGCTGCCAGGACACACACACGCCGCCCGAGCGCCCTCCGCGCATAGCCCTCACTGTAAACAAACCTATTCACATCTCGCTACGCTGCGCGCTCTCGACTCTCTGCTAGCCGCCGGCGCAAGATAACCATCTCCTCCACTAATAAATTGACCTACACCATAACCTAAACATTCTACACCTCATAAAATAGGGATTAAATATCCAGTTACCCAATAAACAAGTTAGACTTTTGTTGTCTTTTTCATTAGACACGAACTCAAAGATGTTCACTATGTGCATTTCAATGGTTGAGGTCGTAAATATGACTGCTACTAATCTTCCTTACTTAAAAATGTCGTAAGGTTTCAATTTAGTAGTTACCTAAAGTAGCAAACGGGTCATGAAAAACAATAGTCATATGTTATTTATCTACAACAATGATAAAACTGTAAAACGATTGATACCAAATGAAAAGAAATTAATAACAATACACGTGACTATAGAATTCTTCAGTTGCGCAAAGTTGGGAACACTAAAAAAATTAAAAAATGAATAGAAAGTAACTCTAAAGAAGAAAGTAGAGCACTTATTGCAAAGGAAGGTTCAGTGACATGTGTCCGTAGAGCAACGAGGCCCGCGGCGCAAGACGACATTGTCGTGACATGACGTGGTATCTAGATGCTAATTACCGTCTGCCGTTGCAAACAAAACGTTACATTCTCATTCAAGGCAAGTGAACTATCTATGGAAGACATGAGACGGCCGCAGCCTGACATTATAACAAGTAAGCACGTCATAACATTTTAATTTACTGGAATCCGTCGGAGACTTATCCATCAAACAGTTGGTTAACGTAACATACGTACGTCAAAAAGTTACGCTTACGGACGATGTTTTACGTTCGTTAAATTAGAAGCGTTGTTTCAAAACATTCTGGTATAAATTACTGCTCATCCCAATAGCTAAGTTATTGACACGGGTCCTACCTAAATAGCTTTTTTGCATTCCAACAATTATTTGTGTCATCAGAAGAACTGGTATTGAGGAATTCAAAAGAAATTTCACAATATTGTTCTATTTGACGCAACTAACAGACCATCTGTTAACGTAAACGTTATATTTTACGTGCGTTAACGCTGAAGTGTAGTTGACCCGCCCGCGCTAAGTGCGACCCGCCCGTAAACGTTAAAAATGGTGCTAACTATCGTCAAATCAAAAAATTGGGTTGTTTCACAAAATGTCAGCGTTAACGCACGTAAAATATAACGTTTACGTTGACAGATGGTCTGAGCACTGATTAACGTACCTAACTTTAGTTGCGTCAAATAGAACAATATTGTGAAATTTCTTTTGAAATTTTGAATTCCTCAATACCAGTTCTTCTGATGACACAAATAAGTGGTGGAATGCAAAAAAAGCTATTTAGGTAGGACCCGTGTCAATAACTTAGCTATTGGGATGAGCAGGAATTTATACCAGAATGTTTTGAAACAACGCTTCTAATTTAACGAACGTCAAACATGGTCCGTAATCGTAACTTTTTGACGTAGGTACGTATGTTACGTTAACCAACTGTTTGATACAACCCGCCCTAAAAGTGACCCTTCTGTTCCAATATTCAATTCGGACGGGTTTTGACGGGCGAATATCAGCTGACATCATCCCTATAGTTACTTATAGGTATGTAGGTGCAGGAAGTGAGCGTACCTCTGGCGGCTAGCGAGATGAAGGTCTGTGCATGCCTGTGCACCATCTCGGTGTTGACGAGCCCCCGCAGCGGCAGCCGCGACAGCAGCAACGGCAGGAAGTCGTGCGCCGTCACGCCCGCAACGTCCCACTTCAGCTTCGACAGCACCAGCAGCTCCCAACTCTGTTGACAACGAGACAATAACTTCATCAAGTTCCCTCAATAGAACATTTATCAGTCATTAACACCAGAAAGGTCAATATCGGCGCGCTTGGGTAATAAAATAGCATTCCTGTCGCCACATCCGCCGCTATAATCACTAACTCGCCGAGTTTCGCTCGACTTCCCGGAATGGAGCGTAGGTAGTCCCCGGTGCTGAGCTGCGTTGTGCAATCAAATGCACAATGTTACAGTTTTAGTTCATGTTTTGTTTAGTCTCATTCGGGAACAAAGTTACTAATGTATTGTGCTAACCTTAACTTATTTCTTGCTTAGACAGACTACTTAGGCTAGTTTTGGTAGTTAGCTTATTCTTAACAAAAAGCTCTGCTTTAACATAATGCTCAGACCAATAAAAAAGTAATGTATAATCTAGGTACGTTTTATCGTTACGATGATTTCGTGAGTATAAAAGATCTAACATATCGATATGTAGATAGAGCCCCAAAAATAGAGCTCTTTTCAAGCGTAGCTTCCTATAAAAATAAAGCAAATCAAAGACGGCAAACCTGTTCAAATTGATCAAATTGTTATCTTTCGAGAACCAAGCTACAGTTGACCTAGATTAAAAACAACTTAGTTGTATCGTGCTTGACGTATATCAAAATCGTGCTGAATATAAGAATGTAGTAACGAAGCAGAATATCCCTAATATTTGAACGGCCGTTTCATGAATAACTTGATTATTTTCTGTACGTACACACTCGTACACGTACGCGTTGCATGTCCGTTGACAGATAATACTCGATGTTTACTTAACTCAATCGGCGGGGTCGACCGCGGCAGCACGGCTGTTACTTTCCACTCGAGTGACTATACTTCTCATTCCGATGAGCTTAGAGTCGGCATTTGTTCAGCAAAGGACAGCAGTTAGGGCATATAGTCTCCGCGCATCATGTTTATGAATGAAGTATCATCACTGGAAGTCGAATTAAATCGGTACTGTGTATGTGTGAGAGTGTGCAACACGACGTTACAATGATGCTATCAGATTTAATAAGTAAGTATGAATAGGAGCATTCGCCAATGAAGAACAATATTTATAACGCGTTGACACAGAGGCTAAAAAGAGTAGGTGAGTAAAAGCGGTTAGCAACGCCAGTATGCGGGTCGACCACGAAATATCGTTGGACATCGTTCGCGAAAATATTCGCTCTATCGTTTAACTTGCGACTGGTTATAAGCTCCTCCACAACAATGCATTCATAAAATCTTCACCGCAAATGTAGGTGGAGGAGACGGATTACTACGCGGATCCAAGTTAAGTGTGTCTATGTTCTGAGCCCCTATCAGCTGATCTCATAAATTAAAGGAGCGCTGGCTGTGTGAGCCGGCGTGGTACACGGCACACATGCGAGGCGGTCCACCCGAGACGGATGGAATGCAGCTCGTAAACTCGCAGGCGAGTGTTCATTAGAGTGGCGGAGGCCGGGCGGCGGCGGCCGGGTGCGGCGGCCGCAGCAGTTATCGAACCACGTTACAGCCAATAAAGCGAGCTATGCAAACAGCCCTTGTTGCCCGCAACACACTCGCTGAATTCCACACTCGGTTCCCATGCTTTATCCAATTTCATCGAACGGTGTGACTGCGCCGCTATTACAATCAAACAATGAGCTCGGTGTCGCGTGGCCAGTGTGCAGTGTGGCCACTAAGCTCTTGAGACTAAACAACTTCGGAATTTTCCAGATGCGGATGGGAACATGGTGACTTACCGGAGGTTATTAAAAAGTAATGATGAATTGAAATATTTATGCATCGTGTACGTGAACAGCTGGTGACCTGAGTGTTAGAACCTATAGATAGAATATTCCAGTCTGCATAGGCATTGTTCGATATTATTACTTGTGGCTAATTGGAGACAGCCACCGATGAAAACCTCAAAGGTGCAGAGTGTTAGAACCTATAGATAGAATATTCCAGTCTGCATAGGCATTGTTCGATATTATTACTTGTGGCTAATTGGAGACAGCCACCGATGAAAACCTCAAAGGTGCAGTATTGAATACAAAATTCGATGTGAGCGGACAAAACGTGTTAGGCATGTGCAATATCGCAATTCTTACGTAAGACATTATAACCATCAGCGCATTCCTGTAAAATGATTATATTGACAGTTACAAACCCTGTACAAGGCGATAAGGCGACAATATACAATACATTATAAATGTTGAGATAGTTTAATAAGTTTATAAACGCTTATGGAAGACAAATTATAAAACTGTATGTACTTACAGCGTCGTTAGTAAGACGGGTGTTTACGGGGATAGCGATTGGGTGCCTGCCCGCGGCAGCACAATGGGTTGGCTGGCTCCCAGGCCGCGCTCCACATCGATGCTCCTAACCACAAAATTTTCATTTTTTCTTACCTCACGGCCGCCGCCCGCATACGAAGACTTGTTCAACAAGTACCCATTGGAATTTTATTACCGATGAAGGTACCTTTTAGTGCCGAATTTAACAAGTAATTGCTACTCAAACTACAGGAAAGTTGTCTTTATGATGATAAAAGGGCGAAATGGGTTGAGTGTAGAAACAGATTGGCGTTAATAGAGCAAGTAGATTGAAAAGTGTGTGCGGTGGAATGGTAATGGGTTCAAGCCGAAGTACGGGCGTGATGTTATTAAGCGAGTTAAGTGACACAATTTTCTAACGAGGCGACACGGGCAGCGTGGCTGCGCCTGCGCGCGGCACCTTCACTCGTCGAGTGTGCGCTGAGGTTATCTGCGCACGCGCTCGTTAACACAATTTCTGTTCTAGCCTAGGTGTCATACTACACATGCAGTTATCTGAGTGACTGATCGGTTTCTGATCACATGCGCAGCTCGCAGACTCCGGTAAAAGGAACAAAGTGAAGCGATCGCAGGCCTCATGGAGTTTCCGAGCCGAATGGAATGCGACTGGTTCTCCGACTTTTCAATAGCTAGGTAAATCAACTTTTTGGTCACAAACGATGCGAGGTTTCTCTACCAATCGATACTCAGAGATGCGTCACCTATTTTGCATGGAAAAAGTTACCGTGTTTATCACATAGGTATATAGGTACCAAAAAGTCCATAAAAGTCATTGTTTAAGACGTGACTGATTAGACGTTTGAAATATATGATGATATCGAGTTCAAAAGTAAGTTTTTGTAAAGCTTGATTTGATTATTAAAAGTTAGGTTAGACTTAGACATACTTAAATTAAATTCCTTGGATACCAATATCCGGTAACTACAACAGTTTAAATATTAATACTAGTTGTGTGACATAAAAAAATGTATTAGATAAAAATTATGACATAATAGTTGCCGTGTAGGTCTATTACTGGAGTCGTTGTGCCAATACTTAGTAATGACTATACCTACAACAATGGTACTTAGAAAGTACATAGACATAGGCAGTGCACACACGTGAATTAGTCGTTTTGTTGTGTCGCATTAGCTCGGAGTTCGCGGGGGAAGTTTCATTTGCACCGGAAACAAGCAGCGCCGCGCCGCGCCGTGAGATCGGCAAACAACGCGCGTTCGTGCTAATATGCCCATTCCTCATATTCTAAACAATAATTTCCTTTTACAGACTATAGCATTCCACCGTGTATTATTAGAGCTTTAAATAGGGTAGCTCCTTATTACTAACTCGTAAATTCCCTTTTTGAAATTGTATGGTCTGCAACAAACATCCACCACGTTTAAAGAAGGTATCGAAATTGACTACGCCTGTAATAGTTCTCATTAAAGTTAAATTTTAACCGTAAACGCAATATTGAATAGTCTTTTGACAAACTGGCACCGCGGTCGTAAACTTATGCTTCAATTATAATAAACGTTTACAGTGGTAGTGTGGATGTGAGAACGCGCAGGTTTTATGGGCGAGCGCTCGAGTCGCTCCGCTCGCTCGGCACTCGGCTCACCCCGCATTAAAGCCACTCGGATGCCAGGACGTGCTCTTTTTGCTCCAGCCTTGTGCCCGCGCCGACCAACCGCCAACAACCTCAACAATCAAATCAACCGATTGTTCACTCACACACGCGCCGCACATCGCCAACACCAACACGTATCGTTCTCCACACTCGACAGATCTCTCCGACACAATCGTACACGTAGAAAAACATCTACTACAGGTTAATAATCTAGCTTCCATCGAGTCGACTTAGATTTAGATAAAAACTTAATTAATTGACGCAGATTTCTATTAGCTACACTTGGATGAGTGGTTGTAAAGGTGCGCATATATTTTTAGTACTCGACGTACGTATTATGTGCAGGTACCGTTATTGCGATAAATGCAAAATATTCCAAAGAATTGATAAATTGATGATTATTAATATTATGAACTGCAATCGGTCGTATTTTCTTTATCGGCGCCTAAATTATCACAAAAATGTTGATGATTGGCCAATTTGAAGCGTCTACGATATTTCGTAGCGGGTCTACGAGAATGCTACGAAACCGATTTTACCTGCGCTACAACGATTTTGCTTGAATAAACTTGCAAAATGGGAAATTGCCTACAACGTAATGTGACAATATCGTATACAGTCTGCACAATGCATTCCAAAGATAGTTATTTTCCATTGACATTTTTGGGTACGTTATTGAATTTAGAGGTAGGTCATGCAAGTGTCGCTATGCACACGAATGTGTATTAAATTACCATTTTATTTTATGTTTACCGAGAATTCTGTGCTTAAATATCGTAAGTAGGTAGGTATCATGAAGATGAGCAATTTATGTATTATTGATACTAAGACGCGATACATTTAACTGGTACTGGCTTTATGAACGGCGTGACTCAGTGAATTAACATAACGCGTATCTTGCAGATGAACATTGCGGAGTCCCACTCACGATTGACGTGTAAAAAATTAAATCGTGAAAAATTAAAAATACCTAGTCGATTTGAACGTGCGATCCATTTACGAGCGTGGTGTCGATTGTCGGGTTTCGTGAGATGAGATTAGGAGTCGCGGCGCGTGAGAAAAAATAAGCCGCGTGCTTCGGCTGTAATTGGTCTGATTGAAACGCGAGCCTCGTTCGGCGGGTCTTCCGAGAAGTCGGCGGCTCGTTAGGGGACACTGTCCGAGGGCAGCCCTCTCCCAGACCTGTCGTATTCCGAGAGCAGCGCGCCATACGCACCTACGGTATGTCGTATAATTACAATCGTTTCGTATGGACGCGTTTACCACAGCGCCCTAATTTAGAGCAAGCGTTGTTGCGCAGAACAATATGATGAGTACTCGCTACGAATAAATCAATAACGTATTAATCCCCAATTGTGAAATTGCAGTTAGTAAATACTGGTACAAACTACAAGTAATGCACTTGCATCGCAGGCAGAACGAGTCGTGTCGTGTATATTATGACGCGCGAAAATGTGGCGTGCACTTATCTACGGGACAAGCGACGGCCGGGGCCCCGGCGGGTGGGCGACGGCGCGCGCCCGAAATGCAGCAGACACGTAATACGTTATATTAAATGCAAATACCTAACACATGAAATAGTAACGTTCCCCTCCAGTCTGCCAGCCGTTCTGTTCCTAACAGTACTGAATTATTTAAATAGATAAGCCTAACAAGCCTTAATGCCAATGCCCTTTATTAAGATTAGGAAAGTTGTCCACGTGAGTTGCTAGACAGACACTGCACAAGACCACTATGAGTAATGGTTTGCTACGCGAACGGTACTGCGTCAGTGTATATGTCAGACTGTGACAGCTGGACAATTAAAATATAATATTGTACCGTAAGTTATTGTTATTATTATTTTACATATTCATCGCATTTTTAAATAGCTTTGGTAGCCCTACTACAATACGCAAAATAGAGTACGCTCGGAACTTATTGAATATCGAAGTCTGAAATCTAAGTTGGATTTAAGCCCTGAAATCTTCAGCTACATAACGTAATCTATCAGTGAATACGAATGAACTGTTCGCATTTTGCGGTTTGCTAGCTATTATTTTTATAGAACAAGTGCCAAGGTGGCTAATGGCGATAAACGCAAAACAAGGAAAAACAAATAATGATGTTGGATTCAATACACCCGGTAGAAAACGCGAATGCGAATCGTACTTGACCTTTTATTTATTTTGGATTTAAGAGTAGCTATTAATACAGGGCCAGCTATTTATAATCTGTAGTGCTTCGTTTAGTCACCGACGTATTCTAAGAGTGTTACAAACTGAAATCTTGTATTTTTAATTTCATTAGTCACCTTATACGTAGAGAATAGCTAATTTGTTCACATGGACATGACAAGTAGTACATGCTGAGATAAATCACGCTATGAGTCGGCGTAGCGCCTACAGACTACAGTGGATCACTCCATAGATATTAATGTTCCGACATAAAACTGGAATTCCAATCTCTCGCGGATGTTCAGAGCGCGAATGATTTAGAAATCAGCGGAGTGAACGACACGAAAGCACCTAGAAGAGAAGAGCTAACTGCAAAATTAGTGCTGCGCGTGCGCGATGCAAGAACTCAGCCACACGAAACTGCATGATTAATGAGATCAGCTGTTTCCCGAGACGAAGAAAGTTAATTAAATCTTCATATTACTTCATATGCAGTGTGACCATATGTGGCAGGATCCTGCCTTTTTGGCAGGTTTAGCCCTTTATTTTACTCTCTGGCACTTTTGTTTGACGTTTTAGAAATCTGGCAGTATTTGGCAGTATTAGCAATGTATGCTGACAGATTTGGCAGTATAGCCGCTACAGCCTACAAAAAGAGTAGGATGCAGTATCGAGAAAGGAAAAAAAAGTAAGTAGGAATTTTAAAATGCCTACGGCAACACTGGCAACACAAAGACCTTTGGTTGGGGGATTTCCCATAACATTTTGGGGTGCCATTGGTAAAATTCGAAATACAAATGGAGACTTAAAATACGTTAATGTTTTTAACTTTGTAAAAGGTTTGTTGTTTGCCAATGTCGAATGCTGCTTGTGAAAGGATGTTCTCGCAAATCAACCTCATAAAAACAAAAACGCGGAATAGATTTATGTCGCCTCTATTTTACATGTTAAACAGGGCATTAGTGAATATGGTGCCTGCGTTTCATTCTAAATAAATGATTAAAACAAATGACAAAAGCGATGTATAAAGAAAGTGATCAAGAAGAATACGAATGTATATTTTAATTCAGTTCACTTTTAGACTTTAAGATCAATTATTTTAAATAAACTACAAAAAATAATGTCTATTTATTTTAAATTTTTAAATTATATTGGCATTATTTTGGCATTTTGTGCTTTTGATTTTGGCAGGATTTGTCAGTTTTCTTGCCTAAGTGGGGCAGGATCTCTAAATAAAAGTTGGTCACACTGTTCATATGGCAGTGCGCGGAACGCGGCCCGCGTACTCAGTGTGCTGCTACTGATGTAATTATTGGTATAATACGAATTGACTGATCGACACGCCGCTGACACCGCCATGCGGCTCGCTACATCATCATGCACTGTTGTGAGGGCTGCTATACGTAGAATGAAGTGGCAGGTAGTCAGTACTCACACAGAGGTCGGTGAGCGTGATGCTGTTGGCGGTGTAGAAGACCAGCAGGTCGGCGGGCAATGCGCGCGCGCCGGGCTCGCGCAGCTTGGACGCCAGCAGCAGGCACGCCGTGCCCAGCAGCTGCACCTGGCTCTTGCCGACGGCGCATGTGCTCAGGAACCGGTCCAGGTACGAGATCGCGAGCGGGAACACCTCCTCCTGGCACCCCTGGTCCTCACATACCTGCCAAACAATACTACTGTTAGTAAACTTTCAACGGACTAACTGTTTTTCTTTCTTAGTACGTACGCGCTGGTACCGTGCCCAAGCCATTGCTTAGTTTATCATCCGGAATTCCTGATAACCCATATATAAAATGGAAATACACACTTATTGCGATAATAAGGCGCGCGTTACTTTCCTGCAGTTCACGTTCCTTATCAACGTTAATGTTCCTGAACGTACTGGACTAGCGCCGGAACTGTTCGTTTTCAAACCCATTATACTGCTTTTAACATTGGTACTGAATTTAGAAAATATTTACACAATATCAGTACTCTATTATTGTTAGTTGAATGAGGCTGTGCCTATGGACCCGGAAAAAAGCAACATATACTGCGCGTAGCAATAATCGCTACGAATACAAGTGGTGTCTTTTCCTCGTTGAACATTTAACCTAACTGTTGAGTAGATAACGATTGTACCTCAGCTTTATTAAGAATACGTTACATGGAGCTAGTACAGAGTGAAGGGTCACAGACTCACAGTTCAATGAAATCGTTTCCGTAAATGTACTGTAAAATGGAAAGCAGGGAAAAGCGAAAGGAGATACCTAGTTCCAAAGTAGTCATAAAGTAAGTAGGTACGTAGCTAGTTAGTGTCATGGTGTAGGAACGTTGAACGTTGCAGATAGTTCCCGGCATAGTTTCGCACAGTTCGCACGGTAACGCGACTCGCGAACCGGCACGGATCCAATCGTATCAGCGTGAAAACAAAACATGTACTATGAGACTATAACGTATAACCCGCCGCATACCGCTCACACTCTCACGCTCTACCTCGCCCATAATTAACTATCTCAACCGACTATGTCCTGATTTCTATGACTTAGCTATCGAACATTGTCTGTGCATTCTACACCTGCACCAAAATACGCCCAAATAAGGAAGAACCTGTAATTAACGATAACCTGTAATGATAGATAAAGAACGATTACAGAAAAAGATACCTTACTTACCTGACTTCAGGTAAGTAAGGTCTCTACATTGGTAATAGTTGAAGCATAACGAGCGACGGTCTAATGAATGGCTGAGGCGGCTATAAAACAAATCGATTATCGTAATACTTATTAATTACTGGTTATATCAGTAAGTAAGTACATCTACGGCCGACATTCGCCGGTTTGTGGTCGTCCTAAGTTATCTTACTTAGTACATAATATAAAAGAACACAATCATCTCCAGCGGAATAAAAAGTCGCGATCGTTATTTAGATAGTGGGCAATACAAAATGTAATAATACGGATTCCGTGAACAATCCTTGGATCTTCATAATAATGCTTTTTGGGTGCGCTTGATGATTAAACATAAAAGTTAATGCGAGCACGTTGGAGATGTCATTGACCCGACAGACTGAGGATCGTTTCGGTCTGCTTGTGCTGAAACGTCGGGAAGTCGGCGTACGGGGCTATGCGAGTAGTTGCAGTGCAAGCACGAGGTAAGCCGTGCTGGCGATGCGGCCGGGCCGGCGCCGGCGTGTGACGGGCACTGCCGGGCCGGCGCGCAGCGAGCGTGACGTCAGCGCCGCCACCGGCCGGCTCCACGTGGCGCCGCGACACTACTCAATCATCTATGCACTACTTAGATAAGTCGCCTACTATGACATACCTACCAACTACTACTACGACTGCTCTACACAACATTCAATTACCTACGACATTCGGAACTTAAAACGAGTCAACTTTACTACTAGCCAAGTCCTACTAACTAAATAAGCAAAGACCATAATAAATTACTCGTCATGTAGGCCACTGAGTACGAACAATGACGTTGTGTGCGCGCTAGTAATTATTTATATGTACATATAGCAAAGATAAGTGCGCAGCGGAGCGTCAGCTGTGTGCGTGTCAAAATCAGCTGATTATTCAAATAGAACGAGCAGAGTCGCATCGGTCGGCGACCGCGCCCGCGCCGCCGCCGCGCCGGGGCCCCTCGCGCACTGCGCACGCTCACAACTACCTACTACTTCATGCTTACTATTTCACCAAATAACTATCTTCAACATACTCAACACTGATCATCTCGAGATATTCATGACGAACTAGTAGGTAGATAGCTATTGTTATTCTTATAAGATTCTAACATGTGGAACGAAACAGTGATCAGCTGATCGTGTAAACAAAGTTGTAACATCCAGCTTAGAAATAGCTGCGTAATTTCTTGAGGTTTGTCATCACCACCATCCTGCAACAACACAAATGCACCACTCTTCCACTACTCTTAAGCACGGAGGAACAGTTCCTCGGAGCCGAGGAGTCACAGAGCGAAGCGGGGGCGAGGGGGCCCGTCAGCAGACAGTGGCGAGAGCATACGAGGGCCACTGGTGCCGCCGGCGACGGCAGGGAGGTCCTACACGTGGCCGGAAAACGAGACAAAATGGCGATCGTTCGGGTTGCGCGATCCGCAGATGGAGCGGTGTGGGTGCGGCATGCGGCGCGGGTGCGCTCACCTCTAGCATCCACTCGGCGACGAGGCGGCGCATGTGCGGCGTGACCTCGGCCTGCACGGTGCCGAAGTAGTTGGCGGTGACGGCGTAGCGCTCCTCGGTGCGCAGCAGGTTGTCGAGCACGCGGCGGCGCAGCAGCACCGGGTCAGGCGCGGCGGCCCGGTGCGCACGCACGACGGGCGCGCGCGCCTCGCCGCTCTCGGGGCTCACTCGCTCCGCGCACAGCAGCTCCATGGTACACCGCACTGCGGCTTATTGACAGCTCGCGTCGCGGCCGGTGTCGGCGTATTGTGGCGGACAGCTGATCGTGCGCGAGCGGCCGGCGTGGAGCGATGCGCGGGTGTTGCGACCACGGCGAGTGCGCGAGTCGCAGTGAGCAGCCGGTAAGCGCCTCGCCGCCGACCATATGATCGGGCGGCGCGGGGGCAGGGGAGCGCGGGGGGCGGGGCCCGTGAGGCCCGCACGCAGGTTTCTCCCATTCGACGTTCAAATAATAATACATAACATGTTTTCTTGCTCGCTCGCGCTCTGAAGTGCTTCTCGCTCGGTCTCGATTCTTGCTTCTCATTCTATTAGGTGGGTACTTACTTACTTACATTATAATAAGATGAATTCCACGGATTGAATACTTACCTACATAAGTAAGTATACAATATAATAGCTCAGTCCAATAATATCTAGATATCCGACCCCTTTTTTCAATATTTCGGAAGACCTTACCAAAGTTGTCTTGATTAGTACTTCGTGTCATAATACTAAGCATGCAGTTGTTGAGATGCCGAGGTTCTTTCAGTGCTGAAAGAACCTCGGCATCTCACCGTGGCCGGTGGGGCGGCGCAGGCGGCCAGTGAACTTTTCACATCGCCTAGGTTAGGGCGGCTGACAGTCTGTCACGACTGTCACCCACCGCACCGCGCTAGGCTCAGGAACTGGAGCCCAACAGCCCGCCCCAAACTGCTAAATACAATCTTCACACAACGTGCGTAGTTTCGTCAAAAGTTCAAAAAAATATATTGTCAAAGGATAAAGGAAGACCGGAACCCTGTCTCTTAAGTCTCATAATCAATTAGTTAGAACTTAGCATTAACTATTTTGTTCCACTATAGGGCAAAGGCTTTCCACACATTTTTTTACAGTGAACATAAAAATTAGGTAGGTAGATTGTGGTATCTTGCATATTCTCATCGACTTAAAAAACTATTTACGTTACATTGTCGTCCGTCATCTATACATACTGTAAATAAAATTGGAGTGTCTGTTTGTAATATTGAAATAACCATTTTTTACTACATGTAGGTACTTACATGAATATTTATACGGTACGTACACCAATATTTTGGTGAACATGTTTTAAAATTTTTGTCTGTCTGTCTGTTTGTTCCGGCTAATCTCTGAATTGGCTAGACCGATTTTGACGGGACTTTTATTGGCAGCTAGCTGATGTCATAAGGAGTAACTTAGGGTATATTTATTAAAAAAAAATAAAGAATCGACTATTAGGCTGAACTAAGTTCGCCGGGCCAGATAGTATTTCATAATAGGTAGGTATTACGTATCTATTTTCATTATAGCAAGCATCTTGTTTATTTTTAGCCAATTAATCATAGTGTGGGTATAGATGTCACTGTCTACTGGCTTAATCAGCCGTTTATTCGCTGCCTGTGCCTAGCCTTTTCATTGAACGGCCGGCCTAAATGTTACATAATAAACAATTAATAAACGGGTTGACAGATGCTTTTAATATGTCATCCATAGAATAAGGTAACCAACCGTGTGACAAAAAAACCTGTTTGACATATTTAATTTTGGAATTCTAAAATCTACATCCAACTTAACCTACCTATCCTGCTCCCTGAGCCCTATGTCCACTATTTGTCTAAAACGATAATTAACAATATTGAATCAAGTCAATTGTTTCGTTGTTCAACTAAGTGCTGGGGCACCTGTTTTTTATAGGTATTTCTAAATCTATAGATGTCACTTGAACGGAGCCGTTCAATTAAAAGGCTAGGCAGCCAATAAAACGGCTGATTAAACTAGTTGGCGGCGACAAACATAGGAATAGGTAGGTATAACACACCGCTTAACTTGTGCTAACCGTGGGTACAATATCTGCAACCTGTGGGAGTACTCAGACTTATGTTTTCGTTGATCGACCTTAAATTATTAGCTTGTTTACCTTACGATGGAAAAGTTATTTTCTCAAAATCACCAGACGCTGGTGAAATAGAATGACTATCTAGTGTTGTAAGTGTGAGTTCACATAGATCCGGAACATTGCGTTACTTCTGAAATAGTGTTGATTCTATTCTAGTTTGTAGCCATATATACCTACTGTTCTTTATTTTGTACTAGCTGACCCGCGCAACTTCGTCTGCGTCACATTTTCCATTATTGCTCCGCTCCTATTTGTCTTAGCGTAATGATATTATATAGCCTATAAATGGGCTATCTCACACTGAAAGAATTTTTCAAATCGGACAGTAGTTCCTGAGATTAGCGCGTTCAACCAAACAAACAAACTCTTCTGCTATATAATATTAGTATAGATTTTTTGGAAATTTCAAATTACCTACCGGTACATACTCAGGATTTGTCAGGATGCTCACCAATGGTGAGCATCCTGACAAATCAGTCACCATGGTCCTCGTTTTGGCGCATTTGGCCCCTGGCCCAGTGGCATTGCGATTGTAGGCTGATTCGACGACAACAAGGAATTCGTATTAGTTACCTACGTTAGGCTTTACTTAATCCCTCTTCTTATAGGCAGAAGTTAGAAAATATTTGTAAACATTTTGAACAGCTGTGGGGGGGCTCCGTTAAGTATATCCTCCATTTGAGTAGGTAGCACCGCCACAATCCGGTAAAATCTGACCATGCCACTGTTTCTAAGATAAAATTCGGGAAAGTCCCATCATTCCTGCAAATTCCCTCCACACAAACACATAACTTTGCGATAGTAACATACCTACCTACTTACGTAGGTACGTAAGCTGATAATATATTAAGGATAAAAATAATTTAACCGACCTATTGTAACAAAACTTTACAAAACAAGTGGTTATGAGCATAGAAAATAAGCAATACCTACCTAAAAAAACTGGCCCAGTGCGAGTCGGACTCGCCCACCGAGTGATCCGTAATGGTACCTATAGGTATGATCCGTAATGGTACCTATAGGTATGATCCGTAATGGTACCTATAGGTATGATCCGTAATGGTACCTATAGGTATGATATTTCTGTGGTAGGTACATATTACTCAAACTCAAAGCATTTATTTAAATTAAATCATTTACAGGTAGGTATACCTACTATTGTTCAGAATTTTCAATGTCGAAAAAAAAAGATGAAGCTATTTACACGTTCCAAAGCGTAGATCTATAAGGAGAAGAACGTGCAAAAAAATACTTAATACATTGTTACAAAGTTTTACATCATGTTTAAATTATACATACTTACATACTTAACATGTGAGAACGATGTAAAAGACGAGCAGGATAAAAGCGTCCATTCTTGAAATAAAGAATATTTTATTTGTGATTTAATTACAAATATACAGGTACAGTTTACAGATTTTTTAGTATAGAATCGTTATTACTCGCCCAATTTCATAGTTCTAACTAAGTCAACGGGAAATACCTACCTAGTACCTACCCTAAACATTTTGATTCCCTTGAGAGTGTCGAAATAGGTATAAGTACGTTTGTGGCATACCTAATGGCCGTAACTTTTTTTACGTTAGCTAAAAAGTTTTTTTAACAGCTTCAAGGGACTGTAGACCTGAGTATATTGACAGACGGACGGACGGACAACGAAGAGATCCTTGGGTTCCGCTTTTTCGTTTTGAGGTACGGAACCCTAAAAAGTATGAAATGCTTTCAAGAAAAAAAAGGGGGATACTTAAACATAATGATAATCATGCAAACTAAGATTGGTTAATGTTTCTAACTAATTTGTTTTCTATAGGTGAATTATGAAAACAGCCTACTTAGCTTAATTATACTGTCCTGTTAACGTACCTATTTGTTAATGTGAATAGTTGAACAGGTACCATATCAATGCGATTATGTACACCTACATTAAATAATGAGATAATTGGTATATAATTATAATAGCAAAGGGTTCAATATGTAACACGCTTCACACTGAATTGTCGCTTCTAACAGGGATCAAATTACATTTATTTTCTGTTATAGAATCAGATTGTTCTGTTAATTATTTTTGTTTTAATTACTAATTTCACCACATCAATAATTCAAAGACGTAATTAAACAAAAAATCGTTTTGTCCCGCAATAAAATACGAAATTCCAACATTATGTTGAGCTTATGCAAGATTTTATTTTAAATAAACTAGATAGACAATTTATACGGAAACTATTTATAAAAGTGAGCGTTTCATGTTTCGTTTAAATTAGTTTAGGTTTCTGACCCGAAAATCGTTAGAATGTACCACAAAAAATTTAATCGATTTTGCCAGTCTGCTGTGCATAAATACTATTCTTGGGTTTTTTAACTATCATAAAACATGAAGAATTCGATAAAGCCATACACTAGCTTACGCCTCGGCTAACTGGGCACAATTGTATCAAGTTTATAAAAAGTTGTGTGCACTTACGCAACACAGGTATGTAGATGAAAACTTACAAGTGACCTGGATTCCTGCATAAAGCGTGGAAATGGAGCGGAAAATGCGTACTGCACATCACTCGTTAGACGTACAGCTACTCGTCATTACATGGAAGGAATCCAACAAAGAAAACTAAATGTTCTACCGTGCAGACGTTTCTTACGACATTCAATCAGACCGTGGATCATCCGAAATCAGAAAACCGAATGAAATCTGAAATTGTAAGCGTCACGGTTTTTTGACGCTATGCTCACTGTAGCCGTGTGTGTAAGCTTGAAGCAAGTACTGGTACACTACAATAGGGTTGTCCACTGAAAAAATGTAATTATTCCGTCAGATAGAGTATCAAAAAATATTTGACACGTGTTTTTTCTTTTGTTGCGTAAACCAAATTCGACGGAGATACGAATATTTAAAAAAAAATCTCAATACGTCACGCTGTGGTAAAATTTTTTGTGCGTTTTAACGTCACGTCTCCATTAATTGACGGAAGATCATGAAAATAAACTAAGTAGGGAAATAAATCACCAATGAATAATTTTCCAAAAGGCTTGTGTCCTGAAAATATCTAATAAGTCCGTCAGTTAGATTATCAAAAAATATTTGACCTGTATTTTTTCTTTTCTTACGGGAACCAAAATTGACGAAGCTACGACGCTTTTAAAATTCTCAATAGGTACGTCTCGCCGTGGTATAATTTTTAGCAGGCTGTGACGTCACGAGCCCCCACTCCCGAGTTTTGATGCGTTTTATCTTTGTCAATATTCATTGATTTACAAAAACAGAAAATACGTGTCCATTATTTTTCAATACTCTAACTGACGGACGAAATAGTTTTGCAATTTGTGGATGATGAAATCTTTAGCCATTTAATTTTCAGATTAAAATTTCATGATCTTGATTTTATTTAAAATATTGTTTTATTTGTTAACATCATTTAGCCAATGCAGTATTACAAGCGAGACGTTCTGGCTCCCATTTGAGTTCGTTCGTTGCTTCAGCAATCGAATATTTTTTTTAAAAATCTCGAAACTTTATTTCTTTTCTACATTGCTTTTGGTAAAATTTAGGTACTTGCATATTAATTATATTAAGGGCAAGTATTTCGTCTCCAGAGCCCACATCAATGTACTAAGACTAACTAGCTCTGCGACTTAGGGCCCGTTTTTAAGGTTCCTTGGTTCTTTACCCAAACTGTACCTAACCAAAGGACTAATAGGGTTCTATTACCAACACCAAGCCTCCGCGGTCCGATGACTTCCGATTTTTGATGCTTTTTATCTTTGTCAATATTCATTGATTTACAAAAACAAAAAATATGTATCCAATATTTTTAATACTCTAACTGACGGACTAAATAGATTTGCAATTTATCGATGGTGGAAACTATGAGGTTACCAGTCTCAGAATCTTAATTATATTCTTTAACACATCAAGCTGTGTTTGCATTACCGCTAACGTCCATTTCTCTGAGAACGTGTCTCTGATATCTCGCAGCTAATTGTATGGAATAACTTGAATGATTGATGTCGATTTGTAGGTACTCATTGTTGTTGAATGTCAACGGCCATATAAAAGCACTTGCTTATGGCAATGGCAGCGGGTCGATCAACTCCTTCGCGGGTTTTTTGCTAATTCAAATCCGAGGTGTGCGCCTGTGCAGGCGCAGGGCTTGCTGCGCAGGCGCAGGAAGTGCGCTATAACCGCGCGTCATTAATCACCGACTAGCCGGCTTCCTTCACTCACTTGGCCAATATGAGGGCGACACTTTTATTGTTTCGCGTATTTTTAATTTTTATTGCATACGCCTCGCGTTACTTTCTTTCTGCGGGCGACACTCTACAACTGCAGCACTAAGATAACACGCTCGTAAACAGCTAAGTACTCTACTTTATGTGAAATGTGTCAATCGTACGATGTAGCTCATGAAGCGTAGAGCCACCATCACTGGTTAGCAATTCTTCCAGACCTTTGACCGGATACGCGCTTAGTTTCCTTACTTGTATTGAAATGAGCTTGAGCGCAAACAATGAACAGAATTCCAAAACACAGCAATAATATGGAATGCTTAGTGCGAGCGGGACATCACTGTTTCTTGGAACCACGACACTGCGTAATGGAACGCGGCAAAATGGAATGCACCCGGCACCGTTGATCGCCCGAACCGACCACTCTTTACTAAAAGTCATGAGTAGGAACATCTAAGGAACATCTTTTTCAAATTACACATAGGTACATAGTGAGAAGGAAATTATTTTTTACTTGATCACTTAATCTCTTATTATACCGCATTTATTTATTTTCACAGAGATATCCTACTGAACATAAGTTGGCTTGGTACGAAGCTGTCAGAAAGTTAATGTTGAGAATATAATAAACTCAGTTTTTATTCCCATTGATTATGTTGAACTCATATTTGAATCCCAATCAGTACGTAGCTGCGTAGGTACTGCTGTGACTCAATAAAGGAATCTCTAAACTCTTAATTTTTCCTGAATAAATTATTCTAATTCCGTTTTTGCCCTCACTAAGCTTTTTCAACTAATCACAAAATTACTCGTATAATCAACTTAAAAGCACAAGTTTCATAATAGTTATTAAATTATCAATCACCGTGTTCCTAGACATTAGTTTAGATTAAATTTTGTTTTCATCCATTTCAATTCTTGAAACAGTTCAGTTGCTCTATAATTAACGCTTGATTATATTCTTACCTACCATTGGACTGCATTTAGTGGAGTTTAAACTTCCTATTTACATAATAATATGTACCTACCTAGTACGGTTCTATACTTAATCGAAAACAAAACTTGCCCGTCCAAAATCAATAACGAACGACAAATTGGTAAGAGCATTTGAAATTGATGAGCCATTGGTTTACTTTAACAATGTTAAAAAGCTTTTCCGGAAAAAAATATCTGGGCGCTGTTCCAGCACAGTTAGAAGCATAACTTGTCTAACGGATTCTCTTTAAAACATCCGTAGTCATTAATAACACTGCTGCACTGTTGCTAACACAATGTGTCGTGTAAATTAAAATAATTATTAACATAAAGATGCAGTTGAAACTTAGTTTAGTTCGTCTGAACAAGTAATTTTTAAGGGTTCCGTAGCCAAATGGCCAAAAACGGAACCCTTGTGGATTTTTCATGTCTGTCTGTCCGTCCGTATGTCACAGCCACTTTTATCCGAAACTATAAGAACTATGCTGTTGATACTTGGTAAGAAGATGTATTCTGTGAACCGCTTTAAGATTTTCACACAAAAAAAAAAAACAATAAATTTTGGGGTTTCCCCATGGGTCCATATTGGCTCACCTAAAGTTCTTTACCCGAAATTGTTCTTCCTAATGATTTCTAATCCGAATGATCACTCTTCCTAAAATATTTCATCCTAAAGTTTTCATTCATACTATTTGTAGTGCTACCGGCGATGTTCATAACACTCATGTTTCCGAAAATTGTAATTAATAATAACATTAGTGTAAATATATTTAAACTCCTACATACTGCTTTTTTATCATAACGATTTTATCCTTAAACGTAATTACCATAATATAGAAAAATTTCGCGACCAATTTCGAGGTAGCGCTCGCCGGCCGCTGTTGCGGCACCGCTCGCTTCGCTCGCTCGGCTCGCGCGTAGTTGTTCACAGTTCTAACCTAACCTAACCTATGGATATCTTTGCAGGTACACAACGCCATAAATAAAATGAAAAGAAATCTAAACAAAAAAGATATAACTTTGAATAATAGTGTAAAAGATGGTTATGTTGAGAAAATATAGGAAAACAAATAAAAGTATAATAGATGTTTATTGCTACTGATATTATGAAGTTGAATGCTTCGGAATTATGAACATTAGAGACAGAGTAGTTAGGAATTGTGATTGTTAGGATGAAAAATGTTAGGAAGAACATTTTCGGATTTCCAAATATCGGAGTTGAAAATTTAGGTGAACTTTGGCGCACCCGTTCCCCATACTAGAACTAAAACTCAAAAGTTTTTTTTTCATCAAACCCATACGTGTGCGGTATCTATGGATAGGTTGACATAAAAAAAAATAAAAAAATAAAAAAATGATATTGAGGTTTCTAATATCTTTTTTTTCTAAACTGAATAGTTTGCGCGAGAGACACTTCCAAAGTGGTCAAATGTGTCCCCCCCTAATACTTCTAAAATAAGAGAATGATAAAACTAAAAAAAATATATGATGTAAACTTTCACCGAAAATTGGTTTGAACGAGATCTAGTAAGTAGTTTTTTTTTAATACGTCATAAATCGTAAACCGCAACTTTTGCTTATAATATATACCTACAGGTTTGTACGGAACCCTCGGTGTGCGAGTCCAACTCGCACTTGGCCGGGTTTTTTATTTCTCACGGTTTGTAGAAATGATAAGTTTGGTAATGGTTCAGTTTCACAACTTTGTCTGTAATTTCAAGTTTCATTCATGCCAAGTGAAATATCAAAACCAGTAGTCCGAAGCCAACTAAGGTGCGGGAATAAGTCTCCGAAATAATTGAGATGAAAGTTCGGGAGCATAAGAAGCGTGGAGGCACTCTCTGGTGGAGCCCTCATTTCCGTCGACTCGTTCCGCTCAGATGTCCACGGTAGGAGCATGGACCTCACAATCACAATAAAACACATCTGTACCCACAATGTTTTTCTCAGTAACCGTTGGACAAGTACACCTTTTTTTGGTCTCAGTCACAATAAAAGTTCCGTCATTGGCTTTAGAATTCTCGTTTTCCTGAACTCTTTTTCATTGTACAGGCCGGAGTGTCGGCTTTTGGAAGTAATTCTGTATCCGATTTGTTGCTTAGCTTCGAGACGGTTTTTTGTCTCTACAAAATTGATTAGACTATTAGAAGTATAATATAAAGATAGCGTACCAACATAGCATAGCATACCTTAGTTAAATAAATTAAAACTTCCAGGTAAACAGGCATAATTATGATCGAAATAGTAATAAACTTATATGGATGAAGAGGTATAGAAAGGCTAAAGAAAAGTTTGAGGGATTTATATGTAAGAAATGATTGAGATTGACGACACTACGACAGCGTGATGGTAAACAGGGGACAATGGGGACAATGGAAAAGTAGATTGTGGGCAAGCTCGCTCTATCATAGACTATGTATTTGTCATCTCTGACCTAGACTGAGTCAAGAGCAAGCACATCTGAAATTAAAAAAAATAACGTAATTGCGTCGACTTCAAGTAACATGGACAAGGGCAGGAAGACGATAATAAATGTAAAATACAGTCCAGTGTTAAAGTACGTAAATGTGATCAGAGCTTGAATTTAAATGGTAAAAGAATATTCGAGTCTCAATTTTGATTGATGTAGTGTATAGTAGTATCATACCTCGTAGCCGACCGTGGCCCACCTACATGGCCAGAAAAACTACGTCAAACAAATATGCACACGAAATAATCTACAAACTAACTCGTTGATTGTGCACATTAACGTTTTTATTCCATTAGCATATACCTACGTTTATCAATAAAGTAGATTAGATAACCACAACACTACACAACCTAAAAAAGCTAAAAGGCTACGGGCACAAACGTAACGTGCAATTTAAACGTGTCCAGAGGCCAGGCTTCAACGCGCTTGTTTCGCTAAGCTTGTTCTGTGTTGATCAAAGGCCCGAATGGCCCGAAACATTGTGACAGGTTTAGCAGCTTTTCGCACGCAACGCACCGCTTAATACTATCGCAAATTATATTGAACCGACCCAGAAGATCCAAAGATTGACAACTACGATTTATAAATAACTTAACCCGAATGACCATATTCTGTTCATTTCAGTGCTCTGCTTAGATCCAGTCCAGTACACACACCGCAAGACAGTTGCTAGTCGGTCTGCATAGCGACTAATTTATTTTCCCATCGGAAACTGTGGGTCCACCACGAAAGTAAACAGCTTTTTTATCAACGTTATGGTTTTAGATAGAGTTTTTTTTACGAAGATCGTTTCTTTAATTACATATAATTAATCAAGAAACAACATGTAAACGTGTCTCTGATTCCCAGTCAATTAAATTTTGGCAATCGAACCTTTTTTTGTGAAGGAATCTTTTGTGATTTTGAAGATCATCCATTTATCTTTCAGTGCTCATTTCAGATCAGTACAGTACTCGCCGAAATGGCCTTTGTTCTTTACTTCCGGGTGAAAATGGGCTTTTATTCACAAGTGTGGTACCTAGATAGGTTCTGGTAATGGGCATACATTCGTGGGCCTCTTTGGGAACGATTCTTCACGGCTGTTGGTAGGGCAGTCATGGCCGAATTGAAAAAAAGCGACTAGAGACAGCGGCGTGCGTTGACCTGGTAATGTTTACTGTCCTTGATCGGCGCGGACGGCGCGTCCGGAGTGACGTCACCGCGGAGGTGCTGTTGGGTTTCAGCTACGACTGGCTACGAGCCGGCCGAGCTTCACAGCGCGGCAGGCCGGCAGCGCGAGGCCCGCGCCGCCCCGACATCGCTACTTAGCCACTACACTACTCCATGCTCATAGTGCTCAAAAGTGAATAGCGAGCAATGCTCGCAGCATTCCTAAGTATATTTAACCACCTAATTTAAATGTCAATTAAATCAATATTTACTGCCAGCTTAAGTATACGTTTTATGAACGCACACTACCGATTATAATTTTTGCAGAATATGCATACTTAAATTAAACAAATGCTAATAATAGAAGTTCGGCGGGGTTGTTGACCTCAAAATAGTCGAGCGTTGCTAGTGAACATTCCATGAAGTACCTAAATCATTATTTTGTTATGGAAAATCACCTAACTGAAGCCAATCTATTGTAAATTATTTTAATTTAACATTTAACCCATTTTATTTCGTCCATTTATTTTCACGATAGTGTAACCTAAGTAAATGCATAAATGGCTGTTATAACAAATATTTATTTTATAGAACGATTTACTTTGATTTCAGAAATATGTTTCTAGCTTCATGGTTCTCATACAGTACGATTGTATGGACTTTAAAAGAGACTTTGACCTCTGAGTTTTCGGCGTTTCTTCTCAGAGCAGTCAGCTAGGAAACGCCGGCCTCTTATACCTACCTAGTTGACGTGTAAAAGTGTTATTTACAACCTACTTACAAAATAAATATCATTTATTTATCATTTATCTAGTTAATTGTACCAACCTACCTAACCTGCATTAAAAACTTCATCTAAATAAAATCTACAGCTTTTCGCCTACGAGTTACATAATCTACATTACTGAAGTAGATTATGTAACTCGTAGGCGAAAAGCTGTAGATATTATTTAGGTAAAGTTTGAAGCAGTACGTATCTTATGTCTTATCTAAGCCAAGGAGCTCCGGCAGACGGTCGGCAGTTCGGCCCCAAGTGAGGCCGTGTTCCTGGGGCCATCAGTGACTTGTAGCATGATGTCATGTCCGTCCTTAACAAATGACAGCCATTCATTGGTCAGACTGGTCGTTATGCTACTAAACTTTTGAGCAATTTAATCTCGACGTATATCTGTGCTCGCTTCTCGGAATTCTTTATTTAGGTAATTCTTAATCTTACTGATCGGTGCCGAAACCACGGAAAATGGAACACTCACAGAGTGCAAGTGGTATAATAAAGAAGAAAAAAATGATTGACGATACGACTGAAATTGTTTATTTTCAGTTTAGAGATTTTCTATGGTTTTGCTACCTAATTCATTTCTACTTATCGTCCTGTTAATCTATACTAATATTATCTATACTAATATTATAAAGCAGAAGAGTTTGTTTGTTTGGTTGAACGCGCTAATCTCAGGAACTACTGGTCCGATTTGAAAAATTATTTCAGTGTTAGATAGCCCATTTATTGAAGAAGGCTATTAGGCTGTATATCATCACGCTAAGACCAACAGGAGCGGAGCAGTAATGAACAATGTTACGCAGACGACGTTGCACAGGTCAGCTAGTCTTTTAATAACTGCGCTGAGATCGCTGCCTCATGAATTTACAATATCTTATTCCGCGAATATCGCCTACCTATTAATTTGTTTAACTTTTCTGTGAACTATTCGACCGATTAGGTACGTAATAAAGTTCTTTGTTTGGACGTGGCTAGGCGAGCTAACGGGAGAGTAACGTCCTATGGGAGGGAACGTTATGGTATGGCGCAGGTAAGGCACTGGACACTGGTACATCCACATAGTTGCGGCCAGATCACGGTGGATCACACACTTTTTGCCGGGCGGCCGGCGGCGAAGGTCGGCCGAGGCGGGCCACGAGCGATCTAGCATTCCAACCGCTATGAATGAATAGTCGCTCGACTGGTCGGCTGGCGCATACTAAGTAACTTCAGATTAATTTGACAACAAACATAAGTTGGCAAAAACCGGAATGATTGCCGGCAAGGCGGCAAGGCACCCGCCCCGTGGGAACCGCCGACCAGCCCAAACGTTTGTCTCCGATGATTGTCCGATTAATAAGTACCTGCCCATTTAACGTTCCGTTTATTTCTCGCTTTTCATAGCGTGATGTGAGGCCAATTTGCCTTACAATTTTCTGACACGACAACGTATTCGGACACGAACGCCGGCTGGTTTTACAAGGATGTGTCTGTACTTTTGCTTATGTACCTACCTATATCCGCTGTAGGTAGTAAGTATTCAAAATACTTTGTAAGTTATTGACATTTGATTAGAACGAAATAGTTTTTTAGTTGCAGCAAAAAAAATAGTGCGCTCAACTTACATTCAGTTATTCAAGATTCTGCCGTTGCGCGTTGGTAAGTTCATCGTTAACCGATAAAGTCAAGAAGTTCGAGGATTATTCATAGTTTTTTTTGCATCTATATTCCCATAGAATATTCCGTAGTAGGTAAGCAAACAGGCAAATGCATACGGAGAGAGTTAAAAGACAGAACGTCATCGGAGCGAGCTAACAGCTAGTCTAGAGTGATTGTCGGAGAGATGGCAACGCTAACTGTGGGAATGTATCCGTTGCGCCGCACCGGCGCGGGCGCAGCGAGACGACTGCAATGATGACTGCCCACGTCCTCGCACATCAGTGATGAGTTTTATTGCCAGTCCTGAATAATTGATCCTCTCCAAAGTAGGATTTCCGTAGAATCGTATAAATATAAATCGGAGAAATAGTCTTCCGTCGTTTTAGATAACAAGATTTGATAAAGTCTTTGTTAATGTTTCGGAATAGTTAAGTAGGAGACTATGTTGGTCGTCAGGCATGCATTGGTTATATGTGGATTTATATTGTAAAAGGATTTGAAGCCTAAAAATGATGTGTCTGGAAATATCGAGATAAAGGGGGCCACGCTCAAAAACTAAGAACGGGTTCTGAAGGGCAAGCCAGTTTTCCGTGCACCGGCCATGGTGATCAATAGATAAGTGCGTGAGTTAGTTTCCTATGAAACTATGCGTGTTCTATAACATAAACGTAACTCATTGTTATGATGATGGTGATCAACAAAATGGATAAAGTTTACGATTCAAACAAGGACAAGGACACGCCCAGCAAGACCGTTCTGTAGCACATGAACGACAGATTTTAATAAAATAACTTAAAACTGTGGAAGATTAGGTACAGTAGAACAAACAAAAGGTTGTATTTGAATAAATATATCTGCATATAAAATTAAAACCGTTACAAGTATAGAAGAATTTGTCACCATAGACTGCTGCTGTTAACTACCTACGTAGTTAATACCTATCGTAGATAATACCTTATGTATTGTACAAACATAATACTAATATGATAGATTTTTTGTGGAAATTTGGATCCAACTACAAGTATTATTAATTCATGCAACACTTTACGCTCACAAATGTACAGAGGTTGACTTTATTCCTTTATTTCCTTTATTTCAGGCAACAGTAGCCCATACAAAATAAAATACACATTTACAACAAAATATAAAAATAAACTAATACTTACATATAGAAACACTAAGACACACGAAGTGACGGCGTCGTGTTACGCTGCGCGGTGTCACATAGCCTGCCACGAAAACGTCGGTAGACTACACCCTTCGGTCAAAACTCTTCCTTAAGGAACTTGTCGAGATGTTGTGTTGGAACCCGCACCATGCTTTATGCTGTACCTAGGCATTCTGTAATGTTATTTGTCCTTGTATATACTTAGTACCTTTTTATCTACTATGTCTGCCCTTATTAAGAAATCACAGGCTAATAACAGGCTACTTCTGGGTAAGCTCGCTCCATCGTAGACTTTGTAATTTGTATCTGTCATCTCTGACCAAGACTAGAGTCAAGAGCAAACTCTTCTCAAATATTTTTTTTACATTTTTTTAAATGTTCCTATACTTCACACAATAACTTTAAGATATCTAAGGTCTACAATATTCTACATGAACTAACTCCTAATATCCAAGTTATCAAATGCCTATCTATGGATCATCTCATTCTCAACTCAATATGATATTTAAATCATGATCGGATACCCGTTCGCCGGATGCGTATGGTTATAAACTTATAAATTCCCCATGACTGTTACGTTGGTATTGGTACCTACAGCCTTGATGGCTGTATGGCTATGGTGATTATGTCACGGGCACCATGACTTATTCTGAAGTCGTAGCGCCATAAAAATGTGATGGGACCTTGAAAGTTGGCGTTTTCCTGGGGCCGGCGAGATTGGCAACTAAAGGATTCAATCATAAAATATAACAAAAAAAATGGCCAAGTGCGAGTCAGCCACTCGCGCACGAAGGGTTCCGTACTGTTAATTATCTATAAAAACCTTAAATATTTATTTTATTCTGTTTTTAGGGTTCCGTAGCCAAATGGCAAAAACGGAACCCTTATAGATTCGTCATGTCTGTCTGTTCGTCCGTATGTCACAGCCACTTTTCTCCGAAACTATAAGACCTATGCTGTTGAAACTTGGTAAGTAGAAGTATTCTGTAAACCGCATTAAGATTTCCACACAAAAAAAAAACAATAAATTTTGGGGGTCCCCATACTTAGAACTGAAACTCGAATTTTTTTCATCAAAACCCATGGATGGGGTGTCTATGGATAGGTCTTCAAAAATTACGTTAAGGTTTCTCATATCATTTTTTTTCTAAACTAAATAGTTTGCGCGACAGACACTTCCAAAGTGGTAAAATGTGTCCCCCCCCCCCCGCAACTTCTAAAATAAGAGAATCATAAAACTAAAAAAAATATATGATGTATATTACCATGTAAACTACCAGCGAAAATTCGTTCAATCCAATATTCGCTGTGCATTTTACCACTTTGGAAGTGTCCCTCGCGCAGACTATTCAGTTTAGAAAAAAAAAATATTAGAAACCTCAACATCATTTTCGAAGACCTCCAGATCCATAGATACCCAACGCGTATGGGTTTGATGGTTTTTTTTTTTTTTGAGTTTCAGTTCTAAGTATGGGGAATTGGGGAACCCCAAAATTAATTGTTTTTTTTTTCTATTTTTGTGTAAAAATCTTAATGCGGATCACAGAATACATCTACTTACCAAGTTCCAACAGCATAGTTCTTATAGTTTCGGAGAAACGTGGCTGTGACATACGGACGGACGGACAGACAGACAGACAGACATGACGAATCTATAAGCGTTCCGTTTTTGCCATTTGGCTACGGAACCCTTAAAACTACACTCCAGGTGTCAAAATAACTAAGAATTTAGTAGCTATACTTTCTAGAGTTTGTAGCTGCGAAAGGCCATACTTAATCAAAAAAAAAAAGAAAAAAGAAAGACACATCAGAATAAGAAAATGTACAGAGTTCAACTGTTTGCGAGTGCGAATGTTCTCTAAAAATACTGGTATTGACCCTCTGATGTATGGTAAATTAGTTTTGGGTAGGATAGGGACTTGGAGACCTGAAAAAAGAATATCTAATCCCTTTAAAGTTTCAATGAACAGGCTTATTCTGGGTAAGCTCACTCCATCGTCGACTTTGTCTCTGTCACCTCTGATTATAAGAGTCAAGACCAAACCCATTTAAAAAATAAAACAATAAAGCCTAAAAGCAACCCACGCATATACTGGTAGACGAACAATGTCAGACGACAGACTGTCGTTACATACAACCTGTCGTACTCACACAGTCGTTGTAACGCTGTAGAAGGCTCTGACGTCACTCGCCGTTGGCCGTTAGGGCAGGTTCGAAGTTTGAAACTCGCATAACGACTGCCTCCGACTGGCTGCATATCTTCGCTCGCTCGGTGAGAGCTTTCAACTAACTTGTCAATTTGTTATGTGTGAGACGGATTCCGATTGAATTTTCTTGAAAAAAGTTCTAATGAATGAAGCTCGATTATTTTTATATTCACTGATAATATTTTTGATGTTCAGAAACATGTCAATAATCACTTTAACAAGTGAGTAAGTAAAAGAGATATTGAATTCCACACAATAAGGAAGTTTCGTTAACGTATCTTTAGCTGTTTGGTACTTGACTAATAATTTTCAAACAAACGTTAAAGCTTTGCGCTGTTTAAATACACTCCCAACGTATTTCTAGCCGGATACTTGAAACAATTGCATTCCGGCGATAGTATTTTTAATAATCGATACATACAAAAATCACTTAAAATTTACATTTACTCACACTCGTATCTTGATAAGATAGCGTTTCAAATGTTTATACCGCAGTATCTGCCATATTTACGATGAGCCGCACCTTTTCGTTGCAATTGCATACTGGGCTTGATTCCATTGGTTGTTATTTCCGTGTTGATATGAAATCGTGATAAAAACATGGGGCTCACGTAATTCCGCGAAATTTTCAAGTAGGTGCAGCCTGAAAGAAATAGGCGCCGTCGACGTCAACATGGCGGGAACAGAGGCGACTAGAGACTGTTCAGTAGTTCTGTTTTACATAAGCCGTTATTATACCGTTACTCTACAAGTGTTTAGGCATTATGTTCATTTGTGAACAAACTTGTATTGATTCGTTTGTTTTAGGTATTATTACTTCTCAAAACATCTCAATATTGAACTTTTAATTAAATTCTAATATCAAGCTAAAACCACAAGTTCGCCGTGGTTCGCAATTCTAATGAAAATTGGGATTCCCAAATACACAAAGCAACGAAGTAGTACGACATTTAAGTATTATTAATAATCTGTATATTCAGAAATGATAACCGTCTAGTTAATTCCAGGAGATACCTATTCTTAGTTAAAACCGGAAACTTGTAACGTTACTACGGGACGTCACGTAATCGTGTACCTACTCGAGCTTTTGAATCGCTGCTGCTATCTGGCTCTTTATATCACTGATAATTGCTATCCCAATCACTACAATACAAGGAATGGCTTCAATACTTTAAAAACCACGGAGTGCCACACCCGCAAGGCCACATACAATGTTTTTATTCATATTTTTATGCATTAAACATTATGCCTTTAAAAGGAGTTCTGTATCGTTGGAATCTACCAGTTTCTATATGTAAAGATATTTGAAGTTGATGTCCTTCTAACGTGAATTCAGTTAGTGGAGGCAAGGAAAAAGACAGACACAATTCTATATTTTTAGGCAACCTTTGCTTGCTTTGCAATCGCTATTTGTCCATAGACTAAGATCCAAGGAGCTGCCAGACCTTACTTATTTTCTCACTAACCAAATATGTGGGATAGGCTGTTCTTATATACTTTTAACATACGCATACTTCCAAGCTTGGATCGACGACTGCCCAAGCAAGCAAGCAGCATAAGTAAGGTGTGTGGGGAGTTGGGGACTTTGGGATTTCAGTCTATTAGGGAAATTAGAGTAGTTTTTGACGGATTGCTATGAGATGTGAATGCAAATATTGCTTAAAAAATAGCAGAATTGGTCGTCTAATAGGTATGTAGGTGTAGGTACTTTTATTGAATCAAGATTCAAATCTCGTGGGTTGTTTCATTACAGTTGCTCCTAAGATTACAGATCTGCAGTAACAATTTGCGAAGCAGTACGTACCTACGTCAGTTATCATCTCTCCGCGGTAATGTTAGTGCTGAATAGTAAAATAAAAGCTACCAACAGCTTCGTTCAGCGACGGCTTAGTGTGGATTCAGTTTTGCTAAGAGCTGTATTACAAAGACATTACTTTGGCTGTCTGAGCTTCAACTAGTGGGTAGTTATCTATACCGCATGACCGCATCAAGCAAACATTTGTATTGGTGGACTGCGATTGATTGGTGGCAGTGAACAGCCATGGCATAAGAAAAATCTTAGACATTCTACAAATGTTGTTCCTATTAAACGAATCAGTGTATGACGGCATATAAAACATTTTTGCGGCTCTTACGTTTAGCAGCACGCGAGTCCAGGGAAAGCGATGATTCTATCTAATGATCTGTTGTAATCTGATATCACGTACTATCCAACGCGTCAGTTCATTTAATTAGCTCATCATATAAATTACATTTTGATAACGCAGCGTGTAATAGTCAACGAAACTATTTTAGATTATCTGAGTTATGGCAACTGGCAAGCACATGCCTAAATGTTGAACATGTGACGAGGTTCAATGTATGCTGTGATGTGTAATAAAAAGCTCACTTTTTATACTAAAACTTGTTATAAAGAGTCCATATGTTACGAACAAGAGAACATTTACGCAGGATGATTGCTTTACAAAGTGCTTGCCCCCGCGGTGCGGCGCGGGCCGGCCCTGAACCCGCAGGATCGCGTTTATCTGGCCGCAGCTATCGAGGCCCACGGTTTCGGCAGATGCTTGCCAAAACACCGCTGATAACTTTATGGGAGTAGGTACAACATTGCTCGTTATGTAAAATGTTGTGCGATGTTTGTGTGCTACCTAATCTGAATAGCAAACGAGTGGCATTCATGTTTTGCTTGCTGTATAATAAGCCTTTTTATGTTTTTCAAGAAATTTGTGAGCACCTAGACAACAACGTTTGAGATACTTAGTCATTAGTAACTAGAACCTACATAATCTCTGTTTAACAAAAAGAAAAGAAGAAGCCGTACTTTTCAGTCGCCAATTTCTGAAAACAATAAACACTTTGTGTTTATGGCACACAATGGGATGTGGAGTCGGATTCCTGGAGAAATTCGGCGGTTTATTCCCGATTAGACGCCCCGCAACCATCAAACCAGTTCCAATCGGTTCGTTGAATAATAAAAATGGCCTCTATTTTGGGAACGCTTCGCCTTATCGGGCCTCTCTCAAGTTCGCTTCATAGAGAGCGCCGACCCTCGCCGTCTGGATATCAAGTACTTACATAGCTACGTGAGTACCACTTCCTTACCAAATCTAATTAAAATAATCGTCACGGAAACAAATTATGATTTTAGAAAAATTAACACGACGCGATGCGAACATTTGTTCATTTGCGATAAGGCTATAATTAGGCCTACTTTTTCAGGATCGTTCTCTGAATATACCTACGTCTGAAGATAGTTTAAACCAGTTTCTGCTTGAAGATTTGAAGAGAAGTGAACCGTTTAACGTTTGATGGAACTAAGTGCTATTTATAGTGCTATTCTGTTATATTCATTTTCGTGTCTCGACAGCGGAATCCGAAGTGAGTATCAAATTAGTATAAACATAAGACCTTTATGTAAACACCTGACCTTTATGTGACCTTTGTGTTTTTGTTTTTTTTTGTGTTTTTATGCAAATAAATTTTATTCTATTCTATTCTATTCTATTCTATGTTGTGTATTATAAAGCTGACTTTGTGAGGTTTGTCACTCAAGTGAATCTCGATATTGAAATATGTAGTTATTTACAGAATAGACTTGCTGTTACTTTAGAAAGTAGAGACTATACCAACGTCTAAGAAATACGCTTTGTTCTCTCTTTCGATAAAACACAAATAGAAATTTGGCATTCATGAAATACAGATTTGAAGTTTTATTATTCTTGGGTTCATGCTCTGCGCGCACAGTCTGCCCACAAAAAGTAATGCTTAGTTCTCCATGTTTATTTCAACCGGTGATATAACGCGAGCTCTTGTTGTGTTGGACTATTTGTAGTTTGAATAATTATTCGTTGATCTGATTTAGAATACCTACGTAAGTATTTAAACGTATGAGAGTAGGTTTGGTGGCGTTTAATCGTTTTATGGGAAAACTAAAGCATGTGATTTGGTGGAGGAGGCGCGAGGCGGCGAGGACACGAACCCGGCCGAGAGGAGCCGAGTAGCCTCACCGAGGCAATGACTCGCGGCTCGTGGGCCTTGAGAGCATGGTAGACAAGCGCGGGCCCCGGGCCCCACGGGCTCGCCCGTAGGTACTCACCTCTCGTCAACGAAGTCAGTCGTAATAACGAAGTGAACCGCGTAAGCTTACGAAATCCGGTTTATCTAATCGAGAAAAGCTGGGTCACATTACTAACTTAATTTACGCAGGATACAAATATTTATGGGTGACGGTTTTTTCCAGCGTTATAAATTGATTAAACTCTCTCTTCAGATTTGGGCGTTAGTTTTGTCAATTTTAATTTACAGAGATTTATTTTTCGACTTACTTACATGCAAGCAGTAAATTGTAATTAACTAAATAATTTACGCATTGTCATTATATACCCCTAATATTGTGTGTTAATATTATGTTATATATTACCAGTTTAAACTAAGTAAATACCTATCTTTTTAAGCTTTGAAAGGCGAATTGCTAGTCTAATAAAGTGTCTTTAGTTTTAGTGTGTTAATGTAGCATAATGTAAGTGCATTTTGGTATGTTATTTTGATGTTAGATAAAGATATTTTGAAAATGAATTAAAAACAATTTATTGTAGCAACCCCATTTTGTCGTTAGACTAGAATTAGAAGTGATAAAGACAGCTGTTATAATAATTATTATGTATGACTGTTACAAAACTTAGTTTGTACTTTATATAAAAATGCCAATGACCTTGACTTGACTCTACAGTACGAATATGTGTGTGTATGGATGGAAGTTCGTCAAGAATTATCATCACCATATATTATCATAATAATCCAGTATTAATGAATTCTGCATTAATATGACAACATGACTCATATTCATTCACAAAATTATAAGCCTATGTTTAATAAAAGAGCTTCTCGTTTATATACAGCAGTGTAAGTGTTATTAAAATAAATTAACTTCTGCGGTTATAAGATGAAAGGAAAGCCGATTAAATGAGATTTGTCGCCATTAGATTGCCAACAAACCGCTCATTGTAATGTGTCGGCAAAATTCAACACTGAAATACGGCGAACGCTTATCAATGCTGGCAATGTCGGTCAAATACTCGACCGAGCACTATAGGGGCGTTATCGTCAGCATAAATTCGTACTTATGTGAGCTATACATATCCATTCTAATTATTCAATCATGTGGTATTTAAAAAAAAATAAGCTCAAAATAGGTAAACAACAGACTTCATTTGAAACTCGGTACTACGAGATGTTATTCAGCCAAGGAATTTGAATCGTCTGCGGTCAGCCTCGGCCTCTTGATGGACAAACCTTCCATGAGGCTCGATTGTCTCATGTTATTATCAGTCTCTGTCGACTTAAAAGTTAAAACGATGAATACTTCGCGCAGGGGGTTCACGTAACATAAACTATCCACCCCAATATTTGGAGTCAGTTTCGGTCGGCCTTGCCCTTCTCAGAAGAACGACACAAAAACATAGTTTTCTGATGTTTCGGATCAATAAACTTTTACAATAAAGCGCTAGACGAATATAACAAGAATTTACTAAGAAATTGTGAAGATCTCAATATCATCGTTTAAAACAATGCCTGTTTATCTTGGGAAACTGACCGATGCGGTTAGCCGTGGCATTTTCACATGACGTGTGGTAAATTACATTAAATATCGCTAGCTATTCGCACCGGAATGTAAATGTTGCTGTATTGGGCGTGTTTTCATCTGCCTTGTGCGATACGTAGCAAAAAATGAAGTCTCTATAAGATGATTCGTGCCAGGTAATTAATTAAGAGCTATTAATTGTTGATTCTCCTTAAACACGCTGCAAACTGGACTATGTGGCGTAGCTGAATGTCTGAGAATGTGCCTCGCAGTATTGTGAGCTTCGATTTATGATATTGATTTGGCTGACGTGTTTCTCAAAGGTGACATTGCAAGAGAAAATACCGTAGATAATATTTGAGATAACCTCATGCTGGTGTGATGTGGACATAAGTTCACACGTTACCAGCGCACGACGCTCGTGTGCACGTACTGCGAGACAATTTCGATCTTGTTAACTTAATGGCTGGAAGAGGTGCAAAAGGAGTTTAATTAAAATATGCCTCGTGCAGTCAATCAATAATGCCGTCCAATAACTCCAATCCATCCGTCAATCTATGAGCGAGGGTCATTCAATTAAAAAGTTGTTAAGTATAACTTTATGCCTCAATGTCGATGAATGTACATACATTATTAAATAATGTCATCATCATATCTCATGTAACCCAAAACCGTGTACAATATCGAGCAAACCTCCGTTTAAGTTATCACTTCCATATTACCGGTACTGATTGTAATATGAACGGTGATCGTTATCAGTGGTGTATCATCTGTGTTCATCATGCAGAGTCGCGAGCCCTAGGTTTATTGACCTAAGATTAGGAGTTAGGCAAGGAGTGTTTCCTGTGGGGTTAAGAGTGGGGGCGCCATCGCCATGCGCGGCGGGCAGCGCGCGGGGCAGCGCCTGCGCGGGCGCACGGCCCGCTCGGCGGACGCGCTTGGTTCGCACGCCCCTGCAATGAGTTTTAATTGAGTTTGACCGCAGGAAGCAACGGTTACGCTCTACGCATAGGGTGACATTTCTTTACGATCAACATAGTACCTATTGCGTATGAATTGATTGCTTTATTTTAATTCCGTACAGCTTTTTCTGTCATCTTTGCTTTGTATTGTACCATTTATAATGCGTAGATTTCATCCGAGTTGAATGTATTCTGATGAAACAGTGAATTGATTCAAAGGCCGCTTTTGTTTAGTTCTTTTTCTGTGTGCTTTTTTATTGGCATTGAATAGTTTTTTCGTGAATAATAAATGATTACAAAGTAATCAGTGTGGTGTGTACTCATCGTTTATAACACGATGTCTTTCCATTGAGTTAAATTGACGCAGACAGAGTGCTTAGCCGAATTAAATACCTACTCGTAGTTAACATTGAACTCAGTCGGCGTTTTTTGCTCCATGATACTGTTTCTTATTTTATTGTGTTTCTCAGTGTTAAAATAAAAAGACTAAGTGTGGTTGTGTCGAGTCACGGTCCACTGTTGTCCAGTGGCGTGGTCACCGCAGCGCGGGCTCGAGCGCGGACGTCAGTCGTGCGCCCGCGCCGCTTCTGTCACCGCCAACAAATTGCTTTGTTTATGGCTTCTTATTGAAATGTGCCTAATACAAACTGCACGGTGGACGCTCGATCTGGACCGGACCTTCCTTTGAGCACACGTTTCACAAGAGGCCTTGTAACAGTTGCGCACACGCACATGTCACGACACGTCTAAACTAAAAGATTGATTTGATATTCATTTATTTTACTGAATAGATGTGGCTGGTTGACAGTTAGCACCGGTCTATTTGGTTTTTTTTATTCTCAAAGAAAAAACTTTAGGAGCAAACAGCAATTAAGTCCATCTCTGATGTGAATGTTACGACATGGCCTATCTGGTTACAAAAGTACGTTGAGTATGTGTACCTAAGTAACTAGGCCGGTACCTACATTACATAATAATATTATATGTATGTATGTATAAGTATTTAATGTTACTAACTAACAATAACAAAACGTAACTACTTTAAATTAATTTCCCATTTTTAATTAAATATTTTGATAAAAGCAGGTCAGATTGTGGTTAGCACCTACTAAACTATGATTAGATATGAACTGTTTTAATGAAAAAAAAAACTAATATTTTGCACAAGCCGACGCGTATTTCCAACCACTGTTAGATTTGGCGTAGCTCGCCACACTATTCCCAACCACTGAAACTCCTGAAATACAGAATCAATAGTAGCGACCATCAAGAACGCGCCGAGGAAATGAATGACGAGAACTACTGCAACTCCTGAAAGTCGGAACCAGCGGTGGATACCACCAAAAAGTTATACTCGTTGAGTCCCGGAGAAACGTAAAGATTGTTACCTAGGCCTATGTGAGCCAAGACATAATTGGGAAGCCTGCAGCAGAGGCGTAGCTACGTAGGTAACCAAAGGCCCTGGTGCAAAAAAACTGGGGCCCTAACTAAACTGTTTAGAACACAATGAAGGATTCGAGAGTTAACTCATGAGCGTGGCGCGCGGTAGTTTAAAGTTTAACTCACAAGTTAAGCGAGGGAGTTAATACAAAAATTCTGAATGCTGCGAGGGATTCAAGCTAGCCCAAATCGAAGACACCTTTATCCTTGAGGAACATATTCTACTTTTCACACCTACTGCGAGAAAATTGTGCTCTAGCCATGAAAACAGGCGGCGCACATCGGCACCCGCCAAAGGAGCAGGTCGCGCATCTGAAGCTGTGGCTCCAGCCGTCCGGCGGGTTATGTGAAATTCAGTACAATATTAGTGCCGGGTGGGCAGGAGCTTTGGACGCGCTCGCTGCTCCTTGCGGCGGGGCCCGCGCGCGTCACCTTTCAACTCTCGAATTCTTCATTGTGTTCGGGATTTAATATGACGCCCGTGTCATCATAAGGCACTGCTTTATCAGTTAGTCAGCTTCAGCTCTTTATTGTGCACTGCATGGCACGTAAATGTGTCGGCGAAACTAAAAAATATTTGACTACGGTTCGAAACATGTGGGGAATTCCCCTTTTTTCTTTCAAACGAGTTGTTATGATTAGTAGTTCTGTCGATGCTGCAAGAGTCAAATGTCTTATTTGACTGAGTAGCACTGTTACTTAGTATCTAGGCGAAACCGCGTTGGAGGAAGAAAAGAAAGCGTTTTTGACAGTTATGTATACTTTATACTGACACATGCTCTGAAGCCTTAGGCAGTGATTGTGTCTAAAACATTTTTGATTAACCTATTTTCTCTCATTTTCTCAATTTTGAACGGAATCTAAATGGTTTTTTTTTATAAAATAAAATAATAACTGTAATACCTCACAAGCCTCAATTTAAGTAATTTCAAAGTACAAAGTAATAGATATGGCAAATTTTTGAAAATTCTAAACGGTAAACTCTCTGACCGATAGTACTACCTTGAAGTCCTGTTGCAACCGATTTTATTTACTTTCCGAAGGTTTTTAATAATAATTTTAGCTAGTTAAATACGACTTTTGCAGATCAGGGTCCGAGGGCCCCTTGCACTTTGGGGGCCCCGGTGCAAAGCATCGTCTAGCCCTTCAATAGCTACGCCACTGGCCTGCAGGTCATAAAACCTGCAGGCCAGTCCTGGCATGTCTTTTTCTTTATCTAGGTACGCATTATCAAAGTCAGACCTTGGTGAAGGTGAAGCTGTTATCTTAAGACTGGAGACAGCTAAAGGGAGGCGGGCGTGCCCAGCAGCCTATGTGCCAATATATCATATAGGTATATAAGAGCTAACAGCTGTAACCGAGCCAGGAGTAATAAACACAGTTATAAATATTGCTAGCCTTCAGGCCTCCGGGACATTGAACCCTAGCCAGATGACAGATGGCGCCCAGAAGTATTTTACCTACCTCTGCCAAGTATAAAGTAGGTATAAACATAATATCTTGTAAAAACTAGCGAGTACTTTAACATGCTTTAGCTTTGTGTATTGTCGTCAGGGGACCTCTTTTGGGTGTATGCTATTAGATCATATCGTCTGGAATAGGAGCGTGTGGCTGTAATTATGTACCTACCCAAAAATACTAGTTTCTTTATTTCTGTTAAGCGCCACTTTATAGGGGCCCGGAAAACTGAAGCCTTTGTTTGCGTGGTCATTCAGGAAAAAAGGAAATGTGGCCATAACGTGCAGATTTCTATGAGCATTATTGTTTATGGTACCTATCATTCAGTGTTTCCACTGCCCCATCTGATATCTATTGCCTGGAGCTGGAAAGTATAAATGTTGGTGGTTTCTATGTTGCTAACTCTCTACAAATCTCTTCAGTCTTCAGTTTTGATGAATGACGATAGGCGCAGTAGAATTATGAGCTTTAACACCATCTTAGCAGACTCGTAACCTTACCGTTTGTAAAGGTTATATTTACGTTAAAAAATCGAGTGCACTTTGCATTTTTAACCGACTTCCCAAAAAGGAGGAGGTTATCAATTCGGTTGTATTTTTTTTTATGTTTGTTACCTCATGAACTCTACTTTGAACCGATTCTCAATTATGAACCGATTTGAAAAATTTTTGTTTTATCTGAAAGGATATACTTGCAGATTGGTCCCATTTAAATCATATCAAAATCGATTACGAACTTTGGATTTTAAATCGCTGGAATTTGACTATTTAGATGATTCTTTGATAATCGAAATTGCGTATTTTGCTTTTCTACGATTTTGTAGTGGTGTTCTTAGGTGTGGGGCACCACTAAAAAGTGAAAAATAAAAAACTTTTTACAAAAAAATACAACCGACTTCTAAAAAAAAACACTAGAAAGTAAAAAATAACTTTAAATTCGGAAGTCGGTGTCAAAATACGAAGAAACTAACAAAAACACCGACTTCCGAATTTAAAGTTATTTTTTACTTGCCAGTGTTTTTTTTTAGAAGTCGGTTGTATTTTTTTGTAAAAAGTTTTTTTGTAATGGGCGTTCGGTAGTATTGAATAACTATTATAAGTACCCAATAAGGCGAAACATGGTGACTGAAAGGTCTACACTAAGAAATATGTGCAAGATGATTGCGTTAAACAGTAAAATCTAAAGTTTTCCGCAACTACCAATCCGCATTATGACTAAACTACCTAGCAGGTAGTTTTTAGTTGGCATATTGTGATGCAGAAATCATTTATTTATTTAATTGCAACTTTAATCAAGAACATGATAACATTACCTTATAAAACGAATAGATTTCCCTCAAAATCATGTATCATTGATATTTTCCAGAGATGGAGACGAAGAAATCCTGATTTAATTCAAGTTAAATTTTTGTGGCTTTGTGTTATTTGGAATTACTATTACCTAATCTGACTATTAAATAGCCGAGACTGATACGGTTGATAGAGGTGTGATTTGGGCGCGCGCTTTGTGATGTGAGCACGGCCCGGGGGCCCGGGGCAGACGCCCGCACCAGTGCGCCGGCCCCGAGTCGTGACAGCCGTTTGTTAAACTAATGGCGCACAAAAAGAAAACCGCCTTCCATTCTTCCATTAACTCTGTCCAAGTGTGCGACTGTTGACTCGGCCAATTTGCACGCGCGAATAGAATTTGTCTAAGTACCTATTTCTATTGTAGTACTTGTTATTTCCGCCTCAAATATAAGCGTTGTCATTCTTGTGACCATTTACTTGTTTCTCGGTCCCGACAAACTCCACGTCCTTTATTACCCGGCTCTATTACTAAATAGACACCTCTATTCATAGATTAATTGGTGTTAAGTTTTTATAGAGCTCTTTGTTTCATGATGAAGAAATTAGCGAAGATGGCGCCATGTGCGACAGTACGACATCGCGGGGGTCGAGGGTTCCGCACATGTAGCCCACGCGACACATCGCTCGAAAAATGGAGCCGCGATAAAAAGCAGTCGGTGTCGGCGGGCGTGAGAACTGCGCCACGTGGCTGAAGCCAGACGTGAGCTCATTCATGCATTTGATTCATAAATTGTATGCGTGTTTTAAGGGCACATACGACAGCTCGACACCAATCCGCTTAGCGAGATTTCATGAAGTCAAGAGTTCAGTTCAACGGAAAATAAAGATCTGTAGTCCGAAAAGCGTAATAAATAACAAAGGGCGGATTCCTCATAAGCGTGCCGATTGAGCATTTATGGGTTTTTGTGTGGGGAATGCAATCATTGGACGATCAACGCAGCAGCCGCGGCGCCCCGCTTGCTATAAATCAGGGCCGATTGAGGTCGAGCCGGACGCGAGTTATTTTTAAAATTGCGTGCACAATATTATGTGTTTAGGTGGAATATGATAATTGCGTCGGCGAGAGAGGCGCCGTAAGCCGACACCAACGATGGGATTACAGAGCAGTCGCCGCGACCGCCGGCCGAGGCGCCCCGGGGCCGCCCGTCCAGCTCGAGCCGCCCCGGGGCCGAGACCGCTCGCCTCACATCAACACGCCTCGTTACATCCAATACTACACATAATATCAAACTAATGTAACCAAATCATTTACCTTTTGAAATTGGGTTTAAGATTCCAAGCCAGGTTATAGGTCAGTACAGTCTAATCTGGGTGTTCTTAGAAAATCTAACTTACAGATCCATAAAGTTTACGCATATAATATATTTTATTGTGTGTGACGAGATAAGAAAACAATAACTTAAGGATTTTCTAACCACACGCATTTGTATAATTACAACCATCGAAGTTGATTGAAGTTAGCATACAAGTGTTCGTTACTTTTATTATCTACGTACTCTTTTGTGAGGTAGATACGGATGCAGTGACAAGCATGAAACTGTAGTATTCACATATTGTTAATGTTGAAAAGTGGTGTAAAAAGCCTCGCCGCTGATAATTAGGTACAAAGGAATCTTACCGAATAATCATAACAAAGCTATAATAACAACTATGAATAATGGTCTGATATTACAAATTAACATAATATTTTTTGTCGCCTCCTTTGGTGGTGGCCGCGGACAGGTACAAGGTATGAGGGTGCAGAATTCTTTGAATGGGCATTCGAGTTCACCAGTCAGCTCGACGATTGTGAGTCGTAGAAGTGTTGAAATAAGTCTCAAAGCACCTTGAGCCAACATAATCTTATTTACGAAGAATAGAATTAGTCGGTCTATGGGAATTTAAAACTTGAGCTGTGACCCCAAGATGTGTTTCAGCATGTAGCGAGTGAGGTGCGAAGGTCGACCGAGCTACTATCAATCAGCAAGGCGCCATTGAGGGTTGGTCGAGGCTCGTGAGAAACCGTAAACACTTACCCGCTTTATCTGATAGAGATTTTTTTCGCTCAGCAGCAGGTCCAGTCAATTAATGGATTGCGCCGTTATTTGGTTTATTTTTGTTACCGACGCTGCTTAGCATTAGGAGAGACTAATTTATCTGGAAGGGTTTGACAGGTAAGGCATTACCGCGATGCAGATCGGCCCACGGCCTCATCGGCCAGCATTAACGTCTTATCACTGATTTTATAATAAATGGAACGCGTAATCCTCCTTGCGTGCCTTGTAGTTGTGTGCGGCCCTTTTGATACATTGTTAACGAGGAACCTCGTAATGAGAATGCCGACGATGGAGTTCAGAGATCGGCTTACAAGGAAAACGTGCTCCTCCGAAGAATTGAATTGTTCACTTTTATTGATTTGTAGAGCCGTGAGGTTCTAAGCGTTTTAGAATTGAAGACAAATATTTGTCGGGGTTGTGGTCTGGGCGGTCTGTCGACGCACATGTGCGCATAAAAAACTGTGTTATGTGTGCAGTGTGTCGGTGCTGCGTGTTGACAGTGCGCATAGCTGCGACAAAGCGTGCGCCCGCGCCGCCGACCACCCTCCCCGAAGAATCCCTCGTTATCATCTGAATAAGTTTAACTATCCAGCGCCACAAAAACACGTGAAACAAGAGCCTGAAATGTACAAATGTTATAAATAATCTATCCTATAATAGTATTCAACATTATGTATTCTAAAGGCATGTAAATATTCTTGGGATTTACGAGTCGCTGCGTGTGCTATTGTTTAATGAAATAACTATAATTTTTGTTATTGGAATGTCTAGGAGAGAACCGGTTGGTGTAAAAATTCCAAATGTTGTCAGATAGGGCGTTGATTGTAGATCTCGTGAGAGAGGAGGCTTATCTAAAGGAAGTCTTCTATTTCACTAAATATTTATTTTGGTTGGAAAATGTCTCGGTGTGAGGCAATCGTAATAGTGTGTAAATTCCTTGATTAGATACCGTCCTTGGGAACTACCAACAAAATTATCCCGCCGCAATTTTCCGGTCTCGACTTGATATAGTTTTTGATAAGTGGTTATTTAAAATATTATTAACTTGCATGATTGCAATTAAAATAATGAACTAAACTTTTTGTTTTATGAAGAGCTATCAGTATAGGAACTGGAAGTGACTTATAAATTCAAAACATAATTTTATTATTATTTGGTCGATTTTGTGTCGATGCGTTCGCCGCAACTATTTATTTATCGGAAAGGGCGTTATTTTTAGTCGATTGATGATATATCTCCAGCACTTTGATGTCTATTTTTATCTAGTCTAGTTACGTCATTCAGTCGGTCCCTTTCTTGGCTCAATGCCTATAATAACTTGAATTAAATTCACGAGTATTGCAACACTTATCAAGGAAATCAGAAACTATTATTAAATTAGGTATCGTGTGTGTCTATCGATGGCGGTACATAAACAAACTAATACTGTTTACCTAATGAAATGTGTCGGTTGCACGCGATCCATTCTCACGACCCAACATGGAGAAAAAAAGGAAATTCCCAAAATTTTAACGCAATAGATACATTGTCTCTACATAAACAACGGTTAAATTTCACCGAAAAAACATTCGGCTATGGCAGTGTGGAGACGGATTTCAAAAGATTTTGTTTATTGCCTTGCAGAGAGGCAATATTGCAGTATTTCAAAAAAAAGATGCATATATTTTTAACCGCTTAACCATAAAGTGATTAGCTATGATGAAAAGACTAGAAAACACTATTCTTCTTCAGCAAATGGGTAATAAATAATCTTTTGAACTGCAAAACTTATTTCGTTTAGGTTTTTATAACCTAATATTGCACACAATGTAAACCCAGTTGAAGACAATGCTTAACATAATAAAAACGTTACCCTGTTAGGGCGCAGCAATAAAATTATTTTATCTTGTACTTGGACCTAGAAAGCCGTAATAGCTCCTCATAGCACCTCCAGCTGCTACTTTCATTATGAAGAGTTGGTGATTAGGTGATTAATCAATCACCTAAAAGAAAGATTTTTTCAAACATACCTTTCTATCATCTCGACCGGCAAAGTAGAAGGAAAATGACCTCGTGGACGCAGGTCAGACCAACGTATTGGGGCATCCCAATACCCAACGTATTGGGCTGCCTCAATACGTTGGTCTGACTAGATCCGCACCGCCCTTGACTCTACACTTGTCTTCTTCAGTTCACAACGCCCTCCACACTGACAGGGACAGGAATAGGTGGAGAAATATCGTACATGAGAAAGTGATTCAGAAGAGAGGTCACGTCACGACCCCCAGCACTGAGGAATACGATGCCAGGAGGAGGAATTATCAGTTTTTTACTTATATGTATGTGAATGTTTACACGTTACTTATACTTAATGGTAAATGGTGGCTCTGCATTCCACCGAGTCAAGCGCGGCAAGCTGGTACTTAGCTGAGCCATCCCAAAGGTGGCTGCAATACTCCATGCAGGATCGGACTTATGCTTTGTAAAGGGTTAAAGCTGTCCAGGCCTCAAGACTCTCGCTCGAATGCCATCAGGTCCGCTGGCCTTATTCACGTCTAGACTGCACATTATTCTCCGGACCTCTTTAATGTGAACTGTGACCTCCGGCATCGAAGATTCACAACGAGGTAAAGTTGGTGGTTGCTTGGAGCCAGCGTCTAGACGCGCATTATTGGTAGCAAAGAGAGATGCAAATAAATTTTCTATCTCACTTGCAGAGTGAGCCAGCGACCCATCAGGTTTCAACATAGGATGCAGTAGGTCGACAAAAGTTCGTTTCAACCGCTTTAGACAGGGTCCAAAACTGCTTACTACCCCGAAGGTGCGATGCTAGTTTGGCCCCGATACGTCCTACATGGTCAAAACGTGCCCTACGTAGAAGAACCCGCATGTATAATTTAGCGGCAGAATTAAAGGCTCTTTTCCTCGCGCGAACCCTACGTGCTTTAACCTTTCGGTCGCGGGCTTTGATCCACGCTTGGTAAGCAGACTCTTTACGGGCCTCAGCGTGGGCGCATTCTGCATTATACCAAGGCCGTGATTTGTGATCGAGCGGGATGTCAGAGCATGGAATAACATACTTCATCCCCCGCCGAATCACGTCAGCACAGCACGAGGGGTCACCCGAGGAGAAGCACACTTGCCGCCATGGATAAGATGCAAAAAAATGCCGCATTTCATCCTAATCTGCTGACTCGTTTCGCCATACTCGTCTCGTGCCTCTAGGACTCTTATCTGGAGGAGAGCAGGCCAACACGGATTTCACCAGGCAGTGGTCAGACGTTCCTAGCGGGGCTTTTTTTTTTTTTTTTTTTTTTTTTTTTTTTTTAGGGATGGGAAATCATCCAATGACTCCTCCCGCTCTGGGTGTAGCGGGCTGAGATCGATACTGAATGACTGCCCGGATCAGTTGCCAGCAGAAGGTCCAAGCAACTGGGTGTATGGGCGTCAACATTCGGTACCCGCGTTGCTACATTCACCAGCTGGGTTAGATCTAGCGTTAAAGCAAACTTGCGCGCCCCTTTTCTGGTACGGGAACAACCACTCTTTATGATGGGCGTTGAAGTCCCCCAGAAAAGTGAACTTCGCTGTTGGGTACCGTTGCTGGACTACGTCGGTCGACTCCACGAGGGAATTAAACAACGCTGTTGTCTCCTGGTCGCCGCTGTGCGGTCGGTATACGCCGATAAAGATAATTTTTTCCACGCCAGTGTCCACAAGTAGCCAAATGGCAGAAAATCCCGATTTCTCAAAGCAACGGAGACGACGACCATTTCGTTGTTTTACTTTTTTACGATTTCGACGCGGACGAAGTCGCGAGTTAAAAATATAATCATTTATTGTATTGTATCATATATTAAAGTGAAAAAAGGAGGTTTATATTTATTTATTAATGTTTTCTACAAATAATTAACTAATACACCTAAATATTTGTAGAACACAAGTGGTCTCCATAGCAGAGCTACCACCATTATCTATGGAATGCTCATTCGTCGTCGGGCACCGCCATACCCGCACTTTACGCCTTCCCTCAAAATTGATTGCTTATTCTCCTTTTGGCTGCCTTTTAACAACCATAGGGCCAAATTGTTATGTAACTTATTAATTAACCTCCGGCCCGATTGAAGGGAATACTGCTAGACGTATTTTGAAATGGTTAATTGGAGATTGTCATTTTTCTAGGGCGATGTAACCCGAATTCTACGATGCTAGTTAATTAATGAGTCAGTGAATGATACAATTAAACTGTCATGATATACCGTCTCATTATTTCATATCATCAAATTCATAACTCTTTTATGAGTTTTGAGAATCTACGGCGTTTCATCGTAGTAACTTATAAGGAAAATTCGTTTCGCACATATTTGGTATCGTAAAAGGTCACAGTTACTTTCAATAAAATTTCGGTTACAAGCAACCTATTTAAATGCTAATTGGAAAATAAATATTTCATTTAGTGCTGAATTTGAACCTGATTGAATTACCTATAATTTGTGTACTTACCTATGTTTAGTTTTGGTCAATCTAAGAGGACGCCAACACTGGCAAGAGAATTCGATACCCAGGGTATTGAGAAGGTGCATTTAATATTGCTCTGTTTAATTAATGGCAAATGTTTTAAGGAGGCTTTATCTGACGAAAACATAAGCGATCAGTGTCGCGGTAATCTGCATCTGCGATATTGTCGCCAGTACAAGACAAAGCGGGTACATTTCGCTCGCGTCCCAGCGTCGTGCGTAATGCGGCAGAAATGTCGCCGCCTTGTAATTAGCACTAGACTCCCAAGACACTACACAAATAGAATTGCTCTCTTGTATGTTTCTCGTTACTTGTGACACCAAAGGGGCAATGTACTCAATGAAAAGTGGACACCGGCCCGGCTGGGAAAGGCGCGCTGCCATGAATCTGGCTCCCAGCTCGACTGGCCGGCCAGGCACCACCGCAATTATGCTCTGAGGGAGAAATTACGTGTAACGCGCCGCCCGCTGCTGTGTTTATCCAGCGAGTATTAACTTCATTATAAGAGCCGTGAAAGTGCCTGTTCAGAGGATGTATCCGTTTAACACGACGACTTTGTGCCGTCAGCTCCCACTTTCTCAGACCAAACATCCTTCGGCATGAGCGTGGATGTAAGCAATGTTTATTTATTTACTAACGCAGTGGTTCACAATAACGGAACAACTAAGATCAATAAATAAATCCATTCCTTGTAATTCTCACAGTTGGGTCGCGTTGCCTGTGCTGAACCTCATTCCATTGAGCACGCGTCCCGCTCGCGCGCGCGCTGCTCCACGTAAGCGCGTCTCCGTCGCCGGCTTTGTGTGGAACCGCCCTCAACACACACTTCTCAGAATCGGGCTCGTGGCATTTTTTAGAACGCATAATAATTTGATCGGGAAATATTTATGGAAGGGGTGTCCGGACGCGGACTAGTCCGACGAGTCAATTATCAGCCACTCGCTCCACGCCGGTCGCCTGAAAGACGCGCAATGGGTGGCTAGGCTGAGGTTAACCGATGTTAACTTACAATTTATGACGGAGATAGACGAAGGGTGGAATTTCACATGATTTCATTCCCTTTTTTTGTTAGTTCCCTATATCATTATTATCGTGTATAAATAAAGTTTTTATACATCCGATAGTCAGAATGTTTTTTGTGCTAACCCTAGACAGGTCAGGTATTGTACCCACCATAATTCGATTACCTACTAAGAAAGTGAAACTTATCAGTTTATAAACAAAAAGGCTGTGTATGTTATAATATAAAACATATTAAATACCACCACCAGACTCAGAATTATGATTCTAGATATATTATATAAGTCCTCAGGGAAAAAAACATCCTAGATATTTATCAGTAACTTTGTATCAACACAGTACGAATCGTTTCGTAGCACTAGTGCTACGAACATTCTGCTACGAAATTCGTAGTACTCTGTTGGTACAATTTTCGTAGGCAATACGACATTGGAAATTGTCTTAGCACTACATTATTCTTTGTTGTTTGTAACTTGTTACTTGCGAAGAATCTAATGTATTTAGCAATATATATATTTTTTTTTTTTTAGTAACATCTCAGATAACATAGCAGAGGAGTCTTAACCTGTAATCTTTTCAACCCCTACAACGCCGGGGCGAACGGGCTGAGCTTTTCGTCGTAAATCTGAAGAAGCTTTTACGATATATTTTGGAATCTTAAAACCGGTATCTTATTTAGGTTGTCGATTCTGTTGTCCATTTATCAACCGGAATATGTAACACCAATCAATGGAAGGGATGAGATGGTCTATGAGTAGCCGGAAGGCAGGAATTAATATGTGATTTTTTTGCATTGTGGTTAATGCGGAAGTTAGCACTTGTAACATTTTACAGACCACTGATTAATGGTGTGGGTGTCAAAATTACGGTAGACAAGGACATAATGGCTATTCAGAAGTGTCATCTCGGTAGAACGAAGGAGGTACAGATAAATACAAGAACGCCAGTGGTTGCCACTTGGCAACAAAAAATAAAACTAGCAATGTGGTCGATGTTTTTTAGAAAAAAATGGTAAGGCGAACTCAAGGCCAGAGCCTTCCAGGCTGGACTTGAATTCGCCTTGGGTGTAATGACTTCGACATAAAACGAAAAAAAAGTAACAATATATATTGATGTGCCTCAACTAATCCGTATTGTAGGGACAAGGGAATGACTATAAGCAACTGTGAAAAGGAGCTGTAAAGATAAGGTAGTAACTTTCTACTAAAACCATTGATTCAAAGCAATACTCCGGGATAAACATCTTTTTGTACCCCACAGAAGTGTTAGTAAAAACTTACAAAGCAATTAAAAAGGGTGCAACAATAAAACAATGCTTCGCGCATATTATCATGCGCACATTATAATCGTTTCTGCCAATTTGTCGCAGAGGCGGGGCGGGGCGCGGAGACGTTTCCGCTGCATGTGCAAGACAATGCTGAATGGACCCATTAATAGCACAAATGAATGAGTGCGTAAGCACATGTGTCCAACCCGCTACCCCACGGCTCGCCCCGTCGACCATATGCTGCAATACATTGTCTTATGCAAAGAACATTACGTTTCATTCACTAATTTGTGAGTTGTGACTTCGAGGAAACCTCGTTTTATGCGCCGAAATGCATCCTCGAAATGTGTCGTTTCCTTCCGCTGTTTTTGTGGTTTGTATTGTTTTTTTAAATAGCACTGTTATACTTTTAGCATGTGAGACTGTGTAAGCTGATACTTGTCTGACGCTTAATTTGTTAAATATAATAAAACAATGAAAACGCACAAATCGATTCCTTTTCGACAGGACATGACAGTTTAAAATAATAGCCATACGAATATGGGGGCTGTTGGTTAATGTTGCCTACCAAATAGTAACTTTTCAGGAATCATTCGAAATTCATTAGAACTTCTTCGCCATGAAAGTTTATACAGAAGGTAGTTAAATTGAGAGAGGGACAGCCAAACTATTGTTTATATAGGTGCCAAAGTGTGTAGATATCGAATCAAACGATACCTATATTTTCTAGGATTTTGACCCAATACACTCAAATTAAACTGTTCTTTAATATCAATATCCCATAGGGAATTTATGACAAAAGAGTATTTATAGACACAACAAAACCCTTTGGGCTACTAAACATTGAACGTGTTTCGACGAGTTACTTTAGGATTATTGTTCTGTTCTCTCAAAGATAGTATCGCTTCCTGTGCTTTTCACTTTTCGTTTGTTTAACGCATAACAAAGTGCGGACGATACCTGCAGGACAATGGTCAGGTACCAGCTATTGACAATTCGTCAGCTCACTTACGAACAGTTATATTTTTGTTTGCACCACGACTTGTTGGCGCCAGATCTGCCGGCCGGCCTATTGTCATATCGACTATTACTTTATTCTTGTGAACTAAAGATGACGGTCAATTGTTACAGGTACTTCCTGGGAGGCATTCTTATAAAAGCTGTGAATTGGGAATTCCACACGTTTTGTTTCGGTGGCGCTTCATTTAACTTGACTTCACGGTTCTGAGTTTAAACATGCAGTCTTTTATCTGTATCTTTTTACCAAACACTCGTTACGGATGAATCGCGTTTAAAACGTTATTTGTTGATTTCCTACACTTGATAACATGACAAACATTTTGTTTGCACATAATTCGTATTTATCAATGCTTCGGTGGCCGGATACGCACCGTCGCGCCGCCTTCTTTCTTATCTAGTACACTCAATAAACGATGTTATAATGTCTTAATTTTCTGTAGCAGAAAATAATTTGCGAACATTCGTCAGCGTGCGAGACCCGCATCGTTAGGGTTGGTACATAATGGCTTAATTGGGTTATAAATAAGGTCAATGTAATGATCGGTGGTGATACTTTTATGCCAGCAAATAGTGGTCACGTGTCGAGAATTCGCTACAATTGGCTCGTCGAGCGGCACGGGGCACCCTAATCAACTGAATGGGGCCTGGAATGACGTGATTATTATGCTACATATCTGTAACACAAAACTGTTTAATTTTATAGGGGTGAAATTACCACGCGAACAGTCAACGTTAACTCGGCAATATTGAGTTTCGGTTTTTGGAAACATTGGCTTTATTTCCATTGTAGTGGCATAATCGATAAGCCAAGTCGTCAGAATATGTTAGCGGCCGAATGGCGCCCCTTCCTTGAAGGACCGCATAAACTAAACGACTATGCGCAATTCAGATTGCCGTATCGTGGGAACATCGCGGCGTATTGACAGTGATACGAGAAACTGACAAATATATGGCGGGGCAGAGTCTCCTCGAAAGCATCCATCGTCTGCATTCAATAGTATGTATTAACATTGATTACGCCGGACATTCATATCATTATCGACAAAATAAGTTGTCAACGTATGAGCGCTTCACATCACCTAGTTCCCATGGTCGCAGTGTTACTTTTCCCATGTAGTTATCATTGGGCCGTCATGTCACTCCATACGCCATAGGTCAGTGTTTCGATAAACAAGTGAACCCTATGCATTATGTGCGTGCATCATTTTATGATACTGAGCTAATATGGCAATGGCATGACGTAACCATCGGGTCAGAGATGTGTCATCGCGCAGCACATCATGGCGAACATTTTATCATTCGAACAGGTTCGTAAGTGCCCTCGAATGTGATACATTATATTCATTATCAACAAACGATTTACTGCTTACTAATGTTGTACAAATTGTGTTCGTCTTTCATTTACACAATTTGTAGATTAGGGCAACGAAAGGTGGAAATATGTCATCAATATTAATATCAGATGAAGTCATATCGATATATCAGTCACAAGTTCAGAGTCTTAGTACAGAAAAACAAGCATGAGAGGGTCCTGGAGGTAGATACGCAGGCGCAGGCATACAAACACGTAACGAAATAAAACGTTGGAGACAGCATTCCCGACAAGTGGCGCGGAGTATTACATGTATATTTGTGTTATAAATTTTATGGGCCACGCACGACAACTGTTTGCATAGTCAAAAGGAATTTTGTGAGCTGAACGTCATTTATGCTCTATTTGATACATCCTAAATACATAAATTATAAAGTCCCGACACTTTCTCTATCATGGAACAGAAGTTATCATCCAACTGCTATGTTTCTTTTTTTTTTCTTAGAGGACTTGGCGAGTTATTCATAATCATGTTTAATTGAATACTGCCTATCGTTAAAGTCTGGGGCAATTCCGTCTGTATAAATAAACACTAGCACTGCAGGGGGTCCCTGTGGAGATCATTTTTCATAGAATTAGTCGAAGTTTACACGTATACATGCGAGTTGATTGATCCCTTGTATCTATCTTCTATACTATAATATTATAAAGCAGAAGAGTTTGTTTGTTTGGTTGAACGCGCTAATCTCAGGAACTACTGCTCCGATTTGGAAATTCTTTCAGTGTTAGATAGCCCATTTATCGAGGAAGGCTATAGGCTATATAATATCATCGTCATCATATTTAATAAGTAATAAACATAAAAGAAGATAGGCACATATTATCTCTATTCTCTCAATAATAACAAAACTTTATATAACACTGCTCTAATTCGCAAACGTGTATTATTATTTATCTCATTAGAACTAGGACCGGATGCCTTCTTACCTAAAGAAATGTATCAATTTTTCATAATTATCTCGAATAAGCAAATGATATTCATTCGACTCAAGATACAAAACAGCACAATGTGACGACACTCGAAGTATACATTTAAAACTACTTTCACAAAAGATGTCTCTTAAACTTGCGTACATTTTGAAGTAGTGTCAAATGCACACTTATGATGTAATTGGTAACATTTACTTTTACGCCCAATGAATCGAGGGCCATTGAGGTAAAGAAACCACCCCGCCGGACAATTGAGCGTGGGAGCGGTCGCGGTGGCATTCACTAATGGTGGCTCCAAATCATCATATTACTTTTGTATGATTGTCCATCATTTTTTGCACTCCCATACGACAATAAGATTACCCGTGCCGCACAAAGGCGACGTCAATACAATCTTTGCACTTTTTGTCGTCTCGATAGGAATTTTTGGGATGTATTTTATTGCCAGCAAATTATACTTTTTATTTTCCCGGAGCAATTAGCGAGGTCAGGCATCATTTTAGTATCTGACTGGAAAATCTGTAAGAATCGGGTGCATATTACACAGACACACAGAAGATTTTCGTGATCTGTGTTTTTGTCTACAGGTAGAAAAGAAAAGCTTGTAGCCTGGTGAATTCTAAGAACACAAATGAAGCGTATTTAGACAGCCGTACTGCTTTGAACAGTGGTGGCGGAGGATAGTGTGGTGTGGGGCGGAACGGCGCGGCGGCGTCGCGGCGGCGGCGGCGCCCTGGCGAGGCGCGAGGGTGCAGGCTCCAGGAATGCAAGTTCGCCAGCTATCACACGCCCAACATGAGTTGGATCTTTTTTAAAAGGGCACAATTCCTGGAAGCATCTCTCGAGCGGCCGGAGGCTGGCGCTCGCCGGCCATTGTGGCGCGGCCGGCTAGTTTTGATCTTATTGTTAATGGGACGCCAAGTTTTTTCAACCGTGTTCGGAAAAAAGGTATCATAGGACCCCAGCGGAAACGTTACGGACCCTTGTGAAGTAAAATGGATATGTTCTACGAAGGAGGTGTTATTTTAATCGTAGGTCGGCTTTGTTGTTCAGGAATGTAGATGGCCTGTCATAATTTTAATGGGCAGTTTCTCAGACATTCTATGAACCTGATGGTGCACACGTCCTGAATATTCATCAGGATTTTATACTGCGGCCGAGCTCATACATTGGAATGTAATCATAAGTGACTATCTAAATCAAATGTTACTGTAATAACACGTAGTGAACCATCAATTATAAAAAAATCAAAACCTTGATGTTTTTCTCAGTAAAACTTATAGCCCACACGTATCGGAATCGTGAAGTAACACAGAGGTGATGGAAGAAAAGGTGCCTTTAAAACTTTCACTAACATTACCTATAATACGTGACTGCTCAATAAAGACAGCATCCGAAACAAAAAATGATAATGTTGTGTAGATATGCGGGCCTGAATGTTTACCTTTATTTATTTATCGATCCCCATTACTCTCATCAATAAACTGGCCTTTTCGTCTTATGTGCAGCGAAACAATAATATGATGAATGCACGGTACGACGCTCCGTGCTCGGTGGTGTATCAGGTGGAGGCCACACACGATGTGTTTTGTAATGACATAATTGCTGTTCGCTGCCATAATAAACATTTTAAGAGTCGCGAATACGCGTTTTATAAAAAAAATATCGCGTATGTAGGTATAACGCAAACTGTTTTCAGTGTTACTGACGGCTCTCGATTGACAACAGAGGCCCGATTTGTGTGTGACATTCGTGTGGCTGCAGAAGTGTAGATAGTCGCCGCACTTTTTTGTAGAGATTAAATTGAATATCGTCAGAATTAATTAACGAATGCACTTTGTTCGTTTGTTATCAAAAATGGCGTTCAGTTATCTCTTTTATGTTCAAAGCAGCCTCACTATCACCTATGACACATTTTAATTGAAATTATTTTATTTATTTTGTTATACTTCAACGCCGATCTAGTAGTAAAACACTGATAACAGTTTCTTATGTTACTTTGTTATACCGCACAAGACGTTAAAGTGCTACAGTTGGATAGCAGGGAAGGTCTGCTGAAACAATCGCGTGTTAGGTCCTACGCGCATCCCTACGTAGATTGACTGCATTCCAATATAGAAATGCAGTAAGAATGCGGTTAGGAAGCAGTCAGTTTCAATTGCCAACTGTAGTAAGCTTTACAGCGACTGCAAAACAGCATGGAGCCACTGGCCTTGTGTAGCATTTAGCAATCTAGATGCTGCTGGAAGGACTGTACGTAACTGTAAGACCGTCACTTATACGTAAAGTACAATTTACTGAATATTAAGTAGTTAAACTCTGCCTATATAATACTAGTCAGCAAATTATTGTCAGGCTTTTCTAAGGCGTGAGAAAGCTCTTGCCTTCCTTACGAAAGGGATCTTTCCCTTTCTCGATTTTCTTCATCTAATCGGAATAAATGTTGGTAAATTTAGAACCTAGCTAGCGAGAGCAAGATAAAAATCGGAAATCGATATCGGTCTATCAACTTCGGCGGGAGCTACGATACTGCAGAAAAACAAAGGCTATATACGCACCCCCTCTATTTGCGTCTAGGGTTCATAACAATAAAATACTCAAATGCAGTTGTAGTCAGCTTCTTACAAAGTTGTTTAGTATAATTAGTTATTAGAATCACAAAGAACTGTTAAGTTTATGTACCCAACACTTGGCGCGTGAGATAATTAATTAGAGCGGTACCGGAACAGTTCTGATACAGCTCGAAGATAGTTCTACTTACACAGTTTCTACAAAGGTGTGTGAAGATTACTGGAATAAAACATTAAGGTACTTTTAATGAGTACCAGTAGAGAAGAGGCTCGGCAGCTCTTCCTGTATCTGATCAGCTTATTTAAAAAATTGCTGTGCCTGACAGGGTCTACAATTTTTTTTTCTCATTATATTAACCGACTCTATGTGTATTTTATGGATTGCAATAAAAGATTTGTTATTAAATTTGAGTCTAGGAACCTTGGATTCAGACAAACTGACATTCTATCAACGATAGCGATTGTCAAAATTCTGAGACTTTTGGGATTGGCCACGTGATATTTTAGCAGCGCATGTCAATCCCATACTATGGACCCTTTGACAATCCCTTGCTGAAACAAAGTCTCTTTATCGAGGCCCTCAAAAGACGATAGCTCCGAAACTCTCACAACTTGAAATCTTAAATGGCTGTTTATACAGATTTCGAATTTGAAGTCTCACTTCAGCGTGTCTTAGACTTTCGAGACATCAATCTATATAGAAATCTGAATTTTGCTTAGCAAACGAATGACCGCTTCAAAGTACTTTGCTGGCACAGAAATTAATAGTTATTAAACAAACAGCTTCGTAAAAGACAAAACGTGTCGTTAACATTAGCACTGCCCTTTCCTAAACCAAGGCTTTACAGGTGTTAGGAAAATTGGGAGATAATAATAATTGCTACCACCAACGACTATCAGATATTGTCTTGAAATGTATGCCTTTGTATGCAGTGGATATAATATTTGAGTCTTTGTATACCGGTTTCAAAGTCGCTCGGAGGATTTGAATGTCTCGTAATTTTTATAACGAATTCTCAACGTTGTCTCCATGCGAAAACTGTGCCTTCTGCATAAGCGTGTTTTGGTATTCAACGGACAATAGACAAAAATGCGAAAGATATAAGGACGGATTATAAGCTGATTTTGCTCAACCTTACGTTTGGAAACAATACTTTTAATGTCTTACTAAACCAGTATAATACAGTGATAATGTTTCACTACAGACTGTATTTATATTGTGATGTCTCGTTTTTTCTTTTTGGAATAGCTCAGAGCCAACACTTCCCATCTCGCTCGCAGGCAGAGCTTAATGAGCGGTTGTTAAAATTATGAATGGAACATCTTCCGAGGAGCGCTAGTGTGAGAGAGTAGCCGTTCGTCCAACACGGCGCGCACGCACACTTGCCGACAGAATTCTTATCGCGGCGGCATGATTGTGTGAAAGCCTGCTCGGATGTACTATCTGATGCTTATTTGATTTTTGTCTGGAATATTCTCTTACCTACCTGTGTACCTTTTCTCATTTGCACAAAGGCAATCATATCAGTATGATTCAGCAAAATCTTTGTTTCTCCAACATTGACTCGAAAGACACTCTCGGCGGTTAACTGTTGGTTAACCATCAAGTGACTTTAGGAGTTACTAATAATAAAAGTAATTCTGCGCATTCGAATTAAGTTTTTTTAGAAATTGTTCTTTGCAGGAAAAAAAGATGCGGAATGTGGTAGAGTTGGTTTGAAAATATTAAGAACGAGTACCTAACAGCAAACATGAACAAACATAGATCTACAAAAATGTAATCGTATAGATGGATTATGTTGTCAAAACGTGCTAGTGTGCGTTTATATCAAGGAATTTTAAGGTCCAATTACGAGCCGTCTTCCATTAACAATTTATTTATAGTGGGATGAATAACTTGCGGCTTTTTAATCAATCATGAGGGGTACTAAGTGGCATCCGGTGTGCAGGACAATTGTCCAATATCTGCTGATCTCTACGTTATAGACTTTGCACATGATTTCAGTTAAGTTTAAAACAAAATAATACTCGCAGGCGCACTCCCGACGCGCACTTGACCCAACAAATGGAATGCTGTTCCACTAGCCCTCATAATAATAATAATAAAACAAAAAAGGTGATTTGAAGGCGAAATCAGTTAGAAAAGTTGATCATTTATTAATCATTTAAATGACATTCGATAACTTTCTTGTGTCTCCGAGGATGGTTTAAATATTTGTGGTGAAAAATTATTTTGTATAAAATGTATTAATGGTAAGATATTGAGTGGCTCACGCAGGGAGGTCTAAAATAAGGAAAGGCTTTGTTAGTTACGGAAAGTTAGTTAGTTACCCTTATTGTTAAGTTTTGTGTGCTTGAAATACGAGCGTATTTAATGATGCGGGTAGACCAGGTAGGCTAAAATAAGACCTGGACACATTATTGTGTACCTGTCACCTACTTCAAGATCGTTTAATTGCTACGGTATACGAATTTCAAAAAGTGACGTGACGTCACAGAAATCCAAAATCCAAATAGATAACCGACACGTTACTCGTCTGGTCGGAGGATTTACTCTTTTCGATTTTAGTCTTTACATCTTGTTCTATGAACCTCTAAACTAAACCGCCAAATTGCAATGCCTATAATGTGCCTGTTACTAAACAAAGCAGCTAGTCGAAGCCAGATAGGACAAGGGCGACTATCTTTTGTTTTAATACTAAAGAGCTGTTACTCAAGTTATGAGTAGGTACCACTGTCTAATAATTATCTGCATTTCTGTTCTTATGAAGATACATTACTTTCCCAAGAAATCTTCGGTTTTTTTTTTTAAGCTATTAGAACCTATTTTCCATTTTCCCGTAGATTTTCTTCCTAATAGATTTTTTGTTTGTTTGTTTGGTTGAACGCGCTAATTTCAGGAAATACTGCTTCAAGTTGAAAATATTTTATTGTTGGATAGCACATTTATCGGGGAAGGCTATACCTACAACACCACATTACGACCAATAGGAGCGGAGCATTCTTGAAAAATGTGACGCAGACGAAGTTGTGCGACTCAGCTAGATAGATGTATAGGTATGGCAAGGCATTCTTCTTCTTTTTGAGTCGATGGTTAAACTAGTAATAAGCATATAGTGATGAATATCATAGTAAATATTAGTCAGGTGTACAATATCACCGTTATTAGTAAACAATTGGAGAATATGATTAGTTATCGTGATATCAGCTGGAATTTAAGATTATGCAACTGATTACAGTAAAACCGTAAAATCATTGAAATAGTTATGTCTGGTTAGGGAATTATCACACAAACCCGGTTACTCAAAACTGGTTATTTATAAATTGTGTAAAAGTAGGAAGTAGATGTGGTTTAAAATATTAATTAATGAAGGATCATTACAAATTAATAATAATTTAATAATAATTATCAAAACAAGGATGTTTTGATATCAAAATGTATTTTAAAGTGACATGCTCAACTAAAGGATTATTTCTTTACTTGAATAAAATTCGAAACCTGTTGAATACTGTACGGTAGGCTTTATGGTAATAGTATTTTTCTGTGTATTCGAGTTTCTTCTTTAAAAAAATTACAGACAGCGAAAGCTTCTCTGCATTGCGTTACCTACAGTACAGAGCGGTTACCGACACGATTAGAGCATAATTTATACCTCCATCAGAGATCAGACAGAGATAGCATTTATCCAAAGATAAGAAAAAAAGTATGCACGCTACGTGTTTTTACAGATTAGCTTCTGTTACCAACGCAAACATTTCTAGTCTGGACTAAAAAGAAATCTGTTCATTATGTTTTCGGGTGAATAAGTTAGATAAAGGAGCGCATAATCTGGTTCCACGTAGATAGTGAAATCCGCCCCATTACGGGCTCGAGTGGGCAAAGGCGGCCGACCACCACGCCTGCACAGCTCGCCCAAAAAACACCCCGAGACGTAGACGTAACATAATATTTCCCCAGGAGCCTTTTATTTATTAGCCGAGCAGCGCGGCGCCGCGACAACTCTACTTCCCAGAACGGAACATCGACTTGTCGGCACAAAGCCGTTACACATATACGAAAAAACAATATTTATGTCGATGAAAAAATTGGGATACGGCGCGTATTTATCTGAGCACCGTGAACTATGCGCTTTTTGTAAAGACCCGATTTGCAGGAATCCGCAGGTACCACCTATCGTACAGAAAAGTATTAATTTGTTTAATGATGTCTGGTGGGCGTGGCCAACGGCTGTAAACGTTAGTTAACAAGCTCATATTATACGCATTTAGGTATGGTTTTTACTTTGACGGTTTTAATAACGGTCCTGCTGTGAAGGATATCTGTTGATATAATACAAAGGCACTATACCATTCATAAAAATTACCTACATAGGTACTTCAGGATACTCCTTTTCTTTCAAAATATGCAATACAAAGAGGCTTCGTCTGAGAAGCGATGAGATTTTTTGAACAAGTGCAGTGTTACGTGGGACTGTGGGAGCGAAGTTAGGATTAATAATCACGAATCAGGCTGAATCCATTGAATCTTGGAATGTTTCTTAATGAAATGATTTTAATGGAATTTTCTATCTCGACGATCTTCTTGATATTCTACCATGCCGCAGATCGTAGGTACTCGGCCAGACAGCTTAGACATAACATTTTAAGGGATAAGTATGCACGTGTAAAAGATGGGAATACGAGAACGTTAAAGATTTCTACAAATATTTAAATATCAATTTATCATATAGGTTAGTAATTATTTACACAATCAGTAATGGGACATTGATCACGTCTAAAGGTATTGCATTGCTTTGCGAATTCCTTACACTTTTTCGGGAAAAGGGCGGAAACCAACCATATCAATCAAACCAATCAGTAATGATTAGATCACTGACTGGAATGTTCCATCCTTTTGTTACTTTCCCATGTAATTGAGTTCATTAATGGGTTATACCTACGCCCGCCATTTAAATCGTTTATCGCCAATGAAAGCCACTCGTTGGACCGGTTTCATAAATAACAATAAAAGCGTCATCTTTTGACTATGGACTGCGTTACATTTTTGTGGACTATTTATATCCATGATGATGATATACATTGGAATATGAATCATGTGGCACTCGATATGGAGATCCTGTTGACTTTAACTTTAAAATGTACATACATCGTGACGTATTTTTCGTCACCTTTCATCAAAGGCAAAAGGTAGAATGAGTTTTTTGTTGTTCAGAAACATTCTCCCTTTGTGCCTGTCTTTTTTCATTGCTTCATCATATTTCGTTGTGTAGTTATAGTTATTTTTTTGTCTTCTAGAAGGCCCTTTGGCTTGTCCTTTGTCATGGCCACTATTAGCACCTTATCCTAGGATAGGACCTAGCCCATTAAAACTATGTACGAGTCGGTTTCCACTCCAACTAGATAGAGCTCATTAGATACCATTATTTTTCATGGAACGATCCTAGGTCTAGACCAGCCGTACTCGACCTTTTTTCTCTCTGGGCCACATTGCCCTTCTACTATTGTCATTGCCGGGCCGCAATAACGTGCAGTAAAATAAAATTCTACTTATCTAATTCGTATCAAATTCAAAGGTCCCGTTCGTGCACGAACGGGACCTTTGAATTTGTGAAAAAAGGACCGTTTTGGTAAGGCATAGGCGAATTTTTGGACTTTTGCATGTTAATAGTGTGTGAGGAATAGTCTCTGCACGTTGTCAAGGAGTGAATCAGAACAGTATAGATAGATAATTAACTTTGATACACTAACTAAACATAGCACCAATAATGTGCTAGGCTACAGGGCCACACGGAAAAGCTTGACGCAGGTTGAATATAGCTGGTCTAGACTATCACTGAGGTACGGTTCCTAGTACCATACTTTTTTATCAAAGCTATGCAAATGTTTGCAAGCTGAAATCAAATTATATAGCAAAGACATGAAGGCTGGTTCACATACAATAACGGAGCCTCGATGACAAAACAAACATACCCAAGAATCTACAAGACAAAGAAAACAATTATATCTAACTATTGAACTAATCAATCAAACTCGATAGCCTGCCAAAATGATGTCACTAATGGTCACTTTTGGGACAAAGACTACCTACTAGGCAATAACCTACTAGCCAGTACCTACGGTGATATTAAAGAATTAGAAGGGACTGCCCACCTTTTAACAATACTTAAATTAAGGTTCTCTTGGCCGAGAGGCACTAATATCTGGTTTGCAAAAGGACAAAAGAAGAAAAAAAAGGTGCGTGTCGGGCCACGTGCAGTGTACGGTTCCGTAGTAGGCCGTTATCACAATATAGAACGATTCTTTTTAAGGATTTATTCTAAGGAATTTGTATTTGGTTCAAAATTATCCAACACCCAAGTTCAACAACTGTTACTGCTAAACTAATAAAGTTACCTTAACCGCTATTATTTTCCTTTAAAGTTTTTGTAATGTACTGTTCATCATGAATTTTTCCAAATGTTTCAAGCCAGCTGATTAGCATTTAGAGAGGGGGGGGGGTCTACTGGAACAAAAATCTATCGAAAATTAGTATTAGGAACCGCTTAGTCAAGGAAACCTTAAATCCTGGCCTAGTATTAAATTTAATAACGTAGGTAGGTACTCGTTAAAAGGAAAGAATCCGTGTGCTACCTCGGTATGCTACTAGAAAGGAATTTTTCATTTGTTGATCATTTAGAAACTGTAGGAGAAAAATCAAAAAAGAACTTCTACGACTTGACGAGAATATCGAAAGCTACTTGGGGTCTATCATTTCAAACCTTAAAAACCATATATGGAGCTACTTACTTGGGTTGTATGTGCCACGGGGCACCTGTCTGGGCCGATAGGGCCACCATAGGGGCGGTACGACGTAAATTGCTTCAAAACCAGCGTTTGGCTTTGATATTCTTATGCAAGGCGTATAGGACGGTTAGTACTGAAGCCTTACCGGTGCTGGCGGGTGTTCTCCCATTCGATCTAGAGGTGCAGCGGCGTGCTGCAATGTACTACTACGCTAGGAAGATCACGGACCCAGAGTTTTTACCGCAGCGCGACCGTGCTAAGATCGCTAGATTACTAAAACCACAGACTGACGTCTGGGAGGAACTTTTATCCGAATGGCAATATAGGTGGGAAAATTCCATCAAAGGCCGACACCTCCACCAGTTTTATCCATCCGTTCGTGAGCGGCTGGATAGGTCATGGCTGGATTTGGATCACTGTGTTGCCCAATTTCTCACAGGTCATGGCAACTTTAAGAGTACATTGTTTTCCTAGGCTTGCGGCCTCACCTTCAGGTCAATTGTCAATGTTCTACAGCTGACCTTGAATACATAAAAACCGCACATCACATCTTATAGGAGTTTATTCCTTAGCAGACTGAACGTAATATTATATTAGACTAGCTTCTGCCCGCGACTTCGTACGCGTTCCCGTGGGATAAAAAATAGCCCATGTGTGTATTTCAGACCATCTATCCCTGTTCCAAATTTCACCCAGATCCCTTCAGCCGTTTTGACGTGATTGAGTAACAAAAATACACACAAAGTCACTCACAAACTTTCGCATTTATTATATTAAATAATATATAGCAGGAGTAGGATAACTTACTTAATGAAATAGTACGAATATAATATCAGAGATTATGAATGTCATTCTTAATCTTTCTCACACATTTAAAAAAAGAAATATAAATAATAGCGGTCGGCCGCGGCTCCGCCCGCGTGGATGTCGGTTGCCGCTGCAAAAGCCTACCCGGGAAAGACACGGTCAGCAAAATGATTCCCAGGTCAATTCACAGACACCGACACTAACATCGACGACGCAGTCATTATCCGCAGGCTGCACAGATTGTCTTTCTGTGGATGTTAAAGTTGTTAATGATGAAAATATTGAAATGTAATTAATACTAAGTTTTCACTTCTGCCGGCAGTCCGGGAGTGCAACCCTTTGTTTTAGGATAGATAACTAAAGCGATTATTGCTTCTCTTTAAACAACATTTGACGTTAAATTATTTTCAGGTAGGTAACAAAATATACTGAAGGTCGGGAGCCCCGACCCGTGATAAAAGTTGCCCATGCGTAAAACATTCTTTTCGTAAATCAATTCCTACTAATTTGAATGTTTGGCCCTGGAATTTGTTTATCGTTAGTGCGAAATAAATTTTTACTGGAAATTGGAGCCTTTTGGAAGGGTATAGGCAAATCAGTAGGGATCATGGGTATTCTTGGTATATGAGCTAATTCAAGAATTTTTAAAATCAGTCCAGTAGTTTTTGAGCCTATTCATTACAATCAAACAAACAAACATACAAACAAAGTTTTCCTCTTTAGAATATTTAGACTTCGCGCACGACCGCTGCGTAGGGAGCCGTATTACCTTACTTACCATCTTACTCATAGATCTAAACTCCCCTCCCGCACGCGCACCCCCGCCTTGGTGACGTCCACTTCGCAACGGGCCGTGCAGCAGAAATCGTAATATTTTAATTTCGCCATAACTTCAAAACCAAACGTCCGATTTTAATCATTCAAAGACCAAATATTATCTACATAAACTGTACTTAGTGATGAAATAGTTTATTTTGATAAGGATTAATAGCATGAGTTAAATAAACGCGTTTAAATGTACTCCAAAAAAAATCAAGATTTTTAAATAAAAAAAATGGTTGTTGTGCCTCCCTCGACATAGATAGGTATAGTGTGTCGCGGACTTTTTTGTAGATATTTATAAGATCTACAATTAATTAGAACAATGTATGGTTCTATCTTTTATAGTTTAGGCAGCGTACGCAAAATAAGTAACTTTTCTGGTTGATTTTTACACCTTGTGTCCGTAAAACCCAAATATCTTACGGAACCCTATTTTTTTCCAAAATAAAATATAGCCTATGTTACTCGTGGATCATGTAGCTTTCTAATGGTGAAAGAATTTTCAAAATCGGTCCAGTAGTTTTTGAGCCTATTCATTACAATCAAACAAACAAAAAAACCAACAAACAAAGTTTTCCTCTTTATAATATTAGTGTAGATAGATAGTATTCAGGTTACATCTGTGTAGTTTACTATACGGACCTTGTAGAAACCAGAACAAATTTCCGTGCGTTCAGGCGATTTTGCCATACCTATTACTGGCATCAAAAGTAGCTCACAATTTAGGACCTATTAGTTTCACTATTAATATATAATCCGTGGTGCTTGGCAACTGGGCCTAACCCAGTTGTATATGTCCCTTGGTGCCTTTGGCCTAGCTCTAATTTGTCACTTGCTTGATAAGGAGGGAAGTGGAAATTGTAATTATTTTTTCCTACTCCTCCGCTCTACTCTTCTGATTAAATTCGATGCGCGATCCAGTTGAATCGTTTCTCCGGGACACGTCGAGCTTCATTAGCTCGGCGTTTTTCTGGTGGTCGCCACTCTTAATTCTGGCTTTTAGGAGTTCCAGTGGTTGGGAATGTGTGGCGGGCTTGTCCCAAAAAAAACCCCTTTGTAAATTTTAAAGACCTATTCAACGAATTTCGTCGTCTACCCCACACGATGGGAGACGACGAAAAAAAAAAACATCCCCACAACTCATATAGGGGAGCTACCCTAAAAAAATATTTTCCAAAATTTTATTTTACCAGTTTGTCGGAGTAACTGATTGACATACCCCTACAAAATTGCAGCTTTCTAGTACTAACGGTCTCTTAGCAAAACCTCTGACAGACGGATAGACAGACGGACATGACGAAACTATAACTCAGTCAGGACTATCGGGTCAATATACGCTTTGATGTGATGAGTTATTGATTGCGGATGATGAGTTTTCTTACAAAATTTTGCAACTTGCATAAATTTTATTTGATATTTTGGCGATTATCAAAAAGGCTTGTGTTGTCTGTCATGTCATGTTAAGGGTTTTTACACGTTTCACGGAACAACTACTTAGATACAATGATAATGATCCACAAATTCAAATACTCATCTAATCACGGAAACTACGAGTAATCCAACGCTGGGGACACTTTAGTGTTCCATTTAGTCTATAGTGCCATTATGTTATACTTCTTAATGAAAGTGATAACATTTCATAAAATATAAGCGGCCATATTCTAAACTTCCTTGATAAAATCATGATTATCCTATAACACCTACGCTATTTCCAATCTTCGTTCATCGAATGCATTGAACGGCCTTTTTCCGATCAATTAATTCCATAGCCAGGTACCAAGTGTAAAAAAGGATACTGTGGCTACAGGTTGATCAGAAATTGTGCTTTATTTCTGACGTGGCTAACCTAATATCATTTCCTTTCTTACACAATAAATGGGTGTTTTAAATATGATGAAAATTTCAATTTATTATTATTAAGTAATTTATTTTTTATTTGGATTTACATTTCTGTAAACCAAAATTAAAAAAATAACTGTATATTTTAATTTCAGATAGGCTTACATGGCAACTTTTTAAACGTCAGAAGATAGTGCACATCGAATTGGTAGTTTTCTGGGGAGAAGGATCGCCAAGAAACTTCAACCATTTATTATTTAATGCAGTGCAAAGTAAGAACATTTAATTTATACTGCTTTTACACAACATGAGTAAGTTACTTTGAAAACAGTCAAATCTAAAAAGGAAAGTAATTTGATAACGGGGATTTTTTTAAACCTAAACGCTATCAGTTATTTCAATGTAAATTATATCAGCAGATTCAACAGACTTTCTCTAGATACCGGGTAAAGATTATAATATTCCACGATATATTTTTACCGCAACACAACCCATTTTTATTCGTGTCGATATGAAGGAAGATATTGTCAAACACGGGAATGAACCAGCCTGTATACAAACAGACCGTCAAACCAAAATAAGAAAGCGCCACGTAAACTGGCCGAGTGAATGCACTTGACACCGTAATAAATAGAACGCGCGGTAACAAAGGGCGGCAACAGAGGTGTCTGCGCCCGCGCCGCCGCCGCGCCGACCTCGAGCGGTAAGCCGATTGTCATCCGCCTAGCAGTAATCTGTTTTTGTTGCATTGCCGATACACTATACTGTATACGGTTTTTTTACTTTCCCGGTTTTTGAAATGTCATCTTTTGATACATACCTACTGTTTTTTATGGAAGCATAATTTTAATCTTTTTAGGTTCACACGTGGCAGTAATAATATCAGTATATTTTTTACATCAATTAATAACAGGTACTTAATGCACTTTTTGTAGTTAAAAAAAAGACAGATTTTTCATAAACTATCGTTTCATGTTTATTGCAATTATTGCAAAACCAGAAGAATTCTTTCAGAATTGTTAGTAACCCTCAGTACCTGTCACTTTGTTAGCTGCATCGCTTGATAACAGTAGGTAAACCTTGGAGATAAACTAAACCTAGCAAAACAAGTGTCGATGCAACAATAATTTTATCTGTTCAAAATACTTCAAAAATGTTTATTTATTGCCCAATCATTCATTTATAATCCGTCAGAATGAACCTGTAACTTTAATTATATTACTCGTATAATTATATTACAACGACATTTTACACATTTCATTTTATTAACTTCATATCATACATTAGACTTTAGTTTTTAGGGTTCCAAACGAACGTAAGAAAAAAACCGATTCTTCATAAGACCACTTGTATCTGTCCGTCTGTCACAGTCAATTTCAAAATCTCCGAATATACTGAACTGATACAGACGAAAACGAAAAGATACGAGGGCCCGAAACCAACTCGCAGAGGCCCCGTTAGACATTTCAAATATAATGGGGCACCAACCGGCGATTATACCTGTATGCACTGTGAAAGTATTCCCAAGGACAATCCCCGGTTGGAGCAGTACTATTGCAGAATATGGAAACAAAAGATGAAACGCTATGGGTTTATGTGGTTTAGTGGACTGGTAATCGTATAATATAGAAGAACTATTGGCCTCTGCCTGACCACTAACAATATACACGGCTTTTAAATGGCGGAGGTGCTAGAGGAGTGGAGAGGTATACCATGGCTATCAGGACAATCCCGGAAGTGCGGTCAAGATCCCTACCAGCATCTTACTGAATTATACATCCTGCCCCGAGCACGTTTGCTCTAGCGAATCTCCACTCAGACCGGCCGATTAAGGCAAGAAAGAGGTGGGAGCTCTGTTCATCGTCAGTGTTCACTCTGGCCAGCCAATAAAGGCAAGCCGGAGATAAGGAACAAGACTTCTCCCGCGAGATTAGGTTCGTGGGGTCGCTACTGCCCAACAGTTCGCCACAAACTTGCCTTGCGGATACTAACTACCCTTAGGCCCGACCTTAGGTCATAGCCCTAGGTATGACCTAAGGTCCTACAATTGTTATTATTTTTTTTGTTTGGGGTGGGTTTTCCTCTTGAATCTAGCCTTGGTCAGAGATGACAGAGACAAAGTCTACGATGGAGCGAGCTTACCCAGAAGGAGCATGTTTACCTTAACTTTGAAGAGATTAGGGTTGTAAGCGTATATTATTGCCCGAAGGTCATTAATGTGATTTGAATTTGGTACTCAACTTGGAGACCGACGGGAACCACTCGTGGCCACCTCTCTTCATGACTTGCAAACAATTTTCTCGCAGTAGGTGTGAAAAGTAGTGTATGCTACTTAGGTATAAAGGTGTCTTGGCCTTGGGCTAGCTTGAGCTCACTTAGCTCGTGAGTTAAAATCTAACTTTCAAACCTTCATTAAGTTCGGGATTCAATATCACGCCCGTGACATAAAACACTGCTTTTTGTCCTCGGTGCATAATCTGCATATTTTTCATAAATTGTGTTAAATGTATATAATTTAAAATTAAACAGTATATGCTGAGATGGTAACCATTTCGGTATTGGCACGCTGAGCATAATTTTACTGTACCCATTGTTTTTTAAATGTTATTATTTCTCTTTTTGATAATGTTTTTTTTGCTGTTGTGTTGTGTCTGTGTCAAATAAATATTGTGAATTCTATTCTTTTAAACATAACCAAAGGCGCGCGAGTCCAATTTGACCTTGGCCGGTTTTTTTTTATAAACACGCCACGCCAAGCGTCGTCCTATAGAAGAATATACTCTCTTTAAATAAAGACCCCGGATATAGCAACTAGCATCAGACCATAAGGAAAATCTATACCTTAGCTGTATGCGCAGAAAAAGGCAGATTTGAATTAAAAACCGTAAATACATTCCAATCCTATATATTTGAATGAAACCGCGATTACATATTAGTTCGAATCACTGTCGCTACCGGAGTAGCCCGCTAACAGCGCGAGCCCTGCAGTCGTAGTAGCAGTCTTTTTACTCGCGTCGCCCTTACTAGCTACGTCAGTACTTACAATAGTCGTCGAAACCTTCTCATGTTCATTATCTTTCTTACTTCTCACTAGATTCGCTAACGGGCGCTTCTTTGCAAGAGCCCCTATACTTCTGTTCCATGACTGCGACGGCTTCGCATTTATGCTTCTCTGTGGCATGAGCTCTATTCTGGGGGCCTTGGCTGGAGGTCCACCGTCTTCTTCTTTCACTTCTTCGATTATTTCCTCTGCTACCACCTTTTTCGATGAAGGGTTGTTGAATTTGATTGATCTGGAAAGAAGAGAGAAGCGTTTGTTAATTTACTTGTATCGCACTGTTGTTTGTAGTGATTGTATTTTAAAAGAGGGTTCATTGATAACCTTGAGAATGCCGACCCAGGCCTGTTCTTTATCGGAAGGCGAGCTACCCATTACTCGCCGTCCGCAGGGACGCGCTTGCGTCTCTTGACGCTCGGGGCATCTCCTTCTCATGCGGCGGCTAGGGCGTAACGTTTGACTCTCCCTCACAAAAGGAGGTGACCGTTTCCCATGTATTCTCACTCCGGATCATAGATTGAACCAATGACGGAAGTGAGAGGTCGCCGCAGCTGATTGCCTCAATGAGGACCAGGCGGTGCTCCGCCCAAGCAGGGCAGACGTCCACCGCTCCGCCGTGTCCTCCGGGCGATACACACACTGGTGAAACCCGCCCGTGTCCTCCGACCGAATCACTCCTCAAAAAAGGTACTCGCCCAAGTCTAAGGTGCCACTAAAATTGTGTTTCCACCATTGTTTATTGAGGTTTCTGGGACTATTCCAGAGTGAAACTGTTGGAAGATTATTTACTCACAGGTACTCGATACGCCGCTTAGCGTTATTGCACAATACTGGTGGAAAGTCTGTATTCGTAGAGCGACGGTGAGCCAGATCAGCAGTGCCATCGCTAAGGGCTAAGAAACGACAGATGGAATGTGTGGAAGATGATACGGCTAGAAAAGCACTCCTTTTGTTCTACAGTGAGAAAACAGACAGTAACTTAAGGGCTCACTAAAATAACAGGCAGTTATGTAAAAAACAGACAGAATACGTAACACTACGCTGCCCCCGAAAACACTGATAGTAATGCTAGCGAAAGAGGAGGTTCAACGCGTGAGAGAGAGGGAAGCCTCACTCCCCGGCCGCCGCAATAGAAGAAGACGCCCCGGTCAGACAAGGCGATTACCGGCCACCGTAGGTGCGGGCCTGCGGACGGCTAGCATTGCGTGGCTCGCCATCCGATCCGAACCAGACCCGGGTCGACGGCGCCGGGTCACAGAGCTGTCAATACAGAAGACGGGACCCGCTAGGGCTAGTGCGCGACAGTGTTGCAGAATTTGTTCGAAAGTCATCGCGGCCCAGAAACGCAAAGGTCATTAGGAGGAACATGGATGGGTTTTAGACAGTAATAATCACACTCCCTTCTGCTTCACCCTGAGCGGGAGGATTCATTTAATAATTTCCCATTCTTAAAAAAAATACAGGCGATGCTCGGGTCCCCCAGAGTGGGAACCAGCGTTGACAGCGCCCCAGCTGCGCCCAACTACTGGGGCGCCAGCCACCAGAAGTGGGGGCCGAAATCCCACCGGCTGTCGAGCACCAATCCCGGGTACTTCATGGTGGACTCCACAGCTTTACGGCCCCCCCCAACAACTATGTGCGATCCCGGCGGTAACACGTCAGGTCCACTCTCGGCTGGAGCTCGCCCCTCAGCACCCGATGTTCCACAGGAGCGGGCCCACTACCGAACTCTGTGGAACATCGCACGACATGGAGGCTGGTATCTGCCATCACGTAGTCCAAGGAGCCTACGCTAACCATGGACAGAAAGTTAACCAAGCGCCTTCAGTGACTAGAGAGAGGTAACCCGCGCCTGGTGACGGGACCATTACCGTACACCGATAGCAAACACTTCCACACTATAGGTATAATGGACAGTCCTCTGTGCAGAGTAAGCGTAGCGGAGGAAACATGCTCACATGCTCCTCGAGTGCAAAGACATCACTGAAAAACGGAAACAGACCCTCAAACAAACTGAGGCTTCAACTGATTATAGCGGGAGGTAGGTTGGTTGCAATGACGGCCGCCATGGACTACCACAATGACTAAGTGCGGATACCGAATCCAGATGGATATTTAAATACATAAGACTAACTCAAGTAGGGATTAAAACGTTTTTTTTTTGTCCTGAGAATTCATCAAATGAATCCTTCCGCACTGGGCGGAGTGAAAGGGAGTGAACCCTACAAGTGTTTCTCCAAAAGTCCAAAGTCCTCTGTATTCCAAGGCCTCTTTCGAACAATCCCGCAACCCTGGCAGAAAACACTGTGTACTTGTATTTGAAGCTTGCTTTTCATAATGGTGGTTTTATACTGGCGAGGCAAGGCGTGGATAGGATTGGAGTGAATTGAAATTACGCTGACCCTTTTAAAAAGATGACTCGCGGTGCCTCGCGATGTCACGCGCCGGCCATGGCTACCTCGCGCTGTCACGTGCCAGCCATGGTTACATTTGACATTAAATAAATACTCTATTCTTACAGCAATAAACTTCAATATTGTACTAATAAATATTTCGATTCTCGCCACGCACTTCCTCGCGCATTTAGTCCTTTTACACCAAAGATTAAACACCTTCTAGACAAGCGTGCTCCACCTTAGACGGCATCATCGCTTAACATCAGGTGAGATAGCGGTCACATATGCCTGTCAATATTAAAAACAAAAAAAAGATGGGCTGGGCATGGATAGAATTATTTCCATACAAATTTCAATTCTCGCATCCAATCCCCGCCTCAACTCGTCGGTGTAAAACCACCTTAATACTCTATATATGTGAATTTTGTTCTTCCAAGGTTCATTTAACTCTACTAGAATCTTAGAAGTATGTGGAAGACTTACTTAATAAACTCATCATCTTCTTTCTCTTCCCTGGCTTTCCGTTCATCAGATGTTTCTGGTTGGTATTGCTTTAGCATCCCCTCGAAGTCAACAGCATGCTGTCTTCTGTTTAACTCCTTAAGTTCTTCTAGATTCTCTAGAGATTCTATCTCTTGTTTCGACTGCTCTGTTCTGTATTCTGTAATCATTGAAATAAGTATTTAAATACAAATAAATATGTCTTCCTGCAAGGCAAAGACTTAAGCTTGTGATCGTTTGAGGTTGGAGGGGCTCTACCCTCTGGATCTACTGAAAATTCTTTCACCAATAGACAGCAACATTATTTATTAGTGTCATAGGCTTTAAAAATACCATCCAACAAAAGAGGCAATGGTCATCTAGTCCATAAAACAGCAAAATATTTAGCAAACATGCTTTTTTTATCAGGGTTTAACAGAAATAATGTAGAACCCGGAAGGGATAATTTTATTCACCATTATGAATTTATTATTTTGTCATAAGACCAATCAATCAATCGCATTTGTTATAGGTACAAACAAAAATTGCAAAAGAAAAATGTGATGTTTAGTAAATGTTGACTTATTAATGTTTATTCTCTCTCCAAAATATAACAAAAAACAGAGTCATCACAGTTGTTTAAATAAATATTTGTTATTTAATATTGTAGGAGACTGGTGCCTTAACCAGACTCGAGGTCTGCATTTCAGGGCACCAGGAACTCTTGATGAGGTACACTATATAACTCATGTCAGGAAAAAAAATTGATGCAGTTATTTACTCATAATAATTAGTTCGAGAATCAGGGATTTAATATGATGTTTTACATATTAACTAGCTGACCCGCGAAACTTCACTTGCGTCACATTTTCCATTAATGCTCCGCTCCTATTTGTCTTAGCGTGATGATATAATTATAGGCTATAACCTTCCTCGATAAATGGACTATCTAACACTGAAATAATTTTTCAAATCGGACCGGTAGTTCCTGAGATTACACCCTACATACAAACTTACAAACTTACAAACAAATGTTACCTCTTTATAATATTATTATAGATATACCTCTAGTATATGCTATGGTAAAATAGGATGTCTTGTTTCTGTCCACTGTCTCTGAGTATATGTATTTGTTTACTGGGAGAGCATGGGAGAAATTCAAATCCATCAGAGATATGGAGATTTTTCATAAGTTACAGTTATAGAAATGAATAGTCTCGGCAAAACAAAATTGCCTCTTTCAAAACTGTGTAATATTTTTGCTCCGTTATGTTACCTAATAACTTCATAGGATTATTAGCTTCTTCCTCTTTTTGTTCCTCTTCTTCCCTCTTGGCTTGTTCCTCTGCAAGTTTCAGAGCCATGAAGTTTCTTGTAGCACCAGCTTCAATCTCATAGTCCGTGTTCTTTGGGTCTGTCTTGAATGATATTTCTTGTAGACATCTTGTGCACTGAAACATGTTTACATGAAATTTAGGACTGTGCAATATTTGTACAATTTGAAATCAATGTTTGTGATTTCATGTACTTAACCATTTTTTATTTCAAAAGTTTACCACCAGCAGCTATTCTACACCATTTAAAAGTAGCCAGGAATTTTATGGTTAGTTTCAATTTAAATATTCATGTGACAGTTCTCAGGAACATACCTATATAGTTATTCAGGTCAACAAATTTACTATTGAAAGTTGTACATATAAGTAGGTACTAATATGGTAGGTAGGTACTAATACTTTAATTTCAAGACAAAGATGATACACATTCGTCAATGTCAAAGATTGGACTTACTTTTATGTAAAACCTGTAAATTCTGATACCCAGGTAGTCCTCATTTTCAACATCTTCCTTTCTGGCGTTGAACTTCTTTCCCTTGTAAATGTACTCGCCGCAGGTCGCGCATCGCATGTTGAACGGGGCCATGAGTCGTACGGTGTACTGGCGGTTCTTAGCCAGTTTCATACGAGGGATCTTCGAAGGATCGAAGTCCGGAGGATAGTATTTCTGTAAACATTATAACAACCTCTGTAAATCACTGCTAAATTAGGTAATAACTCTTACATGTAGTCCGATGATTCACAGTTAGTTTGTACTTACATTTAACACTTTTCTTTCCGACATTTTTTGGCTTTAAGGGAAGAAAATAAGATTTTAATTAGATTTGTAAACACGTAGCGTACACACAATTTATTGCTTTTCAGTTCGTTTGACAATGACAATTTCACAATAATTCACATTATTGTCCAATTGACAGGCAGGACGGGCAGGACAATGTCAATTGTCAACGTCATAGAGTATGTAAACTTTTCGTCAACGTCAAGTCAGTCAAGCACACTGACGTAAAGCCATAGAGATAGGAAAAAATATGGAGAGGCCGCTATGTTCTATACATACATTTGCTTATACAAATATGAGGCGAATACGAAACAGAATGTGAAATATCGTTTTGTTTCTTTCTTTCTAATGGGTAATCGTATATGATAAAAGAGACAACAATATTTCAGTTCTTGCTCATAATGGCAACATTCTGTTAAAACGTACTGAAAAATTGTAGGTATGTGCCGTGTCGCCATGTTGGTTTCCCGAGTTTCGTGGTAGTTCTGCTGTCAAGTAGTTGTTTAGTTTTAGTTTTATTTTGATTTTTAGGAAAACCACAGTGATTTTCGATCTAAAACTACTTGTACTTATTGGAAAACGGCACTCAAACATGCCTTCGTGTTGTTTTGTGAAGTGTGGTGCGAGAAAAACAGAAAATCAACCTCAATTGTCTTTGCACAGGTTAGTAGCCTGTTTTCATGCAATAATAGACACAGTAGTAAAATTTCAATGAAAAAAACTTGTAAGCGATCATATATTTATGCCGAGTGTCAATATTTGGGCTTATTTCTGTCCAAAAGACCTTTTAATTGTTTCGTAATTTCATTCGTTTGTTTACAATAATACGTCATGGCGGAATAGTGTTGTACCGTGTTGCTGTTATAGGTTCCGATACTATACTAGTTCCTTCGCTGTACTGACTTGATATTGCTATATTGCTAGTTCTGGCTCGTGGTTCACAGCACCGAGAGACCGTCCCACAGAGTTTTGTGATAAATTATACGTGATTTTATTGATTGATGATTTAGTTAGTTGGCTCAGTTTTCCATTATCTGCCCTCGAGTTGATATTTTTGTAGCAGAAAGTTTACATTATTATTAGCACACACACAAAGTTTCAACTTGCGAAGACTTGTACTTTTTGAGAAAAAGAAAGATTTAAACCCTCGAGCCCCGATTCCTGCAGTTGATGATGAGATGGGATAGCATGAGATGTGAAAAACTCTAAAAAGAGCTCCGCGACTTTTTTTTGGGAGGGGTTTGTACCTCTCCCCCTTCCCCCCATCTCATCTCCCCCTAATTTGACGGCAGATAATGGAAATTCGTACCAGTTATGCGACTCAAACCGAATGATTTATTGATAAACATATTAATCTTTTTATAGGTTTCCTAAAAACGAAGGATTAAGGAGAAAGTGGGTAGAGTCAATTGGTGAAGAAAATATTAATCCTCGACAAAAAGAATGGTTTGTCTGTTCCCTCCACTTTGAAGAAAATTGTATCAATAGAACACTTGATAAACCCAGATTACGTGATAACGCGGTTCCTACAATATTTTCGGTAAGTGGATATTAAAATGGTTGATTAATAATAGCTTGGCTCTTTGGCCTGAAATAAATTAGAAGAAAGTACATGCATTAAAAAAAACACATTTGTATTGCATATGTAAATATAAGTTCCCATTTTTTTTCAGGTATCCGGCGAAAAACAACACAAAAAATCAACTGTTTTCTGTGATACAAGCAACAAAAAATCTTCTACATCTAATGTAATGACCCCATTACATGTACCCCATCAAATTGTAGAAAACCTGCTCAATGAGGTATGTATTTATTTATTAAAGAGTCGCCAATTTTGAGCCAGCTTTTCTTAGATTAAAAGTGGCACCAACACCAAAATATTAGTTGGCAAATTTGCTTTAGATTTAAGTATTTTTTTTAGTTTTGAGATAGCTTTTTATTTATTTAATTTAAAACAATTGTCTGTGATAATATTATTATTTATTCTATTCATATGGGTCCCGATTGTTGCAGTTGAACTTGTGTATTTATTTATTTATTACGCTCTCGGGTTTTTTTTTATTATTTACACAAAAAAAACCTATTCATAATGCATATCTAAATTTAAGTTCCTATTTTTGTTTTCAGGCAACTGGGAAAAAGCAATATGAAGAAACACCTGTTTTCTGTGAAACAAGCAACATTACAAAATCTGATGTCTCTTGTACATCTACTGTAATGCCTCCATTACAGTTACCCCATCAAATTTTGGAAAACGTGCTCAAGGAGGTATATATTTATCTATGAAAGAGTCGCCTTTTACGGGTTGCTGCCATTTCTGGAAAGTACAAAATACTTGAAAGTACAATAAAAAATCTCAAAAAATATGATTATTTGAATCAAACATAAGAGGAAATATGTATTTGCTTGTTTGTACTTTAAAAGATGTGGCCCAAAACTATTCGGCGGCTTAAAAATCTAAAGTTGTATTTTTAGCCAGCTTTACTTAGATTAAAAATCTCCGACCACAAAATATTAGTTTGCATCTTTGCTTTAGATTTTTGTAAAATTTTATTTCCGCCATTTTAGTATTGAAATTGTTTTTTTTAATTACTATTCTATTTCTAAATTTTTTAGGGTTCCGTACCCGAAGGGTAACTAAAGGAACCTAACAAAGCCTATTACTGAGGCTCGGCTGTCTGTCCGTCCGTCTGTCTGTCAGGGGCTGTATCTCGTGAACCGTAATAAGTAGAGAGCTGAAATGTTCCCAGAATGTGTTGTTCTATTCCGCTATAGCAAGAAATAATCAAAATAATCTAAATTAAAAGTTAAGAAGGCAAGAAATTTGTTCTTTTTTTCGGTCTTTGGTTGGTCAGCTGAACCCTCTGTTTGCGAGTCCTTAACTTGCACTTAGCCGGTTTTTTTTCTTTTCAGGTTGTACGAACTGGAAAAATGAAGGCTCTCAAAGAAAAATATGTCAAGCAACAGAAAAAAATTAAACGCCTGAACGAAAGGATTCGAAAGAAAAATAAAAAAATTGCCAATTTAAAGGACATTATAGAAGACCTTCGAAGAAAAAATTGTATCAATTTGGAACAGGCTGTTGTGATAGAAGAATTGGCGGGACCAAAAGACTTCTTAAAAAGACAAATTCAGAAGTTTAAAGGTTTACCTGTACCAAATAAATACTCTGAAGAAATCAGGAAGTTCGCATTAACGTTGCATTTTTTATCTCCCAAGGCCTATAATTACATCAGGCAGACGTACAATACATGCTTACCTCACACAAGAACTTTGAGCAAATGGTATCAGCATGTGAATTGCGAACCGGGATTCACGAAAGAAGCATTTGAAACTTTAAAAATTAAAGTACAAGGTAGTGCACAGCCTGTAATATGTGCCTTGGTTTTTGATGAAATGGCCATAAGAAAGTCTTTGACCTGGGTACCAAGAGCCCAGAAATATTATGGAAGAGTTGATTATGGACATAATCTAGATAGTGAGAACGTCGAAGAAGCCAGCCAAGCTCTAGTAGTCTTATTAACAGCCATCAACGGCAGATGGAAAATACCTATTGGTTATTTTTTAATAACAACCCTAACAGGCGAGCAAAAAAGCATTATCCTGGGCACTGCTCTTAAATTGAGTGAAGATGCAGGTGTAAAGGTTGTAAGCATTACATGCGACGGACCTGCCGCAAATTTCAGTATGTTCACTTCTTTTGGCTGCGATATTTTAAAAAACCAGCGCGTTACTAGTTTTAAGTATGGTAATAATCGCATCCACGCTTTTATAGATCCTTGCCACGCAATAAAATTAATACGCAACGCATTTGGCGAACTAAGAGTTTTTACTGACTCATTTGGTCGAAAAATAGATTTCACATATTTAGAGAAATTACAAGAACTCCAAGAGAAACAAGGCCTACATCTTGGTAATAAAATTAAAAAACCACATATCTTTTATCAAAAACAAAAAATGAAAGTCAAACTGGCGACACAATTATTTAGCAACTCAGTAGCTGATTCTCTAGAGTTTTGCCGCATGAAATTAAAATTAAAACAATTTGAAAAATGTAGTGGCACTGTCAATTTTATTAACATAATAAATGACGTATTTGATGTGTTAAATAGTCATTCCATCCGTCCTCCAGGGTTTAAAAAAGCGATGTGTCCGGCTAATATTGGCATTATTTCAGCTCTGTTTGAAGGTGCGACTAATTACATACAAAGTTTAAAGCTAAGTTCAGGTGAACTTGTAATTAATTCGCGTAGAAAAACTGGGTTTATAGCATTACTGATAAATATGAAAAGCGCATTGGCATTATACAATTACTTGGTGGAAGAAACAAAAATGCTGAAATATATACCATTTTACAAAATCAGCCAAGACCATTTAGAGCTCTTCTTCTCAGCCGTGAGAGCAAGAGGGGGTTTCAATAATAATCCCAATGCTATCCAATTTCGTGCCGCTTACAAAAAGTTGCTTGTGAGAGCTGAGATAAGGGATGATGGCATTGGGAATTGTATTCCTTTAGAACAAGTCAATATATTGACTTGCTCCAGTACAAACCCAATTTTAGCATTAAACGAACTAACTGACAAAAAAGATTTTGTAGAAATCACAGAGGACCACAGTGATTTATATGACGAATATTTAAATTGCATTTTAAACTCAGATTCAGATGCGTATACGGATGGAGTTTTAGAGTATATAGCAGGTTTTGTGACGAAAAAGTTATTACGTAGAATCAAATGTGAAGTGTGTGTTTCGTTATTGATTGGCGAGGAAGACTTAAATAGCCTGACTCACTTAAAATCAAGAGGAGGTCTAAAATATGCTTCGTCTAGTGTCATAGATATTCTTAAAAAGAGTGAAAAAATTATCAAAACGCATTTAGAAAAAAAAAGTAAACCAGAGATATATTACTTGTATATTTTTAAATTTTTGTGTGAATTTTATGATTTAGACACTGTTTTTAATTCTCAATCTGATCCTGAGCACAACACAAACCATAAGTTACTCCTAGTTAAATCAATCATTAAGATATTCCTAGATTTAAGGTTCCGATATCACGGGCAGCTATCAACAGAAAAAGTGTCTCATAGACAGTTTTTAAACAAACTAATATTGTTCAGAAATGAATAGGTTAGATATATTATAAGGAACTGATTTTTCTCAAAGATGCATTATTGACATTATTTTCGTAAAAAGGATACGCCAAGTATCGAATTTACGGACAAAGAAAATAAAATACATTGCAGGAGTGGTTTTTGAACTTGGAACATTACAACGCGCCAGCAATGTTGTATCAATACTGTTTGATTGGATCTCTGTAATTGTCCCAATATGACTTATGTAACTTTTGATTTTACTTACCTGTATAATATAAAAAGTATGTTTTATTTCCCTGCATTCTTTTGATAAAAACACTATAATTATGTATGTGTATCTGCGGAAATGGCAATTGCCTGTCTCGTATTAGTGTATTCGACTTTCAATTGCCTATTTCCCGGACTTTGCAATAATGTACAATTGTATATCTACATCATCCGTTTTACTTTTATTATATTTATAAAAAAAATTAATTATCTTTTATTTTAATTCTACCTCCTAGTAGAATAACTCATTATTAGGCTTCTGAACATCCGTATAAACGGAATTCTTGTAGGATCACTCGAATGTCTGTCTGTTTATCTGTCACAGCCACAGCTTATTTTCTCCGTCTCTGTGTTATATTCTCAATCTGGACTGGACCGACTTAAATTTTGGTATACAATGTGTATTTCAGTGACCAAAAGACAACCGTGTCTTAAAAATAAACATATGTTCAAATATAGAGTGCCGCAAAGGCTTTAAATGAACGTGGCGAAAAAAGGAACTAACGCCGCCACCTTGATAAACGTCATTTTTATACTGCAGTAGTATAGACAGCAGGGCCCTCGCCCACATTTATTTAAATCCTTGCGGCACTGTACCGTGTGTGATATTTGAAGCTTGGCTGACCGACCCTTATCTCTGAAGCTACGGCATACAATTTTACTGTGAAAAAATAGTGATAACAAGTCTTAACGCATAGGTAGATCATAGGAAACCCTACGAAGTCTTTGATTGTAAAAAAAATATTCAGTATCCTTTTTGTACCGACACAATTAGGTTCAACTCGCACTTTGCCCATTTTCACTTGAATGCGCTTAGATGCCAGCATCTTCAGACCAGATATGATTATGTTAAAAAACTTTACAAATAGTACAACCGACTTCCTAAATAAAATAATACCAATTAGCTATAAAATACTTTTTCGGAAGTCATTATTTTTGGTATTTTTAACGCCAACTTTTGTAATTATTTAATTAGTAACTTCCAAAGGTATTTTATAGTTAAGAGTCCTATTACGATCGATCGTAAATGCTCGTTTGCAATAGACGAAGTTACGTTGGTCTGCGTTGGGAGTACATCTTTAGTCCGCGAAACAATTTTGATACTTACTAGTCTGAATAGGATTATAGTTTATTTGGGCGCTCGCGCGAGACTGAGGAGCGCGCGCGCTGAATTGACGCAGAATATATAGTACTTTAATTTTATTTATTGTAATTTTGTTTTATTATATTGACAAACGAAAACTTATGAAACGTATTCATTGTAGATTGAAATTTTATATCATATTAATTTATTTGATAAAATTTAATTGAAAAAAAAATTGCCGACATTTTTTCTTGCAAACTGAGTTCGTAAAATATTTATAGTAAATTACACGAAAAGAAAAATGAAAATGTGTAACTCCAACTTACAATAAAGCGACTGGCACTATCGTTATTCAGGATCAAATAATTAAAATATCTTACTGCTGCTGAAAATTACAGCGTCAAAAATCATGAATTTCCGTAAAAAATGTAATAGGACTCTTAAGCTTTGTAAATTTTTTTAAAATTTAAGATGTCGGTTCTAGTTTTTAAGTTTTGTAGAAATAGAGAATAAAATGTATTATATAAAATATCTAGTAACACTCGTGATACTGTTAAGGTATTATGTAACACTAGTATCGATACTCGTAACAGTACCACAATGTGCCCTGATTGTCACAACCCTAGCATTGGCCGCCATTTTAGTTACCAGTTTGGCAAGTAGGTAGGCACCCTTTTTTGGTAGGTATGTTCAGTCCATACTATTATATGTCTATGCGTAAAGCAAGCGAATTGACACTGTTTTTTTGGTTTTTTTAGTACCTACCTTAATTACTGGGTTACCGAAGCTTTTAAGAAAAATCTTTAGTTAACATTGACAAACACCATTTGAATCGGCCACAGTCCAGGTAAAACTGCCACATACTCTTGCTTAACGCGGGAAAGCTATACTAGGTACCGAACCAACTGAATGAAAAGTTTACCACAAAGGTAGATTTTCTCTACTATAACGATAATGAACTATCATATAAAAAAAAGGTCGCTTTGTGGGATAAAACATATAGGTTACGACGCAAACATGAGATTTTGTGAGTCTTTTGACACAGTCTTTAGAACGCCAAAAAGGTATACGAGTTTCTAGCTTACTATATCTCATTCCGAGGTGAAACGCTAATTTGACCGGACTACATACAATAATATTATGCTATGTTTACAAAGAAATATTTTCTAATCTCTTCTCATAAACCAGTCTTTCATACATAAGCAATTAATATTAATAATAATAATAATAATAATATCCTTGGACATTTCACACAACGCCATATAGTCCCAAGCTAAGCAACCTAATGCTTGTGTTATGGTAACGATATGGCTGATAAACTACTTATATACATTTTTTTTTTTTTGTGAATACATACATATTATTAGCCATTCGTCGTATCTATTCATGGGATCTATTTACGTTCTACATCTGGGTTACAAATTCTATGTTAGCTATATCTCTTATAATAGGTAACAGTGAATCTTAGCATGCCTTACCTACTGCAAGGATTCACTGCTAAGGATACACCGCATTGTATATGACGGAGCTAGCATTCCTAGACAGATCGTTCGAAGCTCCATCTGGCTGTTTTACGCTACATAAAGTACAAGGCCTGTCGTTTTTTACCTGGCGTTTTGGTCCTGTTTCGCCATATAACGTCGAACTTTTGATGCATTTTTGCGTTCATGAAGCTTCTTGCTTCTAGAGTCATAACGCTGAGTGAAGATGTCACTACGGTAAGCTTTCGCCAAATGCGACTTCTAAATACAATCCTATTTCAGGAATCTTTAAATTACTTGGTTATTATTCTATGTCAGCCACATAATAAGTATTAAAACAAATACCCTGCCGCGTCTGTCTGTTTGAAAGCGTAAACTCAAAAACTACTGAACTGATTTGCATGCGGTTTTCATCAGTCGACGGAGATGTTCATGATGTACTCTATAGTTTTTTTTTTTTAAATTGGCTGAAAAGCTTTGACAATTGAAGATTATGGCGATCGGAGAACTAACCTGAATAAAAAATGGCACATGAATGTCCATTGTAGACCGACTTCCTAAAAAGGAGGAGGTTCTCAATTCGATTGTATGTTTTTTTTGTGTTTGTTACCTCATAACTCCGTCAATTATGAACCGAATTGATTCTTGTTTTATCTGAAAGGGTATACTTGCAGATTGGTCCCATTTAAATTTTATCAAAATCGGTTTCGAAGTTTGGATTCTAAATATTGAAATAGCTGGAATTCGTTTACTTGGTTGGTAATCGAAATTGCGTATTTTGCTTTTCTGCGATTTTGCAGTGGTGTTGTTAGGTGTAGGGTACCACTAAAAAGTGAAAAATAAAAAAGCTTTTTACAAAAAAATGCAACCGACTTCTAAATAAAAAAAAAAACACTACAAAGTAAAAAATAACTTTAATTTCGGAAGTCAGTGTCAAAATACGAAGAAACTAACAAAAACACCGACTTCCGAAATTAAAGTTATTTTTTACTTTCTATTGTTTTTCTTTTTAATTTGGAAGTCGGTTGCATTTTTTTGTAAAAGCGTTAATTTTACTTTTGAGGTTTGAACCAACAACTACGACTGTTGCGTAGCCTAAAAGTGTACTTAGCGATAAGCGAAGAGGGCAATTAGCGATCTCGTTTCTATTTGTTGAGATTTCTATGAAAAAAAATCCCAAAAAATAAGCCATCTGTCAAATGAGATGCGGATGCGGTACACTGACGTATAAATCATATGGACTTGAAACGTTTGACATACGTAGTATCTCTATGTAGTCTGTGCGTTTGACTATAGAAATAAACAGTTATACAAATATCTATCATATCGACGCAAACATGTCAAAAAGCGTTTTGTCTCTTTTTAACTAGCCAAGAGCTGCATATGAAAAAAGAGACATCTATATGTTTGCCAAGGACTAAATTTGGCAACCCTTTTGTGTGACGTCAAAATCAAGCCTTTGCGTGGCCGGTCGCCATTTTAGTTGCCCAAAGTACTCTGTGGTTTTATTTATAGTAGTTGTGCTGTCAAACAGTTGTTTGCTTTTATTATTTTCGTTGTTTTAAAGATAAATACGTCGAAAGCTAGGTTTTTTTTTGTGTTCTGGCTTTGGAAAATAAGAGAAAAATCATGCCATCGTGTTGCATAATACAGTATGGTGCGAGGAATAACAAAATTCAGACTAATTTGACTCTGCACAGGTTAGTTACTAGTTTTCACTAATCCAGTTGAATATTGTAGAATTTTGTGTAATGTATTGTTACCAGACGATCTTTTAAAAGATTATTGAAACCTGTGTCATATTTGTATGGCTTATTATTACGTTATTATTTTCTTAATTTCGTTGTATTGTTTACATACAATTTATAAGTCTCAGTTAGTGATGTGCGATGTTCGCATCGCATACGATAAGTATCGATATTATTATATTGATAAAGTGTGTAAAATACATTGCAATGCTATTAACCCACAGATTTCCTGGAAATGAAATTTTCAAAAATAAATGGATAGAAGAAAAATATAAACCATAGACATAAAATGTGGCATATCTGCTCCCTGCACTTTGATGAATCTAGTTTTAACAGAACCTTCGATGTGATGAGGTTACATGATGGCGCAGTGCCCACATTGAATATGCTGGTATGTTTTTAAACAAAAATTGTATAGCAATTAGTAGGATGGTATAGATTAGAAGGTATGGATTAGTAGGATAAATTTATAATATTAGTAGGATGTAAATTATATGTATGTAAAAATAATTAAATGGTGTTGTAAATAATTATTGTTGACTTTTAATTAAAACCCAATTTCATCGGTATGTTAGAAAATATACTTAGGTGATGGAGACGTCCGTGCCAGCAGCCCATCGTGGATGCAGCGTCATTTCTTTTCTTAGATTTTGTTCCCTCCACCCTGTCTCGAATGACCTAACGCAAGGCTTTAGAATAACGCTTAGGTACATTTCATTTGAATTTTCAAAAACTTATTCGATGTACCTTGTTACTTATCCTAATAATGGCAATAGATACATATTTTGGGGGGTATGCGGTACAGAGAGTCATGTCCCGCAAACTCCCATTGATATAATAATATTAAATATTGAGAACCTCCTCCTTTTTAGAAGTCGGTTAAAAAGATAGTGATTATCTAATTTTAGTTTAGTTATTGAACAAGAGAATCGGCAACAATGTCATCCAAACTAAACATGTACGCAAAGTATTAGCCTAAATCAAAAACCGGGAAGTAGGTCACAGATAACTTTCAGATTTGTTCACATAGATAGTTATTTTGTTGTACAGACGCCAGCACATCAAATTACTCGAAACTGTCAAATTATTCCAGTCAAAATTGAACTTAATCTTTTCTTTTATAAAGTTGGAAATCTAGTAGGTACAGAAATTTGTCAGATTGTTGTAGCACGATGTGCTGGCGACTGTACAAGTGAAGCTGAGAATGTGCTAAAAATACCCGTTGAAATTGTACCGTGACATTTTGAAAACATTCTAACAATCTTTTATCGATGTTATTGTAAAGAAATATCGACATAGGCTGCCCTATTAGCCCCCATTTTATCATCCCAGCAAAGTGTAGGTAGCTACGTTTTTTTTTATAGGTATGCCCAGTCCATATGATTTATACGCATTGAGATAAAAACTTTAACATTGAGTTGAATATCGATATCAGATGCGCATGTTGCTCGCCAAGAGTTTCCCCGTTTTAAATAAATAAAAAAAAAAAAAAAGTTACAACCCTACGAAAGGCAGCCATTTTAAGTGCCCAAGTCGGTGGTAGGTAAACACGTTTTTTTTGTAGGTATGCCCAGTCCATATGATTTATACGTCAGTGATGCGGTATGATTGCCGGGTTACCGGGTGTCAATCATAGTGTCAATCACTGATGTTATACGTCAGTGGTGTCAATCAATGGTTGGCGCGGGTCGATGACCACAGATTATGTAGCTTGTCGATGACAAATGACATTCCGTTATATGTAATTGAACAAAACCATATTTTACTAGCTAACCCACGCAACTTCGTCTGCGTCACATTTTCCATTAATGCTCGGCTCCTTTTAGTCTTAGCGTGATAATATATAGCCGGATAAATGGGCTATCTAAGACTGAAAGAATTTTTCAAATCGGACCAGTAGTTGCTGAGATTACCCCCTACATACAAACTTACAAACAAATGTTACCTCTTTATAAAAATAGTATAGATGACAAAGATCCTATGCATAATAAATCAGCATGGTAGTGATATGGTGCCTAAATACTAATTTAATTGAATAACAGTTGACTATTCAGAAAGAAATGAATATTCAGTCTTTGAATAACAAGTCATTTCATACGCGAAATGAATCGTCAATAGGTGCGTTCTGAAACTATTATACGAAAATAATTTAGAAAAAAAAAAACAAACTAAAATAAGGATAACTTTTTTTTGTGGCCACTTAATTAAAAAGATATTTCTTGTGTTTTTATGACCTTCAAAATAAGGGTATTTTTCATATAGGTATATAGCATTTAAGGACACTATCGTTTCGACGCCAGGTACGTTTTGGCCAACCTCAACGTTCTGATGAACAATACCAGAGTAATGAAAGACGATGGCTAAGTGACTGCCCCAAGCATGTATAGGAATCTCACATTAACTCAGAATATTTAAATATTCATTAATGGATTGTTTAGTGTTTAATAATCTCCTAGAACTTTCGGGAACTGTTTAACATTTAAAAAATATCTCAATTGATTTCAAGCATTTTCTGTTTGACATGACAAGATAGTACTGCAAGCTAGGGATGGGTCATATCGCATTTTAAGAATGTCAAATTGAAACTGTACTTCAATCGATTTTTGATAACAATTGTTAGCAAATCGATTTACTTTCTGGAACTACATAATAAGGGCTGGATTACTAATACTTCGGGCAACTTCGGATCGATATGGGCCTCATTGTGATGTTTGCCTTAACTTCAGGAGCCTTGGCTCAAAACGGTGGTGATCATAAGATGATATTGACGAAATAAATGTCACGATCTTCGAATCCACTTCGTGAGGATTTGGATCAATTCATTCGTCAGATACCGTCAAGTGATGACCATCATAATGACGTCCTTAGTACCTTGTTCATTTTGACCTCGTTAGTTTATTGCTGTTGTCAAAGTAGTTCAAACATAAAACAAAACATTCGTTCGATTTTTGCCAAGAGTGAAAGGGTGCTTAGAGCATTCTGCGTTTTTGTGTTAGTATTGTCGCCACTGAAATGTCGAAATAAAAGAGAAAATAACATTTTAATGGCGGCAAATCTAAAGAGAAAAATACTGACAAAGTAGACGGTTAGGTATCAGGAATTATAAGATTATGACAGAACATCATAAAACTTTTTACGAAAAATACTAACGATAATTAACCCACGACTTTAGATTTGTGTAAACCAGTATAAACAGTATTTAAATATGAATATAAACAATTAGCACTTTACCCGCGACTTCTTCCGCGCTGCAATTTTCTTAAGGATACCTGCTTCTACTACTTCTACTAATAATTCTCTTCTACTAATAATTATTTATTATATTTGTTGGTTATATTTTGGTTGGTTATATTTGTTGATTTTAAGTAAAGGAACTTAAGAATGAAGTTGAATTTTTCTTTCAACCCATTCGATAATTTTATCGATTCTGTTCTGAACTTCAAGTGTTCAATCCCATCTCTATGAAAAAAAAAACAAACGTCAGACAACGTTTACTGTCATGTCATCATGACAGTGTCATGAGTAAAAAATTGTTTACCAGCGTTGCCAAGGTGTGGGAAATTCCCCAAACTGCGGGGAATCTCAAGTTGATTTGGGATTTATTGTGGATTGGCAAAATGTGGAGAAAATGCGGGGATTTTAAATATCGTAAGTCTGGACCTAGTCATAATGTGTGTGTATCCCTTGTTGGGTCGAAACAAACGTTATTTAAATATTTTTTAATTAATGACACTTTTTCGGTAAATATTAATACGTGTATTAACATTTCTGCTGAGTTACATTTTTTTATGTATGGAAAATCATCATATGACGTTTTTCGCTCTGGGCGAAGCAGAAGGGAGTGTCAGACTCTTATTGACTAAAACATGTTCCTCCCTTTGCGTTCCAGGGCCACGGTGACTCTTTCGAACAAATCACTGACCCTAGCGGGCCCTGCCTACTTTGCTGACCTCTTTGAGGCACGCGTGGAACACAACGCGCCGTCGAACCGGGCCTGGTTCTGATCGGACAGCGAGCCACCCAACGATCGCTGTCCGCAGGCCCGCGCCTACGGTTGCCGGGAATTGCTCTGCGAACCCCAACGCCCGGGGCGTCTTCTTTTGTTGCATTGGCTAGGACGTGAGCTTTCCTCTCTCTCATGCGTTCGGCCTCCTCCTTCGCTAACATTACTGCTTTGCAGAAGGTAGTGACCGCTTACCATGCTCCTCCAAGATAGGATATCAAATTAATGACTCCCGTTTTTTAATCCATTCCCGGATTTATTTCGGCATCTTTTATCACCAATGGTAGGATCATTTTGTGTGTGCATTGTTGTGCGTGTTTTATTCAAAGTACATTATTCCAATAAGTAATGATTATTCATTAAAATATTAAAAGTTTTTTATTTCGTATTCTTTTCGAACTTTTCGGTCTATTATTTAAATCCATGTAGGTATATTATAGTACTTTAAAATGTCAAGTTCACTCCATCAAGCCAACGTTTGTAACATAAAGTGTGAAAAAATGCAAAAAAAAAACTTATAAAACCACTCGAAACTTCTTAAATTCTTTTAAAAAAATTGAGGGGACTTTGTGGGGAATCAGTGGATTTTTGTCCTCCAATCGCGGAATACGAATTGCATTTTCGGGGAATTTGATAAATTGGTGTTGGCAACGCTGTTGTTTACCCACCTTAAAATCCAAATCGGTTATGTGGGTCACTTAATATTAGATCCTTACATCTTTTTCTTTTGAAATACCATAATTTCTACCATTTATTAATATTGACTTTGAAAACTATACAAATCATTTGAAATAAAGTTCAACTCATTTATATAAGTCGTTTAGGTTTTACGAGAAGTTTAACACTCGCGGATTGTTGGAAGTTCGTTTTATCACGTATTTAGTGCTATTCCCGTTTGTAGATATTTAATCTAGTACCATCTTGCAATATTGAGGTAGGTCGTCAATCAAAAATCCAATATTTCAATAAATCAGCGTCGATTCATTTAAACGCCTTGTGATAAATTCATAGCAATGTCATTTGGTTCTAAGTTTTATATATGTATTTTAGTAGGAGTTATACGATTTTATTTTCAGGATTGTAAAGATATGAAAAGTTCCTGAAACTATTTATTTACAAAATAATAATATTCAGCTATACAGCATTACATATTGCTAAGTACCATGTTTATACATTGGTGGGGCAGTGGTATATACTTCAAATTAGCCATCTCTTTTGGGTAGGCCATATAATGAACTCAATCTGCCAGACAATCATGGTATGAACCCGAAGATATCGACCTACATAGTCCCCATATTACTACTAGCTGACCCGCGCAACTTCGTCTGCGTCAAATGTTCCATTAATATTCCGCTCCTCTTTGTTTTAGCGTGATGATATATAGCCTATAACCTTCCTCGATAAATGGGCTATCTGATACCTACTGAAAGAATTTGTCAAATCGGACCAGTAGTTCCTGAGATTAGCGCGTTCTACCGAACAAACAAACTCTTCTGCTTTATAATCTAATACTATCTACGGGGTGTCCAGTAAATAGCACGACATACTGCAGGGGGTGATAGCTAGGGTCACTACCTATCAATACAACACAATATATTTTCAGCAAAATCTTACGGATTTACAGTTTTACAAAATTTTCCGAAATACCGAAAAATCTCTACCTTGAAACAGATTCGTAATGAAAAAATCCTATTCTAGTACTTTTTTTTACATCAAATTATTCGTGAATAGTTACTTTACTCGTTGATAAGTCTTTTTCTATCAAAGACAAGAATGTTTTCAAGAACTACTATTTTTTGTTTAAATTTGCATAGAACTATTTTCTTATCACTTAAGTTTAACATAGTGGTGAAAAAAAAAATGTATGTGGCTGTTTTGTACAACAAACTTAAAAAATAGCTTGTTTAATGGTGATTTTGGAAAGATACAATACTAGAACATTTTCATTTTAAAAAATACGAAAAATGAGCTATTTTAGTTAATAAGAGCAATTTATTTTAAATGCAAGTAATGTGACTTTGAATTCGAATCGTTGTAAGGTCGTACTACGGTTCGAATTACATAATAATTAATCTACAGCCGACCGGCCGGCCGGTCTGTAAATGACATCTTGAAGGATAAGGTGATAGTAAAAACATTTATTTAAATAAATTACAATAAATGCTCAAATTGCTTCCCTTGTGCCCTAATACACGCTCGGCATCTTCTTAAAAATGAGCTTTTGAGTCTTCTCAGGCTTATTTCCGATATTTTTCTTGCTGCAATGTTAACCCTTGCTCTCAATTCATTGTCATTTTGGATCGGTTTTTCATAGACTTTGTCCTTCATGGCACCCCAATAAAAAAATCCAGGGGGTTTAGGTCCGGAGACCTAGGTGGCCATAATATCGGTCCCAGTCGCCCAATCCACCTGCCTGGATAAGCTTCATCTAAGTAGGCTCTTACTTCCCGGCCATAATGAGCAGGGCATCCATCATTTTGAAGCCACATCACCTCTCTTAGCTCACTCGGAACATTTTCAAAGAGCGTGGGTAGGGTTCCTGGTAAAAACTCCAAGTAATTATTGGAATTTAATGTAGGTGGAAGCTCGACGGGACCCACAATCTGGCCATTAAAAATCCCACACCATAAATTTATTTAAATTTAAATTTATTTTGAATTGGTACTGGGACCTGTCTTCTCTTGACACATATGGATTTTCTAATTGCCAACTATGTAAATTATGCAAATTCAAGTAGCCGTCCTTTCTGCAGGCTGACTCATCACTCCATAACACCTTATTAAAAAAGTTTGGGTCCTCCCGATGCATTTCAAGCATGCGGCGGCAGAATTGAACTCTCGGCAGGTAGTCTCTAGTTAAAAGAGTTTGCACGCGTCGTACGTGAAATGGATGGTATCCATACCTCTTAAGTACTGAATGAACAGTGGACTTCGGTATCCCTGTGCGCCGTTGTATCGCCCTAACCGAAGTTGTCGGGTCTTGTTCTCGTTCCTGAAGCACTATGTCTTCGTCAACAACTTGAGGCCGTCCACCGCCACGTTGACCAGGGAGTCGAGATGGTGTGGATGTCTCCTATCGGGAAACCTTTCCCTGTAGAGGGTGGCAGCAGCTCGGGAACTTTGGCCAGCTTCTCCGTAAATAAGGTGCATCTCAGCATACTCTCGCTGCGTCAAACCAGGAAAAACGCGGCGGTTGGCCATGTTATAAAACACAAAAGTCCAGGTGGTCGCCAAGTCGTCATAGTGATCACAATAAAAAATCCAAATCGTAAGGCAAACAAAGTCCCCGGTACAAGGCACAAAACAGTCGTTAGTACGAAACAATAATTTGTGAACACAGAGATGCGTTGCGCACGGTTTAAGGTAGGGTACTGACAAGTGTCGCAAATAAGGTTGAGAGTGAGACACAAAATCACAATGCAAGAAAGAGCGGGATAGCACATGCGCTTTTTTTGTTAGACAGTAACCAGTCGGGTCGGGTCGGTCGGCGAGCAGGTAAAAACCTTTAGTCATTACGCGTGCATGTCGAATTTTACGTGTCACAACTAGTTTTATAATAATTCGCGTAAATGAGCAGCTATTACTTATTCTCATAGTGTTTTTTGTCAAAATACGTTAATTACATTTTCAACAAAATCAGCTTCTCTGGAACTAAAATAGCATTTTTTTGTATTTTTTTAATGAAAATGCACTAGTATTGTATCTTTCCTAAATCACCATTAAACAGGCTATCTTTTAAGTTTGTTGTACAAAACTGCCACATACATTTTTTTTTCACCACTGTAGGTTAAAGTTATGCGAAAAGAAATTTTTCTGTGAAAATTTTAACAAAAAAAACTATTTCTTCAAAACTTTCTTGTTTTTGATAAAAAAAAAAAACTTATAATGAGTAGAGTAACCTATTCACGAATAATTTGATGTAAAAAAAGTTCTAGAAAAGGATTTTTTCATTACGAGATGCCTAAAAATCTGTTTCAAGGTAGAGATTTTTCGATATTTCGGAAAATTTTGTAAAACTGTAAATCATTAAGATTTTGCTGAACATATATTGAACTGTAAATCATTAAGATTTTGCTGAACATATATTGTGTTGTATTGATAGGTAGTGACCCAAGCTATCACCCCCTGCAGTATGTCGTGCTATTTACTGCTATAATATAATATTAATATTTAATCTATACCTAATATTATAAAGAGGTAACATTTGTTTGTATGTTTGTAAGTTTGTATGTAGGGGGTAATCTCAGGTCCGATTTGAAAAATTATTTCAGTATTAGATAGCCCATTTATCAAGGAAGGATATAGATCATCACGCTAAGACTAAAAGGAGCCGAGCATTTATGGAAAATGTGACGTGTTCATGTTGCGTGGGTCAGCTAGTATTATATAGATTAATTTACATTTTTTTTATTTTAAGGTATGAACTGATTGCAAACCTCTCAGGGCTGTAATTGGTAATTCAGGCGTCTAACTCTCGGCCACTCGCGACCAACGAAGCGAAACGGGCGAAACCAGTGTCGCCAAACCGATGAAACAAAAAACTTAATATTACTACAATTTACGCACTATAAAAGTTGCGTGAAGTAATGAGACCAAGTGCACATAACCCTAATTTTACTTCTGGAAAACTTTAAATTCAAATATCTTTTGATAGACTGAACCGATTGCAATGAAACATGTTACTTCAAGTTTTGCTCTATCTTTGTGTATAAAAGTTATCTACTTACATTTCTTTCGCACAGTTGACGTGATGCCCGAACAAATAAACAGACAAACAGAAAAACAGACAAACAGACAAAAAATCGAAAAATGCTGGAAATGGGTACTATTGGTTGTTCTTTAACACCCTAGCTATTTTTTTTTTATTTTTTTTCATGTAGGTACAAAAACCACTTTTCTACAGTTTTATTATATGTAAAGATAGACAATTTCAGAATCATGCAGATTAGTTTCGAGATGATCTTTGGAAGAAAGAACCAAACAGATATGAGTGGACCTTTCCAGTCAGTGCAAGCATTTGTCAGTAGTCGCACAGCTCAACTCAGAACTAGTTAGGAGCTCAACACCTCGACGAACAATAGCAAACAAAGGGCATTTGGGTAGTCTGCAAAAAGTACTCAAAATGCCAGACAAACGCTAAAAATAATTAACTGAATAGAAAAGAAGATATCCCAAAGCGTCCCAAAATTCACCTGAAGTAAAAAAGGAAATAAATAATACTATAAGTACCTATTGAGTCTATACAATGCAATAGGGAATATGCACGAAAAAAAAAATTGAGTTTATCTAGAAATATACAAAAAATAATACCAGCAGTGAAAATAGAACCAAAATTTTAAACAAATATATCAAAAATAAATCATATCTCTCTCGCGAAAACGCTGTTTTCTATGGCAGCTGTATAGGCGTCATGGACTTTGACGTCAAAGTTGCAATTCGGACTTCTTTTTGTAATTGTAATCTTTGAATCTTTATAACTTCATCGCTGTTGACGATATTAAAAAAATAATTTCACGATTGTTTACTAGAGCTAATAAATATTTCACTTTGCTAATAAAAAAATCACACGCATATTCCCTATTGTTACGCCGCAAGAGAACCGTGTAGTTTAATGTCTGAGGTGGTTTGAAGAAAGAGCCACACAGATTTGAGAGGACCTGTCCAGACAGTGCAGTAATGTCGGATGCCGTGCAGCTCCGCGCTTCTGCAGTGCGTCTACAATTATTAAATAATTTTGAGGAGCTCAACGTTCAATCTACCGTAGAACGCAGCTGCCGGAAACCGTGCAGGCAATCAGAGCTAGGTATTTACCTACTGGAAGTCAAGACACTGCGTCTTAATTCAAACGCACAGAATTGGTCACCCACCCTTGAACCAGGGGTGTAGCCCTATAAGATTTTGTTTTAGCAATATAAAGTAAAACAAAAAATTTGTTCGCGTTATAAAGTAGCAATTTATTCGCCAATAACGAATCAATCAAACTTTTCACATCAACTGACATTCACAATTTTCACCATCAGGCACTTCAAAATTTTCTGCGACTTCAACACTTTTCAGCTTTTCATACCTAAATTTTAGAAGAACAGGAACTTTCTGAAAAGTTAAATATTTATTTTATAATTAGTTACACCGTTCGGATTCTCCGCGCATATTTGAATTAATTAAAAATTATTTTGTTAAGTAACGTGTCCGTGTTTGGGTGATACAAGTCCATATGTGTATGTGCACCAAATTTCAAAAGAATCTGTCCTTTAGATCCGGAGAAAAACTGTCTGACAGACGGACAGACAGACAGACACCCGAGTGATCCTACATTTCCGTTTCTTACGGATTTTCGGAACCCCAAAAGATAGGGAATTCTAGATTGACTGAATAGCTGGTTAGCTTACTAGCACAACCTTAATATCCTGGCTTGAAAAACTTACCTCGTGTTAGTCCTGCATGGCAGTATAAAATATTTAGTTTGTCTACCGCTCTAAAATTCCTATAAAATCTCACCGTTCTCGTCGATTTCCACTGGCAGCAAGTTCGTGTTCGAGCGCGGCGATTTTCTCCTCGTGGCGCGTCCGCTGCGCCTGCGCACGTCGCTGCTGCTCCTCCAGCGCCAACACGATCTTCTCTAGCCGGTGGATCTGTTGCTGCTTGTTCTCTAGCGTGGCGAATAGCTCCTGGATCTCCTCAGCTTTTGCTGCTATTTGTTTGTTCACCTGTTTTGGGTAGGCAGAGTTAAAAGACTTGTGTTCAGAGTTTTTGCCTACTTGAACTTCTTTTGTAATGTGTTTTTAGATGGGCACACACAAAAAAAAGTATACGGAAATACACAGTGTACCGTAACGAGGTGTATGCATATAACTCGTCAGATGACTTGAGTATACTTGTATATTATTTGCGATCAACGACCTTCTATATAACATGACATTTACTTCGATGATATTATAACTTACCTTTGGTTCATCATCACAAATAAATTTTTGATTTTCTTGAATATTTCGATACCTAAAAATCTTCGAAAAAGTGGATGTTACCTATTACAATAGAAATTAGCCGTTCAATTTTGTACTCTAGTGGTACATCGAAGATGCAAAATAAAAATTTGGGAGAGGCAATATCCAGTGGCGGCCCTGGCATACTTTTTGAGGTGCTGCAAAACTTTCCTATGTTTTGTATGAAAATGCATTCAGGTGAAAGATTTTTCACATCTCACAGATATGATATGGTGGCCCGACCAATTGTAATTATAATTGTAATTGCATTTGCAATTACAATTCTTAATTATATTAATTGCAATTACAATTCTTAGTTCTATTAATTGCAATTACAATTCTTAGTTACGATAATTTAAGACTTGAGCCTAAGTTCTTCAGATAGGTTAGGTACTTTGTCGACTTAAAGCAGACAAGTTGCAGAATCAGATAATATGTGAGATGACAAGTTTAATAGTATATTTAGTAAGTGTATTTTTTTTTATGTTTTACTAGTATTCGTTTATAAATGGATCTCTGGTCTGAAATGAAAGATTTATTTATTTAGAAACATCCAAATTTAGAATGCAAACTCGAGCGAAGCGAGCACGAAAAATCTGGCGCATGTTGCTTCGTTTATTTCATAGACAGTAGTCAACTTGTCGATTTAAACTTAAGCTTGTGTCATAACATAAATATGAAGATGCAAGAGCGAGCGAAGTGAGCTCAAATACTTATTAATCGAAACTAGTTTTATTTTATTGACTGACGAGATGTAACAGGTTAACAACCTAGAATAATATGAAAGTGCTTGTGCCAAGAAAATACAGCAAAGTTTTCGTCACCCTAATTATTTGTCACGTCACGCCCTCATTTCGACCCCAAAAGAAGAAGACGGCCCTCATAGTCTGGATATGACCAAAATGTAAATACACTTCTGTATGTTTGGTTTTTTTAGGTATATCTAAGGTGGCATAAAATAAATAATAACAGTTGACTGTTATTATTTATTTTATGTCACCTTAGAGTAGTCTTTTGGTCCACGATTTGTTTTGCAGTTTTTATTTAAACAGTTAAGCTGGACCCAATAGTTAGTAAAACGAGACAAACGTACAAGCAATATGATACAAATCCCAGTTTTTTATTAAGCTATTGCGGTAGATTTCGATACCACCCCCCCGTAACGACGCCTGGTGCATTCGCACCGCCCTAGGGCCGCCACCACTGAAAATCTATCTATACTTATAATAAATCTGTAGAGAGGTCAATTCTGTACATGAAATATATTTCCAAAATAACTATCAGGGGGTAATTAGGGATCGATACTGATGCCAAAAATGCAATCAGTACAATTTTTGTCTGTCTGTCTGTCGGTCTGTCTGTCTGTCTGTCTGTATAACCGTTATAGAAACAAAAACTACTCGACGGATTTTAATGAAACTTGGTACAATTATTATTCATACTCCTGAGCAGGTTATAGTATACTTTTCATCACGCTACAATCAATAGGAGCAGAGCAGTGAAGGGAAATGTTGGGAAAACGGAAGAAGTTACTCCATTTTTTAAGCTTCCGTCGCGTGTGCAACCTTAATGGTGAAAGCTACACAGAAATCATGTATGACGGAAATGTTCTCCTTAAAATTATATAAAAAATATCCAACGACAGCATATGTCTATCTTTTATGATTGACGAACAATAACACGTGTAACTCCCGATAGCTTAGCAGTTCGAAGCTTTGTGATTGTATTTGTCTACTCTTACGTTTATAAAACTCTCAGTCGTCCCTAATTTAACATTAATAAAAGTTAACATTATTAACTATTCCATAAAAAAGAATCATAGAAATCGGTATAGAAACACCAAAGTTATACATGAAAAACGCTAATAATAAGGCATCGCGCGCGAATACTGAATCATGCTATAAGGATTATTTTTGTGGCCGCGAACGCACAGGCAGGCGGCTAGCTTGGCGCCTAGAGGCTAGCGAGTAGCTTCGGAAAACGGCTTACGACAGTTTGCAATATCCTTTAATAATTATAATGTCCAGGGGAAGATGGTTATAATTTCGCTTTACACCAAACGAGTAATATTATAAAAGTGAAAGTTTGGTTGTTTGTTACTCAATTACGCCAGAACGGCTTAACGGATCTAAATGAAATTTAGAACAAAGATAGATTATAGTTTGGAATAGCACATAAGCTACTTTTCATCCCGGGAATATGTTCCCTAGGGATCACGCGGGCGAAGCCGCTGGCAGAAGCTAGTTTCTAAATAAGTTCTTTAAAGCGGTGGCACCTACTACAAGGCCTAACACTAGATGATTTGTAGTAATTGGATTCCAACTACATTTAGAGGAAATTGATGAAACTAGTTAAAAGATTGGAACCTTCACCGATTTATCAATGCCAACTGCTTAACTGTTTACTGTCAAAACATAAAACAAACCACTCACTTCATCAACAACTTTCATTCGGTGCTCAAGGTCCTGCTGTAGAGCGGCTAGCTCGCGACTCTGCTCCGTTTCTTTGTTCTTCAGCATATTGATCAGCTCCTCGCGAACCTGCGTCACTGTCTGGTTTATAATCAACTTGAAACTAAATTCCTACTACACCAATGATAAAATATAAAACTATAGATACGTTGTCCGCACTCTAAAATGACAACATGAAATGAAGCCAACTGGCCACATCGCGCTTAGTTACGCACCAACCTGTCGCGCGACACTACGTTTGTTTTGATGTCAATTTGACTCTTACTTATCCTGTGACGTAACTGAAGATGTATATTTATCTCCCTCTAGCAACAGGCATTCCGCCGTACGGTGACATATTTTCTCTCCCTTTCTTCATGCGTATCTAGCTATCTAGTATTTTCGCCGTTTTTAAGCGCTGCGATGTTGGTTTATGGCGTGTCTATACAGGGAAATTGAAAAAATACCCGAAACCTCTTAGGCAGTGAAAGTACACATGATTATAAGCAACTTTTGTTTTGGTAAAACTCCGAAATCTCGAAAAAAATATCAGCTGTTTCATACATTTTCATTGGCTAAATACTGCATTTTGTATGAAACAGCTGATATTTTTTTCGAGATTTCGGAGTTTTACCAAAACAAAAGTTGCTTATAATCATGTGTACTTTCACTGCCTAAGAGGTTTCGGGTATTTTTTCAATTTCCCTGTATATAATACGTCATTGTACTACACATACTAAAACTAAGTTCTATCTCAAATATGTGACTTAAAATTAATATGCAAACGAATTTTAGCGAAAAATCCTATGGAATTTCTGGGATATGCATTTTCAAAGTTCATAACTTCAAATTACTCTGCACGCACTTTGAGTTAAAAACAAAATGCACTTGGCGTGCCTTGGGCCAGAGAATTCGCAACGCAGAAAACTGCGACACAAATTGCTGCGATGCGAATTCGTGCGCCAAGGCGTCTCTCTTCCTCGATTCGGGTGACCGTTCCTTCGATGACCGTCAACCGTAGGTACTCTGAGCGCACTAAGGGCCTCTTTCACCATCTCCAAGTAAAGCGTTGATTAGTTACTTCCCAATTAAAGTTAATCGGCAAGTAAAACTTACGAGTATCTTCTGTCAATTTCACAAGCGAAAATAAAGCTTCGAGTAACAACTTACCGGTTAAGTGAATGACTTAACAAATCATACGTTGCATTCGTTCAATATTACGTAAACGTTACGCGTCAAATGTCATTGTTAGGTTAGCTATCATTTGTCATTTCATTTTGTGTATTGTTTGTTGTGTTTTTGGTTAGGAAATTATTGCGTGTGGATTTTTTTTTATAAATTATCATGGATAAAGTTAAAAGAGATAGAAGTGCAAACTTTTCACTTGTACAGAAATACCAAACTGTGTTAGTGTCGGCGTTATGACCCCGTCCGCGTCCATAGGCGCAAGTAATGGTGAACGTGACCGTATCAAACAAGGAAATTGTAAGGAAAACTAATTAGAATTATAATTGAATCAGATTAGATTAGGTTTAGCATTCTCTAATTAGTGTTATAAGGATATTTTCGCATCATAGGTTTCGTTAGATTCTAGTTTAAATGCGAATTTAGATGTAAGGTTTTTGTATTGTGAATAATTACGTAGATTGAAAATGTGATTTTTTGTTTTAAGTGATAGGGTTTTGAAATTAGTTTTAAAATAAAGGTCTTGACCCAAAACCACTTTAACAAAAAGAATTGAGTTGATTGGACTTATGGTTTTCGAGATATTTCCAAAAATGTATAGTGAAAATTTGTTAACCGTCAAGTAAACACGCTAATTGGCAGACGATGTGGCAAGTAAGTTACTGGTCAGTTTAATCATTGATTAGTGCTACTCGAACGTCGTGAAATTGACACGTGCAGTTACGTATGACTTTAACTGGCGGTTAGTCTACTCGATACTTTACTCAAGGGTGGTGAAAGAGGCCCTTAAGTCGCAGGAACGCGCGATGGGTTGTGCGAGCTCGTAGATTTCAACGATGCGACGTCACATCGCAGTTTTGTGTACAAGCCCTTAACTTTGATGTCAGTCTTTCCACTGCTGGACATAGGCCTCCCCCAAGCTGCGCTACAACGACCTGTCCTGTGCGTCTCTCATCCATCGGCTACCCGCGACCTTCACCAGACCTGGTCCACCTTGTGGAAGGCCTTCCAACGTTGCGTCTTCCGGTACGCGGTCGCTACTCCAGAACTTTTCGACCCCATCGACCATCCGTTCTGAGTGCAATGTGCCCTGCCCACTGCCATTTTACTTAGGCGATCCTTCGGGTTTTATGCCGGTAACCTTGATTCTCTTGCGGATAACATCATTCCTGATTCGATCACACAAGGAAACTCCAAGCATTGCCTTCTCTATTGCCCTTCGAGTGACTTTAAGCCTTCTGATGAGGCCCATTGTGAGCGACCACGTTTCAGTTCCATAAGTCATCACTGGTAACATACACTGGTGTAACATAGAAGTTTTGTCATGAGACGCTGTTGTATACTATGTGGGACGAGCAGATACCACGCAACTTCCCGAACGCTGCCCAGCCAAGTCGGATTCGACGGTTGACCACCTCTTTCTCGAAGTTAGCCCTAGTTAACTGGACCGTTTGTCCTAGGTAGACGTACTCATCTACAACTTCGAGTGTAGATTCTCTGATTTTGATAGGAGTGGGTGCTGCACGGATATTTACCATGATCTTGGTTTTGTCCATGTTCATTAGAGACCCACTCTTTTGGAAGCTCTACGAGGTCATTGAGCATTGTACTGAGGTCCTCCGTAGTCTCAGCCATGGCGGCTATATATTCAGTTTTTCATACCTGTTAACTATCTCAGATTTCTGTATGGAATCTGTCATCCATATTTCTACGAAATAACAATTACTATTCTACTGAATTGAAGAACTATCTACGGCTAGGCTATGATTTCTTTACAAGTATGAAGATTGCAAGAAGGACCTAGTGACCTTTATGACTCTTGCCTGGGCACGTGAAGTCTTGTCTTGTTGCTCTAGTTGCTGCTCTTTTTGAACTAGCAACTCTTGCAACTCCTCGTTTCGGTGCACGGAGTCAAGAAGGCCCATTCTCAAGTTCATTATCTGTTAAAGAGGTATGCAAAATTGAGTTAAGTTCGAAAACAGATTGAGCCTTTGCGACTGTGGTATATTATAACATAGAACGTTTTCTATTTAATTACATCTCATGTTCAAAGGAATTTCTATTGTTTTCGTGTCACTGTAATGAAATATTACTAGACCTTTATGTGTCAAATATGCTGCCTGTATCTACTCATGTATCTACCCATGTTAGAAGCATTGATAATTTTTAGCTTTCTTAAAGTATGCAGAAACCATTTGCCGTGTTAGTTACCTCCTGTTGTAGGTCTTGATAGCTGATGCCATTCGGAGCTTCTTGGCAGTTGGCCACGGCACGGTTATGCGCCTGCAGATTTTGGACATATTGCTCGTACTGGATTACTTTTTGCTCGCTGAAATGCAATTAAAAAAAACAAAATGATTGCCGTATGATATCTAAGTTACAAAAATACATTAACAGAGGTGACACTTACTTCAATTTGATGTTTTTTGTCAGCTCTCGTATTTGTATTTGCATCTTTGCTAATATTTCCTCTTTGCTGAGAAGTTCAGCTGCCAATTTCTGCTGCATTCCTACCTTGTTGTCTGGTTCCTGCAATCCATCAAGGTATTATGAATAGCTCTAGGAAACTTACAAAAGTTTATAATCAACAGTAATCACCTCACTGATGGAGGAAAAAATTTAGCTGGTACATAAGACTGAAAAAGAAAATGTACACCTGGAATAACTTTTGTCTTTTGCAATAGCCATAAAAAGGAAATTGTAATATTTACAGTTATTTTAGTCAGGGTCTCCAAGAATCGCACTTTCTCCCGTTTGCAGGAAGAGACCTCGTCCTCAGTGAGACGTAAAGTGTCTTTAGTAGCTTGTAGTTCTGCCCATATATCCATTTCTCGTTCTGTTGGTAAATCTGTTAAAAGAAAATATGATGTAGCTGTAAATATAGATATCGCTATTTATAAAAGCAAAGGTAGTTATCTAGAATGTTTACTCACCAGGATTGGGTTTGTTAAGTTCCATTTCGGTGATTTTAGCTTTTAATTCATCGATGTCACGTTGGCTTTCTAGTAACGCAGTTTCAGCGGCTTCTTTCAGCTCTATTTCCTTCTGTGTAATACTACGTTGATCATCTAAATTTTTCCTGAATTCTTTGAGCTGAACAGTTAGTTCATGTACGGTTGCCTTATGTTGGGTGGTTAAATTTTCTATTTGTTGCTTTAGATCTAGAACGCTGTTAATAATAATATTATAGTCTTAGTAGATAAATAAAAAAACTTTGAATTATTAAATTTGATGTAGTCTTTAATTCAACATACTCGTTTTGCAGTGCGTCTCGTTGATGCACTAATTGACTGCTGGTTACTTCACCGGTCTTTAAACTTTCTTTTAGTTTTCTAGCTCGAGCTTCCAACTGCACTTCCCTTTGACGACTCTGAATATTAAACTCACATTAATAATGTAAACACCTTCATGGTAGTGGTCATTATTAAGTCCGGAGCGCAGTATTACCTGGTCTTCGAGCGTCTTGACTGTGCCTGTGAGACTCGCAATACTTGCTTCTGCTTCGCGCAGTTGGCGGTCCATTTTTGTAATGCGGACTCGAGCTTGTCGGAGTTGGGACTCAGTGGTCGCCAGTTTATCTTTAGTGGCAGCCCTTGCTGCTCGTTCTTCTTCCAGCTCCCGACGTGTGTCCTTTTCAATATCAAATTTCTATATAATTATTATTTCACACATTACAACTTATTCAAACGAGAATTTGCATAGCTTCGTTAAAACTTAGTTCTGAAGTCGGTGTGAAGAGTTCAAACAAGATAATGTAATGTAAAACTACACTAACCTCAGAGGGCCTGTTGCGCTCAGATTCATCATGAATTTCCTGCAATTCACTTATTACGACAGATCGTGTTTCTAGGTCTTGTCGAAGTCGTGCTATTTCTCTTACTAGCGATTCTCCGACAGAAATCAATGCACATCGTTCTCGACAGGCTCGCCTAAATGTAAATTATTCTTATGTTAATATTACAATTTCTCTACATAAAATAACGTCACAACTGATTTCTTAAAGAGTGAGGTAGAGGCAACAGTAATGTTAAGTTCCATATAAGGGGGGGATGGGGAGGCTAGTGATTTTTTAATAAAAAAAATCAATAACAATTTTCCTCATGGTATGCTCGAAAACGACAAGTAGTAGTTAAATTACAATAAAGCTTGTTATTACTTGGAGAACTGTGTGACAGTTTCAACAGCTTCATCAGCGCGGCTTTTAAGCTCACGAAGAGTTTCGCAGAGTTGAAGCCCTTGAGCATTATAACGAGCGATGCGCTCCAATGACTCGCCACTCCCGGCTTCCTACACAAATAAAAACTTTTAAAAGTCTTCATGAAACAAAAAATATCAACATAAAAAATAAATAATAAAACAAAAACTTACGCTTCTCTCGATGAGCTCCTTGACCCAATCGATGATTTCTTGTCTTGCCGTAAACGCCTGAAGACACAGATCGGCAAAAAATTTAGGCACGCTTGCCATTTTGGTGTCCAGTTCCGCGAGAATGCCTTCATCTGTACAAAATACGTAACAATACATGCAAACATTTTAAAAGGCTGATATTTTGTTTTGGAAAATGTCATAAATGTAAACAAAAATCATAACTCTTCAAGTTGCTGGAAAGCACACCTAAAACTTATTACAAGTATTCGAAGAGAAAAGTAAGTATGAAAATCGCAGTACTGAACCAAAACGGAATAATTGTCAAAATAAATAAAATCAGTTTTTTTAGGCTTGCCGATTGACCACAATCTCACCTCCTCACTTGCCTAGAAGTAACCTTTTAATTCTTGACTAAAATTACCCTCCGATTGCAGCCATCAGGATATACCTACACTGGCGATATTTCACTCTAGCTGTACCTATGCACATAGAAATTATTCAAAAAACGTTTTGTGCGTATGAGTAGGACGTCCACCTTGTGTTGGTATCGCCGTACGTCTTGTGGTACAATGATGGAACGGGTTTGGCAAAATTAAGCTTGGTTTCAGTCCGACGAACACTCCCGAAATGAAATTGATAATGATTGAATCATTGAATGAGATTTTGTTACCAATGGGAGGGGTGGTGTTTATGATTTCGAGGTCGTCGGTGGCGGCCGAAGCAACGGCATCTCGGCACAGCTGCGCCACCTCGTCCGCCGTCCAGTCCGCTACATTGAATACCACTAGTTCTTGTAGCTGGATATCGCCGCAGCCTGAGACGCCTTGTTTCGTCATGTGCTCGCGCAATCCACGTAAGTTGTCAAAGAGTTCCAGAACAGCTTGCTGAAATAATATTATTGGCATTTTTAGTACCTAGTCAATTGGGGTATAGCGGGGCTTTTCATTTCATAATATTAGTTGTTAGCGGCCGTTGCGACTAGTTGCGAGGCCCCGAGCGGCAGACCTTTGCGAGGAACTTGTTAATTGCCAGGGGATCTGGACCAAATGCTGCCCAGGAGTGAATGCACCTCTATTGAGATTGAAGCATTAATAGTTATTGTTTTTATTAACCGACTTCCCAAAAAGGAGCCTCCTCCTTTTTGGGAAGACACATCCTGACAGATGGTCGTCGAAGCTTTTGGCTATCAGGCCATTGGCCGCAACGACAATCGGCACACTGACTGCCGAGTCCATATTCCATTCCACATATCGATAATCTCGTGTGCTAAGTCGAGATACTTAATCGTTTCTCTTTTTCAGCTTTCACGAGATTCTCGTCATGTGGGATGGTAACGATAATCATTGCGCGGCGCGCTAATTGGTCTATCACCATGTCAGATTTATTGGCAACAATAGACCTGTCAGTGATGATAGATCGATCCCAGTACAACGTGACATGGTCATTTTCGAGAACTGGGGCGGGCACATACTTGTAATACGGTATCTCAGAATCCACAAGATTGTATTTCAAAGCAAGTTGCTGATGGATAATCCTGGCCACTTGGTAATGTCTGTGCAAGTATACTCGCCGTTAGCCAGACGAGAACAACCAGAGATAATATGTCTGATGGACTCACCCGGACGGTGGCATGCCCGACACACGTTGAAACCGTCCCATCCCTCATAATATGCCTCTGGCATCATAATACGCCTCTTCGTCAAGATAATTGCAGACCAAACCTTTGGTTTCCCCGAAGAGATCACCGAAACGCAGCCAGGCCACGGACGCAGAGAAATCCATATCCATGAAGAGCCCTATAAAAGCGTCCGTGAAGCTCCTTGCTTTTCCATACCTCCTTGCGATCATCTGTTGTAAGTATCATAGGTTTGCGCCAGTTCTCTTTAGCCATGGACAATGGGGTGAGTCCTTTGTTCACTGCGACCACATCTCGGTGCATACCCCACATCAGCTTTGAGAAAATATTCTCTGAGACTGCACATCTCGCGGTTGTGGAGAGTTTTGTCGTTTAAAAAGCCTCGACCTCCACACTCCCGCGGGATGTACAGCCTCATCACCGACGATCGTGGGTGATGCATCCGGTTTGCGGTCAGCAATGTACGGACTCTCCTATCCAGGGCGTAGAGTTCGGTTTGTGTCCATTTGAGTATGCCAAAAGCGTAGGTACATTAATACTGGCATGACCCAACCGTTGAAGGCGCGTATCTTATGTCCGCCCGACAAAAGGCTATTCAAAACCTTTTTCAAGCGGCCAAAGAAGCGCTCCTTCAACGATTGCTTCATGTCAGCAACATTAATGCCCAACGCTTCCGACATACCCAAATACTTGTAGGTTTCGGTTGAGCTAAGGGATCTAACCTGTATGGAGTTCGAGAGTTGAATTCCCTCTGATTCCATAATCTCCCCTTTCTTTACATGCATGACTGCACATTTGTCCATACCAAATTCCATCCTGATGACACTACTGAAGGTTTCAATTACCTTCAGTAGCTCCATCAGTCGCGAATTGTTGAGGGCAAAGAGAGATCATCCGTGTAAAGAAGGTGAGATATGGCCTGACCACCTCTTCTCAACCGATAGCTAGACCTGAATCCTCTAGCAATGTGCTTAGGGGATTCAGAGTTAAGCAAAACCAAAGCGGACTCAAACTGTCACCCTGAAATATACCACGTTTTATCCATTCAGGCTCATCATATCCCTGAATCGGTCGACATCCTGGATAGCGAAGGACTGTTTTCCATTGCCTCATAAGTACATGATTCAAGGATTTGTTTGTTTATTATTGATTTAAAATGATGGAAAATTGGGAATGCCTGGCCTTAAAGTTTAACTCACGAGCGAAGGGAGGGATTCCATACATAAATCCTGAATTCAGGGATTTAAGCTAGGCAAAGACAACTTTATCCCTAAGAAGTATACTCTAATTTTCACACCTAGATACTGCGAAAAAAATTGTGCTCTAAACATGAAAACTGGTGGCGTGAGTCGGCGACCGCTACAACGAGCATGTCGCGCGTCCGAAGCTGTGGCTCCAGCCCACCACCGCGCCAGGCAATAATATTGTACTGAATTTAATGAACTCGACGGGCAATAATGTGCTTTGAATTTGGAATGCATTTTGACTGCGCTCGTTGCCGCCTAGCAGCGGAGGCCGATGGGTTGCCGCTCGCGGGTTAGTTTAGCATACTTTAGGTTAGTTTTCTTTTTTTTTAGTGTTTTTCAGAGCTAAAAAAAAAGGTGGTATGAAAACTATTAAGCGGATGGCATAAAGAGGTACTTACTACCTACCTATGCTATAGAATAGGTAGATGTTGATGATGCTTTACAAATAAAATGAACCATGTTATAAATTTGTAATAAATATTATAGGTACCTGTTTCATGTCCAGTTCCTTCTTCATGCGGTGGAATTGCTTCTGCTTCGACAGAAAAGTTGTTTTTATGTCTTCTTGATCTTTAAATGAATGCGAAGGACTGCACATGGAAGCTGGTGACAGAACTCTGGAACTTGGCGGGACGTTCAGGGATGGTGTTTTAGGACGTGCTGCGGCGGTGGGACGTTGCGGCGTGTTGGGGCGGCTGCAGGACGTGCAGAGGCGGACCGCTGGGTTGGAGGGGGTGGTGGGCCGGCTTGGTACGCGCGGCGTGCGTGGACGACTCGAGTGTATGCTCTTAGGAGTCTGAGGACGACTGCTCAGCGATGGAGTTTGTGGACGACTTCTGGATTCTATAGAAAAATGGTCTCTCATGTAAATTGCAAGAGATTAAGAATTGATAAAAGACCAAAATACTAGCTTTTGCCCGCGATTTCGTACGCGCACATCGTTTTTTCCCGTTCCGTTCCGTTGTCTGTCAGTCACTCAATCACTCAATCAGTCAGTAGCGGAAGAATTTTAATAATATTGATTGATGATATCTTACCGTTTTTGCGAGTTATATTGGATTGCATTACATCAGAGTCATTAATTCTGTTTTCATTGGGCTCGCCGCCATCATCATCACTATTTTTAATTTCTGAAAGAAATTTTGAAATTATTTTAATTCAATTCGGCTTCAATTTTAATTCAATCATGTGTAATATGGTTTGTAATAAAACGTATACTACTCGTTTCTGTGTATGTATTTTGAATGTCGAAATGATCACTGCGCAAAATAATCACGCACTCATACAAAAAAATTGCTGGTCAAAAGAGAAGCGATATCGACTTTTCAGAACGGTCTAATATTACGAAATGAACTAGGTTGACTCATAAGTACCTATTAGTACTGGTCCTCAAATAAGAATTCCGCTATGATAAGTATACTTCATAATAGGAGGCATTTACCAAGCAGGGACCGATTAATGGTTGGTTATTTTAGACATCAAGAATGTACCTAAGCCCATGTTTGAAGAGCTCCTTTCCACAAGGCCTTGAAACTTAATTGTGATAATTCTAATATCTTGTAATATATTAAATAATAACTTAATTGTGATACTTACCCAATGGAGAGTTTTCATTAATGTCCGGAAGGCTAACTATGCCACTCTCGTAAGCAACTGGCTCTTCAAATGTCTGTTCTTCAGACACTGCTATTGGAGAGCTGTCGATGGTAAAATTGTCAAGCTCTAGCGGTGAAACCTAGACAAAAGAACATCTGGAAGACATTATAAAGCTTCTTTGCCTAAGATAAGTAATGGTTTTGTTTTATTTTACTCAACTTATACAAGAGTAAGGTAATTCACAACAAGCCATTTACAAGCTTCCACAGTACCTACCTAATAGCGTAGATATTGTTGTACAATTTGGAAACTTAAGTGAATGCGTAGGCAGATACTGTAGGTAAGCCTCCTTGGTTTACTTGGTTCATATTGGCCACTCGATAAAACTTTGTAAGGGTGAATTAAAAAGTCTAGCTTAGGTTTGAAATCAGAAGAAAAAGGAATTTGATTGTTTTTGTAGACAGATCTTGTATTAGCTTCGATTCGGGCAGAGGTCCCTCAATATAATGATTATGTATCTAAAACCGAATTATCCTTTTATTTTGAGTAATTCTTCGGTGATGCCTTAGCTAGTCTTAGCTGGGGCCCCACAGTACCTACCTACGTAGGTACTCAATTTAGCATTTATATAATAGTTGTCGCGCATGCTACCTAGGCATGTGCAACAATTAATAAAAGATAATGTATCAGAAAACAAACAGTGTTTGGATAAAACAGTAAATGGTCGCCAAACTGCTTGCGAACAAATCTATTGAAATGTCATAATGGTTCACACTTAACAATTTGTTGAATGCTTTGGCTGAGCGAACATGTAAAAGTTGCCACGGTGAAGTGTGCGAGCGTACGGTCGAGGAGGAACGTTCAGAGACAGCTTAGAAAGAAGATTTGGACACTAAATCTAAGATTGTGCTATAAAAAAAAAAAAAACTTAGGTAACGTTTCCTAGTGGAAACAGCACAATCTACAAGTCAGAAATATACAAGTTGAAGTACCTAAGTGGAAACGAGCGCATCTGTCTTTGTAATTCAGATAAGGGATTTTAAATGTTTAACTAAATTTAATGCAAAAGTACACAAATAGTAAATATGTAGGTATGTATGTGTATTATAGTTTTATAACTTATTTATGTACTGTGTACCCATTCTATTTATCATTATGACATCGTTTATTATTACTATTTTCTATCATTGTTCCTCTCAAAGAGAGCACCTGCCATCTAATCTCTTCACCACCCATGGTTGACTGGTAGAGAATGCCTAAGGCATTAAGTTCGCCTTTGTACCTTTTTTGAGCGAAAAGTTTAAATAAATAAATAATAAGTAGTTCTCACACTAATATTCTCCAATGGTTCACTATCTGACGAGCCCCCATTACCCTGTAAAACAAAGCATAATAATTAACTAGGTATTCGAATAAGCGTAGAGAACGATTAAAAGTCTGCCAATCTTTATTACCTTGATATCGGTCTTGCTATCAGATTTTTGGGATCGTTGAATAAGAGAACTCTTCGCCTGCAACTGTAAGCGCATACTCATTAGAAAATCTTTTCACACGAGTCTAAATTTTAACAAACTGTCGATATTTTTATGACTTACTGACTAACTGTCAATCATAGACCATAACCCAAACCCACTTTCAGATACCATTTTTTTGAGATGGGAAATCTTCAAATGACTCAATGAATGATGAAGGGAGTGTCAGACTCTTTTTGATTATGACCCACCTGTGTCCCTCCAATTGCCTTTACGTTCCAGGCTCAAGATTTGGCTTGGCTAGTTTTTACCACCAAATCCAATTTTAGAAGAGTTATAGATAATGTTGACCTTTAAATATAAAAAATGTAACTTGCTTATAACAATAAGATGTTAAGTGAAGCCAAGTTTAAGATAGCATGTGTTGAAAACTAGCGAAGTCGAATTTTGACCCTCAATTTATCTTATTTTAGGATTATCTGTAGAACTTTGCACCCATTTAGATCTCGATTCTTTTATCGCTGAAGTCGACAAATACGCATATTAATAACTATGTTTGCCCGCGACTTCGTGCGCATACCCCGTCGTTTCCCGTTCCCGTAGAAATTTCGGTAAGTCGCCTCTTAGTCCTCGCCTGCACACCCCAAGGAACCTACAAGCCAAATTTCAGCTTTCTACGAACAGCAGTATCGGCTATGCGTTGTCTGTCAGTCACTCAGTACCTAACGGAAGAATTTTACATATTAGGATTAACATTGAACTTGGCTCCCATTATAACATCCAGCTAGTCTATTCTGTAAATAACCATTTCGATATCGACTTCACCTGAGTGACTAAGCTTACAAAGTGAACTTTATTTCACACATCATACATAAGGTCTTATATTTATACGAATTTGAAACTCACTTCGGATTCCGCTGTCGAGACACGAAAATGTTGTTACAGAATAGCACTGCAGATACCTTACCTACTCGTTTTATCGATCACCAACCGATCGATCACCGATCGATAGTAGATTAGACCAGTCGACGTCGATCGACAGTTCTCCAAGCCAAATATTGTAATAAACAACACAACGTCGCCCGATGTTGATCAAGCTTATCGATCGCTGATAGGCTGGTATTTTGGCATGGTGGCGCCCCTTAAGAGCCTCACATTCAAGTACAGTGGGATGAGAAACGGAGAAAAAGCCAAACATACCTTAGGGCCAACGGGTTGCCGGGTCGGCGATAGCCTTTGACTGGGAGTAGTCAAGTTTCTGTTGGTTGCATTGCGAGCGGCGCGCGCGGCGGACGCTGCTGTCGGCCTCGGCAGCAGTCGTGGAGTGGCCCCAACTGAGATTTATGAGAAACAGAAAGGTTTACCCCATTTTAATCTGTGCATGGGTACTTATTAAATCGTTTGTTTCGACTGACTTTCAACGCACAGCCAAAACTACTAATTGGTAAGGGGACCCAATAAATGTCAATAAAAGCAGAAATCTCAAAATAAAATCAATAGATGGGCTGGTAGTTACCGGTCTTGTACTCAAAGAATTAAAGTGTAAAAAAGAATTTTTGGTGTACAATAGAGAAAATTCTATCTATCTATCTACGCGGACGAAGTCCGTATCAGATAGTTTAAATGTAGAAGCCATCATGCTGCAGTGTGCCACTAGCCAAACTTACAACAAAGTCTGCGATGAAAACCATGACCATTAGTGAATGTTCACACGATGGCATGACAGACTGTTAGATTTGGCACGTATTAGAAAAAAATATTTATTACTAGCTGACTCGCGCAACTTCGTCTGCGTCACGTTTTCCATTACTGCTCCGCTCCTATTTGTCTAAGCGTGATGATATGTAGCCTATAACCTTCCTCGATAAATGGGCTATCTAATACTGAAAGAATTTTTCAAATCGGACCAGTAGTTTCTGAGATTACCCCCTACATACAAACTTATAAACAAATGTTACCTCTTTATAATATTAGTATAGATAAATCATATTAAAATCCTATGTAAAAACCAGCTTTTACCAATCAAACAGCTGTTACCGAGTTTTTAGTATCTCTCTTATTGTGCTGTTGTAAGTGAGCTCCGCAGTCCTATTCTGTAAAAATGTCACCTTGAAAACATCGGTGAAGTGAACTTGAGTTGTCAACCCGTGGTAATAGACAAACAAGGTGATATAGGTGGTGTGAGGTTTTAAAGTTAACTGTCATTAGTTCACTTCAAGCTCATGTAAGGTGGAGTGAGCTTATCACGGAGTTTTTTTTAGAATAGATCGGCTGTATTATAGCTCTTTCAGGCCCAGCGAAGAACACGTGTTTACACAACACATTCGGCACCTGATCATTTTATTGAATACGATTCTGATCTAATAGGCTATTCGGACTATGATGGAGTTTACACCAATTGATCGTCAGCGATTTACTTAGGTACTGTCAATCACTCAAAGAATATCTACATAAAGAAAAATATAACATACAAGGCTTATCCTTTTGCGATTTCGCCGCAGTCGTCATTATAAACTCCACTGCTGAGAAAAGGTGTAAAGAAAAACGGTGATATATAAATGGCAGAAAACCTCTGGAATTTTGATATTTTGTTAAACTATTTGCGTGATCGGTGATGATGGATGGGAGTTCTAAATATGAAATTAGACAGCTACAAATGTCCAAATGTTTTATGGCGATTGATTGTAAAGAAAGAATCACTACATTGTTAAACTTTTTGGTCTGGATGTTTGATTATATACTTTTTGGTCTACATTTATTTGGACTCAGAATATTTGGGTGATTAGGTACCTACCTATTTATAGACAGAAGAAGCTGCATCTGGCTGGAATATTTGCCAAAGTGGTTTTCATCTTCAAAAGGTGCGATTGCAATTGTGACAAGTATTAACACAAAAATGAAAACCACAAGTCAGAAGACATTCACTTTTGGAATGCATTTCTTATAAATTTTTTGTGCCGTTATATTTGTTTGGTTTTATTATATTTTAAGTGTGCTGCTTGTTAAAACAAATTGTAAGTTATGAAATGAATTATGTCACAATCTGTGACTGGTGAAGACAAGCAAGGTACGCACAATTTGAGCTATGCTCGGTTTACATTATTCCAGTCCAGTGATCGAATCCAGCGCTGGATTGCTACTGGAAAAATGTAAACACGATTGTTTTCTGTATAAACTAAAGCAAAAATGTAAACCCACACTGGAATGCACTAGATCCAGTGAGCAATCCAATGCAGACACTGGATTGTCGGTCTAGTTCTAAATCCAGCACGACTATTCAACTGAATAATGACTGATTGGCGCATAGTTTTATTTATAATGTTTTGATGAATGATATTATGCCAGCCATAAACACGAATGTTTTCTGTATAAACTAATAAACTAAAGTTTATTAGTTTTAAAAAGGTTAATTAACTTTCCATGTAAATTCTTTCTTCGCAGTTCAGGTGATAAATCCCCAAAAACAAGCAACACGTGCTTCCTGTACACTTGTTCTGTCAGCACTGGAATGGAATGGCATTGGCTTTCTACCTTCCAGGCTTTTTCTCGAGTTTCTATACAAATAGGAATTAAATTTTGTATTTATTCACAGATGTGGTTGAACCTCTAAAAGGTTTAATCAAATGTCGCATTCCTCAGAGAATGCAAAGTGCACGGCAAAAAACACAGTTAAATAAACCCAAAATAGCTTCTGAAATTTCGGCGGATGTAGGTGAAAAGAAGGTAAGGTGGTACCTGCTGAATCACATTGATATAAATAATGGTCCAGTGTCCACCACGGCGGAGACAATTCGTGGCTTTGATATTTCGAGATCAACGTTAGATGTGGAACGGAATAAACGCAATACCTCTTAAGAGGTCATTGTACTCTTCATAATCTACAACTTTATATTATTAAGTCTAAACCGAAATTGCGAAATAAAAAATTAAATCGATGAGGCAATCGATTTTTTTAGGTAAATAACTGAATCGCTTCGGGGAACAGACAGTCATATTACCGAGTGATCTTATAAGGGTTCCGTTTTTCCACAAAAAGGATCGGATTTAATCGGAATCCTCATCTATTTTGTTTCAGAAACCGAAATCCGAGGCAGTGACTGTTCAACAGCGATTACCCAGATACACAGGTCGAGCGCGTTCCATTGAGGTGATTTTTCTATATGTATACTAAACTTAAGTTCCAACAAGGGTGTAATAAAATAATGTACCAATTTGTCAACCGATTTGGATAATTCTTGTTTTGTTTGGAAGAATATTTTCCCGGACTGTGGACCCATTTCAATTTGGTAAGATCTGATGAAGAAATTTGGAGGTAGGCAACGGAACTCTTCAATAAATGATAGCAAATGGATCGGGATTGGTAAAATCGCATTGTCTGTTTATTGTTTACACTATTTCATAACATAACACCAAGCCACCGCCGCCGGTACGATGTGAACTACGCAGGCTCTAAAAAGTGAAAAATAAAAAACTTGTTCACTTTTTGGTTGTTTTGGTTATAATGTAGTTTTTGGTATTTTTTTTTGTATTTTGACACCGACTTCCGAAATTAAAGTTATTTTATACTTTGTAGAGTTTTCTTATTACGGTTCCGTACCCAAAGGCTAATTGTTGATAGGTAATCATCCCGCTGACGTCCGTCTTTTAGCGAGCTATATGTATCAAGAACCGTAATAGGTAGACAATTGCAATTTTCACTGAGTGATTGATGAGTGTATTTCTATTGTCGCCATACATATAATAAAAAAAAAAGTTTATGGTAAAAAAACTTTTTAAAAACGAGCTTTTATACATCTTGGATGGACCCCCGTATTTTAGATTTAATGTGACGTTGTATTAGTTTTCGTGTTCTCCTCAGCAAGTCCTTTAATTTGATACCCATACTGTGGTTGTTCAGAAAAAATAACTGGACCGCTATCTTGGAGCATCCTCCATATCCGAATTAGATTGTCATCCAAAATAAGCGTGTATAAAAGCAATGTGTTTTTCTTGCGTTGTATTGTACGGAACCCTTCGTGTGAAAGTTCGCGAACACTTGGCCGGTTTTTGTTAAAGGTTACCTATATCTATCTTAAAAACATTGAAAATGTCTGAAGGGCGCAAAAAAGTGCACTTGTTCATCAAACCACCCTCGTACATTGAATTTTGCCGGAAATCTAATTCAAGTGCCCGATTGGTTGTTAAATTCCCATCATATTAGGGAAATAAGGGATCGTGCAGAGATATCGTTAAGTTTAAAAAAAATATATCAATTACTTATTGGTGAAAATATTGTCTACAGTCGAGACCAAAATCTGCGAATCGTGTGAAAGATGACATGAGCATCGGAAGATCTGCACTGACCGCGCCGCGGTCGGCTAGACCAGCTGCTTCTGATCGCAACCCAAATACAACTAGAGTGGGTCTCTTCAATTCTTATTCTTAGAACTTAGTGAAATCAACACCTTCGATGGACGATGAATGAAGGCAGTCGGACTCCCCGAAGTCGTCCAATAAGCGTCCGTGCCACTCGATGCCAAACTTCTAAGTTTGGCTTCAAACTGAACAGTTAGGCAATTACATTCGCATTACAATTTTTTTTTGAGATTTGGCGTTTTCCGTAGTGTTGGACGGCTTCGTCATGTGCGTGTGGATTGAGAGATCTTTTCGAAAAACTCTTCCAATCCCAACCAAATTATAAGAGGATTTAGGTAATAATTGTGAAAACTTCATGGTAAGATATAAAATTTGTGAAACCTAAACAAAGAAAGTTAGAACTCATTAACTGGATTTCTCAATCTGGACAACTGAAGAAAAAGTCATAACACGTATCCAAGAATATACAGCCTATGTGTTTATAATTTGCATTTTAATTAATTGTGAAAGATTTGTGAAAGCTGCTAAACAAAATTTTTTTTCGTTTCAAAGCCACGTTTAAGATTTATAACGGATTATATGGATCCCTCACAGTGGAAAATTTTCAATTGAGTGATCTTGTATGAATACATGTTGTCAATGAATATACACAATGTTAGCATGAATAGAGTCAACGAAAAAAAACTCGGACAAAATCAAAAAGTATGTATACCCTACTCAATGTTTTCCTTATGGATGATGGAATGATTTATGTTTTTAAGTATAACACTTACAGGGACGACTGATTCGTCAAATTTTAGTACATTTTTCACAATTTCTGATGTATGATCTACCTTCTACCTATAAGTTTTGGTTTATTAAATACTAGCTTCTTTTTCAGTATAAATAACTTTTCCCGAAATGGCGGAATTTTCGAGAAAATTAAGAAAAACTGGAAAACGAAAAAGGAGGTCTACTCTAATTCAACGAAAAACGAAGTTTCGATTGAATTTTCGCATGTTTCCTACCACGGTTCTATTCGTTCCGAAGTTCGATACGAACGAAAATTATTTGACATTTAGTTTCTCTAAACCTACTCTAATTCATTTACGTTACGAACGAACATTTGAGTTTGACAGATGATTGTTCGGAATTTTAACCTCAAATTGACGAAACCAAAAGTGTTACCTTTTGATTTTCGTTAGTTATTCGTTTGTGTGGATTTTGTGATAAATTTGCTTGAAATGGCTACGAGACCGCTCTTAATCGAGGCTGCTGTACGTGAAGAACGTTTGGAGCGTAGAAGGAACCGGCGTCGCTTGCGCAATCAACTCAATATTAGTGAAATTCCCGACTTAGAGTTTTTAGGAAATTACAGACTCAGTCGGCAATTATTTGAAGAGTCGTGTCAGGAAATAGTGCCTTTATTACCTCCAAAGGCAAGGCGTCATGGAATCGAGCCCACAGTTAGGGTGGTGTATATTTTTTATTATCATTCTCTTCAATAAATAAAGCATTTCACTGTTCACAATCCTCCTCTTTTTCCAGATCCTTCAGAAAGAAAGCCATGTTATGTATGTGTGTCATAAATAGGCTATAATTATATAAACCAACGAAGTGGGCACAGATCAAATAGGTATTAAATTAACAAAACACAATTAACATTTATTTATTAACAAAACATTGGTTGGTACCTTTTGCCACTGCTGAAATGTTTTAGTACAACCGCCCATGGAATTGAGCGTTTTGCACAATTCTTCCCACAGCCTCTTTGCCTTGGTATTTCCTTCGGCACCCCTCAATCTCCCACGAGCTAGATCCTTACGCTCGTCCAAGAAATCGAGAAGGGTGTCGATTTGCTCAGAAGTGGCCGAACCCGTATGTGGAGCCATTTTAAACTGAATAGATGTTTAAGTAAATGTGTATTAAAAAGGCGATATTTATAAAGAAAACATAAATTATTAGTAGTAGGTATAATATTATGTGTGTTACTTACAAAGTTTTTAAATCCAAAACAAAACTTGTGGAGACCCAAAATGCAGACTGCGACACAGCATGGCTTGAAAGTTTCTGACGGAATGTGTATCGCGATTGCGAAGTATGTAAAAAAGCACTTTAAAACATGATTCATTAACAAAATACTTGAGAAAAAAAACTTAAGAAAACTTTTTAAAGAAAGAAAATTCAAACAAAAAACCTCAAGTTGACATGTTATGATTAAGATTGCGCGAACGTGTGTGAATACACGGATAATTTTGGTAGTCATAAGTTACCACCCATTGTGGGCATGAAATAGTAGTCTTCAATTTAGTTGGTTAACCATAAACTTGAAAGGGTTTTTTATAGTGTATCGGTGAATTTCGTAGGCAATTAAAAAAAAATCGTAATATCTTTTCTAGTTTATCTTTTCTGCATGAATATTACATGAAATATTAATTAAACCACATGTTCACTGTAAAATTTAAAAATAAAGCAAAATAGTTTGTAGATTTTAAGTTAAATTAAAAACCGTAACTTACTTTAGATGACATGATAAAAGACCCACACAATATTGCTCATTCCAATCGTTCACGAAAATTGTTTATGGATCCGAACTTCGTCTGCTTGTCCGAAAACAAAACAGAGTAGCGACAGTAACGAAACTTCGTTTAAATTTCGTTCGTTTGCGAAGTTTCGTTTCAGAGAAAGAAAGTAGACCTCCTGGATCTAGCAAAGTTACGAGGTTCATTTATGCACTAAAATACTCGGCATAAGATGCGCCATCAATGTACTTGACATCGTTATTTCTATCACGCTTAGTTTAAATGTAATTTTTTTTTTCTGAATATCGAAATAGAATTTGGTCGATTTTCAAAAGAATATAACTAAAAAACTAGATTTGGAAGCTAAATGGGGATACAAAATCTTACATTAAAATGACTATTTCTGTCAGATTTTTCAATAAAAAAGGGATGTCGAAAATCGGGCTTCATAAAACACTGTGTAACGGTTATACAGACAGACAGACAGACACACAAAAATTTTACTGATTGCATTTTTGGCATCAGTATCGATCCCTAATAATAATATATCGTTTATTTATACAAGCGGCACATTACATTAAAGATGACTTACAGTTATAAGAACACAATAGTTAATTTGCCTGAACTAGGATAAACCTGTGCTTCAGGCTGGAAAGTGCTTATTTAAACCTAATTAGCTTAAAATAATAAAACTAATCACCCCTGATAGTTATTTTGGAAATTATATTTAATGTACAGAATTGACCTCTCTACAGATTTATTATAAGTATAGATATAGATAGATAGCTCAAAATAAAGATCTCTCAGTTGGGACGATCGACAAAAAACAAGATTTTCATTTTCTCTTGAACCAGTAAGATTTCAATCACGATTTTTGTTTCACAAATTTTTCCAGAAGCATAATTTGCAATAAAAATGATAATTATTCATACTTTTTCAGTATTAGGTCGTGTTATACAAGATCACTCAATTGAAAATTGTCCACTCTGAGGGATCCATGTAAACCGTTCTAAATCTTAAACGTGGCTTTGAAACAAATCGAAATTTTGTTTAGCAGCTTTCACAAATCTTTCACAATTAATTAAAATGCAAATTATAAACACATAGGCTGTATATTCTTGGATACGCGTTATGAATTTTTCTGCAGTTGTCCAGATTGAGAGATCCAGTTAATGATTTCTAATTTTCAAAGTTGAAACCATGAAGTTTTCACAATTATTGCCTAAATCCTCTTATAATTTGGTTGGGATTGGAAGAGTTTTTCGAAAAGATCTCTCAATCCACACGCACATGCTTCGTCAGCCCACCTGAGTCCTCCAACAACTGTAGGTAATTTTGTATTTTTTTTATTTACAAAATTAAATGTTTTGTTAGCCCTAGTAAACAATAATGAAATGCCTTCATAATTAGAAAGAGAAGTCCGATATGAACTTTGACGTCAAAGTCCATGACACAAATACAACAGCTGCCATTGAAAACGGCGTTTTCGCGAGAGGGATAGATATTTAATCGTATCTGTTTAAAATAGTTATAATATCTCGTTTATTTTTCCAGCAATTTTGATTCTATTGTCATTGTGTGTATTATATACCTATTCGTATTCTTTTAGAATTTAGGTAAAAAATATTTTTTCATGCCTATCTCTAATATTAATGAAGTGTTCAATAATAAGGAATTATACTTATTCAAACAGTTATAAAAGCAGTAGGTAAAATAGTAATGAATAAATTTAAGTTTGAGTTTAAAGAATTTCTGCGTTTTTGTAGCGTGCTTCCACAATACCAAGGAAAGTAAATGAGAAGGATGGCAAAGCAATAAGATCAATTATAACTGTGCCATTTACTGGGCCACATTCACACACACAGGTAAGAAAATTTATAAAAAACCTAGCTGTCCCCCGCGGCTTCACCCCCGTCAACTGGCAACTTTCTTTTTACATAAAAACGTTCTCCTGATAATAACCAACACAACAAAAAAAGAATTAGTGAAATCGGTTCAGCTGTTCTCGAGATTTGCGCTTAGCAACACATTCAGCGATTCATTTTAATATTATAGATTATTGCAGCTTACTGCATGACATGATTCATAGCGTTAGTAAACAACAAAATATTCTTTCGGGATATTAGCAAAACGTCGAGTGTTCTCGTGACCAGACGACTGGGGTTTTTTCTTCGGACAAAGAATCAGCATTGCCAATCAACGCGGCAGCCGGCAATGCTGCTAGCGTTCTGCGGGTCTGAAAAGGCCACTTTGGTAGAATCAGCCAGCAATTCCAGTTACCCGAATCTGTCAAATTTTCCTGATCAGCCTTGAACCTAATGCTTTAGCGATAAAGGTGAAAATGAAATTTGAGCGATTGTTGTAAGATTAATATTAATAATTATTATGATTAATATTATCTACTAAAGTGGCCTTTTTTGACCCGCTGGGCACTTTACCCATTGCCAGCGATGAATTTGTTAAGCCCAAAGATTTCTTCTGCCTTTATTAGTGTTTATACGTTCGCGTTATTCCTAATTTTTATCAATGGTAGGGGAAGGTTGCTATGAATGGACCACCGCCTAACTTTACGACCATATCTCAAAAAGTATCAAGTGTTAAAATGAAAACAGTTTTTTTTTTTCGTAGGACCTTTATTCGTAACTAGCTTCTGCCAGCGGCTTCGCCCGCGTGATCCCTAGGGAACATATTCCCGGGATGAAAAGTAGCTTATGTGCTATTCCAGACTATAATCTATCTCTGTTCTAAATTTCCTAAATTTCATTAAGATCCGTTAAGCCGTTCTGGCGTGATTGAGTAACAAACAACCAAACTTTCACATTTATAATATTACTCGTTTGGTGTAAAGCGAAATTATAACCATCTTCCCCTCGACATTATAATTATTAAAGGATATTGCAAACTGTCGTTAGCCGTTTTACGAAGCTACTCGCTAGCCTCTAGGCGCCAAGCTAGCCGCCTGCCTGTGCGTTCGCGACCTTATACAAAAATAATCCTTATAGCATGATTCAGTATTCACATGCGATAGCTTATTATTAGCGTATTTCATGTATAACTTTGGTGTTTCTATACCGATTTCTATGATTTTTTTTTATGGAATAGTTAATAAATTTAACTTTTTTAATTAGGGATGACTGAGAGTGTTATAAACGTAACAGTAGACAAATATAATCAGAAAGCTGCTGTCCTGGAATATTTTTTATATAATTTTAAGGAGAACATTTCCGTCATACATGATTTCTGTGTAGCTTTAACCATTAAAGGTTGCCCATGCGTCGGAAGCTTAAAAAATGGAGTAACTTCTCCCGTTTTCCCAACATTTCCCTTCACTGCTCTGCTCCTATTGATTGTAGCGTGATGAAAAGTATACTATAACCAGCTCCGGAGTATGAAAAATAATTGTACCAAGTTTCGTTTAAATCCGTCGAGTAGTTTTTGTTTCTATAACGGTTATACAGACAGACAGACCGACAGACAGACAGACAGACAAAAATTTTACTGATTGCATTTTTGGCATCAGTATCGATCACTAATCACCCCCTGATAGTTATTTTGGAAATATATTTCATGTACAGAATTGACCTCTCTACAGATTTATTATAAGTATAAGCGTGATGAAAAGTATAGTATAACCAGCTCCGGAGTATGAAAAATAATTGTACCAAGTTTCGTTTAAATCCGTCGAGTAGTTTTTGTTTCTATAACGGTTATACAGACAGACAGACCGACAGACAGACAGACAAAAATTTTACTGATTGCATTTTTAGCATCAGTATCGATCACTAATCACCGCCTGATAGTTATTTTGGAAATATATTTCATGTACAGAATTGACCTCTCTACAGATTTATTATAAGTATAGATAGATAGATATAGATAGATAGATAGAAGATATAGATATAGATAGATAGAAGATAGATATAGATAGATAATCAAATGCACAAACATTCCGGTTTACGCTTTTTGATATAAACGAAGGAAACTAAATCATTAGCTGTTGCCTTTTTTGGACCCCATGGCCACCTTCATTGGACCACTAAGTTGCTACCAATGGACTTCGAGTTTGTTCTAGAGGTCCAATCAAGGCAACTAATTATTTTTTGTTGCTTCGGGTACTCCATAATTATATTCTGCTTGTTACAATTTAACCAACTCATTATTTTGCATTAAACGCTCTATATTAATTCCTAAATGGTAGCTCGGATGAAAATCTTTTCAGTTAAGAAATTGTTGCTCTAGTCGATAGCTATGAGATGATGTAAGAAAAACCCGAAAAATTAAAAAAAAAAAATTCTTTAATCTAAGTGTAGGTCGATCTTTCACCTTGCGTATCCGAGCTACCATTTTGGAAATATAGACCGTTTTATAGAAAATCAAATAAAATTCGGAGGTCCGTAATTCGGAAACAGTGCATCGTAGGACCATGTGTCTCTGAACTTAAATGACTTCTATGGATAAGGTTAACCCGAAACTGTAATAAAATTAGAAAATTTGTGGAAAAAAAATCATGAATATTGACTGTCCAAAATATTTTTTGTTGGTTTTCTTTGCTGCTCGTAGTGCCACTAAGCGTATACTCGAACTCCTAAAACTCCGCCCCTAAGACGACCCATTGACCCTTTGTTTGCTTACTGATTCCAAAGCAAGTTAATATCTGTTTCATTCCATGCAAAGTGCCTTTTTTTTTCGGCGACATAAAGGACATTGTTCATCGCCCATACATCGTTCGCCTAAGAACCAACAGAGACGTGAATTTACTGTCTGTGTTTTAAATAATGCATATGTTCGACTGAAACTAAATTAAAATCACGGACACTTTTCAGAACTGTAAAATATCCAAAATGATTTCGGATTTTGAGGTTATAAAACATACCAAACAATAGAAACATACCAAATGGACTAAGATCCCAGAGCTGCCAGACTTTTTATCTCACCAAAAAATGGTGTAGAGTAGTGTTACTATGTTCTTCTAACATACGAAAGCGTGGTAACTTAGGTGCAAAATACATTACTTAAATCAAAGTGTCAACTGTCCTTTCATCGACTGTCAGTGTCAATAGTGTTCGTGTCATACAGCGCTTTAATCGCTTTATTCTTTTTGTAGGTAACTAAAAATCTTACAGCGCTGAGACCGCTTTGTTTCATTTTAAAATAATGGCGCCGGGTTATAAAACCCAAGTGAGTTACTTTTTAAAATGGTTTCGTAATTAAAAAGTGTCCGTTCTATTCTAATCATTAAAATGTAATTTAAAAAAAAAACTAGGAATAATGGTTAAGGTTTCGCATGTGTTGATTCATAGGCCACTTTATACCATGTCCTTTAAACATACATAAATCATTATAAATTTAAGATACCAGATCTTAAATTTATAATGATTTTTCCAAGTATTTAATGAATCAGTGAAAAATATAATGCATAGCTTGTCATAATAATGGGAACGATTCCTGTTATTAAAACCAAAAAACAAAATCCATAAAAAACGGTGCTATGATTGAACAGGTCCAGTGGTGGAACTCCCTTGAGGTCCATTGATGGCAACAAGGTAGGTACTGGTAAAAAAAAAACTATATTAAAATATAAAGGGTCATGATTTGACAAAATTGAAGAACATTCATGGAATCTCAAATAAACTGTCCAATATTTTATAATAGTGCACTCAGACTAATAAGAATATAATGATACTTACGTCAAATTGTCCTTACTGAAATTATTAGATTTTGACCGCCCATTTCTTCTCGCCACGACCCGTAATGTCGCTAGGGTAAGTGGGGGTGCAACTGAGTTGCTACGGACTCATTTGGACTAATTTGGGTGTTGCTAGCTAGCACAGTTTTGGAAATATCTTGGTGGTCCAATGAAAGAGCTAGTCCAATGATCGCAACCTTCCCCTATTCCAGAAATGCAAAATCTAAAAAATAACTGCTGCTTTAAATGATCCTAATAATTTTTTTTTAATATCACGGCTACAGATGATAAATTACGTTATTTATTCGTTTACAGAAATCACACGGTACCAACTACCTACCAAATCAGGTTAGATTTATTTTTAATTGAATAAAACCAATTTAATTCATTATTATTAATTATTAACCCATTAATTATTATTAATTTAAAATTAAGGGTGTGATTGTTTATAGTACAATATAGACATAGTCCGATGGACAAAAGTTCGTACGTGAATAAGTTTTTGTAATCCACATTCAGTTGACTATGTCTTACCTCGATTACATTGGCCCGGAGCCCGGGGTCGTTCAACCAGCTCAACTCACCGATTCTATCATACTTAAAAAAACCCTAACTGTTCCGATGAGTTGCAACTGTTGCAAGCCTTGCAAGTCACCGAATACTTTGTCGGTTTTCCTTCGACTGGCTCTTAATCACCACATAGGTAGATATCTTGTATGTCCAAGCTATTTTGATACTAGTTTTGTCTGTAAGTGCCAAAATACTTATTTTCAGGAAGCGATTTCGAAACAAGAAAACATATCCTTCATATCAGAAGACTTAGACGAGTTCAGTCGTGGTTCGCCAATGGCTGATAAAGGTAGGTACTTACATTTTTTTTAGTAGATAGCTGTATTGATTATCTACCTATAGTTTATTCAAATTAGCATTTAATATGGGTAAATCTCGGAATGAGAAAAAATGAGCTGGAAACTCGTATACACCTTCATTTTGGCTTTCTGAATGTTGTGTCAAAAATCTCATTAAATCTCTGCGTCAGAAGTTATTGGAAGTCCAAGGTCACAAAAATCGGTTTTTCACGATTATCTCTGTTTCAATGATGCTATGATGCTATGATCCAATGATGTTAACACAAACGATCAAAATTTTAGTGCGTAAAATATGCAACAATTTTTGTGACATACCTACTCTATTTGATGCGCTCAATCGTTTTTGATATAGAGAGCGTAGACCGCGCAGACCGCGCACCTCTCACCTCTACTGTAGGTAATATATGGTCAACCGTGAATCTCGGTGAATAATACCTAATACCTTGTGTAAAGTAAGAAATCATTAAAATATAACTTACAATTAATAATTTTTACTACTTACTAATTAATACTTGTATTTAACAATATTTCACATTTATGTAATGAAACAAACAATGTGCCTAGGCGTATGGTGAACATGATTATTTTCCATCGAGGGTAGTTTATTAACATTATTTTATAAGGATGGCTAATTACTTCCGATCATAATGGAGTTTGTTTCATTGCGATAGACCATTTAGTTGAAAAATTATACCGTTTTGTTTGCACTTTTGGGGTCACGGTTGTGAATAAACATTTTAAAAAATCGATAAAAAAATTGCGTTTTCTGTCGATAAAATCAGGTACAGTTGCCCCTTATTTTCTTATGTGCACATTATAAAGACACACACTGTAATTACCATAGATCTAATAAATACGGTAATTACCTTCCTTGTGTAGAAAAATTTGCATACAAAACAGTATGATAAGTACTTTAGTATTTATTAAGATCAGACACTATCTTTGATTAATTATTCTGTCAAAGAAATTACTATAGCAAACGAATTTAAAGACATCCATATCATTGGAGCTATAGGAACCGAGATAATCGGTAAAACCCGATTTTTGTGACCATCAATAACTTACGACGCAGACACGAGATTTATGAGACTTTTGACAGCTTTAAGTGAGTACAATCACTAGCGGTTGCATACTAAACGGGAAAAACTGCCAACCGCGCGGTTGGGCCCCCTAACGCTCGTGAGTATCGGCTTAGAACGCCAAAATAAAGGTTTATACTAGTTTCCAGCTTATCATCGCTCATTTCGAGGTGAAACATTATTTGACTGGACTACTACTTAATTTATTATTTCCAGGATATTTACTTCTACTACTGCTAATACTGTTGCTAGCTTATACACCCTCATACATATATATAGGTACATATATTTTGTCGAGATATGCTTACAAAAATGTTTGGGGCAATCGCGCGATTTCAGTGTTGGTCCCATAGTAAAAGTTGTTCATAATGATGAGTTCAATTACCCCTTAAGAGGTATTGCGTTTATTCTGTTACACGATGTATAGGAAGGCTGGCGCCGCTTTACCATGGGGGTGCACCGACACTATAGCAATGCGATTCTGTAAACATGTCGAAGTCAAGGCTTGCGTGAAGTGATCGCGAAGTGAGCTGTCAATCCAAGTAATCACGATGGAATGACAGCGCACTTCATGTCTTCAAGTCTTAACTTCGAAATGTTTACAGAATCGACCGGCAGAACGCAAAACCTGCTGCGATCCCTACATATATTTTTTTTGTTTTATAACAAGCAATCATAACAATTCTCAGATTCAACGTTATGTACGTCCGGAAGCGACAAAATGATGAAGCTTAAAATGAATTGGCAGCAAAACATGGTGCAATTTGAAAGAATGAAAAATGATCTCAACGAGCGTCAGGTTGGTTTTTCTTGTTTACTGCTAAGAATTGATCCAATGTGGTAACATCGTCATCTACAGCCCGACTTCCACCACTGATGAGACCTCTTATCTTGTGACAATCTTGGTTCAACATTCTTTCTATTCACGTTGGCAACAAGCCGACGGCCAAGTGGGCAGGCAGATAAATGCGGCACTTGCCGTCGTAACGACTTTTTCTTCTGATTACCTACAGTCTGCCGAGTCTATGGATGGTATAATGGTTGATCGTATACCTCTTAGTAAACGTGTACCTACCATTTTGTCATACGTACCAGTCTAGTCGAATTTCATTAATACTGGCTTGAAATCACCGTAGACGTATTTTGACCTAAACATATGGGTCAGAATACGTCACTAGCTTAAAGTTTAAACCTTGTAGACTAAGATCCCAGGGCCACCGGAGCTTACTTATATTCTTAGACATAAAAGAAGAGAAGATGGTGGAAGATCGACCCTTACCCATCTGATAACCAGTTGAGGCATATTTTTATCAAATTGTATTGTTTTACCAGCTGAATGGGCAAACCTACGACCTATTCTCAGAACTATTGAGTATACAAAAAAAAACACAAAGTCGGTCGAGCCGTGTCGGAGGATTGCAATAACAAACACCATGACACGAGATTTTTAGATATTAGAAGATAAACAGGTCTATGATAGCTTGCCTATCGAACATTTTTCATGGGATCTGTTTGACGCGGATTTATTTGTTAATTTTTTTTTGTCTCCGCAATAAAAATAACACACTTTTCTCGAGCTGTAAAATGCTGTATGTCTCATTCACCGACGCTCCCTGTAACTCTTGTATTCGACGTTTTCTTTTCCCCAAAAAAATATTTATGGCTTCTTACTTTTTTCACCCTGAACTGATTGTTTGTATTGATAATGAAAAACAACACACTTGCAACAAGCTTCTAAATGAGATCTATTATTTATTTATTATCCAACGCTTCCTATTATGCCTCCAATCATTGTTTACATTTTTATTTTTTAAGATCGATAGCTTTTTTTCCATGGTTTTTCTCTGGTTCCATAACAAAAAATAAAGTTCTTTCCCCCCCATCTCCTTTGTGTGTTGTTTCCCATTTCGGTGATCAAAATAGAATTTGCTAAAAAACTAATAAGATGTAGCAATTTTCTTATTCTGCTTTAAAGAGCCCACATGGCAAGTGCTGTTGCTACTGTAGCTGGTGATCACTACCGTTTTATGAAGTATTTTTTTTTTACTTTATAATTTTTAATCTGTAAACCTAGGAACTCTCTGGTTCTAATGAGACGGCGCCACAAGCCATGTATCATGTCATGATACACAAAAGCAAGTTTGGGACTTACTTTGTCTATGCAATTAATGGAAACTTTAGTTGACCTAATTCAACCGATTGGACAGGTCTTGATTTTTCCATATAGTTATTCAAAGGACGTATTGTGGCGTATTTTAAACACTAGAAGCAGAATATTAATTATTATGTATGGCTTTTTTTAGGATCAGAAAAGGTAATTTTTAGGTAAAAAGCTCCCTTGCTTCTCCTAAAAATTTTTGACAGAAATTCATTAGCCTCGGCCAGCCAGACGAACTTGCGGTCGTGAGCGTTAAACCATCTGCGACGATAAGCTCGCGTGGGACCGCCAGAGCCCCGCAGCGCCGGAGCCCTGACAGAACCATGCCTGCTGCATGATGTTGCATGCTCGCTTGCATGCATGGTGTATGCTTGTTTGCATGCCTCTTACAGGGATATATTTTTTTAAATTACAATATTATTTGAATAAATAAACATTAACCGTCTTATTACAATACAATGCTTAGGTTCTGGTTTAAACCAAGACTAACAAGTCTCCGTCTTATTACAAAACACGATCTAACTCTAGTACTTTTTTTAACTCTTAGTACTGGGATTAATATTAGGTGTAAACCATGACCAAATAAAACGTTATTATAAAAATGAAGTTTATCACTAGTTCCTGAACTATCTATGGTACCTACTAAAGTTAGTCCGCCGAGACCCCTAGTTTAACTTCGGTACTAACTTATTTGAGGTTGGTATTGATTAATAATGTGTGTAACGATTTTCACAAAGAAAATGTGAAAATCGTTAAAATAATGAATTTACTTGATGGATTTCAAGATTTTGGTGTGGTTTGATGTGTCTCGGTGATCTTACATACTTCGTCATCGTGTAAATCCTTTTGAATTGAGTGGCGTACATTTTAAATATATGTATAGATTCACAAAACGTTTTGGAAATATTTTACGTGAAGTTTTATCCCAAAAAAACCACGTAAAAGTATGAACAATTAATAAAAATAAGATGATCATTTATTTATTAAAAATATTTACTACATTTTTGAGCCGTCTGGAACTGGAATTCTTGGACCGTGTGACCCGAGTGCTCACGTGCTATTTAAAGATCTAGCAAAACGCTTAGACAAAGGATAAGCAATGCCATACAACGTGGCAATGCCGGCGGCAGTTGGGCTCACTTCCAGTCGATAGCGATGGGGACGAATTTTTTGACGCCATATTTTAGTTAGGAGTTTTATTTTCTATTTTAAGTGTATTTTCTATATAGTTTGTCCTTTAAATAATTTATTTTCTTTATGGTAATGAAAACGGTTAAATTAATATGTATGACAATCAGTTCATTTTGTATTCAGAGATTAGATATGGCATGTGATAGGTATTATGTGGCATGAAGTTCGGGCAAGTTGTCATTCGGACTAATGATGATACGGACAAAAAAATGGCACTTTAGATTATGGATAAAAAAGTTAAGGAACAGGAAAGAGTTCAAAAAATTTGATGAAAAACACTACCAATAGATACCGCATTTTGAGGCAGAAAAAAATGAGAAGATTTAGAAGATGTTATTTATCACACGAACTCGCAAATATTTATCACACGAACTCGCAAATCCTGTATAATTAGTCACGGAAAATATCTGGACATTTTTGTTTAATAAAAAATATCGCTTTCAAAACTTTTATACATCGGGTTTAGCCACCCTATAGATAGAAAGTAATAAAATTATTGTTATAGAAAGCAATAGTAGAGCTCTACGCGTTTATGCGCAACACTCAGTCGAAGATGAAAGGGTTGGGGCAGAAGGCGATCCTGCCGCCCTCCGAAGACCTCCGCATCATGAACGTGGCCAAGCTGACCGCGGAACAGCTGCTGCAGCTCTGCAGCTCCGGGCGACCTGACGATAAGTTCCAAAGAGTCGGTAAGAACAAGGGTAAGTAGTCGATAAAAAAAACTGTTTTCAATAAAAATAATAGCTTTAATATGTAATATTTATATCTGAAAATACTACATTTAAATATATTACTAGCTGACCGGACAAACGTTGTTTTGGCAAATAAAAAAATAAGTACCCTAGAGCTACGAGCTATTCTCAGACTGAGTAGGTATACATAAATTTCATAATAATCGGTCAAGCCGTTTCTGAAGAGTTCGATAACAAACATGCACCGTGACAGGAGATGTTTATTTATTAGACTAGCTGTCCCCCGCGGCTTTTTTTTATCTTTTATAAGTAACAAACACAACCAAAAAAAAAATTGACAAGATCGGTTCAGCCGTTCAAGCGTGATGCGACCATGGGAAATAGAGATATATATTGATTACTACCTGTCCCGGTGGTGTAAATACAAAGGCGCCTGCAAAACAGACAGTAGCTGTTCTGTAGCACAGCCGGGGCCGCATGTACACATAATTACAAACACGACTATGCCACAGACATTTCGAAACTGTCTGCACTGTGAACGGTTTCGTAAGGCATTGCTTTAACAAAAGCTGCTGCAATACAGAACACCTCTTACTCGCTAGTGTCTGTACCTACTATGATCAACTAGAGGCCGCCCGCGACTTCGTCCGCGTATAAATTATCGTTATTCCCGTGTAAATCCCGATCCATCGGGAACTCTGGGATAAAAAGTAGCCTATGTGTTATTCTGGGTCTTCAGCTACCTACATACCAAATTTCATCGTAATCGGTTCAGTAGTATTTGCGTGAAAGAGTAACAAACATACATACATACTCACAAACTTTCGCATTCATAATATTAAGTAGGATATATCTAAATTTGTCCTTGACACAGTGACAAGGACCAAGTTAAGTGGCATGGGGGGGAGATATCTTCTCTCCCCCACAAATCACGTTTATGTTGTCTGGTTTCCGTAATACGTAGATCTTCCATTTAATTAAGATTGAAAGCTATTTGTCCCACTATTGGGACTTGGGGCACCTCGATTCGGTTAGGTTAGGTTAGGTTAGAAAGGTATGTCTTTCGTGGTTATTTTTAGACTGTGGGTAATGGCCGCTATCCCACTGGTGTTTTGCGAGCGTTGGCGTTTCTCCAACGTCCAAGTCTGTAGTGGCAAACGTTAACGTCGCGTCAGCATGACGTTAACGTTTGCCACCATTACCAGATAATCAAGACCATTATTTCAGATAATCAAGTATCTAAAAATCTACTGACAATCGACATTAACAAATTGTACGCAATGCCTTCTAAGCTAGTTGCAACTTGCGAGCAGACACTGTTTAAGAGGCAGGAGATTATCAACTGGTTTGAAACGTTGAAATCGGAAGACAAGGTATGGCAAATATTAGTACGCAGGTATGAGCGGCAACTATATCGCAACGTGCTTACTAGACAGCTTACGTAGTGGGGTCTAGAAGGCTACTTTGGTAGATTCATAATATTAATCACACAACAATCTGTCAAATTTCAAGGTTGATTGGGAAAATTTGACAGTGACGTGTAGCGTGATATGCTTTCTGATTCTGCTAAAGCGGCCTTTTTAGATCCTCTGGTATCACACAAATCCAAAGGTAAAATCTAGTGATTTGAGCATATTATTATACAAAACGCCCGACAACAGCCATTGGGCAGTTGATCACCAAGCACAACCCAGTCTGGTCGGAAATTCCTCCCTTTTCAACGGAGGTTTGCGGTACTTACACTCTGATCCTAAATGAAGTCTCATTTTTATAATTCTTTAAAGGGTATTGGTATAAACAAACTTTCTAAGAAGATTAACGAATTTAACGCTGAGAATGAAATGTTAAAATGTTCCTTAGAACAAGCGAAAGGAGAATTTGTTAAGGAACTCAACGAAATAATAGAATTTATGAGGTACGTGTTCAAACAAGATTTACGTACAATTATAGAATTTATTAAAAATGGTTATTAGACACAGACACGACACTGCGGCAACAAACACCAAATAAAATAGATAAGAATGACACAGTTGCGCTGAGCATAGCGAAAGGGCTACCCATCTCGGCGTTCCGCGACTACTTTCATTCATTTCAATAGCATTACCAAGTGTGTATTTGTTATCAGGAAAACTATAAATGAAACAGTTGACCTGCAGCTTCGTACAGAAGATCTGACGTACACGATGTCGGAGCTAAATTCGCAGAATGCTGATTTGCGAAAACAAATTTATAATGCTGAACAAATGCGGCCGAACACAAATAAAGCTAAAGTAGAGGTAATTGTATAGAATCAGTTAGTTTTAGAGCTCCGTTCCGTATATTTCTTACCAGTCTATACAGAATATCATCATTATTATGGACACTGATTCTGAAACAATTCCTATAAGAAGTCTGTGGTTTTAAACTGATAAACATCATGATTCGTTCGGAACCAGTTCGAATTGTACTTGGCTGAGGTTTTGCATTCACTATACGTATTATTCTAACAACATATAATTTCCAGGAGCTCGAGAAGGAGCTCAAGGAAGAAAAGTGTAAAAAAATATTTATGAGGGACCGCTTATCTCGAGCCGAAGGTCAAATCAAGATAGGCGCAGAACGAGCTTCTCAATTAGAAGCAGCTTTGGAACAGGCTCGTTCACAAACATGGAATTTAGAGCGCAAAGTCCAGCAGCTAAGTGATCAGGTTCGAATCTGAGTAACAGTCGGGACACTACGTTGTCGCTACCAGCGAAAGCGAACAGTGGTGCTGCAAGCGCTACGAACAAACATACTAAAATGCAGCAAGCATGTCACGAAGTGTCGTGTGAGGATGAAGCGTTAGCAAAGGACGATGCGGCGGTGCCACGCCGAGTAGCGCAAAGCGGCGTCGTTTGATATATTTAAACAAAGCGTACTTACATAATTATATACCTACTAGCTGTAGCCCGCGGCTTCGCTCCCGTCAACTGACTACCCTACCTACCCATTTTTTTTTTGCTTTTAAACCTTCCATGTATTCTGGTGAACTAAACGAAAAAGAATCCAGCTGTTCTCGAGTTTTAGCGAGACTAACGAACAGCAATTTATTTTTATATAGGTATAAGAAGAAGAAGAAGATGTAAATGAGCAAGTTCCCTTCCATTTCTATACATGTTTACTACAGTAAAAAATATCGAAACTCTTCCCGGCATGTCGGCGCCGCACAGTTCGCCGCGGTCCACGCGAGTTGCTGTTCGCGACTTCACTAAATAGAGCATCAGCGAAGTCGCCAGCAACACCTCGTGGCAAACTTCAAACATTTTGGTATATTTGTTCGCACCGCTAGCCGGCGCTGCTCTTCGCTTTTGCTGTTAGCGGCAAAATCGTGGCCAGACAGGCTTTTGATTGAAGTAAAACTACTAGTCTATTTATATTATTACTACCTGTCCCCTGCGGCTTCACTCCGTCAACTGCAACATTCTTTTTTTTCAGAAGAACCTTCTCCTGACAGTAAGTAACACAACAAAAAAAATATTGTTGACGACAACGAGACGAAATTGACTGAAGTGACATTGTTGTGACAGTTAAATTGCTCATTGTTTGTAAGCATATAGTAACTAAATCTATGCGACGCCATTCTGAAAATCTGTAAAAGTCATTTATAAACATCAATTAACTACCACAACAGTAAACATTTAAATGAATTATCTGTATCTTTCCCGAATACTACGGAAATTTTCCTTTTTTTGAGGAAGTATACATAGACCTGAAATGGGCCGGCCATTTTGAAACATCACCTTTGCAATTAATTTTAGAGCAAAAAGTGAAAGAACTCTTAGTTTATCGCGTGCTTCGCAGCGAGCACAAGTTTTTCGAAGTTTCAAATTTAGATTCACACTGGTCTACACAAAATTCCAATAAACCAGAACTACATCCAGCTTTGTGAAGTTGGCCTTTTTAGCGTCGATTTCTACTGGGCTAACTCCGCCACGCCACGCCGCACCGCGCACCGTCGTGCCGCAAGTTGCTAAGCCAAAACTCATGGCGCGACCGAAAAGACTGACATTCAAAATGACATCTACATTTTTCAGAACACCCTATTACAATCCGAGTTTGATCAAGAACTCAACAAATTAAGAGAATCAATCAGGGAAAACACTGTGCATTTAGAATCAATCGCAGAAGCTCGTGAAAAGTTACAAGCTGAGTGAGTTTAAGTCATTAATATATTTCCATTAAAAGTTGTACAATCGAGGTAGTAGTTATAAATCCTGTTTTTTTTTTTTAATAACAGAAAGGAAGATCTAGTTAAACGCCTTGAGGATCTATCGAACAATTATAACGAATCTCTTCAAGCGGTCAAACAGGAAATGACCACAAACGTTGCAAAGCTTATTGAAACTGAAAAGAGAAACGAGGAACTAGTAGAAGAGAAAAACGAACTCGAAGTTAAGTTAGAGTCTTTGTGCTCGAAACTTTTGGAATCTGAACTTCGGTTTAAAGACTTAACGAAGGAACTACAGGAAACAAAAATTCGTTTAAGTAAGTTTTCGTTATTGTTTATACCTACTTATAGGACTTGTTTATCAAAAAGATTGTTATATAATGTTAATTAAATCTAACTTATACTTTTTTTAGGCAACGCAATAAACTTTGAAAAAGAGTTATCATCTGCTAAGCGAGATTTAGATATCGCGGTTATAGAAATCGAAGATTACAGGAAAAAAGTAGTTGAACAAAGTGCAACTATCAAAGAATATGAGGTATTTATAACTTATTATATTCCAAATGACTAACACCACAATATTGTTACGCATTTGATAGATTATACATATATAAAACCGTTTATGCACAGACCAATATACAAGAATCAATAAATTTGGAAGAAAATCTGAAATCGAATCTAATTAATAAAGAAAAGTATATATCAGATCTTGAAAAGCAACAGGCATTGCTGGAAAAACAGTTACAAGAAAGGTAAATTCTATTGTTTTAGAAATTAACTTGTTACAAAAAACGCTTAGAGCTAGTTTCGCCAAATTAGTATCTTTTTTTTTCCTTCCAAAATAAGTTAAAACCTTTGTAATCAGTGCTGGATTACCCATATAGCAAGAGTAGGTAGCAAATGCTACGGGCCCCGCGTATGGGCAAACGTAGTGTGGGACGCTCCGCGGCACGATGGACCGATGATTTAAAGAAAGTAGCACTTTTTGGCTTTTCGGTCATCGCTGAACGTAAGCCTCTCGGTTCTCTCCCTTAGCTCCCTTACGTTCAGCAGTAGACGGCAGTTGGCTGATATGACAATGATGATGATGAGGTTTAGAAGGGGGTCCCTTAGTTCAATTTGCTACAGGCCCCGCGCTGGCTTAATCCGGCACTGTTTGAAATAAGAAGAATCTTATGATTTCCTGAAGAATTAAGTTTCGTTTATTATTACGTATTATTTGCGTTGCAGTGAATACAAAATGGGATCGTATCAGGAACAGCTATCCTGCCTTAAAACTCATATTGCAGAATTGCAGGAAGATTTTGGTGAATTTGAGAATCTAAATCAACTTCACGATATGGTAAGTTTGACCGTAAATAATAAGAATGCCGCCTACGTTTATTAGACAATCCGGTTGTGAAAAAATAATCCCCCAAAAAACAAAAAGTTGAAAGAAGGCCAAGTTCCTCTCTCGAAAAATTGGGCCTATAAAAGTAGCGAGATCAATATAATAGGCCATAACTTCAGAATATCTGTAGTTCAGAAATGTGTTTTTTTGAGAATACCAAGTTTTTATCTACGTCTTTTCAGGTTCAAGTTGATAATATCCCAAATCTTATTTTTAAGAAAACGATTTTTCGAGTTTTTCATCATGTTAGATTCATGGACTATACTAAAGTTCTGAATTGCTTAGCCTATTATTGATCTCTCTACTTTTATAGGCCGAATTTTTGGGAGAGGTACTTGGCCTTTTTCACATTTACGTTTTTTTGGGGGACATCATGTCTTTTTTTCAAGTAAATGATATAGTCCAGGATCCCTGGTACATTTTTGCAGTTGATTACTATCAAGCTAATTTCCCGTGAGTAGCTTCAGTTTGATGAGACGCCCAACAATTTCCTGTAAGAAGTTCTCGATTGTGGTAGCTAACAGAGGTAGCGAGGATACAATATGTCAATTTGATGATTCTCAAATATTTATAACTAACAGATTTTTTTTTGTTTAATCTCAACATAATTATCTAAATTATTCGATAAAATACATATTTGTCCTAAAAAATTTATGGTTGAAATCAGCAACCTTTTAGCTTTAAAAAAATCGGAAAAGGGCATTCCTTTTCCGATTTTTTCCTTCAATTGTAGCCGAAAACCTATCTTCATACCAAATTAGAATTTTCTAGAATGATTTGAATTGCCCCATAATTTTGACGAGTCAGTCAGTGACTTAGTAGCCTTCACTTTTTAGTCCCCTGTAACATCTCAAAGGTTTAACCTAATATATTCAATTGACACATTCCAGTATTCCTCAACTAGGTTAGCATAATAATGAGATAGAATAATAATGGACCAAGTTTCATAAAATTGCTATTATTACAAGCAAAGTTATGAGGGGGTTAAAAACAGATCGAAATGTTTCGTGTAAATATACACACTGCGTGCTTGAGGCCGGAACTAAAAAAAATATTGCCACAACCACAGTTACTATATTATTTTTCCAACAATAATAAACTTCTAGGTAAACACTCAACGAGCCAAGTTGCAAGAAGCTACTAGACAAAATGCAGAACTTGCTGAAGAATTGCAAAAGAAAGATGTTGAATTGGGACGACACTTGGACACTTTAAAAGAACAAGAACAGCTTCTGGCACAACGGAATAGTTTAATAAAGCTGCTTTCAGGAAATGATGAAGAGCATACTAACATTATAAAACTGTTACGCAATAATTTGGAAATGAGAAATCAAGCTGACATGGATGTAAGTAGATTCTAACAAAATCAATCTCTCTAGTAAACATAATTATGAAAAAACAATATCTTTATAAATGTTAAGCGTCGTAGTTTAAATCATCATCATTCATCATCATTACACGGGCACTTTTTTTTAATTATCGCTCGGCAGTATATAATTATATCACTTAGAGAGCAATTAGTGAGGCAATGTGCAGAAACTTCAATGACAGCTATTCAGTAACCTTGCGGGTCCCCATCGCATTAAGTCAATCGTCTTGTGCTATTCGTGGTTACTTAATCAAAATCAGTCCAAATTTAATATATTGCTATGCTCAGAACTTTATTTTCCGTTTCGAAATTGTGATTATTTGTTCCTATAGAAATGTTGTCAATTAAAAAAAATGATAGGGTACCGAAACGTGATTATTCAATAGATATATGCTCTGTGAAGGAGGCCGCACTCAGCCTTACAATTATGTATCTATATAAAACATATTTATTTTTTTGTCGACAGTTGAACCAGCAAATAACTGAGAAAAATGCAGAGATCGAAGCACTTCTCACAAACGTGGAAACAAGGAAACAGCAAATATCTCAATTAGAGACCATACTTTTGACGTTAGAAGAACAATTGCGCAAAGTAAGTATGCAAAGGAGGAAAGATCAAGAAAAGATTGACTTACTAGAACAGAAAATTGTGGAGTATAACTCGTACCACATGGAGCCAAGACGCAATGAATTGCATTCAAATAATTTAGATAGTATTATAAAAATTCTAGAAGATGAGCTTGGAACTTCTTTTGACCCATCAATGACTAATAAAGAACATGGTTATAGCTCACCTAAAAGAGACCATAGACGAGAACAACTAGAAAACTTTGAATGTCACAAAGTTAATAATCAGGCTATGTACGAAAACGACCATGAAGCGCTTCCTACAAAGATTGTCATGGGCAATTTTGTAAAGAAAACATACATTTCGACTAATGATGAACAATATAAAAATGAATACAAAAGTGAAAAGCTAGATCGCAAGAAAGCTATTACGAACATGGACACACAGAAATGGATTCCAGCACCTGAACCAATCAGCGTGTATTCCACCAACACTCCCACAATTAAAGACAATAACTATCCACCTTTCAGAGGTTTGCTTCCAGCTGGTAGCCACCTGAAAGATAACTTGCTGTCTAGAAACATACAATTATTAACAAGTAATCAACTACGTGACGATAAAAAAAGCAAGATGTTCAAAATCGCTGGCCATAGGCTATAAGTGCTGTATTGAAGTTCCTTTATTGTTTGTGATGTTGCAGTTGTAACTTGCTTCTGAAAATAACATGTTCTTTATTTAAGAGAAATAAAATTTTCTTTATCATCATCGTCATTTTAGCTGAAAGTTTTCCACTGCTGAAAAAAAGCCTTCCTAAGTATCGAACAAGAACAAGGTCCTGTTCGTCTCGCATACAGCGACCACGACCTTCGCTTTCGCACTCTGTCAAAAACACACAAATTTTCCTCACAATCTTGACAGATTGCGACTGCGATGCGAATGCAAACGCCGCTTAAAATCTGTAGAATTGACCCTCTGGTCCACGTTTGTGTGGGAGGCCTTCTAACGCTGCGTATTCCGGTACGTATTCCACACCAGAACCTTTTGACCATATCGATCTATTCTGCGAGAAATATGACCACTGTCACTTAAGCTTGATGATTCGATCACGCAAGGAAACTCAGTAGGTATAGTCATTTTTATGGCTCATTGTAAGCGACCATGTTTCAGTTCCAGATGTCATCACTGGAATCACGACCAGTTATAAACTGTCGTCTTGAGATTGAGACACCCTTTCCCAAGTATGACAGAAACACAGCTTTTGAACGGCCGAAAACACCGGTTCGCAGAGGGTCGGTCATAACTGCTTCAGAGCCATCCTAATAGGCTGACGTCCAGGATATCTGCGGTGTAGTGTCTAGACCATTTAGCTCATGGGTCATTTATTTATTTAGGTCTCCAATAACAGAAGTCTCAGTGATAAATAATTTGCTAGATTCACAACGGCTTTATTGGTTGACGTGACATTGTACAGCAGTCCATAAAATCTCTCTATCTCCCATAGAAGCTCCTGTTTAACCAATAAGATTCTGCCATTGTCGGTCTTAAGTTCCGTGATCTGGTTCTGTCTTAGAGTCAGATCTTTTGGGCCCTTGGAGCACTTATTCTGCTCAATCGTCTCAATTTTAACATTCGCATACCAGCTAGCTTACGCCGACGAGGCGACGACTTTAGCCAATTTCCAGGTAGGCAGGTATCCGGTGCCAAAGCCTTTTTTAAATTCTGGGTGCTGATTTCTATGTATGTATTACAGAATAGTGGTTAAATAATTAGTAAATAATATTTTAACAACTGATTAGTCAAATTAACAGTCGAGGGCCGAGTCACACCGGAATGGCAGCGGCCGGCAGTGACGCGGCGAGCACTTTCAGTGTGAAATAATTATAAACTTTATCTACATATTTAAAAGACCAGTATCGCTTGAAAAGCTTGAAAAGGTCGCGGGGCCCGAGGCCGACCGCGGTAACGCGAGCGGCCGCGCGCCACACGCGTCTTGTTGGTGGCTCTAATAACCAATTCCATCATGTACACACGAGTTTCCTTGCCGAATGTCGAAACTAAACCTAGACAAGAGGAGACTAGGCGCGTGGAGTCTGGAGGTCGCGCGAGGCCGCCAGCGGTGACGCCGGGGACCGCTGGCGTCGCCGCCGGCCGCTGTCGGCCGATGCCATTTTTTTATTTTTTTTTGTAATTTCAATTAAACCATTTACAGGCACTTTTGAATTGTCAAGGTCGGTCGGACCAAAAAGTTGAAGCTTTTTGCACGTTCCAAAGCGTAGATTTCTATGGAGAAGAAAGTGCAAGAAACGACACGGACACTCTTTTAAAAATAATAAATTTTTACAAAGATTTATTTACATCGGGTTGAAATTATACATACATGTGAGAACGATGTAAAAGACTAGCGGGAAAAAGCGTCCGGAATAAAAGAGGAACAATTCAAAGAAATAATTAAAAATCAACCATGGCAGCTGAGAAATGACCAGTCCCGACTGACGGCGCCCGTTCACGAACATGACGCATGCGCCAGCACCATTCGGCTCAACCATTTTGAAGGGAGCCAAATTTTAATGATCAAACGCATACGCCACCATCAGCTAGACTTTTGAGTGAGCATGACACTCCCAACCGCCAGGGTACATTCAAGTCAAAAAGATACCTAAAACTGATAGTTAAAGTTTAAGTTATAGGTACACCGTACTCACACATGTGCTGTTAATGGCTGAAATTATACAATGCTAAGTAAATTGATTCTAAACAATGCAAATTTTTCTTACTATCTTCAGCCGGTCCAACAATATCTCCGAAATATTTATAGATTAGTATGTGCTCCTTTGTGGCTGTGGAGCAGGACCAGCATTTCGTTGTGACTCGGCCCTAAGAGATGATTGCCACCTCGAATGAGATCCTATTTAACAAGGCTGTTGGGCATAGTTCATTTAATAGTGTGCAAATAACGAAAGCTAAAGTCAGCTAGGAGTTGGGAGGATGAAAAACTCCTACTTGACTACAGAAATAACTTTGATACCTCACAAAATAAATTTGGCCGTTGGCCCAAGCTAGTGCGTGTGTTAAAAGTACATATTAAAACAGTACTCGATCCCACATTGTATAGTAGTGAAAAAATAGAGAGGTCTGGCAGCTCCAAGGTCTTATTATAGGAACTTTTCAGACTGAATCTGTGCTGGACGCAGCGTTCACTATACGAGTCGAATCGTTTTGTGCAGTTTAGGACCAATCAATGTACCATGCGTTACTCGCTTTCGGTTTTCACCGAATTGATTACAGAGACATAATTGAATATTTTACCGTTGAATATTTGTTTCTTCGTCTGCAAATCGATGCCCCCAAGCAAGAAGTCGGTAATGTGCTATTATGGACTTTTTATTGTTATGTCAAAATCGGAACCTATGGGTCGGGATACATCTTAGTAATTTATTTCAGATTTTTCGTAGTGATATTTACGAAGATATCATGCAAAACAGTTTTATTGTAGGGAAATTAAATAACGAAATTATGACGAGAAAAGCATCTTTACGTATCAATACAAAAGTATATTTCGTATTTAATTTTGGTAAGTTGCTATTACCGACTTATTGGCGGGAATGAATTTCGTGCAGTTTTTGGTAATCGCTAGCACGTTATTGTTGTCGGATTATTATGAGTATGCTCAAACCGTAATGGGAACTAACAAGGTTTTTAAAGTAAATAATTTATTAACAAATATGTGTAAAATTGCAATACGTATCAAATTTTAACACGTCTGGTCCCGTTTTCGATATTGCTGTTTATATTTTAATTGAATTAAAAAATGCTCGTGTGAGAAGAATGCTTCTAATGGTTGACAACACGGTTGAAGGTAAATGCTAACAGGTGCTAACGTATCTACTTAGTTTATAACTTCTAGTTATCTGTTAGTCGGTATAAGTACCTATAGATTACAATGTTTAACTTGATTGATTTTCTGCTCTGGTTTGATCCCTTGTGTAACCATTCAGTGCAGGCATTATCTATTGTTTAAAAGAAGGTAGTTGGGTATCTTAGTAAACAAAATAAAGATTTGTGTTGCCTGCTGAGTCTCAAGGTCTTTTTTGTTGCATAGGTATGAATCGTAGGTTTAATTAAAAACCTACATTTTTGTTTATCCATATTCAGAGCCAGAGACACATCATAGAAATTGTGCAGAAATAGATGCAAATACATGTACGAGTAGTACATACATTAAATCTCTGCCGCAAGGTTTGTATAAGCTTTTATGATACCTACCTAAGTGATTAATATCTTTCTATGTAAGTGTATGTTTATTAAGCTACGTTTTAAAAAAAAATCAGATCCAGAATCACTTTGCAAGAGTAGCTGTCAAGAATTAAGTGCAGTAGAAACGTCTTCCGATCAAACTTTGTCAAAATGTTATGATTTACGAGGTATGTTTACTGATACAATATTCTTATATTTATTATAATTAAGCACAACCACTCATACGATGGAGGAAGAAGATCCCAACCCTCGCTATTCAACCCCCAAGCGAAAACCCATTTTCAGACGTGATAGACATCTACAATCTGCCTTACATAAAGGAGAAATAGATTATTTATTCAAGCATTTGTCAAATCCTGCAGGCCTTAAGAAAGAACATATAGATCTGCAACGAGATACAAAAGGTGTTACGTTCCTAGGTTCAGACCAGTACATACATTGAGCCTTATTACATGTTAGCCAAACTTGTAAAGATGCGTCGGCGGGGAAAGAACTTTCCAAGCGTATAAGAGTAGCCAATGAGGCTACAGATCTCGGTACTAAGGATTTCTGTGGTGTATCGGTTGATGGGCCCCTTGTTAGACCCCCTGCTTTACTAAGGCAAACCTACTGCATAAAGAAGCGGTTTACCCAGATTATACATCAGATAACATTCAGTGAACAACATTCAGCCACGTATGACTTCTTCGGGTGCAAGGGAAAATGTTACGGCAACCTTCATGTTATATGGCCCTCAGACCAGTTTGCATATATCATAACCCACAGTCACTTCCTGGCTGTAAGGGACTGCATCAACGCCTGGTTTTCAGCACTATCCTATGGCCTTGTTGCTGCAAGGAAGTATTCCTCGTATAACCTTTACAACGAGGTAGCCAATGTCATCTATGCTGTGTTACATGATATAAGTGTGTATAAGGATGATGCTTATGATATTCTTAAGAGTTGGCAGCCTCTTGTAATTGCCACAATTCTGAAGGACATAGAGGGAGATCCCCATTTCCTGGAATCCATGCGAGACACAATTGTGAAGTTTCCACATTCTTTGCTCTTGAAGATAGCAACTAGACGCATAACATCGTCTATTGACGTCCATGTGGCGCTCGAACTGACGGGGCTTACAAAATGTTTTGGCCACCCCGAGATAGTAATGAGCGAAAGTGTGGCAGCATGGGTGGAGAAAAAGGGACAATTCTAAAGTCGTGATTGGAGGATGTTGCAGAGGAGATCAGAAGGGCTTTTATCCTTGAGTTCTCCCGTAACTACTATAAACAGAAGAGGAAATGGCCCAACCTGATCTTCAAAGAAGGACATGACCCCTACATAAAACAGTGTTATGATGGGGGCTACTGGGGAGAGAAGCTCGATGAACCATGGACTACCCATCTGTTTAGACATGTAATATTCGCCAAAATACTCGAATTTGATTATCAAATATACACGGCTGACCTATTGGCTGACAAGGCCATTATACCAGGCTTGTCTCACTGGCCCCACGAGTACGACGGTCAAGCCCACCGCACAATGTATGGGAGATTTCCAACCTCTCCACCCCGTCAAAGTAACAACGTCATTATGCAATACATTGGTAGAGAGGAAGTAAACGTCCGAGATATCATTGCTACAGTATCAAGAGGAGAAGTACCAAAGGAGTGGAAGGTTACTGTGGGGGTGGCAAAGGAGAGGGAGATGAAGAAGCGCAAGGCAAGATTTTTCGGGAAATTGGTTTTGGAGATGCGGTTGTTCCAGGTTGCCACTGAGAACAACGTAAAACATGTGTTCAAATTTATACCACATCAGACCATGACTAAGACAGAAGACGATCTGTTCAAACATCTACTTAAAATATTGGAAACTTCATCTACAGAGGAGGGGGGTGCCGTGTTTATGTCAATGGACTTTTCTAGTTGGTGCACAAGCTTTAGATATGAGGGGGTAACCCCATTATTTGAAGAGCTAGATAGGTTACTGGGAATAGAAAACGTATTTGCTTATACTCAAAAATTCCCCTTGGAATCCATCCTTCTCTTTCAGGACAGGTTCTGCCCTCCCCAGCAAGCTTTTGACGGACTTCCTACAAGCGGACCCCGATGTTTCCATGGTCCGGAGGCATGGATGGAGGGCCTCAGACAAAAGGGGTGGACATTGGCGACATTGCTTCTAATCCTGGTGGCATCGTGGCGTTGTGGGACTATTGCCACTCTAACTGGTCAAGGCGACAACCAGGTCATATACCTAAGGCTACGCAATGGGATGACATTAGAGGGGTTAAGAATGACTCGAAAACAATATATCTCATGGTTTCAGGAGATCATCTACAGTCTTTTCTTGTAAACCTAGACATAATACACTTTAAAAAATTTATAAAAAGTTATTAGCACTGAATGGTTGCACAAAAATATTTTACTGAATTTTGCTCCAAAAACAATGTTCTATAACAATACTGTTACTGTGTCAATTTTAAATAACCACAATAACACCGTAATAACCAATTACATATCGTCTTCAAGATGAAAAATAACGTTGGAAAAGTCCGTATTGTAATGTTACGTATCAATATTGTTTACAAATTTACTGCAATAATGGCGTAAGTGTATATTACTTAAACAATTTTACTAACATATTTTTGTAATATTTATTTTCTTAAATTGCAAGGCTTTCCACACACAAAATTTAATGTTAAAATAATAATTGAATTCAACAAAAAAATAGCTTTCGTTTGATGTATCAATGACCTCAGTACTCCGTCTCATTCAAAAGCTATTCAACAAAAACAGTAAAACGTTTCTCCTGTAAAATTTGATTTTTACGATTACCGACTTATTGCTTGGGGGCGTCGAAATGTAGGTTTTCTTGTGAGGTTATATTTTTTTTATTTATAAAATGAATGACTGAAACGGTCCAGTAAACACTCTAGAAAATATTTTTTATATATCTTCATCAGCGATGAAGTTATAACGTTTCAAAGATTACTTTTAGAACGAGAAGTCCGACATGGAATTTGACGTCACATTACGTGACGTCTATACATCTGCCATAGAAAACAGCGTTTTCGCGAGAGGGACAGATATATTTGTTTAAAATAATTATATCTCGTTTGTTTTTCGAGCAATTTTGATTCTATTTCCACTGTTAGTAATATATTTTTGTATATTTTTAGATAGTGTTTAGATAATAAATATTATTTTTATGCATATTCCCTATTACTTAAATAATAAACTTAATTAAAATAAAGTAATATTATGAAAAAGGCTTATTTCCAAGCGCTCCAAAATTTTATTCCCGGCGGCTCCAAATTTAAAAAGCAATGTAATAATAATAAATAAAATCTTTCCCATGAGCTCCAAAAATTTTCAAGTACAGATTGCACAAAAATTATATATTTACAACAAAATTAATTTATGATTTTGTAATGGCATAGGGTTAATTTGTGATATCAGAAACTGTGATTTTTTTTATTGTATTTTGTTTTTATTTTAAATTTGATTAAGGTCTATTTAAATGAGAAGACTGTCATTTCTAATTGTTTAACTTCATATTGTGGAACATAAAGTGCATTGTGAGATTATTGTTTTCAATTTTACAATAGGTATAAGTAGGTACATACTTAGCTAAGATAAGATTGATTTGTGCCTGCCTATAGTGCCTATGTACTGAAACTACACATACTTACCACTAAATTATAACATTGATGGTAGCAATTTGTGTTTTGTTGACCTTACGCAAATTGGTTTGGAGCTGCTGGGAAAACAATTAAGTATTTTATTTTTTAACTAATAAAATTATGGAGCTGTTGGGTATCAATGTATGGAGAGAAATTGTTTGGAGAACAATAGATTTGGAGCTCCTGCCTGGGAATAAGCCATGAAAAAGTGTTTGAATTGCCTGCTTTTGTAGATCTTGTTCAACAGAAGATCTTCTTGTTTGATAATTATCTCGGTGTCTTCGGTGAAATGGATGTCAACAGACTTGCTGAGTCCATAGCACCTTTGATGCCGAGGAATAGCCGTCAAAGACTACCTACAGTACATCTCCTTCCGTAGTAATTCTTCGTGATAAAGTGAGATGTAGCTTCCGCAGATTGTCGATATCTTGGTACGTCTTTGCCAAAATTCAAGAACAGATATCTCGAAAATTATACAAGACTAATTGACCCGCGCAACTTCGTCTGCGCCACATTTTCCATTAATTCTCTCCTCCCATTTGTTTTGCGTGATGATTTATTTATTTATTTAAAAACCGTATAACATCTTAACAGCTACAATGCCAATTCGATGTTAATAGTCCAAAAAAAAATTTAATCAATTAAATGGATTAGGAAAAACAATAAAATAAAAATTAATAATATAATTTCAATTTCAATAAAATACCATTTTGACAACAATTAAATCTACGAAAAATAAAGTAGGTACAATTAGAGTACCTACAACTAATAAATATTCACCCAAACTTTTTTCAACTTCAAAATTCAACCATAATAAGATTAGATTCAAAAATTAAAAAATACATTTCAATACCATTAAAAGCTTTCTAAACATTTTCAATGCGTGCTACTTCTGAGAACTTCATCACTAGAAGTTATAGTTTAGCAATCTTATGTCGCGTGGCAAGGGGGCAAACTTGCTACGGTTAGTCCTAGAGGAAGGCTCCATAGTAGAGTCGGCGTGGGACGATGCGCGCCCAGCCCCCGCTCCGCTAACTGATCGGGGTGGTGAAGCCAGCCCCGCAGCACTCGAAATGCGAATCTACCGCTCTACGTCTCACCGCACCGCCCGCCAGTCTGCTGTACCCTACCATCCCTATTACGACACTCAATTAAAAATAGAGAAGTAACCAAAAAAAATGAATTTAATGTAAAAGTTAATAAGAAATGATAATTACGGTTTACGGTTTTGGACATTTATTTTCTCAAAAGATTTACAATCACCTAAACGGAGAAAAACTGGAGGAGGCCTTTACCCGAGAAGGGGTTCCGATCAATGACACTGAAGAAAGTAATGATAGCGACTACTACAGAAAGAAAAACAAATTTATTCATATGTGTACCTATATTTAAAAACTAATCAGTACACGTTATATTTATAATTTAAATAGGTATCAAAAATAGCATGTAATAACAATTGTAGATTGGAAATAAAAACGGGCTTTATTACAATTTTTTTGTTTTCTTTCTCGGGTCTCTGGAGACCCGGTCCTTTGGTAGGCGTACGAGGGGCCGAAACCAACTCGCAGAGGCCCCGTTAGAAATTTCAAATGTAATGGGGCACCAACCGGCGATTATCCCTGTATGCACTGTGAAAGTATTCCCAAGGACAATCCCCGGTTGGAGCAAGACTATTTTTTTTTTTTTTTTTGGGACAAGCCCGCCACACATTCCCAACCACTGCAACTCCTGAAAGCCAGAATCAACAGTGAAACCCGACGAGTCCCGGAGAGTTAAGCCCAGTTGCCAAGCACCACGGATTATATATTAACATTTAAACTAATGGGTCCTAAATTGTGAGCTACTTTTGATTCCAGTAATAGGTATGGCAAAATTGCCTGAACGCACGGAAATTTGTTCTAGTTTCTACAAGGTCCGTGTAGTAAACTACTCCAGATGTAACCTGAATGCTATCTAACATAATATTACGTTCAGTCTGCCAAAGAATACACTCCCACAAGATGTGATGTGCGGATTGTTCGTATTCAAGGTCAGCTGTAGAGCATTGACATAAAGGTGAGGCCACAAGCCTAAAGGAAAATAATTTACTCTTAAAGTTGCCATGACCTGTGAGAAATTGGGCAACACAGTGATCCACCTCCAGCCATGTCTTCTCCAGCCGCTCACGAACGGATGGAAAAAAACTGGTGGAGGTGTCGGCCCTTGATGGAATTTTCCCACCTACATTGCCATTCGCATAAAAGTTCCTCCCAGACGTCAGTCTGGGGTTTTAGTAATCTAGAGATCTTAGCACGGTCACGTTGCGGTAAAAACTCTGGGTCCGTGATCTTTTTAGCGTAGAAGTACATTGCAGCACGCCGCTGCACCTCAAGATCGACTGGGAGAACACCCGCCAGCACCGGTAAGGCTTCAGTACTAACCGTCCTATACGCCTTGCATAAGAATATCAAGGCCAAACGCTGGTTTTGAAGTAATTTACGTCGTACCGCCAAGACTATTGCAGAATATGGAAAAAAAAGATGAAACGCTATGGGTTTGTGGCGGTTTAGTGGACTGATAATCGTTTATTATAGAACTATTGGCCTCTGCCTGACCACTTACAATATACACGGCATTTAAATGGCAGGGGGTGACTTGCACACTCAATGAATGGGCCCCCGAAAACGGTCGCTAGCACAAAGTGACGTAGCGCCAAGGAGGCAACATGGCCTGAGGTGCTAGAGGAGTGGAGAGGTATATACCACGGCTATCAGGACAATCCCGGGAGTGCGGTCAAGATCCCTACCAGCATCTTACTGGATTATACATCCTTCTCCCGAGCACGTTTGCTCTAGCGAATCTCTACTCATACCGGCCGATTAAGGCAAGAAAGAGGTGGGAGCTCTGTTCCTCATCAGTGTTCACTCTGGCCAGCCAATAAAGGCAAGCCGGAGATGAGGAACAAGACTTCTCCCGGGAGATTAGGTTCGTGGGGTCGCTACTGCCCTATGATACTGCCCAACAGTTCGCCACAAAACTGCCTTGCGGATTGTATCTCTCTTTGTCTGGCCCCTCACCCTAGGTATGACCTAAGGTCTATCGGGACGCGCAAGCCCCACCACGACGTCAACATAGAGATACTGCGGTAGGGTTATTATTATTATTATTAAACGGAGAAACGACAGTATTTTTAACCGACTTCCCAAAAAGGAGGAGGTTATCAATTCGGTTGCATGTTTTTTTTTTATGTTTGTTACCTCATAACTCCGACAATTATGAACCGATTTAAAAAAAAAAATGTTTTATCTGAAAGGATATACTTGCAGATTGGTCCCATTTAAATCATATCAAAATCGGTTACGAACTTTGGATTTTAAATCGAAATAGCTGGAATTTGACTATTTAGATGATTCTTTGATAACCGAAATTGCGTATTTTGCTTTTCTGCTATTTTGCAGTGGTGTTTTTAGGTGTGGGGCACCACTAAAAAGTGAAAAATAACTTTAATTTCGGAAGTCGGTGTCAAAATACGAAGAAACTAACAAAAACACCGACTTCCGAAATTAAAGTTATTTTTTACTTTGTAGTGTTTTTTTTTTTAATTTAAAATAATTACATGAAGCCTATTGGCGTAGTGAGTTTGTTACTTTGACAAATAACATTAGTATTTAATAACAAGGGGGTAGTTGTACAAAAAAAAAATTCATACAAAACTAAGTGCACGACGACAGTACTTGGATCGACACTGTGGGTAGGTGCGCATGAGTTGAGGGATATTGAGGTGAATGCTCCAACCAGCCCGCGAACTTCAAATTTTCTTACGTTTTTTGCAATTTGCAAGCCAGTGCTAGGTTCTATGTTGATCAAAATATTATTCGCGGCTGTAAGACATATGTAGTTACAGAATTATAATCATCAAAATCATCAATACTATATTACCACTACATTAGTCAATACAGTACTTTATATTAAACAAATTTGATTATAAATTGAATAAAATTGCTAGGTAACATACGATAGATAACAATACTTCTACTTCTTCTTTAATTATCAATATAACCCTCGTAAGTTCATACAACTCAATTGAATGACTTTTTCACGAAATAACATTCAAAAGAGTTCTATAAACTTAGAGGGTTATATTGATGATTCAAATGGTTATAATCCTTTAGATAAATGCTCTTTACGATCGCGAACCGTATTTTGTTCAACATACAGCTTCAGACTGACCGGCAAATTGCAATAAACATAAAAATATTTGAATTTCGCGGGCTACCCTGGAACTTCCGCCTTAATATTATCGCTGAAAGATTCGTCTTGATTTTTCTTACATGAACATAATTTAAAACATAAATTGCATTTTATTAAGTTTTATTTAACCAATTTGGTTCTCGACTGTACCCACTAGTAGCTTTAAACAACCCTTGGGTCTAGTAGCGAGCGGGTCCAGTTGACAAAAGACTCGGATACCATTATAGCTATTATATTTTTAAAACATGCCTTCGTACTTATGTAATCATGGTCACGGGCCCCTACTGTAATACAGTTTCATACTACTATATTTTTGTAATCTTTTAAAATATGAACACTGCAGTTACATTCGCCACATTTATCTAAACTAGGTTACCTGCGTTATTTAGTTTCTGTTCAATCACAGGTGATTTCTACGGCAAGTAGCGGTACTATAGCGGCCAACTATTTTTGACCAAAGCGTTCTTATCAGTGGTAAGCAAAAAGAATGGGACCTCTACTATGGTACACTTTTCTTCCCATTCGTCTACTCTTTTGTAAAAACCAACTTACTGCACCAGCATCATAAATTTATAACTATTCGCTGCCTTCGCTGCTCGAATAACGCCCTTAGTAGACGGAAACGCAGTTGCAACTCAACCGCGATAATTATTTTTAACAGACTTCCCAAAAAGGAGGAGGTTCTCAATTCGGTTGTTTGTTTTTTTTTTCTTATTTTTGTTACCTCATAACTCCGTCAATTATGAACCGATGAAAAATTCTTGTTTTATCTAAAAGGATATACTTGCAGATTTGTCCCATTTTAATTTTATGGTTGATATGGCAAACTCGGTTACGAAGTTTGGATTTTAAATCGAAATAGCTGGAATTCGTTTCGATGATGGTTTTTTGTTATCCAAGTAATCGAAATTGCGTATTTTGCTTTTCTGCGATTTTGCAGTGGTGTTGTTAGGTGTGGGGTACCCACAGACATATAAATAGTAGCAGACCAAACATTAATACGTAGATATATTTTTTTATATGGTATGATTCTTTATCCTTTTTTTTCTAAGTGACAATTCATAAGCATGTCTCGTTCTGTCACGTGTTGTCACACTGACTCAAACATAGACAAAATTTGACGCGTAGCTTGTCTGCCATATTGATAAGCATCAAATGTTTTTCAATCGCGTTTAAAATTGATAAAATATTACTTGTTTGGGACATAAAACACACGAGGACGGTAAAATAATATGGTGAAGTGCTGTGCGTATCGCTGTGGCAGTGCTAGCTACCACAAAACACCTGGATTGACCTTTCATCGGTAAGTTTTGGGAAATCTTAGTGCTTTCTTTACTAAATTCAAATGTTTCCATACTGTTTATTCGTATTTTACATACAGTTTTTAACAAAGATGCGATTTGTCTGTACCGTTAGCCTACAACTAAAGAAATAAACCATAACAAGGACAAAATAGTCAGAAAGTGGCATCAAGTGACAGCTCAAGTACCTGTTCAATTAGTCAGGGACGAATTAGGCAACAAAGACGAAACTTTTAGTAAATTGCATTTGTTGTATGTATTTATGTAAAATATTTATTTCCATTGAATTATCAAATAAAGCCTCAGTTTAATGTATGATGTTTTATTCTTTTTTGGTGATACAATTCCAAAATACCTGTAGTAGTTTCAGTGTATGTACACATGTCATGCTAATATTAAAAATAAATTATAAAATCAATATTATGTTACCCAGAGTCTGTGTTATGGAGAACATGAACATAGGCATATGTATAAATACAGTATAGGCTACTCACATAACGATGAATTTTCATTCAGCAGGCAATAATTGAGCATACTAATATTAAAAACCTGAAACTCCAGGATTGGCAACCAAGACCTTCAAGTGTAATTTGTTCAAAGCATTTTGAGAATCACTTGATCGATCCCAGCGCTTTTTGAACAACATTACGTCCCGGAGCAATTCCTACACTGTTTACCGAATTTACTCCATATGTAAGCATTATGAGAGTGTAAGATAGAAGAGTGTCCCTGGAGTTTCTTGCACGTTCTTCTCCATAGAGATCTACGCTTTGGAACGTGCAAATAGCTTCAACTTTTTGGACAGACCGACCTTGACAATTAAAAAGTGCCTGTAAATGGTTTATTTGAAATAAATGCTTGAATTTTGAATTACATACATTACTTTTATTTCAAAAATCCTGATTTATTCCTAAACTAGCTTTCAGGCATACTAATACCTTGACTCTCGGTTCTACAAAACATGGCATGCGGGTTAACGACTGCAGTGCCAGTTTTTCTAGCTGATACTGACGTCCGTCAATGGTTTGTAAACACCGTCAAAAGATAAAGAGTGGACTGCTGCCCATCGTCCTCTTAAAATATTCCCTTAGTCGCCTTTAACAATAACCACGGGAATAGAGGGTGGTTCTATTCGTTAAGACTATTGATGAGTAATCTATATTTCATGTACCCAGAGAATATAGATTTTCAGGGATTTTCAGAATATCGTTAGATAATACTGGCAACCGGTCCTAATTCGGCCCTGTAATGATATCATTCCCTAGGTGTGCGTAATGGCTACGCAAATTTTAGCGAATGCTTGGTCTGCTACTATTTATATGTCTGTGGGGGTACCACTGAAAAGTGAAAAATAAAAAACTTAATACAAAAACATACAACCGACTTCCAAATAAAACAAAAAAACAGTAAAAATAACTTTAATTTCGGAAGTCGGTGTCAAAATACGAAGAAACTAACAAAAACACCGACTTCCGAAATTAAGGTTATTCTTTACTTTGTATTGTTTTTTTTTTATTTGGAAGTCGGTTGTATTTTTTTGTAAAAAGTTTTTTTTCTGAATCAAACAAGGTGTCGGTACCTATGTTTTAATGACAACAAAACACGTGCGTCGTGAGCAGGCAGAGGGCCAGAGGCGCAATGCGTGGACATACTTGCCTCGCGCTGCGTCCCGCCCCGGATCTTCATCTCTTCGTCGGCAATCGAACCGAGCTTCGGTTTGTATCCATTATACTACTACTGCTCTACAGAATACGTTGCCGCCGAATGGCCGCTGAACTTACGCTTGACCGAAGTTCGGCTGTACGCTATAACGCTACGTAATTTCGGCATAATGTGTCATCAGTAATTCAAATAGCACAGCAGGCGTAATCGCGCCGAACTTCGGTCGCGTACATTCGGCATAGTGTGTTTAGACACTAAGGGCGGATTCCATCAATCTGTGTGCCAATTCTACTAATTTTCACATTCGCATCTCAATCCCAAACTGTCAAAAATGTATGAAAATTAAGGCTTTTTTGACAGTTTGCGATTGACATGCGAATGCGAAAGTTGTTTAAAAATTAGTAGAATTGGCCTTCTGAAAATGAACGCGATCAACAGCGATCAACATACCTAGAGGTATATAATCTAAGCCTATAAACCACGTTTACGAGCTGTCAGTGTCATTATTTTGTATGGGATATTGACACTGACAACTTGAACGCAGCTTGATCGCGATCAGTTTCATTCACGGAACAGTTTCATTGGTGAAATGCGCCCTTAGTTGCATTACCGCGATAATATCGCCGTGGGGAGACAAGTTCAAAGAGTTTTTATAGAAATACGTGGCACGACGATAATATCGCCGCGATCCTCTCACTCGGAGACGGCCCCTTAGCGATACCCCCCAGAAGTAACGGGATGGTGCACCACAATAAAAATCCATACCTACGTGAAACTTAATAACACAATTTATTGACGTAGTAACATGCAAATGAAACATTATTTTTAGTTTAGTGGCATATAGTGACATCTATATCGTCTCGTCATTCCTAAAAGTCATATCCAGGAATGCCCGCAATCTGAAAGAAGAAAAGACTAAAATTAGCGGTTTTGTCTTTAACTTTTATAAAAAAAAATAAAGTTCATAAGCCTCTTTCTCCTTACAAAGAATTCCTAGACAACATACTTAAGAATGTAAAATGCTAGATTTTATGTAACTGCCACTTCCGTCGCTATCGGACAATCGAGTCATGAAATTGAGGAAGTGGAGAAAAGAAAGGATAGCATGCATACAACCCGGTATAAGAGTTTTTAATGCTACATTTGAAGTGACCGGTCACGTCTCCCGCTAGTTCGGGGGTCTGAAAATAAACATAAAAGCATTGGAAGAAAGCTAAACTTGAATTTTTGATGGGATTCAGGACAGCGGGGTTTGAGGGTCCATCGTGCTGCGTCCTGAGGACCTCTCGCTCGAGGATGGCTCGGCGGCGCTCCAGCTGCGTGCGCACTCGGCCCTCGCGCTCCAGCTGCAGGCTCTGCGCCAGCACGGCGCTCTCCAGGCGTAGCACGCGCGCGCGCTCCGCCCGCAGCGCCGTCCACGTGTCCGCGGCACTCGCGCACACCGAGGACAACGATCTCGACGCCTATAGAATAAAAACAATAATTTTTTTGCATGTTTTTTTACTTGGTTTCTCTCACTTAAGACCGCTCTTTTCACCTGCAAGCAAGTCGTATGCAAGTTTTTATTATATTGCGGGGCACGATCGAGCTACTGCATTATTATGCAACTTGCAGGCGAGCTGGTTGCAGATGGAAACGAGGCCCAATACACTTTTGTAACGTGAGTTGGAAACAGAAGCTGTAATCTTACAGCTTATTTTAAAACTAACTCGCCGCGATTCTCTCGCTCGTAAAGACGGCCTGTCTTAGTATGGCGAGTTTACATTATTTCACTTGTCGAATCGCTGCGATAATTTATGGTCGTGTGGAAATGTTCATACAGTTGTTATAGAAATACATGACACGACGATAACATCGCCACGATTCTCTCGCTCGTGGAGATGTCCCCTTACAGCTCCTTTCCTTTGCATAGTTGATTGCCTACAATAAGTATTTTAAAATAAAGACAAAAAAGTGAGCACCACAGTATGTAAATGTTTAGCTTTTCTTTAGCTAGAAAATCCCAGCTTTATTTTAATTTTATTACTCCTAAGGCTTGTTCTCAATGATAGAGAGCAATAGAACCAGTGAGTTATTACGCTCACCTCGGCTTGGCCGCCCTCGTCGAGCGGAGTTGGATCCACGCGGCCGTCCAGCAACGCGGATAGGTCGCGGCGCGCGCGCACCATTCGTGCGAACAGGTCCGCAGAGCGCTCGTGCCGCTCCAACATGAGCGCACGCGACGCCGCCGCGGTCACCAACGCCGTCCGCTCGCGAGACAGCGTCTCTACTTGCATGTGCAACTCCAGGAGCTATTCAATAAAATATAACGTGATAAACCGCAATCGAATTTAGGCTGTCTTTCACCACAGGGGTTCAGCCCAGCGTAGTACAACATACGGACAAGATGCACTTGAAATGCAAATCAAAATGAACACAATATTTTGAGTACCTCTGTATGTAGATCTTGGTACGGGACTTCTTTGGAGTAACCGTCATAGTTCCGCAAACGTTTTACTTCCAGACGTAGAGAGGCTAGCTTATTCTCGTATTGTGTCATAGTTTGTTCCCTGTTAGAAAGGAGTTCTTTATGCTTTGCGAAGATTTTCGTACACGACACTTAGTTTAAAGAAAAAGAATTACTGACATTGATTTTTCGTTTTCTCGTTGTTCTTCAATAATATGCTGCAGTTTAACAATCTTTTGTTCTCTATCCAATAATTCCGTTGCAATTTTTTCTTGCACGGTGTCTGGCCCCTCTTGCTAAATCATAAAATACATGTTAAGTATATTATTATTACTTTACTAAAGTCGATAGGAATTAAACTCAGCCTGTAACTTGCTAAACTTACAGCTATTCGAGCCAACGAACTTAAAAAGCTGTCTTTATCAGCTCGACTCTGTCTTAGTTCTTCCTCGACCCGGGCCAATGATACTCGAGTTACTTGTAGTTCTTTCCATATCTCAGTTTCTCTATCTGAAGGTTCATTTTCTGCAAAAAAGAATTCGTTAAATTAATTTCGTTAGGTAGCTGCGATGTGTATTTTGTTAGATTCAATTCTTTACGGGAGTAATCGTGGTATCTGATACTAACCTTTCGAAGGCACATATTCGAGGCAACGTCGACGTTCCGCATCCACTAGTCTTACAGAGCGTTCCCGCAAAGCCTGTAACTGGTCTTCTAATTCTTTAACTTTGGAATCCAACTCCATTACGCGTCCCTCCGTCGCAGCTTTCACTTTTTCCTGCTCAGAAAACTGTTTTGAAACAAAAATTACCCCGATTCTTTGGACGGCCCAAGTCTAAATAATGTAACATGTCCCGAATGCTTAGCACCTGTTCCGCTACCTTCGCCTGAAGGGACTCGACGCGCGCGCGCTGCTCGGCTGCCTTCATGGCGGCCGCCTTCTCCGCCTGTTCCGACTGCTCCCGGAGCTCCTTCACTCTACGTGACATTTTTCATCAGTTTGGTAACAAAACCTACCAAAAACCTAACAGATGTAACACGCTACGTGCATTGATAAAAACCTGAGTTCCAAAGCATCTCGTTGACGTGACAGTGCTTCAATCGTCACTTCTCCAGTTTTTGATACTTCAATTAACTTTTTTGAACGAGCGTCGTAACTATTCTCCCGATGACGATACTGAAAAAAAAAATAAAGCCGTTCAAATTTACAGTCGAGAATTTGAGTGAAATTATAAGAAACGTCACTAACAAATTGCATTCGCCGCGTATTCACTAGAAAAAATTTGAGAAATACTTGCGTTAATTGTTGCCTCAAGATAATGTTGTAGTAGTTATAATATTACGCAACTTTTCAAATAACTAAAAAGTTACATTAGCATGTTGCCCGCCACACCATATCATTCCAAGATGGCAGCAACATGTTTCCGTAACACAAAACGTTTTATTGAAACAATCAATTTTGTTCTCAATGAATATGTGGCTGAAGGCTGCAAACATACCGCGTCGATGTCGATGTACGACGTCACAAGTCGTCTATCTACGAGCACATTGGGGCGGATTTTTTATAAAATAAAACAACGTCTGACATCATTAATCGACCGCAGTTTGGTTACACCTTAGTGAAATAAGAGATATGTGGGATATTTTCGATCCCTTAACGCGGGATCGTAATGTAGTGTTACAACTTCACTGTCGAATTGTTATGTTGTGCGAGTCTGTTTACGAGTTGCTCGAGGTCTTTGTGTTTTTTGCGCGCCGTCTCGAGCTCAGTGCGCGTTTCCTTGAGCTGCCGCTCCAACGTGGCGATGCGTGCACGCGCCACCCGCAGCATGCTCTCCGCTGCCGACACCACTTCCTTCAGCGCTTCCCGAGCTGCTCGTTCCTTCGACAACTCCTCGGCCAGAGCCTGTGGAAAATTTCAATAAATATTTTAAGATTTCATCCCCTACATGTTTGTATTAATTATGTTACGCAGCTAAAGTTAAAACTTAGAAGTGAGAACCTGTTCAATTCACAACAAATTGCAACAGATTTTTTTTGTAAGGTAAAACGTTTAAAATTGTTTACTACATAGATCAACGACCTGATAATTAGGTAAACTTTCCAAGGACTGCCTTGACTGTCCTTCTTTAGTAACTTCAGAATCCTTTTTGGAAATCTCTTCGTTTTTATGTTGTATTATCATCATCTCTTTTTGTAGACGTTCAATCTTCTTCATCAGTGTTTCTCGATCGACCCAGGGGATTCTAAAAAACATAAAATTATTCCTTCGTCTTGTCGGACATGTATTTTTTTTAGGGGAAATTATCTAATGACTTGTTCCGCTCTGAGCGGAAGGGATGAGTGTCAGACTCTTGCTAACTGAAGACCCACCCCTGATTGTCTAAATGTCCTTTGCGTTCCAGGGCCGCGGTAACTCTTTCCAACAATTCCGCAACCATGGAAGAGTATGACACGCACTTTTTACTGACGACTAGTGGGGAAAGTAAGACAGGGGCGCCTGACACGTCTGATTTTGTTGAACGACTTGATCGGGGAGCTTAGCTGCACTAGAGCCAAGTATGTCGGAAGATGTTTTAAGTAAACTCAATTATGAGATGAAGCTAGTTAGCCCTTATCTCTGGTCAAGACACCTTAAATTTATTATGATTAGGTACTAGCTGTGCCGCCACTTTGTCTGCGTGGTTGTCGGAAAAAAAGTGTTGCATAGATAAAATCTATGTTCAGTTAATACTTTGCGTTTCCTGTGGGCTAATTCACGTAACTAAATAAGTGCTATTGCAGTGCAGTTGAAGTTAAGTTTCGATCAAAACAACGCTTTTCGTATTCTCTACCGCTGTCAGACACGCTCGCGTTAAGTTTGCGTCACGCGAGCGCAATAACGGCATTCTACTGTTGCGCGTCTTTGGTGCGTGCTTCGGAACGCAACATGATCGGTATTCTACTACTTGTTTAAAGTCCCAAAATGACAGCTTAAGTTTGAGTTTTAATATTATAATAACGTCACATTCATTAAAGTTCGTAGAAACGAACAAATTTCAATGAATGAATGAATGTTTTGAGAGTTATGTTTTGTACTTTAGAACATAAATAGTTGCCAAAGTCGATATTTTTGCTAAAAGTGGCCACTTTTAGCAATAATTGCCGTTTTGGCTATTTAGCCATGAGTTATGTATTAAAAATAGCTGTCGAAAAATAATAGATACATTTCTTCAGTGCACTACAGAGCGGTTTTTTATCTACGTGTCTTAAATTTACCACAATTAATAAAAAACGATTGGTGGCGCTAGTGGACGGAATACACACTCTTAACTGCAACTGCACTAAAACTTAATCGGCGCGTCATGACATTACGTGAATAAGCCCTCTGATCTCTCTCAGAACTAAGAATATAGGAAGTGGGTACCTAATGCAGGACACTGTATCATCTCTTCCGGTTAAAATGCCGACCAGCCCATGTAACATAATCTAATAACTACATCGAATCAAAATCAACAAAACCGACAATATCGAACGAATGGCAGTAATCTTAAAACTACGACAAAGAAACAGTTGAATCAAGTTTATTCTTAATTTCGTTCAGCCCAAAACGAAATACATTTTCTTCGATTTTCACAAACAATTTGCAGAACACTGATTAATTCATAGCAGATAATAGAACAATGATTAATTAAATTAATTTTTACATTTTATATTATTAAAATAGTTTTACCGGGTTCATAGAATCAATTTACTGTGTAAGAATAATCGATATTTAGCAGGTACTGAATGAGGAGACTTATTGAATGAGGAGCACGCAGTTGAATAATAACAGTCGCACAGGGGCCCGAGTCTGCTATTACAATAGTGTCATAATGGTCGATCACTGATTTCAAAATGGTTGATTTTGACAAGTTTGGTAATCTACTAACATAATGGCATCATAATGGCGTCATTATGACATTCCAATGATCAACCACTGACACGCCATTGAAAGAAAGCCATATGAATGGTAATCTCGTACATAATGACAGATTTAGTATTTACGAACTTCTCACTACTTCAGATTGCTTATAACACTAATAAATAATATGTAAAACTAAATATAAATAAAATCTGGCATGAATAAATGCTCAAATTTAGCTCGGTTTTATAATAATGGCAATACGGCATTCCTACCGCAATTCTATTACGAGACCATTGACGTCCCAGTGACCGGCCACTGACGTACCAGTGACCGTGCGATTATGAATTTAGCAGATTACGAACTTTTAGCAAAATGACAATGGCATGACAATGGGATCGTGTCGGAATGACAAATTTATAAAAATAGCAGACTCGGGCCCCTGGTCGATCGACCCGTACGTTAAAATGATCACTCATCCACGGACCGACCTGGGCAAGCGTAGCTTAACCTTGAAGATCGACCCGTGCGGCCGTTATAGTTAATCCGTGCGGCCGTGCGGCTGTTATATTCCGAGGCACAGAATCTTGGTATGTTAAAATGGTCACCCATCCACAGGCTGACCTCGGCAAGCATTGCTGAACCTTGAAGATCAACTCGTGCGGCCGTTATAGATTATCCGTGTGGTTGTTATATTCCGAGGCAAGGAGGAATCTCGATATGTTAAAATGATCACCCATCCACAGACCGCCCTCGGCAAGCGTAGCTTAACCTTGAAGATCGACCCTTGCGACTGTTATTGTTGAGCCACGGCTATGAAACGATAAAATAATAAAGAAAATCCGGCGAACACTGTGTGTGTAAAACAGGAAACAGTTTACAATTCTCCAAGTAGGCTCGAAAACCAAATCGAATATCAGTAACGACCAATTTTTTCGCCATATCAACAAAATACCTTTTCTTATCCAAACATGAGCTGTGATCTTACTTCTCGGAAAAACTTAATCTATCGACAATGTCGCTGAACCATAGAAAAAATAAATATTTTTTTATATATCTGCGAGTTGAACTTTCAAAATATTAGTTCGAACATAAAGCTCACATGTTACGATAAATAATGATTTATGATAATAACATACACTCAACAATCTGTTTATAATATTATGGTAGGAAGTAGGATAGGATAGGATAGGAAGTAGGATAGGATAGGAACTAGGATTGGTAGGATTAAATTTCAAGAGCCTAGATAAAATCGATTGCGAAAATAAGACTTTTTATGCGGCATGTTGACGTTTTTGTCAAATGTCAATTTGACAATGTAAGCCTGTCCAGTCGGGAGCGTTTTACGTACGAGAGCACTCGCGCGTTTCAATTTATTTGAAGCTCAACGCGCGAGAGCATCTGGACGGGGTGTATGCAGCTCTAGTACCTCGGGAGCCCGCGAGTGTCTATGCGCGGCTACCCTCGTGCGTAAAACGCTCCGTCTGGACAGGCTTTAAAGTTTGACAAAATTTCTTATTTATCAACTAAATAATGGTCGCGAAAAGTAAATAAGTAAATATTTACAAATCTTCATGAGCCGGCTAGCATCATAAACAAAAGATGGTCGCTTCATGTTTGAATCGTATAAAACGACGACGTGCTGAATAAAAGGGGTCACGGCTGGAGAGGAGCTTTCAAAGGCTTACAGCCTACGGGCCTCTCCTACCGAGCCCTAACCGACTTCTTCGTGTTCCTGCGAAAGCCTGGAGAGTTTTGTACACGATTGGATGAATATCTTCACAAAGAGATCCTACTTCAACAGACGATATTGTAAATCCAAACATTGAACTTACTTTGCCAATTCCAGGGAGTAATTAATTTTTGCTTTCAAGTTCTCTGCCGTACCAGCCACCATTCTATGTAATTTTTCAGTTTCAGTATCAAATTCTGAGTTCTTAGTTTTCCATTCTAAATTCTAAAACAAAATACGAGTTTTAGGAAATAATAAAACAATACCATATATTTTATGGCATTTTTATGCTCGTTTAACTTATTTCATGGTGGTCAGTGGCCCAGCCGCCTAGCTTACGTCACTATCTAGCTAGGCGGCTAGTAGGCTGGCCACTTTAATAAAATGGAGCAGCTCGTGGCAGACCACGAGCTTACAATGGCCACTAAGAAGTACTAACAGTAAGGTACGTGGAGCGATCGGTGCGGTGCTTGCCCCTCAGAAGATTGAGCAATTCTATCCGGCGCGCCATGAGCTCTGCGCTGACTGCCAACATCTCCTCGGGAATCGGGTTCAGTTGCGAGGTTATCTGCTGAAGCGCATGTGGACCTATAGGAAACAAAGTTTTAGTTATTATGAGTTTTTTCTTAAGTAGGTAAATATCATAGGAATAAATGATTTTGTTATTTTTTAAATTATTTTTAAATTTCCAGCTTTTCACCGCGGTTTCGCTCGTTTTAATATAGATTATTTTATTATGATTGAACGTAGTTTAAAAAAGTAAACACGTTTCCAAATCGGTTCACCGATTAATTATGAATGCATCACAAACAAACTCACATTGTACTGTATGTATGTATGTATTTAGGATCTAGTAAATATTCTTCTGTCACTAGGAAGGTACTTGGTTCGATTCGGTACGAACGTTAGGCTCTTCAACTAAAGCCCACCCGTGTTTCATCAAATGCCCTTTTCGTTCCCGGGTAACTGTTTCGAACAATAGTCTCACCTAAAACGCCCCCTATCTCTGAACTTAAGGGCAGATCGAGGTCGTCCCGGACGAGCATGAGCAAGTCGTGCGCCGGCCAGCCGGTGACGGACAGGACTCGTATTTCCCCAATAGAGTCGTCCACGTTCGCGAAGCCGGCGCGAGCCTCCAGCTCCTTCAGCTGGGCGAAGTTTTCCAGTAACGAGTTCTGTACAGCAACAAATATGATAATAAATACTCTTTCGGCAGATTTTAATACAATATTATATTCTATTACTCAAAGGGGCCATGCCAAAATTACAAAGACGACAAGGCTTAGCCCAGCAGCAGCAATAGTCAACTAACAAAGCTACACTAGTTAAGTTACTAGTGTTTACATTTGTCTTGAGTTTTGACGATAAATTCCGACAGCGTGTAGTGTGCGAGCAAAAATTTACCAATGACAATATTTCGCTTTCCAAGTCAGACTCAGCTCAGCTCAGGCGAAAAAGAGCTAGTAGAACTGGGTATTATAGTTATATGCAAAAAGCGAGAGATGCGATCATACGAGCGAGGAATGTATGTGCCTATGGCATTAAGTCCGCCTCTGTACATTTGTGCTTAAAGTGTTAAATAAATGTGGGCGAGGAAAGAGTGTACCCGTGTATAACTGAGCGGTGCATAGCTTTTGTGGAGACAGTCACATTCTAAAAGCGCCACCACGTAGCTGTTTGCACATATTTAGTGGAAAAAATACCCTTAAACATCACTGACTGTCTGAACAAGCAAACGCTACTTACATTACCTCCCTTTAGTAACCGGATTAGTCTAGACGAGTAATTTGGCTATGCCCATATCCAGATGAAAACTCTTAATACTTACTTGCTGATTAATCAAAGCTTTTCGCATTTTGATGAACTCTCGCTTCTTCGTTGCTAGAATCCGATTTACTTTGGACAGAACGCACTGTGGCATAACCAAATCTTTTTCTGTGAAATAAAAACAAATTACCGACTTATGCAATATTTAAAGCTGAGTAGGTACTCATGCGAATCCCACTGTTGGTTTTTTAACTCTTTCAGTCACAAATTTACACCGATAATAATATCATCATAGTTTTTTCATAGTGATAACAGTTTCGGTTAGCACATTGTAATAAAATACGTTTTGAGTGTTTTGTTGTATAAGGCTTTCCAAGAAAATGGTAGTCAATAGCGAAGACCAACGTGTTTGTAGTAAATATACAACTAAATTGCAATCTAGCAAGATGACTGTTAAACCGAATTTCCACATAAATCCACAAAATCACCTAAAAATATATTATGTAAATAGTGTGTCGGTGTCACTCTAATAAAGAACATCTTCAATGCCTGGGAAGATTCGCAAGACGCCATTGGAATTTTTTGCGATCTCTCAAAGGCGTTCGATTGCGTTAACCATGAAACACTTTTGTTGAAACTGGAGCATTATGGGATTAGGAATACATCTCTTGATCTGATTAGATCGTACTTGAAATACAGGCAGGTTAAAGTACAGGTAAACGGCGTGAACTCACTGGGGTGTGAAATGACAATGGGCGTTCCGCAAGGTTCAATATTGGGTCCATTCCTCTTTTTGGTCTACATAAATGATTTGCCCCAATTGCTTCAAAATGACCCAAACATGGTGTTATTTGCTGATGACACATCATTGATATTTAAGAGGTCACAAAATCTTGATGACGTCAATAACTCTATTCATCAAGTTCAAAATTGGTTTACGGCAAACAACTTAGTATTAAATGAAAAAAAACCAAATGTATTAAATTTACTTTACCAAATGTTAAAAGTAACGATTGTGACATCGTATTGAATGGACAAAAACTGGAATTTATTGATCAGACGGTTTTCCTGGGAATCACTTTAGACGAGAAATTGCAATGGGGACCTCACATAACATCTCTTGCGGCGCGGCTAAGCTCAGCCGCTTAATGCTGTTAGAAAGATAAGACAGTTGACGGATGTAGAAACTGCGCGTTTGGTCTATTTTAGTTACTTTCACAGCATTATGTCGTATGGTATTTTGCTGTGGGGTCGAGCTGCTGACATTGAATCCATACCTATTTATTCTACAAAAGAGTGCTGTCAGAGCCATTTATAATCTACGTCGACGCGATTCTCTTACGGAAGTCTTCAAAAAGATTAATATTATGACAGTCCCTTGTCAATTCATTTATGAAAATATTATGTATGTAAGGAAAAATCGACATCTCTTTGGCAAAATTAGTGATAGACATAATTTTAATACTAGAAATAGAAATAAATTAGATCAGCCATTTTATAGACTAGCCAAAGTACGAACATCTTCATGGGGTACTGTATTAAATGTTACAACAAAATACCTTGTGACATATTAGAATTAAATGAAAGAAGATTTAAAAAATATGTTAAAAGCACACTATGTAAACAAGCATATTACAAATTAGATGATTATATTCAAGATAAGAATGATTGGAAACATGCTGGTCCTGCTCCATTGGACAATCTGGGGTGTAGGTAAACAAAGTCAAACTTGTTGATAATGTTTGTATTTAGTATATCTATAGATGTCTTTAATGACTTTTATATTTAATTTAACTCTGAACACACTGATCCATTGCTGTTAATTGGATAAATCAATACTACCAACATTTATAAATATGTGTGTGTTTGCATTGTATAGACTCATCCCTGGCGGTTGGGAATGTCATGCTCACTCAAAAGCCTAGCTGATGGTGGCGTATGCGTTAAATTATTTGGCTCCATTCAAAATGGTTGAGACGAATGGGCGTGGCGCATGTCATGGCACCGTCGGTTGGGACTGGTCATTTCTCAGCTGCCATGGTTTATTTTCATTTATTTTAATTATTTCTTTGAATTGTTCCTTTCTTATTCCGGACGTTTTTATCATGCTCGTCACATCGTTCTCACATGTTTGTATAATTTCAACACGATGTCAACAAAACTTTGTAACAGTTTATTATTTTTAAAAGAGTGTCCGTGGAGTTTCTTGCACGTTCTTCTCCATAGAGATCTACGCTTTGGAACGTGCAAATAGCTTCATCTTTTTGGACCGACCGACCTTGACAATTCAAAAGTGCCTGTAAATGGTTTAATTGAAATAAATGTTTGACTTTGACTTTGAGTGGTTAGTAGCCTAACCACCAAGACTGAAAGAGTTCAAATGAAACTCGTGTATTTACTCGAATCCCAGGTGTCGAGCCTGTGGTCTACAACCGCAGCTTGTGATTCGCCCTCTCAACGTTACCTACAGATGGCCATTGATTGGTATCTAATAATCTGACAGAGATCGATCACGTGGTACCTACATTATGAAAAAGAAATCAATAAACCAATCAATCTGCTTAGCTTTTTACCAATTATTTTGGCTCGGCTTCCAGTCTAATTAGATACAGCTGAAAGCAAATTATTTTACATCGAGCGCCTGCTAATCTGACTTCAACAACTCAGCACCAAACTGCGTGTAACTTGGGTGACACCCCATGGTACGACGTTGTGTCAGATGTTCACAAGCTCCTCAATAGAATTCAGACTTACGTATGTTATACACACTTAATGTCAAATGAAGCATTGCCAATTCAACGTGGCAATGCCGCCAGTCTCTTGGAAATTTTACCAGATGAAAGCGATGAAGACGAATTTTTTGTTTGCTATATTTTATTTTGTTGTAGTTTATTTTTTAAAGACAGCCTATTATAGTTATTTTTTTTTAATCTGTCTGAATATATTTATATTTCGTATTAACTTTAGTTACCTGCTTCATTTTCAGGCGCGACAGGATAGGGTTGAATCAACCCGTCCGGCGCCGAAATACATGATGTTGCGAAATTGTCTCGTGATTTTTTCGGGAACTGCTGTGAAAAATAAATACGTAATTTAATGTTTATTATAACAAGAGTTATAACAAGAGAGAACAAAAAAAAATGGGGCTGGTCCCGTACCCATTACTGATCATAATTTTGCAGTCAAAAGTAAAAAAAAAAACGAAATCCCATAATTGTTTAATTTGATTTATTTTTACTTGAGTAAGTATCTGATTTTGATTTTGAGTAAGTATTCTCAAAATAAAAATAAGTGCATTTACTCAGTCGAAAAGACAAAAGTGAAGAAACAAACAAGTGACTTACAACATTTATTGTGGACAACGTCTTACATTGTGTGAAAGCTCTATAAGCAGTGAAAATAACTCGAATGTGAACTACCCGTATTACGTGTATAAACAGTTATATCTCCCATAGTTTAGACATCTGAAGTGAAGGACTAACAAAAACTGAAGTAAATCGTGAACTTTCATAATCCTGGAAATCGTTTTTCAAATAAAAGTGATATAAATAACCCTACTTCATCAATACCGGGATGACTTGCACTCCTTGCACTAATTAGAAGCAAAGAGACTAGCGACATCTGTGGAAAGCTACTTGTATCATCAATACAAGTCCGAACCATCTTCGATCTATGATCGATCTGTCAAGAGAGTGGCACAATTGTACAAAGACAATAGCGACATCTGTGGAAATCTATTCGTACCACTAATCACAGGCCGAAACCATCTTCAATCTATGATCGATCTGTCAAGCGAGTAGAGAGATCAACAAAGACACTAGCGACACCTGTGATAATCTACCCGTATCACTAATACAAGTCAGAACCATCTTCGATCTACGAGCGATCCATCAACCTTAGCAAGTTGACACAGGAACTCAAGAGGGCGCTAGCATAAACAAATAATCATTTGAATAACTGTAGTACACTACATAGAACGAGCTAAGAGATGGAGGAAATTATGCACGAGCTTCGTAAAATTCGAAGAGATTTGGATGAACAGAAAACCGCAATAGAAAAAAGTGGAGAAAAAGTGACGGAAAAAGTTACACAAAATATAAACAGCATATTGGAAGATAAGTTTAAACTATTCAATGAAAAATACGAAGATCTAAAGGAAAAATGTGAAAACCAAGAAAAGCGACTGTATTTTCTGGAAAAACAGGCAAGAAAAAACAACATCGTCTTTTTCGGAATAAAAGAAATGGAAACGTCATATTTTAACCTTGAAATTCTCATATTGAACTTTATCAAAGAACATTTTTCTCAGGAACTGGATCGCAGAGATATTCAAGAAGTTAGAAGAATAGGCAAGAAAGGAGAAAGACCTCGACCAATAACTGTCACTTTTTGTACACTTGGCACAAAAATAAATCTATTTAAAAATAGAAATGCACTAAAAAATACCGGTTACTATATAACGGAAGATTTCCCACAAAATATTCTGGAGAAGAGGAAAGAGCTTCAAGAACAAGCAAGAATCGAAAGGGAAAAGGGAAACCTAGTAAAAATAAAATACGATAAGCTTGTCATAAGCGGAAAAAACAAAACAGCTGGAAATAACAAAAGAATGCTTTCAACTTCACCTGAAAACAAAACTACAAAAGGAGCTGAAACAATTACACAGGCTAATAAGAAGAATAAATCTCAAACGCAAATAAGAAGAACTTCAAGCCTATCGGAAAGCATTTTAAAACCGGGCATGCTGAATTACCTGGTCAACAGGAACACAAACAACTCATCAGATTCACAGCAAAATAACAAAGTTAATATATAGCAACGACCGCCCCCCTCTCGCAACGTCAACATAAAACAACAATTATCAGAAAACCAAACTCATCTTCCAAGCCGGCTGGTCACCGTGGAAGATCATGACCAAAACCCTCCAAACAACCCTCCAAAAAATGAAACCCCACAAAAAACGTTATACATTCTGACATATAACGTTAGAACACTTTCATCATATGAACGTTTGATAGAGCTAAATGAAGCTTTCAAAGAAATTAAATACGACGTTTTAGGTTTAGCAGAAACAAGAATGACTGGAAACAAGATCGAAGAGTACGAAAACTTCATTTTCTGCTACACTGGTCACACACCTGGAAGACATGGAATAGGTTTTATAGTTAAACACCACCTTAAAAATAATATAGAAAGCTACCTTGGTATTTCTGAAAGAGTAGCCATATTGAACTTGAAATTTGAGAGTACTAGCTTATCCATAATTCAAGTCTACGCCCCTACTGCACAAGCAAGCGAGAATGAGATCGATAACTTTTATGCGACAGTAAATAGGGCAATGGAACTAGCACATAAAGACTTCATACTGATGGGTGACCTAAATGCTAAAATTGGGATACCAAAAAAAGAGGAGTATTTAATCATGAAAGCACACGGATATGGAATTAGAAACGAGAGAGGACAAAGATTAATTGATTTCGCCAGTGAAAACAAACTGTCAATTTTGAACACCTTCTTCAAGAAAAAACCAAAAAACAAATGGACCTGGCGATCACCGGATGGAGCGAACAAAAACGAAATCGACTTTATGCTATCAAACCGACCACATTTATTCAAAAATATAGAAGTACTGAACATTAACTACCCTTCAGATCACAGGCCAGTAAGAGCTACAATATCACATGATACACTTTTCAAAAAAAGTAGAACAAAGTTTGCTAACTGTCAACATAGTATAATAAAAAGTGAAGAAGAAATCTCCAAGTTCAAAGAATATCTAAATTCTTACATATCGAAAGACCAAATGTTTGCTCAGACTATTGTCCCAGTCCAGAAATATTACGACAATTTAATTAAAATCATCACCTCAAGCTTGCAAAATGCCCGAGCAGCACAAAACCCAAAGAAAGTCCACAAAATATTTTCAGAGCGTACATTAAAACTTTTTAAAAGAAGACAACACCTGCAAAAAAGTCCAAATAAAACTAGAGCAACAAAAAACGAAATCTCGGCGCTTTACAAGCTTGTAAACAAATACATAAAAAAAGACTACGCCAACTACAGATACAAAACAATTGAAAAACATCTACGCCAAACTGGAAGCACGAAAAAGGCATATAAAGAGCTGAAACCAAATAAAACTTGGATAGAAGAGCTAAAACGAGGTGAAATAGCCAAAAACAATCGTTGCGACATCATCAGCATAGCGACAGAGTTCTACAGAGATCTCTACAGCACAAAAGAACCAGAAGACACTAGCCACGAAAACCTAAATTACAACAGCGACGGTAACATACAATTCGTTGAAAATGACGTCATTGAAGCATTGAACAAACTGAAACTAGACAAAAGCCCGGGCTCGGACAACCTAGCAAACGAGACTCTAAAGATAGCCGCCCCAATACTAGCTACACCCTTTACAAATTTGTTTAACTCTATCCTAGAATCTGGTGAGACACCCACGCAATGGTCTGAATCTAACATAATTCTTTTATACAAAAAAGGAAACCCGAAAGATATAGGGAATTACAGACCAATAAGTTTGCTGCCGAGTACATATAAGCTATTTTCTACAATCCTGACCAAAAAAATTAGTTCTACATTGGAAACAAGTCAACCCGTCGAACAGGCAGGATTCAGAAAAGGCTTCTCCACCATCGACCACATCCACACACTCGAACTTATCATCGAGAAATATCAAGAGAGAAGTAGACCATTGTACTTGGCTTACATCGATTACAAAAAAGCATTCGATTCGGTGTCACACAGCTATATCTGGGAAACTCTAGCAACACAGAATGTGGAAAATGAGTATATAAGAGTTATCAAAAGCATATACGGGAAGAGCAAAAGTAGAGTTAAACTAGAGACAGCGGGTTCTTGGTTTCCTATAAAGAGAGGCGTGAGACAGGGTGACCCACTGTCACCTATACTATTTATAGCCACATTAGAGTCGATAATAAGCAAGCTTAACTGGAATAAATGTGGCATAAAAGTTAAATCAAAGCATTTAAGCCACCTACGTTTTGCCGACGACTTGGTACTGATATCAGAGACAGTAAAAGAACTACAACACATGGTAGAGTTACTAAACCAAGCGAGCAAGGTCGCCGGGCTAGAAATGAACCTCACCAAAACTATGGTAATGACCAACAACATCAAGGTACCAATTTACGTCGACAACGTGCCTCTCCCATATACGGAAAAATACATTTACCTAGGCAAACAAATAAGCTTCGACAGACTAAACAACTACCAGGAGATTGAGCGCAGAGCCCAGTTGACATGGAATAAGTACTGGAGCTTTAAAGAAATATTTAAGAGCAACATGCCAATCAAACTGAAGACTAAGGTTATGAATTCCTGCCTTATACCATGCCTAACCTATGCTTGTCAGACATGGAAGTTTAACAAAAATGTCAAAGAAAAAATTATAACGTGCCAACGAGGAATGGAGCGGAGTATGCTAAACATAAAGAGAATAAACAAAATAAGACATACAAAAATACGCAACATCACAAAAGCAACAGACGGTTTAGCACAAGCTCTGGCGTTGAAATGGAAGTGGGCCGGACACATGGCACGCCTGCAAGATCACAGATGGACAAGAAAAGTGTCAGAATGGAGGGGGCCAGTGGGCAAAAGAAAGAAAGGGAGACCTTGCACCAGATGGGAGGACGAGATAAAACGAATAGCGGGTCCAAACTGGATGCAAATAGCGCAATCCAGAGAAAATTGGCTACATTTGGAGGAGGCCTTTACCTGCAGAGGGGTTCCTACAGAATAATATACTTAATATTTAGTATTAAAAACTTGCATAAAATAACGGGAACTATTAACTTAAAAACTTATTAACTTATCTAACTTTTTAAATTAAAACTTTCATTTGTATAATTAAAACTTTTGATACTAAAAAACAATTAATTTTTGTAAGCGTGAATTTTTCTGGAGGAAATAAAAGGCTTTTTTATTTTTTATTTTTATTTTATTTTTATTTATTTTATAACAAGAGTTACCTACAGAACCTGGAAATCCAAACCAAAACCGCAAACCGAACACAAATGTGTTCGGTTTGCGGTTCCACATTTATTAGGAACTTAATTAAGTTATAAATTAATATGTTATAAGTAATAAATAATTGGTAATAAATATATACTCTATATTATCTATATAAAAAGAAAGTCGTGTTAGTTACACTATTTATAACTCAAGAACGACTGAACCAATTTGGCTGAAAATTGGTGGCGAGGTAACTTAGAACCAGGAGACGGACATCCCACGGGAACGGCAACTATGCGGGTAAAACGGAAGCGAAGCCGCGGGTGACAGCTAGTACCTATATAGAAATCTTGTGCGTATATTTGGTAGGTCTGAGAATAGGTCGTAGGCTATTTTTTTATATGGCAAAAAGACGTTTGCTGAGTCAGCTAGTAATAGGTACTCGTATATGTAAAACTCTTCCGTTCCTGAGTGAGTGACTGACAGACAACGCACAGCCGAAACTCCGAAATTGAAATTGGTATGTAGGTTCCATGAATGTTCTCTGTACATTTGTGCTTAAAGTGTTAAATAAATAAATAAATGAGGAGTGTAGGGGAGCACTGAGAGAAGATTTCCTGAAAATACTACGTGAACGGAAAAAACGGTAAAGGTATACAACGAGTACTAAGTCGCGGGTGAAACTCGCTTCCATCTTCGGCCTAATCATCACTTTCCATCAGGTGAGATTTGGGCCAAGAGTTTCCCCGTTTTGTATATAATAATATATAATCTATACTAATATTATAAAGAGGTAACATTTGCTTGTAAGTTTGTATGTAGGGGGTAATCTCAGGAACTACTGGTCCGATTTGAAAAATTCTTTCAGTATTAGATAGCCCATGTATCGAGGAAGGATATAGGCTATCATGACGCTAAGACTAAAAGGAGCCGAGCATTAATGGAAAATGTGACGCAGACGAAGTTGCGTGGGTCAGCTAGTATTAATTAAATAGGGACACGGAATTTTACCCGTTTTATTTAAGCTAATATTCAGAGAGATGTAGGTACAGTCACGGACTTTAATTGATGAACCAGTTTCAAACTTTCCGTTTCATACATTCACGAGAATACACGATTTAACACGAACTTAAACCGCATGCTCGTAAACAAGATGACAATTACTAACAATCGGAAATAGTCTTATCCACAGAGGTTGAAGAATGACCAATAAGTTTTCAATGATATACCTTTGAATTAGAGCTCATTAAATACATTTCTGAAAAATCTATGCGAATTTTTATTGCCACTATAACAAGAAATAATATTTTTTTTTTAAACATATCAATTAAAGGGGCTTCCCGTACAAGAAACTTTTTTTTTTACGGAACCCTTCATGTGCGTCTCTGAATCGCACTTAGCAAAAGCATTAACTATTATATGTATAACAGAAACATTAAATAAAATTCATGATAAATTCTTCCATGGCGACAGGTGTTATTAATTTTATTAATATTTATGTTAAGAGGAAATGTGGGCTTGTAGACTTCGTATGTAAAAAGTTACATTTCGAGGTTTGGCTCTCGCCTGTTTCCTCCTCCAATATTAAATCGATTCAATAATATTACACAAGCTGAATAAGGCTGGATTTGACCAACGATAGACAACTCTTAATTGTGGAATAAATTTAACGTTTGACAGTATTTGTATGGAAGAACTGTCAAAAATTCAAAATTATTCCTCCGATAAAGCTATCAGGCGTTGTTCAAATCCAACCTAAGAAGGATATAAACTGTGCCCCTCTGTTTTTCTCTATTCAAAGTTGCCAAACTTGTTCAGTAAGGCTCTTTTGACAGCAGTTTATTGGTCAAAGAACAATGGTCAAATTTCTAAAGGAGCTGGACCTTACTTTTATTTTTCATGTCCCAAAATAAGCTTCATTTAGATTGGTTTGTTCTAATGTTGGATACATCATCCCGTTTGAAAATCATTTATAAATAGCCACATTTTTTTGAAAAAGCGTAAATTATACTTTTGAGTTTTGAAGCAACAACTACCTTTTATCCGACTGTTGCGTAGCCTAAAAGTGTACTTAGCGATAAGCAAAGAGGGTAATTAGCGATCTCGTTTCTATTTGTTGCGATTTCTATTTAAGAATTTCCCAAAAAATAAGGCATCTGTCAAATGAGATGCAGATGCAGTATGATTGCCGGGTGTAAATCAATGGCGCGAGTCGATGACCACAGATTAGGTAGCTTGTCGATGATAAATGACGTTCCATTGTACGAAATTGAACGAAAAGCTTTCATTATCTTTTATGACAAAGATCTAATGCATAATAAATCAACATAGTAGTGATATGGTGCCTGAGTACTAATTTAAACAAAAACAGTTAACAACTATTCAGAAAAAAATAATATTCATAGTCTTTGAATAAAAAGTCATTTCATACGCGAAATGAATCGTCAATAGGTGCGTTCTGAAACTATTATTCGAAAATAATTTAGAAAAAAAGACAAAAACTAAAATAAGGATAACTTTTTTTGTGGCCACTTAAAAAGATATTTCTTGTGTTTTTTATGACCTTAAAAAATAAGAGAATTTGTCATATATATAGCATTTAGGGACACTTACCAACCTTCTTTGAGCATGTTTTGAGGGTCCTAGTCAAAGACTATTAAACCACTTGACTGCGCATACAGTGCCCCGACGCACGAAAACTATTAGTGTTTTTGCTCTTACGTTAGGCAGCGGCACTAGTAACCATTTTAGTTGTGACCAAGTGTTAGACCTGTGGGCACGCTAAGTTTTTACAAATCGTTTTAATTTTTATGCAATTTATAACGCATAAAAATGCCTTCATACCCGGTGAATTTGTGTGGGAAACATTCCAAGACCTCTTGTTACAAACATGATGGCATAACTTTTCATCGGAGAGTAAAGACTACGCAAAATATTTTTGATTTGAATCAGATGATGAGCCACTGCAGGGGTCTATATAAAATGGTGGTTAGGTGAACGAGCACACTGTGAGAAGCGCGCGTTGATGTCTTTTGGAAAAGTCTCTTTCTTTCATTAGGAAATACTTATATTTTTATCCCTTTCTTCCCCTTTGTATTTTTATCGTAAAAATCTGTGCTGTTACGTTTAATGATTGAAGTCGATTTATCGATGATCATAAAATTACAACTAATACAATTTTTAATCAATTCACATACTTACATTAAACACGTAACTACTTCTAAACGACTTTAAAAATAAGAGGAGGGTCTCAGTTTTTTCATCTGTGTGTTTGACATACATGTTTTCATTTTAGATTTTCGATGATTTCAGAATTAAAATAAAAGTGGAAAGATAAGGTTAATAGGGAAACTTTGTTTAAACAAGATATAGCGCTGTTTGTTTGGATTGAGTATTTTTATAATGTTAAATTCCATTTTATCGATATCGACTATTTTCCTTTAATCAAGTAGTGCCACCACTAACCATAGGCTACCTATGCAACTTGACCTTAACCGGACCAATTGCAGCCGCGCGTTGGTCCTCGTCCCCCGGCCCGCTGTAGTGAGCCGCGTACTTAGAAGAAATCGGCCTATACGCTCTCTAGTGGTTATATACTCTATGGTCCTAGTGCTTTTACGTTTAATATATCATCAAAAAAGAAAACATAGCGACACAAAATATATTCTTCTTATTCAGTTCATGAAATATCTCTTAAATCTGTCCAATATTGAAGAAGGAAACAGGCGAGAGCCAAACCTCGTGACTATTTACATACAAATTCTCTCCGCCCGCGTCTCCTCTTAATGATTGTCATGAACGTCGTCTACGCGTTTGGATAAAATCGTGAGTTCGATTCCCGAAATTACCTACCAATCATAATTTTTCCGTATGCCAACGTTACTATGGCTACGCTAAAATAATTGTCGCTAGGTAAAGGAATGCGAATGTATCACACACACACACACACACACACACACACACACACACACACACACACACCCTCACACACAAACACATCGTGTGGCAAGTGGCTCATCGATTAAAGACCGTGACAATACATTTTTAAGTCCCATTACGATATCTCACACAGCCCGTATCTTTTTAAGTTCACAAACCAATTTTTCTGTATTTAAATAAATCTCAATTAACAAATTTACCTACCTATGACAGAGCATCAGTTAAGTTGACCTTGACTGATTCAGCTGATTTTTGTTGTTGTTGTATTGTTTTGTTAAGACAAGAAGAAAACGGAATTCTACCGGGAATTGAATTGCACCCGTGAGAAGCCAGGGTAGGTAAATAATAATGACGGCAACATCGAGTGCCTACTTTTAAGTTCACAATAAATATTAAATATGCACTAACAGCACTGCTTGGCGATAAACTCGAACATCTTCTCTCAGGTCCTTTCTTTGGGCCAAGGCTCTGGACCTGAAAGAAATCGGTCAAATATTATACTTTGCAATATGCAGGCTGTAAAAAATTCAACCGAAATCAGATTAAACCTGGAATGGAGTCATTGTTCTTACCAACTCAGTCAGTGTTTCTACCATAAGTTGTTCATAATAATTTATGAACAACTTATGGTAGAAACACTGAAATAGCGAAAAAATCACTTGCCCCATACAATTACATGTTTACATAACTTGACTTGGAAAATGCCTCCGAGTAGTTTAGGCGTTTGGCTTGTGACCCGGTGGCGTATTGCCAAACTGTATACTGACCCAGACCGGGGTTGCTCTGAGTTCGATCGCAGTTTGCGTTTGTAGTTGAAGAGCAAACTGTATACCTATTCAGAGAGTGTCTTAATCAATATACATTTTGCTTTAAAATACGTACGAGTTGCTATTTGAGTTTTTGTTTTTGGCATTTAATGATCGTCAGGTTCAGATCCCCTCTATGGTTGGTTAATCATGTGGGTTAGATGAGGTTATAACATATGCGAACAAACCGTATACTTATAGGTACAGACTGGTCTGTAGTCATACGTAGTTTGCTTTAAAAATATACAAGCAAACTGTATACTTATACAGACTGCAGTGCTATTCTGTAACAACATTTTCGTGTCTCGACAGCGGAATCCGAGGTGAGTTTCAAATTCGTACAAATATAAGACCTTAAGATGTGTGAAATAAAGTTCACTTTGTAAGCTTAGTCACTCAGGTGAAGTCGATTTCGAAGTGGTTATTTACAGAATAGACTAGCTGGTCTCAGGTCTGTAGTCATACGTAGTTTGCTTTAGAGTATTTGTTATTTTTAAGAGCACAAAGTGATCGAGTACAGACTATGGGTGTCTGTACTGATATACACAATGGCAATACGCCACCGGAACATGGCGATATATTGTGAATATATCGTTTGAAAACAACAAATCCTATCCAAATTCAATATTTTCCAATGCATCCGTGTCTTTTTAAGAAAAAATTGATCACATTTTTACATAGGTTTTTATAAACTCACAGCGTGTGCTATTTTCCGGTGACAGGTACATGTAACAACTTAACAAGGTGTATTTAATTCATAAATCTTAATAATTAAAATTCTTCCGTTACTGAGTGACTGACAGACAACGTACAGCCGAAAATAAAATTTGATCGTAGAAAACTAAAATAAAATATGGCATGTTGGTTCATTGGGAAGCGTAGAAGAGTAGGTACTAAGAGAGAATTCCCCGAAATCCCTACGGGAACGAGATAAAAACGGAATATGCGCGTACGAAGTCGCGAGCAAAAGCTAGTACAATATAAAATACGTTTTAACATTTTTTTTTTGTAAATACTAGTTACCCAGTTATTGGCAACTGTCTTAGTCTACGTCGTATAATCCTAAACTTTAGTTTCATTGTACACAGAAGCTGTTTGTGATCCTTTTTTAACCGACTTCCCAAAAAGGAGGAGGTTATCAATTCGGTTGTATGTTTTTTTTTTATGTTTGTTACCTCATAACTCCGACAATTATGAACCGATTTGAAAATTTTTTGTTTTATCTGAAAGGATATACTTGCAGATTGGTCCCATTTAAATCATATCAAAATCGGTTACGAACTTTGGATTTTAAATCGAAATAGCTGGAATTTGACTATTTAGATGATACAACCGACTTCCAAAAAAAAAAACTCTACAAAGTAAAAAATAACTTTATTTTCGGAAGTCGGTGTTTTTGTAAGTTTCTTCGTATTTTGACACCGACTTCCGAAAATAAAGTTATTTTTTACTTAATAAATAAAAACAAATTAAAAATTAATTAAGTACCTTGGCTTCAGAGTCATTTTTACGTGTTACCTGCGTGATGACGATGACTTTCATCGAAAGAGTTTCTACTAATACTCCAAATAGGCAAGTATTTGATCAAATAATTATTGCCAGAGCAGTGTAAAAAATAAAAAAATTTCCTGTACCTATAGGTACCAAATAGCTTTGTTGAATGTACCTACCTTGGTCAAATCAACAAAATTGATGTTTGTATTTTATCATGTTATTCTTATTTGATAACTCAAATATAAGACTTCGTATTCTGGGAATACAATCGGGAATCTTGAGAGTTCACTAACATACATCCATGGTATTCTGAGATGTCTACACAAAACAAAACGAACGATGATAAAGGTTTCATTGGATTAAATTGCAAGGTTGTGTCTTGGCGATATTTCATTTTCACAGACCTAAATGTTTTGTAAGAAAGTGATACCAGGGTAAAATCACTTTAAAAAAAATCTACAAACAATACAAGTACGTAACTCATCCATTAAAATGAACCGATGAAAACTATTGCTTAGGAAACCAACCAAATATCAAAGATATAATTATATTATATTATTATAGACAACGAAACTAGAACTATGATGAATGCTCTTTCCTTGTTTACATAAAGAGAACTTGACAGAACGGGTAGGCATGAGCGCTATGGGTAAGCATGGCAGTGGGGTGCAATGGCACACCCCTGGCTTGCAATCAAACATAGGAAAACATTAAGATATAAAAAATAATAGAAAACCGGAATGTAGTGAAAGAGACCAAAGAAATCCAAGTCGAGATACTTTGAGCTCCCTCGCGTTCGGCCTTGTATCCGTCTTCTTTAGTTCTTTGGCAAAAGAAAACCTATCCTATTCGTGGCGGGGTTTTGAAGATGCACCCCCCTGAAAAGCTTTAAGCTCATTTGGTGTAACTCTAAACTGTCCATGATCGTTATTTGAGATTGCTTAAAAAGTTAACCAAAATTAAACTTTCACTTAATTTTTGTATGACTCAGAGAAAGCTTGCTGCAAAAGCTTAGGTATTTTTTTGTGCTTAAAAAAAAGTCTAATGATTTCACTATCCACAATACTTAACTACCAACTTTTTAATATTACTGATTTATAAATAAACGACTTTGAACTCGGATTTCGAACGCTCAGCCCTGGGAGTGCCTTCAACGTGCTTCAACTTAGCATTTGAAATTCTACCTTTCTTGGAACGTGCGAAATATTTATATGACAACCTTTGAATTTTATTTGCGTAGGTAAAAACAATTTTTAACCGACTTCAAAAAGGAGGAGGTTCTCAATGAATGCTATTCGATATTTTTCATTTTCCTTATTGACAGTCGAGTTATTTCAGTCGTGGTCTGGTTTTCATTCTAGATCGACCAGTGTAGTTTAGTTTCATCATTTCTAAACATACAAGTGCCGCACGAAAATTAGGCAGAAGCTTTAGGCTGAGCTTCCACCAGAGATGTGCGAGAATGCGTAGCGAGAGATGTGTTTTTTGCTATGAAACAATAGAATCGCTTCATTCACCTAGCCTCGCTCAGCTCTTCTTTTGTTTTTAACAAACACATCCCTCGCTACGAATTCTCGCACATCTCTGGTGGAAACGCAGCCTTTTTTTTTTTTTTAAGGATGGGAAATCATCAAATGACTCCTCCCGCTCTGGGTAAAGCAGGAGGGAGTGTCAGACTCCTACTGACTAAAACCCATCCGTGTTCCTCCCAATGCCCTTTGTGTTCCAGGGCCGCGGTGACTCTTTCGAACATATTCCGCAACCCAACATATTCCGCAACCCGTGGAAACGCAGCCTAGAGACCTAACTGGAATTGCACAAAGGGGATTCCGATGTGGTCTTTAAAGAGGTACTCGGGCCCCTTCCATGTGCTGATGCTGAACACCGGGGGCTAGTTTTAGTGATGTAAAAATACCACACTCCCTAATATTTACCCCAAAAGTCTTGGCGCATTTTGTAGATTTCCCCCGAAAACAAAAAAAAAAAAAGATTCACACTGCGTCGGGAATGGTCCTTGGCAAGAATGATGTCAAATTTTCTGACTTCTCTCCGTAACGACCCTCAGAGATACTACATAATATTTGGGCCGTACCCTGAGCAAATAACCTTGAGCATTTTTTCCCTCAATAACAGCGCAAGAGATATAATAGCGAATACGCTCAAAATGTTGAATAAAATCGTTATAAAATCGAATTTTGGTCGTTTGAAAAAAATACTTCTACCAAAATGTTCATAATTAAATTGCCTATCCATTAGTGTAAGTACAAAATCCAAATAATCGTTAGTTTTCGAGAAGATGCATGTTTTCAGTAATTTTTTCTCATTTCTGTGGTTTCGTTGTGAGATTACTTAAACATTATACTTAGTAATAAAAAATTAAATCTACCATTTTGAAGCCAAGATTATGTAGAAATTTAATGTATTTTTTATTAGTTCATATTTCTTTTGGATAAAGAGTAGATAGCTCCAAAAAACTGCACAAAAAACGGCTAGCGCTGCGTTTTGCTCGGGGACGCGCCTTAACGTGCTTTCCGAAGCACAGTGGAGACTCTGTAGGTACCTATGTAATAGATAATCTTAATCACCCATGCCCGGATCGACCTCGGCAAGCATTGCTTAACCTTGAAGATCAGCTCATGCGGCTGTTCTTCTCAAGCTTATACATAATAAGGAAAACATCCATACACTAACGCGTTCCCGGGCGGCGGGGCTGGCCGACTGTGCCCTCTTGCTGATAAGCCTCATGGGTCGCCTCTTCGCACCGTACTCGTTATCTGTCGCAAATAAACACCGCTTATATGAATGCTATCAGTTTATCAGCTTCTTATTTAGGCATTGACTTCAATGCCCTGGCTATTTATTAGGCAGTCATAAAAATATATGTATTTATCGCCTTGTTTTAGTATTGTTTACTATATGAATATAACTAAAATCGACTGAGGTTAATTAACAAGAGCTTTGTTTGGTAACAAATTGCCTCAGCACTGGGCCACTGGACTGGACAACCCAATTCATTCCCCTACTTGGTAGACCATTGTAGATTTAAAGGTTTAAATACAGTGGCGTAGCTAGTCTGAAAGGGGCCCTGTGTCAAACATTTTTGGGGGCCCGTTTTGACTGTGTTGGTACCTAGGCCACGAAGGAGATGGCGGGATAGTATATAGCTTTGGGTCCACAAGTCACTCGGGCCCCTTGTAGTTCGGGGGCCCCGTATCTTTGATACGGCGGATACGGCTGTAGCAACGCCCCTGTTTAAATATGAACTGAAAATTATTTAATTTAAACAAAGTATTTCCATGTATTTTACAGATCAAATATACTGGAACTTAGATCTGTCAAAATGAATGATAACGCAAATTCCCAAGTAAACGATTTTTGGAGAGATTGATTGTGTTCCCGTCGAAGCGACCTAGGTTGAAACATCATCACAACTAACACAGTGTAATCCCCATGCTAGTAGCTAGACAAAAAAAAACTATTTTCTATTAGTCATCATTTTATTAAGAAGAGAACAAGAACAGGGATCCTTTTTCCAGGGATTGATGATCTTTTTAAGGCAGGACCCAAAAAACACTATAAGAGCCTATGCACGCGTCGTATTTTTAACACGCCCTCGACGCACGTTTTACGAACGCGCGCCCACGGCGCTGTAAATAACCAAAAAGCAGTACTTACTGTCTGCGTCTGTATTTCGTCGTCGGCGGGTTAAAAAAACGCCGTATGTAAATGCCCTAACTCTTTTAAACCATTCCGCTACCCTGAACAATTCTGCAACTCGCGATGTCAACAGCCTACTCAGGTTAAGCCATTATTCCTTCAACGGGTGTAAAATAGTACCTATTTATGTACTTTAATCTTCTTATATTTAAAAATCTCGTGTCACAGTTTGTTATCAACTCTTCCGAAACGGCTTGAACGAATTTTTATGATTTTTTTTGTCTTTATCTGGTAGATCTGAGAACAGGTCGTTGGCATTTTTTTTATATAGCAAAACAACGTTTGCAGACAGCTAGTATTCCTATAAAAATGTAAAACTTACTTTTCCGAGGCTCTTCAGTTGTACTCAAGACTTCGCTCAAAAGAGAAACATTGTCTTGCTGCTTCTCCTGTCGAACATGGGGAGCGGGCATTGTCATACAATCTGCACGACAAAGGAACTAACTAAGAGAATGATTAATTGAGCACTAAGTTACTACGTATCTACCCATTTACGATAACAAAAACTTTAGAACGGTGATTTCTATAAAAACTGTTTTCAGATTAATTTTATGATATTGAAAATAATTGAAGAAGGGACCTCGGAGCTTGACTATGCGACTATATCTTTAACCTCGGCAAATGTAACAAAATTTATCAATATAATCATTGCAAACCAAGGTAACGAACAGAAGGCAAATAATATACTTACGTAAATATTGTAAAAAATAACAAATAATAAAAAAACACGCCTGCGGCTGACATGTCTAAAAATGAACCAAAAAATGAAACAAGCATTCGCTCAAACTATCGTAACCTGATCGAATTCGAAGAATGTAGAAATCTAGGATAGATTTGCTGTTGATGCTGCAATGTATTTATGTATTTTAAAATGAATAGTTAGATTACTATTTAAAAATATAAAAGTAATTTTAAGGTGTTATAATAAAAACATAGATTATACCCAATCCACCAGTTGTTAAAAGGTGCGACGATTTCAATAATTTAAAGTATTTTTTGTATTTTACAAGTTTTTTGTGATAACTAAAAGTGTACTTGAAAATTTTGTCAGTATCAGATTGACACATGTTTCCAACATGTCACGAAATTCAATTTCGATAGTTTCCTGTCACAGAGGCAGTAAGCTTGAAAAAGATAGTTTATAATCGAGTCATCGAATCCTTGAAAAAGATAGTTTTTAATCGAGTCATCGAATCCACGGAAAAAGGTTGACTTGTGAATATGGCATACTTATTGTTGTTTTTTATTTATCGAATTCATTCTCTTAGACTAAACTCTGTGTAATAGGTTAATAATGTAAAAGAGTCCGAGCTCTACATAAAATTATTATAAATCCATTTCAACCTTGCCAGAGTTATTGTGATAGTGCAATCAACATATCCTTGAGAAATATTTTAACGGTTACTTCAATATCAATTTTAAGATAACCTTTATCTGATTGCTAATCCCGAATTCAAGTAGCCCTTTTTCTGCGCCATTTTTTTTTTCAAATTACTCCGAAGTCAGAAGATGTGCACACTCTCCGGCCCTACCGAGCCCCATCTACTATGCTGACATCTCTTTGAGGCGTGCGTCGAACACAACGCGCCGACGACCTAAGATAGCAGACTCATCGCCCGTCGTCTGCAGGCCCGCGCCTACGGTGGCCAGGAATCGCCCTGCAACTCCCGACGCCCGGCGTGTACTTCTGCTATAGCGACTGGGGCGTGAGGTTTACCTCTCCCTGACGCGTCGCATGGAAGGCCATGATACGGTGAGGGTCATGGGTAGGCGATGGATGCGAGACGCACAGGGCCGGTTGTTGGGCCACACTTGGGGGAGGCCTATGTCCGGCAGTGGACGTCTTTCCGTTGAAATCATGATGGTGATTATTCTAAACTATTCCCTCCCAATCTTAGATAGTTTACCCCACTATGATACAGCAAACTCATTCTTACTATTTACTCTGATAATATAATAAATACCTATATCATAAATAAATAAGCGTACAGAGAAAATATTTGCTGTACATATCACTTAGCACAAGTGTGAAATGTCTTACACACGCATCGAAAACCTACAGAATACAGGTAATCTCCGCTTTTCGTCATTTGTAGTAAGTATTAAATAAATAACAAAGGATTAATTTGTTATCTTTGGCCCAGTTAGGAGAGTGTATTTTGTGTTGTAAATTAATATAATATTGAACATATTATATATTCGTGCTGCGTTACTATTTGTGGTTAGGTAGGTACAAAGATTTCGAACGTTAGTTTTTTGTAGCGTTATCGATGCCACTTCATCACTCTCCGGAGACTGAGTGTCGATGGTAGATGAGTCGTCCATACATGTTGAGATGCTTGCCAGGCCAGTAAAAGGTTGGTTCCAGTGAGTCGGGGTGATGATATCCCAGGAAGTCAGGATGATGCTGCAGGCTCCAGTGGGTCGGAGTGACTTGATTGCTGACGTCGACCAGAAGAGGTTCTTCATGTTCTTTTTTGCCAAGATCGCTGATGAGGTTGAGGGTGATGATAGAAGCTGAGGATGCTTACCAGGAATGTGACTCCGCTGCATGCTGGACGGAATATCCTTATATGCCGTGAGTACTGGCTGGCTGTATGACTAGCTGCTTGTCGAGGGACATAAATATGGAATAGAAATGTATGCGGAACAGGTTGTAAAGATCTGCAAACCTCCATAAAAAAGGGAGTAGGTATCCTCCGACCAGACGGTTTCTGGACGGAAACAACGGTTTCTGGCGGGCAACTGCCCGTTGTTTGATATTTGGGCTGTTGTCTTCAAATCGCACTGAAAACTTTGATACCGCGATACAGGATTTCTTCGACGGTATAAACGCTGCTCTACTTTTTGTGGAAATAAAGATATCGCTATGTTCGTTTTTTGTTGCGGTATCAATGCGGCTACAAAGATACTCCACGTTCCAAATGCCAAGTGTCCATCTTCAGCACGTTGCTCTACCAGTTAGGTAGACTGTCACGAAGCTGTTATAAATAGTATTAGAACCCAAATTTTTAGTAGCGAATTTTGTCCTATTCGCGGCCACTTTTTAGTGAATTTTGTCAGTAGATTAGCCACGTAGCAAGAGGTCCCGCGCATTGGGGGTCCCGCACTTGCGACTAAATAAAAAGACATGAAGTCACTTCGAACAAATAATATCATTTTTTTTTTCTAAATCTAACAACCCCAGATTTGGTCTATAGAAAATGTAGGCAAACACATTATTATTTGGACAACAGGCGCTACATAAGGGCCCCGGAGTCTGTGAGAATCAATATTAAAGGCGCTAAAATTGTTTTATTTAATTTGACATTTGGTATACTTGCCGTTTTTCGTTTTAGCGTATCTTGTTGGTTTCCTGGAACAGGAATGTGTAATTGTGGTATGTGCTTTTGACTATATGATCTAGTACCCAACTGAAGGAATACACGATACGAAGAAATTTTCTCGATAGAAAAAAAAACAAAGTTCGAAATATTTTTTTACTTTTTTAGCTAAAAGACGCAACGCTTTAGATTGATCCTATGAAATTGACTTTAAAATATACAAAATAATCTTATCAAGGCTTCAACTGAAAGGATTTTAATTTAATAATATTTTTATGTTATCATAATCTGAAAATTTATTTTGGCTCTTACGTTTTTTTATTCCAAGCTAGTCTCTTACTATCTCATATTTTGCATTACAAAAGTATTTGCATCTCTCTCGTTTGTTCAGTTCTTCAGATGCTCCACAGAGTACTTTTATATATAGATGCTACCAGTCTTATAGTATGTTATACTCTATGATAGATGCTTTTTTATTAAATCGGAGCTGTCAGATTTTCGTAATTTAAATATTTTTTTAACAGTTAATGCTAGTAGTTTAGCACTTTAAAGCTTAATTTAGTGTTATAAGTGTCTGAACGAAGTCAATGTGTATAGTTATGACCTTGATCAATATACAACGTGGTATTTTTCTAACCGCGCCAACTTTTGAATTTCCTAATTTATATGAAATAAAGCAAATACCCAATAAGGTACAACGTTGTTGAGAGTTCCTACCTGAAGGCGACGATGGACGCGTTTTCCAGGAAATGAATAGCAACGGCTTGAAGAAAATTGCGACTCCAAATCATCAGATTCATTTGTACATGCACAGGATCTTCCAATGTTTTCATCTCACAAAGCAATAATGCTTTATTAAATTACTCCGACCAATTACTTTTTAATTGGTAAACATTTTATTTTCTGTATTAAAGAGTCTGTATTTACAACGTTTATTTACAATATTATCTCAAATTATTTAATTAAATTATTTATTCCGAGTAACAGTGACTCATATAGTGTTAGTAACAATAAATAAACTTAAAACTATGTTAGCGACACCATTACAACAAATACATGAACACACACAACAAAATAATCACCGCTGCAGCATCCCAGCTGAGATGCTGGAGCAACGACTAACAATACAGCAGTCCAGCCTGTCAGCAATCATACCCAGGATGCTATTGGAACTGGCTCGCACCCTGCGCACCAAGGACGCACATCTTTTACGCATTAATGCGTAAAAGCAATCAATACGCATTTCCACAAACATCCCTGATGCGCTACAGAAGCGAGGCAGCCCCATCAACACCCTGAAGGCATTGTTATACTGAACGCGAAGGGCACTGTACCTACGATCTTTGCGTAAAATGTACCCACAGGCTACAGGTATAAAATGAGGAAATAAATTCTATTAATCGTTTTTTTAACCTCTGTAGAAGCACGCTTAAACCTGCGGGCAACCATATTCGCTCTGACTGACAGCGCCCTTCGCTCTCTCTCAATGTCGTCATCGTCTCTAAGGGTAGTGGTCAAGATATGCCCAAGGTACTTGAACGAGTGCACTCTCGATAGCGGTACACCATTTAACCTTATTGGCGGCACCGTTTCAGGACATTTCCCACCAGCCCCAAACACCATAACGACACTCTTCTGTACATTGTACAACAGGCCATGCGCTCTGGCGAATCTCTCACACACACTCACAAGCTTCCTCAGGCCACAGACTGAGGCACTGAGCAGCACCATGTCATCTGCATAGCTTATGTTGTTGACACATATGCCATCAATTTAACATCCGACTCTGGTGCTGCTCAGCTCCACAATCAACTGGTCCATGTACAGGTTGAAGAGTGTAGGAGAACTTAGACCTCCCTGTCTCACACCTGACTCAAGACCATATGGACTCGAGAATGCCCCGTCCCACCTAACACTATTGACCTGGTTCCCGTACCAGAACTTAAAAACATTTATTATTTCAGGTGGTAGCTCCGCATCATTAAGCTTTTTCCAAAGAGTGTCGTATGAAAGCAGAAGAACCAAAAGCACTCGATAGGCCCAGGAAACAGGCGTAAACTGCAGTGCTACGGCGTGTATAGTACTCCACAGCGTGCTTAACGCCCAAAATAGCACTATCGGTAGACAACCCCGGTCGAAACCCAAACTGGTTGTCATGCAATAGGGAATAAATGCATGATTTTTTTTTATTTGCAAAATGAAATACTTTTTAGCTCTCAAAAACAATCATAAAATTGTTTTTTAAATATCTTCATCACTGATGAAGTTATAAAGCTTCACAGATTACAATTAGAAAGAGAAGTCTGATATGAAATTTGACGTCAGATTCCATGACGCCTATACAGATGCCATACATTACAGCGTTTTCGCGAGAGGGACAGATATATTTGTTTAAAATAATGATAACTCGTTTGTTTTTCGAGTGATTTTGATTCTGTTTCCACTGTTAGTATTACAATTTTGTATATTTTTAGATAAACTGTGTACATAATAAATATTTTTTTTTATGCATATTCCCAAAGTATTGGACAGCGTGCTCAATAAGCAATTAAATAAACACATTCAATAGGGATATTGAATGTGTTTATTTAATTGCTTATTGAGCACGCTGTCCAACACTTTAGACACAACCGTAGCCAGTGAAATAGGTCTATAATTATTCCTATCAGTCAATAGTCCAGTTTTATTTTTCACAATGGGCACAACAATTGTTTTTAACATTTCTTGGGGTAGATACGCATGACTCAGACAAAGATTGTACAGTAAAGCCAAAACACGCGCCAAGCGAGAGCCCGCATACCGAAGCTGCTCGATGCTGAGCCCATCATGGCCAGGAGACTTCCCCCTTGACATTGACTGTATGATAGTCGCAACGTCTCTGGCAGTGACCCTGACTTCTAATTCCCCTTTGGGCTCAACATCAATCACCACTTGCGAGGACCTAAGGGCGATTTTATCTGAAATTTGTCTTTGAACAGTTCAGCTATTCCCTGTGCATCACTCACCCCGTCGACGCACGCAGGCACGCTAGGCTTAAGATTGAGTTTATTTGTGTTTTTCCAAAACCCACCAAAATCCTTATTCAAATGATTTGATGCGAGGATATCCATTTTTATCTTTTCCTCTTTGTCCTGGCACCATTTAAAGCGAGATTTAAAAATTCGTTTCGACTCACACATTTCTTCATATAACGACCAGAAGTAGGCTTGCCGTAGTATGACCATAAAATAAATTTATCCCTAGCAAGCCTGTGTGCGTCGGCAACATGTCTATTCCACCCAATCACAACTTTTCTTTTGCGCTTATTACTATCTCGGCCAATCACCGACGATTCACATAAAGCAGCAATTATTTGCTCGTATAATTCATCGATAACACGCCTATGATTTAAATCAGTGCACATATGTTCACAACAATAGCGTAATTGCATAGGAAAATCAATTAATCTCAGACGTTTATGACACTCTGTATTGTACAACCTAATTTGCGCCAAATCCCGCTCACCCCACATAATCCTGTTATTTAAATGTTTACTAGACACACATCTCTTTGGTACAATTACATCCAAATCACATTCAATTATTAACGGAAAGTGGTCAGACCACACAACATCATATTTAAAAAACACCCTACTAACAGTTTGAGCTGCAGCTCTGGTAACCAAACAGTGGTCAAGCCACCTCGACGACCCGTGAGCTTGACTTATAAACGTGTATGTGTTTGAAGCTACCCCCAAACGTTCAGTGTCAATACACAACCAGTCCTGTTCACCACAGAAACCCATCAGGTCATCATAAAAATGCTCTGTTGGGTGAGCGTTAAAATCCCCCAGTAAATAAACACACTCAGTAAAGTTAGAATCAATGATAGCACTCACCGCACTGAGGACGTCTGAACACAATATTTTTTGAGTTTAGGATTAAAAACGTCAAACTTATATGACAAGAATGAAATAAAATGTCTAAGGTTACACGCCTAGGGATGGAAATGGACTCGCGCGCCTTGTTGATTGGCGCGTGGAGGTACTACGCCGGGGGGAAACTCCGCTGACGCGGCAAATTGTCGCACGGCGGACAGACCTCCGGCGCGATCTCATGGCGTCATGGAGACGACGACTGTCGCAACCCAGTGCAGGGCACGCCACGATAGTGGCGATAAGTCCCCTCTTTGAAGAGTGGCTAGAGAGGCGCCACGGCGTCCTCACCTTCCGCCTGACGTAGGTCCTCACCGGACATGGATGTTTCGGGAGGTTCCTGCAACGAATCGGGCGGGAGGAAACGCCCGGGTGTCACCACTGCGGGGATCGTCCGGAGGACACGGTGGAGCACTCTGTACAGGTGTGCCCCGCTTGGGCGGCGCACCGCCGTGTCCTTGAAGCGGCGATCGGCGGCGACCTCTCGCGTCCGGCCCTGGTCCAAGCCATGGTCCGGAGCGAGACGGAATGGGACGCCGTTGCCTCCTTCTGCGAAGCAGTCAGTCATGCTAGCGAAGGAGGTGGCGGAGAGGGAGAAGAGACCCTCTCGTCCAGGCCGCCGTGGTAGACGCCGCGGGCGTCGGGGGCCACCACCTGGTGACCTCCGGCCACCGTAGGCGCGGGCTTGTGGACGGCGAGCTATGGGCGGCTCGCCGTCCATCCGTCTAGTGACGACAGGCCGTGTCGACGGCGCGTTAGGGTTCCACGCGCGCCTCAAAGAGAGTCAGCTCACAGAGGGACCCAAAAGGGCCGACGCCTGCCGGAGTCGCGGGATTATTCGCAAGAGACACCGTGGCTCCGGAACACAAAGGGCAATGAAGGAACATGGATGGGTTTTAGTCAGTAGAAGTTTGACACTCCCTCCCGCTACACCCAGAGCAGGAGGAGTCATTGGATGATTTCCCATCTATAAAAAAAACCGTACGGTACTGTAGGTATTTATAATCAAAAGTTGCGATTTATGACGTATTAAAAAAAAACTACTTACTAGATATCGTTCAAACCAATTTTCGCTGGTAGTTTACATGGTAATATACATCATAGTTTTTTTTAGATTTGTCATTCCCTTATTTTAGAAGCTACCGGGGGGGGCACATTTTACCACTTTTGAAGTGTCTCTCTCGCAAACTGTTCAGTTTAGAAAAAAAAAAATTTCAGAAACCTCAATATTATTTTTGAAGACTTATCCATAGCCTATACACACCATATACCCTGCACGTATTTGATGAAAAAAAAAATTACTGTTTTTTATTTCATTTTTGTGTGAAAATCTTAATGCGGTTCACAGAATACATCTACTTACCAAGTTTCAACAACATAGCTCTTATAGTTTCGGAGAAAAGTGGCTGTGACATACGGACGGACGGACAGACAGACATGATGAATCTATTAGGGTTCCGTTTTTGCCATTTGGCTACGGAACCCTAAAAAAGGGATGGAAATGGAGTCGCGTTTGAATTGTGTAAAGTAAATACTAGCTTTTTCCCCCGACTTGTCTGCGTGGGTTTTAGAAGTTATAGATATAAATGAAAATTTTGTAAAAAGGCTTTGAGTCCAGAGTGAATAGGTTAATTCTAGGCACGTGTGTTCCATCTTAGACCGTGAGGTAGTGGTCAAATGTATATGTCTTTATAAAGAAAAAAAAAGCTACTAACATTATGAATCTTAATCAATATGATATGGTAATAGTTCCTTATGATTCTAACCTCCTGAAATTTGGCGAGTATTTACCCCTCTTTATTCCAGCCTTACTTTATCACGTACCATAGACATTTTTGTAAAAACATAATATTAACAATTGCAAGTAAATTGAAAACGCCGTAATTTCAAAGCCTTACGTTCGCTATGCATAATTTTCAACTTCTCATTAGATATAGATATACTACTACTGAACAGTATGTCAATCAAATGCTGATCAAAGCCTTCTCATTATGTCAGCAAAGAAAATATAACTACATTATTTGTTAAATTTGGTCCCGGATTTGTTATATAATAGCAGCGATGCACATGTATTCCTCCGATGGAATTTTACTGAACCCATTTAGGTTCTTGGGTATTGGTAATTGGTAAGTATTTAACTATATAAATGACTAGCTGACCCGTGCAACGTCGTCTGCGTAACATTTTTCATTACTGCTCCGCTCCTATTGGTCGTAGCGTGATAAATGGGCTATCTAACACTGAAAGAATTTTTCAAATCGGACCAGTAGTTCCTGAGATTAGCGCGTTCAACCAAACAAACAAACAAACAAACTCTTCTGCTTTATAATATTAGTATAGATAAGGCACTTGTCTCACCGGCGGCGAAAAAACGATTAACTATAGACTATTTGTTCGTGAGGAAAGGGACAAATGATTTAGATCTCGTGTGAGTAAAAGAGACATTCTTTTATAGTTGATAGCTGGCTGTTCACACCGCTATCAACGCTCTGCACTCGGCACTCGCCTGGCGATGCTAGCTTGGCTGTCGGAACTAACCAACTAGTGACCATTTGTACTTATATTTACAGTGCGGGCCGTAGCGAGTATTGCCAGGCATCACCCATTGCACAAAAGCACACGCTTAAAGCCACAGAGTACATTACTCTTAAAGCCGAGCATCTAAACTAGGTAGGTACCGAAACTTTTCACTCGCTACTCGCTACTCGCAAACTCGTTTCGAGTTTCAAGCTTTACTCGCTACTTGCTGATTGAAGGCGGTGAGACTAATGCCTTATAGTCATAGAAAGATTTTTTTTTTTCAAAGATACAAATCCATCTCCGGAAATTACACGGTTTCTGAGGAAAAGTATACCTACGTGAGTGAAGGGACGGCAAAAATATTAACCACTTATCATTTCATTCGTTTCGATTTTTTTACAACTAGTCTACTCCATACCACCCGAGGTGCTAAAAAGTCTCCAGTGGTCATGTTCTTAGTCTACAGAACTTGTAGTTTAAGCACAATAATTTGGGGACATACAAAACATGATATAATTTATGTACGACTGTAAAAATGTTAAAAATAAATATAAAACAAATAATTCGTTGTCTGCGTGGAATATTTTATTTTATTCTACGTCTCAAAGCATTGTTTTTATGAGTGCAGTTTTTTGTTTATATTTTTTGAAAGAAGAAGTTTACGAAGTTTGCAAGCAACACTGAATCAGTTGGCGGTTTGAATTAATTTGATGTATTGGCGCTAGGTTTGTTATTTCGAACTTTCCACGTGGAAGCATGCGGCGACCGCGCGGGTCGCGCGGTGCCCGAGCTACCGATAAAAACCAAGACATTCCCTTAAGGGGGCCCCTTGGTAAAATTTGCTACAGGCCCCGCGCTAGCTTGATCCGGCACTGAATTTTGTCTATTCTTCTCTTACTTTCGTTCCTTCTGGATGTTTTGCTGTACATAATTTTATTCATCATAACTAGGTACCTACATTACATCCATAATTTTCAGCGGGAATAGATTTTCTGTGTATTTTACAAAGCCAACGTCCTTTGAAGTGGACAGTTAGATGACTGATTATGCTGTACCTATAGGTAGGTACTGTATCTTCAAGGAGCTACACATATTGATTGAAATAATATAGGTAAAGTTCTGTCACTATCACCATTACATATGGCAGTTACCTAAGTAAGACTTCAGCTGCTTTGCAATTGCAATCCAAGAGCTAGGTAGATGCTAAGTTACTTTACCTTAGCTTGAATAGCTGAGGGAATTTTTCATAGTAAGGTATATAGCATTGTTTTCGTTTACATATTTTTCCGCGCAAAAGTTTTTAAAAAATCTCAATTTAACTTTGCTCTAGGTCTGGAGCCGATTTTTAAGTTGGTTCCCCAAGTTTTTCATTTCACATAGATAAATAATAAACATCCTTTCTATTTTCTTCATCGTTTACACATTGTTACGTTTCGCTCCATCATAGTTTGTAAATGCGTCGCTTCGGTCAATAGCCAACGTTAAATGACCATAACTGACCGTTACGGCTACCCTGATTACTTTTATGTGTAACAGATTTTCGTCAATCGGATTAAAACTAGCATTAAACCCACGTTTGGATTACTTATTGAAATCGATAAGCGGATTTATAGGCAACCTTGTGTAACCAATTTACACATATTTATTTATGATAATCTAATTTCGTAATTTACCTGAAGAAGATCTAGTTGCCATAAGGCCATATAAACTGTATTTGTCCTAGTAATACTCGTTGTAGCAAATTAGGCAACGCTGTGTTACCGAAAAGCAGCAAGCTAATCTAGATTTTTAATGGTTTTATTTTCAGACTCCGATCACCACTATCTCAATTTACCTACAAAAAGAATCGCAGCAGCATATAATATTTTTCGACATCTCAGAAGTCATAGATAGGTACCTAATCATCTTCCATACCATCCACTGTCTCATTTCAGGCTCCAATTTTCAGGAATAGGTATAATAAAGCCAATAAGCATTTAAAATGTATTCAATGTCCTGAACCAGATCAACATAAATTTGTGGAAGATATTCAATGCCCTTGCAGCGAGCTCCAACTACGCGGTGGATTTGGTTGCGCCAGTATGGCTATCATACAAATACTGGTGCTGGTACCTGAGTATAGGTACTGCCGGCCCTGGTAACTCGTGTATCAATAAGGCTACATAGAATAAGGTAAAACTGTTATCCAAGAAATTAGTCACAGAAAAAAAACAGTGTAGATAATATCAGCAGATAGAAAAGAAACGTGCCAACACGATCAATAAAAATACCTTCGTGAAAAGAGAACAAGAGATAGAATTAGATAAGAGAAGTCAACAGACTCCACTGTTTTAAATTAGATCTCTCTCTTTCAAAACAGTTTGGCTGACAACAATTCGGATTCTTTACAAATTAATCGTTTTGAGTCCATCCATTGTTTTATTTATTCTGCTTTGAATCAACATCTTTGTGCAGTGGTAGTTAACAACAAAAAAGTTTGCCTTTTAGAAAATATATTTAGTTGATTAATGTTCCATTCAAATTATGAAGTTTCAGAGTTTATCTATAAACTCAGTTCCGACTTTGTCTGCTGTTCCTACTTGACCCAAGAAGAGTTTGGACTCGAAACAGGAAGATATATAGATAAATTCAAAACCCTAAGGTTTCCAAACATATTAATGGTAATAAAGTAGGTACAGTTACAGCAAAGAATTCAGAACATAAACTTTACAAGCTGTGTTAGATTTTCTCTGATTGTGTTTACAAGAAAAATATTGAGATATTTTCAGCAGCTGCCCGCCGCGGAAATATCGCAGCGTCGACGCCCGACCATGACCTCTTATTTTCCCTAATGTTTAATAAAGCTCCGAGCACGCTGTCTTCTAATGAAAAACTCTGATTTTACCGATACCTCATCACGAGCTGATATTGATAACCGATATTAGAAAACACAACGATTACCGATAAAAGTGTAAGCTCCCATATTATGAACTTAAATTATCTCACGATTTCGGCAAGAGTGGACCTCGGTTGATCGTTATTGTTTAGACAGCACCGTCGTTGGTTCTCTATCGCGGAAACACATTTAGCTCTAAGCACACTGGTGCTACAGTTCGACAATTCGCTTATCGGGTGCGAAAGGCTTGTCGATAAGGCGGTGTGCGCGCGCGCAGCCGTCAGTGCCGCGAGCGACGCCGGCGCATGCCCATCACGACGAGGACCGACCGCAGCCGAATGTTATGCCGAGATTCGTAACGTGTTTGGAAACTAACAGAAATATTATACAACTGATATGTGCCTGAACCAACGCTGCCGGCTAGTGTTTACTAAACTAAGGTGTTGTGACAAACTTTGCTTTTACTTTAACTTGTGCGGTTAAATCAATCAGTGCTGCAGTTAATTTAGGTGAGTGTATCGTCAATATTTATTAAATATTTTTAGAGCTCCAAAAACATTTTTAAAATATCGTCAACCAGCGATATTGCTCTCATAGCCATAAAATTCTACTAGCGATAAGTAAAAGATATAAAAATATATTGGCAACGAACGTGTACCTAGCTATGAGTTCAGGAACCGGCGAAATGTTTGTTTGTTTGTGTGACCAGTAACCAGCACATAGGCACCGATTACTGAATATTTATGTCATCGAGTCACCGATGCCAAATTCCGTGGTGAGACAACAGCGACAGCGACAGTGACGTCACGACTAGGTACCAGGGAAGACGGCGGAACCGCACACGCCGCTATTTTCACTGACCTTTCTAATTTCACTCATCTCGGCCATGCACTAATAGAACAACAAATATATGAGAACATTTATATGCGCGTATTTAACATAAATTAAAACATAATAAATAAGCATAAGTAATAAGATATGGTAGATAAAAATAAGCAAACTAAGTATTATAAAATGTTTCTTAATTTTCATAGATAAACGTAAAATCTTTAACTTGATAACTCACTCTCTCTCAACAAATTTATTAATATAACATGATAATAATAATAAAAATATTTTTTTATTTAACCATATGTGAAGAACAAAAGCTTAGAATAATATTTTTCTTCACAGCAGAATATAATGCCACAGCTAATAACAATAATGTGCATGAAACAGATGTTTTTAAATTATTGTCATTGATATACCTACCTAATGTTAAAGAATAAAGATCGGTAAAGATATAATATCTACTATTTTTGTATGAATTTTACTAGTCCCTTAGAGCGTTATTATTCTAAGCTACGAATTCGTATTGCCGTATGTCAGTTAGGTAGATAGGTACCTACATACGTCACTACGAGTAGATAAAACAATGGTGCTTTTAAATTAAGCGGATTGCGTTTAGGCAATTATGAATTCTTAATTGACACCTATTTCAAGTGACATAACGGCCAATACTATGCTATTCGTAATAATTTGTGAGTACCGCTATGGACTCGTTAGAAGCTTACCTATATAGGTTATTAGTCTTAATTTAGGTAAGCTCGATAAGTCGATATATTTTCTTAAAATATAATGATAAATAATTAAATTATTATTATAATGATTAGATACCTACCTTAAATTTACATGCCAATAATAAAAGCGACTTATAGAATTATTATACAGTTACCTACTTCTGACAAATAAGTTTATTGTCCCTAATAAAATGTATCTGGAGTTATCGCATAACTGCAATACTAAGGGCATTAAAAAAAAAACAAAACAACAGAACTTACTACATTGCTTACTTAATTACGAAGAAAATAAACAATATCAAAAGAAATAAAATTAAAGTAGCAGCTAAACTAAGCACTGTTTAATCCACATAAAAACAATACGTTTTGTCGTAATAAAGACAAAATCACCAACTTAGCAAATGGTTTCCAGAGAAGATTAGGTAGTATCCCAACTATCGACAATGATAATATAGTAAGTAGGTAATTAATCAAACGAAAACATGAACTTTTAATAACAAAAACTGATAAGAACTAAGTAATTAACTAAAGTTATAATCTCTTCAGCAAATAACTTAGATGTTATATTTTGATAAATGTAGGAACTCAAACCAAGGGCAATGAGGAAAAGAGCATTGAACTTATAAATAGATATTTGGGTGACCATCGCATCGCACACAAAACAAACACGTGAATGATTAAAAGAAATAGGGTAATGCGTGGGCGCTGTTTTTCTCGCACCAATCCGTACGACTTTTAGTTTCATTGCTTGCTCTATATCAGAAAATTTAAATATCTCAACATTATGCTATTCCAAGGCTGCTCGCTCGTGAAATAAGAATAGACATCAAATTAATGACCAACCTAATCAAAATATTTATTTAAGTTAATGAAGACTTAGGGCAATGAACTACACGTACTTTAAGAAAATATCAGCAAGAGGTAAGTTTATCAGAAACCTGACCGGAATAAAATCCAATCTTACTTATCTAATTTTATGTATTTAATCAGTTATGTACTTGTTTGCGAAGTAGTTTAATCATAGCTTATTCGTATAACATGTTATTATTTATAGGCACATATAATTTTAGAACATACAATATTATATGAAAGATCTCGGATACATTAGCGAAAGTCTTCGGTCGTCTAGGTACTTGACTTCGTAGCTAGTGGACCGCAAAGCTCGGTCAAAAAACATAGAAATCTGAACCGTTAAGTAAAGGTTAGAGCCGAGAGACGCGAGACCAATCAATAAAGGTACTAGGTATTGATGTCAAGGGGGAAAAGTAGGTATAGAATATGCAGGAGACATCAGTCAAGATTCTAATAACATCAAACTCGTCTTTGGGATTCCTTTCTCATTTATCTTCTCAAGATAATCTTATTTTAAAACTTGGGTCAAACATATAAGTAAGTTCGCCGAAATGATCAATGAATGAACTTGTATGATATTCACCGGTCAGTTAAATTGCCGGAGACGGCCCATTAGACGGATGAGTGCCGTCTTCCGCAAGTTGGCATACGTACGTACCTACGTACGAGACATAACTATGATAGAATATATCTACATATGATAGATGAGCAAGGAACCTTTATAACTCCATGTCTAGAAGTAGGTAATGAGGTCTAAGACAATAATATACCTACGTGTAAATGAAAATATTATATTATTATGATTAGGTACTAATTTGTGCGAGCTGTGAGTATGAGAGGTTCAGACTGTTTAAAAGAAAGGAACGTGAGAAAAAATGTAAAAGAACATAATCTGAACCTCCAAGCAAGGTTCAAGCAAATAACATTCGACGGTGAAGTCGACAGTCGACACAACCGCAGGGGTCATGAGAACTGACCTACATGAACTTTGAACGAACTGTATTTGTAGTCCATACAGCACCGAGCTATAATTTCATTTTGCGTGTTGTTCGGGCTGTCGCGCGTCGGCCCAAACCACAACGGTATCCAGAATCGTACCTATATCAATGAGAGGCGTAATTTATTTATATTTATATGGCCAATTAGGAATTACTTAAGTTCAATCAGTAACTAAATTTTACATTTAATTCCAGTGTTGTTTAGAAAATTAAAAAAATGGCAACGCAGAATTTAAATTTATAATGTGGTACTACAAAAGTTTACTCCAGGGTCTTCTCTAGTTACACTTTAGTACCAACATCCTAAGACTAAAGTAAAGCTTGTACCTATATAGCGGTCAGTGAATTGGTAAGAACTTTAGCTCATGGAGTTTTATAGAAAACATAGCTGCGACAGCACTCTTCATATGGTTGAGACCGTTACCCGTGCCACAACCACTTTCGTTAGACGCTAACTGAACTCGCGCTATTTTCTGTGCATGATGCTCATTAAAACCTTCGCTGTCACTCTTGCAGTCAACATCCAATAAAAAACTTGATCATCGCTTGAGACGTGAATATTTATAACTTTAAGCATAGAATTTGAAGAAACAATTTAAAGTAGGTAATTTAAATTGTTTCTTCAAATTCTATACTTAACTTAATTTTAAAATGGTATTTGATTGAAAATTATCTTAGTCTAGTTATTCAATGCAAAGCCAATATGAGGTGCCATTGAGTTCTTAACTGGTTTATTTGACAAAAAACTGCGCCCTAGATTTTGTGACCCACACAGGACACCGGCTTTATCACACCCACCAACTTTCAACTGGTTTGTTGGAATCACGTGCGCTAAACATAACGACCATTAGACATACAACTTTTACCTTCCATCAGGGATCCATCATTATGAACAAACATAGTTTTCAGTTAATAAAATTACCTACACCTTGAATTCCCATATCATTACGAATCGCTACCAGATAACCTCATGTGAAAATGTCTTGTAAAACAAATAATAGTTTATATAAGTGTGTTAAAAGCCAGTCAATTGTCTCACCTCGAATTCATTTCAAGTGATTTATTGTGAGACAAAGACATCCATTGTCAATGACAGATGTCGATTAAAATACTTACTTGTGAAGAGTCACACGATTGACAGAAGCGAACCGATCTAAACTTCCGTCGCATACGTGCTTTGTTCAAGAAAACTGGACACGATCATCATTATGTCTAGGGTCCTAGGCTCTAGTCCTAGAAATGATGACCGTCTCTTATTCATTCTTGCCATATTGCGTATCACCATCATCTCAGGTCAGGGAACCGACTAACCGAGACATACCAGATACCAGTAAAAGTCACATTAATGAAAGATTTTGGTAAAGACCAGTTTCTATGTCAATAAGGAGCAACTATGAAGCAACATTATAACGAATGAAACGTAGCAGCATGTGAAGAAAATAAAATCTTTGATATGATTGATAATCATATCAAAGATTTTAAATTTAATGATTAATCGTTGATTAATCAATTTTTTCCCCAGCAGTTTCCGAGAGCCGTGATTATGGCGATGAAGGAGTGGCTGCAGTGGCTGCCGCCGCCACGGTCCTTGCTGGCGCTGCTGCTGGCGGTGGCCGGCTTCAGCGGCCGGCTGTTCGCGTCGCACTTCACGCACTCGCCCACGCTGCTGGTGGACACCTGCCACTCCCTATGTCGGCTCGTCGGACTCGTCACTACGTTGATCTCATACAAGGTTGGTTTCGTGATTATGCTTTGGATCATATCTTTCACTAGCTGACCAGCGCAACTTCGTCTGCGTCACATTTTCCATTATTGCTCCGCTCCTTTTTGTCTTAGCGTGATGATATAAATAGCCTATAACCTTCCTCGATAAATGGGCTATCTAACACTGAAAGAATTTTTCAAATCGGACCAGTAGTTCCTGAGATTAGCGTGTTCAACCAAACAAACAAACTACCTATAGATTCAGCTACCGGCTATTTGTGTCCATGACCCGTAAGGTACAATAATCAGGACCAATAAGCTATAGAAACAACAATAGCAGCATATATATTTGAGATGGGTTTGCTCTTGACTCTAGTCTAGGCCAGAGATGACAGAGACAAAGTCTACGAGGGAGCGGGCTTACCCAGAAGTAGCCTTTTCACTCTAACTTTAAAAAGATTAGGGTTGTAAGCGTACGAAGGAAGGGATGGTAGGTTAGCAATGCGTATTTGCTAACCTACCATCCCTTCCTTTCGAACGAAAATGATAATGGTGTTCATAAATCTCTGCCTCACTCAGTTGTATACCTAATCCTGATTGAATCAAAAAACAATCGAGAAATCGAGACTATTTAGTATTTGAAGTTTTTACTATAAATACGCACATATTTTATTTCCGATTTTGTATTTTACCCATCCTTGAACATTTTGCAGTACGAACGCGCCGACGAAGGTGCTGGCCGCGAGGGTCGGCTCCGCAACACATTCGGCTGGGCGCGCATCGAAGTCGTCGGCCGCCTCTCCGTGCACATTCTCTTCGCTTCCTTCGCCCTCGCCCTGGTCGTGAACGCGCTGCAGCTGGGAGTACACTCCTCACACGGGCAGCCTCCGAGATACCCCAAGGTTATCGTTGGCAGTGCCGTGATAGGACTGCTTCTACACGCCATCAACTATATGCTGCTTGCTGGTGAGTGTTCTTTTTATATCAACGACTGCTTCACCATAGGACTCCTTAGCATAATTCAAGCGTTTTGAACTGGTGTCATGTCATCGTCACGATTGAGATGCATTTCGAATGAGTATTAACATATTTATGTTGGATAGCGTCATCGCTCAAACTAATGTACAGATGAACGTGATGGTTGATTTGTGAACAATGCCCATTTCACATAGTATCGCTCATTGCCTTGACAAACTGTCTAGGTATTATAAAACTCATGCATGTCTGTCACAGCAGCAGTGTGAACGCTGCACAAACATTAGCAGTATCTAGTTAGTAAGTACGTTGAAGTGTATAATTTCTTATTTACATCACAGGCTATATTGTCGATGTGGCTGCTACTGTAAACAACGATTAGGTAATACAATAATAAAACAGAAGATGCATGTACGTTGTTTTGTGTTATTATAACAAGTATAGTAATCAAACGCGACGGTGGAGCTCGCTGAGTGCAAAACAAACATCACCGTGTGTTGTACGAACTACGAACCTAAAGTCCATTATATTTCCATGTTGATAAAATAACTAACCACTGCCACTAGTTTCGTGAACCTAATGCACCAAAACGTTCATCGGTGATTGTTGAACTAAAAAGTACTTGTTGACTAGACAACTAAGTAGTCAACAAGTGCTTTTATGTTCAACTTTTTTGATGCAATGACACCTTATTCATATTTTTCCGAGACTGCTGGTCTCGGAAAAATATGAATAAGGTGTCATTGCATGTACAATTATCATTACTGAAAAAATAAAATACCGCTCGAAAAAACTGCAAAAGTTATAAACAATTTACTGAAAAAAGAAAAACTGGCCAAGTGCGAGTCGGACTCGCGCACCGAGGGTTCCGTACAAACCTGTAGGTATATATTATAAGCAAAAGTTGCGATTTACGATTTATGACATATTAAAAAAAAACTACTTACTAGATCATGTTCAAACCAATTTTCGCTTTTCGTATTTTCGCAGTTTAGTAAAAAATCATATTAGAAACCTCAATATCATTTTTGAAGACCTATTCTAGTTACCCCACACGTATGGGGTCGACGAAAAATTTTTTTTTGAGTTTCAGTTCTAAGTATGGGGACCACCAAAATTTATTGATTTTTTTCTATTTTTGTGTGAAAATCTTAATGTGGTTCACAGAATACATCTACTTACCAAGTTTCAACAGCATAGCTCTTATAGTTTCGGAGAAAAGTGGCTGTGACATACGGACGGACAGACAGACATGACGAATCTATAAGGGTTCCGTTTTTGCCATTTGGCTACGGAACCCTAAAAAGGGATTACTTTTGAATCAAGTATCTCAAAATCCATTAAGATTTTTGAAATAAAAAAAAGGAGAGGAAATTACCTAAGAAAAAGTCTTAACTCTGAACTGTTTGACCAAAATTCATAACTTTCCTAGAGGGGTGAAAATACCACCGAAAACTTGTACTGGCTTTCGCAAGCCACGCCCGCATCAATAAAATTGATTTAAAAATAGTCAGGAACTTACTGGATAGATGATACCTAGCACAAAATCTGCCAACAGTTTTGTTTTATAGTGATTTTTTAATTTGTTATGCAACAGTTAACTAACAGTTTTGTTCTAATTGAGCACGAACATTGCAAATGTGACAATTATTGTTAAACCATAAATCTGAGATTTTTTCCTTCAATGGAGCTATTTTTAAAAGGCTTCAGAATATATTTAATTAATAGACAACTGAAAAATTATATTTTTAAAGATTTTTAATGATTCGTTTTTGTACTATATCATGACTTTTTCGTCACGTTTTATTTTGTAGAAATATATATTTATTTTGTTTTCCTAAAACGCAAGTCATGGTTTCTTTTCATTAAGTAGAGTAAGAAAAACAATAAGAGGTAAACATTTTATTGCTTGTTACAAATTGTTTATTAAATAAACAATGAAAAATTAAATAAATCCCAAAAAAAAATGGTTCCTAAATACTAATTATAAGTGGACAAAAACAAACTGTTAATGAACAAACAGGTTTTTGAGCACAAAATTTTTTTTAAGAAACGTTTTTTTAGAAAAACAATCATCATTAGATAGCATTAAAGATTGTGATTCCAAAAAAAACTATCACTGATCTCATCAGCAACGCAATTCTCACATTTGCAATGTCCATGCTCAATCGGAGCAAAACTTTTAGATAACTGTTCCATAACCACTTAATTGAAAAATCACGATAAAACTAAACTGCTGGTGGATTATTGTGCAATCATCTATCTGGTAAGTTCCTGTTTTTTTTTCATTTCCTAATTTTGAAACTTTATGTGTAAATCATTTTATTGTTAAAGTGGCCGATGCGGGCATGGCTTGCGAAAGCCCGAGTACCCGTTTTCGGTATTATTTTCACCCCTCTGGGAAAAATATTAATTATATTGGTCCTCCAGTTCCAAGAGTCGAGATTTTTTATCTTAATTGGATTTTGAAATATTTGAAAAAAAACAAATACCTACCTACCTTTTTCTTTTTTCAGTAAATTGATTATAACATTTGCAGTTTTTTCGAGCGGTAGGTACTTTATTTTTTCAAAAAGCATTTACATGCTCTTCCGAATATATTTCCTAGACTGCTGAAAAAATTTGAACAAAAAATCACTACTTGACTAGGCTTATTGCGGTAATCATGAAAATGTAATTAAACCTACAACATTTCAGTACCTAAAGTACCTACCTAAATGAAATGCTCTTCTTTTGCACTCCACTAGCTAGGCTCTGCTATCGAACATCACAAAGGTTCTTAATTCAACGAAAAACGAAGTCATTCAAACCGATCAACGTGGTAGGTAGGTAGGTACGGCTACATCCAACAAACACAAACGTCAACTAGCAAATGGCCCTGTCAGTTTGGGCAAATTGTTTATAAGGCACCTGTGTAGATTAAGTAATTTATTAGGTAATTATGTATCTAAATAAATCACGCTTTGTTGCTGAGCTGAGTTAAATCACGCTCAGTATCGCAGATCACTACATAAATCATAAAAGCTACAGTTGTATTTCTAATTCGCTGATTCAAAATCTTTTGGAATCATATCTAAAATTCTAGAAGCATGTCCACAGAAAGCATCTGTATAAAGCATCGACACCATCTTTCAATTATTTAATAGTAGCGTTTTAATTGATTTTCAAGTTCAGCAACATTGTCTTGTAATTTCATCACTCGCTTGCCTTCGTTACATACATTTTCCTGAAGAAAATGCTTGATTTTCCGTGCAGGTACGGAGTGCAAGGCAATTGAAAACAACATGTGTCATAAGCTCACGATTACGCGAACGATTATTGCCAACTTATCTTCGAGATAACGGGGAGGGTTTATTTAAAAAAATAATAATATTGCAAAGTGCAATGAACTTTAAGTACCTTCTTGCACACTGTTTTTTTGTAATACAGCGAGCCTAGACAAAATTGGTGGACAAAACACGCCGTTCAAGGCGTGTTTTGTCCATTTCATGCTTATGTTATTACATAAGCATGAAATTCAAAGTGACATATCTATTAATCTAATGATACCCGCATTAGGCTGCGTTTCCACCAGAGATGTGCGAGGATGTGTAGCGAGAAATGTGTTTGTAAAGAACCAATAGAATCGCTTCATTTATTCACCTCGGTCAGCACAGCTCTGGTGGAAACGGCTCAGCGGAGCTAGATTTTTGCGCATATAAAACAAGCGTGCGATGTGTGCGAGGGCTGTGTACGAGGGATGTGTGCGAGGGATGTGTTGCGAGGGATGTGTTGCGAGGAATGTGTGTTGAGAAGGATGTGTTGCGAAGTTTGCACATACTGTACCAGCCAGTTAATTTTTCTTCCATTATGCCACGCAACCGTACGACATGCGTACAACTACAAGCGCTAACGACAGCAAAGTGAAACGTGAGTGGCAGGCAGGCGTTCACGTTACTCCGCTTCCACTACACCGCACCCCCGTCGACACATTTCACAGCTCCGTAACGCATCCTCGCACCACACATTAATGCGCATTTTCACAGCTCCGCTACACATCCTCGTAGGCACATTTTCATCGCACAGCTTTGGTGGAAACACCCACACATTTTACAGCACAGCTAGACATCCTCGCACGACACATTTCCATCGTTCATCTCTGATGGAAACGGAGTCTTAGTCCTGTTTGCTTGAGTAGTTTCTAGCAAGCTTGCCTTCTTCAGATTTTATTGTTTTCTAGTTGTTATGGCTACGCCGCGCTAGCTCAGAGGCGGCGGATTATCCCTAAGGTAAAGGAAGCACGTGCCTAGGGGCACTAGATTACAGAGCAGTGCTCGAGGAAGCTTCAAACGAAAAAAAAAAAGTATTTACTTATAATAAAAAAACATACTTTGTACAGAGCTTCTAATGTACGCCACTCTTACTGCGTGATTACTTACTCCTACATGTCCCGATCCCAAAAACTATCATCTGACAGCTTTTTACGAAATCACAATAGCTCTCTCTTGTCATGACTGTCTCGTTTGTCTTTGTTGGTCATAAACAACGGCTGCTAAGTGATTTGATTCTCGGGTTGGGCAAATTATCATTTTGTTTTCGTATTAGTCATTTTTCAGGAGCAGTTCGGAGATTTTTTTGTAATGTTGTCCTACTAGGAACTTCTGCTCTATCGTGGATCCGTTCACAAACATGTAAACTCACATACCTACACACACAACCAGACATGGAACAACTATCCATAGACCACACAAATATTTTTCCGTGCGGAAATCGAACCCGCGACATGGCGACGGACACTCGGCAACCAATCGTTCAACCACTGACACTGGCACTTTATAACTTCTAGCAACAGTTTGAGCAAAAATTCTAATGTACATTTATTGTACATTATACTGAAAAATGACTAATACAAAAACAAAATGATAATTTGCCCAACCCGAGAATCAAATCACTTAGCAGCCGTTGTTTATGACCAACAAAGACAAACGAGACAGTCATGACAAGAGAGAGCTATTGTGATTTCGTAAAAAGCTGTCAGATGATAGTTTTTGGGATCGGGACATGTAGTAAGAGTGGCGTACATTAGAAGCTCTCTACAAAGTATGTTTTTTTATTATAAGTAAATACTTTTTTTTTCGTTTGAAGCTTCCTCGAGCACTGCTCTGTAATCTAGTGCCCCTAGGCACGTGCTTACTTTACCTTAGGGATAATCCGCCGCCTCTGAACTAGCGCGGCGTAGCCATAACAACTAGAAAACACTAAAATCTGAAGAAGGCAAGCTTGCTAGAAACTACTCAAACAAACAGGACTAAGACTCCGTTTCCACCAGAGATGTACGATGGAAATGTGTCGTGCGAGGATGTTTCCCCATGGATGGGTTTTAGTCAGTAGAAGTCTGACACTCCCTCCCGCTCCGCCCAGAGCGGGAGAAGTCATTGGATGATTTCCCATCCCTAAAAAAAAAGGTGGCGCTGATGAGGTGCTTGCCTAGGGCGCTGGCAACATTTATTCCGCCTCTTATCTCATAAACCGAGTGGTCAAACAACGAAGTCGTTAACCAAAACATAATATCGTCAATCAATATCAATATCCTTTCCGGGAAGCAGCTCATCTATTCTCTCCACACAATTGATATTAAACAAACGCGAGAACGATAATATTTATAATAATATCCACAGCTACGTAAACTACTTTACTGCCCACGCGACGTTCTTTATCCAAAGATAGGTACATAGCATAAGCGCTGTCAAAAAATTGTCTTCAAACATTCCTTGGATAGGATATAGGTACAGCCAACCTACCTGATCATGGGTGTTAAGGTACTATATCACTTTTATCCTGACAGGCGAATGGTCAGAGATAAAATTACATAGGTACTAAGGTCAAAGTCATCATTGTAACAAATAAGAAGTGCCCCAACAAATTGTGCACGTCCCACTTCGCTAACAAGAACTGCACTAGGTCTATCATCATTCATCACACATTTACTATACACATAATGTAAATGGCAAAGCACGAAATACTTGTTAAACCTGTTTGTGTTTTAAAGAAAGCTATTAATATGAGTCTATTATTATTATTTATTTATTTTTTTTACTTTCTCGGGTCCCTGAAGACCCGGACCATTGGTAGGCGTACGAGCCGAAACCAACTCGCAGAAGCCCCGTTAGACATTTCAAATGTAATTGGGCACCAAAGCTATTATTATTATTGTCTTGTTTCTAAATCAATCAACCCTGTAGCTGGATACTACCACGGTAAAATGTTTATAGAATGAGAAATAAGTTTGAATGAAAACTGAAACCCGACGGTCGACTGTAAGAAAAAAATGCGCTCTGAAAAGTAAAAGAGGTACTTAGAACAAAACTATTTATCATCTTAGTTATAACTTAATACAATTAATTAATTTACATGATACCTACCTACACACTGTGATTCGCGTATTCAGAGGGTAGCTGTGATCGAATCCCACCTTGTCATAAAGATACCTTCACTGTATGTACAGTGTAGTGTGTACCATACGGTCTTCGACAACAAAAAATGCGCACCGCGAACAAAAAAAGTAAAGCCACGAAACCGTGCTCCTGCAAGTAAACATACACGCTCACGCACACACAGACCTATACTAAAACCATGCTCATCGCTCTTAGTACAGACGCCAGCACATCAACAACGATCTGTCAAATTTCTTTTATCGCTGAAGTATTGGGTTCAAGGTTGATTGGGAAAATTTGACAGTTTCGGATAGCTTGATGTATCTCACCTGATGTTAAGCGATGATGCGGCCTAAGGTGGAGCACGCGTGCCTAGAATTCCAAGCGCTACAGGTTCACAATTACCAGGAGAGCAGAAACATCTCGGAAGTTTTTTTGGGGCTTGAATTATGAGCGCTTTAGATTCACATGTACCAGGAGATTAGAAATATGTCGAAGCATTTTCCGCGTTGGAATTGTGAACGCTATATTTTCACAAGTACTAGGAAAGCAGAAACATGTCGAAGTATTTTCTGGGCTGGAAATTGTGAACGCTATAGATTCGCAAGTACCAGGAGAGCAAAAACATGTCGAAGCATTTCGGAGCCGGAATTACGAGCGCTACAGATTCAGAAGTATCAGGAGAGCAGTAACATCTCGAAGTATTTTCTGGGCTTGACATTCTGAACGCTATACATAGATTCCCGAAAATAAAGTTTAAAAAATACCAAGAGAACACAAAAATGTCGAAGCTTATTTCCGGGCTTAAATAATGAACTCTAAAGATTCACAAGTAACATCAGAGCAGAAACCTGTCGAAGTATTTTCGGGGCTGGAAATTGTGAACGCTATAGATTCTCAAGTATCAGGAGAGCAGAATCAGATCGAGATATTCCGGGGCCATAATTACGAGCGCTACAGATTCACAAATACCAGGAGAGCAGGAACATGTCGAGGTATTTTTGGGCTGGAATTATAAGCGCTATTGATTCACAAGTACCAGGAGACCAAGAACATGCCAAAGTTTTTCAGGGCTGGAAATTAAGAACGCTATAGATTCGCAAGTACCAGGAGAGCATAAACATGTCGAGGTATTTCGGAGCTGGAATTACGAGCGCTACAGATTAAGAAGTACCATGAGAGCAGTAACATCTCGAAGTATTTTCAAGGCCGAAAATTGTAAACGCTATAGATTACCGAAAATAACCAGGAGAGCAGAAACATGCCGATTTATTTACGGGGCCTGAATTGTGAAACGTAAAGTTTAAAAAATAACAAGAGAACAAAAACATGACGAAGTTTATTTTCGGGCTAAAATAATAAAATCTAAAGATTCACAAGTACCAGGGGAGCAGAATCATGTCGAACTTTTTGGGGCTGGAATTATGAGCGCTAATAATTGTTTCACAAGTACCAGGAGACCAGGAACATGCCGAAGTTTTTCAGGGCTGGAAATTGAGAGCGATATAGATTCACAAGTACCAGGAGAGCAAAAAACGTGCCGAAGCATTCTGGGACCGGAATTACGAGCGCTACAGATTCAGAAGTACCAGGAGAGTAGGAACATCTCGAAGTTTTTTTGGGACTAGAATTATGAGCGCTATAGATTCACAAGTACAGAAACATGTCGCAGTATTTTCGGGGCTGAAATTGTGAGCGGTTAGAATAAAAGTACCAGAAGAACAAAAAAGTAATTAAGAGACTGAAAATATGAGTGCTAAAGATTCACAAGTACCAAGTGATTATAAATATTTCAAAGTATTTTGGAGATTTTTTTATACCAAGACAACAGAAACAACTCGCAGTTTTTTCGGAGCTGAAATTGTTGCAAGCAATTGCAAGCGGGTTTGGATTCAAAAGTACCAAGGAACCAGAAATATATCGGAAGTTTTTCTGACGCTGTTATTGTGAGCAAATAGGATTCAAAAGTACCAGGAGAACAGAAACATGTCGAAGCAATTTCAAGGCTAAAAATATGAGCGCTAAAGATTCACAAGTAGGTACCAGGAAAACAGACACATGTTGAAGTAATTTTGAGGCTAAAAATATGACAAAAACGTGTCGAAAGTTTTTCTGGCCTGGAATTGCGCACGCTATAGAATTACAAGTACCAAGAGAGCAGAAACATGTCGAAGTTTTTTTCGGGGCTCGAATTTATTGTGAGCTGGAAGTTTTTTCCGGGCTGGAATTATAAGCGCTAAAGATTAACAATTACCAGGAGACCAGAAATATGTCGCAATATTTCCGAGGCTGGAATTGTGAGCGGTTAGGATTAAAAATACCGGGAGACCAGAAATATGTCAAAGTATTGCCGGGGCTGGAATTATGAACGGTGCAGATTCACAAGTAGAAACCAGAAGACCAGAAACATGTCAAAGTATTTTTTCGACAGGAATCGTGAGCGCTTAAGATTCACAAGTACCTACCAGGAGATCACAAACATGTCGAAGTAATGTTGGGGCTGAAATCTTACTTTCAGCCGAACCAAATCATAAAGATGCAGTTCCAAGGATGAGACAATGAGGCAAAAAAGCTGCGCGGTAGTTCTGAAGTCTACGCAGACGAAGTCGCGGGAAGAAGCTAGTATTATACAGTTAAAAAAAAATGTATGTGGCTTTTTTTTCGGAACAGAAGTCTTTCTAAACAAATGACGTACATACCACACTAAACAATATCTTCCTCGTACAATATTATCCTACCTACGTTAAAATTATTCCCCAAATTATAGGGAAAAAAATCAAGAAATGGCAATCCTTCGACACACACATAGATAATAAGGTGGCTTAATTTTTTACATCCGCAGTGCGCCGCCTTCCTTTTTTTGTGGGTCTGAGATGACACCTTATAAAGCGCAAATGTATCTCGGGAGACAGTTGATAAGAATATAATTAGATCATTTCGAAAATTTTAGTAATTTGGCGCGGGAAATGTGAACATTCTTAGGTAACCCACCTCCACGTAAGAACTTTCTCAACATTTCCCTGTGCATGACACACTCACGTAACAAACCAAACATACAGTGTGAGTCTTTATAATGTGCACGTATATGAAAATGAGGGTTAATAAACATGCAATGTTTACTATTGGGTACAATGATATATAAAACTATAGATACGTTGTCCGCACTCTAAAATGACAATATGAAATGAAGCCAATTGGCCACATCGCGACGCTTAGTTACGCACCAACCTGTCGCGCGACACTACGTTTGTTTTGATGTCAATTTGACTATTACTTATCCTGTGACGTAATTGAAGATGTATATTTATCTCCCTCTAGCAACAGGCATCCCACCGTACAGTACGAATATTCTAACTTTACCCATGCGAAGTTGGCTGTTAGTGACGACCGCGCAGGGTCCATCGCGTAAAAAAGTGTTACGTTCGTAGATTATGTTTTTTTTGTGTACGTGTTATGTTTGAATTTTGAAAAAATGCATGCAATAACAATAACACGATCACAAAGTAACACAACAAACACATACACTACAAGAAAACACAAAATACAAGTCAAACAGTAAGAAAAAACCAGAATAATTAATAAAAAAAATAACAACGTTTAACACTTTTCGCACCAACAGTCGTATTGCATTGAGGAAGCGAGGCACAAGTATGCATCAAACGTATACGAGTGACTGAGACGGCATACGCGACGTACCCGCGCATGTGCTTTTCTATGTTTCTTGTCAAATTGACATCCTGCGCAATCGATTGCGACGTACTTCGCATGGGTAAACTTAGATTATTCGTACTGTACGGTGACATATTTTCTTTCCCTTTCTTCATGCGTATTAGTAGGTAGCTATCTAGTATTTTCGCCGTTTTTAAGCGTCGCGATGTAGGTTTATGACGTGTCTATATATAATACGTCATTGATTGGGTAGCTAACATGATGAAGATTATCTTAATTTAAGTAAAATAAAAAAGGTAGATGATCGGGACGTCTTTTTGAGAAATTGTACGATTATTGTAAAAATTAATGAAAAAAAACAAATTCTTGCTATAATAACAGGATTATTTTCAATTGAGGGTAGTTTTTTACCACTATTTTAATTTAATGAGGATGGTTAATTACTTCCGATAATTTTTCATTGCGATAGACCATTTAGTTGAAAAGTTAAACATTTTTGTTTATACTGGGGTGACAGTTGTGAACAAATTAAAAAAAAAAATCGTTTCTCGTCGATAAAATTAGGTATAGTTTCTCTCATTTTCGTACGTGTACATTATAAAGACTCACACTGTATATCTCGCCTGTTATTCCCGATGGCTAACCCGCTGGGATAAAAGTCACAGATGACAGCAGCTTAGATAGATAGCTTATAGACTGACGGCCGAAACCAATATCCTATCTATCACATACTGGAGATAGAAAAACAAATGAAACAACAGAAAACCTATATAATTTTCATATTGTTTCATTGGTTTTGCTATCTCCAGTATGCCAAATCTGGTGATAGTTAGGTTATTGGGTTCGGCCGTTACTCTATAGATATAATAAATATTTCTATGACTTACCTCCTCATTTTGTCAATTATAGAAGGGGTAAATGGGAGTAACACTGTATCTGCTACCTACAGGAGAGTTTATAGTGTTTTATGTGTTTGTTATTGTACTTACGTTTTTTTCTGATTCTTAATGAAGTGATGTGTTTTAGGTCGTGAGCTGAGCTACAGTCGGCGCCTGAGCGTCACAGAAGGTGGAGGAGTGGTGTTGAAGACTGGATCAGCAGAGCCGGTACTCGCACATGCGCCAACTGACATTGCCAGTAAGTTATATACGCCCATCCATGTAGAATACTTAATACCTAGGTACACCACTACACTACATATATACGGACCAGATGGATTCAGATCAGATGGTAAGATTTTAAACGCTCCATGTTAAATTCAGGTGTTCAGCCAGACTATTCTGTCAACATCTCAGCGTGTAAAGGGGACAGAAGCTCTGTGACATAGCTTTCAGGCCGCCATTTTGTTTTTTTTTTTCAAAGTAAACATGTTGCCCTCTCAGACCAATAAAAAAGTACTAAAGTGTGACGTTGCCGAGATATTTGAGTGAGAGCGAGATGTATAGGAGTCATGTGACAACAGTGACTATTATTATAAATTAATTAATTATCTGCAATCCATACAAAAATTATGAGATAAGTTCCCTTCATTCTCACTCCACCTAAGTTTACACAGTGAGATATTGACAGAATAGACTGGCAGGTGGCGTACAGAAAACTAAAAAAACAATGATGTCTTAATACTTAAATAACTAATAACATATGTATAGGCACTGTACGTACACAAAAGATGACGCACGCGCTAAACAGATTTGCTTTCATTTATATTTCATGTTTCACATCAAACCTAGTTTTTTCTATTGTTACATTTATCGCTTCAAAGTTCCAAACGCATGCAGTAACAACATTAAGAAACATTTAAAAGTGTATAAAATTAACTAATGAATAAACGAGATAGATTTAAAATAAAATTAAAAATTAGGTAAATAAATCTTTATTTCAGACTATTAGTCCATAATTAAGTTAGTATTTTGGTGTTAGTAACAATGGCGCTTACGAAATAGGTTAGTATTGTTAGTTTATATAAAATATTTATTTATTTATACCTAAGAAAACAAACAAACAAATACTGCGTCACTTAATTTTATGTAAATAGTTTACACGTGTTGTTTTATTAATGTACTACTATTATTTAAAAACCGGCCAAGTGCGAGTCAGACTCGCGCACCGAGGGTTCCGTACAAACCTGTAGGTATATAAGTAAAAGTTATGGTATTTTTATTGCTAAATGAAATGAGGGAATGGGAAGCAAAATTCTCGTGTCGCGGTGTTTGTTTCCAAACTCCTCCGAAATGGCTGAACCAATTTGCATGAAATTTTGTGTGCATATCGGGTAGGTCTGAGAATCGGCCAAAATCTATTTTTTTATTTTTTTTTGTTAATCGCATAACAACGTTTGCTGGGTCAGCAAGTCTAATATATAAAATTCTCGTGTTGCGGTGTTTGTTTCCAAACTCCTCCGAAACGGCTGAACCGATTTGCATGAAATTTTGTGTGCATATCGGGTAGGTCTGAGAATCGGCCAACATCTGTTTTTTTTTTTAATCGCTGAACAACGTTTGCTGGGTCAGCTAGTAAGTTTATGATTATTAAAAAAAATATACTATGTGATGTAACTAAATATTTAAGATTTTCGGAATTTTTCCTATATGTGTACTTTATAACGTTGCTTCATGCCAAATTTCAAGATTCCAGGTCGTCTGGAAGTATCCTTTAGGTTTTGATTCCCTTGCGAGTAGTTGCGAGTTTCAAAATATGCGGCTTTAATTGCTGTATCTTTTGATTGCGTTGACGTAGAAGTTTGATTTTGTTACAGCTTAAAGATATTATAGACTTGAGTATTTGTTAAGAATTTCAATATAATACCACTACGCGTTCATGAGTAAAGGGGTAATAAGTTTAAAATTATTAAAAATATTTTTATTATATGATGTAACTAAAAATTTATGCTTTTCGCAATTTTTCCTTTATCTGTGTTATAAGACGTTGCTTCGTACCAAATTTCAAGATTCTGAGTTCACGGGAAGTACCCTGTAGGTTTTGATTCCCTTGCGAGTGTCGAAAATTTGCGGCATAAACGGGAGTATCTTTTGATCGCGTTGACTTAGAAGTTTGATTTTTTCACAGCTCCAAGAGACCATAGACTTGAGTATTTGATATGAATTTCAGCTTGATACCTCCACGCGTTCCTGAGAAAAAAGGTCTTGACAGACAGACAGACAGACAGACAGACGGACAACAAAGTGATCCTATAAGGGTTCCGTTTTTACCTTTTGAGGTACGGAACCCTAAAAATGAGTTAGATGGAGTAACGACGCACTGGATTAGATGAATAGATTAGTGCAATGAACTTACATTTTATGGCGGTAAATACGCTGTCACGAGATGCTTTTTCTTAACACATTTTCGACAGCAAACTGAAATCTCATTAGAAGTAGCCACAAGTAGATAAAATTAATTAGTAAGCGTTGCGATGGATTGGCCACTTCTTGTTACAAAGTTTATATTGAAGGTCTTGAAAATGAACTAAAAAACAACCCTAAGTTATTTTGGACGCACGTAAAAAATAAGCGAGGGGGCTCTTGTACCTACCCTATGACCATGAAAAATGGATCAATATCCACATCTGATGGTACAATAATCTTTGAGATGTTCGCTTCCAACTTCTCGTCAGTTTATAGCCCCGGAAAAGTATTTAACAAGGAAATTAGATACTAGAATATTATTAAAATCAGTTGAAAATAGTAGTTTATGCTTAACAAGTCCGACAATTAGCAGAGGCCTTACTTAAAAAAAATAAAAGTTTAGATACTAACAAAGGAGCTGGCCCTGATGGCATACCCCCGATATTTATAACGTCTTGTGCTCAGGAGTTAGTGTGCCCTCTAATACTTATATACAGTAAATCCTTAAATATCTTCTGGCGTATTCCCTCTAAAATGGAAAACGGCTAAGGTGGTGCCTGTACATAAATCGGATAGCAACGATGACATAGCTATTATAATTATAGGCCTATCTCAATCCTTTCAACGTTTGCTAAAGTGTTTGAATCTCTGCTCTGCCCGTATTTCCAAAACCATGTAAAATTGTTTATTAGCGATCATCAGCACGGTTTTGTTGGATCACGATCCACCAGTTCCAATCTGGTCCCTTTCACGGAACTCCTGATTGACGCTGTTGACTCTGGTCACCAAGCTTCGACATCATTTATACTGACTTCAGCAAAGCCTTTGATATAGTTTATCACAAAATATTATTTTGTAAGTTGCGTGCTTATGGTATCACTGGTGGCTTGCTTGAATGGGTGATTTCATACTTGAGGAATAGATTTTTTTTTTGTCGTGGTTAACTGTTATCAATCTAACATATATAAAATATCATCGGGAGTCCCACAAGGCTCTGGGCTCTGGGCTCTGGGTCCAATATTTTTCAACTATTTTGTTAACGACATTCCCAACTGTCTACGGCACTCTAAAATTTTTATGTATGCGGATGACTTGACGTTTTTTAGAATTGTTAAATGTAACAGCGATGCCTTACTTTTACAGACTGACCTTAATTGTTTAATTCAATGGTGTAAAAGTAATGAAATGTACTTGAACTCGGAGAAATGTTACCACGTCAAATATACAAGAAAAAAATAATCCAATAAAGACAGAGTATAACATAAATGAGAACAAACTAAACGAAGTGGACACTATACGTGATCTTGGCGTTCTGTTTGATCAAAAGCTAACATTTGCACCACACTTAGATCACATTTCTAAAAAAGCATCCAGAATGATGGGTTTTGTTATAAGACAATGAATTTCAATAAACTCCTACTACACTAAGATAACGTTGACTCTCAGGCAGCCTGTTCGTGATGGGCGCTGGCCTGACCACCGAGTGGGAGCCCGTGGCAGCGCGCATCGCTGACCCCGCGCTCTCCGCCTGCGCCGCCATTGTCCTCGTCATCTTCAACTATCCATTCAGTAAGTACACCTTTATGACCTTTCCCTTGAGTTGAAGTCATAGATAGGATAGGAAAGTTCATTCTCAGGAGCATATAGTTACTGCCTACAACCTATGGGTACTGCGATCATCACTAAGTTCCGCCCACTTTATAAATTTATGACATCCATTTAAATTTGTGTTCATGCGATTTTGCAAGTGGTAAATGGAAGGTCCATTGGTGCATTAACTTATAAAAAATAGCTTTGTTTTGTCTCCCGCTGGATAAGGAGTTAGGAGGTAAGTGGAAATTATGTTTTACATTCACTCATCCGCTATTACTTTCTGATTAAATCTTTTCTCCAGAACTCGACGAGTTTCACTGAACCGACGATTTCTGGTGGTCGCCAATGTTGACTTTTAGGAGTTTCAGTGGTTGGGAATATTGTGGCGAGTAACTGTGAGGAATTCTATGTACAGCAATTCCTCAGCTCACAGCTGTTACCTACACAACCAATATTATTAAAATGTTAAGACTTTATCCAACTGAACTGATAAGAAGCCAATTTATATTCAATGAATTACTATCTTCAATTGCTTAGGTAAACATCTGATTACATCCACCAAATTGCCCCAGACAGTATCAAGGCCCATAAAATTTTATAATGTATGTAAATTACTTTTTTACCTGTTAGTATCATTTTTTTCGTGATATCTACGATAAGATATCGACAAAGTGTATAATATTTGTAACAAATGTGCTCCTAATAAGAAAGCTACAAACAAGGAGTTGGTACGTACAAAATTTTGTAACCTATCTGCGCATAAATCAACACTTATTCATATATTTCATACAGCGCTGTTGTATGGGAAGGTAGTGCAACGGCTGGAATAACTGCCCATAATCCAAGATCTTCTATTAGCAGTAACTGAAGTGGAAACAATAGCGATACCGCGGTAATGCGACGCAACGCAGATTACGCAAAAGTTCCGTAACGCTGGGGACCAATGGTCGATGTTTCCATTATTTCACTGCTTATTTCATAAGGGTGAGGCTCCGTTCTCAAGCAAGGTTTCCTAATCACCTGAAATCAATTCTTACCGAAACTTAAACTTAAATAGGTCGACTACTTTACTTGGCAAAATTAAACGCAGTGGTAATCAATTTCACAGATCGATTGTGCCATAGCGGCACAGTACAAGTTTTAAAAAATATCGTTCAAATACCTATTTCATTATTGTGCATATTATAGTTTCGGCTTTCGCCCAACAACATGATCATATCATATAATAATAAATATTGCTAGTAGCTGCTGATACAATATCAGATATGGACTTTACAACCGCTTACTACAAAATAAGTAATAGCCCGATAACTGTGTATCGATATGAGCTATTGAAATGGAAAATGGTGCGATAGATTAAAATTCTCCTATCTTGTGTTACTATGTGAGTTTAGGACCAAATAAACCATGTACAGAACGCTTGTGCCCTCTGTTCGTTCCTTCATTTTCCCAACGACTACACTATCTAATTTGCAAATCTCATTAAGGTAGACCAGGTTGGAGATAAAACGATTATTTAGTTGTTACACAAACTCACACACCTAGAGACAAAGTTTCCCAAATAAACTTGGTTCAACCAATGGTCCTTCGATTTTATTATATAACGTAGATAGTGTCTGCCTGTCTAGCATTTGCCTTACTATGTTGGGGTAGAGTTCCAGTCTAACCATAGGGGCTACTCTCAAAGCCCGAAGTCCGTAGTTTCAGGCTTAATTGCGGGCGTATTCTACTCCGTATCATTACTTTTTATACTGCTGCGATCGAGGTCAAACCGTCAACGCCGGCTGTCACTGAAAACCAGAGCTGCACGCTGTGGCTCTGTCTCGCTCACGAGTCCCAGCATTATGCTGAGACATGGCAGTTTTGCGCGGATTTGACGCATATCTTCCCAAATGTATATAATTGTAATTTTTGTGTATTTTTCGTATGCGTCAAATTGGCCGCAAAAAAAACTCTTTTTATTTCTTTCTTCTTCTATCACCTACGGACTTACGATTAGAACCGAACTCGAACTAAGAAATTAATTCTTAGCGGTTAGGTAAAATGGAGTAGAACACGCCCGAAGAAGATGCAGCTGAATACTAGTACTTTACATGCAACAACTCCCTATCCGACCTCCACAACCCGATGCCTAAGGCATTAAGTCCGCCTTTGAACAGTAGGTAGGCACGTACTTTTCACCAGTGAATAAAGTTTAAATAAACATTTCTGTATATCTCTCAACAGTGCGCTCAGCGGGTCTGGTGCTGCTGCAGACGGTACCCGAGGGGCTGGGCACGTGCGAGCTGAGGGCCGCTGCGCTCAAGGTACCCGGGGTCCTGGCCATACACGAACTGCACGTCTGGCAGATGCACCGCGACAACGTCGTCGCCACCGCACACATCGCGTACGGATCACACGAGGTGAATAGCAATTGGTATTTTAACGCAATATAGATATCAATATCATATTAAAGACAGTCTGTTGTTGTGTCAATATTGTCTAAGGACCTTTGTTTTTGCCCTGACATCATTAGCGTTGAAACTATAGATAACATTCTCTTTAGTACCGGTTAGGTTAAGGTTCCCCTTTTATAACTGTTATATTATCCTTTTTTTAGTTTTCAAGATCAATTTCTGAAGTTGAAACTTTCAAGTAGAGAAATGATTAGTCAGCTATATTGTCCACGGTCACTGTAATTCTAGATCAAAGACAAGTTTCTCATCGTCCTATGAGTATTTTTTTACTGAAACATAATGAATCGTAACTTCGATATTAATATAACCCTTAATAAGGTAAAGGGGATATATTTCCCACCATATTTTTCAGCTCATTCATTAAATAATGGGTTCATGATAGGTATTCCATTGTTGTACAAAGGCTATTTAATGACTTATCAATCACTCATTAAACATTCAAAGACAATTTTTTGTTTAGTTTGAAATTTATTTTCTACCAATAATACCTATGCTTATTTCGCATTATTATTCGATTCCCAGATTATTATGCCCATTAAAGGGTAGTACTAATATGATCCATGTCGTGTTACAGGATTACTTGAAGAGTTCGTCGCTAGTATGTGATATATTCAAACGTCACGGCATCGGTCTAGTCACACTACAGCCAGAGTTTATAATAGCATCTAAGACAGGTAAGTCTGGGAAACTGGGAACTACAACAGCTCTATAAATATAGGACCAGTTTTCGGAGATAGGTACATAAAAGGCGATTCTTTAAACCTGACTTTACACTAAACTTTTCATGTATTCACAGGTACAGAAGAAGAAAAGAAGGCGTTAATTGATTTTGCAAACCAGGGCTGTTCCCGTCCGTGTGCCAAGGAGTGCACCGCACCACGGTGTTGCGAGCCTCCTCGCCTACCCACCGTCACGCGCATTTAGATGAGTTACTTATACCAGACCAGTTCTTTTTGCAAAGTACTGTACTCAGACCAATAAATAAATATAGACAGAACATTGCGCTCAAAAAGTGAGGCACGTAATATGAAGACGATTCGGCAATATGAAGACGGCCGCGCGGTAGTCTGCCGCGAGTGAGCGAGTGCGCAAGACATAATTTTACTTTTTTATTGGTCTGAGGTACTGTAAATCAACTATGTGATTTTAAAGGAATGATAACTGAAAGAGCCTTCCAGTTAGAACACAAGCCAAATTGAAGATGCCTCACTTTAGTGTGACCATTTTGACGAAAATCTTTTTCATTGAACTGATTTCATGTGCTGCTCATGAGGCTTCAACGGTTCTGTTAAGAACTGATATTACCTACCTACGTATAATTAATTAATCTTGCCGTATTTTAGTAAAACTGCCTTGTAAATAGTAATAAATATGTTCCAATTTGAATGTTATGTATATACAGTCAAGTGGGTGAAACAAATCAATTGGTTTCACACATTAACTGAAACGTGGATATTTGCCGAAATAACAAATTTTGAAATACATTTATTCGGCCTTCAATTTTACCATCAACTGTAAATAAACAATAATGGTCCTGTTTCCCCAACCTCAGTAAATAATATTTTATAAGAAGAACGTTAACATTTGATGTCAAAATATTTAAAGGTTTGATGAAACAGGCTATAAGTGTAATAATATTTTAAGAAAACAACCAAAGAAGCTTGTTCGTGTGTCGCGGTAAGCGGCGAAATTTCTAATCGTGGTAAATAACAGAGTCAGCCTACAACAGTGAAAGTGTACTGAATAAAAACATGGTTGGCGTCGCGGGCCACATTGTCAGTCGGCTGCACTTGAGCGCCGCGCGCCGCTCGCTGCCGACACGCCGTCACAATACACTCTAATGACGATGTTATTGTAGGAGCATAAAAAGGTATTGTTATGGAGCTATTACGGTGACGAAAGAAACCTTTTTGTCCGCAGTGAAATTGTATATGCAACCGATTCTTATAATAGCGAGAAAACTGTATTCAAACAGCAATCGACCGAGTAATGTGACTGCTGTATACTTTATTTTATTTTGTATAAATTAGAAAAACAATACGTTTTGGTCGATGACTAAGAAAATTTAATACTTAATCAAGATAAAGATGTAAATTTTATAAATTGACCGATTTTTTTTTTCATAGTAAAGTTGACAGAAGTGGCGTACAAAGCGACTGTGATGTTCATTTACAGTATTATATTAGGGAAAGCTAGTTAGGTGAATTATTGTAATAATTAAATTAAATGCATTGTCAACATCTTTACTGCACAAATGCGCATTCGTGCAGTAAAGATGTTAACAAATAATATTAGTTTGTAAGTGTTTTGTGTACAAAGTTTTGTTGACTATTGAAGAGAAATAAAGATTTATTAACTTTAAGTATTGTAATTTTCTTTTAGCTATCTAAGCTATTAACATACAAATGAGTCGCCATGTATGTATGTACCTATTACTTTCAAAAAAACTAATTAGGACATTTTTTATCATTACACACTATTACATTTATAAGGTAGTTATAGGTTTTCTTTTTGTTGTAATTACTTATTTGAAAATTTGTTAGTTAGATCGAAAAAAAACCGGTCAAGTGCGAGTCGGTCTCTCACACGAAGGGTTCCGTTCCGTACTATAAACCGAAAAAACAACTGTCTACCTATTATGGTTCTTGAGATAAAGCCCGCTGACAGACAGGCCGACGCTTGATAAGGAGGGAAGTGGAAATTATATTTATTTTTTCCTACTCCTCCGCTGTACTTTCTGATTAATTTCGATGCAGGATCCAAGACAGTTGAATCGTTTCTCCGGGACTCGTCGAGCTTCATTAGCTCGGCGTTTTTCTGGTGGTCGCCACTGTTGATTCTGGCTTTCAGGAGTTGCAGTGGTTGGGAATGCGTGGCGGGCTTGTCCCAAAAAAAAAAAAGACAGGCCGATGGACGAGTGGACAGCGGAGGCTTAATTAGGAGGTAGGGGAAAAGATCGGAATGTCTCAACGGACCATTATCTCACTGATGGACCTTCGACAAATTCAGAATTTCCGAAAAATAAACTTTTCTTTAGAAATAAAGTGCTTTTCTGCCAACGAAAAACAATAAAATAAAACAGCTCATGCCAACAACATGACTTTATTATATTGACTAGATTACATTTTATTTTTCGAACAACTATGGCATTGAACTGACTACCATTAACATTGATTCTGTATTAGAGGACATTAAATATGTGGTAATATTATAAGTTAGACACTTAAACATGACTATTGGATTGTTTCCTACGGATGAACGGCTTCTACGTCTAATCTTCGTCGTAGTTTGGCTCGGTGTGCTCAAGTGAGTTGTTTGCCAACAGTTGTCGGCAGTGGGCCGGCCGACACGACCGACTTTTCATAAGGCGCCGACAGCCTCTTCCAGGGCGCTGTGGAACCAAGTTTCTTGTTAGCGAAGCCCGTTCTTGCGAACAATGCCAGATTAAAAATAGCAAAACGGGGGGTGAATAGAAACAAAACGTTGAAGGGGATTTTCACTTTATTTAAATACTGCTTGCTGTTTTTAAGGACTCCAATTTTTAACCGACTTCCAAAAAAGGAGGAGGTTCTCAATCTGGTGTTTTAAAAGTTGGATATTTTTTAAAAAACAACAATGTAGCATTCAAGTGAAAATACCATTCATAGATTTGATTATATTCAAGGCCCTGCTTTACTATTCACCCCGTTTTACCGATACTAAAAGTAAAGCATTGCAATATTAACTTTATAGTGTGTGTAAGGTGACATTTCTCGTGTCAGACAAAGAGTCGGAAATACTTGGAAGCACATTGCTAACTTTACTGATGTCACTTAGTTTCGGAAAAGTCAGTGTCCGTCAAACGATATAAAGCCGACATTTCAATGCTTTTACTAATTCTCAGTTTCTGGATCGAAGTTTATCGTAAAAATGCTTTGACCGAAACCGAATTAATAAATTTTAGATTGCCAATCGCAACATTTGAGTCTGTTGCCTCGCTAATTTCGTTCCAGAACCCGAGTATTGAGGTGGAGTGTGACGATAATTACGTAGATAGAAGTATATAAAATAGACTATATACATATATTCTAACATGCTGCAACTGGCTGCAAATGCACGTCGACTGCGGAAGTGCTTACGTTATTACAAATTGGAACTGCGAAAGTTCCTATCTTCACGTATTCTCAGATTGTGAGTACAGCTAGCAAACCAAATAAGGTTGCAGAGTACCGACAATTGCTGAGCTTAGGACAACCCTGGTTGATTTGATGAACCCCTAACCACCTACCTAACCTATCTAAACGATCGATCGATCCAGAAAACGTAACAGTTACAAATATTTCTAACATAACACCTTAATTCCCCGAACGATTGGGCAGAGGATGTGTTTCTACCTTATTATCTTTATTTCACTCACAACGGTAAAGTATTAAAAAAACCTAATTACATTAATGAATTTATGCTAATTTAGCGAGCCAAATGTGAGATTAAATAAAACGAATTATTACACGCTTATCGTGTTCTTCAATAGCGGTATACGTGAAATGAAAATAATCTAACAATCAATTTAAGTACACAATGACTGAGTATATTGTGAAATCTGAACACAATATTGCAAGATTAAGAAAAAATACTTATTTTCGAATAGATTGACAACTTCCTTGATCGTTTGACCCAGTAGGTGGCTACGTTGATTGCAGAATCGGTCATTCCAGCCAATTCCCATCCACTGCTGAAAATAAGCCTCCCTCAAAGAGCGCCAACCATCCCTGTCTTAAGCAGTCCACATCCATCCGCTGCCAGCCACCTTTTTTAATCATCGATCCATCCCAAAGCGTCCCACACTACGTTTACCCATACGCGGTCTCCACTCTAACACATGTCTGCTCCATTGACTGTCTGTCCGTCAGCAGACATAGCCGGCCCACTTCCACTTCAGCATGCTGATTCTACGCGACTTTAGTTCTCTGGCGAATGACTTCGTTGCGAATTCTATCCACCAGAGAAACCCCGAGCATAATTGCTTTCTCCATTGCACGCTGAGCAACCTTGAATTTGTGGATCAGGCCTATGATGAGTGTTGATGTTTCAGCTTCGTAAGTCATTACGGGTAGGCGCACTGGTTATACCTAGACTCTGGTCTTAAGGGATAGTGGAATTGACGATTTAAAGATATCACGCAGCTTCCCAAATGCCACCCAGCCCACGCGAATTCTTCTGGTCGCCTCCTTCTCAAAGTTGTACCGCCCAAATTTTGTAATTTGGCCTAGATAAATGTATTCTTGCTCAGGCTGTTCAGCATCACCTCCAGCTCCTGCAAAGATTCCGCCATGATGACACTGTCATCCGCAAATCGGAGGTGCGAGATGTACTGACCGTTGATATGTATGCCCCGTCCTTTCCAATTAAGCGTCTTGAAAACGTCCTCCAACGCGTTCGTAAACAGTTTCGGAGAGATGACGTATCCCTGTTACACCTCCACGCAGTTGGATTGGTTTTGTGCTCTGTTCTTATGGTCATTATTGCGGCCTTTTACAGATATCTCATCACCTCTATGTAGCGGCAGTCGATAAGACATCTCTGCATGGCCTCCAGGACAGCCCAGGTCACGACGGTGTCGAAGGCTTTCTCGTAGTCCACATACGCCAGGCACAGAGGCTGATTATATTCCTCGGTCTTTCGCATTATTTGCCTGAGGGTGTGTATGTGATTTACGGTACTGTAGTACTTAATTTTAGAGCTATGTCAGGTGTTCCACCTGCCTTGAGCAGCTCTGTGGTTATCCCTTCATCCCCCGGAGCTTTGTTGTTATGAAGATGTCCGAGACCTATTCTATTCTTACCCACGTCAAATGTCGGGAAGCTCGTCTGTAAGATGGCGACTAAGCCTGGCCCGTGGATCATCCGAGCCGTGGGCTTGAGGTGGGCATGTTTTTTGAGCATACAAGTCTCCGTAGAACTTTTCGACTCAGCGAGTATCTCTGGTTTCGAGGTGACGGTGGTGCCCTGTGACGTTTAGCATTGCGACAAACCACCTTTTAAATTTGGCGCCAAAACACGAACTCTCTTGTCAAGTCATACCGGTGCGTCACAGCGCTGCGTTTATCCTTTTGTTTTGTTGCATATTTGTCACTGTCCTTTTTTGTGAAGCGAAAGATATCATAACTAGGACTACAAAAATAATCCAAAACAAATGCACTTCGATCGTGCTAGTCGACAGAGATAAATATCATCGAATATTTAGCTTCTAGGCGCTGCGTAACAGGTGATGGATCACATCGTCTCTTTAGAAAAGATGCAATTGAGAATTATTGCATTACTGTCTTAAATTTACACTAACTTAAAGATGTGTCAACAAAAAATGTTAGCAAAATGGCATTACCTCGAAATATCTCGGCAACTTTACACTTTAGGGCACCATGTTGCTAACATTAATAATTGTTTGTTGAAATGTCCTCTACCAATAGAAGCATGTTAGATCGTGCGCCGCAAAGTTGAAATAAAATGGCGGCTGCGGGGCTATCCCAGCTCCCACAGCAAAAAGTTCGAAACATTTTATGAGAAACTATAATTTACTTAGCCACCAAAAAAATTACTACCATGATACCATACCATTACTACCAAAAAAAATGAGGCTAAATAGTCGAAGGATAAATGCCAAACTTACCACCACAAGTCTATAATTAAGTTTTATAGCGAAGTCACAATCCCCGATGCATTCGCTCCAGCCCAACCAAGGCCCCGTCTCGCAGCTTACCGCCTCTACTGCTTATCAACAACATATATTTGCTAAACAACTACGAACACCGATTAGGAAACAAGTTGGTGCTATTGGTACAGACAACAAAAGAGTTAAGGAGGCAGAAGCTCAGAATGAAATCGACACACTCTAGAGGGCTAGAATGTGCAACTGAAATTCTCTGAATATGCAATAAGTGATGTATAAAACGAATTTAAAAATATTAACAGGTAATGCTTGTGTAGTAAAAAAAATTCAGTGAGCAGCGGTATCAAATGCAAACTGCTAAGTTGTTTTTTTTTTTTTAATTCCCGATGATAATGTAAATGACAGTTGCAATAAAGTTCAAATCAAAGAGAATTCCCCCTTTCATTTGAAATTGCCCGTGGTGTGGTGCGAAAATTCTGCGGAATGGGTACTTCAGTTCATATTCTATTATTACTATACATATTCTATAGGTTTCATTGATACTATAAGTATAGTATCAATGAAAACTGCTCTAACAGTTTTTAGAGTGAGCCGACCGTTACAGTAAATGTTGCGCATTTAATCTTTTTAAACTTAGAGGCACTTTGTTTTACTAAAGCTAAATTTGGCATTTTACCGCTCCATAACTCCAAACTCTTTTGTTTACTGAACATAAAACACATATTTCCGTACATTCATTCACAGCAACGTGCAGTCTAACGGATTATTTATTAAATAAAACAAATTGAAATGGTTTATTGCAAATCGTATTTGCTATGCGTGCTTTCTAACGCAATTGATTGGTTCTTGAAAATACATATTGCGTTATTTTTTACGGTTTATCGGGAAATTAACTGGGTATGTGAAAAAAGGGTTTCAAATAAACAGTTGTGATTTTCAAATGGTAAAACTTTTCGTGCCTGATTTTGAAATAAGCATATTTAATCAATAAGCAGTGTTACGAATTAAAAATAATTATTTCAGGAATTATTTCCTGAAATAATTATTTTTAATTCGTAACAATGCATTAGGTATTTAAGGCAGTCATCGTTTTTTATCGTCATAATGTATATGTATAACTATATTGTATAGTATACTAGCTGACCGGGAAAACGACACACTAAAAAGATAATGCAATATAGTGGTTAGATAATGGTCAAACGTATGCCTACCGATAATAAAAAAAAAACGAAAATTATATCTGGCGGACTAATTAGATTTTTTCAGGAAATTAAAAAAAAGAAAAGCTTTTTTTGTAATTTCAATTTACAGGATCAATAAAATTTAAACATAATTATAAAATAAATAGCCCATAAAATTGATATAGTAAAGATCTGCTAGTGCAAAGCACATATTATAAGTTGAACACAGAAAGAAGATTATCTACACAATACAGGGGCCTAAAAAAGCCACTTTATAATCATAATATCAATCACACAATAATCTGACAAATTTGTTTTCATCTTTATCGCTAATACATTAGGTTCAAGGTCGATTGGGAAAATTTGACAGTGACAGGTAGCGTGATTTGCTTTCTGATTCTGGTGTTTTTAGACCCTCTGATCGCCAACAGTAATACTACCATAGTATGAAACAAACTTTAAAATCTATTAATTACTTGCCATATAATGGTGGACCATCGTTTTGTATGACCTCGTTATCTTCATGGGACGGGGTCGGTTTCAACTTTTTCATAGCCGCGGCCGTTGCCTCGTTAGCAACAGTAGTTACTGCGAATAAATAAAAAAAAAATCTAAAAAGAAACGATCACCGTAAAGGATTTGGCATACGAGTGTAATAACCAGCACGACTCGTGAGCACATTCTCAATTGGTCGGTTTGACGATCACAGCTCTGACGCTTCCCGTTATTGGTTCGTCAGTCAACTCATCGACTATTGGGCTTGCAAACGTTCGCCCACAGTTCATTGACGAGATCACCCTGCTGCGTTCATCTGTGCTCACGACTCGTGCCGGCTACTGTAACGACCCTACGTCCAGCATTAGCACAGACGAACATGATACCATAATTATGGCTGGGACCTGCAGTGAAATGGTCGGTCTTTCCGATACACAACTGGCGCATGATCAATCGCCATTATTACCAATATGTAGTATTCGGCACCAATCTCGCAGTACGTTACATTCAGATGATAGGTACTCATACCTCCTTCAGAATACCTTATAAACGTGACCCGACCAGAGCTTAGCGCATGGAAGAAAAAATCAAAGCAACAGTTAACAGGAATCTTCTTTTCATCGTAGACCTTGTCTATAGATTTCCATCAGGCACAAGGAACAATCAAATAAGTAATGCTAAACTAGTAATATAAGGTGACTAGCTTTCGCCCGCGACTTCGTACTCGCATATCCTGTTTTTTCACGTTCTCGTAGGTCAAACCGGGTTCAGCTGAATACCAGTATTTTACGTGGAGCGGCTGCCTACCAGACCTCCACAATAAATTAAGTGGATTCTTGACAAGAGCCAGATTTTTACTCGCTTCTGACGGCCGAAAAAGATCTACAAATGGCAGCCGGGACCAAAGGTTTAACCCATTCACAGAACAACCCTGGCAAGAGATAAAACTGTGTAATGTTTGTTGAATAAGTCTGGAAGGCATTTTTACGTAACCCCTACATGGCCCTTTAATACCTATTTGCGTTTTTTTATGGGTGGCAATCTATACATATAATAAAATCGTAGAGTTGCCGTGTCTGTACATTGAATATTTTCGCATAAAAAATACATAGAAATGTCAGAAAAATGACATAGAACACAAAAAAGCAGTTTTTGAAATTCTTTTCTGTTTGTCTGTGCGTCTGTATGTCTGTGCGTCTGTATGTCTGTGCGTTTGGAGGAGCATCACGCATAAACCACTGATTGGATTCAAAATTTAGGTACTTCGAAATATTAAGTGATAATCGGAGCAACATTTAGTGTTTATTTCATCAAAATCGACCCACAAAATCAAAAGATATCGAATTTTAAAGTTTACGAAGAAACTTCATCGAGCGCTAAAATAGGTTGTTTTCATTGAGACTTCAGATACTTGCAATGCCATCTATTGAGAAATTTTTTAATAACAAATGTGTGAAAAGACCCCGAAACAATGTATTTTTGAGTTATTTTTTAATTAAACACATAATGTTTATAATTATATGTTATTATATTATCATTATTTATCGTAACGTGTAAGCTTCTAAGTTTGAACTTATGAGTAGTTATGAGCATAAAGACAGTTCAGTTACGTTGTAGATCGATAGATGGCGTTGTACTTATGACGCGTTTTTCTGAATCGCGGTGTTAAGATTCTCCGCAGTAGCATAAGGTCAGCCCCATGTTTTATGTTGTTTAACTTAGAGACGTATAATGTTGAAATTATTAGCTATTAGTGTTGGGTAGGACACGACTTGAAAATGAGTTTGTAAGAGTAGCCTCTTTTTTGTACTGAGCCGGTACAATGTCTCACTTCAAATGAGGCGAGGCGTGCTCCGTGCTGAAACTCGGCGATACATTTGAAGAAACTAGTACGAATATGACATTTGATGTTACTGTGTTAGTTTGTCATACCTACATATGTGTTATTACACTCTGTTTAATTTTGTTGACATGACATAATAATGTATTGCGTAAAGTAAGAAGAACCGATTAATCTGATAAAATAGGTACTATTCAAATTAACAAAAGTATAATAAATTCAAACCAATATAAAAATAATAAACCACACCCAAACTAAGAACACAAACTGGAACAAGCATATTAAGTAAATACACTGACATGAATATTTGTCACTTCTGTAGAATACTAATTAACTTAAAAAGCAAAAACGATAATTTTACTAAAACTTTTGAACTGGTCACTGTTTAACTGCATTCAAAATTTAAAATAGCGCGCATACGTTTCAATTTGCGCCTCAATGAAGTACAAGCTTTAGCATTAGAGTGAATAAAATATATCATTACGTCTCGGGCTGCGGTCTTGTTTCGTCCATCGGTACATTGAAGAATGTGTAGCACGTGCCTAGCTTCCTGTCTCTCTCACTCTTACGTTGAGTGACATTCACGACTGCCGCGACACAAAATTTGAGGTAGTACACTTTAGAGTGCCGAGCCGCTCTTACATTTTGACGTCATGTACGGGACAAATGTACTGCCTCTTGTATGTCCTACTCAACACTATTAGCTATGGAAGTATGGATTTGATTGAATTACTAGATTGTTTTTCGATTTACTGGGAGGAGGAGAGTCTCCTCCGGAGTCCGGAGTTACCTGTATCCATAAGTAAACTGTTTTACTAACAGAAGAGATGAATATTTGGTATTATGTTTCAATGTGGCTAAACTATATAATCAGCCGAACACGTCGATCTTCAAGGTTAAGCAACGCTTGCCGAGGTCGGTCTGTGAATGGGTGACCATTATAACAACCTAGCCTTTTCCTTACTATATTGGCTCGGCTTCCAGACAAACCGGATTCAGCTGAATACCGGTATTTTACGTGGCGCGGCTGCCTACCAGACCTCCACAACTCATTAAATGCAAGATTTCAGTCAGATTTTACTGGCTTTTGACTATCCGTAACGACTGCCAAAGATCTACAAATGACAGCCGGGACCAAAGGCTTAACGTGCTTTCTGAGGCACGAAGGAAACTCGGTATGTCAAGATGGTCACCCACCCACAGACCAACCTTCGCAAGCGTTGCTTAACCTTGAAGATCGATGCGTTCGTCTGTTATAGTTTAGCCTTGAAGATCGGCCCGTGCGGCTTTAGCCACGAGCTCCTCTATAATAAATCGATTCTATGAACCCAGTAAAACTTTTTTGATATTTTAAAATCTTAAAACAAACTATATTTATCAGTGGTCTACGATCAGCAATATTGTCAGTAAAAATCGGAGAAAATGTGTTTCTTTTTGGACTGTTCTGGACGAAATTAAGAATCCACTTGATTCAGCACCATTCGTTCGATAGTTGGTTTTGTTGATTTTGATTCAAGATTAGTTTGTACCAGGAGATTAGGTACCTGGGCTGGTCGGCATTTCAACCGATAGAGATGATACAGTGCCCTGCATTAGGTACCCTCTTCATAATTATATTCTTAATTCGAGAGAGAGATCAGGATACGTAACTGAACGTAGATTTTGTATATTATGCAATCTATACTAATATTATAAAGCAGAAGAGTTTGTTTGTTTGGTTGAACGCGTTAATCTCAGGAACTACTGGTCCGATTTGAAAAAATCTTTCAGTGTTAGATAGCCCATTTATTGAGGAAGGTTATAGGCGTATATATATATATATATATATATATACATATATATAATCACGCTGAGACAAATAGGAGCGGAGCAGTAATGGAAAATGTGACGCAGACGAAGTTGCGCGGGTCAGCTAGTAAAGAATAAGAACACTAAGCGACGGTTTTGTTTTACTTGAAATGGGTTTGCTCTTGACTCTAGTCTAGGTCCGAGATGACAGAGACAAAGTCTACGATAGAGCGAGCTTACCCAGAAGTAGCCTGTTCACTGTAACTTTGAAAAGATTAGGGTTGTAAGCATTAGGAAACACAGACGCAGGCAAAGATTTCCACTCCTTTGATGTGCGCATTATGAAAGACGCTTGGACGCTCTTAGTGCGAGTTGGTGGAATAGGAACAAGGTAGGGATGGTAAGTTGCAGTGCATCTGGATGTCCAATGGTAGAAGGGGGCTGGTGAGATGAGGTAGTGGAGTTCTTGGGCACACTCTCCGAAGTATAATCTGTAGAAGACCAACAAGCAGGCAACCTTGCGGCGATGAGCCAAGCTGTGTAGCTTGGCATCCACCAGTCTTACGTCACCAATGAGCCTCTTAGCTCTGCGTTCCACCGAATCAAGCGCGGCAAGCTGATACTTAGCTGAGCCATCCCAAAGGTGGCTGCAATACTCCATGCAGGATCGGACTTGTGTTTTAGTTAAAAGCTGCAAAGGCTTGAAGTATCGCACCCTATTTAGGATGCCCACCTTTTTGACCGCAGTCTGGGCTTTGCACTCGCCGAAGTTGAGATGGTCGGTTGGATGTCAGCAGTGCTATTCTGTAACAACATTTTCGTGTCTCGGCAGATGAATCCGAGGTGAGTTTCAAATTCGTATAAATATAAGACCTTATGATGTGTGAAATAAAGTTCACTTTGTAAACTTAGTCACTCAGGTGAAGTCGATATCGAAATGGTTATTTACAGAATAGACTAGCAGCTCCATGTCTAGGAGTTGGAGCCGATCACTGGAACAGATATACCCCGAGAAATAGGAGTTTGGTTGAAACAGCTCCTATCCCTTGCGGTTAAGAGACACGCCTGAGTTTTGGTGGCGTTAAAAGAGACCAGATTGTCGTCACCCCACTGGGACACAAGGTTTAAGGTCAAATTTGTCCGCTCTGTCATGGCCTCCCTCAAGGAACGAACTTCACCCCCGCTGGTTGTTGCGCTGGACAAGTATCTCTCTGAAACCGTACTGCATCTGCGTACCCAACAAGACCAGGCTGAAGTAGGTCATTGATGTGCAGCAGGAAAAGAGTTGCAGAGAGAACAGACCCCTGAGGAACACCGGCCATGAGGTGAGAGGAACAGGTGTCAACGACTACTCGGATCGACCGTTTACTAAGGAAGTCCGATATCCAGCTACAAAAATCAGCTGGGATGCCATAAGTAGGAAGCTTACTAAGCAGACTTGCGTGCCAGACCCTGTCAAAAGCCTTCGAGATTTCGAGAGACACAGCAAGTGCTTCGCCGTGTCTCTCGATGGCTTCGCCCCAGCAGTGCGTGACATACACAAGAAGATCGCCAGTAGACCGTCCCCGGTGAAAGCCATATTGACGGTCACTGAGCAGATCATTGTCTTCAAGGTACGTCAGCAACTTGCTGTTAAACACCCTTTCCATAACCTTGCAAATGATGGAGGTAATGGCGATTGGTCTGTAATGAGCAGGGTCTGCACGGTTGCTCTTTTTGGGCACCGGTTGCACATCTGCAAGCTTCCAGGATTTTGGCACCGTTCTTTTTTCAAGAGAGAGGCGGAACAGGCGTGTCAACACAGGAGACAGATCTGGCACACATTGCCTTAACACTTTCGCTGGAATGCTGTCAGGCCCGCTGGCCTTATTCACGTCTAGACTACACAATACTCTTCGGACCTCTATATTGTGGACTGAGCTCTACGGCATCGACGAATCGCAACGAGGTAAAGTTGGTGGTTGCTAAGACCCAGCGTCTAGACGTGAACTGTTTGCAAAAAGAAATGCAAACAAATTTGCTTTCTCACTTGCACAGTGAGCCAGCGACCCATCAGGTTTTAACATTGGAGGCAAAGTGGGTCGACAGAAGTTCGCTTCGACTGCTTTCGGCAGGGATTTCATCAAACAGTGGTCAGACGTTCCCAGCGGATCTGAGACCGATACTGAATGACTGAATGGATCCGTTGTCAGCAGAAGGTCCAGGCAATTGGGGGTATTGGTGTCAACATCCGGTACCCGCGTTGCCACATTTACCAGCTGGGTCAGATCTAGCGTTAAAGCAAACTTGCGTGCCTCTAACTCGGCGTGGTCAGTTTTCTGTTACGGGAACAACCACTCTTTATGGTGACTCTACGAGGGTTGACTGGTAGAGAATGCCTTGTTGCATTAAGTCCGCCCATGTACCATTATTGTGCATAAAGTTTAAATAAATAAATAAAGTGTAGAGGTAACATACCGTTTTCGTCAGTAGTATTGACCCTGGTGACGCAGGCGCGCAGGCAGTGGTCACGGGTGCGGAAGTTGTTCCCGTTGCCGCCGCAGCCGCTGAAGCCGAAGGGCTCGCAGCTACTCTTGGCCCACTCGTAGAACCAGCGCTCTTCGTAGCCGCGGCAGTGGCCCACCGACATCGGTTCCTTGCACACCTCTGGGGACAAAGAAGGCGTTTATGCACGAAATCGTTTTAGATTTCTATTCACGTTAGATTAATTTGCTATCAGCCGCCACACTTTTAAACATTTGTAAGGACAGGATCGGAGAGAATTCTGGCGCACAACCAATGGCTTCACGAGCTTTCCAAGGCACGGTGTTGTTACACCATGAATTCCTAACTCCGCGCTATCATTGAAAAACTCCTAATGAACTGCTGGGCAATGGCCTCAATTTTCTTCTTTCATACTTCTCCATCCTGTGCGATCTTTGGCCAAATTAGACCCACAAACGTGATCAGATCATCACAACAACATCGGCGCGGTCGAACTCGACGGCTACCACCCTTAGGAGTCCAGTGAGTGAAGATCTTCGCCCATCTCCCTTTTTTTTTTTCTTTTTTTTTTCGGCTGGGAAAAATGCGTTATGCATACCCTCTCACTCGGGGGAGTGGGAGGGGTATGTGGGACTCCCCGGGCAAGCCCGGTATACCCACTAAAACAACCCAGCATTGAAATTCCCGCAGCGTCTTAGTGGGGGTGGACTGGGAGATCGGCGTAGCCTTTACGTCCAGTCCACCTCCGACGACCGCCCGCCTTCACAGCGGGCCCTTCACGCCCCCCCCGTTGGGGGAGGGCCGGGAACCTCCGACGATGGTGGTGACGTGTGCAATGCGGGCGGAGGCGCCCCCGCGCCTGTCGCCCGCCCATCACCACCGCGAGGAGGGAGAAGAGGGCGTCTTCTCCGACCTCGCCTTCGTCTGTGAAGCGGCGCAGCGAGAGGATCGTCCTCCCGCGCGCGCTCCGCCACCTCCTTCTGAGAGATGACATCCTCGCAAAAGGAGGCGACCGCGGCCCAGGACTCCTCACTCCCCAGCATGCATCTGACCACGCTGGGAAGGGAGAGGTCCTGTCCGATCTCCGCAGTGAGACTGCGACGCGGCTCGGACCAAGCTGGGCACACCTCCAGTGTGTGCTGCGCCGTGTCCTCCGCCGCGCCGCATTCGCCCATCTCCCTGGATACATCCCTGCAACGTGGCCAGCCCATTCCTACTCTTCAGCTTAGCTGTAGCACCAACATCCGTTATTAGTGAAGCTTACCAAGCGGAGTGGTATTGTTGAGGCAGCTGATATCGTCTCCGTCGCAGAGCGCCTCTTGCTGCGTCAGAGTGAACTGGCAGCGGTCGATGTACTCCTGCACCGCATTCTCTATGGCCGGGTCCTCGGCGGTGGTGTTGTCTTGATGGTACGTCTGCAACATTATCTAATGTTACTTATGTCCCAAATAGTGCAGTTCAAATGATAGCACTCACCAGCGCCTGCAGCTCCAAGAAGCGCTTGCTCCACATGTCGATCAGGCGGCGCGTCATGGCGTGCTGCACGGTGGCGTTGTGCACGACGTAGAGGCGCGTGCGCAGGCGGCGGCCGCGCCCGCACTTGGCGGAGCACGGCGACCACGAGCCCCATGACGTCACGTAACAGTCGCCGCGGGGAGTGTCCTGTACACCATACGGTTTAATACTGTACATTTACAAACTGGTAGCGTGTACGAACGACGCCAATCAAATCTGATTCTTGTTTGTAAGCGCTTATTGACCGGTTGGGTTGCAAAAAGTAAGCTACCAAACCATAAATATGTCATTTTTTTTTAAACACCCACTAAAACTGGAATCTAACTTAAATTCCTGAAAAGTTCACTGAGAAAAACAAATAAGAATATATCGTTAAAACAAGTCATCATAATGAAGGATGGATGTTAATGAAGGATACATACCACAAAGAACCAGTCAAATGCGCTTATGTTTGATTTTGGAGGAGGCCTGAAACAAACAAAAATAAATGATAAAACGCATAATGAGATTCTGATAAAGTTGAATCAGAATGCTTAAGGGCTGGCGCACATATGACTAAGAGGAGCACAGCATATTTATCCCTACCAACCAAATACGAGTATCAGCATAGAGGTGGTGTTCCTTAGTATTTTCAACCTAATTTGAACCAATGCAAGATATGTTTTTATGAGGTAGTGCAGTGAAATACAAAAGTCACCAACCAAAAGCAGGTTTTACTAGGCATAAGTTCAACAATTCCAACTACTTGTAACATTGTATTATTGCAATATGTCTTACTTCTGGCAAGGCCCCATCTCGCAAGGCATGGCCTGGCTCATGATGGTCCGCGCGCGGTAGCCGATGTGGCAGCGCTTGTAGGCGCGCGGGGCCACGTACTGGCGCACGCGCGCACGCACCCCGCAGCCCCCACACGGAGACCACTCCGACCAGTTGGACACGGCGCACGGACCTGTGGACTCCGCGGGGTCCGGCTCGTACTCTGAAGGGGCTCTAGGCACAATACGAAGGTATGAGCGATGGAAGGCTGTTATATCGTTGGGTTAAGTTGAAGGTTTACGGGTTACGTTGAAGGTCGGAAATATGGCTAGTTCTGTGGCATTAACTTGTTGGTTGTGCAGTTACACCTGGTTTTTGAGATAGATCATTTGGACACCAAATATGATTACAATGTATTTATCCAAGAACGGTTTACTAAATTCATCTTGTAGGTAACTTGTCTGCTTATGACCACAACTTCGCATCATCAGACTCGGTTGCGGTCATAAGCATAATCTCCTAAAAAACGGCTGATACCAAATAAAAACCAAACAAATAGCCCTAAACACACAAACGTAACCTTTTTTTGTTGAAACTTGAAACTGACAAAAAAAGGATCTTTCATGTAAGAGAGGTTACATGAAAGCAGTATAACATACCTGCAATGCATCCTCGGTCCATGGCACCTGCGGTAGTCAGTGAGCGCGACCCGGCAGGCCTCGGCGTAGGCGCGCGTGGGCCACATGTACTGGCGCTGGCGCGAGGCCTGCCCGGGCCCGCACGACACGCTGCACGGCCCCCACGCGCCCCACGCGTGCACGGCGCACGCACCGCCCGCCGGCGCGACGCCGTGCGTCTGCTCCGGCGCGCGGTCCTGCTCGCCTTCTGACCCCGCACAACACGATGAACCAACAATGAAGAAGCATTATGTGTTACTGATAATACTTATTAGGGAACTTAATACTCTTTATTGATTTTGTGGCTAAAATTGCAGTCTTCTAAACTGGATCCAGATAAAGATAAAGATATATTTTATAGAATAAGATATATTTATTGCATAACTGTGTATGTATATTCTTATTGATCCTATTGATGCCCAAAGTTTGATTTAGACTGGAAATGTTAAGGTGTTCCGCAAAGGAAAGGAACTTAAAGTATGATCGAGCAGCATATACTGAGTGCAGCGCCCAGATAGAACGAATAATACACGGTCTTCTTCAGGTTCTTTGATATGTTGTTTATCAAACAAGAATAGAGTAAGCCCCGAGTTTTCCGCTCTTGGACTCCTATTCGGTTTGTTGTGTGTGGGGGTATACCTATAGCAGACCAAGTTCAAGCCTGACATGTAGACCCTATCATCAATAAAACACTGAATCAATATGGCACATTACCGGTAGAGTCGCAGCTCTTCTCATAGAGCCGCAGCCTGGTGAGGCGAAGGCGCGCGAAGGGCCTCATCTCACCCGACGTGCTGTAGAAGGGCGAGCGGGCGTCGCGCGGCCAGTCCGGACGTAAGGCGCGCACCGGCGTCGCCGGCATTGTAGGGTTGCGGTGAGACTGGCGACGCCGACGGTGTAATTTACATAATTATTATAGTAGCAAACCTAGGTAAGGTAGGTAGGTGTACCGAGTAGGTTCCGGCTGAGCATGTTGCACTGTTTCAAATCTTTGTTTTTTTATTATTTCTTACAAAGGTTTTAAGTAAATCATTAAGTTAGACAAGCTTTAGTCCGCAACTTCATACGCGCATATGCCGTTTTTTCCCGATATCGCCAGAATTTCGGGAAATCTTCTTACAAATCATGTAGGCTCCCAAGGGACCTACATGCCAAATTTCAGCTTTCTACAACCAGTAGTTTCGGCTGTGCATTGTCTCATTGTCAGTCAGTCATTCATTCAGTCGCCAGTAAGGGAAGAAAATTTAATTACATATTAGCATTGTTGATACTGTGCCTTGGTCTTACTGTATGATTCGCGGGTCACTCACTCGCATAGACAAAACACCTGTGCCCCAGCAGTGGGAACATAATATGCTGAATATGGTATAAGATTAGATTTATTATTATCACCCACAAAGTACAAATTACAATATTTAGGATTACAAAATATATTGAAGGTACAAAGGTTTGTGGGAGTCAGGAATCCAAACTAGGATACCCTGTGCTATGGACTCCTGGCCCCCCTCGCCGACCTACGAGGTCTGCACTCAAATCTCGTCGCAGTCTATCACCACCTAGAGACTGAGAAACCAGCGCTCTTGTTCCTTTCCGAGATTCAGATCGGATGTCCGTCAGACGTGTCGTATTTGTCGTACCCAGGGTTTAACCTGGAGCACCACCTCAAACCACGCGCAGGCGTATGTATGTACGCCCGGGATGACATCTGCTTTCGGCGTCTCCGCAACATTGAGGACTCCAGGTTTTCAACGCTGTGGATTCTAGTGGACAATGGCCTGGATAAAATTGTCTACTGACTGGGCTCATACAGCACCTCAGTAAGGCGGCGGATTTGGCTCAGCAGCGGTGCCCTTTTGCTCAACTGGTGTTACTGGGGGACTTTAACGCCCACCATCAGGAGTGGCTCTTCCCATACCAGCACATAGAACATGCTGGACAAGAGGCGCGAAAGCTAGCGCTGTTAACATTAAATCTCACACAGCTGGTCCAGGGGGCAACGAGGGTGCCGGATGTTGATTCACACACAGCCAATTGCTTGGACCTTCTGCTGACAACGGATCCAGACCGCTACTCGGTGTCGATTTCTGCTCCACTGGGCAGTACCGACCATTGTCCGACCGTTGTCGGTGAAGTCTGTGTCCGTCTACTCCCCGCCCGATCCTAGCCCTAGAGGCACTCGGCGGGGTTGTCTCTTGTTTGCCCGAAGATTATATACCATAATCATCATATTCCCGAATTTCATTTGCCCGAATGTTTTGTTTGCCCTAAAAGACATATGACATACTGTTAATTGCCTAGTGCCATACGTATTGTTTTAAATTTTTGTAAGTGCCATAATAATTATCATACAATAATATTTAAACGCCATAATGATTATTAGACATAACATTTAATGCCATAATAATTATTAGACAAATGATATTAGGGTAAATAAAATTCGGGCAAACGGCGGTATACCGTTCTAACCTAACTCAAATGGCACCTAACCAAACTATTTCTGGGTGGTTTATAAAAAAATAACCACGACGGGGACGGCGGGGCCGTTTGAGCGAGCGAAGCGAGCGAATAGACCTAGCCAAACCTTAAAATATTCTATGCATGGTTGATGGTGGGCTTGGTCGACGGAGCCCCGCTTCGCGAGGTCCTACTTCTGTGTGGTTTATAAAAAAATAACCACGAAGGGGGTGGCGGGGTCTATTCGCCATCTCCTTCTAACCTAACCTATCCGAGTCGGAGTGCCCTAAAGTCCCGATGGCATCCAGTTTCTCCTGATATAACAACCGTTACATACCTGGCCGTTTCATTCCTGGCGGGATACATGTATCCCGGCATCGTGAATCACAGTTGAGCCCCGCCGGGACACATGTGTCCCGGCACACCGCGACTGATTAAAACTTTTATTTCGTGAATAGGAAGCTTTAGATTCGTTTGTCTATGAATATTCTCTATGGTGTATAAAATTTGCCAACTCTAGAAAAAAAAACATACTAAAATTATGACACCTGACATTTCAAAACTCTTGTCAAAAGTTTCTATGTCACGGTGATTTCGCGCGCTCTTGGTGAAGATATTTTAGTGAATTTTGTGTGTTTTTAGTGCAATATTCTAAGGTAAGTGGATAAATTATCATTTATCACTATTTCCTACAAGTATGTAGCTAGTTTTTTGCATGAAATAACATAACAAAACTTGTTTAGTTGAGCCAACAAAAGTTAGGTAGTTTCGAGTGTTCGCTAAGGTCAACATTGTTATTGGTTTGGTTTTTGTCAATTTTTACAAATAAAGTAAGCATATATTAACGATTTATGGTTAACAATGCGTTGATGAATATATAGGCAGTAATCTACAAGCTTTTCCAATTGGAATCTGTTTGATATAACTCTGATAATCGTCATCAAAATAGCGCATTGAATTACGCAATAAAAAACAACAAATGGCGCCGCGCTTTATGAAGTTTGAGCTTGAATATTGCTATAATCGGCTATAGAACTCATATAAAAGATCATTGTCATTAGATTACTCTTCTTTTCATAAGCTAGATCCCAAAAATTGGTGTAAATTGATGCAATAGTTTTGTCAGAAATAACATAAACAGCAACATAACTACATTCAGCAAGTTCTCTCATTTCAATAGGATATATATATTTCTCGAGTACTAATAAGACTTTTGTTTGTGATTCATTTCATGACGACATAATTCAAGAACCCAATGCCACTTCAACTGTGTTGATACAAGCTTTAGAAACGCCGCGATAACGTTTTAAGTGGCTCGGGTCAGATTACTGTTGAATGAGCGCCCGCCCGCCGAGCGTCAAGGACTTGTGACGTAAGAAACGTTCGGTACGTGAGAGGTTAAAATATTCTATGCATGGTTGATGGTGGGCTTGGTCGACGGAGCCCCGCTTCGCGAGGTCCTACTTCTGTGTGGTTTATAAAAAAATAACCACGAAGGGGGTGGCGGGGTCTATTCGCCATCTCCTTCTAACCTAACCTATCCGAGTCGGAGTGCCCTAAAGTCCCGATGGCATCCAGTTTCTCCTGATATAACAACCGTTACATACCCAATGTCGATGGCAAATGATGTTATGGCATGTGATAATTAGGGCTTACAATGATTATGATAAATGATGTTATGGTAAGTGACTTTATGGAAAACAAAGCTTCTAGCACGTGACTAATATAGCAAATAAGAGTAGGGCAAATGAATATTACGTCGTATAATATTATGGCTGTTGACTATTATGGCAAATGATATTAGGGTAAATAAAATTCGGGCAAACGGCGGTAGGTATACCACTCGGCGGGTATGGCGATACAGGTCAGCAGATTGGGATGGCATGCAATCTATCTTCGCATGTTATCCATGGCAGCCTACTTGCTTTTCTTCAACTGATACTTCGTCGTGCGCGGACGCCGTGACGGATGTGTTGCAACAGGGAATGGAGTACTACATTCCGTTCTCAGACGTAGTGATATCTAGCGTAGCTCGCCCATGGTTTGGTGCCGAGTGCAATCGTGCTAATGCGCTAAAGCATGCGGCGTACCAAGCATGGGTCGATGCCCGTACTCGCAATGCAAGTGACGTGATTCAGAAGAAGAAAGCCTTCAACAGGGCTGCCAGTCATGCAAGAAGTTGTTGCGGAGAGCTCGGTTTGACCACATTAGCCAAATAGGGAACAAAACTTGCTTTATACCCAGCAGGTAGTAAGGCTTCTTGATCCCTGGCTAAGTCGGTCGAATCGAACTTCTGCCGCCCCTAACTGCCACCACTGCTGAGACCCGACGGATCGCTGGCCCACTCCGCTGAGGAGAACGCAAACTTGTTCGCTTCTATGTTTGCGGTATCGTCACGTCTGGATTCTAGTGGCGCGAGGCCCCCTGGTCCTCCTGTTGAATGCGGGTCGTGTATGTTGAACATAAGCATTCATCAGAAGGACGTTCTTAGGGTACTGCGTAACCTAGACGTGGACAAGGCTAGTGGCCCCGACGGGATCCAGCAATTGTATTGGAGACTTAATCGCATGAGCTGTCTCCGATCTTGACACGCCTATTTCGCCTTTCGTTTGAGACTGGAAAAGTGCCGAAGGCTTGGAAGCAAGCTAACGGGCTGCAGCCGTGCCCAAAAAGGGTAGTCGAGCTGACCCGTCAAATTATAGACCCATCTCGGTAACTTCCATACTCTTACAGAGTGGAACAGATGCTGAATCGTAAGTTCCTCGCATACCTAGAAGCGAACGATATCCTTTGTGACCGACAATACGGCTTCCGCCGAAATCGGTCAACTGGGGATCTGCTAGCGTATGCCATTCACATCTGGTGAATGATAGTGAGGCCATTGAGAAGCACGGGGAAGCACTTGCGGTCTCCCTAGACATCTCGAAGCCTTTTTTTTTTTCGAAGCCTTCGACGGTGTCTGGCACGATGGCCTTATTAGTAAGATTCCTTCCTTCGGTCTGCCCGCCGGCTTATGTGATTGGATTGCAGATTTCCTGAGGGATCGGTCTATCCGAGTGGTATATTAATGCCGGGGTTCCTCAGGGGTCAGTACTCTCGGCAACATTGTTCCTGTTGCATATTAATGATCTGCTAAAACCTTTGGGTATGCAGACGACAGCACTGTTGCTGAGAGATACGTGTCCGACGCACGAGCTGGTGGGTCACAGACCCCGTCCCTCCGGGAGGCTATGGTTTAGCGCTTGAACGTGTTCTTACAGGCTGTCTCTGAATGGGGCGATGCCAATCTGGTGAATTTCAATGCTGCTAAGACCCAAGCGTGTCTCTTTTCCGCTAAAAGGAGCCTATTCCACCCAGCTCCGCGGTGTAACCGTGCCAATAACCGACCGACTAAAGCTTCTTGGCGTTACGTTTACATGTACCCTCAATGTTGGCCCTTTCATGGATGCAAAGGCTCAAGTGACAACCTGGGCGTCTTTAAGTCAAGAGTGAATAGGTTACTTCTAGGTAAGCGTGATCCATCTTAGACCGCATCATCGCTTAACATCAGGTGTTTTAAGTTGTAAAAAAATTAGGATTATCACAATAACTAGCTGACCCGCGCAACTTCGTCTGCGTCACATGTTCCATTAATGCTCCGCTCCTATTTGTCTTAGCGTAATGATATTTAAATAGCCTATAGCCTTCCTCGATAAATGGGCTATCTAACACTGAAAGAATTTTTCAAATCCGACAGTAGTTCCTGAGATTAGCGCGTTCAACCAAACAAGCAAACAAACAAACTCTTCTGCTTTATAATATTAGTATAGATTTTAGAACGTTCTATTGTAAGAAAATAATAACAAGAAAGGGTACTTATAAAACTGTATACATATATATTATTTAATATAAATGAATAGGTATTTTTTGCAATGACGCTGATAGCTCGAAAGCATGCAAGCACCATTAGAAAATGACGAAAAATAAGGTTCTATATAGTACTATATCAAAATTAGAATTTTAAAACTTCTCATATTTTAAATCTAAGTAATCTTTTCTTTGGTCCGTCTGGTACCTACCTACAAAATGTATTAAATGCTATTCTTAAAACACAGAGATATTGTCAACACATTCGTATTAGTGTAGGTTAGAGTACCTAACTAATTAAAACTTACCGTATAACTAACACCATTATCAGTTCCAGCATCATACGGGTACAAGGGTATAGTAGCCGACCGGCTCCAGGTACAGTTAGCATTGCATAGCTCCAGAGCCGACACCCCCACGATCCAGTCAGGCGAGGGCGCCAGCTTCGCAGCCAACGACATCAGGTGATGCTTCGCGTCCACTCGGAAAACGGCGAAGGTGTTCGGGATCCCGGCCCCGCCCACTTGCTGCCAGGATATGCCGCGTGCTTTGATTATCGTCCTGATGTGATCGCTCTGGAAATATTTTTTGTGATGATTGATTTTCTTTTGCAAGCCGTGATGACTCCAATTACATGCCACCAATCAGTCTTTCAAACAAGCAACATTTTGGTAATTAAGTCTGATGCATAAAACAACAGTAAAGTTATCACCGCTATCATCACTCAGCCTACGGTTTCCAAGGCGTGCCATTCTGCCTAGGCCTGCTATAGACGAAGTGAGCGTGAGTGCTCTCTGATGGGATATGCGGGGATCTGTTGTGAGACCATAGACATCCTGGGACCGTGAATATACCTCAGCTCCTTCTCCAGTGCCACGGTGGTGTGATCATCAGCTACCCTCGTGACGCCAGGGCTGGTCACGCGGCCTTCCTACGATACCCTGAACTGCGCGGTGTGCGAGGCACCGATAACGTCAGCGAAATAAAGCTCGGTGCTTTCTGTCTGTGCTGATAACCTAATGAAACCTTAAATTGGTCATTCTTACCTCAGCCTTAAGCTCCTTCTCCAGTGCCACGGTGGTGCCATCATCAGCCAGCCTCTTGACGCCAGGGCTGGCCACACGGCCTTCCTGCCATACTCTAAACTGCGCGGTGTGCGACGCGCCGATGACGTCACCGAAGTGTGCGTGAGCGCTCTCTGGCGGGAACTCGCGGGGATGCGTGTTGCGGGACCATAGACATTCGAAGGTTACCTGTTGAAGGATTTACCTTTGCTGTACATATCAGTAGGTACCTAGGATAAAATAAGGCCCATTGACATGATACGAGTTTTTTGCGTGTTGTATACAATTAAATAGCAATAAATGATTTGTATTGTAACAAAACTAGTAAATAAAACAGATTAAAAATGTTGTGATTTTTAATCTGTTTTATTTACTAGTTTTTTTTGAAACCTTGTCGTGTTTTTCAAAATTTTACGATGCAGTTTTAATTTTCTCAACATCAGGTCCGAAACTTTACAACTGCATCATTCGATTTTTGACAAAAAAGCAGTGACGGTTTAGATAGGTAACTTTAGTCATAAAATTTAAAACTAATTTGTTAAAAATGAAATATTTCCTTTAATTTACCATGTATAATTAGTTCCCAGAATTTGATGTAATAATACAGGCTTTTTTTATTTTTCAATATCAATCGGTTCGATTCCTGGGTAGGAATAACGACTTTTCAAAAATCCGGTGATGCAGTTTTAGTTTTTTTTATCAAAATCGGGCTCGAGACTCCTCTCATTGTTTTTTGATATTCCTCATAGTTTCGGATTTGACACTTTAAAAATTCACCCTGTATATAATATTATAAAGTAATGTAAGATTTTCTGTACGTATTATAAATTTGGTGTACAATAAAGTATATATAAATAAATAAATTATTTATATAAACAAAAGTGAAAAAGAAAATACTTGTGGTACCCCAAACGTACCAAACAACACATTTACCCATTTATGAACAAAAACTCTTCAATATAAATATGAGCCTTTTGCATTTTGAACTACAATATTTCGATAAGCATTTTTTTTTGTACAAAATTGAAAAGAACTTTATGTTCCTCGAAAAAAAACAGGCTCGAGGCCTGTTTGGGCGTAAAACTAAAATAAGAACTAATTTCGTAAGTAGACGGTAATAATCCACATACCTCATACTTGGCCTCATCGCAAGCGCAGCACGGCTCCAGGATGGGCGGCAGCTTGGCGGAGTAGTGCGGGGCGCGGGGCGCGGCGCACAGCTCGCGCGCCAGCACGGACCAGCCACCGCCGCCGCCGCCCACGCCTGGGTACGGCCCGGCACGCGCGCACACTCGCACGCACACCTCGCCCAGGGCGCTCATGCCCGAAGGCGGTGGAGCATTCCATATCACCTGGGGCACATTATACCATACATATTCAAAGTAAAATAGATACAGAACAGTGAACCGCAATTCAGTCTCCCTCAACACTTCATTTTTAGCTGAGAAAAGAAATTGGCGTCACACAGAACAACCGTATTTCCAGGATCGTTTTTAACGGACCCGTCGCTACTGGAGGTGATGTTCGCACCGCATTTACAGCACCGTTTTTAACGAATTCTTCCCTACTCCAGCAGCGACAGAACCGTTGTTCGTACGGTACTGTTCACACGGTTTAAGGTGATGTTCACACAACATTTACAGTACCGTTTTTTACGGATGCAGTTTGAACTCGCTCATACGAATAAAAAAAGTACACCATAATACGGACCTGTAAAACGGACTGCTGTGACTCGCTCATACAACTACATACATCATCGCCTAATAAAAACGTAACGATAAAACGGACCTGTAAAACGGACCTCTATGTGAACAAGCACTAAATCAAGGTATGCACTGTAATGGGTGTCAAGGCGTGAAAACTCTACCATAGGTATGTACCTCTAGTCCTCGAAACGGCGATCGGCGGCAACCTCTCGCGTCCGGCCCTGGTCCAAGCCATGGTCCGGAGCGAGACAGAATGGGACGCCGTTGCCTCCTTCTGCGAAGCAGTCATGCTAGCGAAGGAGGTGGCGGAGAGGGAGAGGAGACCCTCTCGTCCCGGCCGCCGTGGTGGACGCCGCGGGCGTCGGGGGCCACCTGGTGACCTCCGGCCACCGTAGGCGCGGGCCTGTGGACGGCGAGCTATGGGTGGCTCGCCGTCCGTCCGTCTAGTGACGACAGGCCGTGTCGACGGCGCGTTAGTGTTCCACGCGCGCCTCAAAGAGAGTCAGCACACAGAGGGGCCCGAAAGGGCCGACGCCTGCCGGAGTCGCGGGATTATTCGCAAGAGACACCGTGGCTCCGGAACACAAAGGGCAATGAAGGAACATGGATGGGTTTTAGTCAGTAGAAGTCTGTCACTCCCTCCCGCTACACCCAGAGCGGGAGGAGTCATTGGATGATTTCCCATCCCTAAAAAAAAAAAAAAGGTATGTACCTCTATCCACCTGTTCGGTGCCTCTCATATGTGAAGTATAAATTTGAAGCTAAAATAACGAAAATATCAACATGAGAGACCGAATATTTCTTAAATCTTTTCATAAACCCGTCCCAGACCGAACTAAAATATTCATAGCTTAATCCCGGGAGGCAAGTACCCCATTATCACTTATTCAACAGGTCATCCTTTAAAATTCTAAACATACCAATCCTGGGGAGAATATTTACTTTTCTCTTTACTTACCTGAACTTCAGTTTTGGGATGAGAAGTAGCGTTATCTACGGCGGGAGAGCAGACTTCTTGTATCTTCGCCTGTGCGTCATACGCTTGGAAAGTGCCCAGCATTAGATTGAAAGCCTCCGTCACATTTGGTAGGCTCCCACTCTTATCTGTCTTGGACTGGTCCTGTTTTATCTCCATCCATATCTTGAAGCCTATGAAAGGCGTCGGCCCTTGACCACTGTCTATACCTTGAAGCGACACTATGAACAAAAAAATCTTATTCACTTCGCGATCCTATTAAAATTTCGTTATAATGAACGATATGACCGGTATCTCGTTAAAAGAGCGCCACCATTACGTAAGGTACAGTATACCTGAGCGACTATAACCCTATATATATATGAATATGACAACTGAAACCCTGACACAGAATTGACTACCCCTTTGTAAAACCCAGTACCTGAGTGCTTGCACTCACTACTACTACTACACCGTTTAAATACAAACCTTCTTCGTGTTACGTGTTTTTTGACCAAACTATTATCATATATATAGTTTCTCTTTTTATATTGCCTCCACGACACCTGATTTAAAAGAATCTAGTGTAGCTAGCAAATCCCAAACACTTGCTAGGTACCTCTGTAAGCGATAGAAACGACGACGCTCTACCCCGCGAGTCTCGTACCCGAAGGCTAACCAATGGAGTTATGGAGCCCTATTACACACCTCTTTAAATAAGTAAAAATTAAAAGAAAGTTAGACTTTTTTATGGTTTATATTACGGAGCCCTTTATGCGCGTCTTAGACGACTTTTCTGGCTAAAGACTACGACTACGTGCCATATAAGCGGTTGGAGCTCGCCGCACTCAGCGCTAGAAGTAAAGGATGGTCACGGCATACCTGTGTAAAGCTCTCCCGGTAGGAACAGATCAGGCTCTCCAGACACACTGATGCGGTAGTGGTCGTCTGCGGGCGGCGCGTGCGCAGGGGCGCGGTCGCACTGGGGCGCGGGCGTCGGCGTGGTCGCTGCCGCCGCGCATGCTACCAGTGTAGCCAACACACTACGCACAAACTTTATTAGTTTCATTATTATTTCATCCTTATGCCTATTTCTTTGGGGTCTTCTTGTATACTTCTCGATTTGACTTCAGCTCAGTCAGTCTATCTATCAACATTGTCTTGCACACAGCACAACTACCGCTTGTTTGGCAGTCCGCTCCTTTTAATACTATTTTCTCTACCACCAATTATTACAATGTCTCAAATCTATGCCTATCTGGCTTTCTCAATACCAATTGGGGACAAGTCAACAGGTCCCCGTAATCATAGCCGTAAGGCTTGAGCCTACTTTCTGGTTCATTCGCCTTAACTGACCATTGCAAAACATAAGGATTATCAATTTTTTACAAGGATCTAAGCCGTTTTTATCGTCTACTAGCTATTGCCCGCGGCTTCGCTTGTTATCAAGTTTTATTTTTGCTTAAATGTATTAGCGTCTAAGATAAATGTATCCAGGGTCTCATCTACCTCTATACCAAAACATCACACATATCCCGATTTTTTCCGCTCAAGTAGAAATTTTGGGAAATCCTCTCTTAGTAGGTACTCAACCATGCCAGCTTACTACATTTGTAGGATATTATATATATTGATATTTAAACTAGCGAACAGTGTAATTTTTTTTTACAAAATGCTTCCTCTTACATTGCTCTTTCTATTTTTGAAAATCGTATCAAAATCTGTTGCGTGATTTAGAAGAAGTAAGCGGAGAAACAGACAGAGGTAGATGACGACTTTGTTTTATACTAAATGGTCATTAGACGGAAAACTAGTTCCCGCCTTTCATTGTAATAGGGGTCCCCATATTAATAACTTTAATGTGAGAGACATTCACCATTATGAACCCCGGTATCAATAAACGAGAACACAGATCATAAGCAAATATTGTACTTTACGAGAAATACCTATGTACCTACAGTAAAATTCATAATTATTATGTACCCAATAAATTGTACATTTATAACAATTGTTTGGATACTTAGTGGGTGCCTATACCTAACACCTAAGTGCTTCCATAACTTCCAACACATTTTTCACGTTCACGTTCCTGTATAAATAAACATTATTATATGAATGAACAAAGTTTACAAATAAAACAATGATAACAAAAGTGGCAAATATTAGGATATTCTAATTTAGAATAGGAGAACAAATCAAAATGCTCACGCATGTGCACCTGAGCCAAGTGCAACCAATCGATCTGACAATTATTGAACATTCATACACGGAAAATATATTTCGATATCTAGACCATTTGTAATAACTAAACAAAGAAAGGCACCAAATTCGCGACCGGGCACTTGCAATACCCAACTACTCATATTAAACGAAATAGCTACTAACGTTTCAATAAAATTGGTATTAAACTGATTTAATGAATGATACCTACTGTAATTCCATTTTTCGCGATAATTTCCGTGGAGCGCAATCGTCCGGTGCGTCAGTCGGCCGCCCTGTATTCCCGCGCTGCCAGCGCCGACTGAGGCACTCGGGCCGGGAGGCGGGACAGCGCTACTCGCACACGGAGATAGGACCTTTCACTCCTACCCTTTCCTGTTCGCTAGGTGAGCTAGCTTCCCCAATAATTGCTTGTAACTGATTCCCAGCGCGCGTGCCTGTCCGGCGCGGGGCGCGCGTGTGCCCTCGGCTCTCGTGCAGGGCATCAATCAATGCACCGCCGCCGCCATACTATTGTAACTATAAATATGTTGATACAGAGTACGATGAACCGATGCTAGATGCTAAAATCTAGGTCACGTTTTGGAAACTAGTTCTGCTTTTGGAGTTTCTGGTGATTGTGTTCACTAGCAAAGAAATCTTTTGTAATACTAATTATTGTGAACAAATACGGTTCAAAGTATTTTGGTAAAACTTTGTTTTGATATTGTTTTTGCAAAGGGGTATTACTTAACTGTCAATAAAATTTATAAATAATATTTAAAGAGGAAATTTAGGGGGCCAGAATAGCAGACACAGGATTACTACTGATATAAATACAAACACTTTAATTTACTTTCTAATTAGATTTTATTTCAGTATTAAATAAATATTAAAATTGTAATACCATTAAATTTAAAAAAAAACATATTATTAAAAAACACATTGGTGATAAATAAGTACTAATTAAATATAATAGATACTCTACATAATTACAACCTACATAATTATTATACCTACAAAGTACTAAGTATCGGAAAATATCGAATATCCAAAAGTTTTAAAGTCAAATAAAGCTACATAATATATTTTAGAACATTTTCGTCGATGTTAGGTGTCCAATTTTCGAATCCATTTAGTGTTTTTTTGCATACCGCGTGTATCTGACATCGACGCACAAACGATTTCCATGGGTCCAAGGCATGATTCTGGACACCCCAGTGTTGGAATTTTTCGTCGTTTCTTTTCTCATTTTTTCATTTTTTTCAAGAATACCACAAATAGGTATCTGCTCTGATATCTATTTGTGGTTCTATTCAGATTGCTCTTTTTAGTGAAAGTAGTTAATTAATTATTTTTTTATTAAAAATCTCATTGGGTTAGGTCAGAATAACGATTATGAGCAGTCTAAAGTAAAAAAACCCTTGAAAAAACTGAAAAAATTAGAAAAAAGCCGACGAAAAATTCTAAGTCTAGGGTGTCCAGAATCATGCCCTGGACCCATGGAAATCGTTTGTGCGTCGATGTCAGATACACGCGGTATAATATGCGTTATATAATGAGTTACATTGCACTTAGATTATAATATAGAAATACTTTGGTAATTCAAATAATTCGTAATGTTCTACTTAGTTACTAATGGCACAAAATATATGACATACAATTTAAGCCACTAAAGGTCCCTAATGTTAGCTAAACACAACATACTTTCAATAGGGATATTTTTTAAATGCACATCTGTATAATTTTTCAGCACACTAGGTAACTCCACTAATTAACTGAATGCATACCAGAAAAATGAATGCTGTGCAAAAAACAATTTGTTAACTAAACATGTCTTACAAAAAAAAAACACACAAAATGAGATGACCTTTTTTATCGGATTCACACCAAAAATGTGGTTCGTACATCGGATATATTATGATTTATAAAACAAAAATACGAATTGTTTGTCAAAAATACTAACTTGCACTATAAAGGCGAACGGCAAAATTCGTACAGCAAACTTTTTTTGTTGTTAGGTTATAGAATTTGTACCACTTATTAAGGCAACTCAGCCATTTATTTTCATGTAAGTAAACAAATTCTAGAACATGGTATTAATTAATACTATCAATTAAAAGATTTCAATAATTATACCAAACAAAACAGTAAACTAAACGCAGATTTATTTCGAAGTCGCCATAAGTAAAATATCACAAACTTCGGAATGACAAATAATTATGAAATAGATTTAATAGTAAAACCCATAATTGTTGCATAAAATCATAATAGTAAACGATGTAGGTAATGATTGGAATGAATTCATAATTTTTTTTTTTGTTCTGGCATTATTTATTGACCGGTATAGAAAATCTGTCTAGTGTCCATCAGAACTTCATTATTATCAAACTGTTTCTGTCCGCTGCTAGGCAATAGGTATCTCCTAATGCACCCCTCCCTCCCTCTGAGTAGGTACGATCCTCATCTCAATCTACCTACTTAATAGTAAGTAAAACACAACAAAGATGACGACAAGTAATCTAGAACATTTATTTTATCATCATCACCTGTAATTACAACCTACATTTCTACACTAGTACATAACCTCAAAAAATAAAACTGGGTATAGTTTTTATGTCCCAAGTTCTAAAAATCTAAGATTTTAAATAGGGTTTTTCTATCGTATGAACTACCTATTAAAACAAACGTGATCCCAAAACTCGAAAATTTACTAGCTGTACGAAATTCCCATACAAGCATGCCGTTCGCCTTTACAATCTTACTACGTAACAAAAATACTGATTTGCACACTAAATTACGAAGACACTAAATAATGACGGTCAACGTCAGGGGCCCAAGGCTCGGTTAGTTAGGTTCCTGCAGACAGAAATCCGTCGACCTGCTGGCGGAAACGCTAACCCTAGACGGTCAACGTCACGGGTTTTATCTAGAATAAACAATGTTCCTAAAAGTAAATTAGGTGATGGTTTTCCATAAAAAAGTTTTCATGTTTGTTGAACTAAGGAATTGTTAGATATACTATTTTGTTAATATTTATTCGTTCAGTGAAATAGTTCTGCAAATACTAATAAACAGTATATTTAATTTGATTTATTTAGTGTGCATAATTTGTGTGCAAGTCAGTATTTTTGGTTTAACTTTGAAATATTTTGTCCGAAAAAAGGTAATATACAGATATCGATTTAATTACATGCCCTTTCAATAGGATTCTAATCAACTTCTTCTAAGAATTACTAGAAAAAATACGCACATTCTTACTTTACGATATGGCCCGTGTTGTATAAAATATATAGGAAATTATTTTACTTATATCCATATAATGCAATAAACATCACGAAGCTCAAAAAAGTTTTGAAAAAGTACTTAGGGTAGTTATTACAAATGTTCTGACCACTAGGTAAGCTTAAGACATTAGCATTCAAATTACTGATGCATATTAGTGAACATGCGACATTTGATTGATTAAAGCTGGCTGACCATTAAAGGCCACTCCCCACAATACTAATGTGATATTTTATACCTTCTTCATTTTCCACCTCAACATGACTCAGCTTTCATTTGTTCTTAAAGAATCTAGAATACATTGTGAGCCTTGGCTCAATTACATACAATAAAAAAAGACTTCGTATTTCTTAAAACTTGTTTAAAATCTACTCACTAATTAAAGGTAAATTGAAGATCAAAATACTAACTTACCGACTTGAAGAAACCTATTTACTGAACATGCTCTATAATCCCGAATTTCTAAGAAATGTCTAATTTAGTCGAAAATCTAATTGGAAGTAATTTTAACCATTCTTTTTACCCTCACTTTGGCCATACAAGAATATTGAATTTAGAGTTCGAGATGTCTTCATATAAATGCATTTTTAACGTCACTCAGTAACGATTTTTCATCATCGTTTGCAACTCGAGAACGAAATTCTAAATCGAGCTTTTGATACACATTCCGAATTAACGACAAAGTTACATCGAAATGACGTCACTATCTTTCTGATATTCCATATATACGTATGAAAGACATGACGAGGTACCGCATCTGAACCCTTCCCGTGGGCGCCAGGCCGCCAGGCTTAGGACTGCGGCCTGTTGGGCGGGTGGTCGCGCAGCTCCAGCACGTGCTGCACGGCTTGCGGCCGGCCGTCCGGCCCGATGCGCGCCGGCTTCATCACCCCATCCGATACCATCTTGTCAAACAGATTCACCAGTTTCATCGCCTCATATTCTTTCTGTAAATTCAATCATTTTATTTAGCGCTTAATTTTTATGACAAGTTTCAAAGAAAATATTGTATGGTTAATAGAATTAGGTCTGAGAATCGTGTAACTAATGAGATTACATCTTGGTACTTAGCATTGGCCACAAATGAGAACACTGTTATACTGTTATAATACAATAATGTGACTAAGCAAAGTGGCAATTATACTTTGATTTTACTTAGCAATCTTCTCTTCGATCTTTTGTTATCAAGCAGCACTACAACTAATCACAAAACAGAACACAACTTTAAGAAATTAAATTAAATCATTTGAAATGATCTGACTGACCTGCTCATCCGTCATTCCCTCGAAGGGGTTGACGCGAGGCGGGCGCGTGCATCCCACGACGGGGTCAATGTTCGGCTGCGCCTCTAAATATTCCTCCGTATCTGAGTCGTCACTACTAGACGAGTAGTCGCCGGTGCGGCCGCCACTCAACAATCCTTTCTGCGCGAGGTGACCTGCTGCGTTGCCGAAACCGGTGTACTTCACCATGCGACCCACTGAAAATGAATTCCATAAATTACTCATTTGATATGTAGCACTAACATTCGACAGTCTCAGCTCAGCATTTGCTGCAAATTTATATAAATGTTCCCGGCAATCTGTATAATCCGGTATTCTATAGAATACTTAGGCATTGTATAGAATACCTTAAACAATCAGGTAATGTATGAAATATTATTCATTTTATACTTTGTGTATACAATACCAAATACGCAGCCGGCAATGTGTGTAGAAGATGATAGCAGGGAAAGGGGAAATGTATGGGGGCGGCAGTAACGCTACTTTCACTCGACGACATAAATTTCTTAGCGGATCAGATTTTTACAGGATATACGGTTTAGTTACAATACAATTTATACGAATGACGTGTACACGTACGACACGTGCATTCGGTTTTAAGATCCGACAAATAACTGAAACGCGCAAAACTTAAGGCGGGGTTGCAGCACTTTTCAAGATTTTTGAACGTCTGAAAATCTTATTAATTATGAGTTTTTGATATAAAAATCATTACATAAAAATTGAACATACCCTCAAGTAAATCGTAAAGATAGAAACGCGATTTAGAATGATTGGCTCAATACTTTTTTTTATCAAACATGACACTAAATTACAATTTTAAACGTGTACTGCTAAGAGATTTCATCACGAATTTATATAAAAGTTATATCAATAGATAGAGCTTTTTATTTCGAAGTAAATGTTGAAACCATATTGTATAATTTCTTTATCAGTTTTCGCCAAGAAGAAAAAACAATCAAAATTTAGGCATTATTTCGCTCGCCGGACAGTCGCTGTTGTTCGTCAAAACACACAGTACTGCAACCTCGCCTTAAGATCCGATTGTGCAACTACAATCAGGGTTCGGTCACACAACAAAAACCGAACACGGTTTAGTGGCAATAGCATTTCAATACATGCGTTCACATGAGCTCTGGGCCTCAGAGCTAATTTTTCTGTTTTAGACGCAAAGTAAAGGAGTTGGTAGTGTCAGAGCGCTTTTCTGCGAAGAACTGAATTGCGTATTCACACGCCATTCGGTTTTTTTTTTTCAGAAATGTAAAACCAAATGCCGCGTGAACAGAGCGTTCGGTACTGTCGTATGTCGTATACGTACGGTCAAAATCTGAGACAGCAAATCGTGTCTCCGTGTGAACGTAGCGTTCCGTGACTGTCGTAATATGTAGGTACCACTGGGTAGTTCCGACCACTGTGTGGTGAAGTGTATCCGTTTACACCCCGCCCGATCCTAGCCTCTCTCCTAGGCACTCGTCAGATATGGCGATACAGGTCAGCAGATTGGGATGGCATGCGATCTTTCTTCACATGCGATCTTTCTTGGCAGCCTACTTGCTTTTCATCGACAGACGCTTCGACGTGCGCGGACGCCATGACGGACGGATGTGTTGCGGAGTGGGATGGAGTACTACATTCCGTTTTCTGTCGTAACAATGTCTGGCGATGCTCGTCCATGGTTTGGTGCCGAGTGCAATCGCACTGACGCGATTAAACACGCGGCGTACCTAGCATGGGTTGTTGCTCGTACGCACAAAGCAAATGACGTGAGTCAGAAGAAGAGAGCCTTCAACAGGGCAGCTAAGTCCTGCAAGGTGTTGCGGAGGTTTCGGTTTGACTACATTAGCCACATAGGGAACAAACTTGCTTTATACCCAGCAGGTAGTAAGGCTTTTTGGTCTCTAGCTGAGTCGGTCGAATCGAACTTCTGCCGCCCCTCACTACCACTACCTACTGCTGAGACTCGACGGGTCGCTGGCCAACTAACTAAAAAAAAATGGATGCGAGTCGGGTATCTCAAACATTCGCATTCATCAGAAGAAAGTCCGTAGAGTACTGCGTAACCTAGACGTGAACAAGGCTAGTAGCCTCGACGAAATACCGGCAATTGTTCTTAATTAAGACTTGTGCGCCTGAGTTGTTTCCGATCTTGACACGCCTATTCCGCCTTTCGTTTGAGACTGGGTAAGTGCCGATGGCTTGGAAGCAAGCTAACGTGCAGACCGTGCCCAAGAAGAGTAGTTGAGCTGACATGTCGTATTACAGACCAATCTCGGTAACGTCCATACTTACGGGTGCTTGGCATATAAGCCGCATTGTCGGTCACTAAGGATAGATATTATCTATCCTTAGTGACCGACAATGCGGCTTCCGCCGAAATCGATCAACTGAGAATCTTCTAGGGTATTCATTCACATCTGGAGTGAGGCCATAGAGAAGCACAGGGAAGCACTTGCGGTCTCTCTTGACGTCTCGAAGGCCTTCCACAGAGTCTAGCACGATAGCCTTATTTTTTTTTTTTTTTTTGGATCGCAGATTTTCTGAGGGATCGGTCTATCCGAGTGATCATAGATGGCTGCTCATCAGGACAGCTGGATATTAATTCCGGGGTTCCTCAGGGGTCAGTACTTCCAAAAGGAGTCAATTCCTCCCAGCTCCATTTTTCCGAGGTATAGCCGTGCCAATATCCGACCAACTTGAGCTTCTTGGGGTTACTTTCAGCCCTTTCATAGAGGCAAAAGCTGCAAAAAAGTCTCACCGTCTCACCTTTGCTAGGATACCCAGATCTTACCTAAGGTGAGACGGTATTTCACGCGAGAACAGCTGCTCAAACTCTATCAAGCGCAAGTTCGATCGAGTATGGAGTACTGCTTTCATATTTGGGACGGATCTGCCAGATACCACCTTGATACCCTTGAGTCAATTGAGAAACGAGCCAAGAAGATGATCGCTAATGATAGGCTTGTCAGTCGAAGCTCCAAAGTCTTGAGCATCGCGCCGAGTTGCTAGCCTGTCGGTTTTGTACTCGTTGCATTTTGGGGAATTAACGACATAATTACATTTAATTTAATTACGCCAAGCCCGTTCCATCATCGGACTACAAGACGAACGGCGATGCGCCACCGGTACATGGTAGATATCACACAAAACAACACAAAACATTTTGAGAACACATTCATAGTGCGTACAGCAAAGGGGTGGAATTTCCTGCCTGAGTCTGTCTTTTCTGATAGCTTCAACTTGGGAGCAAACGTGCTCCATCTTGGACCGCAACATTCCGTACCATCAGGTAAGAAAGTGGCCAAACACGTGCCAGTAAAAAGTAAAAAAAGGTCTATCGCAAAATAAGCCATTTCATGAAATGTCAACCTCAAACCTAAGCTCGACTGTTGGGCATGTCAGTTAGGCTGCTAATTAAACGGCTAATGAAGCTTGTTGGTTGCGACTCGAACTTGCGACCTAAGCTCGTTCATTGATAAATACAGGCCAAACTGTTTATTTTACAAATTGCCGGTAGACCAATAGGTAATCTATACAATGCTTAAGAATTGTATACATTATCTAGGTAAAGTATAAAATCGACAATAAAATTCATAAAATTTGATAGAATTATTGTATAGAATACCTGAATTATAAAGATTGAACATTTACATAGAAATGAGGCAGCTTTGATGTTTATTCATTGCGTGTTAGACGCGTCAATTGATTTCGCAGAATTTCGAATTTTGCTAGAAATCCACTTCATATGCTAAAGTCAAAAATGAAATGAGGAAAAGCAAATGCTTGCTATAAGAACACTTGTGCACTCACCCTTTTCCTTGCACAGAATAAATAGAAACTCTGCAACCAAGTCCCTGACAGAGGTGACAGGTGTGGTCAAGAGCCTGCAGAGCTGGTTCCTGAGTGTACTGCCCTTCTCGGGCGGCCGGGACACGTCACGCAGTGGAGGCAGCACCACTTGCCGCAGGTACTTCCTCTGGGAGCGACAGCCACGGGAACTCTTGTTCAACACAGTCAGGATTGGAGACAGATTCTCGTACTGATTCTGAGTGCCCTGAAAAGGATGAAGATAGAAATTATGAATAGGTATTAGTACAAATCTAGGATGTCCTGATTTTGGCTAGTAGGTGGAAGGGAAGGGTTTTATTACACTTAGGGGTCGTCCTAATTGATTAACGATCATACTAGTTAACAGATCAGATCTTCCTCTATAATGGGCTATCTAACACTGAAAGAATTTTTCAAATCAGACCAACAACTCCTTAGATTAGTGCGTTCAAGCTAAAAACAAACACCCTTCAGTTTTATAATATTAGTGTAAATTTATTCACAACATGCTTTTTTATATCAATGACAACATGATTTTATTTTTCTGAATAAATGAAATAATTTCCAATTCTGTGAATCAATCAAGACAAGGAAAAGTTGCAAATAAAGTAAAACTTACTGTAGTTATGGTTAGCCTGTATTGCAACAAGAGTATGAGAGCCTGCAAAGCATCCATGTTTCTGCCATCATACTCATACTGGGCTTGTTCACCTTTAGCCAGCTCTGGCGTCAGGAACGGGTAAAACATTGGTGGGACACTGCAAAGATATACAAATGATCAATAAGTACATACCATAGGGGAGAATGACAGAACAAAACATTGAGAGAAAGTTTATGCGATGCATTGTTTGATAAATCAAACACAAGAGTTTGATTCATCAAACAATAGGATTCTCTATCAAATGACGTAAGAAACGTATTTTGTTCAAAATTTGACTTCTGCCATGTTAGAACTTAAGCCATGATATTTTATATACCACCATAAACTTAAGATGCGAAACAAAATTAAATAAATAAAGAAAAACATCGAGTATTGTTCAGAAAGTTGCAGCAATAGTGCGTAACTCAGTTTACATACTGCGAAACAGTTTACTTGCTCTCTTCAAAAGTTACAGATTTTGACATTCACAGTATTAGTACTTTTGGGACGATATTCAAGCAAGTACAGCTTAATAAAAGACAGACTTTAGTCTGAACCATGTCTAAACTAAATTAGATGTCATTGAACTGACCTGTCCTGTAGAAAATCTAAACTAGTATCTTTGATGAAAAACATACCTTGTTAACAAGTTAGCAATATTACTGCGCAGCTCCATCAGTTTTTCCTCAGTAGATGTGTGAGCATACAACAAGGCAGTCATTACCGGCATCAGTTTCAAGTACATGGCCTCTTCCTCCTCATCAGCCGGCTCCTCTGAACCTGACTGCAGGATCAGGTTGAACTGGGTCTTGAGTATCTCACAGATGATGGCTTGCTGGTTGTCCTAATTAATGTGGAAGAGTATTTGTTTGAAATTAATTGTTAACCTATTGTACTTAATGATATTGACCTTTACATAGCCTTGTAAAGTTAGGTGTATTATTAAAAACATCTCACCTGCAGAACACAATGGTGGGCCCCTTCAACCAAGCCACTGCTGCTTGAAGCCTGGTCCTCAGCTCTGGTGGATGTTTCCGTCAGTATTTCACCCAAACAATTGATCAAATACTCCATCCCATGCAGTTCATCCTTAATTTTGGTTTTTATGTCATGTCTCAAAGCAGTTAGAATGAATAGCAGTTTCAAGTCAAACAACATTATTTCTTCTTTGAAAGGCATGTCTTTATAAATTCTGAGCCTGGCTACTAAACCTTGAGCAATGGATGTGTGTGCACACAGGGCTCTCGCAACTTCACTGTTGAATGTTAAGTTGCAAAGACATTTCAGTGCCTCAACTGCCACATCCTTTTCTATTAGATCAAGAGGCATCATGGACTCTTCATCTAGAGCTTCAAAGTTATACAAGCCTGCTCTTTCAATAAGAGTTGTTACCCAACTTTCACAAATCAGATTTTCAAGATCTGATTTGTCTCTGCTAAAATAAACAATTGATAAGTTAAAAAGAAAATGTGTTCCTTCGTAAAAGTAAATATTTAAAAGCGGAATTATAACGATATAACAAACCTTAATAGCCTTACAGATGCTAAACAGAGTGCGTGAACTGACGCCGAAGACTTATCCTTTAGACGTTGAAATAAAGCTGTCCACAGTAATGCTCTCTGATTCTTTTCAGCCAAAACAGGAAAACTGAATATGTTTTCATTCTGAAAAATTGCAAGGAATAAATAATGTCAAATATTGAGTGTATCAGATGTCACTTTAATTGAATTATACAATCCTTACATTTTTTAGAAAGCGCTGTAATATTTGGCTGACTTCTTGTATATTATCATTAGAACTGAGGATTTCAATTTCGCGTTCTTCCATTGTAATAGTATCCTCGAGTATCCTCTAATCTCTGGCCCCAAACACTTATGGAGTTAAGGCCCGCAATACATTGGCGATAGGGCCAAGAAACAGCCAACAGATCTAGTAAAATTACTTTAGTTAGCTTACTGATTTACAAACTTAAGCAAACGAAAACGGAGAATAAAAATATTATCACACACGCAAGCAAGTCAGAGGGACAAAAAAACACAAATCGAGATTATCAACATTATCAATCAAGTGTCACACAAAGCCGTCAGTGCAAGTGCACAGAGCTGACACAGCATAGAAGACGGCATTCATGTCAAAATTGACAACATTTTCATTGTCTATGGCTGTAAAGGTAAAGCCTTTACTTTGGGACAACTAAAACACAATCACTTATTGTAGTTTGTAGTGATAAACCGGTAATAGACCAAGCAAGAGCTACTAAACCCTCCGAATAACGGTGTGTCTGTAAGACTAGAAATTTTTATAGTGATGATATAACAGCTGGCCCACGTAACTTCGTCTGCATCCAATGATATTCTAATAAAAATATCATTGTCTGCATCACATTGTTCATTCATCCTCCGCCCCCATTGGTCATAGCGTGATATTATAATAAAGAATTGTTCAATTCGAACCTGTTCCTGAGAGTATTTGTAGTGGAGTAGAAGTTCCTGAGATTAGCACTTCCAATTCAACTAACAAAAAACAAACAAACTATACAGTTTTGTAATATTAATATAGATTGCTCTTTTGACATAACTCCCTTTTTTTTTTTAGGGATGGGCAATCATCCAATGACTCCTCCCGCTCTGGGTGTAGCGGGAGGGAGTGTCAGACTTCTACAGAATAATCCCGCGACTCCGGCAGGCGTCGGCCCTTTCGGGCCCCTCTGTGTGCTGACTCTCTTTGAGGCGCGCGTGGAACACTAACGCGCCATCGACACGGCCTGTCGTCACTAGACGGACGGACGGCAAGCCACCCATAGCTCGCCGTCCACAGGCCCGCGCCTACGGTGGCCGGAGGTCACCAGGTGGTGGCCCCCGACGCCCGCGGCGTCCACCACGGCGGCCGGGACGAGAGGGTCTCCTCTCCCTCTCCGCCACCTCCTTCGCTAGCATGACTGCTTCGCAGAAGGAGGCAACGGCGTCCCATTCCGTCTCGCTCCGGACCATGGCTTGGACCAGGGCCGGACGCGAGTGACATAACTCCCTGACTTCTGCCTATCCGTATCGACTGTCAAAGATCTACAAAGACAGCCAGGAACAACTTTTAAAGCCGTGAACCCACCGCGGTGCATGCTATCTTACGGCCACGTGATATATTTTAGCTGCGTGGGTTCATTTGTTTGGCAACGTGGGTCTACGTTCACAAATTCACAGTGCAGTACACGCTATACGCCCACGACTATATACAACTGTAACGAGACCCACCGCGGTACACGGAGAGGCTACACACGTATTTGGCAAGAATATGGTTTTGACACAGACGTGGGTCAATATTTATGCGTGTACCGCGTGCACAGCGTGCATGGCGTTGGGCATAATATTCGAGCAAGCCAAGCGTGTGCTAATGACGTCTATTGATGTATAGCGTGTCCGTGGGTTGCAGTGGAAACAAAAACAATACATTTCAATGAACTTGCAAGTATTCATTCATCACTTCTGTATTCGACGTTCTATTTATACGTCAGTGACGTTCTATTGCGTTCTATCATCATGAAGGTATAGATAAATATGGAGTCCAGACTTGGAACAATTGTTTGAGTCAAATACCTACGCAACTCTATCTCACTCTATGGTGGCCGACTTCTCTTTCTTGTGTGGACTTAGTGTGGAAATCTCTTTTATGAAATCTCCTTATAACCTCTTAAAAAGACTCACCAAACTAACAGAATCTGAAGTAAAACACTTTTAGATAATGTGTCTACAAATAAATAGTTGAACTACGATTACTGATATAAAAAATCCTAAAATTGTAGATCACGGATGCTTTTCGTGATTGGCATACAACGTGAATTTTAATCCCATTTCCTTGGGATTTGGTAATGTGGCAACATTGGCCGCCATATGTCAAGTTGTCAGTAAACATTTTCCAACATGGCGCTTGTTTACATTACGGTTCACAGCTTCGTTTAAAATATTTGTCTGTAATTGAAGGTATAATCAAAGAAATGGTGCATGGTGCACAGTTGTGAAGAGCATGGTTACGGTAATACGTGGTGTCCAGGAGGTGATATACAATTTCACGTGAAAGTGTTTAAATCGTGATTTCTGACATTGAGTCAATTTAAACATATTTCTTTGTATTTTCTATGAATTACTTCACATAACGCTTAACCAATGTGTTCAACATACTAATCAATGAGTATACTGATAACTGAGTAAAGATCAAATAGGTTTTCATCGATTTTCATTGACTTAGTGCAATTTTATCTTTTTGTTTACATCGGAAGTAATTTTGAAGTAGTGTGACCATATTGAGGATATATCTGGGACTTTCTCCGGGATCTTAAATATTAAATGTGAACATGTTTCTTAGTAATTAAATCATACACATACTCATACGGGGAACGAATGTCTGTTATTAGATATTTTATAATTAATTATTTAGAGCATAAAATAATATGCCAACAATGTTTTTTTATTTCCTAAAAATAGTACTCAGAGGAAACTGTAGTCATCCATTGCATCATTGAAAATGAAATTTTATGAAAGTGCATTTTCAACTACCTAACGGGAACCTCCTTATACATTATTATGTTTTTAGCAATATAGTAGTTGAACTTGAAATATTATGGAAAAAGTAATGTTCTTTAAATATAATTTTCAGATATCAAGTGACACATGAGGAGTCTATAGTGAAAATAGCTTATCTGGCTATACCAAGTGCTAGTTTTGGCAGTTAGAGTAAATGACATCGAAAATTAATAAATATTGTATCATTTGTATCACAACATTTTACTCCTCTGTTACAAGAAATTAACCATCCGATCATGAACTCAATTTATTGCAATGAATTGCATGAAACCATACTGCTTAAAAAAATAGCAAATACTATTTTTAACAAGCATAAACGTGCTTACTTATCAGTCATACAGAAAATATACTCAGTGATTAACGTGGGTGGAGACAGACACTACACAGAGCAATGATCGTTAGTCATTTATAAAAGAATAGTTAATAAATGATTTTAATTTGGAAAGTGTTTTTATTTAATTTTTGAGGTTTTTATATAATTACTAGCACTTCGCCCGCGACTTCGTTGGAGCGGGTTAACTAAGTACTCCATGAACTTCATCTCCTATTATATCCGTTTTAATAATAAAATAACCATTCCAACTTTTATACTGTAACAAACGGCTTGTTTTATGCGTAATTTATACGCATAGGTACATATTGTCCACTCAACGGAAAGCAACTACCTACTTACAAGTGCTGTCCTGAGAAAAAAGAATAACGGTCACCCTACTTAGAAAGAGAGGGTTTGACCACATTGAGCGAGATAGCGATACTTCATTTCTGCTTCAAGTAGGTATTCGAAGTGTGGACTCCATATTTATCTATACCTTCATGTCTATCATGCTCCATGCTCCCAAAACCATAGAGATAGAAACATGATAGAAAACAAAACCCAGTCTGTCACACTGACGTTCTGTCACACATGTCACACGTCAAATTTGACGTTTATCTTTGAGCGATAGAATAAAATTGCGATTTTAATTTCTTTCCCTTGATGGGATTCGGAGACTTTTACCAGTAAAAGCTCATTATTGTCGGCCTGAAAATGCCTTCTGCTGCTCTCTCAGGCCATTTCGTGACTAAAATAAAGCGTAAGTTTGCATGATTGTAACAGACTTGTTACTATTGACTGAATAAACTCTTACATAATTTGTTTTAAAAGCTCGAAAAAGTGTTAGTTATATTTCAAATTATGACACGACTTATCAGCAATTTGCAATTGCGATAGACTGTGATACTGATTTGAAGTTGTATATGTACAATTTCAGCAGCGACGAGTTCCCTGAGCATTGTTTACATCAAGTCTGCCTCATACAGCTCTGATGGCAGTAAGCCTAATGTGGCCGCTTATAAACGAGGCACTGGAGGCCGGGCCAGCTTTAATGGCATCGTAGCAACAGTGTTTGGATGTACAGGCTTTGTGGGGCGCTATGTGTGCAATAAACTGGGCAAGTCTGGAGCTCAGGTGAGATATTACTTTGTTTGTTATGACACCTACATCAAAATTTTACCCAAGAAAATAAAGTCCTTATAAAATAATGATAAAAACATTAACATTACATGTATGGTATGTATTCTTCTAATTGTATGGTTACCATGAAACATGGGTAAAGTAGGATAATGTATAATTTCAGATGATCTTGCCCTACAGGGGTGACTTCTATGATGCCCAGAGATTGAAAGTGGCTGGAGACTTAGGACAGGTGCTGTTCACACCATTTGACATTCGTGATGAAGAGTCTATTGCCAAGTCTGTCCAGTACTCCAATGTTGTTATCAACTTATTGGGACGTGACTATGAAACAAAGAACTTTAAATTTAAGGATGTGCATGTTGATGGCCCTAGGCGCATTGCAAGGTAAGAAATAACTGAGTATTTATTATTGTCTTAACATATGCTGCTGTAAAATATCTCAGTGTAAGCACTGTTATCATTGGACTGCTTGTGTTTTGACATGTAATTTTTTCTGTACATTGCACACAAGCAATCGGTGGTTACCTTAGGCCTACACAGATATCAGACTAAAGAAAAATCAACAACTATAGTATTGAAGTTGCTCCTGTAATCAGTTCACAAACAACACTATTTTATCTGTTACAGGATTGCGAGAGAGATGGGTGTAGAGAGATTCATCCATGTATCTTACTTGAACCAGTCACCAAACCCTCAACCCCTGGTTCTGAAAAAACCATCCGGCTACAAGATTAGCAAACATTTTGGAGAGTTAGCAGTTAGAGAAGAGTTCCCCACTGCAACCATCATACGTGCCTCAGACATCTATGGTACTGAAGATCGCTTTTTGAGGTAGTCTCATTTAATATTGTTATATATTCATCAAAAGTGGATACTCACCTGCAATCATCTGCGAGTCACTGTCATACTAATTTTAAGTTAAACTCTGCTTGCACATCCGGGCGTCTTGCGGCAACAGTATTGTTCTTTTTTTTTAGTATGGGTTTGCTCTTGACTTTAGTTTTGGTCAGAGATGACAGAGACAAAGTTTACGATAACGCAAGCTTACCCAGAAGGAGCCTGTTTACTCTAACTTTGAAGAGATTAGGGTTGTAAGTGTTCGGAAACACAGACGCAGGCAGAGAGTTCCAGTGTCCTTTCCTGTGCGCATTATAAAAGACGTTTGGAAACGCTTAGTGCGAATTCGTGGAATAGCAACAAGGTTAAGTTGCAGTGCGTCTGGATGTCCGATGATAGAAGGGGGCCGGTGGAATTAGGTTGTGGAGTTCTTGGGCACACTCACCAAAGAACAATCTGTAGAAGACCGACAAGCAGGCAACCTTGCGTGGCATCCACCAGTTTTTCTTCGCCGATGGGCTCTGCGGTCCACCGAGTCAAGCGCGGCAAGGTGGTACTTAGCTGAGCCATCCCAAAGGTGGCTGCAATACATGGAGTATTGCAAGATCAGACTTGTGCTTTGTAAAGGGTTAAAAGCTGTCCAGGTCTGAAGTATTGCTTCACTCTATCCAGCATGCCCAGCTTTTTAGCTGCCGTTTTGGCTTTGTACTCAAGTTCAAACTGGATGTCAACTCCATGCCTAAGAGCTCGAGCAGTCACAGGAACAGATATACCCCGAAAATTAGGAATTTGGTCGAAACGACTCCTTTTTGCGGTAAAAAGACACGCCTGAGTTTTGGTGGCGTTAAAAGTGACCAGATTGTCATCACCCCACTGGCAGACAAATTGTGTCCAATTTGTTCGCTCTACTATGGCTTCTCTCAATGAACGAACTTCACCCCCGCTGGTTGTTGCGCTGGACATGTATTTCTCTGGACCTTCATTCCGAATCATGTAAACTTTATGAAGGTCTGTCACTCGCTGCAACACTTTTCAACAACAACGTGCTGTCGGTGATAATACATATCTTAAATTCCTCTTGAGAATTTACATCCAAATTTACCTCTTTATTAGCGCGGTAAGAAAATAATTCCTTTTTGAGCACAGCTTCAGTGCTACCATTTTCTGGTACTTCTTGACTCTCATCTTCACTTGACAAATCTAACATCATAGCAAGGTCGTTTTTAAGCATGGTTTTCTGACGAAACTTGATGGCCCTGGTCCTAGTTGTGCCATATTCTTTTCAGTGGAATCAGTCATTCTCATTCTTTTGGCTCCTTCGGAATTGGCACTAAGAGAACTGGAATCGTCTGTCTCAGTATTTGTCGTTTTAATCATCAAAGTGTCGTCTTTAATCTTTTCCTCAGTCACCGGAGTAAAAAAATTGTGCTTATAGCGAGGATTTAAGTACCTAGGTAGCGATGATATATAAATTGTTCTCTCCCAAGCTGGAAATCTTTGGTGAAAGTTCATTTTTCAGAGTCGTGACGGCCTGTCGACTCGGATCTAACTCTTGTGATCTTGTTAAATATTCATCAACTTATTTTTTCAAGCATTTGAATTATTGGAATCACAGATGAAATAAAGGCGTGAGAGCTGCTCAGTTCTCGTGTGGCTTCCTCAAAAGGAAGTAAAGAACATTTTTCATTACTGCTCCGCTCCTATTGGTCTTAGCGTAATGATATATATTATAGCCTATAGCCTTCCTCGATAAATGGGCTATCTAACACTGAAAGAATTTTTCAAATCAGACCAGTAGTTCCTGAGATTAGCGCGTTCAACCAAACAAACAAACTCTTCTGCTTTATAATATTAGTATAGATTCGCATTCGCATGAAAATCCGTATTGATTATTGCGGATGCAGAAGGCCAAATCTATGCGGAAGCTCCGCAATTGCGAATGCGGATCCGAATATTCGCAACATCCCTGGTACTACCTACGCCTGGCGCGCACTGTCCTCGTAGTAATCATTTTGGGTCAATAATTCTTTTGCTTCACATAGACTTCGTAACATTTAGAGCGTTCAATTAAAATATGTTTATTTTTGTATGGAAACCTGATGAACATATAGGTATTAGGAAAAAAATTTAAGAGTCATAGAACAAAAGTTGTTGATTATGTTGTTAGTACCTACTATAGTCCAGAGAGGTTGGCGGTGTTTTACAAATAACCCTGTATAAACATTCTCGACCGGAACTATAGTGATCGAATGTGAGTAGTAGTTAATCGCCTGTGCCCTGGTCGTACTCACTAACATTCGGAATGTTTTGTAATCTACTTGACTAGATCTAAATGCTATAATATTGTATGGACATTAACTTTTTTTTGGAAACAGGTCATTTGCTTCTGTCGTGCGTATTCATGGACAGTACATGCCGTTATACAAGAACGGCCAGGACACCATCAAGGCACCTGTGTTTGTGTCGGACGTCGCTCAGGGAATTATGAATGCTATTCGCGATTCTGACACCCAGTGCAAAGTTTACCAAGCCACGGGGTAAGCATTGAGTAACGTAATTTTTCCATCTGAATTCCTGAAAAGACTATTTAATTTTTATCCCTTTTGCTGAAATTTTTATAGTAAATACATCTAAGTGCTTTTCAAATAAGAATAGGATCGACTTAGCGCCATATTTTGACGTCAGAGCTGTCAGTTCAAACCAATTAGGTAGGGTGAGCAAAGCAAGATAGAAAATTTTAATTATTATTTATAAATATTGAGCGAAAAAAAATGTTTTTATGCTTTAAAATAACTAATAATGACTTTAAATGATTAAATATTATGTTTAGCTAATTTACTACTATTGAACGTGTTTATTTCATTTTTTTTAAAGACTTATTTAAACAAAGTAAGATAAACCGTTATTGATATGCAACTAAGTTTTCTTTGCAAACCGTACTTTTCAAGAGACATTTGACAAAAAGAGGTCATTAACGTTCCTATTCTCATTTGAATCGCATTGTAAGTATCTTCTTCTGGAGCCATTCTCGAAGAACCAATAAAATATCCAAACTAATGAATAAATTGCGACTTCCCCCTGATATCACTTAATTGACAACTATAATTTAAAGTAACTGAAGTTATTTATTTCTTTTTAGACCTAGAAAATACAAATTAGCTGACTTGGTCGACTGGTTCTACGCGCTGATGCGTAAAGACGAATCTTGGGGTTACCAACGCTACGACATGAAATATGATCCCATTTTACCTCTGAAGGTCATGTTTATCAACATGATCTCACCAGCTTACCCATTGGGTGGCTTGCACTGGGAATCACTTGAGAAGGTAATATTGATTCTATATTCTAGTGGGTAGATTACAAAATTCAACCCTCTGTCCCCCTAAAACCACTGTCTTGTGATTATTGTGATAGGTATTGTCAATTGGATAACAAACACCTCAGCAACTTATTATCTATATTGCTAGATGATACCCGCGGCTTCGCCCGCTTGAAAAATCACTATCACTACATATTATAAAACAGTCCTCCCCCGAGTCTGTCTGTTCGCAATAAACTCAAAAACTACCGATTTTTGTGTTGTTACCACCAATGGATATGGCGAAGCCGCTGGCATCAGCTAGTTATATACTTAAACCTACCTCGAGAACCACTATATCTATCGGTGAAAATAGCATAAAAATCGGTGCAATTTTTTGAGTTTATCACGAACAGAGACGCAGCGAGGTTTTGATTTATAATATACTAGCTGACCCGCGCAACTTCGTTTGCGTCACATTGTCCTTTAATACTCCGCTCCTATTTGTCTTAGCGTGATGATATATAGCCTATAACCTTCCTCGATAAATGGGCTATCTAACACAAAAAGAATTTTTCAAATCGGACCAGTAGTTCCTGAGATTACCCCCTACATACAAACTTACAAACAAATTTTACCTCTTTATAATATTAGTATAGATATATTATAGTGATAGTGATGACACGTAAAAATGAAGTAGCTTTCTATTGGTAAAAGAATTCTCAAAATAGGTTCAGTAGATCCAGGGATACAATACAATTACAAACTCAAACTTTACCTCTTTATAATACTAGTATTGATTGTAACTTATTGACACCATAATTTGTGAAAATTACCACTATTCGACGCTAAACCCAGCTACGAAGTATCTCAATTATCGAATCGTCGCCAACATCACTATTCTGAATGGGCTTTTATTTCGCCAGTAAATTGGGTTCAGGTGCTGGTCGGGTTGAAAACGAAGATAGTTTGTGAATCCTAAGGGTCAGTCTAGCCTATATAATGCAGTGTTTGGTTTTCTAAATTAACGTCTTCATATTTAAATTAAGACCGATACTGTCTCTCTGTTGGGCATGGGCGTAGCCGAGGGGAGGGTTTTGGGTTTCAGCCCCCCCCCCCTCCCCCCGAACACTTATGATATCAACTGTTTACTCGTTCTTGAAGTTGACAAAGAGTACCGTCATCTGTATCAAGAAGCAAAGGTGATGCTCAAAGAAAATGGTGGTATACTTACTACAAATGCCACGTTTCGTTGGAAGGCAACTGAATCGCTCTAACATTGCGTCGAATATATGCACGTATTACAAAATAGACTGAAGTGGCCTGTATTTGTTAGGGTTTCTTGATTATGAAGAAAACACTTCCTTGATTGGGTTTCTTGCGAGTTAATTCTTGTTACTTCCTGGAGAGCTAGTGGTCGACTGTCGATATTCATCCCATTTCAAGAGCAGACAATTCAACAATTAATCGAGAGGTTTGCGAAACACCGTAAAGTAGTATTGGCATTATCTGAGGCCTTAGTGTGAGTTCTTTCGACTCACGTTCGAACGCGTTCGATTGCGAGCGCGTTAGAATTTAGTATGGGAATTTAGTTATAGTGCCACCTGGTGGTCACTCGTAGAACCTAATTTCCCATACTAAATTCTAACGCGCTCGCAATCGAACGCGTTCGAACGTGAGTCGAAAAAACTCACACTAAGGCCTCTGGTGTGTTACCTTAAATTTTGCAGTCGGTTCTGAAATTGAAGACGCAATTTTTAAGTATTCAGCAGTGGAAAGCAGCAATGACTATCACCTCCGCTACTCCAAAATCTGCTTTGGAATGCTTAGAGACGCGATCGAAAAATATATCCAAATGTCATTTACACGCTGTTTCCACTGCTACACCAGAAAGGATTTTTTCAAGCCTACGGAGACTTAAAAACTACTTGCGGAACACAACGAGTGAAAACAGACTGAACGGCTTGACTCTCATGAATATTCACTTTCAGTAGTTTAATTTTCTTGAATCCTCCCCCGATACTAAAACCTGGCTACGCCCGTGCTGTTGGGTAAAGGCCTCCCAAGAAGTCTTGTCCCGCGCCACTTCTTTCAGGACCGTTCTCGGCGGCGCCGTCCATCTTCGGGCACCATCCTCGACTCATGTGGACAATTTAGCCTAACGGTCGCCCAATTTAAACTATCATTAAATTATTATTTTACGATCACTATCAAAATTTACAGGAAGCAACATCAGACTTGATAGACGACAGCCTCCCTACACTGGAAGATCTCGGCGTTCAACTCACAAACATGGAAGATCAGGTTCCTTGGGAACTGAAGCCATTCCGTGCCCACCAGTACTACATGGCTAAGGTAGGAGAGTTCCCCACTCCGGCAAATCCTAAAATTCAAGTTTAACATCTTGAAGTTACCTAAATCAAAAATCATGTAAAAATTAATACTTTTTATTATTACCAACTGAAGAGTAGTAGGAGCCTTGTAGATTCTTTTGAATAAATTATTTTGTTTCATTTGGTGTTTTATTGAGTTTTTGGGTGCAAACAGTTCCCTACATAATAAACTTTATAATTAGTGGCATAAAATACTTAGTTTTGTGTGTGAACGAGAAAATCCGGATATCTTACAGCCTTTTGGAAGTACTCGTTAAACCCGTAGCCCAGGTAATGCTCCTCACTCACACAACCAGGATCCTGACGAATCAAAAGACAAGGGTGGGTAGTAAACAAAGTCAAACTTGTTGATAATGTTTGTTTGTATTTTTAGTATATCTATAGATGTCTTTAATGACTTTTATATTTAATTTAACTCACACACTCATCCATTGCTGTTAATTAGATACATCAATTAAATAGTACCAACATTTATAAATATGTGTCTTTGCATTGTGTAGACTCAAGTACCCTGGCGGTTGGGAGTGTCATGCTCACTCAAAAGCCTAGCTGATGGTGGCGTATGCACCTTTGGCTCCATTCAAAATGGTTGAGAAGAATGGGCCTGGCGCATGTCATGGCACCGTCGGTTGGGACTGGTCATTTCTCAGCTGCCATGGTTTATTTTAATTATTTCTTTGAATTGTTCCTTTTTTAGTCCGGACGTTTTTATCATGCTCGTCACATCGTTCTCACATGTGTATGTATAATTTCAACACGATGTCAACAAAACTTTGTAACAATTTATTATTTTTAAAAGAGTGTCCGTGGAGTTACTTGGACGTTCTTCTCCATAGAGATCTACGCTTTGGAACGTGCAAATAGCTTCATCTTTTTAGACCGACCGACCTTGACAATTCAAAAGTGCCTGTAAATGGTTTAATTGAAATAAATGTTTGAGTTTGAAGCACTGGAACGGGGGTTGGAGTTTACTCCAATGACCTCAACATCAAAATATCCAGACCGCTCGCGCTAGGTAAGCCCAACACCGTCTACCGAGCGGAATGCGTGGCCGCAAGAAAAAAAACAATAAATTTTGGGGGTCCGCATACTTAGAACTGAAACTCAAAAAAAAATTTTTCATCGGTCCCATACGTGTGGGGTATCTATGGATAGGTCTTCAAAAATGATATTGAGGTTTCTAAGATCATTTTTTTCTAAACTGAATAGTTTGCGCGAGAGACTTTTTCAAAGTGGTAAAATGTGTCCCCCCCCCCCCTTAACTTCTAAAATAAGAGAATGATAAAACAAAAAAAAATATATGATGTACATTACCATGTAAACTACCAGTGATAATTGGTTTGAACGAGACCTAGTAAATAGTTTTTTTAATTCGTCATAAATCGTAAATCACAACTTCTGCTTATAATATACCTACTGGTTTGACCGGAACCCAAGGTGCGCGAGTCCGACTCGCACTTGGCCGGTTTTTTAGGCTCAATTCACACTGGCGCAGAGTCGAGGCGTTGCGAAGCAGCACGTTTTTCAACTGTCCTAAATTCATCACTATTTCTCTATCAATTATTTCGGGGGCCGAGTCACCCGCGTCCGTAGGAGAATACCCTTAAAGAATAGTCCCTACACGTGGTCCCCGGGTGGTGCTAATCAGGTGACATCAACTGGTGGTAGGTTTCGGCCGATGGCTTGTGACCACCCACTGGGCAAAGACGTACCGCCAAGCGACCTAGCCGCGTTCCGGTGCGATGCCCAGTGTAGCCAATTCACGAGGAGTTGGGTCGAAAAAGTTGTTCCAATGCAGGCAGACCGATCAGGCACGTGTTGATATGGGCGTATCGGGAGACTAGTCGCGGAGGGTAGCGGGATCCGAGGCACGGTGCGCCGCTGGCCGACCGCAGGTAGTTGGGGGCCCAAGTAGTGTGCCAGCCACACATGAAAGGCTGCCCCGCCAACTGTCGAAAAATCCCGGAATGCACCATCGTGTTGGTTGGCGACCAGACGAGAGGGCCCGATGAACATTCCCGGGGGGGCTCGGGCGTCCCCGCAGTCTCCAGACTAGTCCCCCAACGATGCCGTCCTGTCAGAGCGTGCCTGTGGGTTATCAGCATGGAACCTCATTTCACTTCCTTCTCCTCTCCTTCCTTCACTCCTAAATATGAACAGGAACAGAAAGAAAAATGCTGTACAGCGGCAGCACTCCCTCTCATACAAAGTGCTCTCTAATATACGAGGCCTGCACTCAAATCTCGCCGCAGTCCATCACCACCTCGAGACTGAGAAACCAGCGCTCCTGTTCCTTTCCGAGACGCAGAGATCAGATGTCCGTCAGTCGTGTCGTACTTGTCGTACCCAGGGTTTACCCTGGAGCACCACTTCAAACCACGCGCGGGCGTATGTATGTACGCCCGGGACGACATCTGTTATCGGCGTCTCGCGACTATCGAAGACTCCAGGTTTTCGACGCTGTGGGTTCTAGTGGACACTGCCCTGGATAAAATTATCTACGCCTGTGTCTACCGTTCGCATAGCGGTGATCTAGAGACAACTGAGCTCATACAGCACCTCAGTGAGGCGGCGGATGTGGCTCAGCAGCGGTACCCTTCTGCTCAACTGGTGTTGCTGGGGGACTTCAATGCCCACCATCAGGAGTGGCTCTTCCCATACCAGCACACAGATCATGCTGGACGAGAGGCGCGAAAGCTAGCGCTAGCGTTAAATCTCACCCAGCTGGTCCAGGGGGCAACAAGGGTGCCGGACGTTGATTCGCACACAGCCAATTGCTTGGACCTTCTGCTGACTACGGATCCAGACCGCTACTCGGTGTCGATTTCTGCTCCGCTGGGTTTAGCCGAATAGGGAACAAACTTGCTTCATACCCAGCAGGTAGTAAAGCTTTTTGGTCCCTGTAGGCGATTATCACACGGCGCGGATTTCGTAGCGGTGCCCCGCGCGGTAAGGCGGTTTACGTGTGTTTAGCATCAACAGATTTATTAGAGTCCAATGCGGCATGAGATCCGCTTCACCGCCTACCGCAGCGGTTCGCGGTGCCGTGTGTTAATGGCCTAAGTCGGTCGAATCGAACTTCTGCCGCCCCTCACTGCCACCACTGCTGAGACCCGACGGGTCGCTGGCCCACTCCGCTGAGGAGAAAGCAAACTTGTTCGCCTCTATGTTTGCGGAATCGTCACGTCTAGATTCGGGTGGTGCGAGGCCCCCTACTCCTCCTGTTGGATGCGGGTCATATATGCCGAACATAAGCATTCATCAGAGAGACGTACTTAGGGTACTGCGTAACCTAGACGTGAACAAGGCTAGTGGCCCCGACGGGATTCCAGCAATTGTACTGAAGCCTTGTGCGCCTGAGTTGTCTCCGATCTTGACACGCCTATTTCGCCTTTCGTTTGAGACTGGGAAAGTGCCGAAGGCTTGGAAGCAAGCTAACGTGCAGCCCGTGGCCAAGAAGGGTTGTCGAGCAGACCCGTCAAATTATAGACCAATCTCGGTAACGTCCATACTCTGTAAGAGTATGGAATCGCAAGCTCCTTGCATACTTAGAAGCAAACGATATCCTTAGTGACCGACAATACGGCTTTCGCCGAAATCGGTCAACTGGGGTTCTTCTAGCGTATGCCATTCACATCTGGAGTGAGGCCATTGAGAAGCAAGGGGAAGCACTTGCGGTCTCCCTAGACATCTCGAAGGCCTTCGACAGGATCTGGCACGATGGCCTTATTAGTAAGCTTCCTTCCTTCGGTCTGCCCGTCGGATTATGTGACTGGATTGCAGATTTCCTGAGGGATCGATCTATCCGAGTGGTCATAGATGGCTGCTCGTCCGGACTGCTGGATATTAATGCCGGGGTTCCTCAGGGGTCAGTACTCTCGGCAACATTGTTCCTGCTGCATATTCATGATCTGCTAAAACCCGGTACTTTTGGGTATGCAGACGACAGCACTGTTGCTGAGAGATACGTGTGTGACGCACGAGCTGGTGGGCCACAGACCCGGTCTCTCCGGGAGGCTATGGTTGAGCGCTTGAACGTGTCCTTACAGGCTGTCTCCGAATGGGGCGATGCCAATCTGGTCAAGTTCAATGCTGCGAAGACCCAAGCGTGTCTTTTTTCCGCTAAAAGGAGTCAATTCGACCCTGCTCCATCTCTCCGCGGTGTAACCCTGCCGATAACCGACAGAATTGAGCTTCTTGGTGTTACATTAACATCTACCCTCAATTTTGGCCCCTTCATAGAGGCCAAGGCTCTAGTGGCTGCTAGAAAGTTGGGGATCCTGGCAAAGGTGAGACGGTACTTCACGCCGGAACAGCTTCTTAAACTGTATCAAGCGCAAGTTCGATCATGTATGGAATACTGCTCTCATCTTTGGGACGGATCTGCCAGATACCAGCTTGATGCCCTCGAGTCAATTGATAAACGAGCCAAGAGGATCATCGGCGATGATAAGCTCGTAGAATCGAAGCTCCAAAGTCTTGAGCACCGACGCCGATTTGCTGGCCTGTCGGTTTTCTATCGGTTACATTTTGGGGAGTGTGCGACGGAATTGCATAACTTAATTCCGCCTAGCCCGTTCGGACCACAAGACGTACGGCGATGTGCCACCGGTACATGGTGGACATCCCACCTATACGCACAAAACGCTTTGGGAATACATTCATTGTGCGTACAGGTAAGGAGTGGAATTCCCTGCCTGAGTCTGTGTTTCCTGATAGCTACAACCTGGGAGTCTTTAAGTCAAGAGTGAATAGGTTACTTCTAGGCAAGCGTGCTCCACTTTAGACCGCATCATCGCTTAACATCAGGTGAGATAGCGGTCAAACGTACGCCTATCAATATTTAAAAAAAAAAAAAAAAAAACCATACGGTACGAATTTGTGTAGCGTAGTCAAAGAGTATAATAAAGAACAGGGGTAGACAAGTGCGAGAGAGATACGTGTAGACAGAGCGTAGTGTAGACAAGTGCATAGATGCGCGCAGACGCGCGTCAACGGGGCGACATCTTTCGCGTCGCGACGCTTCGACTGTGCGCCAGTGAAGTGTGAATTGAGCCTAAATAAACCGGCCAAGTGCGATCTTTCATTACTTGGTCATTTGACAACCAGTTTTGTATGATTGTAGAAGTATATTTTTCAATTTTTTTAAAAGTGAGTACCATGAGGCCATTTACATAATATAAGAGGGTGGTTTGAGAAGTCAGTGACTTGAATTTCTCGCTCTAGAACTTTCGGTGTGCCATACCTTGCGTCTAGCCCCGCACCCACGCGCGTGAGCGCATGTTTCTCCGGTTGTAGGCGCGTGATCTGCATGAACGCGCGTGGATGCATTTTCTGTGTTGGACTGTGATATTTTCTATACAAACGGAGCTACTTACAAGCAACGTTAGAACACGCATTAACGCGCTACGCTGCGTGGCTTTGCGTTTATCGCCTTACTCGCAAACAATAGGGACAAGGAATTCGCTCACAAAAATCACAACACCGGTGACTGGTGAAACAAACACAGAACTGATCTGTTTCTAGAGGAATTTTGGCTGGTTGAAGTGACGCCCGCCATGGCAAACGGTCCAACATCATGACGAAGTGCGGAAACCAAACCCCAATAGAATAGAAATAGAATTCTTTTCAAGTTAACGAAAAGGAAAAACAGAGGAGCAGAGGATGGAACTATGTATTTTTACTGGCTGTTAATTTATACAGCTGAGCATTTTAGGAGAATCTCTGAAAGTAGAGATCCCAGTTTGTAAATCCTTCCACATATGTAAAACTATACTAATAAGGATGAATAGCATAGGGTCCATAGATTACTTTTATCTATTATTTCCTCAAATTTAGATGTGTGCAACAGGCTGGCCCACAGAAGCAACAAAAGCCACACCAAAAACAGAAAGCCACAGGAAATGCCTATAAAATACTGTTTTACTTTATAATTTCTTCATCTGCATACTGTTACTGGTGGTAAGCTTTTTGACATCACTACATATAAATGCTACAATAAACCTGACTACTCAAAACTTGTTTGATTAGAAGCATGTGCATGTTTGGTATATTAAGTATGTAAGGTATAGTAAATCAAAGATAATAATAGATAAGATTTTTTTGTATTTAACTTAATTAAGGTGCAGGCCTGCCTCGTCCGAATCCTCCTCTCTGAAATCAACAGAACATACAAAATTAGAAGAAAGTTATATCATCAAACTAAAACATGTTCAGTCAGCCTTTATGGTGAAAGTATGTTTGTCTTCAATGTCAATTATTCTACATACATAGTGTTAGAGGTGACCTCAGAAAGATTTTAATACATGGCATGTGTTGTGGCTGCCTCGCTATTTCCCTCTGTTGACCTTTTAATTTGGACAATTAAATGACAAAAAGGGTAGTAAATGAGTCAATTACTCTAAAAACTGTTTTAGCCCACCGCTTTCACATCAAAATTTAAATGAGACCCTTCCATGAACTTCAGACAAAAATGTGTGTTGCCACTGCTGATGTAAACTTAAAATAAGAAAAAATAACTTACAAATTCAACATCAGCTGAACCAGGACCAACATCAGCCTTCTTGTCGTGGGCAGCTGGTGTAGTGGGTGCACGGCGGTACGCGGAGCGGTCCTCAGCAGAGCGTGCAGGCGCATCGGGCCGTCCGACGGCACCACGGCGGACTGTCTCGGCGCGCACGGAACGCTTGAGAGTTGCGGGCACAATTTCAGGGGGCAGGTGCAAGAAGATCCTCAAGTACTCAATACCCTCGTTGGTAAGGTACCTAGAAAGATAATAAATTTCATTGGTTGAATAATTTTCTTCAAATCTCAATGTTTACAATTATTAGAAACTAGTCAAGTGACAATATTGATCCTGATATAGTCTCTGCCTAATATGAGTAATCTAAAGAGAGATTAGCAATTGTTTTGATTTGTAATAAGGATTGCCAGGTCTTGAAACTGAAAAGCCGGACACACAAATTTTGTCTTTGTAAGTACCAAAACATGTCAATTTTTTAAAAGTAAAACAAGGTTGTTATGTCATATACCAGTACAATTAACCTTAGATTCTAATGAAAGAACAGTAAATTTGAATGAATCAGTCCAGTTAATCATGCAATATTCATGTTAAGCTATCAACACAAGTTTAACACATGGCAAAATGTAAAACATGCTCAAATTCAAAAGCCTAACAAAACAAGAGTCAGACAGGTCAGATACCATGTTATTTGTCTGGACACAACCAAAAAGCCCAACTGTGTCCGGCTTTAGCCGGACGCCTGGCAACGCTGTTTGTAATCAAGCACTAGAATCGATTATTTTGAATGTTACCACCTACCAATAGAAATGCCTCCAGGCAAACTGTTCCTTGACGTATCCTCTGGATTTCAGAGACTGCATAGCCTTAATAACTTGGAGGTTAGGAATCTTCTCAAGATCGGGGTGTTTCGGAGCATGATAGTCCTTCTTAGCTACCATAACTCCCTCTTTGAAGAGGTATTCATAGATCGACACACGGTTCTGTTTAGGCATCAACATCTTGAAGCACTACCTAAAAACAAGACACCGAATAAGCACTTAGGTTATTTCAAATTTGTTCCGTCACTATCAGCCACATGAACAAAATAACTATACCACACAATTTTAAAATTGATCTTAATTTACAATTTGGCAATAAAAGCCAACAATTTCTTTAGATTACATTAAAAAAATCAGATTTCTATGTCTAACTGTACCTTCCGCCTATTTTGACAAAAGAAAAGAAATCGCCATAGTTTGACAGTTGGTTGACATAGAAGTGAAGTTCCAAATTCATGCAAATTAAGTTATTCAGCATGTGAATTAGTCGATTTCTACTAAGCAGATTTATTTATAAGGACAACATATATATACACAATTAAATTTTTTTTAAAACTCATATCTAACTAATAATAAAACTAACATATGGCGTCGAATAATTCGTCCGCATCGCTAGCCACTGGTAATGAGCCCAAAAGGCTGGCAGCATTGCCACGTTGTATGGCAACGCTTCCTTATCCTTTGGCCGAGGTTCTATAGGTACCTTCATGGGTAAAAGCCAGCCCTTGGGTCACGCGAAGTGTCAACTAAGCGTCTTGACAGATCTTTAATTATACAAGTTATGGGCACTCGGACCCCACGACCCGAGAGTTTCAACCCCAAACGGCTCGAAAGTATAATTTCCAACGAGTTTATTATTTTCCGTGTCGATTTTTTTCAGAATGCTAATCTTAATTCGTGTTTTAAATTGAGCATTCGTACTCTTACTATCTTTTTTGCAAACATATTAGGAATATCCGATTTTTGAAACTGATTGGAATTAATTAAAAAAATAACATTACGAATGAGTGCATAAAAGCTCATTTAGGGATCGTGCAGGAGGGCTTTAGTGGGTGATAGACAGGCGAGCAAGTACGTGGACTTAGCGCTAGAGAAAAAGTTCGTCGTGCCATAAGACCACGTACAGTATCGTAGCTTGCCTCGGCTCGCACGTCCGTGCGAGCTGCAAGCCGCGCCCCATCCTTTTGTTTTGTGACACGTTGAAAGCTATTTTTTGTAAAAATATCTGATTTTCGAAGCTTTTTACATTAATTCTTAACAGAATTCTTTATTGTTTCAGGAACACGATAACAAGTTCAGGAGTCGACCAAATATTATTCCTAGCCTGGAGAAAATAGGCGAGGAAGACATCTCTGTGTATGAAAAGTATCCGTCGAAATGCATTAAATTAGGGTGGCGCTACAATCACATCAAGGGGAAATTTAAAAAACAGCGCCAAACGTTTTAAGCTTAGAATAATAACGCATAGAAGCCGCGTCTAGAACAAAACCCGAGCAAAATCGTGTGTCCACTTCATTTTCTTTGTGTGCGTGAGCCGAATGTGTCTACGTTCCTCTAACGCACACAGATATAGCTTTCAGTGATACCATTACTAAGCCGTTACCCACAAAATATGGGAAGAAGCATTACTATTTTGCTATCAAGGCAAGTATTTTATGTTGTTGGGAACTGGAAAAGGTAAACATGATTTTTCATGTAATCCTACTAATATTATAAATGTGAAAGTTTGTATGTTTGTATGTTTGTTCGTCAATCACGCAAAAATGGCTGATAGGATTTGAATGAAATTTGGCACACATATAGTTCACATCCTGGAATAACACATAGGCTACTTTTTATCCCGATAAAAGGCATAGCTTAATGGCGGCGGAGGAGGAAGTGGAAATCAGACGTTTCTGCTGCCTTAGTACTTCAGATTCACAAGTACCAGGAGAGCATAAACCTGTCGAAATATTTTCGGGTCTAAATTTGTGAGCGCCAAAGATTCTCGAGTACCAGGAAAGCAGACATATGTCAAAGTATTTTTGGTCAGGTTTTTTTTTTTGCTGGAAAATAGATTGCCTTTCGTTACAAGCGTTCATGTTTGTATGTTTGGATGTTTGTCCGTCAATCACGCAAGAACGGCTGAAGGGATTTAGATGAAATTTGGCACATATGTAGGTCACATCCTGAAATAACACATAGGCTTTTATCCCGGTAAAATACATGACTTAATGGAGACAGAGGATGAAGTGGAAGTACAAAGTTTCTGCTACCTTAGTACTTCAGATTATAAAGTACCAGGAGAACAGAAACATGTCGAATTTTTTTACCGGGCTAGAATTTTATTACGAGTGCTAAAAGATTCACAAGTACAAGGAGACCAGGAACATGTCAAATTATTTTTGGGCAAGATTTTTTTTTAAGCTGAGGAGAAACTTTTCGAAGTATTTTCAGGCCTGGTTTTTTTTTTTGCTATTGTTAGGTAAACGTTTGGCCGCTATCTTACCTGATGTTAAGCGATGATGCGGTCTAAGGTGGAGCACGCTTGCCTAGAATTCTGAGCGCTACAGATTCACAAATACAAGGAGAGCAGAAACATACTGAGGTATTCCGGGGCCGGAATTACGAGCGCTACAGATTCACAATTACCAGGAGAGCAGAAACATCTTGGAAGTTTTTATGGCGCTTGAATTATGAGCGCTTTAGATTCACAAGTACCAGGAGATCAGAAATATATCGAAGCATTTTCCGCGTTGGAATTGTAAACGCTATATTTTCACAAGTACTAGGAGAGCAGAAACATGTCGAAGATTTTTCTGGGCTGGAATTTGTGAACACTATAGATTCGCAAGTACCAGGAGAGCAAAACATGTCGAAATTTTTTACCGGGCTAGAATTTTATTACGAGTGCTAAAAGATTCACAAGTACAAAGAGACCAGGAACATGTCAAATTATTTTTGGGCAAGATTTTTTTTTTAAGCAGAGCAGAAACTTTTCGAAGTATTTTTAGGCATGGTTTTTTTTTACTATTGTTAGGTAAACGTTGGGCCGCTATCTTACCTGATGTTAAGCGATGGTGGAGCACGCTTGCCTAGAATTCCGAGCGCTACCGATTCACAAGTACCAGGAGAGCAGAAACATACCGAGGTATTCCGGGGCCGGAATAACAAGCGCTACAGATTCACAATTACCAGGAGAGCTGAAACATCTTGGAAGTTTTTATGGCGCTTGAATTATGAGCGCTTTAGATTCACAAGTACCAGGAGATCAGAAATATATCGAAGCATTTTCCGCGTTGGAATTGTGAACGCTATATTTTCACAAGTACTAGGAGAGCAGAAACATGTCGAAGTATTTTCTGGGCTGGAATTTGTGAACACTATAGATTCGCAAGTACCAGGAGAGCAAAACATGTCGAAATTTTTTACCGGGCTAGAATTTTATTACGAGTGCTAAAAGATTCACAAGTACAAAGATACCAGGAACATGTCAAATTATTTTTGGGCAGAAATTTTTTTTAAGCAGCTCTGCTCTGGGCTAGAATTTGTGAACGCTATAGATTCGCAAGACCCGGAGAGTAAAACATGTCGAGGCATTTTGTAGCTGGAATTACGAGCGCTACAGATTCAAAAGTACCAGGAGAGCAGTAACATCTTGAAGTATTTTTTGGGCTGGAAATTCTGAACGCTATAGATAGATTCCCGAAAATAACCAGGAGAGCAGACACACGTCGATTTATTTTCGGCGCCGGAGTTGTGAGATGAGATGAGATGAGATGAGATTTTTCTCACCACAATCCTACTAATATTATTAAAAAAACCAGTCCAAGTACTTTCTCGAAGCTGGAAATATGAGCGCTAAAAATTTTCTTTCGAGTACCAGCAGAGCAGAAACATGTCCATGTATTGTAGTTTTTTTTACTGGAAAATAGATGGTTTTCATTGCAAGCGATTCAAAAGTACCAGGATAACAAAAACATGTTGGAGTATTTCTGAGGCTGGAAATATGAGCGCTAAAGATGCATAAGTACCAGGAGACCAGACACATGTTTAAGTATTTTTGAGCAAGATTTTTTTACCAGGAGTACAGAAACATGTCGAAGTTTTTACTGTGCTGGAATTGTGAACACTTTAGACTCACAAGTACTAGGGGAGAAGAAAAATATCCAAATAGTTTTGGAGCTGGTATTGTGAGCGCTAAAGTTTCACAAGTACCAGGAGTCCACACACATCAAAGTATTTCCGGGGCTTTAATTGCAAGCGGTTTGGATTCAAAGGCACCAGGTAACCAGAAACATATCGAAGTATTTAGAATTTAGGATTTCAAAGATACCAGGAGAACAGAAACATGTCGAAGTAATATCGAGGCTTAAAATATGAGCGCCAAAGATTCACAATACCAGGAGTTATTCAGAATATTTTTCGCAAGAATTTTTCTGAGCTGGAATGGTGAAAGCTATTAAGAGAGCAGAAACATGTTGAAATTTTTTCGTAGCTGAAATTGTGAGCAGTTAGGATTCAAAAGTCAAAAGTGACAGGAGAACAGGAACATGGCGAAGTTTTTTCCGGGCTGGAAATATGAGAGCTAAAGATTTACAATGACCAGGAGCCCAGAAACATGTCGCAATATTTTCGGGCCTAGAATTGTGAGAGGTTAGGATTTAAAAGTGCCTGGGGAGACCAAAAACATGTCAAAGTATTGCCAAGGCTGGAATTATGAGTGCTACAGATTTACAAGTAGATACCAGAATACCAAACAATTGATATATTTTTCGACCAGAATTGTGAGTGCTAAAAATCCACAAGTACCTTCCAGGGGACCACAAACATGTCGAAGTAATTTTGGGACTCACACTACCTGGATACCAGAATCATGAAGATGCAATTACAAGAATAACAATATGAGGCAATTAAGTTGCGCACCAGTTCTAAAGTCTACGCAGACGAAGTCGCGGGAAGAAGCTAGTATGACATATTTTTTCGAAAGGTATAATTAAATTAATTTCAAAATAAAAGGAAATAAATCGCGAGAATGAGATATTGTTCAATGCGTTTAGAATGCTTGATGGGTTATAATTATAAACAATGTTAAAACATCGGGTTTGATATGAATTAACAGTAAGTATTGTATTTTATTATGAAAGCAATGTGGGTACTTTTTCCTCACAAATAGCAACACTGTTTTATGACAAGTTAGGTTATTAGAATTTTGTTTTATTTATCGATTTACGTAAAAATAGTGCATAGAATGTGAGTACTTATTTGTGAAATGTTATTTTATCACATTTTTTGTTTTCCTGATGTGCTATAACATCCTTTCACGCAACAAACTGTCATTTTCAATTAATTTACTCGCGAGCTGTGTTCGACGGAACGTGACATTGAGTACTGACGCCCTGATGGCTAAGTTTGACGGATTAGGCTAAGTTTTAGTTGCCTCACTTTTTGCTCACGTACTAGGTTTCTATGCGTTATTATTCTAAGGTTTTAAGAGTAGGATAGAAAAATTAACAAGGAAAGAACAACTTCCGTTTCGTTATTATTTCGTCAAGGAGCAAGTAAGAATAACACTGACGTACGTCAGTGAATGATACACAATGAAATCCACTGACGTATCTCACAATCAAACGTCAACGGAAGTAGACACCCAATGGCATCCCCGCATGCCAAGAGTAAAATAACCGCTGACGTATATATGATTTATACGTCAGTGAAAATAACCCGCATGTCATTCCAAATTAAAACTGCAATGTCCTGTACCCTGTGTGTCCTCACTAATTATTTTTTAAACTTGTTTACTAACCCTTGTGTGTAAGTTGTACTAACAAAACTGGTTCCTTATGTTGTTCCTAATAAAAACAATTTGTATTTGAAGGTGTTTTACTCGAGGGATGATATTCTCTTTCAATAAAACTATTCAATTATTATTGTTGCATCGCAGAAACATTTCATAATCTGCATAGCCTTTTCCCGACTAAATCAAATCAAATCAAATCGTTTATTGCAATCCATAATGTCGTAAAGGTGGTAAAATTAATAATTAGAAACAATTATGGACCCTGTCGGGCACAGCAAAATAATTAGGAGAGAGGAAGGGCGCTTTTTATTATTATTGTTATTTTGTATTTGTTATTTTTGATTTTGCTTTAAAATGTTAGCGTTTCGTCTTCAACTAGTTACCTACTATTTTTAAATACCTATTTTACTTTCACAATTATTTTTGGATTACTTTACATTTTTAGTTGTTTATTCATTCGCTTGCATTTTCTGATTTGATATTAGTATAATTTATTTTCTATTTATTCTTAGAATACCGAATTTACTTTTTCATAATTATTTGTTTTTTGTTTATTTAAATTAGAATAGTATATTATTAATTAGAATAGTGTCATTTACTTAGTTATTGTTTTATATTATAGTATATTATTTATTTATAATTACTGATGGAATAGAATGTCATTTATCAGTTTTCGTCAAAATAAATTAAAATAATAGTAAAATAAAATAAAATGTCATTTATAAACTTATTTTTATTTTTAACAGACAAAAATGTCAATTTATATTTTTATCAATGGAATAGAATGTGAATAATTATTATTTACAATAGAATAGAATTTCATTTTTTTTTTTTTTTTTTTACTTTCTCGGGCCCCTGGAGACCCGGTCCTTTGGTAGGCGTACGAGGGGCCGAAACCAACTCGCAGAGGCCCCGTTAGACATTTCAAATGTAATCGTCGTGCTGATGCACGAGTACGTGACATCACACCACAGGGGCACCAACCGGCGATTATCCCTGTATGCACTGAAAGTATTCCCAAGGACAATCCCCGGTTGGAGCAGTACTATTGCAGAATATGGAAACAAAAAATGAAACGCTATGGGTTTGGGTGGCTTAGTGGAATGATAATCGTTTATTATAGAACTATTGGCCCCTGCCTTACCACTAACAATATACACGGCTTTTAAATGGCAGGGGGTGACTTGCACACTCAATGAATGGGCCCCCGAAAACGGTCGCTAGCACAAAGTGACGTAGCGCCAAGGGGGCAACATGGCCTGAGGTGCTAGAGGAGTGGAGAGGTATACCACGGCTATCAGGATAATCCCGGAAGTGCGGTCAAGATTGTTAAGCTTTATTATATTCGTAAAGCTTATAATTGTTTAGATGCCGTAGATGCAGAAATAAACGTTTTAATAAAACTTTGTTTTATTATGTAGAAGGAATATTTTATAATAATAGTGACAAGACTGATATAACAAACATTGCTAAGCAACCAACCATCGATACTATACTAAGGTTGTATATCTTCACATCCACGATACTTTTAGAGCTTCGACAAATCTTGAAGTCCAATTCTACAGCTTAGCATGTTCAGTCTTGGTCCAAACAATGGCTTCGTAAACATGTCCGCCAATTGCAATTCTGTAGCGACTTGTTTGACAGCGAAATCTCCATTCTGAATACATTCTCGAATAAAGAAATGTTTTATCTTGATATGTTTTGTTCTCCTATGGAACTCATATGGTGGGTTCTCAGACAACCTTATAGCAGACTCATTGTCAACGTAAATTGTCGGTTTTTCGTTCAGGTCTGTTAAGTCTGTTAATTCTTCCAGGAGTTCTTTTAGCCATAAGGCTTCTCTCGCAGTTTCTGTCATGGCTACGAGTTCGGCCTCCGTTGAAGAGATTGCTACTCTTGGTTGTTTTTGGCTTTTCCACATGATGGGACCGGAGAATAGGAAAATCATCCCTGACGTCGAATGGCCAGTTGTTGTGTCACCACCAAAATCAGCATCACTGAAACATATCAGTCTCTTCTCCCGGCTTTTCGCGAAGACAAGTCCTTTGTCTATAGTACCCTTAAGATATCTAAAAATTCGCTTAACTCTCATCACATCAAACCTAGTAGGAGTTTCTAGATGCCTTGACGCAACACTCACAGCGTAGCTTATATCTGGCCTTGTAGCGACCATGAGGTATGCTAGGGCACCCACAGCTTGACGATAGGGAAATGATGAATTTGATTCATCATTTGATTCATCATCTCGTTCTTCATCTATGCCAATTTTTACTGCCGGCGTTGCAGCGACTTTACAGTTAGTCATTCCAAACTTTTCAAGTATCTTCTTAGAATAAGACCTTTGGTTTAAGGTAATACAACCATCTTTGGTTTTATTAATTTCAAGTCCAAGGAAATAAGACGCCGGTTTTGTAGTTATTTTAAACCTATTTCTCAGTTCTTCAATAAATTTCCTACCAGCACTTTCACTAGTTGAAGCCACCAAACCGTCATCTACGTAAAGCGCAATTAAGACTTGTTCACGTAAGTAAAGGCAAGGATCTTTTGTGCTTTGCTTGAATCCTGAATTTATAAGATACTCTGATATGCAGACATTCCAGCATAGAGGAGCTTGTTTCAGCCCGTAGAGGCTGCGTTTAAGTTTGCACACTTTCTTAGTGCCATCATTGAATCCCTCTGGCTGCTTCATAAAGATTTCCTCTTTTACAGCCCCGTTTAGAAACGCAGTCGATACATCGAACTGTTGAAGTACCAAGTTTTCTCGAGCAGCTATTCCTAAGACAGCTCTTATAGTACTGAGGCGGGCTACCGGACTGAAAGTCTTCTGATAATCAACGCCAGGTTTTTGTGAAAAACCTTTTACTACTAGTCTGGCCTTATGTCGCTCAATTGTACCATCTGGATTGTTCTTTATTTTGTAAACCCATTTGCATGGCAATGGTTTACGATTTTTCGGAGGGTCGACTAATTCCCAAGTCTTCATTTCTTTCAATGATTCCATTTCATTTTTCATAGCCTCTAACCATTTGACCTTATCCTTGCTATTTATAGCATCATTAAAAGTTTGAGGTTCTGGTACATTATCCATATCCATGGCTGCCATAACATAATCCTCAAATATTTTAGGTCTGTCAATCTGTGATCTATCACGAAGATTGTATGACCTCCGTTCTTCTGGAACAAGAACAGATGCATCGACATCTATGTCGTTTTCATTTGGTTGATCAGCAGTTTCACTGCCGTCATTAATCCCGAGAGAGTCATAAAACAACTCGTTATTATTTTGCATAGGTACCTCGTTAGAGCTTGCAATAACATTATCTTGTACTGCTTGCTGTCTACTAGCATTTTCTTTTGTAGTACCTTTTACATATATTTCTGTTTCATCCAGATCACTGTCAGTCTCGTTTGATCGCTTGTGATCATTTAATTCTTGAAAAGGAACAGAAATCACATTTTTACCATCTTCGTAGAACATTTTCTTTAAAATTCGAACATCCTTGGAAACAAGAATGCATTTCTTCGATGGGACGTATATTCTTAACGCTTTTGAAACTTCCGAGTAACCAGCGAACATACCTGGAATTGCCTTTGAAGCAAATTTGTGATTATGTTTTCCTTTCTTTAGGATGAACGTTTTAGCACCAAATACATATAAATGATTAACGCAGGGTTTTCTACCTACCCATCTTTCGAATGGTGTTTGGTTTTCAATACTCTGGTTAACGCTTCGGTTTGACAAGTAATTTGCAGTATAAACCGTTTCTGCCCATAAACACATAGGCGCTTTTGATTCCAACATCATGCATCTTGCTTTTTCTATAAGGGTTCTATTTTTCCTTTCAGCGATTCCATTTTGATGTGGAGTGTATGGTGCTGTCAATCTTCTTGCAATACCATTTTGCTTCAGAAATGAGTCAAATTTCAAATTTCTGTATTCCGTACCGTTATCGGTCTGTAGGCATTTAATTTTGTTTCCTGTGAAGTTCTCTGCTTCTACCTTGTAGTCTATGAATTTTTGTAATACTTCATTTTTATTTTTAATAAAGTATACTCGGCAGTATCTACTGTAGTCATCAATGAAACTTACGAAATACCTGTTGCCATTCAGTGAAGGTTGTTTAAGTGGTCCACAGACATCACTGTGTACGATCTCTAGACGCTGACTCGTACGTGAATTATTTTTGTCACTCTTCTTGCTAGGCACTCTGCTCAATTTCCCTTCTATGCATATTTCGCATTCACCTAAAGAACTATTACGGTTGAAGTCTAATCCAATCAGGCTTTCATTCTTTAAGGCGAGCTTCAAGTCCCTTTCGCTCATGTGTCCCATTTTACAGTGCCATTGTTTAATAGCATCTGACTCCACTTCTTTTGCTACGTCATTACTACATTCTGTAGCATTGGCTCTATGTCTGTCAACATTATTATTTTTTGTTTGGAGATAATATAGACCATCGTCTTCTCTCACTGCTTGCATTTGTACTCCTCGCTTGTGATCATTAATTATTGCCTTCTTCTTAGTAAATAGAACAGTGAGTCCTTTATCTGTCATTTTCCCAACAGATAGAAGATTAGCACACAGGCTTGGTACATAAAGTGCATCAGTTATTTCAATTCTTCCTTCTTTAATTTCTATTTCTGCAGGCCCTAACCCTTTTATCTCTGCAGTTTTTTTCTTTGAAGCGAGTTTAAGTGTTTTTGAAATTTTCTTCATTTCAATAAAAGGCTTATCCGAAAATGTCATATGTGACGTACATCCACTGTCAAGTATCCAGCATTTTTGGGCTTTGTCATTTATGAAGTAGCTACTGAAGAGGTTTGTTTCCTTATCGTCCTTTTTGGTATAGCTGTTCTTGGACTTCTTATAATTTTTCTTGCCTGTATTCTTATTTTTAGACCAGCATTTGGACGAGTCATGGCCTTTCTTTTTACAAATCTTGCAAAAAGTGTAGAAACTTTCTTCAGCATCATACTTTACGCTAGTACTAGGGATGTCACGACGACGAGCATCACTCTCTTCTATAATTTTAATTTTTAGCTTTTCAGGGTCTGGAAGCGAGTCTTGTGATTCAATTGCAGTCCTGAAATTTTCGTATTCCGAAGAAAGGCTATAGAGCATCATGATTGATAACAGATCACTGTTGATATCAATATCCATATCTTTTAATTTATCCACAGTATCCATAAATTTCTTTAAATGCTCGCGTGTGTCTGAACCTTCTTCTAGTTTAGCTAAAATTAGTTGCTTAAGTAGGGTAGCCTTTCTGGCTGGACCCTTACTAGCATAGATGGATTCAAGAGTCGTCCACACATCTCTGGCAAATTTACAATTTTTTATCTGTTTTAATTCTGATGGCGCTATCAACAACATCAGCTCTGATTTAGCCAATTCGTCTTCGTCAATATCATTTTTTGATGCATCTACCTTTGGGTATTCGTTTATACATGCCCATAGTTTATTTTTTATTAGATATGCTTTTGCATGTATACACCATGTATCATAGTTTTCTTTTCCTAATGGTTGAATTCTAACTATTGACATTTTGAATTTTTACCTTTTCGTTTTTCTTCTAATCTTACATTTTTCGCTCTGCTACCATGTTAAGTTTTATTATGGTAGTAAAGCTTATAATTGTTTAGATGCCGTAGATGCAGAAATAAACGTTTTAATAAAACTTTGTTTTATTATGTAAAAGGAATAGTTTATAATAATAGTGACAAGACTGATATAACAAACATTGCTAAGCAACCAACCATCGATACTATACTAAGGTTGTATATCTTCACAAAGATCCCTACCAGCATCTTACTGGATTATACGTCATTCTCCCGAGCACGTATGCTCTAGCGAATCTCCACTCAGACCGGCCAATTAAGGCAAGGAAGAGGTGGGAGCTCTGTTCCTCGTCAGTTTTCACTCTGGCCAGCCAATAAAGGCAAGCCGTAGATGAGGAACAAGACTTCTCCCGGGAGATAAGGTTCGTGGGGTCGCTACTGCCCAACAGTTCGCCACAAAACTGCCTTGCGGATTGTATCTCTCTTTGTCTGGCCCCTCACCCTAGGTATGACCTAAGGTCCATCGGGACGCGCAAGCCCCACCACGACGTCAACGTAGAGATACTGCGGTAGGGAATTTCATTATTTATTATTATCAATAGGATATCATGTCACTTCTTTATTTATGAGAGTGTAATTTTATTGATTAATTATTATTAAGTTTACTTATATGTCTAGTTAGTATCAAAATTTCTCCGTTAGGTATTCTTACACAGTAGCTTATAAAATATACTGGTTTTGGTTTCTTGCTTTAAATTTTCCGGCAATCTATACTATACTAATATTATAAAGAGGTAACATTTGTTTGTAAGTTTGTAAGTTTGTATGTAGGGGGTAATCTCAGGAACTACTGGTCCGATTTGAAAAATTGTTTCACTGGTAGAAAGCTACATTATTCGTGAGTGCTATAGGCTATAAATTATAAAGATATCATGCATATTAGTCGAACTATCTCAATTTTTGTCTATCCAGGCGGAAAAAAATAGCTCTTACAACAGAGTTATTTGCGTGCGCTGCCTTAACAGTTGTATATAATTGAAAACAATGTATGGCAACTTGGTCCGCCTAGAATAGTTCTACAAAAAAGTCCGCGGTACCATATTTCTATCTTTTGTATTTTAGCAGATATAGTAGCTTTTATGTGTTAAAAAAAGTATTTTTCGACGTACTTATCTTTGGACGATTTTTTAAACAACAAAATATTAAACCTTATCGAAAAAAATGTTATTATGATCACAAGAACATCATAGAGATACGATTTGCCCTAAACAGTATGTCAATTGGTTGAATAGTTTCGAAGATAATATAAAATTACTAAATCGCAAAACGCCGCCCGCGCCGTCCATTCACGAACCGCATTAGAACATGCTTTGTACGGACGTTTTATCCGAATGATATCCATTTTTCTGAATGATTTTCCGCGGATTAATGACCCTCTCCAGTTATTATTTAACTTTTGTCGTTTGGTAGGGGAGTTGTACATAGTTGGTTGAATGTTGTAGGTCTTTAAAATTGTTTTGGTTGCTCGGTTTCTCAAAACACAATTACAATATTACTTCGTCCTCATTCTTCGAGTTCGAAGATGTGATATTTCTGTTTTTGGGATATCGGACAGTTTCAGTGATTGTTTATCATGCCTAAAAGGATATCACAACTTTCCCGTCAGACATCCCAGTCCCAGACATGAGACAAGAGCAGCTCGAGTAGCTACGCCGTACGGAAGAGCCTTTCGAGGAATAGAGAAAATATGTCGCAAGCACGCGCTGGGAAATCTAGCTCCGAGCGTTCATAGCGGCTTGCTAACCAAAGCTGGAGAACATCGCAGGTCCGTGCTCGGGAATCTAGCGCTGAACGAGCACAGCGTCTCAGTGATTTAAAGCAGCATGTCTCTGCAACAAGGGACAGGGAGCCTAACGCTGAGCGCTCGCAGCGGCTCGCTAGCCTAGCTACATACATATTATTATACAATAAAAACAAAACCCTCCTTTTGGCCGTCAGGAAATAAATCATAGCAGTCAGTACTAACCGAACCACACTCATAATTTCATCACAAGTTAAAATGTTTACCGCCCAACGAAGTGGGCACGGGTCAGCTAGTTTATTATAATTATATTTTGATCGACATAGAATGCGGACTAGAAGCATGTGACATAAGGCGGGACGGAGACAAATTTATCCTGTTTTTATGGCGTAGTGAATGGGTCGTTTGTATGGTTTGTATGTCTCCCCGTGTGTTGTAGGATTCTGGGAATTTGCGGACCAGTTTACACAACTCCAAGATATAAATACTGACTAATGTGAGTATTTTATGTTTTTGAAAATAATGCTTGCAACTATCTGTCTGTTCTATATTGGTAATTATTCGTAATAGCTTTTTTTGTAGGATAAATACGGAGGGAGCGTCTGTGCTATTTCCCTACAAGATGATGCCATAGGTGAACCATGCGTGGGCATATGCGTAGTATGTGACAAGCGCAGTTTGAAGGCTTGTGGTCTTTTTTATTTCGCGGAGGGCGTACGACAACTTTGAAATTTTTGATTTTACTTTCTGTATATGTGTTTTCCAGTTGATGTGTGTGTCTATTGTCAAACCTAAGAGAGTATAATCAGTAACTGTTTCTAATTTATGATGATCAAATGAATAGTCTATATTTATTTGGTTTTTCTGCCGGGGTGGAAAGGTATTATTTTAGTTTTGGTAAAATTTATTTCCAGATTATGTTCGCTCATCCAAGTAGTTACTTTTTTCAAAATGGTGGTAAGTTTTTCATTTAAATTAGCATTTGTATGACATGAGGTAAGAATAGAGATGTCATCCGCAAAAAGTACACACGGCCCGTCTATGGTTTTTGGGAGGTCGTTGATGTGAGGAATAGGAGGCAACCAACAACACTTCCCTGGGGAATGGACGCATAAATTGGTCTAAAGTCAGATCTCATTTGCTGGACTTCTTTTGTTTTGAGATTGTAATATTCAACCTCAACTAATTGCTCTCTATCTTCTAAATATGATACGAATTACGAACCAATCAAAGGCTTTCCCGCGTATTCCTATTCCGTACAGCTTTTTAATATTGCACTTTGTCATATAGGCCTTTGTCATGTCAAGCAAAGTCCTTTTGCATATTCTTTATTATTCATGATATTTAAAGCTTCCTGGATGTATTTATAAACAGCTAGCGTTGTAGATTTATTTTTGCGAAAACCATTTTGGCAGTCATCAAAAATCTTATATTTTTATCAGAAGGAATATACACGATCACACATTGCTCTTTCGAAGACTTTGGATGCTGTAGGAAGAAGGGAGATCGGTCTGTAATTACTTGGGTCTGTTTTAGCGTTCTTTTTATGAATTGGTTTTATAAGAGCTTTTCTGAGTTGCTTGGGAAAGGTGCCCTCTTCGAAGGACTGGTTTATTAAGAATGGTAAGGTAAGTTCGTCAGCGCACTGTCTGAACAGAGTCGGTGGGAGTTCGTCTATGCCATGACTATTTTTACTTTTTAGGTTCTTCAATATCCTGTTTACTTCGTACCCGTCGACTGGAGTCAGAAATATAGTGTTTTCAGTGGGTGTTATCACTGATGTAGTTTTCTGTGCACAGCCAGGTGTTTGGGTTGTATTTTCCCCAATAGATGCGAAAAAGTTATTGAAGGTATTAGCTACTTTTTTAGGTTCTCTTACTAGGTTTGTTGTTTGTAATGTTATATTATGTTTTTCTTTTTTAGTTTTTTTATTTGTCCGTTCTTTTACAATTGTCCACATGGTTCTAACCTTATTTGTTGATTTAGTCATTTTATTTATATAATGTAGTTTTTTTGCCAAAGTCACAGATTTTTTAAGGATTTTTTCATATTTTTTTATAATATTTAGTAAGTATTGGGTTATTCATTTTTGACGTCAGAATTTTTAACTGTCTTTTATGTTTACAAGATTTTTTAATACCAGCAGTTAGCCAGTAGTTACTACGCTTTGTGTTTAGTTTAAATATACGTCTAGGGATTTTTATCCCTAGACGATTTGCGTCCAAGATATCTGTCAAAGTTATTTGGAAAGACTGGTAGTTTTCGTCAACACTTTTATCCGACTTTATGATATATCGTTCCAGTTTATTGTCTTTAGCTTAGATTTGAAGTCTTGAATATTGTTACGAGCTTGGGGTTCGTGACAATAAAAACAGCCGATTAATTAACCAAAAATGACACTTTAATAATCAACACTAATTAACACTTTAAACGCACTAATTATAACACACAATCGCACTATTAAACACTTCACTTCACTTAATTCGCTGTTGAAGATCGCTTGCGATATATCGCTTGTATCGCCAATTCAATACTGCCCCAGTCGCGAGCGATCCGCAGCTTATATAGTCCCACAGTAATTTCCAGAACCTTCGAGAATGGAAATATCTAGAAAGTTCGGGAACATACCGGTCCCGACTGACTAGGTATCGAAACATCGAGAATGTTCTAGCATCGAAAAGTCTAGAAAGATCGTGACCCAATTAGTTCCACTACTCGATACTAGATGGCGTTAGTAGTATGTTGTGTACCCGGCATTCATTCTGGCGCGTAACACTGCCCACTCCTAAGACATGCTCGTCCCGAGCATCGGTCCCATAATAACGCGCCAGTCGATCCACATGGACGATCTTAGGTGCACTCCTCGTACCTTTCTGGATACGGTAGGTCACGTCATTGATTTTTGTGACAATCCGGTACGGCCCGTCCCATTTAGCTTGAAGCTTAGGAGATTTCCCTTTACTGCGAACTGGATTGTGCAACCACACTAGTGAACCTTCGTCGAAACCTTTATTGTTAATTTTGCGGTCATAACGAGTTTTCATCTTTTCAGACATTTGCTGGCCCGATTGTCTGATGTGCTCATAAATGTCGTTCATTTTGTTCCGCAAGTCATTCGCATAATCGGTTACACTGCGTGGGGCATCAGGTGGTATTCCGGTGATCAGGTCTGCGGGCAACCGTAATTTCCTACCAAAGTTTGCGAAAGCTGGTGTTACCGATGTGCTTTCGTGAACAGCACTTCGGTATGACAGCAAAAACGGTTGTATATGCTTGTCCCAATCGCGTTGCCGGTTTTCCACAACTTTAGCCAGGTATCTCTCCAATGTCTGATTAAATCGTTCCACCATTCCATCCGATTGTGGGTGGTAAGAAGTTGTTCTCGTTTTATGAGTACCCATAACTCGACAAGTTTCCTGGAATATTTGTGACTCAAAATTCCGTCCTTGATCGCTGTGAATCTCCAAAGGTACTCCAAAACGACAGAAGACTTCATGAACGAGTTTATCTGCAACTGTTGAAGCTTCTTGATTCGGAATGGCGAAGACTTCCGGCCACTTGGTGAAGTAATCCATTACAACCATGAAATACTTGTTACCACTGTCACTTTCCGGAAACGGTCCCGCAACATCCAGGGCTATCCTTTCCCAAGGTGCTCCAACATTGTACAATTTCAACGCACCTCTGCTACGAGTCTGAGGTCCTTTTACAGCCGCACAACTTGTACATTTGCGACACCAATCCTCTACATCGTCACGACAGTGAACCCAGTAAAAACGTTCCCGTATCTTCAGTAGAGTCCGTTTAACTCCCATATGGCCTCCTGAACATCCATCATGGTACAGCTGTAGAACATCCGATACTTTCGCTTTAGGGACAACCATTTGCAAATGACAGCTGTCACCCCGAGTATTCTCCCATTTACGGCACAGGACTCCATCCTGAATCACTAAGCTGTCCCATTGAGCCCAATAGCTTTTTGTAATCGAACTCATCGCTGAGACGTCACTCCATGTAGGCTTAGAAGCGCTGGCCTTTATCCAGTTCAAAATCGGCTTGATGTCCGAATCTTCCTGTTGTGCACGTTGTAAGATTTCCTTCCAGTCGTTGCTGAGGTCTGTCTTGACCATCCTCACAGGTACAGCTTCTTTACCCTCTTGCCTAGTACAATGCTTGCAGTCTTCAGGGCAAGGTCTTCTTGACAATGTATCTGCGTTGCCATGAGATCTCTCGCTGCAATGTGCCACCAACAAGTCGTTCTCCTGCAGCCGCTGGGCGCTGTCGTTAGCCGCCCTACCTTTAAGAGATCGGCTATTTTCCCTTCCTGCATTTCGCTTAGGGCAACTGGATCTAAGGTGGCCCCTTTCACCACAGCCGTAGCATCTAGGGCTGTATCCTCTAAAACGTTCACTAATTGCAACTGCTGCAATCTCCTTGGTTCGGTGAGATCGATAATCCTGCCGCAAAGCTTCCTTTTCTGTAGTTCGCTTAGGGCAACTAGGTCGAAGGTGACCTCTTTTACCACAGCCGTAGCACCTAGGGCTATATCCTTTAAACCGGTCGTGAACCGTTACTGCAGCAACCTCCCTAACGCTATAGGGACGATATTCCTGCCGCGCAGCTTCCACTTCCAGTGCATGTGCCAAAGCGTCCTTAAGTGTCCCGTGGTGCCCGAGCCTCACTGCAGCCCTAACTTCAAGGTCTCGGATGCCGTCAATGAAGGCCTGGACCAGGTTCCCTTCAATAAGCACAGGTACAGACTGGTATGCCTTCCGCACCAGCTTCTCCACTTCAAGGGCCCACTGCTGCAGGTTTTCACCACTACGCTGTACGCGATCCCTTAGTTGCGCACGAAACACGTGCTCCAGATAAGCGTCACCATACCGGGACTCCAGTGCTTCAAGGAGCTGCTCGTAAGTTACTTCTCTACCGAGAGCTTCCAAGACAGTTAAGGCCTGGTCGCGCAGGCCTAAGGTAAGGGCAGTCATGGCTTGATTTTTACTCCAACCGTTCGCCTTCATGACGGCCTCAAACTGAATTTTGTAGGCCGACCAAGAAGACGTCCCATCGAACGGCGGCACCACAGACATATAAATAGTAGGCACTTTAAATCCACGTAGCGAAGGTGTAGTAGTTACGGGAGTTGCAATCCCATCTCCAAGTTTAAGGTTGCCCAACTCTTTCCTCATATCAGCAATATCGTTGTTACATTTGCTGATCTGTGTTTCAGCATCTGACAGGCGGTTGTCACACTGAGCAACCTTATCCTTCACTTCCTTAATGTCTTTCCCGAAAGAAGCGTGAATTTCCTTCATGAGGAGCATCTGTTCTTCCTGGCGGCGTGCCTGCTCCTCCTTGTCGTGCTGCAGCTGTTCTTCCAACCGACGGGCCTGTTCCTCCTGTCGGCGAGCCTGGTCCTCCTTGTCAAGCTTGAGCTGTTCTTCCAAGCGACGGGCTTGCTCCTGCAGCATCATCATCAGAGCAGCAAAGTCTGGTGTCTGACTAGGTATCGAAACATCGAGAATGTTCTAGCATCGAAAAGTCTAGAAAGATCGTGACCCAATTAGTTCCACTACTCGATACTAGATGGCGTTAGTAGTATGTTGTGTACCCGGCATTCATTCTGGCGCGTAACAATATTACCATTATTGAACAGTCTTTTTTTGGCAACCCAAATGGATTGTTTACTTTTTTGTTTATGTTTCAAATGTACCTATTATTGTTCCGCTGTGGTCTGAAAAACCTAGTTCTTCCACGGTTGTGTACATTGTACTTTGTAGTATCGTTAAAGTTTGTAAATATGAGATCCAAGCATGTTGACGTAGTTTGTGAGATACGCGTCGGTTCCTTGATGTGTTGCACAAATTTAAACTCTAGCATGAAATCAATTAATTGGTTGGTTTTTATGCTTGTTTTTTATAAGTTTTATTATGGTATTAAGACTATATTGGGGTCAGCTTCCAGTAAACCTGGATTCAGCTGAATACCAGTATTTTACGTAGTTATTATTGTTGCGTCGCAGCCACATTTCAAAATCTGCCTAGCCTTTTCCCAATTATATTGGGGTCAGCTTCCAGTAAACCCGGATTCAGCTGAATGCCAGTATTTTACGTAAAGTGGCTGCCTACCCGACCTCCACAACCCATAAAGAGAGTAACACGGTACTTCTTGGTAAAACTGGAGTCAGATTTACTGGCTTCTGACAATCCGTAGGCCATATAATATTTTTTTTTAATCTTGAATTCTACACTTGTCATTTCTGCAATATACCAGTGCATACCAGTGCCATAGTAACCAGCCATTTGGAAAATTTATTGCTATATTTCGCAACTAAACCAATTAATTGTAATACCTACTAATCATGAATAACATTTTGTCACGTTCTATATTATTAAGAAACGCAAAAACTATAAATCTCCGTTTTATGGCCACTAAAATAGAAGATGTTTGTACCCATACGGGTCATAAATGGGACTCGGACGACTACAGGATGGCGCGTTTCATGCACGCTCCTAAAGTAGTCAACCTTAATTGGGCAGTTAACTTGATAAAAGCAATAGAACCAACACCAGTGGTCGGAAGAAAAGTATGGTGCGACGGGGGTAGTGGTGCTGAAGGCCATCCAAGAATTTATATTAATTTGGACGCACCAGGTCCACAATTCTGCATGTACTGCAGTCGAGGTTTTATTCAAGTATTCAATAAAACTGACCCGTGCAAGAAAGATTAGTTCTGGGTTTCAACTCGTTCGATTTACCAGGAGGCAAGGTATCTGAATTTGTTCCCAGTAGATGGTAACTCTGTTTGCCCCCCTACTTTATGGGACAATTTTTTTCTGGAAAAATTTTGATTTATCGGTAAACCTCTTTTCAATCCTGTGGGGAAAAAGAAAAAGCCATGGTTCTACTACATTAGTTTTATGAAATAAAATGAGAAAATTATTTTGCATTTTTAACCGACTTCCCAAAAAGGAGGTTATCAATTCGGTTGTATGTTTATTTTTTTAATGTTTACCTCATATCTCCGACAATTACGAACCGATTTGAAAAATTCTTGTTTTATCTGAAAGGATATACCTACTTGCAGATTGGTCCCAATTAAATTATATCAAAATCGGTTACGAACTTTGACTTTGACTTTGAACTTTCTATTTAGATGATTCTTTGATAATCGAAATTGCGTATTTTGCTTTTCTGCGATTTTGCAGTGGTGTTGTTAGGTGTGGGGCACCACTAAAAAGTGAAAAATAAAAAACTTTTTACAAAAAAATACAACCGACTTCCAAAAAAAAACACAACAAAGTAAAAAAACTTTAATTTCGGAAGTCGGTGTCAAAATACGAAGAAACTAACAAAAACACCGCCTTCCGAAATTAAAGTTATTTTTTACTTTGTAGTGTTTTTTTTTGTGCCTTCTACATTCTTCTTTTACATTTCCGTAAAAACCAACCGTGAATAGCAACACTACCCAGACCAATCCCTTCCCTGATAAAAGTGTAGCTTGCAGCCATCGAGACCAACAAAGTGAATTTAGTCTACTTTTCTACAACTTGTGGATGTTTCCATAAATAGGAAGGAAGGCTGCAGTATTGATTAAGGTGTGAATGAAGGCCGAATACTTGTTTAATTGAAAAGCCTTTCCGAGACGTCAATATTTTTTTCATCGATGTTTTGTAAACGGTAACACTGGTGTCATAATGTCAATGTCAGTCAACTGTCGGTCACTATCATGAAGGTATAGATAAATATGGAGTCCACACTTCGAATACCTACTTGAAGCAGAGATGAAGTATCGCTATCTCGCTCAATGTGGTCAAACCCTCTCTTTCTAAGTAGGGTGACCGTTATTCTTTTTTCTCAGGACAGCACTTGTAAGTAGGTAGTTGCTTTCCGTTGATTGGACAATATGTACCTATGCGTATAAATTACGCATAAAACAAGCCGTTTGTTCCAGTATAAAAGTTTGAATGGTTATTTTATTTTTAAACGGATATAATATAGGAGATGAAGTTCATGGAGTAGGTACTTAGTTAACCCGCTCCAACGAAGTCGCGGGCGAAGTGCTAGTAATTATATAAAAACCTCAAAAATTAAATAAAAACACTTTCCAAATTAAAATCATTTATTAACTATTCTTTTATACATGACTAACGATCATTGCTCTGTGTAGTTTCTGTCTCCACCCACGTTAATCACTGAGTATATTTTCTGTATGACTGATAAGTAAGCACGTTTATGCTTGTTAAAAATAGTATTTACTATTTTTTTAAGCAGTATGGTTTCATGCAATTCATTGCAATAAATTGAGTTCATGATCGGATGGTTAATTTCTTGTAACAGAGGAGTAAAATGTTGTGATACAAATGATACAATATTTATTAATTTTCGATGTCATTTACTCTAACTGCCAAAACTAGCACTTGGTATAGCCAGATCAGCTATTTTCACTATAGACTCCTCATGTGTTACTTGATATCTGAAAATTATATTTAAAGAACATTACTTTTTGCCATAATATTTCAACTACTATATTTCTAAAAACATAATAATGTATAAGGAGGTTCCCGTTAGGTAGTTGAAAATGCACTTTCATAAAATTTCATTTTCAATGATGCAATGGATGACTACAGTTTCCTCAGAGTACTATTTTTAGGAAATAAAAAAAAAACATTGTTGGCATATTATTTTATGCTCTAAATAATTAATTATAAAATATCTAATAACAGACATTCGTTCCCCGTATGAGTATGTGTATGATTTAATTACTAAGAAACATGTTCACATTTAATATTAAAGATCCCGGAGAAAGTCCCAGATATATCCTCAATATGGTCACACTACTTCAAAATTACTTCCGATGTAAACAAAAAGATAAAATTGCACTAAGTCAATGAAAATCGATGAAAACCTATTTGATCTTTACACAGTTATCAGTATACTCGTTTATTAGTATTTTGAACACATTGGTTAAGCGTTATGTGAAGTAATTCATAGAAAATACAAAGAAATATGTTTAAATTGACTCAATGTCAGAAATCACGATTTAAACACTTTCACGTGAACTTGTATATCACCTCCTGGACACCACGTATTACCGTAACCATGCTCTTCACAACTGTGCACCATTTCTTTGATTATACCTTCAATTACATACAAATATTTTAAACGAAGCTGTGAACCGTAATGTAAACAAGCGCCATGTTGGAAAATTTTTACTGACAACTTGACATATGGCGGCCAATGTTGCCACATTACCAAATCCCAAGGAAATGGGATTAAAATTCACGTTGTATGCCAATCACGATAAGCATCCGTGATCTACAATTTTAGACTTTTTTATATCAGTAATCGTAGTTCAACTATTTATTTGTAGACACATTATCTAAAAGTGTTTTACTTCAGATTCTGTTAGTTTGGTGAGTCTTTTTAAGAGGTTATAAGGAGATTTCATAAAAGAGATTTCCACACTAAGTCCACACAAGAAAGAGAAGTCGGCCACCATAGAGTGAGATAGAGTTGCGTAGGTATTTGACTCAAACAGTTGTTCTAAGTCTGGACTCCATATTTATCTATACCTTCATGGTCACTATCACTGTATTCCACTGACGTATAGATTTATACGTCAGTGCTGTATTCAGTCAGTCACGCACAGTGTTTCCACATTAATAGGAAATTCCCCTTTTGAGGGGAAATTAGGGTCCAGAGGTGACGAATAAGGGAAAGGCGTGAAAAGGGGAAATTGAGGGAAATCATGGGTAAAGCCTAGCCTAAAATATTATGGAATAATTCGGAACTATTTTTTATGGACTACCCATACCGTGGACTAGTGTTACCGTATTATAAAAGAAACAGTGGCAACACGTGCAGGTTTAACATATTTCTGGACAGGCTTTAAATAAGAATACTTATTAAAAGTAAATAAGAATAATTACTAATACTTTATTCATGCTTAGTCTAATTTTTTTGGACACGCTTGCAGTTGCATTGGACTGTACAAACTTATGGTGTGGTATTTCTAACTGGTTTTTCATTAGTTGTACAGAAGTTGTTCCCGTTCTTTTCAAGCCAGATTTTGCACACAGGATTGATGCAACCGTTTCATTATCCAGCCTAATGCGTTTATCTGTTTTGATATTTTTTAAATCACTAAATAGCCGTTCTACGGCCGCATTGGAAAAAAGTAGTGGCATAAAATAGTTTACCGAAATTGGCAGTTGAAGGAATTTGCGACTGCCGTCAATATTTTTGAATATGTATTTAGTGTAAATAATATTATTATAGTTTCACCAGAGGCGTGGGCAGGCTATAGAAGAAGATTTTTTTTTAGTTACTACTTTTGAGGGGAAAATAAAGTCCTGAGAAGGAGAAATCTGAATAGGCTAGATTCCATCATCCACAAATTGCAAAACTATTTAGTCCGTCAGTTAGAGTATCGAAAAATAATGGACACGTATTTTTTGTTTTTGAAAATCAATGAATATTGACAAAGATAAAACGCATCAAAACTCGGAAGTGGGGGCTCGTGACGTCACGACCCGCTAAAAATTATGCCATGGCGTGACGTATTGAGAATTTTAAAAGCGTCGTAAGTTCGTCAATTTTGGTTCCCGTAACAAAAGAAAAAATACGGGTCAAATATTTTTTGATAGTCTAACTGACAACCACTGACGTATAAATCATATGGACTGGGCATACCTACAAAAAAAACGTGTCTACCTACCACCGACTTGGGCACTTAAAATGGCTGCCTTTCGTAGGGTTGTAACTGCGAGCAACATGCGCATCTGATATCGATATTCAACTCAATGTTAAAGTTTTTATCTCAATGCGTATAAACCATATGGACTGGGCATACCTATAAAAAAAACGTAGCTACCTACACTTTGCTGGGATGATAAAATGGCGGCTAATAGGGCAGCCTATGTCGGTATTTCTTTACAATAACATCGATAAAAGATTGTTAGAATGTTTTCAAAATGTCACGGTACAATTTCAACGGGTATTTTTAGCACATTCTCAGCTTCACTTGTACAGTCGCCAGCACATCGTGCTACAACAATCTGACAAATTTCTGTACCTACTAGATTTCCAACTTTATAAGAGAAAAGATTAAGTTCAATTTTGACTGGAATAATTTGACAGTTTCGAGTAATTTGATGTGCTGGCGTCTGTACAACAAAATAACTATCTATGTGAACAAATCTGAAATGTTATCTTTGACCTACTTCCCGGTTTTTGATTTAGGCTAATACTTTGCGTACATGTTTAGTTTGGATGACATTGTTGCCGATTCTCATCTTTTTAACCGACTTCTAAAAAGGAGGAGGTTCTCAATATTTAATATTATTATATCAATGGGGGTTTGCGGGACATGTCTCTCTGTACCGCATACCCCCCAAAATATGTATCTATTGCTATTAATAGGATAAGTAACAAGGTACATCGAATAAGTTTTTGAAAATTCAAATGAAATGTACCTAAGCGTTATTCTATAGCCTTGCGTTAGGTCATTCGAGACGGGGTGGAGGGAACAAAATCTAAGAAAAGAAATGACGCTGCATCCACGATGGGCTGCCGGCACGGACGTCTCCATCACCTAAGTATATTTTCTAACATACCGATGAAATTGGGTTTTAATTAAAAGTCAACAATAATTATTTACAACACCATTTATTTATTTTTACATACATATAATTTACATCCTACTAATATTATAAATTTATCCTACTAATCCATACCTTCTAATCCATACCATCCTACTAATTGCTATACAATTTTTGTTTAAAAACATACCAGCATATTCAATGTGGGCACTGCGCCATCATGTAACCTCATCACATCGAGGGTTCTGTTAAAACTAGATTCATCAAAGTGCAGGGAGCAGATATGCCACATTTTATGTCTATGGTTTATATTTTTCTTCTATCCATTTATTTTTGAAAATTTCATTTCCAGGAAATCTGTGGGATAATAGCATTGCAATGTATTTTACACACTTTATCAATATAATAATATCGATACTTATCGTATGCGATGCGAACATCGCACATCACTAAGACAAATAAAAATTGTATGTAAACAATACTACGAAATTAAGAAAATAATAACGTAATAAGCCATACAAATATGACACAGGTTTCAATAATCTTTAAAAAGATCATCTGGTAACAAAACATTACACAAAATTCTACAATATTCAACTGGATTAGTGAAAACTAGTAACTATGTGCAGAGTCAAATTAGGCTGATTTTTGTTTTTCCTCGCACCATACTGTATTAAGCAACACGATGGCATGATTTTTCTCTTATTTTCCAAAGCCAGAACACAAAAAAAAAACCTAGCTTTCGACGTATTTATCTTTAAAACAACGAAAATAATAAAAGCAAACAACTGTTTGACAGCACGACTACCATAAAACCACAGAGTACTTTGGGCATTTAAAATGGCGACCGGCCACGCAAAGGCTTGATTTTGACGTCACACAAAAGGGTTGCCAAATTTAGTCCTTGGCAAACATATAGATGTCTCTTTTTTCATATGCTGCTCTTGGCTAGTTAAAAAGAGACAAAATGCTTTTTGACATGTTTGCGTCGATATGATAGATATTTGTATAACTGTTTATTTCTATAGTCAAACGTTTCAAGTCCATATGATTTATACGTCAGTGCTGACAACTGACGGAATTCGATTTTTTCAGGACAAAAGCCTATTGAGGCATGGGGAAAAGAAATCATTAAAGTGGAAACACTGGTCATTATTTGTGTTCTGTGCTGGTCACGCACGCTGAAACGAAACAGCGTCTCTATGACCCGCTAGGATAACAGTTTTGCCAGAAGGTTACATTTCTTACATTTTTCGTAACTTTTGACCCCCTCGCGTAACATGTAAGTAATTTTTGTATCTAATGCAATTTTCGTAACTTTTGAGAACAACGAGATTTGTTACACTAGATTTTTCAATCAGTTTACGAACGCATTTCAATTCAACGCATCAAAATTGAACGGACCTAAAACTGGCGCATTTAAAAAATATTTCACTTCATATCACAATCAGAGATGACTCTGAATGGAAAGCGCCATGACAAAATGAATCGTAAAATGTATAGTTTAAAACTTGATTTTGCTTGAGCGTGTGCGCGCACTTTTCCTACTTCGTGAGTTCCCGCCGTTCGCGGTTTCGTAGCTAAGTTACAGAAATGCCTGATTGTGATTTGTTTTGTTTCTTTGCGTTATTGCTTTTTTTGCCGTACAACTGAGACAAAAGTGCGTGACAGTGTGAGTGACGTTCTGATGAATACATTTATTTCCAAACTGCATGTCAAAGTTTGCAACCTACAACAAATAATAATAAAAATATAACATATATTTTTTATTACAGATGCAAACAAGCAAATATCTACATCAAGTCCGGAAACAAATCAACGATTTTTGATTACTGTAATTTTAACCTTAACGAGTATTACGCCACTACGATATTTAAAAAAAAAACTGATACCAGGTTCAGGTTGGCGAATTCGATGAGTTTTTGTCTTCTTCGTGATTTCAGAAAAAATAATAGTTGTAAGAAAGAGATTCAAAATGCAAAAGTCACCTATTCAAATTAGGCTGAGAGCCAGCACTTTTTGAACGTCAAGTTTTACAAAAGATAGTCCCCCAAAACGCCCACCCGTCACCACTTCCTAGTGTTTTAGCTCTGGAGAAGAAGTGGCCAACAAACTCCCCAGCAACACATCTGTCCGTTACTTGCGTTTTAGTAACTAGAATATTTTACAATAATTAGTATGCAACCAGTAGGTACTGAATTTAATACACAATAAAGAAAGATGACAAATTCATCAAAGATGACAAAGACTTCATAGATTCCTTTATATTCCGCCATATTGCCCGCCAAACCCCGCAAAAAAAAATAAATAAAAAAAATACAATAATGTAACTTTTGGAGCAAAAATGTAACATTTTAGGAAACCAAACGTAACTTACGACTCAAGGGCCCTGGCAACACTGTAGGATAATTGTGTTCTGTGTCTATGACGGTGTTTCCAATTTTTACCACATTTATTATTTTATTGTGAAGTGAAATTATATCATAGGCACCTAAGATAGTAATTAAGATTAAAATGGATTTTCAAAACCGCCCTGGTGGTAAGACTGGTGGTGGAGGAGTGGCGTCATGGTCGGAAAGCAATCGTGACCGACGCGAAAGACTTCGCCAGCTCGCGTTGGAAACTATTGATTTGAATAAAGATCCCTATTTTATGAAAAATCATTTAGGTATGTATACCACAGTAAATATGTTCCGCTTAATGTAACAATCAATGCAAAAGTAATTCCAAATAACTCAATTCCACATTCAGCAATGCTTTCATTGTCAATTCTGAATTGGCTATATACCATAAAGTAAAGGTACTAAAACATCTTATTATTACAGGGTCATATGAATGCAAACTATGTTTAACTCTCCACAACAATGAAGGGAGTTATCTAGCCCATACTCAAGGTAAAAAGCATCAGGCCAACTTAGCTCGTAGAGCAGCGAAGGAAGCAAAGGAAGCACCTCAACAGTTAGCTCCTGAAAAGCCAAGGATCGAACCTAAAAAGTTTGTAAAGATTGGAAGGCCAGGTTACAGAGTAACCAAACAAAAAGACCCTGAAAATGGCCAACAAAGTTTATTATTCCAAGTTGATTACCCAGGTGAAGATTTAAGCACTTGACAATACATTTTAAACTAAAGAAAACATGATTATGGTTTTATAAAAAATAAGAATATATGAAAATAATCTGTTTGCATATAAAACTAATCTAAATTGAAATTTATTTAATACTATCTGACCCATGCCCACTTCAGTAGGTGGTATTTTTCAGGTGAATTTAAAGCCTATGATACCAACAATAAACTAATTTATAAATTGGTTCCATTGGTCTAGAGATTACCTCCTACAATGTCACAACTCACGAACTTTATAATATTAATATAGATATAAATCATTTTCATTAGATTAGTCAGCAAACACATTGTCAACTATTGTAGAAGCACAGAAGCCTTAATTTGACATACCAGAAACATTTAATCGAAACCTTTTGAACAGTAACATCAGCTGTCAGACAAATAAATGAAGTTAGTTCTGCCTCACTAGAGACAAGAGTAGCAAGAATGTTCTGCAGCAAAACACAATCACCGACCCTATCTGCAGTTGCATGTTCTAAAGTGTTTATCCCATGGAGAAGAAGTTTAATTAATTTCAACCATATTCAGCTTTTCATTGAAACATTGTTTTAATTCCAGAAATTGCTGAAGGCGTGCAGCCAAGGCACCGCTTCATGTCAGCATATGAACAAAAGATAGAGCCTCCAGATCGTAGATGGCAATACTTGTTATTTGCTGCTGAGCCTTATGAGACAATTGCATTCAAAGTGCCAAGCAGAGAAGTGGAAAAACATGACTCAAAATTCTGGACTCATTGGAACAAAGATACGAAGCAGTTTTTCCTGCAGTTTGCATTTAAAATGGAGCCATTACGCATGCCTCCCCCTCCTCCTAAGATGTGGGAGAACCATGGCATGCGTCTACCGCCTCCACCCGGAGCTCCACTGATGGGAGTGCCCCCACCCCCTCCCTTATTACCTGTTCCACCACCACCACCTTCCATGTGATTTCATTACCAATAAAGAATTATTTGTAATATTATCATGCAGTTGATTTTTTATTATTCAGTTTTCTTATTTTCTTGGTTCTTCAATTTATAAAGTACTAGCTTTTGCCCGTGGCTTCGTTCGCGTAGAATTTGGTCTGCCACATTAAGTTATGTGACTTTTTTTTTAACCCTTAGAAGCCTGACTTTCCAAATGAAATTTTAAAAAATACCTATTTGTTCACTGCAGGAGCTAGATAAAGGAAAAAATAATTAAAAAAATCATAATACATATTTTATATATTTATTTAAAAAAAATAACATGTATCAATTTTGATAGGTACTTCAGGTATTATGGCCATAAATATTTCCGATGAACTAATTATGCTCTTAGGTAGAAATAATGCGAAACATTGGGTGTTTTTATTGTCACATAAAGAAACTTTACATTTTTTGCATATCCAAGAGGTAAGTTTCCTACAATTATTTCTTGAATTCATAAATATTTTTTCATGGCCAACACGATCGTAACGGACGTCAGTAGACGTACAGTAGGTAGTACTTGTACTTCCACCCGTGGTCTTTTAGACGGTTCAGGAATCTCTGCTCGTCGACTGTTGGAACTTGGTCTTCCTCTTTTTATTTTTCTAGCTCCATCTGAAGGTCTCTTTGACTCGAGTAGTAGTCAATGTCATCTTCATATCGCTGGACACGTCCTCTGAAATTTCACCATTTTCGAGCTGTCTCAAAATGGCTTCGATACATCCGGCTTCATTTTCGATAAAATTAAATATCTATAAAGAAATTGATAAAAATAAAGTAATTCCAACACCAACCCAAGCAGAAAAATTTAAAAAATGCAAAAATAGGTAGGTACATTAAAAAAAAACTTTTTACAAAAAGTACAACCGACTTCTAAAAAAAAGAAAACTACAAAGTAAAAAATAACTTTAATTTCGGAAGTCGGTGTTTTTGTTAGTTTCTTCGTATTTTGACACCGACTTCCGAAATTAAAGTTATTTTTTACTTTGTAATGTTCTTTTTTTTAGAAGTCGGTTGTACTTTTTGTAAAAAGTTTTTTTTTTAATGTACCTACCTATTTTTGCATTTTTTTAGTGGTGCCCCACACCTAACAACACCACTACAAAATCGCAGAAAAGCAAAATACGCAATTTCGATTATCAAAGCATCATCTAAATAGTCAAATTCCAGCTATTTCGATTTAAAATCCAAAGTTCGTAACCGATTTTGATATGATTTAAATGGGACCAATCTGCAAGTATATCCTTTCAGCAAAAATTTTTCATATCGGTTCATAATTGTCGGAGTTATGAGATAACAAACATAAAAAAAAAAACAACCGAATTGATAACCTCCTCCTTTTTGGGAAGTCGGTTAAAAATATGTTTAGAATTAGTTACGTTAGTACTTATACTTATCTATGGAATTAGTCGGGTGGTTTCATGCAGCTCGGGATGCCTGAAGTATCAAAATTGATACCCACAAAAATAGCACGATTTTCTTCAAGCAAAGGAGGCAATCGATAAAATAATATGTATTTTAGTAAAAATAAGACATTTACTTACCTCAAAACTATTTTATTATTCGCAAAAAGAAAATTCCTCACAGGTTTATTGCGCAAAACTTTTTCAAATCAAACAATATTGACATTTGTTTTTTTTTTTAATTTTGGTCGAAAGAACACTATGCAGTAATGTTATACATACAGCCTATTTAAAATACGAGTAACTGCAAGCGTACATTGACTTGAAAAGTTCGGTATCATATTTAAAACTCAAGGTATTTATGGGTCTGCGAGGATCGACCGGAGGACACGGTAGAGCACACTGTGCAGGTGTGCCCCGCTTGGGCGGCGCACCGCCGTGTCCTCGAAACGGCGATTGGCGGCGACCTCTCGCGTCCCTGGTCCAAGCCATGGTCCGGAGCGAGACGGAATGGGACGCCGTTGCCTCCTTCTGCGAAGCAGTCATGCTAGCGAAGGAGGTGGCGGAGCGGGAGAGGAGACCCTCTCGTCCCGGCCGCCGTGGTGGACGCCGCGGGCGTCGGGGGCCACCTGGTGACCTCCGGCCACCGTAGGCGCGGGCCTGTGGACGGCGAGCTATGGGTGGCTCGCCGTCCGTCCGTCTAGTGATGACAGGCCGTGTCGACGGCGCGTTAGTGTTCCACGCGCGCCTCAAAGAGAGTCAGCAACACAGAGGGGCCCGAAAGGGCCGACGCCTGCCGGAGTCGCGGGATTATTCGCAAGAGACACCGTGGCTCCGGAACACAAAGGGCAATGAAGGAACATGGATGGGTTTTAGTCAGTAGAAGTCTGACACTCCCTCCCGCTACACCCAGAGCGGGAGGAGTCATTGGATGATTTCCCATCCCTAAAAAAAAAAGAAAAAAAAAAGGCATTTATGGGTTAATACGAGTACTTATATTTTATGTAACTTCACGTCGTACTGTATCCCAGATTTCTAACTTCAAAATTAGATGCCTCGCCCTCAGACCAAATGACCAAATAGAGTGCCAAATAGCCTCGCCATTGCTTGGCAGCGCACGCCAAGATAGCTCTCAGATGGAAGATTTTTTTCCGACTTAATTGACACGTACCTATCGTTATATTATGACCAAAATTACATAAAATCATTATAAATTGTAGCCTATGTGTTATTCTGATGAATAACCTATATTACTGTAAAGTTTCATCCAAATCCGTCCAGTAGTTTTTTCGTGAAAGGTTAACAAACATCCATACACATACATCCATCCTCACAAACTTTCGCATTTATATTAATACTAGCTGACCCGTGCCCACTTCGTTGGGCGGTAAACATTTTAACTTGTGATGAAATTATTGAGTGTGGTTCGGTTAGTACTGACTGCTATGATTTATTTCCTGACGGTCAAAAGGAGGGTTTTGTTTTTATTGCATAATAATATGTATGTAGCTAGGCTAGCGAGCCGCTGCGAGCGCTCAGCGTTAGACTCCCTGTCCCTTGTTGCAGAGACATGCTGCTTTAAGTCACTGAGACGCTGTGCACGTTCAGCGCTAGATTCCGGACCTGCGATATGTTCTCCAGCTTTGGTTAGCAAGCCGCTGTGAACGCTCGGAGCTAGATTTCCCAGCGCGTGCTTGCGAAATATTTTCTCTATTCCTCGAGAGGCTCTTCCGTACGGCGTACTCGAGCTGCTCTTGTCTCATGTCTAGGATGTCTGACGGGAAAGTTGTGATATCCTTTTAGGCATGATAAACAATCGCTGAAACTGTCCGATATCCCAAAAACAGAAATATCACAGCTTCGAACTCGAAGAATGAGAACGAAGTAATATTGTAATTGTGTTTTGAGAAACCGAGCAACCAAAACGTGTGCGTTCGCCCAGCGGAATGTTGTTGAATTAAAAGATTTTAATTATGCAGATATTTAGTGTATGACGTCGTATAATTGTGTATGGTATAAAAAAATTTGTGCACGCAGCCATTGTGGAGAAATTCACCAAAAACTGATTCCGCTGGGCGAACGTTGTCCTGGCGGAACTTTTTTTAATCCATAGATTTTAGAAGAAAAGAGATGTGTCCAAAAATTAGTGTGTATTTGTGTGTAATTGTGTATGTATGAATAAAATTAGTGCATGCATAAACTTCGGAGAAATTCAAGTTTCCGCTACGCGAACGTTTGGCCATTACCTAGTTTTCATAAAAAGCGCTTACATAGAGAGCTGTAGATTTTTACATAAGTTGTTTTGAATTTGTTTATATTTGTTTAAAAAACAGATTTAGAAAAAATCGTAGGGCTTAAAAGATAAAAATATAAACGTAAAATACGCTTATTAGGTCTTAGTTCTTAAAGTATGCCCTTTGGTGTCTAGATTTTCACGTTTATACAAACCTTGTAAGTGTCTGCAACATGTTGCCAAATATCAATGATGTTCCGTTAGTAATTAAAGAGTTATAGGACAATTTACCATGAATTGATCACTGTTTACAAAGCAGTCAAATATCACGCCGTTCTAAAGGAATTGCATGGTAAAATGTATGCCAATAATTAGTGTATTCATTCAACTATTCACATGCAAATTTTCATGTCATTAAATTCAGTAATTAAAGAAAAACAATTATAATACTGACGAAGCATCCAAAACCTACATAACCCGACCAAGTTCGGATGGCTACAAAAAAGCGGCCGTGCCATATATCTTAGAAACGTTCTTAACCTTGCAATATAGTATTTATTAATATGGTACAGTTACGTACACAAGCGTTAGGAAAAAATAAAACAATTGAATTTCTTGAATGAAAATTATTTTTTTAATAATAACGCCACTATCTACGATAAAAATAAATCTTCAATTAACAAGTACTTCTCTATTTAAATATTCGAGTACAAAAATATTTTTAATTACATTTAATACTTAATTATGTAAGTAGGTAATTATGATAACGTTAACAAACGCTTGCAACGACAGCAATAGACTTAAATGTGTTTTAAGTAAAATAGGTTTAATAAACGATTATGAATATAAGGGTAAGTATAATATTTCGAGCTTCAATAAAAATTAAAATCACATCACATAACTAGACTATTCAGTTGTTTAGATTTGATCAACAAAAAAAAGTGCTTATAAACTAAAACATTGGTATAAAAAAGGTATTTTCAAGAAAATATTCTTAAATGAGTAGCAAATACAGTAAATAACCTCAACATACATAAGTCACTACCAGTACAACGGTATACATCAATAAAAAAATCGATTCAAGAAGTAGAAGTTATTAGATTGTTTGATCCACTAAAGTTGCAAAGGGGAACGCTCGTGCATGCCTAGTCCATTGGTTAAATAGTGTAATAAGCTACAATATGATAAATATTTACCTAAACAGTAGTAGGTACTTACATGTGGTAATTATTTAATTTCCCTAAGGGGTCTATAGTTAGAATCCTGATCCGTGAAATCTTCAATAGAAATTAGCTGTATGAATTTTATTTGTCTTAAATAATAGGTATATCTAGATTATATCTAAAGTCTCAAAAGCATACTTAAATAAAGTACCTACGTAAATAGTACCTACTTTCTGTCATAGTCAAATACATTTAAAAAGTAGATGTACAAAAATAAATGACATTATTATATCGAAACAACAATTGTGTTATCACCTATACCAATTCAATACCGATATTATACTGTAAATTTTGGGATGTTACCTAAATATATTGCACGGCCGCTTTTTTGTAGCTATTCGAACTTGGTCGGGTTATGTAGGTTTTCGATGCTTCGTCAGTATTATAATTGTTTTTCTTTAATTACTGAACTTAATGACATGAAATTTTGCATGTGAATAGTTGAATGAATACACTAATTATTGGCATACATTTTACCATGCAATTCCTTTAGAACGTCGTGATATTTGACTGCTTTGTAAACAGTGATCAATTCATGGTAAATTGTCCTATAACTCATTAATTACTAACGGAACATCATTGATACTTGGCAACATGTTGCAGACACTTACAAGGTTTGTATAAACGTGAAAATCTAGACCCCAAAGTGCATACTTTAAGAACTAAGACCTAATAAGCGTATTTTACGTTTATATTTTTATCTTTTAAGCCCTACGATTTTTTCTAAATCTGTTTTTTAAACAAATATAAACAAATTCAAAACAACTTATGTAAAAATCTACAGCTCTCTATGTAAGCGCTTTATATGAAAACTAGGTAATGGCCAAACGTTCGCGTAGCGGAAACTTGAATTTCTCCGAAGTTTATGCATGCACTAATTTTATTCATACATACACAATTACACACAAATACACACTAATTTTTGGACACATCTCTTTTCTTCTAAAATCTATGGATTAAAAAAAGTTCCGCCAGGACAACGTTCGCCCAGCGGAATCAGTTTTTGGTGAATTTCTCCACAATGGCTGCGTGCACAAATTTTTTTATACCATACACAATTATACGACGTCATACACTAAATATCTGCATAATTAAAATCTTTTAATTCAACAACATTCCGCTGGGCGAACGCACACACCAAAACAATTTTAAAGACCAACAACATTCAACCAACTACGTACAACTCACCTACCAAACGACAAAAGTTAAATAGGTAATAACTGGAGAGGGTCATTAATCCGCAGAAAATCTTAACACCACGATTCAGAAAAATGACGTAATTGCACAACGCCGTCTATGGGTAAATGGATAAATAAAACGTCCGTACAAAGCATGCGGTTTGTGAATGGACGGCGCGGGCGGCGTTTTGCGATTTAGTAATTTTATATTATCTTCGAAACTATTCAACCAATTGACATACTGTTTAGGGCAAATCGTATCTCTATGATGTTCTTGGGATCATAATAACATTTTTTTCGATAAGGTTTAATATTTTGTTGTTTAAAAAATCGTCCAAAGATAAGTACGTCGAAAAATACTTTTTTTAACACATAAAAGCTACTATGTGTGCTAAAATATTAAAGAGAGAAATATGGTGCCGCGGATTTTTTCGTAGAACTATTCTAGGCGGACCAGTAGTAGGTATATTAGTATACTAGCTGACCCGCGCAACTTCGTCTGCGTCACATTTTCCATTATTGCTCCGCTCCGGTTTGTCTTAGCGTGATAATATATTATAGCCTATCCTATAACCTTCCTCGATAAATGGGCTATATAACACTGAAAGAATTGATCAAATCGGACCAGTAGTTCCTGATATTAGCGCGTTCAACCAAGCAAACAAACAAACTCTTCTACTTTATATTAATAGTATAGATTAGCATAGATGAAAAATAGATAAATCAACTTGACTCAAATGCAGACATGGGCGAAGGTCATTCTTTCAAGGAACATATTAAAACCGCGAGTCAGAAAATTGACGTCACACGCCAACGCCATCTATCGAATACTGCACGCAGTTGATCTCTAGGTATATTCCAGTCTAAGTTTGATAGATGGCGCTATTTCAATATTTTACTTCGGAAAGACTATAATAATTATAATTTTATTAATTCACATTTTTTATTATAAGCTATGAACTGATTACAATGAAACAAAAAACTTAATATTACTACAATTTACGCACAGTTTATTGTTATGTATAAAAGTTACGTGAAGTAATAATGAGACTAAGTGCGCATAACCCTAATTTTACTTCTGGAAAACTATAAATTCAAATATCTTTTGATAGACTGAACCGATTGCAATGAAACAAAAACTAAATGTTACTCCAAGTTACGCTCAATCCTTGTGTTTAAAAGGTATCTACATTGCTTTAGCAAATACGTGATGCCCGAACAAATAAACAGACAAACAGACACAAATTCTAAAAATGCTGGAAATGGGTTCTATTGGTTGTTCTAGTTCACCCTAGCAATTTTTTTTGGATTTTTTTTTCATGTACAAAAACCACTTTTCTACAGTTTTATTATATGTACCTATAGATAGATTAGTATTAGTATAGATTAGTAGGATGTGTCCCTGCTCAGCCGCTGCTAAAGATGGCATTTCAACACTTTCTATCAAAGTTGAGCATGTCAATGAGGGTTACCATTTACCACTGTTGAACTACACTTCTGGACACATCTATTGGCCCACCTTAGAGTTAAGGTTTCGATGGCCCCTACCGAAATATGATTGCTAGATTGAACAAAAACTGTTGATGCAGTTTTAAACCTGATACATTTTACCATCTTTTTCGATCGTATTGTGGTATTATTGATCGAAGATCGTATTGTTTTAAATTTGAATTCAGAATACCATACGACATGGAGCTACGCCTAACAAGTCGGATATGCGCCTTGTTATAGGCAATTGATTTTTGAATAAAAAACATGTTTTATCAAATAAAGGTTTAATTTAATAACGCGTGTTGCCTCCAAGGGCATCTACCACAGCTCTCATACGATTAGGCATAGAGTTTATCAACCGTTCTATGAAATTTTGAGGGATCATCTCCCATTCCTCTTCTATGGCAGTTTTCAACTACTGCATCGTCTGGGCAACTGGCTGACGAGCCCTAACACGTCTTTTTAGCTCGTCCCACATGTGCTCAATGGGGTTCATGTCTGGGCTTCTGGCTGGCCAGTGCATAACTGTGATGTTCACATCCCGAAGATATTCCCAGACGATGCCGGCCGCATGGGCTCTTGCATTATCATGCATAAAAAGGAAATTTGGGCCCACATAGTCCGCGTATGGTATCACGTGAGGTTCTAAGCACTCACGAATGTACCTTTCAGCATTTAATGTTGGCAGCCGTGGTCCTGTAATAACCTCAAGTTGAGTTTTGCCGCTCGCGGATATACCGCCCCAGACAGTCCATGAGCCACCGCCATAAGCAACCTTCTCTTCAAAGCAGCATTGTGCGAAACGCTCTCCCTTACGTCGGTAGACCTTCTTCCTTCCATCATTGCCATGTAACACAATTTTAGACTCATCAGAAAAGAGTACACGGCTCCAATCTTGCTGTGTCCAATTTAAATGACTGCGTGCGAAATGAAGGCGCGCTGTTCGGTGGGCTCGCGTTAGTTTGGGCCCATTAGCTGGCTTGTGTGGTACCATATCGCGTTCTTTTAACCTTCTCCGAACAGTTCGAGCGCTCACAGATAATCCGTGGAAGTCGCGAAGTTGGTTTTTGTTAAATATTGTTAGATATTGTGAAAATAAAGAAATGAAAAGTATGTAGTATTTTTCTATTATATGCGACAACATCAAAGTATAAGACAAGACTATTTTAAAAACAGTACCAACACACAGTTTCCCAGTAACTACCATAGATAACTATTATAAGTTATATTAGTTCTGGCCATATATACTTCACAGTTTTGTATCTCAATGGAGGTAAGGTGACGATTTCTCAAGCTGGTCGTCACGATGAATCGATCCTGCCTTTCAGTTGTGACCCGAGATCGTGGCCTTCCTTGGCGACGAACAAAGCCGCCAGTCTCTAGGTACCTCCGATAAACATTTCGGACCGCAGATCGACTTAAATTAAGTTTAGCACTATCGTTTCTTTGGCTGTGTCCGGCCTGAATAAGTGCCACAGCTTGGGCGGCGACTTTGGGTGAAGTGTCCATAGATTATTGATAGAACCTCACCTTAATGTTAAGAATAAGTACCTAATGTTTGTTGCAAAACCAAAGATATCAATCACTTTTTCAAGATTTAAATCCAAGTAAACCAATAAAACCAAGTTTTCTTAGTATTCGATTGTTTGATATCAACAAACAGGCTCCAAATTGTCTTTTGTTTCTTTAAATTCTGTGTTCGAAATTCAAAAAAAAGACTATTGAATCAAATTGTGAATGTGCCAGGTTCAAAACTGCATAAAAACTTTTTGCTCGACCTAATATAAAATTTTAGCTAAGACCAAACGAAACTGAAAATACAAGGTGGGCCAATAGATGTGTCCAGAAGTGTTATTGCGCTTGAAACACTCATTCTGACCAAGAAATCCAAAAACCTTTATGCAGCAAGTTGAGTTCTGGGTGCCTAGTTAGAGTGGGAATCAAGAAATAGAACCAATTTAAAGGCTCATTAAGTCATTACACTACACGATTATTGGGCGCCCTAACCCTCTGGAGGGGTGGCGATTATTCCACTACTACACTACAAATTGGTCCATACGTCTCCAGGGCCGGCCTTAACCATCAAAGCACACTGGGCGAGTCAAGCATTTTGCGCCCTTTTATCCCTATTAATATAAATGAGAAAGTAACACTAACTCTGTCTGTCTGTCTCTTCTTCATGCCTAAACCACTGAACCGATTTGGATGAAATTTTGTACAAATATATTTTGAGACCCGAGGAAGGACAGGATAGGTTTTTTTCCCAAAAATCTCACGAGAACGGGAACTATGAGGGTTAAAAAGGATATTATACATATTCAGGGAGTATAATCACACGGGCGAAGCCGCTGGCACACGCTAGTATTCCCACATACTTATTGTGTGAAACACTTAGAATAAGGTTATAATAGTGAGGAGAAATAAATAATTTTGATCAAATTTTGATTGATTGATTGAATATTTTGCCAAGTAAAAATTTTACCAAATAAAAATATGCGTACTAAAATCATTCGAAATATTGCAATGGTATAAAAAAAGGTTGCTAAAATTTGTTTGGGTAATGAAATTTTGTCAAAATCTTTTCGGCAAAACGGCAGGATCTCGTTTCGCAGAAGGAGACCACCGCGTCCCAGGACTCCTCGCCGTCGATCATAGCACGAACTACGGCCGGCAGCGAGAGGTCACTGGCCATCACCCTCTGCGGCTTTCGCACAATAACGATGGTGCCGTCAGGTCAGCCGCCCAAACTATAGCGACTTGATACAACACCAATTCTACCGAGCCAACCAAGTGCAGCAACAGAAAACTCTTTTCGCAGTTTCAAAGCTGTATGAAAATCATCGTAAACAGCTTATTGCAACATGTGCTAGCGCTGTGTGCGTGTGTGTTGCGCTGGCAAACAAAATTCAACTTTGACTCTATCATATGGTGTGAGTTGACAAACTCCTTCGATTAGCTGAATGCCAGAGTTTTACATGGAGCGGCTGCCTACCAGACAAAGAGTATAATAATAATATGGGAGCTACCAGACCTCCACAACCCATTTACTGGGGAACACGGTAGGTACACCTTGGCAAGACTAATGTCAAATTTCTCTAGTCTGATCTTTTTTTCTGGCTTCTGACTATCAGTAACGACTGCCAAAGATCTCCAAATGACAGTCGGGAACAGTTTTAACTTGCTTACCGAGGCATGTAGGAAAATCGGTATGTTAAGATGGTCACCTATCCATAGATCAAACAGGGCAAGCGTTGCTTAACCTTGAAGATCGACCTATGCGGTTAATATTATTTAGCCACGAGCTCCTCAAAAACCTCCTCCTACGATCAGCATACCGTCTCTAAAGTATATTGGGCGCACTATTATGAAAATTAGTTTTATAATATTGTTATATAATGTTGTACCTACGTATTTAATCTAAATATTTTGTTTCCCAAACTATTTCGGTGATAGCAAAAATCTGCAATATTTGATTTCCATCCAAATTCCGCAAACGACGTAAACGTAAAATGGAACGTTTTATAACGGTCAACGGCTGATCGAGAGGGGTGCATTGTTTTGTTTGTTGTAAAGAATAATAATAATTTACGCGCGTAATCGTATTGCCTCATTCCCGCTAGGATAATTGTGTTCTGTGCCTCATTCACCCTACGTTATATTTCAAGAGTGAACGTTGACGGTTATTTACTTACTGTGGGAATTTTGTACGGGTACATATCTATGAAAGAAAGTGTACAGTACGAAGCTTAGTAATTATTTTTGAAATTATTATTTCACTAGATCATGTTTTCAAAGGCAAAGCGCTTCGAACCACTCGGTAAGTTAGTTTTTTAAAGTTTTAATTAAAACAGTCAAATTTCAACTGTATGATTAGTAAGTGATTTGCTTAATTCCAACAAGTAGTAGTTCTATAACCGTGAACCGTTTTTTAGCAAGCTCATTAGCAGTCAGTAAATTATACAGTCAGCCGTACGTTCATGATTACTTACAATTCAACAGACAGCACCTTTGTTCCCAATTAGTAAGAGTAGATTTCGTATTATATAGTACCATTTATGTTCTAATCGTTACAATTCATTTTCAGCTCCTGGCTCCACAAAAAAAAGTCAAAGTAAACCAACTAAACCCGAAAATGACAAACAAAAGCCAATAATTAAAATATCCATAGCAGGGGGCAAGCCTAAGCCATTTGCTGTCCCAACATCTTCTAAAGCCAATACGAATACGGATGTTCAGTCTCAATGCAGCTCTGTACCTAGTGTGAGATCCTTTGCTACAGTAAGTATTTAATGTAATGTTTCTTCCTAGCACAATCACTGAACAATTTAAAAAGTACCTCAGAAACCGGGCAATAGTCAATATGTATCACAATAGGCTCAGACAGCTGTTTTTGTGTCTACAAGCTATAATTTTGGTGCACTCCATTATTGTTCCTAAAATAAAAATAAGTCGGGTTTTCCTTCCTGACGCTGTAACTCCAGAACGCACGAACCGATTTCCACGGTTTTGCATTCGTTGGAAAGGTCTTGGGCTCCGTGAGGTTTGTAGCAAACGAAATTCAGGGGAAAAAAAAAATTGTGACGCAGACGAAGTTGCGTGGGTCAGCTAGTTGTTCCTAAAATTCAGACCCATCTAATAAGATTTTTATTTTATGATCTATTTGCAGCCAAAGCCGGTAAAACCTACTACTACTATCAAAGCACCTACTAGTCTCAAAAAGAGAAATGAGCTCAATTTCCCTAAAATAAAGAATGAGACTTCAACTGAACTAATTAAATCTCAGGAAGTGGAAATAAGGTAATCATTTTAATTAGATTTGGTAAAATAGTTTTCTAAACTTTACTCTTCTAGTGTTAACAAACTTCAGAGGACTAACCATTTAACTTCATCTTCATTCCAGAAATAAAGATCACACAATTGCTGAATATACAAAACAAATTGAAGAATTCAAACATAAAATCTCACAGCTAGAAAAACAAGTGAAAGAAGTGACAGAAGATAATTGCAATGGATTGGATAAGCAATTTTTCCAAATCAAATTAGAAGACTTGGAAAAACAACACAAACAAAAAGATGTGATTTGCCAAACTGAAGGCAGCTCAATTAATGATCTTAAAAAGAAAATTGATGAACTACAGAAACAATGTGATAAACTAGAACAAGAAGTCACTGACAAACAATTAGAATTGAGATCTGTTGAAGAAGTTATTACTATTCGTGATAGCTTATGTCAGGACTTACAACAAAAACTAACAAATGCAGAAAAAGAACTAGAAGAAACCTGCCAAAGACTCGAAATGGTTAAAGGGCATCATGCTCTTGCCCTGGAAGCAAATGAGAGCATTCGCCGTGAATACAAAGTAGAACTGGAAACCTTAAAAACAAAATTAGAGGAAGAAAAGCAGGCTATCATTAATAAATCCAAATTAGATCAAGAAAATATTAAGTCGAATTACAAAACTTTTATAGAAGCAATAAAAACTCAAATGATGAAAGAAAAATTTGAGGCAGTTCAGGAACTACAACAAGAGCTAATTAATAAGGAAACTGAAATGAAAGCTAAAATGGAGCAGATTGATGAGGCAACTCGGGAAAAATTGAGATTATGTGAGATACAATTTGAAGAGCGCACTAGAAACATTCATGATCTGTACACAGAACAGCAGAAAAAATTGCAATTCTTGGAAGATGACATTAAGGACCTGAAATATAAAATAACTTTGACTGATGAAGAGAAAATGATTCTTCAGAAAGAAATTAATAATATGAAAAATGAAAATGATTCTTTGACCAAAGAAAAACTGACTCTGATAAAAGAAAGAGATGTAATGCAAGAAGAATCTAAGAGGAAGCTTATTAACTTTGAAAATGAAAAAAATAAACTGACAGTTGAAGTGGATAAGGCTGTGAAGGATAAGAATAAATTTGAAACATCTCTATCTGTAACAAGAGATATTGTTGAAGTATTGACAATGCGTTTGAGGGAATCTGATAATGAATTGGAACATTTGGAAGACAAAATTCAATCTCTGTTGGATACGAAGGAAATTTTGGAGAATGAGCTTGAAAATTATAAATCTACTCTAAATAACACTGCCATGGAATGTAATGAATACAAAGAAGCATTAGTAAATATCTTGAAATCAAAAGCAGCATTAGCCAAGGAGCACAATCGCATTATGGAGCACAATGTTTCCTTGATAGAGAGCTTGCAAAATGTTGAGAAAGAAGCATATCGCGAATTAGGCACAATTAAGAATGAGCTAATTGAAGATGTGGAACTGTTGAAAAAGGAGTCTTCTTCTCAAATTCAATCACTGCGTGAAGAGGTTAGTTCACTGAGTTATTAATAATAAGCATTTTATTTCAGAATAATTCCATAATCTGTTACTAAACATTAACCATCATAACTATATTAGTAAACATGTAGGTTGGATTAATGTCTGTAATAAATAAACAATTTGTTTTTCTAGGTTGAAAAGAAACGAAAGCTGTGTGAGCTGGCCACCGAGCACGCGGGGCAGGCGACCGCTGCAGCCGAGCAGTCGCGAGCACTGCTAGCCCAGGCTGCCGCCGCTATCGACCGGCTTGAGGCAGAAAATCAATGCCTTCAACAACAGGTGACAGACAGCACATGAAACCTTCAAGAGCAATATAAAAATGTATGACCTGATGTTGAACCAAAATAATGCTTATCTTACATTTTTATTATTTACAGATCCAAGATCAACAGTCTCTAGTCGTAGAGTTATCATTGCTTCGCCAAGAAAACGAGGAGTTGACAATGACTGTGGCAAAACAGTCTTCAATCATTGACAAGATGAAGAAGGATTCTGAACAATTACAATATAAACCTAAATCACCATCGGTGATGCGGAAATCTACTAAAATAGGCAAAGAAAACATACAGACTATTATATCCCCATTGAGGGAGCGCAATCATTGAGCCTTACATTTCATATTGCTAGTATGAGATGAGAACAGGACATGATATTTTTTTTGCGAAGATTTGTTATATTTGAATGTCAATTGTGTATTTTGAGAATGTTATATTTGAAAATGAATCATTATAAAACCATGTTGAATGTTGCACTACCAAAAACTATATTTAATACGGTACTTATTTGTAATTTATTGTTTGAGTAACTATTTATTTAAAGTTATAAAGTTTTCATCTGGGTTTGTTTATTTTTCATAATATTTTATTATTACTCTGGCCGATAGTGTAGTTGACGTTTCTTTACAACTATTGTAACTACTTATTGTATTGTGTAAAATAATAAATTATTTTCCATTGACTTTTTATTATTATTCGTTTTTCCGATCAACTTATCCGTATAAATTAAACCGTCGGTTATTTTTACTTTTATAACTGATGGCTTCCTTCTCGTACGAGAAGATACTTCCTAGGGACTACGCAGAGAATGCAGTGCCACTCAATAGTCAGAGCAATTTTGCGACGACTTCGCATTCCAAGTTGACACTGGCGGCGGATTCCTCGGCACCAAAGCAGCCGCTACAGATTACTCTCGTCTGTAGCGCCTATTTTGAAATAGCACATTTTGATGAAGTGTTTTTTTGCCATGATACCTACTTACTAAGCAATACAGAAACTTCTAAATAACGTGTTTCCGAGGTATGGAGTGTCGAGTCTTGTGTTGTTAAGATAGTCCCCAATCTACAGACCGACCTCGGTAAGCGTTGCTTAAACCTTGAAGATAGATCCGTGTGGCTATCAGGGGTACCTACTCAAATCAAGCTCGCTCCTTGCATTCATTTTTTCTATGAAATTTCACCGTTAGGTTCAATTCACACTGGCGCAGAGTCGAGGCGTTGCGATGCGGCACGATGCGTGCCATGTCTACAAGCTGTTTTCGAGGGTTATCTCGAATCGTCTCCCTAAGGTTCGATGACTTACAGCCGCCGGAGCAGGCCAGGTTTCGAAAGAGCTACAGTACCGTAAATCACATACACACCCTCAAGCAAATAATGCGAAAGACCGAGGAATATAATCAGCCTCTGTGCCTGGCGTATGTGGACTACGAGAAAGCCTTCGACACCGTCGTGACCTGGGCTGTCCTGGAGGCCATGCAGAGATGTCTGTGGTACCAACTGTTCTAAATTCAGCTCTATGAATGCTCCAACCAGCCCGCGAAATTCGAAATTTCTTGCGTTTTTTGCAATTCGCAGGCCAGTGCTATACACGGTGTATCTGACATCGACGCACAAACGATTTCCATGGGTCCAGGGCATGATTCTGGACACCCCAGAGTTGGAAATTTTCATCGGCTTTTTTCTCATTTTTCCAGTTTTTTCAAGAGTTTTTTTTACTTTAGACTACTCATAATCGTTATTCTGACCTAACGCAATGAGATTTTTAATAAAAAAATAATTAATTAACTAGTTTCACTAAAAAGAGCAATGTAAATAAAACCACAAATAGGTATCAGCTCAGCTGTGCTAAAGTACAAACGAAAGGTCAACGCAATGCATAGTAGCTGCCCACACACTAACAAGTATGCATGTGTGTCACGCGTGTATGATTTGTTAAAAGCATGCCGCCTAAGACTGCATTCCAAAGAAAATGAAACGTATCATAGCAAAACGAAGTAGCCGATTTCCAACATTAACGTAATAGGCTAAGGTTGAAAATCGGTTACTTCGTTTGGTGTCGATAAAACCCATTTTCTTATTGCGGCGGCAACGCGTAGTGCGCGCTCTTTGACCTTTGACAAACGCCGACGAAACCAGGGCCGTATTTGGGTGTAACCGGTAAAACGCTTTTTAATAAGCGTTTATTGGAGCGTGGAGTCATGATGATACTCGACCGAGAAAATAATCTTTTTTTTTCTTACTATTAATAGTAGCGCGTTTCACAATCCATAATAATGCTTTGTTTTCTGTTTCCTTCTTATGTTCTGATACAATGTTTGTACATAAATTGTTAAATAAATAAAATTTACAATAAGTAATGTGATGCTTATTACAATTGGATCTTGCTATACCCATTTATCGCTTTGAAACAATTAATGTGATAGAATTTTAAATACGGCAAAATTCTATCAACACGGGTGTTGAAACTTAATCATGACGATTGATGACCCTAATTTGTTTCTGTTTGGTTTAAAAAAAAAGTTCAGTTTTACAATACCAAAATTATTCGATAAAAAAACATTAATAAATTAAAAGCAAAAAAAGGAATTTTCATACTATTATCATCGCAAGCGCGGCCCTGGCACTGTAGGTCCAATGTAGGCATCTGTCGGCGACCTCAAAGGATAGATCGAAAGAACATTTTTAGTGATGGATTTTTGTCAGTTCCTTGTTGACGCTGATCGCGAACGAGTGCTTTTTTTTTGCAAAAATCATTTTTCGAAACGTTAGAGAAGACAAGTTTTGGTTTCTTTAAGTGAACTTGCGTGTTTTTGTGTGTCTTTGTGTTTCATTGAAAAATGTCATCTGGACTTAAAGAGAACTTCAGTGCCCAAGAATACGGTAACATGTACGTGGGAACTGTGAGGAGCTCGTCATGGTGCTCCCCCTCACGTGAGACGCTGCCTTACAGAATCATTAGGGAATCGGTGGATTGGGAGATTCGGCTGGGAGCCATGGCCAGCTCGCTCACCAGACTTGACCCCATTAGGTTTTTTCTTTGGGGTTAGGTACGTCAAAGACAAAAGACAAGGTGTTTGTGTCCGAGTGCGCAGTGTTCCGCAGCCGAGATGAGGAATCGCATCGTGAATTTGTTTGCCTCTTTTGCGTGAGGAGTGTGCCCAGGACCCAACGTTTCTGCCCCGTGACCACGCTGAAACTCTGCGAGCATGCTGGCGGCGGCCACTTCGAACCCTATCTGGTTAGGGGTGAGCGAGCTTAAGGTGAGTTAGGTAGTTACTAGTTAATACTTACATAATCAGTTCTCAAAGTAGGTACTTGCAAGCTTCTTTTTTGGATTCCGTAGGTACCCGAAGAGTAACCAATGGAACCCTATTACTAAGCCTTTGCTGTCCAGCCGACTGTCCGTCTGTCTGTCAGTGGGCTGTATCTCAGGCATGGTATCCCTATTTCTGCTATAACAACAAATAATAAAATAAAATTTACAGAGAGCTCGCATACAAGAAACGTGTTTTTTGTGTATGGTTATGGTACGGAACCCTTTGTGTGAGAGTCTGACTCGCACATCGCCGGCTTTGTTGTCAATCCTTATCGGAATTGTGTTCGTGAATTTAAGAGACGTAAGCTTGTGGCTCCTTGACTTCTGCATAAACATGATAGTAGGTAGGTATTTTTGAGTGACTAAAATTATTTTATGTGAAAGTATTGCCGTCGGCGGAGGGTTTGATATTCGTAGGTATTGAGGTAGGTACATTCAAAGAGAGTTAGGTAGTTCGTAGTTCATTAGCTACCTGCGTACTCGGATTTCGATGTACTTACAAGCTTATTTTTTGTAATTAATCCTTATCGGAATCGTGATTTTAATTATAAGACTAAGCTTATGGCTCCTTTTCTCTTAAGCTTTTCAAAAACAAGATCTTAAGCATGTTCCAGAAGGATGTAATGCAGTGTTCTATTCAAGGTGACCTTGCTTGTTGCCATCCATCTAGCTAGACGGTAGGAACCTACCTAGATGCAATAAAAATTCGAACACAATTCGCGGATAGAAAGCAAGCTCCGACCAAGGTCAGCTTTTTTTCTCTTAAATTCTGCATAAACATGTTCCTACCATCAGCAGGTAGGCACCGTAGTTATTTCTAGTGATTAAATAATTTTATGTGGTACCTATTAGGCGCGTTAGTACATGCGCGTGGCCGGCCGCGGCGTCCCAGACCTGTGTACCGCTGTGTGTGTGCAAGACGTGAGGTATGTATTGCGTGCAACGCTCTCACGCGTTTAGATCGCGTTGTTCACAATACATTGCGCGCTCGAAAATGTCAATTTCTGTAACCGTTCATTAGCGAGATTAATGACTTCCACAATTTGGTTAGTGGCATGAGGTGTAGCCTTTTCCCGAAGTTTGCGTTACGATGTCAAATACGCCCTGTATGTTGTTTAATACAGAATTATAACATACAACCTAGCACTGGCCTGCAAATTGCAAAATACGTAAAAATTTGTGTTCCTGCAAAGGTCGCTCGCAGACGCGCGTCAACGGAGCGAAATATTAGCGTCGCGACGCTTCGACTCAGCGCCAGTGTGAATTGAGCCTTAAATCATTTCAAGACATAATTATAATTGAACCTGTGCTTTAAAACTACAAATAATAAAATGCATCAGTCTTACACCAATTTATTTGGATCAATTTACAAAATTACACAAAGTTGTACCTAAACTACATAAAGCGCTAGTGCAATAATAACTTAGTAATTACATAAAGCATTTTGGCAACATAAGAGTATATCGATATGGAGGTTCCTTGAGTACTACATTATATTTTAAACATATAAATAGCTTAAATAATACAGCAAGTATAATGCCATAAATTGTTAAACATTTCTTTGGATTGATCAGACTTAGTTAAATCACAAAAACTTTGAGACAGACACTAATAGATAACTAAATAAGTACTATACAAATTCAAATTTTAATTGATCAATTATATAAGTCACCCCTAAACTTATATAGGGTATAAGATCAGAAGATGTTGTCGATTTACTTTTTTCTTTTCCCCCTAGCTGCAAAACACATATGGGACAAATCATTTAGCATACACAATAAAAGAGCTGGTCCCAATAAAAAAAGCTATAAAGGAATAATACTTGTACACAATACCATTTATCAAATGCTTTTTTGGTAAGGAAAGGTGGGGCTAAATGTGATGTATACGACTACAGACACTGGCTATTTGGCTAAGAGTATCTTTTTATAAAAGCATGCCTATTTTATTTCACACACGAAATCTACCGCTATTCGCACGTTGGCTGTAAAAATGTAATAAATCTTATCAAATACCTATATACTGTTAGGACAAATGATCTTGAGATTTCATATTTTTCTAAAAAGGAAGGTTAAGATTTTTTGCAATTTTACAATACCTAATCAATTTCTGTAATAAGAAAATAAAACCTACTCAGATAAAAAAAAACATATTTTTATATCACAATGTATTTATAGCAATCGGCAGTGTGTTCGAAATCGAAATTTCATCAGTCTTTTGTATTAAGTCTTACAAAAATATCAAGTTTTCCCTTCAAATAAAACCTCAGGATCAATGTGTCCAATTAATTCATATATATAAAATATATATTCATTGTTCATATAAAAGTAGAAAAAAAAAATCTAAAAATAAAGGTAACTGAAACAATTTTAACATTACAATAAAATGAGTAGAAAAGAGACTGTTTGATCAGATGAGATCAATGTATGTTTCATGACATATCCTTAATATTACATTACTTATACTATAGTATAAACTGCTCACTGTTATATTTCTTAAACTACAAGAGAATAAAGGGCATCAAAATTATTTGGTAAATTTTGTACTTTAGGATGTAATAATAATGATTAACACAGGTTTCAATCCAGACAGTTTTGACTTCTCACAAGCAACATTCGAGAACATTTATATTACATACTAGCTGACCCGCGCAACTTCGTCTGCGTCACATTTTCCATTACTGCTCCGCTCCTATTTGTCTTAGCGTGATGATATATACATATATATAAATATAAATATACGCCTATAACCTTCCTCAATAAATGGGCTATCTAACATTGAAAGATTTTTTCAAATCGGACCAGTAGTTCCTGAGATTAGCGCGTTCAACCAAACAAACAAACTCTTCTGCTTTATAATATTAGTATAGATTGCATATACAAAATCTACGTTCAATTACGTATCCTGATCTCTCTTTCGAATTAATTTAAAATTATGAAGAGGGTAGAATATGATGAAACTTTTAAAAAAACTTAAGACCATGTAATGTACATACCTACCATATTCTGACAAATAAACGATGATTTGATTTGATTTGGTACCTAATGCAGGGCACTGTATCATCTCTATCGGTTGAAATGCCGACCAGCCCAGGTACCTAATCTCCTGGTACAAACTAATCTTGAATCAAAATCAACAAAACCAACTATCGAACGAATGGTGCTGAATCAAGTGGATTCTTTATTTCGTCCAGATCAGTCCAAAAAGAAACACATTTTCTCCGATTTTTACTGACAATATTGCTGATTGTAGACCACTGATTAATTTAATTTGTTTTAACATTTTATAATATCAAAAAAGTTTTACTGGGTTCATAGAATCGATTTATTATAGAGGAGCTCGTGGCTAAATTGAAACAGCCGCACGGGCCGATCTTCAAGGCTAAACTATAACAGACGAACGCGTTGATCTTCAAGGTTAAGCAACGCTTGCGAAGGTTGGTCTGTGGATGGGTGACCATCTTGACATACCGAGTTTCCTTCGTGCCTCAGGAAGCACGTTAAGCCTTTGGTCCCGGCTGTCATTTGTAGATCTTTGGCAGTCGTTACGGATAGTCAGAAGCCAGTAAAATCTGACTGAAATCTTGCATTGAATGAGTTGTGGAGGTCTGGTAGGCAGCCGCGCCACGTAAAATACCGGTATTCAGCTGAATCCGGTTTGTTTGGAAGCCGAGCCAATATTTTAAGGAAAAGGCTAGGTTGTTATAATGGTCACCCATTCACAGACCGACCTCGGCAAGCGTTGCTTAACCTTGAAGATCGACGTGTTCGGCTGATATAGTTTAGCCACATTGAAACATAAGACCAAATATTCACTTCTTCTGTTAGTAAAACAGTTTACTTATGGATACAGTAAGTAACTCTCCGGAGGAGACTCTCCTCTCCTCCCAGTAAATCGAAAAACAATCTAGTCATTCAATCATCAATTCAATTAATCCATACTTCCATAGCTATTTATATAATTTCATTTCAACATTAATTGTACGACTTCAAATTACTCAACGTAAAACATGGGGCTGACCTGATGCTACTGCGGAGAATCTTAACACCGCGATTCAGAAAAACGCGTCATAAGTACAACGCCATCTATCGATCTACAACGTAACTGAACTGTCTTTATACTCATAACTACTCATAAGTTCAAACTTAGAAGCTTACACGTTACGATAAATAATGATAATATAATAAAATGTTCACTTTTATTGCTACATTTTAAGTTTAATTAAAAAATAACTCAAAAATACATTGTTTCGGGGTCTTTTCACACATTTCAGATTAAAAAAATTCTCAATAGATGGCATTGCAAGTATCTGAAGTCTCAATATTAACAACCTATTTTAGCGCTCGATGAAGTTTCTTCGTAAACTTTAAAATTCGATATCTTTTGATTTTGTGGGTCGATTTTGATGAAATAAACACTAAATGTTGCTCCGATTATCACTTAATATTTCGAAGTACCTAAATTTTGAATCCAATCCGTGGTTTATGCGTGATGCTCCTCCAAACGCACAGACAAACAGACGCACAGACAAACAGACGCACAGACAAACAGAAAAGAATTTCAAAAACTGCTTTTTGGTGTTTTATGACATTTTTCTGACATTTATATGTATTTTTTATGCGAAAATATTCAATGTACAGACACAGCAACTCTACAATTTTATTATATGTATAGATTAATATCTATAAAACACATACACAATAGACAGTGCGAATAATTATTAAAGATATATTATCAGAGTAGGTAGAACATATTGGAGCAAGTATTATGATCTCATATTATTTAGTAACAAAAATGGGATTTTATTGCCGTTCATATTAGTCAACATGTGCATACCTCGGTACAATATCCTCCCTAATGAGTAAGTCACAAAGAGGCAAGCCACTAAGAGGAAGCAAATCTTGACCTACTTGAATTAATCCACTTTCTGGTCCAGGCAAATGACCATGCCATACGTAATAATAGAAAAGCTGCTGCATTGCAGCCATATACCGACGCTGTTCTGGCATTTCAGACTCGAATGTTCCAAGAATGGCCTCTACATCGGCATTTATGCCAGCTATGCCAGATCCGCCAGCGCCGCCGCCGGCGCCTGATCCAAGGACTACATACAGCGGAACAGCCAAACGCAATCTAGCGAGACTTACCAAAGGACACAAAGTACGAATGGATGAGATCAATTCCACCAACCCATCATAAGTTTTGTTGACATGTTTGAACACAGAAGACGTCAAGTTCTTTTCGCCAATAACACTATCATTGACCATTTTTTCTACTATATCGGCTGTCCAATCAAGATGCTTTTTCTGTAACAGATCTGAGTGACTAGAATGTTGTGTTGTACCAAATACCATTGGTTTAAAAACTTTTTCCTTACCAGACTTTTTAGCCTCTTTCTGAGCATCCCAACTCTCATAAGCATGAACTCGAAGTAACTCTCCATCCAACACCAGTAAAGAATGCTTGGATTCATCACTACTGGGTAGATTTCCCATATAATTTTCTAACCAAATGTCTGGTGTTAGAATTTCAGCACTGGAAATTTGTCGTAAGCAACTGGCATCATTACATTTAGTCATTTCCTTGAATTTATTGTTTAACTTTTGTGATTGTTCTAATGTTTCACCAGGAAATATGACGGAAGGTGATGAGAGCCACACCCGGGAGTATAATTTCTGAGCCGAATGTATGGTAGTTAAAGCGGCAGTCAAGGTAGCTCCCGCTCGATGACCCATCAAAGTTACTGACTCTGGGTCTCCTCCAAAGTTCTTTATATTCAAGTTTATCCACCTTAACGCTATTACTAAATCATTGAGTCCGTAGTTGCCAGATGTATGAGGGTATCTACTCTTTGTTAAAATATCTAAGGCTAAAAATCCGAAAGGACCTAATCTAAAATTAGGTCGTACAAAAACGACTTCTTTGGTGCGGGCGTACAGAGCAGAAGGTTGTGCAGGACTTATTCCTCCAGCTAAAGTATTTGCTCCAATCAGAACAACAACAGGTAGTGGCGAGTCATATCTGACATGAGGAGTAACGACATCGAGGGTTAAACAGTCTTCTTCACCAGTAATTGTAGCATTTTCTAAGAATTGCAAGCAGAGAGGGCCCTTCTTTCGTGCATCATAAGTTCCATTCCAGCATGTTGAAATGTTGTTCAAGGGTTGAGCATATGTGAATCTCTTACTTCCAACCGGGGGTACAGCATATGGGATACTAAAGAACTTGTAGACTCCTTCATCCAGAATACTGTAAGAAAGATTATCCGACTAAGAAAATGTAACCATAAACACATTCAAATCAAATGATTAATCACCATGGCAATGATACACACCCTTCCACAGGCCCACAGCTTGAGAAAGTCGTAATGTAGCGGCCGAGACGCAGCGGGCGTTCGACTGGCGGTCCAGCGTACGCTCCGATTATGATACCAATAATAACTGCTATCAGAACTAGGATTACAATCCCCACAACCACAATATCATCTGAAATCAATAAAATTGTTATTATCGTTTTAATAATGATTAGCCACGGGCAGAACTGCGGTCTTTATCCAAGTTCCATTCTATATCTACACTAAAATTCATCAAAACTGGTGCAGCACAGTCTTTTAAGGAGCCCATTTTTCGGACATCACATTTTTTAAAAAGCAGTTTAAAAAACTGTATAGAAATAATCATTGAGAGGTGATTTTGTATCCCAATTTAGCTAACATGTCTAGATCTTGATTTTTTTTAAACGTCGTTTTTCCACCCAGATATTAAAAGAAAAAAATAATTACGCTTAAACTAAGCACGATACGAAACATTATTGTTGTTAGAAATATTGATGAAGTCTCTTAAGCTAAGCATTTTAGAGCACAAATGAACCGCGTAACTTTTTTAGAACAAGACAGACACAAGTTGTTTTGGTTTTTAGTTTTTCTTTTATTTTCTCGACTTCCCCAACACACCACATAAAGGATCATGACCAAAACCAGTCTAGAAAAGTTGCACGTATGAAAACCAAATTAATATACAAATTATTTGCTTATTTTTTTACTAGCTTTTCACTTCAGGAATTTTGTTTTCGTATCCGGAATTATGATTTTAAGATAAACAGTAAATTAACGATTGCTATAGAACAAGACAGACACAAGTTGTTTTGGTTTTTAGTTTTTCTTTTATTTTCTCGACTTCCCCAACACACCACATAAAGGATCATGACCAAAACCAGTCTAGAAAAGTTGCACGTATGAAAACCAAATTAATATACAAATTATTTGCTTATTTTTTACTAGCTTTTCACTTCAGGAATTTTGTTTTCGTATCCGGAATTATGATTTTAAGATAAACAGTAAATTAACGATTGCTATACCGCGTGTATCTGACATCGACGCACAAACGATTTCCATGGGTCCGGGGCATGATTCTGGACACCCTAGACTTAGAATTTTTCGTCGGCTTTTTTCTCATTTTTTTATTTTTTTCAAAGGTTTTTTTACTTTAGACTGCTCATAATCGTTATTCTGACCTAACCCAATGAGATTTTTAATAAAAAAATAATTAATTGACTGCTTTCACTAAAAAGAACAATCTGAATAAAGCCACAGATAGATATCAGCTCAGCTGAGCTGATACTTTGTGGTACTCTTGAAAAAAATGAGAAAAGAACCGACGAAAAATTCCAACACTGGGGTGTCCAGAATCATGCCCTGGACCCATGGAAATCGTTTGTGCGTCGATGTCAGATACACGCGGTATAGGTATATTTCCGTATAGTCATGATGGACGTTTCGTTCTCTTCATTTGTACGAGTTACGTAAGTATGAGCCTTACATAAAAACATCACGAAAATGATATTAAACTCATAAATAGCTAAATAATTAGTAATATCATAATCATAACGTAGGTGCTGTATATTATTATGTATTTCATAGTTCCGTTGTGAAAATATTTATTTTTGTGTTTCGTCACACGCAAAGGCAACTATCAAGGCAGATGACAGACGTACCGGTAGGGATGGCGATTATTCCTGAATAAGATCGATTTTCAAATCTATCCAAATCGCAGGAAAGAATCGATTCAGCAATAAATCGGCTTCTGATAGATCGATTTCCTAGAGATAAATTCGTTGGTTACCCTCAAAGTACTGAATCCTAAAAAGCACGGTAGGTACTGATGATCCATAGAAAATACTCGTAGGTGCTTGGATCGTAATAACAATATGGTTGTGTAATAAGACCACTCGCTTCAGTATAAAATAATATATTTATACTTAATCAATCACCTTTGAAAAACATAGGAACTCGTTTTCAAGTTTCTAAAATCGATTTAAAAAAAAAAACACTACAAAGTAAAAAATAACATTATCTTCGGAACTCGGTGTTTTTGTTAGTTTGTTCGTATTTTGACACCGACTTCCGAAGTTAAAGTTATTTTTTACTTTGTAGTGTTTTTTTTTTTAAATCGATTTTAGAAACTTGAAAACGAGTTCCTATGTTTTTTATTTTTCACTTTTTAGTGGTACCCACACCTAACAAAACCACTGCAAAATAGATACCATACGATTTTCGAAAGTTCCCCTCGACTTCCCTGGGATGCCATCATCAGATCCTGGTTTCCTTATCATGGGACCATTTGGGAAGTATACCCTTTCCAACAAAAAAATCATTTTTAAAATCGGTTGGCAAGCGACGGAGTTATGCCCGAACAAACATAAAAAAAAAAAAAATACAAACATCCGAATTGAGAACCTCCTCCTTTTTGGAAAGTCGGTTAAAAATCTATAATTCATTGTTTATGATCGATAAAAAAAAACAATTTACTTGACCTATAGAATCGATCCTAGATCGCCATCCCTAGCCTGCGGAAGCCGCCATTACTGTTTATGTGTCGATTGATTCGAGGCACGTTAATAGTCGCACCTATTTTACGAATTTATTAATTAGCAAAGATGATGCTGTAGCTAATACATTAGATGCAATAGTCGGCTACTCATGCAGTTGCCTGGTTGGAAAGAGAACTGTGGGCTGTTGCGCTCATAATATAATGACTATAGTTTGGTTCTTGAGCTGGGGATGTTATAATATTATAACGATATAACTGCTCCAGCTTCGTATTTAGATGATTATTTTGATGAGTATGAGGAATAATAAAGGTAATTACTTAACAGAATGGTATTTCTTCTGATTTTACATGAAAATCTATAGCTGGTAATGGTATACTTGTTGTAACATTAAATAGACCTAATGACTACCTACATGAAAAATCTGTTCATATATGTATTTTATACCTTTGTATATATAAGATAGGTAACTTATTCATTTGTGTATAGATCTAGGATCTAAATTGAAGATAATAAAATATAATCTCTATCCGACTGAAGTTGTTTTATTTCGATAATGTCACATCAACGCTGCGAGGACATAAAAAGCACGTTATTCGCGATTATTCACTTTTATTTTTCAATTAGCAGCTGTTCTCTTATTGTGTTTTTAAACTAACTTTGTTTGTGTCTTTAGTTTAGTCACCCGCGTCCGTAGGAGAATACCCATATAGAATAGTCCCTACACATGGTCCCCGCTTGGTGCTAATCAGGTGACAATTTCTAGGCAAGCGTGCTCCACCTTAGACCGCATCATCGCTTAACATCAGGTGAGATAGCGGTCAAACGTATGCCTATCAATAGTAAAAAAAAGCCTTGTGCGATGAGACCGCATATTGTACACTTGTTTTATAAAATACTAGCTGACTCGCGCAACTTCGTCTGCGTCACATTTTCCATTACTGCTCCGCTCCTATCCATCCATTGTCTTAGCGTGATGATATATAGCCTATAACCTTCCTCGATAAATGGGCTATCTAACACTGAATTTTTCAAATCGGGCCCTGTAGTTCCTGAGATTAGCGCGTTCAACCAAACAAACAAACTCTTCTGCTTTATAATATTAGTATAGATTTATCCTGTTTTAAGTATGAGGTGTACAACAAAGAATATAATAAATAAATAACCCAAATTGCCCCCGATTGTCAATAAGTTAAATGTAGTTCAATACTTTTTTCTTCAATATTTTTATTAGATTATATAATAATAGATTTATTTATTTATTATTTTATTTATTTATGTTAAAGTAATTTTCAGGAGGAATTGTGACCGCTAAATATTCACAATTACCAGGAGGCCAGAAACATGTCGAAGTATTTACGCCACTGGAGTTGTGAGCGGTTAGGATTCAAAAGTGCCAGGAGAACAGAAACATAGCGAAGTTTTTTCTAGGCTAGATTAGCGGCCCATCCACTAACGTTCATTCCTACCGGAATGTAAAATCCTTACGGAATGAACGCCAGTGGATTTGCAAGAGCGAGAAAGAATTACGGTATTAAAACCCCGCGACCCCTCCCGTCGCGAAGGACGCGACGCGCTCTGTGATCAAGTTAGTGCCTGTTTATTTGTCCGGCGTGATTGAGCGCTCGTTTGTAATCATTTTGTGTTCGTCTTCGTCCCGTAGGTACGGGTACACATGTTGTTGCAAAATGAAAATAATCCAAATAAATCCATAAAGATAATTCAAAATGACGATCATTCCTTTTAAATGACAACAATCTTCTTAAAATGATAGGATTATAACCATCCACAGACACGCAATCCCTCGGTATGACTGACAAGATGCAAACTGACAGGAATGTACCTAAACGTGTGTATGGCCACTGAAGGATTGTTTTTCCTGTCGAACTGGCGTGTTGTGATAAAGTCAGGGGAAAGAACGTAGGATTGTGGTTTAGTTTAGTGGCTTCAACGGTTTTATTTTATCCCGTCGCTTTTCTGTACAGTTTGCACAACGGGACAAGTCGGAAGAAATGAACGTTAGTGGATGGCCCGTTAATGTGAACGCTAAAGATTCACAAGTATCAATCAGGAGACCACAAACATGTCAAACCCATGAAAATGGTTCCTTTTGTTGAATTTGGTAACCCAGGTAGCCAAAACTATCTCAAGTATCACGAGTTGGTGAGAGAATTTATTATTATTTATTTATAATAATGTGCATTTTCTTTCTAACTGTACCTTTTCTGGTTAGATTTCAAGGTTATGCTTAAGTGGCGAATCGATACACAAAATAATTATTTAAATGTCGATTTTCCACTCGGGGCGAATCACTACACCAAAATAATAAAAACAGGGTGAGTGGTACATTTTAATCAAAAGAGGCAAGATCCAAGGGGCGAGCGGAGCCCAAATCCAATAAACACTCTTCAGCTTTATAATATTACTAGCTGTCCCCCGCGGCTTCGCTCCCGTTTTACCCGCACAGTTCCCGTTCCCGCGGGATTTCCGGGATAAAAACTATCCTATGTCCTTTCTCGGGTCTCAATCTATCTTTGTACAAAATTTCATCCCAATCGGTCCAGTAGTTTCGGAGCCTATTCAAATCAAACAAACAAATCTTTCCTCTTTATAATATTAGTGTAGATGTAGATAAGTTAACACAAGTTATAGATTTTTGACGTGTGTGTAACCCATCAAGTTGATAAAGGGATTCGTGACCAAACACTTAATATCTTTAGGGAATACCTTCAAAACCGAACTCAGTGTGTAAAAATACAAAATTACCTCAGTAGAGAGGAACCAGTGACATTCGGGGTTCCCCAAGGCAGTGTGCTTGGCCCAACCCTATTTCTGATTTACGTAAACCAACTATGTAATCTATGTTTGGAAAATGGAAGAATCGTGGCGTTCGCTGATGACACCGTCCTAACCTTCTCTGGCGTGACTTGGAATGACACCTTCGATTCCGCACAAAAAGGACTAAATAAAGTTCTACAGCGGCTCAAAAGACACATTCTCACAATGAATACCGATAAAACTAAAATTCTTACGTACAGCTTGCGACATGCCACTCAACCTCCAGATTCATACGCTTTGATAGCGCACTCATGTTTACTGTCTGGCTCTGCGATATGTACATGTCCAAAATTAGAACGTTGCGGAACCATAAAATATCTCGGTGTGACTCTTGATGATGGTCTGAGCTTTGCACCTCATATAGAGCTACAAACAAAAAGAATCAGAAAGCTAATTTTTGCATTTAGTAGTCTTCGCCACATTGCAGAACCTCAAACTATCAGGTGTACGTATTTTGCTCTTTGTCAGTCTCTCTTAACGTACGTTTTGAAACTAGAACGAGCTCAGAGAGCCGTGCTAAAAATTAGTACCTTTTGGCCCATCCTTTTCCCAACTGAAGAACTATATAGGAACTGTAAAGTCCTTACAGTCAGACAATTATTTGTATTGCACATACTATTATATCAGCATCAAAGAACCTCCTATGAAGTAATCACCACAAGACGCAAAGACAAGATATGTCAACCCTTTCGCTGTAAATACTCTTTTACAAGAAGATTTCCCTGTTTCCAAGGTCCTCATCTCTACAATAGTCTTAACAAAATACTGAACTTTTACTCACTCCCTGTAATATCATTTAAAAAGAAACTAAATAATTGGCTACAAACCCTTAATTACAACAACACAGAAAGCTTATTATTGACTCAATACAGCTCCCGCTAAACCTCATTTGCTCGCTACCATTACCCACAAATATAGGAATAATAATTCACACACACACACCCTCACACACCCCTTCACACACTCTCACACCCTCACATACTCTTTCACACACCCTTACACACACTACTCTTTTTGTTTTATTTCCTTTCTTAAATAGTTTATTTGTTCGTTTACCTATGCCATAATGAAACAGTCGTATAATTACAAAATGGCATGTATGTACCTAAATTAAGAACATCTAATAAAGGGTCAGGCCCAGCATCTTTAACACAAGTTGTCTTGGCAACTTAGCAAGGGTGCTGGTGTCGCCACACTATTGTATAGTTTTACTTTAATTAATCTGTATGTACTACCATGATTTAATGTAAAATGTAAAACTTGATGCAAATAATTTATTATATTATTATTATTATAAATTAGTGTAACGATAACTAATATTACAAATAAACACTCTTCAGCTTTATAATATTAAGTTAAGTTAGTTAGTATAGATTTTTGACGTGTGTGTAACCCATCAAGTTGATAAATTAGCGTAACGATAGCTAAAATGAATGATTGTATTTAAAACTAGCTTCTGCCAGCGGCTTCGCCCGCGTGATCCCTAGGGAACATGTTCCTGGGATTAAAAGTAGCTTATGTGCTATTCCAGACTATAATCTATCTTTGTTCTAAATTTCATTAAGATCCGTTAAGCCGTTCTGGCGTGATTGAGTAACAAACAACCAAACTTTCACATTTTCATTTTTTTTTTCATTTTTTCTATTGATTGTAGCGTGATGAAAAGTATACTATAACCTGCTCAGGAGTATGAATAATAATTGTACCAAGTTTCGTTAAAATCCGTCGAGTAGTTTTTGTTTCTATAACGGTTATACAGACAGACAGACAGACAAAAATTTTACTGATTGTATTTTTGGCATCAGTATTGATCCCTAATCACCCCCTGATAGTTATTTTGGAAATATATTTCATGTACAGAATTGACCTCTCTACAGATTTATTATAAGTATAGATAGATAAAATCGTGATCGAGTTTTTAATGGAATGTTGAAACCGTATGCTCATAGGTATGTAACAGTTTTTGCAAAGAGAGTGGATCCTTTTTGAGATAAGACGAAACAATGCAAATACTATCTATTTTGTATCTAAACCTAGTGAATTGGTTGTCATAGGAACGGTATATAACCAGGCATTAAATTATTTCTAATAGCTAGAAGACAATATTTTCATGCTTATTGAGATGGGAGACTGTTGATAGCGACTGCATTTCTTGTCTCTTCATGGTGATCGAGATAACGAGTGGAGGTAATGAGTTTAGATTGGGCTTTCTACGACCAGTAAGTGTCGGCTGTGCGCTGTCAGTCAGTCACTCAGTAATGGAAGAGTTTTATCCATATTGACCCGCGCAACTCCGTATACGACACATGCATATTTTGTTAATGCTTCGCTCCTATTGGTTGTAGCGTGATGTTATATAGCTTATAGTCTTCCTCGATAATTAAAGATAAAAGATTTTTCAATTCGAACCAATAATTTCCGAGATTAGCGCCGTAGCGCGTTCAACAAACTCTTCAGTTTTATAATATTGTAACCACAGTTTCAGAGATATTTTTATCAACCAGTAATTTTAAGGTCCTAAGCCCCACTGACCGATGATGCTATATGTATTATTATGTTTATATGCATGTTTAAAAGTTATTTCAGTAGTCAAGGAGATAATTTTGTATCCTCACTAATCCTGGCAGACTTTAGCTTTCATTATTTACACCTACATAATAAACACTATTTCCAAATTTCCGCCTTGTGAATGTTGTGGACCTCACTCGAGGTGGCGACCAGTTCTTAGAATATTAAAAAGACTAATCAGTCGTAAAATATTATTTCATTATGAATTATTTAACAATAATCTGTAAAACAAATAAAATACAGCACCAAGAATTAAAAAAAAAGGGATTGCCGGCGGCCCAATTTGGCAGATATGCGTATGTCAACAGTACAAACTAACACTCCTTACTCTTTCCCACACATTTAGGGCGGGTTGTATCAAACAGTTGGTTAACGTAACATACGTACGTCAAAAAGTAACGATTACGGAAGGTCTTTAACGTTCGTTAAATAAGAAGCGTTGTTTCAAAACATTGTGGTATAAATTCCTGCTCATCCCAATAACTAAGTTATTGACACGGGTCCTACCTAAATAACTTTTTTACATTCCACCACTTTTTTGTGTCATCACAAGAACTGGTATTGAGGAATTCAAAAGCAATTTCACAAAATTGTTCTATTAGACGCAACTAAATTAACGTTAACCAGTGCTCAGACAGACCATCTGTTAACGTATACGTTACGTTACGTTATATTTTACGTGCGTTAACGCTGACATTTTGTGAAACACCACAATTTTTTTATTTAACGATAGTTAGCACCATTTTTAACGTTTACGCATGCGTTAAGTGAACGTGAAACAACCCGCCCTTAGTAGGTGAGAAAATAAGTAAGCTCTGGGATCTTAGTCCAATGCATAATAATGCAGAATTTTCGCCGAATAATGTATTCCAAAAAGTAGCAACGGCAAAGATAAATTTAATTTTAGCAGTTAGATGACTGGCAACTAACGTGCTCCTACTACCAAAGTTGCAATTCATATAAAAATCTAAAACTTAATACAATAAAATTTAAAACTTTAACAATCTTACCAATAATAAATTTCTTCTGGCGAATCCTTTCTTTCAGTGGAAGTTTAGGGGCTATTTTACCTTCCTCTACTTCCTATAAAATACAAACAAGATTTTATATTAAACATAAAGAAAACAAGCTTCGTTTAAGTAAGTTATTGTTAGGAAGAACACAATAAGGATAATAAGTAGCAATGTCAATGTCAAGGAAAATTAATTAGAGTAGAATTTTAATATTATTTTTAGAGATTTTGAGTGCCACAGATAAATATTTCTACCAAGGTAAAAATCAAAGTCCAATCTGAAAACTTGGGGTGCTAAAACCTAAGAAACTAAGAAAACTGACCATTCTTCCAAAATACTGACTTTTTGACAAAAGATCTGGCTTTTACTGATATTACTGAACATTTCCGAAAATGCAATAGGGAATATGCATGAAAAAAGTATTTATGATCTGAACAGTTTATCTAAAATATTGGAAATTATAATACTAACTGTGAAATTAGAATCTAAATTGCTCGAAAAACGAACGAGATACAATTATTTTAAACAAATATATCTGTCTATCCCTCTCGCGAAAACGCTGTTTTCTATGGCAGCTGTATAGTCGTCGTGTAATTTGACGTCACATTACGTATCGGACTTCTCTTTCTAACTGTAGTCTTTGAAGCTTTATAACTTAATAAATGTTGAAGATATTTAAAAAATAATTTCATCATTGTTTACTAGAGCTAATAAGTATTTTATTTTGCAAATTAAAAAATCGCATGCATATTCCCTATTGTAAGAATCATTAATGAGTAGAGAGATTACATTATCCTACTATTGTCAATTGATTGAGGCCATACTCCAATGCAGAATTTGTCATGTCATTTGAATGTTGTAATGGAATATTTAAACATGATTTTCACAACTTTAAAACTTCACATACAAACTTTGCACACTGAGTTACCTAGCTCGAAAACCGAAAAAAAATACAACTATGATCAAAATAAATTTTAGTTTAAAATGAAAAAAGTTACTTAAGAAAAAAGTAGCAAATAAACCGAAAAAAAAAAAACATTTACAAAATTAGGATTAAGTTTTTTTTTTTATTATAAGAGTAATGTAATCAATGGGAAATTTAATGTTATTGTAAAATTACGTGGGGTACTTTGCCCAAATGATACCAAGCACCATCATACTTATTGGGAATTATGTGGGCTTGCACCATTTTCCTCATCTAGGAAATGCTGTGAATAATTTGAAACCAAAATTAAAGTTAGCACAAATGCTTTAGATGTGCATAGTACTTAACTTAAAAAAATCTGTTTCCTTTTTGTATCAGTTATCAAAGTTTATATATATTTTTATGTAGAATATAGTTTCCATATTACCTTAGAATATTTCAAAACAATGTCATTGAATTTTCTGTATGCAACTGCCCAAAAAAGGAGTGTTATGTTTTCAGGGTTCATGTATGTATGAACCACATCATCGCATTCTATCAGGTGAGATTGTGACCAAATGCAGGACTTTTAATAATAATTATAGATTACACAGTATCAAAAGGCTTGGAATTACCTAATTCTATGATCTTTTACACGGGGAGTGAAGCAATGATCTTTGAGTGTCTGTTTTGAGTGAAATCGAAGATGAGAACGGGCATAGACATACAACAGGGAACATGCATGAAAAAAATATATTTGTTATCTATAGAGTATAAAATAATGAAATCTAAAAATAGAATACTAACAGCGAAATTAAAAAAACAAATGAGATTTATACTTTAAACAAGTATCTGTAAGTCTTACTTACTTTTTGTGAGTTTCCTTATTCCACCAAAACGTATGTGGAATCGTTAAAACCACAAAATTTTTAATGGTATGTAGGGGTTACTGGGTAACATGGGCTAGCAAAAATTAAAAATATATAAAGGGGAAGCCATGGTTCATGAAATAAATGGGTTTATTTCCCTGCCTGTACTATCATGGTCTAGAACTTGGTTAGTTCATAAAAATATAAAACGATAGTATTAAATGTGCATTCGTTAACTAATAAAAATTAATCGAAGTTACACTTCGTGGCACATTGTGCGTTAGCAAAAATATTGTTTTAAATACTACTACTAAGTATGAAATAAAAAACAAATACTTAATTGGTAAAACTAAAATACATGCCTGCCATGTCTAAAAATGAACTAAAAAAATAAAAACAAGCATTCATAAAAAGGTTGTGTTTATGTTTTAAATAGGTTGAATGCTTGTTTTTAATTTTTTTTTACATGGTAGGAGTGATTTATTTTTTGTTTCAATAAGCATTATTAGGTGTGCAGTTTTCGATTATCCAAACTTGTTGGAAGGGGATAATTGGATTGAGGTAAGTGAGAGACCAAAGAAGTTTGCCTCATGCCATCATGCAGTACTTCCATGGTCCCTGTTGTCCATGTACCTGTTAACTATCTAAAGAGGGCCCTATTCGACATCTAATATCCTAAAATAAAGCCAGAGATTAAAGCTAGCTTAAGAGATTAGAGAAATGAGATGGACAGCACAAATGAGTGACTATAGGAGTGTTCCTGCAAGTCAATTAGTCAAACTACTTACAACAGGTTCCAGTTTCACAGTTTCCATGCCATCATTGGGGGTGTCTAACTTGTCATCCAAAGTTTCCATAGAGGCAAGAGTAGCATCAGCATTGTTTGGAGCACTACCACGTTTTTGGAAAACCCTAGGATATTTTATGTTAAATAAACCCTTCTTGTGGTTTTTGTCCTCTGAAATAAGTAATTTCTCTGAGTTAAGTACATTATTTAACTAACAGGATTATTTCATATTCATAGAATATGTAGATAGTCAAGAAGTTGTTATATTTAAAAATAAATCTTATGCATAGTGACTCACCATTTTCATTCTCTGCAGGTTGCAAGAATTTAGTAAACTTTTGCAGGAATTGGAAACGATTATCCTTGACCTTAGAGTTCTCATCACTCTTTTCATTTTCAGTATCCTTCTCTATAGCAGCTTCTTCATCCTACATCAAAACATCAATATTTATAGACATTCTTATAGCTAAACTTCCCTTGTGGTAACCCTCTGACCTGACACAGTAATTAAAACATGTCTTCATGCCCAAACGAAAAATATTACTATTCCTATTCCACAATAATTATTTTAGTGCTATAAAATTTACAATAGTAAAATCTACATTACCTTTGATTTGTCTTTATCTGAGTTTTTTGTGAAAAACCCAGGCATTTTGATTGCTCCTATAGGTATAAACTTGGGCTTTACTTCGCGGCCCTGTTCGGTGAGATCCCCAGATAGGGCTGTTTTCACGGGCCCGTCATCGGTCTTCAACTCCCCAGATTCGATGTTTTCCACCTCAGCCTTTAACATAACTTCTCTCTCTTCAGCCTCAATCTGCTTTTTGTCCAGAGTTTTATTGTCGTCCTCATAATCCATCTTGTTTATATCCATTGTGCTCATACCTGCGCGGCGTCAAAATAGTATCACATTATTTGTCACAAAGCCCTGTTCCGCTACGGTCGGCACCAGTATAATTATATACTTCACTACCTTAAGTACGCGTAAACAAGGCAAAGAGCGTAATTTTCTTTCATTTATAATAGTTATGTATAGTTAAAAAACCACTGTTGGAACGTAAAAGGGCAGCGTTTTACAAAAATCACGTAAAATACGCTTTCATAACATAAAATACTTACTTGAATATTATGAATCATAGGAAATATTCAATTAACACACCACCACGGTCAGAAAACAATCTTATATAGTCTACTGTTTATAGTTTTTAACAAAAAGCCGCCCAGTAAAACTAAAATGCCGCAACTTTTAGACCAAGACCAAGCAATGAAGCAAGCTTACCGTGACGCTGCGTTCAGCGTTCACTTTTGAAATTCAAAGATTTCACGTTATGTTTCGATGCGTTCACTTTGTTTTTATGTTGTGTGCAGTGAAAAACATTCCGTTTCACACTACCTTTTTTTTATTTTTGCATGGTTAAATGGGTAAGTCCAACTCACAGAGTACTTTTAAATATAGGTACAACTCGTGCAACTCTACGTGCAGTCAACGAATGTTAGTTATTTTTAGGATCTAAAATACACGCTATTTTAACGTTTGTTACTCAATCACAGCTGAACGGAATAACGGATCTTGATGTGGCACAGAGATCGATTTTAAACTGGAAGTGGGGATAGACGTGCGAGTAAAAACGCGAACAACTCGCTCTTTTTTCGCTCGTGTGTCACCGTAGGTAAGTATGTACACGTACTTATGGCTTAATGAGTAAGTTGGTCGCCAACTCGCCATTACTTTATTTTGTGACACGTTGAGTGCTATTTTATTGCAAAAAAATGCATTTTCATTTCAAAATCGTCAGATTTTTTAGTTACCTAAATAAATCTGAAGACTGTAAATATTGTGCAACGTTTTCGCTAGATTTGGACTGTTAAGTGGGTTATAGACGTACGAACAAGTGGGTACACGTGCTTATGGATCGACGACATTTTTCGCTCGTGTGTCACCCTAAGTACGCGTTATTAAAAAACAAAACGCGAACCGAAAAAGGTCGCCGAGCCATAAGTACGCGTACTTGCTAGTACGTCTATCACCGACTTTACTGACTAAAACCCACCCGTCTTCCTCCAAATGCCCTTTGCGTTTTGCCTACGTGTTCTACTGTCTGTGTAGACTGGTTCAGGGCTGGTTAGATTTTATACGATTTGGTGCCTTGAAAGAAAAAAAATGTAATTGCGTGACGTCATGAAACAGAATTCGTGATTTCTATGGGTTTGGCAAATATGCGCCACACCCTCGCAAAACGGCTATCCACCAGTATGGTAAGACTTGTGTTGTATACGAGATAGAGCCATACCGCTGGTCTTAAGCCGTCATTGATGTTTACTTGAATTAATGCGCAGGGCCCGTAGCATTGCTACTCTTGCTACGTGGTTAATCCGGCACTGCCATATAATACCATTTATCTTGGGAGTAGGTATGTTCCTTTGTGATCATTTTCGACATTCACGTGGATGGAGCCTCGAGCGGCAGTTAAAAATAAAACTCTTTCATGAAACACACAGGACCGACCGGTTGTAGTGGCGACCTATGTCCAGCATTGGGGTGGGTCTCACTATTCCCGTTGAGCTTTCCCATTGACGTTTATACTGGTGATACTATATGTCACTAGAACGACCTTAGGCATCTAAGTATATTATTTTGATTTATTGTACTGTAGACATCAACACATCAAGCTGCAGCGATCTGACAAAATATTTAATAGATTTTTGTCTTTATTGCTAAAGCATTACGTTCAAGGTTAGAAGGTCAGTTTCGGGTATCTCAATGTGCTGGCGTCTGTACCCAAACCACAGACTACATAGAGATAATACGTGACCCAAACAAACCATTATTTTAAAAAAAGGGTGGCTGTGATTCACTGACGTATAATACCAGTATTATCTATACTTATATTATAAAGAGGTAACATTTGTTTGTAAGTTTGTATGTTTGTAAGTTTCTATGTAGGGGGTAATCTCAGGAACTACGGGTCCTATTTGAAAAATTCTTTCAGTGTTAGATAGCCCATTTATCGATGAAGGTTAAAGGCTTTAAAATAATCACGCTAAGACAAATAGAAGCGGAGCATTAAAGTAAAATGTGACGCAAACGAAGTTGCGTGGGTCAGCTAGTAATGTATAATCTATAGTTGTATAATATAAACCTGTGATTGCACATGATTAGAACAACAGCAATCCGAACTGCGTAAAATCATAACAGTATGGATTGGCTGCTGCGCTGCGTGTCACGGGTTCGATTCCCGCACGGAACAAATATTTGTCTGGCTCTGGCCTACAGATAGTTTTTCAGGGTCTGGCTGTTTGTGTATTGTGAGTTTATATGTTTGAAAACGCACCCATGATGCAGGAGAAATTCCAAATGTGGCGAAATGTTTTATTGGAAAAAAAAAATTTTCATATAAGTAAATGTTTACGATGCGTAATTTGATACGTAAGTACTTTTTTTTTTTGTAAATACTGCTATTACCTGTAAGAAAACGTCGATTTTGATTTTTCACCAGGCGTTTAAAAAACGCTCTAAATGGGAATACGGTCTACTACGGAGGTATTTTGTACAATATAAGTCTTTCTATTTCCATTCGTCGTTTCTTAACCCAATGCCTTGAGTTTCAAATATGATACCGAACTTTTCAAGTCAATGTACGCTTGCAGTTAGGTACTCGTATTTTAAATTTTAGGCTGTATGTATAACATTATTGCAGTGTTCTTTCGACCAAAATTAAAAAAAAACAAATGTCAACATTGTTTGATTAATTATCTATGACAATTTGCCACAGAGTACATTATACTATATGGTATATGCTTTCCCGCCGTATTGAACAAAGTGATCTTGCTTTTTGAAAAAGGTTTGCGCATTAAACCTGTGAGGAATTTTCTTTTTGCGAATAATAAAATAGTTTTGAGGTACCTAAGTAAATGTCTTATTTTTACTAAAATACATATATTTTTTCGATTGTCTTCTTTGCTTGAAGAAAATCGTGCTATTTTTGTGGGTATCAATTTTGATACTTCAGGCATTCCGAGCTGCATGAAACCTCCCGACTAATTCTTTAGGTAAACATATTTTTGAATGTATATTTGCATTTTTTAAATTTTCCTGCTTGGGTTGGTGTTGGAATTACTTTCTTTTATCAATTTCTTTATAGATATTTATCGAAAATGAAGCGGGATGTATCGAAGCCATTTTGAGACAGCTCGAAAATGGTGTAATTTCAGAGGACGAGTCCAGCGATAATGAAGATGACATTGACTACTACTCGAGTCAAAGAGACCTTCAAATGGAGCTAGAAAAATAAAAGAGAAAGACCAAGTTCCAGCAGTCGACGAGCAGAGATTCCTGAATCACTGTACCACGGGTGGGTGTATGTACTACCGTCTAACGTCCGTTACGATCGTGTTGGCCATGAAAAAATATTTATGAATTCAAGAAATAAATGTAAACATAACAATTGTAGGAAACTTACCTCTTGGATATGCAAAAAATTTAAAGTTTCTTTAGGTTACAATAAAAACACCCAATGTTTCGCATTATTTCATACCTAAGAGCATAATTAGTTCATCCGAAATATTTATGGCCATAATGCCTGAAGTATCAAAATTGATACATGTTTTATTTTCGAAATAAATATTAAAATATGTATTATGATTTTTTTCATTATTTTTTCCTTTATCTAGCTCCTGCAGTGAACACATAGGTATTTTTTAAAATTTAATTTGGAAAATCAGGCTTCTAAAGGTTATGGCACACTAGAACAGCATCGCAACGGCACCGCTCCTGCCCAGCAATTATCTTGTCATTCAAATTAGTCCTTAATTCGTGTGTCGTATAATACATTTTTAACCGACTTCCCAAAAAGGAGGAGGTTATCAATTCGGTTGTATGTTTTTTATTTTTTTATTTTTTTTTTTTTTTATGTTTGTTACCTCATAACTCCGACAATTATGAACCGATTTGAAAAATTTTTGTTTCATCTGAAAGGATATGCTTGCAGATTGGTCCCATTTAAATTATATCGAAATCGGTTACGAACTTTGGATTTTAAATCGAAATAGCTGGAATTTGACTATTTAGATGATTCTTTGATAATCGAAATTGCGTATTTTGCTTTTCTGCGATTTGGCAGTGGTGTGGTAGGTGTGGGGCACCACTAAAAAGTGAAAAATAAAAAACTTTTTACAAAAAAATACAACCGACTTCCAAAAAAAAACACTACAAAGTAAAAAATAACTTTAATTTCGGAAGTCGGTGTCAAAATACGAAGAAACGAACAAAAACACCGATTTCCGAAATTAAAGTTATTTTTTACTTTGTAGTGTTTTTTTTTGGAAGTCGGTTGTATTTTTTTTGTAATGTCAATGTCAAAAAGCCAACGGCAGGCAGTTAGCGTGTTAACCGCTTCAATACAACTTGACTCGCAGCCTGCGTGCTTACAGCGCGCCGTCCGCGTGCTTACAGCGCACCGTCCGCGTGCTTACAGCGCGCCGTCCGCGTGTTTACTGCGCGCCAATTCCGATTCGCCAGTCCTAGGCGTGTTCAATGACAAATGCCATGTAAAATTGTGTTTGCGGTGACAGCAAGCTTACACCTCGCGGCTGGTGCGCGGACTGCGAGCGGACGACGTGTAGCCGGGTAGCCGTAGCTGAAATACGAGGCGACGCCGTGCTGCAGCTGTGCAGTTGCGGTGCCGGTATAATGTGCCATGACCTTAAGGGTTAAGTCAATGGATTTGAAAAAAAAAGTGCAGTTCCAGTTATGATAACCATTGCAATGGATAGTGGGAATAGTGAGGTTAACCCCAGCAGTGGTGCAGTAGACGTCTTTCAACTGTTATGATGATGATGAACAAACCAAAACGTGATCGGCAGTGATGGCCTAGAGCAGCAGTAGGTACTCAACCTTATTTCTCTCTAGGCCACATTGCGCTTCTAGTATGCTCATGATGAGCCGCAATAACCTATACAGTTAATTCTACATTTAATAGCATCTACATAAATGGGACTTTTGAATTTATAAAAAACATGGTATACGCATAGGCCACCTTTTTCACGTTGATAGTGGATGCAGAGTAGTCTCAGCACATCGTCAAGAAGCGAATCAATACAGTATAGATAGATACATACCTACACATTGATACTCTCTGAGTATAGCCGCAGTTTGAGTATCTATAGCTGGCCTTGGGTTATCGGCGTCATGTAAACAAAAACGTTCATGATGTTACATATGTTTTCCATTAGTGTTCGTGAGTACCAGCCCTGAGTTTGGAAGTTGGTGATGCCCCCAGTCGTGCCGTCGCATCTGACTAAGAGAAGAGATGAATAGATAGTGCACCTGTGCTTTCGCACACATTATTTTGTGCTCTATAGGTAATAATATTCTGCGTTGGTTGGTAAGTTGGTTAACCTCCACGACGGTGGCCGAAATTCGTTCCGGAGGATTATATTTTCCGGAACAGATGTCGATAGAAAGGATAAATAAAACACATTTTCCTAAAACAATAACATCAATGTTTATAATTAATTACTTTAACTGCAATGTCTAATGTTTTTCTAATGCCTTAACTAACAGCTCATTAATATGCGTGATTAAGTTTCTGGGGTCCATTACAAGTCCTGCGGTCACCATGGCATTGGAAAATAGCTGCTCTGACACCATTTTGGCCAATTCCTTATCAGATGAGGTCAGTTTGTGAAGTTTCTTAATTATGGGGTGTCTGGAAAACGATATGTACAATGTTATAAAATCAAATTATAAAAGACAACAAAGCTGCAGGTTGTTTATTCGCCTCAGTTCGAATTACAGCTGAAGAAAAAATTCAGGCATAGTTTGCCACATTATGAGGCCGTCTCCACGAGCGAGGGAATTGCGGCGAGTAACGAGTTGACGTTTTTTCACTCGTCAAATCGTTGCCATAATATCGCCCTGTACACGTTCATAGAGTTATTATCAATGACGTATTATATATAAACACGTCATAAACCAACATCGCGGCGCTTCAAAACGGCTAAAATACTAGATAGCTACTAATACGCATGAAGAAAGGGAAAGAAAATATGTCACTGTATGGCGGGATGCCTGTTGGTAGAGGGAGATAAATAATAATACATCTTCAGTTACGTCACAGGATAAGTAATAGTCAAATTGACATCAAAACAAACGTAGTGTCGCGCGACAGGTTGGTGCGTAACTAAGCGCGATGTGGCCAATTGCCTTCATTTCATGTTGTCATTTTAGAGTGCGGACAACGTATCTATAGTTTTATATATCATTTTTTATTATAGAATTACGTGACACGACAATAATATTGCCGCGATTCTCTCGCTCGGAGACGGCACCTAAGACACTTACTTGACGTTTATTTCTAGATGAGGCCTCAGCAGCGCGTATCTGTTTTCTTCACTTAGATTTTGTGCTTGAGTGCGAATGAAATGACGAGCTGCCGCCATTTCTTGTACGGTGATAACACATGGATGAGTTTCCAACTTGGTTGTTGTTTTTACATCGAATACCTTGCCAGCTAGTTGCGTCTTCAAGTAGTTCACAACTTCGTCGACTTGACTTTGTAGAAGTGCGCCGCTTCCTGTTAAAGAAGGATGAGATGACTAGTGAGTCTTAGAAAATGTGTTTAATTTGCACTTTGCAATTTTGAGTAGGTACTTAAGTAAAAGCTTCACCAGCCACTGACTGCCGTAAAAGCAGAAGTACGAACCAATAATATCTTCCGTTTCTTCCTTAGATGTTGTCTGCATATCATTCTCTATGGAGACAAGCTGCTTGTTGTTGAATTCTTTTAGTTCCAGTAACACCAGTTCGTCGTACATTTCGTAGCAGAATAACACTTCGACATCGCGTTTCTTGAGCGACTCATAGTAAGGCGACGTTTCTGCTAATTCACGACTGCAATTAAAATTAATAAAATAAAGTAATTAATTAAAAATACGTTAATATTGAAAAACAATCTATAATATAAAAATGAATCGCTGAATGTGTTGCTAAGCGCAAATTTCAAGAACAGCTGATCCGATTTCGCTAATTCTTTTTTTGTTCACTGGAAAAACCACTGAAAGTAGCCATTGCCTTGAATACGCTCTCGGCTTTCCAACTAATATATTTTTTTGTTTTGTTCACACAGTAATCCGCTGGAAGCAAGAAGATGCTCGAAGATATAGGACTACTTGGGGGAGAGCTTTATCCAGCAGCGGATGTCCCTCGCTAATAGTAATGATCATGATGATGATTATCAGATAATCTATACTAATATTATAAAGCAGAAGAGTTTGTTTATTTGTTTGTTTGGTTGAACGCGCTAATCTCAGGAAATACTGGTCCGATTTGAAAAATTATTTCAGTGTTAGATAGACCATTTATCGAGGAAGGCTATAGGCTATATATCATCACGCTAAGACAAATAGGAGCGGAGCAGTAATGAAAAATGTTACGCAGACGACGTTGCACGGGTCAGCTAGTAATATTATAAAGCAGAAGAGTTTGTTTGTTTGGTTGAACATAGCGTGTTCAACCAAACAAACAAACTCTTCTGCTTTAAGTAACTCATAATCTATACTATATACTATCTATACTAATATTATAAAGCAGAAGAGTTTGTTTGCTTGTTTGGTCGAACGCGCTAATCTCAGGAACGACTGGTCCGATTTGAAAAATTATTTCAGTGTTAGATAGACCATTTATCGAGGAAGACTATAGGCTATATATCATCACGCTAAGACCAATAGGAGCGGAGCAGTAATGAAAAATGTTACGCAGACGACGTTGCACGGGTCAGCTAGTGCAAGATAAATCTCAAGTTTAGAGTGACCAGAAAGTGGTTTTCACTGAAAATTTACGATGTTTAACAAACCTAGGGGCGGCTAAGTAGTAGATCGTTCTCTGGTCTTCTTTTTGGCGAGAAGCATAATCACTTAGCGATGTCCTTTGCCCGCCTGGAAGCTTAGAAGACTCGAATCGGAGCAATTTCGCAATCTCCTCCTAAAATATTATAATAGGTACACGATTTTTTTTTAATAAGTAGGTAGGTAATGCTAAATATTACGTTTTCGAAAATATTGCTTCAGTAAGAACACTCACCTTTTCAATGGGACTCTGACTAGTAACAATTCCTTCTTTCAAAAAGATAGAATACTCTTTGTAAAATGCTTCATAGTCCACTTGGTTCTTTTTTGACATATCTATCAGAAATTTTAGGAAACGGTTTGTCAGCACACTTTTAAGTTTTCTGTAAAAGGAAAGTTATCATCACATCTGAGACAGCTGGCAGTTTACTCCCAGAGGAACAAATAATGCGAACATCATACTAAGTATCTGGCACAAAATAAATTCTATATTATGTTGTGTAACTTACAAAATAAGACCACTATTTTGCAATAGCTCTCTGCTAAGATTCAATGGAATGTCTTCGGAATCCACAACACCTGAAAACAATATGGAAAAAACACATTAAATGAAGTAACTAGTGATCCATTCTCTGATTAAGTAACTCATAATCTATACTATATACTATCTATACTAATATTATAAAGCAGAAGAGTTTGTTTGTTTGTTTGGTCGAACGCGCTAATCTCAGGAACTACTGGTCCGATTTGAAAAATTATTTCAGTGTTAGATAGCCCATTTATCGAGGAAGGCTATAGGCTATATATCATCACGCTAAGACAAATAGGAGCGGAGCAGTAATGGAAAATGTGACGCAGACGAAGTTGCGCGGGTCAGCTAGTATACATATATAGTAAAAAAATATTTACAAACCTTTAACAAATCTTAACCATTTCGGCAATATATTTTCAGCCTTGCTTTTGATCAGGATCTTTCGAGAATACAATGCTACTCCCACATCGGAATCGCGAGAAAGTTCAAACAGGCCAGGTTTGCCTTCAGGTACATACAAAATAGCCCTTATACTAAGAGGAGCATCTGTTTTGTAATGCAATGTATATCTGGGCTTGTCATACGCCTGGCTGATGAATTTGTAGAAATCAATGTGTTGTTCCTGAGTTACTTCTTTTGGCTCCATCAACCAGAGAGGCTGTAATCATGCACAAAAAGTTGAGTAACATAATACTCCCAGAACTCTAAGAGTAATCAATCAGTGTACTGTGTTGAGTAACAAATAAAAATATGAACCTTAATCTGGTTTATTTGCTCATCATTAAGTAAGACAGGACTGCTGACAAAGTTGCTGTACTTTTTGATAATATCTGAAAAATGTTAGTCATATAATTAGGAGTCATTGTTTGGTTTTCTTGTAATGTTTTTGGTTGTTTGTCACTGGATTGCTCCAAACAATTGTAAGTTTATAAACGCCGAGTTGCTGGCCTGTCGGTTTTCTATCGGTTACATTTTGGGGAGTGTGCGACGGAATTGCATAATTTAATTCCGCCAAGCCCGTTCCACCATAGGACCACAAGACGTACAGCGATGCGCCACCGGTACATGGTGGACAATGTGGACATCCCACCTATACGCACAAAACGTTTTGGGAATACATTCATTGTGCATACAGCTAAGAAGTAGAATTCCCTGCCGGAGTCTGTGTTTCCTGATAGCTACAACCTGGGAGTCTTTAAGTTAAAGAGTGAATAGGTTACTTCTAGGCAAGCGTGCTCCGCCTTAGACCGAATTATCGCTTAACATCAGGTGAGATAGCGGTCACACGTATGCCTATCAATAGTAAAAAAAAATTAAAATACTTTAATAAAGTAAGATTTTAGTATCTACAACAATAGCATTGCTAAATCTGTTCTGATAACAATTTATTTATCGAGAGTTTGTAGTCACTTGAGATATTTTATAAAACTTAAGGTGTTTGCAATAGTAGAGTGAAATATACATTGCTTACTTTAAAAGACATTTACTGGCCAAGTGCGAGTCGTACTCGCGCACTGAGGGTTCCGTAAGCAGAAGTAGCAATTTAAGATTTATGACGTATTAAAAAAAACTAATTACTAGATCTCGTTTAAACCAATTTTCGCTGGTACTTTACATGGTACTGTACATCACATATTTTTTTTTAGTTTTATCATTCTCTTATTTTAGAAGTTAAGGGGGGACAGACACATTTTACCACTTTGGAAGTGTCTGTCGCGCAAACTATTCAGTTTAGAAAAAAATGATCTTAGAAACCTCAATATCATTTTTGAAGACCTATCCATAGATACCCCACACGTATGGATACGATGAATTTTTATTTTTGAGTTTCAGTTCTAAGTATGAGGACCCCAGAATTTATTGTTTTTTTTCCTATTTTTGTGTGAAAATCTTTATGCGGTTCACGAAATAAATCTACTTACCAAATTTCAACAGCACAGCTCTTAAAGTTTCGGAGAAAGTGGCTGTGACATACGGACGGACGGACGGACAGACAGACAGACATGACGAATCTATAAGGGTTCCGTTTTTTCCATTTGGCTACGGAACCCTAAAACGAAACTAATCATAAAATCACATACTTTTAACTGTCTCTTCATCAGCATATTCTCTGCAGTCTGTTTTTAAGTGAACAATAAGTTTTGTGCCAATGGGTACTCCATCTGCTTCCTGAATTTCATATGTCCCAGAACTGAAAATGAACAGGAAAATTGAGACAACTTTTTTTATTGGAGCAACCATTCTGTGATCCTATCTGACATGTGGTTTCTATTAATACTCTGAAGACAATAAATGGGTAAAAAAGTGTCTTTGACACATGAACAATGAGGATCTTACCCATCTGATGTCCATTTGTAGCCTTGTGATCCTTCTTTGCTACTTCTAGTGAAAACTTCTATCTTATCGGCAACCATGAATGCAGAGTAAAACCCAACACCAAACTGTCCAATGATTGTGTTAGCTTCGTCAGCACCCTTCTTCTTAATCTCTTCAATGAAAGATTTGGACCCTGAACGAGCTATGGTTCCTAAGTTCTCAGTTAGCTCCTCTTTTGTCATGCCAATGCCGGTATCCTAATAAAGATACAAAGCATATTTTAACTATCATTGCAGAGCAAATAACATTGTGCTAGATAGATGTCATCTTCCAACTACATACTTCCAAATCCATTTAACCCTTTTTGTGAAAAAAAGCTTTTACCTTGTGTTTGAGTAACCATCTATTTCAGGAGATGAAGTATAATCAATAATTGTATCAGTGTGTAGTGATCCATATTGTTTTTTGTATGAATACCTACCTGAAAGGTCAGTGTCCTGTTCTGCTTATCAGTTGAGAGTCTAATTTCCAGAGGCCTGTCCATCTCAGCTAGTTTAAGAGTATTTGAATCAGCACTAACACTCAGATAACGGAACTTTTCTAATGCATCACTGGCATTGGATATTAACTCACGAATGAAAACCTGTAGGTAAGAAATAGATTAAAACTGGTTGTTTTATGTAAAAATGGAGCCCTATATATTACAGAGCCCAATATAGTTGTTGCTTGTTTCGTCATCCACATTCACACAAAAAGCTGTTAATTTTGACCTTACTAACAGACTTCAATTTAATTTATTTGTATTGTATAGGTTGCACAAATATCTTTGTTAGAACTTTATAGCATAATGATAGCTATTTTCATTGGAGATAAAAATAATTAATTAGCTGTAGACATTGGGGTGGGTTGGTGAAGAAGATAGCTAACATAGGAAAATGTTCAAAGCCCTATATAGCTCATACAATCAATAAAAATAGTGTTTCACTACATGTATACTAACTTCTTTGTCAGAGTATAGAGATCTTGCAACAATATCTAATAGCATACGGGTTTCAGCTTGAAATTCCCGTTTTTCTGTTGGACCTTTTAGTGTTTCCTTTCCTGAATCGTTCACTGTAGTGCTTTTCGAAGTTTCTGACTGAACTTCTTCTGTGGCAGCACTGTAACATCTGCTCGTTTGGTACTTTGTTAGAAATAAACCTGCAAGATAAAATAATTGTAAAAAATTGGATTTAAAAGTAGAAACCAGTCTATTTATACCGGCTTTTGTGGCATTGGAACTAATCTTATAATTTATATCTCTTGCTTTATGATTTAAAAAAGCTAACTTTTCGACCTTAGTGCATAATGTCTTAGAAATAAAAAATAGCTCATAAAACTCGCTTTTACCATTTGGATGTTTTGTGTTTAAGTTACAGTTGGAAAGATATTTAGCGTTACTTATCGGCTGCATGAATAACCTCTTCGCACATAATGTGGAATAGCGAATTTTATTCAATCTTAGAGCAGACATTGCTGTAGAATTTATAAGTTAAAATAAGTATAAAAGTAAATGTATTTAGTTTCAGAAAATCCGCGATGATATAACACTTTCTCACAATCTGTATAGGTTATAAAATATCAGATTTGGGTGTATTTCTTGCAAATAGTTGCAATTGTTTTGCAAATGATAAAAGAATTCTGTCAATAATAAATTGACAATGTCGCACAATGGCTGCCTGATCTTGTCATTGTCAGAATGACAGGCGTCATTTTTTTTTTTAATAATTTTATTCTTGACCATGGACAGGCGTCATCTATTAGAGAGTTGCCATCACAATAATTTATGCTAATGATGTATAGAGCGCCAGCAAACTTCACTTCGTCGACAAGTTGTGGACCAAATCAAATTTTATAAGTGATTTTTAGGATTACTTTTTATTATTTTTTGGTTTTTTATCTTACTAATTGTAATGCTTCATACGCATCATGTTCTGAGCTGAAACGCGATGAGTAAAGCAAGCGTCAGTCAGTGACATGACAGGGAGAGGAGTTAGTTGATGTTTGGCCATTCATGCTAGATTGGCTGAGCCAAAGATTTTCTAAAATTGTTTTGAAGAAGTCATTATCAGTATATCAATTTATTTAAATCAGATATTTGTAGTTTTGTGCAACCAAATTATCTACAGTGCCCATTAAGATTGCAACGTTTGTGACAATTAATAGTACGCAAAACTGTTTTCGATGTGTTGACTGCATAACTTGTTCCAAAACATTTTTATCATTTGACGTGTTTTTTATTTATATAATTTTAAAGTGACGTGTAAGTTACAATGTTCTAATGCTTATTAGAAGAAGAACAATTTAAAAACTTTGTTAAAAATCGGTAGAGCTAATAGAGACTCGAAAGTTGTAACAACATGAATATTACGTTGAGGATGTTCAGGACGAATTGTGTGTTTGTGATATTGCTGTCGCACTTGCGGTGCAGTACTTGAGTAGTGAGGGAGTCACGTTAAGGACTTGCTAGGAGTATGACGGAAAAGAGGTGAAGAGTGAGCAGGCACCGTGGAGCACTTGGTCGGAGGCGGTGGGGCGGGCGGCCTGCTGCCCGGCTCCGCGCCCGCGCAGCACCCGCCCAATATGCTGCAGCCGATGGAGGAGATGATCCTGCCACCCAAACGACAAGCTGTTGTTGATCGCTTGAGGTGAGTGTACCAAGTGGATAACATTAACTGTTATTGTAAATTGGAATATTTTCATACATGCAAAATGTGATTGTTCTGTGTAAATCTTAATATTTTGAGTCTATGTGAGTTACTACTACAGTGCAAAATAACAAGCAATTTCAAATTTATTTAGACCCCATACCAGAATATTGAAGCACTGTGTATCCTACAAATCACATTCATTTCCATTTCTGTTTTTATAATCATAGTAACTATGAATATTGATCCAGCTGTAAAGAAGCATTATTTTAGATTTTTGCCTTACATGACTGATCCTTGCCTGATGCCTTACATGAATGATCTTTATATTACCTGCAAATTATTACTGATATGTTAATTTCACCCATATATATATTTTTTTATCAGTGCTCACATTATTATATTAGGTATCATGCATGTATACACATGATATTATTAATAATATTGTTGTCAACAGAGATTGTTACAAGGAACTCATTCCTTCAAAAATCCTTATTAATATAAATATAAAAGTCTTCATATTTGGATGTTTGATAACCAAAAACTCTTAAAGCCATTTAATTATGAAATTGGAACATGAGTAGACAATAACCGGGATTAGGAAGCAGCATTCTATCTTGTTAGTTCATTCACTCTAAAGAAGCTACTGGCAAAGACTTGTTGACATAATACTAATTTAATATTCTGACTTTAATAGACCTTGTATAAGCCAATTATTCCTGACAATGATGAGATAGCTCTAGTCTACTAGTGTAAAAGATGATGCAGTTATTCAGTAACATAACAATTACATAGAACAGATGTGTTATTGTTACATTGGATTTATGTGCATCTTGTTGATGTTGAGCATAACTTGAATTTGTGATTGCGCAGAATGTTGAGAGCTGTGTGGCTTGGTGGTGTGTTGAGTAGAAGAAATATTTTGCAATTAATTTGTATATAAATATCTTGTAACAATGTCTTCTAACAAGCTGAAAACTTGGATCATAGATTTAAAATACATTTCAAGTGACTTCATTTGTAAGATATTTCTCCTGTCTGTTTGAAAAAAACTCTTCTTGCTTTACTTAAGAAATAGTAATGTTGTATTTTTTCTGAAAAAGAGAGTCTTCTAGACTTTCCTGAAAAAGAAGACTAATAAGAATTCATTAGAAATGTTTACTTAATCATGAACCAACCAAATTATATCCCAGTATTTTTGGTGTGAAGAAGTGGCACAGAAACCTCACCCGGTACCGGCTACCAATACAATAACTTAGATCCTACGACTTATTAAAACCACCTTTATAAACTTAAGTACTATATCAAACTGAAAGGCACTCATACTTAAAGACACAAGAACATCAGATAAAATGATAGAGATAATTGTCAAACAATTTGTGTGCTCATGTCCATCTGAATCTCAGTTCCAAGTTTTAATACACCACAGCAAACTTGAGAAGTTAACTGCTTAGTTGCAATACTATCTTTTTAGTGGAGTGCCTGGGGGTTTTCACCTCAGACTGGTGTCAACAAATGAAAAGCACATTTTTTTAATAAGTAAACTTTTAAAACATACTATTAGCCAACCATTCCATTTTGAAGTTTTCAATTTAGTTCAATGTAAACCAATCCGAGGCTTTCATGTTTTAACGATGCAGGCACTAGAGTCTAGACTATTTGTTTTTAGCTGTACTGATATTATACCATTTTTTTTCAACTGATAATTGATTATTAAAAATGGTCTAAAATTAATTTGCGACCACTAAATTAGTATTCTAATCTAAATGTAGTCAAATTGTGAAAATGATTTTTTTTCCAGTGTATGAATATTCTGAAATCTGTTGCATGTGAAGTGTGGTATGTGTATGTGTAACTACTAAGATTGAACAGCAAGTAAGGAAGCCAGCCATCTCCTTTCTTCAAATACATGGCCACAGACTTCCAAACATAGATTTCTTGGTCTTGATCACTTGCAACTAGAGGATTCGATCCCGGTCGGTTTTTCTCATCTGGGATTTCGGGATTATCTAAAGTATCGGGATCCCGGATAGTCCCGGGATTGTATTGATAATGGAAAGTGGGAACAAAAAGACACTAAAACATATGAAAATCAATTTTTTATTTATCATTTAGTTTTAAGAGGACATAGAATATTTTTTTCTTCTATATTCTTTTATATTTATAGACATAGACATTTCTATATTCTAATTAATTGTGTATTTTGAAGTGGATGTTTACTTTTTAAAGTAATCTAAATATATTTATACATATATTACATACTAGCTGACCCGCGCAACTTCGTCTGCGTCACATTTTCCATTACTGCTCCGCTCCTATTTGTCTTAGCGTGATGATATATAGCCTATAGCCTTCCTCGATAAATGGGCTATCTAACACTGAAAGAATTTTTCAAATCGGACCAGTAGTTCCTGAGATTAGCGCGTTCAACCAAACAAACAAACAAACAAACAATCAAACAAACAAACAAACTCTTCTGCTTTATAATATTATATTAGTATAGATACAACATGTCTATATAGGTATATATTTACTTACAAAATAAATATCATTTATCATTAAGTTTTAAATCTTCAAAAAGGCGGTTAAAACAAAATTATACTATCTTCTTACAAAATAAACGTTTCACGCACATTTTTATTGCCTTATTTAAAAAATGTATCAATCCCGAAAATCACGGGATTCATTAATATCGATCACTAAACTTTCGGGACCAAAAAGTGACCGGGATCCCGTGATCCGACATCCCGGGATCGAATCCACTACTTGCAACCCAATAGCGTAATACCTTAGATATAATAAAAAAAAAATTCAACCAACTTCCAAATAAAAAAAATAAAAAATATTTGGAAGTTGGTTGTATTTTTTTGTAAAAAGTTTTTTATTTTTCACTTTTTAGTGGTACCCCACACCTAACAACACCACTGCAAAATCACATGACAGAAAACCATCATCCAAGTAAACGATTTCCAGCTATTTCGATTTAAAATCCAATCTTCGTAACCGATTTTGATAAAATTTAAATGGGACCAATCTGCAAGTATATCCTTTCAGATAAAAGATTTTTTCAAAACGGTATATAGGTAATCGACGGAGTTATGAGGTAACAAACATAAAAAAAAAACAAAAGAAAAAAAAATACAACCGACTTGAGAACCTCCTCCTTTTTGGGAAGTCGGTTAATAAACAAGCTTTAATGAATACGCTTTCTATCGTCATAATTTATGGATTTTGATGGAAATTCTTAATACTTACTTCAACTGTGAAAATTAAAAGCATTCTCATTGGTTTGGTGCTCCGCAATTACCCATCCCTATGTTCCAGGGGGCACTACAAATGCATAACTCATAAAATCGCATATTATCTTCTTCTATAATATAAAAATGAATTGCTAAATGTGTTGGTAAGCGCATAACTCAACAACGCCTGGACCAATTTGCCCAATTCTTTTTTTAGAATATTCCTTGAAGTACGAGGATGGTTCTTACGGAGAGAAAAAGTATAAAAATTGCCTGAAAAAGACTAAAAACAACACTTTTCTATGCTCCCATACAAAAGATTCGTAATAATACTTAAAAGTCAATTTGAACTATACCATTCCATAAAGTTTAAGTATTAGTGGAGAGGTTTCGGGAAGGCAAAACAATTGAGTGACGTTTGTATCGTATAAATATTGACATTAGTCAAATACAAATTGTCTGTTAGTAAGAGTAAGAGAGTAGCGGGGTAAGTAGGTAGGTAGACAGGTAGCCAGTTGACGGGAGCGAAGCCGCGGGGTACAGCTAGTTTCATATAATTTTAACCATTATTTCATATCATTTTTTAAAATTCGTCAGCTCGAAAATGTACACGCCTCAGTATACGCATGGAATACGGTTTCAATTCAAAATGAAAACAGGTCGATTCTGTTTTCTTGATCAAACGTCCGAGAATTACCAAAAAATATGGTCAAATAACCCCAACTGCGGTGATAGGCTAAATAGGCTAGATTCCATCATCCACAAATTGCAAAACTATTTAGTCCGTCAGTTAGAGTATTGAAAAATAATGGACACGTATTTTGTATTTTTTGTTTTTGTAAATCAATGAATATTGAGAAAGATAAAACGCATCAAAACTCGCGAGTAGGGGCTCGTGACGTCACGACTCAGTAAAAATTATGCGAAGGTGTGACGTATTGAGAATTTTTAAAGCGTCGTAACTTCGTCAATTTTGGTTCCCGTAACAAAAGAAAAAACACGGGTCAAATATTTTTTGATAATCTAACTGACGGACTAATTAGATTTTTTTAGTCATCTACCCTATTACAAGCGCCAATACACGAATGGAATACGGTTTCAATTTAAACTTCATATTATTTTACCTAAAAATAATATGGTCAAATAAACCCCAACTGCGGTGATAGGCTGAATTACAAGCGCTAACCAGATCCCTTAATATGAGATTTATTTTTAAAATCAGCATTGAATTTATTGTTTAGCGAGATCTAATCGAACGTACTAACAAGAAAAATGATTATCTGCGTGCTTTGTATTTGTCACACAAAATATTCATGTAATCGGTCGCGATATCTTTGTCAATTCAACAATCATTGCGTATTTTATGTTGTAGAGATGACGGTTTTTAAAAGACATGAAGCAATGGATTATGGGAGTGTCATTCGGTCATGATTTACTTTTGGTAAGTAATTAGAATGCGGGTCTTCGTCGACTTAGCCTTAAATATTTTAGTTAGTTATAAAACATTCTGGCGGTCGACCCCTCCGTTTTTGCAAGATGGAACCTATCGTAGAATATTAGACTACTAATATTGTACTAATTTTCAAACAACGTTTGCCTTCGGATCTCAATCGGAATCTGTAAAAAAAAAATATGAAAATGAAGGCTTTTTTACAGTTTGCGCCTGACATGCGATTTGAATGCGAACTTTTTTAATAATTAGCAGAATATTGGCCCTAAGGGTAGGTTCACCCTTGTAGAACAACTTTTGATGTAATGTTACTAATTCGAACAACGTTTAAGAAAATAATCAATTTGTATAATATCGATTAACATAATTTACATTTCATCGAATATTAATTTGCGATAACAACATTTGCGCTATTGATCAAAAGGTATAATGTTCATTTGATGTAATGTTCAGGTGGTATACTTGTATTTTATTACGAATTATTTATTTTCTGCCACTCGCCGGCCGCTGCCGCGGCATCGCTCGCTTCGCTCGCTCGGCTCGTGCGTAGGAAGTCACAGTTCTGACCTAAACTAACCATTTTTCTTTTAATAATTAACCCCGCCTAACTAGTTCGGTTCTCGCTAGCCTACTAAAAATAATCTCTTTTTTCTATATAATCTAGTCGTAATATTCGATACGATCTTTCGACAAATGACATTATTTCAAAGAAATTAATATGCTAAATAAAAATCTACCAATTAATTATTCGGTCAAATGAATAATTATACGAAATGAGTTTATTGTAACTAAAATTAGCCGGAGTGATTTTCGACAAAACGTTATACCAAACAAGGGTGACCCTTTTTCACAGTTTGCGACTGACATGCGATTTGAATGCGAACTTTTTTATTAATTAGCAGAATATTGGCCCTTAGGGTAACTATACTTCCATTTTCTGGAGCTAAGTATCAAGAAGTTTGTTAACATTCATACCAAACTATACTACCTATGCAATGGCAAAATTAACAAATATTACATTATCGCAATCCTAAAAACCAATGGGTTATTGTCGAACGTTGCTTCAAGCGCTACTGATAAACTTCGTGTTGATAGCGTTCACAGTTTTGTTTCATTTTCCTTTACTACTTACTAAGGAAAATAACGAGATAATATAAATATTATGTACGCTTTTATCGACTAAAATCATGAAAATAATATTAGTGAAATCTTTGTAGGTACTTGTACTACATCAGTCGTTAAGAAATATGGTTAGAAAGGTAATGAAAGTCGTCTTACCTTCACAAGTAGTGGCTAATAGTACCTGTACCTAGTACTGCTCAGCTGGTAAAATAATTTTAAAGTTTTTGCATCTTTCATTCCGTCCTTTTTTTTTAATGGGACAAGCCCGCCACACCTTCCCAACCACTGCAACTCCTGAAAGCCAGAATCAACAGTGGCGACCACCAGAAAAACGCCGAGCTAATGAAGCCCGACGAGTCCCCGAGAAACGATTCAACTGTCTTGGATCCCGCATCGAAATTAATCAGAAAGTACAGCGGAGGAGTAGGAAAAAATAAATATAATTTCCACTTCCCTCCTTATCAAGCAGGAGACAGATTTGAGTTAGGCTTATAGGCACCAAGATTATACAACTGGGTTAAGCCCAGTTGCCAAGCACCACGGATTATAAATTAACACTGAAATTATGGGTCCTAAATTGTGAGCTACTTTTGATTCCAGTAATAGTTATGGCAAAATCGCCTGAATGCACGGAAATTTCTTCTGGTTTTCTGAATACTATCTAACATAATATTACGTTTAGTCTGCCAAAGAGTTCCCACAAGATGTGAAATTCATTCCGTCCTGTCTACCGTCATACATTTACTGTAGTCTCTCCCCATTCATTATCCTTAAAATTAATCTTCAACACTACCTACACGAAATCAAGTGTTTAAAGGAAACCCTATCCAGTCTAAAGGCTACCAATTTTATGGTGCTTTCGTGACGATTATTTTTTGGTCATGAATTATTTTTGGAAACGAAATTTGGCAAGTCTACCACTGCGTCGTGTATAAAATGATGCAGTTCTATCCACGAACTACGAAGCCAGACACGCGGTCCGAGTGAACCTTCTCGTCTTATTCTCCCGATCTCATAAGTTGCTACTATCCCTGTTATTAGAAAATTCCGAGATGGTAAAGTGTTTTAATTTTAACAACAATCTCAAGTAAATACTACCAGAGTAAGAAATGGTTTTCTTCTTATGTGCTGCTCACCTCCCTGGATGATACTCAGCAAGTACATACTGCTGGAATGCAAACACTGCAATAAAAAGTATTCGGCGTAAATAGCTCCCTAATGAGCACTTGCATAATCCGAAAATACCTTCGTGGACGTTGCTTGGTTGACTTTCTAAGCGCGAACGATTGACGCTGTTGATAAACTAAGCAAATAACGTCGGTCAAGTCAAAACAGTCACACTTATGTATGCTGGACTGAGAAATTCCAGAGTAGAGTAGCGCCTTACTAGTGTTGTATTATAAGTTTATATGTCTGAAGAGGTTAGTGCATCGCGGTTTGCACTCAGTGAAATTATGTCGGGGTCTCGGTGTGTATCTAACGGTACTGAATAGCCAGTTGGCGGTGCATAAACGCTGCGCTGTGTTTTATTTACATTGCGGCCAACTTGTAACTTGATACATCGATGCCAACTTACCAACATTACTTAGTTACAATTTTAGAGATCCTTTAATAATGTTGGCTGCGTTTTAGAAAGTAGAGAGACTGCATTTTGTTCTATAGCAACGACTAACGATTTACACAATACTTTTGGGCTGATTTCTATGAAGACAGACCTCGTACGTACAAGTGTAATGTAGGATAACCTATAGTAGAGCTATCCGAGATAATGCAGCGTAAAATGAAGATATCTCTAGCTCTTTTATCTTTTAGTAGTTCGACATAATGCTCATTGTATCATTAAATTGCAATTACTTACTGAATGAAACGTAATATGGTAAATGTGCAACTGTCCAGCCATGCTTGGTGGGTATGTTGTCTGTCAGTCATCTTAATTAAATATGGATTAAGTGCTCATGTGGGAGAAATGGAGACACTTAATCGAGTGTCAATCAACGTGGTGAAAACTTGACATTTGATCTATCACGTTGACTTAGTAGCTTATCAACTAATGATCATGACGGCTCAAAGTATCGTCATTTGTATTGATCTGTTGAAGTTAAGTAATCATTAGAACGAATTAATTGGAGTAAGTAGTATCTACTCTTTTGTACGCTTTGTACAAACAAACATATCATGCGAAAGTTTTTCCTAAATCAATCATCATTAATTAATATTAGGATTATGAGAACGTGTATTTCAAGAATCATAAATTTATAAATCCTAATTAAAATAGAGTGGTCGTTCGTAGGCCACTAACATATTTTTATATACTTTCACACTTACTCATTCGTGAAAAAGAGAGTTAGTATAACGATGTAGAATAATTGTGACATCATAGTTTGCTTTTGTCGTGATTACTCGTAACGCAACATTACGTATTCTCCTTGCACACATGCGCAGTCTTCATTAAATATACCTCAAAAGTCTGTTCTGGTAGAATATTGTGTATGGGGGAAATGTAAGTCTAGTCTCATAAGTTATGAGGGCACATGCATAACGTTGGTTGTTCGACCCGGATCGATATTGGCACCGTAGCTCGGAGGGACGATCCCCCGTGCTAATGGGATCATTTGTAGGGATACGCCCTGATCGGCGAGACGGACTCCTAAACTCAGCATAAGGATACCCCATTGTATTATACAAGGACATCACTTTTGTGCGAAGCCTCACTTAGTAAACGAAGTTTATAATTTTAGTTTTTTTGTTCTTAACAGGTTAATAGTGTGACCATAATAATTTTAGGACAAAATCTTTCTAATATTTATAAAATGAATAAAATTTATTTGGAATGCTGTAAGTCAGTTTGCCGGGTCTTTGCGTAGGTTAATGGAACGCACATAGTTAATGGAAACGTTTTTTTTTATTTTGACAATTCAATACATTCATTGCATTAAGTATATCTGTTTTCGGAGAAGTTTTCAAACATATGATATTATTAATTATTAGGAATTTCCTACAAAGTCCTTCCGATTGTGACGGAAAATTGCCAAAGCAATAGGAGTCAGCCTTGTTTGTAATGTTGGTTTCTTTTATTATTGGCTTGCAAAGACACAAACAATAGAAAAGTTTAGATTCCAAAGTACCTGTGCTTGCAGCTACAATATCTTATAACACCGACACAGTTGCAACACTCTGAGACCCTAATACAATTTAATAGAGAGGGTGGCGCGTAAGAATTGGGCCCTTGAAAACACTGTAATAGTTATAGTCTTAAGGGCCAAATAATCACTTGAAATGTTCAAGGTAAAAATATTCAAAAATAACTATATGACGTTTATTTGAAAGTACCGACTACCGTTACATTGATGACACGATAACAGAATTTATAGGTCAAAGTTTGAAAACATGAGGTATCCTTTTATTGTTTTGGGTTAGAAATAAGATATTCAATGACCCCATTCAAGTTCTTGCTTGGGTTAAAAAATACACCTTGTATACGATTTTATAGTGGCAATGTGTGTAGTCCGTGTTCGCAGTCATTGAAATGCATTCAGGACACCATAGTCGTGTTAGGTACTTAAGTATGCAAAATTCTTGATCGGTTTCGTAACTTGAGAAAATAATAATGTATAGCATTGAAATAGTGTTCTTATTCCAAAATTTGATCAATGTAAATTGGGAGTTAACCAAATAATAAAGCCATGTGTGCTAACAACGCAGATCGACGTGCTAATTTACCGCGTAACAAACATACATAGTTATGACATTTATGCAAATACTAGATTGTTTGTTCTTCAGTTTTGTATCTTAAGAAAGATGATCCCGTGGTATGTGGGGATTATCGGATACAATGTCAGTGACATAGCGTGACACACAATCGGGACTTATCGAAGGCGTTGTTTGCGTAGCGCACAGCCGCGGCGACCGGCTGGTCAATGAACTAAACAAAAACACCTACAAGTTTACACAGTGTACTGCCACACTGCGGCGTGTGCGACATTGCGCTAGGGATGCCAGATGCTCGAGATTCAGCTGGATTATGTGCGTACACATACACAACACACTTAAGTCACATTGAAAGCGTTGAAGTCTTGAAATATGTTTCTTTTTTTAGTTCGCTGTACCTACAGTTGCTGGAGTCACTCAGAATGAATGACTCATGGTTTTGTTGACTCAGCTAGGAAACTTTATGTACGAATTGCTCCTGGGATGCGATGTTTTTGGTAACCTTGCAGGGCGCAAGGCACCAAGTGTTGTTACACCGTGTAAGTATAACTCAAAGTTTGCCAGGTGCCGATAATAGCAGTGGATCACACTCACTGCTATAAATCCGCTTTTTCATTCAGAATAAATGTTTACCTTGTCATCTCAGTCAATCGTGAAAAAATATTACACTGATTTTACTTTAGTTTGAAATGGTATTCATTCGTGAAAGTAGTGTAGCTATTCAGTTGTTTTCACTTGCGATACGGTTGACTTTCAAGTTCTGAGGAACTGCATGTTACGTACACTCATCGTGTAGATTCGCGCTTGGTTATTCCTCGCCTTCCTGATTGAATTTGAATGTAATAAATTTGTAAAGTTATCAGGTATTTGGTTACAAATTAATATTTGAAACGCAAAAAAAATTAGCACTTATGAAATTGTATTATTTAGTTATTGAGCCACCTCCTGATCTCGACGAGATCGAGATTGAGGTGACTCAATGCGTAATAATACAATTCATAAGTGCTCAATTTTGCGCTTGTCTCACAGCCTTCCAACAGACTCGTCTGCAAGACTGTGCATCTGAACACGCTTGCTTTAAAGGCTATAAGTGATAGGGAATACAAAAGCTGGTAAATAATCATACTTTTGATGTGCGCATAATGCATTTGGAAAGTAAGACTTGAAATCAGCATATAAACCATGGCGGATGGTAGTTCGGTAGGAAAAAAAACCGGCCAAGTGCGAGTCGGACTCGCGCACTGAGGATTCCGTACAAACCAGTGGGTACCTAATAGACATATTATAAGCAGAAGTTGCAATTTACGATTTATGACGTATTAAAAAAAAACTACTTACTAGATCTCGTTCTAAACAATTTTCGCTGGTAGTTTACGTGGTAATGTACATCATATATTTTTTTTAGTTTTATCATTCTCTTATTTTAGAAGTTCAGGGGGGGGACATGCACATTTTACCACTTTGGAAGTGTCTCTCGCGCAAACTTTTCAGTTTAGAAAAAAAATATCTTAGAAACCTCAATATCATTCATGAAGACCATCAAGAAGATCATCATTTTTGAAGACCTATCCATAGATACCCCACACGTATGGGTCCGATGAAATTTTTTTTTGAGTTTCAGTTCTAAGTAAGGGGTACCCCAAAATTTCTTGTTTTTTTCTATTTTTGTGTCAAAATCTTTATGCGGTTCACGGAATACATCTACTTACCAAATTTCAACAGCATAGTTCCTATAGTTTCAGAGAAAAGTGGCTGTGACATACGGATGGACAGGCAGACAGATGGACAGACATGACGAATCTATAAGGGTTCCGTTTTTGCCATTTGGCTACGGAACCCTAAAAATGCGCGATGCTATTTACTGATTAACTTCGCTATGGAATTCAAATCAGTTGAATAATTTCTCCAGAACTCCCAGAACTTAATTTCACTCGTTAAGCCGAAATTGAGGTCTGCAACAGAAAGAACGGAACAACGGAAAGCAGGGGATAGTTAACGCTGGTTTCTTTTTAAAGTGGCAATAGGTACAAGCCTGTATTTTCAGAGCTATGAATTTTACCTGATTGTGGTTTCCCAATTCATGATATAGAGGTCAAATACTTTCTAAGATTTAAGAAGCCACTCTAAGACATCAATTTCATCCTTGTTGGCTCCTACACAGGATAGATCTGTCTGAGGCTGTGCTTTCATTCACACATCTTACATCCTTATTTTAGCAGGTTGTTGTTGTGCAAGAATAAGAGTAGTAGAAAGACAGAGTTAGAAAGGACGCCGAATGCTAGTGGCTTACCCAACGTACAAGCATGCCAGGTCCTATCAAAGGCCTTTGAAATATCAAGGGACCCAGCAAGAGCTTCACCGTTTCTTAATGACCTCACCTTACGCATTACGTAGCATACACAAGGTCTCGTGGAGATCGACTACTGCGAAAGCCATGGTCACTGAGGAGCTCATTGGCTTCGAGGTATGCCAGCAGCGTATAACTGAGGGTACTCTGTTCAATCCTATGGATGGAGATAATGGCAATTGGTCTATCGCATCGCAGAATCGGCACGCATGGCTGTCCTTTTTTATACGAGCTGCACATTATCAAGCTTTCAAAAGTCGGGCTATTTTTTTTGAGGCTTTATCGTACTTGTAGTAAAATAGATTTTTTTCGTGAGCATTTAAGTAAATAGCTTTCCTGTTATTTGTTTGCAAAAATTATTCTTCAATTAGGTGCATAAGTTTATTTCAAATCTCCACAAAAACAACAATGTAAGTTTGCATACACGTGTCGGTCTATTTAGTTTTCTGTATGAATAGGAGCGATCATCACTATGTATTTTGATAAGTAAATAGTTACTACCCAGTACTTCGAGTCTTCGACTTACGTATTCATGAAATTGTTCACACCGTTAGCATCTAAATCATTTGTTTTATCTGTGACGTATTAATTACACTCGACAATTTTATTGTTCTATTTCGTTCATAATAGGTACAAGGTACGTAGATAGATCGCGAAGAAAAAATATCTACGTGCGTCCTTTTATGTAACGCTGTGACTTTTGTACCGACCTTTTATTGCTATCAGGCAGAGACAATAATCAAGGATGAAGAAGGAAGTACATTACATATTGCACTAGCAAGCAAATGAAGTCAGATACACTATGGAAAATTTACTGATTATACTGGTAGATCTTCCGTATGTTATCGTTTTCAACGATTTATGTATTTTTAAAACTACCAGCAAGAAAATAAGTTTCTTTTTTCATGTAGGTACGTGTAAGAGAGCGTACTAGTTATAACACAGAATGCATAAGTTTAGGGAAAGTGAATGTAGAGTTGAGGTACCTGCGAGCAGTTACATCTACCAGTGACTTAAACCTACCGTGGGTCGTGATTACTCGTGATAAAGTGTGATACTCAGTGTCAATGAGTCCACAATCATACACCGTACGAATGTTACTGTACCCGTAGAAGACGCAGTCGTCCATGATTTTGTGTACGTAGGTGCAGTATACTACTGATATCGGTACAGTGACGTACGTCACTAATACTGCTTATGTAATAAATGCTTGCCTTAATGCTTGCACATAGATTCCCTTACATAACGGAGCGTATACGTTCGTAGCTACTTAACATTCTGATTTTACTGTATTGAGTACTATTGTGTGGTGGGTGAGTATTTTATTGTAATCAGTCGATTGCTGTTGCTAATTATTCGCAGTTCGGACGGTACACTATTTTCAATGTCCACGTGTGTCCACCCACGCCTTTTGAATAGAACTATAACGATTGTTTCGGAAATACCCGGTTTAAAATACTAGTACGTATTAATTATAAGCAATCTTCACAATAATTTTCTAAGAAAGATCAAAATTAATTGAAAAAAAGAAAACATTTTACAAAAAAATACAACCGACTTCCAAAAAAAAACACTCTTACAAAGTAAAAAATAACTTTTTATTTTAATTTCGGAAGTCGGTGTTTTTGTTAGTTTCTTCGTATTTTGACACCGACTTCCGAAATTAAAGTTATTTTTTACTTTGTAGTTTTTTTTTTGGAAGTCGGTTGTATTTTTTTTGTAAAAAGTTTTTTATTTTTCACTTTTTAGTGGTACTCCACACCTAACAACACCACTGCAAAATCGCAGAAAAGCAAAGTACGCAATTTCGATTACTTGGATGACATAAAACCATCATCCAAGTAGACGAATTCCAGCTATTTCGATTTAAAATCCAAAGTTCGTAACCGATTTTGATAAAATTTAAATAGGACCAATCTGCAAATATATCCTTTCAGATAAAACAAGAATTTTTCAAATCAGTTCATAATTGTCGGAGTTATCAGGTAACAAACTTAAAATATATACAACCGAATTGAGAACCTCCTCCTTTTTAGGAGGCCGGTTCAAAGAGTAACAATATTAATTTCACTGTTTCTAATTCATAATGAGTGAAATATAATGTAATACAAAAAACCGTAAATTGAATCGGCATGTATAACGAAAACTACTATACTAGCATTGAATTGTAGAGCAATGTAATACAGTGCTATAAGTTGGACACTCCTGTGAATATTTAAAAATAAAATAATTTTTTAATTCCATATTTTATTCAAAACACACATCATTCGTTTAAAACAACTGTATCATAGCCTTGATTACCTCAAATTTGATATAGCCGAGGAAATATCATTTACATTTCCTGTACAATTTTGGCCGTATCTGCTCGTAGCTACATGACTTAATAGCTAAGCACATAAAATATTTTGCCAGTTTGTTATATTTAAAATCACCGAGGCATTGTGAATTATTTTGGCGTGATAATATTAAGGCTTTAAAATTGTCTTCTAAACGGAAAACGACAGTGACCTTGAAGATTTCATCGCCAGAGAATAATACTGATGAATAAATGAAAAGCTTGTAATGATTTTTTTATAAAGCCGACAGACTGTCCGCATTAACATTTGCTCAAGGTGACCGCGCTCGGGAGTTGCGGCTGACTGAGCATCGCTTGAAATATTGTTTGTTAGGTATACCGTACTTGTACACCTACCGTGTACCTCCACTTGTTTTGTACGACCGGCGACCGCGGCATTTGTTTCTTTGTTATTATATGTGCATTTAATTATCTGATGCTTCAGGCTAATGATACCTATGAACTTGCCTACGCAAATTATATGAGTCTTGCTAAGTATGAATACGTGAGCTCTAACGCATTTTGTTTGTGACTCATTTTGTCGGCTCCTAAGCTTGAAATAGTTTTTGAATGAAGGGTGCTCTAGTATTGAGCAGTAGGAACTATATCTGAATTCTGTGAACTGTGAGACATACCCATACTGACAATACACAGCTTAACTAGGTACTCGCTTCCTGTGTGTGTCGTAAGAGGTGACTCAGGAATCATGTCGTCAACATGTTATCAGCTGGTTGGGCTTTTCTATCTTATTTAAGCATTTTACAACCACAACATTCGAATCATCGTTTTACTGCCTTCAAGTTATTGTTGAATTCGTAGAACTATACATATAAAATAAAAACTGGCCAAGTGCGAGCCGGACTCGCGTGCAAAGGGTTCCGAAACAATTTTATTCTATTAACATGATGTTATTTTAACACTACAGACTTCTTATAGGTTTTCCTGTATCTAATCTTTAGGTATTGGACTATTATCTCCATTTTGTTTTCAAAATTTTTGGCTTAGCTATTTCTGAGATAAGGTGGTCATGTTTGGTCTAATTTCTTGAATAACTTCAAAACTGTTTATTTTAAAATTATGAAATATAATTAAAACCCTCACAGTAAGCCCTTTCATTTGATATGTCACACGATGTAGTTTGTTTTTTTTTTTTTAATTTGGCTCCCAAAACTATACAGGGTGGTCCAGGCCAGATAGATATAAATTTTTTTTTAGGTATTCGGCTTAGGGACCTATTTGTATCCTCCAGGGAAAAAATCGCTTGTCACCCGCTTACAAGATATATTTTTTTTTAATTTTAGAAATATCACCACTTTTAATGTTTTCATGATTTATTATTTACTTTTAAAATGAAAAATTCTACTATTCATTTTAAAAGTAAATAAAAAAAAATCAGACTGATCTGCAAATTTGACGTGCATTTAATTTCAAACCAATGTAAGAAAAATTACTCTTCTCGAAACCGACCGATTTTTCATAAACTCATATTTAAAAATTAAAAGCGATTTTTTTCCTGGCGTATACAAATAGGTCCCTAAGCCGACTACCTAAAAAAAAATTTATATCCATCTGGCCTGGACCACTCTGTATACATACCCCATACTAAAAGAAATATTTATTTACGTAACGCGTTCGTGTTTTGGTCACACAAGTCCATATTATTATGTATACCAAATTTCAAAAGAATCGGTCCAGAAGATCCGGAGAAAAGTGGCTGTTACAGAGGTACAGACAGACAGACACACGAGTGATCCTATCAGGGTTCCCTTTTTAAAATATTTATTACAACAAATAAAAAATAAAAACATCAGAGTTCTTATGACAGCAAAATTGAAAAAAAATTAAAAACCGGTAATATTCAACTAAGATATATTTAATTCTGGGGTTCACGCAAACGAAGTCGCGGTTAGTAGCTTATAAATAAATATTATACAGTTCCGTTATTTCTCATTACATTCGAAATTTCGGATGAAAGGCACTCTATAATTCAGTAAAGGTACGAATACCTTTAGTAAAGACAAAGTCCTGAACTCCAAAACACAACATAGTCCCGATTTTTCAAATGATTCAGACCAAAATTACAGACGATAATAATTTATTTATTTAGACTTGCACAATAGTAATAATAAGTAATAATAAATATCCCTACCGCAGTATCTCTACGTTGACGTCGTGGTGATGGGGCTTGCGCGTCCCGATGGACCTTAGGTCATACTTAGGGTGAGGGGCCAGACAAAGAGAGATACAATCCGCAAGGCAGTTTTGTGGCGAACTGTTGGGCAGTAGCGACCTCACGAGCCTTATTTCCCGGGAGAAGTCTTGTTCCTCATCTACGGCTTGCCTTTATTGGCTGGCCAGAGTGAATACTGACGAGGAACAGAGCTCTTTCTTGCCTTAACTGGCCGGTCTGAGTGGAGATTCGCTAGAGCACACGTGCTCGGGAGAAGGATGTATAATCTAGTAAGATGCTGGTAGGGATCTTGACCGCACTTCCGGGATTGTCCTGATAGCCGTGGTATACCTCTCCACTCCTCTAGCACCTCAGGCTATGTTGCCTCCTTGGCGCTACGTCACTTTTTGCTAGCGACCGTTTTCGGGGGCCCATTCATTGAGTGTGCAAGTCACCCCCTGCCATTTAAAAGCTGTGTATATTGTTAGTGGTCAGGCAGGGGCCAATAGTTCTTCTATAATAAACGATTATCAGTCCACTAAACCACCCAAACCCATAGCGTTTCACTTTTTGTTTCCATATTCTGCAATAGTACTGCTCCAACCGGGGATTGTCCTTGGGAATACTTTCAGTGCATACAGGGATAATCGCCGGTTGGTGCCCCATTACATTTGAAATGTCTAACGGGGCCTCTGCGAGTTGGTTTCGGCCCCTCGTACGCCTACCAAAGGACCGGGTCTCCAGGGATCCGAGAAAGTAAAAAAAAAAAGTAATAATCTGCCATAGACAATCTCGAAAGTATTCCCATTCCGAACCGAACCTAACATTCTGTCCCCTATTACAGGTAAAACACAATGTCTTCGAAATAGAAAATAACATTCATCTTATTCAATTTGTTGCAGACGGAGGATAGAAACGTATCGACGACGCCAATCAGAATGTGTGCCGAGGTTCGATCAATCGTTCACAGGCGCTTGTGAGCAGCAAAATCTGGAGACCACTGCTCTTCAGAAGCGTTTTCTCGAAGGGAAAGCTAAACGGCAGGCGAAGAAGAGCGACCGCAAGCCAGACCTGCCAGCCATCAGTGGCAACCTGCACAGCAGTGTCGTCCATGTGGTAAGATAAAATCTTCTTACTAGGTATAAAGGTTTAAAATTATTGACGTGAATGTAGACATGAAAGAATGGGAGTAGAAAAAGTTTTGGGCCAATCCCAAGTAACATGGGGAAAGGGCAAAAAGGGGAAAAATGATGAGTTATTTTGACAAAGCACAAACAAATTACCTAACCAGGAAAACTACTAATACCATTAAGAATGTTTGTTACTCAGACCAGTAAAGAACTAGTATCGAATGTCCTGCAAGCTTCTCCGCTGCTTCACACTATGTGACATCATTACATATTAATAGGGATGTTAGATATTTATTGATGAGCCGACCAAGTGTCTGATTCACAAGGTTTAAACACAGTGAGGCAGTTAGGAAATCGCTGAAGACTATTAACAGCAACCTAGATTTTTAGTTAAGTTTAATGTAAGTATGAATATTAAAGACTAGCAGTCTTCTACGTGAGAAAACATGCAGCAGGCAATAAACAGAACCTATGACTTTTGCAGTATTCCATTACATTTAGCTATTGGCCAATTTAATAATCTCGAATGTAATGCAAAACCTAGTAAGTGACATATTGAACAATGTGGGCAAAAACAAGAATAACCACTTTGGAAACCGGTTACGTTCACATGTTAAATCTATGTCCGTCTATGTTCACTTGAGGTTCCCGTTATTCGCCATAAAATATTTGGGCACAATACCGTAACTTAAAAGAAATGCATTTGAAACGCTATTAAACTTCATTAGCACTTTTACTGAATGCACGCTACCGATTAATACATTAATTACAATTATTTTTATTTGGAAAGTAACTACGTCTTCTTTGCTGTGTCCTCCTATGACTCTTGTTAAATTGATTTCTTTTATTTGCACGATTTTTGCTTATTCTATTTCTTAGACTTCTCACCTACCTTTGCGTTATGTAAGATTACTTCCTCATTACTGTTATAGGTCACGTGTTTGCATTTTACACGTGATGATTGTATTGTTCTATTACAAATGCGAGCCCTGTTGTTACGTAGATTGCTTTCGAATTCGACCTCACCCTACCTTTCAATTCAACTTCCAGAAATTTCACGACTTCCCATTGTTGACATTTAGGGTATCAAAGTTAGTTTAAATGCCTCCGGTGCTTTTCCATGACTTTCTTTTTACCTTTTGTTTTCTGAAAAGGCAATTAAATGTAAAGCGTAACTCAGCTATATTTTTATAAGCGTATATTTCTTGGCGTTATTTCGATTTAAATTTTCGATTTCACTAGCTATGCTATTTACGATTGCTGTTTTCAGTTGCATGAACTTTTCTTCAACGTTGCCATTATGGTTTAAACCTTGAAATATTGACATTGTTTTATGCTCAGTTTGATGGTCTAGTTCTAAAGCGCTGAATACAATTGGATGTGGGGCATCAGTAGGTCGAGATGGGGAGATAATTAGTGGTAGCACGTGCTGTATAAGCGCCGCATCGCACACCGGATGTTGCCCGACGTCAATTGACTTGACCCTCTGGCACCGCATCCCGTGCCTCCGAGCGCTTCACTTTACTCAGCACGCGACATACTACTAACTATTATAACATTATAGCAAACGATCAAACAAATTAGTACAATTATGTAATCAATCAAACAAGTTTTCGACACTGTGTTGGATTGGAAAACGACCTTCGTGAAAAAACATAGATAAATGAGTGTTTAGCTGCTTTGCCGTGCGAACCTATAAAATTTTGCGTTTGAATAATGTATGGTTCCATCGCTTTCCTCTCTACGTGTGCTGGGCTACTAGCTACACTGCAGCTTCCTGATAGCTATTCTGTAGCCAGTTGGTTTACCTGCGCTAGATCACGTATAGGTACGGTAGGGCGGTCTGCGGTTGTGCAAACTGCGCGAGTTTCACAACAAACGCCTCGCATTGTCTCGCGCCGCTCACCGCGACGACCTCCGAGCGCCTGCGCCTGCGCTGTTTTCTGACACATTTTATTAAGTAACTATGTATTACGTAGTTACCATAGTTTGATGTTGTAAAAACCATTGAGCCGATAGTTTAGCAGTCAAAATAGCAGAACTTTTCTGTTATATTGGCAAAGTCTGCATATTACGGTTTAAGGGCTAGATACCGTGTGGCTCCGGAACACAAAGGGCACTGAAGGAACATGGATGGGTTTTGATTCCCATTCCCTTCCATAAAAAAAAAAAAATGCAAATTCTCAAACGGATCCCACTGGATTAGACCGATGTCTTTAAAATATAATGTAATGTCTTAAAAAAAATCTTTATCGGTCAGGAAAACACGTTGTTGATAATCTAAGGGGTATTATATTGCCATTATCAAAAGTCATTTATTCAAATTAGGCTAAGAGCCAGCACTTTTGAACGTCAATGCTTTACATAAAGACAGTCCCCCAAAACGCCCGCCCGTGACCACTTCATAGTGTTTGTGGATGTCACGACGAATAAATCTTGGTAATAACTGGAATATAATTTCTTAGTGTGAAGCTATTCCGTATGGTGGAAAATAGCTTCTAGAAACTGGGTCAGAAATTGCCAATATGTAATTCTAATCATGGACCGGAGAGCTAGCAGACCATAGCAATACCTGCCGCCATCGACAAAATACATCCAATAGTTCTAAAGCATGTACGAATACAGTTCACTTCTCTAATATAATTTATAGTTCATAGGGTGGCAACTGTGAGACAGTGCCTAGACTAGGGCTAGTCGGCGCCATTGGGCTGTGCTGCCACCGTCCGCTACATTAAAATATTCACCAGTGATCAATATTTACATATACCGGGCTATGGCGCTATCGTGCTCATGCAATTACAACACTTGGTGGCGTGATCTTCAACTCGCTTGCACTAATTACTGAAGAAATTCTAAGCGACAAATGGTCAAGTGTTATCTGTTAATTAGGCAAGACATGAGTAAACAGCGTTTGTACTGTGAAAGACTTGAACCAGTTCTTGGCATTTTGCATACATGTAGGATTATTATCCTACATGAAAACTGGAACTGACTATTGTCAGGTTCGCCTTCAATATTTAATTAAATAGCCGGTGCCGGAACTAGACTATGCATATTTCTTAAAGTAAAGATGGATATCGATTATTTTGCGGAATGTACTTAAGGATGTATCATAAGAAAGAAGCCTACTAGCGGATATGGAGAAACCACTAGTCAGACAAGGATGTGCGCCTGAGATCCATTAGATTAATGCGAGCACATTTAATTTGCTATCGTGATCACGTGACAGTCACGCACTTGATTATAAGCATTTACCTACTGATGTCTGGCTTACAATTGTTGTTAAGTATCAGGTACTCAAACTACTCATTCATTTGTAATTTTGTACTAGATCTTCCACTATGAAAAAAATGGTGAAGTACTTTGATCTATGGATCAGCTTGAAATAACTGTTCACTAGTAGTGATAATAAAAATCACCTGGCCTCCTGGCGTAATCATCGTAATACAATGAGAAAACTTAAAGATAAACTGCGATAAATAAAGAGATTGTAAACAATACAGAGCTAAGTATTGAACTTGCAGGTAAAAATGATTGCAATGAATTTTTATCACGATTTGATCGGTATTTTTATAGCACTTTTATCTCACGTGACGTGCCTCAATATTTACATGTAGGTAAAGGTATTACAATATCATTATGAAAATATCGACTTGATTATTTTTGATATCTGTGAATTCAAATTTTGTTTCCTTTTGTTTCAGCAACAAAAGTTTGGGTGTGGTGACTATGAACCGCCAGCTAAACTGCAATGTGTTGGAGGCAGCGGTGGCGGCGGTGTCGGAGGTGAGGCCCTCACGAAGTTCTCCGTGGAAATCGTTCAGCAGTTGGAGTTTACCACCTCCGCGGCGGACTCGCAGCCTCAGCAAATTTCTACTAACGTCACGGTGAAGGCCCTCGCCAATGCCGTAAAGACGTCTAGTTCACCCCCCTTACCGCAAGCCCCGCCGAGGGTGCCCACTCCGCTAGATTGCGAGCGCGAATGCAAAGCTGAGTGCAAGTCGGAAGTGGCTGACGACGATTTCGTCGGCCTGGATGAGTGTGCAGCGGCACTCGAGCGTGATGCGGCGTCCGCTTTCCCTGGTTTAGCCGATCTGATCGGCGAGGATGATGGCGACGACACGTTCGAAGACCTGATTACTGAGATATCGGAGTATCCGGAGTTTATGAAGGACTTCGATATCGACGGCGGTAAACTGAACGGTGGTGGCATGGGTCTGGAGCCGCCGGAGGGCGAGCCGGCCCCGCGGCCGTACGGCGGCGGCGAGATGTCGCCGGCGGCGCAGACGCTGAAGCACATGGCGGAGCAGCACCAGCAGGCGGCGGGCAGCGACTGGGCGCGCTACCGCGGCTACGGCGGCTACCGGCCGCGGCCCGCGCCGCCCATGGAGCACCTGCACATGTCGCAGCAGCAGCAGTTGCACCTCACTCAGCCGCACCATAATCTTCAGGTTAGTACTTTTCTATTTCAAAGTAAATAACTTCGACAGAATTGCGTAGTTATGGGATGGGAATGGGTTAAAAACATACTAACTCTACTGTAGCTATCTACAGTTGGTGAGACACACAGACAGAATACACAAAATACAGTCATCGAACGTGAGTCATCTTCTATGCTCCCACTTTGCAGGCACACCATGCAACTGCACGACTTCGTATTTAGTTTGCCCTACTCGTACTTATATGAAATTTTGAATCAGGCAATCATGAAAAAATCTTTTAAAACTAACTATTTTAGTCATCTAAGAATGAGTGTAATCTTCATAACTGCGTTATGGCGCCAAACTTCCAAAGAGCGAGTACCTACCTTCCCGCTCACAAATTAAATGTCGTTACGAGCTGCGTACATAAATGCACCAAAGTCGTTTAGTAAAAGAAAATGTAGAATATCCTCGTTTCCTCGTTACGTCATAAAGTACCCGTGAATTGCGTTTAGTTAATTATTGGAAGTCTTTTTTGTTAAGCAATTCGTGACGTGAAAAGACATAAAAAACATGGAGTCTGGTGTAGTATCGACCGGGGAGGGCGCCGGGCGTGCGCGCGCCGCTCGCCTACACTTACCTACGGCGGCGCGCGGCGTCCACGGATAGTTGGAAGCGAATGTGACGTCTGTGCGACTATATTTCTAGTTGTATAGCCACTACCACTAGATAGAGTTGGAACTACATATTCATTTCAATACAATTTTATATTATTAACGTGCTTCATTTATTTATCTTAACCGAATAGACAAATAATTCAAACGCAAGTTACTGACAACAATAACTTAGGTTGTTCCGCGCGTTTCTTATTCGACTATTTCAACAAAAATGCGTGCGTTTAGAGCGTAACGTACACACTTGATAGTTAATGAGATGACATGTAACTATGTATGTATTAAACACGTGCGTGTGCGAATAAGCAGATGTATCGAAAGCCACATGTTTTACTTTAAAGGCCGTCCATTGTAAACAAGGCTCGGTGTACACTGTACAGTAGTATGGTGTCTTGCAACAATACACTGTTACCTACCTACTTACATAATAATACAAATGAGATTTAATTGATGGTTCTATGCTAGCGAACTGATAATTACGGGTACTGTTTCTGTTTACATAATTTTATGTAGCGCATACTTAATGCAACAGACTTATTTTCCATGAATAACTATTAGAATATTGATTGAAACATTTGAAACTTCACTTCGTAAGGCCTGTTTTACGATATCTGAATAGCCTCTTCTTTCGAACCAAATATATTTAAAAGAAAAATTGTATGACATCTGCCCTAATTGTCGCATAGACAAACACTTGTCCACCATAGGCACGCACGTTTCCGCACATGCAAGCTAAAGCGACTCGCATGAAAATTTGATTATATTGCGGGACACAAACAAGCGATTTATAACAAGATACCTCGTCAGCCCGCAATGACATGCAACTTGCATGCTAGCTGGCTGCAGGTGGAAACGTGGCCTTAGAGTGGTAACGCAATCACGGGGTCGATTAATAATAAATCGTGTACTAGTAGCTCATCTCCACGGAATCTGCTTGATAGTCTCCATGCTATTACTTATTCAAATACTAGAAGATTTTAGATCCAACAAAATCTAAGAAAAGCGTAGGTGTCTGATATTTTTATAACTATGTAAAAGGTTCATCTCTGCCTAACCTTTCGGAATCAATGGCGTGACGATTTTATTGAATAGCTGCAAATACTGTATAGGTCCGATTGCCACACAACGCCTCGACGAGAATGGCGAAGTAATTAAACATTTCACGGATCTGCAACTTGAATCATGACCTCATCATGATTTTATCTAGTACTAGTGCTCATTTAATCTCAGCTCATCAGTATAATATTCTGCTAAAGGAGATAATCCGCTTAGTCTGAAACAATGGTGGTCAATGTTTATTTACACACTTAGCTTACCCGTGCCGCGACTAAGCGTGTCACCGGCTAAAGGTAGGAACGTAAGTATTGATAATTACTCATGCACACAACAATTCATATCTCTAAAAGTGTTTTATGTTAGTAAGAAGTAAGATAACCCTCTTCTAATAGTAATTATTTTGTTGTTCTTTTTCGCGCAAATAAGGTCCTACTCTTAAAAAAAATACAACCGACTTCTAAAAAAAAAACTAGAAGTCGGTGTTTTTGTTAGTTTCTTCGTATTTTGACACCGACTTCCGAATTTAAAGTTATTTTTTACTTTGTAGTTTTTTTTTTAGAAGTCGGTTGTATTTTTTTGTAAAAAGTTTTTTATTTTTCACTTTTTAGTGGTGCCCCACACCTAACAACACCACTACAAATCGCAGAAAAGCAAAATACGCAATTTCGATTATCAAAGAATCATCTAAATAGTCAAATTCTAGCGATTTCGACTTAAAATCCAAAGTTCGTAACCGATTTCGATATAATTTAAATGGGACCAATCTGCAAGTATATCCTTTCAGATAAAACTAAAAAATTTCAATTCGGTTCATAAATATCGGAATATTCAAAAAAAAACGGAATTGATAACCTCCTCCTTTTTGGGAAGTCGGTTAAAAAGAAATATGCGAAAAATTGCTTATTCGGTGACCTTATACTTACATGTGTTTCTGTTTTTTAGTTCAACCGTTTTATGACATAACACTCCCACTCAAAACAAGGTCAGAGTATTCATGAGTCGGCTGACGCAGAATCTGGTTTCATGTGTTATTAGAACAATATGTATTACATTCAAATCTCGGTTGTTTCGAAAGTCGTGACGGCGACACGGACCGTGGGCGATGACACTAGAGAATGAATGGAATAAAAAGAGTAGGGCCCGATGCCCCGATAGCTTCCTGTACGGAGCCCGGGAGTACGCCACGTGTCGCGGCACCCGCCCGACACCTCGCCTCTCCCGTCATTATGAGCTTTTTTCTCTCTAGTACAATGCCGTGTTTAAGACTAGATGTGCAATTGTGGATATATACAAAAAGTTCTTCTGTCAATGAAACACGACGTACATTTTAGAGGACTGAGATGGACTGGAAGAAACTGAGTGTGAAATTGTGAACAACGAAATTTTTAAAGCTTATGTAATGGAGAATGAATTTAAAAGCAATAATTTTAAAACGACGTATCTACGATTGGCACGTAATCTGGATTACTACCTACAACATTAAAAAGTTATCGACGAACATTCAAATAAAATTGATTTTAATTGGCAAATCCTTTGAACGAATTGCTATTATACAACATGAGACTTTTAGAAAGCTGCATAGACGCCATACTGAGTCTGAGAGAGTGTCTTACTCACTCGGAAAGATTAAAGACTGTATGGATTGTTGTTTCTGGTACAGAGAGTCAGGGACGGTGACAAAGGAGACAACGCGCTACGGGACTAGGTACGCCACTAAAATCTTTCAAGTCTCATTCAACTTTAGCTTATGTTTTACTATATTGAATAGAACCGAGAATAGATCAATTGGAGATGAATGAAAAAGGAATGTATCGTAGTAACTGAAAGCTGTCTAGCTTGCTACATGGGTGGGTGTCAGCGATGAAAGCGCGTGGGCCGATCTATTTCCGCAGCGAGCGCGTACTGGTGACGAACCCAGGGGCTTGTGACGTCATGCCTGACGCGCCCTTCCTAACAACGTCCTTTGGCCTTTAAAGCAATCGCCGATCTATATTTAAAGTGGAGCCAATTTTCCCACATTTTATCAATTTTAAAGGAAAATCAGAAATTAATTTGATTGTTTCCTGAATATTATTCGGTATTAGAATTCTAGTAAATATAACACAATAATCTTAGGCGTTCCAACTTTCCTAGCTATATGTAATTATACTCGAAGATTAGTTTAATCAGTGGGTGTAGGTTGCCAGGCGAGGTCGATTCCTCTGCAGAATTTTCTACCCCTATAATATGTCAAATACATAATTGGACTTTGCTCACAGAATCAGTAACGATTGCCAAGTACTTGTGAGCAATGAGCAATCAATTGGTATATCATAAAGGAAAGCTTAACAATCAATGGAAAATACTCCGTGTCGTCGTTACTAATGTTTTTTCCTATTTCCTCATCATGGTTCCGTGATGTCATTTTAGCCTCTAAATGAGTTCTGAGAATATCAGAGGACATGGTGAAGGTTTCAACGCAAATGAGATATCAGAATCGACACACGTACTGGATGTCCACAGATAATTTTAAAGTTCACACGTCATTATTTGGTTGGGTATTCCCATTAGATAGATGGCACAGGATGATTTGCTTGGTTTTTATTGTGGGAAATGTGAGAATATATCTACGTGGAATATTACATGATGTAGAGATGTACACCAAACAGAATACGCCGATTTTTTTTTATAAGACACATTTACTACTTATATTCACAATAATATACTTACCCTCGCGCACTAGCTGGCTCTACTTACCTATTGAGGTTAACAAAATGTTTTTGGAAATTTCTTTTTGCCGTTTCACAGATGTGCGGCTACTTTTAATTTGCTTTACTATACGAAACAGACCAAAAATATTCTGCTTTTTTTAGCAAACATACATAATATTCATTATGTAGAGTTGTCCCAAACAGATCAAAACTAAACGCGGAACGCGCCTTAAACATTTTTGATATACAAAGTTTCTACCTGCGTTCTTGATAACAATCCCAGGTATGGGTCATACGTAAAAATGATGTACGTATGGATAAGAACGGTGCCGTTAGGTCGTCTGGCTTGACAACAGTGCAAACAGCACGGCTTAGCGGACTTAGAACGATATGATATTGTTAGAGAATAACAAAAATCGCGGGTGCAGGCGGACGGACCGCTCCAAACAGGTTTCCCGTGCGTCGAGCTCGAGAGCGCGGAGCCGACGATGACGTGTGTTCACCTCCGCCAGAATGGCAGCTGTCATCGCTGCTGGTCGCTCTAATATTTTGTCATAAATTCACTACTATATCCACCCAATCTTGCAACCTCTACGCTTCAATAAATTAATATTAGATGAAGAGATACTCAATTGGCCTGCTATAATTTCAGAGGAAAAAATATTGTTTCGTCTCTAAGATGCCTCACACACACTGTATAACTTAGCCGGTGCGCTTGAATTTGAACACCTTTGAACTTGCTAAGGGTTTGCAAATTGGCAGGTGCTATGGAACCACCAAAGCGGATGTAGATTCTGTATATTATTTTTAAAGCCGCGTCCCACTACTGGAAGTATAGAAATGTTTCTGAACAGGTAGGTACACACTTTATCAAATAGATGTAAAACAAACCAGTAAAAAGACGGGAGGCGTAGTCGCAAACGTGGGACCGCTTAATCATCTTGAATACGGCGATAGTCCGGTCGCCTAGTGCGATGGCTGGGTGACATCCAAATCCCTTCGCGCCTCGTTAGGTGCGTGGTTTCATTTTAATACGATGCACGATGTTATTTTTTTGTAGCCACTCCATAGTGTCCAAGTATGATTTAGTTAGATTTCATAGCCAAAAACGGAATTTTCCTGCAATATCAATATAATTTCTCCTAAGTTTTATTCCAGGGCTTCCGTTATATCGGTAACAATTGTCCAATTTACGAACTGTTTAATGTTTCTACGTATCACCGGTAACTTTCCATTGCTAGGCTGAAGTCCATTTCTTAGACATTTTGATTAAGAGTTGCTCTATCTAGCTCGTCCATTACCTCCAGGACTCTGTAACTTTGGCCCAAAGCCCGTCAGGCATGCGGCCAACACAATCCCGGTTTAATTAAATGACATTTTGAATAGTCCAGTCAGCAACATTTGTTGTAGACAGAATTTTTGTTGCAGGTGCAACTAAAACTTAACAGAACCTTTAAGGATTAATATATAAAGCGTCCATACGCCACCTATATATGGACCACGCTAAAGCGTTATGAGAATAAAGCATATTGCATGTTAAGATTTTCCGCTTGAGCGGCGAGGGTAGGGCACTGGGGGCAGGTGTGAAGGTCCCTTCATAAGCGCTTTCAGGGACCTAACTAATAAAGATAATGCATAGAGGATCTTTGAGTTTAATAAGTTTTGAACCCATTCCAACTAGACCATCGTTACTTCGGTCCTTGTTGCTATGCTGTTGAAAATGTTTCGATGTACCGGCACCAAGAAAGGACCGGGCATGACGTCACGCGTCCCATGGCGAATCAATATTTCACAAACCTAATTACATAACTAACTTTAATCGCGTCGGCAGTAATAATTTCTCGATTTATTTTTGTAAGGTTTTGTAAAGATTAATTATTCTGGTATTCACTGGTTTCATGACGGAAGTTACGTAAATTGACGCCCGTATCAGTCTGAAATGTTCAGATAAATAGATTAGCATATAGGTATCTATCTATATTTGCTTATATCTAAGTAAACAGGCCAAATTACATACGGCTAGTCAGTAATATAATAACTACCTTGCCAACACGAGCAATCTAAGTACACGTGCAAAACAAAAAATGTAAAAGAAAATTACTTATTTTAGAAAATTTAAAGGAAAAGTTATATTTTCTAAGGTACAGCAAGAAACCTTCAAAACTTGATAGGGTTTCATGAGAAACCAATGCGAAACAAAATTGTTTTTGTTTCTTTTTTTTTAATTTCGAAGATTTGAGTACTCCATTTCCTTGTACGAAATTCATGGCAGGAATTTTATTCTGAATCGAATGGAATGGGAACAAAAACGATAAAAATGTTAGTTGCTAATTAATAAAAGTGTTATCTCAAACGACAATGACTTTATTATCGGTAAGCTACTTGTACACGGGCTCAAATAGAAACGTGCTGCTGTAAAAACTGTAATATGTATCATACCTACTCGTGGTTAACGAGCATGGTCGTTGCTCGTGTAGGTATAACGATTGACGAATTCTGAAACAAGTTGGGAAATACAAATAAAGAAGTTAAACGGTTTTTTTATGTTTGTAAAAGGTAGGCACCATGCAACACTTAAAATTTCCCCCGATAAATTTATATTATGTTTAGATAATAAATTATGTCTCTAATACCAGAAAAATAATCGTTTACTTTCACGTATAGAAGACTTTCATGTATAGAAATTGACATTTCCTTAATTTTTTTTTCTTAATAAATGGTGGGTGTACTTTTTTGCGGTAGCCACTCCAATATTATCTTGTTTTGTTAGTATTCGTATCTTTATTGTCTTGATTTTCCGTCAAATTTCCGGTTTTGTTTCGTTTTATTAAATTTTCTTAGTAGGTATTTAAGAAAAATCTTACAGCTTTGAGACGAAAGCTTTATAAATTAATTGTTAAATGATGAAAAATACTCTTTCTGCACACATGCCTTGAATTTTTTATCAGAAAACCCAGGTAGAGTGAGTGATGAACACGATGAGCGCATTCACCAAAAATGGCTTCATTGGAAAAGAGATATCAAGGAAAGTGGACTCATGCAACGTATGCAGACTACTGCTGGTTTTTTTATTAGGGACTCTTGAAAACTGTCTTAAGTGTTCTGTACAGGTACAGATTTTTAACTATATGGTACAGGTACCATATAGTTTAGATATTCAAATTAAGTTATATTTCAATAATTAAAATATAACTTAATTTGAATATAATAATGTGTAAATATAAATATAAAATAATATATAAAATCATTTAATTTTAATTGGATTTTAACAGTTTAACATGTGCAAACTATAAATTTAAATATTAATATTTATGTTGTAAAAGACTAGGACAATATGTGTTTCTATTAAATTACCTACTGCAAACAATAAGACGCATGTATAAGAAGAAGAAACTGTCTCCTGAAATACAGGTATTACATATCTAGCTCAGGAGTCAGGGCTTCACAATGATTGTAATGTATGTTTTTTTTTTTTTTTTTTTTTTTTTTTTTTTTTCAAATAAACTATTACTAAACTATTACTAAAAACTATTACTAAACCATGATAATTATAATCACAAACTCAAATCTCGGAGACAAAAAAGTGTTTTATTTGTTGCGTAGTGTACTCTCTGGAATTACTAATACGAATGAATCGTTATCGCCGAGTATCATCAAAAATGCTGCGATTATTTATCTCGGAAAAATTAACGTTTCAATAGCATGAGACATGGAAGCGAAGCCGCGAGCAAACAGCTAGTATTTTCAAACTAAAGTAGACAAACAAATAAAATTAGACTTCGCTGATTGTACCTACCTCTTAAATTATTTCATTATAAAATATGATACATTCGATTTTAGTCGGATCTCTTGATAAAATATGCACTATCATTCAACTATCTGTTGAGTACAAACTTAGTGCAACAAATCTAGTAGGTATAAGTACATAGTTACACAATATTTACATGGAGTCCTGTCCCACGAATAGAAAACCGAGGCACTCATTACTAAATTACTTTTTTTTTTCTGTGACTTTAATGTTGATGTCTCTTTTCCGTATACTATTAACTGTCGTTAAAATATGTTGTTGGTGTACCAAGTATGCCATGAAAATGCCATATCGTCTAATAACATTTGATCGAACACTATCGATCGAATGTCAAGAAAGCGGAACGTTCATAGTATCGAATGGTAGATAAATCGAACACTCTTTACGGCCACACTACGATGCTGCTACGTGGCCGCTACGACAATGCTACGAGGTGGCTACGACATAGCTACGACTTATGCTACTACGAAGGGGCTACGACAATGCTACGACGTACGCTGCTACGAGTTGACTAAAATGCTACTTTATAAATTATGCACAAGCATTATGTATATGTATGAAAAACGCAGAATTTTATTAAATCGATACAATGAATATGTGATGTGATGCGTCGAACGCTAGAATTTCGATGTTCTGAGCGGTTGATATTATAACTGTTCGATTACGAAACCATTCGATAAAATGAACGTTCGACACTGTACTAGGCATTTGCTTTTGCATTCGATATGGCATAATTACACTTCGTTGTCGTAGTTATATACTTAGTTATTTTAGTAGGTTTTTGTCTTACTTTTATGGCATATAAATATCACGACGAAAAATTACAAATTCCAATGAATTTTTAGTTTACAAGCGATGAAGCGACAGACGTGCGAAACTTGAAACAATCCTAATATATAAAATTCTTCCGTTACTGAGTGATTGACAGACAACGCCCAGGCGGAACTACTGGCCGTAGAAAGCTGAAATTTGGCATGTCCTTACACTCCGTAGGGGTGCACTTAGAAATTCTTACGGGAACGACAAAAACCGTGATGTGCGCGGGCGAAAGCTAGACACTTACATATGTATAATAGAAGAGTGAATAAAACAAGGATGGCAAACAAATAACTCTACCTTTTTTAGTTTTGGACAATAAGCTTTAATTTTGGGTTATATGATAAATCCTAAAACCCATCCGTGTTCCTGGGTTCCTCCTAATGCCCTTTGCGTTTCAGGGCCGCGGCGACTCTTGCGAACAAATTCCGTAGCCCCGGACCATCTTTATTTACGCTGCGGCATCATAATGATTAAAACTCCGTAAACAAAATTATTTTCATACAGTATTAAGTTCGCCGACAGTAGGGATGCCGCGTTGTACGTCGTAAAGTGGGCACGTTTTTCGGGAAAATGTTTTCTTTGAACATATACCGATTTTAGAACACATTTCATACGATAGGACTGATCTGAACTGACTTCGTAGTTTAAATTCTTAGGGTTCTCTTCTCGAAAGGTAATCCTAAGAATCCGCTGTCCGTCTGTTTGTCTGCGGGCTGTATCTCAAGAACCAAAGAAGGTAGGCAGTTGAAATTTTCACAGAGTAAGTATGTATTTTTATTGCCGATATAACAACAAATAATAAAGATAAAATATTTTTTTCGGTTTATGGTACGGAACACTTCGTGTGAGAGTCCGACTCGCACTTGGCCGGTTTTTGTGCATGCAGTGATCTTAAGTGAAGGAGTGCACCAACCAAACACCTCAGCACTTATTATATAATGTATAATGGTGACTTTGGAGATCCTTAACAAATAGTTACTTTATACGTACTCTTACTTACCTTAGTATCTTGTCCCCAGGTGTCAGCTGCACAGCACATGCAAGTGAGTGGTGCAGGCAATGGCGGGCACGTGTCCGTGGCTGCCCAGCAGGGCATGTACGCCAGCTTCCATAACCAGGGCACGCCGTCGCCGCAACACCATCAAGGTACAAAAACGTACCCATAGAGGGCTGAGAGGTGACCTCCGCGGATCGATCAATCTGTGGAGGTCATACACTCATACCCGTACGGGTCTCACTCCGCTTGAAAACATACCTACATTTTCATATTCTACGACTTTTTGTAGCTTCACAAACGTTTTTATATAAACGATTAGTTAAAGTTTATCTTATCGTAATAGCTGTAGCTGTGTGAGTCTATTTCGTAATAGACGGCTATAATCAAAAAAGCACGGCATTGATAAAATTATAACAGCTAATTATCCCATAGTCGTAACAAGGGATGCAGTTTGCAGTCTATACGACCTTAAAACCGCTCAGTCAGTCGTCTTTATGATATTACACCTCCGATCAGACAGTTGGCTTTTTATGAAATTGTGTTAACCCTTTTAAAATTAAAAGGGTTGCTGTGCACATTAATACTGCTTTACTTCCAATAATCGATGACTATCTAGTAAAATATCCCGTGTATTAAAAAACAAAGAAACCTCGCGTGCTAAGATTATTTTTCATAGCAACACACATGCGCTTTGGACACATTGTACATAAGTTACAGGCACATAGTTCATGGTATGTGGCCACAATCAAACTATTAACATCTTTATGCTATTGCGTTAAGTGATAGCGTGTGTGTACATGCAAGGTGGTGTATGTTGTGCCACTGCTAAATTAGAACGGCCAGAAGGCTCATTCTAATGTGTCATTAAGTCTCCCCTGAAAAATCACTGCGACAAACATAATGCATCTCTGTCTAATCGATAGCAGTGCCGCAGTCTTCTTCACGCCTCTATGTGAATTCCAAAATAGGATGGTTACACGCTCGAATCTATGATACAGTTTTGTTACATGTTGCTGAATACATTTGATGTCAGCAGCTTGTTTTCAGCAATATGAGGAGGTGTTCTTTATTATTTTTGAATTCTATTGTTTAGTTTACCGTAAATATTCTAAAGCTTTGGCTTTAGTGATGCTCTTTCTTATCCAATTCGTTATTTTATACAAAACTAGCTTCTGCCAGCGGCTTCGCCCGCGTGATCCCTAGAGATCATATTCCCGGGATGAAAAGTAGCTTATGTGCTATTCCAGACTATAATCTATCTTTGTTCTAAAGTTCATTAAGATCCGTTAAGCCGTTCTGGCGTGATTGACTAAGAAACAACCAAACTTTCACATTTGTAATATTACTCGTTTGGTGTAAAGCGAAATTATAACCATCTTCCCCTCGACATTGTAATTATTAAAGGATATTGCAAACTGTCGTAAGCCGTTTTACGAAGCTACTCGCTAGCCTCTAGGCGCCAAGCTAGCCGCCTGCCTGTGCGTTCGCGACCTTATTCAAAAATAATCCTTATAGTCAGTATTCACGCGCGATGGCTTATTATTAGCGTATTTCATGTATAACTTTGGTGTTTTTATACCGATTTTTATGATTATTTTTATGGAATAGTTAATAATGTTAACTTTTTTAATTAGGGATGACTGAGAGTGTTATAAACGTAAGAGTAGACAAATATTTAAATCAGAAAGCTTCGAACTGCTAAGCTATCGGGAGTTACACGTGTTATTGTGCGTCAATTATAAAAGATGGACATATGCTGTCGTGGGATATTTTTTATATAATTTTAAGGAGAACATTTCCGTCATACATGATTTCTGTGTAGCTTTCACAATTAAGGTTGCACACGCGACGGAAGCTTAAAAAATGGAGTAACTTCTCCCGTTTTCCCAACATTTCCCTTCACTGCTCTGCTCCTATTGATTGTAGCGTGATGAAAAGTATACTATAACCAGCTCAGGAGTATGAATAATAATTGTACCAAGTTTCGTTAAAATCCGTCGAGTAGTTTTTGTTTCTATAACGGTTATACAGACAGACAGACAGACAGACAGACAGACAATAATTTTACTGATTGCATTTTTGGCATCAGTATCGATCCCTAATCACCCCCTGATAGTTATTTTGGAAATATATTTCATGTACAGAATTGACCTCTCTACAGATTTATTATAAGTATAGATAGATGTGATAACAGTCTGATTTGCAAGGTTTTTATTTAGTTACGTTCGGCGCCCCTTTGTAGTCTGTGGAGCTTCTGATCTGTAATTTAGTGTAATCCTTGTGGTGAGCGGTCGAGGGGCGGAGGGCCGAGGTTGACGCTCTGCGAGAATGCGCCAAGTCGCGCACCTCGGATGAGGATGACATTAGATTGACGTGTTTATTGCCGACGCACTTGCATGATGCATCCCACTCTATATCTACTTACATACTAGTTAGCTACTTACATAGTGCATACTTCGGCTATGTATAGCATGTGTTCATTTTGAACTACGGTATTGTATTGATAGTTGTCATTTTAGACGATTATGATCAATAATGATATTCATGCCTGTATTCATAGAATGGTATTGGTAGGCATATCGTACGTATAGTGCATCCACAGTATGCCAGCGGATTTCTTTTGAATTATTTAGACCTATGCGATCGTAGCAAGGGGCGTTCTGTAGCTCTCCACCCTGATGGGAGAAAGGTGAGGTCATGAGTTTATGATAATATGTAATGAAACCGCATATTATCAAGTCTTGAATAACTTATGATCAATGAATATGGTTTAGTATTTTATAAATAATTAGCTTTTGCCCGCGACATTGTTCCCGTAGGAATTTCGAGAAATCATTTCTTAGTACTTCCCAAGGAAGCTACATGCCAAAATTTTAGCTTCTGTTTGTAAATATTTCGTATTTTGTTCTACCTGCGTTCTTCACGTTTCCGTCGTCATTGTTTACGACGGTTACGTACGAGAGAATAAACCTCTGCTACATACCTATCTACAGACTCGTAAGGTATTATATTACTTACGTATTGTGGACATACCTTTTGTTTCTTACTCAATGCTTAAGACAGTGAGTGGAATTTTGTATCATCGTTAATAAATAGCATATTTTTCGGGTATCTAAGCCGTTTCGAGTACTCGTACCTACTAGCACAACTTCTGCTTTGCCCGGATTTTACGACATCATAAGCATTCTATACTTACTTAATGTTTCTAAATCTAAAAATGACGGAGAAATTCGCATCATTCTGTTAGTCTGTGCAGAAGAACGACGCAGTCACAAAATGAATCGAAATTTTACATTATGTAGGTACGGATATACATGGGATTTTGCATACTTTTTCAAAAGATAGCAAGCAATATAAGGATTACTTTTTTTATTATCCTATTCTGTCCCACTGCCGGGCAAAAGCCTCACCCATATCCTCCCAGACACTCTTTTCCTGCGCAATCTCGAACCAGCCTTCGCCGTTCTTCCCTAAACATACTTAGTTGGCGTTTGAATATTTATTTACAAAGTGTTTGTGTACTGTCTGCAGGTGGCGGATGCGACTCGTACTCGATGTCGCAGTCGCAGAGCATCAACTTCTCGCAGGCCATGCGCGCGCGGCCGCAGGGCAACCCGCAGCAGCAGGCACAGCAGAGCGGCCCGCCGCTTGGTCAGTACCGCACTATGTTAGTGCGGCTGCTTGCTAAATGTACTCCCCATCTAGCCAATAAACACCACAGATCTAAGATACCTTCAGACATTGCTCGATTTCACAAGATAAGCTGGAGAGTTGGCGATTGTAAGACTAACCGTTTTTGGAAATAAATAAAAGTGGGATCACAAATTAAACACAAGTCAATTGATGCCAGTGGCTGTTTTGGAATATGAATGTGTTTGTTCAGCGATATTGCTGGATTAATCATGGCATTTTGATGGGTCCATATTGGCTCACCTACAGTTCTTTACCTGAAATTGTTCTTCCTAACGATTTGTAATCCGAATGATGACTCTTCCTAAAATTTTTCATCCTAAAGTTTTCATTGATACTATTTGTAGTGCTACCGGCGATGTTCATAACACTCATGTTTCCGAAAATTGTAATTAATAATATCATTAATGTAAATATATTTAAACACCTACTGTTTTTTATCATAACGCTATTATCCCTAAACATAATTACCATAATATAGAAAAATTTCGCGACCAATTTCGAGGTAGCGCTCGCCGGCCGCTGCCGCGGCACCGCTCGCTTCGCTCGCTCGACTCGCGCGTAGGTGGTCACAGTTCTAACCTAACCTAAGCTATGGATATCTTTGCAGGTACACACCGCTATAAATAAAATAAAAAGAAATCTAAACAAACAAGATATGACTTTGAATAATAGTGTAAAAGATGGTTATGTTGAGAAAATATAGGAAAACAAATAAAAGTAGGTATGTTTATTGCTACTGACATTATGAAGTTGCTTCAGAATATGAACATTAGAGTCAGAGTAGTTAGGAATTGTGATTGTTAGAATGAAAAATGTTAGGAAGAACATTTTCGGATTTCCAATTATCGGAATTGAAAATTTAGGTGATCTTTGGCGCACCCCATTTTGATGTTGACAGTAAGCAAATCGGAGCTTGAACTTGAATTAACCTATATCTTTCATTACCACCACAGGCGTCGCCGCAGCCGGTATATCACGTGAGCAACAAGCGAAGATGCTGCAACAGCAACAGCAGCAAATGTTACGCGCTCAGCAGCAGCAGCAGATGCGCCCTCCGCCACCGGAGTATAAGGCGCGCTTCGTAGGTGCCGGCGGCGTAGGGGTGGGCGGGGTGGGCGGTGTGGGCGGCGCACCGATGGGCGTGCGGCGCGCGCAGGCGCCGGCGCCGCGGCCCTTCCCTCACCACGCGCGCCAGTACTCGCCCGAGTGGCGCCACGTGCTCATGCAGCAACAGGCGGCTTCCAGGCAACAGTTTCCGCATCATCATCAAGGTGGGGATTTAGAATCAGTACTTCTTCCTCTATGACAATTATTTGGGATCTGGTCTCGCCACTTTACTGCGCCAGGTTGGTTCTCAGGTTGTTGTTCTAGAAATCGAATTTCCTTGAAGTTTCTCTATATTGGGCAGGGGGCAATGGCGATTAGAGAGAAGAGCGATTGGTGCCATACGGTTCTCGCTAAATCTCTTGAAAGTAATTCATGCCGTGGCAAGAACAAATATGTGGCAAAAAACACAACTAAAGAACCTTTGACGCTTGGCGGCAAACTCCGCTTAGTAACTGAAACTTAGGTATACCTTATTTTGTAAGGGTAAGCGGAAGACACAGACGCCCCTCCAAATAAGTGTAAGAGAGAACCGGGTTTTTTTTTTTTTTACTATTGATAGGCGTACGTTTGACGCTGTCTCACCTGATGTTAAGCGATGATGCGGTCTAAGGTGGATTTTAGGAGGTACGAGGCTGGCCGACCCCAAAGCGGAAAGAACATCTATGATGAATGAGGATATCCACCGCGAAAAAAAATAGTACAGTTTTGGACATTCAATTGCGATTCGTCACTTCAGAAGGCTACTTTATTTGCACTGTAAAGTTACAGACACAAGCCAATCAATATAACTCTGAATATAAATTTCAGGCTTCAGCATGGGCTCGATGGGCGGCATCACGCAGCAGCAGCAACAACAGATGCAACTGCAACAGGCGCGGTTGCAGCAGCAACAGCTCTTGCAACACCAACAGCAACAACGGTATGTATCTTCATTAGCTGCCAGAAATTTCTTAAAATTTTTCCTCGGAACTGTTTCCCTATATATTTCAAGATAATTTTGATCTGCTTCAGAAAAAATATACATCAAACGTTAGTTCAAAATAGTCTATGCTTCCATTAAAAGATTTTTTGTTCTTACGGTGGCCTTCTTTGTCACGTATTTAGAACAACCTTCAAATAAAAATTACTAATAATAATTTGTTAGTAGTTTTAAACGCCATTCCGTTATATTGTGTGCTGATGCCATTATGTACTTATCCTACAGTTATGTTATTATGTCGTTCTTGCTCATAATTGTGTTTACGTTGTAGGTCCAGCCAACAACAGTCGCCCATGTCTCATCTTATTATGCAGCAGAACCAGATGATGAGTGTGCAAGGACAGGTAATATGTCATTTGTTGTTGTTATTGCACCTCAAAAATAACTAAACTCTTTTCTTGAAACTTAACACTTTAATTTGTTTACAGATGCCAAATATTCACATGAGCCAGTCTCAAAGTATGTCTATGCAACAAAGCGGCATGGGCATGGGCCATCAGGGCAACCCCATGCAGAACGGACCCATGCAAGGACAGGGACCAATGCACGCGCAGAACAATCCCATGCAGCAGAACTCGATGATGTCCCAGAACGCCATGCAGAACCAGAATGGGAACGTTTCGCAGCACTCGTTCCCTTCGCTCCACAACACGTCTTCCTTCACAGGACAAACTACAGACTTCAACCTTGACTTCCTCGACAACATGCCTTCCACGGACGCCAGCAATCTCACCGCTCAGGAGCTCCTCAACTCCTTAGACAATTCGTTCTTGAACGACATCCTTTAAATTATAAATGACACAGATATATGTGTTTTTAGAGTAATATAATTACTAATTGACCCACTTTGAAGTCAATTAGACTTTATCGTATTCGGGTTTTGTCTACATAATGTGTTTATTATACCTTCTAAAAATACAAATGTACGACCAATATGGAACAAATGATGACCAAAGTTATTACACAGGAATTTAACAAGGCCAGAGTGGAGTATGGTCATTAGAACCTCCTTACTGCTTACGACACAAGTATGCAGTAAGGGGCCGTCAGGACGCCACATTTTGGACCACATTTTTTTTGTAGACTATTTATTATGAAAAATATCAATTTCGTAGTGTTTATAGTTTTTACTATTGTTAATAATTCCTTTGTAAATATTTTAATTTTAAAATGTTTGTAATATTATTAAGCTAATTATACTACCGATAGTCTCAGAGTATCCACGAAACTGACATTCTATTCTTCTTAAGATAATTATTATTTAGCTGCAGAGTAGGCTAATGTATATTTATTGCAGATTTTATCGTAGTTTATAAGGTGAAAAGCACAAAAGACAATATTTTATTTACGTTAATGAATTTATTTATGAAACAATATAATAAATGGGGCAATGGAAATCGACTGCTATGTTATAACATAGTTAAAATAATAAATCGAGGTGACTAGCTAACGACAGACAAGCGACCTTCTGTGGAAAGGTAATTCAGGTGGTTATTGGTAATTAGTTACTTATTATTCCAATAGCTTTGGAAACAACTAACTGCATTAATAAGTGTGGCAAGATTGCGATAGACAACAAACATTTCCGACATCCGCCTGTATACTATGTTTCTATTGCGTGTTGTTCGATGCCAAAAGGCTATTCACCTCGATTCTAGCGTTACACAACTGAACATTTACATTGTCGTCTGCTGAAACTGGCCGACGTGTGGCTTTCTATATTTTAAAAATTTAGTTGGTCCAGCTACTGGCATTCTTTCGACATTCGAATTGATTTTTATTCCACAACACATATTTTGTTGGTTTGTCACACTTGGAGACAGCCCAATTCATTAAAATAGTGCAAAATGTAAATTTTATGAACTAAGAATAAAATAAGATCATTCCTGTACCTAAGATGATTGTAGATTATACTGTGATGTCGGTCTCAATGGTCAATAGATTATAAATAGTATCAATTATTATACATAGATTATTGTTATTGTTAAGGATCTCATGGTATCATTTTAGTTTGGGGTTTGAGAGATTCTGGAATTAATAGATTGTTGGTTTCATTATTATTTACTTTTTCAACGAATGTGTAGCATATTCTTTGTAAAGTGCATTTTCTTTTTATTATTTAGTATGTATTTGATGATGCATATTCACCCATTTCGTTATTTTATCGTAGTGTAAATACAAAACTGTTGTTAAACAACTTTAGGAATTTTTGATCAATGTATACCAGAGATGGGTATGAAATTAATAAAATCATCATGTGAAAACAATCCAACCAATGAAGGTTTAGCTCTCTGATATAGTTTACAGCTGTAAAACCAACTATTGTGAATGATAGCAACATTCCAGAGCCATTGTTAATAATGTTTTAACTTTAGGACCAATTTTTGAACGTTCTTTTGAAAATAATATTGCATATTGAGTGAATGTGTTTTATTTATTTTTAACCCTAATTACACTAATCGCACACGTATTATAAGGTACTATCGTAAAACCGGAGCTAGTGCTTTAGAGAACAAATGAAACGGAAAGACACTTTACTCTTATAAAATAGATAATATTTCTGAAGGTATTCAATTTATGGCACACATTTCGTACTTTTGTTGTTTTTGACGGACTCCTCTCAAAAACTTACTATCGTTACGAAAAAGAGCCAGCTATGATACAAACCCTATTTTCAGCTGATAATCTGATCACCACATGATAGAGTCAGCTTGATGTTTATACAAATAATCAGAAAAGCTCTCCAATTTCTTCTCTAAAGCATTTATCTCCGTTGCTAATTCTCATACGACCTCATTCGGTTTGTTGTGGAAAATTCTTGGGTTCCGTATTCTTGGACTGTAGAAGTTATTCGGCTGGATATATTTCGCAGTAATCGGTTCTTCGTGTACCGGACTCAGTTTACATTCATAGATATTCTCATTCGTGTTATTGTCTAAAGACTTCATCGAGAATGCGTGTATTATTTGCCTGCGTTTTCTGAGCCGTATACACGAGAATACTGTGCTCAACAGGACTCCCAGTTTGAAGACAGCCATTATGAATAATCCAAGCAATAGGATTAAATACTGCTGTTGGTACCAGTCTTCTAATGGTCCTAGACAACCCTGAAATCAAAGAGAATGCTATGGATTTTTTTTTTATTGTCAGAGTTCTGGGGGGCTACTCTCTAAGCCCGAAATTCCGTAGTTTCGAGCTTAACTGCGAGCGTATTCTAATCAAGATTTGTCGAAAAATCGTGTTGTCTTTCATTCTTAGTTCGGGTTCGGGACTAATCGTAAGTTGATATCGATCACGACATAGATGAAGAGTTATTTATTTATTCATCATTATTATAACACCCTAACAGACACATCCAAAGCGATGTCATTACATACATAGGTAAGTACAGAAACAATATAAAGCTGCATTCGTTACATGGGATCCGTGAGTCTCTTGTCAGAGACTGCGATAACAGTAGGGTGTTTCGAATAAAGTAGCGTTAGAATTAGAACAGTAGGTATCTTACCGGTACATATCTAAACTCTGCATTAGGCTGCACCTCCTGGCACCGCGACGCGTTGACCGGCGCAGGGTTGAGGTACGATACGTTGTCTTCGTACTGCACGCAGCAGCTCAGCGGCACCGCCATCCCGCGCGGCCCGAGTCGCCTCAGCTGCCAGATCGACATGTCGTAGTTACGAGCATCCGTCATGCCGCAACACTGCAACTGGAATGGACACGTTTGTAAAGATAACACATCACGGCTGAAATCTCCGAAGAAGTAGGAAGAAGACTACCACTTGCCGCACAATTAACTACTAAAGACTTTTTTATTCCCGTCGCCTATTCCACAGGAACCGTGCATTTTTGTTGGTACAAAAAGCTTATAAGCTAAGCTATGGGTATTGGTTCTATTAGACAAAGATTTTTCGCAATCGGAGCAAAACTTCCAGAGACTACCTACTACTACAAAGAAACAGACATTTTTTGTTATATGGGTTTGGAAGTGAGAATGTTGCACGGTTACTCTAGTGAACTTACCTCAGTTTGTGCCAAGTCGACGGCCGCAGTAAAGTGTTCGAAGTCAGGTAACGCGTAGTAAGTCTGCAGGGCGCCCACCGCGCCGCCGCGGGAACTCTGCAGGCCCAGACACCGCGGCCAGATGGCTGCTATCACTCCGCCGGCGCACTCGCATAGCAACATCGCCAGCACCACCAAGAAGTACTGAAAGAAGGACTGCCGTACTAAAACCTAATTGAAATTCCATCTCTTTTTATCAAGCATATATTGTGTACAGTGTACATACAAAAACAGCTGGAAATAGGGACCTAATTATGACACGTTCTCTAGTTACATCTGAATATGACTTACATGACAATTCTGTTTCATAGTTCAGTCGTTGAGTTCACATTCAAAACTTAGTTTTGCCTTGAAGCCAACGCTCTACATATATCGGTCAGTGACCTATGTTGCATAACAGCATGGTCCAGTTTAAAATAAATAATACGCTAAGTAGGTACTAGTACTAAAACTTACAATACTGAGGACCGTGTAGCTAGGCATGTAAGTAGCCCAGCAGCCCAGGGCTCCCGTCGCACACATGGCCAGCCCCGCCGCTAATAGGGCGAGGGATAAGTAATAGAATGGTGGATGGGTCAGTAAGTCTTCATCAGGCGCTGCCAGTAGCCGTGATAGAAGTATTCTTTTGGAGTCACAGAGTAAGAGAAAGCCACATATAACTTCGACAAAACCGCAAGCCTGTAGGTGAAGCAATGTATCTAGTTAATTTATATTCTAGTTTCAGGCACATGTCATCCTTGCTTCGTTGACACCAGGAAGTAACAAAATGAACGTAACTGATTTTTATGTAGTTACACAAGCCATAATATAGAACAGTAGTTACTATAAATAAATGACTTACAAAAAATATGGTATTAAAACATCCAAAGAGCACTTTAGCACTTTCATTCTTGCACATTTTAAAATGGAATAAACTAGATAAAATATATAAAAAGGCACACAAGGATCCAGTGTAATACGACACGGAGAAATGTGGTCAGAACGCTATAGTTACAACTAATAATGTGAGTATGTGAATAAACAAACGGACGATGAATAGATTCGCCGGTTTTAGGGAGATACGCTCTGGTGAACAGGTGGGGTGACTGAGTATTAAGGCATTTTTGTTTAAAATTAATGCATGAGTCGCTCATGCATGCCCCAGCATTTACACTGTGGAATAACAGGTTCGTTATGGAAATAGTACCCGACTTTATTGCGACATACAGCAAAGTCAAATTATAAATTCGAAAAAAGCAAGGTGTTGATTAAAACTCGTAAGAAACAGTTCATATTTGTATATTATACTTAATCACAAAAAATATTATTCGTTTACTATGTTACTCTTATTAAGTAAGTTATAAACTTCATAAGTTTTTAGAATTCAATGTCTCTTTTCTTGAATCCACCACAGTTCACAGTTGGTTCACTTGTGATGTCATCTTGTTCCCTTTCTTTGGTTTCTTCAAGTTCTGAAACACGGTTGTAATGGTAACGAATGGTTATGTAAAGTTAAATTAGCTGAGGAAATTATCCTTACATCAAAATAAAGTATGTACTAGGCACAAAAATAAAATATCAGGAGGAATGGACGGGGTGGGAGAAAAACAGTGTGACTATTATACCTTAGTGGTTGGACTAAAAAGTTTATATACTGAATATGGTGAATATAAAAACATCAATAACATACCTGGAGGCAAATGCAGCTTCTCTATGACAAACTTCTTTCTCTTCAGTTTGAATGCCATGTCAAGACTGGGCGGCACAAAAGGCACTAGAGAGTAAATAGCAGACAACTTAGTGATATGGAACAGACCATGGTAGTCTTTGTATACAGGGTTTGTTTCACGGCTAGAGCCAGCAAATGATTCTATTCTGACTGCATTGTCCACTGAGTACAACAGTCTTTTCATTATGTGATCATCCTGTGAACAAGAAAACAGAAATATCATAAGTGAAGAAGTACTAGATAGTATATGTTAATGCATTTCTAATTTTATTCAAGACACTTACATCAAATAGATGAGCAGGAATGGTAACAAATGCAACAGCATTAGTGTCCCTTAGTACAACTCTTAAACAATACATGAACTTGATCAGATCTTGTCCATAATTTGCACTGGCCTCATCATCACAATCCATTGCCATCCACACTGGGGACCCCAGTGAGTGTATACCAATCCTTAGAATATTAGTATTCTTCTTAACACTAATTTGATACTCTTCCTTACAAACTGATTCTTTAATGCTAGTCAGTAATTTATAGTATAGGCTGTTTTTGAAACCTGAAATCAGAGGGAGAAACTAAAATCATAAAATAATTTTTCTACTACTAAAATTATAAAACAATTGGGCGGGTTGCCCAAGTGCGATCAGTCTGACTCGCACACAAAGGGTTCCGTACCATACACCCTAATTTTTATTATTTGATGTTATAGCGCCAATAAAAATATACAATCTGTGAAAATTTCAACTGTCTACCTATTACGGTTCTTGAGATACAGCCCGCTGACAGACAGACGGATGAACGGACAGCAGAGGCTTAGAAATTCCGTTGGGTAAAGAACCTTAAAAATTATCAATATAAAAACTGCTGTCGGAGAACATGGGGGAGGTAACATTAGCACAGTGGTGAGGCAGCAACAGATATGTTTTTTTGCTAATATTGTGTGTTATTTAAATTATGCTGTTCATAAATATTTATCAATATTGATATCTGCGTTTTAGAATGCACAAATTGATTCATATTTTTGAAAAACGAATACTAGCTTTGGAACACCGTAAAGCATCGAAAAAATGCGACACAAACTGCTCAGAATCCTTTTAAGCTAGGAAATAATACATGGGCAAAAAAAGACGAAGAAAGTGCCTTTGGACATTCCTTGGCCGATTTATACACTCCCAATTTCGGCGACAGATCAAGCGATAAGGAGATCCAAAACTATTTGGAGACAGATCTACAGCTCAGTTTATTATTGAAGTACTGTTCACCTCACGAGATCTGGAGGATTATAAACGGTCTCGAAATAAAGAAGGCTTCTGGATACTGCGTTATAAATAGTGAAATCCTACGTCAACTGCCAAGACAAGCTATATTCTTCATAACACAGCTCTTTAATAGATTATTGAGGACTGGATATTTTGCAAGAATTTGGAAAGTATATAGTAAATCATAATGGTTCCAAAGCCAGGACAACCACCCAACCTTGTGTCATCATACAAGCAAATAAGCTTACAGCCTGTTATGTACAAACTATTTGTGAAAGTCGCTGCACGTAGGCTCAATGAAATTCTCAAAGAAGGCAATCAGTATGAAATCAAAATACACCAAACCGTGGAGCAGGTGCATAGGGTAGTAAATAAGATACGAGAGGGGCTGGAACGAAAAGAGTACTGTTCTGCTGCGTTCCTGGACGTACAGCAGGCGTTCGATAAGGTTTGGCACCAGGGCTTGTTATTTAAGGTAAAGAAACAGTTGCCACATAAGATATACAAATATTAATGGACGAATCACTGTCCCTTATAATACAAGTTGACCTAGTATAAGAGGCAGGGTTTCAATTTCTGCACATAGATTTATGTACTCTAGAGCTAAGCTCCACAGTCGTGTATAATGAGTTTGCTTTTCTATGGATGATTTTTGATAAATAAAGTATATATTATATTATTATTAAAGATGTATGTGTCACCGGAAAGTGGCAAACGCCGTAAGATTGTAAAATATCGCGTGAAAAGGTAAACTTTTTTTTCTAAATAAGGCACGTATAGATTGGAAATTATTGAATTTGGTTTAAATTTGTTATTTACAAAACGATTTTTTCATAATATACTTAAAAAGTATAATAGATTTTATTTTCTCAATACATTATGATCAAGTTTTATTACAATATTACGGAGTCTGTCATTTTCCGGTGACATGCACAATTGAAATCTTACCTAGAGGACAGACTTTTCCGGGTAAAAATAAATGACTCATACTCGAAATTCCACAAACTACAAGCGGTACCTCATGGCTCTGTATTAGGACCGGACTACGCTGTACCCTATATACACAGCAGACTTACCTACATCAGAAGATCTCTCTGCTACCTTTGCTGTCGATACAGCTTCTTTGTGCAATAGCAAAAATTCTCGCATGGCCTCACTATTGCTACAAATTTACCTCAACAAAGTCCATAAACCAACAAGTCAACGCATTTGACATGTACTCTCAAAAATGAAGACTGCCCACCGGTTAAATTTGGCGACGACTCACTCCCACACGGGACAAGAGCTAAGTACCTCGGCGTACATCTCGACAGGAAACAGGCGTGGAGATACCACATAGAGAAAAAACGTAACGAGCTTAACATTCTTCGAAAACTGAATTGGCTCTTAGCAAGAACATCACACGTATCACTAGAAAACCGAGTACTCATCTACAAAGCAGTATTAAAGCTTGTCTGGATGTTCAGAATCAAGCTGTAGGGCTCTATGAGGAACTCAAATGTGGAAATTCTTCAGCAATTTCAAAATAAAGCTCTCAGAATAATATCAAATGCACCATGGTTTATGAAGACCTCCGAATTACATGAGCAACTACATATCAGAACTGAAAAAGAGGAAATAGAACGCACAATTTGGTCATAAGAGCAACACAAAAAGTCACATACCAGCACCTTAGCGGGCCTGCCCATTATGTCACCTTATGTAATGTTTTCTTTTCTGTAACTTATATGGTGTACATAAAAAAGATTATTCTATTCTATGTGAACCAATAACAATGAAAAAGCTAAAACGCCACCACATATGGGACTTTACTGAATAAAGCCTAATCAATTTTAAGAGGTAGATTCTTCAGTGGAAGAATGGAACTCAAAGCCTCAAGACTCAAAGACTCAAACATTTATTTCAATTAAACCATTTACAGGCACTTTTGAATTGTCAAGGTCGGTCGGTCCAAAAAGATGAAGCTATTTGCACGTTCCAAAGCGTAGATCTCTATGGAAAATAACGTGCAAGAAACTCCACAGACACTCTTTTTAAAAATAATGAATTGTTACAAAGTTTTGTTGACATCGTGTTGAAATTATACATACATGTGAGAATGATGTGACGAGCAATTCAAAGAAATTATTTTAAAAAAAAACCATGGCAGCTGAGAAATGACCAGTCCCAACCGACGGCGCCATGACATGCGCCATGCCCATTTGTCTCAAACATTTTGAATGGAGCCAAATAATTTAACGCATACGCCACCATCAGCTGGGCTGTTAAGTGAGCATGACACTCCCAACCGCCAGGGTACTTGAGTCTATACAATGCAAACACACATATTTATTAATGTTGGTCCTATTGATTTATCTAATTAACAGCAATGGATCAGTGTGTGAGTTAAATTAAATATAAAAGTCATTAAAGACATCTATAGATATACTAAATATAATTAATACAAACATTATCAACAAGTTTGACTTTGTTTATTATTATTATTTATTATTTTTATCTTGAATATAATCATCTAATTTGTAATATGCTTGTTTACAATCATAGTGTGCTTCTCACATAATTTTTAAATTTTCTTTAATTTAATTCTAATATGTCATAAGGTATTTTGTTGTAACATTTAATACAGTACCCCATGAAAGATGTTCGTACTTTGGCTACTCTATAAAATGGCTGATCTAATTTATTTCTATATCTAGTATTAAAATTATGTCTATCACTAATTTTGCTAAAGAGATGTCGATTTTTCCTTACATACATTATATTTTCATAAATGAATTGACAGGGGACTGTCATAATATTAATCTTTTTAAAGACTTACCTAAGAGAATCGCGTCGACGTAGATTATAAGTGGCTCTGACAGCACGCTTTTGTAAAATAAATATGGATTCAATGTCAGCAGCCCGACCCCACAGCAAAATACCATACGACATAATGCTGTGAAAGTTACTAAAATAGACCAAATGCACAGTTTCTACATCTGTTAACTGTGTCTTTCTAACATCTTTTGCGGCGCGGCTAAGCTCAAGCTCAAGCCGCAAGAGATGTTATGTGAGGTTCCCATTGCAATTTCTCGTCTAAAGTGATTCCCAGGAAAACCGTCTGATCAATAAATTCCAGTTTTTGTCCATTCAATTCGTTACTTTTAACATTTGATAAAGTAAATTTAATGCATTTGGTTTTTTTTTCATTTCGTACTAAGTTGTTTGCCGTAAACCAATCTTGAACTTGATGAATAGAGTTATTGACATCATCAAGATTTTGTGACTATCGTTCTATCTTAAATATCAATGATGTGTCATCAGCAAATAACACCATCTTTGGCTCATTTTGAAGCAATTGGGGCAAATCGTTTATGTAGACTAAAAAGAGGAATGGACCCAATATTGAACCTTGCGGAACGCCCATTGTCATTTCAGACCCTAGTGAGTTCACGCCGTTTACCTGTACTTTAACCTGTCTGTCTTTCAAGTACGATCTAATCAGATCAAGAGATGTATTCCTAATCCCATAATGCTCTAGTTTCAACAAAAGTGTTTCATGGTTAACGCAATCCAGCGCCTTCGAGAGATCGCAAAAAATTCCAATGGCTTCTTGCGAATCTTCCCAGGCATTAAAGATGTTCTTTATTAGAGTGACACCTGCGTCAGTTGTACAACGCCCTTTGGTGAAACCGTACTGATGTTCATGAAAGATGGAATTTTCATTAAAATGTAGGAACATCTGGTTAAGCATTAACTTTTCAAACACCTTACTGAGAACCGGCAGGATTGAAACCGGCCTGTAGTTGTTGGGTTCTCCCAATATAAACAGTGGAACGACTTTACTGTGTTTCATGAGATCAGGAAATACTCCCTGGTCTACACTAGACTTAAATATAAGAGCAGCTGATATCCACACAAAAGATCTGAGGGGCTAGCACGAATATTTTAACGTTAACATAAGTGAATATTGAATGTGAAAAACTACAACCCCATAGTGTTTTGGTTTAATTTTAGGGTACATACACAATTTATAACATTTAAAAATTAGAAAATGGTGTCTAATTCAAATAATTATTATGTGCTTGTAAATTATCTATTTGAAATAAACGCTTGAGTTAGATTGGAGATTGAATGCAACCATGCTTGTAGACTTACAAATTAATCCTATCCCTATTTTACAGCATATTTCATATAATTGCATCTTACCATTGACCTTCCCACTATCCATATCAAGTTTACAATATTTGATATTGCAACTATCAATTGTGTTGGCATCAATATGTTTGCTCAGATCAAAATGGTGTCCAAAGCTGGTGTTGCTACCAAAGGATGACTCCACCTGACTGAGTCCTTCATATCTCCATGCTATTTTCATCTTATCCACATCACTAGCAGTGGTTGTGATCTCATCATCTTGAGGAATTATGGTGGGTAAGGGTAGTTCCTTTGACTGAAAAGTAATAAAAAGGAATTGAGAATAAAATTAGAGATCTATGAAGGTGTTACAATAATTCAATGATTAAATAAATAAACAATAACTTTCAGGCATTTAAACGTATGTGAGAAGTCAATTTATTCCTATAACAAGACCAGTCAATGAGTCAATACTTGTATTTCTATTAGGCACATCAGAAATAAAAAATTATAATAGGGAATTTACTCTCAATACAGGATACACCCCGCCTTGTGATGGTTGAGTTATGTTAAGTCACTTACAATATCAACTGGATTTTCATCTGCAGATGCAATAAATAAGTCATGCTTGCAGGCTACACCTTCCGACAAGAAATATTTCAAAAGAATTTTGCTGTAGTTAGCCAGGACATCTTCCTCTGGAAAGAAAGTATACTGTCAACATTGTTTTTATTTTTTAGTTTAAAAAAAAAAAAATAGTACCTAATTACATACCAACAGCAAATATACTCCCGGCAGGTAAACCACCGCCTGAAAAATTCAAATAATATATTCGTGTATTTTTTAATGTGTACAACAGCTAGTAAAATTTACTAGCTGTTGTAATAAAAAATACACGTCCTATCAAATTATGTCATAGTATTCTCATTTATTTATTTTTAGGTTATATTTACAAAAGGCACTTATAATCTAAGTATCATTATTTTATTCGATAGAACACATGGATATCTATCTTTCTTTGGTACACAAAGTAAAGAAATCAATGAACTTACCAATGACATGGTCCAAAGATGGAATACCCGATGATACTATCGGTAAACTGTTTTTGACTTTTGTGCCACATATAGTGACGCGTGAATCACTAGTTTTATGAAAACTGCTCATGTTGGAGTAGTTTGATTTAAGACAATAACCTTTTAATAGCTACTTCGCTATCATCTATTAAAGTAAATAATATCTGCTTGTAACTTTGTTGACGAAATGATAGAGTCGAAAAGTCACTCACGGTGACAGCTGACTGTAATTGTGTTCTGTGGCTGACTGTCATCATTATGTTTTCAAAAGTGCGTGCGTTCAAAAGTTGGCAGCACCCTACATCGGTTATCGTGGGCTGCGGGATTTCATTTATTCCGTTTATGTCATTTACTTCAACGGTTCCCCCGTCGAAGTAAATGACAATAAATGACTTAAACGGAAGTCATTTACTTCAACGGGGGATTCCCGTAATAATACCTACCTACCTTTGTACCTATTTTTCTGTTCCCTTCTTCTCATGTTCTTATTAAAATGTGTGTAATGGTTAGGTTAGGTTAGTTAATAATCGATGTTCTGTCGTTAGCACATCATGCTACCCGAAACTGTAAAATTTTCCCAATCAACCTTGAACCTTATCTCTTTGAGTTTAAGTTGAAAATCTATTGAAGAAATTTGAAATATTGTTGTAGCTTGATGTGCTGTGTCTGTACATACGATACGATGATATACCACGGAGTGTTTATTGACGCGTTTTATTTAATTGTGCATTGCATTGTAATAAAATACAAACATTGTTCTCCAGGTTTAGTAGTATTAGTAGCGATTTGTAAAAAACAATAAATAAAATAATAATTAAATAAAGTTTATTGTTCTTCTCTCACATAGAATTTTACAAACAGTATAAATAAACAAACAAAACACGAGATAATTGTTGTGATCTATGTGAGAGACTGGTTTCTGTACTAGGAGACCTGTATGACAGATTACCAGCCTCTCCAAACTCCGGACAATAGGTGACAGCTGTATACAACATCAGTGAGAAGTATTAATTAAGAGGGATTAAGCTAGTTGCAGTGAGATTGTTGCTATTATGGGGGTACAAAGTGGTGCAGTGAGATCGTTGCTGTTATGGAGGTACGAAGTGGTGTAGTGAGATTGTTGCTGTTATGGGGTACAAAGTGGGTGAGCGTGAGAGGAACTAAATTGAATGAGTGAGTACTAGAGTATGTGTGCGTGAGTATGTGTGCACGAGTGTGAGTGCAAGTGTGTGGGAGCGTGAATGTGTGTGGGAGAGAGTGAGTGTGTGTGTGAGTGCGTGTGTGCGGGGTGAAGGAGGTGGCAGCATACGCAGTTGTTCAGGATGGTACAGTAAGCAGATTTTCAGTGTCATCGTAGTTGAGAAACTTAAGCCAGGCAGTATTAACCCTCTTACAATTAGCTCTTGCAAGAGGGTAGACTGTTAGCTTCTTATTAAATCTTAGTAGATAGATGTCCAAACAGTAATACAATAGGTTAGAATGGATTGGCACAGGGCCGTGTAAACCATTTTAATGACATTTTTATCTGCAATACGGCTTAAATTCATAAAAAAATCTTTAGCCTTCCTAAGGGCCCGCAAACAAATTTTTATATGGGGCCCCGCCACGGAACAGAAAAATCCGTGGGCCCCGCCAAGGCACTACGCCACTGGTTGGAAAATAAAATACGGTTTTACGTGGGCTTGCAAGAAGTCACTATTTGCCAATCCAATGGAGTGCTAGGTTTTGTGTATAATTAAAAAAAGGCAAGCCTACTCGTAGTCTAGTCCATACATAGAAACTAATAGTCTAGTCGTAGACGCAAATGTGTCTAGTAGTGCCGTCTTTGCTTGATCTTCACTTTTAAAACCGTAAACGTCAAAATATAATCTGTGGTACAGTGGTAATTCTTTTGCCGTGCCGTGTCATAAACTGCTTGTGGCACATGCATTTTTTAATAATATCTCTTTCAGAGAAAGAATTCAACTGAATTAAAAGGAGTACACGTAATTTGCAAGATTCAAAATGCAGGGCCCCGCAGTTTTTATGGATATATCTCTTGAAGATCAAGTAAGTTAACGTCAACATAACCTAGTTGTCGAATCTGGGAAAGTGTAAAGTAGTTTCTACTGATGTAATTATTTATGTCGACTTTCAGGCGCTAGAACTAAGGAAGTACTTCAAGAGTCTCGGCGCTGAAATAGCAGAAGAGAAGTCGCCGAAGGGTATTGAGGACGATTTGCACAAAATAGTAGGAGTCTGCGATGTTTGTTTCAAGGAGCCAAATGAAGCAGAGATTGAAGCTATACTCAACAGTATTGTCTCTATCATGGTATCTGTAAGTACACTCATCTGAAAATTAATTGTACCCTTTGGTCTGACTTTTTTAATATGTGCAAAGTGAATCAACCTCTCAATTTTTAAAATACATTAGAAAATCTGTTTTCCACTAAAAAAGTTGTTATCAATATTTCAGTGCCGTGCGATTTGTTAACATTAGTGATTATAATTTTTCAGATCCCCTTGGAGAGAGGAGAAAACTTAATTTTGGCTTTTAGTCAAAGGCTCACAAAGGCACCAGGGCCCAAACTTGGCATGGTTGTCCTACAGTCGTAAGTTTTTTGTTATGTGTAGTTAAATATTGATCATCATCATTTTGTTGCAGTCTCAATTCAATCAACTCCGTTCAATTGGATCATGAAATTTCTTTGAATAATTGGAACAATTTTAGGCAAGACGGCTTTATATCATGCCAAAAATGCACAGAAAAATAAGAATATTTTAGTATTATAATATTTTTTTAGGCTATGGCGTCTATACAACAACTTGGAGGCTAATTCCCCTCTACGTTACCATGTATATTACCATGTCATAGAGCTAGCAGCGCGCGTTGGCTTCGTACGTGAGGTGTTCACCAGTGTTGAACAACTCAAGAGAGAGTTCTCTGGCTGTCCACCCACCAATGAGCAAATGCAGAAACTTTACAGACTGCTGCATGAAGTTTTAAAAGATCAGAACAGGTAATTTTAATTTTTAAGTTATTATTAATGTCTTTTAAGAGAGTGATAGAGGAAAAAACTTAAGCTGATTTTGAGAACTGAATCCCTGAAGGAGTTGGCAAAGTTTAAGTACTTACACACATTCCATAGCTTGACGTAAAAATAATAAAAGGTTAGAAATCCTTTCTACTTGAACTTTATAATTGCCACAAATTAAAATGCATGATATATTCCACGACACAGGGAATCCTAGTGTGGAGACCAGTGATATATCTGTACTAATGATGTATATCTTTTTTTCGGAACAATAAATAATTAAATAAAAAAAAAATATATATAATGGCATGCTTGGAACGCCAGACCAAAACATCAGTGCATAAAATCAAATGTATGTTACATGTTTGTATTGTATTAAAGTCCCAAAAGTGCATGAATTTTTGGAAGACTGGTGGTGAAATGTTTAATAATGATTATTTGATGTCTGCTATAATATTGACAGATACTGTATTTGTCCCATATTTCTAACTTAATTTCCAACTATAACCACACATACCATTCTAATATGACATAAATATCCATTATAAAATTGTATTGCTTTCAGTGAACTGGCATCAAAGGTTATGATTGAACTACTTGGCACATACACAGACGAGAATGCCTCTTATGCCAGAGAAGATGCCATTAAATGTATCTCCACGGCACTGGCTGATCCCACCACATTCCTACTGGATCCCCTGCTTTCCCTCAAACCTGTAAGATTCCTCGAAGGTGAACTGATCCATGACCTGCTCACCATTTTCGTATCAGAGAAACTGTCCAGCTATCAAACTTTTTACCAGAATCACAAAGAGTTTGTTCATTCTCAAGGTATGTTTATTTTATTTGGGCCTGTAATCATAATATAAAATATCTTTATCTATATGATTGTTAATTGTATATTTGGTTTACTTTCAGGTCTAGACCATGAACAAAATATAAAGAAAATGAGGATATTGTCTTTCATGCAAATGGCTGAAGTCAACCCTGAACTCACTTATGATGAGATTATCTCTGAACTGCAAATTGAAGAACAAGATGTTGAAGCTTTCATCATAGAAGGTAATCCAATTTACTATATTTTACTCTTACAATCAAGGTAGGAAGGGCGCCAATACAGTCACTACATATGTGTTATCAATAAGGGTTAAATATTTATATGGCCACTAGATATTGGCATGATTGCTTTCCTACAAAACTACTGTAATGTGAAATATTCAAATTGCACTTTAGAAGTGTGAAGGTTTAACAGTGTGAAGCGTTAATCTATTCGTCGTTTTTTTCCAATTAGACCATTAATAAAAATGTTGATTATTTTCCCCCAGTCCTGAAGACAAAGCTGGTGCGCGCGCGCATGGACCAGGCGGAGCGCTCGGTGCGCGTGTCGAGCACGATGCACCGCACGTTCGGGCGCGCGCAGTGGCAGCAGCTGCGAGACGTGTTGCTGGCGTGGCGCGGCAACGTGCACTCCGCGCACGAGGCCATGAAGTCCGTCGCCGCTGCCCAGATCGAATACGCCACTGCAAACCAGAAAGCATAGACTTGTTTTTACTGCAGATTTTCACATAATTTGTAACTGGGTGGTGCCTAGATTTGCTTGATGTGACTGTAACTTTTCTACCCTTGTGTTGAAAATATAATAGTATAAAATTTCTGGGAGGAAAAATTTAAACATATAATTTAAGAATTTCGATGTTGGTTAAGAGATTTAGGGCGGGTTTCATCAATGAAACTGAACGTGATCAGCATATAACCTAAGTTTACGACCTGTCAGTTTCATAATTTTCCGTGGAATATTGACACTTGACAGTACTTTACCGCAGTTTAGATGTATTGATCGCATTCAGTTTCATTGGTCTTATATCATCATCATCAGGTCATCCGCTCTTATAAAACCTAGTGTGCCAACTGCAATAAATAATGATGTAATTTTATTGTAATTGGTTTGTTTCATAATTAGAAATTACGTTGATAGTAAATTCTTGTATAAAGTGCCAGCAAATTCTAGACACCCAATAATTGGTTCTATGTATATTAAATATTCAGATACGGCAGTATCGAGTGTGGTTATACTATATGTAAGAATCTGCGGAATTTCGCCATTTTGTATTAATATACGATTTAAACATCCAAAAGTGAAGTATTTCATTAAAACTATTAGCTTGGTAGGACCATGCAATGCAACACAGTGCCGGCGAGAACCTGCCGAGGCACAATACAAATCTCGGTTTGCACACTTTCCACTGCACAACAAAAATCTACCTAGAAGTAGCTGGAAATAAAGTTGAAAAAACCGGCCAAGTGTGAGTCGGACTCGCGCACCGAGGGTTCCGTACAAACCTGTAGGTATTTTAAGCAAGTTGCGATTAACGCTTTAAGACGGATAAAAAAAAAATACTAAGTAGATCTCGTTCAAACCAATTTTCGCTGGTAGTTTACCTACATGGTACATATTTTTTTTAGATTTATCATTCTCTAATTTTAGAAGTTACAGGGGACACACATTTTACCACTTTGGAAGTGTCTCTCTCGCAAACTGTTGAGTTTAGAAAAAAATGAGATTAGAAACCTCAATATCATTTTCGAAGATATTTAGAAGATATTTTTCATAGATACATCACACATTGGCTTTGATGAAAAAAAAAAATTGAGTTTCAGTTATATGTACCTAGGCATGGGGACCCCCAAGATTTATTGTTTTTTTTTTCTATTTTTGTGTAAAAATCTTAATGCGGTTTACAGAATACATCTACTTACCAAGTTTCAACGCATAGTTCTTATTTATAGGTAGTTTCGGAGAAAAATGGCTGTGACATACGGACGGTCAGACAGACATGACGAATCTCTATGGGTTTCGTTTTTGCCATTTGGCTACGGAACCCTAAAAATACATAGTAGTACTTACATAGTTTTAGCGAGCATCGAATTTATTTAGAAAAACATCTGGATTGTTTGGCAGAGAAATACGCCGTGTTGAAAGAACTCACCTCTGCCGTAGTAAGCAGTTTGTTTATGGAGAAACTTCTGTCAATGTCAACTGTTGTCAACAACCACTTTAGAACTCGGCAATCTACCCAGTTTTATAAATATTCGTTAATAAATAGGTAAATAATTAATGGATTATGGATACAGGCGGGACGGTTGCTTTCGAAACGTGTTTCGATCTTTTGTGTGCGTCGCACTATGTTTGTTACTGGGACTGCACGTCTACGCGTATTTCTGGGGACCCACTCAGGAGATGCTGGATGGAGACTTCTCTGACATCAAATATGTCATCATGCAGCTTACTAGAGGGCTGTCTGAGGTTGCTACACACTTATCATATTACGCCGGCTAAATCAGAATAAAAAGTCGGGAAATAAGAGGACCCGTGTCAGTGTTCAGCTGGTATTTTAGTGACAAGATAATATGAATTAAATGATATATTATGGGTTATGTGCCATTAAGGCAATTAATATTTGCTAGTTATCAGAAAATACAACTAATTTATAAACTGACCCGAACTGAAAAGTCTGCAGCGTAACTTATCCTAACCTTTTAGGTATTATACATATTTGCGGTTTAAAACCTATTTCAAATTTAAACTATAAACATTATTACCCCCCTGGCCCTGGGTGATAATTTGGGGTGGTTAGATAATGTTGTCCACAAACGGGGATGTTTCAGTTTACGCTACGGACGGTATAGAACACGCAGCGAATAGTTCATGTTCAACAATAGAGATGGCGCTACTGGTATCTACCCGATGCTACGGAGCTCGTAGTACGAACTACGAAGTGCTACGGATTTTGTAGTTATCTCGACCATTTGAATCAAATGGCGTTAAGTTGTTTTATGAGTGTTGAGGTTGTATGTACAACACTAGTTGTGAACTTTTTGGGCGGGACCATAATGAACGTTACAGCAGGCATATTATTGCTGAGTTTCAGACCCTCAGACCATTCTTGAATATTCAAACCTGTGTCGCAAACTTCCTTTCTTTGACTTTTTAGTACCTAGAACAAACAATTGGCTGTCGATGAAGTAGAAAGTGCATAATTTCTACCATTTTTCAGTGATTTTGCCAAACTTTTGTTGCTCTCCTTGCTTCTTACCTTCACGGCTACATACTCTTAGCATTATTAGCTGTTGTTGTGGGCCGGTCATGGTTTAAGTATGTATTCTATTCAAAAGAGAGCTTATCTAAATATTATGTCAGCAATTTTGGCATCAACAGCCAGCAATATGTCCATCTATCCCGATTGCGTGTTTTGTGAACTGTGCAGTGTGCAACCAGGAAGCTGTGCAAGCGTGCACACTGATCACCGAATAAGCTTGATTTCTTTTTATTATTGATAGACGTTTGACAACAATTTCACCTAGTCGATGTTGTCGACGCTGGAGTACCTACGCTTGCCACTCTGGCAGCGAATTCCACTGCTGCACAGCTAGGTAGCTAGGTACCTACGCACGATAAAATATATCCCAAAGCGTGCGTAGGTGTGGGAGTTCTGCTAACCATCTAACGGTCGCGTACGTCTTGTAGTCCAATAAAGGAGAGGGCAAATAAATTGAGCAACACCGATGCACAGTGCAACACATGCATAGGCTGGCAGCTCGGCGTCGATCTCAATCAGTGCATCAGCTTTTTGGTTTGATACTCAATCGACTCAAGCTGTGATTTGGTAGATCACAACGAGAGGCCTAGGGGGAAATGTATTTTTCCCCGAGTGATGGTTGGCGCTCGTTTTTAACCGACTTCCCAAAAAGGAGGAGGTTCTCAATTCGGTTGTATGTTTTTTTTATGTTTGTTACCTCATAACTCCGACAGTTATGAACCGATTTGAAAAATTCTTGTTTTATTTGAAAGGATATACTTGCAGAAATTTAAATGGACCCATTTAAATTTTATGAAAATCGGTTACGAATTTTGGATTTTAAATCGAAATAGCTGGAATTCGTCTACTTGGATGATAGTTTTATGTCATCCAGTAATCGAAATTGCGTAATTTGCTTTTCTGCGATTTTGCAGTGTTGTTGTTAGGTGTGGGGTACCACTAAAAAGTGAAAAAAAAAAATAACTTTTTACAAAAAATTACAGCAGACTTCCAAAAAAAAACACTACAAAGTAAAAAATAACTTTAATTTCGGAAGTCGGTGTCAACATACGAAGAAACTAACAAAAACACCGACCGAAATTAAAGTAATGTTAGGTACAGTCGACCGCTCTGCGGACTCCTTGGACTGGCCTAGGGTAGTCGAGTCGGTAATTCAATAGGACACAAGGCCAGCAGTTTCTATTGCTTTATTTACCGCTGACGTGCTGACGACGACGCCATAATATTTATGTGCTTAATATATGTAACTACCGAGATGCCTAATTGGTCCCTACACTACTAATCCTCCTAGGAATAGAGGGGTGAAATTATGTTATGATTTTGAAGGTGAATCGCAAGCATGAGCGCCTGCAGAGCGAGATGGAGCGCATTTCGTCGGTTTTGCCCACGGTGGCGGCGGCGGCCGGACGCGCTAAGGAAGCACTCGTCGATCCCGTGATGCGCCTGCGCAATAACCGCCAGGTTGGCGATGCACCTGATTATGATAGACAGGTTAGTAATGTGCAATGTGTTGTATCGATTATGTTTATTTTCTCGTTCGTATAAACGAATAACTTATGACGGAAAATGAGGCGATAATGTGGGTAAGTGACAATTATGGGGTCCCGAGCAATGGACGAGGCCCAGTGTCAAGTAATCTAGGCACCAGGCCATGTTCGGCCTAGCAGTGTGTATATTTCTATTAATACACGAAACATTTCGAGCAGTTTTTACCCCCCTCATAACTTGGCTTGTAATAATCGCAACTTGTTGAAACAGAGAGCTTGGATCTTTCCTGACCGTATAAAAATGATGAAAGATCCAAGAAGATCCTCCCTCTCTGTTCATTGGTAGATTGATGGACTATTCTGAAATTCTGAAATGCTTGGCCTATTATTGATCTCACTGCTTTTATAGGCCGAATTTTTGGGGAGAAGAACTTGGCCTTTTTCACATTTTTGTCTTTTTTTGGGAATCTAGCTATTTACAGGAGCCCAGTTATTTTTTTATAGATATTATATTTCTGATGAACAGTGATGAGCTCGGTTGACCCCACAGCTCTCAAAACTGCGAAGGAATAAAGTCGTGATGAAATGCCCTGGTCCGGGAAAATCGTCCTGCGCTCCAGCACTGAGCTTGAAAGTGGATTTTAGTCCATTCACTCTCACAGAGAGCTCAATAAAATACAAGCTTTGCTTTAATTAATTGAAATAGATTTTTTTAAAATAAGATCGTAATTATAAAATATTAACGATCGTTACCTGTCGTTTGAAATAGCAATTTAGTCACTTTTGTTTTGTGGTATTTCAAATAGCTAAATTTTTCAATTAATCCAAATTTAATCATTTATACCGCGTGTATCTGACATCGACGCACAAACGATTTCCATGGGTCCAGGGCACGATTCTGGACACCACAGTGTTGGAATTTTTCGTCGGTTCCTTTCTCATTTTTTCATTTTTTTCAAGAGTACGTACCACAAATAGGTATCAGCTCAGCTCATCTATTTGTGGTTTTATTCAGATTTCTCTTTTTAGTGAAAGTAGATTAATTATTTTTTATTAAAAATCTCATTGGGTTAGGTCAGAATAACGATTATGAGCAGTCTAAAGTAAAAAAACCCTTGAAAAAAATGAAAAAATGAGAAAAAAGCCGACGAAAAATTCTAAGTCTCATGGAAATCGTTTGTGCGTCGATGTCAGATACATGCGGTATACTGCCCAAAACCGCTTTTGCTCCAGCGCAGCGGTAGGAACGCTATGAGGCGGGTATAATAGATATGTGCTAGAAGCAAAGTGATTTTATATTTTAAACCTACGAAATAAGCCTATACGTACGCTTCAGCACTTCGCCAGATAACTTCATCTACTATTATCCACAGACTCTATTTTTGTTGTTTATATTAACTCATTTTGTTATTCTGTTCAAAACAAAACTGGAACACTTTCATTCTTTGGATACAGGTTGCTTTTAGTATCTACTTAAGTATAGATTTAGTTACCCCTTCAAACATGTGTCGTCATAACCCCGTCGGAGAGCCACTTTGTTTGTGTCTGCTACCTCCTTGTCAATCATCTCCTCATATTAACACATGTTTCCCTTATAGTTTGCTTCTGAACTTTATCCTCCCTTAGTCCAATATTTCCGTACCAACATGAAAAAATGTACTAAGCTTTTTGACACCATGAAAAAAAGATTAATATAGGTTATGCTTTGTTAATTTGTAGGAATAGCTCAATCCATGTGTTTGAATAGCTCCATTTGAAACAGGAAAATTGCATTACAACTGATATCTTCTACCCAGGCTCGCTATCACGGGCCACCTCTATCTAAATAACGCATGAATCCATAATATTTTCTGAGTATTTTTTTATGACCATGGCAAGAGGAGCATCTCCATGCAGATTTTCGATCACGTGTACCATCCCAGCAAAATAAATTGGATAACAACATCGCCGCATCTTCCAATCATTCTAAATTGAAAGATTAAAAGTAAAACGTAGTACCGCAGCTATAAATATGAGAGAGTGTGGAGCTTTGGTACTTGTTGACAGTTGGCAGACTACGCGCTTGAGTCCGCTGGTGCAAGAGTGTTGGATACTGGAGATACCATTGAGCACGTCATCTACGAGTCCCCGGTTGGCTGGGCGCTCCATATGTTGACTTCGTGGGTTTGTCGCGAGTGCCTCGGCGCTCGTGCCATGATCCGGCCAGGGACCTTGCCCGGAGAGTGCTGGGCCTTCAAGGGCCCCAGGGGAGAGGCCACTATACGACTGCTGGGCACCGTCCGAATAACGAGTATCAGCGTTGAACATATACCGCCGCATATTTCGCCGACAAGGTACTTTTTAAACTTTATATTTTCAACTTCTTTTGTAAATCATGCGGCCACTAAGTATATTGCGAATAAGTGGTGCTAATAAAAAATATCGGTTTATCACTTAGCTTTGCGAAACACCTGAATTTGGCGGAAAAAAAACATTGTAACCCTCCAAAAGTAGGTACGGTTAGCACCAAAGACTATTAAACCACGTTGGCACTTTGAACTAGATTCAAGTTTTTCTGCTCTTGCGAATGATTGAACCATTTTTGGCGAAAGAATGAATGAAATCTGGTTAATGTCGTGTTTTATTTCACAGAGAGATATCTTCGGCTCCCCGCCTCTTCCAAGTTGAGGGTCTAGAGACCCGCTTCGACCCATACCCTCACGACTACGGCAGCTTCGAATACGACAAAGATGGCAGGCCTATCCAGTATTTCGAGGTCCTGTATCCGATTACGAAGGGTCATAATCTTGTGAGGGTCAGAGTGCTGGCGAATTGGGGACACCCTGTGTATACGTGCGTGTACCGTGTGCGGGTCCATGGCGAGCTGGTGAACAACCCGAGGGCTGTGGCTGATGATGGTGATGCGCGGATAGAGAATGAGTAGAAGACGTGGCTTGGCTGGCAATTTGAAGTCTTGCAATGGATTCCTATATAGGTAGTGCCTAGTTTTACTGAATGTTGCTCAATTTTTAAGGTATCAAGTTACAAGTAATTTTTAGGGGCGTTTGGATAACATTGAATGTTATTTTTCAAAAAATATTAATGTTTTGATAAAATTCAAAGGCTTCAAATTCGAAATCAGCAGCCCGGTCGTTTTTAGCTGTAGAATATATCCTATATATTAATAGATCAAGATATCAATATACAATCTTTAACAGCTACCTATTATGTTATCACACTAGTTTAATATGAATTACTTTACAATATTATACCCATAACACACTTAGAGCTGATTTTTCCAACGCCAGATAACTTTTATTCGTGGAATAAATTTAGTTGTCTGGCGTTGGAAAAATCAGCCCTTAGTGTAGTTAATTAAAATTATCATTAGATGTTATTTGATTTTACATCATCATAATTTTACCTATCAGATTTAGATCAGATATTTATGTATTTAGGTGAATTGTTATGAATATTTTAGACTTATGATGGTGGTTCAATAAACAATGTATCGTATTATTATTAAGATTTATTGATAAATATAATTAAAGTTTTACTTTTGATTTCGTTTCAATTTTAATATCGTTGCTTAAACGACAAGATAGAACGTAGGGTCCACGTAAAAATTATATAAGTAGGCAGATTTTTTTGACATAAATACGTACATTGAAGCCATTATAGCCAGGTGGCTACCCGGTTATATTCATTGTGTGTTGCACAAAACGAGAGAAAGGCGAAACCAAGCATAGATGTATAGATGTTAATCTGGGTGTCCGGCAGCCGAATGCTATAAAACGCATGCTTTGTCCACCAACAATGACACAAAGTACATAAATTAAAGTGAGCAAAGTGATCATGAGCCCCCGCAGCGCATGCGCTAATGGGTTGACCAGAGCAGCTCCGCTTTGTGCGAGTAGCGCTGCGCCCGCGCATTGTTGACGGACAGTTTATTTAATTTATTGTAGCAAAGGATAGTTTGCAGTTCTATGTACCTGCAGAAATATGTAGTTTTATATTTTGTATTATTATTTTACTTAAACTGCCTTTGGATTTAAAAATGTCTCGGAATGTCAACTTTAACTATCTAAAACAGATTTTTGTTGATTTGCTGACGGAATACATATTATAATAGTTCATATCGGAATTGCTACCATGTACCTTTTTATTTGCGAGTTTCCGATATTTCGGCACTGTTGCAAGTGCCATGATCACGGAGAGAACTCGCAAATAAAAAGGTACATGGTAGCAATCCCGATATGAACTATTATAATGTTAGTGACCATGAAAGTTTAAAACAATACATATTATAGTTTATGATAGCCACTATAGCCAGATAGCCACGAGCACTTTGTTCTTATTTTCGAGGATCTAAGGTTAACATTGGCCAATAGGTATTGTAGCCAATACTGCAATCCGAAAATTTTACCTGAGATTAAACCATCGACACCACATTGATTAAATTAAGATTTAACGAAATTATGTACACCGAACTAAAAATCCCTATAACGTTTCTTTCTGCATGGTGCCACCAAAGACAGGAAAAATGGTCACCTCAAAATAATTAAAGGCTAAATCCAACTGAAAATTATATCGTTACCTACGCTATAGCAAAGTAAAGACAGCCATGAAATCGGCATCGTTAGAGGCAATAACGTACGTGGACGTACATTAGAGACACAATTAGGTCGTCGGAGAGCCGATTCCTTTCTTTAGTTGCTTCAATGTGTTTCCTTTTCTCTGACAAATAGATTGGACTCGTAAAGGGTAAAAGCACCTCTCCATGAAATTTATCCTTTTCCCCCAACGCCTACTTGTATGCTCCTCAATATTAATGATGTGATCTTAGTTCTGTGTCTCGCTACTTGACATGTATTAATGGACAGTATTTGTGACCAGATTCCTCCTGACTGGTCACGTTACATGTAAAAAGTTAACAATTGAGTAATATTGCATTATTCTAGGGTATCAGAGAGGTATCCCGTGGCGTTGCCCGCATTTTTGGCGATACTTTAGTGATACAGAATTCTTTTGGACCACTATGGTTTAATGCTATTGTTGACTTTGTTAACGGAGTAAGTGTTCTAATACATATGTATCTCACTATTTGACTGAAAATACCTTCTTCTACTGTAACAAAGTACCTAAGTAGAAAGACTGTTAAAGAGTGAATAGTAAAACTACAGGGACATCACAGACCGAAAACAAAAATGAGGACGCAACGAAACATTGAAATCTGACTCTACAATGAACTAAGAATGTTCTTTGACAGTATTTGCTCCCAATAACAACTCCCTAGAACTTTAATCAAAGAAATCTCACACATAGATCATTTATTTATCTCCAGACAGACATCTCTTTATATTGATAGTTGTAATTCTTCGACCATAACAGATAATTATGTAAGGTCGACCTTGTAGCGATCACGTACCGGTTCGTTGTCCGCTACTATTCCTAACTACTAACAAATATCTTTGTAATGGATATCAGACAAGTTTTTTACTTGCGCTTTTCTTCTGAGCCAGAATAAATGTTTTAATCCAGGACGAGCAATAAATCTTTAGAAACTTAAACGACAATATTCTCTTCAGCCTAATTGGGGATGAGGGATAAAGGGAGCATTGTGAAAGCCGCCAAAATATTTGACAATATTAATAATGTTTCTGGTCTGTCGCTCGTCAAAGGCTTGCTAGTAAAGGATTGCCGATAGTTAGACGGTTAAACCCAGCGGAGCGTTCTGCGAGCTTCCGCTGTGTGTGGTGCAACTAACAGGAATCTTAGAATTATGATCGTGTAACCTGCGTTATAATATTTTTGTAAAAGGAAAAGAAGAACTAAAGAAGGCTTTGACGTGTTCCGAAGAACGATGATTCGTCAATTAAAGATCTGAAGACAAATAAATCTCAAAAACTGCAGGAAACGATCAATATGACTTTTTGTAACATATATAGATAGTTGTATCTCGTCTGTTGTGGTCTCGTACTTAAAAACGCTTAAATTCATTCGCAGAATCATCTAAAAATCAACGTCAAAAATTTGTCAAAATTTATGGAACTTATTGGAGGTGTTGGTGACTTAAAAATACGAGTCTTTAAATGAAAGTTAAACTATTTAACTATCAAGCAGAATTAATCGCTCAATTCTTACAACTTGCACCACAGTTCAGCTAGATGCTGTGTGCGTAGGTGTCGTCAAGGGATTCGTTTTAAATAGTCTCCGAAGGCATTGTTTGGGAGCCGGGCTTTGTCCGGGCACATTAGAAATACTCTCGTGTTCGCTCCACTGGCTCTGATCAATGTCGCTTCAGGAAATACGATTTTAACTGCAAAACATCGGAATTACAAGTCATCGCGACACACTCTGCTGCCTCCGGCCAAAAGGGTTTGTTGTCAGACAATTACGTATCGTCGGAGTTTGTTTTATCCAAACAATGATACATAAAACCCATTTCTAAGGAGCTTCTTTTGTCAGTAGCAAATGTTGTTTACTGTATTTGTGTTGTGTCGAACTGAATGGGTGAAGGTAGGTTGTTAGTCAGATACGAGGATCTACACAGAAGCTAAACCTTGTTTCTACTCTTATTTCTATTTGTACCAAGTGTTTTTTCTTACGAACAGCAATAAGTATCTCACGATAGTTTTGTTCACAAAAATATGTTGTTATTAGATCTAGAGGAGTGCCGCACTTATTATATTTGGCTGGCAAGTTATGGTCAGCGGCGGCCACTTTCTAAACGATCGTGTTGGGGTGCCGGGGACCGCTCGCCAACCTCACCTCTCATAAAAAATCCTGCAAATAAAAGCAATGAAGAGTTATAACTCATTATGTGAAGGGCGAAGGGTTCGCGGCAGGTATGTCCGTCCGTATGGCGCGATCAGCCCTTCATAATTTAGAAAAAGAGCCATTTATTAAACTAGAGCCCTTAGTAATTATTGGACTCCGTTTCGACATATTCGCTATTGCTACCTGCCGGCAATTTGCCATTCGGCCCTTTGTCTGGCGGTGTGGCGCCCTAAAGGGTTCTAATTTTAAATGCAGCGTGTAACCATTGGGGCTTTATTCGTAAATTTCTCTTTCGCGGTGGTTAGTGTGCGCCTGCGACTGGACGCAATATGGCGCGGTTTTTTGTCGCGGCAAGGGTGAGCAATTAACTGGATACAACATCGGCTTTGTTCGCTTTTTGCGGTTGATTGATAATGGAATGTGTACACCACTGACGTCTTATTAATAAGTTTGCTGTTAAACTTGAATTTGAACGGACGAACGAATGGATTAGTAGGGAGTTTTCTTTCCTTTGAAAGGCTTGTTCAGTAACCAGATTATTTCAATCGTGCCTAAGTTTTTTATATATGTGTAGGTAACATTGTAAACAGTTTCTTCTTGATGACATACGGGTATATTGTAAACAATAAAATTTGGATTGAATTTGAAATTATCTCTTCTTCTTTCTAGACCTGTTCCATTTGGAAGTATGCGATCAGCACAACTTGCATTGACTATTTTTCATGATTTTGTGTCGCGTCTTGTTATAAATGGGCTTTCTCGATCGTGATAGTTACCAGGACCAGGTGGCGGGTGGTTTTCCACCAGTACATTTCTATTCAATTCTAGTCTTGGGCAATCTTCACCATGTAATCCTCCTGGCGTCTAAGAACGTGCCCGTAACACTGTAATCGTTAATATTCGCGTTTTTGCGTCGCCGCGTCGGTCTGATTCGGACTGATCTGTTTTCAATAGATCGAGAGGCATGAAATTTTATAATTTACGGTTTTGGAACATACATAACATATCCAAACAGAAACTAGAATATTTGCAAACATTGCTCGTAGGTATCTCTGAATTTACAGTAAAAGTACGAACACATTCCGTGTGATGATCGCTTAATGTTAGATGGTAAAATTACACGGTAGAGTCGTGATAGAGCAAACATTGTCGCGGCGTCCATCTCGCCAGTTTGTTCGCAAACAAGGATCGAATGAATATAGACAAGCGTGTTTGCGGCGGCGGCTCGCGTTACAACAACAAATACATACGGCTTATTTATAACGGCCACATATATCATGTGATCAGCGATCGAGTGCGCGGCGCAGATCGCCCCCGCTTGACAGTTCCTAATGCCATGCAGTCGCCATGGCAACGATGTACTCACCCCTACACACATTACACACGAGAGACCATAAAAAAACAGAAAAGCGGAGAACAGAAAAGTTAGTCGACGTCACCCCGGTTCCTGTCGAACGTCCGAGTGTTCCCTTCTTTCAAACATAATTTATGGTTTCGGGGAAATAAACATAAAAAATAGAAAAGGAAAAACGACAGCACGCACGATAAAAAAGCTCGTCGTAAAAGTGCGAGGAGTGCGCGCGGCGAGGGGGGAGCGCAGGCGGGCGGCAACCCTTCCGCGCCGCCCTCGCCCGGCCCTCATACCCACCGCAGTAAAGGGTTACGGCGACTAACCCTCGTCACCGTGCCTATGTAGATATGTGCTTAGTTATTGATGTACCTAAGGCCCGAACCCGTACTATAAGTTTTCAAAGTAAATGCTCTCGGATAGTTCAGTTTTGAAGTGAAAAGCCGAAAACATAGTACAAGTTAGCAATAGCTGGCATATGGTACAAGATTCCACATAATTAATCGCAATCTTATGACATCTTTTGGCAGTAATCACCTCCCGAAGTGTTTAAATTCGTGTCCGAAGGGAAACATTGTAGTGGCGAGTGCGAACGATTGGCTGGTGATGACGACGTGGCGAAGTTGCCGAAAACGACAGTTTGATGTAAATACGCTCCCCGGGCGATGTGCAGCCCACACCGGCTTAGTGTAGCAAACAACCCCCGATTTCGCGGGACTTGTCGGGATTCACACACGAAAACAAAAGTGAGAGGGCACGAAAATAGAAAAAGGTTGCTCATATTTTTCTGCTAATTTTGGTGGTTCAGCATAATTTGAGTGTATTCCTGCTACAAAATTGGTAACATTCAAAGCTGTCACAGTAGGTATCAGTTTGCCGGTATGAACTAATGAAGCATTGTGTCCTTTACAACCACTGCCACTAGTAGTTAAGAACAGAATTTTCTAATGTATTAAAGTTCAAACCTCAGCATCTCTTTCCAAGCTCAGATTCTGCAACACAGTGTGGCGAGAGGGCGCGTGGTATATACGTCCGAGGCGACCGCTCGTCTGTGCGGCCACCCCCGCGACCTGTCCTGCTTCACGAACATATACTGACAGAAGTACAACATTACAACGTTCTGCGTGGTTAAAATCTTTAGGCAAGTTAGCTTGTCATGATGAAAATGCTCTTGGACGGTGTAGAATATTCCGTACCTATAAAAAAATCTATTCATCAACCCCCTACCCCTTCGCAGATTGTAGAAGATGGGACGAGCTACAATAGATCCCAGGTCCTTTTTTTATTTTTTATTAAAATATCTTCAAGTCGTGGGGTACACGTTTTCTCGGCAATTTGGGATGTTATATAGGCTGGTATAGTAACCCAAAACTCTTTCATATAAATGGATTGGTGAAATTTGAAAGGCAGTTAGGTCTGGAGAGAAAATGAAAGCAGAAGGCAGAAAATTGTGTGTGGTAATATGAGAGGGCCCTATGTCCAGCAGTGGGCTGCGATTCCATGGGTTTATGGGATGATGTTCGCTTTTCATTAATTTGAGATGTGTGTCTGTAAATGGAGTAAAATGTACCTAACTCCCGACATAAAAAACTTATTTAAAAGTAAAATAAACAATACATTTGTATTGATCCATTAAATAAAGACTGAAATACTTATTTTAAACTTTTAGAGGCTGACTCTATTTGTGTCGGTTTTTTTATATAATTTATTTTTCGTTTATTTATTTAATATCTTCTAACACATGTAACAGACTGAATAACATGTTGTATTTGCGAATGAGAAAACTGACTGCTTGACATATCAACTGAAATTACGTCATACAACAACTAAAACTGGTCTGTAGATTTCAAACGACGGACCACAAGACGTACGGCGATGCGCCACCGGTACATGGTGGACATCCCACCGATACGCACAAAACGTTTTGGGAATACATTAATTGTGCGTACAGCTAAGAAGTGGAATTCCCTGCCTGAGTCAACCTGGTGGTCTCTTGAATAGGTTATTTAAGCAAGCGTGCTCCACCTTAGACCGCATCATCGCTAGACATCAGGTGAGATAGCGGTCAAACGTATGCCTATTAATAGTAAAAAAACGTAGTTTAGTAGAGTTCCGAAGATGATGGCGTGATGTTGTAGTTCTTTTCTCTACTTACTTAACGTTCAATAAATTGCTGTAAATGCTTAATCAAAAGTACTTAACATTATCTAATAGGAAACTTCGCACAATGAAAAATGATAAATTGATGAATATATATAATTAAGGTAGAACGAATAAAATATTTGCATCAAGTCTATTTGAGGCCGCGAACTGTTCAGTTGAAGATGGAGAGGAATAACTAAGGAGTTGGGTATCCTGTAGATTCGAAGTTGTGCTGAAGGTAACCATGTTCTTGTAATATCACTGAAGTAACAGAATACTAAACAGATCGATCATATGTGAAAATTGCTCAAATCCCTAGAAAAGAGATGAAGATTGAGTTGCACCTTTAATGAGAAAAAAAAACAGGCAAGTTCGACTGGTACTAGGGTTTCGAAATAACAATTTTTTTTCAAATGTGCTATACCTACACATCTGTGTTTGGGTTACCGAAAATTTTTATGTAGGTACCAAATTTCAACAGTAGGTACCTACCCAGTAGATATACGGAGCAAATACGACGGATAGGTAGACACACGAGTCATCTTTAAGGATTCCGTATTTTCATGTGATCGTTTGGGATATTTGTTTATCCGCTTAGGAGATGCAGACATAGAGGTAAGACGCAGGAAACTTATTTAATGTCAAAGTCAAACATTTTATTTCAATTAAACCATTTACAGGCACTTTTGAATTGTCAAGGTCGGTCGGTCCAAAAAAGATGAAGCTATTTGCACGTTCCAAAGCGTAGATCTCTATGGAGAAGAACGTGCAAGAAACTCCACGGACACTCTTTTAAAAATAATAAATTGTTACAAAGTTTTGTTGACATCGTGTTGAAATTATACAAACATGTGAGAACGATGTGACGAGCATGATAAAGACGTCCGGAATAAGAAAGGAACAATTCAAAGAAATAATTAAAATAAATGAAAATAAACCATGGCAGCTGAGAAATGACCAGTCCCAACCGACGGCGCCATGACATGCGCCACGCCCATTCGACTCAACCATTTTGAATGGAGCCAAATAATTAAACGCATAGGCCACTATCAGCTAGGTTTTTGAGTGAGCATGACACTCCCAACCGCCAGGGTACTTGAGTCTATACAATGCAAACACACACATATTTATAAATGTTGGTACTATTGATTTATCCAATTATCAGCAATGGATCAGTGTGTGAGTTAAATTAAATATAAAAGTCATTACAAACATTATCAACAAGTTTGACTTTGTTTACTTACACCCTAGATTGTCCAATGGAGCAGGACCAGCATGTTTCCAAGCATTCTTAACTTGAATATAATCATCTAATTTGTAATATGCTTGTTTACATAGTGTGCTTTTAATATAATTTTTAAATTTTCTTTCATTTAATTCTAATATGTCACAAGGTATTTTGTTGTAACATTTAATACAGTACCCCATGAAAGATGTTCGTACTTTGGCTAATCTATAAAATGGCTGATCTAATTTATTTCTATTTCTAGTATTAAAATTATGTCTATCACTAATTTTGCTAAAGAGATGTCGATTTTTCCTTACATACATAATATTTTCATAAATGAATTGACAAGGGACTGTCATAATATTAATCTTTTTAAAGACTTCCCTAAGAGAATCGCGTCGACGTAGATTAATAACACTCTTTTTGGTCAGAGGCTACATTAAATTGTAATCTGCAGAAGTAGCGATTTTCCGTTGGAATTCTGCGTATAATTCGAAGTGGAGCTTCTGTTTGTAGTTTCTATATCGTGCACACACTAAACAACCACACACAAATACCTAGTTAGTTTCCACTTTCCCTCCCGAGAGTTCGACTGTCAATATCAAACAGAATGGTTTGTGAGCTTCGATGGGAACTTGGGACCAGAGCATTACACATTAGAGGTTTCAGGTTTATGAAACTTTATACAAGAGTAAGATTTTACATAATTTTAATATAATTGTGAGTATTTGGAAACACAATAAATATTGTGGCCTCCTGTGTGAGGCAAGAAGTTCTGCCGGTTGATTCTGTAGTCTCCGTGAAAACATAGGTGACGTGATGTTGAAGCTGAGCTGATGCTTGTAGAGCTGTCAATCCTTAGCACCGAGGTGGAATGTAGGCTTGTTAGGGTAAATGTTCAATTGTACGGAGCGAGGAAGCGAAGCGGAGAAACGGAGAAATATTAACCAGTCATGCCAGTCAAAATGTCAGTGACGTCTCACGTGGTGCGGAGATTTTATGCCATTCCAATGGGTAAAAATTCTCCGTTTCTCCGCTCCGCTGTAATGGACAGGCTATTACTTAAAATTGTTTAAATCGCACTGCTGTTTAACATCAGCATGTTTGCAGACTGTTCCTAGGTATCTATGGAAAAATATATTCTCATTATTTCGTTTTCATATTTTTAATTATCTGCATTTCACAATGTGTGAAGATCTTCCAATGAGTTTAAAGCTATGACCCGAGCTTTCATGTTTGTTACTTTTATTTTTCGTTTGTGTACGTAGTTCTGCACGCATTCTTTATAACATTTCTCCAACGATTTCATAACTATTTATCCCTTCACTCGGTGGTGTGATCATTTCCTCGTAATGTTTTTTTTTTACTTTTTTCCGCCGTCTTCAAGTGACACGCACCACTGCTCTGCTTTGCCAATCTTATTTATTGCCTCGGTATCTCGAGCCGAAGGAAAAATCACATCATGTTAATTTCCTGTCCGAGCCCGTTCACATGGCATATCTCACTTATCTCGGAGTCAAAAACATTAAAAATATTAATAACGTAATCCCGTTACATAAAGATCTGATACACCTTTCTTATAACGTCGTGTTTGTATTCGTCCGTAAGATTATTTGCAAAATAACGTTCACTATTATAGCAGGTAATAAAAAGGTGGACGCGAGTGGACACGTAAGCAATCACTGTCACCAGCATACATGTATGTTTTTGTCGTTAGAGGCCGGTATTAATAACGACCGCTTTTATGCGAAGGGTCCCCGGCCAGTTCCCGGCCACTTCACTTATTTAAATTCCCGTTTTTGTACTAAATTTACATTACATTCCTTGCCCGCCAAGATGTCAAGGTACAACGGGGAGACGATGTCATGTCCCTTCTTGTGTTGTAAATTGAGGGTCACACAAAAACCGTTGCGCCCTTACCGAGCCCATAACGTCCAGCCGGCCGCTGCCCGGCCGCGCGGACCGGCACAATCACGTGAAAAACTACGGATCGAGATCTTTTTTTATTCTTTTGATGTCCGCTCGATACATTAACAATTTTTTTTTAACTCAAATGCAGTAAACGCAGTAACCGGTGTACTGTATGGTTTAAATTTTTGGGAAAAAATGTTAAATTACGAGGGGACGATTATAAACACATGCGCGAGCGCGTCAAATCTTCAGCCGGCGCGCGCGCATCGTCAGGGACGTAATATGGCTTTTTTAAACCAACAGTAGTACAGGGGAAGGGCATTTTTTAAAAATAAAATTCACTTTTTAAGTAGAAAACGTGTCCCCGCAGTCGAATCCAATTGTTGCGTGTCGGATGAGCACGAGTTCGATTTTATGTGAGGAAGGGATTTTTTATGGCGTGGTGTGTGCCATGCGGAGAGAGCGAGGAGCGCGGGGGGGCACAGATAGCATCGTCTTGGCACCGACACGCGTCTGCACGCACAAACCCTTTGGCTGCGATGTTTCTTGTGACATCACTAGCCGCGGGCGCGACTACCTTTGTACCAGCTCATATAAACACTATTTTTGTTGTCTCTTGTGTATGTTTACGCAAAGGATTTACGTCACAACGTATTCAATCGATGTGACATGCCAATAGTACTTAGTTGATACAAGCTTCAATACAACTTCTATTTTGCTATCAGCCCATGTAAGTACATATTTATAAACATACAATACTTAGTTTCCACAATACCCATCGGTTCCATAAACTAAGAAGGTATTGTTCCATTCCACTTACTTTTCAAACTATCTTAGAGAGCTAATTCTTAAAATTGACTTTTTACTGAATGCATTTGCTTTTCAAAGAAAGTTCTATCTAACAACGGATGATATTTTGGCTATAGTCACCGTAAGATCCTAATGTAGGTGTAGCGTGAAAAACCGTGATCATATCTGATCTTCGTGTACACACTGCAAATTATCGGATTATTAGTGATACCATACCTAGAGATAGAGTAGGTAGTGATTTGTTCAACGGACACTACACTGACCCCTACGGTTGACTTCATTGGGTCTGCTTGTTCAACTACATAAAGGGCAGTCAGGTAATGTCATGCATTACCAGACATTGAATCTTTTAAATATAACTCTTAGGAGTTTTATTAGAAAGATGCAAAATTATTATTGTACCTACTAACCTCAAAAAGAAGATCGGGGTTTCTTTCTGCTACATAAACTATTAAACCCACTCTCCATTCGAGACTACAATGATAAATTGGCATCTTTTTAGTTACAATCGTAGTATCTAGTTCACCGTCATAATTATCAGTATCACCATATAAATACATCAAGTGTTTAATTACATCGAGCGTGAGTTCGCTGGTAAGAAACAGAATTAGGAGTTATGAACGTGTCAAACCTTTTTATAATCCTTTGACAGGTTTCCAAACTAAAATAGGGTAATGGTACCAGATAAATAGGTACCTACCTACTCAATTTCTAATTTTTAACTAAGGATTCAGGGGATAGGTCTCAAACTACGACTAATAACAAACATCAACAAACCTACCTTCTCATACATTGATAGGCATCCATAAAATTATTTGAATACGCAGACAGTTACTGATTCAAGCCGTGTAGGTATATAATAAAATTCGACAGTAAAAAGCTCACGAGTAAATCCAGCCGCGGTGGGCGACACCGAAAGAGGTGAACAAGTCACAACTACTTTTTACTCCCTTCGGAGGGAGGCCGGCCCTCCTCCCCCTCCCACACGCTCTCCAGAGATGAAAGTTTCGTGGGGTTACACACACGAGCGTGGAGAACAACAAACGGCGTAGTTGCCTAACTCTAACTTTAATTGTGTCTTTTCAATCGATAGTTTCTTGTGCCCATCTTTCATTGAACGCTTGCTGTCTGTCCAGTGTCGCTGTCGTGAGTCGTGACTCGTCCTCCTTTGACGTCGCTATTTAATTTGTAAGGTGAGATGGGGAATTCGTAAAGGATTCTTTTATTGACGGGCCTAGTTCTGACTGTCGGCTCCAGCTATATTTTTGACGCGAAATATTATTGGCTCTCTTTTTGACAGTAAAGGAATGTTTCTCGCCTGAATAAATCAAGTCATTCAAACGTAAATTAAACAGAGTTTTAAGATACTTCACTTGTGAAATAATGACAGAAACTATTAATTTACTTACATACCTATGTAGACCTTTCTTCTGTTACCCAGTGAGTCTGGTCTGCGTCAACGTGATTTTCATATCCTAATTAATAATAAAAATAGCGTCACTCGTCCTATACACGCATGCATGTGTAGTGAGTGAACAAGACATAGGGGTGCCCGGCCATCCCCTGCGCCGTCCGCGTCCATCCCTTGGCGCAAAAAGCGGACAATTGCATCCTCACTCGTTGCTTTGCATAATCAATAGTATCGGCCATGATGGTGAGCTCACATGGGGTGAATTATATAAAAACTCAATCCTTACATGCGCATAAAGAGTTTGGCTGTGACTGTTATAATAATTTATTTTAGAAGGAGCCCGTAGCTATGATGGCGTATATCCAGAAACAGTAATTTTTATTCACCCATACATGGAGTTTATAGGGTTGAGAAGTTTTTGGGGTTTTGAACTATACACTCCAGCTAGAACGGTGCATTCAATTTTGAATATATGAGAATTATATAAAGCATGAGAAGTAAAAGCTTTTGAGTTTCTTTTTTGTTGTAAGAAAATTATCTCTGGCTATTTCAATCGCGTTTATTATTTCTGGACAATCAAGCATCAATACAATTCTCTATCTTCTTGACCATTATGGCAAATGACTTTTTTATGGCACTGCCTGTGTGATCATAGGTACTAACGTGTATAGGCAACTTTGGGAAGACTAGAACACTAGGTTCAGTCCAGAGGCCTTAAATCTGTAGCAAACACACACCACTGAGACACACCAACCTTTAACAACCAAGCATGTCAAAGGCAGGTTGGTGTCAGCTATGTTAAACACATTAAATTTAAATATTGTTTTAAACTTTCATGGTCACTAACATTAGAACAACAGTGCCGAAATATCGGAAACTCGCAAATAAAAAGGTACATGGTAACTACCTAACTAACTAAAAACTAACATTAAATTTAGTGAAATATCACGAACTGTTTGTTTTTTTACATATTTTCATCATTCATAGTTTCTTGATAACAAGAATATTGTTGTTCTTGTAGTCTTGTCTACCTGTATAGATCGTATTAGCAGATTAAAATAAAATACAGATCAATTCTCGGAAAGTGATCGGATGTCGCGATATCCTTCAAATATTTACACATATTAGAATTCCTTTGAAAAACTAGATTTATTTTGGTGACAGTTAATCGTTTACTATTCATCGAATTCAGTAGCATCCGAATTTTGTTTCAATGCAATATTAGCTGTGAAATCTGTATAACTAATATAAAAGATTTCATTCAGTGACCCGTTGTTTTTGTCACAATGGATTTATTTTCGAACCCGTCAGCTTTCGACGAACGATTTAGAATTCTCCAAAAATACGGAAATCATCGGGCGGAATATTTAGTTTTGTCATCGATTACGCAAACTGTTTCAAGGGTGCGCTGCGCTACACTATTGTGAAAAAATATGAGAGCGTATATAAAAACTGATGCAGCTGTCGGGCGGCACACATGCGAATTGTAGCGAAGCGACTGCGGGCAGAAAGGTCGTATGTGGCGAGTCCCAGCGGAGACGTTGTGGCGTAGCGTGCGCGGCGCGGTGCGGCGCTGCGCTGCATGTACGCGACCCTCGCACATAGGAAGGGTTCCGGCCTCAACCCGCCGCCGCCGGGAAGGGTTCGCACGGACTCGCTGCCGCCGACGCGCAAGCGCACGCGAACTTGCAAAAAACTCTCACAATGCGCACAACATCGCTGTTTTTGTTGTTAATACACTAGATTGTTCGTAAATTCCCTTTCTTCACAAAAAATGTAATATCATCAACTCGTTCACGCCCGGCCTTTCAAAGGGAGCTCTTTGAAGAGGGAACACCAAAAATTGTTAAAAACTGGTAAAAAGTGGGTCAGAAAGGGTGCTTTTGAAAGTAATCACTACCTCGCGTATATCGATTGCCGTTATTATACAAAAAATCCTTTTTTAGAATCGACAGTTGGGAATTAGGATCTTTTATTATTACAGGATAAAATAATAAGTGAACTAGTTGAATTATTGAGAAGGGAATAATTATAAGATCTGATTACCGTTGAGCCGCTACGAATAGGGAGAAGAAAACTGTGGAGAACTAATGAACTAATACGAGAGTAAAAGGACGCACATAATCTGTTAATTACACACGGCTAATAAATATGTAAATTAATGGTCAGTTTTAGTACCGGATACGTTTAATTAACTTGTTATTTAAAAAAGCGAAAAATATGTACCTAGTTACAATGTTAACTTGGTCTCGTACTTTGAGTATTCTAACCAAAAAAAAGGGTTTCAGTCTGAACCAGTTCTTCTTGGCATGGACGCAAATAAAACACAATGAAAAACACTCTGATTGTAATCGCACATTTTTACCCCAAACTGTAAAAAAAAAAATGAAATCTCAATCATTTATAAATTAGCTTCGCGGACAACTAGTCTGTTCATCCCTTTATCAGTTTTACAATCGGCCACAATAAAAGGGTACGGATTGATTGTCGAGGTAGCTTTTTATACTTTTTATTTATTGTCACCATTCGATTTATGTTCCAATTTCTGTGACAGCGCCTATAGACACACCGTATTACGATAATGGCCCTTGAAACCGCTAATAGAGGGAAAGTACTGTACGACCGGCGACTGCACGGTTTGTTGTGATGCCTATTTTAGGAGTTTCTAAAGAAGTATGTGGGATAATAATTAAAAAAAACACATTTGAATATCTTTAGGGTTTTGCTATAGAAAATGTAATTCTTGGAACAGGCTCATTATTGCTAGGTTGTTTTTATATTTATAACTGTGATGTAACCGCCATCAATGGTACATTGTCGCGCGCTTACGTAGGTACAGACTATGAATAGGTATAAAAAATATAAATGGGTACATGATGTTAACAACTATTATAGCAGCTAAATATTTCTTGGAATGACACATTCGTTTGATAGATACATCGTTATATTTTAAAGGTAGCAAGCACTGTGGGTAGATAAGTTTCCCTTTGACACCCGTTTCCAGGATATCTTTAGAAGTCGTGCTCAGTACAACGAAATCAAATCATTTATTTTCGTAACACAGATCTATCAGATTTTTATGATGGTTTGTGTTTTCAGTAGTCACGGCGTGTCGACAAAAGGAACGAAAATAGTATAGTATTTTCTACTAGCTGACCCGGCGAACTTCGTTCCGCCTAACGGCTAACAGTCGATTCTTTAATTTATTAGTTTTTTTTTTCTAAAATAAACGTAGTCTAAGTTACTCCTCATTACATCAGCTACCTGCCAATAAAAGTCCCGTCAAAATCGGTCTAGCCATTTCAGAGATTAGCCGGAACAAACAGACAGACAAAAAATGTTATTTTGGTGTATGTACCTACCGTATATATACTCATATACATGTAGTAAAAACGGTTATTTCAATATTACAAACAGACACTCCAATTTTATTTATATCTTGTTGTATATGTATATGTATGTATGTATGTATAGATGTATAGATAGATAACAGTTACCTAAAAATATACCACTAATAACAGTGAATATAGAATAAAAATTGCTAGAAAAATCAACGAGATATAATTATTTTAAACAAAATATATCTGTCCCTCGCTGTTTTCTATGGCAGCTGTATCAGGCGTCACGGACTTCGACGTCAAAGTCCATATCGGACTTCTCGTTCTAATTGTAATCTTTGAAGCTTTATAACTTCATCGCTGATGAAGATATCAAAAAAATAAATTTAAGATACTAAAGTTTACATATATAAGTATTTCATTTTGCAAAAAAAAATCGCGTGCATATTCCCTATTGGGTGCCTACTACAACATCCGTTTATTGTTTGTTTATTTGCGAAAGTCTACGCATTTATTGGAGTGTTTTGTGTATGTCCACTTTTGATTGCAAAACGGCTGTTTCACAACAACGACATTCAATCTGCATTTTTAACCGACTTCCCAAAAAGGAGGAGGTTCTCAATTCGGTTGTATTTTTTATTTTGTTTTTTTTTTCTTATGTTTGTTACCTCATAACTGCGTCAATTATGAACCGATTTGAATAATTCTTGTTTTATCTGAAAGGATATACTTGCAGATTGTTCTCATTTGAATTTTATCAGAAACGGTTACGAAGTTTGGAATTTAAATCGAAATATCTGGAATTCGTTTACTTAGATGATGGTTTTTTTGTCATCCAAGTAATCAAAATTGCGTATTTTGCTTTTCTGCGATTTTGCAGTGGTTTTGTTTGGTGTGGGGTACCACTAAGGTGAAAAATAAAAAACTGTTTACAAAAAAATACAACCGACTTCCATATAAAAAAAAAACACTACAAAGTAAAAAATAACTTTAGTTTCGGAAGTCGGTGTCAAAAAACAAAGAAACTCACAAAAACACTTTTTTTATTTGGAAGTCGATGTATTGTTTGAAAAACTTTTTTATTAAAAAAAATTAAAGAAGATAGAAAAAGAATTTATTTGATACAACACAAGGCATAACACAATATATGGGCAACACAAAAAAAAAGAAGCAAATAAATAAAATTACATTTGTGTGCCTCAAGGCTGCACCAAAATAGGTCCAGTTCAGCATGTATGTCAGACAACTAGTGCCTGACGCTGGTTATCAACTGAACCTGCGGTTGTGACGCAACGGACGTAAAACAGTTTGGAGTGTAATAGATATATATAGCGGTGATGCGTATGTGTTCAAATAATATAAATCATCAGAAAGGTATCCATCATAAATAGCGAAATGTGTGATAAATAGGTGTGGGATAAAGCGAGTGATTGTTTTATGTGGGTAAATTAATAATAGATGAATAAATAATAGACGAATAAAAATAGTAAAATACAAAATGTGGGTCGGTAAATTTAAATAATAACACAAAAATGTGGTGGCACCAGGCGGCACACCGGTACATTATACAATTGAGGTATTTTGTGCCACCATATCCAGCTTTCGCTGTGCATTGATCAAATACCTACTGTCGTAAGCGTCTCCTAAACGAACCCATCGTATTGGTGACTCTGATAGGTGGCGGGACGTTATTCCACACTTTGGAAGCTGCATAACGAAAGCTACCCCTGAAAGCAGCTGTACCGTAAGACTTGGTCGAAAGTTGCTGTGGGCATTGCCTTCTTCCGCATTCCCGCCGGCTCGTAAGCCAACTCAGCTTGTTGAATAAGTAGTCAGGTTTCTGGTATTTAACTACACCGAATAGAAGGCAAGCTAAGTGCAGTTTGCGTCTAGACTTCATTTTTAGCGTAAAATGCTCGTTTAGATAGGGCGTTACATGAGTTCTACGAGGAATGTTGTAACAAAACCGAGCACAAGCATTTTGTACCCTTTAGATGAGCCGATCTGTACGAGCTAACAGGCGCGGACCATATGCCGTGTCTGCGTAGTTCAACCTAGAAAGAACTAGAGTTTCCACCAACTACTCTCGTAAGGCTTCGGGCAGGTACGGTCGCATCTTGTATAAAACCTTCAGGCGATAGAAACAATTTCTAACTGAAACTGCTACGTGTTTCTGAAAACGCAGGTCTTTATCCATGACTAGTCCTTAATTCTTCGCCTCACTCGTTCGATCTGCTCGCCCATTAGCTTCAAGTCAAATGATAAGGGTAGCCTACCAAGCTGATGTCTTGAGCCAAACACCAAATATTTGGTTTTTGTAGGGTTCAATGACAAGCAGTTCTCCTTAGACCAAGTGGCAATTCTTTGGAGGTCATCGTTAAGATCTTTAATGGCGTCATCGTACTCGTCTGGTCGGAAAGATATATAAATTTAAACATATATGTGGTATTTACATTTAAGGAGGTATTTATTTAATTACATTACTGGTCTACTCGGAAAAAAGCAAGTGCAGTATATTCTTAGTTAAATATTGTTTGGAAATCATAATGCTGCCTGTAGAAAGTTCTAAAACATTTTACACAAATGTTTCCAAGAAAAGCTTCCTTGGAAAAATATATGTAGAAACAGAAAGAAGCGTAGAACAATATTGTCGGGAAAATTTAAGTTAAATGAATGGAAGTAAATATTCTTAGAAACATAAAGATGAATAGGTAGAAGACAATATTAATAAAGTCACTGTTGTCTATTTTGAAGTTTTAATTTAATACAGTGAAGAAGGACATTGTTAAAAGCCTTAGCTCGTTTTGATACTGAAGAATATTGCAGAAACTTTTTTTTGCTACAGTAAAAATGCTTGTAGCAACATACCATTGGGTATTGGCGTATTGCGTGCTCGGAAAAATATTAGCTGTTTCACACAAAATACAAAATTTAACCGATAAAAATGTATGAAACAGCTGATATTTTTTTCGAGCTTTTAGGGTGGTCTCAAAGTTAAAGTTGTTTGTAATTATGCGTACTTTCTCAGAGGTTATTATCCCTTAGAGGTTATTAGTGTTTTATAAATAACTCTGTACATCAAGTTTTACAAGCAACACAAAACGAAGTTGCTGAAATATTGTTCCAACTTTCGTTTTCCCTGAATTAAAAAGTGGGCTATAATATAACGACACGCGATTAACTGAGCATAGAAAAGCTAAAGTAAAGCGAACCCTTCTACCTGTTGTGTGCAATTACACGATGTTTACACGGACATTATTCCTTTACAACTCTTCCCCAACCCTTCTATTGTGACTTTTTGTGCGCGCGCGCACTTGTGGCCCGGACGCGCTCGTAATTGAGCTCGACTTAAAACATATGCACTTTCTACTCATAAAAAGCTTAAAAAACTTGTGTAGCCCCATCAGGTGAGCGTAAAGTTTCACTTTCAAATATTTCTCTATTCAACCCTTTTTTTTCTGTGACACGCGTGCGCCTAAAAAATGATTATAGAATACAACCCTTTGCTTTGGTTTCGCCTATCATTGGGAGGTGTTTTGTGGCACTTTCGAATTTAAATGAGTTTCAGTAGTTTTGTTATACTCACATTTGATTTATCTTAGAACGTTTCTGTACCTACATTAGCTGGACAGAAAATTAAACCATACTTGAGAAAAACTGTTCGTCAATGTTATCTAATAGCTCATTCAGTTTTCTGGGCTCTATGGATTGACAGACAAGGCTACAGCTAGTCTATTCTGTAAATAACCATTTAGATATCGACTTCACCTGAGTGACTAAGCTTACAAAGTGAACTTTATTTCACACGTCATAAGGTCTTATATTTATACGAATTTGAAACTCACGTCGGATTCCGCTGTCGAGACACGAAAATGTTGTTACAGAATAGCACTGCAGCTTAGTGTGTTTAGCCACCTTGGCTTTCTGGCATCTACATAGTAGGTATTTATGCCCTATATTTCTTGGATTACTCACTGATCACGTTCGACTACTTACTTGTGTGGTTGACAATTTGTCTAAACTACTGAGAACAGACATACAAGCAGGGTCTCTGTATTGTTAAGTGAATATTAATAACGGTCACAAATATTGTATCAGCTTAGTTTTTGTTTAGCAGAAAAAATATCAGATAGGTGCGACAGTTGAGGCAGCAAACAACTTTCCGTGGACACGGTTAGTTTTTTACCCCGACACCTGTTGGTCCAGGATTATTGAATTTGATAAAACAACATATTGCGTTAATGTAGCCCTACAAAAAAGGGTTTTTTATATATGAGCATGAGTGTGGGTCCTGTAGAAATGTTAGGAACTGAAATTATAAGTGGACGCCTAATAACTGTTATAAAGGTATGATTTTGCACATATGGATGTATGCAATTAAATTAAATTGAAATACGTACTTTGTTTGTCAAAAAGAATTTCTCGTTGAAATACTTGTACGTGCTGATTCGCAAATATGGAGCCAGTTCGCACACTATCCTTTTTAAAATACCGCATTGGAAACCTAGTAAGTTCTAAATGATGTTTGTTTGATGCTTATTAGTTTATCGCATTTAGTTCAACTTAAAATATTCAAAATTATAGGAAAACGATAGCTTTAAATAATATTTTACCATATTTTATAAGGGCAGATGTAGAGACACATTGCTTTTCAGAAAGATTATCGATTAAACACGATCCAATTAATTGATATCGAAACAATCGCCTTTTGGACGTTAACGGCGCTCAAATAGCTCTATCAGTATCCTTTCGAATTAGGGTTATACGATCCGACGGTTTTTTCTCAAGACTCGCGTCTACCCCTTTTTTAATCGGATTTCAAAGGCGCGTGTGCGTTTTTTATACATCTCAATAAAAACTCAAATCCACCTTATTGCAGCCGTTGGGGTCATGTTTTTTTAAGTTTCCGTCGAACCGCGGTAGGTGAATGTATTAATTAGTCCGTACCCGGCCCGCGGCCTAGCGCCTAATAATTGTGAACGTTCATTTATAACTTTGTTAGCATAATTTAACAGACCGTTGCGTGTATAGGCAGATAATATCACTCTTGCCTCAGTTAAGGGGTTTTATCAATTAGACGTTCTTAGGGTGGTCATCTACCGGAGCCGAGTTGTGAGAATCAAATGTATCATGTAGAGTTTGTGAAGTTGATGGGAAACACTTTTGTATAATATTTTCAAGTCAATTTTAACAAGCGTATGTAGGATAAGTTTAAATCATCATATCAATTTAAATAATACTACCGAGCTACGTTCGTTTATAGAATCTCGTAATAAGGTGGGGTAGCCCAGCTCCAGGGTAGCCCGCGAAATTCAAATATTTTTATGTTTTTTGCAATTTTCCGGTGAGTGTGAAGCTGTATGTTAAATAAAATACGGTTCGCGATCGTAAAACGCATTTATCTAAAGGATTATAACCATTTAAATCATTAATGTAACCTTTTAAGTTCATAGAACTCGATTGAATGTTATTTCGTGAAAAACTTAAGAGGGTTATATTGATAATTAAAATGGGTATAATTCTTTAGATTTATATGCGTTACGGCCGCGAATCGTATATTGTTTAACATACAGCTTCACACTGACCGGCAAATTGCAAAAAACATTAAAATAAGGCAAATTCTTAAGGTGGAAGCGCCAGTGTAGCCCTGGCGCTTCCACCTTAAGAAATAATAGCCACGGTCGGAAGCACGTGACATTAAACGAAATTTGCTTAGAATGGATCGTTGGAAGGAAAACTGAGGAATGTCATTAATATTCAAAACGTAACTAGGAGGGATTATAAAATAATAGCAGTAATTTGGAGCGGCACGCGCCCCCGCACCCCGCGCCCCGCGCTCCGCACCGCACCACCTACGAGAGGAATTCCTTGATAAGATATGCATGGAAATATGTCCGCTTTATTACATTTTTTCAAGTGACTAACTTAGATTATAATGCCCCATATTTGACTCTTTGTCCCGTACTTCGGGGATGCTGAAATATGTGGCCCGGGCAGAATATTTTTTAATTAATATATTTGCAAGATAAAATCGTGTTTATTTCTTTATGGTTTTCTTCGATTTACTTGTTTACTAAACTCCATTGCTACCATCTAGTGACCATCACGAGTTATTCCTAAACCATTTGTCGTCGGCTGTTAGTATGAAGTAACCCTACCATTAAATTCGATTAGAGCAGTCGTTTTTTCGGTAAAAGGATGTCAACTGCTGCAATTAGGCGCGTTGTAATTACACCTTATTAGTTTCCCTTCTCTTCGAGCCAACGAGTAATATAAATTAATTTTAGTCCCATTTTCTACTTTGACTTTCGAAATGTAAAATAATTATAGAGTGAGTCGGTGTTTTTTTTTCTTCTAAATTAATATTGTGTAGGTAGTTCTGAGCACAACTATAAGGTTTTTTTTCTTTAAAGGAGTGCTAAGTTTCTTAGTACAAGGTCTCAAACGTCGGAGTAACATTTTTTATCAGCTGTTGTTTTGCATAATAAGAGAAAAAAAATACTTTGTGCATCGCAAAACGGTTATGCAAACTGTGACGTCGCATTTCTGCGAATTTGAATATTAGCGCAAACTCTTTTGTTCAGCAAAAACGTAACAGCAAATACAAAGAGAAGTAATTTTGAAAAGGAGCAGTTTTAAATGATATTGCCTTATTCCCCTTAAAACGACTGGAACTAAATTAGCAAAAATATGACGCATAAAACATGGACCCAATTTTTTTTGAGATATTTATTGTTTCTTTTGAAATGTCATTATAAAGTAGCATGCATTGTTTAGAAGAAAGGATCGCATAAAGAAAGAACATGCCATAGTTTATATCTAGTTTGGGATTTCAGTTCTCATAACACCATGCTGGGGATTCCTATACCGAAATTAAATTAGGGAAAGCCCTTTTAGTTGCTTCACATTAATCAGTAAGTAGTGATGCCCACACATACACTTTGTCTCTAGTCAAAAATATACATTGTTTTCTTTTCATAGATGCATTTCATAGCAGTTTAATTCAACCAGCATTAATTCATTCATTAATATTTTGCCATTACGTCTTACGTCCAGCAAACGTAAATACTATATAAGTCTCAGTAGGCTGGTAGTTACTAGGATGTACAACGTTTTGAGCTTTTGACTTCTCATAGCGGTGCCGAAACGGAGTCAGTTACTTTCGTTTTTGTCTGGAAATGATCAATAAGCTGTTATCTGCGGTATGGTGATTGCTAGAAATTCAGATTTGGTTTGGTTTTAAGCAGCCTTGCTATACTGGATCCAGTGTGATTAAATAATCTTCGAACACCCATTTTAACGAATGTTCACAAAATGTTTTAACTGTTATACTGTACGTACCTAGATGGACGTTAAAATAAGGCTTCATAATTTATAAGAAAAAGTACAACATTTAACCTTGAAAGCATAAAAACAACACCGAGATCATAATTGTTTAATAACCAGCAAGTAAATTGTAGCAATTTGCGCACCTACAAATAATGTGGTCGACATAAAAGGTCTCGCAAGAAATCCTTAAAATATGGTTCGTAAGTAGTCCAAATAAGTTGGTTACCAAGAAGCCCGTTTTACCGGGTTCGGTAAAATAATTGTCGTTGCCAAGGACTCACTAAGTCCTCTCAGATAATTGAGAGACTCTCCGTATCTGTGTACTGCTAGGTACTAATACGGACGAGGTTTATTTTCGTACAGATGAGGCTGTTTATTGTGGTAATTTGTTCAGTATTACTACTAATACAAGTCTGTATGCTATGTAGATACTGCTTTGTATCGTAGCTTCTTTTTTGTTTGATTATTGTGTGAATATTCATGTGGTACAGCAGAATATAAATTTTGCAATTTGGTAAAATAAGTGCGATTTCAATAATTTTTATTTATCTTAAATTCATGATTTACTGATTAATATATATATGAACGTTATGTCGTCAATCATTTTCCAATTTCACGATAAAGTTGCTACAAACACAAACCTCAAGAGCTTGTTATCCGCAAGAAAATATGTAGCTGTAGGCATTCGGTGGCGGGATAGGCTGATCAATCATGAGCCTACCCCTTCTATCCCGCCCAGTGTCGGCGCGAAAACAAACGGTTGCCTAGCAACGAGCCGGGGCGGGGGCGCCCACCGACCCGCGTCCGCATCGCTGAGCCCCACACACGACACATACGACTCTCACACACACACACACACACGCTCACACGATGCACAAACTTCACCCGATCTGTGAACGAGTGCGAGCCCCGTACGCCGTAGGTACCGGCGTAGACCGCACACTGAACATGATGAGTTTGCAATGTCACGCAAGATTCTTGAGCTATACCTACTGTAGGTATGTGGTTGGTACTTCACACTAACACAAAGGTACACATAGCAATGTAAAGTTATCTTTGTAAACTATGAATAATGTGTCTTCTATTTTAAAATAGGTTAGGTACTTACTTACACAAGTTACGAAACGACAAACGTTGCTTTTAGAAAAGCAACTTGTAAAGGTAATCGTGTCCGTTATGTCTAAAGATAAACAAACAAAACAAGGTGCTTATATCACAAGATATCGACTAGCTGTCGATAGTCACAGATACTTACATAAAATGGGCGTAAGTACAAAAATATACGCAAACATATCATCCGAAATGAGTTGTTATGTGTTGGTGTAATTGAGAACCGAAGAGAAGGTTGGCACGGCGCGTGGTGATCCATCATCCCTCCGCTGACCGCTGCGGACGCGGGAGCGGGCCACCCTCCTCCACGCCACCCTCTCTTACTTTTCACTTTCTCTACATATTTTAAGGAGAATAAAACTTTCCCTTCACCCCCGACGCTTTTATTTTCTTCGGAATTGTAATAGAGTCGCGGTCACAGTTCGTTTCCGGTGAGATTCGGATTCGGCAGCTCGGGCTTCGGGACTCGGGGCACTTCAGAATCTTAGTTGTCTCGTTATCGTGACGATGACGGCTGCCTTCAGACATTCTAATGTAAAAATGTTATCTCGAAATTTGTAATTCCGTTGGGAGTCAACTTCGCTTACCCGTGTCAACTCTAACTTATCTTTTAAACGATTTCTTTGTAGCCCATTTAAAAGTTGCTTACGTAGGTGGCTCTGCGTAATTTGTATCAATCTATCTGCTACGAAAAATTAAGGTCGTTTATAATGCTGAAGACTTTGTTTGAAATCAGTTGGGTTCACTGGAATTTTGATTTGAATTCCATGAGTAACCCGTATACCTATTACGTACAATTTTAGGGTCAATGTAATGTAATGTACATATTATACCTATCTAAATTCAGTTTTAAGGTTGGTAGATATCTACATAATGAAGAAATATATCAATAGCCATTACTTTATTTTATGAGTATAACGATAGTGATTAATTGATAAAAAATAAATTATACAAACATGCATTACAGAGATCGGGCAAGATTGTAAGTGACGTACGGAGGCTGTGCGTGGCGCGGTGGCTCAGAGAGCGGTGGTCCGGCAGCATCACAGTGTCTATAATAAATGAACGGCGCGGGGGACGCTGACCAATGGTAGTCCCTCCCTCAATCAATATGATGGACTCGGCCGCGAGGGGACGATCGCTCACTGATTTTTTTCCTCGCTGACAGGGCTCGGGAGGACGCGTTTTTGCGCCCTCCGTGTGGCCACGCGGAGGGAGCTCGCAATTAATAAGTGCGTCCGAGCACCGCCGTGTCTCGTTATAGCTCTGTACCCGACTGATCTTATTGTTCCACCTTACAAACACTGGACACTCCTTTTTCTTGTACGAGATAAATTGTTATTGCGTATCCCCTTTTATAATTACTTTTACGGATCTGCGCATGTGTTGCATGCATGCTGGGATGTTCTTGCTATTAACATTAATGTTGCAATCTCACTATTGAAGTGAGATTGAAAATGTTAATAGAATTTGCGTTTTGTTGATTTTGATTAGCACATAACGCATGTTAAAACCCCTATCACACTGTACAATATGTATGCATATACCTATCTATACTTAATATTATAAAGCAGAAGAGTTTGTTTGTTTGTTTGGTTGAACGCGCTAATCTCAGGAACTACTGGTCCGATTTGAAAAATTCTTTCAGTGTTAGATAGCCCATTTATCGAGGAGGGTTATAGGCTATATATCATCACGCTAAGACAAATAGGAGCGGAGCAGTAATGGAAAATGTGACGCAGACGAAGTTGCGCGGGTCAGCTAGTTAGATATATATTAGACAAATAATAATTGCTAATGTAAAATCTCTCATTAAAATAAGTAATTATAAGCAAACATCTTTTAATATTCGTCCTGAGTCTCTTATTCATAAAAAGCAATTAAAAAGCAATTAGACTAGATTGCTTAAAATTCATACTTCTCACTCAAAGTAAGCTTTGGAAAATTCTGTCGAAAACATCTCGCAGTTTCAAACATCGAAATCTTAATCTAAGTTTAAAATTTCTTCGAGAATCGGCAAATTTTGCACTAAGTCATTAAAGTATAAAACTTCGGTCATTTCGTTGGCGTTGCTTAAAAGCCTTTTTAGGCGGAGGAAAGTAATCTTTCATTAGGCGGGGGAGGAGCTAAAACGGAAGTTCTCTTTGAAAGGAAAATTACACGTCGGATGTGTCCGCGTGACGTCGCTGAGATGGATTTTAATTATGTCAAACAAAGTTTAGAAGAAGTTGGCGACGTGACGCCAGCGTTGCCGCGTTGGCCGCGTGTGGTATTAGCACACGTTAACTCACTAACAACACTCACTAATGAGCTCTCTCTCGTTCGGCACATTGTTCCTCTCGGTAAACTTGTGCATTAAGCCCACTCGCTGAGAGCTCACCCCGATCTGATGAAACGAATTTCAAAGTCCATTAAAAGTATACATCTTGTTAGATTAACTGAAATTTTAAATAAAAAGGTTTCTGACGAATGGTAATTATGTTTTACTGGATTAAGATTAAACATATAAAGTTGGTTTTTAAATGTGTGAAAGTTTGTAAATACCTATGGTAACTGGGTAGTAGAAGTAGCCGATATTATCGAAAAAGTAGGTACCGTCTATTTTTTGGGCAGGCTGATGATAAGAGTGTATAATTTAAACTATAACTCCCCGTTTTTTCCTTCTTCCTAATTTCCAAATCAAGGTCCAGTGAATTCTATCAGTAAAGTAAACGAAAAACTAAATCACCAAAAAAATCGTCCAAAACAGAACCCAGATTCAAAGTTATCAATTATTTTAACAGCAATGAATAAAACGGCTGTATTCCACTGATAGCTATTTGAATGGGCTAAAAGGTGCGATAAATCGGCCACGCCTGGCAGCCTGGCACCGGCTATAGAAATGTATGGCGTGGCCAGTGGCGGCACTGGCGTTAATCAGAATTCAGTTGCCATTAATTTGATTAGGGTTAGTGGGCGAGGGCCTATCAATCCGCCACATTACCATGCCGACACTAACAGGGCTATCAAGCTTGTTGTACGGTAGTCGCTGATAAGATTACCGACTGTTATTATACGAGTCGCTCGTGTAGCATTGTTGTAGATGTCCTGTGATTGTTTTGTTAGTGTTACGGGTGTCGTAAAGATACATAATTGAAGAAAGTTTGTTTTACAACTTAACAACTTGGTACGATACGATACGGTAAATGTTACTGCTGCAGTCTTTGAATGAGTACCTATCCAAATTCAAGTGAGTTTTGCATATGACCATGCACATTTTGACTTATGTCACTCTTAAGTTGGGTGAGTCAACTCTGATGCATGGCATTTTCTAGTGAGACTACAGATCTTGGAAAAAAAAACTATTCAGAATTCCAGTGGGCAGCCCTCACGGCTTGTAATTTCGACCGATTCGTGTCCAGTACTTTTAGGTCAATTAGGCAGAGTCACACCCGCGGCGTCCGCTAACTAATCACTGGGCACGCCAAACTTTATGCCGTGTTAATTTGACTAATGCGCGTCGGATTACAACAGTGATAAACTGGCCTAACCGACGTAAAACCGCGCGTCCGTCATTCATTTATGCTTAATTTGTTTACACGAACGATTACTGTTGTTTGCTGTAATAGCCATGAATTATGGTGGTCTAAATAGTCATCTTTTTCTTCTGAAACATATTTTTAGGCCCGTATTGGGTTGTGTAAAACTTTGATTTAATATGAATACATTAAAAACAAAACAAAGATAACATTAAAAACATAAAATAGCAAATTAATGGGAATTTCATACATGTCATTATTTCATACGACGTACCTCTAATAATTATGTATTTTACGATACGAGTACGTTAGAGTATAGTTATTAGGTATACAATTCTATGTGAGAGTCGTATTCCGAGCCAGAGTAGACCATTGCTCCTTACTAACCCACAGTATCTAATGACCAAGAAGGGGTGCATCAGCCGGATGATAAAAATAAATTAAATAATCGCGGGAGAGGCAATTAGGCAGCGGGCAGAAAGTGTCGTGTCCAGCGACAATTAGGTCGTGCTACTTAACCAATTAGGAGGAAACAATCGCCCTCATAGGCAGCACTGCGGTGTGAATACGCCCCTATCAGAGCTCCGACCACCGCTTTATGATGTTTTAAAAGGCACCTCATTATTTACCAAAAAAGGAAAATTCGTCCAAAACTCATTTGTAATTGGCATGCAGTCATAGGGGACAATTTATGCTGCCATACATTTATTGTTGCTCTGGGAGTACCTGGAGTCCATGACGTGTCGCTAGTACATTACTTATTCAGTGTAGTTTATGTTTTGTAACTATTTTAATTCAATCAAGTTGCCGGACATTGTTTGGGAGGCATTAAAGTAATTTGGTGAATAATCCCCCTTTCATTACCATTGTCCGTGTGAAACATGACATGCGGTACGCTGTTTATGTCTGAAGGTCTTTCTGTCTTTAATAGTTATCATGCTATTAAAATGATAGTCTAGATCATACTACGGGTTTATAGTACGGATTCAAATTTAAATTCTTTTAATAGCATTAACAAGGATGTCGTGTCAATGATAATAGTGTGTATCTCCGTAAAAGGAATAAGTGATAATTTGTAAATATATGTTCTCAAATTGTTAGTACACTGATGCACTCAATCGTTTTTAAATTAAAAGTCATTTAACGGGTTACCTATGTTTCATCGAAAAGAAATTGACACATTATCACTTCCCAAACAATTTTCCGCATAATTTCATTTGCCAAATTATTACTTAGCAAAAAATTTCTTCACAGATAATTGTTACGCAAACCTAATTTTTGACAAGTGAACGTTTAAACAATAACTTGTTTACAAACTAGTACTTTTACCAATTTTTATGTAGTCAAATATTTCAGTTGGAATAACACGTTTTACGCAAAATAAAATTTATAGTATCGTCAGTTTTCAATTTACCATTTCTATTGTTTTTTTTCCCATATTTCTTTATACAGGGTTATTTGTAAAACACCAGCAACCTCTTAGGCAGTGAAAGTACACATGATTATAAGCAACTTTTGTTTTGGTAAAACTCCGAAATCTCGAAAAAAATATCAGTTGTTTCATATACAATCATGTGTACTTTCACTGCCTAAGAGGTTGCTGGTGTTTTACAAATAACCCTGTACATAACGTAGTCGTTTATCCGCTGCCGCGGCACCGCTCGCTTCGCTCGCTCGGGTTCGGGTCGGGCGTAGGAGGTCACAGTTCTAACATAACCTAACCTAACCATTTTTCATTTAATAATTTACCCATTTCCCTTTAATTTTTTTATATCTTTCCCTTATTTTTGCCTTCTTTTTTGTCACAGCAAATCATTTGACCTAACGTTTATTGTCTAAAGATTGTTTGCTGTAATAAATCTTTTGATTAAAGACTAAATGCCATAATGACATTATCTTTGGTAGTATTCTGCCAAGTAAAAATTTTACCAAATGAAAAAGTGCGTACCAAAATCATTTCAAACATTGCATTGGTAAAAAGAAAGGTTGCTAAAATTTGTTTGGGTAGTGAAATTTTGTCAAATCTTTTCGGCAAAAAGGCAGGCTCCCCTTATACCTGTTTCAAGATTTACTAATGAAAATATTTTGTAGCTGAGCTGGCATAGCACAATATTTGTCAATATACTAAACAAAGCCTAAAAGGCTTTAGTAAAAATATTACGGGTCTAAAAAGGCAATTCTAGATATCATTTTTTACCCGTCGAGCATAAAAAGGGTTGGCTATTTTTCGTGCATTTACTGTGAACGTTTCTTTCGGTTTACAATAATTTCTCGTTGTGTCATGCTTATGAAACAGTTTATGAGTGCATTGTATGTTGATTTTAAAAACAACTTTACTTATCATTAACCCTCGTTACTTTAAAAACAGTCGTTTTGTCATTTTATATTAGACAGAGAGCAACAGTTCAGGTATTTTGTATTACGGTCTTCATGTTTCATACTGTAGTTCTGAATATTAAAACACTTTTCTCCGTGACTGTACTAAACTAATATGGCCGGTTGTGTTCAATTGATGGGAGAGGGTGACTGTACTTAATTTATTTGTGGTCGCATGCGGGATCATTTTATACCACCACGATACATCACATCACCACTCTGTGCTGTTGCGTTTACAACTCGTCCGAATGTCGTGTCTTGTTGTGGGTGGGTCACTGGTAGATATATTACCTAATTAAATTTCATGCAACGTCCATATTGCAGCTATTAAACAGCTGTACCGATTGCAATCCCACAGAAATAATTAACATTGACACATATTGTAACATTGTGTATGTACTTTAGTGAAAACACTTTTCTTTTTAATTGTTCTTTAATGAATTAGGGCACGTATAAGTAATCTTGTCTTTTGAAAAAATCAAAGAAAAAAGCTTCGCGCGTACCTACCTACAACAGCCAAATTGAAATATTATTATTGAAAACCGTTCAATCCACAAACAACCATACAAGTTTGATTCTCACAAACAGGTTTCTTGATTTCGTAATTCAATATCCAACAAAAAATGAGATTCTTAATCTTAATCAAAGCTCAAAAGTTCATAATAAAAAACGAACAGAACTTAGAGATGAGCCCCGCCTTCCTCGTGATTGGTTGATAATCCTGCCGCGCCGCGAAAGGGTTATTATCAGGCCCCTTCGGAAGCCGCGCGCGCGCCGCCTCGCGCCGTCTTTTAAGTTTTTTACCGCCGCAGCTTATTTATTTTTATACCAACCGACGACGCGTTTTGATTGGGTGAAAGGGTTACGGTATAAATAAATCCGTGGCGGCTACACGAAGCAACTTTACATAGGGCGTGCCCTTTCGCAGTGAAAGGGTTGCTTTAATTGTTGTTTTGTAAGGGGATGTCGGATGGGGTTAAGTGGAAGCGTAAATCATGATGGCGTTTATACATAAGCTTTTATGTATAGGAATATTATATTTAATATGCGGTGTATTTCGAGGGTTTGACGCAGAATGTGAAATTAACAAAATGTGCACTTCTCCAATGTCCACTTCTTAAAACAGTATTTGTCAAAATTAATGTGAATTTTATCACAATGGTGTCAAAATAAAAACTGTTTGCTCAACTATGTTTTTGTATTAATTAGACCTAACACACCAAAAGGAATGTAAAAATCTTGAAATCGTAGTACATTTAACACCACGGTTCTAATAAAACTTACTTTTTTATATGAGCAACAAACTGCTAACTGCTGCTGTTATAATTCGTTTATTCGAAGAAACATTTCATGTGAGGGTAGAAGTGAAAATTTTACAAACTGACAGTATTGCGAGTGACGTATCGAATAAATTGGTAGGTAGGTAGGTACTGGTATTGCGTTGGTTCGATGGTGTGTTTTGTGGTCGTCTGTTAAGATTGTAAAATACATAAAGGTAGTGTATTATATTAATTAACTACTAGCTGACCCGCGCAACTTCGTTAACGTCACATTTTCCATTAATGCTCCGCTCCTATTTGTCTTAGCGTGATGATATATAGCCTATAACCTTCCTCGATAAATGGGCTATCTAACTCTGAAAGATTTTTTCAAATCGGACCAGTAGTTCCTGAGATTACCCCTACATACAAACTTACAAACAAATGTTACCTCTACTATAGATATATCCCAATAATTTACAACGATTTCTTTATACATTGAGCAGCTTGAACGATGGATAAATAAAATAAATAAATAAAATAAAATTCATTTTTTTCAGGCAATATACCCATATGGAGATTTTAACATTTAGAAATTATAAATTCAATGTCAGAAAAATAATCAAAATTGTTAGCAGGAATATTGACAGAAAGAAGATAAGCAAATAAATACCGATATTTAATAGAGGTACCTGACAATCTGATAAACAGGTTTATAGAACTGTATTTTTGTAAGCGTGATCAATACGATTTAAGTAGTTAAAATAAGGATAAAATAATTTACAATAAAAATAATACATAGATATTTATTAAAAAAAAAACAGAAAGGTACAGTCTTCTATCTCTATTTTTGACCGACTTCCCAAAAAGGAGGAGGTTCTCAATTCGATTGTTTTGTTATGTTTGTTACCTCGACATAACTCCGTCATTTATGAACCGATTTGAAAAATTCTTGTTTTATCTGAAAGGATATACTTGTCGATTGGTCCATTTATATTTTATCAAAATCGGCTTGAAAGTTTGGATTTTAATTCGAAATAACTGGAATTCGTTAACTTGGATGATGGTTTTTGTCATCCAAGTAATCGAAATTGCGTATTTTGCTTTCCTGCAATTTTGCAGTGGTGTTGTTAGGTGTAACCACTAAAAAAGTCAAAATAAAAAACTTTTTACAAAAAACGACTTCCAAATTACTCTACAAAGTAAAAAATTACTTTAATTTCGGAAGTCGGTGTCAAAATACGAATATGCTTACAGAAACACCGATTTCCGAAATTAAAGTTATTTTTTACTTTGTAGTGTTATTTTTATTTGGAAGTCGATTGTGTTTTTTTATAAAAAGTTTTTATTTCCAATGCACAGAATATTACAGTGAATGGCTGGAATACTTATACATATTAGGTATGTGTACATAATAGTTGTCGTTTAAATCCATCATTTATCAATAATTTCCTGAACGTCATACTTTTGCTAATTTTAAGGGGTCCGTATCCAAACGGTGACCAACCGAACCCTATTACTAAGCATCCTATGTCCGTCCATCTGTCCGCCCGTTCGTCCATCTGTCTGTCAGCGGGCTGTAGGTATCTCAAGAACCGTCATAGATAGACAGTTGAAATATTCACAGATTGAATATTTCTATTCAAATGATAAAAATTAAGGTTTATGGTACGGAATACCTTCGTGTGCGAGTCAGACTTGCACTTGGTCGGTTTTTGTGCTATTTTGACATTGCGCACTTTCTGCGTCAAACCCGACTACGTGCATGACGTCGCCCGCAGCGCTCATTGTCGTCGCATCACATCACGCATAAAATAAAGCTTTATTAATATCTGATTGGTAAATATTGTTAACGTATTGAAAATACAGACAGTGTGTCATGTGTGCATTACTGTGTATTACCAACACAGTAGTTGGTTAAGTAGGTAGTTCTGTGCCTTCATATGTATTTAGGAATAGGAAAGTGATGTAACACCCAAAGTAATTAAGCATTACCAATGAAACATGCACGTGCGTGGCGAATTTATCGCAGTTGTTAATCTGAACGAAACATTCGAACATGGACGTTAATCCGGTGACAGTTAAAATTAACCTTTGTTGATTTTACGTTTATGCAAGTGTCATAAAGTGTGCGATAGTTTCGGAGATGTGACGTGACAGTGGGACCAACACGCGGATTAGAGAGCTCACACCTTGTTGTGAGCCTCGAGCCTCGAGGGCTTGTCAACGCGGTTATAATACTTCTCTACACATCTACATTTAAAGGGATTATGCTTGCGCTATTCGGTGATATAGATGTTGCTGGTCATGGAGGTCTCTCTCCATTAGTTTATATTGTTATGAATGTTTGACAGACTGCACAAACTCAACATGTCTTTTATATGGTTCTCATATGATTTGACCAGTACGATTGTATGGACTTTAGAAGATAATATGACCTTTGAGTTTAGTTCGGTGTTTCTTCTCAGAGCAGTCAGCTAGGAAACACCGGCCTCATCTAGTTTAAAATGACCAAAAAAGATTGGCGAGTAAAAGTGTTATTTACAACCTACTTACAAAATACATAATCATTTATCAACAATCTAAGTGACATACACTTGTTTTTTAACCGACTTCCCAAAAAGGAGGAGGTTCTTTCTGTTTTAGATTTTGAATGCAAATGCCAACTACTTATTCAATCGATATTTTTTCTTGTATAATCAAATTCTTTGTCCAAGAAACGATCCGGTAGTCCTGTAAAAAATACTAAAACATTCATTTATCATGTCCTTTGTACGAATAAAATCGATTTAAGAAACAAAAGCAGCAATTAAACAAAACGTACGCAGAAAGATAGCAGGTTAGGTACAAAGAGGCCGAAGCAAATTATCTTGCCAAATCTTTAAATATGAGATTCAAGATATATGGTATGTCGCAGGACCCAAAACAACCCTAATATTTTAAAGTTCGGATCATGTGAGGTGGACTGCGGCGGCAATAAATTATCTATTAGGCGAACATCACTTGACGTGTCCACAATGGGCCAAGTTAACTTTTGTGCAACCGGGCTGTAGTCGGGGGCGAACAATGTGTCGTCTACGAAACCCTTCCTCACCTGCATTCCCACGATGCCTTCTCTAGAAAGTGCATCGACGCATTGCACAGAAAAAAAAGTTTGCGCAAATAAAATTTCACGTCAAACATTCAAATTTTGCGTAGGAAAGGGTCCGATTCGATTGGCTGTTTAAATAGAACATGTGAGTCGTGTGCGTGGGAACTGCCTACTGACAATGATTACGTCAACTATTACAGTATTGACGGCGCTTATTGTTACTACTTTCATACTTTTTTTTCTTGAAGAAACGGAGTATAAACACCTACGAATGGAAACGATTGAAATTATTAATACTTTCTTTGTGCACAGTAGCTATCTTACACTTCGTGTTTAGTAGGTATATACATTTCTTGGGTCCGAGTTTGTTAATAATAATAATAGGTGTCCCGATTGACTGTTTACTCACTTTTTCTTTCATGAAAAAGTGAGTAAACAGTCATTTTACATTACCATACACATATGTAGCTCACCTTACAGAAGACCCGATATCGATCAGGATCCTCACAAAATGATAGCAACCTTCCAAAAGAAATTCATAGAATGCAAATAATAACGAAATCTCGATCAATCTAGGAGAAGGGCGCATATTCCCACGTGTTTCTGCTTAACATTCGGCAAAGGATCAGTGTGGCGCATCTGATCGGGCAAAAACAGTCCGAAGGTCAGTCTCCGAGAGAAACCGCGCTGATCTCGTATTGCACAGACCCTTTCACTCTCGAATATACCTGCGCTTTTTACTGCCTTCCCGGAATCGCCTCCGTTGAAGGGACCGACCATCGAATTGCATGCGTGCCTCAAAGTTTTGTGAGCGTGACGATTGATTGGATAAGTGTAGAGAACGGAAAATTTGCGTTCACTGGATACGTGTTGTTTTAATATCTGGGTTGTCAAATTATAAAAAAGTGTATTCAACGTGTAACCGAAAAATTGACTGCTCCATACATTTCTGTGCACATAACTCGACAAAATGTCCTGAACAGCTGATTTTTTTTCGCCCACGGTTGGTCCCATGGTCAAAGTTGTTCATAATTATGAGTACAATGACCCCTAAAAAGATATTGCGTTTATTTGGTTATGGCACGTTGCATGCTGTGAAAGCAAGGACTCGCCTTTCATGAGGTTATGTTGGATGCGAAGATTTATAGGTTTGCACTATAACTGAAATCCTAGTAAAAAGTAAAATAGGATGCATCTGAAAAAGATTGAGAAACAGAGTTTATTGCGCCGAATGGGCTGTAATATTTCGCAAATTCTTCTTTTACGAATGAGCCTAAAAATAAATCAAATGTATATGGGATGGATGGTCACAAAAAGTCGGGTTAATTACTCGCCTTTGGGATATTCCAATGAAAGGATGTATCGTTTTTCACTAAGTATGCAGTAGATATCCATTTCTATCTTGTCTGTATAAAAACGAATTGAAAGCAAATGTTTTTGACCTAACACGATTGAGAGATATTGCACAAAATTTGGATTTACTAATTATTTACGAGATACTAGATATTTATATTATAGATAACTTCTAATATAAGTAGGCAACACAAACTAAGACCTTGGGAAAATTGCACTTAGTATAATCATACATTAAATATCTATATATCGTAATTATATCGATCGATGGCTTGAACCTTGCAACAGCTGTCAATAAAAGATGAAGGACTTGACTGAGTGGACTAGAATTTACTGGAATTGATGCAAATTAGGTACTTCTGGTAGTTTCAAGCAAGTCGGTAGTTTAATGATTGCCAGCCATTTTTGTGATTTGTCAGATATATTTTATTTTTAGTTATGCAATTGTTACTTTTTATTACCAGGAAAATATAGGTAAAAACCACGTAAAAACATAATAAAAATGTGCAAAACTGTTAAAATCGTAGTCCTTAATGATAAAGTATATTTATCATAATTATATAACAAAGATTTTAACCGTTTTGCACAATTTGATTGTATTTTGCTGTACCTAATAGAAATAGTTTTTGCAAAATTTACCTAAATCTCTCCTTTGTATTCAGGTAAGGATTATTTTTTGCCTTAAATCCAGGCCAAGGGAGGTACTTTAAACTTACAGGTATTATAATAGAGTCTATATTCAAATGAACTTAAAGATTACATTTGTTACATATTGATGCAGTATTGAAAATCGATATCGCAAGTTTCGATCATTTATAACTCGCGTCTGACGGGCAAACAAAACGAATGATAGAAAAAATATCGGAATGCGTAACTGGAAGAGTGGAAATGAAGTATTATTGCAACACTTGCACTTTCGATGGCGTCTTTTGTCGGGTCGGATTGCGAGCGGCTCCGGTTTCTGAGCAATTGTTGTCATACCTACACGTGGTCACATATGACTTCATATAGGATGTCTATTGTTCTTCTATGTACTTCTGTTCGAGTACATACAACACTTGTTACCTTGAGACGTTTATTAGCAAGCTACCTGATGCTGCCCCTAATGTTTTCTGAATATTTTCCTGAATGAATCGAATATTATTATTACCTATCGTAAAAACATTAAGTTTAAAGTAGGTAGCTCTAAACTACAAACTATTGAGACAAAAGACTTCATTTATGCACCTACTATCGTTTCGTCTTAGCATATGAAGTAGTAAATATTTTAATAAAGATTGACGTCCAAATTGCACCACTACACTTCCGCTTCAAAATCAAACAGCCGCAAACTCTTTCTACGATTTCCTGATAAATTATGTAAGTACTTAAAATTATGTTCAGCTAAACCGAATTCCTTTTAAATGTGTTTTATTTGGTTTCGAGAGGATAATGGTCGAGTGTTCTATTAAACATGTATCTGTTCAAGTTCTTATTAGTACAGTCAGTGATGCCTATAAGGACTTTGTCGGCATGTGTACAAGCCCTTTACAATAGTACGTGAACGGGTGATTTCACAGTCTAGTGGGCCCGTAGTGGGCCCGGGTAACGCAAGCAAACTATCGCTTCGTTGCACCGCGAGACCGCAGAGAATCGTAAGCAAACTAGTACTTACAATATGTTAGTCAAAATACTTACAACATAAAGAAAGTCTGCATTTCAAAAGGGAAATTTGGGACTTCAACAGCTTCATTAAAGCCTTAACAGCTTCTTTAAAGCTTTTTATAAAATAAAGTTGCATAGGTACTTAATTTAGTTTTACAAACCGTTTTACACCTATGGAGTGGAATTCACTGCTGGAGTCGGTGTTTCCTGATAGCTACAACCTGGGCGTCTTTATGTCAAGACTGAATAAGCAGGCAAGCGTGCTTTATAGTCGAACACATCATCACTTTTCATGGCCACACGCGAGAAAATATTAAAAAAAGTTAGTAAACATCTAAATAGCTGAGCAGTATACTTAACACATCATATAGACAAGGTTGGTGTAAGCTGCAATGTCAATACTCTTGTCGTGACGTGTTGTCGACTGTCGGTGCAGCGCGCATCGCACGCGAAGACTTTCGCTCGCCTGCTCTCGAGCGCGCACACGTGCACATTACAACACTCAAAGGATTTTTTACAATAAAACATATGCCGCTTTTTGCTTAACCCACTTTAAGCTCGATTATAACCTTCTTACCTACATTTGCTCCGGTTTTTGTACAAGTGAAGCCGCGCGAAATGTTACTTAACTGCTTTTAACCATTCCTATTGAAAACGCCGCTTTTTTCAAATTTTTGGAAGCCGACGTCGGCACTATTGACCTACATATTAATAAAGATTACATGTTTCAATCGAATGTTCAGCTAAAATATTTACTGACAAAGCTAAAAAGTTTTGACCAATATTTCGTAGTCCCGTGCTACGAGCTACGACGCCTACACGATGTGCTACGCCAGTTGACCAATTCAAATTGTTATATTTTTCGGTTGGTAGGTAAAAAGATACCACAAAATACATAATATGCGGCGGTTTCTATCATTGTAGGTTCTCAATTCCCAGTACGTTATCACAAAGTGTAGTCGATCCGTGGACCGTACCTTTTGTTGGACCATTAAAAGATCACTTAAAATACACTCGTTTTTACCTTTGATCTCAAATAGAGAGAGTAAAAACGAACCTATTAATAATTTGGAACATTTACTAAAATCTTTCTGTGGATAGAAAAACCATTTGTTTGATTTTTTATAAAATGTAAGATGCATGGGTTCATTAATGATAAGACTTTCGGATTCTGAATTCTCAATGTGACCAAAAGACATCTAGTTTCATATAAGTTTCATTAGTACAATGTTGTCCTTGCGGAATTTTGCTTCGTTCTCTTGGTAGACAGAAGGGAATCGGGGTGTGAACAAAAACCGATGTGTGACGAGGCCATGGTTTTTGTTTATCCATAGCTAAGTGTGGATGAGACGGTTCGCATATGGACCGCAGGAAGATCTCGCAGAATATCGCTCATCTTTTGCTTGTGCAATAATAACAGGGCTGCTACGAAAATTTTACTAAAGTATTGTTTTTTTTTTCGTTCTAAAGATACGTTTTCGTGCATTTATTAATGGTACAATTATTGCAATGTGTTCAGGGATGACTTAAAGTTGGAAGTGAGGCTAAACGAATCCTTGTTAGCGCAATCACAACAGTTTGCGGCTACCGCATGCGGGCACGAGATACTTCTCTGATGTGTTTGTTATTCAATGGCGCCTTTTGTAGTTTGGACTTTGGCTCTAACTAATTTTTCATCTCGAATAGGTATCGCTTTTGCTTTGGTTTACTATAGTTTACAAGAAAAAAAATACCCAATGAAACAAAAATGTTCATAGATTTTTCCTGTGGGACGCAAAATTGCTGCTAATGTTAAATATAACTTTGTTAGCAAACATTTAACATTAGTGATATCAAACACGACGGCATCAACCCTGGTATGATTGCGTCGTCTCCCACGGTTGGTGTAACCTGAGTCGGGTGTCCGTGGCTTCCGTCCGGCTTTTAGCGCAGTCTCATCGGTCACCGCGCCCCGCCCGCACCCTGCCCGCACGCCCGCACGCCGCACCGCGCCGCCCATCCATCCTCGCACATATCTATCAAACAATGTCTCGTGTGCGCGCTACGCCTACGTATGCGCCCCGCGGCACTCACATTCCTGTGAGAGCACATAAAGCCATCAGACTGAAATTAAGGTGATTGTCGTATGCGTAGGTGTCAGATAAAGGAAGCAGTGCGCGATGGCCGGCGCGGAGCGGGCGCGGACGCGGCGCCTCCGTGGGTCATTAATATTAATTAGGCGCGGTGCTGCCGCCGCTCAGCCTCAATGCGCGGCCTCTTTGCTTCTGACTCGCTGCGAAAATTAATTACTCGCAATCTTTATGTTCCAATTATAAAGGCCTTCGCAACAAATTAAATCTGTCCGGAGCAGGCCTCTTTTGAGAGAGGTTTCACTCTCTTTGTGGGCTTGATAAATGTTCCTTTGCAAAAATTCTTTGAATTCAGCAAAATGTAGATATTTGACTTAAAACGTTGAATAACGAATATCTGTGAAAACTTAAAAAGCAATTCAAATATAAAGCTTTAACAATAAGATGGCAATTATATTAGAAGTTCGTTACTCCCGTGTAGTGTGGACGTGTGTAATTGTATGTTATTTGGTGCTCGCCGAGGGAATAAAAGCGAAACCGATTCCGCAATCCAGCTTTTGCATAAGTGTACACGACTTCCGCGTTTGTTGAGCAAAAACGAAATCTCATAGAAAAAACTACAAGTTTCCCTTTCATCATGAGGCAAAATATTTAACGGCCGTAACCGGATATCTTGGCGCGGCTCTTGGAAACAAAGAAAAAACCACCAACGTGTTATTACGCGAAACCAACATTTAATAAGGCTATTTTTTATTTTGCATTGGTTTTGGTTATCCATTAATTCGCCTTGGGCAAAAAATATTTGGGTGTTCGAACGCCTGCGTCGTATTTGAATAGTTTGTTGGCGCACTCATTGTTGTAGGAAGATGCGGAAATGGGATATTTTCTTTCGAGAGAAATATAATATTCTGTGGCTTTATGTTGACCCGATGCAAAAACATTTGCAACCAGGAATAATTGTGCAATTTTTGATACTTGTATGTGTGCACTGCTTGCGTATAACACAAAACTCTTTGATAAAAATAAAACGCATAAGAAAATAAAAGAGCAGCTTGGGCTTCGACACTGACAACATAACCGATCAAACCTTAAAACATATTTACATATAGTATATAGCAAGAGTAGAGGCATCCAAAATAGTGCGAAAGCTGCGAAGTTTAGATTAAGAGAAATTAGCCACTGAGCTAAATCAGGTCGTCTCACTCATTCAGTGAACTTCATTAATTTAATTGAAACAAAAACTCATTTTACCAAAGCATCATGCACGTATTCACGCGTTACTAACGTTCAAAAATATATTTAATAGGTACCGTATGTGCTACCTACCTCGTGTTGTCCTTTTGATCAAACTTCGACATTGATATAATTTTGAGTGACGTTCGCCCACACAATGGTAAATCTGTATTAAATGCTCTTTTGACACATTTTAATGTTTTCTATAACATTCTATTCTGTATCGTATTGGACAGGAAACGGTTATTAAAAACCTCAAAGGATCGAGATGTCAATTTTGTCGATATTTATATAAAAAGTGGACTTATCTGAAATACTTTTTTTATGGATGCGTGAAACACGCTTATGTGATTTAGGTAGCTTTGAATAAAACATTGCGAAATGATTGTCAAGCAAAATACTATGTTCAAACAAAACTAAAGTTCAAACGCGTGTTTATATTCTCTAGCGTAGTTTGGGTTAGCCTTGCTTTTTTATCGGCGTGTCTACAGATTTAAAAGAATAATTAGAAAAAGTTAAAATCAATTTTATTAATCAACTATGAACATTGAAATAATTCTTCTTGAAACGTTTTCGGAAAATATTTCAAAGGTCCAAAGGTCAAACATCAAATGAAGGAAACGGGTTATCGTATTTTTTAAATTGTTTTCTGATTGCCGAAATCCTCCGAGCATAGTTTAGCAAGTCACGTTAGTCATGCAAAAGATAGAGTATCCCATCAAGTGGGCTCAGACAATATGTGACCAAGATAATTGTTCTGGGAACTTGTAGATCTCTATTAATTTGTTTGTAAAAAAAGTAAATCGATTTCCTGTCAACAACTGACCAGACACAAGTGGCAGGAGATGTGAAGCTAAAGATTAATGAATTCACAATTAGATACGTCCGAATTGAAATGAAATTGGACTTTTGAGATCGGAAGTTGGTGAATGGTGCAGTATTGATGGATTGTTGCGAAACGTTGAAAAAAGTGGGGCGTCCGCAAACTGTCCCGCAGCTGGCCTTCAATTCGAGTAATCCGATCAATATTTTTTACTTCCTTTTAATTTTTTCGGAAGATATCGGACGTCAATCTCATTATGGGTACTTGCTCTCGGAGTGCATCCCTAAGTGAGGGATGCGCGCGATTTCGGTAACGCAAAACTTAGAGAAAAGCTCATACATAGCGCATGTAGCTGAGAAAAGCTCAAGTTTGCAACTTTACAGTTTCACAATGATTACGATTTAAGGATAGTAACATCTGTTTTCAAACGAAGGCAATTATTTTATGAATCTCAACAAAATTCACTCTTGAATTTTCGGAATTTCAGGTCCAAATTGTAATAAATAGAAACGTCTTTAACAGTTGGTTGTGTGTATTGATTTGTGTATGAATGTGCCAGCGGAGGGTTTGCGAGAGGTTACGCAAGGGCTGTTGTGTGGATCGCGTCAAAGGTGTTGTCAGTGGCAGGACCAAAGGGCCGCGGAGATCGGCCCTCTGCTGGCCGCTGACTGATGTTGCCGTGCTCTTCGATTTTTAGGAGATCTATTTTATTTGATTGAAGATGTTTGGTACTATTTATTGGTTCTAGCTTTCCTATCTAAAACTAAGGTTGATCGGGGAATGAAACAGGCTTCGAATAGGCTTGTCCACTGAAAAATCTTACTAATCCGTCAGTTAGATTATCAAAAAATAATTGACCCGTTGTTTTTCTTTTGTCACGTCAACCAACATTTAAAATTCCCAATATGTCACGCTGTGGTATAATTTTTAGTGCGCTCTGACGTCACAAGCCCTAATAAAACGTTTTTTTTTTGACAATATTCATTGATTTAAAAAAGAACAAAAATTACGAGTCCATTATTTTTCAATACTCTAACTGACGGACTAAATAGATGTGCTTTATTGATGGTGTAAACTAGCCTATTATACTTAGTTTTGCCATAAGTACGAGTTTGGATGGACTTCCTGCTTTAATTTACATTTAAAAAGTCACCGTGGATTTAATTAAGGATAACAACTGGACAAGTATCACGCTTGTCATAAAAAATATTTAAGTGTGCTGGTTTACTGAAACAATTAAACAAGATATTCATAGTCTTATTCATTATAAAGCTCGATAACTGCAGATTAAAAACACTTAGTATGGATCTCAAAGGTTTTATTGAATAACAAGTAAATATAGTACCACTGTAAATACATAACCTTGGACAGTGCAATAAGATTTAAAAAACAAATATAAATGTAGATTTGTTTTTCCACTATGGTAACACAGTGTACTTTCATAGCGCATCAAAGTATCGGACAGTGGAGATCGTATCGGAAAGGAATTGCTGCAGTGCTATTCTGTAACAACATTTTCGTGTCTCGACAGCGGAATCCGAGGTGAGTTTCAAATTCGTATAAATATAAGACCTTATGATGTGTGAAATAAAGTTCACTTTGTAAGCTTAGTCACTCAGGTGAAGTCGATATCGAAATGGTTATTTACAGAATAGACTAGCTGTATCCGAGACTTTACCTAGCGAGGAGCACCTAATGTAATTTTTTATTTCTGTATAGTTTGGTAACAGTAAAATGTATACTAATATTATAAAGCAGAAGAGTTTGTTTGTTTGTTTGTTTGGTTGAACGCGCTAATCTCAGGAAATACTGGTCCGATTTGAAAAACTCTTTCAGTGTTAGATAGCCCATTTATCGAGGAAGGCTATAGGCTATATATCATCACGCTAAGACCAATAGGAGCGGAGCAGTAATGAAAAATGATTCGCAGACGACGTTGCACGGGTCAGCTATAAGTATGAACAACCTTAACCTTGTGGGGAAATGTTTTTTGTCATTGATGTTGCTGTTCGTAGATTTTCACTGTGAGCGGTTTCAGATGAAAGTGTGTTTCTGTAGTAATGCTATTATCATGTTTTCCGTAACTAAACGCGTACATTTTCATATGTAAAAAGCTAACAATTTAAACTCTTTCATCAACATGCAGCGCATTTTGTTCATTTGTTGAGCCATAATTGCATTAAGACTTCATGGCAGGAAGGTCAGCGTTTTGGATTCAGCTGTGTACGCGACCTTAGCGCCGCGGGAAGCAAATTGCTTCGAGTACCCTATCGAATCTAGGCTCGGCTGCGTGAGTGGGTTGTCTGACATATATCCTGTACCTTATTAAGCAACTTGTTACCTAGTTTTTCTAATTTTAGAGAAGCTTTGAATTTAAAACATGTATCTAGACTGGTCACGGTTATCAATTTTATAGTTGAGACTTTGTAAATAGTCTCGTAGACCTAAGGATTACTGGATGGATTGACCCCAACCTCGTATATTTCGGCAAAAAACATCACATCAAAAAGTAAAATTCTAATCTTCTTCTTAACAATGGGTAGTGTATATTTAATAATAGATATCTTTTATGCGAACTCGCACCTGGACGTTTTATTTGTTGTCCATGTCCACGGGTCAAAAAATATTCAATAGATACCGTCCAACGGATTCCCGTTACATAGTCGTTGGTAGGTCACTTTTTATCCATATTTTTTGGTAAAAAACGGCATGTGCTCACAAATTATGCATTTGGCTGCATCACAATAGCACGCGTCATGTTGTGTCGTGCGCGCCGGCACGAGTGTACCACTATTATATTTTTTAAAAATTGCGAATTGATGTCAAGCTAAGCACCTATTGTATTGTGCGGAGTCCTCACACCGCATAAGATGATTTGCTTTAAGATTCATCTTGTGAACTACACTTTGTCCTAACATGACCTGTCATGTTTTGAATTTGTTGGTTTTGTGTTTCAATATTCTTTTATATGTTTTAATGGGTTTTAAATTGATGACCTTTTCGTTTTAGGATAAAAAAAAATTAAATTATTATTATAAGTATTTAAGTTTGGGGATGAGCTGTGAATGTTAAAACATTTTAATCAAAAGCAAATATTTTAGGTTAGAAGTTTTTGAGTTTTATGATTAGATATTCGAAATGTTTTCCTAGGGAAAGGATACACGGCGTTATGAATATTTGCTTATTGGATCAGATATGCAACATTTTTTCAGTTTACTTTTAGGTTTATGGCTATTCCGTAACCATTCATGATCAATACTCGGAGATAAGCGACAGGACACGTCCGTTGTTTGCATCAGACAAAGATCAACGCGAACTTATCTAACGTTTGTACAGGGACATTACAAAAAATGTATGTTGATGTTATTTTTGAATTTGTGCAAGGCGTTTGACAGCGGACGAAGAGTCGTGAGTCGTGTGATACAATAGGTGACAGTTTCGACTGGAAGGAGTGCGACGGCCGCACAAAGGGGCCCAGACGTTTGAAAGACGTTATGAATGGGCTGAAAGAAGGAGTGATCGAGCAGTGACCGTCCGCGCCGCCGCTGGACCGGGCACACAATGGCCGCGCGATAGCATTAATCCTTTGTGAACGGGAAAATGCCAACATTTACAAATGAACGGTTTACATAATGTACACCGTCTTCCGATCGCTGCGGATACCTTCGCCGGATCTGGCCCATATATCTAAACTTGTAGGTACCTACATATCATATCACCTACATGATAGCTGTATGGGTTTTCGTGGAAATTGTGTATCGTTAGGTATTGAATCTAATTCGGTCACTAAATTAGATAGTTATTGATTAACGTGTTTTAATTAACTTGCTGGAATGAGAACTATATAGGTACCGTCCAAATACAAACAGCTTTCTACTTTACCAAAATGAAAGGTTTTTTTCAAGAGATGGACGCATTTATAGCGACCTAGTTATCTACTTGATAAAATCAAGTCTTTGCACTTTTTCTTAGATGTATGTTAAACTTGAAAAACTCTAACTGTCTGTATAGGTATATAGACCACTCATTTAAAACATCGTAAAGGTCACAATAAATTGGACTGTCCTGATTCTCTTGAATGTTATTAGGATAAATGACAGCAGAGTGCACCCAATTTTTCAACTTCGAAAGACCCGCGCTAGATGCATGATGCTTGAAAATAAAAATTCGGTAAGTATAATTTTTCAGACTTTGGCTTATATCTCCTAAACGGTGAATTCGATTTAAAAAGTCTAACCACACTTTTTTATAGTAGACAAAATTTGCTACAAACAATTAGATCGTAGCTGAATTGGTTTAATAAGTATTGTGATATATCACTTCAGATATAAACCATTTTTCCCTAAAAATCGAAATTGTGGTATAAAAAAATTGCAAAACTATTTAGTCCGTCAGTTAGAGTATTGAAAAATAATGGACACGTATTTTTTGGTTTTTTAAATCAATGAATATTGACAAAGATAAAACGCAAATCAAAACTCGGGAGTGGGGGCTCGTGACGTCACGACCCGCTAAAAAATATGCCAGGGCATGACGTTTTGAGAATTTTAAAAGCGTCGTAACTTCGTAAATTTTGGTTCCCATAAGAACAAAAAAATACGGGTCAAATATTTTTTGATAATCTAACTGACGGACTAATTCGGCTTTTTTCAGGGCACAAACCTACCAAAGGTATGAAAGAAATCTCAGAGAAAAATGTTTCTTTTCATATAAAATGAAATCGAGTACAGGTCGCGTCATTTAAAAAGAACGCTGGCGGTCAAGCTGCGCATTAGGCGATTTATCGATCTATTTGGTGGTATGAGGTGGGGCGAAAGCATATATCATTTTTCAATTTACCTACTAATAACCAATATACGACGCCGCGAGCGAAAGTCTAGTTCAAAAATAAAACAATAGGCCTAGTACCTACTTTCGTGCGCGAGCTCCACATTCATACGGCGTTCTTTTTATGTGACGCGACCTGTACCTACAGTTAATAAAAAGTATAAATGTCGTAAAACGTGTAAATCACAACATATTATAAAACAAAGTCCTCCGCCGCGTCTATCTGTCTGTCTTTTCGCGATAAACTCAAAAACAACTGCACCGTTTTCATGATTATTTCACCAATGGATAGAATGGTTCTCGTGGAAGGTTGGTACATAACTTGACAAGCGGGTGAAGCCGCGGACATCAGATATTCTTAAATAATACAATTATTTTGGTAGTTTTTAAGAGCGCTTTTACAAAATCGAATTGCTCAGGTTGACTAAAGTTGAATACCGCGCGTCACAAGATTTATATTGATTTTTGCATTGCATACAACAATTATTTAAAAATATTTACTTTACTTTAGAACAATTTTTTTTAAGCAATATAGCAATGCCACTTTAATTATTAAATATTTTTTATTAGAATTTGGATTATAATTTCATAGATAAAAATTATAGTTTCGTACGGAAAATTGTCAATAACTCTCAGCTTTACAGAATTATTTTTGGTGTAACTGTATGAATCGTAATAAATTGATTTGAACATTCCAAAGTAGAAGAAACAGTTGTACCATGGAAATTTTTATAAATGATTAAATTATAATATCTTCGGTGTACCAAGGCATCAAAAGATTCCCTAAAGCAACATTTTGTGAAACATCCTTTGCGGAGTCAAGGATTTTACTGATGTACGTGAACAAATTGAAATATTTATTTAAAACACTCCCAAGATAAATGATAAAACTGTCTTAGGCATATTTTGTTTTTTTTTAAGGCTATATCTAAAGCAAAATCACACATCAAAACTCGAATAAAACGCTAAAATTCAAGAAAAATTGTGATAGCCCTCTAAAGCCCTCTTAAGTTTGTAGGAACGTTCAGTGAAATTGTAATTACGTAATGTGATGACGAGACCTCAGCTGACTTCTGCGACATAAATATACGGCACAAAGTAAATTAGTATTAAGAAAATTAAAACTAATGGTCATCCAACTATGGTAAGAGCTTTAAAGAAGAACCTTTACTCTTAACTTAAATTTTGCTAATTGTAAGTCCGATTGAATTTAATGACGTTATTATGTGAAAAATTTGACACCGAAGTTAAAGTTTCTTTTTGGTATATAGCCATAAGCTCCCTCAACAGAAAGCTTTTCAAGAAGAAGCTTTCCTACTAAGTCCAACGGCTTTTGCTAATTGTTACCTCGTTCGGTGTTGATGGCCTAAATAGGTAACCTAAAATATGACATAAACAAATATAGCGAAGTATACCATTTCTTTAGATCTGTTGATCAAAGAGTTACACCTAGAGGTGTAACTCTAATCATTTATTGAACCTTGATAAATTCTCAATGGAAACGGTTATATCAGTTTATTATACTTCATCGTGTAATATTGAAGTGCTGTCAGATGTTTTATGCAAATAAAAACATGGTAATGTAACTATACTACCACCCCCGATTGTAAAGCTTAAACTATTATTTCGAACATTTTTGAAAAATTGCCGATGTTAGAAGTGCCGCAGCTCAATACCTTTTAAACCCACAGAGCTACATATATATGTCCTCAGATTGTAGCAAATTTTAGAAGAATTAAGCCTGAATCTTAAAAAATACCGAAAATCAAGCAGTTTTCCGAGCACTATATGTTGTTAGCACAGGTCCTTCGAAGTCGAATGATTGGGTGTGCACTACTGACCGTATCTATAGTACCTAATAACATCCAAAAAATCAAGACTGTGCAGTTTACTGAGACCTAGGTTAACGCGTTCTACTTGTCTACAGTGACTGACAGTCTGAATGTGTATTCTTAACATAATGCGATATGGTACAGATAAACAAACTCTCAACCCATAATACGAAGGAAATAGTTAATAGATAAACATAATTCTATAAATAAACATGTAACTATTATATAACAAGAATATGTTTTGTCTGGTAGCCAAATAACACGTAACCGGTCGTAATGTTCAGTTGGGGGAAAACATAAATCCAGCTTTACCGTTGAAATAAAAAGAGGACTTCTGTAAGTGGGATAGTGTAGGATATAATTCACATTTATGCGGAGCGGCCGACGGTGCGTATCGAGTCGCCGGGATAGTTCGCTACGACAATTCTCCCGGAGAAAAAGGGAATTATTCATCACACCCGGAAGGGGAGAGCCCGTGACGCAAGTATGGAATAGCCACCTGCCGCGACTAGAACGGCCTATCCACCCCTGCTCAATCATTCGTTTTTACACCCAATGTTGATGGACACAGAGTCTACATTTACATGGTTTCTTCACCCTGTCAGCTATCCTGATCAATTCCGAGGGTCCAGTTGACTGTTGCCAGTTGCAGAATCAAAAGTTTAAACGGCCGTCGAGAACAAAGGCCAGTCGGACAGGGCGACGGCGACGCGGCTCGGGATAAATATTCAATGCGAATCCTTTGGAGGCGATATTTTATACTTTATTCTTGTTCGATTGTCGCTCTCACCTGCACGATGTAGGCTCTCGTAAAAGCCGAGAATTTTATATGAGAACTTACTTTGCTAGGGTTGAGACGAATAAATGTAACGGACTGTGGCTCTAAGAAAAAAATCAAAAGAATAGATTACTCATGTTGCCCTAAAAGCAATAGGTGAATTTAATTACCATCCATTGAGCGTGAAATATTATTTGTTAGTATGAAGTAACGTCAATTACATTGTATTACTGATCATACTAGTTTTATTACTGACAAAAAAGTAATTAATACAGTACAGTTTTGTAATATCAGAACCCAACTTTTACCCCAAAATATCAAAACCCGACGTATTGATTGTCGTGTTAATGAAAATCGATTTAATTGTTAAATATAAACTTGTTGTAATTAACACAACGATCTCTTTAAACTTTGACACGTTCTATTGAGGTGTCAATCTGCTCAAACAAGTTTGTAATCAATCATAAGATTGTTACAATATCGGTTCTTGATCAAACGCCCTTCTATTATAATAAAGTAAAACCAGATTTTGTCCAAAGTTTACTAAAAATTTACATCGAAATCGCACACAAACACAAAAAAACTGGTAGAAATTCGCTTCATTGTGTGCGACTGATTCGTAACGGCCGAGCGCGCTTTAATGTGAATAAAAATATTCACAATTTGTGTAATTCCGCGGCCAGCGCGCATCTGTCGCTCACACGGAAGGGAATCACTATTGTACGCAAACAATTATTAACTTTACCAACGATTTTAGGGACCATTGCATAAAATATGATTTGTTGAAAACAATATAAGAAATGGTCGTACCGAAATAACTACCGGCTAACTTTTTGCGAGAAACAGAAGACTTTAAATGTGGCCTCGCTTTTTTATTGCAACCTGGTGATTTTTCTCGATATCCAACGTCTATTGTCAATGATTGTTAACTACTGCTGCAAAAAGTTTTAGCAAGGCTTTATCTAAATGGCACAATGCGTCGGAGGCGTCATAAAACGTCGTTGTGCCCCAGTTTGCAAAACGGGTATAAAATATGTATTGTTTCAGAAATAACAACGCAATAGGACAAATTACTTGCGCATGTCGGAACACTTTGTTCTGGACCCTTTTGTTTGTTTACTTTCGCTTTTAATGCTCGCTTTATGACGTCAAGTTGCCAAAATAAGGATTGCACGATATTTTACTATTCGCTTCACTATAGATAATATCTAAAGCTGCCGACTCAAATATTACTCTTTATTTTAATTGCTGCAAGCACAGGCCGTTGCCCATTCTCAAAAAGCGACTCTTTTAAGTTCCAAGAAAACCTGATGACCTACAATTATGTTATACACAGGAATACATCGTCCATGTAAAATCTTCTCGTCTTGTATACTACAATATCGTTATCACTGATAACTGATAGGAGTGACACAAATAAAGTGAAAGGGTTGTCTGAAGAACAATGCTTGCTTCGACTGTGAAAGGGTTTCTTTGTTTACAACATTGAATAAGCCTTTCAAACAATAGGGTCTGTGCGAATAACCCTGCGCCAAAGAAAAGAAAAAGTAAAAGTATTACACGAATATACCTTTTATTTGCGAGCAAAGTGATGCGTCCTTGAATTCACTTCGGCAAGGCTTAATTGTGGTTTCTCGTCTTCAAAGAGTTGGGCCCTTTGAAGAGCGCGCGGTGGATGGGGCGCGCTGCTCCTCGAGACAAAGGAATCTCAGCGCTCATTTTCACTCTGGACAGAGGCTCCTTTATGAATAACGTTATAGGTACGAGTAACAACGATACCTACGTATTACGACAATTTTATATCAGTGTGTAGACAAAACTCATAAAATTGAGAGCAGAAACATAAAATGGCGGATCAACTTTATGTCCAATCTCCCATCTGTCATTAGGGCATGTGCGGTAAACGAGAATTCCTAAATCGACATTAGCGAGATGGCATCAGCAACGTTAAACTTTAATTCAGCATTTAGAGTATATTTACGTTAATTAACGATGTAGTAGTGATGTTAGATAGTGATGCACCTGCTCTGTTGGCAAACTTTATAGTTGACTGCGAATGTTGAAGGGACAAAGATGTTGTTGTTGCCCAATTTATAGTTACCCTGGTAAAACACGGCCGCCTACCCCCGAAACCGAGGCAAGGTGGCAAGACGTGTGCCAGATAACAGACTTAAACATCCTGACAGATAAGGACCATGCACTACGAAGGAGAGAGACGGCCGCATAGTTTTTTAACTAAAAAACTTTGTTGCACATATTTCCTACAAGAGCGAAAGAGCTTTAAATCCCTAGTTAGAAGGGTGCTTTTCGCGTAAACGTTTTGGGCACGCGACAGCAGCAGGTGGGAGCAATGCTCTTAAAAAACTTAAATCTTTTTCGCCGTGCGTCGTATTGTTAAAGAACGGTGTCTTTGGTCTTGTTTGATTTATTGATACTGATAAGAAGTGTGCTGCTCCGTAATGATAGCAGTTCCGGTAAAAAATACATTTTATAATTATAGAACAATGTAGTTAAAAAAGTTGACTAAGTCAGTAGTTTTACTACACGCGCACGTCACCGTCGTTAGAAATGTCTTTTGTTAGGCTTGCTTTTAGCCGACCTATCTTCCGACTTTATCGGCTCTTGATTAATTGCCCTTGTATGGACAATCATAAAAAAAAAACAAAAGTTGTTAGCTCTGTCACACAAGGTAGGTGATCTAAATCCTTGTTATTTCTGTCGTCCTTCAATCATTTTCAATCCTTTTAGTATCAACCTACGATTTTCTCAAGAGGTTTTAGATTTTTTTAACAAGATCAATTTAGAAGACATGACAAGACGTGGAATGAAGAAGACATGGCTTACTATAATGTTCGATGTATATAGTCCATCAAGATGGATCACCTCTGCACCAGTTACCATACATCTACGACGTTGATCGTCTATTAAACCCATTTGTGTCTCTCCGAATGATATAACCCGAAATAACTTCACATAATGTTGTCTAAAAAACACAAAACTCTAAAATAGGTGCAGCCAGTCAGCCACTCGTTTATTTCCCTGAGTCGGGACAAAAAGCAACACTAGGGAGGCGCGTGCTCACTAAAATGGTAAAAATAAAGTGGTAAAAATAGCGGGTACAATAAAAATGGTAAATTTACGCGGTCCGCCGTCTATGGTCGACACTTATGCTTTTTATGCGTGTTGTCTTTGGCTAATGATTGCCTCGTGACTGCAAGGCCGTGGTAAAGCTCCATGGAGCGGTAACTTGTGCGTTGTGCCGCCTACACACTACACATGTACTACCAAATTAGATGCGCATACGAAGCCAGCATTATGTTGTGTAATTAGTGTATCAGTTCCTCTTGAGTTATTCTGAATCTTTATGAACTTGACCAATGCTTTCGTCAGAAATTGACTATGGCGAGACTGATGTGATAACTTAGTATGAAATATTCATTTTTTTTTTTATTCCACTCTGAGGTGTCTACAGGCAAAATCTCCTTCTCGTAGTAAAACATATATTTTTAAACAATATAAGTACTTGAAGTTCCATCTACGTAATCATACTACTAATTCTAGTCTACAGAATCATTGCTTTTGTATTATTTGTGTCTTGGGGAAGTAATAAATAATCCTTTATCCCTCTTAGTCAGTAGGTACTGCCTGAGAAATTTTTGATAAACCAAATTTGGTTATTCGTTTCAAGACCACCTAGATAAAATAAAAAGTAACTACTGACATTTTTCATCATCATCTTTCTAACGATTGAGATTTGTGATCTTGTCAAACATTACTTTAAAGCTAATTGTATAATAGACCATTCCATTCTTTTTCTTTCAGAAACAAAATCAGTGCAGTCATTTAATCAAAGTATAGAGAGCCAGCACTTTTTGAACATCGACGTTTTAAGGTTACTTCTAAGAAGACCTAACAGGAGGACCTTTGTGCTCAGCAAAAGATGCCAAGAAGAAAAAGACAGTTCTCCTTTTGTAGGACTGTCTTTGTGTAAAGCCCGACATTTCTTCCTAGTCGTCCTGTCATTTAAGAAATTTATTGATAGGCTCGCGTTTGACCACGGTCTCACCCGATGGAAAGCTATGACGTCGTCGACGATCAAGCACATATACCAGATTAAAATAACTTATTCAGTCTTGCTTGACTTAAGACGCCCAGGTTGTAGCTATCAAGAAATACAGACTCCGGCAGGGAATTCCTCTCCTTCGCCGTTCGCGCAATTAAGGAATTCCCAAAACGTGTTGTGTGTATGGATGTGATCCACCATGTACCGATTATGTAGTCCTATTTTGCGTTCATCATCATCATCATCGCTCGCATAGAAAACCGACAGGCTGGCGACTCGTCGTCGTTGTTCAAGGCTTTGGAGCTCAGTGCCATATTACCGATGAGCTTTTTGGCTCGATTGTTTCTCAATCAACTCAAGCACATCAAGCTGGTGACAGATCCGTCCCGGTGTGAGAGCCGTCTATACATAAACACTTTAGTTTTATTAAATTCGAGTGGCTGTTCCGGGCGTGAAGTACTGTCACATCTGTGCTAGGATTCCTAATTTCTTTGCCTCAATATATCGACTAAAATTGAGGGTGGATGTCAAGAAACTCAAGATGATCTGTATCGGCAGGGCTACGCCTCGGAAATATTGAGGGAGCCGGGTAGAATTGTCAGAAAAGTAGAGCTTGACAAGGTCCAAACTTATAATAAATCCGATGTTAAAAGAAACTGGTTTAAAAGACTGTTTTTTTTTTATTGAAAACAAAAATCATGAGAAGTCAGATAACCTAAAGGTTGACTGGTAGAGAATGCATTGTTGCAAAAAGTCCGCCCATGTAACACTATTGTGCATAAAGTTTAAAATATAAAAAACTTTTTACAAAAAAATACAACCGACTTCCAAAAAAAAAAACACTGCAAAGTAAAAAATAACTTTAATTTCGGAAGTCGGTGTTTTTGTTACTTTCTTCGTATTTTGACACCGACTTCCGAAATTAAAGTTATTTTTTACTTTGCAGTGTTTTTTTTTTGGAAGTCGGTTGTATTTTTTTGTAAAAAGTTTTTTATTTTTCACTTTTTAGTGGTGCCCCACACCTAACAACACCACTGCAAAATCGCAGAAAACCAAAATACGCAATTTCGATTATCAAAGAGTCATCTAAATAGTCAAATTCCAGGTATTTCGATTTAAAATCCAAACTTCGTAACCGATTTTGATATGATTTAAATGGGACCAATCTGCAAGTATATCCTTTCAGATAAAACAAGAATTTTTCAAATCGGTTCATAATTGTCGGAGTTATGAGGTAACAAACATAAAAAAATAAAAAAAAAATAAAAAAAAAAAAAAAACATACAACCGAATTGATAACCTCCTCCTTTTTGGGAAGTCGGTTAAAAAGTAGAGAAAATGTCCTCTGATATTTTTTTTTTTCTAAACTAGGATAGTTTTTAGATGATAATGTGTTTACATCTTCTCTACTTTAAGGTAAACACTGACATTATTAAATTTTGAAACGCTGTGTAAACCACGTGGTAGGTTTCCAGTAAAACAAAGACAGCCATTTATAAAAATACTGAAACAATTAAAATACCGAAAAAAAAACTATTCCAATAAAGCAAAAGAATTAATGTGACATGATGACCATTTTTTCACGAAAATGCTTAAAAAATTATTTGCTATTCTAAAAAATCGGCGTAATTAATAGTAATTTAGTCTTAATCGACAAACCTGTTTTTAAATCGGTTCTCTTTTTAACCGGAAAAGTATTTTAATATTTTTTAAATGGTAATTCCTATCAGTGTCGTTAACTAATCGAATTGTGTTTTTTTTTATTTTGTATCATTTTAATTACAAGACAGAACTCGGCGCCTGACTCAATATAGGACGAAAATGAACTCAACTTGTCATTTTGACCATTGGACTGCAAGTGCTCCATCCCTATGATAAATTTGTGAAATGTAAAAATAAGCTTAATAAATGTGAACTTATTGCAAATATTAGGTTTTTTAATAAACGTGCATATGAATACAAATAATAAAAAACAATAATTGAAAGTTATTGTAAACTGAATAACTAATTTCTGTTTATCAAAAGCTACTAACACTCGTAAGTTTTACAAGCCTGTACCTATTTAATATAACGGTAACCAAAGTTTTTTTAATACAAAGATGTGCAGCTCTATTCATGTAAACTTTTCAATCACATGATTAGTTTTAATACTGATTAGCGGATTCTTGATTCAATGTTTGCACAGAGAATTTGAATTTATAGATACCTACACATTTATATAATCACATAGCTAGTTTATTTTATTACTCAACCTGTATGTGTTAAGTTGCTTGAAATAATTTGTTGAATGAATGAAAACTTAGACGACTAACTGAATTTAATAAAAAAGGAATAAACGATGTAAACCTTATAGAGCTAAAATCATGAATGCTCAACAAAATGCAGTCCTATTTAATTATAATTCAGTACAGGTATATCTCAAAAGAGTTCTAATCGCGATCATTATTATAATAACAACCGAAGAACAAACAGTTGCGAGATAAAACTGAGTAGGTACGAGTCTGTTCTCAAATTAGTTGCAGTCAAAGAAAGTACCGGCGGCGGCGGCGTAGTGGCGCACGGGAGCCGCTCGTAAAACATAAAAAGTGCTTATGTGGCGCTCGCCGCGAGGGCTAAAGAACTGCTCAGGAAGGAACATTATGTAGTAGCGCCCATAAAAAGTGAATGCATTGCGTGCACGTGGAGTGCACCGTGGTGCGGGCGCGGGGTGCGGGGCGGCACGGGGGCGCGGGGAGGGGCGTGGGGGTGTGTTTACCGCGCGGAGGGGCGGCCGGCTCGCGCCCGCTCGCGCGCCGAGCACCGCCAGTGTTGTGGTAGGTCACACGGAGCGCGCCCGCACCGCGTGTCCTGATCATTCACAGTCGCGACTCCGCGCCGACATAACATGTAATAGCTCTCTAATAAACAGTATCATCACTTAGTTTTTTCTTGACAATCTTAAAAGGACTCTGATAACAAGTTGTTGAACAACGATAAACTTTATAAAGAAACTAGTGCAAATAAATGCATTTTGCCGTGACCCTGGAGTGAGATGGCCCTGTCGCTGCAGTCGACGCAGAATTCGAGAGGTTTGTGAAGTTTTTAGTTTAGTGTCTCGCTGTCTCCTCGGTCCGCTGAATGTGGAAGGGCATGTGTGTAAAGTTTCAAACGTTGCCGGGCGGCATGCGTGGCGCGCGCGATGCGATTGGCCGCCCACACGCGCGCGCTTCTCGCACACATGTTTATTTGCATTCAGCGAACTTTGCAGATTCAGTGAACCGTAGGCCGTAGCAACCGCGTAGCGTGCTACGACGCGCTACGAAGCCGCGTACTACGAGGTTTTATTAATTCTTGTTTTATGTGATTACCTATTGCCAGTATTTTGTGATAAGTGAATAATTTCTACTTTTTATAATGTTCAATTCGGAATATAAGTTCTTTTCGTGGAAAAGTTAATAATTATGTATAATACACAAAATCATTCAAACAAAAGTAATAACGTTATTTGTGCAACTACATTTTCTTATCACTCACAACATGCTGGTAAATAAAGAAATAGTGTACTGGATCATACTTTGTTAAGGTAAATTGTTGATTATTGTCAGAGGCCGGCTACGTATTTTTTTTAAATTATCGTTTAGAACTTTTCTTCGAGAAAATTCCTTATCTACCTGTTGGATACCTTAATTATTTAAGTAGTTGTTTAGTAGGTATAATTTATAGATTAGGTAAGAGTTAATTGATAATAATACTGTAATAGGTACCTACCTTATAATGGCTTGAGTAATTGCGAAACTTGCGTTACTAATAACTACTTGTACGTATGTAATTCATTGTTAATATAATTATGCCATTACGCGTCCGGTTAAATTCTCGTAAGTAATTAGTTAGCCATAACATGAACTAAACATAATTGCTAACTAATTTCTTATTTATTACGTAAAGGTAAAGTACCTTCGGTTCTTCTTAAATTCGGTTTTATTAAAGGATTTCTCGTAATTAGGTTACATATTTGTAGGGCTCCTGTTCTACCTACTAACGCCATCTAGTGGCGCTGTGGGGAATGATGCGTACAATATTTATTTATTTTTAATGTACCGTAATTGTATTTTTTTTTTCAAATTGAAGTCAACTGCATTTCATTATTGACCCTTCATTTAAAAAAAAAAAACTTATTTTTTTATTTCAGTCTAATGATCTAAACCCGTCCTAAATCTATGTTTAATTTGTAAATTACCTACCATATGAGTTATCATCACCTAGAATTAACCGTAGTTTTAGAATTAGCCAAACGAATTTAAAAACATAGATTTGCAAAGATATAAATTAAATTCACTACAAAATAACCTGAAATTGACTTTGCACTTATTTCACAGAATTATGAAATAACCGAAACAAACAAAAGTTATAAAATACAAAAGTAAAACCAATAAAGTAAACCAATACCTAAACTGTTACAAAGCAACGTGTGAAACATATTTGCAACGTATGAAACGTTGCAAATATTATGGTAGTTTACAACCTTTTGTCTGTACTGTCATAAAGTTAACAACGTTTTTTGTTTACTATAGACTCATTTAGCAAATTATTTATTTGAATAGGTATGCAGGTTGTATATCCTTTTATTAAATTTTATTGGCACGCTTTTATCGAGATCCTTATTTCGTTCATCTTAAACAACTAATGATAATTGTGAAATTATGGTACGTTGTACTTATCAAACACTCTAATAGTTAAATATCGATTTATTAGTGTTAAAAAAAAAGCATTATACAGGAGATACATATTTATGCTTGAATCTTTAAAGTCGAATCTTGATTAATAGATTTTTGCCAAATTTCAACCAAGAGCTTCATTAAACGCTCATCAAGAGCAAAACAGATTATAAAGGAAAGGCCTATATAATTTTTATCGCTGCACTACAGATACTGCTAGTTGCACTAATAATTCAGGTTTTTTCTACAACCACGGTTAATAACACAAATAACATGAATCGGATTTTATGTCGTTCGCGCTATTTACGTTACACCGCTGCACTATAGATACTCACATTTTCACCAACAGTAAAATTTATTTTCCCGTAACGGTTAATAAAATCTTGAACGTTGATGAAAAGAAAAACAGCCTTTAATAGAGACAGAGGCAAATAAAACTTCGAAGCCTGTACTATAGATTATGCGGCTCGGCCATTTGTACCAATAATGAGGGTTCTACTTCCAAGGTTAATAAAGTACTCAGATCGGTTAAGTTAGTTGTTACGGCTACTGTTATGTCAGAGAAGCCCCATCACGCGGCGCGTGTATCCCGCTTAACCCTAAACCGCCGAAACCGTACGAACTCTGTAATCTGTGTGAGTGAGTACGTACGGGTACCTAAAGCCACTGGGAGCCGCCGGTAGCCGCAGGTAGTCGCGGGTTAATCCCATTATATGGCACACAATGTAATTAGGTCATTCTGGACAGACAAGGTTCAGCTTCAAATTTTTTATTGAAATGGACTAAATAATGCTGCTTTCACATCATAGTAGCTGTACTTCATAAGTATTTCCGGCGCTTTACTGATGGTCCAATATTTTGACTCAACTCAGTATAACCCAATTTTGACTTTAGAAGGTCTTCGAGACTAAATAGGAGCTTAACTCTGGCTACAAGTACATTCAAGTTGACAACAAAAAGTAGGAATTCCATGCGAGCTGAACAACTTGAAGCAACTTAGTATGCTATGTTTTCGCAAATTTGCTTCAAGTGGTTCAGGTCGTTGTTCAGATGTTTTAAAAGTAATTCTTTCAACATTTTACAACAAATTATAATAGCTTCATTCAAATTAACATAAAAATCATCTTAAAATAAGGCATCAAGCTTTAAGCATGAAGTCTGAAAGCTCAGCTGACTATACGGCCGGCGGCGCGCGGCAAGTGCGTCTGTGCGTAGCAATAAGGACGTCATTGACACGTCCGTTATCGGGCGAACCCTTACGCAATAATGACTTATGGAGTGGCGGCCGCAGGCAACTCCATAAAAGTATTGAATATGGGTTATTGACAAATATTTATGGCGTATAAAGAGGGGATAATTACAACTCTTTAGCACATAAAAAGCTCCGTGCGGAAGGGTGCGGCGCGCTGTAAAAATTTATCACCAACATTGTCACCCGGCGGAGCTCGGCGGCGGGCCCGGCCGACTAATAAAAATGATACATTATGACGCTCTGCATAAAAAACGAACTCAATAAGTAATCGATAATGTAGTACTAGCCTTTGTAAGATTATGTGATAAGTGGCTGTTCAATGACTTCATTAGAACGATTACGTATTATTATTGTAAAAGGATAATGATTGTATTTGAATGCTATAATGAAAACAGTTTCATGATTCTTTACTATGAAAACGTTCACTGAAATTTAAAACATATGGTATGGTATGTAGATGTTCATACATCACAGCAAAGAGCCAAATTCGTCAGTTGATCTGTTTTTAAACCTAATTAGATACGACGTCGGAATACAAGATTGTTTGACAACAAAATGTCGGTATTTACTTGTTTAAACTTTTACATTAAGCCTAGTATTATAATTCTGATCACATCACGAGTGCGGTTCGCTGTTCGTCCTCCAAACATAACGAGGAATGTTATTAAAAAGTTATGGGATAAGCCGCTACGTGCCGCGCGCGCGACGCTTCATCACCAACTTTAAAATTATCTTATACTACAGACTTTGTTACTTAACAATACGTAGTTTCAATAAGCAATTAGGATACGCTATTACACAAAGTTTCTTTAAGAAAGCTGCAGAAATACTTTGCTCATGACAGAATTGTTCGTTTTAATAAAAGTGTAAAGCGCCTCGTGTCAGCACTGGCGAACGACAAAATATTTTGCCTTTTTCAATTAAGCGCGATGGCTGAGTCCAGAGCCGGGCCGGGAATTAATTCCACGGCTAAGTAGATAATGTAAGGAGCTCCCTCCTCGCGCCGCCTCTTCACGCCTCGAGGAGAACTTTCAATTATGATTTTGTCTAATTTTAATTAAGTGCTCTCAAAAAGGCTTTTCTTCAACGAAATTAATATTTGAATATAATTTGGGCGGAGCGGCGGGCGGAGTTTGCCGCTCGAGGAATAATTAATTCCATTATATAGGTAAGTGGTCTGGTCGCTTCTGCCTGCGCCCCGCGCCCGCGCCCCGCACCCGCCGAGCTCGCCGCGACACTATACAAACTCGTCACACCAAATGATTGCTTTTCACTCCTGACATTTTCAAACTGACGTCTAGTACGGAAATATTTATTTAGGGAGATAGGTATACATGTAGAGCAATGATCAAGGCTAAGAAAGTAATTAGATAAAGAGAGTTGGAACGGTAGCGAGTAGAAGTAGTGTGGTAGTATGGCAGCCACAATTTGCGCAACAGGTCGGGGCGGAAGCGACCTGCAGCGGCGTGATTGCGACCAAATGTTTCCTTTCCAACGTCTGGTTCAGTTTTTGCTCTGTTTTTTGTCCTCTCTCGCTGATAAGTATGCTATCGATAGGTTCGACTGTGTTGTTTGTTTAGGTCGAAACTAACTCTTGACGGAAGTGATGGCAAAGAAACTATAACTTCATTTTTTAGGTCCTCCACCTTGAAGAAAGTAGGCCAAGAGTTAGAGAAATTCTTTAAGTGGCGTAGTTTTTTGCAATTCAGTATTATAACATCTGACAATAATCTACAATTACAGTGAAACATTAGTGTTTTGAAGTAATGTGTTGTTAACAGTAAACTTTTGTTTGTCCAGGTGTGTCAGTGAGACCGCTATCGAGCATGCGACAAGAATCCTTGCCGATGCTAGCGGAGCGGCTGCTGGCGACGCGCGCGGCTGCGCTCGTGGCGGGACTGCCGGCCGAGCTGTACTCGGGTGCGCTGCTGGCGGCCTGGCCGCCGTCGCCGCCCGCGCCGCTGCTGCCACCGCACGACATGGAGCGCGCGCGCAAGCGCCGCCGCACGCCCAAGCTCGACGACACCGCCACCGCACCGCCCTCGCCGCCGTCGTCCGGTTCATCGCCCGGTGCGGCTGACCCACCCAGAGACAAGCTCTTCACCTGCAAGGTCTGCTCACGCTCCTTTGGTTACAAACACGTCCTTCAAAACCACGAACGTACTCACACTGGTGAGAAACCGTTCGAGTGCGGCGAGTGCCACAAGCGCTTCACTCGCGACCACCACCTCAAGACACACCTGCGGCTTCACACGGGTGAAAAGCCGTACAGCTGCCCGCACTGCCCGCGCCACTTCGTGCAGGTGGCCAACCTGCGGCGCCACCTCCGCGTGCACACCGGCGAACGGCCTTACGCCTGTGCTCGATGCCCAGCGCGCTTTTCAGACTCCAATCAGCTAAAAGCTCACGCCCTGGTGCACGAGGGTGATGCACCCTTCGCGTGTCGCTGCGGCGCGCGCTTCAGGCGGCGGCAAGCGGCCGCGCTGCACCGCTGCGCCAGCACCGGCTGCGCGCCCGACACGCCCAGCCCGCCCGCCGCCGCCGCCGCCACCGACTGGCGCTGGGACGAGTGGCCTGAGCAGACGGAGCCCGAAGACTTGTCACTTCCGCGGAGGCCGGCCACGCCGGACTCTCCCACCGACCTGCGCGTCCACTCCGCGTAGTGGCCCAGCGCCACGCGCGCCCCGAGCGCCCCTGGCGCCGCCGAGCCGGTATACGAGTTCCTCCCGCGTAGACCCGCGCTGCCGTCGGCCGCCGATGCCGGTGCTGTCCCACTCGCTTGCTCCGGAGACGCCCGCCACGACTCCAAGATTCTATGCCAATTCCTCTTAAAGTAAAAATAATTACGGCTGTTCTAAATACGCCAACGGTTACTTTTTATAGAGCACTTTTTTTCTTTTCCCGGTAAGACTACCGACATAGTCTCGTTAGGTAGTCCTCTATTCTTTTTTACGATTTTGCATTTGCAACGTTTGCCATAAAAAGTACTTTTTTCTTCCACGTTACAGTTTAAAAGTTTATTGTTGTACTATTTGCATAATCGCAAGGCGAGGTGAGGCAAAAACGGCAACGTTTTGTTCTTTTGTTTTGCAACGTTGCGAAACACCTAAAGATCATATTGCACAAAAGTTGTTTTTTGATTTATTGCTATCGTCTATTGTTTCGTGATAAAAACCTAAAAAAAATGTTTCGCTATGCTTGGCATTTATTGATTCTCAATCGGTGTCCTCCCTCGCGCTTAACGAACGGAAACTGGAATATGGTCTAGCCGGAGAAGGTCGCGACATTGCCTCATTATTTCGGCGACAAAGGCTACTTCACAAGCGGTAATTATTACGTATTGAGCTCGATATCGAATTCCAACTGACAAAGCTGTCGTTATTGTGCGAGCCCCGATCCGTAGCGCCTCGCGATAACCGGTTCGTAATCACTCTTTTATACATTTCTTAAGTTTTCATTCAATAGCTCTTTGAAAAGTTTACACGTTTTGGACATTTATTTTTTGGCAATATACCAAATAATAGCTATACTGGTTTAGAATACATGATACGGGATAATTGTATAGAATCATTGGAGCTTTTGTGATGAAGTCTGAATGTCTCCGGGTCGTGCGCTGGGCGGCCTGGCCAGCCCGACCGCGCGCTCCGTGCTTTTGTACATAATGCTGTCTCTTACAAATTTATTTATTATTTATCAATTACTTTGTAGACGTTTCGATATCTTTACGATATCTAATCCGAATACGGCATTGTTAATATTACGTGTACATATTTATATAGTGTTGTAAAATACGTTGTAGAGAAGTTGGTGTCTCGAAAATTATTATATATCAAATTATTTAAATTCGATACCGAAACAACTCTCAACGGGCTGTGTTGTATTGATATTGAGACAAGAGAATGTGTTAATAGAATCAATGTTCTAAGCAGGGCCATGTGCACAATGACTCAATGTCGTTAAGGTGGATATTTACTGGTAGTTGTAAGGCAAAAGTCAAAAATATTTAAAGTGTTGTACATAATTATTCTTAGTGTTAAATTATGAACATCTTGTTATGCACATGGCCTGTATGTTATATTGTGTGCTCTCGTTTGACACGAGGGCGGTGTATGAGCATTATTGCAATTTGTTCTACGGGTATTAGTTTCCTACTAGATGTAATGTTTTATTTTCCATGTTTTTAATATAATTTAATGTCATAGTAGTTGTTCTGAACGTTTTAGCGCACATGATTAATAATTATCGTATGTAATTATATAATTAGGCTGTCCTGTTTGTTGATTATTATTATTTTATTTTCATTAGTCATGTTCGAAGCGTAGGGTTTAGGTTTAAGGAAACAGTGTAGGAGTAACGAAATATTTTTTTCCAAAGAAATTATTGGTACAAATATAAATGTGTACAAATTTAATGATAACTTTCGATTAGAAGTCGTAATTTCATGTTGCAATGTTGTAATATTGGTAGTTAGTGTAAAGTAAGGCGGTCTGCCATTATCTACCTCATTTGACTACGGTGACTACACCAGGGTAAAGAGCCAAAGTTCTTGGAAATATTTTCTATAGTTTGTCTCCTCGGAGGTAACGTACAAGTGACAGGATTGTACAGCAGTTGGCGCGTGATCATTAGTTTGAGACTGATTTTTATTCGTTAAGTTAGTTACCCCTCGTGCGGTAACTGTGAGCACTCTCCTTTGTTCTGACGTGTATGATTATGTTTTTTATTCATTTAACATCATACAATTACAAATATCTCTGCGTTCTATCAAACGAACAGACAATTAGAGTCATATTCATACACAAAGAGACAATGGTTGCAATTAATTTGAGTTCCTATTTAACTAAAGATTTTGAAATGTTGTTTTGCTTAATTGTTTATGATGATTAGTTAGCGATGTATAATTCAGTGCCATCACACAACACAGACCAATCCGTAGCAAACACTAGTTAAGATCTATATTTCTGTTTAACCGATCTACCTCATGTAAAATCGCGATACAGGTATTATTTTAACTTCATAATAACTTAATTCGGAATTAAACTGTACTTGTACAAAATATTATAAGATATAAATGTGAAATAATTATGGTACGACTATTATATATGTATTTCTTTATCAATGTCCAGTACATAATTATTAAAATAAAGAGATGTTTGTTATTTATTTCTGTTTTTTGTTATTTCACGCCCTTAACAAACATTTTATTTCTTCATAACTACAAAAGTAACTCTTACTGCCATTAATGATATTGATCAAATACGAAAATCATTATATAATTCACACTAATTAATCTTCATAATTTTCATCTGGCAAGACTAGAGTATCTAGGACTCAAAAATAAAATAAGTCTTTAAAAGTGGAGCGTCCATCTATCTACCAATAATACACAGGGTAAGTGTTCAATAAAACTAATTTGTTGTTAGTGTGCGATAGGCTGGTAGTATCTACTAAGTAAGAAAAGTGTGTAATTTATCTAAGATCGGGTGTAAGTAATGAGTTGTCGCACTCGTACGCTCGCACGCTTGTCGTACGCATACGACACGCACACGCACGCACCGCGTCCCTCTTTCACGCTCAGGGTCGAGCCACCCTGTATGGAGGCAGCGGGTTTATTTTAACTGAGTATTTTTTGGTATTTTGGATACGATATTTAATGAGAGTTAAGAAAAACTGGACACCATTGAACAATGTCTCGATAAAAAAAAAGATTTGTAATGATACTTTAATGCTCACACTGACTGAAAAATAATAAACAAACCAAACAATAATAGCGAAATGTTGTAAGCTTTTTAAAGTGCCATATAAAACACTAACAACAATTACTTGCCTATTAAACCTAACCGAGGACACATACACGAACAAAATAAACTTAGGCGTCGAAGTACCTACTACTCGACCAATTTATTCGTTCTAAAATATTGAATGACAACAAACATTCATACACTACAGTATTTGTCCTATACTTTGGACCATTTTATTGGCTTATGAAAGTGTGATCTATTGCTATCCTAAGTTCCACATAATGTGTTCAGGGCGGCAATCCGCAGGCTACCTGACTTCCGAGAATGTCTATAGCGCTATATTTAAATTCACAGCAGAGTATTAAGAGTGTAACGTTTCAAAATAGCTCTCAAACAAACAAGGGTGAGGGTGTAAAATAATGAATGCAAAAATACGACACGTTTGCAAAATAGTAAAGAAAAAAAAATGGGGCTTTTTATGCCAACTGTACGAAATTTTATTCAAGGTCTTGTTTTTACGCAAAGTGTTGGAGTATATTCTGATTGAGCGTTTGAATTAAACCTCTGCCTTCTTGAAGAGTCATAACGACACTGAAATGTCGTCAAAGTGATGAATCTGAAAACATAGTGGTATTTTTAATCATTTCAAAACAAAATTATACATTTTCGGCCAGATAACTGTTTACCAAGCGCTTAAACGTGGTGATTTACACTAGCTTACACCAATAACTAAACATTCATTTACACATTACACTATCACAATATCAGCAGTGTAAACAGTGACAACAATATGGATTTACAATACGTGGTATTATTGATCGAAGCAATACATACTTAAAAACCTGACGCAATGGACACCTCTGCCTAACCAGTCGGAAAATACAGGCGTGATGATATGTTATAGGTAACTTTCTATAATATCAAATAACTTGAAGGCCACCATTATAAGAACTTTTAATTAATTCATCGGACAAATTCGCAATTAGTGACAAATAAATTAACCTTTAAGCTGCTACGGGCCTACGGTCTCCACCTACGCGCTACGGGCTACGAGCTACGACTTTTGCTACGAGAATGCTTTAATCCTTGAAAGAAACGTTAGCGTTGAGATATTTATGTATGAGTGTTGGCACGTTTGGGGAAGGATTGTGTCCACCTGTAAACTGATTTGTCTGAATGATAATCATGATGATGTATACATTGATTTAATACTGACTTGTAGTAAAAAGTCTTTTCACCGAAAACGTGGTCATTCCTAAGTGATTAATAGTGTTTATGCTATCAGCTATAAATACAATATGTAGGGCAGGATAGAGTCGTAATTCAAGAAGCGCCTCACGCCACCTCCACCGCATAGCTGGGAGACAAACGCACGGGAATCCGGTTGGTATTTATTAAATTAATCGTTCACCTCCCCGCGACCTGTGCTCCTCCCCCCCCCCCTTCCGAGTGACACACTCCTCGATTAGTTCGTGTGTTTCTTGCGAAATATCCTTTATAACTATTACGTGGAGGTGGATATGGGAGGACTGTTTTATTACTGGTAGGATATTACTTTGATAGTGGCAAGTTTATTTTGAATAACTAGTTTAATTGGGGTAAGGTTTTTTATAATGACACTCATTTGCATTTTACTACCCGTTAAAACGAGTAAAATCGGTTAATTTGGACACCACAAGATTAAGATAACGTTACACTGAAAACTACGTCTACCTTCTTATCAGTGCTCAGAACATAACAGCCTAACTCCCAAACAACAATAAAAACGGCGTTTTATCAAACATCTCAGCCGTATCTGTTCAAAGAGACCGTGCGCTCGTAAGTTATCTATAGAGTAAATCAAGATTAATAGCTAAGTAATAGGCATGTTTGAAACAGTAGTCGCGAATGCTCGGGTAGAGGACGATCGGCGAAATGGGCGAATTATAATTTATTTGGAGAAGTGGCAACGAACCCCGCGCTCCCCGCGAGCCAACCTACCCTTTGCTTTCGCCCTTCGTTACGGGCGCACGCTCCAAGAGTTGTAGCTCGGAAATTAACATTTTTATTTCACGTTTTTGTTTAGTAGTTTATTTTAAAAAAAATGCCGCTTTGATTTTTAAATTGTTGTTGGTTAGTAGTGCTAGCTAATATTATAAATGCGAAATCGAGTTTTTTTGTTTGTAACGCTTTCAAAACTTAATCGGTGAACCGATTTTGATGTATTTTGGTACAGACAAGGATTCTGGAGACAGTTATTACTTATTGATTCCGTTTTCACAACAGCTAGTAGTTTAATAAAAAAGGATTGTTTTAATGTGGTTATAGCAATTTGTTAAAGTATGCAAATTGATTACCATAGCATCCCTGCAATTCTGTTGAAATGCGAGGATTACTTAAGCACGGATCTGGGTGGTTTTCTTTATTTGGACTTTATTTAAATTAAAAGGAATTAATAATAATTAAGCTAGTTTTTACTTTGAGCAGAGAGATTAAGCATTGCCATTCAACGTGGCAATGTCTCTTGGGTCCATTACCAGGCGCAGGCTATGAGGACAAATTTTTGGACGCTATATTTTAGTTTGTTGTTAGTTTAGTGTATTTGTTAATTTGAGTTATTTTTGTTTGTTTAATTTATTATAGTAACGAATCTGAATGTAAATTAAATTAAGAAATCAATGTAGATAAAAAAATAGTATTAATAGTGATGAGTAATTCTGGGCCAAAAAGCAATGTAAATGCGAAACGCTAAGTTGAATGAACACAAAAAATTCTAAAAACAAGATTATATCTTACACAAAATTATGCTTTACCAAATACACAGTTCAACATTAATCCAACCAGCTATAATGTAGCGCACAGTTAAGAAACTATGGGCGGTGTTTTTAAATATGTAAATGGATTTCATTTAGTCTCCTTTCATTTTGAATAAAAAAACAGTTATAAACTGTTCACAACTAAATGACATCAATATTTATAAAAAAAAAACAGGATGAAAAAATATAATTAATTAAGTTGCAACGCTTGGGGAGTAAACTTTATACTTTTCTGTTTTTTCTCTAGGTAGGTTGCGTTCAAAGGAGCTGGCGGGGTGCGGGGCGAGGTGGCGGGTGAGCGGGGGAGAGACGGAATTAAGAGGGGGGAGGGGGGCGGCCCGCCCTGGATACTGAGAGGAGTTTTAACCAATTAATTTTGTTCCTCAACGCAAACTCCGCTATATAATAAGGTATAAGTAGGCATTAACTGAGGCGCGCCGATAGCTAGCCCGGCCGGGGGCGACTCGCTCGTCTCCTAGCCTCTTATAACGATGTTTTATTTCTTGTTAAGCTCTCTGTTTCTCCACTTTTAATATTTAATGGCATTTTCATAGCTAATTTTTATAGCGCACTTACAAGTTCCAAACATGATTGATGTTGTTTAATAGTACCGTTGTGCTATTATCTGGCCAGAGATTTAAGTGTTGCATATTATTAACATATTTACACTTGTTCTCACAAAAGTTACAACATACCGTTTTAAAGTAGGAAGGTTTTTATATTGAACAGCTACGATAGTCAAAAGTAACAAACTGTTACGATGTAAATAACCTAATTAATCTTGCAAGAAGTTCGCATACTTTTTCACTCGCACACTCGTTTATTAAATTGACATACTTGTATGTAGCAGTCGCTGTACCATATGCAACACCTGCCTCTCGTGAAAAACATCGGCTTTGTCTAACGAACCATATGTCTGGCAGCGCTCGTGCTCTAACCACCTCCTTTCCGCTCCTAACATATAAATACAATGTACACGTCTTCACAAAAAACAAAAGTCTTCCCCTTTACCAATCCGTGACTAAACACTGAAAACTTGTATACCCATTTACCAGAAGCGATGAGATTTAAAAATAAGATCCTTCACAAAAACACTAGCGATCGCGCCTTGAGCTCGCGCCTCGCGTCAATATGACGCACTTAAAAAACAATTCTTAACAACGGTATTGTGTTGTTAAAAAACAGGAACGCATCACCCGAAAAAACAAACCGCAGAGTACGGTTAAAAAACAGAATGCAGCACGCGAGACGCGAGACACCCTTTCCCTTTTGCGTCGCGAGCTACGTTTTTTCTAAGCGAGGCGAGGGTTGAGTTTTTTACCGCGATGCCACGTATAAATTAATAACTGAACGTGCTCATAATCTGCTGCGCGGAACACTTTCGTCTTTGTTATTATTGTTTTTTTGTAATAAGTTATCATTCATTTGTTTTTGTGTGTGGTTGCCGTGGCGGAAGCGAGGCCGGCTATTGATTACGTCTGCGGAGACAGGTGTTGCGCTGTCTCAAGAAGGCGCTCGCGCAGAAATAGATAACAGTTGTGAAGGTACAGAACGTCATTTTCAGGCTAATTAATAATTTTCTTTTTAGCCTCTTCCATCCCACTGCAGGACAATGGCCGCCTTTTCTTCCTTCCATTCTCCTCGACTTTGGGTAAGTGTTGAAGTAGGTGGTAGATGTCTTATTAAAATAAAAGTCTAAGTGCACTTAAGGTGTTTACTGTTTAGGTCCACACATACAAACAATTCGAAGAATGGAAGAAGAAAGTTTACAATCACCAAGAAGCACAAAGATGAATATAAGCCGACAAGGGAATGAAAGATTCTTTTTGTTAGATGACTTGTTAGCTGAGCCACATATTACTATAATTATTACGTTTGCACACTAGCGATGCTACAGTGTTAACTTATCCTGTGAGGCCTCAAGCTCTTTCAGTCATGCTCGCCTGGATCTGCCGCGATGCCGGGCAGTTACCTATAATGTAACTGATGATAAAAAAATAATGAATGCTGAAAAAGTCATACTTACCCAAATATGCTCCTGATTTTTGTTTTAATGAAAAAAAATTGAAAGAACGTTCAACCAAATGGCATAAATACCGGAAGACATCAGGAAGGATGGACTAATAATGTCGAAACCAACAAAATCGTTTTTGTACACATTCTGACGCCAAAATTTAACGCTGTTGCATTGAAATAAACCGACACATTTTTACCCGTTAGTGAAAGTAGCGCAAAAAGTGACAATCAATATTGTTTTATTTTAGTAATAATTTAGCAAATAATATTGCAATAATATTTGTATTTCAGCAAATAATGACTATTTTTTGCACATGGTTTTCAATGAATGATTACTCCTATATAACGCCTTGAAAAACAAAAAAACAGGCGCGATTGTCTTGCAAATAAAAAACATTGTAAGAAAAGTAAGATACATTTGTTTCATACTATACTCAAGACGAAAATTATCGTCACAAACGTGTTCTAGTACTCAGATCACACAACACTAGCGGATAAATGTTTTATTTCTATCAAAGAAATACCATTATACCTACTTACTACACTCTTTTTATTTTCATATCGACTAGTGAAAGTATTCAGTATCTACAATGCTACAATTTTCACTGACAATACTTCTTATGAATGTCACAAAGGACTTTTTGAGTGTGAATAGAAGAAATCGTGTGGAGCTAAGCAAATATGTATGAATGCATTGGACACGCATTGTAAGAGGAATCTATGCACGTGTGCGATAAGTTCGAGTAGTTTTTTGCATAGATGACAATAAATTATTGCGCTCTGTTTACCCTTTTTTGAAGATATGTACTTGAATAGTATGAATGTATGGTCCTGTAGGTGTTGTATAGATTCTTGAAACACGAGTGTATGAATTTTACGCTCAATCGAGTTTATTTTTAAGCTTAGTAATAATAATTTTGGACCTACACGGAAGTTAACAAGGCTGTCTAAGTGTTCCTCGTACTCATAGCCACAATCTGGGGGTCTTTATATCAAGATTGAATTGGTTACTTCTAGCGTGCTCCATCGTATCGTCCACCACATCGTCTCATCATCGCTGGTGAGGTTGTGGTCAAACACGAGCCTATCAAAAATAATAAAATGTGCTAATTATTTATGAGACGTGGATCTTCCATGTGAGATAATGTTGCCCAATATTAACTGACACCTTTTTTTTTTTTTTTTTTTAGGGATGGGAAATCATCCAATGACTCCTCCCGCTCTGGGTGTAGCGGGAGGGAGTGTCAGACTTCTACTGACTAAAACCCATCCATGTTCCTTCATTGCCCTTTGTGTTCCGGAGCCACGGTGTCTCTTGCGAATAATCCCGCGACTCCGGCAGGCGTCGGCCCTTTCGGGCCCCTCTGTGTTGCTGACTCTCTTTGAGGCGCGCGTGGAACACTAACGCGCCGTCGACACGGCCTGTCTAGATGGACGGACGGCGAGCCACCCATAGCTCGCCGTCCACAGGCCCGCGCCTACGGTGGCCGTAGGTCACCAGGTGGCCCCCGACGCCCGCGGCGTCCACCACGGCGGCCGGGACGAGAGGGTCTCCTCTCCCGCTCCGCCACCTCCTTCGCTAGCATGACTGCTTCGCAGAAGGAGGCAACGGCGTCCCATTCCGTCTCGCTCCGGACCATGGCTTGGACCAGGGCCGGACGCGAGAGGTCGCCGCCGATCGCCGTTTCGAGGACACGGCGGTGCGCCGCCCAAGCGGGGCACACCTGCACAGTGTGCTCTACCGTGTCCTCTGGTCGATCCTCGCAGTGGTGACACCCGGGCGTTTCCTCCCGCCTGATTCGGTGCAGGAACCTCCCGAAACAACCATGTCCGGTGAGGACCTGCGTCAGGCGGTAGGTGAGGACGCCGTGGCGCCTCTCAAGCCACTCCTCAAAGAGGGGACTTACCGCCGCTATCGTGGCGTGCCCTATATTAACTGACACCTGGAGTGAAGCGAAATTTTTGCTAAAATCAAATGTAGGTACTGCGACACTCAACTGTAAATTGTAGTTGAACCTTGTGTGTACACACAAGGTAAAGACAAAGCAGAAGAAGCTGTTTTAATTTGTCTATTTTAAGGAGAGACAATATTTTTCCTTTATAATCGATTATTTCATTGGCAGTTCAAGTGTGGATGATGACTCGAATCCGAGCCGCCACTCCAGTTTGAAGTAACCTTAAAAAAACGTCCCACCCGCGCCTCGTCACGCAGGAGCATTTATTTTCATAGTCAGTCCGGGTAACCGCCAGCCATTGTGACCACGACGTTTGATTATTGATTTTTACGCTAAATGTCCCCTTTTTCAAAATTTCTATTCAACGCAATTATAGCTTCCTTTAACATTTTTGATGTATTTAATTGACAACAAAAGGACGTATCTGTACAATATCATTAATAACCCGTATGTATGGAACTTGTCGCGATTCTCGTGAACCTCATTCATCTGTGGAGCGTCTCGCGGGTTTGGTTATGCGTTCTGCAAGTCATTTATATTTAACCCCATGACATTTTAAGGTTTGCAAAAAGTCTATTGCACTGCAGACCACAATGGTATTTGGACGAGAAAAGTCCTCATAAATATATGTATTTCCTCCAAACGTAAAAATCAAAAGCAACTACTTTACTCTTGTAGTAAAGATTAAAAAATGGAAATGTTTTATGAAGTCTGATTTTAAATATACTACGTTCAGAAATTCATTAAACACGATTGTAAATGTGGCGCATCGTGTAGACATTCAATTAAATATTGATTAGTTATTGAGCGATAGATCCACTCTGAACGATTATCCCACCGATAGGTAGGTAGCTTACAACGGCTACAAAGAAAAGTAAACACCTACTTTTCTCAAACACAGATTCCATGAACACTGCGGCAACTCAGAGCGATTACCACGCTAAGAAAGGAGTAGAGAATACACGCGAACTTGTTTACAGCGCAGACGTAATCCTTTAATCCTTCGAGTATCACTGGCGAGTATCACAGCGGCATTTTAGTCGTCCACAGAACCTAATTGTCACTGAAATCGTATACAGGGTGAAGCCGCACAAAAGAGTTTGTTTTCGTCCGCTTAGCATTAGTTGTTTGTGTTGCCGCACAGTAGCCGCTGGCTCTGTTTGCATTTAATCTGTTTGTAATGCCTTTTCTTCCATGTTTTCATAATAACAAAGGTCCATCGGCACGTTACATGCGACAAACATTACAATGTAGTTTTTCGTATGTCTTATAGAAATGTATTCAGAAAGGGTGCTGATATAAGGAATTCTGAAGTAAATACACTATGGAGTAAAGTAATGGAATCGCATTCGTAACGCTTCTCGATATGGGAACGTTTTATAAGTAAACTAGCGACCCGCCCCGGCTTCGCACGGGTGCAATGCTGATTATCACTACATAGTATAAAATAAAGTCGCTTTCTCTGTCCCTATATCCCTATGTATGCTTAAATCTTTAAAACTACGCGACGGATTTTGATGCGGTTTTTTTAAATAGATAGAGTGATTGAAGAGAAAGGTTTATATGTATAACAACATGTAAGTATTTAGTATCAGCATTGCACCCGTGCGAAGCCGGGGCGGGTCACTAGTTATACATATAAACCTTCCTCTTCAATCACTCTATCTATTAAAAAAACCGCATCAAAATCCGTTGCGTAGTTTTAAAGATTTAAGCATACATAGGGATATAGGGACAGAGAAAGCGACTTTGTTTTATAAATAGTGATTATGTGTCGAACCATTTTGTGAATGAGGTATATAACACACACAAAGAAAGACTGAATCGTTAGTCTGAGCTAACGTTTTTTAATTAAAACAATCACATTAATAGGAATCTAATCACAACTAATTAATTTGGGAAATGGTAGGCATCAACGCGCCAGTATTCTCTTGGGTGATTCTTAAATTCAATAAAAGATTTGTTTGAATAATAAACGCGTCACCCGAGCTGACCCGCTTTCGGGCAGAGCTAGAAATAATTAAAAAGAACTCTTAAAAACGCCTTGTCTACTGATGAAACTCTATCTTTGCGAAATCAGATCTCGGCCGGCTCACACTCAACTTACGAAGAAAAAGATCCCAAAGTTTTTTTTTCCTTTTCTTGGTAAAAAGTAAGGTGTAGGTAAACGGGGGCGGCACGACAGCTGCCACTAATTTTAGAATCGCGAATGCGGTGTGCTCCTAGATGGGTTGTGTCTTCACAAAGACCCTTTGAACGAACTTAATCACTTTAGATAACTAATTATATGTAAAAAATGTTCTGCTCCTTGGAACGGATAGGTAAACAGAGGCTGTACAGCTGTTTATTGTGAGTAATTATGATTAACAGTAGTCTGGGTGTTTTGAGCTAGTTTTCTTGATACCTAGTTGTTATTAACGCTCTAATTCTGTCAATAATTAATTCCCGTAGGTCTGCGTAGCTACTGGCTACTGTATAAATACGTGTTCTTGTGTTTCTAACTATACAAATTTATTTAATTTCATATATTAAGTCTTGAGAAACCTCTGTTCTTCAATATCGAATTAAATTTTCCTGCAAATTATATTTACCCAACGACCCAAGCTATGACTAACCTAATAACAAAAATAAGTAAATTGGTTTCTCTTTGCTATGGCGCTTTAAAGTAGGATAATTTGGATTTTTGATCTGTTCGATTTTTAGTTTTAACTATTATAATCATTTACGAATATTGAAAAACTTTTTACAAAAAAATAACAACCGACTTCCTAATAAAAAAATAATTTCGGAAGCCGGTGTTTTTGTCCTTTTTGACACCGATTTCCGAAATTAAAGTATTTTTTTACTTTGTAATGTTTTTATTTATTTGGAAGTCGGTTGTATTTTTGTTAAAAGTTTTTTATTTTTCACTTTTTAGCAACATAATTGCAAAAAAAACAAATAACCATCATCCAAGTTAGAGAATTCCAGCTATTTCGTTTTAAAATCCAAACTTCCTCGCTGATTTTGATATAATATAAATGGGAACAATCGACAAACTTATATCCTTTCAGATAAAAAACGGGCTTTTCAAATCGGTTCACAATGACGGAGTAATTAGGTAACAAATACAGGCACACTCTACATTCTGGCAAATAAATATTATCTAACTATCTAACTAACACAAAAAACTTTTTACAAAAAAATACAACCGACTTCCAAAAAAGAAAACACTACAAAGTAAAAAATAACTTTAATTTCGGAACTCGGTGTTTTTGTTAATTTGTTCGTTTTTTGACACCAACTTTTGAAATTAAAGTTATTTTTTACTTTGTAGTGTTTTTTTTTTTGGAAGTCGGTTGTATTTTTTTGTAAAAAGTTTTTTTATTTTTCGCTTTTTAGTGGTACCCCACACCTAACAACATCACTGCAAATACAAACGCACTAGTTGCCCATACGATTTTCGAAAGATCCCCTCGACTTCTCTGGGATACCATCATCAGATCCTGGTTTCCTTATCATGGGACCATTTGGGAAGTATTCCCTTTCCAACAAAAAAATCATTTTAGAATCGGTTGGCAAGCGACGGAGTTATGCCCGAACAAACATAAAAAAAAAATACAAACATCCGAATTGAGAACCTCCTCCTTTTTGGGAAGTCGGTTAAAAATATGACCTCCATTAGTTTTATAACTATCCTAGCTATTGCCCGCGACTTTGTACGCGCATATCCCGTTTTTTCCGTTCCCTCCTCTACACTCTCCAAGGCCTAACATGCCAAATTTCAGCTTTCTACGACCAGCAGTTTCGGCTGTGCGTTGTCTGTCAGTCACTCAGTAACGAAAGAGTTTTATATACCTATTAGGAAAATCAAAGTACATGGTGTAGGTAATATCATGATGGAATGTCATCCTTAAGGATTGAAGTAAATTACAGGTAGGTATCTATCGTTTAACGGTAACGTCCGTCAGGAAAACGTGAAGGTTGTACTAAAAACATCGATTGGTATTCACTCGTTAACAGTTATTGTACCTACAAGTGTGATGTCATGTTATTAACAAACGAACGATCAGGGTCAACTCAAACTACTTACTCAAAATACGACCGGCGTCTTTTCAATTGAAATTTTTAGAACTATTCTTACTTTAAAGTCGGTTAGATACCAAGAGCAAGTTAGCGTAGCTCGCATAGCTAATGTAATGTTTGTATCTAAAATAACAATCGCGTTTTATTAAAATGTTGTCTAGTAGATAGTTTTTTGCGAGTAATTTCTCTTGGCTATCACATCGTACGTAGTCAAAAAGTACTACTACCAAAGTTCGCTCTACTCAAGCCGAATTCGGCACTTAAGTTCGTATTCGCAAAAAACGAGCGTCGGGTATCGCAAAGGGGCATATTTTTTTTAATATCAAAAAAGAGTTTTTATCAAAAGCTTGATAAACAGAACGCGTAACGGGCTGCAACTTGATAACTCTTAACACCTTGATCAATGTGGGTTACAGTGTTGGTGGGTTAAACTTAATAAGTACCGGTGCAACACTTTTTTCCACATTTTGCACAAAAATGTACGGCTGCTGCGCGGAAAGATGACACCATCCGCCCGCTTAGTGTTTACTGTATTGTCATAAAGGGTACAGTTGAATAGTAAAAAATGCGTTACGTTATTTTAGCTATTATTTTAGATTAATATTAACTAAAGTTTGGACACACGAGCAAGACTTGAAAGTTTCATATTACTCTTTAAGAAATGAAGTCATCATCATCTGCCAAGCCTTTTCGCAACCATATTAGAAAAAGGCTTGGCAGGTCAAACCGGATTCAGCTGAATACCAGTATTTTACGTGGAGCGACTGTCTATCTGACTTCCACAACCCAGTAACTGGGTACCACGGTACGTCTTGGGAAGACTGTTGTCAGATTTTCTGGCTTCTGGCAATCCGTAACGACTGTAAAAGATCTATAAATTACAGCTGGGACTAACCGGGCTTAACATGTTTTCCGAGCAATGGAGGTGTCTCTATGTTAAGATGGTCATCCATCCACAAACTGACCTCGGCAAGCTTTTTTTCTACCTTGAAAATCGACCCGTGAGGCTTTTATTATCTCTAATATATAAAAAAAACTCGTGTCACAGTGTTTGTTATCGAACTCTTCCGCGACCGAATATTATTAAATATTTTGTGCATAGTTAGTAGGTCTGAGGATAGGTCGTGGCAATTTTTTTTGTTAGCAACAATTTTTTTGCCGGGTCAGTTAGTTTAAAATAAATAAAATTAATAGCTTATAATGTAAACTCTTTCTTCTCGATAAGACATCATGGACGTAAATGTTATGGACCAAGAGATTAATGCGGGTATTACTTATAATTCCCGGGCATTTGTGAACTATGGATTTGATGATCTGTTCACAATATATATTATTATACAGTTTATAAATATAATTCAGATTAATAAAGCTTACGGTGTATTCTATAATGGGGTGGCAAAAAAATAGCGAGCTGAGCAAGCACTAGGTATGTACAAGCGCTTCAGGTATTTAGGATCTGCGGTGAACTCGTCTAGACACGTGCATTCATACGTGGTTCCTGCTTTGTATTCTAGTACTTCAGCGAGAGCTGGCCGCTTTCATGATGACGTGTGAGGCAGCTTAGTGTCGCGGCTGTGAAACTGATGGGAAACTGTGGAGTACGTGACGAGCCAGTTAAGCTGTAACAACTGTAGGATAGATATAAGTCGAAACAAAGAAAAGCAACAAAAAAAGTTTGTTAGTGTTGTTACTGCTAAAGTACAAGATTTTATGGCCTTTCAGTAGAACGTAGTTGCATTTGAACTCATATGCTTTATTCTTACACGGCACCTCTGAGTAAGTGGATATATGTAATTGTAGTTAAAAGGCAGTAAAATGGTAGCCATTTATCGCTTTTTTTGTAAAGATCCCGTCAGAATATATCATTTAATTAATGACAATTACTTCCTTCCTATTAGGGTACCTACTTATAGGTAAAATATGAAAAAGCATATAATATATACTCTATGAATTAGACCCACATTTTAATAAATGATTAAACCTGCTAACTGCATGTACAGCCTTTAAAGCAATTTAAAAATCGATCGATAACGCAATGCTGTTTCATGAATAAAATAGTGCGACCTTGAACGACAGTAAAAATCAATAGCACATGTGTTCGCAAGTGCAGCATTATGCGTCAGCTGATCTCTTGTTAAAGGTCAATGCACTTCTTATTGTTCTCCACGCACGCTCCATACAGAAAAAACTGCATCACTAAAAACAGCGTGTCGGTCCATTATGAAAAAACTCAACCCTACCGCTGAGTCGCGTGGCAGGTACCTACCCCATACAACCCTTTACAAAAACGCTTACAAAAAAAAGCTCAGGGAAGCGAAAGGGTAAAAAAGGGTTGATATTACGCATGCGCCCCGTGGGATCAGTGCCCTCGTTTCTCATTTTAAAATTTCGAAGTGCACATTTAGCTTTTTTAAATTACATTTTTTTCGACTCGATTAATTTTTTTCTTTCTTTTGCAGCCCTAATTTATGACAGGGTACTAATAATGAGGGTTAATAATCGTGAACGGCGTAACTTATTACATGAATCAATACTTAGACACTTTTTAGTAAGCATAACACTAAGTTAGTTATGAACTCCTCCTCAAATATAATTGTTAGGTTCTTTGTACAATTTTACAAACGTTGGATTCTCTTAGAGGTAGCACTGGAATTTTCCTAATTTGATTGTGAGTTGCTTTTTCCAAGTTTTATAATTGAAAGTAAATTAGTTAAGCCGCAATGTTTTATAATTATTTTACCTGCACTTCCATTTTATATTCGCAGTTACTTCGCAAAACATTTGAATTAGGTGCGAAACTATCTAAAACAATTAAATTAACCATTCAGAGTTTTTCATCATTCAGAGCCGATTCTAATACATATTAGGAGCATCTTATAAGCAATAATGGAAAATGTTGTCATATGTATGACAAAATTTCTATCCATCTTCTACCGATAAAAAAATTGAATTTAAAAATATACCATGAAACGGTAACATTACGCGTATAACATATCAGATAGATTCGGAGAACTTGTAGTACACGATGTCCCAAAATCATTTTTAACACAGAGCACCTTAAAAAAACGTCGAAGTCCTCTATTAGGAACATTATTAAGACAGGGCCTGGGGCTATAATACGAACAAATTCAACGTAAACGACAAAAATAGGTAATTCGATAATAACACAAACATTTGAGGCGAAAACACGCACAGAGCTACCAAACGCGGAGCGAACCATAATTAACAAAGATAAATATCGTTTATTACTGTTAGGAAAGTCGATTAGAAAAAAAACTACCCCTTTCACCCCACAATTTGTAACCCGTACAGTGGGCGCCGCGCCGCGCCGACCGACACGCATAAAAACTTACGACCGCTCGCGCTTGTGGAAGCGGCTTTCTTCGTTGCACTAGTCCAGCGTGGGGCAAGGCGTAGGTTAAGCATATACCGTATTTTTATCAAACATAAAAAATAGCGTAAGATTTTTTAAATAAAAAATTTACATATTTTTTCGTGTCGTTTAACTACTTTTCAAATTCTATCCGACCAGTATTTGGTCTGAGACCCTGATGGGGCACTGGGGAGTTCTTTACTTTGTTAGATCCTGGAAGCTGGAGGTGGTAAGACAATATATTTGCATCTATGCAGAAAAGTAGTTCCTACGTATTTAAAAACTTTTTGGTGAATTTTGAGTAAAAATGAATTTAAATTTTTGAATTTAAATGGGGGCCGAGTCACCCGCGTCCGTAGGAGACTACCCTTCAGCGAATCCCTACACGTGGTCCCCGGGTGGTGCTAAACAGGTGACACTAACCGCCTCCGTGGTCTAGTGGTTATACTACCTGATTCAGACCCAGAGGTCCCGGGTTCGATTCCCAGCGGGGGCAAATTTTTTGCTCGGTTTGGTTGGTGGTAGGACTTGTTCTAAGTCCGCCTGGCAAGCTACCACCATCATGTCTAAGTCTGTCGCCATAACAACAATGTTAACAGCATTGTTGTGTTCCGGCAGTTAGAGGTATGATAGCCAGTTCCTCTGTTTAAGAGGATTCCGGGTGAAACTCGCTTCCATCTTCGGCCTAATCATCACTTTCCATCAGGTGAGATTTGGGCCAAGAGGTTCCCCGTTTTGTATAAAAAAAAAAAATGCTTTTACAGGTGATCAATCAGTAATGAAATAATCAAAGCAGTTGAATGCACACTGATGGGTGCACTGCCACCTAAAAATTTGCTTTTTTATGATCGCTTCCGACAAAACAAGTAATTTTTTTATTGTTTACTTGCTTCTGTTAGATTTTCTATCTTCAAAACGAGAGTCCCCGTGGTAGGTATTCACAGGATAAAACGTCAGTTCACGCTGATACAAAGGTTCCGTCTCCACACTACTTACCACTAGGAAAAAACTGTTACAGTTACATAACGCTTTTCTATAATAATAGAATCATTATCGAAAAACAGAAGAGCGGCCAGCTGATTTATTGGATGATAATGGCCGCTGTCATAAATAGCTTTTTTCTAATGAACGTTTTTTATGAATATGCTCAGTCGGACGCACCACGCACCGGGCCGAATACAGCTTTTTATTAATGCACTCTGACTAATTACGTATGCGTGTTAGTTTTTTAGTTTTGCGTTATAAAAAACAAGAATTCACCTTGTAACATAATGGAAAATAAACTCGATAATCAAGCGTGAATTTCTGTGATAAGGAAATCCTAAAGCTTGAAATTAAATCTTATGTTTTAAAAGGTCCTTAATTATTTTTAGTCATCTACATCACGGATTCTCTGAATTTGATTCTATAGCATTCGTTAAATGAACATCGTTTCCGAGAACAATTTTTCAATAATTGTTAACAACGTCTCTTAGAATGGTTAAAAATAAAATCAAGATAGTTTGAACTTAACAGCTGGTTTTTATTTTTTATTTTACAACGAAATGAAAAGAGTAAGTACGTATAATTACAGATAACAACAACGTTCGTAGTCCTGTGGCAAGACTGAAACACAATTGAACCATAACAATTTGGTTAAAAAAATATAATGGAATCTCATCGATGTCACTAACATGTGTTGTCCGACCTTGACAAATGCACGAGAGTAAAGTCGTGTGGTGCACGATCGTACGGACAACGTAATTTATGACGATCGCGAACTTCAAATATTAGCAATAAGTCGCCGTGCTCGCGTGAAGCGTGCCCGATACATTCACCACACGCATAATTTCCTCAACATTTCGTCGTGACTTAAAACGACTTAAAAATTCAGCGTTTCCCCGTTGAAAAAAAGAGTTAATATTGATCGTAGATTTCTCGTCGTGGGGTGCAGCGGCCGGCTGAGTCACCCCACGGTTTTTTATTCACCCTAAGTTATATTTTTTGTAAAGCCCCCCCCCTCCTCCTCCCGGCCCGCTTTAAAGGATGAGTAGTCTCTATGGAAACGGCTCGATCTAATTTATAGGCGGGAGAAAGTACGGATTGCTTAATTAAGAATTTAAAATGTGTCTGCTAAGTAATTAATTATAAATTTTCAGTCCGCCAACTTAGAGCTGAGATAAAATTCTTTTTTTCTAATGACGCACCATTTGTGCTGTAGAGGCAATGAGAATTTAATTAACGTAGAACAAAGAGCTTTTCTTGAAACGAGAATGACTACTATTTCGTGGACCTTTTCAGACCTTTATAATAGGTCGAATTTTAATTATCGTCAATTCACGCATATTATGGACAATACGTGCAAAAGTCACGCAAAGGAAACCTAACCCTTTCACTGGAAAGTAAATTCAACAATGCACGGAAATGTACCAAATCAGTTAAAATACAACTCATTTAAATATGCTAAAAACGGCTCAATAATACTTGTGTGAGCGTACCCCGACGTCGACGTATGACGTGTGGGTTTATGAATACGCAAGGGTTGTTTAGCCGCACAGCGAGGGCACGCGCGATTCAAAAAACTCTGGGTCACGGCCGACTCGCGACTCAGTTGGCGGGCTTTTGTGGCCCTGAGCGCGCGTCCCACACGACGAGCAGCGCCCGCGCAGGTTCTACTCTACACTAGGTGAGCTTTTTTATTCAATTCGGTAAGATATTTTTTAAAGTAACGATTTTCAAATAACCATGTCTCCACAAATTTCGTCAAAGCTTTGTAGACTTAGGTAAGTCTACAATATTCATAGCTTTGACGAAATTTATGCAGTCAGTTTTGCTAGTTTTACACCCCTCATAAACAGCTGGTCAACTTGATTTCGTGAGAGTTAGCCATGAATTCAGTTGTAACTAATTTAAATAAATTATTTGGGGGTTAAAGAAAGCAATAGGTACTTACCCAATTGCTAGGGTAATCTAGATTGTAAATGTACTTTTTAATTTAAAGTTATTTTCATAGTCTTGTATGTCCTAAGTAACATAATAAATGTTAAAGCTAGTTCCCCATAATATGTTACCCTACCTACTAATATTATAGAACACCCCTTTGCTCAACGGTTTTACTACAAAGAGGATAAGTACCGATGACAATTGTCGATTCTGCTCTATTGAGCAATTTATTTTTATACGTTTTTGATACTTCGAAGCTTCGTTAATCTGTTCTTTTATTTGAATGCTTTTGATAAACGTACCTAACAATTAAACGATCACCAGTGTATTGATTGAGTCATTGTTTAAAGAAAATATGGTCGTAATTATAGTCTAAGTGAAAACTTCTATGATAAAATGTATTAAATTTAAAATTAATAAAAACATTTTGATTTGATTAAAGGCATACAAATTATTAGGTTTTGCTTCAGTATCAGCTCACTAACCCAATAACATTAATGTACAAGATTTGCTGATCATAATAATTAGATCTCGTGGGTTAGGCGAAAAAAAAACAATGGCGACAATGCTGCCTAATGAGCCATAAAGAAGAAAACGATACGTAGAGCAAGGCGTAGACAAAAAAGGGCGCGGCAGGGGGTGAAGGCGGCGCGCGGGCGACGGCGCGAGGAAATGGCGGGAGAGCTAAATTAATTTGCGCGCTCCCGCCAAACAAAGGCACGCTAATGGAACGCGCCGAATGGAAAAAATGCCACCGTCCGCTCTCCGGCGACTTATTTTTTTTTGTAAATACAACCTTTGACTTTCCCAAATGAATAACATTACACCCGTAGAAGTTTTCCCGCGCTTGCTTTGTCCCGATTTAATGAGGAAGAAGAAAACGCGATACTCACCACGCGTATTTCATAATTGTTCACTCAAAATAAACTTGGCTTCTGTTTTAATTACTTCGAGTGAAAAGTTCTGTCTAAGAAAAATATTCTTTTGTTCCCTGACATATTTCTTAGAGCAAATAAACAATGAGCACATTTCTCTATCTTGAATATGAAGTTTGCAATAATTTATTAGGAAAAAAAGATCGTTGCTTCATGAATATGTCACCGAAAAATGGCAGACTCCGTAAGACTATAATAAAACTTGATTAGATTATAATTTCTCGATACATTATGAAAAAATCGTTTGGTATATAATATTACATAGTTTCCATTACATCCGTGTCTTATTTCGAAAAAATAGTTCACAATTTCACGCGATGTCTTACGATGTTTGCCATTTTCCGGTGACAAATACAAGCAATAACAAACTATTCAAATGATTACAGTTTTGTTTAAACATAACCCGACGGAACTTTTCCTTAAAAATACAAAGTTTTTTTTACCATCGGTAGACTTGCGTCTGACTAAATAAGTAGATGTGAAAACATTTGTGGACTGTTCACAAATGTTTTCACATCTTACTTATTTACGGCTTCGTAGCACGTAGCACTTTCGTAGCGCCGCGTAGCACGCCTACGAAAACAAAGTCAAAGATCATTTTCATCTAAAAACGTAGTAAATTTTTGTAAGTGAATTAGGTACCAAATGATGATTTTCTAATGAGTATGATAAAATCAGATGGTCAGGGAGTCAGGGTTGTCGACTTTTGTGAATAGTGTGTGTGGGAGAGGAGCAATGGGGATGCATATTACAATTATTTGAGGCATTTAGTCAGCCATTGCTATTTATTAAGTTGCATGAGTTCGGGTCGCTAGGTTTGAAAGACTCAAAGTCCTAACTTCTGAAGTAGCTGATGAAGATAGATGAGTTTAATATATTCTGTTAGTGTTGATGCGAACTTGCCAAATCTCAGAAATATTAGCTAAAGAATAATTTAGTGGACGTAAGCAAGCGTAAACGACGCATTAACTTCTAAGTAAAGGTGTTCATTCAGAGGTGCGATAAGATAATCGCATTAATCGTGCACGTCAGTGTTGCTGGCGGGCAGCCGCTATCAGCAGTCGCGAGATGCCGGAAACAATGAGCGATGATTATCTAAATGTACCTGTTCAGGACGGCTTTTTGTCGCGAGACGATATTAATGCGCGCGCCATTACTCGCGCCAGATTTATGTGCTCCCAATTAAAAGTTGCCACTGCTGAAGACGCGAAATTAGTTGAATTCCCTTAGATTTATCAAGACATCAACGTTGCCTCGCGCCACGCGAAACTTCCCAAATTTAAATTAGAGACGATTTTTACAGCTACCTCCCCGTGGGGGAAGGGGGGACGCTACCCTTTCCTTATAACGAGGAAGGCCTCATGCATTTTTATGTGCTTCTTTTTTTCGCCGGCGTTTTAAACAAGGGGGTGAGCGTGGGGTGCGCCGGGGGGTGAACTTTTTTATTCGCGTCTTGATAAGTTAGGGTTGAAATTAGACGTTCGAGTTTCGTTCGCGGAATTCATAATGACGAAAATTAATAAGTTTTCTTTTGAGGGTCCTTCGAACTACGGCGCGCGGCGGTCGATGATATTATAGATGCGAGTGTAATATTTTATTCTATCAGGATTTACACTTGTGTGTTAGTACCGACGAAATATTATATGTTATACATATTTTAACATTCTTAGTGTCCCATATCGCAACAACTAGATTTTAGTATTTGGCAATGAAGTTTTTAGAGAGTACGTTTTAAATAATTCACATCGTCTTTTCCGACGCCTATTGGGCGAGCTACTTGTGTAACCCCATCCGAAAAATATCTGTTTTGTGGGTATCACAAAACAAGCTGCTGCCATCAGACCTCTACAACCCAATTACTGGGCTATACCAATAAACTAAAGTCAGACTAGTAGTCACACTTTCACTTCTCTCCAAAATCTTTCCAGGGGTTTAACTGTAACAGGTTACATTGTTATGGACGAACACGTGGACTAGCGTACCCATCGTTATACAAAAGTGCAACAATACAAGATCGCTCACTAACTTTTCTCACGTTGAATGGTTTCGATCTGATTTTTAATAATTGTAAAAATAAAAACAAATTACTCATTGTTGATGAAATCGTACGGAACCTGCAACAGCTTCGAAAAGTTCACGCTCATCAGTATGCGAATTCAAACGTATGTCGTTAGGTACTGTATGTATGATTATTTCCAATCGTTCGTTATCTAACGTGTTATTCTAATCTCGGTTATCTTTTTTCTTTATGCAAAATAGTATCGGGGGTGAGTCGGGGTAGAACAGAACGGAATATAATAGATACAGTATTAATATCTGCTTCCTCAGCGAGATGCCGTCGGTTTACGTTCTCCTTTTAATCATTCAATAAAATCTATACGAAATCGAATGTAAATTAGGGATCTGATTTTTCTTCAGGATAGTCCACACTGATTTGATAAATGCGAAAGTAACTGTTTGCCTGTCAGTTACTTCTACGCGTTCTAACTGAACGGATTCGCATGAAACTTGATACAAGGGTCTACCCTTGTATGAAATCCTATGTCCTTTTCCAGGACATTGTCTACCATGTGAGGAGTATGATCATTGGGATCTTTTTCGAATTTTTTGGAAATTATCGCTGTCAGAAGCTATGACGTTATTTGGAGATGAATGTTTTGTTGTGAAGGTCGTTTCGTGTGTGTGAGACTGCTCGTTACTTTTGTTAAGCGATTGATAATTAGGGATTACACATCAAAACATGTTTTTGTACGATTAACTAAATGACTTCCTTGTTTTGATGTGGTGTAGGTACGACACGTTCGACAAATGTTGTTATTTCCAATTCATAATAGAGGTAGATGTCTATTGTCGATCAAGTAGGTTCCGCCACGGCGTTCTAGTGAAGTGAGAATAATAATCATAGTGATAATAATGTTCACTAGTAGCTATTGAAATTATTTTCAGGGACATCAGAGAAGGAGGTTATATCGATGAAAATAGACGTAATGGGTCATTGAGGTGTTTTCCCCACGTCAGGCAGTAGTGGGGTAAGTAACGCGGCCGGACACCGTGTCGGAGGCTGTCAGCCGGCACCGGACGGCCCGTACGGCCGGCGGAGGAGGGCGACGTGTGGCCGTGTGCACATGGGGACACTTGTTGAGCCTCGTGTGGGCATGCGCGCCTCACGCGCGACATATGACCGACACACACGGTTCCTGTTTACTTACACCTCCACCGCACTCAATTGTGACATCGAGTTTGATGTTAAACACAACATTATTACAAGTTAATGTTCGAACGGAATAAAATATGAATATGTATGTATGGTACGTACCTAAACACATTTGTGTAAGGACTCGGTCCGTAGGTAGGTACGGCTTATTTAATATAATGAGTACCGAACTTGATCGACTTAAGTTTAATAAATCACGAGAGATAAAACATCGAACTTCTTCATAACAGCCTATTTCCGCAAATGAATGGCTATTATATTTCATCAAAAGTTAGAAATTGGAGAAATCAACGAAGCACCGTGAAGTCGGATTTGTGCAATTATAAGAATAAAAGAAAGTCATTAGTCCAATCAATCTGGGCGGGAGGCGAGCGCGCGGGCGCGGCTGGACTCGCGTATTATAATTCGCGTCTAATAACGTCGTTAACAACGCACATTAAAACAAAACAAACAGCGGTGAAAGGCGCGGGAGCGGGCGCGGGCGCGGGAGCGGGCGGCGCCATCCTTCCTCGAATCCGTGTCATTAATTTACGTAATGCGTAGGTACGCGCTATCCCCAAATATTTAAGAAGCCTCCTCCGGGAGCGCCCGCTCCTCCACTATCCAACCCCCCCTCCCGCACCGCCCGCCACCCACACCCGCCTGCCGAGAATTATGGCGGCCGCCTTGTAATTATATTTTTTAATTTATCTTCCTTAGCGAATACAATGGAGGCGCCACCCCGCCACCGGAGCGCTTCTTTCTCATGCTGAATATTGTATCAGGCCGCTGAAAAAAGGAAAGAACGCTTTAATTACAAGCGAGAGAGCGACCGGCATTACGCGCTAAATATTTGATGTTGTCTCTTTCTTCGGGCGGCCGGCGGGCGCTCGCGGGGCGGCCGCGTCCTCAATAATTAAAACGCCTATTAACTCATTCCTCTTCAGGTGACCCCTCATTACGTCCCGAATAAAAAATTTCGAACACACCGTACCACCATACATAGTGATTGCTGCCAAGTGCCACCCCACTTAATTAATCCCCACTAAAGTATCACTATACATTCACTATTACGTCCACTTATGGTTTTATCTAGCCACCGTGACCAACTTCTCAGGTGTACATTTCTCAACATAATTTATCAATCAGGCTGCTTAAAATATTAAGTAAGGCAGAGCTATATCTTTTTAGTACATGTGATCATTCTGATGTCAATTGTCGATGTCGACACGTCGACGATGTGATCGACTATTCATGTAAAGAACACAATGACAGCTGTTATAGTCAACACGGAAGATAAAATCCGGCAAACAAAGACCGAGTTTGATATAAATAATTCAAAATAAGTTGAATTATGTCAAATAAGTTCAAAATAAGTTGAGTTAGTACAAAGTGCATAGCGCTTTAGCACTAACTCAATGACATAGGTACTTTCCAAAAAATAAATAAGATGTAATTTTCAACTGTCAGTAATTTTTTGAAAATTTGCTTTCGATAAATTTATATACTACAATATTACTAGCAATACCATGCTATTCTACCTACAAACTCCAAAATTCAAACCGCATAATTAAAACAATACATTTCCTAATATATAAACAAAGGCACCTACATGTGTAGAGCACCGGAGGCAGACACACGTTGATTTATAAGCGAACAACAGTCGCAAATGAAGGCGGATTCCTCCGCGCGGACACGGCGTGCAGTACTTAGCGCGAGGAGACAAAGTATAAAGTAGCACCCCAGCCACCCACTGAAAAACGTCTCTAATATTCTTTTAGAAACGGTGGCATTTACGGGCTATATTTTATCCTGAATTTGCATACGCTCCTTTTTCGTACCCGTCCTCTATTTTATGGGTGAGTATTTTTTTCATCCGGGGGTTAAGATACAAAAGGGTAAAGCGGGCCCCGCGCTGATAATTAAATTGCACCGGAGCGCGGGAGTGCGGGAGCTGAAACTGTGCCCACAGATACTTTGTAGTCTCCCTGCCGCTGCCGCCGTCGTCGGCTCACCCACCCCGCACGCCGCTTTATTGTAGTCTCACGAGTTCACGACACATTAAACCTGATGATTAAATCATTAATATTCTAGAGCAATGATGCTGACTTTGTAGCTTTGTTTTGCAACTAATTACAACAAAAATGTAGTTAACTTAACAAGCTTTTAAGTCTGATAAATCCTTATTGCAGCAAGCTTACCTTGAGTACTAGGTAAAACCCTGAATAGTCTGCCTCTATTTATATCTGTGTATATTTAACAAATTAATGATATTCAAATTGGAGGAAATTTTTTATGTCCTAACAGTCGTGATAATAATTTAACTAACAAATTAGGAGAAATCTTACCCTGCTCTAAGTCAAATTACCATAATTGCTAATCAAATGTTGTAGGAGTAGCCGCGTCGGCACGGCCGCTCGCTTTGTACTAATTACGAATTCTAATTCCCTCTCTTGTTTCATAGGCCCTTTGAATTTGTAAATTATTGCTTGTGCCTTAAGCTATCAAATGAATTCTCAATTCTTAGTTCAGTAATTATACCTTGGGTTCTTGGCACCTAAACAAAGTCCTACTTAAAGCTTAGGAATATATTTCAAGAGTGAGAACGAGACTAAGAAAATTCCCTGAAAATGTAATACTTACACTCACGTCATTTAAATTAAACTTAATTAGCTATCGAAGCAGCAACAGTGTCGAACGGTCTCGACTCGACAAGAGTCTTCAAAATTATTCACAGTGTGGGTACATTTCGTACTACCTTGTAGGAGGATCTATTCTTAATTGATTTTATGGAATTACCAGCTGATGCCCGCGGCTTCGCCCGAGTCCTGCTTCGGTCTATGGTTCTGTAAATTAAAATTTTATTTTGATATTTAACCAATACTTAAAATGTTATAAGTTACAATGTAATGGAACTGTTTCAGTTTACCAGTAACTTTAAATTTGAAAAACTTACTATTCTCATTTTGCTAATAAACTGGCAAGACAACAAGGTAAGACTGTAAAGACGTCTCTGCTTCACAATATAAAACGTGTAAGAACGTTATAAAGTGTCTATTACACAGTTAGGTACATGATATTTTCGGGTATTACCGTTCCATTCAATGTTGCCTACGTAACATTGTTCGTATGCCCACATAAGCGATTTACCAGGAATCAATGGAGCAATAAATAAAATTAAAACATGTTATATAAACTCACTGAAAACCTATCAGTTATATGAGCTCACGAAGAGGCTGTAATTTGTTTGAAGTGCTATAAAGAGGATTTTCTTGAAAGGAAAAATAACTCGTCAAAAAACTTAATATTAAAACATTTTCTCTGTATAGGTATTCGAGAGCGACGTTGCGAACGATTTTAATTCTATCACAAGTCTACTTATAAATAACACCGGCTCCAATTAAAAGCGCGCGACAGCTTTGAAAGCGGAATGAAGGAAAGTATAAGTACCTAGGTGGGGAAATGTGGCCGTGTTTACGGAAAAGCTCCTCCGGCAAATATTATCGCGAGACGAGCGCGATCAAATATTCAGGCGGCGCGCGGCGCGGCGGGCGCGGGACGCAACCCTCTCCAAGTTTCAAGCCCTTCCCTTTGCACGCCCTACACTAATTACGTTTAGAGTTCTTAAGCGAAATTACTTAGGCCCCCCGCCACCCGCGCCCGCGCCGACCCGACCCCCTTCCGGAAATGAGGCGCGCTGGAAAAACAAGAAAGAGGAAAGCGTTATATAAGAAGGTCGCTGTCTTTCTGAACGTCCTAAATCTGGCCAATCTCTAAAAGATGTTGATGTAATGATTTTTTTCTTCATTTTCGCGAGCCTTCTCTGTTCATGAGCGGTTGCTAAGTGAAAAGCAATTAAAGCACGGGCGAGTGATCTCCACCCTGCCTCCCCCACTGGCCTCCCGCCGCCCACCTCGACACTTATTCGATCAACAAGAAAGATATTACAATAAACACGATTATATGCATTTAACGATCATAGCTTTCCAGCGAGTAACGAAGAGCTACTTGCTGACACGACTATTACTAACTCGTAAAAGCGCATGTTATGATGCAAACACACATGGTTGGCTTTGCTGAAGTAAATAAATAAACTTATATAAAGGAAATTTCAGTTCACAGGCACATGTGGGATAACCTGTTGAGCTTACAAAGTACGTCAACAAACACATAGCATAGAGTATAGTGCAGTGTGTAACCTTATCCTACACAGATATTTCGCGCCAAAGCTTTTCAACAGAAAAGGTTCTTGTTTCAGTTATCAAGGCTAATATTAAATTTTCATTCATGCGCTTAGTGATATAAGCAGGCCAGTTTTCGCCTTAGTTTTATTGAGCCTCAATTTTACATTTTCAGCAAAATCAGTTTTTGAAGATTTTCGTAAAATCGGTTTATGGAAAAATCGTTTAAAGACATAATTAATTCAGTTTGCGGCACATTGTGGAACGAGCAGGCGCCGGGCGCTTCGCGTCAGCGACAGCCGCGCGAATTGAGCGAACAAGCGCCGGCCGCCGACACCGCGCTTCCGCACCTTTCATGTGCCAACGCACAGTTTAATTTCCTAATTCTCAAAAATATTCTCCAGCGACAAGACAGTCCTGTCGACTTTATGATCTAATAGGAAGCCACCGCTGACGCAAACACACAAACACTCGCTACGAAGCAACAACAACGCTGTATAATTTCCTGTTTTACTAAATAGCTTTGAAGCTTGTAAATGGATTTATATGACAGTTCCTTTCGGCTCGTCATTTCGTTATACCTCCTATTAGTCTCTTTTGCATTCTACTCAAAAATGCTTACAATCTGCGAACAAACTTTAGCGCCTTTTCGAATGCCTGTTTGTTCCTACTATCCGAAAATTTTCCAGATTCAAGTAGTTTTTACTTATGTAGTTGTAGCCACAAATTTTTAATTAGATACCTACATCAAACTTACATAAAAGTGTCCAAATCCTACATAGGTTAGGTTACCATATTTAAATTTGACGTTCAAAACTCCAAAGCCCAAAACACGCATTTCACAGTAATTAATTCTGCGTTTGATTTCTCCGACAACAAAAACGTCAGTTATCTTTTCTGACTAATCAACAATGTTAAAAAGTCGACAGTGCTAAGATTTACCACCAATTTAGCTGTTTTGCAAGTTTTATTCTAAAGAAAATTCCTCGGTGTCCAACGGCTTAAATTAGGTAATGTAGATAGAGAATAGCGTCGCAAAATTACAAAACAAGAGAGGGAAACTTGCGGTTGTTTAATGAGATTTAAATAATTAATGAGCGTGCAAAATTGGTTTCTTTTTTCAGGCGGCGGAGTGCTTCGGGGGCTACGATGAAAAACAAGCCATAATTGCAACCCCGACCGGGCGACGGAGACAGGCGCGAACACAGCCGCGCGATATTACCCGACAAGGGAGCTCTCCGCCGATCATAATTTATAGAGTAAAACTTTTAATTGCTATCGTTATAAATCTTATTATGGCGTCAATTAAACTTGAAAGCTACTGCTTAAATAATAAGAATTAAGTCGTCAAGTCATGTAGCTAAACACACCTGTAGGTACTACGGTAGCCTTTTATGTACTAAGTGTCTGTTGGTTTTTTGTTGTGGTCACCATATAATTTTGTCGCAACTACTTTAATAATTTTTATTTCCTGCTCACCGTTACTAAAATACCAGTTATTTCAAATTCTTTGACAAAATTCTACTGAACCTTGATCGAATTCTAATTGTAAAGAATCAATAGAAGTGTCTACCTACTGGTTTTCAGTCCCACATCAAGTTAAACCTCAATGGGGACTTATTTATTATCTATGTGCAAACTTATAAAGATCTTATCACACGTCACATATATAGTGAACAGTAAATTTTCGTTGCGTCCCTAAAAAGGGCTCCCTAGCAAATTTACATACCGTATGATGTAGGCTACTCATACCAATAGCTACAAAAGCGCGACCGTTAGTCAAGATTCCGGATGATTGATTCCAAAATAATTTACTTGTAAAAGTCTTACCTTTTCACCAAAAATGCAACTTTCAGTTCGTTGACTTTATAATAATGAAATCTTGTTATCGCAATATCTAACGGAACATGTAAACGGAACAATGTTCTTATTCAAATGTGTGTGATTGACATCTCGCCGGGCGGTCATCGCTGCGGCGGCGTTTTGCAAGATTTGCCTCCCTTCGGCCGAGCCGCCCTACCGGAGCTATTGTAAATCTGACCACGATCAAAGCGATTGTGATCAAATCCAAAAACTATTTAAATTTCATTCACCACCAGAAGCCGTTTTCTACAATTCGCTGGGAATTTCCGTTATAAGTTAGGCAACTGTTCCGTTTCATTGGCTGTCATGTATTATATTAACTGGCTTTTTTAATACAAATTCAATTTGGGGCAAGGACAGACAATCACAGCTACAAAAAGTCTTGGTACGAGTACCTACTCATAGATTGAACTAATTGGTAAACATCCTATGAAGCCCGATTAGGTAGGTCTTATCTTCTTTGAGCTACCTGCCACAAATATTTGCCTTACAGTGGTCATTGTCCTCTGAAGGCCAATAAGTATTAGGTTTGCCTCCAATGTTAAAATCGGATGGGTCGATGGCTCACTCTGCAAGTGAGAAAGCAAATTTGTTTGCATCTCTTTTCTCAAGCAATTCACGTCTGGACGCTGGCTCTAAGCAACCACCAACTTTACATCGTTGTGATTCTTCGATGCTGGAGATCGCAGTCCACAATATAGAGGTCCGAAGAGTATTGTGCAGTCTAGACGTGAATAAGGCCAGCGGGTCTGACGGCATTCCAGCAAAAGTGTTAAGGCAATGTGCGCCAGAACTGTCTCCTGTGTTGACACGCCTGTTCCGCCTCTCTCTTGAAAAAAGAACGGTGCCAAAATCCTGGAAGCTTGCAAATGTGCAACCAAAAAGGGTAACCGTGCAGACCCTGCTCATTACAGACCAATCGCCATTACCTCCATCCTTTTCAAAGTCATGGAAAGGATATTGAACAGTAAGTTGCTTACGTACCTTGGAGACAATGATCTCATCAGTGACCGTCAATATGGCTTTCGCCGGGGACGGTCTACTGGCGATCTTCTTGTGTATGTCACGCACTGCTGGGGCGAAGCCATCGAGAGACACGGCGAAGCACTTGCTGTGTCTCTCGATATTTCGAAGGCTTTTGACAGAGTCTGGCACGCAAGTCTGCTCAGCAAGCTTCCTGCATATGGCATCCCAGCTGGTTTTTGCAGCTGGATATCGGACTTCCTTAGAGAACGGTCGATCCGAGTAGTTGTTGACGGCTGCTCCTCAGACCTCATAGCTATTGATGCCGGTGTTCCTCAGGGATCTGTTCTCTCTGCAACTCTTTTCCTGCTGCACATCAATGACCTACTTCAGCCTGGTCTTGTTGGGTACGCAGATGACAGTACGGTTTCAGAAATATACTTGCCGGCGCCAGCGAGGATGAAGTTCGTTCCTTGAGAGAGGCCATGGGCCCATGGTAGAGCGGACAAATTTGACCTTAAGCCTTTTCTCCCAGTGGGGTGACAACAATCTGGTCTCTTTCAACGCCACCAAAACGCAGGCGTGTCTCTTTACCGCAGAAAGAAGATGTTTCAACCAGACTCCTACTTTTCGGGGTACATCTATTCCAGTGACTGATCGGCTCGAGCTCCTAGGCATGGAGCTGTCATCCAGTCTCAACTTCGGCGCCACCATTGAGTGCAAAGCCCAAACTGCGGCCAAAAAGCTGAGCATCCTAAATAGGGTGAAGCGATACTTCAAGCCTGAGCAGCTTTTAACTCTATATAAAACACAAGTCCGATCCTGCGTGGAGTACCTATTGCAGCCACCTTTGGGATGGCTCAGCTAAGTATCAGCTTGTCGCGCTTGACTCGGTGGAACGCAGAGCTAAGAGGATTATTGGCGACGTAAAACTGGTGGATGCCAAGCTACACAGCTTGGCTCATCGCCGCAAGGTTGCCTGCTTGTCGGTCTTCTACAGATTGTACTTCGGAGAGTGTGCCCAGGAACTCCACGACCTCATCCCACCAGCCCCCTTCTACCATCGGACATCCAGACGCACTGCAACTTGCCATCCCTACCTTGTTGCTATTCCACCAACTCGCACTAAGCGCTTCCAAGCGTCTTTCATCATGCGCACAGCAAAGGAGTCTTTGCCTGCGTCTGTGTTTCCGAATGCTTACAACCCTAATCTTTTCAAAGTAAGAGTGAACAGGCTACTTCTGGGTAAGCTCGCTCCATTGTAGACTTTGTCTCTGTCATCTCTGACCAAGACTAGAGTCAAGAGCAAATCCATATCAAGTAAAAAAAAGGTACTCACGACCACCGGCTATAAAGTTACCAACCAACAATCAAAATCACAACTCAAATAGATTAAGTTAACAAAACGAAGCCATGCCTAGTGCGCTCATTACGACTGCAGATGTTCGCCCTACTCGCGTGCTGTACTTGTGCCACCCCACAAAACATTGTCAGCATCACTTCACAAAAAACACGCTCAGATTGTTTACCTCACTTTTTACCTTTTTTAAAACTACTGTTTAGCTTTTTATAAGTACCTATTTTTGTCGCTGAGCACGCGGCCACCGCCTTTATTGAGATATCATTCAAGCGTTTACAGATAGGTGCGCGATCTATTGTCAAGAGAGACGCCAAGGCTATTCATTTTTAATGTTTATTTAAAAACAGATAATCGGCGGATTTGTTGAAGACCTCGATATTTAGAATTTAATTTGTATCAATTTGATTCAAGGTCTGTTAACTTTAGGGAATTGTTAAATGGGGAATGTTTAGCGAAGAAGTAAGAATTTAATTTTAATGAGAAGGTATGATATTGATTTAGAAAGACAATTCATCTATATTCTGATCTACTTAAATGATTTATCTATATTCTTAGTAAATCTTAAACTCATTAGGTCTTCTTTTTCTTTTGGAATCTATGGTTGACGCCATAGCGGTTATTGACTAACTAAACACTCTTACATAACACACAATATGTAATCTTTACGCTCTCTGTAATAAATGTATTCTTCTTCTTAACTCCTTAGTTTTTTTTTGGGACCTGTAGGTTGCCACGTCAATTCTAGCGTGTCAATTGTAATGTGTGTGGCCCCCGTAACTTCTAAAATAAGAGAATGATAAATCTAAAAAAAATATATGATGCACCTATATTACCATGTAAACTACCAGCGAAAATTGGTTTGAACATGATCTAGTAAGTAGTTTTTTTTAATACGTCATAAATCGTAAATCGCAACTATTGCTTATAATATATACCTACAGGTTTGTACGGAACCCTCAGTGCGCGAGTCCGACTCGCACTTGGCCGGTTTTTTACTATTAAATACCTACAAAATACTAGTGATGGGGTATTCACAAATATCGATAAACCTTTATCACTGCTACTACAATCGATGTTCCATATATAATTTCATGAGATACAGGCGATACAGCTCACTGGCAGTCAGACGGACGGACGGACAATGGAGGCTTAGTAATAGGGTTCCGTTGGTTACCCTATGAGTACGGAACCCTAAAAAGATTTTAGTATATGGAATAAAGAATATAAATAAGTGCTAAATATTTACCTGTTTGTCTCGTCGTGATGGTCGGAAACGCTGCCTTGTCAACGAGGCTGTCACAGACATCATAACACTTCATAAGTACAGTTTATGATAGCTTCTACTCTTGTCAGTCCTCACATTCACAGTAGCAGTCTACAAAGCCCTAACATCAGCCCTTAAATTTTTCCGGTATTCACTAAGCTATGTTAATTCAATTTAGTTTTCGCCCTCTGCATGTACGCTTACATCTTTTATACGTTGCATAGTTTGATGATGGTGTTAGGGCTTTGTAGACTGCTACTGTGAATGCGAGGACTGACAAGAGTAGAAGCTATCATAAACTGTAGGTACTTATGAAGTGTTATGATGTCTGTGACAGCCTCGTTGACAAGGCAGCGTTTCCGAAAAATGTTACGATTCTTTTTGATTTTAGATTTAGTTTTTCTGTTGGGTCTTAACAAACACATGCCTCGCTACGCAACCTCGCACACCTCTCATGGAAACGCAGCCTAATCGATTTGGGCATTTCTTCCCATTTGCCTTTGTATATTTTGTGACTTATGGCCACATTGATCACAATAAAAGGAGTATCAACGTTGGACTTGGAACATACATAGTTATCTTCCAGAACGTGGGTCTGGGTGGGGTAGGTTACCTACTTCTGCTGCTGCCTAACCTCTCAATTATTACAGGTGTGATGTAACTGACCTGACGCTAAGAGACTTTAAGAATATTTTAAGAACTTTTAAACAAAAAAGCAAGATTTCCTGTTTGCCGAGTAAAACATACAATAAGTACCTGGAGGAAGGATGGAAAAATACCATTTTAAGCAAAGACTTGCTCAAGCTACAATAACGGGTGTCATTCAATCAAGACCACAAAAAATAAATTGTTTTTGTGTAATGCAGTTTTTGCGAAACATTTTTATTAAAACTTTGTCTTTTCATGTCAATGGCGACGTGACTTCTTTTTTCCTCAAAACTGTAATCATATCTATTTATAGATACCTATTGTTTTATTTTTCCTGAAATCTTTAAATAAATTTCTATCAAATAGTATAATTTCAGATTATTCTGTGTGCAAACTTCGGAGAATCACCACTACCACGACGAGACAATTACGTAAATTAAATATTTACGTAATTGTCCCCTCTTATAGGGTTCCGTACCCGAAAATTAACCAACTTAACCCTATTACTAAGCCTCCGCTGTCCGTTCGTCCGTCTGTCCATCAGCGGGCTGTGTTTCCAGAACCGTAATAGGTGGACAGTTGGTATTTTCAGAGTGAGTACCTACTTATTTCTATTGCCGCTATAACAACAAAAAATAAAAATTAAACTAAAAGGGGCTAAAGACCTGCAAATGACAGCCGGGACCAACGACTTAGCATGCTTTCCGAGGCACGGAGGAGTCTCAAGCACATAATAATATGTTAAGATGGTCACACATGTATAGACCGACCTAGGCAAGCGTTGCTTAACCTGCTGTTATTATTTGGCCACGAGCTCCGCATTCAGTGTCGTCATTCCTCATCCTCATTCAGTACTATATTTCGATAAAAGATATAGATTTTCGATGACGGCCAATGTTTTGCGAAGATGGGCCCATCTTGCAACCCTATAACACTGTTTTAACTTATAATATAATGGAAGAACAAAATTGAATAAATCAGGGTTCTAAATCATGTTACTCTGATTGGAAATCAAAGAATATTGTTTCTTGTTTGGCCACTGGTTCGTAGTGTTCATTCTTTGAAGTAAGCAATTAAGTTTCTTTGTTTCTTAGTTTGAATATTACAACCGTTCGTTCGATATAGTCTGTTTGCTTGATATTGATCTGAGTTAACAGGAGATACCTTGGCTAGTCGGCATTTAAAACGGAAGTCAGTGCCCTGCATTACCCTTGTAACTGCATAGTTACATCGTGCCGATGGCGACCGCAGCGAGCCGCGCGCGCTACGCGGGCCGACCGAGCAGCCCGGCCGGAGCGCCCTAGCTCGCCGCTACCGCCACCGCAACGTTGGCGCCCCCTGTCGTCATTTGTGTAAACTACAGTTTTGCTCGTGCAGTGTACCGATTAGGTAGCTCATTTATTTTCTAGTTATTTTCGAGCTACATAAATGTCGATTTTAAATATTGTAAGATTTAATATATAAGTAACCTTGATTTCAATGAATACAGACAGAACTATCTAACATTCCGAACTGGTCGTTTCTCATCAATACCCAATACTCAATAATTTATTGCATTCCATATGTATTACAAAGATGGTTTAAAATGGTTAAAGAACAAATATGGAACCTGTCGGGCACAGCAAATAATAGGAGAGAGGAAGAGTGCTAAGTACCTAGTATGTCAAGGTATGAAATAGTATCAAAAAATATTCCAAATGTTAAATTGGATGTATAATTGTAAAAACATGTATATATTTATTTGGTCTGTGTTTATTTGTATAGTATTTGTATTGAATAGGATTAGTAAATAAGATTTTTTGTAGAAAATGGTTTGAATTATTTGTATTACCTACTTATACTTAAATTTTGTTAATAATTATTATAATGTTTGGTGAATAAGTTTATTGGTATACTTAGTATATTTATTGAATAAGAATAGTAAATAAGAATTATTGTAAAAATTGATTGAATTATTTTTATCATAGGTACTTAAATTTTGTTTTTATATTTTATAAGTACGTAAGTATTTCAAGTTTTATTATAATACGTTTTATTATGTTTGGTAAATAAGTGAGAGAATCATTTTACTTTTTAATCGATTTGTCATCAAAAAACTCCTTTACTGAGTAATATGACTTGGATTCTAGAAATTGTTTCAATTTATTAATGAATATGTTTGATTTGTTTATTTCTCTAATATAATTTGGCAATTTGTTGTAAATTTTTGTGGACATTACCAAAGGACTGGTTGAGTGCATTTTGAGTCGGGATTGAGGTACGTTTATTTTGTGTCGAAAATTGAATCTTTTTTGTGTTTCTTCGCAAGTTGTGTACAGATCTGGATGTTTTTGACAAATTTACATAATTCTAATATGTATAGGCAGGGAAGTGTGAGTATTTTATGCTTACGGAAGTGTGGTTTGCAGCTATCTATTTGATTTATGTTTGTTATTATTCGAATTAACTTTTTTTGTACAATGAATATGGTTTGTGAATCTGTACTGTTACCCCACAACATACCCTGACTCTCAACAGTCAATCTCAATTCAATTTCAAATCAATTTATTCATATTTTAACAATAAATGTGTATGAATAATCACAGAAATATAATATAAGTACCTATAGTAAAATCTTACAAAAGGAAATTAATGGCTATCTGAAAACTATGGCTAAAATTAACTACAGATACAAGATATTTAACTAGGAACTTAAAATATATGTAGCGACCTGCCCGAACTAGGTTTATTTAAACCTGTGTTTCAGGCCAACACTTCATCACAATTTAAATTGGTCAGATAAATATGTTAACTAAATCAATATAATAATATTATAGATCTTAATCGACTAAGTATAAAAATAAGCAAACGTTACAAAGATGAATATAAACTTTTTAACCGAAGACAGTTTTGAAACAGCACCGCACACCCCAGAAGTAGACGGTATTTCACTATCGCTACGGATTCCTGCATTCTGGCGCGACCGAGTACGCTTATGGTTCATCAGTTTTGAAGCCGCCACGATGAGCTGAAAAAGGTCAACGAGAACTAGCACAGATGGTGATCGCGCAACTGGAAAAACAAGACGTAGAACAAATTTGTGAACTACTGTACGGCCTACCAAAAGCACGACAGTACGAAATACTGAAAAAGAACGTCTGATATCGGTCTACGAAGAGTCAACATACGCCGTCTCGCTGACGCTCAGCTACACCATCACTGTATTGGTACTACCACAGGAAGTTCGGCAGAGATGCAAGACGTTGTCGTCAACCATGTTCTTATGACAGCAGAGAACAACAAAAGAACACAGAAAACTAGCACAAGCGCTAGATGTGGCGGAATCTGGCGTTTACAACAAATCTTACCGCCTGTTCGTATATGACAAGACATCAAGACTCAAATTCTTGGTCGACACCGGTGAGAACATATCAGTACTACCACGGATCAAAGGCCAACGCACGAAAAAATTACCATTCACGCTGTACGCCGCTAACAATACCGTCATACCCATTTACGGTGAAAAAACGCTCGAGCTGGACATCAACCTACGCAGACCATATAGATGGAAGTTTGTCACAGCACCAGCACGCGTATCAAACCAACCCACAGTACCTACGTAGTGTCGACCTGCAGCAATCGTACCACGACATACTCGCGCTGATTACCAAGGCACATCTCGAGTGACGTCAATGAAATTAAGTCCAAAAAACACCGTCGGACATTACCTACATCGAAACTACTGGACCGCCGATATATATTGTCGAGCACGACCAATACCACCGCACCGCTACGCGCAAGTCAGACATGAGCTCGAAGCCATGATCAACCAAGCTCCATGCAGACCAAGCAAAAGCCCGTGGTCAAGCCCGCTACGCGCGCGTGGTATCAAAAAAAAAAACGGCGATCTACGCGTCTGTGGTACCCGATACCGCGAATCAAAGATTTCACTTACCATCTGGCCGGCGAGAAAGTAGTATCAACAATTGATTTGAATCGTGCATACCAACAGATTGTCGTCCGAGAACAAGATATCGAGAAAACCGCCATTAGTACACCGTTTGGATTATACGAATTCCCAAGAATGTGTCCAGGCCTCAAAAACGCGGGTCAGACATTCCAACGCTTTATCCACGATACCCTGCGAGGATAAGATTTTGTCTTTCCTTTCATAGATGACCTATTGGTAGTGTCAACAAACGACAGCGAACATCGGGAACACCTACGCACTGTACTCAAACGACTAGAAGATAACGGCATAACAATAAATCTCGCAAAATGCGTTTTTGGCCAGCAAAAAGTCAAGTTCTTGGGATATATGGTGACAAGCGAAGGTACCAGACCACCAGAGGAGAAGGCCTAGGTCATTAAGGACTATCCCAAACCAAAGACGGTAGACGGATTACGAAGTTTTCTAGGAATGCTTAGGTAACTTTTACCGGTAAGTATAATATTGCTAACGCCGCAAGTGTGCAAGCGCCGCTCAATGCATATCTACCTACCTACCTAATAGGGAATATGCATAAAAAAATATTTATTATCTAAACAGTTTATCAAAAAATATACAAAAATACATTACTAACAGTGGAAATAGAATCAAAATTGCTCGAAAAACAAGCGAGATATCATCAGTTTAAACAAATATGTCTGTCCCTCTCGCGAAAACGCTGTTATTTAAGAATATGACGTCACGTAATGTGACGTCATATTCCATGTCGGACTTCTCGTTCTAATAGTAATCTTTGAAGCGTTATAACTTCATCGCTGATGAAGATATTTAAAAAACATTTTCTTGAGTGTTTACTGGAGCTTATAAGTAATTCATTTTGTAAATAGAAAAATCGCGTGCATATTCCCTATTCCAAGAAACACGACAAAACAATAATCCAGTGCGTAGAACTGCATCAACTTTGTACAGCACCAGCACCTCATCAGCTCGAACCATGTATGTGGCACTGATTCATAGGTCTTCTTATTTATTATAAACTAGCTGTGCCCGCGACTTCGTTCGCGTGGATGTCGGAAAATGATGTGACGTGTTGTGTGGCATATAAAAAATCTACGTTCAGTTACGTATCCTGATCTCTCTCAGAATAAAGAATATAGGAAAAGGGTACCTAATGCAGGGCACTGGCTCATCTCTACCGGTTGAAATGCCGACCAGCCCAGGTAGTCTCCTGGTAAAACCTATCTTGAATCAAAATCAACAAAACCGGCTATCGAACGAATGGTGGTGAATCAAGTTGATTCTTTATTTCGTCCAGCACAGTCCAAAAAGAAACACATATACTCCGATTTTTACTGACAATATTGCTGATTGTAGACCACTGATTAATTTAATTTATTTTAACATTTTATAATATTAAAAAAGTTTTACTGGGTTCATAGAATCGATTTATCATAGAGGATCTCGTGGCTAAATAAAAACAATCGCACGGGTCTATCTTTAAGGTTAAGCAACGCTTGCGAAGGTTGGTCCGTGGATGGGTGACCATCTTAACATCCAGTTTCCTTCGTGCCTCGGAAAGCACGTTAAACCTTTGGTTTCGGCTGTCATTTGTAGATCTTGGCAGTCGTTACGGATAATCAGAAGCCAGTAAAATCTGACTGCAGTCTTGCCAAGAAGTACCTTGTTACCCAGTCAATGGTTTGTGGTGGTCTGGTAGGCAGCCGCTCCACGTAAAATACTGGTATTCAGCTGAATCTGGTTTGTCTGGAAGCCGAGCCAATATAGTTATAATGGCCAGCCATCCACAGACCGACTTAGGCAAGCGTTGCTTAACCTTGAAGATTTTCGTCGTTCGGCTGTTACACTTTGAAGCATAATACAAAAAAAAACACCATTTATTTTAGTCAAACAGGTTACCTATGGATGCAGTTTACAACACAGTCCTCCAAAGTCCAAGTAAACTCGATAATTCAATCGAAAAACAATCTAGTCATTCATTGCTATAGATATACAAAATATAAAACAGCTTGAAGATCAACAAAAAAACATGGGGCTGAGGTCATGCTGCTGCGGAAAATCTTAATTAACACCACGATTCAGAAAAACGGGTCATGAGTACAACGCCATCTATCGCCAACGTAATTGAACTGTCAAATATAGGCGCCAGCACATCAAGCTACAACAATCTGTCAAATTTCTTCGGTAGATTTTCAATTTTAACTCTGAAGGAATAAGGTTCAATGTTGATTGGGAAAATTTGACAGTTTCGGGTAGCCTGATGTAGTGGTGACTGTACTCGTAAGTTTGAACTTAGAAGCTCACACTTTACGATAAATTATGATAAGATAAGTTCACTTTTCTTTTGCTACATATTAAGGTTATTTAAAAAATAACTCAAAAATACATTCTTTCACATAATTATTTGTTACTACAACTTTTCTCAATAGATGGCATTGCAAGTATCTGGAGTCTCAATGAAAACAACCTACTTTAGCTCTCGATGAACTTTCTTCCTGATCTTTAAAATTCGATATCTTTAGATTTTGTGTATCGATTTTGATGAAATAAACGCTAAATGTTACTCCGGTTATCACTTAATAATTTTAAGTACCTACATTTTGAATTCAATCCGTGGTTTATGTGTGAAGCTCCTCCAAAATAACAGACATACAGACAAAAATTCCAAAAAATGCATTTTTGTATTCTGTCTTTTTTTCTGACATTTCTATGCATTAAAAATATTCAATGTAGGTACAGACACGGCAATTCCACGATTTTATAATATGTATAGTTATAGATAGATGGAATATTATATTTTAATAAAGCTGAAGAGTTTGTTTGTGTTTGTTTAACGCGCTAATCTCTGGACCTACAAATCGAATTTGTTTTTTTTTGGAGATAATAGTACTTAGCTATTTACATTTTATTTCTAATTTTTTGAGTGGCAATTTGGCCGAAGAAAAGCCCAGACCTCTGGTCACGTGTGCAGTCGACAAGTAGTTTGCTGAGGTCCCGGAAGACTCGATGCGCAATCGAACCCCATAGGTCTAATGTTTCAACGCAAAACGGCCCAATTAAGTTATTTTTAATTAGTTTGAGGTTTTCTGCACCTGCAGCAGCCGCCCCAGCGCTGCCCGCCGTGCTAAGAAGATGGGATGGCGCAAGGGTGTCGACACATGTCGCATCCCACACCAAAGGCCTACCCACCTTCCGAGGCATTATGGTCATCCCATCTAGCCTCTTCCCATCGTCGCGAGCCAAGCCGTGGCGTGCTAACCGCTCCTACCGCAGGACAGGGCATGGTGTCCGAGGCAGTAGACTGCTTCACCGCATTGACGCCGATGCTCCGCTAGGAATACCCAGGCCCATACACGTAACGATCCGAAAAGTGTATTTTGCTTTAGTGTCATAGTGCTAGTAGCTAACAAGTGATAAATAATGTATATATTTATTTTTTTGTCATGTAAATTTTAGAAGGAATTTTGAATTTTTGGATTACTTTGCATATTAATTATTGTACAATTCTAGTTCCTAAAACGTAACAGACAGTTGTGTTGCTGGGGAGTTTGTTGGCCACTTCTTCTCCACAGCTAAAACACTAGGAAGTGGTGACGGGCGGGCATTTTGGGGGACTGTCTTTTGTAAAACTGGACGTTCAAAAAGTGCTGGCCGTCAGCCTAATTTGAATAAATGACTTTTGAGTCTTGAATTTTTTGAATTTTGATTGCTGTTACTCATCATAGTACCTATGTTTGGTGACGGTAGTGCCTGTAGCCAAAAAGACCCGACTCCTATTCACCCATAGCCAGCAGGCGGGCACACTCCACAGTATTGGTGGTATTTATGAGGTTATTCCGAACCAACCTGCTGAGCGAGTTAGCTTTTAAATGCTGTTAAGGAAGGCTATCCGGTAACGGGATTTCTACGTACGAAGTCGCGGGTCGGAGACAGGACGTATCTAAGTGTGGGGCCTAGAGCTACTTTATCTACATCTACACTAATATTATAAAGAGGATTTTTATTTTATTTTTTTATTTTAGATGGGTTTGCTCTAGTCTAGGTCAGATATGAGAGAGATAAAAGTCTACGATGGAGCGAGCTTACCCAGAAGTAGCCTGGTCACTCTAACTTTGAAAAGATTAGGGTTGTAAGCGTTCGAAAACACAGACGCAGGCAGAGAGCTCCACTCCTTTGCTGTGCGGATTATGAAAACCGCTTGAAAACGCTTAGTACCTACGAGTTGGTGGAATAGCAACAATGTAGGGATGTAAGTTGCAGTGCGTCTGGATTTCCGATGGTATAGAAGGGGGCCGGTGGGAAGAGGTCGTGGAGTTCTTGGGCACACTGTCCGAAGTACAATCTGTAGAAGACCGACAAGCTGTGTAGCTTGGCATCCACCAGTTTTACGCCACCAATGAGCCTCTTAGCTCTGCGTTCCACCGAGTCAAGCGCGGCAAGCTGATACTTAACTGAGCCATCCCAAAGGTGGCTGGAATACTCTATGCAGGATCGGACTTGTGCTTTATATAGAGTTAAAAGCTGTCCAGGCTTGAAGTATCGCTTCACCCTATTTAGGATGCCCAGCTTTTTGGCCGCAGTTTGTTTTCAATTGAATAGGTGTCGTAACTAATGGACCGATTTGAAAAATTCTTTCACCATTAGAATCCTACATTATCACTGATGAAGATAGGGTATATTATATTTTCAAAAAAATAAAGATTCTTAAGAAAGTTTCAATAATGAAACCCAAAGTAGCAAAATTTTGTCCATAAAATTCATTAAATTGTGCGCTGAAAAAACTATTGATGATACATAAAAATAATGTAGGTACTACATAATTACTAAACTACATATTATAAAACAAAGTCCTCCACCGCGTTTGTCTGTCTGTATGTTCGCGATAAACTCAAATCGTACGATAGCTATCAATTACGTCGGACTCTGGGTAAGAAATGGCGACGAACACGTTTGACCACTTTTCACGTTTCTGTCCTTCATCATCAGACCCACGCTCGTCTGGCTTTATCCTAAATCGGGGTGGCAGTAGAAGAAATAAAACACATCAGATTTAAGAATTCAGATTTTTTTATTGCAAAGAAAATGCAAGGGTACATGAAAATGAAGATAATTAATATGCATGATGTGTATTATATAAAAAGCCTTAATACTGAAGTAATGTTATTATCCAATTATACATTTTGGTTATGACTTTTTATCACTCAAAACATAGATTAAACTAGATTTTCGATGCTTTGGTTTCTTTTTACTTTATTTGTCTGTATCGCAATCAACTGAACATGTTTCTTTGAAGAGTCCTTGTTGTTCAACAGTTGTTGGACATCATCCGACTGATATGAAGGTGATTATCTAACTGATTTACACTAACCGAAAAAATCTGCTTATTTATGTATCAAAACGCTCAGTCACTCTGTAAAAAATGATAACGTAACTAATGATAAGCATATAAAAAGATTAAAGATAGTAAAATGCAATTTTATGAGAAATGCTGAATCAATAATAAAAGATGAACGTTGTTCGGAAAAACAATTCCGTGGGTTTGATTTTCATGAATAATCCAAATAAATACGAATATAATACGTTGTGAATTATGAAACGCAGAAAACCTATCCCAGTTTCGCTTACATTAAAAACCACCATCAAAATAATTTAAGACACTCTCACACTTATAGCATAACTCTCTTTCTTTTATATTTTATATAATATTTAGAGTATTTTATCCTATCAAGTATGTACAGCGAAGGCATCAATAATTTGTGTGTTCTTTTTATAATTGACCTAATTTAATACTATTATACAACACTATGTACGATGTCTACTATAGTTTTATTGCGCAAGTTGATTTGCACTGCCGACATAAATATTGTAGAAGACAGCAAGAGGCATTGGTATCTTATACAAAGGGTTCTACTACTACTAATAAACAAGTCGACTTGCGCAATAAAACTTAACATTATCTATCTAGCACTTAACACTACTAGAACGTTAATTTATGAAATATCAAGCCTTAAAAGTTCTGTAAACATCTCACCGTGAACTAAGATGGAGTGAGCTTAAAGTGAACTGTCATTTCATCTCAGTTGCAAGGATTGACTTCATGTTCAGTTCACCTGAGTGAGATTTTTACAGAATAGGACTACTGTTCCATCAAGATAATACGTTAAGTCTAGTGTTAAGACAAAGCTGATGTACTAACATAGTTTTGTCAGCAAGTGTTGACGGATGCTAAGTACTCGTTGTACTTCTTCTCTTGCGCCTGTTGCAGTTTCTGCAGCTTCTTCACAAGACCCTTGCTGAGTTCTTTGCCTTCATGGTCGTGTGTCGGTAGACCCTGTAAAGAACAAGATCGGTTCGAATGATACCATATTTAAATTTAGAAAGTAGGTATCATTAAATAGGCATATTCCCAGTAGAGGGGAAGGGTCGTATTGGTTAAATAAGATTAATGTTTGTAAAATAAAGTATTAAAATCACACTGGCTTGAGGGTTTGTTATTTACAGCAGCACGCGTAGCATGGCGGTTCTATCTCTATTCTACCAAGAAAAGACAAAGCTCTTTCTATCCAACTCGACATGTCTTCTGCGTTTCTATTAAGACAAAGACATATCTAGTCTTTCCATAGCAACGGAGAAGTAGCTAGTGATGTGGTCATTCTGCGATTACTACGATGAATTTACGTTTAGTTAGCCAAAAAAATGTGTAAAAAACACTATTTTTCACACTTTTTGCACGTAACTCAAAGCAAAAACAAAACGTGTTACTAGAACATATTTTTAATCTATACGGTTTATGTTTACAAAATAACATTTTTGTTGAATTTATTATCGTACCGATTTAAATTAGAATTTTAGTGTTTGTGATAATGGCGGCAAGGAAAAAGTAAGTAGATTTTATGATTAATTAAATTAAGTACTGATTATTCCAATAATTGTGTGTAATTAATGTAAGTGAACATAATATCCTACCATTCGATGAGAAGAGAACATAATAATATTCTAAATAAAAGGTGATTGGTGGCACTTACTGATGAAAACTTTGCCATACACAGTGCGTTCTTTACTGTTATCTATCTTTCTTCCCTTTAATATTGTCCGAAGTATTTTAACTTTAGTCATTACAAAAACAATTTATTTTAGCGTACGAAGTACCACCCGCCAAATTGAGATGTTGGTAGACTATATGTCTACCCCGACATACTTTCTAAGTTCTATTTCGCAAAAATAAAATGATTGTTGAAAAATAAATAATCCTTGTCTAGGTCCGATAAGATGTAGACTATTTGACATTTCATATAGAGTTATTTCTACCCCCAAGTGTCAAAAGTAGAGAAAATATTGTCGGCATGCTCGACGTTGCAGACTTAGGTCGATCGAAGAAAAGAAACATTTCTTTTCTACGTGTCAAACATCGCCATGCTTAGGACGATAGAAATCGTTCTTCAATCTGTCATTTTGCCTTTTTGATTCTCCGGTCGACAAAACTCGTATCTACGATGGATATGCTACGCGTGCAGGTATATGAATTACGTTTTTAAAAAGGACCGGTTTCCACTTTCCCTGATTTCCCTTCGCACAAACCCAAAAATGATCTGTCGTTTTTTCATCAGAGAAAAATGTTGAAGATCGAGATAAATCACTTTCGACCTATCAACAGGGTAGACTCAAACTCAAAAACGCAAAGCATATTATTACAAATAAACAATTAACGGGCACTTTTGAATTGTAAAGGTCGGTCAGTCAAAAACGTGAAGCAAGTTGTTTTTTATTTGTGAAAAAAAAACGCTCTTTTTAACCGACTTCCCAAAAAGGAGGAGGTTCTCAATTCGGTTGTTTTTTATGTTTGTATACCTCATAATTCCGTCAATTATAAACCGATTTGAAAAAAACTTGTTTTATTTGAAAGGATATAAAGGATATAGGTACTTAGGTACTTGCTGATTGTACCCATTTAAGTTTTATCAAAATCGGTTACGAAGTTTGGATTTTAAATCGAAATAGCTGGAATTCGTTTACTTGGATGATAGGTTTTTGTCATCCAAGTATTCGAAATTGCGTATTTGGCTTGGGTTAGGTGTGGGGTACCACTAAAAAGTGAACAATAAAAACTTTTTACAAAAAAATACAACCAACTTTAAAAAAAAAAAAACACTGCAAAGTAAAAAATTACTTAAATTTCGGAAGTCGGTGTCAAAATACGAAGAAAGTAACAAAAACACCGACTTCCGAAATTTATTTATTACTTTGCAGTGTTTTTTTTTGGAAGTTGGTTGTATTTTTTTTTTAAAGGAAAAATATCACCATGTACCATAGGTCTTTAAAAATTCGAGTGCCATGCTAAATGGAAATAACTATGGTAAGTGTGGCACTTTGATTTAATTATATCTAGCTCCAAAGCCAAGCCAAATGTAATATAAAAAAATGGGTGTGTCAATGCTTCTTGTGTAGACTAACAAAATAAAGGTGTGAAGAAAGGCCTGTGTTCTCCTAATAAAAAAAAATTAACTATGAATCAATATCAGGCGCCTTGGAGACCACATCAAAATAAATTAATTATGAGAGTATCTATCGGAAGAGTTGAACTTTTAATCTGCCGGTGGTGTAACCGTGCCAATAACCGACCAACTTGAGCTTCTTGGGATTAAATTAACATCTACCCTCAATTTGGCCCGTTTCATAGATTCAAAAGCTCAAGTGGCTGCAAAAAAGTTGCGGATCTTAGTAAAGGTAAGACGGTAATTCACGCCGGACCAGCTGCTCAAACTCGTGTATGGAGTACTGCTCTCGTCTTTGGGACGGATCTGCTAGATGCCAGCTTGATGCCCTTGAATCAATTAAGAAACGAGCCAAGAGGATGATCGGTAATGATAGGCTCTTCGAGTTGAAGCTCCAAAGTCTTGAGCATCAACGCCTAATTGCTAGCCTGTCGGTTTTCTACCGGTTGTATTTTTGGGAATGTGCGACGGAATTGCATAATTTAATCCCGCCAAGCCCGTTCCATCATCGGACCACAAGACGAACGGCGATGCGCCACCGGTACATAGTGGACATCCCGCCACATGCACAAAACGTTTTGGGAACACAATCATAGTGCGTACAGCTAAGGAATGGAATTCCTTGCCGGAGTCTTTGTTTCCTGATAGCTACAAACTGGGAGTCTTTAAGTCAAGAGGTTACTTCTAGGCAAGCGTGCTCCATCTTCGACCACATCGTCGCTTACCATCAGGTGAGATAGTGGTCAAACGCGTGCCAATCAATAGTAAAAAAAATATGGTATGTGTGTGGACCTTATTTACAAAATAAAACATTAAAATACTAGGCTATCTGTGCATCCATTCGCTTGGTAGCAAGATTTGACTAATAAAGTATACTTATTAACTAACAAGGCAAATATTGTAAACCTTGTAAACTAAAAAAAAATGTACGTTACCTTATCATCGAACTTGGAATACTTGTCGGCTTCCCGCTTGAACATTTCCCCGGGCGGTATCTTCTTGAGCTCTTCCTTAGCGCGCTGCGCTTCGAGAAGTTCTAGCTTTTTCTTCTGCTTCTCTGCTTCTAGTCGGGCCTTCTCTTCTCTCTCCTTTAAGATCTCTTCTTTACTGACTAGTTTTACTACTGTGCGATCTAAGAAGGGAAAATAACATGGTTAGGTCCCCATTGTGTGCCTAAACTTATTTAACCCGAAGTCAGATTCAAGTTGAACCAGATGCAGCTGAATATCTGTTAGACGTTTAGGTGCGAAATAAGTCGTCGTTAAGTAAAGTATACCGAAACAAACATGTTTAAAATGCAACATTGCCCATTTAGACATGAACACAAAAAAAAAAACTTTATTAATGAAATTATGATACAGAGGTGTAACTTAAATCTAAACAAGATACACAAGATCTAGATTTATCGATTTCAAGTGTTTACAGACGTTGTCAACCAAACGTTTTTTTTTTACAATCAGATCATTTCCTCCACTCAATTACACACCACTGTAACCAACTTCATAAAAGCCTTGTTAATATCAATAAATTACACGCTGTTACCGTCAATTTAATTGAGTTGAGTGGAGGAAATGACTTAGAATGTAGGTTTTAGTTCTCCAACAAAAAATCTTCGAATTTAGGTGTTACTTTAGAACTGAAGCTAAGTTGCCAATTTTGTATTATGAACTTTACAACAGTCGACATAAAGTTGAAAATACTTTATCTGAATCGGAGCTCGTGTAATAAGGCTGGCTACGTTTTACGACACCAAGAAAAAGCACGCATATACTTTGGCACTTCACTTGATATATGTCAAAAGATTCACGTTGCTTCTACACAGAAAATACCTTATGGCTTTCGAAATAAGGTGAAATTTGAATTTACGACGTAAAACGAATAGTTTGAGCCACGAGAAGTGCCTCCATGTGTTCTGTGTAGTCACCAGGTTTGTCCTCTAGCCGCACGCCCAGCTCGGGCAGGTCGCAGTCGCGCAGGCGGTCGCACAGCGCCAGCACGGCGGGCGCGGCGGCGGCGCGCGCGGCGTCCCGCACCCGCGCGCGGAACGTGCTCAGAGCTTCTAGGTACGGCATCACTGTTTCTTCTAGCTGTGGTGAAAATATATAGTCAATCCACTGGAGCGAAGCGTCACGTGCTGTGCTCTTACTATACGTAAATGTGTGTAACGTATACTTACGCAGACACTGTTCACATCGGCGACAGGGAAGCCGATCCCTCCGCGCGGCCCCTCCACGGCGCCGAACACGTGCAGTACGTCTGTGACGTACTTGGCAGCGGCCGCCAGCAGCGGGGCGCTGCGTGGTGTCGTCTTGCGGAGGTAGATGTGTGCTGCGCCGACTAACTCCCGTAGGGAGTCGAGAGCGCTGCGGGTGTCGATGTTGTCTGTGAACAGATGAAATGAAATTGTAATCAAGTGGGTGACGGTGAATGGTGAAATGATTTAGACGGCAGCCATCTATCAACATTGTACGAAAGCTGCAGTCTAAGATCCCACTGCTCGATTCTGCAGCTATCTGTTTACTTGATGAAATTAATTTTAAATTAAAGTTGAGGAAGTATTCAATGGATTAGCGATAGGTTGCCTATAAAAAATAGCCGTAATTAATTTTTGTATTAATAATTTGGTAATATAAGTTGCAGCTATATGATTTTTTATTAATTTTACGTCATGACAAAATAAATAATAAAAACCGGCCAAGTGCGAGTCGGACTCGCGCACTGACGCCCTTAGTACACCTACGCATTCGTATGCGGCAGCGAAACAACGAAAAAACTGTAAGTTATATGGCAACGTTTCGCACATGTTATGTCTCGCTCTACTGTATAGCTAGATGAAATAGTTGCGTCCTTGTCGCTATTGTTTCGCAAGGTACTGCGAAATTGTCGTTACACAGACGCAGGTGTTTCGCTAGTCGAGTTTCGCATCGCAATGCGTTACCACGCGTTCTGTCGGTGAGGACAGATTTCGCACAATATGGAAGCTGAAAATAATGAAATATTTTTGAATTTGATTCAGATTCTGAAAGCGATGACTGGGATAACTCGGATGACATTCTGAAATTTCGTCTGCACCTACAGCTTACGAAAGCTACAATGACATTTCCTTGCGAAAAAACTGCAGTGTACTAACGTTCCGCAGATGTTTCGCTACCGCAATAGTTTCGCAAAGACTCGCTGCCGCATACGAATGCGTAGGTGTAATAAGGGCGTGAGGGTTCCGTACAAACCAGAGAAGATGCGATTTACGATTTATGACGTATTAAAAAAAAACTAATTACTAGATCTCGTTCAAACCAATTTTCGCTGGTAGTTTACGTGGTAATGTACATCATATATTTTTTTTAGTTTTATCATTCTCTTATTTTAGAAGTTAAGGGGGTGGGGGGGACACATTTTACCACTTTGGAAGTATCTCTCGCGCAAACTATTCGGTTTAGAAAAAAATTATATTCGAAACCTCAATATCATTTTTGAAGACCTATCCATAGATACCCCACACGTACGGGTTCGATGAAAAAAAAATTCTTTGAGTTTCAGTTTTAAGTATTGTTTTTTTTTATTATTGTTGTGAAAATCTTTATGCGGTTCACGGATTACATCTACTTACCAAATTTCAACAGTATAGTTCTTATAGTTTCGGAGAAAAGTGGCTGTGAAATACGGACGGACGGACAGACAGACAGACAGACATACAGACAGACAGACATGACGAATCTATAAGGGTTCCGTTTTTGCCATTTGGCTACGGAACCCTAAAAATAGCCTACGTCCTTCTCCAAGATCTTATCTATTTTTCTACCAAACATCTAAATTCGTGAAGCCGATAATAGGTGAAGAGACACAGACAGACAGAGTTGCTTTCCCCTTTATAATATCAGTGTAGATGTGTTAATTCAACTCTGAACCGTGGAAGAGATGACATAACCACAGACATAATATTTCAGAGTACGAACCGCACAGCGCCGCATGCACTTGCTCCTTGACAGCGGTCAGTTTGTTGGACAGCTGCAGCTCCTCTGCGTCCCACACGCCGCCGCAGCCCTCATCGTAGCCGCTGCGGAGCGCGTCTTTGACCGTCAGGAAGAACTCCTGTAAACGATAAGTAATCTACCTTAACCCAATTATTCCTATGATATGAGTCCTGAAATGTAGACAAGCAAAATACGACGCTAAATTAGATTGACAGGCGTAGTAACTCCACAGACATGGGGGGATTTGATTTTGGTAAAATGAAAATAAAATATGAAGATGTTTTGTAAACCTATCATTTTAAATGATTAATTATACTTTCATCTTGTGTATGATGTTTCAACAGTTTTCTTTTTTATTTGACCTTGTATAAAATAATACAAATCAAACTCACATTAAACAGCTTCTCAGTCTGTATCGCCATATCCATGGTGTTATCAGAGTAGTCCAAGGTCTCCTTCCAGCCGTGCATGAGGAAGCCGATCCTGAGCTGCCTAGCTGTGTGGCGGCGCAGTGCTTCGGAGATGGTGACGAAGTTCTTGAGAGACTTGGACATCTTGCAGCCAGCTATCGTCAAGTGGCCTGTGTGTAGGAAGTAGTTCACCCAGCCGGGTTGGTCGAAGTGAGCCTGATGGGTACAACAGAAGGACATTAGTCTCTTTTCCCGCGGTTAGGTTTTAATCTGTGAAAGAAGTTGTGTATACATCAGTACTTCCAGATCAGACCTACAATCAAACAATTTTGCCAGGACAGAATGAGGAAAAGCCGTTTTACGCCGACCCCAAGTTACATGGGATAAGGACAGGAAGATGATAATTCAGTCTTAAATGAAACCTAATGTATCCGTTTTGTTGGTTGCAGCAACCAAGTGGGGGTAAGAAGCTGATTAAAAAATGCAATCATAGCTAAAATGACTATGTTAACTTAACAGTTCCTTGTTAGAATTCAATGCATTGATTTCTCCAGTAAGTAGTGTCAACAAGATCAGGAAATATAAGGCCAACGCCTCCAGTCTAGATTGTCTGGCATGTCAACAAACACATACAACGGCATGGCCGAGTACCTACTTGATATGCCTTAGTTGATGAACTAGTACTTTTTATTCTTTAAAAGTTTGCTCTTGACCTCAGTCAAGGTCTACGATGGAGCTATTAAAGTGCCTTTCCACTCATGCTTAACTGTATTTCATCAATTAACTCACCTCACTCTGAGCCAACTCATTATCGTGGTGAGGGAACTTGAGGTCAACGCCCCCGGTGTGTATGTCCAGCTTGTTGCCGAACACGTCGGACGCCATGGCCGAGCACTCGATGTGCCAGCCGGGCCGGCCGGCGCCCCACGGCGACGACCACGACGGCTCGCCCGCTTTGCTGCGCTTCCATAGCGCGAAGTCGTTGGGAGACCGCTTTTCACTTGTGTCGTCTGTTAGATCACCTGAGAATGTTCATGATTGTTAGTACAGTATAGTCTCACTAATCCGACACTATTAAAAAACAGGTCAAGAGCGAATTTTAACGCCATCACTTGACCGCTAGTGGAAAGAATGTAATTTTTGTTGATGAATTCTGAAAGTGTTTTTTTTTACTATTGATAGGCACGCATTTGACCACTATCTCACCTGATGGTAAGCCATGATGTGGTCGAAGATGGAATACTCATGCCTAGAAATAGTCTATTATTCACTCTTGACTTAAAGACTCCCAGGTTGTAGTTACCACGAAATACAGAATTCCACTCCTTAGCTGTACACACTATGAATGTGTTCCCAAAACGTCTTGTGCGTGTGGGCGGGATGTCCACCATATACCGGTGGCGCATCGACGTTTTTCTAGTGGTCCGATGATGGAACGGGCTTGGCGGAATTATGCAATTCCGTCGCACATTCCCCAAAATTATAACAAATAAAATGTACTTAGTGAAAAATTTAGTAATTCGATACCTTCTCCTTCTTGTAATGATTTTGTATCTCCATATGCTTCAGGCACTAGTCTAGCATAATAATGCTTGTCTTTGCTATCAAACTCGCTCACACTAAAGTAAACAGAGCCATTTGATTCATATGCAAGACCATTGTCTATGATCTTCTCAATGAACTTTATTATCTGTGGCACGTATTCACTAACTCTCGTTAATACGTCTGGCGGTAATACCTGCACAAAAAAAAAAATTATATGTGATTAAATTTTTTGTGTCACTCTTTATTTTAAACAGAATTATAAGATATCAAAAACAATGAGAACTTTTATACTTTAGTCTGTAATCTGAAATAATGTTGTGTAAAAGAAGATATGAAATAAAAAGGGACTGAATAATAGTCTGACAGTACTCTAGAGAATGGAAGAAGAAAGAGTTTGCTGACCCCCAGTTTTACAGGTTAAGGACAAAAAATACAATAATGCTGATGGTGATGATATGTTATTTATTTATTTATGTAAAGTTTAAAAATACTCACATTTAATGCTTTCATGTCTTTATGGAACTCACTTTCCCAAAACCGAGGCAGTGCTGTGAATATAGCGTTATCAGTGACTGTGGCCCCAAACTTGCTGTCCAGCCATTCTGAGATAGGGCTTTTAGCTGACTGTAGGAGTTCACACTTAGCACTTGTGATCTTCAATTCATCTTTATCTTCCACTGCTGCTTTCAGATTTTTCACTGCTGAAGCAATGCTGGAAATATGATTTAAATAATTAAGTTTTATTAAGAGTGAAAATGCGGATTTAAAAGCACAAAGACTACCATATTGGACATCAAAATCAAATTGTTATCATGGACCCGCTCTGAACCATTCTGTTGTTGTTGATATTGGTAATCATTTTAATTAAAGAACTCATTGAGAATTTAATTTTTATCATCATGTTTTCAAAACATTCATGCAAGTATTGATTAATGACTAATTGGTGTTTTTGTTATCTTCTTGACATAGGAAATTAATTAATTTTTTGGGATTTCCTTAGTTTACATAATACATTTTAAAATTTAAGTAAAATAAGTCTTATTTAGAATGTTGGTCAATCTCAATGTTAACTTGAGGTTATTCTTAAAAATATGTGTATGTACATACTTGAATGGAAACTATTTTATAACATAAATATTAGAACAAGTAGAGCATGCAGTGCTGATAAGAACTCTGTTGCATTGCATGTACTTGGGTTGCTTATCTAAAAGCAGTAAGTAAGTTATAAAAGTGACTTCTGCACAAAGTATTCATTTAATGTATACTGTGCAGCAAAGCAGTGAAGAAATGCTGATAAAGCTTGTTATGTTTCTTTGACCTGGTTATTTTGTGTATAATGTATTTAATGTAAAAATCACTTACCAGTCTAATGTCTTTTGCATGGCATTTTTTTTATCAGGGTCAGTGGCTTCTTTAACAATTGTTTCATAGTAATTCACTACTGATGTTGCATCATCTATAATACAATTCAGACTTTTCTTCTCTTCAATGTATTTCTCAAACAAATGGTGCTGTCTTGCTCTTTTTATGATTTTGTCATCAATATCTGTGATGTTCATTACATACAGGATGTCGTAGCCAAAGTAGTTGGCCATTACTCGCCGTAAGATATCAAAAGATATGTAAGATCTGCAATTGAAAAAGTCAATAAGATAAAAATAAAAATCTAAAAACGAAATAGCTACTCCAATGAACAGTTTCATTGGAGTGGCTATTTCATAATTTTTTTTTTCTATTTGAACATTTCTTCAGTTGAAATAGGTGTCTAGTAAATGGGTAAACACGAAGATTTAGATATTTGTGCTAGACATAACTAAAATGGTACATTGGAGCAGAAGCAGTAAATATTTAATATTGAATAACCTCATTCTAGGAGTAGTTTTTTAAAGAATAAACCACAGTTGTGGAATAAAAATGTTTAAACTATTTTAATAATATTTCCTAACAAAAGGCGTATGTAGCACGTATCAAATGGAAAGATAAATGTGCAAAATGTCTCTGAATACACAAAAAGATCATTTGAAAACTGAATATAAATTACTTACCTGGCGTGTCCCATATGGGAGGCGTCGTACACCGTTGGTCCGCAGCTGTACCAGTTGATGCGGTTACCATTATCGCACGCAAATTCTTCCTTCTGTCGTGTCAAGCTGTTAAAAAGCTTGAGCACTGGCCTCTTCTCAGTTTTAGCCGGTGGGGACCAACTGGGTTGACTTCTTTTCGACATGTTTATTTTTTCACATAAAACGTCCTTTCAAGATTTATTTACTACAAGTGCATGTACTATACTTAATAATTTGAGAATATCTTCCTTAAAATCTTTAGTTAAAACTTAGAAAAAGCGTTTTTCGCCACGTACTGAACGTACTATGATGCATGACTCTTTTGACAGTTGCAGCACAATTCATCTGACAGCATCCGTCTGTGGGATTTTGAGGTTGACAATTGTAGTGAAGTCCGGTCTTTTATGTATTAGAGAAACTTCGTAGTAGAGAATACCAATCATATTGTATCGCGCTATGTAATCCAAATATATATATACTTTGTTAACTGCATTTCCATTGTTTGGTGACCGAATGTACATGAATAAAACGCTTTTTACACTATTCAATTTCTAGAAAATCTAATTAGGATCATAAGATATGATTGAAGTTAAAATAGCTAGATTCCGATTTAGTGCTATTGGAAAGTCCCGACCGCTCTAATTCATTACTTGTGTTCCTCACTAGATTTCATACAAATTTAATAGTGTATAAAAGTGCTCAAGAGATCCGTCCTGGCTTCAAACGATATAATAATTTTGAATAAAAATTAAAAATCTTCTTCATTTATCTCTTTTAGTGTTGCTGAAAACCGTATAAAATACAATGCGTAGTTTAGAAAAAGCAACTGGAGAATGGAGATACAGACAGAGTCAGAAAGTAAATTTATTTTTAATTTTCTACATACACAATAGTTTTTTTGAAATAGTGTGTTCAATTAATGTAATTATACAGATGAAGCAAAGTCGCCTAAATTACAATTGTTTAGTAGATTAGGTTATGCACTACAAATTTGAAAATGAAAGATTGCGAAGCAAAAACTATGAAAAATATTATGTTTCTTTCTTTCTTACATGAAAACTAGGAGTTAATGTCAAATGACAAAAAGAGACGAAGCTATCGATAATTAGTTGCCTGTGAAAACTCCTTGTTGACTTGTGAATGTGTGTGTTGAGAACAAAAATAACTATCTATCTATCTATACGTCATATACGTATTTCTACGCGTTTATCTGAAACTTAAGTTGCGACTACTGTACTCATAATTTACCTAAATTTTTGTGTATTTTTGTATTGTTTCGTCCAAAACACACAATCCTTTCGGACAACATGGCTCTCTGTGTTTGTAAATGCCTAAATGTAACGCTTGAAGGTGATAAACTTGAAGACAATGTCGATATTGGGAAACTGGAGTTAACATCCATGGAACAAAGGGATATTTTTTTCAGTGAGGTACCGTCAGTAAACATGTCTTGACCTTGACTTATAGGAAGGGTTTTCATTGCTTGATATGTTAAAATATGAATGAAACCTTATCAACATGACTGTGATCACATTTATTTTGATATTATTTTGAATATATTTAATACATAATACACAAGTACATGTGCGTTCGGCGCTGTATCGACTTGTTTACGATCGTGCTAATGATACATAATATTAAGACATCCTCCTATTTACACTCTAGCTGGACTTGTGTAGATTATTTTTAGCTTTTTATGTTCCAAACTCATCTTGTTGCTTTCCTGTTCTGTGTACAAAACAGTATCAAAAAAAAAGAATGCAAACCAGTTTTACTGGAGCTATAAATTTATCATGAATATTTAAAACTTTTTTTTTTTTAAATAAAATTGTTGTTAATAATGTCAAATTGTTGTTGTAGAAACTGCTATCATGCTCCCTAGGCAGCCTTAAGAGTCAGGTAGCTCAGCCTGCACTGGTGGAGCAGCGTCCGCTGGGTAGGTGGACCATACATTCCTGCCTGGCTTGTGGCCAGCCCACTCACGCCATATCACATGACAAAAATGGACCTTATGCATTGCTTGTTTGTAAATCTAATCAGGTCAGTGTTCATTTCAGTGTCTCATTACAAACAGTCAGCTGAATTATAGCTATTGATTGATTTATTACGAAGCTTAAATAACTGCCATCTGTTTTGCATCTACAAAATATCTACTAAGTACATGCACGCACTTATGCTTGTTTAATCATTGAGGTTGATTTAATGGCCTTGCTGATTATCTTATACTGCAAACAAAAGAAAGTAAACATGTAATAAAAACAAGTTCTAGTAAGAGATTTCAAATTGTTTATTAATTTGCTTAAAAATTACATACCTTTTTAAGTGCAATTGTATTGAAACAACTGTAACTATGTTATCCCTAAGTTATTAAAAAAAGAAAACAATGATTATAAATTCCTATAGGATTTTAAAAACTACAGATTTTTCCCTGGACCTGTTAGAATCTGTTAAAACCTATTTTTTTTTAATGATTAGTTTTATTGTGGTTCTATTCTAGACTATGTTAATATGGAGCATGTTTACATCACAATCTTATCACCAACAAAGATAATTCTCGTCCCTGACTTATGGATTTACCTATTTATGTTACAGACCACACAAGAACGAGTTAACAATTTGAAAAAATCAAATAACTATTCACCAGTATTTCACTTATTAGTGCCAGAAGTAACAAATGACATTGAAATGAAGGAAAATGTGGATACAAACAACTTTAATAATAGTGATAGAAATGTTTGGCTGCCAACGCAGCAGGTGATAGGCACACTCAGCAAACAGATGAACCAGACCCTGCAGTCGCAGCTGGAGGCGGTTGAAGAGGCTGTTAGACAGTTCCGAGATCAAAAATATGCAGAATTTGAGGCTTACAGAGAAAGAGCACAAAGAGACCATAAAATTTTAGCAAGGTATGCTGTTCAAATATCTAATTGTAATTTTGAAGTCCTCTGAAACATGCTTATTTTTAAACTCCACCTAAACATAGGCCAGTTTCACCATATTAACACGCTCAGCGCCGGTGTATTGTTAATGATACACCATAGTAGTTTCATACATTTTAGTAGGGCGTTCGAAAGCGTTGGCTCTGGAGAATATGCCTGTGTTATTGGGGTGTAAATATCTTAAAAAATTAAGAAAATGTGGGATTCTAAAAAAAAAAAACACAAAATTATAGATTTGTTTTTATAATTGAGAAAAGTGAAAAATCTTGTTGTAAACATTAATTTCTAATGACTATTATTAGTAATAGTATTTGTAAATTTAGTTCACATCACAAATCACAAGTAATCATCACAAGTAAAGCTTATGCTTCCGCCAGTAATCCCGAATCGCTGGCAGCTTTACTAACCCCATCCATCCTATGAGTCCCAAGAATGTCCAAATCTCAGCGGAGTCTACCGGCTTCCAATATCAAATCTTCAGTAATGTTGGTTTTTGAACCAGAAGTACTCGGCACGTTTGGTGAATCAGCTCGCTGTGGCATTCTCGACCTCAATTCAGCCAGCGGGATTTCTTCATCGCTGCTGATATCTCCTGTATCACTATCACTATTGTCACTTGGATCATTACTGGGATTATAATTTCGATCATTTACTGAATCGTCTGATGAATAATCCATTTTGCTAATGTCTCAAAAGCACTTAGAAAAAAAAATTAAAGAAACAGCGAAAACATTTTTTTCTGTATTTCTTAATTATTTTTTTTACTTTTTCCCGACGTATTTCTTCACTGCAATCGGAAAAGAGGTAAATAATCACTATTGCAAAGGAAAACTAAAAGAAAACAGTAAAAACAAGGTGTATACTAAATGATACACCTGGCCCATGGAATGCGAATCTTTCAATTCTACGTCCCCAGGCCAGTGTATCATAAATCATACACCTCAAAAAAAGGGGGTAAATTAAAAGAAAAAAAATATTTTTGTAGTAAGTGAAACCAGTAGAATAAGATTCTGCAATAAAAAAAAAACGCAATTCCAGCACCCTTTTCCAAAAATTGCCTTGGCGCTGAGCGTGTTAAGTATATAGTAAATTTATAATGAATTATTTTGTTTTGTTGCAGTATCATAAACAAGGCGCGCAACACCGTCGATAGGGACAGCTGGCGGATCGACACGACCATCGATAATGGACCACCCTCCCCCCACCTACCTCCCCTACAGAGACGAAGACTGTCTTCTTTCAAAGATGCCAAGAAAGTCTCACAGAATATTGTTAAGGTATGCAATATTTATAATCCATCCCCCAGAGACTCATTTGATTCTTTAATTATGTATTCATATACAAGTAATTATTAATTGCTTCATTTGCAAAAAAGTTATGACACATGGAACCCTCAGTGTGTAAATAAAATGTTTCCATTATACCACTGTAAGACACTATCACATACGACAGTATAATATCAGATATTTATTAAATTTTCTGAGTTATACAACCTCTCTTTCTCATTGATATTTTTTGTAAAGTTTCTTTAGATACTATTTCAGCAAAAGGGTTCTTGCACCGTCTTAGTAAAATTATTATTATTGTGCAAAGAAGTATTGCACAATAATAAATGTTTTTGTCCGAATATACTAATATCATAATAGCAATTATCGTTATCCTAATATGATAACGATAATTGCTATAGGAGAATTAATTTACAGCTCTGTTTATTTTGTTACCATAGAACCACCATAACAGAGGAAAAGTATGTGATAATTGATAAAATTATGTTTACACACAGTTATAAGCTGGCACATGTGACCCAATATATGAATGTTTTTATTTACTTTATTTTACATGTGCCATTCACACAGCTTTGTTAATTTATTATGCCACCAAACTGAAACTATATTTGGTTGTAAAGGCAATAGCGTCATTCTGTTTATGTTGCTTTACATAAGTAGTTATAGTTACTATTTATAAATTGCATGATAAAATAAATCAAGAATCTTTTTCTTTTTATATTTTTGTGGTTCATGAAGCTACACTGGACAGCAAATAAACCGGGGTGGCCCGGTTTATTACGGTACCTAAAAAAGTTAAAAACTTACAACTATCAAAGTTATACCTACAGAAAGTGCGTTTCATGTTGATTAAAATGAAAGGGAACTCATTGGGTTTAATCAATTTATTTCAGTGTATAAGGATTTTACAAAGAAGAGTCGTTTTCCAGTTGTATCAATCTTTAGTAATGAGTAAGCGATGAGAAGTCAATCCACGGCCCGTCAGATCGATGAAAACTAACGCTGTATGTGATATCCTCCTCCATAAGCAACAGTTTCCTGCAACACTGAGAATAACATTCTCCAGGGCGACGTTATACTTTCTGACGTTGATCACTTCCATGTAGACTCACCCTGGTTTCATCAGTGAAGAGTACATTACTCCACTGCTCTAACGTCCAATCGTGCTCTACGATGTGCTACCGTTAATGCTGGGCCTGTTGCTGCTCTCTTTGGAGTCAGGTTCCGTTCAGCAAGTCTCCTTCTGACGGTATCTGAACTTATGACCACTTGGCGTTCGTCATGCAGACTTTGTTGGACTTGAACTGCGTTGAGATGGCGATTTCCCAGAACAGTAACTTGGATATAACGATCTGCTGCTGATGTAGCCCTAGGTCTGCCCGTACCTGGACGGCGATCGAATTCGAATGCTCCAGTCTCTAGGTATCGTCTGTAAACTCTTTGCACCTAAGATCTGCTGATTCGAAGCCTTCGAGCGACCTCACGTTGCGCAATGCCTGCTTGAAGCAATGCTACAGCTTGAGCTGCTTCCTGGAGGTGTCGTATCCTTTATTAATCGAAAAAAGTAGCAAAAATACACTCGTCTTGGCAAACGATGGACAAAAACTAAAGAAATGATAAGAAAGTAATATCCTACTATAAACCTCATTGTAGAAAAAAAGAACGCCAATCGCAAGCTCTAGTCAAAACAGAGCAAATTATTAGCATTGTGTTTTTGCTTGATTACAATTTGAGTTGCCGGTACTTTTGAATTAATTTTAGTATAGTCATTTGAATCAGCATGAAACGCACTTTTTGTAGGTATAACTTAGTTGTAAGTTTTATACTTTTTGAGAAAATCAAATCAGAGTTCCTAGGTAGTGGGTGGCTCTGTTTATTTGCTGACCAGTGTGATTGCTTTATTAACAAATTGATTTACTACCATATTATTTCTTTATGTTTACAGCCCCCTAGAAATATGCCACCCGAGGAAGATTCATTAGACGCTGAAGATCTTTTTGATTTAGAAGGCTTTGATTCACGGAATAACATGCTCTCTGATCAAGATGACTATGATTCTGATCGTAAGTATTATTTTCTGAGCAAATAACTACCTACTATTGTCGTTGAAATATGCAGTTTTAGGCACACTACATAGAGTGGATTCTTCCGAAAAAAAAATGGAGTTCTTTTGGCTAGGAGAATAAAGATCGCCTAGTCAGCCTTGGACCTTAAATTGTAAACCTTGACCTTAAGTTTACCATAAAAATAAAATATGTTCGATCTCACCCAGGAGAAAAGTCCCTACCGAAAATACAGACCCCCTGTCCCTACCTCTCCTTTCGCAGGTATGCTGGAAGAGATTTCTTTAGAAATAAGCATCACCTTTGTACCTATTTTTCTGTTTCCTTCTTCTCATGTTCTTATTAAATGTGTGTACATAAATGGTTAAATAAATAGATAAGGCTCGGCGCAAACGGACCACTGACCACAGCCACTGGCAGCTGTCGGGTGCTACCTCCCCATTTCTAACAGTGGTAAAAGTTCGGAAGCCGCCACATTTTATAACCCGTCTCCGCTGCGCACACTTACGATGGACTCCGACACGGAGTGTTTGCTCGCGATATTGTTAATACGCAGTCGACCAAGACAACGCCGTCGCCGCCTCTATTGTTTACAAACAATATGGACGCGACAATGGCGGATGTCAGCGTCTTGTGTGACCCGCAGCGACCACAAGTGGCGAGTCGCAGTAACTGATGTAGCGTGTGGCCGCCACGGTTGGCGGTGGTGGTTGGCTACACGTGGGCCGTCTTGACGCAGAACTTTACTTTCGCAAAATGTAATTAAAAATTTGGTCACTTTCGCATAATGCCACTTTCGCAAAACGTAATTTTCGCATAATTTCACAAAGTGACCAAATTTTTCACAATGACACTTTGCGAAAGTGACGTTCTGCGCCAAGACCGTGTGCTTTGCTTAGCCGTGTGCGATACTAAATACATAAATAAAAAGAAATGTGTCAAGTCGCTGTGGCCCGTTTAGCGCCGAGTAACCTCGTCTTCTTCTACTACTACTATTTCATAAAATGTTAGATTTTGTTTTTCTGTACAAATATCTGCAGAAGGCAGTAACGACGAAGGCATCCACATCTCACGGCCCCGCGGCGGCGGCGGCATGGATGCGATTGCGCGCTCTCTCCCCATGAATATGCCAAAGTTCCCCAACGACCGCCCCACTCAACGGGACTTAGATGATGATGTAAGAAATTGCCACATTTCTATTATTTGATGATGATGATGATTCTTGTTATTATTTGAAATAGATATAAGCTGGTTTACTAGACTGTATTTAATTTTTGTCAAATCTGTTTATTTATGTAACTAGTTGATTATACCCTGTATGAATAGAACTGCAGACTATCCATAAAGAAATATGGTGCTTAGCATTTGAAAGAATGAATTTGTGGAGATTTATCAGATGTTGCGTTAGATCATACCGCTATTATATGAATATTAATTGGTTCCAGGAGGAGCCTCAGGACATAGCAGCAAGTATCAAAGCGCTGGCGCGCTCGGTGCACGGGGACGTGTTCGAGCTGCCGCGGCCGCGCTTCTCTACTCAGATCTAGCGCGCTGGCGCTCGCTGCGGCCGCCGCACGGACGCCGCGCAACAATACTACATCATTCAAAGATATCTCGTCGAGTTGTGCATGACTAGTGTGCTTGAGTTACATACACTTGCCACACATTGGTGCTTCATAATGTGATCACAGTGACCCTAAATCCAAATTATGAGTAAATGTTTCGTTTGACCAAACAACTAGTGACAATACATGCTATGCTACATTTAACCAACAGATATATGGCAGCTATATTGAAATCCAAAAAGCTTAACAAAATGAATATTTGGGCGCCCTTTAATATTACGGAGTAAGATATAAATATAAGAGAATGGAAATAGAATATAAGAGGCTATAAAATGTTATGATAAGCAGAGTAACTATTAAAAAGATAAACACCAAATCGTTTCTACCGCAGTTTACTAATATTAATTAATTTAGTTGCTGGTCGACAGTACATAATTTTAATTGGTTGCTATGTCATTTTATTAGTTTGCGATACATTTTTATTAATATCGAGAACAATAAATCTATAATTGTGATTAGATGCTGATATCCAGGATGATTTTTTAAAGTGTGCCTGGATGGCCAAATCTTAAACTAGAAAAGAAGCCCGATTTTTATGAAAATTAATACTGTATCATTGGATTTTTAAAGAATCGGTATTCCTAGCCAGGAATCGAATTGGTTGATTTTGAAAAACAACACGATTATGACACCATCCGAAAGTGTACTAAGGATCAAATTCTGGCAAGCTCAAAACTGAGAACTTTCTTTTACTTTGCCAAGTGTTAATTACTTTAATTTGACTATTCCTGGCTAGGGCTACCGTTTTTTCAAAAATCTAATGATATTTAGCTTTCATCAAACTCGGGCAAGACTCCTTTCAGTGTTTTTCGACATTCGTTATAGTTGTGGTTTTGGCTATCCACACTACCTTTGAAAATTCAGCCTGCATACCCATGGCTAGAATGTAATTCTTAGTGACCATCAATTCACGCAAAGTCAATTAAAACATTTAAGAAATCGTGAGGTGAAGAATAGTGCTATATTCCTGTGCTTAATGTTCGACCGCTTGTTGTAACAACTAAATATTATAATAATCTAGCCATGTAAGAGTGTAATAATGAGTGGAAAATAGAATTGTGACACTATGTTAAGAGTCCTATTACATTTTTTACGGAAATTCATGATTTTTGACGCTGTAATTATCAGCAGCAGTAAGATATTTTAATTATTTGATCGTGAATAACGATAGTGCCAGTCTCTTTCTTGTAAGTTAGAGTTACACATTTTCATTTTTCTTTTCGTGTAATTTACTATAAATATTTTACGAACTCAGTTTGCAAGAAAAAATGTCGGAGATGGAACTTTGACGGTCTAATTCACATTGTTACAATCAATTCTTTTAAAAGCTAAAATTTCTAAAAGGTAATTTGAATGTTTTACTTGTTTATTGGAGTTCTAGAATTTCTTTAAATTCCTTGAGTTTTCACGGAAAAAAACGTAAAGAAAGCCTAATTTAAGCCAGAAATGTCTTGATTCAGCGTCCATTATATTCCAAATAAAAACAATTTTATAAAATAAATTAATATGATATAAAATTTCAATCTACAATGAATACGTTTCATTAGTTTTCGTTTGTCAATATAATTAAACAAAATTACAATAAATAAAATTAAAGTACTATATATTCTGCGTCAATTCAGCGCGCGCACTCCTCAGTCTCGCGCGAGCGCCCAAATAAACTATAATCCTATTCAGACTAGTAAGTATCAAAATTGTTTCGCGGACTATACATGTACTCCCAACGCAGACCAACGTAACTTCGTCTATTGCAAACGAGCATTTACGATTCGTAATAGGACTCTTAAATTAAAATCGAGTCGACCTATGATAATAAATGCCATATTACTGTGAAATAATTCTTGTGGGCCGTTGGCACCTATACAACATAAATTTACGTGCGAAAGTGTCTTGGTGTCAGTGAGTATTGTTAAATGTATGTAAATATAATAAAATTTTATAGACGACAAGTAAATATAACTATGAATTGTTAACATCTAAGTCATATTCCCGTTAATAGACTTTTCTATTATGTTTATCTGGTGTTATCTTAATGATAAGTGAAAAGTGTACAAAAATATTAATACCTTGCATTTCTCACTAGTCTTTTAGGGTCACGAAAAAAATTTTCATTGTTAATTTTCAGTAGGGTAGTTTATTAAATTGCATACAAAATGAAAATCATAAATGTACATAAGAGATCATTGTTATTACGTTGGATAACGATACAAATAAAACTTTTGAAAATCGTTTATTTTTATACCCAATATTTTGAATGTTTATGTAAAAAAAGGGTTAACAGTCAGAATCAGGAGTAGGCTTCGGTGACGCGTGGCGTCTCGCTCGTTTGTAATGTTTACTTTCTATAACGTCGTAGTTTTAAGTTACGTTTTCTTATTTCGTGTGTTACTGAACAAGCGAATCATATTTTCAGCGTCTTCCAATAGCACTGATTTACAAAAGAGAAAGATGATTTTTAATGTGATGTCTATTTCAGTCAGTTGTTTTTATTTTAGCTAAAACTAATAATTATTGTTTCGTTGGTGTGACTTTTATGAGATGGACCTTGATTGTATGTATTAGAACTATGTAATAAATATTGAACGTGAATATGGCTTGTTATTTACTGCCGCCTGTTAAATAATATTTACACGACTATTTGAAGTGAAAATTTTCATTTCACACATGAATATAATTAACTCGACAATGACCTATTATCGTCGACCTCTGTCGTTGATATGACAGCCGGTTGCCATGATTACGGCGTCACAACAAATGTTTCTAAAATTGTGTAGACGTACTTTATAGAGGCGTGTATCCAATAAGCAAGAGCAACAATGTTGAGTTCGCGTTATTATAGCGCTTCGCGGCTGGGTACTGATGCAAAACCCCGCACTGCGATGGTGGTGGACGAAGATGACGAACTGTACGCGGGATTCAATGAGGTGGCTCCTGCCCTGGACACGCGCAACTTACGAGAAGACCAGGACTTCCAGGAGACGCTCCGTACCGCCGGCATCGGGAGGAAGATACCCAGCACTAGCAGAATGGGCACAGGGGTGAGTATGAATTACTTTTGACCGAAGATAACCTGTAATGTGCATGACGACATAGCTATAAAATAAATAAGAGAACATAATCTCGCAAAAATATTTATAGGGTCAATAAATATCCGCTTTGAACTGGAAATTAATGTTTTACATTTACTCTATCCTTATCAGAATGAAGTAAGTTTTCTGTGCAATATTTTTCTGTTATTTCTTTTGGATACATCAATCATCACGGCCTATCGCAGTTCACATTGTCCGACAAGGTGTAAAATAACTCAGTATCATTTGAAATACTTAGAACGTGCGACCAGTGCTCCACATTAATCCTTTTTGTGGATGCTAAATCATCAAATGAGACTCCTCCCGCTTTGGCTGAAGAGGGAGGGAGTGTCAGATTCTTACTGACTAAAACCCACCCGTGTACATACCTCCAAATGCCCTTTGAGTTCCAGAGCCGCGGTAACTCTTTCGAACAATTCTGCAAACTTGGGTCCACATTAGCCCTAAGTCGAAAAAGCTCTAAGACATGGAAAGAGGCCTTAGCTCAGCTGTGTGATGTGAAGGTGATGCAGGCTAACACTAATCAGTAACTTTTACTACACGACCATTTTATAATCGCAAAACAAACTACTGATATATTTTGTTGAATTTATAAAAATGCAATGTGCAGTGATTCCTTCTCTAACGGAGTTTTGAATAAATTTATTCCACCTTGTATTGGTCCATGGCAAAGATGGTGCGCATGGGCACAGTGAGTGTCCGCGGCAACAGCTCCCGGGCTGCGACCGCCGCGCGACCTGTCACCGCTGTGCGCGCGGCCGGCTACACCTCCACTACCAGAGACATCCCCACCAGGGATGACGTCAAGGAGGATAGGTAATACATCATCATTCTCCTGCCCTCATACCAATTCAAGTAGCTTCGGTGTAGCATGCCGTTTTCTTCCATACTTCTATTATTTATCATACTAGTACTCTCTCAGTCGTTCTCTTTGTAGACATATCATCTTTCACTAAATTTCATTAATCTTTTCTCGGTCTACATTCATATAACCAATAGGGAATATGCATAAAAAAGATATTTATTATCTAAACACTTTATCTAAAAATATACAAAAATATATTACCTACTAACAGTGGAAATAGAATCAAAATTGCTCGAAAAACAAACGAGATATAATTATTTGAAACAAATATATCTGTCCCTCTCGCGAAAACGCTGTTTTCTATGACAGATGTATAGACGTCACGTAATGTGACGTCAAATTCCATGTCGGACTTCTCGTTCTAAAAGTAATCTTTGAAGCGTTATAACTTCATCGCTGATGAAGATATTTAAAAAATATTTTCTAGAGTGTTTACTGGAGCTTATAAGAAATTCATTTTATAAATAAAAAAATCGCGTGCATATTCCCTATTTAGCTCACAAAATTTTCCTTATTTCTGCTCATTCTGTGATGGAGTTGACAAACAGTTATCACAATAGTCTTCATCGTATACTCATGTCTTACTGTATCCGTTCGGGTAACACGAAACATTCGTTTTGGTATACTCATACTTTAGTTGCAAGCAAATACTCAAAACGTTTCCTGGTTTATTTAACTGTAATGCTTTGTACTGTTTACAGTATTGAAGAACGGGTTAAGCAAATGGAGGGACGCATAATGACGCTGGTTGAGGAGTCGTGCATGCTGAGCGCGCGGACCGACCCCGATGACGAAACCGCACCGAAGAAGGATGTCGATTTAGGCCAGGTGAGTTGTTAAAATTAAATGAATGACTACGACATAAGGTTAAAAATTATCATTATATTAAAACAATCTTGTGTTCATCTTCCAGGCTTTAGCCAAAGCGCAGGAGGCGTCAGCTATGGAAAGACAGTTGATTCGGATGCAGGAACAAGCAAATGTTGGTGACACACACAATCTAGACTTGACTTTTGCTGTAAGTACTATCATGTTTTGATTTCCGCTCCAAAAGCCACCTCGTTGTCAGGTGTCGCATTTTTAGTGTTGTAGACATTTTGTATTTTTCAGGTACCTACAGTACCGAAGTATTTCGTTTTTGTTTTTGGCGATGCCGATGGGCTGGTCATCTACTATCAATAATAGGCTAACTAAATTCTTTTTCAGGTCCTATGCAACTTGGCAGGACAATACGCGCTCAATGAAATGTACACTGAAGCACTAAACACATACCAGCTGCTTACCAGAAATAAGTTGTTTCCACATGCCAACAGACTAAAGGTAAATGTACAGACTTTTCGAAGTTCCATGGTTAGGTGGTGAAAGAATAATAACACCTCAAACGAAGTTAAAGACTCCAAAAAACAAATACACGGTCAAAGTCGCCGGGCGTATAAAATCTATATTTGTAATGATCCAGTCTCATTTTATTTCGTGGTTTATAGGTTAACATGGGAAACATCTATTTTAAAATGGGAGAGCACCCAAAAGCCTTGAAGTTATACAGAATGGCGCTCGATCAGACGCCAACCGCAGAGAAGGATTTGAGGTAAAACATCATTGTTAATTTTTTATTATGTTCCGAACTACATTCGACACAACCTAGCTGTGGGGGTGGGCTTGTGTACACTTCTCTAATGATAGATTCGGATAACACAGCGCGTAAAATATGCCTGTTATGACACTTGTGAGAATTCTCCGACGCCAAGGATCACGGAACAGAAAAAAAAGTGGAAGTACTATACGACGAATTTTGTATCGGAACCTGTGTCGCCAAACTCACACAAATAAACCGATAATCATATTATCCACCACATATAAAGGACACGTTTGATTAGTTGTTTCCATATTGTTCAAAACAAGCATAAGTCACAGAACCTATATTTTAAAATGTACCTTCGGTCTTACACCTACGATTTATTTTGCTTAAAGGCAAAAAGTACTTACGTCGTTTCGTTTTCTGAAATCATTACAAGTTGAATTTACGAGTAAATTCCGCTACTAGACCATAAATGGCGGTATTTTCAATAGTTGCAATTATAAACTTAAAGCCCTTGGCAATAAGGTTGAGATTCGCTTCATTAGTCTATGTGGGATACAAAAAGTTGCCACTCGATCAGGGCTGTGGCACATGAACCTATCTCGAAATCGATAAATAGGATAACTTTTTTCAAAATTAATTCCATAAAATGTGATTCGTTTGGAGTTGCAGTTTTGTATGGGAGCTATATATGAAACTTATGTTATTGGAATCGTTATCAAATAAGCTGTCGCATTTAAAATGGATAAGTCTAGTTTTGCCTTGTAATTTAAGTTAATTCTATTTTGAAATCAGCGTGAGCAAAACATTCCCAGTTTACTGTATAAAAGTAGAGAAACAAAAATACAAACCATTATATTAAAACTTTTGTTTATCTAGATCAATATACCTTATATTAATACTTTAAAATCAATAAAAATAACACACATCATATAATTTTTAGGGTTCCGACATCCGTAGGAAGCGGAACCCTTACAGGATCACTGCTGATACCAGGTATCTGTCTGCCAGTCTGTCACATCCAGTTTTTTCCGGATCTACAGGACCGATTCTGTTCTAATTTGGTAGACGAATAGATTTCTGTGACCCAAACACGGATGCGTTAACGTATATAATAAATTTTGAGTATGGGGGGTAACTTTTGTGGGTCAAACTAGAAATGTAAACTAGCAATACTAGTTTTTTAACTGTATCGTGTGACATATCAAATGAAAGGACTTATTGTGAATGATTAAAAAAAAACAGTGTAGAACTAATTCAAGAAATTATATAGACCAAACACTACCATTCCGACCCCTTATCTCCGAAACTACTGAGCGCAAAATGTTGAAAAAAAAATGCAGATAATAGTCCTAACCTACAAATAACAGGAAAACCTATAAAAAGTCTCTAGTGTTAAAATAACTTGTTACAAAAAAGAAATTCGTTCGGAATCCTTTGCACGCGTCTAACTCGCACTTGGCCAGTATTTTTTTTCACAGCACAAGTCTTTCAAAATCATGACTCTGGTAGCTTACTCGGCTGCCGACAATTAAAGGGAGTTGTTTACACTTTAGTTCGAGAACTCTCTATGCAAAGTGGCTTACGATAGTATTTTATTACTTAGTTGGGTACACAATCATATATTATTCAAATAATAAAAAAAAAATCTTATTTACTTCAATAAATAAACAAAACTAAATAATTTCAATAAAATTAGTAATTTCAATAAAATATCTAGACGAACTACAAAAACATGTTCTTTATCGATATCCATCCAGAGTATCCCACCCGACTACATCACTATTTGAGTAGCGAAGAACTTTCGAGAACGAATCAGTTACTGAATCGATGCAAAATAAACTCTGTGCTAATGGGAAAAGGTTGATTTTAAATAGACTTGAATTTTAATTTTTAGAATATTTAATATGCTAAGATTTTATTAGAAAACAAATAAAATCGTACTTTCCGATGGTATGAAACACTTCCATTTTTAAGATTTATTCTCCTACTATCATTTTTGTAATCCAAAATGGAACAATACGGCATGGTTCAGACATTATAAATTTATTTCGAGAGTATCGGTTCGTCGCGTTGTTGGAACAGAACTGGGTTGGAGTTGCGTAGCTACGCATAATATCGGCACGCGTGTCACGCCTACTTTGCACTTCCACTTTTTTTTCTGTTCCGTGCCAAGGATCGACAAGAATCTATATCATTAACTTTGCAAAAGAAATGCTCATTACTATACTTAAAAACCTCCTTTCAAGTTGCGCCATACTCTCCGATTGACGCATACTATAAATGCCATTATTATTCTAATTGACCTTTTTCAGGATGAAAGTGATGCACAACATCGGTCTACTTCTGGTACGTATGGGTAAGTTTCGAGACGCTGTCACCAACTTTCAACATATCATGCATGAACAAGGGGATTTTCAAACGGGTGAGTGCGACAAATGTAACTAAGTTTTTAAATTAAGTAAAAAGTGACCTTCAATTATATTTTCAACGGGAACGTGTACTGCGTTGACTATGCCATCTAATGTTGCATATTCGAAGCTTGAATGTTAAGAATACTTGACATGGACGCTTCTGTGCTGCCACCTATAGTTCCTGCACGCTCTGTTTCGGGGAACATGCACGAAATAGACTGTGCCATCTAGCGTTGCAATTTCGAAACTTATAGGTAAAATATACTTGACAATGACTTTTTTGTATTGCCAATATAGTTCGTGCACGTTCTCTATTAATGGATGCGTGTTCGTGCGGTTTCCATCCAACAATATCCCAGCTAGACTGAAAGCAAAATTCACAAACCGGACGTTAAAATTGCTTGCTTTGCTAAGTTCCTACCCAAAGTAAGTGATGGATACGCATAAATATTAACCTTATTCTTATGCATCTGTTGTTCTTATTCGTTTAATACGAACATTTCACAAGAAATTCGTCAAAAAATGCCTGAATTGTTCTTAATACCTGGGTCATTACTAAACATGTTAGTTGAAATATAATTGTGTATTTAACTCCAGGTCTGCACCTAGTGCTGTGCTCAGTAGCGTTGAATGACGCCGAAGGTGCCAAAGCGGCTTTCCACGCGATGTTGGATGTGGAGCCGCCTACATTTCACCAGGACATTACTATTGACGACGTAAGCAATCGCTTTATAAATCTGCTTTTAAAGAAAAATTATTGCAATTTTGAATTCAATGATGAGCCTTCATTATCATCATTATTTCAGCCGGAAGGCGACTGCTGGACATAGGCCCCTCCAAGAGTTGCTTGCCTTTGTCCCATTTAAATTAGATCCAGGCTGTCCCTTGCTCTGCTCTTGCCCTCCTATAAGCGATGCTCGAAGTCGACGACCGTACCCCGTAGGGATGAATTTTCGGTTCAGAAACTTTGTATTACTGTTGATCCTCTCATTTATACGCCTAAAAACAACACTACCTATTGAGTAACATTATGTTTACATTCAAGGACATAAGAAAGTATTAAAAAATACAACAAACACTAAATTCATGAAATAGATAGATTCAGAGACACACTTACTTTATTTTGAGGCAAATAGTCTTCTGGTTTTACTCTTTCTCATATTTGAACAATAAGAAAGGAAGATAACAAGACTACGGACACCTGTGAAGTATGTATCTTTCGAAGCTAAAAATTCACCATCACTGCAGTTATTTTTTTTTATTCACCTTAATTTCTACATAAAATAAGATAATCTTACTTTTCTCGAGAAAAACTTTCTCAGCTGTATCATGTTACTTTTGACTATCGACCACTGACAACACAGGTTCAAAGACTGACGCAACACTGCTACGTGTCGGTAGCATTGCTGCATCGTCGCAGAGCGGTGCGTTACGACGCAACGCTCGTGTGGCATCGTTCTAATTGTTACTACCATTGTTAAGGGTCTGGTTTTAAACGGAGTGCAATGTCATTTTTGTTTTTGGAAATCGGTTGTATTTTTTGTAAAAAATATTTTATTTTTCACTTTTTAGCTGTACCTGCTTACCTATCTCTTCACAGCGTACCAGCGTGATGTTATAGTATTTCAATTTATTGCTTGCACCAGGCAAGCAATAAACAGCAATGCGATAACAGCAATCCCGATCCATTTGCTATCATTAATTGAAAAGTTCCGTTGCCTATCTCCGAAATTCTTCAACAGATCTTCACAAAATTGATACGGGACCAGTCCGGAAAAATACTCTTTCAAACAAAAAAATGCTGAACCAACATTTTTTATGGGATCCTGTCACCAGATCCTGACTTATACCTTCCATCATCAGCTCAGCAACAAGAGATGATGATTACAAGGCACAACAATATCTGAGATGCATTACAAATTATATAAAAAACATTGTATGTGCCTATAAAATTTGAGGGTTTCCCTCGATTTCCACGGGATCCCTTGATCAGTTTCTGACTTCGTGACAATGGCACCTCAGAAATATGGGCTTTCGAAAACAAAAAGAATGTTTTAAATCAGTCCAGAATTGCCTGAGAAAAAAAATACAGCTGAAAATAAAACCCTCCTCCTTTTTAGGGTTCCGTAGCCAAATGGCAAAAACGGAACCATTATAGATTCGTCATGTCTGTCTATCTGTCTATCTGTCTGTCCGTCCGTATGTCACAGCCACTTTTCTCCGAAACTATAAGAACTATGCTGCTGAAATTTGGTATATTTATACTATGAAAATTGGTTTGAACGAGAACTAGTTAGTAGTTTTTTTTTAAATACGTCATAAACCGTAAATCGCAACTTCTGCTTATAATTTAATACCTACTGGTTTGTACGGAACCCTCGCCGCGCGAGTCCGACTGGCACTTGGCCGGTTTTTGAAGAAGTCGGTTAATATATGTAGAAATGTACTTTTTTTATTCAGTTTTCTGATATTAACCACTTTATCTTTTCAGGAAAACGACGCCTATGAATGCGTAGTCCGCGACGTGGTCCGCGGAGACCGACTGTCGAGATGGTCACGTCGTGGCGCCGCGCACGCCGAGCGCTGCCTGGCGTTAGCTGCAGCCGCCGCGGCCATGCAGAGGCCGGGCTCTAGGGGACCTGACTCTGGGTGAGAATGTGTTCATTGTTGGATATAGACTATGTTGTCGAGATGATCACGTTGCGGGCCGCGGTTATGCAGACACCCTAGTTGTCAAGGGGACCAGACTCTCGGTGTAATATGTGGGTGGCTGTTAGGTTAGATCCTTTCCTTAGATCTTTATAAATCAGAAAATTGTAGTATGCTGCAGGACAAAAGCCTGGTGGTCCAGGCGTTGTGCATCGGCATGGCCTGTAAACATTGCCTAAAGCACGGCTGTGACCAAGGTATGATCAGATCTACAGTAGCTTATAGTATCTTATTCAATCCATGTTTTTTGACGTACATGTTTCAGTGGTATGTCATGGTGCGTGGAAGCTCTCCGCGGCTACAGCGGCGGCGCAGCGGGCGCGCGGCTTGAGCTGGGCGGTGCGCTTGCGGCGCTGCGGTCGCTGCGGCCGCCCACCGGCGTGTCGGCGCAGAGAGCGCTGCAGCGGCTGAAGGCGGTGGCGCGCGCGCATCCGCATGACCGTGTGCTGCGTGCTGAAGCTAATACTGATGCTGCCTTTGTGGCGTATGCGGTAAGAACGAATGATGCGTATAATTGTAGAACAAAATATGTTCATTTGACAATTCATCGAGAGTTTACTATTTCTCAAGATATTTTGTAATCTTACGTATTTTGTAATTATCCGGTGACATAAACACCCTTTGTAGGTTCCCGGTAGGTGTCTTGTTCTGATAGCCTGGTAAATTTCGTTTCGTTTTTTCTTCTATATTTGCCATTTTGTTTCAAATTAAATCAAAATAGCATCACGAAATACTACATTACTGCAGTGGCCAGCAAAAGAGGCATTGACGGAAGAACATTCCGTCAGTGCCTTGACTATTATTGCCTTGTCTATTAATCTATTAAATGCCTTGTTGTGGTCAAGGCTTGAATAGTACTTTTCTTAAATAACGCGCGGAAATTAAAACTAAGTAGTACTTTTTTTTAAATACAATTACTTTTCAAAATTGACGAACAACGAAAAATAATAATTTATTTGACAACCGGCCAATGCTCGCACGTGTTTGGCCAGTACAGCAATTTGGATTTATCTCGAAGAAGGTTGACAAAATGATGGTCAAATTTCCAAGCATGTTTAAAAAAAATACTTATTACCACTTATCACCTTCTTGTTTTGGCAGTCCAGCTTTTAAACCTAATTGTTTAAAAAGTTTGAATAACGGCGGCTTGTAAAGATTAGATATTGAAGTTGTCTCAAAATATTAGGTTGTGGAAAAAGTCTTTTCACATTATAAAATTCAAAAATTCAAAAGACATTTATTCAAATTAGGCTGAGGGCCAGCACTTTTTGAACGTCAAGTTTTACAAAAGACAGTCCATAGAGTACTATTATTATATAACAGTCCCCCAAAACGCCCGCCCGTCACGGTATAGTATGTATGAAATTGTAATAAAATCTCTTTGGCTATACTAGGTATTTGTATCTGGCTGGTTTTGGTTCATCATTGAAAGTTTAAATTTTAAATAACATAATTCCAAATTCAAATTAGGAAAATGTGTGATTTTCATTTGTTTTTCGTACCGTCAAGACACAGTATAAATATGGACAGTACGGAAACTACCTACAAACGCTCGAAACGGCACACTCACACAAACATGCGTACCGACGAGACTTTTCGGTGCCCGTCGCGGTACTCTCAGTAGTGAGTGCCGCCGGCCGCGTCAAGACGAGTGGTCACATTTTAGTTTAGACCCACGATCTTTTTAAAAATGCCAAGAACGTCTATATATAATTATGTATATGCGTAGTATACGGCTGTTTGATCTCGGCATCACCACAACGGGAGCTAACGTATTTTAAACTTCCTGCTGATTTTGAAAGGTGAGGTTACTTAATCGTTATCGAAGTATAAGTCCGTGTGATCGATCAAAATGAATTGGTGAACTTCAATTTCAATTAGGTACTACTACTTCTTGTAAATTCAAGATGGCGCCTGCTATAGGTATATATTTTTTTGTCATGGGTGTCATTTTCATGGTTTTCGAGGGTGTTGAAGCCGATAGTCATGTCAAAACGTGAATCCAAGATGGCGGCTGCAATAGGTATCAATTTTATCGTCATGGGTGTCGTTTTTAAGGTTTTCGAGGGTGTTGAAGCCGATAGTGATGTCAAAACGTGAATGCAAGATGGCGGCTGCAATAGGTACCAATTTTTTCGTCATGGGTGTCGTTCCCATGGTTTTCGAGGGTGTTGAAGCCGATAGTGATGTCAAAACGTGAATCCAAAATGGCGGCTGCAATAGGTATCAATTTTTTCGTCATGGGTGTCATTTTCATGGTTTTCGAGGGTGTTGAAGCCGATAGTGATGTCAAAACGTGAATCCAAGATAGCGGCTGCAATAGGTACAATTTTTTTTGTCATGGGTGTCGTTTCCATGGTTTTCGAGGGTGTTAAAGCCGATAGTCATGTCAAAACGTGAATCCAAGATGCCAGGCTGCAATAGGTATAAATTTTTTCGTCACGGGTGTCGTTTTCATGGTTTACGAACGTGTTGAAGTCGATAGTGCTGTCAAAACGGGAATTCAAGATGGCGGCTGCAAAGGTACCGAGCGCCCGAAACTTTTTCGTCCAACAGCGGCTCGCGTACGCTCCCGCCAAAACTTGTAAAAGGTTACGCCGTAATGACAAAGTTAGTGCTACAAGTTGTTGTGTGTTAATATTAAATTGTTTTCCGTGTTCAAACTATCGTCTTTTGTCGAGATTAACCAACGCTATGAGATTATCTATTTAAATTGTACTTGTAAGCTAGTTATTCAAATTCGATTGATTGATCACTACAGAACAAAAATTTTAAAAAATAAAATAAACAAAACCATTAAAAGTGACAACCCTATTGCTTCAATGGAGCGTAGGTATTTATATTCTCAACTAGGCTTAGTTTCCGTACTGTCCATATTTATACTGTGGTCAAGATGATTGAATCTAATGAAGAAATTCGATACATTTTAAAATTTTACTACAAAAAGGTAAAAAGGCATGTCACGTGCCGGAATTTATGTTGCGCATTCTTCGAGCTTTACTGTAACAGCCAATGATATATAAAACTACTAGCTGACCCACGCAACTTCGTCTGCGTCACATTTTCCATTAATTCTGCGCTCCTTTTTGACTTAGCTTAATGATATAGCCTATAGCCTTCCTCGATAAATGGGCTATCTAACACTGAAAGTTCCTGAGATTAGCGTGCTCAACCAAACAAACAAACAAACTCTTCTGCTTTATAATATTATAACTCAGAGGTTCTCAGATTTTGTTGTGCAAGGCGTTGCGAACGTTCGACACTCGACTCTCGTGCGCGTACCTGAGAGTTTCTCTGATTTTGTTCAGCAAGGCGTTGTGAACGTTCAGGTGAAGATTCTCCCATACGGCGTATTCTTGCTGCCCGTGCTTGAGAACTATGTTTAGTAAGTTGAGACATGGCTCTCTTTAGGCATTTTCAAATGTTTAAGAAAATGTTAATAGCGTGTAATATTCTAGCTCTGAAAAGAACTGTTGTGTAGCCCTGAAAAGAACTGTTGGTTAGCCCTGAAAATAACTGTTGGTTAGCCCTGGAAAGAACTGTTGCTTAGCCCTGAAAAGAACTGTTGTTTGGCTCTGAGAAGAACTTTTGCGTAGGTGTAGTTTTAAGAACGAAATCTAAAGAAAATCGCACGAAAATTATTAGACTTCGACACGACCGCTGCGTAGGGAACCGACGTACTTATACTTATCTATGGAGCCGACCTCGCGGCTGAGCCGCGCGGGTACCTTACTCGAGGTATATAATCTAAGCCTTACTCATAGATCTAAACTCCCCTCCCGCACGCGCACCCACGCCTTGGTGACGTCCACTTCGCAACGGGTCGTGCAGCAGAAATCGTAATATTTTAATTTCGCCATAACTTCAAAACCAAACGTCCGATTTTAATCATTCAAAGACCAAATATTATCTACATAAACTGTACTTAGTGATGAAATACTTTATTTTGATAAAGTTAATAGCATGAGTAAAATAAACGCGTTTAAATGTAGTCCAAAAAAAATCAAGATTTTTAAATTAAAAAAATGGTTGTTGTGCCTCACTCGACATACATAGGTATAGTGTGTCGCGGACTTTTTTGTAGATATTTATAAGATCTACAATTAATTAGAACAATGTATGGTTCTATCTTTTATAGTTTAGGCAGCGTACACAAAATAAGTTACTTTTCTGGTTGATTTTTACACCTTGTGTCCGAAAAACCCAAATATCTTACGGAACCCTATTTTTTTCCAAAATAAAATATAGCCTATGTTACTCGTGGATAATGTAGCTTTCGAATGGTGAAAGAATTTTTAAAATCGGTCCAGTAGTTTTTGAGCCTATTCATTACAATCAAACAAACAAACAAACAAAAAAACAAACAAACAAAGTTTTCCTCTTTATAATATTAGTGTAGAAGTGTAGATAGATACGTTGTCCGCACTCTAAAATGACAACATGAATTGAAGCCAATTTGGCCACATTGCGCTTAGTTACGCACCAACCTGTCGTAACTGAAGATGTATATTTATCTCCCTCTAGCAACATTCATCCCGCCGTACGGTGACATATTTTCTATCCCTTTCTTCATGCGTATTAGTAGCTATCTAGTATTTTCGCCGTTTTGGAGCGCCGCGATGTTGGTGTATGACGTGTCTATATATAATACGTCATTGGTAACAGCTATATGTAATCTCATGACGCCCCATTGCGCCGTGGCGGAAGTGTCATCGCCTACCTTTAAGGTTTACGTTGTGAGCTGCTACTTTCAGTATTCTGACCCTGTCACTCCTCATATACATAATCTCCGTCACGTCTTGCGGTCGCTCGCGGGCTGCAAGGTTGGTGCTGACGTAAATGCATCTTCTTCCCTGTGGTATGGCAAAGTTCGGGCCACTGATTCCGAACGACGTTGTGCTGTTGAGGATTTTATTGCTGAGATGAACTTATCAATTCATAACACCCCAGACGCACCACCTACTTTTTGTAGCCAAATGAGCGAATCTTGTATTGACGTCACACTTTCTAGTACAGACGTACGCTTGGATAGCTGGCGTGTTCTTCCTGACGCGTCTTGTAGTGATCATCGCCTGATCGTGTACGAATTTGTTCCTATTTTTACTCAAGGTTCTTCACACTTAATTGGAAATTTTAGATATAGAAGTAGGGCGCGAATTGGGAATTCTTTAGCTCACTTTTTGCTTGTCATGCCAAAGACTTCACTCGCGATGGAATGTCAGCTGAGGAAAGTGCTGAGATAATGTCAGACACTTTCACTTACTGTGCTGTGCTATAGGTCGTGCATCTGTGACCAATATTCGTAGATGTGATTGGTGGAGTGACTACCTTGCTGAACAACGTAAAAGCTATCGCAGAGCGCGTAGACAGCTTAATAAGCTGTATAATATCTTTTACCATACCCTATGTTCACAAATAAGTAAATAAATAAATAAGCTTAAAAAGCGTAATGTTACCGGAGACCTCTTTAATCTTGCTATAAGTACTTTTAGAGTAGCCAAGTCGCGTTACAGAGCATCGGTTGAAAAATCTAAGGGTAATTTACTCCGGAAAATTGTTGATAAACTTGATAAGGAGGGTCCGTGGTCACCTTTGTATCACGAGTTTAAGGCTAATAGATCGGTCGACCTTGCATACGTTCAGAACATTAAAGTAAATAATATACACATACCACCGGCATCGAAGAAACGACTGATTCTCTTATACCAGACGATTTATCAGTAAATGATAATGAATACCATCAGCAGATCAGAGCGTGGGCCGCGGTACCACCTGAATCACCAGAGTCAGACCTTCCGTCCACTGACGAATTCATAAACGTTGTCAAGAGACTACCTCTCAACAAATCATCCGGTGAAGATATAATATCTAATAGAATGATTATAGAAGCGTGTAAACGGCGAGCAATGCGATTTTCTCAGTATTTTATTTTTGGGACAAGCCCGCCACACATTCCCAACCACTGCAACAATTTTTTTTTTTTTTTGTTTCCGGCTGGGAAAAAATGCGTTACGCATACCCTCTCACTCGGGGGAGTGGGAGGGGTATGTGGGACTCCCCGGGCAAGCCCGGTATATTCACTAAAACAACCCAGCTCTGAAATTCCCGCAACGTCTTAGTGGGGGTGGACTGGGAGATCGGCGTAGCCTTTGCGTCCAGTCCACCTCCGACGACCGCCCGCCTTCACAGCGGGCCCTTCACGCCCTCCCCGTTGGGGGAGGGCCGGGAACCTCCGACGATGGTGGTGATGCGTGCAATGCGGGTGGAGGCGACCCGCGCCTGTCGCCCGCCCATCACCACCGCGAGGAGGGAGAAGAGGACGTCCTCTCCGACCTCGCCTTCGTCTGTGGAGCGGCGCAGCGAGAGGATCGTCCTCCCGCGCGCGCTCCGCCGCCTCCTGCGAGATGACATCCTCGCAAAAGGAGGCTACCGCGGCCCAGGACTCCTCACTCCCCAGCATGCATCTGACCACGCTGGGAAGGGAGAGGTCCTGTCCGATCTCCGCAGTGAGACTGCGACGCGGCTCGGACCAAGCTGGGCACACCTCCAGTGTGTGCTGCGCCGTGTCCTCCGCCGCGCCGCAGTCGTGACACGCCGGCAAAGACTATTAAACCACTTGACTGCGCATACAGTGCCCCGACGCACGAAAACTATTAGTGTTTTTGCTCAGATGTTAGGCAGCGGCACTAATAACCATTTTAGTTGTGACCAATTGTTAGACCTGTGGGCATGCTAAGTTTTTACAAATCGTTTTAATTTTTATGCAATTTATAACGCATAAAAATGCCTTCATACCCGGTGAATTTGTGTGGGAAACATTCCTAGACCTTTTGTTACAAAAATGATGGCATAACTTTTCATCGGAGAGTAAAGACTACGCAAAATATTTTTGATTTGAATCAGATGATGAGCCACTGCAGGGGTCTATATAAAATGGTGGTTAGGTGAACGAGCACACTGTGAGAAGCGCGCGTTGAAAAGTCTCTTTTCTTTCATTAGGAAATACTTATATTTTTATCCCTTTCTTCCCCTTTGTATTTTTATCGTAAAAATCTGTGCTGTTACGTTTAATGATTGAAGTCGATTTATTGATGATCATAAAATTACAACTAATACAATTTTTAATTAATTAACTTACATTAAACAGGTAACTACTTTTAAACGACTTTAAAAATAGGAGGTGGGTCCTAGATTTTTCATCTGTGTGTTTGACATACATGTTTTCATTTTAGATTTTCGAAGATTTCAGAATTAAAATAAAAGTAGAAAGATAAGGTTAATAGGGAAACTTTGTTTAAACAAGATATAGCGCTGTTTGTTTGGATTGAGTATTTTTATAATGTTCAAATCTATTTTATCGATATCGAATATTTTCCTTTAATCAAGTAGTGCCACCAATAACCATACGCTACCTATGCAACTTGACCTTGAACGGACCAATTGCAGCCGCGCGTTGTTCCTCGTCCCCCCGCTGTAGTGAGCCGCGTACTTAGAAGAAATCGGCCTATACGCTCTCTAGTGGATATATACTCTATGCACGCCGGTGTCTCCTCCCTCCCGATCCGGTGCAGGTGCGTGCCGAAACAGCCGTGGCCTGACAACACCTGCACCAGACGGAAGGATAGGATGCCGTGTGGCCGCTCGAGCCAATCCCGCAGGACTGGACCGAGCGCGTCCAATGTACGGCGACCAAAGGTGGCGGAGGCGAGGTCCTCCGTCCAATGGACGACGATGGCGTCCCTCGCCTCCCTCCGCACGGAACCACTGCAACTGCAACTCCTGGAAGCCAGAATCAACAGTGGCGACTACCAGAAAAACGCTGAGCTAATGAAACCCGACGAGTCCCGGAGAAACGATTCAACTGTCTTGGATCCCGCAACGAAATTAATCAGAATAGTACAGCGGAGGAGTAGGAAAAAAACAGTATATAACCGATGCATTGCGGAAGGTATTTTTCCTCGACTATGGCGACAAGGCTTTATACGCATTATTCCGAAGAGTGGCGACAAGCCCCCGGGCGACCCTAAGTCTTACCGGTCCATAACACTACTCCCAGCCCTGGGGAAACTTTTAGAGCGACTGATCGTTCCGTGCTTGCTACCGAACGGACCTAAATTTCATAATAATCAATTCGGGTTTACTATTGGAAAGTCTACCATCGATGCGGCTATCTCTGTCCGTAAAATCGTCAACTTATCTCAACATAAATACGTGGTTGGAATCTTTCTCGACATTTTTGGCGCTTTTGATAACGCTTGGTGGTCGATATTACTACTTAAAATGAAAACCCGTGGTGGCTACAAAAATATCAACAATCTGATTTTTTCGTACTTTCTAAACGGCTCCGCGAAACTCAAACTTGGACATCATTTCATTACTAAGTCATTAACCATGGGATGTCCTCAGGGCTCAGTTATCGATCCGTATATATGGAATTTTGGCTATGATGATTTTCTCGCGCTTCCGCTCCCATGCGGCTGTTCATTAAACCGGTTACGCGGACGATGACTTGCTGCTCATTCAGGCAAGTACTCGGGCTGGACTTGAGAACTTGGCTGACACATGCCTACGTTTAATATCTCAGTGGGGTGATCGAAACCGTCTGACCTTTGCACCGCATAAAACCTATCAACTTCTTTTAAAAGGAAACCTTAAATCCTGGCCTAGTATTAAATTTAATAACGTACCCCTTAAAAGGAAAGAATCCGTGTGCTACCTCGGTATGCTACTAGAAAGAAACTTTTCATTTATTGGTCATATAAAAAACAGTAGGAGAAAAAGCAAAAATGCATTTCTACGCCTTGACAAGAATATCAAAGGCAACTTGGGGTCTATCATTTCAAACCTTAAAAACCATATATGGGGCTACTTACTTGGGTTGTATGTGCTACGGGGCACCTGTCTGGGCCGATAGGGCCACCATACCGCCCCGGTACGATGTAAATTACTTCAAAACCAGCGTTTGGCTTTGATATTCTTATGCAAGGCGTATAGGACGGTTAGTACTGAAGCCTTACCGGTGCTGGCGGGTATTCTCCCAGTCGATCTAGAGGTGCAGCGGCGTGCTGCAATGTACTACTACGCTAGAAAGAGGAGGTGGATCACTGTGTAGCCCAATTTCTCACAGGTCATGGCAACTTTAAGAGTAAATTATTTTCCTTTAGGCTTGTGGCCTCACCTTTATGTCAATGCTCTACAGCTGACTTTGAATACGAACAATCTGCACATCAGATCTTGTGGGAGTGTATTCTTTGGCAGACTGAACGTAATATTATGTTAGATAGTATTCAGGTTACATCTTCTGGAGTAGTTTACTATACGGACCTTGTAGAAACCGGAACAAATTTTCGTGCGTTCAGGCGATTTTGCCATACCTATTACTGGAATCAAAAGTAGCTCACAATTTAGGACCCATTAGTTTCAATTTTAATATATTATAATCCGTGGTGCTTGGCAACTGGGCTTAACCCAGTTGTATATGTCCCTTGGTGCCTATTGGCCTAACTCTAATCTGTCTCCTGCTTGATATGGAGGGAAGTCGAAATTATATTTATTTATTTTTCCTACTCCTCCGTTGTACTCTTCTGATTAATTTCGTTGCGGGATCCAAGACAGTTGAATCATTTCTCCGGGACTCGTCGGGTTTCACTAAATCGGCGTTTTTCTGGTGGTCGCCACTGTTGATTCTGGCTTTCAGGAGTTGCAGTGGTTGGGAATGTGTGGCGGGCTTGTTCCAAAAAAAATAATACAAAAAGGAACCGTGTACTCATTTGTGATTCTTTATTACGACGTAATGAAACCAAACCATTTTTGATGAAGCTGATAACTGGTGATGAAAAGTGGATGACGTGGTCAAAGGCCGGTCAGGCTTCACAGACTGTGGCGAAACCCGGGTTAACTCGCAACAAGGTGATGCTGTGTGTGTCGTGGGATTGGAAGGGCATTATTCATTACGAGCTGTTACCACCAGACAGGACCATCGATTATGAACTCTACTGCGAACAAATGATGAGATTAAAGCAAGAAGTTGAGAGAAAGCGGCTGGAATTAATTAACAGAAGGGGTGTGCTTTTCATCATGATAACGCTAGACCTCACACATCTTTAGCCACTCAGCAAAAATTAAGAGTTTGGCTGGGAGGTGCTAATGCATCCGCCGTAGAGTCCTGACCTTGCACCTTCAGATTTCCACCTGTTTCGGTCTCTTCAGAATTCTTGAGGCAGTGTCAGGTTAAAATCACGAGAGGACTGCCAAAACCACTTGTCGCGGTATTTTGATCAGAAGTCCCAACATTTCTATAGCAATTGGATCATGTCCCTACCTACAAGATGGAAAAATTTATTGAACAAAATGGTACCTACATACTTTAGTTAAATGTAAATAAACTATAAATGTTTTGAATTTCTTAAAAAATGCGAAGAAACTTTCCCCAACCTATTACTTTCCGTTCTTGTTTGAAGCTTGGCAACTGGACGGAAGCCCGGCAGCTGAGCGAGGCGGCGTCGCGCGACGACCCCTACTCGTGCGCCGCGCGCGTCACCGCCGCGCTGGCCGCCGCGCGCGCAGCGCCCCCCGCGCCCTCCGCCTGGCGCAGCGCCGCCGACCTGCTGGCCGCCGCCACGCATCTAGATCCTGCCGATCTCATCGCTGCGCACGATCTCGGTAACTAAATACACTTCTATAGTTCGAACCACGGTTCCTTGCCGCTCGGAAGTTAGGTTTTAAACAAGTGTTACGTTCGTAGAATATTTTTTCTAATTTTTACATGTTATTGTATTAGAAACAAGTAAGAAACACAACCAGTAACAATAACAAGGTCACAAAGTAACACAACAAACATATACAACACAAAAACACACAAAACATAAATCAAACAGTAAGAAATAACCAAAATAAATAATTTAAAACAATAACAACGTGTAACATATTTTTTCGGATGTAAGCGGGTCACAAGTATGCATCGAACGTATACGAGTGACTGAGACGCCATTACACCCGCCATCTTCCACGAGAAGGAGCATGCTCGACCTACCCGCGCATGCGCTGTTCTATGTTTCTTGTCAAATTGACATCCTGCAATCAATTGCGACGTACTTCGAAGAGTAACACTCAATAAAAACCTATTCAGACCTAAGCTATATTCGTTACCTAGGGCAGTAGCGAAAGTCGAGTGGGTATGCGATAATTCTACTGTTCAAACCTAAGCCGCAGAACTCCAAACACAATACCCGACAAGATACCGCGTGAAACCAATCGACTGCATTTATCGCTACCGCACTAGGTAATAGGTCTGGTATCGAATATCGCGTAGGTCTGAACAGGCCTTAAAGTGTAGCAATTAAATCTAAGCAGACCTATTTGATAGGCATCTTCTCGAAATATTAAGCATGATGAAACTGACTTTTTGCTTTTAAATTGTGCTACGAGTAGATTTCTTTAAAGTTCTTTTTTGAGCTTGTAACAGAATATAGAGGACTCTCCCAAAAATAAGGCAATGGTATTACACACTGAGCCTGCAGTTACCAGCCAGAGTAAAGGGCAGCACGACGAGCAATACAAACAAATGTACCAAAATAAACAGGGTGAATTTTTAAAGTGTGCCTTGAGGGCCAAATCCGAAACTATGAGGAATATCGAAAAACACTGAAAGGAGCGATTCAAGCCCGATTTTGATGAAAACTAAAACTGCCTCATTGAATTTTTTAAAAATCGTTGTTCCTCACCGCGAATCGAACTGATTGAATTGAGAAAAAACACACCCTGATTTATTACACTATTAGAAAGTTTAGTTAATATGGATCAAATTCTGGTAAGTAAATAACACATGAAAAACTAAAGGAAAGCGCTCATTTTTAACAAAACCATAAAAATAAGATGAGATTTTTTTTTCAAATTCAATACTTCCATTTCACCCTGTAAAGAACTAGTGCGGAGCCACGCGGGGGCGTGGCACCGCACTAGTACCCCTAAGAAATTTGCGCGCGGAATTTGCTGAGCAGGTTGCGGCAGCGGATCTCGACTCTTACCAATACACGGCCGACTAGCTGACGTGCCGCGAACAGAGCGCATGGAGACCAGGCAACTCGTTGCGCTGAGTTCCGGTTTGCCATAAATCGTGCCCAAGCCCGTCAGTTTTCTGTCGTAAAGCATAAAATCTCTTCCTCAGCGTTAGCTCTAGAGCAAAGCGGAGACGAAAGTGCGATGGGTGGTGCCATAGCCAGATGGTCGCTAGTACGTAACGCGAGCGGTGCGGGCGCCACGCTGCGCTCGCTGGCGGCCGCCGGGCTAGCCAGGCGACACGAGGACAAGCATGATGCTGCCGCCGCTGAGCACTGGTATCTATCATGAACAAGGAACTATTCTTAACTGCAATTTCGATTTAAGGGTGAAATTGCAGTTCCAGTTGAACATAAATTATGGTCGATTCAAATACGATGCTGCATATAAGGGTCAGCTCACTCCGAGACCTTAGGCGATGAAGCTCGAAGAGGTTGCTATCCGCTGTGCAGCGCGACACCATGTAAAGCGCCGTCCACACACATTCGGGATCTCGTCCCTGACGGTACAGAGAACGGGACGGAGAAAAATCGTTTACATACGATTTGTACGAACTTGCTTTTTCTCCGTCCCGTTTTCGATCCCGTCAGGGACGGGAACGCGGATGTGTGTGGACGGTGCTTACCGCAGTGTGTCGCCGTATCCGTGTGGGCTCTTACGCTTTGTGTCTACCAGAGAAGCATTGTTGCGTTGGTCTGCATTTCGCGGTGAAAACCCTCGCGTGGTACTGTGAAGTAAGTACCTTATGGGGCAATAAATACAGAATTATATTGTGACGTTATCTTTAATAGGGCGCCCAGCAGCCCGTCATCGTCTCGAAGTTTCCTGACTCTAAGGAGCGTCGCTCATAAACGCAGTTTTGTTTACGTTAAGGCGTGGGCTGGGGTTTACCTAAGTAAAGCAACCGAGAGGCTGATAAAATACTGAAAAAAAACCTACCGCGACGTCGACTCTCTTAGCAGTGCGCATTAAGCACTAGTAGCGTCGCGAGACACCTGTCCGAGGCAGCTCTTGTGTTCTGCCTTCTCTCAGTTTATGAGCTTTCTTGCATCAGTCCATTAAGTTACTTCTCTTTAACTATGACGTTTTGGCGACGCTTAGGGGAGGCCTATGTCCAGCAGTGGACGTCTTTTGGCTGATATGATGATGATGATGATGAAGTATGAAGAAAGAAAACAAAACCTATAATAAAATCGATATTATAAACCGCAAGCCAGGCTAAAATTTTGACATACATTTCCCCCCGAACGATACCTATACCTAGTAAAATGGTTAAGAGAGCTTTATCATGGACCTCTGTGAACGTCAGCTGCGATTCGGTGGGTATTTTAAGCAGTGGCAGCCCCTCAAGCATTTATTTCAATTAGACCATTTACAGCCACGTTTGAATAGCCAAGGTCGGTCGGTCCAAAAAAAAAAGATGAAGCTGTTTGCTAGAACAAAAACCTACAAAATTCCAACGTGGCTTTCACTATACCTTTTTCCTTATATTTCGAAAACAACATATCCTATCGACTTGATTGTTTTTGTGGTTTTCTTTTTATGTATAAACATTTCATTTGACACTAATTTTGTAACAAGACCTCCATAAACAAAATATCACATTTTCAAGTTACGTAATTATTTTACAATACAAAATCTTACTTGAAAATTCTCTTGTAAACTATCAAAATACGGTGTAATTTGATTCTTATGAGAACTAGTACACACTATTGTGAATAAATAAACATGTCAGCTGGGTCAGCTGATACCCTGAACCGTGTAACGTAAGAGCTGGAAAAAAACTCACCCACCGAACAGCAGCTGAGATTCACAGAGGTCCATGATAAAGCTCTCTTATCCATTTTACAACTTATCGTCTGGGAGGCACTTGGCTATGGAAATCTGTTGCTGGCTCACGGACCATTACAGTTTACTCAAAAAGTTACCAGTTTAGGTAGTGTGTAATACCATAAACCAGATATATCACATTTCTCTCTACTTCTTATATTTTCCTATAACTTATAGGTACAGCCTCATTGGCAACTGGGACGCCGGTGTAACTTGTGCGCTTGCGCATCTACACAGCGAGATGGGTGACACACAAACTGCCAAACATCATTACCAAGACGTAAGCAAACCATATTTTTCAACCAGTTCTGCTCAGCCTATTGCAGTTCACAGCACTGCTGGACATGGGCATTTCTTGCGCGCTACAAAACCTTGTTCGCATCATACAGATTGGATCTCCTGGTCTGATCTAGCAGGGAGGCATTCCACGCACTCATTGCTCGATTAGAATATCTTCGTATTACAATTTGATCATAGTAAAAATAGAATTCAAAAGTCAATGACATCCTATAATTGCGCTCTAGACAGGCAATTCCAAGTAAAAAGGTGATCCAAAATAAATTAAATGTGGAGCACATCGTTTATTCAGTAGGTATAATGAGTTTAAAACGCAGTACTCATCAGTAACGATTGTACTAGAACGTCCTATATTCTTGCTAAAAACTCGGCTGCGTTGTAAATTAACAAATTTCAAACATCGGCTTCCGGCATGGAGCGACTGCCTAGCTGAAAAGATGTGTTAGCTACTCTATCGAACATTTACGCGCCACTAAATAAGTACTAAACGTTTCAATATAAAATATTCACAGGTAGGTCTCGTTTTCCCAAAATTGTTAGTGAAAATGTCCAACTCCGTGTGACATAGAAACGTTCGACCTTGGACTTTCGTATATATTATTCACTAACGTTCTCCTTAATGATAATTAAATATGTGATAGGTACCAAATTTATTTTTAATTACCATATAATTACGCCGAAAGTTGACAATAGGTGTAACAGTAGATGTCTACTTATTTAAAACGGAAATAGATATTTTATGATATATATTTTTTATTTTATTTTTATTATGCTTGCTTGCTCTTGGCCACAATCAAACCAAGCGAGAGATGATGAGGTCTTTGATGGAGCGAGCTTCCCCTGAAGATGCCTGTTCACTCTTGTTTTGAAGGCAGACGGGTTATATGTGGACGGGAACACAGACGTTGGCAGAGAGTTCCACACTTTGGCTGTGCGCAAAATAAATGCGGAGGAGAAGCGCTGGGTACGACTAGTCGGGAAATGGATCAAGTACGGGTGGTACCCTGTCAGTCAGCAGTACGTCTGGTATTCCGGTAGTAAAAGGGCGATGATGGGATCAGGTCCGTGGAGTTCCTGTGCACAGACACAGACAGGCAACACTTCGCCGCTGAGCTAGGCTGTGAAGCCAAGCCACCAACGTCTCGTCACCTATAAGCCTTTTTGCTCTGCGATCCACCGAGTCCAATGCAGCAAGCTGGTACTTTGCTGAGCTATCCCATAAGTGGCTGCAATACTCCATACAGTAATGGACCTGTGCTTTGTACAGACTTAGAAGCTGTCCAGATGTGAAGTATTGCCTTACTTTATTCAGGATGCGCTCAACTTCTTGGCTGCAGTCTGTGCTTTTAACTCCATGGTTGAGCCGAGTTGAGATTAGACGTCAACTCCATGCCCAAAAGCTCTAGGCGATCGGTAACAGCTACAGTCGTACCTCGGAATGTCCAATGTAGGAGACAACTGAAAAGGAATCCTCTTAGCTGTGAAAAGACAAGCCTGTGTTTTCAGAGCATTGAATTTGACCAAATTGTTTTCGCCCTACTGTGAAACGAGATTTAAAGTCAAGTTCATTCTGTCCACCATGGCCTCTCTAAGGTTTCCTCCCCGCTGGCTCTTGCTCTTGATATTAGGGCGGTAAGTTGGTTTCACGCTTAACATAGTCACGAGTTTGTAAATACCAATATCCGCACGTATGTCATACAACGTTTTACAACATATTTGCGAAATACTATACAATAATAGGTAATGAGACAAACTTTTTGTTTTTAGATATCGGTCGGAAAGTCGCAACAATCTTTGCAGTATAAAAGTCTCATTTTTTCTTTAGTATTAAATTGAGTCGAACGTATTGAGCAAGAGCGCTTCCAAGGAGGTTTGATCATTCAGCTTAGTAACTGTTATCTTTTATTATTATGCTGTATTCTATTTTTATAGCGGGTTTAGACTCTCGCCTCGTGCTTCGCTCCGCAGCTCGCGTGTTGTTGCGAGGTAGCGAGTGCTTGTTTACACTCTCGCGATGCGTTCAGTTTGCGTTGAGCCAGCAACGATGGATTTATGCATGATGTTTTAGATCCCAAATTATTCGCTCGGCCTGATAGAGTTCCAAGAACTGCAGTGTTTCTTCTTGCAACCAGTGCATTTTTAAGTGATCGTAATTCCACCAAAACAACACAACCAGCACGGAAGGGTGTCGTAAGCAAACTGAAACGAGAGCGCGAGTGTAAACACTACGCTTGCGTCCCTCGCGAGGCCCTTTGACTCGTGCCCAAAACATCGCCTTCGACGCGAGCACCACGAGCCACCGTTTACACTCGCTCGCCTCGCCGCTCACGCGAGAGTGTAAACCGACTGTTAGAACTGAACTTCAAAATACTTAAAATGAATAAGTATTAGTTTTCGGATGTTCCATTTTTAGTTGAATTTAAAGTACTTAAATTACCTACCATAAAATGAATTACCTTTAGTTTTACCTGGCGGTAATTTTTAATCTGTGGTATTCGCGTTTCTCCCGCCATGGAAAGTTGAATTTTGATTTTAATTATTAATTGAGTATTATTGAAAAATATAAGAATAGAGTATTATTGGAAAGTATTTTTCTTATTCTCATATTGTGAAACACCCCGGTGGAATTTTTGTAAGTAGGTACCTATCAGCATTTTTTTTGTTTTTTATAAAAAAATAACCGTAAAGGATACGCACAGTGCCATACAACGGAGCGTGCGGTAAAGTAATTAGGTGAGAGTACCTATTTTACAGCACGTTCCATTGTATGGTGCGAAATTTTTAACTTTCTAACAATGCACAATGTATAATCAAAATTTAAAATCAGTGAAGTACCAGGCTCACAGAACATAGAAGCGGCTAACGTGCAAACGAGGAGTCGTTGCAAGAGCAAGACAACAACAGTTGCCAAGGAAGTTGCCGAGCTACGCAAGCAGCGCGTTCGCTAACCGCGTCGTCGCCTGCCTTGTCGTCATCAGCGCGTCATAGTTTACGCTTGCCGAAATTTCATAAGCGGAGCGTTTAGGCGGACTGCGGTTGGTTAAAGTTATTTTTTCGATCGTCTGAATAACTACTCGAACTTGGAAAAGCTTAGCTTAGCTTAGCTGATATTATTGCCGTGCCGTTGTTATGCCGCTGAAAAGGACCCCCCCGTCCACAACACAAGGTAAAATGGTATCTGATACAAACCAAAGTTCAGCACCGGTCACCGATACAGACAATGAGACTACCAGTAACATCACCAGCCGACCTCGACCTCGAAAGCGACAATATGATGATGAAGTAACTGTTGCTATGGCGGAAATGAAGAAATCTCTCGAGACTTTTAAACTCCAACAAAACACAATATTGGAAAGCATTAATGGAATTAAGAAGCAAAATAGCGAAATGATCAAATCTATGGAGCTTATATCTGCACAGTATGATGATATGAAAAATAAACTTATCGCTATTGAAACTGAGAGGAAAACTCACCTGGCATATATACAAACGCTAGAGACAAAGGTAGAGAACCTCGAAAGATCCCAAAGACAGTCTTCTATTGAGATTAGAAACGTTCCTGTTCAAAAAAATGAAACGAAGGACCACCTGCTTCAGTTAGTTCAAAAAGTTGGATTAGCTACTAAAAATTGTGTCAATGAGACTCATATTCGAGATGTTTTTCGAACGAACGCTGATAAAAAAGGCAGTAGATCTATCATAGTGGATTTTTCTTCAGTCATAATGAAAGAAAAGATCTTAACGGCGGTGAAAACACACAATCGCTCAAACCGCGACAATAAATTGAACACCACCCATTTGCAACTTGGATGCCAGTCTCAGCCTATTTATATTGTAGAATGCCTTACCGATAAAGCAAAAAAAATATTCTACCAAGCTCGTGACTTCAGTAAAAAAAACCAGTACGATTTTTGCTGGACAGCTCATGGAAAGGTCTTTCTTCGCCAGAAGATTGGTGCGGCGTCTCATCGGATTGATAGTGAAATTGATATCGACAAGCTGCAACCTCAAAAGGAGAAGTGACTAAGATATATTGTATGGCTCTTATGTTTTTCTTACTGCATGCCTTTAATTTTTAATAACACTTCTTATTTTATTATTGTGTCTAAAACAAAAATCTGCTACTCGTTATCACACACACTCATACATACATACATACCAATAACACTGTTTGAAATTACCTCAGCTACACTTATTACACCTATTTTGCGTTTTTTCCTAATTTGTCTACTTGTGAAAAATATACACATGCGTTACATTCAGATAAGCCTTGTTGAAACTAACCGTAACAATGTTGTTTTTGGATGATATGATGATTGACATCGATCTAGCACAGGTATCGGAGTCTATGATCTGTTCTCCGGAATCTTTAAGTGACAATATTAATATATCTCGGTCAGCCTTAACCGTAATGCATTCTAACATCCGTAGTGTGGGTTGTAACTTTGACGCTCTTATTATCCTACTGGACAGAATATCTATCAAGTGTGATGTTCTTGTGCTGACAGAATGTTGGCTAAGTAAAAATACACTTACGCCAGAAATTCCCGGGTACGTCTCATATGCTTCAGACTTCACTAATCAGAATGACGGAGTAATTATTTATGTTAAGTCCGAGATAAAACATTGCATAAAACAGCCGTCATTCACGGGTGCTAATTGCCTTATCCTGCAATACGAATCCGAATATGCTATTGTTGCTCTGTATCGCTCACCGTCCAATCGTAACATAACATCGTTTTGTAATAGCCTTGATCTGTGCCTGGAATCACTCAAGTCAGTGAAGTCAGTAGTTCTGATTGGGGACTTTAATATTAACATCTCTCCAAACAATACTGACCCTAATTCTAGCGTGTACTTAGATCTGTTAGCATATCATGGCTTTCTGCCAGCACATACTCTTCCCACGCGTAATGATAGTTGTATTGATCATGTCATATTGAGATCAGATAAACGCGCAGCCACTTATGTATTAAATTCATTTATAACTGACCATGCACCTCTGGTTTGTTGTTTGGACTGCAAAATAAAAAGAAATACCACTAATACCACATTCCTAAAGATTAATTATCCGGCTCTAATTCTACACCTTTCTGATTTGGATTTTGGTTCTGTATTTAATGCTACAGATGCTAATGCTTCAGCTAATAATCTAACTCAAGTACTATCTGAAGCTGTAGCTTTGCACTCCAATCAAATAAAAATTCCTCATCGCAAACGCACTATTAAACCGTGGATGACTCCAGGCCTGGTACGGTGTATCAGGCATAGGGACAGACTCCAACTAAAGGCTAATCTTGATGCACAAAACGCTATACTCCAGATCACTTACACTAGGTATCGTAACTTTTGCAACAATCTTTTAAAAAAAATTAAGATTGCTTATGAAAAATCGGAATTTCACAAGAACAAAAAGAATCCAAAGGCTATGTGGAACACCATTAATCAAATCAGTAACCTCAAACAAAGTACTCCCCCTCCCAGAGAATTACTTAGTCTGACTCAAGATCCATATGAATCCCTAAATTTAGTTAACGGTTACTTTGCTCGAATCGGTGCTTCACTTGCTGAGACGATAGTAAATGGACAGGGTGTAAACCAGGCATTCTCGTCAACTAACTATACTACATCTCCTCAGTCATCGAGAGATTCCATGGCGTTATTTCCTGCTGATTGCAGTGAGGTTGAAAGGATTGTAATTAATTTAAAAAATCATTCTGCAACTGGTATTGATGGTATACCAACGCTGTTAGTAAAGAGTGCTATGAAGATTTTGATTCCCCCACTTACATATATGTGTAACCTGTGTCTCACCACGGGCGTCTTTCCGGATGTCCTAAAGAGAGCACTTAGTGCACCCTATTTACAAGAATGGAGACCGAGACAGTGTCGGAAACTATAGGCCGATATCCGTGTTGCCTGTTATTTCCAAAGTTTTAGAAAAGCTTCTAAATTCTAGACTCGTTAGTTTTCTTCAGCAAAACAACATCATTGCACATAATCAATTCGGGTTTGTTAAAGGGAAATCTACTGAAGATGCAACTTTGCTTCTTACAGAAACTATCGCTAAAAATCTTGACAGTAATAAAAAAGTTATTGGGATCTTTCTAGACCTTTCAAAGGCCTTCGACACTGTCTCTGTACCATTACTGCTTGCTAAAATGGAATCAATTGGTATACGTGGAATTGTTCTAGATATCTTTAGATCTTACCTCTCAAATCGGACTCAGTGTGTTAGACTGGGGATTCACACTAGTTCAGTGGCTACTCTTTCTTATGGTGTTCCTCAAGGCAGTGTCTTAGGGCCTACACTTTTTCTTCTGTATATTAACAGCTTGTGCACAATACAACTGCCTAACTGCAACATTGTGACGTATGCTGATGACACCGCTTTAATCGTACATGGATCTGATTGGAAAGAGGCTCAGAACTGTTCGGAACATGCACTAAGGGTGATAATGTCATGGCTCAATGATAACCTCTTAACCCTAAACGTAGACAAGACTAAATATATTACTTTTTCACATCGCACTCACACGCAGCCATCAACAGAATTCGAAGTTGGAGCACATTCATGTGATCTGCTCAATAACTGTACTTGTCCTAGGCTTACCCGTACTTCTAATATAAAGTATCTGGGTCTCACTATTGACAGCTTACTGAATTGGTCACCTCATATTGTTCAGACTACTGCCAGAATTAGAAAATTAATTCCGGTTTTCAGAAGGCTGAGGAAGTCTGCTGATCTTGAAACCCTGTTGTGTGTTTATTATGCCCTTGTCCAGACCTTATCTCACTATTGCATTGTTGTTTGGGGTGGTATTGGCAAAACTGCCCTACTTCCCCTCGAGCGAGCCCAAAGGGCTATCCTAAAGGTGATGCTAGGTAAACCTCGAAGATATAGCACAGATCTATTGTATAATGACTGTTTGGTACTTTCCATCAGGAAGCTCTTTGTGTTCTCTACTATTCTTCGAAAGCATAAAAGTATTACATATACACCGATCTCTAAGCGCAATAGAACAACAGTTTGTTCTATGGTTCCTTTTCGTACAACTATCGCAAGACACCAGTACTATACTATAAGCAATAAATTGTATAACATTGCAAACCGAGCCAATAACATTTATGAACTTCCTACCAACAAGTGCAAAGAAAAGATACGAAGTTGGCTATTGCAACTAAATTATACACAAATGGAGGAAATTTTATACAGTTAATTCTTTTCACTTACACCACACATCAATTTACTCATCCTCGCAGAGACAACACATACATATCCACCGAGTCATATTCACCCACACACACACACACACACACACACACGCACACACACACACACACACACACCATCCAAAAATGATAACGTAGCAATACAACAAAATTGTCTATTTTATATTTTACTTAGTTTAAGTACCCACATTTTATATTACTAAGTTTTTACTTTTTGTTTTTTGTTAGTACCTACTTATAAACTAATGTACAGAGTGGAAGGCGCTGACGACTGTGACACAGTTCATACTACTACGGTCGTCGACGTATTCTCTTGTTTACATAATCACCCTATTGTTGTTATTATATTTTCAATACACTAAGAGATATTTGTAATACTTAGTTATTAAAAAAAAAAAATAAAAAAAAATAAAAAAAAAATACAGGAGGGCAATTGCGCTAATAAAATTCGGCTGGAACGCAACTGAACTGTAGCCATTTCACAACTTTTTTAAATATTCCGTATCGCGCTAAACGTTTGACAGAAACTTGGAACGCAACTGCATCACAACTGTAACGTTACCGCTGTCAAACAAAAAGTTGAAACAGTGCTACTTTTTCTCAATCTGTAAAATGTAAAATTTTGACAACGCAACTTTGGTTGAAGTTTAAACTTTAGCGCGATACCAAATTCCTTACAGGTGAATCGAAACTAGATCATAACCAAAACTGAATTGGAAACGAATTGCAAGCGGACCTAAACTTTTAAAATTAGCGCGATTGGCCCCCAGGCTTCGTTAATGCATTTTTTGAGCAAATGTGTTCAACAACTTTCTTAGATAAATCTCGTACCGTTCAGGCCGCTCGTTCATGGAATGCGTTGCCTGTGTCAAAAAAGGCGCGCGCAATCACTGCCTGATTTTAAAGGATTAATCAAGGAACACTACTTGTCACTATGATATTCTAATATTAGTGTATTCTCTTGCTTATATATTAAGTATTTATATATTTTTGTATATTGTTTTATTTTTATAATGTTTCAGTTCTATCTATATTTTTTGTCTGTTTTTTGACACACTCAACATATCATCACACCGATATTCTCTCGAAGGGTGTGGCAGACATGTTTAATACATTCCGTCATTTATGTTTGATTCCCATGTGATATTGGCGAGCCGACTGCCTAATTCGTACGAATTTATCAATTGTGGAAAAGGCGGTTCACAAAGACTGTAACTGGTATAGTAAAAACTGGCCAAGTGCGAGTCGGACTCGCGTGCGATTCCGAGACATTTTTTTTTTACATGCATTTGTAAAACCACAGTCTCTCTCTTAGATTTTCCTGTCATTTTTAGGTATAGAACGATTATACTGCATTTATTTAAAAAATGTAGTTTGAGTAGTTTCGGATAAGGGTGGTAATTTTTGGTCTAATTTCTTGAATAACTTTGAAACTTTTATTTTTAAAATTATGAAAAAATATTATTAAAGCCCTCACCATAAGCCCTTTCATTTGATATGTCACACGATACAGTTTTAATAACGTTTTTGTTTTAATTTTCTAGTTTGACCCCCAAAATAAACCCCTATACTCAAAATTTCTTTATTTACGTAACGCGTCCATGTTTGGGCCACAGAAGTCCATATGTATACCGAATTTCAACATAATCGGTCCAGTAGAACCGGAGAAAACTGGCTGTGACAGACGGACAGACAGACACCCGAGTGAGTGATCCTATAAGCGTTCCGTTTTTCACGGATGTTTGGAACCGTAAAATTTCTACATAAGATAAATTTTAGGGTTCCATCCTAAAATATCTCTTGTATCTGATGCAGGTGGAAGCAGTATGGCCTTGTGAGCTGTCCGCGCTGGAGTGGCTGGCCAGCGAGGCGCAGCCCGACATGGCGCTACAGTATTATCGCCGAGCTGCCAGACTGCAGCCCAGTAATGTATGTAATCTTTTTGTTTATATAATACTAGTATGGAGCAATTTTCAATATATTATATTATATTCTTCTGTTACTGAGTGACTGTCAGACAACGCACAGCCGAAACTACTGGTCGTAGAAACTACTGGTCGTAGAAACTACTGGTCGTAGAAAGCTGGAATTTGGCATGTAAGTTCTTTGGGGAGTGCAGAGGAATACTAAGAGATTTCCCGAAGTTCCTAAGGGAACGGGAAAAGTCGGGATATGCGCGTACGAAGTCGCGGGCAAAAGCTAGTCTACACTAATATAATAAGCTGAAGAGTTGGTTTGTTTGAACGCGCTAATCTCTGGAAATACAAAGTCGGATTTGGAAATTATTTTAAGTAAATGAAAGCCACACTCATGAGGATGGCTATATGGGAACGGGATATGCGCGTACGAAGTCGCGGGCAAAGCTAGTACTTCATAAACTATGAGCGAAAACAGCCTGTCTTATGCATAAAATCAACACCATATTTCATATCGACCAAAGTAAATGCAAGTACGGATTGTTTTTCAATCACGATAACGACGAGATAGAACTATACATATTTATCCAATAAAGTTCTATATCGCTTACGCATAGCACACGTCATAATAGGGCAGCTTATCAGAAACTATGTCAGGCGCCAGAATAACTTGCAATAAAGTCCATTGATCTCTAATATCCCTTCGTAGAAACCCGAACAGTAAATTATGAACCGATGAATTTTCATTACATAGGTACTAGATAATGTAAAGGATCACGATAGAAGATTCAGGGCTGCTTTATGTCTTTATTTCTGTTTTTGATATTAAGAAACTCAGTAAATTTACAGACCGTTAGTGCACATTTATCTGGCGCCTGCTATAAGTGACTATCAAAGCTCAGGGGCGCTACAAAGGCCACATAATAATCTATCTAATTTCATTTTCATGTTTATCGCTAACGCATTAGGTTGAAAGTTGATCGGAAAAATTCGATAGTGACGGGTAGCGTGATTTGCTTTCTGATTCTGCAAAATTGACTTTTAAGACCCGCTGGTCAGCTGTAGACTCCGAATTGCATCTCCGTTTGCTTGGATCGTGACCCGATTTTCAACCATAAAATACCAAAAACTAACATACTACACATTCGCTGATGCTGATTCATTGCAGTTAATGTAACAAAAATAGAGATAAAGAAACCATTAAAAACAATGACTGCGTAGAAATTGATAGGCGAGATACAGCTGATACAATGTGCCCCACCGCGAGCATTGATTTGCGACGAAGAATTACCACGTACATCGTTAACGATAGTTCAGCACTCAATTATTTTGCTCACAATATCATTTAGAAACAACTAAGCACTCGCTGCTGTTCTAAATACTCCTTATAAAATAATCGCTCCTGTAGGAATGCCTACCTACCTAAGTGAACGAGTAACGATCTACACCGATTATCATCATGCTATGCCATTAAATACAAAAACTTGGGTTGCTCAAATAAAACACAATTCATAAAAAAACAGCAGTTGGTATTCTATTGTCTCGTTATCGTAGAACATTCCATTTTCTGAATTAATGTGCGTCAATTGAGAGTTATTGTGTACAATGTAGTAATAATATATTAAAACAACGATAGTTATCTTTATTTTTGACCTTATATTATTGAAAACAATTTAACTGTTACTTTTGGTACTAACATTTATTTTAGAACGATGTACGTACCTACCGTAAGTGCTCTAAAGACATTGATACTTTTCCTCCTTTTTATCGCTCCGTACTCAAATGGTAAAAACCAACGGAACGCTATTACTAAGCCTCCACTGTCCGTCCGTCTGTCTGTCTGTCAGCGGGCTGTATCTCAAGAACCTGTTAGGCAGACAGTTGACACAGAGTGTGTATTTGCGCTTTAAAAACAACAGCGACAACATACAAGAAACGTGTTTTTTTTTTCGTTTTGTTGTACTGAATGTAGTTGGGAAAAGGCTAGGCAGATGATGGTACGGAACCCTTCGTGTGAGAATCCGACTCGCACTTGGCCGCTTTTTCTTAAATGACCTTACTAATTCTTAGTTGTCTTGTTATGTACCTAATAGGCTTTTAAAGGATTATCTGGAGTCTTAAAAACTCTTCAGGGATCGGATAGTCTATCTGATGCATGATATTTATTGCTCCCTCTGCTGATAGTGAAAACGCCAAACAAGATTCTGCCGGGTATTTGAACCATAGTGTATAAAATTGCTGCGCATGCACAATATTCGTAACCATGCGTTGAGCACAAGTCATGTATGGTATAATTTATATATATAGTTTATTGTACATCTCATAACAAGTACAGGAAAATCGTTTATAAAAATAAATGTAGGTACCTACATTTATTTGGGCATATAATGGGCGGTCTTCTTATCACACAGGGCAATCTCTCACAAAAAACCGTTGGATGGATCAAACGAAAGAAATTAGATTTAGGGCGGTATTTGGGGATGTCCTTTTCAGAATACTATTTATTGTCTCCTTCATAAATTTTATTTTATAACTACTAAGACTGGTTATAAGTTATAATAAGTATTGTTTACTAACACGTTGGATCATTGTTGTCCAAAAATACAGAATATAATAATAATAATAATTCTATGAGTAAACGCGGTGAACCTCACTGCTACGTTTGGTTCGAATGGAAACTTTGATTACGTAGTGCAGTAGTGTAAGAGTCATATTGTTATAGCCACAATGGGGGCTGCTGATGGGAGCGTGTCTGCGAGCCAGCGGCCGGTATCAAGAAGCTCTGTCTCTCTACAAGAAGATGAACGCACGGTTCCCTGACAACGTTCAGTGTTAGTACGGTTTCCAACCAACCAACTTGTCTATGAAATTGTTACAAAAGTAATGTTCAACTTGTCTCAGGCAAAAATCCTAATAAGTATAAGCAAAGAAGCTTTAATAATGCCTGTTAATAAAAACGCACTGTGTGTTCATGAACATTCAAAAAGTATAAAAATTTGGTGCAGGTTTAAAGTTGATTGTGAAGCTGTGCGGTGACCAGGGACTATCGGAGACGACCTCCTGGACCAGGGAACTGCAACGTGCACAAGCCAGGGTTAAACAGAAAGAACAACAAGGTAAGTTACCTATTGAAAGTGATCCTCAATACAGAGTACTCCAAGGGCCCATGCAGAGAAAGTCGAACTTCGAAGTCCTAGTGAATGCCACTGATTGCTTCCAACGTGAATACCGCGGGGCACAAATTATTTAGCAAGATAACTTCTGCTTCTGCAAATATGTGAAGAAGTTACCGACATAACTGACTACTTCATCTTCTATTTAGGCCTAACCAGACATATTTAAAATCTTGTAAATGTAAAGCTTGCAAATTGATCCGTTTTACCTGCGTGTCGTATTAGTCGTGTACTGTACTTTTAATCAATTACGTCTTTAATTTCTAATTAAGACCTTGAAAGAGTTTATTGATTTCGTATAGACATTAGAAATTATCTATGACGGAAAATTACTACGCACTCTTGTTTGTGTAGTGTCAATGAGAAATTTTAATGCGCATGTATAACGTTCGACAAGCATCGCAATATATCTTATCTAAGAAATTAGATCAAGTCACAGAAGTAAATAACGGTAAGCCCTAAAATTGTAGTGATTATTTTGTTTCAGTATCGGTTACGTCAGCCGGAAGTGTCTCCTCGGGGGCCAGTCAGTCACCCATCGATCAATTAAGAGGTCAATCAAACGAAATCTAATGAACCAATTACTACAAAATATTGCATAAGCTTTCTGCCGTGACACCGTTATTTATTTTCATTTTTATCGGAATTATCTTTACAATTAATTAGGTTAAATCGCGGAAATTCCATAAAAAAAGGTTTATCGCTTCGGTTTGTTTGTTTTTAATCGTCAATTGTAGTATCAACGTGGTGCTACCTGTTTAGGTGATTCACTGGATTATTTTGATACTATTTATGCACACCTGTTTTGACAATAACTTTTGAGTTCTCAGAATTTATTTATTATCCATGATTTATGCGTACTTTGTCAAAGGTTGAACATGCTAAGCTGCGATGACGTGAATGGCGGGTGCGCATCATCGCGTTTTCATTTATCACTTTTTTCCATACAACACCACATTGCACGTGCATTCGCGTAATCACTGCTTCATGAATATTTAATGAAAAGGGAAATGTAGCTGTGACGTGTTTGTGGTAGCAGGCGGCAGTCGCGTGGACAGCGCCGCGCCCGCCACGGCCGGCTCGCAGCGCTCGCAGCGCTCCAGCTCCGGCCGCGCCGACAGCGGACACACCAGGTCATACGCGTGAGTTCTACTGCCAATATTTTTTCATTTACAGCATTTGCGTCAGTAACTTCCTGAACTCTTAATTAAAAACCTTGAAAGAATTAATATACTAGAACTTTAAATGGTGAAATGACCAGTACTTACTCAAAACAATTTTTTGCAACCGTTTTGTCATTATAATATGAACTTAGTTCACTTGACCACAAAGTTGGCTTTTGAGTAAGTTTCATTCAAAAACTTAAAGTTGAGTACAGCCTACCATCAAAATAGATATTGGCACAAACAAAGCAGTGTAAGGCTAAGAACTCACGGAGCGATTTTCATCCGCGTCCGCCGCGGTTGCGGGCCCGCAGCTTCTGTAGAAAGCAGATATATATATGTTCAAAATTAAAGCACAACTCACGACGCGATTTACGCCCGCGGTGTACGCGTTTGTTTGCGGTTCCCGCTGCACCGGCGGGCAACTAGTAGAATCGCGCTGGCCGCGGTTACCCGCAGCCTAGGCGGGTGGCGCCCGCGCGCTCTGCGTAGGGTGGCGGGCGACCGCGGTGGCCAGCGGGGGGCGATGGGTACAGAAATCCAATGCTATTTTGCACCAGTGACTTGTGGCATAATGACATGTTTGTGCATGTTTAAAATTAAATTAAACAAACATTATAAAATCGAACTACTAATTACTTTGGTCCATGGCGGTCTGGATCTCAACTGATCGTTTAACTGCCCGTCTTGCAACCGCCCGTCTTGCGGTCATCGCCCGCCACGTCTGCGGGCGATGATCACAACCGCGACGGCTGCGTAACCGCGCAAATAACCAGTCTCGTGAGTTTAGAAATAAAACCGCAGTTCCACCACCGCGGCGGTCGCGGGTGAAAATCGCTCCGTGAGTTCTTAGCCTAACCCTCTTTGGTGAACGTAGAGTGAGAACGACACTATCGCCTCATTAACGCTATTGCGTACCAGACGTTTATACTAAAAAAAACTCAAGACTGTGGCGCCATGAGGTCAATCGTCTGAATATTTATTGGGTTGATTCCTTAATCAATTCAATTCATTCAATGCGTACTTAACGTTTAGTGAAAGGTAATCATTGTCACAGCACAGCCAAAAACGGAGTTATTTATTACAGTACCTACATTAGTAGGTACTTACGATGAGAAATATCTTATAACGACCAAAGCCGATAGAATATCAATAGTTTATTTTTACTACAGGTATAAGTATTTAATGATCTTGACTCGACCGTTTCCTGCTCGAGTTCGTTAGTTGGAAATGTTTCTAACTTTTAAACCCATTCATTGGAAAGGAAAAAAAATGGAAATTTTTGTTGCCGGTGCAGAAAAGCGTAACTTATTTTTACTACGTAAACGTGTTTAGCGTTTGAGCAACACCGCAACATTCATTATACTAGCAACGTGTTTCCTGTATCACGAATACACAATCATGAAAATCATGTTGCAACATTTTGTTGCTCATGATAGGTACAAACTAGGGTATAACTGCAGTTTACATTTTTCGATCAGTGTGCCCTTACAAGAGCTGGTATTACGATATACGCGTTGCGTTATGTTATCTTGATCTGCCTTTTAACTCATTAAAAGAAAAAGTTAAATCTAACCTCTGTTCCAAGGCATACTATTCTATTAATGATTATTTAGACGATAAGAATAGTTGGTCGCTATGTTGAACGCAAGACAAATTATCATGTTCCTTGTGTATAAGTAGATAGTATAGTAGTTGTATGACAGGTTATATGTGTTCATATAATATTTTTTTATTTTTTATTTATTTGTATGATTATGAAGGTCATTTTTTTATACTTATTTAATCCACATACGTCAACACTTGCTTAAGTGTGTATTTTGTTTTAGTGTCATAGTGCTAGTAGCTAACAAGTGATAAATAATGTATATATTTATTTTTTTTGTCATGTAAATTTTAGAAGGAATTTTGAATTTTTGGATTACTTTGCATATTAATTATTGTAAAATTCTAGTTCCTAAAACGTAACAGACAGTTGTGTTGCTGGGGAGTTTGTTGGCCACTTCTTCTCCACAGCTAAAACACTAGGAAGTGGTGACTGGCGGGCGTTTTGGGGGACTGTCTTTTGTAAAACTTGACGTTCAAAAAGTGCTGGCCCTCAGCCTAATTTGAATAAATGACTTTTGAATTTTGAATTTTGTTATAGTTAATACCGTATTATTTTGCCCGTAGGTATTCAACTACACCAAATCAGGACGGGTTGCAGCCAGTCAGTAGGTCTATAAACCGTTCGGAGACCAAGAAGAAACAAATCGATGAATTTGACGACGATCTACCTCTACCACCTGAGTAAAAAATCTGGAAATATTTATAAACAATTACTTTAATTGTAACTTTTAGTACATACTTTGCAATTTATACGGAAAACGTTGTTTTAATTGTTCTCTTAATTTGTTTTGGCAATGTTGTCGGAAAGGTATGCGGTGCGATAACCCCCTCCTTTACACGTTGCAAGAAAAAACCTAGTACTTAACTAAGGCTAGTTACCCTTTTCTTCATAATATGAATGTCTTATCAAATAGGAGATATATTTTTTAGGTACTAGCTGAACTTCGTTCCGCCTAACAGTCGATTCGTTTAGTTGACAACTTAGAGCGGATGCTGTACCTACACAAAAAAGTTGGAAATTAAAAATCTTCCTTTATCTTTAAAAGAAAACGAAGAAGAGCTTAGTCTACTCGAATTAAATGCAGCCACAGCAGTTGGCGCTCCGATACAAAGATCGGAAATTAAAGAGATATATAGCGTCAAAAAAAAGGACAAACCATCAAAAATTATTGTTGATATGGCTAGCACTGCTGCTAAGGAAAGCATAATTAAGAAAGTGAGACAATTTAACGCGAATAACAAGCAGAACAAGCTTAGCTCTGTACACCTAAAGATGGATGGCCCTGCCTCACCCATCTATGTGTCTGACTTCTTGCCTCCTCAAACCCAACACCTTTACTATCTAGCTAGAAAATTCGCAAAAGAATATAACTATTCATACTGTTGGACCTCGGCTGGTAGAGTTTTCCTACGAAAAAGTGAACCAGAAAAGCCAGTTATAGTTAAATGTGAAGCCGATATTGAAAAACTGGTACCGAAAATCTGACTATATACTTGTAGTACGGGTTGTAATTGTATAACTTTATCATTTTGGTTTTTGCATGTCTTACTTGTTTTTTTACACAAATTTTGTATCTACTCATACGTACTTTCACACGAATATACACATCTCACACCCAAACACATTCGCACACATTTTATTATAATACCATCGTATATTAATATTAGTAAAAATTTAAATAGTTTCAGTCGACACACACACCCAAAACGAAAAAACGCTCAACGCACAATTCACGCCGCAACCGCAAACCCGGACACCAACTTTAAAAGAAAAAATAACATTCGCTGATCTAAACAATATAAACAATTTGGAAAATTTACTTTTAACGGAATTGCACAGCTGTGAACCGGAAGCTTGTAAAGCCAATATAAATAAACCAAATTCATTTTTAAAAATATTGCAACAAAATATTAGAAGTATTAACAAAAATTATCTCAGCCTAAATACTTTACTAACACGACTTCAATTCAACTGTGATATTATAATTCTATCAGAATGTTGGCTCTCATCTGTTAATAACTTACCACTTATACCTGGCTACTCTAGTTTTTCAACTACACGTAACTATAATCAAAACGACGGTGTAGTCGTGTACATAAATAATGACATTAACTTCAATATAGAGGAACCAGCTGTATCAGAAGCAAACAGCCTACTTATTAAAATAAATAAAAATACTGCGATAATTGCAATTTACAGACCTCCGAGTTTTCACTCGTTAGAAAATTTTTTACGCACTTTGCAGGGACTATTATTAAAACTAGCGGGTTTCAAAAATGTAATATTGATGGGTGACATCAACATAAATATTAAAGCTTTAAATGAAACTACGGCGTGCTATCTCGACTTACTTTCTTTCTTTGGTATGACGCCAGCCCATTATGAACAAACAAGAGGTTCTAGCTGTCTGGACCATGTGATAATTAAAACTAAGGCTTCTTCGCTTACATTTATTCTGCAATCTGCAGTTACTGATCACGAGGCTACTCTTTTCTGTTTGCGTTTAAGAGGACAAAACCACAAAGCAAAAATGTTGAACAAAATAGACTTTGAGAATATGAACAATGACTGCAAAAATTTTGATTTTAGTAAGGTATACGAAAATAACGCAAATCCTAATGACCTTATGACATATTTTATTAGAAACTTACAAAACATCATAATGAACAACACAATAAATATTAAAATTCCTAGAAATAAAATAACAATGAAACCGTGGATTACTCCAGGCCTCCTGAGGTGCATCAGAACAAGAGACAGAATGCACTACAAACTAAAACACAATCCTAATAATGGCATCTTAAAAATATCCTACAAAAGATATAGAAACTTTTGTAATGACATAATAAAAAAATGCAAGAGGCAATATGACAGGAATATGCTTGAGTCGGCTGGGAGTGATAATAAAAAGCTTTGGTCAGCTATTAAAACTATTACCTATCTAAAAAAATCAAATGCACCACCGGTGGAACTTTTGCATATTAAAACATCACCCCAAGATTCAGTTAACGCAGTAAACTCGTATTTTGCAAATGTGGGTATAGATTTGAAAAGAAAAATTCCAACTGGTCTTTCGCCACTCCCAACGCACACGAAAAATTTCAAATCCTCGTGTAACTCTTTCGTGCTTTTGGAGATATCTGAAGAAGAAGTGGAGGGAGTCATCAGCAACCTGCGCTCAGATTGTGGAGCAGGCTGGGACAATATTACGGCAGCGGTTCTTAAGAACTTAAAAAACTATATAACTCCTCCCCTCACTTATATCCTGAATCGATGTTTAACAGATGGCATTTTTCCAGAATCCCTTAAAAAAAACAACGGTTATCCCTATTTTTAAGAGTGGCAGCAAGGAAGAAGTTGCAAACTATCGGCCAATTTCGTTGCTCACCACCATTTCAAAGGTATTTGAAAGAATTATTAACAACCAATTTGTGAAATTCTTAGAAGATAAAAACATCATTTCACTTAACCAATATGGTTTTAGAAAAGGAAAATCCACTACTGACTGTCTGCAGCGATTCACTGAAGTTATTGTAAATAAATTAGATAAAAGAAAAAAATGCCTGACAATCTTTCTAGACCTTCAGAAAGCTTTTGATACTGTGTGCCCACGTATCTTAATATCCAAACTAGAAGACATGGGAATAAGGGGCACTCAATTAAAATTATTTCAGAACTATTTACAAAACCGATATCAGTCAGTTCGGATAGGCAGTACACTGAGTGAAGAAAAACCGATAAATATTGGAATTCCACAAGGCAGTATCTTAGCAGCCCCCCTCTTCCTTTGCTATATTAATGATCTTTGCCAGCTAAACATTAGAAACTGTCATATAATGTCTTATGCCGACGACACTACCTTAACCTTTTATGGTAACTCATGGGACGAAACTTTTGAGGCGGCCCAAGAAGGGTTCAATATAGTGACACATTGGCTTGCTCTCAATAAATTGACCTTAAATGCCACCAAAACTAAATATATTGAGTTTTCAATTCATAATGTAGCATCACAAAATAATAATTTCAACATTTATGCACACACATGTAGTTTTGTTAACACAAACTGTACCAGGTGTCCAATGATAGCAAAAACGGATTCAACAAAATACTTAGGCATAATAATCGATAAAAACTTATCTTTCAAACAGCACATCTCACATTTGGTACAGAAAACTAGAAAACTTATTCATATATTTAAAAATATTAGGCATGTAGCGAGTTGGAAACTGGTTAAAACTGTGTACGAAGCACTTTGCCAATCAATCCTGTCGTATGGTATTTCCATCTGGGGCGGCTCGTATAAAACGAATATCCTAAACGTCGAAAGAGCGCAGCGACTTCTCCTAAAAGTTGCTCTCTTCAAACCACGGTTATACACTACAACTAGCCTATATAAAGACGCAAATGTATTGACGATCAGGCAGCTGTATGTGCTAATAACTGTTATAAAAAAGCATTCCTCCATAGACACTTCTACTGCAAAACACAAAGTTAATAATAGACGTTTTTATGAGGTCTGTGAAACAACTACGGCAAAAACATCTTTTGCTAGGAATTTCTATAAATTCAGAGCAAGTAGATTATATAATAAAATTAACAAAGTGCTGGAAATTGTTAATCTGTCTAGGATAGAGTGTAAAAAGAAGGTTACCCAGTGGCTTCAAGGACTGGATTATGAAGAAACGGAAAAATTGCTTAATATCATAGCCTAGTCTAGCGTTTTCCCTAAAGCCATACCGCCACCACATTCCGCCCACTTTCGTATACACATCCAGCATTATACGTACAGACACAATACACCATCATACTCTCTTTTAAATACACATACACACACAACACAATAACTCACTCACAACACAATACCACACACACAACACAATACCATACACACAACACCTTCCACCTCACACTCACACTTCACACACATAAAAACACTCAGGCAATTTTATTTTGTTATATTTTTTATTTTTTTATCGTTGTCCTTTCGTGATATTATTTTCTTACAATAGAACATGCTAAATTTGTTATGTTAAACCCAATCTTGGAGAAGGGGGCCAGGAGTCCATAGCACAGGGTATCCTAGTTTGGATTCCTGACTCCCACAAACCTTTGTACCATGAATGTATTTTGTAATCCTAAATATTGTAAGATGTACTTTGTGGGAGAAAATAATAAATCTTATCTTATCTTATCTTATCTTTAAAAAAAAATTCTAAAATAAACGTACCTCCTTATACTCCTTAATACATCAGCTACCTGCCAATAAAAGTCCTGTCAAAATCGGTCAAGCCATTTCAGAGATTAGCCGGAACAAACAGACAGACAGACAGACAAAAATTTTAAAAAATGTTATTTTGGTGTATGTACCGTATACCGTATATATATCTATACTTCTATACTAATATTATAAAGAGGTAAATTTGTTTGTAAGTTTGTATGTAGGGGGTAATCTCAGGAACGACTGGTCCGATTTGCAAAATTCTTTCAGTGTTAGATAGCCCATTTATCGAGGAATGCTATAGGCTATATCATCACGCTAAGACAAATAGGAGCGGAGCAATAATGGAAAAATGTGACGCAGACGAAGTTGCGCGGGTCAGCTAGTTCATTATATACATGTGTGTGGTAAAAAACGGTTAGTTCAATATTACAAACAGACACTCCAATTTTATTTATATGTATGTATGTATGTACCTATGTATTATATAAATATAGTAGATGTAAAGATTGGGTTACCTGTATTATTACTACCCATAGAGTATATAACCACTAGAGAGCGTATAGGCCGATTTCTTCTAAGTACGCGGCTCACTACAGCGGGCCGGGGGACGAGGAACAACGCGCGGCTGCAATTGGTCCGTTCAAGGTCAAGTTGCATAGGTAGCCTATGGTTAGTGGTGGCACTACTTGATTAAAGGAAAATAGTCGATATCGATAAAATGGATTTTAACATTATAAAAATACTCAATCCAAACAAACAGCGCTATATCTTGTTTAAACAAAGTTTCCCTATTAACCTTATCTTTCCACTTTTATTTTAATTCTGAAATCTTCGAAAATCTAAAATGAAAACATGTATGTCAAACACACAGATGAAATATCTGAGACCCTCCTCCTATTTTTAATGTCTTTTAAAAGTAGTTTTGTGTGTAATGTAAGTATGTGAATTGATTAAAAATTGTATTAGTTGTAATTTTATGATCATCGATAAATCGACTTCAATCATTAAACGTAACAGCACAGATTTTTACGATAAAAATACAAAGGGGAAGAAAGGGATAAAAATATAAGTATTTCCTAATGAAAGAAAAGAGACTTTTCAACGCGCGCTTCTCACAGTGTGCTCGTTCACCTAACCACCATTTTATATAGACCCCTGCAGTGGCTCATCATCTGATTCAAATCAAAAATATTTTGCGTAGTCTTTACTCTCCGATGAAAAGTTATGCCATCATTTTTGTAACAAAAGGTCTTGGAATGTTTCCCACACAAATTCACCGGGTATGAAGGCATTTTTATGCGTTATAAATTGCATAAAAATTAAAACGATTTGTAAAAACTTAGCATGCCCACAGGTCTAACAATTGGTCACAACTAAAATGGTTACTAGTGCCGCTGACTAACATCTGAGCAAAAACACTAATAGTTTTCGTGCGTCGGGGCACTGTATGCGCAGTCAAGTGGTTTAATAGTCTTTGTTACTACCCTCTTCTTGAGTATCGCCAGTCAGGTAAGAATTTCAACTCAGAAAAACCTACTTTGATTCGACAAAACCAACCATGTAAACAACAAAAATAACGCGCTTTTTTAGGGTTCCGTAGTACAACCCTTATTGTTTCGCCATGTCCTGACTGTTGTGTTGCTAGCCTGGCAAACGCCACCTCGAATGCATGACCAGTCCGCAGGATCGGACTGGTCATGCATTCGAGGTGGTGGTTAGCCAAATGGCATCATTCTAAATCAAATATGGCGGATTAGTATTATTTTCATGCACTCCCCCCCCCATGTTATGAAATCATTGTATGTTATCAATCATGTATCAAATGAAAGGGTTTATTGAGAGGATTACTAAAATGCTTTGTTTTATTTAGATGACTTTTTCTAAATCACCGATTCATGCGTAGGTTATCTTGGGTTTTTATATCAACAACGATCTATCCGCTGAATATCATCTTATCAGGTTTCTAGGGAATTATGACAGATTTGGGTTCCACTACCACTTAAGCATAATGGTTGGTTTTTACAATAATCGTAAAAATTTACAAAAAACTGGCCAAGTGCAAGTCGGACTCGCGTGCAGTTCCGAACCAATTTTTTTTTAATATTTTACTTTAACGCTGCAGATTCCTTAAAAGTTTTCCTGTTATCTTTAGGTATATAATGTTACGGCTAAAGGTGGGTGTGAACATAAACTTAAGATTAGCCGGCTAAACTTAGGTTTATCTTCGAGGAGGTGTTTATGTTAGTTTCTTCTATCTTTAGCCGGCTAAACTTAAGTGTAACCGCAGGCCCTTGGCTAAAAATGTAGAAGGAAATGAATTTACTATTTTAACATAGGTCGACGGAGCCCCGCTTCGCGAGGCTCCTATTTCTTCTAACCTAACCTATCCGAGTCGGGCACGTGGCAATGTTTTTGTTTAGTATTGCGTCATCTTTCCTTGCGGTTGATTGCACGTACTTGCAATGTCGGCGTCGCACAATCTCGAAACGCTTAAAACGAAGTTTGAGAGTAAGTATTTTTTTGATAAATCCACTTATAAATGATTTGAATCGGCTTTTCGATTTCGAGTCTAACCTATTTACGTCGATTTTACAAAACAAAATGTCGCTTATCCCTTTTTGGCCGTAGCCCGTAAGGCATCGATATATATATATAGGAATCGGTCCAGTAGATCCCGAGAAAATTGGCTGTGACAGACGGACAGACCGACACCCGAGTGATCCTATAAGGGTTCCGTTTTTTGTCCGGAACCCTAAAAACTGTTTTGATGTACATGAAATACAGCATACGGATAATATTGTAAACGTGATTAATAACTGTTAAAACAGTGTGACTTTAGGATAATGGTGTCACCAATACCTATAATTGATTATATAGTAGTAGGTGCCTACCGGATTATGACAATAGATAGCCATCTTTACCTTGAGGTAGGTGAAGATGACCTAAGGGTATTAAATCACATTTTATTTAAAAATAGACGTAAATTTAAAAAACTAGAAATAACAAGAATAAAAAATGTTGCCCGGTAGAAGTCAAGGTAAACGTGTGATTCGCAATTTCGCAGATCATACGAGTACTTGGTAAGGTTTTCTTGGAAAATGTTGACAAACGCCCCAAGATGATGAAATCTTCATTGCGCCATGTCGAAAGGGGGAGGTACCTACCTGGTAGTTACATGTAGCATAGCATACAGCAACTTACCTACTTCTGTGTCCGTCATATCGGGAAATACGCTGTGTTTTAGTGAAATACTGATAACTACTTGTCTTTATAGCCATGATCGCGGACGTTAACTCCGGTATGCGGAAGACATAGTTGTCATCAACCCGGTAATTTTTAATCGTATTGTTCTCTTCCTCTACACGTCTTTACCCGAATGGAGACCAATTAATTTTATCTTTAACATGTAATTAATACAATAACCTGATAACTTTGACTTGCAAGTCGCACTCACGGTTTTTTTTTTATACAGGATGGGAAATCATCAAATGACTCCTCCCAACCTGGGTGAAGCAGAAGGGAGTGTCAGACTCTAACTAAATAAAACCCATTTGTGTTCCTCCTAATGTCCTATGCGTTCCTGGGTCGCGGTGAATCTTACGAAAATATTCCGCAACCCCGGCAGGCACTGGCCCTGGTGGGCCCCATCTCCTATGCTGACAGCTCATTGAGTAGCGCGTGGAACAGCGTGCCGTCGATCCAGGCCTGGTTCTGATCGAACGGCGAGCCACCCAATGCTCGCCATCTGCAGGCCCGCGCCTGCGGTGGCCGGGAATCGCCCTACGACTCGCGACGCCTGGGGAGTCGTCTGTTGCGGCGGCCGTGGCGTGAGGTTTCCCTGTCTCACACGCGTTCGTCCTCATACTTCGCTAGTATAACCTGCTTCGCAGAAGTAGGTGACCGCTTCCCATGCCTCCTCGCTCCGGACCATGGATTGAACCAGGGCCGGAAGCGAGACGTCGCCGCCGTCCGCCCAACCAGCATACCTCCAACGTGTCCTCCGGCACTCAAGACTTGCATTAGGTGTTTAATATGCGAAGAAGCTATGACATCACACGTTTTCAAGCAAGTTTTTTTAATATCATAGGCCAAATGTATTTTTTTAACCCCGAACAACTTTCCGTCTTTATAACTGACCAGCTTTAGCCCGCGACTTCGTACGTGCATATCCCGTTTTTTTTCTTTCTCTTGTAGCCTTCCTCATGAATGAATGTGGCTACATAAAAAGAATGTTCCAAATCCTCCAAACTGGTACTTCTAGAGCTTAGCGCGTGTATCTGACACGATTTCCATGGGTCCAGGGCATGATTCTGGACACCCCGGTGTTGGAATTTTTCGTCGGTTCTTTTCTCATTTTTCATTTTTTTCAAGAATACCACAAATAGGCTTTATTAGGCAAGTAGTTAATTAATTACTTTTTTATTAAAAATCTCATTGGGTTAGGTCAGAATAACGGATAAAAGCAGTCTAAAGTAAAAAAACCCTTGAAAAAAATGAGAAAAATGCCGACAAAAAATTCTAAGTCTAGGGTGTCCAGAATCATGCCCGGGACCCATGGAAATCGTTTGTGCGTCGATGTCAGACACGCGGTAAACTGTTCAGCTTTGTTATACAGGGAAATTGAAAAAATACCCGAAACCTCTTAGGCAGTGAAAGTACACATGATTATAAGCAACTTTTGTTTTGGTAAAACTCCGAAATCTCGAAAAAAATATCAGCTGTTTCATACATTTTCATTGGCTAAATACTGCATTTTGTATGAAACAGCTGATATTTTTTTCGAGATTTCGGAGTTTTACCAAAACAAAAGTTGCTTATAATCATGTGTACTTTCACTGCCTAAGAGGTTTCGGGTATTTTTTCAATTTCCCTGTATATTGTAATAGATATATGTATAGAACAATACCAGGTCACTTTAGATATCCTACGCGGCATGTAATCGTGAAAAAAGCTAATATGTATAACATTTATTATTGCAACTTACAGCATTTTGATGCAAGTGGGAGTACACATTATTGCAGCCCAGAGGAATAGACGCCCAAACCAAAGGCATGGCCTTAATGGAACTAAGAAACTGCAATGTAATGCACACGTGTAGCCCAGGTTCCAAATGGGTTGCACCTATTTGCTGAGATAAAATACAAACCAGCCTAGTGCGAGTGGGACTCGCGCACCGAGGGTTCCGTACAAACCTGTAGGTATTTGCAAAAGTTGCGATTTACGATTTATGACGAAAAAACTACTTACTAGATCTCGTTCAAACCAATTTTCGCTGGACATGGTATTATACATCATATATTTTTTTTAGTTTTATCATTCTCTTATTTTAGAAGTTACAGGGGGGGGGGGGGGGACACATTTTGCCACTTTGGAAGTGTCTCCCTCGCAAACTATTCAGTTTAGAAAAAAATGATATTATTATTGCCATTTGGCTACAGCACCCTAAAAACGCTCACCGGCTAGAATATTATTTGCCGACAAACTGTACACCGGTTTGGCAGAAGATATGTGCATTTTTTTTGTAAGTTACTTTACTGGAGTAAATAAGACGTGTAAAATCATTAGGAACAACAAATTAACAAATAAACACTTGGTGTGATATTAACAGGATCCTGAACATAAGAGCCTAAATCAATCTGAATAAGTTGAAAAAATATTTTTTGCAACTTATTCAGATTGATTTAGGCTATTCAGTAGGAGTAAACTTTATAGGACTAGGAAATGAAAATTTGAAATTAAGTTTAAAAATAACGTATTTTTTAATATGAAGGGATTCATACAGATTCTTACCTTAGACTAGAAAAATGCACGTTATCAGTTAGCTTATAGTTTTGGCTTTTTTATTTTTTAATAAAGGTCAAAGTGATTTGCTATATTAAATGCACTGAATTAATCTTGAAACGAATTTACAATATTTCAGTACATAAATAGACAATAATATCACATGAAACTTTTATAAAAACACAAAACCATGATACACAGCAATGTAATTTCAATAACAACTGATTTGTGTTTTTACACTAGTTTGCCAACCATTGTGCTGTCTTTACGCTTTCTTTTGGAAGCGTTCGAACATTCTAGTGTTGTCTTTTAACGTCTAAACTTAACAAAATACATTAAATACAGAGTCAGCTTCGGCTTTATATTATTAATTAAACGATAATATCACAAGTTTTAAAAGTCTGTCGCTGTCGGCGGTCATGGTTAGGTAATTTTTGTTGGTAATTAACGTTTGGTATATATTTTCTAGTCTGTTGTTTTTCTTACTACGGAATGGCGTAATGTATGTTGTAACGGCATTCTTTACTACTGCTAGATATTACTATTGGTAACTAAATTATATTTACATTATTACTAACTTCGATTAACCCAATATTTTTAATAACAATTAATACAGTCAAAATTTAATTGGGTGACTTATGTTGCATACGGTTTTACAATAGCACCATACAACATATTCATATAAGGTCTAAAATGGTCGCGTTTAACTTCACTTGATACTTCTATCGCATATCACAACTAAGTGAAATAATACCTATTACTTACGTCCCCCCGAAGATAGCATGTAATGAATAAATAAATAAAATAAACACGTACATGCTGATAGCGCCAACGATAACAGCATAATTAGGCAAGTTTTGGGGTACCAAATGCGCAGCATTTATACATTCTTCGCCTCTCTGTTAAATATAACCTTAACTTATCAATAGTTATCATTTAAATAATATAATTTACCGTCCACACACTTTAGGCACAGAAAGTTCTTTGAATATCCCTCAGCACAGGACAGTTTCTGATATGTAAATTCACAGTAATCGCCCTCAGTGACGCGACAACTATATAGTCAATGTCCACACGACGGCAGTGCGCCCCTACTCAACACTACGAAATAACTTTGGCGTACGGGTGCTCTATGTGGCCGTACTGTATCGCCAGCAACGTGTCCCTCACCCTCTGGTACACGGGCTGCGCCTGCGTCATGGTGGGCACTCGGATCTCATGCTCCAGGAAGCCAACCCTGCTGATGGGGCTGATCACCACGGCCGTGCCCGCTCCGAACATCTCTAGCAACTGAAATCAATACGATGCTATTAATACTGGCACGAAACTATTCAATTAATCACAACAAGAAAGCTAGAAGATGAAACTTACCCGTCCTTTCTTATTTAAGTCAACAATTTTATCCATGGTAAGAACTTCTTCCATGACGACTAAATCTTCCCATTGGCTGGCTAACTCCAGAATAGAGCGACGAGTCACTCCAGGCAAAATGAGACCATTCAATGGCGGAGTACTCAGTTGTTTCTCTGCAAATATAATGTTTCGATTACATCATTCTCATCAAAGTAAAACAAAAAAAAAAAAAAATTGATCTGGAAAAAACGTTGGAACTGATGTTACTGACCCTAATTGTTGCTTCAGATACGAGACGAGAATTTACTGGTCAAAAGGTCAGAATGCCACCGACGCACCAGATAACATGACAGTATCAGCCAGTCACACGGATATCCAACCATTAACCGCATGATCGTACGTTGTTTTTTATTGTTACAGGCAAATAATAATATAATTGTAGTGTTTATTATTATTACCTCCTTGTTCATTGATGTAGACTACGAAGATGTTCATGGCGCCGACTTCGGTGAGCTCGTGGTTGGGACCGAACAACCACAACACTTGATGGTGACCTAGTTTAGCTGCCCGAGCGGTGGCCTCTGTGAACATAATCGAAACATGACTATTCCCGATCACACTGGTTACATTCAATTATTGATAAACTAGTATGGTTCAACAAACAGTCTATCTATGAGTGCATAGCGCAAGGGGTCAAACATTCACGCGAAAGTATTGCGAAAGTAGGTATTGTAAGTGTAAGTAAAGTATTTCACGCCTTGTTTATTTAAAGTTTGGTCACAAATATTAGTTGGCATATTTTTGCCTCTAACAGGATAAAAAAGACATTGTTCTTCAAAAGGATTATAGACATAAAAAGGACTCACCAATCGTGGGTCCATAATTGGAGCCAACTTTTCGGTTGCCCACTCCTCCGGGGAAGGCTCGTACTACGTTAGGGTCGGCGTATATTGACACGGCACCATCGGTACCCGTCTTGTAGTATGCACTTACTGGACTAAGGATGACGAACAATAGGGCCGTTTCAGGGGCCATTATACCGAACGTTGGCTGTTGAAAATGTATACTTAAGTTTTAATAAAAATAAGTCAGTAGACAAAATATTATTACTTTTCTAGATTATTCGCCAGTAGGAAACAATGAATGACGTTAAACAGTGAAGTTATTCTCTCGCAACCAGATTGCGCATTAACAGGAAACCAGACGAAAATTAAGTAGGTATCGTAAGATTGTAGCAGTAGAGTCTAAGTGTTTTCTCTCGTCAAAAGCCATTGACAAAAAGTAAGCGCTCATCTTTCAAATGAGGTAAATTCCTTGTACCGGGGGCCCTTCTTCAAAATTCTTAATCTAGAATATAGAATTATATCGTTAATTAAATTAACCTTGAACCGATAGCTTGGGTACGCAAGCGATAAACGTGTTGAAAAATAAATTAGCTAATAAGCAAAACTTGATCGCTATCGAAATGTAATTATTTCTAAAAACTATCTTTATACATATAAATACCTACGATCTATTCTAATTAGTTATGTTGTATTAAGTACCTACATTGTTTGTTTTGGCTTTCACCAAATCTTTATCGCCCAAAATATTACTATTACGAAAGGAATAGGTATTGGTATCTATTACTTTTTATTGATCATACCTATTATTATAGAAATTGCACATTCAGTGATAGTTTATAATAAGCCGAGATAACGAAGTAAACGTTGAAAGTGATATGCAAACGTGACCCAAACTCGATACCCAAAATAAGATAAGTGAAGTCGAATGTTTGTGCCAAAGTAACGTGCATACCACACGACACGGCTGAAAACGTGTGCTATAGTCGCTATAGATAATGCTGTATTCTGAGGCAATATGTTTATAATTATGTTCTTAACTGAAAACATGCATAGTAAAAAATGCAACATGTTATTATATCGATAAAATTGTAAATATTCATTTAATAAATGTAAATCTTGTAACGAATTTTAATTCCAGTGCGCAGCTGCGTTCTCTTAAATTAGCAGTTGCTCAAGTGTTTTAGAAGATTTTATCGGATAGGTAGAGAATTTCTATTCACTTCCCTCCAGTAGAAAACAGTTGTGTTATAAGTTGTAGGTAGTCTGCGTTCAATCTGAATTAAGGCAAAAGCTATAAAGATGTGAGCCCAACTTGGAGCAAAAATTTGTATCAAAACATAAGTAAATGTTCATATAATTTGATAAGAGCTGTGGCGGTACCTACTTAACAACAATGACCGATCTGTTATATTATCGTCCTTCACTCTAGATAAACAAAATATCGATCGAAATGTGCTTACATTGGCAAGTGAAGCGCCTTGAACAAAATACGAAAACATTCACCTATGTCCGTCCTATGACACAATAAAAAAAACACAAAATTGATAATTATGGCATGATTGAACAAATCTATTCGCGATATCTCTGAATTTTACGATAACATTGTTATTTGCCAATTTTTATCACTAAGAGGCGTTTAGTAACTTTGAAAGATAAGAACAAGTGGGCTACACCATTTTCCGCGTGTGCACAGATTTATTGCCTCCATTAAAAACTTTACTTTGCTTAATTCTGATTATTATTTATACTAAGATAAGCTACTTAATTCGAGTGTACAAAAGCCTATCAATGAAATTATTTATTTAGTGGATAAACCAAGAATAAAATTTCATATTACTTTGATATGCATACTATCCTTAATTGTATATATTTTTATATTTTTTGGCTTTACTATGAATGTCAAAGCTTTATTTTCAGCTTGATAAGCTTAGCACCAAATTTTCCAGACATCTTCGCAACTTTTTACTTTATAATGGGCAATTAATTTTCTTTTGATTGCATTATAAAAATATTGGTGATAGTAATATTATTTCCAAAGAAAATAACATTATTTATTCTGAAGGTTCATTACATGAATTCATAGACTTAATGATATAATATTAATTTTCCTTATGACGCATTTACGATTTAAGCGATCCTATTTGTGAGCTATTCGCTGATATCCCCAAGATATTAGGTACCCACTATCTTAAAATGTATACGTGCTGATAACTTATTCGTAACACATTAATTAACTTACCTCGGTTCCTATTAACGTAGGTCGTATATACAATGTGGAGGTTTCTGAATGTGGTACCCACTCTTGGTCTATTTGTACCAGCCTTGATACACATTTAATGAGTTCTTCCCCATCGAAGGTTGGTAGCCCAGACCTTTGTGCTGCTAAATTCATCCTTTCCATATTTAACTCTGGTCGAAACAATCGTATCTTATCATCGACCCCCCTGTACGCCTTCAGTCCTTCAAACAACTGTAACAATTTATAATCACTTTATCGTTTTGCATATAAATGTAAACAGAAAGGTCCCTAGTGACATCATATATGTTTTAATGTAACAATACTGCGTTGATAAGGCGAATAAATGACACCAATAAGAGCAATAATTCTAGAAATTGCAAACAACATATTCCCGAATCATAACATCGTGCATCAATTTGTTTTCGCAGTGATACTTCATCTTTTTACTACAAAAATCAATAAATTCTTCGAGTAAAATTTGTCTTAGTATTTTAAAGGCATGTTAAAATTAAAAAAATATTTAGGGCTCTAAGGGAACTGACTGAATGTGAGTATAGAAGCAACATACTTGTATTGCATAATGTAGCGCTTTGGCAGCAGGGTGCAAACTCAAATTTTCAAATGGCATTATCTCTGGTTTCTGCCATCCACCTAGTTGCTTGAAGAAGTTTATTTTGAGCATGTGATCCGTGAAAAATTTTCCAAACCCAAGATCCGTCACCTCAGGCTTCGGGTTCAGTTGGTAGGGAGCCGCAAGCCTCACTTGTAAGTCCTCGTGCTGAAAAATATAAGTCCAGTTCAACATTCAACTAAGCACTGAACTCGGCTTACGTATAATGCGTTTCAAATAAGAATAGGATGGACTTAGCGCCATATTGTGACGTCATAGCTGTCAATTCAAACCAATTCGGTAGGGTGAGCAAAGCAAGATTTTTTTTTTTTAATTATTTTTTTTATAAACATTGAGTGAAAAAAGTGTTATGGTATGGTTTAAAATAACGAATAATGACTTTAAATAATTAAATATTATATTTGGCTAATTTACTATTATTGGACGTTTTTATTTAAATTTGATTTAAGACTTATTCAAACAAATTAAAATAAACTGTTATCGATACGCAACTAAGTTTTCTTTGCAAACCGTACTTTTCAAGAGACATTTGACAGATAGAGGTCATTGACGTTCCTATTCTCATTTGAAACGCATTCTAACTGAAGTGACCTGTACTTTATTTGTAGCTATTATTATTTAACTGAAAATCAAAAATCTTCCATTTTCGTTAAAAAAAAACCAATCCTGATAAAAATACTGATGGCACAGCAAAATAGTTACCTCAAAATATTATAATTTTAGCACTTCGCTATTAATTGAAAAGTGGAGGTTTTATGAACCCATATCTAATAATTGCTAACCCACAATAAACTTTGAATATATTATGAGATATTTAATTAAGTGATCTCTAGATTCAAAAACAATCAATTTCATTATTTTAACCTCGACAGGGCTCCTATGTCTATCTGCAGGGATCCTAGCTCACGTCATGCCATTCATGTTAGGTTAGGTGAGGCATAGCTCCCTGGGCGCTATGTTTCAATTCTTCACTAGACAAGACTTGAAACGATATTGAAGCAAGCCCCTGGTTAATTTGATGTGCAATCTATACTAATATTATAAAGAGGTAATATTTGTTTGTCAGTTTGTATGTAGGCGGTAATCTCAGGAACTACTGGTCCGATTTGAAAAATTCTTTCAGTATTAGATAGCCCATTTATCGAGGAAGGTTATAGGCGCGCTAAGACAAATAGGAGCGGAGTAGTAATGGAAAATGTGACGCAGACGAAGTTGCGTGGGTCAGCTAGTCAGTAATAAATTGGACAGCTTTTTTGTAACGCGTTGGAGGAAAACATATATTATGTATTATTCTTGCATATTTTCGGATTACTTGTAGTACTAACTAGTTTTGTTAAAGATTCGGTTTGTTTGCATTAATTATTTGATGTAAAAATATTTAATTCACGTAAATAAATTAACAGGATTTTGACGTGAATTTAAAATTTTTGCTTTTAGTGAAGTTTCCATAATCTGTAATAAGTTTCTATAATCGCCTCGTAATTTATTAAAGTATTTTATTATTTCCAGTCATTATCGCCACGTAGCTTAGTTAAAGCTGAGTCGATTACATCACATTTAATGTGATTAAATTGGTATGTTATGTAAACATTTGATACTGTAACAGGATAGTATAACGTCGTCAGAAGGGGACGTGGTCGGTCACGTGTCAATTGGCATGCTCGATCCAAGTCAATACATACATACATCATGCAGTTACCTCCTGACAAGAGATAGCTGCAGCCGTTTAGAAGTTAAGTTACATGAGTGCAAACAAACATGATAAAGGTTCAAAACAGACATTTACGACGTAGGTACATTCGATTTAAAAACAATACATTACTTAGAATTATCTGCTTTCATGTTGTTAAATAAATTATATACGTCAACAGCTGCGTAATAAAATTATTCAGAAATCATATACACCACATTAGTTGAATAGAATTAACTTTAAAAGAAAATGGTATCATCATGATTTAGCTATTTAACAACGAATTAAAAGTAAACAATATGCATCACAAGTTACGCCTTTTCTTATTGATAAGAACAAAACACGATTTTTCTCGTCGATCGATGGGTGTGTGAAATTTTTTGAATTTTTGACAACGGAGGCTTAACAATGTTTTCGTTGGTTACCTTTAGGATACAGAATTCTACAAAAAGTTTTTTTTTTTTAAAGGCAATCAAATTAATTTGTGTTGAACATTTTAGAGGAAGATTGTTTTGAATAGGTTAGGTTTGGCATTCGCTTAGGCAAGCGAGTTAAATCATTGTCCAAATCATCCAGGCAAAATAGTGGTTAAGCGTGATTTTTTATGCAATATTTACGCAAATACTTTACTAACATAAACTCACTATCCGTTTTTTTGATTTTTTTTATTGAATTTTGAATTTTTTTTTTTAAATTTGAAATTTTGTCTAAATCATATCGTAATTAAATTATATCGGGCATAAATCAGAATTTATGCTTCAGACGTAAACAGATATACCTTGCTTGAATTCTCATTAAATCGCGGTCGAACTTACCTTGAACGAGATTTCAGGCGTGATATGTGGGCGGGGCTTGTCAGCGGGCGCGGCCACAGAGGGCGCCACGTGTTCCGGCTGCGCTTGCGCCGCATTCTCTTCTAACTCCTTGTAGCGCAGCGAAGAACTGCAGTACCGCACCATTTGTAACTTGTGCTGGTTCTCAAAGATCCATTTCACTAATACCTGCAAATATTTACATAAATTATAACGCAAAGAATCGCTATTGTGGCTTGAGACAATACAATTAATTTATTTCGTCGACCCCGAAAGGTCCCCCTTTCTACCTTCATTTACCTAGGTAATTTTTACAGCATGGCACTTGCACAAGACTGATGAGCATTTTATAAAGTAGTGGAAATATGCAGTTTTTAAGGAAAAAAATCTTGACTTTGATGATTGTCATAAATAACACTCAATTATTGAACTATTTTATTTATTACTAGCTGAATCGACAAACGTTCTTCTGCCATACAAAAAAAATTGCCTACGACGTATTCTCAGACCTACCAAATATACCTACACAAATAATTTTATAAGAATCGGTCAAGCCGTTTCGGAGGAGTTCGATAACAAACACCGTGACACGAGATTTTTATACATTAGAAGATAAACTTAATGATTTCTCAGAAAATTAGGTGTCTATTTCGAGAATTTTATTATATCTTACTTAACTACGAAAACAATCGATTAGAAATTCGCATAATTGAAGCTAGTTTTTCTAATTTAAATATTATAATATTTTATTTTAATTTGATGAAAAGTAACTTTTAAGATTTTATTATTTATTATTAAATTATTATTAATTAGAATCAAAAGTTTACCTGACTGCGGCGAATAGGCATCTTTATCACTAAATATTAACACTTATCACAATTTATTGTTTGAAAATATTGATCACAAAACACTTTTTAAAGTATTGCAATATAATTAAAGTTTTTTTTTTGTGTGCACTCTTCAATATAATGTACATTCACAACTTGCTTCAAGTTAACTGACTTCACTGGATCAAAGCACAAACATTTAAACAGAAGCAAATGATAAGATTGTGGCTGACCTGCGTGTGACGTGCTCATTCATAATCAACACAAATTATAAAATATTATTTGATAACGTAGTATTTAATCAAAATAAGGATTACGCATTGAGAGTTATTTATTTGGCAGTACGAGGGCGACGTGGACGCGATTGGCGAGCGGCCGGCGGTTCACACAATACTAAGGAGCACTCCGAGCACTGCGTAGCTCCTTGCGGCGGCGGCGTGAGGTCGACTGAAATGCCTGTATTAAGTCACCGAGCTTCCATGTTCATACACATTTAAATGAATATGTTAATAATTCTGGCAAATAAATGCTTATTTACGCACGAAACTAATTTACATTAAGAATTATTCTACATAATAATACATACACACTCCAATTGACAAAAGACTAAATCATCCAAATATCTATAGACCATTGTAAAGGTAACAATTACAATAATAACACTCGTTCGATAAGATGTTTTATTTTTTCATATCAGTGTAATCTGCTCAATGTTGAGCACTGATGTACTAATGTAGAAATATTTTTATGCACGAAAGTTCCGTCTTCGGCACATAAGTACGTCGCAAGAAAATCACATTAAAGAATATAATCAGTAAGTCAGTAATGGCTTTAGGGTCGAGCGACGCGGGCAGACGAACAGGGCGCCGGGACATACAGGTCGCTGCGCTACTTAATTTGAATTCAGAAAGAAAAACTAAATTCAGCGTATTAACTTTTCTCGTAGGAATGACTGAGTTTCAGTCACAGAACAGTTTCTGTTCCGTGGTTTCAGCATTTATCTACAACCTGTAATTTTGTGGCTTGTCTTGTCGTATCCCACACTGACGCCTGCCGGAGTCGCGGGATTATTCGCAAGAGACACCGTGGCTCCGGAACAAAGGGCAATGAAGGAACATGGATGGGTTTTAGTCAGTAGAAGTCTGACACTCCCTCCCGCTACACCCAGAGCGGGAGGAGTCATTGGAAGATTTCCCATCCCTAAAAAAAAAAAAAACCACACTAACTTTGTTACTTACGTTATGCTTAACGACAGGCGAGAACTGGTAACTCTCTTATTATTATTCATTAATTAGGCTCCCTGTATACCTACTTTCATGTCATGGCTTTCTTGTACTCGTAAGTTCATCCCTTCTCTCTGTTTAGGTAGGTACGTTAACCGGGAAAAGTTGACGCAATCATAGAATTGTTAGATTTTAGGCCTTTGGTAAAATGTAAAAAAATATTACCTTTTCTTGCCATGAAAAAAATTTGATTAAATTGTAATGAACTATAAAAGGGCGTAAATGCATGACTCGCCCGGGCGGCTTAAATGGTTAAGGCCGGTAATTTCGAGTGTTTTCTAATGACGCCATTGAAGTACAGGATTGACGTCATCAAGTGCGTAATTAATGTAGCTAACTATAACCGAATTGTGAGTTTACGACGCATATTTATTTCTAAAACAAAACAAACCAGTTTCATGTCATCGTTATTATTAACGACCCAACAAAAAAAAATTTACATTTTATTAATTAACACATTCTAATACTGAGTAACTTTTAAATGTCTACGAAGATGCAATAAATGTCTACGAAGATTAGATTCAACAAGTAATCAAAATTGGCTAAAACGTTTCATTGCAAGAATTCAGTATAAGTTGGGCTGCCTCAGAGAAACTTTGTCTTCATTTTTAGCGTGTTTTTTCAGCATTGCCATAATTTCATTGTCGTATTCCTTGGGCGTGGGCTGCTTCTCGACCATCCAGTAGAAGAGATCCCAGTCGTTGCTGACGGTGTTGATGAGGCGATCATACATGAGGGTCTGCTCTTCATTTAGCGAGTTCAAGTGCTTCTTGGCGAAAGTGCTCAGTAGGAGATCGTTCTCCAACATACCTCTCTTGCGGGATTGATACATGAGCCTGGAACAGTCAATATTTATAATTATTATTGGACATAGTTCACAATAATTTTGAATATTGTGCAGTCAAAACGGTTGCAACCTATTAAAGTCGCCCAAAGTAGTTTTGGCACATCTAATTTCCTTGCACGATTACGACCTAAACTGCGATGCTCGTTATACCTAACCTTCGTCATTCCATAATGTAAACAGGTAAACGATAAATCGCTTATCAAGTAGGATTACAAGACACGTAGCGGATGCGCAATAATTTCTAAAACCATCATTTGCTCTCCATAAAAAAGGTTTATCGGTCAGGTTTTTGGTCAGTTGCATAATTATTATTATCCGTTGAGGCACCACTCGGCCTGGTACGTCTAACCAAGCGGTCAGCAGTTGAAATCCTGTTCATATTTACACCCAGGGCAAATATAACAGACTGTTACGCAACTCCAGATTCATTCCACTTTTGCAGTAAGCAATAACATGTTATGATAATTAATAATTAATTACTTTCATTAGGATTACACAGAAGCCCTGATCAATGTTTAGAATTATGATGTCTGTTGTATAATACATCTTCAAGACTGGCAGATTTGCAACCATATTAACTAGCTATCATGTTATTGTTTAGGTGGCTTTAGCCAAAGGTGGCCAACGATTAAATCGCGCACTAGGGAGCGTAAGATCGAGGTTCCTAAATCCATTTGGCACTCGGCACTGGTACTATGTATCTACTACAACCAAAACTTGAAAGGTAAGATAATTATAAGTTGGCCTATTTTCTGGCTTAAGATACATTTTCTGGTTATGTTAATGTTATCCACCTTAATGTCAATTACTTTAAACGGAAGAATTTGCAATACTAGTTAGCCAGTCTATTGGATTTAAAGTCGAAATTTCCTATAATATCAATATTTAAGTTTCTTGGTTTACCTAATGCCCTTCTATTTGAATATTTAAACTGGTAGTATTTTAGTAGGTATTCATTTGCCTGTGAGATGTCGCAATATTCATGAGGAACCAGTCTAAACTAATATTATAAAGAGAAAATATTTGATTTCTTGTTTGTTTGTTAGGACTTAACTCTATACAATACTTAAACCTGAGTGCCAATTCTACTAATTTTCACATTCGCATATCAATCGCAAACTGTCAAAAATGTATGAAAATAACAGACTGTCAAAAAAAAAAAACAGTAACCGCAATCAAACAGTTGTGAGTAATGGATATCATTCTGACACCTTTCTTGCTACCTCCGGGGTCCCTCAGGGATTGATTCTTGGTCCCTTGTTAATTTTACTTTATATAAACGACATCGGCTATTGCTTTCGAAATAGTGACTTTTATTTATTATTTATTTATTTATTTGGAAAACAAACAACTATATATTTTATCTTATCCTAATTATATAAACATAACAAATATATTAATGTACAGTCAACTGCGTTTTCACGTATTACAACATTATGTACAGTGACACATAAAATTAATTATTGTGTTGGATGGTTTGAAAATATTATATAAACTAATATTACTTTTTTGTCTTATGGCTAATACTAAATTATATTTATCAACAAATAATATATAAAATCTTAACAGCTAAACCTAATTGTTAGTTGAAACTGGCTCATTAATTTGCAAAATGGATCTAGACTCCCTTGAGAAACCAGAACGACTTGAGGCAAATATATCCACATCTAAAAAGTACTTATTATAAGTTTTGACCATTCTGTGCAGAGGCGCCCGCTGTCCTGCGTTCGTGCGGCAGATATTGGTGGCAAAAAAAGGATACGCACGTGACTCCCGCCTAATTACAGTTCTTGGTACTATGTAAAATATATTTGATACCAGTTCTGGGCAGTTAATAGTATTGTGAATGAGTCCATATAGCAACATACCTTGTAATAGGAGACGTCTTGATTGCAAGGAAAGCAACTTAAATTTTTGAAGTGATTCAACATAAGAGGAACGTTGTAAGTGGCACTTAAATTGCATTCCTTTTAGATATTTACGTTGAACTTTTTCGACGGCCTTAATGTATTTATCGTAGTGTGGATCCCATATTACGCTGGCATATTCAACCTGAGGACGGACTAGAAAGTTGAAAAGGTGAAGAAATGTAGCAGGACGCTTAAAATCAGTTGAAGCTCTCATGACAAGACTGTGCATTTGCTGCGCTTTGGTCGTTATTTTATCTATATGTAGATTCAGATGTAATTTGTTATCTAAAAGAACGCCGAGGTCACAAATACACATTTCCCTTATTAATAACTCATTACAAAGAGAATAATTGAACTTGATTTTGTTTTTGTTTTTAGTGAAGTTCATGAATTTACATTTAGGAATGCTTAACTTAAGTTTGTTTTTTACACAATATGCAGTTACTCTGTTTAAGTCTTCTTGAAGTAGAGAGCAGTCATTAGTGGTAGTTATAGTTTTAAATACTTTTAGGTCGTCGGCGTACAACAGGAATTTGCTGTGAAGGAAACAGTTGGCTATGTCGTTAATATATATTATAAACAATAGGGGACCCAAAATTGACCCCTGCGGGACTCCTGAAGTAGCACGAAATGTATCTGAGCTATATCCGTTACACACCACAGTTTGGTTTCGATTAGAAATATACGACCAAAACCAGCGCAGCAAATTTCCCCGTAATCCATTAAACGCAATTTTACTCAACAGAATTTCATGATCGACTCTGTCAAAGGCTTTCTGGAAGTCCGTGTACACAGCGTCTGTTTGCTTTTGTTTATCCATATTTTCAAAGATATAGTTGGTAAAAATGATAAGATTGGTAACAGTCGATTTCGCTCTAACGAAACCATGCTGCTGAGATATTATATTGTTTTGGACAAAAGGGTAAAGAGCCTGGTGTACCATTTTTTCAAAGAGTTTAGCGAGGGTATTTAAGATAGAAATTGGCCGATAATTTTCGATATTCTGCTTAAAACCATTCTTAAATATTGGTATGATATTTGCGTTTTTCCAGATCGTAGGGAATATGCCGCTATCTAGACATCTATTAAATAATATATGTAATGGTTTACAAATAGTTTTAGCCGTATATTTTAGAAAGTATGGAGGAATACCATCACTTTTATGCTGACAACCTCAAAATTTTTAGGAAAATTTTAACTGTCCATGATTGCTATCTCTTACAAAGAAGATCTCAATAGATTATCTGACTTTTGTAAAATAAATAAGCTAAAATTAAGTATAGCTAAGTGTAAATATATAAACTTTACAAAGAATAAAAACATTGTTAGTTTTAATTATTCTCTTTGCAATGAACTACTTCTTAGAGAGGCTCAGATCAGTGACCTGGGTATTTTATTGGATTGTAAACTACACCTTAATCTACACATTGATAAGATTATTGCTAAGGCATTTCAAATGTATCATCTTGTAATGAGATCATCGCCAGATTTCAAGTGACGATCCGACCACAATTTGAGTATGCCTGTATGATCTGGGACTCTTATTATGATAAATATAATCACGCCTTGGAAAAAGTTCAGCGCAAGTTTTTGAGATCAATGTAGTTTAGATGCCATATAAAACGTAGCTCATACATCGAGTCCTTGGATAGGTTTAATCTTCTCACGTTAAAATCTAGGCACCTCCTGCTTCAAACCATGATGCTTCACGATCCGTTGCACAATAGAATTGATTGCTCCAATATTGTCAGTAATTTATTTTATGTTGTGCCCAGAACAATAATACAGCGAGAGGCGCGCGTCTACCCGCTCTTTGCTACGACACCTTGTCGTACACACGCGAGTGAACGGGCGCCTCTCCGTAGAATGGTTAAAATCTATAATGTACATTTTGTTAACATAGATGTTTTCGCTTTAGACCGTCACAAATTTAAGAAACTTTTAGTGGATAGTCTGCCTTTGCGTGACTAGCAATGTTTGTGTTGCTCTCTTGTGTATGTTTTGTAAAAAACAGGTATCATTAGCCATTAGTTATGTAACTTACAATAGTTTGCTTCTTGTCTCTTCCTGCCATGTTTTATGATTATTATTCTTGTCTCCTTACTTATGTTTTTTTAATATAAGAATGTGTCTACACTGTTACTCTAAGCTAAGTAATCTGTGGAAATGTTGTGGATTGTACATTAGGCTAATTTTAATTTGTTCGATTTACTGTAAAATACATTGTACAATAATTTGTTTTCCCAAAATCTATACTAATATTATAAAGCAGAAGAGTTTGTTTGTTTGTTTGGTTGAACGCGCTAATCTCAGGAACTACTGGTCCGATTTGAAAAATTCTTACAGTGTTAGATAGCCCATTTATCGAGGAAGGTTATAGGCTATATATCATCACGCTAAGACAAATAGGAGCGGAGCAGTAATGGAAAATGTGACGCAAACGAAGTTGCGCGGGTCAGCTAGTAAATCAATAAGGGAACAAAAATGTTTAAAAAAATGAGTTGGCACATACAAAATACAAAATACAAAAATACAAAAATCTTTATTTCTTTAACAAATTTCTTCTTACAATCAGTTGCTGGAGTCTCCTTTTAAGCATGTAAATATGCCTGTGTCAGGAGGCTCCGCTCTTCCTTATTGTATTAACAGAATAGCAAGAAACATGTAAACATAAGTTTTGTATTTTAATTATTTAGTAGGTACGAAATGTGTGTGTGTGTGTGTGTGTGTGTGTGTGTGTGTGTGTGTGTGTGTGTGTGTGTGTGTGTGGGTGGGGTCATGTGATGTACATGACATATGAGTCAAACTATTATTATTTGTTTTGATAATGTTTTACATAAACAATATAGTGTAGGCACACCTACACTTCCTATTTATATTGTTTCTGTTAGTAGTGAAATTCCAAAGAATTAAATTAGAATATTGTCTCACCTTGCCTTACGTTTCTCCAAAGCTTGTGGTTTCTCAACATCATAATGTGGTATTTCTATGTAAGAATAATCAAAGTCCACAGGCTTGTCGCTCATATGAGCAACACTGGGAAGATTTTTGGATAGTTTGCAGATCTGGAAAAACCAGTAACGCAATTACAAAATATATGAATCAAGACAAAAAAAATAATAACAAGACGCACGACGTAACAAACACCTATTCAATGCCAGTATAAATTGACCTATATTTGTTTAAAAAGTCTTTACAGTCAGCTTACAATAAAAATTCAAAGAAAGTACACGAATTTATCTGAAAATTGTATGATGTAAGAATACCTTATCGGGAGTGGGTTATAAAACGTATATTCATAAGACGTAGATACGGATGCTGTTGCAAATGAATGTTAACTGCTTTGAGGCGTCATAATGCTTAATCATTTTTAGAAAATCTCTACGAAGTTTCATCATTTGAAATTATAAGTAAGGTTATTAACAGTTATAATCTTTATCAATCTTTATTCAACAAAAATGTTCAAGACCATCTCTTGAACATTCATGAATCTAAAAGCCAAACGTACGTATATTTTTTAATTAAAAATAGCTATTACTCACAGCGCTCAGGGATCTCACAGGTCGAAACATTTTGTTTTATTATGATGAGCAAGACGGAAAAAGAGTTTAAGAGTAGTAGGTTGGCTGGCTTTCGATTTTCTCTCAAACTCGAGAAAGCAAGAAAAACAAAATTAATCAATCGAGATTTTAGCTGACAGCAAAACATCAGTTTTTGGAGTTTTGACAGTTGACAGTTTGACACCCTCACTATGACTCAAAGTGACACTGCACCACAGTTTATACGTCAGTGACCGACCACAGTGCTCACTGACGTATAAATCTGTCAGTCAAGTGACAGGTTGTTTTGTTGGGTTTTTTTTTTCCTCAGAGGGGTTTGGCTTCGCCATAGAGATAATATGTCTATGGGCTTCGCACACCTTGTGACAGGTTGTCTTTTTATGAAGATAGCTGTTCTATTCCCAAACATTGCTCACAGACACAAAGCGGCGCCTAGAGATGATAAGTTCAAAAAAAATTTCAAGAACTTTAACAGTTACCACCATAAAACGGATGGAAAATGCATGTAAGAGGAATGGACGGTGATTTCTCGTGACGACGTTACATGCTTGGTTTGTATGTGGTCTGTGGTTTGTATGGAAAGCAAAGATAGAAAGTGTTGTAATTTGACAATATCTTCTCTAGCAACCGCCACAGGTGGCTTACTTGGTAAAAAAATCTAGTAAACTAACTCCATGGCATGAACATAATAATTTCTTCCATGGGTACTCCATGGAGTTCAACCCATGAAGGTATTTATCTATCTATACCTTCATGGTTCAACCCCGGAATCCTCTCTATGTAAAGTCATTACTAATCTGTGGTACATAAAAGCGGTTGCCATGGTAACAGTGTTGTACTTTTTCAATTCAAAAAGCAGCAACAAAACTTGAGCAACAAATTAAAAATGTACCCAGAATTTGAATGATGACGACCTTCTAATGAACAGTGATGTTATTTAATGATATAATGTTTGAGTTATACGAATTGCTCTTGTAAACATGTTACCTATTCGCGATTTTATATTTACTACGATTGGTAAGTAGGTACTGCCTGCACTTCGATCTTCGATACGTCCAATTTCGCATCAAAATCAATATTATAATAATCGATTAGGTAGCTGTAATATATAGGATATGTTTAAGGGAAAACCTACACAATAAATTGCACAAATATACATATACAGGTTCCGGCTTTTAAGTCAATAAATTTTGTGGTTCTGCCCAATAACCACAGCTAATTTTTTTGTTTCAGAACACTATTACAACAAATCGGATTTGAAATTGGATGAAAAATCAGAAGATGCATTATCTGATTTCATTAACAATCCACAAATACTTATAATACAAGGCTCTAAACTTGGTGAAAATATAATTCTTCATACTAAAGTGAGTATAGTGGCTCTTATCGCTATGGGATTCAATAAATATTATATGATCTATGATATTATTAAAGTAGATGTGAAAAAATAGTAGGCATGCCGAAATTTGAATAAGTGGAGAAAGGCAGATGATCTTATTGGCATTAGTTGGATCAGGATTTGCTCATACAAAATGAGAATACTTTTCAAAAATATAATTGCATGGTTTTAGTTTATTTACTAAGCAATTAAAAGGAGGTTTAGTTAATTTCATTGTATGTGTTTAAAGTATGGCATCAAAAACTTTGTCTGCATCACTGTCGACACCAAAGTGAGCCCTAAAGAAAGGCTCAAGTTTGCTCAGCATTGTCAAGTTGAAAGGCAATGCTTATCCTTTGACTGAGGTAAAAGCCAGCCCTTTGTTAATTAGAAAATTCTCATGGAAATGAATACTACATACAAAATATTATTTTGTCTAAGTAAGTACATTTTATGGTAACTTTATCTTTTTTTACAAAAACAACTTTTAGATACAAGATGGTAAAAACAAATCTATTGTTTTTTACAAAACCTCTGCACAAGAGTTATTGAAAGATGATGCAGTCCACAATATTAATATATTGACTCTGGCTAACAATACTGCTGAGTCATTATATCAGATTTGGAGACAAGTATACACACCCCTATTGGCTGCAGTAAGTACAAACATATTAGGGGTTAAAGTATGAAATTACTGATCTGTACTGAAAAATTGAAATTGTTTTTATTTTAATTTTATCATATTTATTTTTGTAATCAAAACAATTACCATTATTATCTACCAGCTGACCTGCTCAACTTCGTCTGCGTCACATTTTCATTAATGCTCCTGTAGGCCGTAGTATGATGTTATATAGCCTATAGCCTTCCTCGATAAATTGGCTATCCAAAACTAAAATGATTTTTAAACAACTTCCCAAAAAAGAGGAGGTTCTCATTTCGTTTGTAATTTTTTATGCTTGTTACCTACCTCATAACTCCGTCATTTATGAACCGATTTGAAAACTTCTTGTTTTATCTGAAAGGATATAGTTTTCGATTGGTCCCATTTCAATTTTATCAAAATCGGTTAGGAAGTTTGGATTTTAAATCGAAATAGCTGGAATTTGTTTACTTGTATGATGGTTTTGTGTCATCCAATTAATGGAAATTGCGTATTTTGCTTTCCTGCGATTTTGGAGTGGTGTTGTTAGGTGTGGGGTACCACTAAAAAGTGACCGCGTTATCGTACAGCATATTAGCAAAACAGTATGCAAGAAGGTGCGGGGAGGGTCGGCGAAAGCATCAAGCGAAGCGAGGCGCATAAATCTTATTTTCACGTTCGTATTTTTTTTGCGATTAGGTAGTCCTAAGGTACTCTTTTAAATTATTATGGAGTGAAAGAGTAAAATAATAATATGCAGGAAATGCTTAAAGCCTCGTAACTTAGATATTTAAAATGTTGTGGATTAATACCGTATTTGTGTAAATTGCTTTCCAATTACCGCTTTATAATTGCCCATTTTTAGGGTTCCGTAGCCAAATGGCAAAAAACGGAACCCATATAGATTCGTCATGTCTGTCTGTATGTCTGTCTGTCTGTCCGTCCGTATGCGTCCTATGCGCTCTACGATCGTCACGCTCGAGCAGTTGAGACATTTGCCGGCGCCATGGCTGACGGATGAAATAAAAAAAAATATGTCGAAGAAAGTTACAGCAAAGTCTAAATTTAAGCGTCGTCATGACGCTAACAGGGAAAAATATGTCTTCATTCGTAAACACTGCAATAAGGTGTGTAGGAATGCTAATCGCCATCATATTCATGATTCTGTCCAAAATGGGGACGCATCCAAAGTCTGGAAATTTCTAAGGTCATTGGGGGTCGGGAAAACCCAACAAGAAACTATCCCTAAAGATTTAAACATCGATGCAATGAATTATCATTTTACTGCTTCGTCCAATTTTGACAGGACAATAAAATTAAATACGTTGAATCGTCTTTCATCACTTCCGACTCCCAGTTATTCTGCATTTGTTTTTGGTCAATTTTCCGCATGTGATATTAAGAAGAGCATACTGTCGAATACTTCAAATGCAGTTGGAAGCGACTGTATCAGCCGAAAAATGTTACTCCCAGTGCTAGATTTAGTCCTTCCCGCCATCTGCCACATCCTCAATTTTTCTGCATCGAGCGGTGTCTTTCCATGCTCATGGAAAGATGCTCAAATAATTCCCTTACCAAAAAAATCCAATCCCACATCCTTTTCCCAATTCCGTCCTATATCTGTCTTACCATTCCTGTCCAAAGTCCTTGAACGATTAATCCATAACCAAATGAGCACATTTCTCACCAAAAATAATCTCCTCAACCCTTTCCAGTCCGGCTTCCGTCCTGGTCATAGCACAACTACAGCGCTTCTTAATATTACGGAGGACATTAGGTCAGCTATGGAAATGGGAAATCTAACGGTTTTGGCTCTACTGGATTTCAGTAATGCGTTCAATACTGTCGATTATGATGTTCTGCTTGGCATTCTTAGCTCTCTTAATATATCTCCATCGGTAATTGACTGGTTTCGTAGTTACCTGTTCGGACGCCGGCAACGTATTTGCATCGGAGAGATCTTGTCTTCCTGGTGTAGTACTTCAGCCGGGGTACCACAGGGTGGCGTTTTGTCTCCATTACTTTTCGCAGTGTTTATTAACTCAATCTCCAACGAACTATCTTCTTCCTACCACCTTTATGCAGATGATCTTCAGATTTACACACGAGCTCCTATTGGAAATCTGTCCGAGGCAATTTTGACTCTAAACCTTGATCTAGCCCGTATATGCGACTGGAGCAAGAGGTACGGACTTATGGTGAACCCCATTAAGGCCCAGGTTATAGTGGTGGGCAGTTCAAGGACGATCTCAAGGGTTGACTGGTCTACTGTACCCCAAGTTTCTTTTGACAACTCTGTTATCCCCTTTAGTGACAAAGTAAAAAACTTAGGGATTTTTATTGACATGAACTTCTCTTGGACTGCCCAGCTGCAAGAAGTAAGCCGAAAGTTATTCGCATCTGCTGCATCTCTTAGAAGATTGCGTAATTTTCTGCCGACTGCCACCAAGATTGCGCTTGCACAATCCCTTCTTCTACCCATCCTTGATTATGCAGCTGTCAGCTATCTTGACCTTACTGAAGTGCAACTTGATAAACTTGAACGCCTTCAAAATTTTTGCATCCGGTTCATATTTTGTTTGCGCAAATATGACCATGTTTCCGAATTCCGTGTTAAACTCAAGTGGTCGCCAATTCGCCTTCGCCGGAATTCTCATATACTGTCCCTATTGTATAATGTGCTTTTTTCTCCTTCCACTCCTCTTTACCTAAAGAAACGATTTCAGTTTCTTTGCGACTCTCACACGAAATTACTTAGGTCATCGGATAACTTAAAACTGAAAATGCCAATGCATTCCACTGCATTCTTAGACAAATCTTTTACCGTCCAAGCTGCCCGTTTATGGAATGCATTGCCAGTGTCAATTAAGCGCGCGCAATCGCTGCCTGTGTTTAAAAGACTTGTCAAGGAGCACTACTTGTCATTGTGATTACATTTCGTTGTTAATATTATTATAATTTTTTAATTGTTACATATTTTCCTATTTATACTAAATATGTCTGTCTGTGTTTTTTTTTCTCTGTTATCTACACTAATATTATAAAGAGGAAAACTTTGTTTGTTTGTTTGTTTGTTTGTTTGTTTGTTTGATTGTAATGAATAGGCTCAAAAACTACTGGACCGATTTTAAAAATTCTTTCACGATTCGAAAGCTACATTATCCACGAGTAACATAGGCTATATTTTATTTTGGAAAAAAATAGGGTTCCGTAAGATATTTGGGTTTTTCGGACACAAGGTGTAAAAATCAACCGGAAAAGTTACTTATTTTGCGTACGCTGCCTAAACTATAAAAGATAGAACCATACATTGTTCTAATTAATTGTAGATCTTATAAATATCTACAAAAAAGTCCGCGACACACTATACCTATCTATGTCGAGTGAGGCACAACAACCATTTTTTTTATTTAAAAATCTTGATTTTTTTGGACTACATTTAAACGCGTTTATTTTACTCATGCTATTAATCCTTATCAAAATAAACTATTTCATCACTAAGTACAGTTTAGGTAGATAATATTTGGTCTTTGAATGATTAAAATCGGACGTTTGGTTTTGAACTTATGGCGAAATTAAAATATTACGATTTCTGCTGCACGGCCCGTTGCGAAGTGGACGTCACCAAGGCGGGGGTGCGCGTGCGGGAGGGGAGTTTAGATCTATGAGTAAGGTAATACGGCTCCCTACGCAGCGGTCGTGCGCGAAGTCTAAATATTCTAAAGAGGATAACTTTGTTTGTATGTTTGTTTGTTTGATTGTAATGAATAGGCTCAAAAACTACTGGACCGATTTTAAAAATTCTTGAATCAGCTCATATACCAAGAATACCCATGATCCCTACTGATTTGCCTATACCCTTCAAAAGGCTCCAATTTCCAGTAAAAATTTCTTTCGCACTAACGATAAACAAAGTCCAGGGCCAAACATTCAAATTAGTAGGAATTGATTTACGAAAAGAATGATTTAACGTCAATTAATGTTGTAGAGAAGCTCTACAATAATCGCTTTAGTTATCTATCCTAAAACAAAGGGTTGCACTCCTGGACTGCCGGCAGAAGTGAAAACTTAGTATTAATTATATATATTTTCATCATCAGAAAGACAATCTGTGCAGCCTGCGGATAATGACTGCGTCGTCGATGTTAGTGTCGGTGTCTGTGATTTGACCTGGGAATCATTTTTCTGACCGTGTGTTTCCTGGGTAGGCTTTTTGCAGCGGTAACCGACATCCACGCGGGCGGAGCCGCGGCCGCTATTATTTATATTTCTTTTTTTAAAAGTGTGAGAAAGATTAAAAATGACATTCATAATCTCTGATATTATATTCGTACTATTTCATTAAGTAAGTTATCCTACTCCTGCTATATATTATTTAATATAATAAATGCGAGTTTGTGAGTGAGTTTGTGTATATTTTTGTTACTCAATCACGTCAAAACGGCTGAAGGGATCTGGGTGAAATTTGGAACAGGGATAGATTATGGTCTGAAATAACACATAGGCTATTTTTTATCCCACGGGAACGCGTACGAAGTCGCGGGCAGAAGCTAGTATTTAATAATTTAATATGTATGTATTTATGTATCTATTTTAGTTTATTGTATTCCCTACTTTTGTCTTTGCAACAGATAGCTTATCTGTATATTTGCACCAAGTGCAACCCCATTTAGTGTCCAGACTTTCTCTATCCATTCCAGGTTGCCTGGAAGAGATCGCGAAATGCGATAAGGCCGCCAATTGTATGTTTTGTTAGTTTAAGGTTTCTTTTATGTATTTTTCATTTGGTGTACAATAAAGTATATATAAATAAATAAATATAAATATGTCACAGCCACTTTTTTCCGAAACTATAAGAACTATGCTGTTGAAACTAGGTAAGTAAGTAGATGTAGTATTCTGTGAACCGCATTAGGATTTTCACACAAAAATAGAAAATAAAAAACAATAAATTTTGGGGGTCCCCATACTTAAAACTGAAACTCAATTTTTTTTTTGCATCAAATATAAATATAATACTTACGTGTGGGTTATCTATGGATAGGTCTTCAAAAATGATATTGAGCTTTCTAATATCGTTTTTTTTTCTAAACTGAATAGTTTGTGCGAGGGACACTTCCAAAGTGGTTAAATGTGTCCCCCCTCTGTAACTTCTAAAATAAGACATTGATAAAACTAAAAATAAATGATGTAGGTACATTACCATGTAAACTTTCACCGAAAATTGGTTTACGTCATAAATCGTAAACCGCAACTACAGCAACAACAACCTAGGTCAAAGCTCGTAGGATTCGCAAGAAGAAGGGAGCCTTTAATTCTGCCACCAAGTTCTGCAAGCGGGTTCTACGAAAGGGCACGTTTTGACCATGTTGGACGTATTGGGGCCAAACTAGCATCACACCCCCCGGGTAGTAAGCAGTTCTGGTCCCTATCGAAAGCCGTCGAAACGAACTTCTGTCGACCCACTTTGCCTCCAATGTTGAAACCAGATGGGTCGCTGGCTCACTCTGCAAATGAGAAAGCAAATTTTTTTGCATCTATTGCAAGCAATTCACGTCTGGACGCTGGCTCTAAGCAACCACCAACTTAACCTCGTTGTGATTCTTCGATGCCGGAGATCGCAGTCCACAATATAGAGGTCCGAAGAGTATTGTGCAGTCTAGACGTGAATAAGGCCAGCGGGCCTGACGGCATTCCAGCAAAAGTGTTAAGGCAATGTGCGCCAGAACTGTCTCCTGTGCTGACACGCCTGTTCCGCCTCTCTCTTGAAAAAAGAACGGTGCCAAAATCCTGGAAGCTTGCAAATGTGCAACCGGTGCCCAAAAAGAGTAACCGTGCAAACCCTGCTCATTACAGACCAATCGCCATTACCTCCATCCTTTGCAAGGTTATGGAAAGGGTATTGAACAGTAAGTTGCTGACTTACCTTGAAGACAATGATCTCCTCAGTGACCGTAAATATGGCTTTCGCCGGGGACGGTCTACTGGATATCGGATTTCCTTAGAGAACGGTCGATCCGAGTAGTTGTTGACGGCTGCTCCTCTGACCTCATGGCTATTGATGCCGGTGTTCCTCAGGGGTCTGTTCTCTATGCAACTCTTTTCCTGCTGCACATCAATGACTTACTTCAGCCTGGTCTTGTTGGGTACGCAGATGACAGTACGGTTACAGAGAGATACTTGTCCGGCGCCACAACCGGCGGAGATGAAGTTCGTTCCTTGAGAGAGGCCATGGTAGAGCGGACAAATTTGACCTTAAGCCTTGTCTCCCAGTGGGGTGACGACAATCTGGTCTCTTTTAACGCCACCAAAACACAGGCGTGTCTCTTTACTGCAAAAAGGAGATGTTTCAACCAAAGTCCTATTTTTCGGGGTGCATCTATTCCAGTGACTGATCGGCTCGAGCTCCTAGGCATGGAGCTGTCATCCAGTCTCAACTTCGGCGCCACCATTGAGTGCAAAGCCCAAACTGCGGCCAAAAAGCTGGGCATCCTAAATAGGGTGAAGCGATACTTCAAGCCTGAGCAGCTTTTAACTCTTTATAAAGCACAAGTCCGATCCTGCATGGAGTATTGCAGCCACCTTTGGGATGGCTCAGCTAAGTATCAGCTTGCCACGCTTGACTCGGTGGAACGCAGAGCTAAGAGGCTCATTGGTGACGTAAAACTGGTGAATACCAAACTACACAGCTTGGCTCATCGCCGCACGGTTGCCTGCTTGTCGGTCTTCTACAGATTGTACTTCGGAGAGTGTGCCCAGGAACTTCACGACCTCATCCCACCAGCCCCCTTCTACCATAGGACATCCAGACGCACTGCAACTTGCCATCCCTACCTTGTTGCTATTCCACCAACTCGCACTAAGCGCTTCCAAGCGTCTTTCATAATGCGCACAGCAAAGGAGTGGAACTCTTTGCCTGCGTTTGTGTTTCCGAATGCTTATAACCCTAATCTTTTCAAAGTTAGAGTGAACAGGCTACTTCTGGGTAAGCTCGCTCCATCGTAGACTTTGTCTCTGTCATCTCTGACCAAGACTAGAGTCAAGAGCAAACCCATACCAAGTAAAAAAAAAAAAAAAACCTAACGGTTTGTACTCTCGGTGCGCGAGTCCGACTTGCACTTGGCCGCTGGTTTAAAGTACTTATTAAAATGAATATACTTAGTACGTTATCCTTAAGAGATAGACATATTATGCCATCGCGGACTTTTCTGCAGACCTATATGAGATACACGATTTCACCAAACATTGTTTTGATATATCTCAAAGGGTTTAGGCAACATTTTTGTTGTAAGCTCCCAGACGGCTTATTTTTTTCCGACACCTCCAACAAATATCATTATAATTTAGCCATTGAATACATAAACTTGAAAAATTGTATATTAAAACTTTCCTCTTGAATCACTGTACTTATCTATTAAAAAAACCGCATCAAAATCCGAAAAAAAAAGCCGCATCGTCCGCATCAAAATCCGTTGCGTAGTTTTAAAGATCTAAGCATACATAGGGATAGACAGACAGCGGGAAGGGACTTTGTTTTTTAATATGTAAGTAGTGATAAATTGCTGCCATCTAATAGGGAAGGTCATTTATGCCTTTGCGAATAGAACTCTGGTGATCTAGATGATGATCGACAAACTGTGTGAAAGCATTTTGTACCTACTGCCTCCTGAGAAGAAAACTTTTTATCACGTAGAAAATTTTCCAAATCACGAAAAAAATGGTAGTCCGTTGGAGCAAAGTCTGGCGAATATGGAGGGTGACGCATGGTTTCTAATTGCAGTTCCTGTAGAGTTAAAACGGTTTCTCGTGCTGTATGAGGTCTCGCGTTATCATGGAGCAATAGTGGTGAAGATCGATTCATGAGTCGGGGCTGTTTCACTGCTAGTTTTGCTCTGCCGTTAGTGCATGACCAGATAGGAGAAAGCTATAGTGATTTTTTTGGGGGCCGAGTCACCCGCTTCCGTAGGAGAATACCCTTCAGCGAATCCCTACACGTGGTCCCCGGGTGGTGCTAAACAGGTGACACTAACTGACTACGTGGTCTAGTGGTTAAACCACCTGATTAAGACCCCGAGGTCCCGGGTTAGATTCCCAGCGGGGTCAAATTTTTTGCTCGGTTTGGTTGGTGGTAGGTTTTGTTCTAAGTCCGCCTGGCAAGCTACCACCATCATGTCTAAGTCTGTCGCCATAACAACAATGTTATTATGTTGTCTTCGGCCTAATCATCACTTTCAATCAGGTGAGATTTGGGCCAAGAGTTTCCCCGTTTTGAATCAAAATAAAAAATAAAAAAAAAGAATAACACCATGCTGAGACGACCAAACAGTTACCATTACCTTTTTATTGGTAAGCTTTGCTTTAGGACACTGTTGCGGCGTTTGACCTGGGGTCAGCCATTGCATTATTCGCTTACGGTTATCGTAAAGAATCCACTTTTTATCACATGTCACAATTCGATCCAATATTCCTTCATTTCTGTATCGATTCAACAAGGCAACACAAGTTTCAACACTCGTTTCTTTCTGCAGATCATGATCAGTCAAATCATGAGGTACCCATTTTTCATATTTTTTTATTTTATTGATTTGTCGCAAATGAGTCAATATTGTTGGTCAGGTAACGTTAAACCATGCTGCTAATTCCTGGGTAGTTTGAATCGGATCGGCTTCCACCATCTCTTTCAATTCATTGTTATTTACCTGTGTGGGCGGTCTCCCACGTGGTTCGTTCTTCAAATCAGTTTCCATCACAAAAGCATTTAAACCAAAATCGCACGGTGCGTTCATTAGCAGTCCCCTCTCCAAACGCAACATTGATATTGCGAGCGGTTTCTGCCGCGTTAGTTCCGCGTCGGAACTCGTATTCAAAAATCACTCGGATTTTCGAAGTATCCATCTTTCTTGTCTAAACTGAATAAAAAAGACTGAAAGTCGATAATCGATTGTTGCGCATTTTTCTTAAGAACTTCATAGGTACCATGTGAAAAAAGTTTTACTCAAAAATCTCAAACCTTGAAGGTTCCATGTCAATTCGAAGTACCTACCTATTACAAAATAACGGCAATTTCATACTTTAACCCCTATTACTTATTTTAGGTAGATAGTTCTTCCTAAACAGTTTGGTTATTGTGGATGAGGGTGGGGCATGAGTGTAGGCATGAGCTCAAGAAAAGTAAGACCTATGGGTAACAGTGGGTGGGGTCAAACTGTGGATAATGTTGATGATGAGAGTTTCACCTAAATAATAGTTTATTAATAATCTGTACAAACACATTACTAGCAACTGTATTCGGCTACTATATCTGCAATAAAGATATCTCTCTTTATTTGGATCTCGGAAGCAGAGGACTGGTTGATAGGGTGCTATTTGGTGGGGACTATTATCTGTAGGACTTCAATTGGGTCATTGTTGAATCTTTGCCTTATTGAATTGTATATTTGGCTGGTCCTAAAACTCCATGTCAGTTTGAGTATTCATCATACCAGTTTTAACCTTGTACCTACATTTAATTTTCAGGGAAGTGACTTATATTCTAATAAACTGCAAAAGAATCTATCAGATTTGGAGTCAAACTTGAGGATTTTAGCCCACGGAAAAGGCAACACTAATATAAATGGTAACTGTTTGTATAATTAATACTAGCGTGTGTGAGCGGCTACGCCCGCGTGATCCCTAGGAAACATACTCCCGGAATAAAATAACCTGTATTTACCCGCATAGTTCCCATAGCCGCATATCTATTATACCGCATAGTAGTAATAGATTTTTGGGATAAAAACTATCCTATGTCCTTTCTCGGGTCTCAGACTATCTTTGTACAAAATTTTATCCAAATCGGTTCAGAGATTTAGGCATGAAGAAGAGACAGACAGAGTTACTTTCGCATTTATAATATTAGTAGGGATTTATTTTTACTAATGGCATTCCTGATTCTTACTAAAACTACTCTAATTAATTATTACTGCTTTGAATAAACTCACATGACAATCACAAAAAAAAACTAGGTAACAAGCGCAATACTGCAGTGAATCAGTAGTGGAAAACTTGCACTCACATCTTAAGGTTTGTTTGACATAACCATTCATCTCTTTTACAGTTGTCTTATCAATCCAGGATGAACTGGAATACTGGAAATCATTGGGACAAAGGAGGGATGCTGGTAAAAAGGAGAAGGAAGCAGCATCTACTTTTTGTGAACTTTTTGAAGATGTTTTGGAAGAAGTCAGGTAATTTAGCTTCAAAAACGGTTGGACCGGATAAACTTCAAATCATTCCTCTTTATAATATTAGGGTAGACTACTTGACCAGCGCAACGTCGTCTGCGTCACATTTTTCATTAATGCTCCGCTCCTATTGGTCGTAGCGTGATGTTATATTATAGCCTACCTCGATAAATGGGTTAACCAACACTAAAACAATTTTTCAATTATAACCAGTAGTTTCTGAGATAAGCGTGTTCAACCAACAAAAAACCTCTTCAGCTTTATAATAATAATAAAGTATAGATTTTTTTATCCATATCGATTTTTTTCATACTTACCTACTCAAATATCATAATTTCTAGGAGAAGATAGGTAGGTAAAGAACACTTCTTTAAATCAGGTAATTAAGTTCTTCTCACATTTTTTTAGGACCATACATTCAAGTCCATTGGATGAAGTCAGAGAATCAGCAGAGAACATAGGTGGAATTCTGGATGATATTTGGCGGATCACTACCTCGCCCTATGCACAAGATAGGATGGTGCATGTATTTGATATTATTGGTATGTTATATATCAATTAAAAAATGCTACATGTTTGATCTTGCAGCCAGTTCTATATATTATAGCATTATAAACCATTTTAGGTCATGAAATATGTTCAATTATACAAAAGACAATATCTACCGATGATCTCTGGAAAGTACACAATGGAGCCAAGGATAGTGAAGTACTGAACCTTTTATCGGATGGTTTCAAAGTGATTCAGACTTGGAACAGTGCTTGTGAATCTTTAACTGAAACATACTGGCCTAACTATGCGCTCCATGCGTGGAACGGAAAACCCTACGTGCCGCCGTTTTGTTTGAACTTTCAGACTAGATTGAAAGAGGTTGGTATCTCTAATAGGGTATTGCTTTTTTGGCTGATTTTGCAAATGGAAATCTCCATGAATATTTTTTTTACAGATTCACGACATCAGGTCTACACACTGTCAATTGAATAAATTACTTTCCAATAATGAAAGAACAGAACTGCAGACTCATCAATTATTTGCGCCTTTCGAAAGTTAGTGCCGACTTTTCATTCACTGAAGTATTTCCTCTAATATATTTTATTTATGCGATGATGCAACGTTTTACAGGCATCAATATTTGGATGTGTAATGGGCCGAACCCTGGGTGGGATACAGCAGTTTCCAAGTTCTCAACAAGTTTGCGTCCTGCTGAAACTAAAGTTGCTGAAAAGTTAAAACCCAGATTGCATAATATGTCTACTAAACAGGTAATACTCAATGATATATAATTGGTAATACTAAATCATACTAACAATGAAACTGTCGTATAAATTGTACGGTGGTTTAAAAGCGTATAACTTTTCCATTTTTCCACTGACTATATCCTAACTATCTCTTTTGTAGATGCTGTATGAATTTATGAGATACAGTGCTCTAATAGAACGACCTCTCGTAAAGCACGCGCTCAACAACGAGCTGGAGATATTCGTATCATCTCTCATATCGATGCTGAAAAGTGTACAAACTCAAATGGATGCAGATGAGCTGGATGTCAAGATGTACCAGCCTCCTGAAATGTCTACTGTCGTGCTTCAGATACAATGGGCCAAACTCACGGAAGCAAAGGTAAAGGTCATAATAGGTGTGTAGTGAGTAATTATTTAGGCTTGATAATCATTATTTAATAAACTTGTTTTTATATTCTAGGTTAAAGAAATCCAGATGTGTGCGGAAAAGTATTTGAAAGAATTTGACGGTAGTTCTGAATTGCACAGTCTTGCTACAAAAGTTTTGAAAGATCTCAAAAATATGTACACCCAGCTTCATGAAGAGTGGTGCCGTGATCTGCAGGTAATAAAAAATGTGATAAGAGTTCTTATTATTATAATTCATGTATCACTTTTTTTTCTCTCTCTAATTGTTATTATTTATATATCACTTGACTGGAAATTCGTAAACGACGTTTTACGTATTCATACTACTTGCTAGCTTTTTTAAAGAAAATGTTTTAGCCGCCATGTTTACCTATCCACGAGATGGTACGGAGACGGTGTTTGCGTTTTTATTCATCCGACATAAGCTATCTGACGATTATGTTACGGAGATGATGAAAAGCTACAGCTACTATATTCTGCAGGCGCAAGCAAAGAATGGGTCTCTGCAAATAGCTACGGACAAGCCAGTCGTTGAATTCAGCGGCAGTACTCGCCTCATGGTAGTGAACTTCAACCCTGGGTTAGTTCGTGCAGAACTGGACGCGCGAGCGCTGGCAGCGATGCGACTGCCGCCGCCGCCAGCAGCCGCTGCGCTTGATACCATCAGCAATGCGCTGGCGCATGCGCGGCCGTTGCAACAGGTATCAAAAAGTTATAGTATTAGAGCAGACTAGTGTGTGGTCCACTGTCCGCAAAGCATACACAATAGAGAATATGCACGCGATTTTTTTTTTATAAAATGAATTACTTATAAGCTCCAGTAAACACTCTAGAAAATATTGTTTAAATTTCTTCATCAGCACTGAAGTTATAACGCTTCAAAGATTACTTTTAGAACGAGAAGTCCGACATGGAATTTGACGTCACATTACGTGACGTCTATACATCTGCCATAGAAAACAGCGTTTTCGCGAGAGGGACAGATACATTTGTTTATAATAATTATATTATCTCGTTTGTTTTTCGAGCAATTTTGATTCTATTTCCACAGTTAGTAATATATTTTTGTATATTTTTAGATAAAGTGTTTAGATAATAAATATTTTTTTTATGCATATTCCCTATTGTTAAACAATCAGCGAAGACCACATGGTCTGTGGGACTCTGAACCTATTAAATGAATTTAAAGCTTAACCCGTTAAAAAGTCATTCTGTCTCCGTCATTTACAAATATCAGACAGAAATAGATCTGAAATAGTTCCGTATCTAATCTTCATGAACCTTTACCACACAGGTGCCATATATTGATTTGGAAACATGTTCAAACATAAAATAAAAGTGGTTTACATCGTGTGTTGATCGAATGTTTTATAGGGCCACAAGAACTTTCCTGGAATATGTCTCTAAATAGCGCTGAAAACCACAAAAAATCCAGTTTGTAGTTTAGAAAATTAAGCAGAAAAGCAGAAAAAACAAAACAATGCGCATTAGGTTATATTACAAATGTCACTGTGGCTGAACCGATTAAAGCATTTGGTTTTATTGCTGCGCTTTTCCATTGCTCTATAAATAATCTGTGCAAACTGTTAAAAACTCTGGTTCCAGGTGGCATCATTCCACAACACTCTGGGAGAGCGCATGATCCCGTCCACCCGTCCGATGATGTTGCAAGCGGCACTGGACCTGTCCAACTTGGTTCAAGACCAGAAAGCAGTGTATTGGGACGACATCGAACAACTTTCCAACTACACTGAAAAGCTGAAGAAAATAGTTTTGAAGTTAGAGGCACAGGTATTGTCTCATCTTTTTATCATTATCATCCAGCTTCATCAGCCAAAAAAAATGGACACTGGCGGACATATGCCATGTTCACGCAATATTAAATAAATATCGACTTTACGGTTGTGGATTTTTTTTTCTTTATTTACATACTATTGATTCATTTTATTACTATTTTTTGCTCGGTTTGGTTGGTGGTAGGACTTGTTCTAAGTCCGCCTGGCAAGCTACCACCATCATGTCTAAGTCTGTCGCCATAACAACAATGTTAACAGCATTGTTGTGTTCCGGCAGTTAGAGGTATGATAGCCAGTTCCTCTGTGTAAGAGGATTCCGGGTGAAACTCGCTTCCATCTTCGGCCTAATCATCACTTTCCATCAGGTGAGATTTGGGCCAAGAGTTTCCACGTTTAGTAAAAAAAAAAAACTATACTTTAATCTACAACTCTTGAAAGTGTTCGTTTGTAGTTTCTATGGAACAGTTTTTAACAATTCATTTATTTGTTGGCCATAATTACCTAATTCCTTTATCTTTATATTTCAGAACACATATTTAACTGGCCAACATGTAGCGATCAGAAATATTGTCCAGAAGTTGATAGAAACAGAATTGTTAGCCAAGCAATCTGAATGGAAGAAAGGTGTCAAAGAAATTAGAGATATTATAGACACGGTGAGTATTACATTAAGATTCAATATTATTAATGTTCAGATTCATTAGGTAATGGGACAGTCTCGTGACCTTTTCTGAATTGATGCACCTTACAAACCGGAAATAATAATATCTGTATACCCGTGGCAATCGTAAAATTTTTACTGCATCATCTCTCATTCCGGCCCGGCATCTCATGCCCGGTTTTTTCAGGTGGAGTCAAATGGTTACAAGAACACAGAACTATGGCGATCTCATTGGGACTGGCAGTTGTACAAGGCGCTAGAATATCAGTACATAAAGACGCTGCTTTCGCTTCACAAGCATTTCCCGCACGTTAAAGTTGATTTAGTATTTCGGTAGGTAGAACTTTAGTGTTTTTTATTCTTATTTGTTACACTAATTAATTAGGGTAAAATAGGTTTCTAACAAGTAGTTTATTTATAGCTTTATCCTCGAGAGGGACGGAAATCATCCTACGGGAACGTACTATCTTGATAAAAAGTTTATCATAATATAATCTATATCTTAACACAACCAATTTCAGGTTCGTGGATGACCCCGTGTGCCAAAATTTATCAAAATCTATCCTTCTAACGTTAAGGCGTGAAAGAACAGGCACTTTAAAATAGATAAAGTACATTTAAAATAAAAAAATATTTTTTTAAATAGAATCACGACCTGAAATCTGCTAAAAAGGCGAATAACTTCAATTGTCTATCTGCAGAGTTATGCGTAGTAGCGTAGAGGTTCTATGTAAAAGCGGAAGTTAATCAACGATCAACCCCGAGAGGTCACAAGTACATCATTTGTCTCGCAGTTTGATTAAATTACGATCTTTGAATCACTAATCACAAATACAAATAATTTATTTGAAATCACAAAATTAGTACCACATCTAGTGGTTGAAGTGACCTTTTAGACATTATTTTTTTATCAATAACCGATTAATTACTCTGAAATCACGATCTGAGACCTAGTTTAAACTAATCATCATATAATAGCATGCTATGAGGAAGACTTGTTGACCTTTTTTATCTGTTCGTTCGTCATAAATAAACAACGCATATGTATGCAAACATGGTAATATTAAACACATTTATAAAGCGACAAATATTTATTTGAATCGAGTGTGAGCTGGTATGAGCTTGTACTTTGGGGAATCTCATGAATGCCACCGATACTGCAAATAACGTAGCCTAGCCACCAAACAATCTTGGAAATTGTCCATCGATTCGAAAAGAAGAAGAAGCTTGATGAAACTGCAATGAGAGCCTTTATGGTTTAGGACGGAATGGTTTAGTTAGGTAGTTAAAAAGGTAAACAATCTTAATATGACGTTTTACACAAACACATATTAAACAAATAAACTACGGCTTAACTAATGGTTTAATTGATTTAGTAATCGTTATTGTTGTATTAACATTGGTTTTTAGTTGTATTTTATTAATAGGTACCTACATTAAAGTTTTAAATAAAAAAAAAACCGGCTAAGTGCTAGTCGGACTCGCGTGCAAAGAAAGAAAGAAAATACGTTTATTTCGCCAGAAATGACGCACAGACACAAAATACAAAGGGTTCCGAACCAATTTAATTTTTTTAACATGATATTGTAACTACAGAATTCTTATAGGTTTTCCAGTAATCTTTAGGTATAGAAGTATTATCTTAAAATTTTAGGCTCTAAAGATCGGAGATAAGGAGAAAATGGTAATTTTTTATCTAATTTCTTGAATAAATTCCAAACTGTTTATTTTAAAATTAAAAAAAAATTGTTAAAACCCTCACAGTAAGCCCTTTCATTTGAAATGTCACACGAAACAGTTTGATTTTTTTTTTAATTTACTAGTTTGTCCCCTAAAAGTGACCCGCATACTAAAAATTTATTTATTTACGTAACACGTCCGCGTTTGGGTCACAGAAGTCCAGATGTACGCCGAATTTCAACAGAATCGGTCCTGAAGATCCGGAGAAAACTGGCTGTGACAAAGGGTCAGGCAGACAGACGTGAGTGATCCTATAAGGGTTCCGCCTTCACAGATGTTCGTAACCCTAAAAAGATAAAAAGCACATTAAGATTGTTTAACTTTATTTAACTACCAAAAATTTCTAGTAAATATACTTATGAATATAAGAAGCTGTTATCGGCTTATATGACTTAATTATATTTTATTATGGCACTTATAAAATAATTGAATATGAAAATAGCACGATGTTATTAGGAAATGTGTTTATAGGAAATCTCTCTAAGACAGCTTATAACTAGTCTATAGGGTTAAGGTCTAATGTTAAATGCAATATTGATAAATATGTCATTTCATAAATAACACGCCTGAATGGATTCTTAGTAAATGGATCTATGAAAATCAGCTTTGAATTATCTTATTCTCTACGTGTGATAAATACTACTTAACGAAATAAATGTTTTAATATCCAATTTGCAACTCGGAAAGTTAATTTCGGTCTATCATCTTAGTTTCCTAAGTCTCCCAAAGTGCCTTGGGAGACCAATTAATGCTTTAGGAAACTCCTAAACAATTCCAAATAGGTACCTATTGTAAGTGCCCTTGTTTACAACATGAGCCATATTGTAGAGTGTTCCAAGTGCCTATACTTATACCTGGAATTTGGCGGATTTATTAGCGAATGCCACCGATGCTACAAATATGTAGCCTACTGGACTCAAGCAATTTAAATAGTTAAGCATCGACTCTAAAAGAAATGAATCCGTGTGAATTATATTCGTTAAGCTAAGGATAAAGCTTAACAGCAAATTATCCTTTACCATGACGCAGCATGTGAATCTTAAAGCATTTTCATAAGGTTAAAATTTAAATACTTTTAAATTTTTGTTCAGTGGTTACGCCGTGCGCGTGCAACCAGCAATAGAAGAGCTTAGAGTCCAACACTACCATCAGCTGCGACGTCTTGTGTCGATGCCTACACAATTCGTCGGCGTACAGAACAATATCACGGATAAACAGAGCATCTTTGCTGCTATCGTTGAAAAGTAAGTGTTTGATTTTCCTATTATTTTCAGTTTTATCGGTATATAACTAGCTAATAAAGTCAATTGAGTAACATTGTCAAACATCCATCGGCAATGTGTGCTTAGTTGCTGGGCGGTTTTCCGTGCAAAACAAAATATTATAATCAACAACACTGCGAACAATGGAATAGAGTCGAAAATAAATAATAATTATGCTTATCTCAGCAAATCATCAAAGAATGAATTGATGCTAAAATATACTAGGCTAAAGGGTGACACAGAAAAGCTTTGGGAGCTTTCAAGTATTACGTAAAGCAATTTTTGGAGATTTTTGACACCCCTCCCCCATGTAACGCGCCGTAACGTATTTCTGTAAACCCCCATTCCATTTGAAATTTTGAGAAAAAAAAGTTTTAAAAATGAAAGGAAAGAGAAAGAAGACAAGAAAATACTTTATTCCGTCAGAAATAACGCATAAACAAAAAATTAAAGTTAAACAACTTACAAACTAAATAAAACCTATTCTATTCTATATTTTTATGTAGCAACCGTTCTTAAAGGTGAAAAACGCAATGTTACATAACGCGTAGTTCAAACCCCTCCTCCCGCCCCTATAACGCATGGTGACGTTTTATAACCCCCCAAAGGCAAACGCCCAAAAAATGCCTGTAATGGACAAAAACTACTAATAGTCCTTAATTCTATTTAGAATAAAATATGTATTACGAAATATTTCTCAAGTTTGTATACCTAGGGTGAAAATATAACGATAATTGAAATATTTACTTTGATATCCGTCATAGTCATTCTTACTTAATTTATAATGGCGGTCAGTGTTTATTTGACATGAGTAAACGACATTCAGCCAAACAGAAGTCGTCAAACGAACTATTTTATAGAATTATTGCACAGTTATCATTCATTTAATATTATTCGACCTTTTTAGACCGTAAATCTAATTGAAATAGTATACGCATGTCAATATTAATTAAAACATAAAAACTCGAATTATTAAATGTATCGTAGGCTGTATGCATTACATGTCCTTTGCCTTATTGACAGTTTGACATGAATGCATTTTCATTTTATTCGGATTGAATTAATTGATTCATGGTTTTGCGGACTTTTGCGTTTGCGACTCGAGTTAATTTCGGATATTAAACGACGACCGTGTCTATTTTTATTTTACTTGATTCTGCACACGTTACCCATTTTTGACACGACTTAGATTGGACCCGCCTAAACGACGACTCGGCTTTTTGACGACGGACCTGAACCTGAGTACGACTCTGCTGTTGTTTTGGACTTGTGGACCGTGCACATTTAAAAATGGATAGAAACGTACACTATAATAATTTCTATCTCGATATTGCAACGATGATACATAATTTCATATCAGTGCAAAATTATGAAGTACGTTGTTTAATACAGGCATGGATAACACCGCAAGCTGTAAGTATTGAGATTCCCTAGTTCTCTTGCCTATTATACATATTATTGAGCCCATGTTTTGTCAATAATATGGTACTTAGCATGGGCTCGGTACCAATCCAATATTTATGCTCCTGTAGAGTTTCATGATGACATATTAGTGGTTTTTTATGATGATTATAACATTTAAATGCTGTTTTGTTGTTTAATTATTGCATTTTAATCCTTAACCTTGACTAAACCTATATTTTAGAAAAAATGTTTGTAACAGGCTTCTACCGAGGTTTTTGATAATTATTGAAATTGTAATGGGTTCCCTACGATTTTCAGTGCAATATGGCGTATATTTCATTGTTGTTCATTTCAGGAATTTTTTTATGTGGCTGATGGGCATTCCCCTTTGTCACGTAATACTTGAACGCTTCCTTTGCCACCTACCGGCCCGTTCACGACCTTGCCGCTGTGAGTGGCGGCTAAGCGCGGGGCGGCGAGCGGTAAGAACAAAAGTATGAAAATGGTTAAAGCACGCCACGAGTCGCCGCTCATAGCGAAAACGCGCGCGGTTTTGTCGGAGCGAATCGCTGCAGTGGCGCGCGGTGCGGGGAGCGACGAGAACAAAAGTACAAGCGAATGAGTGCGACGCCACGAAACAGAGCGGCGAGGATAGCGGTGTAGGTGTGATGGACTCGGCGGCGAACTTATAAACAAAACATTTTAGACGATTTTGTGGCGGTAATGGATATCGAGGCGTTTATAACCGAAATTTTAAATCGACCCCCTATATGGATGTCCAAACATCCCCAACACAAATACAAAAACGTTAAAAAAAGGTTGTGGGAAGAAATAAAATAATGTTTTCCGGAATATGATGGTAAGTTAATTGAAAACATAAAAACATAGTGTCTAGGTACTTACAAACGAAGCTACCATAATTATATTGTCTGTTAATGGTAACTACAGACGATGATGGTAAGTTTAATTTAAATTGATTTAATTTAAGCACGTTCTGACTACATAAATACGTCCACCTCGGCCGCTGCCGGTAGCCGCTACTGAGGGTACGTGGCGTGTAAAACGCACCGCTTGCCGCCGCCGCCCCGCCTGCTGCGCCGCTCGCCGCTAAGACCGAAGTCGTGAATGGGCCGTAAATGCGGCCTGCACGCCGCAATATGGGGCCAAATAGTATTTTCCTTCTCGAAAATGGTTTTGAAGAAAGTCGTAGATCCATAGATTTCTTTATACTCTCAAAGGATAACTTACGAATACATTACAAATAATTAACTTAGCGTTTATAAAATGATCCTCAAACATAAAGATTTTCATGCCAATTAAATTACCGTTAAGGAAGTTCAACACAAAATTATTCGGAAGTTATCCAAGGAAGCATGTTAGTGTTATACATCATTAAATAGCTTAGAAAGTACGTCGGTTTTTGTAAATAAAAAATTATTTTTTATTTTTTAATACTTTTTTAGTGAAGTACCTAAAGAAAATTTCGTTTTTGTTTATTTCATTTGGAGTTTTCCTTGTTGCTGAAAGCTGCCGTGTCAAGATAATCACTCTATTAGAGACCTTACCTACCAACCTACCTACCTATTCAGTAACATGAGGATTTAAAAAAAAACTTTCGAGTTTTTTGCGCCAGTGGTGATTTAGAAGCAATAATGTCAATATTGGGGAAAATAAAAATTATAATAATAAATGAAAAAATATATAATTGAAAATAACGGTTCTTCTTTTTCATTATGAAATATTATATTTAATTATTGTAATTTGATGTCTATCTTGTTTTTTTTCCCATTCTATGACAGAAGCATACATTAAAAAATTAATAGACTACTACTATATTTGAAGGAATCTTCCCATGGCTCTTTTCTTTGCGGTGATCACCTTAACCACAAGTATGATAAACTATAAGTATTGCTGCGGAAGTTCTATATATCTGTTGTGGTCATTAATTACAATCAGTACCTACTAATTGAAGAATTGATTAAAGAAGACTAAATAAAATAACGTGAAGTGCTTGGTTTGCACATTGATAAACCACGTCAAGGTTCCGGAGCAGTGACGAAAATACGGCAAGGAGATTTTTCCAAAGTAACCCATGTTCTGCAGAGATAACCGGAATTGATGAAGAATTAATCAAGAGATTATATGTAATTCTTCAAACTATGTCATCGGGATTCCCTATAAACGCAGAAAAATTCGGCCAGTATACATTAATAACCTCGCAATTATATTTAAGCAAATATAACTGGTACTAAATGCCATCTTCGGTCCATAAAATACTTACATGGTGCTAAGATAATAGAGCATTTTGCAGTTTTGCCCATAGGTCAATTATCCGAAGATGCCCAGGAAGCCCGAAATAAAGATTACAAGAAATATAGGTTACATCACGCTAGGAAGTGTTCCAGATCAGCAACAAAAGAAGACGTTCTGCATATTTTGTTATATACCATCTGACCCTTATATGTATAGCTTAAATAAACTAAGTTTTCTAATATGCAAAGAATTGTTTGAAGAAGCTAAATAATTTTTGGAAATTTGAAAACGTGATGAATAGGATAAGCGCATTTTTTTATCATGTAGGTAACTCTTTAATTTATGATAATAACTTAGTTTTAAACTTATTTTAAGCAAAAGTGTAACTTTAATTGCTATTTTAATATACTTAACTGTATTATTTTTGTATGAAATTTCGTATAACTCAATCTTTGTAATTTTTTTACGAAATATAGGTATATAATTTTTAAAATTATGATGTTTGATTTTTTTATTGCCTAGATATTCATACGTGAAAAAATTTTCAAGGACGAAAATTTCAAAATAACAGAGTTATCGATATTTGAGATGGAAAAATATACTGTTTGGTCCCATAGTGCGCCGGTTGAGTATGCTGGCTCAAACATCTTGCCAGTAAGAGTAAAATAAAATAAAAACTTTTTGTCTCTGTAACTATAATCTCCGAATTGTGTGTTTTTGTTAAGGCATAGCTGGCTAGGCAACAAAGCAGTAACCCAACTCGAAGCAGCTTTATCATCTCTGGAAGCGGCCTGTGCGTCGTGGACGCGACGTGCAGCATTAGCGTGCGTTCCCGACCTGGACGCGCTGTGTAAGGAACATCTTACTGAGCCAACACACTGGGAGAGCAACTTTAAAGCCTGCAAGGCTTATGGCCAAGCGGTCGCCAAAATGACTTTGTAAGTAAAAGTACTATGAATGATTATATTTTTATTTTTGCGAGAAACTATACAAACAGTAAAATTAAATTGGCAAAGTAAATTTTTGTTTATTTGATAAAGCATCTGGTTTAGCTAAGAGTTTAATCTGATCGTTTTTGACACTGTATAGTGCACTAAAATAACGTTTTGCAGTAAAAACTGCATAAAAGTATCAAACATAGGAAAGAAAGGCAAGTTAAATCGTAATTTAGTATATATTTTTCAATAAAATAACTTTCAGCGAAGACGAAAAGATAGAATGGATATCAGTTGGCACAACTACTTTACGGCGCGAGTTCGAAGCTCAAGCACGCAGCCTCTGGGCATGTCTCATGACGTCACTAGTGGCCAGTTGTAGATCAGACGCAGCTAAGATAGACGCGTTTGTGGCCTCTGCAGCTGTTATGTTGGAGAACCAAACACTGCCCAAGAATGCAAAAGAACTTTCTGAAATGAGCGCTACGCAGCAAGCTTTGCAGCAACAAATCCCTGAGGTAAGAAAGTTGTGATACTGAATTATTGAATTTAAAGTTTTAACTATAGTGGTCGCAGACTACCAGCTTATCGCAGGATTTATTTGAGCTCATTTATTTCTTAGGTTTCATTTCAGTTCAAGTATATTTATTTAAAGGACAAACTATATACACTTAAAAAAGAAAATAAAACTCCTTACTAAAATATGGCGTCAAAAAATTAGTCCCCATCGCTATCGACTGGAAGTGAGCCCAAAAGACTGGCTGCATTGTCACGTTGTATGGCAATGCTTATCCTCTGTCCAAGGTAAAAGCCAGCTCTTGGGTCACGCGAAGCGTCAACTAAGCGTTTTGCTAGATCTTTAAATAGGACTTGAGCACTCGGACCCCACGGTCCAAGAGTTTCAACCTCAATCGGCTCAAAAATGTAGTTTCCAATAAGGCTACTATATTTCCGCCGTTTGAGGTTTTCAGCAGCCGAAGCCGCAGAATCAGCACAGCACGACGAGCTAGGAAGATGGGACGGCGCAAGAGTATCGACACAAGTAGCGTCCCACACTAAAGACCTACCATCCACCATTCCATGAAAATAAAGACATACCGTCCGGTCTTTTGCCATCGTCGCGTGGCAGGCCAATGGGTTCTAATACGGCTGGCACGCCGACGGCGACAAGAGCGCATCGGATAATGTCGTTGATGTTTGCGTGCCGTGCTATGCGATCCGCACTTCGACTGCATGACAGGCCGTGGTGCCCGAGGCTGTTGACAGCTTATAGCATACATGTTTTATATAAAAAAAAAAACATATCACTTTTATTGGCATTGACATATTACAATGCAAAGACATCACATGTTAGGTATATTTGTTTGACTGTATAGATGGAAAATACAGTAGAGGCTTTGAAACGAAAAAGCCACATGCTGCGAACGTGGGGAGGAGATTCATCCGTGGATGGGACCATGAAAGAATGGCAGAAGATACACGAGCTGATGCTGAGTCAACAGAAGATGTTTGAACATCAGGTAAAAGGGCAATACTTCGGAACTCAATTCGTTGCTATGTTAAAGTTACCAGGCCATTAAAACTTATTTTACTCAAATAGTCGAAATTACATTATAGTATTTTTTTAAGTCGTTTGTTTTATTAATTGCTCACAGTAATCACGGATAAACCCGTGTGCATAAATTTAAAAACACACCTAATAAATAACCTTCTCTTTTTTATGAAGTTGGTTAAAACAAAATCTTTGTTTTATATCGCAGGCCGAAATAGTAAAGTCAAGTTTGAGCGGTGAATGGGATAACTTGAACACGAGTGTAGAAGCTTGGACATCGCGCTGGACTCAAGCTAAGGCTCGTCTAGACGATACCCACGGAGTGAACTATGCAGAGATGCTCGATAGATGTCGCTCCGTGTTTGAAGCCCAGGAGAGTCTGAACAAGTTTGTTGTGGATAGAGATGAGCTGATGTAAGTTGGTGTTACTAATATTTTCCATAGTTTTCGAAACTTGCTTTACTTTTTGTATGCATCGCATTGCTCAAAGGTCTCCCCCTTTGCCGGGCAATGCGATAATATAGGTTTATAATAAGAAAAGTTTGTAAAGGAAATGAATTTTCCAAAAATCTAAAAGCCTGTCAAAAGTCTATCTTTTACCACTCCCTGTTTCATCTTCTGGTCAAAATCCTCTTTTTATTTGAGTGACTAATAAGCAAGACATGTGTCACATAACCTCGCGCACCTTACCCTAATACTGAAGTATATACACCATCTCTTTTATTTACAGGAAAGAGTGTGAAAAATTCCAAATGAAGGTATTACTATCCGACACATGGGGTGAAGCAGAAAAGCTAATGGCTGAATATGTAACCTTGTGGACTCCGCTAAAGGAGTACAATGATGGTAGCTTATTTTGTACCTGGTATGTCAAAAATTATTCGACGCCTGTTATACCTTTACATATTAATTGTACTTTTAGAATTTGAGTCTATTGCGGACCAGGAGTGGATAGTGTTCCAGAAAAAAATTCATTTGATAGAAGAGTTTTCAGTCAAGTGGAAAGGTCGATTGGAACCATTTACTACGGTTACCTTATACATACAGCAAGAGTTAGAGAAATATTCGGTAAGTTATTTGTAACACTAATAGGAAAAAGAAATAGAACTTCGTTCTTTTACAATGTGCTTTAACTTTATCGTAACAATGGTAAACCATTGAATATTGGGTGCGTTTTGTAATATACCATTATATGTTCCGTGTACCCGTCATCACCCAAATTGAGGACGCATTATTATTTACGTCTGAAACCTGTCGTTTCGACGTATTATTGCTAGCGTGACTCCTAAGTGTCCCTTTATTGAGTAGGTACTAGCTAGCTATTTATACCACCTCGGTATACTGCAGCTTACATACATTTTGAAATATTGAGCTAGTGCAATGACATCATTACACATACTGTTAAATGTAGACTTCGGTGATATCATCAGCATCCGTTGCTTACACATGATAATATTTTAGCAGACTTTTGGATACATATAGAGCTGTTTTGGACGCGTATCTATGTTAAGAAATAAACTCTTACGCAGATTAAAATAATTTTATGGAGATTAGATACTCATATAATCAGGTCTACTTTGCAAAATAACAGGCCACTATAAGCTTAATAATAACATGCTTACTTTAATAGGATTTGGCTCCTCTGCTAAAATATCTTCGAGGCAACGAGTTTACCGACCGACATTGGCATGAGGTTTTCAGTCTTCTGGAAATGAAGTATAAGAAACCAGACGCATTGCAAGTTAGGGATCTTTTAACTGTTGCTATGAATATCAAGAGACACATCAAGTCCTTGCAGGTAATATATAGTCATCAATTCTGCAGCTGGCTTCATCAATTGCTATTTCAGGTCAACAACTAAGAGTACAGATGTTAAAAAAAACCATATGTTTTCAAGATGTTCTTCTTTGAGACGCGATACGATAAAGTAAGTAGGTAGTAATAATGGGTTTGATTTATGTTCTTATTATGATTAGGAATGTTATCTTTTAAGAAGTTAGACATACATCGTCATGCCTACAAATGTAAGTATGTATCACTGCAACAAATAAAGCTTTAATTTTTTCAGGTACTTCAGGTAAGACAATATGGAGGTATCAATAAAAATTAACGAAGATAAAAACGCATCAAATATCGGAGGCCTTGTGACGTCAGTACTCTGTAAAAGTGTATTTACAAGTGACGTCACACGAGTTCTCAGCGCACTATATCGTCTTAGTTTTTTGTTTACGTGATTAAAGGAAAAACACATGTCCAATATTTTTTGGAAACTTATCTCTCAGACAATTCGTTTTTTTTTGTCATCTACCCTATTGCTGTCTACTAACTTCTACATATTATTATAAACATTAATTTGTTTCCCTAAAAACTATTTTTATTACATTAAACTTATTTCGTAGAAAATCTGCACAGCTGCATCCAGTGAGTCTGCAATCAGGAATGCCCTCAATGAGCTGGAAATTTGGTTCGCGGGCGCTCGGTTCAATATCACATACTACAACGATAAGGCGAAGAGACCCACGCCTATAGTTAAGGACTTTAAAGAAATCCTTAGTAAGGTGAGTTTAAGATGATGCAATGGGTTTTTAAGTACCTATAGTGTCAAAAAACTTGGCTACTGCGCTTCACGCATTGATGAGTGAAGCGGTACGCAAATTTTTCAATAACCTTTTATGTCGTTTTGATATGACAGTCAACATCATAGAAAGAAAAAAAGGTTCTGAGGTTGAATGCTAATAAAAAAACGTGCAATGTGTGATGTGCACGCTGTTAACAGCGTCCATTATGTTCAAGCTAAAAAAGACCTATGATTTATGTGACACTACAATAAAACCAATAGCGTGGTCCTCTAGCTCAAATTCAAGGGTGTTATTTCATTGAGAATTGAGTCTAAATCAGCGGCAAACTGGAAAAAAAATAAAATAAAGAGCACTGTTTCCATTCAAAACAATGATTCTACAGTACGCGGCAGCGCAGAACTTAATCTGTTGTCTCACTCTGACAGATTCTATGTAAAGGTTTTTGTCTCATATTTATAAAATTCCTTGAAACCGTACTTTTGCCGATGTCTTGCTTTGTTCCCAAGGCTAAACATGCCTATCATTATTTTGCGCAGCATGTTCTTAATTTCGGGCCTATATATTTATTTCTACGAGATCTTTATCTAAATGACCTTAGGCACCACTGCAGTGATCATGAATTTGTGATGAAATTGCTTGAAATTGCATGTCAATTGTTTTGACATTGTAGGTATACCAAACTATCAAGAACTGATCAAATCACTCGTCAGACTTAGATTTTACTGCAAATTCAATTGAACAGGGTGTAGCATTTAATAAGTCGAGTCCTTGAAGAAGAGCCAGCTTCTATACTGATATTTTTATTTTATTAAAATTGTATTGTAATTAGCCATTATGTGCAGATCGAGGAGCAACAATGGGTGGTATCGTCGCTGTCGGGCGGCGCCAACGGTTCGGACGCATGCGCTACGTGGGACGCGCGGCTGAGGGCAGCGCGCGCGCTGCTACGTTCCACGCATCACGCACAGCGCAGGTATGTTACTGCACTGAAGGTGCACTGAAAGATAGCTCACATATTTATACCACACAGGAGGTGTATTATGTAGGTGTATTATGTCAATAATGCATGCCTGATTCTGTCCCACTGCAGCCGGAAGGGCAAAAGCCTCTTCTCAGATGAGAACGCATGAGCATTAATTACCGCGCGTGCTCAAGGCTGGTTGGCGATTTCAGACTTGTATTAATTTTAAGGTTCCCTCGTGACATTTTTCCTCACAATGCTTAGTGTCGAAGAGAACATTGAATTCGGATTCGAATGGATGAAGTATGATAATCCCACTGGGAATACTGTCGATATTCATGTCGGCGCGATGAACATGCTTGCTCCATATTGCGTCAGTCAATTCGCTTTCAGAACAGGTTTAACGCGATCACGTGTATAGTATAGGCAGTGGCGTAGCGTGCTTTGGCGGGGCCCCATATAAAAATTTGTTTGGGGGCCCTTAGAAAGGGTAAAGATTGTGTTTATGACCTCCTCCCTTTTCTGTTTACTTTTTATTTTCGTAGCTCCGCTGGGATAATCTCTTTTTGTTTCACACATTGTTTTTTTACAAATCGCTACTAATACTACTAAACCAGAAGAATAATTGTTTGTATTGTATAACAATGTATGCACAATTAAATAAAACGCGTCAATAAACACTGCTCTCCGTGGTTTATCATCGTATCGTATGTACTACATCAATTATTGTGTGATTCTCCCGTTGAAGTAAATAGTTTAAACGGGGAAATCCCGCAGCCCGCGATAACCGATGTAAGGCGTTGCCAACTTTTGAACGCACGCTTTACGCGGGTAATAAGAAATTGCTTTTTTTTACATTTTTTTTATTTTTGAAATAAATATAAAATTGGGAAGTTTTTATAATTTTTGCTTACGCCCATGTGGCCCGGGGCCCCCGTATAATTGATATTATGGCAGATACGGCGGTAGCTACGCCCCTGAGTATAGGCTAGGTTGTAAAACTTTATGTCAAATAGAATGCCTTTTCTGTATTCCTTGTCATGTTTCGCATGATAGAAAATGCAGAAAAGCCATTTATAGGTACTCTTAAATATTGTGCCATTAATCCACCAATTTCAGCCAGCGGCTTCACCCGCGTGAAAGTCGATAATTGTCGCAAGGGAACATAGGTACCTACTCTCCGTGTAAAAAGTATATGTATCCTGTACCCCATGCACTATTCCAGGACATGGTATACCCATTCATCCAAATCCGTACATTAAAAGGTAGCAAATAGACAGGCATACCGAATTCCTTTCATATTTACAATATGAAGTAGGTATGGATTTCATAAAATTATCACAAAAACTTAACAAGCAAAACTGGAGTCTATTGTCATAGACAAAAACAAGCAACACAATCGGTTGGTGCACGTCTAAGGATTTGTTTCGCTAAACATATGGGCAACAGATGCGCTAGCTATTTTGACCGACTATTCCGCGTAGTTCCCGTTTGGTTTGCTCTTTTATTTTGGTGTTAATTCTGTACTTTGAAATGATTTGATTATGGTTAATTCTTCATAGAAATGTTTTAAGAGATTTATTTATAAAAAAATTGACGGATTTGGGCTAATGTATTGAAAAGTACTTAAATAAAAAGTTTGATTAACGCTAATATGTAATTATAAGCGTTAACAAAGCCTTCAAATCCAGTAATAAATAGATATACATAGCAGAATGAATAAAAAATGGCATAGTTAATTAATTACTGTAGTAATACTATCCCAAACTTCAGGGGATTCCCTTTGTTGCACCATTGGTATGAAGAAGCTCACTGAAATACAATCCATATTATATCCGGTTTCATCGCTTGATACGAACTTGCACATTTTACAATAACAATATAATACTGATAGTACCTTTTACAATAACAATATAATACTTATCTAAGTTTTCGCAACTGATACGAGTATTATTATTTTATTAAGCTAGAAAAAATAACTTGGCTAAACGCAAAGCTGATTTCAGCAAAAGAGTGTGATAGAAAATCAGTGTAGAATCAACATTTAGCTTAAGATCTTTATTTGCGGCTTGATCAAACGCGACAAACAAATATACATGTTATAAAATCATTACCGAAAGAACAGCTTCAGAGTTTCGACCCCTTTATCTTTTTTTTTGGGTATATAGGTATAGTATAGCTATCTATACTCATAAGCTGAAGATTATTTTTGGTTTTTTGAACGCGCTAGCCTCAAGGACAACAAGTTTGAATTGAAAAATTATTTTAGTGTTGGATGGCCCCTTTATCAAGGAAGGCTATATAACATCAATCATCTCCTGATCAAGTCAGTTGTCCGAAAAGTTAACTTCTATTGTGTCTGTATTCCCTGGTCTACTACTGTTATGTTTTCCGTATTATTGTATTTATTTGATGTATTGTACGTTATTGTCTTTTTTTATTTTTATTTTATTTTATTTATTTTTATTTTTATATCGTGTCTCTTAGTAGCAATGTATAAATAATCTGGCGTGTTTTTGTCAATGTTGTGTTTGCCCGTAATTGGCATATATATTAGAATATTACCGTAAGATTAAATGTATTTATGTCCATATATGTGCTGTGGGTGAACCATAAATAAATAAATAAATAAAAATAAATAAATAACATCACGCTACGGCCAAAAAATGCGGAGCATTAATGAAATATTTGACGCAGACGAAGTAGCGCGAGTCAGCTCACCTTTTTTTTAATTTGAGATGGGTTTTCTCTTGACTCTGGCCATGGTCAGAGATGACAGAGACAAAGTCTACGATGGAGCAAGCTTACCCAGAAGGAGACTGTTTACTCTAACTTTGAAGAGATTAGGGTTGTAAGCGTTCGGAAACACACACGCAGGCAGGAGTACCACAGTTTGCTGTGCGCATTATAAAAGACGTTTAGAAAGGCTTAGTGCGAATTGGTAGAATAGCAACAAGGTAGGGATGGTAAGTTGCAGTGCGTCTGGATGTCCTATGGTAGAAGGAGGCCGGTGGAATGAGGTCATGGAGTTCTTGGGCACACTCACCGAAGTACAATCTGTAGAAGAACGACAAGCAGGCAACCTTGCGGCGATGGGCCAAGCTGTGAAGCTTGGCATCCACCTGTTTTTCTACGCCGATGAGCCTCTTAGCTCTGCGTTACACAAAGTCAAGCGCGGCAAGCTGGTACTTAGCTGAGTCATCCCAAAATGGCTGCAATACTCCATGTAGGATCGGACTTGTGCTTTGTAAAGGGTCAAAAGCTGTCCAGGCCTGAAGTATCGCTAAACTCTATTCAGGATGCCCCGCATTTTGGCAGCAGTTTAGACTTTGTACTCTATGGCGGCGCCGAAGTTAAGACTGGATGTCAACACCATGCCTAGGAACTCGAGCCGATCAGTCACAGGAATAGATTTACCCGGAAAAGTAGGACTTTGGTCGAAACGACTCCTTTTTGCGGTAAAAAGACACGCCTGAGTTTTGGTGGCGTTAAAAGTGACCAGATTGTCGTCACCCCACTTGGAGACAAGGCTTAAGGTCAAATTTGTCAGCTCTACCATGGGACTCAAGGAACGAACTTCACCCCCGCTGGTTGTTGCGCTAGACAAGTATCTCTCTGAAACCGTACTGTCATCTGCGTACCCAACAAGACCAGGCTGAAGTAGGTTATTGATGTGCAGCAGGAATAGAGTTGCAGAGAGAATATACCCCTGAGGAACTCCGTCATCAATAGCCATGAGGTCAGACGAGCAACCGTCAACGACTACTCGGATCGAAACGTCCACGTTCACTGAGGAAGTCTGATATCCAGCTAGAAAAACCAGCTGGGATGCCATAAGCAGGAAGCTTGCTGAGTAGACTTGCGTGCCAGACCCTGTCTGAGGCCTTCAAGATATCGAGCGACACGGCAAGTGCTTCGCCGTGTCTTTCGTTGGCCTCGCCCCAGCAGTCCGTGACATACACAAAAAAATCGTCAGTAGACCGTCCCCGGCGGAAGCCATAATGACGGTCACTGAGGAGATCATTGAAGACAATGATCTCCTCAGTGACCGTCATTAACGGTAGGTCATCAACTTACTGTTCAGAACCTTTTGCATAACCATAGGATCGAGGTAATGGCGATCGGACCGTAATCAGCAGGGTCCGCGCGGTCTCCCTTTTTGGGCACTGTTCTTTTTTCTAGAGAGAGGCAAACAGGCGTGTCAACACAGGAGACAGTTCAGGCGCACATTGCCTCAAGACTTTCGCTGTAATGCCATCAGGTCCGCCGCCGGCCTTATTCACGTCTAGACTGCACCATATTCTCCGGACCTCTTTTATGTGAACTGCGACCTCCGGCATCGAAGAGTCACAACGAGGTAAAATTGGTGGTTGCTTGGAGCCAGCGTCCAGACGCAAATTATTTGGAAAGAGAGGTGCAAATAAATTTACTTTCTCACTTGCAGAGTGAGCCACGACCCATCAGGTTTCAACATTAGAGGCACAGTGGGTCGATAGAAATTCGTTTCAACCGCTTTCGACAGGGACCAAAACTGCTGGGAGGTGCGATGCTAGTTTGGCCCCGATACGTCTGACATGGTTAAAACGTGCCCTACGTAAAACCCGCTTGCATAATTTAGCGGCAGAATTAAAGCCTCTTTTCCTCGCACGAACCCCTACGTGCTTTAACCTTTCGGTCGCGAGCCTTGATCCACGCTTTTACCAAGCGTTAAAAACGCAAACTCTTTACGGGTCTAGCGTGGGCGCATTCTGCATAATACCAAGGCCGGGATTTGTGACCGAACGGGATGTCGGAGAATGGAATAAAATACTCCATCCCCTGCCGAATCACGTCAGCACAGCGCGAAGGGTCACCCGAGGAGAAGCACATGCATTGCCGCCATGGATAAGACGCAAAAAAATGCCGCATCTCATCCCAATCTGCTGACTCGTATCTCCATACTCGTCTCGCGCCTAGGTCTCTTATCTGGAGGAGAGCAGGCCAACACGGATTTCACCAGGCAGTGGTCAGACGTTCCCAGCGGGGCTGAAACCGATACTGAATGACTGTCCGGATCAGTTGCCAGCAGAAGGTCCAAGCAACTGGGTGTATGGGCGTCAACATCTGGTACCCGCGTACACCACCAGCTGGGTTAGATCTAGTGTTAAAGCAAATTTGCGCGCCTCTAACCATGGTCAGTTTTCTGGTACGGGAACAACCACTCATTATGGTGGGCGTTGAAGTCCCCCAGAAAAGTGAACTTCGCTGTTGGGTACCGTTGCTGGGCTACGTTCGTCGACTCCACGAGGGAATCAAACAACGCTGTTGTCTCCTGGTCGCCGCTGTGCGATCGGTATACGCCTATAAAGATATTTTTTTAAGCCAGTGTCCACAAGTAGCCAAATGGCAGAAAAACCCGATTTATCAAAGCAACGGAGACGACTACAACAAATGTCATCGCGGACGTACACACAGACCTCAGCCTACTTTTTGAACTTGTGTTCCAGAGACCCGCGAGATTCGAGAGAGTAGCCCGGATAGTTGTGGTACGCCACGTCCGACGGGGTTGTTATTTTCGTCTCCGTTAGGAAAAACAGGTGCGGCTTCTCGGTCTCAAGGTGGTGATGGACCGGATCGAGATTGGAGCGCAACCCCCTGATGTTAGTGATTCATCTTACAATATTTGGTGAACACCACTAAATGAAATGGAACTTATTTGGTGAAACCTACTTATTTACGAGTAGGACTTGTCCATTTCATAATTGACTAGACATACAGGAAATCCGTACATAGAATCTATAATTGCATTGTGCCTTGATTATAAACGAGCAAGTTGCTGTTGAAAGCACTTAGAACGCATGACTCACCATTTACCGATCAACCTTGTACAGACATAGGTAGATGTCTGATTTAAGTGCGTTTCGCGGTGGCAGTAACCATTGGGCTCAATAAATATAACGGTCAGTTATGTCCGTAATTCTGAAATAGCCATCTAGCTAATAACGACACATTTTTTTTTGTGGTTTTGAAATTATCAATTGTGTCTTCCTTATGGGCGCAGTGAGAGGAAGTGTTAGACTCTTACTGATTAAAACCCATCCTTGTTCCTTCTAATGCCCTTTGCGTTCCAGGGCATTGGTATCTCTTTCAAAAAATTCCGCAGCTCTGGCAGGCACTGATAAAATTTACTCACAACATTTACAATACATTCGTTGACCCATATTAAACTAACTACCGATATTTAAAAGCCGTCCTAACCTCATGATGACAAAAGTTTCACCTTTTATGTACCTAATCGATCGTTAAATATCAATCGGTTGTATAGAAAACTATAGATGCTTCCCACTCATTCAAATTAGCGAGTCAAAGCTTTGACTAGCGTCTTATTATTATAAAAACTAAATGACCCGCGCAACTTCGTCTGCGTCTCATGTTCCATAACGTTCCGCTCCTATTGGTCGTAGCGTGGTTTTTTAATAGTCTAAAACCTTCCTCGATAAATGTTCTATCCAACACTAAAATAAATAATTATTCAGTTGGAACCAGCAGTTCCTGAGATTAGCGCATTCAAATAAAATAAGCAAACTCTTCAGCTCTATTATATAAGTAGATACCTATAGGTAGATGTGCTGACACTGTAGAAACTGTATCACTGTCTGCCTACTACATAATGTGTATCATGCATGATGAAACAAAACCAAGTAGATTTTGTGTTACAGATACTATAAGCTTGAATAGATTAGCTACTGAGGATGTAAAGCTGTTTTGATAACACGGGGTCGCTGTCCTGACTCCATCGATGTTACAAAATTAGGCGACATGTTATAAAGATAGCGTGCGATTTAATTGCCTACCGAAACAAAAACTTTGATGTCAAATAATCTCAATATACTTTGTTCTGATAACCAGTGCTTCAAACTGTATAGGCCTAAATACTGCCAGCAAACGGACAAAGCAAATAGTTATTTTGCTTCGCCTCGTGATTTTCAATAACTGCTGTCGTTGTTTCCGACTGACTTTATTTGAACAGTAATTATAATTTAAGAATCGGTTCTATTTTATCATCTTCTTCTGACAATAACAAACAAAAAAAAAAAAGAATTAGCGAAATCGGTCCAGCCGTTCACGCGTGATGTCGTGAACTATTGACCAAGTGAAATAGGGATTCATTTTTAAATATGTTACAGTCAACATTTTTAATCCGGATATCTATACTAATATTATAAAGCAGAAGAGTTTGTTTGTTTGTTTGGTTGAACGCGCTAATCTCAGGAACTCCTGGTCCGATTTGAAAAATTCTTTCAGTGTTAGATAGCCCATTTATCGAGGAAGGTTATAGGCTATATAACATCACGACTAAAAGGAGTGGAGCAGTAATGGAAAATGTGACGCAGACGAAGTCGGGTCAGCTAGTTATATATATTAGGTATTCAGCCATTATGTCATATAGTCCAGTCAGCAGATAGCCCTCTCTACCCTCTCTCTAGTGTTTCCCTACACTCTCCAAAGAACATACACGCAAAATTGCAGCTTTCTATGGTTGTGCATTGTCTGTTACTTAGTGACTGAAGGAATTTTGATTAGGATTTAATCTTGCTTCTTTGCCACCAACAAAAGACGCTACATCATGCTTTTAGGCCACTCCACAAACTCCAAACATGATACGGAATTGAAAAAACCGGCCAAATGTATGATGCAGCGTCTTTCAGTCGTAAATTTGACCTTTCGTTTAAAAGTTACGACGGGTATAAAATGCTAGTAGTAGATTAGTATATTAATAAGTAAAATTATACAGTACCCTATAGATCATTGGTTCCAAACCGGTGGTCCATAAGAGCTTTAATATGGTCCGTGGCTTTATAATATCAAAGTTACAAATTGTAAAGTAAACATTGAAGCGAACTGATGTTTAGTTCTATCAGGAATGTTGTATTGTCTATGTTCTATGCTCGTTACTTTTGAATTTAAAGAATAAGTTTACTTACATAAGTTTTTTTTTTAGATTAAACACTAACACTAACACTTCTTTCGCTAAATCCATCCAAAGGTTGTCTGTAAGAGATTGCCCTGTGCGATAAGACCGCCCATTGTACACTTGTTTTGATCAAAGTTTTTCCTGTATTTGTTATGAGGTGTACAATAAAGTATATAATAAATTAATAATAAATAAAACTTTCTTCAGGATTTGTGGTCCCTGCTAACAATTAAGGAACAAAAATGGTCCTAGATCAAAATAAGGTTGAGAACCACTGCAATAGATAGTAAAGTTACACATTACCCTATACAGTGCCTACTGCAAAAGTATTGAGATAATTCTATGTATCCCTGCTTATTATTAATATCTTGCCTTTTAGTATTTTTTAAATAACAGGGTGTTGTCTTAGTAACAATCCAAGTCGTTAAAAGTCATTGCCAATATTGACAGCCAGGCAAAAAATAGAGTAAGAACTAAAATGTTAAATACAGTTAAATTAACGCTTTGTTTATTACATTTTATGAGGTCGTAAATTTTATCGATTTTTATTCTGGGACCATGTCACGGACAAGGACATGGAAACAAAATTTGAAGGGATAACTATTTTAAAGTAATTTCATGACATCATATTTTATAACAGTAGATAAGTACAATAGATTTATATAAACCTATAGGTACGCTGTAACAAGCCATTGCTATAATATTATCCAATGAAAGTATTCTTGTGCCGGTGGAATGCGAGACGATCCATAGACCCCTTTCTTTGGCTTCGGTCAACGACGTACGCAGTGAGGTAATACGTCAAACATGAATTTTATGATTATTCTCTTCCTTGCCGCGCCATAAAGTCGGGGATAATTTTGGAACCGCCATCCTGTTTGATATTTTAGGTAGCCCTATGTAGTTGCATGAATCAGAAAATTTTTGGACTTACTGGTCTTATCCTCCGGCAAGTTAAAACGTTGTGTTCTTCTTACCGACTTATAGGTACTTATATACTTACTTAATTTTATTTTGATTTGGATCGTTTTTGATTTGATTAAAATAATTTTCATTTCTTCACTAAATGTCTATGAAGTTCGGTCTAATTGCCCTCCTCAACCAGTATGGCAATATGGCTTAATGAGTTTTTGGGACAGTTAAATAAGTAAAAAAAATAACAGAATATAAAGTTGTCCATCTTCGTACGACAACAGTAAGATATAAGATCGGATCAGTAGCCATGTGTTTATCTCGATGAACTTTGACATCATAACCGCCTTTGAGAATGAACCCTTATCGCCGGGAAAGCGTTCATTCACAGCGTCACTGCCACCGAATTCTTGTTAATTCTATAAGTTAATTTTATATTTATAAATAGGTACTAGCCTCATTTCTAAGCTTATTTTTGTTCATAGTTCCTTGTTGAGATATCAACGACGTTCAATTTGTTTGCTGATTAGGTAGTACTGAATAGGTGCCTTGCTCTCTTGATTTCAAAAGAATAATAATAATTATCTGCGTTGTCAATACAGGTTGGTTAAAAATGCTTGGGTGGCAGTTATTCGCTATTTAGAATATTGATTACCTAACGACTAATTACTCCTACAATTACGAAAACTGCATTTTAAATGTTCAATGTTACTTCAAATAGAAACATAGCCTCAGTGGTAATACATATTTTTTATATTGGACAAAACGTTTCTAAGAAAGTCTTGGCACTGATAAAGGGTTATCGTTGAAACTGTTGAAATTGTAACAAGTTATCTGACTAGCTAAGAGGCCGCTGGCTATTAAATCTAACTCACCCGGTATGACGCTGTTTTATGTATTAATTTGAACATTGAGCTCATTCTTTATTTTCGTGATTTTAACTTGTCGTTTTTTCAGAACTAGGTATTATTATTATTATTATTTTTTTAATAGGTGTCCTACTAAAGAGGCTGCATTACTGTAATGCAAAAATTGAAAATAAATAGCTATCAATCTGTAGAGCTATCATGATTCCCTGAGCAAACTAAGTTAGTAGGTAGCTATAGAGCAACCTACCAACTTAGTTTGCTCAGCTTAATATGATAATCTTTTTGTTAAGAAGAAGCGTCGCTGGCATCGCTGCCAAGTATGTTGAAATGTGCTTAATGATTTGCAGATTCATCATTCATGCATTTGGCTAAAAAAGATCTACTGAAAGCGACAGCTGAAGTTTCAAACAAAGCCATAAACTTTTAGTAACGAACCTCCCTCATAAACATTTGCGGTATGACATTAACAGCCCCTGCTCGATGTTCCTTTAAATGTCAGGGTCAGGCCTTATTTTTTTGCCTATGCCGTTTCATTGGTTAGCTCGTGATCTTCAAAACCTTTTTTTGTCACTCTTCTAGCGAGTGTCGAAGAAGTCGGGTAGGTACAAATCAGATTTGAACGATATTAATTAGGTACTTGAACGTAAGGAATGTCTGAATAAAAAGCTCCATCATGATTTACGGTACGGAGAGGGATTATGGGCTGTGTTAAAGCTAGTTTGTCCAGAATTGGTTAACTTCTGAGGCGATCTAGCAGAAGTAGTATAAAAGAAGAAGACAGGTTGCTCCGATCCCAAATAAATTCTGTTAAGGACTACAGACTGTAATTTATACAGTCGTAGTGAGAGAAGTGAGTTAAGAGTATGTGTATTATGTACATAAAAGTAGTTACATATACATAACATGCTATTAAAACTCATAGATACACATTACAAATTATGTCAAGTTTCTCTTGAGCTTTATCAATGGATAATTTACACGGTTCTTCTCCGAAATGTTGGCTCTGTTCTATTTCCGGTTTATAACATCCAAACTGAAATGCGGTCTCTTTAATGTCACCGACTCATCGCCCATCGGGACATCTAGCGTGCAGCTGCCCTCTGGGGAGCTGCTGCCTTAATTGGTAATAGTTAAACAAGAAATTCACCAAAACATGCAGATCATTTTGTACTCATAATTCCATCACTGCTATAGAATTGTTTGAGTACACTGCTTTAAAAATAGATTTAGCAAACAAAAGGAAAGCTTTTAAATTGTTATAAACAATTCAAGCGTTCACAAATTCTCTTGTGTTCAGTTCACTAAACAATTTGAGGCCCCTTCACAACTCGTGCCTTATTGTTTTGTATTGAGCCCCATGCCACATAACGGCCTATAGACAGGTACCGAGTTGCTGTAATAATTTTCGCGAATATTATACAATTCGCATCAAATTTTATTTACATTTGCTAATGCTAGATTCGTAACTCAAATTAGTCAAAATGTATACAATTTTAGTACCTATTTTACTTTGTCTAAGTAATTTTCAGGGATTTAATAAATAAAATAATATTAGTATGTATCATGTCGGTCTGGGTGGTCATTCAGATCGCAAATGTATTATCAGCGACGGATGTGTAGGGCGGAAGGCCGGCTCTGACGAACCGAGTGGCCGTATCGGACACAGCGTGACCTAACCAAAGGGATCTCATATGTACGCATTTTATTGTCCGTTAAACAACATAACCTTAAATTATAAAATAGCAACTGTTATTGAGGACAAGACACGATAGACAAGTAGGAAGTCCCAACTCCCAAGTTTGCCAACTATAAACAACGAGGTACTAAAATATCCTTAGTTGTTATTGAGATTACATGGCGACTTGTTGCCATAATAATGACCAAAATAAAAGCGCATCCCGAAATGCGATGTTATTTTTGTTGCTTAGTGCCCGTTTCGGAGAACGGCACGAGCGGGCGTGCGGGCGGGAGCGGTCGTCGCCTCGCACAGGGCCGCATTCCACGCCATATTGTACCTGTTTCTATCAGAGTAGGCTTTCCAGTAAAGCTCAACTACCACGCCTTTTGCAGGGTGCTGAACATTATAGATTTCTAGCATAAACTACTTGAAAACGAAATGCTCAACATTGTTTTTCAAACCAACTCGTTTTGATATAAAATAATGAGTTTTAAAGTCACAGTTAATTTTTTACTTTCTTTTATTAATTCAAAACTTGCCGATGTCTCTATTAAGATTCGTGTGTCGATAACAAAATAATTTTATAGGAAGGAACAGCAAAAGTAACTAGTCAAACTTTTTTGCTCATAAGAAAAGTTTGGCTAAGCAGCTCAGTCCGGTCCTGTGTATGTAGGGCAGTGGCGGGGCGGGGGGTACGAGGCAGCGCGAGAGTGTCTCAGCCCACAGCGGCCGCCAGTGCAGTGTGCGGCGCGCGGAGAGCCCGGACCGCGTCATGGCTCTACGCGCTTTGTTTATCTTCTCGGCGCTTATCGCCGGCGGCGCCGCTGTGTACAGCAGGGAGCGCGACCGCCTGCGCGCCGACCCTCGCCTCTACGACCGCTCGTGTGAACTAAGTTCCTGCTACCCGGCCACAGGCAACCTGCTTATTGGACGTGAATCAAGACTCTTTGCCTCCTCCACGTGCGGGGGACAGGGACGTGAGCGCTACTGCATCGTGTCGCATTTGGAATCGAAGAAATGCTTTTGGTGTGACTCGACCAACAGTACTATTTACAACCCCTTACTCAACCATCGGATACAAAACATCATCTACAAGTACTACCCCGGAACACGAACAAAATCCTGGTGGCAGTCTGAAAATGGGAAAGAAAATGTGACAGTACAACTCAATATGGAGGCGGAATTCCATCTTACGCATTTGATAATACAGTTTAAAACTTTTCGTCCCGCAGCTATGTTAGTAGAAAGATCTTTCGACTTTGGGAAGACCTGGCGCGTCTATCGATACTTTACGCACAACTGCGACGAGCATTTCCCAGGCGTTCCGAAACACACACAGCGTTCTTTGACTGAGGTGGTTTGTGAATCGCGTTATTCAAATGTATCCCCATCAACGGAAGGTGAGGTGATATTTAGAGTTTTGCCACCTAACATTAATGTGACCAACCCATATTCGGAAGAAGTGCAAAACTTATTGCGCATGACCAATCTTCGAATCAATTTCACCAAACTGCATACTCTGGGTGACGATAAACTCGACAACAGAGCGGAAATTCAAGAGAAGTACTATTATTCCATTTATGAAATGACAGTGAGAGGTTCTTGTTCATGTTACGGGCACGCATCCCGTTGTTTACCAATGCCAGGAGTGGAGTCCAAGAACAATATGGTACACGGACGCTGCGAATGTACTCATAACACCCGTGGCTTGAACTGTGAGTACTGTGAAGACTTTTACAATGATCTTCCGTGGCAACCAGCTGTTGGAAAAACTTCGAATGCTTGTAAAAGATGCACATGTAATAATCATGCAACGACTTGCCATTTCGACCCAGCTGTTTACAATAAAACTGGAAAAATTAGTGGAGGTGTGTGTGATAACTGTCAACATAATACTATGGGTGTTAATTGTGAACGGTGTAAGCCGAAGTTTTATAAAGACCCTAACTTAGATATCCAAAGTCCAGACATATGTAAAGCTTGTGATTGTGATCCAGATGGCACTACAGATAAAGAAATCCTTTGTGATGATGAAACAGATATCGCTAATAACAAGACTGCTGGTCGCTGCCTTTGCAAGACGAACGTCGACGGAGCTAGGTGTGACAGATGTAGCGATGGATTTTGGAATTTCGATCCTCTTAATCCCGATGGATGTGAGTCATGCACCTGTAATAACTTAGGTACAATCAACGAAAGAGGATGCGATGCTTTATCTGGAAATTGCTTCTGCAAACGTCATGTTACTGGAAGAAATTGTGATCAGTGCTTGCCAGAATTTTACGGTTTGTCAGATAGTGATGACGGTTGTCAACCTTGTGACTGCGACTTTGGTGGTTCATTAGACCGAGATTGTGATGTGATAACAGGACAATGTAAATGTCGACCAAATGTTTCTGGTCGTCGTTGTGATCAACCTATACAAAACTTCTTTGTCGGAGCGCTCGACTCTATCGTTATTGAAGGCGAATCGAGTCAATGCGATTCCCAAATTGATGATAATGCTATTCAAAGTCAATTGTGCCACGTTGTCATTAGGGAAAATTATCCAGATGGTAGGAAAGAGACCTGGACAGGACCTGGTTTTATGAAGCTTCCTGAAAGCAGCACACTCGTTTTTGTTATTAATAATATAGAAAAGAGCATGAATTATAATGTTTTAATTAGGTACGAGCCGCAATCACCTATGAGCTGGGAAGAGGCAACTATATTAGTGAAGAGACCATTCCCGATTGATTCAGATTCTCCATGTGCAAATGTACGACCTGAGGAAGACACCATAAACACTAACTTGCCAGCAAATCAACGTAGTGTATTGGTAAAACCAGCGATATGCTTGGAAAAAGGCAAAGAAACCGAAATTCGTATTTATTTGGGACGTCAGGACGCACGTTCTCCAAATTCAAGAGCTTCAATATTAATTGATTCTATTGTTCTTATTCCATCGTTTGATGACCTTCCATTTTTGGCAAATAATAGTTCAATGAGAGAAGAGTTCGACCGCTTTAATTGTGGTGATCCTTATTATTACGATCTGAACAGAGAAAATGTTCCAGAAATCTGTAAAAAATATCATGCTAGTATCGGATTCTACATCAGAAATGGATCTCAGTCTTGTCAGTGTGATCCTACAGGGTCTAAAAGCCATCAGTGCGATCAATATACTGGTTATTGTCAATGTGTAGAAAATATTGTTGGAGCTCGATGCGACCGCTGCGCCCCCGGGACGTACGGATTCAGCAAGTTTGGATGCAAGCGATGTGACTGTAACAGTATAGGGTCTCTTGATAACTTCTGCGATGCAACAAGTGGACAGTGTAAATGTAGAGCCAATACGTATGGGCGAGCGTGTGACTTGTGTCAGCCTGGTTATTTCAATTTCCCCAATTGTCAACAATGTGACTGTAATGGACACGCAGTCGAATGTGATGATAAAACAGGAGCATGTAGAGAATGCAGAGACTACACAGAAGGACACCGTTGTGAAAGATGTGTTGAAGGTTATTATGGTGATCCTCGACTTGGCATCGACATACCTTGTAGACCATGCCCATGTCCAGGCATAATAGGAGATCCTAATAAGAGCAGTCACGCAGACCGCTGTGAATTAGACCCCGATACAAAGGATGTAGTTTGTGAATGTAAAGAAGGCTATGCTGGACCACTCTGCGATGTTTGTGCTGACAATTACTATGGTGATCCAATTAAAGGTACTTGCGAACAGTGTGAATGTAACGAAAATATTGATATAACAAAACCTGGTAATTGTGACCCTTATACTGGAAAATGTTTACAATGCCTTCACAATACAGCTGGTGACCATTGTGGAGTGTGTGCTGAAGGATACTACGGAAACGCTCTAGAAAAGTCATGTTATGCATGTAACTGCTCAGAGTTGGGCACAAATTTCACAATAGGAAATTGTGACAGGAACACAGGTCAGTGCCCATGTTTCAAGAACGTTATGGGAGTTAATTGCGATCAATGTACTGAAAATCATTGGAGAATAGCCTTAGGAACGGGTTGTGATCCATGTGAATGTGATCCTATTGGGTCGTTATCACCGCAATGTAATCCGTACATAGGAAAATGTGAATGTAAACCAGGCCACGGTGGTAGACAATGTGATCAATGTCAAGAAAACCATTGGGGTATTCCTAGCATTGAATGTTATGAATGCGATTGCGATTTATACGGTTCTGTTTCACGACAGTGCATGCGAGAAAATGGTTCATGTATTTGCAAACCAGGAATAGGAGGATACAAGTGTGACATGTGCGCTAGAGGCTATTTAGGTGCAGCCCCACAGTGCTACGCCTGCGGTGAATGTTTCGATAGTTGGGATCGATTAATTGACGACTTACGTACACAAACAGAGTACGCTATCGGCAATGCTAGTAAAATCAAAGTAGTCGGTGCTACTGGAGCCTACACAAGAGATTTCGATGAAATGACTAAAAAGCTTTCTGAGGTCGAAAATATGCTTGACAGTGCGAAGCAAGGACAAACAACAGTAAAAGACTTACTGTCTAATGTGACCAGCTTGCAAGACTTATTATCTGAGGCTGACGACAAAGTAAAACATAGCAATGAAAATCTTAATGATCTTACATCTAAAATCAACCTTGGTAATGTTACTTTAGAGGGTTTAAGAGCAAGTATCGAAAACTTAAAGGGAAAAAGTACTGACTTAGGAAATAACGCGACCAAATTACAGGAGGCTAACTTGGAAGGAGCTCTTAACTTGACCCGTGAGGCTAAACAAAGAGCTGTCGAAGCTACCGACGACGCTGATAATGTGCAAACTGTTATCGCAAATACTGATCGACAAATTAAAAATACTGACCGTCTCATTGAAATGCAATATACCAACTTTAATAACACTCAAAACGAAAATGATAAAAAGTTAGATGACATCCGTGATCAACTGACTCAGCTAGAGTCACAGATGCCAAAGTTAAACGAAAAAATGTGTGGTCAAGAAAGTGATAGCTGTGATATCTGCGGTGGTGCTGGATGTGGAAAATGTGGTGGTATATCTTGTGACCAAGGAGCCGTTACCAAAGCAGAACAAGCTTTAGATTTTGCAAACAAGACGGAATATCGAATTAAAGAACATGAACTCACTGCAGAAGATTTATTTAAATTAATATCTACAGTAAAACAAGATACCGTTGATGTCAGGTCAAGAGCGAAAGACCTTTACAGCAAAGCGTATGACTTTAAAAATTCCGCAGAAAGGGTAACAAACGAAAGCCAAGATTTAACTGTTGAATTAAAAGAATTCCTGTCAAACACCTCTAACACTCCTGCAGACGTCAGAACTTTAGCTAATGATATTCTGAATTTGTCCATAAGTATAGAACCCAAAGAAATAACGGAATTGTCCCAGCGTATCAATTCGTCAGTGTCGCAATTGACTAACATTGAAAACATAATTGCAGAAACCAAACCAGATTTAGAACGAGCTAAGGCTTTGAAACTGAATGCTACCACTATCAATAAAGCAGCTAATTTAACATTAGAGATGGCAAATAAAGTATTGGACGCTTTGGATGAAGCGCAAGCTGCCCAAGATGCTGCAGAAAATGCAATTGATAAAGCAAATAATGATATCGAGGCAGCCAAAAATGATTTAGTTCCTATAGCCACAGAAACAGAACAAGCTCAGAAACAAGCTAATGAGACAAAGGAAGAAGTTGAAGGCCTGCGTTTGAGACTTTCTGACTTACAGAAAGATATATTGAAGATAGAAAGTGATGCAGAACAGGTGAAACAAGAAGCTAAAGATGTTGTCGGTCGTGCTGAAGGAGCTGAGCAATCAGCACGGAAGTTGAGACAAGATTTCAAACAGACGAATATGTCTCTTGCTGAACGTGCTAGCCAAACTTCAAATTCCAGAGAGCGAGCGCAACTTTTACTAAAACGTGCTACAAAACTAGCCAGTGACACTCAAACCCAACTTAAACTACTAACTAACATGGAAGATTTGTATAATGATCACAATAAACAATTAAATAAATTAGAAAGGGAAATAGGCGAACTCAATACGCAAATGGATGGCTACCTATACCAAATCACAGAACGGTCTGATAACTACAGGTCTTGCACAACGTAGATACTTTTAGATCATCTGGAATTTCTGTCATCGGAATTGTAACTATGTATACTTATTTTTTTTTTCCGGACGTGGTTGCTGTTTCAATTTGTGCCATAAGATGTTTATTTTGCAGTGTTAGTCAGTGATCTTTGTAATGTTTTAATATGTAGTTTAACTACATTGTGTCTGTATTATATTGCAAAGAAGCCGTGAAAGAAGTGTGGGTTGTAAACAAAGGTAACGTAACGCGAATCTCAATGTATCATTACTGCGCTTACTGGACAACTAAGTTTAAAACATATTTTGTATGCGTTTCAAATAGTTACAATTTTATAGATACACTAGCTGACCCGCGCAACTTGGTCTGCGTCACATTTTCCATTAATGCTCCGCTCCTATTTTCCTTAGCGTGATGATATATAGCCTATAGCCTTTCTCGATAAATGGGCTATCTAATACTGAAACAATTTTTCAAATCGAACCAGTAATTGCTGAGATTAACGCGTTCAAACAAACAAACTCTTCAGCTTTATAATATTAGTACCTATAGATAATTCATTTATCTAAAACTTACTGACATGTAAAGAACTTTTGAAAAGACCATACATATAATTGTATAAAAAAAAAAATTTCATTATTCTTGTAAGTTAGGTACTTCAGTTTTCCCTAAAACTCAGCATTTCATGAGCTTTGTGACACAGACATGTTCCGTGTTTTTTCCAGTGAGTGGTACTCACAATCTTATTCGTATAAACATTAATATCAGAATATATATTTCCGAAAATAATTTTATTATTTTCATCAATAAAATTAGTGTTATTTGTTTGTAAGAACTTATAAATATATTTTGTATCATTATTTAGACGACTATTCCAAAGAATTACATTATAATTTCTTCTAATGTGGAGACATAATGTGGATATGAAAAATGTAAACTAACATTAAATTCAAAAGAATAAAGTTTCAACAACTATTGTTAATTATTGGCAATTTTCGAGCATTATATTATGTTTTGTGCTGTTTTGCCATACAATATATATTTTCAGTGTGTCTATTTGAAATAATTATTTTTTAGTTTGTATTAACCGTAAACTAATTGTACTGCCAGAAGAGATAATACTAAGTATATATTGTACCATCATAAGTATTTTATAAATACAAATACGTAGGACGTTGTGTAAACTTAAAATGTGAAAAAGCTTTTATTTACTGCTAATTCCTTAAAGATGTATCTTAAAATGCCTTTTTTAGTTTAGGAAGTACATAGGTACCAAGAATATAAGGCTATATTTATTTTTCCAAATAAATCAGCAACTTATTATTATGTTTTACCTGTACTATACATCAAAAGGCTATCTTAAATTCATAGGTTACATTGTACATTTCACATTAAAAGTTTACACTTGTCGCTTAATTTTATTTTGATATCTAAGTAGGTACCAGTCTTATGGCTGATGAGCATGCATTTAATTATTGAGATTGTTTATTTGATTAATTTTTTTTTTGTCATTCTAATGCATTTGAGACGCTATTCTGTCATAATGATATACGAGGCACCAATACTTAATTGTTAATAAAACTTTGCCATAAATTGTAGTTCTCATTTTCTACTCATTTAACTTTCACAACCCTTCTTATAGGTACGTTCTATATATATATATAGAAGCATTATTTTATCTAATTATTATGAATAAATTGTTTGAATGGGGTACAAGTACATTTCAAATACTTGCTACACACGTATATATGGCTGCTTCATACCTCCTTATCAGTGTATAACAATGTCGCAGGTCAGAATCAGAACATTAGTTATTTGATAATTATAACTTTTTTAGCTACTATGATCTATTTAAACTATACCTCCTACTTCACTTCAACATCAGTAATTTAACCATTGAAATTTCGAACATGTAGCTTCTGTGTGCTTCTAGATACCTAAGTTTAAACTAGGGATTTTAGAATAGAACTTAGTAGGTACTAGTGAACTCGCAACCCCTCTGGAATTCCTATAAGATACTCTTAATGATATTTGGGAGTAAATATAGGTACCTATATTTACTCCCTATAGTACCCTACTAAATTCGAAGCTGTCCAACATGATGATTTGTTAACAGCACTAATGAGAATTTACTACAGTTTATCCAACTACCACCTGACTTTAACCACCTTAGCTAATAGCTACCTAGAAGTTTTTGAGCTTGTATCGATCTCCCGAAAAAGATTTTCACGCAGTATAAGTATGAGTGGCGGAGAATAGATGTTCTACAAAGCCGAAATTTTTAAACAGTTTATGTAGGTATCAGTAGGCAGGCAGAGTATTTTACTTAAACATCTGCTACAGAACCATTTTACCTGAATTCGTAGATTTGGCAGATTCAGGGTTTGATTTTCTGAGTCGTTCTAACGTAGGTTATCGAAATTATAGGATTAACAGGTCGATAAATCTGATGGACAATATGGAGATACATGAACCTTATAATTAGACCGCACTGATGACGGTATATTAGCAAATTTAGAAGACAAGCTAAATCCAAAAGTAATATGTATTATCCAAAAAAGCCTCACCTATGAATTTAGAAATGGTGCTGAGTGTAAGTTTAAGGTACCAGATTTCCTATTATTTTCCATTCCAGATGGCTGTATTTAGAACCGATACTCTCCAACGATGATGGAGAATTAGGAGTCAAGTTCCGAAAAGTGGACCAGGGATTCCGGCAAGTAACTCGGATCTTGGAATCAGATCCTCGTCTATCTGCGCTGCTGCAATCCTCCAGACTCCAACCTATGCTGGACTCTATATCAGAGCAACTTCTAGCTTGCCAGTCAGCTTTAAATGTTTACATTGATGTAAGTAAGACTCGTGAAACGATTCTAAAATAAATACCTGCCGTGTTATCATATTATCACTTTCCAGTTTGCAAACTTTTAAACCGTAAATAATTGAACAGCAATTACATCTAGATGAAGTTAATAGTCACGAATCAGGTTTTGTTATTTGTACGGATAGTCAGTTTTATTTATATGACGTAATCTATTAAGCTGACTCAATAGGCTAACCAATAGTGTAGCTTAAATAGCAACAGTGTAGCAAAAAGTGTAGCTTATTAAATACTTGACACATATCGTATACGTAATTATAAAATTCACCAATTATAGCTCATAGAGGTATATTAGTAACGATTTTCCAGTAATTTGGAAACACGTTTCTAGGAAAAACGCTCAGTATTCCCAAGGCTTTACTTCCTGAGTGACGATGACTTGTTGGAACTCCTCGGCCAAGCTCGCTCCGGCGCCGAGGGCAGGGAAGCTGTCATGCAAACACATCTCAAGAAACTGTTCCCGGGAATCACCGGCGTACGACTCGGTCCCGGAGATATGTCTGTTACCGCACTGACTAGTCATTACGGAGAAACATTCCAATTGGACCACCCAGTTGACATCGACTGCCCGGTAGAGGTACTAAACGTGTATTAAAATCTCATTATTTATTTTGTCCAACCTAGGTACCTTCTTGTATTATCGAAATAAAAAACCATTTTATTTCTACTCATAGGTATGGCTGAAGAATTTAGAAGCTGAAATGCGTTCCTCATTAAAGAGCATGACCTTGAAATGTATAGTAACAAATTCACTGCAGGAGCAGGACCCATTTTCGCTACCAACGCAAATACTGTGTCTGGCACAAAACATACGCTTCACAGAGCAAGCTGAAAAGGCCATCAACTCTAAAGAATTACACAAATTAAAAGCGAATGTGGAAAAAGAGAATTCATACTATGCTTCAGCCGAAATAGAGGACGAAATTGAGCGACGCAAAAGGCAGGCGCTCATATTACAATGTGCTCATTACTTGTCCGTCATCAGAATTCTGATAGACAACAACATCGCGTCAACTAGCGACTGGCTTTGGCAAAAACAGTTGAGGTAAGTAACTTGATGTTTATAGCGGACGTAGCAGCGTTATAAATTAATCACATACAAATTATTTGCCTATGAGAAATTTCATATGGAGTTGTAAGGTTATCAATACATAGTGTAATTGGCTTCGGCATAAATAGATAAAATAAATTATGTCAAGTGATTCTAGATAGAAAATGTGTTTTTCAGATTTTATTTGCTGAATTCAAAGGAAGTGGTAGCTAAAATGGGTCTAGCTCAGATATCATACTCGTACGAGTATCTCGGAGTCAATACGGGACAGTTTGTGCGCACAGAACTTGCTGACGACTGCTTTCTTATTTTAACTCAGGTAACTTTACTCACTTATTCAACAACGACGCATGAGAAAGCTGCTACGAAAAAATTATAAAGATTTTTGTCTAAAGCGATTTATTGTTCACCATCTTCCTCACAGCGAAAAAAGGTGTAGTGAAGAAAATTAGGAAGATATGGGAAGAACACAGTTAGGTAGTCTCTGTCTCCATCTACCAAACATCGCCCCAAAAGCGACGAATCTGACGATATGCGCATCCATCGAATTCCCGCGTCCATAACAGAGACGCCAGTGCACTTAGAAATGGGGCCTATCCAATACTTAGCCCATATTTTTTGCTGAATACTGAGCCCATATTCATAACTTTCATTTTAATTCCAGTCACTTCATCTCGGTTTAGTTGGAAACCCTTTCGGCCCAGCGGGAACTGGAAAGACAGAATCTGTGAAGGCGTTAGGCAGCCTTGTTGGACGCTTAGTGTTAATCTTCAATTGCGATGAGGTACGTTTTTTTTAATTAAATATATGCAGCAGAAATCAAAGGGAAGTAACTGTGTTAAACCCGCATAAATCAATAAGGAATCATAATTGCTTAGTAAATAATAAATGAATGACTTAATAAATAACAAATATCATAAAGCAACAGAACCTAGAGTTATCACCCACGTGATTTACTGAGTACACTGGAGAACCCCGAGCCTTCTACTTTTCCGACGTCCAAAATTACCTACTCCATACACGGTGCCATTTTAGTCGTCTTACAACGGCAGCCCAGTTCATCAATCCAATAATAGGGAATATATACATAAAAAAAATATTTATTATCTAATATCTACACAGTTTATCTAAAAATATACAAAATTGTAATTCCAACAGTGAAAATAGAATTAAAATCACTCGAAAAACAAACGAGTTATCATTATTTTAAACAAATATATCTGTCCCTCTCGCGAAAACGCTGTAATGTATGGCATCTGTATAGGCGTCATGGAATCTGACGTCAAATTACATATCAGACTTCTCTTTCTAATTGTAATCTTTGAAGCTTTATAACTTCATCAGTGATGAAGATATTTAAAAAACAATTTTATGATTGTTTTTTAGAGCTAAAAAATATTTCATTTTGCAAATAAAAAAATTTCATGCATATTCCCTATTACTACACATTCATGAACAAAAAAGTGATATTAATGAACATTTAAAATTATTTAAAAAATAAAATATTATTCCCCGCCTGACAAATAATATATTCAAACCTTCCTCGAAAATCACTCTATCTATTGGTGAAAACAGCATGAAAATCGGTGCAGCAGTTTTTGAGTGTATCGCGAACAGACAGACAAACACGGCGGAAGGTTTTGTTTTATAATATGTGATAGTTTTTATCATGACGCATGACGTAGTTTTTAACATCCAAGAGCGACTGTGATGCATAAACATTATTAATGGGGTGTTTCATAATTCTTGTTCATTATTTATTTTACTGTACCTATTTTATAACAGAATTATTTGAAAAAAAATCGCGCCTCGTGGTAGTTTATGTCGGGTACCTACATTAAGTGGGCTGCCTTTGTAAGACAACTAAAAAGGCACCGTGTATATTACATAACTGAGTAGTTTTATTTTTAAATTGCTGAACATGAAATGAAGAGACTGCAATTAGCAAGCGTCTGTTATCTGTCTCTGTATAATATAAAGCCAGATGAACTAATACTTTATGTACCACTTTTGACAACATTCCCTAGTAAATTGAAACTTTAGTACGTTTTAATCTGACATATACAGAAATAGAAATTGAACGCGCTATGGACTAAGATCCCAAAACTTACTTATTTTAGTGTTTGTATGTAATGTTAACATACGCATTCAGCGCCCGCGCCAGCCCGAGGCTAGATTTAGGTTGGAGAGAAATCAAATTTTTGCGACCCTAACTTCCCTTACTTAAATAAAAAAAACGTATACCTAGGTAAGTAACTGCGCACTACACTCATGTATATGTATGAAAATGTCTTATAGTGGGTCCATACAATACAGACTTCATTCCAAAAACTTCCATAGAATTTTGACGTTGCCCACTATTACTCTAGTAGCGGGGGTCGGTACCTATGACTTAGGTATCTATGATAACCCAGTGGTAAGAAAGTAATTAATAGATTTTAATGCAAGTAAGCAAATTTTGACAATGCTGCTGAGGTGGAATAGACGACCGAGCCGAAGGCGATGTCATTATGGAGCCGAGAAACTGCATTGACAAATGCCCACGTACATCAAACAACGTCTTACTCACGTCACACTCGAAAAAATAAATAAAAAATCATATAAACTAAAATAAGTAACAATTTGCTGTGAAACAAAGTTATTGTGATAAATCCTTCGTGGTTTTTTTTCGTTGGCTACGTCGACTTTCTTGGGGGTGATTAAATAGCTGGCATGATAAATACAGAGCAGGCCATGAGGCCAGCTATTTTTCAACAATAGTGTGAAATACACTTCATTTTGTGCCTAAAAGTAGTGTGGTAGGAGTCAGTTTAAGAGTGTGGTGAAAAATATTTTAAATATCAAAAGAAGAATGTCTTTTCTTTTAGGTACCTATATATACATTTTAAATATTGTAGTTTCCAAAAAAAATTAGTAATCGTTTCACCCTCTTTCTAACGTCAAGCATTGCCGAAGGCGCCCCCTGACCGTGTTCGCCCAATGGACAGACCGGCCCTGCCCGCATTTTATAATAATTATCCTGAATAGAGAGGGACAAATAAGTATTTGTTCAAATGCTTAATATTCCAGGCTCTAGACGCAGAGTGTATGGGGCGTTTGCTGAGCGGCCTCGCGCTGTGCGGCGCCTGGGGCTGCTTCGACGAGTTCAATCGTCTGGCTGCTCACACGCTGGCAGCCGTCTCGCACCAACTGTCTTCACTGCTATCTGCTACTACTGAGCGGACGCCCGGCTCGGAGCCTACTGCGCTACTCAACGGGAAACATGTAAGAAAGAACACTGCTGCTTCATTAAGATTAATTAAATACTGGATCACTACATTTTATAAAACAAAGTCCTCCTCCGTGTCTGTCTGTCGGTTTGCGATAAACTCAAAAACTACTGCACCGATTTTCATGCTGTATTCACCAATGGATAGGAAAATTTTAGTATATAATTTGACAAGCGGCCGAAGACGCGGGCATCAGCTAGTAAAGAATAATATTAGATAGAGAAAGAATATTAAACTTTCGAGTTTGATTGACTGTAGGAAATGTGGGATCTGAGCTATGTCACCATAATGAAGATATCTCTGTGGCATTTCACCTAAATTGGCCAAAAGCTTACATCTGGTATATGTATGTGGCTTCAAGATATAAAAATAATATGTTTCATATTATGTAGTATATTAACTATTGTTATAGGAAACGTGACGTAGACTATGCCATCTATTATTGCAAATTCGATACCTTTACGTATAAAATACTTTAGTTCATACATGTTCGCTATAGTCCACGCACCTTTCGGAGCCAAATGACGAATATTGTTTTTATTCACAACTAATCAATTGTATATAATTCTTCCGATACTGACTGATTGAGTGACTGAGTGACTGACAGACAACACACAGCCGAAACTACTAGTCGTTGTAGCATACAAGCCAAAGCCATACAAAATCAAAGCAAGGTATATTTATTCACTAACATTTGAATAATCAACGCGCTATGATGACGAATATTTATTTTTCAAGGTAAGAATCATATAAGTCAAAAGAACCGTTATTTCGATATCAGTTAGCAAGTCTTCGGTAGTATAGTGGTAAGTATCCCCGCCTGTCACGCGGGAGACCGGGGTTCGATTCCCCGCCGGAGAGAATCTTTTTGCATTTTTGGGCAATTTATGCGTTTTGGTTACTTTTGAAGTTACGTTAAATACAAACAAAGTTGTTTTTTTTTTTGTGAACATACCATACATTTTTCGGTAATAATGCGTATAATCAAGGAAACGTATGTAAACCAATAACCTTTTTTCCTCAATGGTGTGTGGGTGTATGTTATTTTTACGTGAGCTCACTGTTCCATTTATCACTATGCTGTTGAAACTTGTTAAGTAGATGTATTCTGTGAACGGAATGATGAAACGGCTGGTTCCGTAAACCCTAAAAAGTGTCTGCACCCTGTCTTATGACCTTGAACAATACATAACGTAATATTGTCATTTATACAGTTGGCATGAAATAAAAGGGCAAAACTAAATAAAGTACAATGTCGTTGGGAGTTCCTACCTGAAGACGACAATGGACTCATTTCCAGAAAAGGAATAGAAACGGTTTGGAGAAAATAGCGTTACCAAGTCATGAACTTCACTTGTATGTACGTACTGGATCCTCCAATGTTTTCATCTCACAAAGCTATATTTGGGCAAACATTTTATTTTCTATATTGGAGTGTCTGTTCTTACAGCATTAGCTCACATTTTATCTCAAGACATACTATAGAATAAATGTTTTCATTTTAGGATTGAAATAAGTCAAACATCAATGTGTCAAATGGACAGCCTAGGGATGGAATTGCAGTCGCGTTTGAATTGTGAAAAAAATTGTGTTAAGTATAAACTAGCTTTTTCCCCCGACTTGTCTGCGTGGGTTTTAGAAGTTCCACAAAATGAAATATATGTAATCCTACTAATGTTATAAACCAAAATCAATATTATCTTGGAATATCACCACTCCACATTCACATCTCGCAACCTAAGAGTTTGCCTTTACTTTGGCCAGAGGCTAAGCATTGCCATTCAACGTGGCAATGAATGTTTCGTCCGCTCTGCAATTATCTTAAGGATATCTTAATTTTAGGGTTCCATACATCAAAAGAAAAAAACAGAACCCTTACAAGATCACTTTGTTGTCCGTCCGTTCGTACGTCTGTCTGTCCGTCAAGACCCTTTATCTCAGGAGCGCGTGGTTTTCCGTTGACCGAGAATTACTATGAAATTTGGCAAGTAATACCGTCTTATAGGTACTACAATTATAGGAAAAATCTGAAAACTATACATTTGTAATTAAGTCATAAAAATATTTTTTATGTAAATGCGTACCTAATCAATCATCGAGGTTTTTTTTTTTCAGTTTATGGTACGGAACCCTTCGTGTGAGATTCCGACTCGCACTTGCCCGGATATTCTATAAAAATGGCCCATTCTACTCAGGGATAACGTAGCTTTACAATTGTGAAGAAATAATGTTTAAATTGAAATAGGTCGAGGAGTTTTTGTATTCGTCTATAACGCTTACTTTCTTTCGCTTTTACGATTATAATTATTTTACAAGCATCAGAAAAGGTTAACACTTTTTTCCGCTTTTCTAACCTGACAAAAGTCTTGGTATGGTCTACGAAGACAAATACAATGATTTTCTAAATCATTCTAAGTGTTTTTCCATGATTTGGTAAAGTCTTATGATCCGTGATGAAGATATTTGAACGGAAACCAAGATGAAACAATTATTTAGCAAAATCGGCAGTAGGATGAGGCTCCGTCGGGGTTATCATACGGCCCCGGATTTGGCGAGCTCCAATGGAACTTTACTGAAAAGGTCATTGCATCACATTCATTCATCACATTAGGTTCTAATATTGTTTAACTAGGTATTTAATTAAAGTAATATGATAAAGAGTTACATTTATTCTTTTAGGAGGTTGTTTTTTCACTGATCTATCGCCGAAAAATGCACGGTTTCTGTGGAAAAGGCAACGTGAGTGAAGCCACGGGAAAAAAAAAACAAATTAACTACTTATCATTTCGTTTACAAATATACTTTTTTTACTGTTGATAGGCACGCGTTTAACCACTATCCCACCTGATGATTTCTATTATGATGAGCTGATTTTTTTACAACTGGTCTACTCTGTACCTTCCGAGTGCTAAAAAGTCAGTAGTGCTATCTCCATCGCACAATTATGGCCATGTGCTTAAATAGTCAGTTGAATTAATAGTTTTCACAATAATTTTTGGACCTACAAAACATAATATACCTCATTTACTAACGACTAAAAAATAAGTATCGAAACAAATATGTAATTATTTGTCTGCGTTCAATATTTTATTTTATCTACGTCTAAAATTATTGTATATACAATGCGTTTCAAATAAGAATAGGATCGACTTAGCGCCATATTGTGACGGCATAGCTGTCATTTCAAACCAATTCTGTTGGGTGAGCAAAGCAAGATTATTTTTTTAAATTATTTTTATAAACATTAAGTGAAATAAGTGTTTTGGCTTGGTTTAAAATAACTAATAATGACTTTAAATAATTAAATATTATATTTAGCTAGTTTACTATTATTGGACGTTTTAATTTAAATTTGATTTAAGACTTATTCAAACAAAGTAAAATAAGCCGTTATCGATATGCAACTAAGTTTTCTCTGCAAACCGTACTTTTCAAGAGACATTTGACAGATAGAGGTCATTGACGTTCCTATTCTCATTTGAAACGCATTGTAAGAGTGCTGATTTGTGTTAATATTCTGACAGCAGGAGTTTAAGAAGTTTGCGTGCGAGCAACACTGAATCAGTTGGCGGTTTGAATTAATTTGATGTTGTGGCGCTGTGGTTCGATATTTTGAACTTTCCGTGTGGAAATATGCGAGGACTGCGCGTTGCTGCTAGCTGACATTGGTGCTTTCGAGATATCATTAATTCCGGAGGAACAGCCTAAAAGCGATGTCTGAATAATTGTGTATGCAGTTCTTATTGCGCGGAGTTTTACTAACAAAACAAGTAAACAAGACTTTCATTTTCGAGTCAATTGATAACATCCGTTTTTACGGTTCCGTAGCCAAAAGGCAAAAACGGAACCCAGATTTGTCATGTCTGTCTGTCCGTCCGTATGTCACAGCCACTTTTCTCCGAAACTATAAGAACTACGCTGTTGTTGAAACTTGGTAAGTAGCTGTATTCTGTGTACCGTACCGCATTAAGATTTTTACACAAAAATAGAAAAAAAAACAGTTTGGGGGTCCCCATACTTAGAACTGAATCTCAAAAATTTTTTTTCATCAAACCCATACGTGTGGGTTATCTATGGATAGGTCTTCGAAAATGATATTGAGGTTTCTAAAATATTTTTTTTTCTAAACTGAATAGTTTGCGAGAGAGACACTTCCAAAGTGGTAAAATATATCCCCCCCCCCTGTAACTTCTAAAACTAAAAAATATATGATGTATATTGCCATGTAAACTACCAGCGAAAATTGGTTCGAACGTGATCTAGTAAGTAGTTTTTTTTAATACGTCATAAATCGTATAATACGATACTGGTACGAAACCCTTCGTGCGCGAGTCCCGACTCGCACTTGGCCAGTTTTTTTTTAAATTTGGTATGGGTTTGCTATTGACTCTAGTCTAGGTCAGAGGTGACAGAGACAAAATCCGATGAAGTGAGCTTAGAGAAGAAGCGTGTTCACTCAAACTTTGAAACCTATTGAATATGTTCGGAACACCGACGCAGGTAGAGAGTGCCACTCCTTTGCTGAGCGCATTATAATTTATTCGTTGTGTGTGTGTGTTGTGTGTTCAAGGTGCGAGTATCTGAATGGTGCGGAGTGGCCGCTACGATGAACCCTTCGGGGCGCGGCTACGGCGGGCGGCGCACGCTGCCGGCGGCGCTGCAGCGCGTGCTGCGGCCCGTGGCCATGCTGCAGCCGCGCGCGCACGTACTGGCGGCGCATCTGCTGCGCGCCGCCTGCGTGCCTGATGCCGACGTACTGGCTAAAGACCTGCATAATGTCTTCACTCTCGCTAGGTACGTGCGTGACGTCATAAAAAACACATAATTAAAATTATATCACTGCTGAATGCTTCACAGGCATTGACAGAGGTATATAGCACATCCTTTTTTCACCAGCTCTCATATAAAAAATGCCGATTTAATCGCCATTTACGTCACTTTCACTGCGTTTCATGGGATGAGTTTCATAATTCATCTTTTATCTAATCTAATACATAAAAATCTCGTATCACGGTGTTTGTTATCGAACCTCTACGAAACGGCTTGACCGATTTTCATGATTTTTTGCATAATTATATTGTGTAGTTCTGATAAAAAGTCGTAGGCTATTTTATAAATGGCTAAACAGCGTTTGTCTGGTCAGCTAGTATTCTTATATTTTTACTAGCTGTCCCCCGCGGCTTCGCTCTCGTCAACTGGCAACTTTCTAGTTTTTAGGGTTCCGTAGCCAAATGGCAAAAAAGGAACCCTTATAGATTCGTCATGTCTCTCTGTCTGTCTGTCTGTCCGTCCGTCCGTATTTCACAGCCACTTTTCTCCGAAACTATAAGAACTATACTGTTGAAACTTGGTAATTAGATGTATTCTGTGAACCGCATTAATATTTTCACACAAAAATAATAAAAAAATAGTAAATTTTGGGGGTCCACTTAGAACTGAAACTCAATGTTTTTTTTCATCAAATCCATATGTGTGGGGTATCTATGGATAGGTCTTCAAAAATGATATTGAGGTTTCTAACATCATTTTTTTCTGAACTGAATAGTTTGCGTGAGAGACACTTCCAAAGTGATAAAATGTGGGTGTGTCCCTGTAACTTCTAAAATCAGATAATGATAAAACTAAAAAAATATATGATATAGGTACATTACCATGTAAACTTCCACCGAAAATTGGTTTGAACGAGATCTAGTAAGTAGTTTTTTTCAAAACGTCATAAATAGTAAATCGAAACTTTTGCTTATAATTTGCTTTTAAAATATAACCTACAGGTTTGTACGGAACCCTCGGTGCGCGAGTCCGACTCGAACTTGGCCGGTTTTTTTTTGTTTCATAAGAATCTTCTCTTTACAATAACAAACACAACAAAAAAAGAATTTGCGAAATCGGTCCAGTCATTCACGCGTATGCGATGGCCAAGGGAAATACGGTTTCCGTTGGATAGTGTTCATAATGCTAAAAGACGAGAGAAAAAGTATTTATTAACACAGAATACAAATAGGAGCGTAGCAATCATGGAAAATGTGACGCAGACGAAGTTGCGTGGGTCAGCTAGTTAATTATAAATTAGTTATTTCTACAATCTATCATAGGGTTGTGTAAATATACAGAAACGTTTAATGGTTGCAATCCTTTTAATAATAATGTTTAGAAATATTATTTTATAGTTATTCCAATTCGTATGAGAATCATCATCAGAGCTTTCCTCATCGTCAGATCTTTCACTTCCTTCAGAAGCCTTCCTTCAGATAGGCTTGAAAAATAGAAAAAATAATGTAAAATATCGACTACCTACTGCAGATGGTGGAGATTACGCTATTGAGGACGTTCTGCTTTAAATAATTATGCTTCGCCTACAAATATGAAAATCACATATTTGAATAAAAACAATTTTATTTTAAGAAATAAGGAGGACTAAGTTCAACTTTAAAAATAACAATTTAAATCGATTTGTAAATAATTATTTAAAAAATATACGATTAATTGTTGAAAACTGGCAACACTTTGAAGTACGAGTAATGTTAATATGTCGAAGAATAAAACAATTTAATTATTTATTATATACACTTCGTAGGCGCAAGTTGATACAAAAGTATTGAATAAATATGCGTTTAAAAACAAAACATGACTTTTGATTTATTTGTATCTTTTCGAGCATCGTGTCCACGCGAAGCCGAGAATGGACTGTAATTAATCCTTTGATAGTTTCGGGTAGTATGAATTGCTAGTTGATTCTGCTAAAGTGGCCTTTTTAAACCCGCTGGCAACTTTTGCCGACGCTACGACTGGCCGGCGGACCGAGCGCGTCTCAGTTCCAAAAGGTCGCATCCCATTCTGTTCGCGCGCGAGTAATATAAGTATATAGCTCTAAAATTATATTAATAAAACAAAAATATACAGTTGACTGGATTGTACAGAGTTTTACTAGTGCATAAAGTTATAAATAAATAATGAAACACTCATTTTGACATTGAACCTCTTTCTCATCTCCATTTAGCTCTCTGCTAAGCGACCAGCGTCACTACGACTGGGGCCTACGCGCCCTGAAGGCGGCAGTGGGCAGTTGTGCTGCCATGTTGCACAAGCGCGGCGGTGACGTCACGGCACGACGCGCCGCCGCCAGGCGTGTGCTCACGCTCAATAACTTGTCCAAACTGACAAGACATGATGCTCTCAGGTATAAAACTGTTTAACTAATTTGAGTATATGATACAGTTACATGTTTGGGATAAATTATCCATTTATGAAAATATATAACGCTTGACTTTCTAATGTGCCGCCTCCATCGGTTATCCGCGATCCTCACCAGGACATCAGTCCACCTTGTGGGAGGCCACGCCATCGTTGCGTATTCCGGACCGTCTTCAAGACCGTTTGTTGTGTCAAAAATTGGGGTAGGCCTATGTCCAGCTGATGATGACTAATGTACGGTCAGTCTTCAAAACTTCCCTGTAACTACCTCTAAATAGAAAAATTAAACTCAAAAAGGTAGCCCTTCCAACTTTTCTTTCGCCTGGTGTTACTATTCTATTGAGATACCCCCTGAATATTAGGTTTTAATAACACGTTGTATCCGCAGATTTGAAAATATTTTGTCATTAGTTTTCGCGCAAGTACCAACTGAAGAATCTAGCTCAGATCCGATAAATTCAGCGCTCGAAGCTACCGTAGATAATCTCAAGCTGGTGCACAATAAATTACAGGTAATAATACCTTCTCCTATTTGACTCTTCTTTATTTCGTCTCATTAGAGGCGTTCTTCTAATTATCAGATAAACAATTTATTTGTGTTACAGTTGCAGAAGTGTGTAGAGTTGTACGAACAAATGCAGCAGAGAATGGGAGTTGTGATAGTTGGCCCACCAGGATCCGGTAAAACTACAATCAGAAGACTGCTCAAATCTGTGAGAAATATCTTCTTTTGTAGTTTAAAGAATTGCCTCAATACTTATTAGTTACAAATACTCACCGCTCAAAACCCACTCTTGGAATATAGAATAACGCAAGGTGTGAATTTGTGTTTATTTATATTAATTAATGGTAAAGGATTTTGTTACTGTAGGTACTTACCGCGTTAGAAGAAGTAAGTGTGCTAGTTGCCTCTTAAATATTAATAATTTTTCAAAGGCCCTCGCCCACCAAGGCAAAAATGTGGTGGAGTACATAATATGCCCGAAGGCGATGAGTCGCGAATGGCTGCTCGGAAACATCGACCATGATACGCGGCAGTGGACAGATGGTGTTATTTCTTCGACTGCACTTGAAATATCCAACCAACCAGCTGGTAAGTGACAGAATATAACTTTACCTCATTAATTCAGCATTTTCCAATAAGAATCGAAGTTATAGCAGCTGCGTTTAATTTTTCTTGAAAGGGTTTGGCGCTTCTACACCACTATGATCCTTGACAACCATAATTTAATTGGGCCATTGATTGTGTTTCGCGTTATACAACTTCATGGCTATACTAAAAAAAGGACACGAACTAGTATATCGGTTAATTTACCTGTTCTATTCATTCATTCGTTGTGTGGCCAATGATAGAGCTCTACAGCTTGCTCAATACTCGTCGATCAATATTTAGTGAGAGTCAATCGACACGAAAAGAAGAAGTATTCATTTATTTTACGTAATCTTTCAAGACGTGTGGTCCTGGGTTGTGTGCGACGGTGACATCGACCCCGAATGGATCGAAGCACTAAACTCCGTGTTGGACGACAATAGACTGCTCACACTGCCTTCTGGCTGGCGTATACAGTTCGGTTCCAACGTCAACTTTCTGTTCGAGACGCACAGCTTGGAACACGCCTCGCCTGCGACTGTGTCGCGTATGGGGATCATATTGTTAAGGTAATGAGCCTACTAATTTTAAGTAGGTAAATTGTGATGACTTTTATTACCGAATATTTCACGGATTGTAAAATGTAATTTTAAACATATCTAACAATTACTTTGAAAACTTCATAGTGATGACGTCACCTGCGATCTAGACGTCTTAGAAGGATGGATGCGCAAGGCTGACTTTGACAATGAAAGTGCTAAAATGGCTCTACCGTTACTACAACAAGTAATCAAGAAATGTATTCAGTGGCTTAATGATCACAAGGCTGATCTTGCTTTGAAGTTGCATAATATTACTGTGGTAAGTAGATATTATAGTGTTTTTAGGTGGTGATATTTGATATTTTAAAAAAGTTGTTAAAGTATTTCGTTACAATGAGCGCTATTCTTTATTTTACCATGTGTAACTTACCAGAATTTTATCCTTATAAGGGATACTTTCGGATGTTTTAATAATTTAGGAGTGTTTTTTTTTTCAAAATCAACGGTATCGATTGCTGGCTAGAAATACCAAGTTTTAAAAAATCCAATGATGCAGTTTTGGTTTCCTTCAAAATCCTTTCTGTGTATGGGCTCCTTTCAGTGTTTTTCGGCATCCCTCATAGTTTCGTATTTGGCCATCCACGCACACTTGAAAAATTCATCTGTATTATTAAAACTTTACGAACATTTCATAAAATGACGGGGTCAATTTTTCATTCCTTAGCAAGTTTTAATTTTCTACAGTAGGTACCTAAGTGTATTTTAATGACATTGATTTACAGGTAAAACAAATACTGACTCAATTCGAGTACATAACACAAGACACAGGGTTCAACACAACACGCGTGAGCCCTGAAGAAATGGTCTACCTTGCCATTGAACGAAGTGTCATTGACTTAATCAAGGAAAGCGCTATCGATAGTTTTAATGATGAGGTAAGTTATAATTGTCCTGACGAGTGCAGACACCATTCAAGTGATCGGCGGTGAAACTGATACAATTTTTCGATAATTGCAACGTTTTCAAGTGCAATTATCGAGTAGATTGTACTATGTTTTGACACTTGTGTATTGATACTTATGTATTGTAAGTGATACAATGCACCGTGATGCAACCTTTGTACAAACGTCAGCACGTCAAACTACCCGAAACGGTAAAATTTTCCCAATCACCCTTGAATCTAATGTTATAGCGATAAAGTTAAAAATCTATAAAAGAAATTTGACAGATTGTCGTAGCTTGATGTGCTTGGAGCAAATGATTCGACCTGCTTTAAAAGGGTGCCACTTTAGAATAGAATTATGAATTTGATAGATAGACTGACTGGTTTTATTTTAGGCTGGTTATTAGATTTGTAGCTTGCAGCGGTGTCGGTCCAAAATAGTACATTACTGCAGCGGCCAGAAAAAGTGGCATTGACGGGCGAACGTGTAAATTTTAAATTACACGACTGATATGAGTTTACTCTGTAATTTATTTGGCCGCTAAGCCACGACAGATATGGATTTTCATACAACTTTTACCGGCCGCTGCTCGCATGTATTTTGTCAGTATAGCAATTTCGATTTATCTCTAAGAAGGTTATCAAAATAATACTCGAATTTCCAAGCATTTTGAGAAAATACAATTATTGATTTAACACTTCATCGAGTTTTAATACAAATAAATACACGTCACACGCCGCTGTGTGTCTATGCAACTAATATTAATTTCTATTGGCTGTGTTATAAGCTTTAAAAGAAACCACCTTTAGTTCAGGAACTATTTCTTAATCCAGCTGTCGACACTGATGGGCCCGCCGGTAGCATCCCCAATGAGTACAAATGAATGGGTGACGGACACACTGCTCATGTCCCGCCGTCTGGTCGCTTGTGAGCCGACCCTGCGCGCTTGTGTCATGTCACATACCGCGCATCTGCTGGTAGTAGGACCCGATGCCTGTGCTAAGAAGTAAGTTTGGCTAATAGAAAAGTTATTCAGCACTGTTAGTTTTGACGATAATATTATTAGTAATATGATATCACGATCATTACGGTTTAAAAAAACGAATGTATTACTAAATTTTATCATAATCTCAGGTATAAATTCCATCAACTATCCTCGTTAGTGTTATTACAAATACATAAATGTACAATTTACCTTTATTAGAACAGTTAATAAAAAGCCGATTCAAATGGTTTAAGATAAATTTACTATTACTTTTTCAGTCTTTTATCAGAATACATAGTGAAGGAATGCAACTCAGCCGTCATAACGATAGACTGCACGCCGATCTTAGAACCAGCAGACATAATCGCAGAGTTAAAGAGGGTGAGTTCAACATACCAAATCTTCAATTCGTCGCATAAATCAATATTGCTAGCCATGAATGATAAAAAAACCTTATTTTTTATGTAATTTTTATCAACCCTTAGCCGTCTAAGGGCCAATAGGATTTGGCCTCCACGCACACTTGAAAAGTTCACCCTGTCTATTGCTAATATAAAATATTTGAAATATAATCCATAGTGTATCCATCTAGGTAGATACAATATTATAACCTAACAATACAATATATTTATATAGGCCGTCGATGTTATTTCGTGAAAACTAGTTGATCGTTTGTGTTCAGGTGTCAATTTTATAATGATTCAATAATGTGGCACATATTAAAATAATATTATGTACTTTTTGTAGTTAGACGAAATATTGTTCTGTTTAGGGTTCCGTACCCGAAAGGTAACCAACGGAACCCTATTACTAAGCCTCTGCTGTCCCTCCGTCCGTCCTTCCGTCAGTCTGTCAGCGGGCTGTATCTCAAGAACCGTTATAGGTTGAAATTTCACAAATTGTGCATTTATATTGCCGCTATAACAACAAATAATAAAATGTAGGGTTTATTGTACGGAACCCTTCGTGTGCCAGTGGACTAGCACTCGGCCGGTTTTTTTTTTTGCGAATTTTTATTTAATTTCAAATCACGACACATTATTCAAAACTATGTTGTTTACAGAACAACATGGTCCGGTCAGGCGGGCGCGGAGCCAGCGGCGGCAGTCGCGGCACGCTGTTGATCCGCGCGCTACATCGAGCAAGGATGGATGACTGGAAGTCGAGTCCCGTGCACTCTTTCTTGTTACAGGTTTATACTTTCCCTTAGTATAAACGGATAACTAAATCCATACACAATAACCTTATCTCTAAAAACAATTCTATTGATTTATTTAAAATCTTTTTTCCTAAACTTGGCTTTCTCAGTTTTGCGTCCGATTCGCTGTAGCCTCGAAGGCTAGAATAGGCTTGTGTCCTGAAAAAAAAATGTAATTAGTCCGTCAGTTAGATTATCAAAAAATATTTGACCCGTATTTTTTCTTTTGTTACGGGAACCAAAATTGACGAAGTTACGACGCTTTTAAAATTCTCAATACGTCACGCCCTGCCATAATTTTTTGCGGGTCGTGACGTCACGAGCCCTCGCGACTCCCGAATTTTGACGCCTTTTATCTTTGTCAATATTCATTGATTTTGCAAAAACAAAAAATACGTGTCCATTATATATCAATACTCTAACTGAGGGACTAAATAGTTTTGCAACTTGATGGAAACTAGCCTATTGGTGCACGCTTAAGGCGCCTTCAAATTTGCCGCAAAGTGCCAGGCGGCTGCAGCGCTGCTTTGTGAATCCGTAATTCCATATTAACAATAAACGCTCGGCAGCAGCGCCGCATCATTCCGCGCGGCACTTTGTGGCTAATTTGGAGGCGCAAAGTTTATAGTCATAACTGGCGAAATGTGGGTGTCCTTCGAGCAATACCAGCGTGTTTTAATTTATGTTCCCTAAACCCTTGAATCTTGTGTTTTCTCTACTTCTGCAATATTGTATTCTCTTCCTATCTACAACCGGCATGTCTGTTTATTACGAGCCTATTAATATCTTAGTTTGAATGACATAAAGTAACACGTGCATGCTGTCGCATCTTTGGCTCAAGTGGCTCTCACAGTGGGTTCACAAACACGTTCTGGTCGTGACCAGTTGATCCAGCACGACGGGTTCTGGTCGCGCGGCAGTGACGAGGAGGGCGGCGCGGGCACAACGTGGTGCCAAGTGGCGCGTCTAAGGGTGCTGGCCACTGCCACCTCACTCAGCGCCATCTCACCACGACTGGCTGCTGCGCTTCAACTGAGAGCTTTGAGGTTAATTATACAGACAAAAATAACCATATAATACAGGGGTAAAACGAAATGAAACTGTGAATGAAGGTCTTCTTTTAAAAAGGTTAGAACTCTCTTCTTCTCGTTTCTTTTGTTCTTTTAAAAATATGAGTGCGTCAAAACACGTCATTACGAAATATTTATAAGATTGCTTTTGACCGTTAAGGTACAATTCCGATCCTGGCGACGGTGACCAGGCGAGCTGGCCATCATGGTCGTCTGTCGCCAGGCGAGCCATAGCATTCAAATGCGCGACTGAGGAGCGCTACGTAACACTAGCTCAGTAGTATGGAACTTGCTTAGCTAGACATTCAGTAGCTTTTTGGTTCATGAAGCGTTGCCGTTGACCAATGACATTATTATGAAGACGCTTATAGAAAAAATTCTAAAAATTTGTCCCAATATCACGATGTAATTTTTAACCGACTTTCCAAAAAGGAGGAGGTTCTTAATTCGGATGTTTGTATATTTTTTTTTTTTTTTTATTGTGACGGCACGGTTGGCGCTGTGGCTGAGCGATCGGATGCTGCGCCGCGTGTCGTGGGTTCGATTCCCGCACGGAACAAATATTAGTATGGACTACAGATAGTTGTTCCGGGTCTGGCTGTTTGTGTATGTGACTTTGTATGTTTGTAAACACACCCACGATACAGGAGAAATTCCTAATGTGGGGCAACGTTTTATAAGAAAAAAAAAATGTAGTTTGGCATAATACATAGATGGGCTGTAGTAGTTTATACAAAGCAGTTCGTCGCAGTCGCACGACTGTAACATAAGTCATACCACCCCTCCTGCATAGTGTAGCTACATACGGCCGGCACAGTTTCTCTAAAGATGGAGCGATAAAATCAACCATTCCTCAACCACAGAAACTGACTTCCTCAACCTAGCAGCAGACTTCGTGACTTGAACTTTGATTAATTGATGTATTGAACTCTCCATGACTATCTTTTCAGCGAGCCCGATGGTGAGGAGTTGTCAGAAATAGCAACACATTATTTGAGGAGTAGTGTCGACAAAAGCATACCAACGCGGGAAATATCCAATCTGGTTGACAAACTTCTTGCTTTATTTAAGGAGGTGAATACCTTATAGAAAAGCACTATTATTATCCTATTGTTTTTTTATTTATTTATTTAACAATTTATGTACACACACACACACACACACAAGAGAGTGAGTGAGTTTTTTATTTTTTTATGGGGACTTATCCACTCTAGAGGCAATAAAATAGTGTAAGTTTTCTTTTTTCTATACAGGTCACTGAGTCATTCTATACCGAAACACATTACAAGTGGAACGCCTCACATTTGAAAAGACTGTGCGAAAATGTCAAGTGGTACACCCCATCTAATACTGAACGACTTTTAATGGTAAAGATTCCGATGTTATTATTTGCTTATAGTAATTCTTATCGAGTTTTATGACAATAATAGCGCTATGTTGTTGACCGTCGTCGTCGGTTGGACGAGATTATGTATGACAAAATAAGGAGCCTTGCAGACTTGAGTGCGATCCGTGCCGTCGCTACGACTCTGCTATCCAGTCAGATCGGTTCATTATTTCGTGCACTATAACTGCCGCGGTCCACAACATAGCACTATATAATAAGGCTTAATATTTTCGAAAGTCCCTCCTTCAAGTAGCTGATAAAGGACTCTTCTCTTCTAAGACTTCTTAACATATTTTAGGCTATCAGTGCAGAAGCAAACCTTATATTCCGAGAGAGGTTAATATCAGACGAAGAGAAAGCCATATTCAGCTCTATATCTAGAAAACACCTGAAGGTGAACAACGAAGAGATGTACTTCGCTTGCAAACTGCGTGGCGACGGCGTCTACTTAGAACACACTGATTATAACGACTGGCATCATAGGACGGAGCTACTTATTAACCAGTGTTGTAAGTATTACACTCGTTAATAGTGTATCTGTCTAAACAAAAACCAATAGACAAAATTTTGAACATTTTAGCTGTAGTCTTCAGCATTGTCACCATATAAATCAAACGTATCCAACCAGTGCATACCTATATTACTTTATTTTTTTCGGAGACAATCCAATTCTTCAGCAAACATTTTTGTCATATACCCAAACATTTACACGACCTTGAGTCTTATTAAAGTTATTTTACAGTATTTTTTTCAACCTGTCAGCATGTACTGGTGCATTATGTGTCCAAATAGTCATATAATTTTTTTGTCGTATAATAATGTTATATAGACGTTCTTTCGACATTTTTTTACAACGATCGTAAAATAGAGTCTACAACGACATTTTTAAGACTTCCTTATACAACTTTTTGTCGTGTATACGTTTTCGTAGTATAAACGTCATAATACTGTCAATTTTGTCCTATAATAACCTTCTAAACATCTGCTAAACGGATAGTAATTGTTTACACGTAGTATTTATAACCATTATATATAAGTCGAATAAGTATTGCGAATGCAACCTGTATTCATGCTTAAGTATCAGAAACATGATAATACGACCGTTATTTAATTAATACTTATATTAAAGGTTAACAATAACCTTATATACAACTTCCATCATTTTGAAATCAAATTTATCATAATATATTTATTTACTGTTTGGTACAACATGGATAAAAAAAAATGGAATAGTATTAAAAGAAGTGGTGCTTTCAAAAGAAAAGTTGAAAACAAATGTCATTCGCTTCAAGCACGTAGTTTCATACAAAGTAATAGATCTCAAGCTGAGAGTAAGGAAAATGAAAAGGGTTCCGTATCAAATTTAAATGCAAATTTAACCAATCAATTAAACCAAAATGCTACGAGTATATCGTGCAGTTCATTTGCCGAAGTTCTGGACTCTTGTTCATTTTCCGATATTGAAGATAGATATTCATCGTCCGAAAATGAAGATAATGTGAATAAAGAAGACATTTCAACTAAAAATTATGACTTCAGTAACCATTATAAAAAGTGGGCTATTGATTTTAATATTCCACAAGTTGCATTAAAGCAACTAAATGTAATTCTGAACCAAAGAATGCCTTACATAGTGCCTTTAGACCCAAAAGCGCTTTTAAAAAGAAAAAAAGATACACAAATAATTCTTATTGATGATGGTCATTATTGGCATAATGGTCTCTTATTGAATCTTTGAAGGCGATTTTACAAAAGCTTGCAATGAAAGTCATATAAGAAATAGGTAATAAAAAGGCATTATTAATTGTTTCAATTTTTTAATTTTCCCCTGGATATAATTAACAAATTTGTAAGTTAATCAAAATGTGACAGTTATTGAAAATTAAAATTGAGAAAAGCTTTGGATATTATTCATTTTGGAAAACATTAAAAGGCTTTTTGATTTTATAAATGCAATTTAACAAAATCTATCCTTCATTTAGTTTGCCATATTGAAACATCTTATGTAGCTAATAATCTCACAATAAAACATTCAAAATTACTACAAAACAGGCAACTTATGCATATATTTCTTGAAAAACTAAAAACAAGACTTTGGTAAAAGTTTTATCGCGTTCAAACCCAATAATGTACTTTAATCTACCTAAAGAAACGTATTTTGAATATTAGGAACTTTTATATCTTCTTAATACTAAGAACCTAGAAAATCGCAACATAGCAAAATAATAATTTCAATTTAAAGCACTGGAAAATAACAAAATCCTTTTAACTCCCTATATTTTAAATTATTTCACCAGGACACATGGCATCGATTTCCAATTCATTTCTGGTGTTGAATCCTCAGCCTTCATCAAAATAGCCTCACCCTGTCAGTGACTCGGGATAATAGTTGAAACTCTTAAAATTTGTCAGTTAATCATATATGACTAATTACAAAATTCGCATTCGTCTTCTGGAAAATGATTATAGACAGCAAAATATTTGCAAAGCGGGCACCAAAATAAACCATAACGTAATTAATTATTAATATTGTTGTCTGTTAAAACAAAATGCAATGGACTATTTTCACGGACTAACAGGAAACCACATCCATGACAACGAGAACAAAAGATGATATGAGTATTTGACCACGGCCATTTCAAATGTGCGCGTATCATTTCGATGAAGTCCATCTTTGATAAAAACTTATCAACATCCGCATAATTGTAAATCATTGTGGGGCTTAAGTACCTAAAACAAAATTATTATAAATTATTATTTAGACAAAACCAAGTCACATGTCACACAAATACTTCTATCCTTAAAATATACATTTTTTGAACTAAGCCGTCAGTTAGGCGTTACTATTATTTTATTATTGACCCCTAAATCAACTATCATGGCGTACACATTTACAATGAACACGCATTTTATAGGTCTTGAAGTTATAAAGTTGTCATATAACGCAATCACTTAATAAATTATTAATAAAAATATGTGAAAACACTAAAATATTAAAAGCACATTAAAAATTTGCCACAAACTTACCTCACATTAATCAGTAAAATTAATTGCACAATGGTTTACAACTGATGAAATCGTTTTATGACTTCAAATAACAAATAAAAAATGCAATATAATCTTAGCTGTCAAAAAAACTGCCATAAATTAACGTTATATCTGTTATAGTTTAATTCGTTCAATATATAAGTTAAGTCATCTTTAAATGACAATAACACAACGATAACATTATGTAAATATCATATTATACAACATTACTCGAAACCTAGTCGCATACACGACGCGACGGCTAACAATACATGACATGTAGTGAAATCGCCGACGTGTATATGACGACTATGCGACTAAGTAGGTTTTTATATGACTGTTACATGAAACTCTTAGCGCCTTAAGTTGAATAAAATGGGCCCTTATGCCGTCGAGTAAACGTCCTTATGTCATTTATACGATTATATTAAATAACATGAAGTTGCCACCAAAACGTCTACTCAACGTCGTAAATGTTTGTTGGGCTAGTTTATTGATTCAGCCGGAATGTGACCATACGAGCTCTTCAACTTAATAAGAGAGGACCATCGTGTTTGGGCTTATTAGATATGTATTGATATGTGATGTTAGGCTAGGTATGTGAAGTTAAGGTTGTTAGTTAAGGTTGTTGTTTGGTACTGAAAAATAAAAACTAATTTTATTTTTCAGTATCTGAAAACGAACACAATGTGTTCGGTGAAACTGGTGCCGAGGTATGCTCTGAGTTAGCAATACTATGCCCGGCTATGGCGCGATCGGTAATTTTTACTTTTGTAATATTTTACTACTTTTTTTTATTAGTTTTTCAAAGATACTTTGACTAAGTATAATGAGTTCGTCATACCTTGTTAAGCAATGATAGGTATAATTTGTATGTGGTATTTATTCAGACCAATGGAGGCTTACTAGTGTGCGTTGGGTGCGCGGGAGTGGGTCGCCTGGCGGCTGCACACATCACAGCCGCTGCACTGCCCGCGTCCCTATTCGTTATCAATCACAACACACAGTTCAACACGCAGTTTAAAAATGTGAGTCTGACTTGATTAATATACCTGAGAGTTCAGGTTTTGCCATAAGATCTACGAGTTAACTTGTTTTGATGAGTCATCTTATTTGCCCCTATTCAAACTGGCGTCATAAAACTAAGAGTTAAGATTAGAGCAGCTATACCTTAACCGCTTAATTGTGTCTTCACCTGTGGGGTAGCGGGGCGAGCGCGGGGGCAGGACGTGAGCGGGGAGCGGGAGGGGTTATGGGCGGTGACACTGACTGCACTGGAGAAAATATGAAAGTTCTTAAGATATGGAAAGTCACAGTAGTTAGCGGTGAACAGGTGGTGATTTTATATTACGAAATTAATTGATGACAATACAAAATTATGTGAAACAGCTATGTGTAAAAAAGTATTAGGTTACAAACTTAATATTAGGTACAATTGATAATATAAGGTTTACAGGTTTATGTTTTTTTTCAATTTTAAATCAATCTCAGCGCCCCTGTAGCAGGCGCAGGCGAAGACTTAATAAAACGGTTTAGATATAATTACTTTTTTTGCTTAAATCGAATATTTTAAGGATTGACACTAAAGCATTCTAATGTTTGAACCATTGGGCAGGCCCTATCGTCGGCCGGTGAAGGCAAGCGCACCTTAGCGCTGGTGTGTGAGAGTGCCGCCACACACGACACGCTGTCGGCCATGGAGGCACTGCGGCGCGCGCGCAGCGCACACGCCCTGCCCAGCCAGCTGCTACCCAATGCTGAACAGAACGCGCTCAGAAGTAACTTTTATTTCGTTTAATATTACCTACTATACAAAATCCGTAGCTAATAAGGAGTTGAAATTAGTGTTGCCTATGATATCCACCACTGGGCTCACGATGATGGATTATAAACCACAAAGGGACGGCCTGTATTCCAACAGGGTAACGATTTTTTTTTTTTTTTTGCATTTTTGCATTAAGTCCGCCCATGTACCACTATTGTGCATAAAGTTTAAATAAATAAATAAATAATCGCAACAATAGATCGCGTTGTCACGGCGGCGGCACTCTCATTTATTATAAAAAGGAGTTGTACTGCATCCCCCTAACCCCTCTCACACCGAGCTCTCTGCTCGAGTACTCAGCCTGTCGGCTAGGCATGACTGGTCATCAACCGATCACCATCATCTCCGCCTATTACCCACCGCCCTCGACCTCCTCTCCCTCGCCTGACGACCCTACCGCACTAGCTAGCGACTTCACCACCCTCTTTGGCTTGAGTGACTCCGTTATCTTAGCGGGAGACCTCAATGCCAAACATTCCGCATGGAATTGTAACACCACTAATGCCAGAGGCAGAGTAGTGTACAACCTAGGCGAATCCCTTAATTACGATGTCATCGCCCCGATGACCCCCACTCATTTCCCTCACGATCCCAATCAGAACCCTGATGTCCTCGATGTGGCGTTGCTAAAGAATGTAAACCTCCGTTTGCAATCTATAGAAGCGCTACACGAACTCAATTCTGACCACCGCCCAGTGATCATGCACCTAGACTCCCGCTCAGGTCAGCAAGGTCCCGACCAGCCTCCCCCGTCTCAAGTGATAACCGACTGGAGGAAAGTAAGCGAAAGACTGAAATCCACCACATCGACTCACTTAGACGCCATCCCCGAACACATTACCTCAGTCGCTGACACGACGGCAGCAATCGACTTGCTTACGGATCACGTACAATCCGTCCTGAACGAATGTTCAAGGGAGATTCCAGTAGCGGAAGACCACCGCTGGAAACTGCCGGATGATGTACGGAATCTGATAACCAAGAAGAACGCAGCCATCCGTGCATACAGTTCTTTTCCCTGCGACGCAAACAAAGCTCACATGCGCCGCTTACAGCGTGCTGTAAAGAAACGCACTGCTGAGCTGCGTAACGAACGCTGGGATAAGACGCTAAGCGAACTCGAGCCCACTCACCTCGCCTTTTGGCAATTTCAGAGGAAATTACGATCCAAAGAAGAGGCCACAATGCCCCCTCTCACCCGCCCCGATAAGAGTGTCGCTTTCGACAACTCTGACAAAGCGGAATGTCTAGCCGACAGTCTAGAATCCCAATGCTCTCCCAGCTCTCAACCAGTAGACAAAGCTCACCTAGATATGGTGGATGCTGAAGTCGAACGTAGAGCTTCCCTCCCGCCAGTCGAAGACCCTGATGATCCCCTACCTCCCGTCACTCCCGAAGAGGTAGAGGATATAGGGTAGGATCAAAAGGCTTCAGCCCAGGAAAGCCCCTGGCTCCGACGGCATCACCAACAGGGTGTTCAAACTCTTCCCCGCCCAACTCATTGTGCTAATGGCGGCCATCTTCAATGGCGCAATAAGCAACAACATGTTCCCCCAAGCATGGAAACAGGCCACCGTTATCGGTATTCCCAAACCAGGCAAGCCCAAGTCTGATCCCTCCAGTTACCGTCCCATCAGTCTACTCAACGTTCTCGGTAAAATCTACGAGAGGCTTATTTACAAGCGGCTCAAAGATTATGCTGAAGCAAAGAGACTTATCCCCGACGAGCAATTTGGTTTTCGAACTGAACACTCGTGCATACAACAAGTCCACCGCATCGTAGAACATCTAAGCGCTGGCTTCCAGCGTGGCTCGATGACGGGTGCCTTGTTCTTCGACATAGCGAAAGCATTCGACAAGGTCTGGCACAATGGCTTAATCTACAAGCTTTACCAACTCGGCGTGCCAGACCGCCTCGTGCTCATCTTACGAGACTTTTTGTCGAATCGTACCTTTCGCTTTCGAATCGAGGGTGCACTCTCGTCCCCTCACCCCATCCGAGCAGGAGTCCCCCAGGGCTCGGTGCTATCCCCCTAGTCTTTACGCTGTTCACCAGCGATATCCCCAAAAGTAACAAGGCTCAGTTGGCACTCTTCGCAGATGACACGGCCATGTACTATACCGGTCGCGATCCCACCTCTATCGCTCGCACTCTCCAAACCTACGCAAACATCTTGGGCAGATGGTTCAGGAAGTGGAGAATAGAGGTTAACCCCGATAAGAGTCAGGCGGTCCTGTATTCCAAACCGCGACACAAACCCCCTCCCCCCCGTCCGATCACCATGTATGGCAAGCCGATCCCTTGGGAGAAGCAAGCTAAATACTTGGGGGTCATCCTGGACGAACACCTCACCTTCGCAGAGCATATAAGGCAAGCCCGTTCGCGCGCCGCCTTTGCAATGGGAAGGTTCCACTGTCTCACGACCGCCCGCAGCAAATTGTCACTTAAGTGCAAATTGCGACTATTTACCGCGGTCATCCGTCCCATCATGACTTACGCTTGCGCTGTGTTCGCGCACGCAAAGCCTCGTCACCTCCATAGGATGCAGACGCTCCAAAACCGTTTTCTTCGCAAGGTCACGGGAGCCCCCTACTATGTCTGCAATGAGAGTCTCCACGTAGATCTCAAATTGCCTACCATACAGCAGTTCATGAAACGCATCACTAAGCGTTTCTTTGATACTGCTGTCAAACACCACAACCCCCTCATCGCATCGGCCGCCCGATACGAACCCTCCCGCATCTCTAAGATCCGCCGCCCGAGACATACTCTAGTCACCCCCGATGACCCTATCACTCTCTTACAAGAGAGTCGCAAAGACACTAGCACAACAAAATCAAGACGTCCATCTTTCCGCCCTCGCCGCCGAGGCCCGCCGCGATCTTCTCATAAAACTCCCCCCCGTCCCTTGCTCGAGCCAGCCCGCGCCGCTGAGCCTGTAATTTTAAATCCGCCCCCCATGCCCGATCCAGCAGTCCCTAGCTGTACTCCCCCAGCGACGCCCTAAGCCGAGGTCCGTTCCCCACAGGGGGTGCCCTTAGCGTGTAGTCGCTTAGTTTGTAAGTTTTGAAACAAGCCTGGCTGGTGGCTTTAATTCTATATTAAGGCCTCACAGGCAAGTCCGGTTAAGCAGAAGCCAATCTCCTCAGGTTGACCTGCGAGAGGCATATCAAAAAAAAATAAAAAATTAAGCTGATTATTATGTTATGCAATACTTACAGCTTTGCGTCTAAGATATTAACATCTGATAAAAGGTATTAACCTTATACATTATCTATACATATAATAATTTGCTAATATGCTTGATCAACTAAGAATCGACACGCAAAATATTTATTCTGTATGTCTTCTCTCTTACAATGCCTTTACATCTGGCGCTAGCGGTGTACAAAAGTTCCAATAAATTCAGTGATACATACTGCTTCCGCGACTCCACTTGAGTCTCACAAGCATAGCAAGAATTAGTCTGTGCGTCTTGTTGGAACCTTTAACAGCCCATTAAATACTTTAGTTAGCATAATATCGACATAACAATAATATCTCCTTGACAGACATAAAAGAAAACCTCGGTATAGTCATATGCCTAGACAAGAACCAAGAAAACCTGTCGGATCTAATGGTCAAATATCCTCTACTACACAACGATGGCAACGTGGTATGGCTAGATCGCTGGTCGGACGACACGCTTCGGGAAACTCCGCGACTGATCGTGCAGAGGTACTGGAGACCAGTGACTAGCGACACTTTGCACTTACACTTGAAACACGTTGCACTGTACACCTTGGTGGTAAAGGTAGGTAGTGAGTTTAGCACTGTATGTAGTTCTGTATTTGATATTGTTTGCTTTTTTGTGAACTTTTTGAAATAGAGCTTACAAGAATAGGCTAGTTTCCACCATCCACAAATTGCAAAACTATTTAGTCCGTCAGTTAGAGTATTGAAAAATAATGGACACGTATTTTTTGTTTTTGTAAATCAATGAATATTGACAAAAATAAAACGCATCAAAACTCGGGAGTGAGGGCTCGTGACATGCCGTGTCGACGGCGCGTTAGTGTTCCACGCGCGCCTCAAAGAGAGTCAGCACACAGGGGGGCCCGAAAGGGCCGACGCCTGCCGGAGTCGCGGGACTATTCGAAAGAGATACCGTGGCTCCGGAACACAAAGGGCACATGAAGGAACATGGATGGGTTTAGTCAGTAGAAGTCTAACACTCCCTCCCGCTCCACCCAGAGCGGGGGAAGTCATTGGATGATTTCCCATCCCTAAAAAAAAAAGGGCTCGTGACATCACAACCCGCAAAAAATTATGGCATGGCGTGACGTTTTGAGAATAATCTTAATTAGATTTTTCCAGGACACAAGCCTATTGAAAGCTCTAGAATACTTTCAAAGGTACATTCAACATCTTTGAAAGTATTTTACAGCCAATTTTAGTTCGTCTCTTGGAATAAGTCGTGGTTAAGAAATAAAAATCGGGAGTAACATACAATTAACTTATTATTAGTTATTATAGTTGTGTGTCAGTTAGTTATCAAAGTATTGAACTTTTATTTAGCTGTAAACTAAATGCCAAGCTAACATAAAACAAGCTTTTTTATTGTAGGTTGCTAAAAGAGAATGCTGTAGAAACATCAAAGGAGCAACTTGATACATTACCTATTGATGGGTTCGTGAGCATTCACAAGAGCATCGACATTGAATGGAAACGCGCGCCCTGCAGATACGTCAACTTTGTCAAGACTTACTACAATATAAACAACAGGAAGAAAGCTGCCCTTATCCAGAGGCAAACTATGCTGTCGGTAAGAATTCAGAACTAAGTACTTTAGTGTTGTTTTTCCGTCTGAATATAGAGCTGCTGTAAAACTTCTTTTAGAATTATTAAATAGCAGCATTTGCTGTGTTGTGCTGGATATATTCCTTTTATTTGAATTAATTATGAAAAAATATCCAGCTCTGTCCGTCGCCCTACTGCTTTCTAAAATTTGAATGACTGTTTATGTCTTTTTATGTGCCATTTGCACAAATGTACCATTAAGTTTCTAAACTTCTAACGAGGTTCTGATGAAAAAGGTCGGCCCTCACAGTACTTCTGTTAAAGTAATACGCCTCTGCAAACATCAGACTATAGAGAGGCGCAAAACTCGAAAATAATGCGCGATTTTTATAGTTTGATCATCATCATCCACAGCCCGACTTAACCCATAGCACAGGATTAGCTTCTCTTTGCTTGTGGCAATTTTACGCTCCAGAACCAGCCATAGCTAGGTTTTAATAAAGTTGCAACAACGTAACATAACATTTCACTACACCACAACCATATTTCGAGCAAGTGTTATTGAAATTCCACACCCTACCATTATACATCATGATCTGTCTAGCTTTTTCCCAACTATATTGGGCCATTCAAACCGAATTCAGCTAAATACTACGCATCTTATCTGAAGCCTCTGCCTATCTGACCCATTATACATAAATCTTTCACCTTCCAGGCAGGTGTAGAAGCTCTCCGTCGCGCTCGCACCGACGTATCCCGCCTACAAGCGGAAGCGGGACAGCAAGAGATAGCACTACGAGAGAAGCAAGCCGCCGCCGCGCATGCGCTGCAGCAGATCAGCGCCACCGTTAGAGCTAACACCGACCATAAAGATGAGATGCAGATACTGAAAACGAATATCGAAATTGAGAATGAGAAGCTACAGACACAGTGAGTATCTTATAGGCCCAGCTTAAAATATGAAATCCTATTCTTAATTTATTTTAATTTTTAGTAAGTAGGGGAAGTCCTAGAAGATACACAGACATTGTAGATCACCTTTTTGGATAAGGTCAGGTGCTTAGAATTCGAAACCGACGAACTTGTAAGTTCAGATTTACAAGCTCGTCGGTTAAAGGTAAAAGTTAGAAGTACAATCCTGGAGCTGGTGGTGTTTCGAGATTTCTGATTACCTATGGAAGAGGCATGAGTTTACGTTAAGTATGACCAAATCATAGTCATCAAAAAATTTTTGTTTTCCTAAATCTGTATTTCCTCAGTTCATCATCTGCCTGGCCTTTTCCCAACTATATTGGGGTCGGCTTCCAATTCATATCTCACACATCGCATCTGTCGTTCCATTAAACTTAGTTGAGGGTTATGTCAGACCACAAAGGAGATGGCGAGATGACTTCGATGTCTTCCTTAGGAATTAGTGGGATATGTGGCACAAAATCGGTGATATTAGAAGGAGTGGAGGGAAGCCTTTTCTCAGCAGTGGGGCTTTCAGGCTAGCTAGATAATTTAATATAATAAATAATTATATATTCCAGGAAAAAAGAAATAGAAGCTGAGTTAGCAGCTGTGGAGCCAATCATAGCGGCAGCTCGTTCGGCTGTAGGAGATATTCGACCTGAGTCTCTCAGCGAAGTATGTTTATTTCTAAATAACATTAAATCACGTCTGTATTCCCCTAAGGGTTAGCAGAGGTACATGTTCCTACAGTGCGCCCACATTTCGTCAGTTATGGTAAGTACCATGTAAACCCGGGTCGACGGCGCGTTGCGTTCCACGCGCGCCTCAAATAGATGCCAGCATAGTAGACGGAGCTCGCTAGGGTTGCGGAATGAGTTCGAAAGAGTCACCGCGGCCCTGGAACGCAAAGGCCACTAGGAGGAACACGGATGGGTTTAAGTCAGTAAGAGTCTGACACTCCCTTCTGCTTTGCCCAAAGCGGAAGAATTCATAGGGGAAGTTTTGCATCAACCAAGAATGAATCCAGACTCCTGCCTGGGTGTGGCATTAGAATCGAATTTTATAACATGCAAACAAACACACAAGAAAGATAGTGCGTAGTGTGCATATTATATGCCTGCTCATAAAAGAGTAAGTAACTGAAAGAAAGAGAAAAGCATATGGAGGAAGTGGTCATATCATATCATCATCATATCAGCCAATTGCCGTCCTCTGCTGAGAACGGTAAGCCTCCCCCAAAGAGCGCCAACCATCCATGGAGGAAGTATAACGTAAAAATTTTACATGACGGTTCATCGTTTGAATTCAAAAATATTCAATTGGTCTTATCTTTATGTGATAGGTCCGTTCGCTGCGAGCCCCTCCTGAAGTAGTTCGAGACGTATTAGAAGGTGTCCTGCGTCTGATGGGCATCGCTGACACGTCATGGCACTCTATGAAGAACTTCCTGTCCAAACGAGGCGTTAAAGAGGATATTAGGTAATATTTATATTGCGAAATGAATTAATTACCAAGTTTAAAGTAGCCTCCACACTATTCCCGAAGTTGATCGAAGTTGAGCGAAGACGATAGTGTAGAGGTGCACTTCGCTTCGCCTCGTGCAACTTCGCTTCGCCTCGGGCGACTTCCAGTTGTTGTCGGTTTTTGCGCCCGAGTCAAAGGACTCGAAGTTCGAACACGAAGCGTCTGTCCACACTACTCGGCTCACTTCGGTTCGCGTCCGCCATAGTAAATACGCACATATTTTTATTACGCGATAGTATACATTGCAACGACAGTTGCCACATGAACGTTATCCATTATGCCTATCGTGACCGGGACCTATGAACGGGGGGAACGGGGGACTGAGCTCCTCGCGAAGTTGCTCGAGTGTGTGGACACCTAGTTCGGACTTCGGTCAACTTCGGAGAGCATTTCGCCTCGTGCAACTTCGGAATAGTGTGGAGGACGCTTTATAGTAGACTATATCTATCAAAGTATTTCACAGTAAAGCAAAAAAACGGTCGAGAATTGCATCATTTGACCTCTACCATCCAACTGTTCAGGCGTCCCACAGAGAGATCAAGTTTCCCAGTTATTTCATTACAAAGGTTATAATACATAGATTGTTTATCAGTTTCCATTATGCCCAATAAATAGCAATATTGATGATTACCCTCCAGGTGTATGGACGCGAGCCAAATAAGTGCAGCTGCTTTAGCAAGCGTACAGAAGCTTCTAGAGACGCGCGGCGGCTCGTTCGAGCCCGCCACCGCGAAGCGAGCCAGCGCTGCGTGCGCGCCGCTGGCCGCCTGGGTGCGCGCCAACCTGCACTATGCCAGCGCTCTGCAGCGCGTGCAGCCGCTGCAAGCGCATCAGGCGAAATTGCACAAGTGAGTAAAATACACAAATAAGTCCAACTTTATAAGCAAGCATATAGAAACGTGTGGTGATCCTTCGAGCCGGACACAGCGAAGCGCTGCAGCCAGCTCTCATCCAGGTGCACTTCATGCTCAGTCAAATTATAGACACATTAAACTACAAAAAACTTTCTTTTGTTTTTAGCCTGCACTTGTGTCCCTCTCTGTCTTGGGCGATCTCTAGCCAAGTTTGTCTCGCAAACATAATGAGATCGTCACACAAAACGAAAAAACTTGTGTTTTTGTTAGTTTCTTAGTATTTTGACATCGTGTAGTGTTTTTTTTTTATTTGGAAGTCGGTTGTATTTTTTTGTAAAAAGTTTTTTATTTTTCACTTTTTAGTGGGACCTAACAACACCACTGCAAAATCGCAGAAAAGCAAAATACGCAATTTCGATTACTTGGATGAAGTAATCGAAAACCAAGTAAACGAATTCCAGCTATTTCGATTTAAAATCCAAACTTCTTAACTGATTTGATAAAATTTCAATCGGACCAATCTGAAGAATTTTTCAAATCGGTTCATTATTGACGGAGTTATGAGGTAACAAACATAAAAAAAAAAACAAAAAAAACTTGAGAACCTCCTCCTTTTTGGGAAGTCGGTTAATAAGATAAATATACCTACTCGCCAAAAACAATCAACCTAATCTTATTTATGTTGAGTTAAAGGAGGTAAAGCTACATCCACACATTTCGGTACGGTTCCATTAAGTAAGTGGCGCTTCGTTTCATCCAAAGCTTCAGTCGCTATTGTAAGTGGTCGTCGTCACCAGAAACCTGAGGGAGGCGGAGCAGCAGATGGTCGCCCTGTCGAGCGGGCTGGCCACGGTGGAGGAGCGCGTGGCGGCGCTGCAGGCGCAGCTGGGCCGCCACTCGCGGGACGCCGCCGCGCTCGAGCTGCGCCTCGCGCACGCCAACCTAACTATTACGGCGGCCAACGGCTTGATAGACCAGCTCGCGCATGAGTATGATGCCTGGGAACACGATGTAAGTTCTACTTAATATTACTATTATATGGTATGGGCTTTATACTAATGGTTTTTATTGGGTCCTCTCTCTAACGCCTCAGACACAATGTTTGACTCACATTAAATACATTCGCAGCGAGCCTTGTGAGTTGGATCGTAGCTTACTATTAAGTCCTAGTCTGAGTAGGTAGACGCGGAAAGCGACTTACATTTTGGTTAAGTAATATGATTAATGAGTTCAGCTAAATTCTAATAAAATATGTCTGTTAAATAAGAACAGCTGCATTGCTCGATCTTCGAGGTAAAGCAGCGCTAGCCGAGGCCGGCCTGTGTGGTCTGTGCCGGTCCGGTGTGATCGGTCGGATTCCTCAGCGCCTCGAAAAATACATTATACCGTTGGCCCCAACTGTCTTTTGGTCATTTGTACATCTTTAGCAGCAGTTATCGATAGTCAAGAGTCAGAAAATCTGACACCAGTCATGCCAAGGGATACCATGTTACCCAAATACTGAATTGTGGAGATAGCTAGTTCCTCCACGTGAAATACTGGTATCTACTCCGGTTAGACTTGATGGAAAAATGGCTGTAATCAGCATTGTTCAAATCCATTAAAAAATATATACTTGGTTACATTTATTGCCTCTCGTGGTGCTAGTAGTTCCTTGTGTCTCCTTGACGTATTGTAAACTATCGCTCCGCGTAATGTTCATCTTTGAGACTAAAGCCGACCCCAATATTTATGTAGTTACAAAAAACACGTTAAACAGCTATGCAGATTGATTTTGAAACGGTTTTTTTTCAGTTGGAAAACATATCAACAGAAATATCGCAACTCAATCAGAGATCACTGCTCTCAGCAGCCTACATAGTTTATTTGCCAGATGTTACTGAACCACAAGCCAGGTATTGTTAATGAAACTATATAACTTGCAACAGCAAAACGAAGTACACAAAATAACAGAGTATGATGACATTTACAGAACTTATGTTACAAAATGGAGTGCTCTTATTGGATTCGAAGATTCTTCATTTTCTATAATAAACTTCCTATCACCCACTGAAAAGCAGTTGAAATGGGAAGCTGACGGCCTGCCTTCCGATACTTCGGCTATTAAAAATGGCGTTTTGATCGATCAAGTAAGATTTTTAGACCCTATTCCCACAACATGACAATGATGGCGCAGTGGTTGAGCGATCGGATGCTACGCTTTGTGTCGCGGGTTCGATTCCCGCAAATATTGGTTCCGGGTCTGGCTGTATATGTGTCAACGTAATTTGTAAATTGTATGTTAGTAAACGCACCCACAACGCAGGATAAATTCCTAGTGTGGGGCAACTTTTTATCAGAAAAAATAAAAGGCAACGCGCTTGAAAGCCTCCCAGACCTAAATGGAACTTTACCGAATAAAATATTTGAAAAAATCGTCCAATTTCTTCATAACTTGTATTAATAGTGAACCAAAACGACAACAATCAATAACATTCACACAACCTCTAAAATTGAATTAGGCAAGTCATTCCAGTATGAATCTTAGGTAAATGATATAAAGAGACAAATGGCGCACTCGTGATTTGCCATGAATTATGCCAATATTACATTTACAGTTCTTGGAGAGTCAAAAGTGTGGGTTCACTCCGCTGATCGTGGACCCTGACGGTGAAGGTCTTGCGTGGCTAAAGAACACGCTCGCAGATTCACAGTGCGACTTTGTGTCGCAGCGCAGTGACAAGTTGATGACAACTGTACAATATGCTGTCAGGTAAGCTGTAGACTTACTGCTAATGTTACTTTGTAACATGAACATATCATCAGTCATGTATGTAAAGTTTAAAATGTGTATCCGCTTTAAAATACATACAATATGCTGCTTGCCACTGATAGAATGTCTCCAAGACAGTTGAATTACTTCACGAAGAGTCGCCAAGCTTGAATCTGTCTCGAGCTGCTCTAAATTTTACGTATCACTGTACCACACCCATATTTCCTGAATATTTGGGCATAATCTACACTAATATTATAAAGAGGAAAACTTTGTTTGTTTGTTTGATTGTAATGAATAGGCTCAAAAACTACTGGACCGATTTTAAAAATTCTTCCACCATTCGAAAGCTACATTATCCACGAGTAACATAGGCTATATTTTATTTTGGAAAAAAATAGGGTTCCGTAAGATATTTGGGTTTTTCGGACACAAGGTGTAAAAATCAACCAGAAAAGTTACTTATTTTGCGTACGCTGCCTTAACTATAAAAGATAGAACCATAAATTGTTCTAATTAATTGTAGATCTTATAAATATCTACAAAAAAGTCCGCGACACACTATGCCTATCTATGTCGAGTGAGGCACAACAACCATTTTTTTATTTAAAAATCTTAATTTTTTGTGGACTACATTTAAACGCGTTTATTTTACTCATGCTATTAATCCTTATCAAAATAAAGTATTTCATCACTAAGTACAGTTTATGTAGATAATATTTGGTCTTTGAATGATTAAAATCGAACGTTTGGTTTTGAAGTTATGGCGAAATTAAAATATTACGATTTCTGCTGCACGGCCCGTTGCGAAGTGGACGTCACCAAGGCGGGGGTGCGCGTGTGGGAGGGGAGTTTAGATCTATGAGTAAGGTACACGGCTCAGTCAGACGCGAGGTCGGCTCCACAGTCGGCTCCTTACGCAGCGGTCGTGCGTGAAGTCTAATAATTTTCGTGCGATTTTTTTTAGATTTAGTTCTTAAAACTACACCTACGCAAAAGTTCTTCTCAGAGCCAAACAACAGTTCTTTTCAGGGCTAACCAATTAATAGATAAAGTGAGTTTATATGTATAATACATGCATAATATAGTAGAGAAACATTGATCATTTTAGAGGTTTCTAATGTGATGTCGTAAATTAACACATTTTTTTGGGCTTGACATTGCAAATGCAGACTGAACCCTAATGAAGCGAGATAGATAAAAATAATGTACTACAGTATTGTACACTTTAAAAAGTTCTACAAAAAAGTCCTCAATAGTATATGTCTTTCTCTTACGGATAACCCACAATAATTTTTTATCCTTTACTTTTTACGAGAAATAATTGCTTATTTACGAAGCGATTTTAAGCAATACAGCATTAATCCTTATGCAATTAAGTAACTTAAATACATTGTGCATTTAATAAGGCAGATGATGATGATTCGAATTGTTGCACCTTATATTGCCGTGGTTGCACCCGTGCGAAGCCGGGGCGGGTCGCTAGTCTTAATAAAACAAAGACGGGTTTGTTACAACACTTATAACTCGAGATCTGCTGAACCAATTTTTAAGGTTATTGATTCGTTGGATTTGTCTCCGACCCGAATAGCAGAATACATCTTAAAAACAATGAAAACGATATGTGCAATGAATACTTAATTGACGGGAGCGAAGCCGCGGGGGACAGCTAGTTGTATATAGGGGCCAGCTAAACCCGAACGCAAAGCGAATTGCACGAACTTTTTAAGAAGATTGTGATACTATAATATGGAACTTTATAAACTACGTGAAAAGGCACACATTTCACTGAGGGATTAATAAATAAATCCGCCCCGCGGTGTTCCGATGATTTTCGTGGCGCTGCACATGCGCAACAAGTAGCCTGTTTAAGCGTCAGTCGCGTCGCATCTTGGTGTGATCTGAACCTTAAATTTCGCGTATTCTTAAAAGTTCCATGTTAAGCTGGGTACTCACTTAGCAGTGTAGCACGTAACGTATCAGATACGGTATCAAGTGAGTACGTAGGCACGAGCCCGCTGCGAGCCGCTCGCGCGTGGAGCGCTGTAAGCAGTGACCCGCCGAGGCGCCGAGTGGTGGTTTCACTGCGAGCACAAAGGCGGCTCGCAGTGTGCTCGTGGACGGCGCCGCTTGTGTAGTGAGTTCGTACGCGCGAGCTTCAAACGAACTGACGTATTCAATTATTCATTGAAATTCTTGAAATGTCCACTAATCTCTTGAGACTTCTGACCGTTACTAAATTGTTAGAACGATTTCTATCTTTGAAAATTTCACTTTGCCAAAATCGACGTGGGCTTTTATAATTATCTAAAATATTATACATGAATATGAACGCAGCACTAGCCACCATTTGAGACATGTTGTCGGCGTGACGTCGTTGCGAGCACTGCGAATCCGGCAGGTCGTAGCTAGATACGCGGAGGACCGTGGACGAGCCGTACCCACTTGCAGGTTGATACCGTGTCTGATACGTTACGTGCTACACTGCTAAGTGAGTACCCAGCTTTACGAGTATACTGTTGTAAGCAGGGATTAATGTAGTGTAGCCCTAATTACCCTTCATGGTTTGTCCAGACTGAGTCGCACCCTGGTCATAAGCGACGTGGAGTGCGTGCACAGTGCGTGGTGGGGCGGGGGAGGCGGGGCGGGCGGAACCGCGCGCCTGCTGCTACAGAGCCGCGCCGCGCCCGCGCTGCCGCCGCACGTGGCCGCACGACTCTCGCCCGTCAACTTCACGCCCACACTACATGCACTCACTGGTACGAAACATCACAGCTTCAGACAGCTTGAGCGGTGGCTTGTTACTAAATATTCAAAAAAAAAAACTATGTGGCTATTTTGATTTCAAGACTAATGTGACTATTACATAATTCGGCCTTAGTAAAGTTTTGAATGTTGATACTAGGAGTTTTTATCAAAACTGGTAGTAATGAAGCGACATCTGTAGCTCCAGGTACGATCTTTGTCATAAAAAGCCTGCATCGTGGTATCAGTTATCCGTGCGATTTGAACAATACAACAGTGCAAATATCAAACATTGGGCAGTTGCCCACCAGACACAACTCCCCTCTGGTAGGGGTCGTCCCTTTTCAATGGAGGTTAGCAGGACGATACTCCCTGTTCCACATACCTCTAAAGTAATAATTACGATTATTAAATTATTCTCTGCTGTTCAAATGTTACCGTCACTCAAATTCTTTTTCGTTTCTTCTTTAATTAAAACGGGATTCATGTTCTATTAAACTTTTGCCTTTTTAGACCAACTAGTTCACTACGCCTTGCAACAACAAAATCCAGAGGTAGATGAAAAGTCCAAAGAAATTAAACTGAAAAAAGCTACTCTACAGAAACAACAGCATGAGTTACAGGTTTGCAAATCACCACTAACAGTTATTGATATAATTATGTGATACAATGGCATCTCCATGGTTGGTTCATTAACCTAATTATTAATATGATTAAAGTAATGACAAACAACAATGATTCAGAGGCAGGCGGCAGGGTGTCCGTTACCGCAGCAAAATAATATCGAAAATAGTCATTTAAACCATATAGATAATTAGTTGGCCAGCTTCTGTAATTGTTGCACACATTTTTAAATTTGTTGCATTTATAGGTTTTTAGTTATTTCACAAAAACATTTTCTGCTGGGATAACGTTACTGCAGCAAAATGTTTTTCTTTTTAATGGGAATATTGAAATAAATACTAGCTATTTAATTAGTTGTCTATACGAGGTAAATGTTGCACCTTATTTTGTATTTGTAATTTCTTCGGCTGCGAAGTTATTCAAGATTTTGCTGGAATAACGTTTTTGGTTTTGCTGGATCTCTGAAACGGTTAAGCGGATTCTTATCATCTTTTGTACACGACTTCTTGGGAAGTAGTTAAATTTTTTGTGCAATAAAAAAATACAAAATATTGCACCGTTTAAAGGTTATTCAATTCAATATAAAAACACTTCAATAGATCCTAACACTCTGAATAAGAGCTCTAAAGACTTGCTTTAAGCGTTATTCTGTAGCTTTTAACTGCCTTCAAATGTTTGTGAAATAACATTAGTATCCTGCAAATAATTAAAAAGTTATGATCATATTCAGTTCTCCATTTTCACGGTCACAATGCGCGCGTAGTTATTTGGCCACTGATAAACCTGTGCGTGGATATACAAACTGAATGTTATCTCAATTTTTAGTTAGTTAGTTCAGCTTTACACCTGTAAAATTTCAGCGTACTACATACAATAATTAACGAGATAATAAAATAAAAGTCATTAGGAAGTGAAATAACTACGCGCGCATTGTGACCGTGAAAATGGAGAATTGAATATCATCATAACTTTTTAATTACTTGCAGGATACTAATGTTATTTCACAAACATTTGAAGGCAGTTACAAGCTACAAAATAACGCTTAAAGCAAGTCTTTACAGCTCTTATTCAGAGTGTTAGGATCTATTGAAGTGTTTTTATATTGAATTGAATAACCTTTAAACGGTGCAATATTTTGTTTTTTTTATTGCACAACAAATTAAACTACTTCCTAAGAAGTCGTGTACAAAAGATGATAAGAATCCGCTTAACCGTTCCAGAGATCCAGCAAAACCAAAAACGTTATTCCAGCAAAATCTTGAATAACTTCGCAGCCGAAGAAATTACAAATACAAAATAAGCTGCAACATTTACCTCGTATAGACAACTAATTAAATAGCTAGTATTTATTTCAATATTCCCATTAAAAAGAAAAACATTTTGCTGCAGTAACGTTATCCCAGCAGAAAATGTTTTTGTGAAATAACTAAAACCTATAAATGCAACAAATTTAAAAATGTGTGCAACAATTACAGAAGCTGGCCAACTAATTATCTATATGGTTTAAATGACTATTTTCGACATTATTTTGCTGCGGTAACGGACACGGCGACAGGCGTATTATTAATGAATTTTATGATAGTTTATAATTTTAATTATATTATTAATTCATTATTTTTATATTTATTTGAATCAACATAATGATCTACAATGGATTGAAATAAATGATTATTGATTGATTAATGACTGACGTGCAACAGGAAAATCTTCTTCGAGAACTGTCAAACAAGGGTGATATTCTCAAAGACGCGGGCGTACTGGCCTCCCTTAGCAAGACGCGGGCTACTAATGACACCATAGTGGAGGCCCTGTCGGCGGCGCGGGCGGCGGAGCGCGCGAGTGCGGCCGCCAGTCGCGCGTACTCGGGGGCGGCGGCGAGCGCGGCGCTGCTGGCGCTGGCCACCAACGGGCTGGCCGCGCGCTGGCCGCTCATTGCGCTGCCCGTTGATGCCGTGCTCGATGTGTTTGTGGATGCCGTTAGAAAACAGCCGGTTTGTGTCTGTATACACATGTCACAGGAAAATTGCAAACTTCGTAGAATTGTAAAATATCGCAAGAAATTGTAAAATATTTTTTCTTAATAAGCCAATAGTTTCCAATATGTCCGATATTGGAAACAATTGAATTTTCGTGAAATTTATTGTAGGTACCTATACAAAACTATTTGTCATAATATATCGAAAAATTATCTTCTTCTATACATATAATAAAATCGTAGAGTTGCCGTGTCTGTACATTGAATATTTTCGCATAAAAAATACATAGAAATGTCAGAAAAATGACATAGAACACAAAAAAGCAGTTTTTGAAATTCTTTTCTGTTTGTCTGTGCGTCTGTATGTCTGTGCGTCTGTATGTCTGTGCGTTTGGAGGAGCATCACGCATAAACCACTGATTGGATTCAAAATTTAGGTACTTCGAAATATTAAGTGATAATCGGAGCAACATTTAGTGTTTATTTCATCAAAATCGACCCACAAAATCAAAAGATATCGAATTTTAAAGTTTACGAAGAAACTTCATCGAGCGCTAAAATAGGTTGTTTTCATTGAGACTTCAGATACTTGCAATGCCATCTATTGAGAAATTTTTTAATAAGAAATATGTGAAAAGACCCCGAAACAATGTATTTTTGAGTTATTTTTTAATTAAACACATAATGTTTATAATTATATGTTATTATATTATCATTATTTATCGTAACGTGTAAGCTTCTAAGTTTGAACTTATGAGTAGTTATGAGCATAAAGACAGTTCAGTTACGTTGTAGATCGATAGATGGCGTTGTACTTATGACGCGTTTTTCTGAATCGCGGTGTTAAGATTCTCCGCAGTAGCATAAGGTCAGCCCCATGTTTTATGTTATGTTGTTTAACTTAATGACGTATAATGTTGAAAATATCAGCTATGGAAGTATGGATTTGATTGAATTACTAGATTGTTTTACGATGTACTGGGAGGAGAGGAGAGTCTCCTCCGGAGTCCGGAGTTACCTGTATCCATAAGTAAACTCTTTTACTAACAGAAGAGATGAATATTTGGTATTATGTTTCAATGAGCTTAACTATATCAGCCGAACACGTCGATCTTCAAGGTTAAGCAACGCTTGCCGAGGTCGGTCTGTGAATGGGTGACCATTATAACAACCTAGCCTTTTCCTTACTATATTGGCTCGGCTTCCAGACAAACCGGATTCAGCTGAATACCGGTATTTTACGTGGCGCGGCTGCCTACCAGACCTCCACAACTCATTCAATGCAAGATTTCAGTCAGATTTTACTGGCTTTTGACTATCCGTAACGACTGCCAAAGATCTACAAATGACAGCCGGGACCAAAGGCTTAACGTGCTTTCTGAGGCACGAAGGAAACTCGGTATGTCAAGATGGTCACCCACCCACAGACCAACCTTCGCAAGCGTTGCTTAACCTTGAAGATCGATGCGTTCGTCTGTTATAGTTTAGCCTTGAAGATCGGCCCGTGCGGCTTTAGCCACGAGCTCCTCTATAATAAATCGATTCTATGAACCCAGTAAAACTTTTTTGATATTATAAAATCTTAAAACAAACTATATTTATCAGTGGTCTACGATCAGCAATATTGTCAGTAAAAATCGGAGAAAATGTGTTTCTTTTTGGACTGTTCTGGACGAAATTAAGAATCCACTTGATTCAGCACCATTCGTTCGATAGTTGGTTTTGTTGATTTTGATTCAAGATTAGTTTGTACCAGGAGATTAGGTACCTGGGCTGGTCGGCATTTCAACCGATAGAGATGATATAGTGCCCTGCATTAGGTACCCTCTTCATAATTATATTCTTAATTCGAGAGAGAGATCAGGATACGTAACTGAACGTAGATTTTGTATATTATGCAATCTATACTAATATTATAAAGCAGAAGAGTTTGTTTGTTTGGTTGAACGCGTTAATCTCAGGAACTACTGGTCCGATTTGAACGAGCTCCTCTATAATAAATCGATTCTATGAACCCAGTAAAACTTTTTTGATATTATAAAATCTTAAAACAAACTATATTTATCAGTGGTCTACGATCAGCAATATTGTCAGTAAAATACGGAGAAAATGTGTTTCTTTTTGGACTGTTCTGGACGAAATTAAGAATCCACTTGATTCAGCACCTCTACCACCAGCAATCTATACTAATATTATAAAGCAGAAGAGTTTGTTTGTTTGGTTGAACGCGTTAATCTCAGGAACTACTGGTCCGATTTGAAAAAATCTTTCAGTGTTAGATAGCCCATTTATTGAGGAAGGTTATATATATATATATATATATATATATATAATCACGCTGAGACAAATAGGAGCGGAGCAGTAATGGAAAATGTGACGCAGACGAAGTTGCGCGGGTCAGCTAGTAATCTAATAAAGATTTGTACAATCTTATGAAGTCTGCAATTTTCCGATGACATACATATTTACATAATTTTGTTAAAAAAATCCTGTAAGTACTAGACTAGACTAGCCCTTTGCCCAGCAGCGAGAAAGTATACTGTATGTGTATAGGCTTATTAAAAAACATTTTTATGCAGATTCAGCTATAAGTTTTATGCAATTACAATAAATGACTTAAAAAATTTTTGGAAGCTATTTGGAACGATACAAGCTGGATAGAAATGCAACCTCATTGCATTAATTGCGGTATCATTATGATTTAAAGTTCTTTTCCAGGATCAAGCAAAGATAAACGACGCCGAAGTTGTCAAATGTGTCACCAGAAAAATTGTGGAGAGAGTACTGTTGAGCCTACATAAGAAAGATAAATACGTAGTCGTCTTATATTTACTAAAACAAGTTTATGAAGATGTTATACCAAATGAGGTAAGACCGGCTCTCCTTACAAAGTACCAACCTAATAAGTTTTTAGCCCTATATTAATGTTCTTCTTATTTCGATTCCAGCTCTGGCAGATATTCATAGGTGATCACGATCTAGAAGATACTGGTAATGTTGATGAAATAAAAAGCAAACATTCCTGGGTACCACGGGACTGCATCAAGAAAATTGCCAAACTCAAGGTCTGTTAGTCTGTTACTAGAGAATTAAGTATTTGACAAACTTAATTTGATCGTTAGAAAACGAAATCCCGGTTCGATTAGTATTTTATTTGCAACTTGTTGATTCAATAGTGCTTTTCGCTCTATCGACAGCTTATCATCGTTTCTGTACCCGGTTATGTTCATATTCGTATGCCTAGGGGGTCTCGCAACAACAAATCAATTAATGACATCTCATTAAGCGACGCTAAATTAAAAAAGCTTATATTCGTTTTCCTATTTCAGATTGTAAACGAAGACCTTTACAATAGATTGTCACTGCAAAACGAAGATCTGTGGAAGGAGTTCCTACAGTCAGGAGATATCAATATAATAAGCAGATTAAAGTTGAGCACTTTTGAAACAGTTGTAGCATTGGCAGCCATTCGACCAGACAGTTCCTATCGAGCTATTGTGGATTTCGTCGATCAAATACTAGGTACGCTGATACGCTCGCATATCTTTACATAAATTACGTTTACGTTTTGGGAATACATTCATTGTGCGTACAGCTAAGGAGTGGAATTCCCTGCCTGTGTTTCCTGATAGCTACATCCTGGGAGTCTTTAAGTCAAGAGCGAATAGGTTACTTCTAGGCAAGCGTGCTGCACCTTAGACCGCATCATCGCTTTAACATCAGATGAGAGAGCGGTCAAACGTAAGCCTATCAATAATAAAAAAACATAACAAAAAGAAACGATAAAATAGATTGTTCTTATTTAAGCTGTTGGTCCCGGCTGTCGTTTGGAGATCTTTGGCAGTCGTTACGGATAGTCAGAAGCCAGAAAAATCTGACACCCGTCTTGCCAAGGAGTACCGTGTTAGCCTGTTAAATGGGTTGTGTAGGTCTGGTAGGCAGCCGCTCCACGTAAAATACTGGTATTCAGCTGAATCCGACCCCAATATAGTTGGGAAAACGTTAGGCAGATGAATACTGCGCTCCTATTGTGATGTTGCAAAGCGTTCTTCGGTAAATGAGCTATCTAACACTAAAAGCTTTTTTAAGTCAAACCAGTAGCTGTAGCTCCTGAGTTCTACGTGTTCAACCCACGGCCGTAGCTAGAGGGGGGGGGGGGCATTGTGGGGCAATGCCCTACCTTAAAAATACCAAAAACTAAGATAAATTATTATAGTTACATTGTTTGTTTATAGTTTGAGATAAAAAAAATTGTAGCGATAGGTATCCAAACTTTTCCGAACATACCACAGTCTACTGACCTAGAGGTCAGTGATATACATGGTGATTGATTTAGGAGCCCGTGCTTCGGAGCAGATCTTTTATTTATTTGATTTTTTTACTTCCATCCTACCTGTAAACAATTCATTTATTTATTTAAACTTTATGCACAATAGTGGTACATGGGCGGACTTAATGCAACAATGCAGTCAACTTTTGGGTTAAAAAGACTACATTGTGATAGGTGTACAACAACAAATAATAAAAACATTTAAATTGAATCTTTTCAATGCTGCCCTACCTCAAATTCGACTCTAGCTACAGCCCTGGTTCAACCAAATAAACAAACAAACTCTTCAGCTTTATAATCTTATATCTATACTAATATTATAAAGCAGAAGAGTTTTTTTTTTGTTTGGTTAAACGCGCTAATCTCAGGAACTGCTGGTCCCATTTGAAAAACTATTTCAATGGTAGATAGCCCTTTTAACGACGAAGGCTTTAGGCGAGGATTTATATATCATCACGCTAAGACAAATAGGAGCTGAGCGTTAATGGAAAATGTGACGCAGACGAAGTTGCGCGGGTCAACTAGTCTATATTTATAAAAAAGAAAGTCGTGTGAGTTACACTATTTATAACTCAAGAACGGCTGAACCGATTTGGCTGAAAATTGGTGGGGAGGTAGCTTAGAACCAGGAGACGGATAGGATATTTTTATCCCGGAAATCCCACGGGTACGGGAATAGGTGGAGAGGTAGCTTACAATCAGGAAACGGACATAGGATAGTTTTTATCCCGGAAATCCCATGGGAACGGGAAAATCCCACGGGAACGGGAACTATGCGGGTTAAACAGGAGCGAAGCCGCGGCGGACAGCTAGTATATATATAAAAGAAAGTCGTGTTAGTTACACTATTTATAAAACCGATTTGGCTGAAAATTGGTGGGGAGGTAGCTTAGAACCAGTATAGGATATTTTTATCCCGGAAATCCCACGGGAATGGGACCTATGCGTGTAAAACGGGAGCGAAGCCGCAGTGGTAGTATACAACTAGTATTAATCAAAAAATAAGTTACAGGATTAGACCCGTAGAGACGCAAAACTTTCTGACCGTATTACTCGGTTGCCTAAGTCAGATTAGAAGTCGCATCAGGTAGGTAAAATAAACGTCTGGTATTAATAGGGTTTCTCTTTTAGGATGAAAATCATTCAATTACTCCTACTACTCTGGGCGGAGCGGAAGAGAGTGTCACACTTTTATCGACTAAAATTCATCCTTAGTAAAGTCATTAGTGTTCCTCCTAATGCCATTTGCGTTCCGGGGCCGCGGTGACTCTTTCAAACATTATTCTGCAAGTCTGGCAGACACTAGTCCCAGTAGGCTTCGTCTAATTAAGAGGGTTTACTGCTCACAGTGTATCATAAAGTTTTATAATCCTTATTCTTAGAAATGAATGAACCAAGATTAATAAACCTTGGATTGCACATAAAAAATAACTAGGTCTAAAAAGTTAGTTACAGATTTTTTCGAAAATATTTCAGAGAGGAAGAGAGATTTACAATATAGAACAAAAAAACTTAAAATAGCTCTTTCTGTCCCTCTGAACGCTACGAAAGATTGATTGTTTATTTGTGTGCGGTGCAGGAGCGGGCGTGGTGCGCGGCGGGTCGCTCGTGCAGCGCGCGTGCGGGGCGGCGGCGCGCGCGCGGCGCCCGGCGCGCCCCGCGCTGCTGCTGGCCGCGCACGCGCACGACGCGCTCGCCGCCGCCGCTACCAACCGACAACTCACGCATGTAATGAACCTTATTATTACTCGCGCGCGATCAGAATGGGATGCGACCTTTCGGAACTGAGGCGCGCTCGGTCCGCCGGCCAGCCGTAGCGTCGGCAAAAATTGCCAGCGGGTTTAAAAAGGCCACTTAGCAGAATCAACCAGCAATTCATACTACCCGAAACTATCAAAGGATAATTTGTCTATTCTCGGCTTCGCGTGGACACGATGCTCGAAAAGATACAAATAAATCAAAAATCATGTTTTGTTTTTAAACGCATATTTATTCAATACTTTTGTATCAACTTGCGCCTACGATGTGTATTTAATAAATAATTAAATTGTTTTATTCTTCGACATATTTACATTACTCGTCCTTCAGTGTTGCCAGTTTCCAACAATTAATCGTACCTATATTTTGTAAATAATTATTTACAAATCGATTCGAATTGTTATTTTGAAGTTGAACTTAGTCCTCCTTATTCTTAAAATAAAATTGTTTTTATTGTTTTATTATAGCTGTTATTTGAAATCACTTCAGCTTCACTTCAATGGAGCAATTCAAACATGTTTTATCCGTATGATTGGAAAACAAAAGTATCGAAGATGGTCAATGAATTTCGATTTTTAATGTTCATAAAATACTCGTATATCTAAACATTATTATTAAAAGGATTGCAACCATGAAACTTTACTGTATATTTACATAACCCTATGATAAATCGTAGAAATAACTATTTTATAATTAATTCAGAGTTTTTCGCTAACGGTACTTGTCTTGAGAACTGTCATTTTCTATTTACTTTGATAAGGTTCCATCCCTTTTTGATCGCGCGCGGGTTGTACCCACTTATGCTTTACCCAATAAAATGAGATCTCTATACGCCCTGGATAACGCCAATCCGCGACAAACAGTGAACCAAAGATGGCTTTAACCTAAGAGGGAGCAATCGCCACGAAACTTATAGCGTTTAATTTAACTATATTTAGAGAGACTAAACTAGACTTCAGATTACTCTAAACAGACGTAATTATGCCAGATTGATTATTTATAAAACTGACAGACACACAAAATTATCTAACCATCCTCACAATTCCAGGTGGGAATAGAAGAAGGGAGGGCGGCATGGGAGACTGCGCTAGAGGCATGTCGCGGTGGTAGCTGGCTAGCTATCGTAGTGGGCGCTTCGCCCTTCACGAACGATCTGCAGGCATTCATCGCAGCATACCTTGAGTCACCGGTATGTATATTAATATGATAAAGAGGTAAAGTTTGTGAGGTTGTAGAGAGTAATCTCTGGATCTACGGAGCCGATATTGATTTTTTTTTACCAAAAGAAAGCCGCGTTATTTGTACGAAGTGGGCACGGGTCAGCTAGTATATCGATAAACTAATATTATGAATGCGAAAGTTTGGATGTATAGATGTTCGCTACTCAATCACGTCAGAACGGCTGAACAGATATTGATGAAATTTGGAACCAACGTACATAATAGTTTGGATAACACATAGAATACTTTTTGTCCCGGGAGTATGTTCCCTTGGAATAATATTTTCATTCACGCGGATGGAGCCGCGGGCGGTAGCTAGTATTTTTTAAAATTGGGAGGAGCTCGTGGCTAAATAAGTAGCCGTATAACACCTTCAAGCTTAAGCAATGCTTGCCGAGGTTGTGAGTGACCAATATGTGACCATTCCAAGACTACTTGCCTAGGAAGCAAATTAAGACGTTGGTCCCGGCTGTCATTTGTAGATCTTTACCAAATCGTTACGGTTTGTTGAATCCAGTAAAACTGACACTAACCGTAACAAGAACACCCAACAAGTATTACCCAGTAATTGGGTTCTGGAGGTCAGATAGGCAATCACACCAAGATAAATACTGGTGTTCAGCTGAATCTGGTTTGACCGGAAGTCGACCCCGACAAATTTGGGAAAAAGCTAGGCAGACGATGTCAAACAACTATTATCATTTAATTAACATAGAATAAATATCAAAGCAAAACGAATTTCAAAACAAAATATAGGAATATAATAATTTTACAGGCTGACCAATTCCATGAGGAGTTCAGACTATGGATATTATCAGAGGACCGTGAAATTCCTGCGCTTATATCTAATGCCTGCGTTAATGTCATTCTTGAGGTAAGTTTTTTTTTGTAATAACCAGAGGGCAAATTTTTTTGTAATAACCAGAGGGGAATTTGACATATACGTTAACGTGATCGAGTAGGTACGCAATTGAGTAGTATGTTAAAAAAACTCGCACTAAAGTTTTTTTAACATACTACTCAATTGCGTACCTACTCGATCACGTTAACGTATATGTCAAATTGTATCGAAAAAAAAGGTTTTTCGTTATTATCACCAGACGGCGCTCATTCAATTTCAATACAAATTGTCTTTAGGTACGTTAACGCAAAAGGGAGCGTTAAGAAACTCGCACTAAGGCCACAGGTCCTCAGTGCCGACCCTAGATCTTAAGGATGCTCGCTCATTCCGATTGTTCTTACTCCGATAGTTCTTGGTCCTTGGATATGGCCATATAGACATGTATGCCATGCCATGCTCCGTTATTTCCAACGTTGTCCACCTAACCCGTAGTGGTCTACACTGACTACACTAAACAGCTGCCACGGGGCTATGGCTGGAGCAAATTAGTGTTTTATTTATTTATTTTTATAACAATCGCTATTAAAATTCATCTTATAAACTAAAAACTTATACATATATTGATCATCGATCTGTGGGTGCACGTAAATATATCTACTTCTGGTTTCTGAGCAATTAGGGCGTTCATCAAGCTAATCGCTTGGGCTGTGGGGGCATATCGAGCCGTGAGGGTACGTGACGGCTCCACCGCTCGGTGCGCGACACCCGCTGTCGGTCCGGACCAAACAGTGTACAGCGAGCTAGTGTGCGAGCGTTGTCAATCTAATTTTTCAGCAATAAGTAGTAGAACATCAACAGCGCGCATCTAAGTCACAGTTCTAGCGTGTTGATGCCCACCATTCCCGCGATAAACAGAGACGGATACAAATAGGGATAGTACCCATACTACCCATCATGGGTGTAGCCAGGGGGAGGGTTTTGGGGTACAACCCCCCCCCCCCCCCCTGTCATCTGTATCAAGAAGCAAAGTTGATGCTCAAAGAAAATGGTGGTATACTACAAATGCCACGTTTCGTTGTAAGGCAACTGAATCGCTCTAACATTGCGTCGGATTTAAGCACGTATTACAACATAAATTTATTCATCCCATTTCAAGAGCACACACAATCGAAACTCTGTAAAGTAGTATTGGCATTATCTGGTGTGTTACCTTCAAATTTTGCAGACAGTTCCGAAATTGAAGACGCAATTTTTAAGCGTTCGGCAGTGGAAAGCAGCTATGACTATCACCTCCCCTACTCCATAATCTGCTTTGAAATGCTTAGATGCGATCTTAAAATATATCCAAATATTTACACGTTGTTACAAATATTGGCTACCATACCTGTTTCCACTGCTACACCAGAAAGGACTTTTTCAAGCCTACGGAGACTTAAAAACTATTTGCGAAACACAACGAGTGAAAAGAGACTGAACGGCTTGGCTCTCATAAATATCCACTTTCAGTAGTTTAATTTTAGTGTAATAGCTCGTAGCTAAATAATAACAGCCGCACAGGTCGATTTTCAAGGTTAAGCAGCGCTTGCCGAGGTTGGTCTGTGGATGGGTGACCATCTTAACATATCGTGTTTCCTCCGTGCCTCGGAAAGCACGTTAAGCTGTTGGTCCTGTCATTTGGAGATCTTTGGCAGTCGTTACGGATAGTCAGAAGCCAGAAAATCTGACACCAGTCTTGCCAAGGAGTACCTACCGTATTACCCAGTTAATGGCTTGTGGAGGTCTGGTAGGCAGCCGCTCTACGTAAAATACTGGTATTCAGCTGAATCCGGTTTGACTGGAAGCCGACCCCAATATAGTTGGGAAAAGGCTAGGCAGATGATGAGTAGTTTAATTTTCTTGAACCCCCCCCTTCCCCTCCCCGATACTAAAACCTGGCTACGCCCTTGCTACCCATATAATTTTTACACAGATAGCGAGCAAATTTCTTTCAAAGGGCTTAAGAACTGCTCCGAATAACAATGTTTATTTACTGTTTAAGTAAGCCAGTTATTGAAAAAAGGTGCGATGGGGCTGACATATCTTTGATAAAAACCCCTAAACAAAAACAGATTTAAAAAATTTATATTTGACATTATTAAGGTAACTAACCCATTCCCATTTGTTAGTACGTAAGGCGCCTCCTATATGCCTACTGAATTATCTGAAGGACCCACCTTGTCTATAAAAAGAGTCCGAGATTCCAGTTCAACGAATGTCTTATTCATCTAAGATCCCGAACATATCAAATAACTGGATCGACCATGTCGTTCAAACGTTTTACTAAAGTAACAAACCTACTAATACACCCTAAGTATGTATTCACTAGGATTCACTCCAACCCCACATTGCAGTTTAGTGCCGCTTCTGCAAATATAGATAGCATTGTAACATCCGGGCATCCGGGCGGTTTCTGAATCGCGGTGTTAAGATTCTACTTACGTCGTTGATCGAACCTCGCACGCTACTGTAGAAACTCATACTTACCCGTGATCATGAAGGCGGTTCCCCAGGGCGAGGTTACCATTAGGTACACTGCGGTAAGGTTGACCCTTCGCACTTAGGACAACCTGATGTTGGACCATTGTGCGTGAGCCATGGCGGCCGTTACTCCAACCAGCCAACCTCCCTCCAGAAAGAGATAAGTTTTACCGGTGTGTTCAAGAGGTTGACCCTTGCGATTATCTCTAATGCGGATAACTCGGATGCGCAATTTTTTAAAGTGAGGGACTGCGTTCACGCTTTCTCTGTTGTTATTCATCCAAAACATCTCATTGGGCGCATTGGCGACGAAAATCATGTCCAACATCTTTTTTAAACTTTTTATAAAACTTTAGTCAGTCTTTTCAATACGGAAGGGTCAAAAAGGGAATGCTTGATCGGTTGTACTAAGTATTTTAGAAGTCTTCAGCGTTAGCTAAACGTAATTTATGAGTGATAAAGCAATAAAAAAATAATCTAGCCAAGTGCGTGTCGAGCCACGCACTGCGTACCAAAACGATTGCAAAAAACAATTGTCGCAAATCTAATATAAACAATTAAATCTTGTGTCACGGTGTTTGTTATCGAACGGCTCAAACGATTGATTTTTATGTTTTTTATTTTGTATATATTTAGGTAGGTCTGAGAATAGATCGTAGGCAAATTTTTTTTAAAACGGCAAAACAACGTTTCCGGTTTCAGCTAGTTTTACTATGAGATTACAAAGTGTTACAAATGCACATGCATATATGCAATGTCATTTTCTATGAAAAATCAGTTACGAACACAAGTCAGATACTTGTTGCAGTACTACCAAACCAACTAGGGAAACTAACCCCGCATCAAAATTCCATGCCCGCGGGATTGAGGAAATTAATCCTACGGAACCGCGGGCTTTGCGGATTGCAATAAAATCTTTTTTCTTGAGTTTATGTGTTTTTATTCGTAAAGTTAGTTGTTATTTCTATATAACTTTTTTATCTTTATAAAAAGAAAAATAATCAAATGTTCAGTACATTTTCATCTCCGCCATGTGGCCGACACACAGGTGCTTAGACAAGTATATCTAGCTCTCTGTCAGTCAGTTGCGCATTGTTTGGGGTGGGACAACGAAAACACATTTGTTAAAACTGGAACGTGCCCAAAGAGCGATCCTTAAAGTAGGTTGGTCCCTTCCTTATCAATTTCCTACCACCGAACTATATAAAACTTGCAAGGTCCTCTCTATTCGAAAATTGTTCATTCTAAATCTAATTCTAACAGTCCACTCCCAAAATTCCTATAATCCCGAAAAGTTCAATGCCGTGAGACAAAAGCATACTGTGTGTTCGTCTATTCTTGTCCATTCAAAGCAAGCTCAACGTTTCTTTTATTTCCTTGGTCCTTATGTGTACAACAGAGTTAATAAAATCTTACATGTGTACTCAATGGTCAAATGGAAATGCAGAACTACTGTAAGGAACTGGCTGCTGGTTGTGGACTATGAAGAAACAGAAAATATCATCCAGACCATTAAATGATGTTTTTATAAACATCCCTCTCATAATCACCAATTATTTAGCATGAACCATATGACTTACATGCACATACACACTACACCCTCACACACTACACACACCACACATACAATACACAATAACATCACTTTACATTACAAATATAACCCACACTTCTATTAGGTATATAGACTTAACTCTCTATCAAAACTGTTTGCTTCTAGTTTTATGTACAATCTAAATGATGCCGTATAATAAGATAATGCTAAAAGGGGTGTGAGCCTGGAGATCTGTCATACAGGTCCTGAACCTAGTTCAGACTCCAGCTCTCACAAAGGTTCTAGCGTAAGGCAATAAATTAACTTTATGTATAAATTACCTACTGACATTGTACCTTTATGAGAGAAATAAACTAAATAAATCTAATCTAATCTAATTTTATTATAGAATAGCTGATTTTATTTTACTTTTTAGACAGTATTAATTGTTTGCATAAACCGTGTCTCTGATTAATACCCTATGCTGGAAAAATTGGATGGTGATAATAATTCTCCCAGTAAATGCTCGTGAATTCGTGGGAAATCCCTGTTTTAGAGAAACTGCGATACAACAGGGTACGATACCCACATTAATCTCGGTAGAATACACTCACATAGGAGGATAACTCGAGAAGTCCCAATATTACAGGTGATTCTACTGCTCATAAACAAACTTCCTTTAAAAAAGGCGGAAAAGCTGAAAAATAGAACAATCGTGATCGTCCATGTAAAATCAATCATTGTATTCGTTCAGTTAGTGTGGGGCATATATGGTGACAATTTAAATCATGAGATCCTTGTTACAAGTTGTTAAATCGCGTGTTAATGATGAGTTCATATTTAGAACGACGCCTGCTCCCCATTTACTTTGTGAATTCTATATTTTTTTCAGTTCTCGCACGTAGTCTCGCATAACTGACCCCGTACAAATGGCGCGTGACCCCGTGCTTGCAGGATTGGATTCCCTAGCACTGATATTCGCAATTATTTTGACTCTGAAATTGTTGGTCCTCAGGCGCCAGAAGGTGTAAAGAACAACGTAATGGGCACGTTGTACGCATGGGGCGCTTATACCGCGGATACGAACACCGTGCGACTTCACGCGGCGCTTGCGCTGTTCCACGCGCTAGTACAGGAACGGCGTGCCTACATACCACAAGGTTTGTCTTGCTCATACCGCAGGCGCCAAGACCGTGTACCAATATTAATGCCGAAACAACTTGGCTCAACTTTCAATACAAATTCACTTCATTTGATATATACCTACCTTATCCCAGGATGGTCACAGTGGTACGCATGGGAGTGGGGCGAGGCCCACGCCAGTTCCCGAGCAGTGCGCAGTGGAGGAGGCGGCCGCGCAATCGCCGCCCTGTACGGCGCGCGCCTGTGCTCCGCGCCCGACCAGCGCATACTGGCCGCGCTGCAGCGCCGCTACCTCGGCGACGCTGCCATGTCGTCCAGGTGGAAGCCAGCGCCGCTCACTATACCTCTGCCGCTCTCCACATCACTAAGGGTAAGCACAGCTGCCGGGTAGTAAGGGAAAATCATTTCAGTCGTAGAACTTTCAATGCTAAACAAAGGCCTCACTCAAGCGCCGCCACACCGACGGTCCGGTGTTTTGTGCTTCCAGTGGACTTCCAGGGTCTATCTGTCACCTGTGTCTCTATCCAGTTCCAGACAGTAGACAATCTTCCAATGCTGCATCTTCTGGTACGCGGGTGCCATTTCAGAACTTTTCGGCGTCATAGACCATCAATTTTCATTATCATGTCTATGATTTTCTAAGTACGAACACTAACGGTGTCCCAAATACTCACTTATAGTTCTAGTGCTCTCAACTTATTTCATAACACTAACATACGTAACCTTTGTCTCAGGATTACACGGTAGCATTCGACGCATTGCCAGACATCGACTCGCCACAACTTCTAGCTTTGCCTGCCAACTGCCGCGTTGCTTGGGAGAAAAATGCTGCCATCGACATTATTACAAGGCTCAAAGGTAGTGTTCTCAATATTTTAAATTTACTATAATATAATTCTTTAAAAACGAGTTTCGGCTTGACTACTCGACAACGCTCTCGCTTGATGAGATACGATAGAACGAGGTGGCCTAGAAGATGTCTGTTCAGTTGCCCAAGTGTTATCGCCAGCCGTTGTATTTGGGAACACAGAAGCTGGAAGAGATTTCGACAATTTGGCTGGGTGCATAATATATAAAGTGGAAAAAGCGCTTAGTGCGACTAGTCGGGATAAAAAAAAAAAAAACAAGTGCGGATGGCACTCTGCAGCGCATCTTCCGGTGGAAGTGTGCAAGTAGTTTTTAAAACTACTTGGACTACTACTGGTGCTTACTATTGTAAACTAACTACTAACTGTCTAACTGTAGATACTACTTGGGCAGTCATCAAAGAGCCTATAATAACCGTTCTCAGTAGTACTAGAGTCTATAGTAAATACTGTTTCTGTTTCAGAATTAAACTCGACTGTTACCATTATCAGCAAGAGCGATAACGTAACACCACTGAAGTCGCTCCTGTCTTTGTGGAAGAAACTTATGTCGGGAAGTCCTTTCATAAAAGGGGAATACCAAGTTGAAAAGGTTTGCGAAACTCCCTGAAATATTTTAACTAATGATCAGGTTATAGACATCACACTTTTAACCCAGTTAAAAGTTGTATCACTTTCAAATTAATGAAACAGCGTAGTTGACTTGTCTGTTGTACTTATATGTATTACTTTTCAAAATAAATGATGATCCTTCCAGGCATGTATGCTTTGCACTAAAGAAAACAACGCACTCTTTAAAAAATCTCCTAGTTGAATGGGAACCCTTGTAGAACCATGAGCTACATGTTATACAAAAAAAAACCGGCCAAGTGCGAGTCGGACTCGCGCACCGAGGGTTCCGTACAAACCTGTAGGTTACTTGTTATAAGCAAAAGTTGCGATTTACGATTTATGACGTATTAAAAAAAACTACTTACTAGATCATGTTCAAACCAATTTTCGCTGGTAGTTTACATAGTAATATACATCACATATTTTTTTTAGATTTATCATTCCCTTATTTTAGAAGTTACGGGGGGGGGGGGACACATTTTACCACTTAGGAAGTGTCTCTCTCGCAAACTGTTCAGTTTAGAAAAAAAAATATTTCAGAAACCTCAATATCATTTTGGAATACCTATCCATAGATACCCAACACGTATGGGTTTAAAGAAAAAAAAAAAAAATTGAGTTTCAGTTCTAAGTATGGGGACCCCCAAAATTTATTGTTATTTTTCTATTTTTGTGTGAAAATCTTAATGCGGTTTACAGAATACATCTACTTACCAAGTTTCAACAGCATAGTTCTTATAGTTTCGGAGAAAAGTGGCTGTGACATACGGACGGACGGACAGACAGACAGACCGACATGACGAATCTATAAGGGTTCCGTTTTTGCCTTTTGGCTACGGAACCCTAAAAATACAACCGAATTCCAAATAAAAATCATATGTTGTGGTTTCATAGTTTTTTGACATGGACTTAAAGTTATTTTGCAAGTACTTTGTAGTGGTTTTTATTTGGAAGTCGGGTGTATTTTTTCTTTTTTTGTAGAAAAATGCTGTTTTTGTGCATGTGGCAAAGTTAAGCAGCTTTTCTCTAATTGTTGCATTATTTTATTGTTATTAGCCAGTAAAATAGGTGATTCATTATTCTTATTCTCATTATTTTTACTTTCTATACTGCTCCGATCGACGTCAAACCGCCAATGCCGGCTGTCACTGAAAACCAGCGCTGTGGCTCTGTCTCGCACACGAGTCCCAGCATTATGCTGAGAGATGGCCGTTTTGCGCAGATTTGACGCATATCTTCCTAATCTTTCATATATAATTGTAATTTTTGTGTATTTTTTATATGCGTCATATTGACCGCATATAAACTCTTTTTCTTTCTTTCTTTTTCTTTCATTATAAGAAGTTAGGTAGCGCTCAAAGGAACAGTGTCGTTCAGCAATAATAATATGTATGATGTGATGTGCAGTCGGGTGAGGGCTGGTGGGCGTGCGCGTGCGAGGGCGAGGCGCGCGACGCGGCGCGGGCGGCGCGCGGCCTGCACGCGCGGCTGGCCCGCCTGGCGCACCCCGCGCACCCTGCGCACCCCGCGCACCTGCACCAGCGCGCGCTGCTGCACGTGAGACCTCTTGCCATTATATTCAATTCCAACAATAAGAGCTAACTTTTAATGAAACACATCCTGGCCAACGCCAATCCCCAATCAACTTGATATTCCCCGCAATTAGGGAATCCCCCACACGTTGGCCACGTGTACAATTTGGGTATCGATCCGAGGTTAAGAAACGCTGGTTTACAAATTGAAACTCCCTTTAAAAAACTTCTTGATTGCACAATATTTCTATTGCACCATGTAAAACAAGTGTTGCGCAATATTTCACCATTTAAATCGAGGTAGGCAGGTCTCGTTTGCAAAGTAGTATTTGTGCAGGTGAGCGAGGAGTGGCAGATGTTGTGGAGCGGGCCGGATGCGGCGGATGCGTACGTGCGCGAGTTCGGCATGCGCGCGCGCGCCGCGCTGGCTCGCCTCGATACTGACCAGCTGAAGCCGGACTATATGCCTGCAGGTATTGCCCAGCCTTTATAATGTTCAATACTACTAGTATTGGCTTTGCTAAACAAATAAATCCTTACTTCATTTAAATGAAAACTCTTTAAAAATCATTGTACACACTATTTTGATTAGTTTTGGGACCCTATAATCACAAAAAACAGCATTTCAGTACAGTACGTTTATTTTGTCTTTGCCGCTCCGAATGTAGGTTTTAGTGACGACCGCGCAGGTCCCATCGCGTAAAAAAGTGTTACGTTCGTAGAATATTTTTCTGATTTATACGTTTTGTATTTTAAACAAGTAAGAAACACAACCAGTAACAATAACACCACCACAAAACACACAAAACACAAATGAAACAGTAACCAAAATAAATAATTTAAAACAAAACACTTTTCGCATCAACAGTCATATTGCATTGAGTAAACTGGACACAAGCATGCATCGAACGTATACGAGCGACTGAGACGCCATGCGCGACCTACATGCGCATGCGCTGTTCTATGTTTCTTCTCAAATTTACATCCTGCGCAATCAATAGGGAATATGCATGAAAAAAGTATTTAGGATCTGAACAGTTTATCTAAAAGTATTGGAAAGTATAATACTAACTGTGAAATTAGAATCTAAATTGCTCGAAAAACGAACGAGATACAATTATTTTAAACAAATATATCTGTCCCTCTCGCGAAAACGCTTTTTTCTATGGCAGCTGTATAGTCGTCGTGTAATTTGACGTCACATTAGGTATCGGACTTCTCTTTCTAACTGTAGTCTTTGAAGCTATATAACATAATAAATGATGAAGGCATTTAAAAAATAATTTCATGATTGTTTACTAGAGCTAATAAGTATTTTATTTTGCAAATAAAAAAATCATGCATATTCCCTATTGCGGCGTACTTCACATAGGCAATGATAAAAAAAAACATACTGTATGTTCGCATAACTCTACAAAATTAGTAGATTATTAGAGATATTCGAACATAGATACGTAGCAGGCCAACTGAAGGACTGTTTTTGCGAGATTTTTACTTTGATGCCATTGTAGAAGTTGCTCATAATTATGAGATTAGGTAAATTACTTCTTACAACATTATCAATTAGCTACCGCTTGTTGAATGGAAACAATTTATTTGGTCTTTCATGTTCTAATTAATTAGCTGACCATATTATTTATTATGGCTACCATCCCCTATCACGCCAAATACACATTACTTCAATAGTTCACCAGTGTGTAGAAATGTTTTTAGGGTTCCGCACATCGAAAGGAAAAAACGGAACCCTTATAGGATCACTTTGTTGTCCGTCCCTCCGTATGTCTATCTGTCAAGACCCTTTTTCTCAGGAACGCGTGGAGGTATCAAGCTGGAATTTATATCAAACACTCAGGTCTACTGTCCCTTGGAGCTGTGAAAAAAACAAACGTATAAGCCAACGCAATTAGCCGTTTATGCCGCAAAGTTTTGGGTACTTCCCGTGAACTCAGAATCTTGAAAGAAGATGGCTAAATGACTGCCCCAAGCATGTATAGAAATTCACATTAACTCGGAATATTTAAATATTAATTAATGGATTGTTTAGTGTTTATAATCTTCTAGAACTTTCGCGAACTGTTTAACATAAAAAAAAATCTTAATTGACTTCAAGCATTTTCTGTTTCACATGACAAGATAGTACTGAGGGCTTAGTGTGAGTTTTTTAATGTTCTCGATCGCTTTAGCGTAAATGCCAATTTGTATTGAAACTGAATAAGCGCCGACTGTTGAGAATAACAGATAACCTCTTTTTTTCTATACACTTTGACATAAGCAAACGTTCACGTTAACGCGATCGAGTAGGTACGTTAGAAAACTCACACTAGCCCTCTGCAAGCTAGGGAGGGGTTATATATCGCATTTCCAGAAAGTCAAATTGAAACTGTATTTATATCAATTTTAGATAACACGTACTTATCAAATCGATTTACTTTCTGGAACTACATAATAAGGGCTGGATAAGTACATTACTAATACTTCGGGCAACTTCGGATCGATTTGGGCCTCATTGTGATGTTTGGCTTAACTTCAGGAGCCTTGGCTCAATACGGTGGCGATCATAAGATGATATTTGCAAAATAAATGTTATAGAAACTAACATTTCAACGGCGGCAAGTCTAGCGAGAAAAATACTGACATAGTAGGCCGTCAGGTAACAGGAATTATAAGATTATGACTGATCATCACAAAACGTTTTACGAAAAATACTAACAATTATTAACCCTCGACTAAAGATTTGTGTAAACCAGTTTGAACAGTGTTTAAATATGAATATAAACAATTAGCACTTTGCCCGCGACTTCTTCCGCGCTGGAATTTTCAGAATACCTACTTATTCTAATAATAAATAATTATCATATGTTACTCAGGGATATTGGACAATGGTCCATTGTCCCTTGGTCAAAGAGTTTTTGAAACCGGTCCGGTCAGTTGATTTTAAGTAAAGGAACTTAAGAAAGAAAATATTAATTGAACAATGGTAGACTAAACTAAATTCAATTGTTTCTTTCAACCCATTCGTTCATTTTATCGATCCTGCTATACTTGAAGTTCAATCCCATCTCTATGAAAAAAAAAACAAACGTCAGATAGCGTTTACTGTCATATCATCATGACAGTGTCATGAGTAATAGAATTGTTTAATGTTTACCCATCTCCAATTTACTTTTGACAGTGGCAGAATAGTCGACATCGGCTCTACTTGCCATTTATAAAAAATAGAATACATTATAATGTTTACCCATCATAAAATCCAAATCAATTATTTGAGTCAATTAATATTAGGTATATATCCTTACATCTTTTTCTTTTCAAATATCATCATTTCTACCATTTATTAACATTGACTGTGAAAACTCGACAAATGAGTTGAAATAAAGTTCAACTCATTTAGATAAGTAGTTTAGGTTTTACGAGAATTTAATACTCGCGGATTGTTGGAAGTTCGTTTTATCACGTATTTGGTGCAATTCCCATTTGTAGATATTTAATCTAGTACCATCGTGCGATATTGGGGTAGGTCGCCAATCAAAAATGCAATACATAATCAATAAATCAGCGTTGATTCATTTAAACGCCTTGTGATAAGTTCATAGCAATGTCATTTGTTAGTTTTCTATATCTATTTTAGTAAGAGTTATACGATTTTATTTTCAGGATTGTAAAGATATGAAAAGTTCCTGAAACTGTTTATATACGAAATACTAATACTATTCAGCTATTCAGAAATACATATTGCTAAGTACCATATTAATACGTTGCTAGGGCAGTGGTCCATACTTCAATGCCATCTCTTTTGGTACGAAGCAACGTCTTATAGCACAGATGAAGGAAAAATTGCGAAAACCGTAGATTTTTAGTTACATCATAATAAAAATATTTTTAATAATTTTAAACTTTCTTCATGAACGCGTAGAGGTATTAAATTGAAATGCATATCAAAAACTCAGGTCTATAATATTTTTAAGCTGTAACAAAATCAAACTTCTATGTCAACGCAATCAAAAGTAACAGCAATTTAGGCCGCGTATTTTCAAACTCGCAACTGCTCGCACGACCAGGGAATCAAAACCTGAGGGGTACTTCCAGTCGACCTAGAATCTTGAAATTTGGTATGAAGCAATGCTTTATAGCACACTAGCTGACCCGCGCAACTTCATCTGCGTCACATTTTCCATTATTGCTCCGCTACTATTTGTCTTAGCGTGATGATATATAGTCACTTCGCCGGCGACTTCGTTCGCACTGGTTTAGTTGGTTCTCCACCAACTTCATCTCCTATACCTCCCTCTTTATAATATGTAAATTAGGTAGGTACTGAAACGACTACGACGACGGTAGACTCAACGTAGTAGGGCAGTTCGCTTTATCCGCAACATTTTTCTTACTTAGACCATTTTATACCCGTCGTAACTTTTAAACGACGGGTCCGATTTGAATAATTTAAAGTGTTATTTACACGTACATAACCAACCTTACTTATAACTTAACCATTTAAACGGATTAATATCATGATACCAAAATCACCACTTTTCCATTCCAACTAGGGTTTGATTGATTAATTTGAACAAAAAGCGTTCATTATGACTTAACCATATTAATTAAATATGTACCCTTGCGGACTTCTTTGTAGATAAGTATTCATGTGCTCTATAAAACTGTAGGTACCTACATCACATTGCTCTATTGTCAAAAGTTTCCGCAGTGTACGCGATATAAGGTTTTTTTTTTTGGTATTTGGTATTTTCACAAATTTATCGAAGTTTTCACACGGTTCTCAAACTTATTTGAATATATTATATAGCCTATGTTCATCAGGGATAATGACTGTAGGATTCTAATGTTGAAAGATTTTTATTTTCAAATCGGTCCAGTAGTTTCGCAGTCAAACAAACAATCAAATCTTTCCTATTTATAATAGGTAAGTATTAGTGTGGACAACTACTTTTTCTATCTTCATATTTTGATTTTGCCTCTGCATAGTTCAACTTGTAATGTGCAACCTGTTTGTTCAATCCAGCGCGTCCCTAGCTAGTAGCTGTCCTCCCCGCGACGCTATACCTAACCGAGGTCCGTACCCCATAGAGCGTGTCCTTATATGCGTATAGGTAGACGCTTAGTTTATAAGGTTTTTAACAAGCCCTGGCTTTATTGTTGTTGCTATGTTAAGTCCGGTTTAGCAGACAAAAGCCTCGTAGGTTGACATGCGTCAGGCAACTCATTAAAAAACGTTTGAATGTTTTTTGTTGCATATTGTGTGCAGAGGTGGACCTGCGCTCGTTCCTGCGTCCGTCGCGCGTGGTGTGGGCGCTGCGCGTGCACACGGCGGCGCGCCTGGCCTGCCACGTGCACGCGCTCACGCTGGCCGTCAAGTGGAACTGGCAGGAAGGTAAGCTTTGTACACAAAAAAGCAACATGCTCGTAAATAGCCTCATTTTGAATGTGGCCTTTCATTCGTCGGGATAGTTATTTTGTTTTGCAAACTTATAAGGCGAATATTTGCGCAAAAATGCGAAGTTAGAAGCAAGCATGGATCGCGCTAAATATTTGGCGGATGTCATTGGAACACTCAGACACAGGTAATGCACAGAGACACCACGTTACATAATTGCGGGCCTCGCCGTCTCTTCGCGTCGTAACTTTCATTGACTGGTACTTGATTTGCCAGTACCATTTTTAATATGTCGAATTAGAAGAGTTAATGTCTGTACCTATAAACAAAACTATATAAAAGCCCCGAAACTGAATTCATTTTTAATTTTGTGTTGCTTTTTATGGTCTATGAACATCCGTAAAAACGGGACCCTTTTAGGATCGGTGTTGGTGTGTCCGTCTTTCACAGCTATTTTCCTCCAAATATACTGGACCGATTCTGTTGACATTTGGTACAAACAAGAACTTCTGTGACCCTAATACGGACGTGTTACGTAAGTAGGTAAATAAAATCAATAATAATAATGAAGTTCGTTTGAGAAGGTTTTTCAAATTATACCGTGTGAGTGATGACATATCAAATGAAAGAACTTATTCTGAGGGTTTTAATAACATTGAATAGTAATGCAAAGGGTTTATTCCCGTGCAGGTGAGAGTACCCAGGACGGTGTAGTGGTGCGAGGCCTGCGGCTGTGTGGCGCGGCGTGGTCGGGCGGCGCGCTGCAGCCGTGCGGGCCCGGCGCGCCGCCGCACGTGCCCGCGCCGCCGCTGCTGCTGCGATACGTGCTGCAGGTACCACGCCACCACTCTTCTCTGACACACATTATCTAACAGTTTTGGAATTACGATGTGTTCAGCAGCTGTTCATATTTAGCAAAATTAAAGACTTGACGTAAAAACTTCTGGGATGACGAGACGAGCTGGACTCCTCAAAGGAATGGCCCAAAATTTCATAAGTGGAGAAATACAAATAAGTTTCACGAGTTGGTCGAAATGTGGGATGTGGATTCCGCAATCTTTGTACAGATAGTCGTATCAGCCAATGGCGAGCCTCGACCAACACATCAGGAGGCTCTCTTTAGGCAGCTGGATCAAAGGATTTATTCAGAAACCTATACTTCTGGACGCGAGTCGCATTGTTTGGAGGTTCCTCTCTCTGGAGCCCTGACCGAAATTCCCGTTACGTCGGTAAAACAATTTACTTATTTATTTAGGAAAGGAGCTAAATTCACACTTTTACCTACATTTTCCCTAACATTTTAAGTATTTCCTATTGGTCTTTTAAATTAAGAACATACTTAAAGTGATAGATTTAAATAACACTGTTTAACAAGACATGTTGTATGGTATTCAGGAGTCAGAAAGCGCGTGCGCATGGGAGCGGAGCGCCGAGGTGCCGGTGTACACGAGCGAGGCGCGCGAGGCACTCGTGCTGAGTGCGCGCGCGCCGCTGGCGCAGGCCTACGAGCCCGACACCGCCGCGCTGCACGCCCTCGCGCTCTTCATAGCCCCACACGACTAACATGACATACCTACACGGTACACCCTTGACCATACCATACCTAATACAGTTTGAGTCAGTATACTGAGTTTCGTGTCGTTTCACTCCCACTAGTTACCTACTGCCCACCAACAAGATTTCTTGCACGTTTCAAATATACGGGTTAATGTTAAAGTAACAAATTAAATAAATTAACGCCATTATTGTATGGGAGTTAGTAATAGCACAGCTTTAGTTAAGGTTTGACACAGTGTGTTTCGCAACTTTGATTAAAATAAGCCTATGCAAGTGATTTCTTAGAATATTTTAATTGTTAGAATATTGTTTGTTATTTATAAAGCCCTAGTTTACAGGCCCATTGGTCTTAATAAATTGTGTTCATCATGATAATTTTGTTTTTTTTTCTTCTGAAAACCCAGCAGAAACAATCGGGATAGTTACAAATTCGGCGTAGGTAATAATAAATTATGTAACACGTAACTTCACGCAAGAGGTCATCATTATATAGCGTGTTTCTTGGTCAGAGCGCCGAGTCTACTAATTTTCAAGCAACGTTCGCATTCGCATATCAATCGCAATCTGTCAAAAATTTAGGAAAATTAAGGCTTTTTTGACAGTTTGCGACTGACATGCAAAAGCTAAAGTTATAAAAAAAGAAATAGAATTATCCCTCAGACAATATTATTTAAATAATGCCTGCGACTTCGCCCGCTTGTCAAATACTATTCTATACACGGTGCCATGTTAGTCGTCTTACAATTCAGCCCAGTTCATCAATCCAATGATTACTACACATACAACAAAAAAGTGATATTAATGATCATATAAATTATTAAAAAAAAAAAAAATATTATTCACTAGCTGATTGATGCCTGCGGCAACCCCCGCTTGGCAAATAATATACTAAAACCTTTCTCAAGAACCACTCCATCTATTGGTGAAAACAGCATGAAAATCGGTTCAGTAGTTTTTGAGTTTATCGCGAACAGACAGACAGATGGGGCGGAGAACTTTAGTTTATATAATATGTAGTGATATATATGGAGCAATAGATTTAGAATTTCATTAGGTTGTGATTGAAACTGGTATTTAGTGTGCTGCGTAATTAGGATGCAGGATTGAACTCGATATTAGAATCATTCGATGTGTATTGGGTTTGGGAAGTTGGAGCACTTGAAAAATTAAGTATTTTCATAGAATAAAACATGATTCTTCGAAATAAAGAGAAAAAATCCTTACAAATGTATGTAGGTACTTTTATTTAAAAATATAAAGGGAATAGTTATTCCAATCTTAACGTTACAAGTCTTGCTCATAAAGTATGGGACAAGCGAAATCCTTGATATCTTGACATATTAAAATCATATAAAAATCAAAGACTCATCGAACTGTCATGGGTTTTATCCCCGTTTTGTTTCGAGAGAAACTAATTAAAAAAATCTGTTCACTTCGTATCTTCGTTGCGAACTTAAAAACACAAATTTTCTTTTTCTTCTTAACTAAAACATAAATTCTTGTTCAATTATCCTTATTCGCTGTCACGTGGATGGATAGTTATATTAATTTCTTACTTGGAATCTGAAAAAAAAAAGTAAAATGATTATTAAAACTATTAGAAAACAATAGAAGGGAAAATCAGACCTTTCATTTTAAATTGCATTGTTGGCCATGCCCATCATAGTACCTAATTGTCCACCTGCTATTATTTCTATTCCCTACACTACTGTTACGCGCCAGAATTAAGAGCGTGTATTCCGTCCACTAGCGCCGCCAATCGTTTTTTATTAATTGTGGTAAATTTTAGACACGTAGATAAAAAACCGCTCTGTAGTGCACTGAAGAAATGTATCTATTATTTTTTGACAGCTATTTTTAATACATAACTCATGGCTAAATAGCCAAAACGGCAATTATTGCTAAAAGTGGCCACTTTTAGCAAAAATATCGACTTTGGCAACTATTCATGTTCTAAAGTACAAAACATAACTCTCAAAACATAATAAATACATTTCTTCAGTGCACTACAGAGCGGTTTTTTATCTACGTGTCTTAAATTTACCACAAATAATAAAAAACGATTGGCGGCGCTAGTGGACGGAATACACGCTCTACGTACTACTAACGCCATCTAGTATCGAGTAGTGGAACTAATTGGGTCACGATCTTTCTAGACTTTTCGATGCTTGAACATTCTCGATGTTTCGACACCTAGTCAGTCGGGACCGGTATGTTCCCGAACTTTCTAGATATTTCCATTCTCGAAGGTTCTGGAAATTACTGTGGGACTATATAAGGTGCGAATCGCTCGCGACTGAGTCAGTATTGAATTGGCGATACAAGCGAACATCGGAAGCGATCTTCAACTGCGAATTAAGTGAAGTGAAGTGTTTAATAGTGCGACTGTGTGTTATAATTAGTGCGTTTAAAGTGATAATTAGTGTTGATTATTAAAGTGTCATTCTTGGTTAATATACGGCTGTTTTTATTGTCACGAACCCCAAGCTCGTAACAATTGGTGTCAGAAGGGTGGATAATTATGCCGATTCTACCAAAGGACGACACGGAGGGTATCCGTACCCGTAGTCAACGCCAGCAGGAGACGGATCAGAGGCGTTTTGGTGGTGCAACGCCGCAGACGTCGGAAAGTCAGCTACCGACCATGGAGGCCGGTCCGTCCACAGCAGCTTCGGCATCATCAGCACCAGACTTTGCTGCTCTGATGATGATGCTGCAGGAGCAGGCTCACCGACAGGAGGAGCAGGCTCGCCGACAGGAGGAACAGGCTCGCCGACAGGAGGAACAGGCTCGCCGACAGGAGGAACAGGCTCGTCGGTTGGAAGAACAGCTGCAGCACGACAAGGCGGAACAGGCCCGACGACAGGAGGAACAGGCCCGTAGGTTGGAAGAACAGCTGCAGCACGACAAGGCGGAGCAGGCCCGACGGCAGGAGGAACAGACCCGCCGACAGGAGGAGCAGGCCCGTCGCTTGGAAGAACAGCTCAAGCTTGACAAGGAGGAGCAGGCACGCCGCCAGGAAGAACAGATGCTCCTCATGAAGGAAATTCACGCGTCTTTCGGGAAAGACATGAAGGAAGTGAAGGATAAGGTTGCTCAGCATGACAACCGCCTGTCAGATGCTGAAACACAGATCAGCAAATTAAATAACGTCATTGCTGATGTGAAGAAGGAGTTGGGCAACCTTAAACTTGGAGATGGGATTGCAACTCCCGTAGCTACTACACCTTCGCTACGTGGATTCAAAGTGCCGCCGTTCGATGGGTCGTCTTCTTGGTCGGCCTACAGAATACAATTTGAGGCCGTCATGAAGGCGAACGGTTGGAGTAAAAATCAGGCCATGACTGCCCTCACCTTAGGCATGCGCGACCAGGCCTTAACTGTCTTAGAAGCTCTCGGTAAAGAAGTAACTTACGAACAGCTCCTTGAAGCACTGGAATCCCGGTATGGTGACGCTCATCTGGAGCACGTGTTTCGTGCGCAACTAAGGGATCGCGTACAGCGTAGTGGTGAAACCCTGCAGCAGTGGACCCTTGAAGTGGAGAAGCTGGTGCGGAAGGCATACCAGTCTGTACCTGCGCTTATTGAAGGGAACCTGGTCCAGGCCTTCATTGACGGCATCCGCGATCTTGAAGCTAACTTCAAGATCGCGGATGCCGTGGTGCCCGAGCCTTAGGGCTTAGGGCTGCAGTGAGGCTCGGGCACCACGGGATACTTAAGGACGCTTTGGCCCATGCACTGGAGGTGGAAGCTGTGCGGCAAGATCATCGTTCCCACCGCATCAGGGAGATCGCAGCGGCTACAGTTCGCGATCGATTTAAAGGATACAGCCCTAGGTGCTACGGCTGTGGTGAAAGGGGCCACCTTCGATCCAGTTGCCCTAAGCGAACTGCAGAAGGGGAAGGTAGCCAATCTCCAGAGGGTAGAGCGGCTAACAGCACCACTCAGCAGCAGCAGGGAAACGAGTAAAAGCCAGGACTGCGGGGCGGGTACTGGCTGAGGTTCAAAGAGCCCCAAGGATTTCGATCTCACAAACCCATGACGGGAACAGCCTTATCATCAAGGGCGAGGTCAACGGAACACCATGTAAGCTGACGATAGATACTGGAGCTTCTCGCACGGTTGTCAGTTCACAACTTGCAGGTCGGTTCTTTGGGGACTCTGCATACTACCGAGAGCGCATAAATTTAGTGACAGCCACCGGTCAGCGCATACCCGTCCAAGGAGAGAGAGAGATGGAGTTAAAGCTAGGCAACAGAATCTACCTGCATAATGTTGTTGTCGCCGATATAATGGACGATTGCATCCTGGGCTTAGACTTTATGAGGAAGAATCGTTGTGAAATCGACGTTAATCAAGGAGTTATGAAATGTGGGCAAGAGGAACTTTTCATGGAAGGGGCGTTAACAGGAAATATATACAGCCTGAAGAAGATTGTTCTTCCTCCGAGATCGGAAACGATTGTGCCGGTTAGTCCTCCTCAGAATCCTGGGAAGACTCATCGTTGTGTACTCGTGGAAAGGATAGACAATGAGCTTCCGTGGAAAGTTGCACGAACTTTGGTCAGAACTACCAACATCTCAAGGGTACGTGTGCTGAACCTTTGTGATAAGGAACAGGTGATAGATAAAGGCACACTGATGGGTACCTGTGAGGAAGTGGAGTGGTTGCGTCGATGCCAATATCCATCAACTGAGACCTTCAGCAAGAATGCCCAAACGAGAGTCACCGCACTTTTAGAAGACTGTCGCAGCGCTCTGTCTCAAAACGAAATGGTCAAGGCGAAGAGGATGTTACTCAAGTACGCCGATGTTTTCTCTTCGAACGATGCTGATATCGGGAAGACTGGCTTAGTTCAACACAAAATAAATACAGGGGAAGAATTGCCTATCCGTCAGCGGCCAAGGAGATTACCGGTAGCACGTGAAAAGAAAGTGGAAACCATGATTGAGGGAATGGTGAAGGATGGTGTTATAGAACCTTCATCCAGTCCATGGTGTTCACCTGTAGTGCTGGTAGGAAAGAAGGACGGCAGCATGCGGTTTTGTGTTGACTATCGTCGTCTGAACGACGTTACGAAGAAGGACAGCTATCCTTTGCCAAGAATTGATGACACGCTGGACATGCTCACTGGAGTTAAGTGGTTTAGCACATTAGATCTAAAAAGTGGCTACTGGCAAGTAGAAATTGACCCCAAGGACAAGGAAAAAACTGCATTCTCGACAGGGCCTGTGGCAATTTAAAGTTATGCCATTTGGATTGTGTAACGCTCCGGCAACGTTTAAAAGGTTAATAGAACTTGTACTAACCGGGTTAATTGGCGATGCATGCCTCGTCTATTTGGACGACATCAACATCATCATCGTAGGCCGCACGTTTGATGAACATCTTCAAAACCTGGAACGCGTGCTCATGAAGATCCAGAGTGCCAACCTCAAGTTGAGTCTGAAAATGTGCTCTCTTTTCAAACGGCAAGTTAACTTTTTGGGTTATGTCGTGTCGGAAGAAGGTATCCGCACGGATCCAGAGAAAATCGCCGCTGTCAAAGATTGGCCAATCCCAAAAGACAAGACGCAGGTCAGAGCATTTCTGGGTCTATGCTCCTATTATCGGCGATTTGTCAAGAACTTTGCAGATGTAGCCAAACCCCTGCACAAACTAACCGAGGAGAAGCGACAGTTTTGTTGGGATGAAAGTTGCGACGTCGCCTTCCGGGAGCTAAAGAACCGTCTGTGCAAAACACCGATTTTGGGGTACCCTGATGCCGACAAGGAATTTATAGTTGACACAGACGCAAGTGATATCGGACTTGGCGGTGTGTTATCCCAACGGAATGGCGATCAAGAAGTTGTGATTGCGTACTTCAGCAAGTCGTTGTCGAAACCAGAGAGGAATTATTGTGTCACGAGAAGGGAATTGCTTGCTGTAGTAAAGTCAGTACAGCATTTTAGCAAGTATCTACTGGGCCGGAAATTCCACTTACGAACTGACCATGCTGCACTGAAATGGCTTTTGCAGTTTAAAAACCCAGAAGGACAAGTTGCGAGATGGATTGAACAAACTTTGTGGTCGAACATCGTAGCGGGAAATCTCATGGCAACGCAGATGCATTGTCAAGAAGACCTTGCCCTGAAGACTGCAAGCATTGTACTAGGCAAGAGGGTAAAGAAGCTGTACCTGTGAGGATGCTCAAGACAGACCTCAGCAACGAGTGGAACGAAAGCTTACAACGTGCACAGCAGCAAGATTCGGAAGTCAAGCCGATTCTGGACTGGATAAGGACCAGTGCACCTAAGCCTACGTGGAGCGACGTCTCAGCGATGAGTTCGATCACAAAAAGCTATTGGGCACAATGGGATAGCTTAGTGATTCAGGATGGCGTCCTGTGCCGTAAATGGGAGAATGCTCGGGGAGACAGCTGTCATTTGCAAATGGTTGTCCCTAATGCGAAAGTACCGGATGTTCTACAGCTGTACCATGATGGATGTTCAGGAGGCCATATGGGAGTTAAACGGACTCTACTGAAGATACGGGAACGTTTTTACTGGGTTCACTGTCGTGACGATGTCGAGGATTGGTGTCGCAAATGTACAAGTTGTGCGGCTGTAAAAGGACCTCAGACTCGTAGCAGAGGTGCATTGAAATTGTACAATGTCGGTGCACCTTGGGAAAGGATAGCCCTGGATGTTGCGGGACCGTTTCCGGAAAGTGACAGTGGTAACAAGTATTTCATGGTTGTAATGGATTACTACACCAAGTGGCCGGAAGTCTTCGCCATTCCGAATCAAGAAGCTTCAACAGTGGCAGATAAACTCGTTCATGAAGTCTTCTGTCGTTTTGGAGTACCTTTGGAGATTCACAGCGATCAAGGACGGAATTTTGAGTCACAAATATTCCAGGAAACTTGTCGAATTATGGGTACTCATAAAACGAGAACAACTTCTTACCACCCACAATCGGATGGAATGGTGGAACGATTTAATCAGACATTGGAGAGATACCTGGTTAAAGTTGTGGAAAACTGGCAACGCGATTGGGACAAGCATATACAACCGTTTTTGCTGTCATACCGAAGTGCTGTTCACGAAAGTACATCGGTGACACCAGCTTTCGCAAACTTTGGTAGAGAATTACGGCTGCCTGCAGACCTGATCACCGGAATACCACCTGATGCCCCACGCAGTATAACCGATCATGCGAATGACTTGCGGAGCAAAATGAACGACATTTATGAGCACATCAGACAATCGGGCCAGCAAATGTCTGAAAAGATGAAAACTCGATATGACCGCAAAATGAACAATAAAGGTTTCGACGAAGGTTCACTAGTGTGGTTGCACAATCCAGTTCGCAGTAAAGGGAAATCTCCTAAGCTTCAAGCTAAATGGGACGGGCCGTACCGGATTGTCACAAAAATCAATGACGTGACCTACCGTATCCAGAAAGGTACGAGAATTGCACCTAAGATCGTCCATGTGGATCGACTGGCGCGTTATTATGGGACCGATGCTCGGAACGAGCATGTCTTAGGAGGGGGCAGTGTTACGCGCCAGAATTAATGCCGGAAACACAACGTACTACTAACGCCATCTAGTATCGAGTAGTGGAACTAATTGGGTCACGATCTTTCTAGACTTTTCGATGCTAGAACATTCTCGATGTTTCGACACCTAGTCAGTCGGGACCGGTATGTTCCCGAACTTTCTAGATATTTCCATTCTCGAAGGTTCTGGAAATTACTGTGGGACTATATAAGGTGCGAATCGCTCGCGACTGAGTCAGTATTGAATTGGCGATACAAGCGATCATCGGAAGCGATCTTCAACTGCGAATTAAGTGAAGTGAAGTGTTTAATAGTGCGACTGTGTGTTATAATTAGTGCGTTTAAAGTGATAATTAGTGTTGATTATTAAAGTGTCATTTTTGGTTAATTAATCGGCTGTTTTCATTGTCACGAACCCCAAGCTCGTAACACTACTAAAAAAGACGCCACGATTACCTACCTTTTTTATTACCTTTTTAATTTATTACAACTTCGAGGGTAGTCTCCAGTTTTGATAGGAGTCGGTGATACATGGGTATTAACCATGGTCTTGGTTTTGTCCATGTTCATTTTGAGACCCACTCTTTCGGAAGCTCTACTGAGGTCATAATCTTTTCATCTTATCTATATACTATAATAATCTATATACTAATATATAATATTATAAAGCAGAAGAGTTTGTTTGTTTGTTTGTTTGAACGCGCTAATCTCTGGAACTACTGGTCCGATTTGAAAAAATATTCCAGTGTTAGATAGCCCATTTATCGAGAAAGGCATATATATTATCATCACGCTAAGACAAATAGGAGCGGAGCATTAATGGAAAATGTGACGCAGACGAAGTTGCGCGGGTCCGTTAGTCTACACTAATATTATAAAGAGGTAACATTCGTTTGTATGTTTGTAAGTTTGTATGTAGGGGTAATCTCAGGAAGTACTGGTCTGATTTGAAAAATTCTTTCCGTGTTAGATAGCCCATTTATCGAGGAAGGTTATAGGCTATATATCATCACGCTAAGACAAATAGGAGCGTAGCAATAATGGAAAATGGGTTGGAGTGTAGCCCTAGGGGCGCTATGCCGCGAGGACTTAGAAAAATTTCGTTAATTTCTTTTTTTTTCGGAATTTCCCCCTATTTTTTGCAGTTTCGGGTTGACCTTGACCATAGAAATTATTGGGGTTCTCAGAACCATGGTCCTACGACACCGTTTCCGAGTTATGGTCCTCTAAATGTTGCTTTGATTTATCTATAACGCTCTATATTTCCAAAATGGTAGCTCGGATGAAAATCTTTTCTGGAAAAGAATTGTTGCGCTAGTCGAAAGCTATGAGATGGTGTAAAAAAACCGACACAAAGAGAGAGACAAAAAACAATTGAAATTTTTTTCTGTCGGTCGATCTTTATCTTGGCGTTATAGACGAATACAAAAACTCCTAGACCTATTTCAATTTAAACATTATTTCTTCACAATTGTAAAGCTACGTTATCCCTGAGTAGAATGGGCCATTTTATAGAATATCCGGGCAAGTGCGAGTCGGAATCTCACACGAAGGGTTCCGTACCATAAACTGAAAAAAAAAAACCTCGATGATTGATTAGGTACGCATTTACATAAAAAATATTTTTATGACTTAATTACAAATGTATAGTTTTCAGATTTTTCCTATAATTGTAGTACCTATAAGACGGTATTACTTGCCAAATTTCATAGTAATTCTCGGTCAACGGAAAACCACGCGCTCCTGAGATAAAGGGTCTTGACGGACAGACGGACGTACGAACGGACGGACAACAAAGTGATCTTGTAAGGGTTCTGTTTTTTTCTTTTGAGGTATGGAACCCTAAAATTAAGATATCCTTAAGATAATTGCAGAGCGGACGAAACATTCATTGCCACGTTGAATGGCAATGCTTAGCCTCTGGCCAAAGTAAAGGCAAACTCTTAGGTTGCGAGATGTGAATGTGGAGTGGTGATATTCCAAGATAATATTGATTTTGGTTTATAACATTAGTAGGATTACATATATTTCATTTTGTGGAACTTCTAAAACCCACGCAGACAAGTCTGGGGAAAAAGCTAGTTTTTACTTAACACAATTTTTTTTCACAATTCAAACGCGACTGCAATTCCATCCCTAGGCTGTCCATTTGACACATTGATGTTTGACTTATTTCAATCCTAAAATGAAAACATTTATTCTAGAGTATGTCTTGAGATAAAATGTGAGTTAATGCTGTAAGAACAGACACTCCAATATAGAAAATAAAATGTTTGCCCAAATATAGCTTTGTGAGATGAAAACATTGGAGGATCCAGTACGTAGGTACATACAAGTGAAGTTCATGACTATGGTAACGCTATTTTCTCCAAACCGTTTCTATTCCTTTTCTGGAAATGAGTCCATTGTCGTCTTCAGGTAGGAACTCCCAACGACATTGTACTTTATTTAGTTTTGCCCTTTTATTTCATGCCAACTGTTTACATGACAGTATTACGTTATATTTTGTTCAAGGTCGTAAGACAGGGTGCAGACACTTTTTAGGGTTCCGTAGCCAGCCAAATGGCAAAAACGGAACCCTTATAGATTCGTCATGTCTGTCTGTCTGTCCATCCGTATGTCATAGCCACTTTTCACCGAAACTATAAGAACTATGCTGTTGAAACTTGGTAAGTAGATGTATTCTGTGAACCGCATTAAGATTTTGACACAAAAATAGAAAAAAAAAACATATATTTTGGGGGTCTACAAGCGTGATAAATAGAACAGTGAGCTCACGTAAAAATAACATACACCCACACACCATTGAGAAAAAAAGGTTATTGGTTTACATACGTTTCCTTGATTATACGCATTTTTACCGAAAAATGTATGGTATGTTCACAAAAAAAACATCTTTGTTTGTATCTAACGTAACTTCAAAAGTAACCAAAACGCATAAATTGCCCAAAAATATTCTCTCCGGCGGGGAATCGAACCCCGGTCTCCCGCGTGACAGGCGGGGATACTTACCACTATACTACCGAAGACTTGCTAACTGATATCGAAATAACGGTTCTTTTGACTTATATGATTCTCACCTTGAAAAATAAATATTCGTCATCATAGCGCGTTGATTATTCAAATGTTTTAGTCCTAAGTGAATAAATATACCTTGCTTTGATTTTGTATGGCTTTGGCTTGTATGCTACAACGACTAGTAGTTTCGGCTGTGTGTTGTCTGTCAGTCACTCAGTCACTCAATCAGTCAGTATCGGAAGAATTATATACAATTGATTAGTTGTGAATAAAAACAATATTCTTCATTTGGCTCCGAAAGGTGCGTGGACTATAGCGAACAAACTAAAGTATTTTATACGTAAAGGTATCGAATTTGCAACAATAGATGGCATAGTCTACGCCACGTTTCCTATAACAATAGTTAATATACTACATATGTTTATACCTTGAAGCTACATACATATACCAGATGTAGGCTTTTGGCCAATTTAGGTGAAATGCTACAGAGATATCTTCATTATGGTGACATAGCTCAGATCCCACATTTCCTACAGTCAATTAAACTTGAAAGTTTAATATTCTTTCTCTATCTAATATTATTCTTTACTAGCTGATACCCGCGTCTTCTCCCGCTTGTCAAATTATATACTAAAAAATTCCTATCCATTGGTGAAAACAGCATGAAGATCGGTCTACTGCACCGATTTTCATGCTGTTTTTGAGTTTATCGCAAACAGACAGACAGACACGGCGGAGGACTTTGTTTTATAAAATGTAGTGATCTAGTATTTAATTAATCTTAATGAAGCAACAGTGTTCTTTCTTACATGTTTCCCGTTGAGTAGCGCAGTAGGCTCCGAGCCAGGCGTCCGCTCAGTAGTAGCAGATAGCAGTGAAGACAGTTGGTGCGAGACGGCTGCCAGCGTGTGAGCAGCCAGACGATTGAACTCGTCGAAGCAGCCCCAGGCGCCGCACAGCGCGAGGCCGCTCAGCAAACGCCCCATACACTCTGCGTCTAGAGCCTGGAATATTAAGCATTTGAACAAATACTTATTTGTCCCTCTCTATTCAGGATAATTATTATAAAATGCGGGCAGGGCCGGTCTGTCCGTTGGGCGAACACGGTCAGGGGGCGCCTTCGGCAATGCTTGACGTTAGAAAGAGGGTGAAACGATTACTAATTTTTTTAGGAAACTACAATATTTAAAATGTATATATAGGTACCTAAAAGAAAAGACATTCTTCTTTCAATATTTAAAATATTTTTCACCACACTCTTAATCTGACTCCTACCACACTACTTTTAGGCACAAAATGAAGTGTATTTCACACTATTGTTGAAAAATAGCTGGCCTCATGGCCTGCTCTGTATTTATCATGCCATCTATTTAACCACCCCCCAAGAAAGTCGACGTCAGCGAACGAAAAAAAACCACGAAGGATTTCTCACAATAACTTTGTTTCACAGCAAATTGTTACTTATTTTAGTTTATACTAGCTGACCCGCGCAACTTCGTCTGCGTCACATTTTCCATTAATTCTGCGCTCCTTTTTTACTTAGCCTAATGATATACATATAGCCTATAGCCTTCCTCGATAAATGGGCTATCTAACACTGAAAGAATTTTTCAAATCGGACCAGTATTTCCTGAGATTAGCGTACTCAACCAAACAAACAAACAAACTCTTCTGCTTTATAATATTATAACTCAGAGGTTCTCAGATTTTGTTGTGCAAGGCGTTGCGAACGTTCGACACTCGACTCTCGTGCGCGTACCAGAGAGTTTCTCTGATTTTGTTCAGCAAGGCGTTGTGAACGTTCAGGTGAAGATTCTCCCACGTATTCTTGCTGCCCGTGCTTGAGAACTATGTTTAGTAAGTTGAGACCTGGCTGTCTTAGGCATTTTCAAATGTTTAAGAAAATGTTAATAGCGTGTAATATTCTAGCTCTGAAAAGAACTGTTGGTTAGCCCTGAAAAGAACTGTTGGTTAGCCCTGAAAAGAACTATTGTTTGGCTCTGAGAAGAACTGTTGTTTAGCTCTGAGAAGAACTTTTGCGTAGGTATAGTTTTAAGAACGAAATCTAAAAAAAATCGCACGAAAATTATTAGACTTCGCGCACGACCGCTGCGTAGGGAGCCGACCTCGCGTCTGAGCCACGCGTGTACCTTAAGTAGCCTTCACACTATTCCCGAAATTGATCGAAGTTGAGCGAATACGATAGTGTAGAAGAGCACTTCGCTTCGCCTCGTGCAACTTCGCTTCGCCCCGGGCGACTTCCAGTTGTTGTCGGTTTTTGCGCCCGAGTCAAAGGACTCGAAGTTCGAACACGAAGCGTCTGTCCACACTACTCGGCTCACTTCGGTTCGCGTCAGCCATAGTAAATACGCAGGAATTTTATTATGCGGGAGTACACATTGCAACGGCAGTAATTGCCACATGAACGTTATCCGTTATGCCTATCGTGAGGGGAACGGGGGGATGGGCGACTGAGCTCCTCGCGAAGTTGCTCGAGTGTGTGGACACCTACTTCGGAATTCGGTCAACTTCGGAGAGCACTTCGCCTCGTGCAACTTCGAAATAGTGTGGAGGACACTTTATATTACTCATAGATCTAAACTCCCCTCCCGCACGCGCACCCCCGCCTTGGTGACGTCCACTTCGCAACGGGCCGTGCAGCAGAAATCGTAATATTTTAATTTCGCCATAACTTCAAAACCAAACGTCCGATTTTAATCATTCAAAGACCAAATACTATCTACATAAACTGTACTTAGTGATATAAATATTTATTTTGATAAGGATTAATAGCATGAGTAAAATAAACGTTTAAATGTAGTCCTAAAAGAAAATCAAGATTTTTAAATATAAAAGTGGTTGTTGTGCCTCACTCGACCTAAATAGGTATAGTGTGTCGCGGACTTTTTTGTAGATATTTATAAGATCTACAATTAATTAGAACAATTCATGGTTCTATCTTTTATAGTTTAGGCAGCGTACGCAAAATAAGTAACTTTTCTGGTTGATTTTTACACCTTGTGTCCGAAAAACCCAAATATCTTACGGAACCCTATTTTTTTCCAAAATAAAATATAGCCTATGTTACTCGTGGATAATGTAGCTTTCGAATGGTGAAAGAATTTTTAAAATCGGTCCAGTAGTTTTTGAGCCTATTCATTACAATCAAACATTATTATATTATTATATTATTATATTATATATTATATATTATATAGTGTAGATGATTTTTTATTTATTTTTTCGAGTGTGACGTGAGTAAGACGTTGTTTGATGTACGTGGGCATTTGTCAATGCAGTTTCTCGGCTCCATAATGACATCGCCTTCGGCTCGGTCGTCTATTCCACCTCAGCAGCATTGTCAAAATTTGCCTACTTGCATTAAAATCTATTAATTACTTTCTTACCACTGGGTTATCATAGATACCTAAGTCATAGGTACCGACCCCCGCTACTAGAGTAATAGTGGGCAACGTCAAAATTCTATGGAAGTTTTTGGAATGAAGTCTATATCGTATGGACCCACTATAAGACATTTTCATACATATACAGGAGTGTAGTGCACAGTTACTTACCTAGGTATACGTTTTTTTATTTAAGTAAGGGAAGTTAGGGGCGCAAAAATTTGATTTCTCTCCAACCTAAATCTAGCCTCGGGCTGGCGCGGGCGCTGAATGCGTATATTAACATTACATAAAAACACTAAAATAAGTAAGTTTTGGGATCTTAGTCCATAGCGCGTTCAATTTCTATTTCTGTATAATTATGTCAGATTAAAACGTACTAAAGTTTCAATTTACTAGGGAATGTTGTCAAAAGTGGTACATAAAGTATTAGTTCATCTGGCTTTATATTATACAGAGACAGATAACAGACGCTTGCTAATTGCAGTCACTTCATTTCATGTTCAGCAATTTAAAAATAAAACTACTCAGTTATGTAATATACACGGTGCCTTTTTAGTTGTCTTACAAAGGCAGCCCACTTAATGTAGGTACCCGACATAAACTACCACGAGGCGCCTTTTTTTTTTTAAATAATTCTGTTATAAAATAGGTACAGTAAAATAAATAATGAATAAGAATTATTTTTGCATCACAGTCGCTCTTGGATGTTAAAAACTACGTCATGCGTCATGATAAAAACTATCACATATTATAAAACAAAACCTTCCGCCGTGTTTGTCTGTCTGTTCGCGATACACTCAAAAACTGCTGCACCGATTTTCATGCTGTTTTCACCAATAAATAGAGTGATTCTCGAGGAAGGTTTGAATATATTATTTGTCAGGCGGGGAATAATATTTTATTTTTTAAATAATTTTAAATGGTCATTAATATCACTTTTTTGTTCATGAATGTGTAGTAATAGGGAATATGCATGAAATTTTTTTATTTGCAAAATGAAATACTTTTTAGCTCTAAAAAACAACCATAAAATTGTTTTTTAAATATCTTCATCACTGATGAAGTTATAAAGCTTCAAAGATTACAATTAGAAAGAGAAGTCTGATATGTAATTTGACGTCAGATTCCATGACGCCTAACAGATGCCATACATTACAGCGTTTTCGCGAGAGGGACAGATATATTTGTTTAAAATAATGATAACTCGTTTGTTTTTCGAGTGATTTTAATTCTATTTTCACTGTTGGTATTACAATTTTGTATATTTTTAAATAAACTGTGTAGATATTAGATAATAAATATTTTATTTATGCATATATTCCCTATTATTGGATTGATGAACTGGGCTGCCGTTGTAAGACGACTAAAATGGCACCGTGTATGGAGTAGGTAATTTTTGGACGTCGGAAAAGTAGAAGGCTCGGGGTTCTCCAGTGTACTCAGTAAATCACGTGGGTGATAACTCTAGGTTCTGTTGCTTTATGATATTTGTTATTTATTAAGTCATTCATTTATTATTTACTAAGCAATTATGATTCCTTATTGATTTATGCGGGTTTAACACAGTTATAATCCGCGCGCATTCAAAAAGGGATGGAACCTTATCAAAGTAAAGAGAAAATGACAGTTCTTAAGACAAGTAGCGTTAGCGAAAAAACTCTGAATTAATTATAAATTAGTTATTTCTACGATCTATAATGTTCGGTAGGTATATATATATATATATATATTTATTTATTTATATTTTATAATTATGTCTTCGTGTTTATTTATTTTTAACTTTAATTTTAAGGCTTTGCATACTCCTATTCACTTGTTCTTACACACTATTGTCTACATTTATTTCTCATTTCTCCTGTCGCAGGTCTGCTGGAAGACATTTCATTTGAAATAAGCAGTACCTTTGTACTTATATTTATAATGTTAAATTTTACTATTTTTCTGTGTGTACATAAATAATAAAATAAATAAATAAATAATCTATCACAGGGTTGTGTAAATATACAGAAAAGTTTCATGGTTGCAATCCTATTAATGATAATGTTTAGATATACGAGTATATTATGTACATTATAAATCGAAATTCATTGACCATCTTCGATACTTTTGTTTTCCAATTATATGGATAAAAAATGTTTGAATGAATTTAAGTGATTACAAATAACAGCTATACTAAAACAATAAAAACAATTTTATTTTAAGAATATGGAGGACTAAGTTCAACTTCAAAAATGACAATTTGAATCGATTTGTAAATAATTATTGACAAAATATAGGTACGATTAATTGTTGGAAACTGGCAACACTGAAGGACGAGTAATGTAAATATGTCGAAGAATAAAACAATTATTTATTAAATACACATTGTAGGCGCAAGTTGATACAAAAGTATTGAATAAATATGCATCTAAAAACAAAACATGATTTTTCATTTATTTGTATCTTTTCGAGCATCGTGTCCACGCGAAGCCGAGAATGGACAAATCCTTTGATAGTTTCGGATAGTAGGTATGAATTGCTGGTTGATTCTGCTAAAGTGGCCTTTTTAAACCCGCTGGCAACTTTTGCTGACGCTACGGCTGGCCAGCGGACCGCGCGCGTCTCAGTTTCAAAAGGTCGCATCCCATTCTGATCGCGCGCGAGTTATACTCCCCTTTGATTTCTGCTGCATATATTTAATTAAAAAAAACGTACCTCATCGCAATTGAAGATTAACACTAAGCGTCCAACAAGGCTGCCTAACGCCTTCACAGATTCTGTCTTTCCAGTTCCCGCTGGGCCGAAAGGGTTTCCAACTAAACCGAGATGAAGTGACTGGAATTAAAATGAAAGTTATAAATATGGGCTAAGTATTCAGCAAAAAATATGGGCTAAGTATTGGATAGGCCCCATTTCTAAGTGCACTGGCGTCTCTGTTACGGACGCGGGAATTCGATGGATGCGCATATCGTCAGATTCGTCGCTTTTGGGGCGATGTTTGGTAGATGGAGACAGAGACTACCTAACTGTGTTCTTCCCATATCTTCCTAATTTACTTCACTACACCTTTTTTCGCTGTGAGGAAGATGGTGAACAATAAATCGCTATAGACAAAAAATCTTTGTAATTATTTCGTAGCAGCTTTCTCATGCGTCGTTGTTGAATAAGTGAGTAAAGTTACCTGAGTTAAAATAAGAAAGCAGTCGTCAGCAAGTTCTGTGCGCACAAACTGTCCCGTATTGACTCCGAGATACTCGTACGAGTATGATATCTGAGCTAGACCCATTTTAGCTACCACTTCCTTTGAATTCAGCAAATAAAATCTGAAAAACACATTTTCTATCTAGAATCACTTGACATAATTTATTTTATCTATTTATGCCGAAGCCAATTACACTATGTATTGATAACCTTACAACTCCATATGAAATTTCTCATAGGCAAATAATTTGTATGTGATTAATTTATAACGCTGCTACGTCCGCTATAAACATCAAGTTACTTACCTCAACTGTTTTTGCCAAAGCCAGTCGCTAGTTGACGCGATGTTGTTGTCTATCAGAATTCTGATGACGGACAAGTAATGAGCACATTGTAATATGAGCGCCTGCCTTTTGCGTCGCTCAATTTCGTCCTCTATTTCGGCTGAAGCATAGTATGAATTCTCTTTTTCCACATTCGCTTTTAATTTGTGTAATTCTTTAGAGTTGATGGCCTTTTCAGCTTGCTCTGTGAAGCGTATGTTTTGTGCCAGACACAGTATTTGCGTTGGTAGCGAAAATGGGTCCTGCTCCTGCAGTGAATTTGTTACTATACATTTCAAGGTAATGCTCTTTAATGAGGAACGCATTTCAGCTTCTAAATTCTTCAGCCATACCTATGAGTACAAATTAAATGGTTTTTTATTTCGATAATACAAGAAGGTACCTAGGTTGGACAAAATAAATAATGAGATTTTAATACACATTTAGTACCTCTACCGGGCAGTCGATGTCAACTGGGTGGTCCAATTGGAATGTTTCTCCGTAATGACTAGTCAGTGCGGTAACAGACATATCTCCGGGGCCGAGTCGTACGCCGGTGATTCCCGGGAACAGTTTCTTGAGATGTGTTTGCATGACAGCTTCCCTGCCCTCGGCGCCGGAGCGAGCTTGGCCGAGGAGTTCCAACAAGTCATCGTCGCTCAGGAAGTAAAGCCTTGGGAATACTGAGCGTTTTTCCTAGAAACGTGTTTCCAAATTACTGGAAAATCGTTAGTAATATACCTCTATGAGTTATAATTGGTGAATTTTATAATTACGTAGGTATACGATATGTGTCAAGTATTTAAGGCGAGGTTGCAGTACTGTGTGTTTTGACGAACAACAGCGACTGTCCGGCGAGCGAAATAATGCCTAAATTTTGATTGTTTTTTCTTCTTGGCGAAAACTGATAAAGAAATTATACAATATGGTTTCAACATTTACTTCAAAATAAAAAGCTCTATCTATTGATATAACTTTTATATATATTCGTGATGAAATCTCTTAGCAGTACACGTTTAAAATTGTAATTTAGTGTCATGTTTGATAAAAAAAAGTATCGAGCCAATCATTCTAAATCGCGTTTCTATCTTTACGATTTACTTGAGGGTATGTTCAATTTTTATGTAATGATTTTTATTTTATTTATTTATTTAACCATTTATGTACTTACACACATTTAACAATTTTTATTTATTAAAAAACTCATAATTAATTAGATTTTCAGACGTTCAAAAATCTTAAAAAGTACTGCAACCCCGCCTTAATAAGCTACACTTTTTGCTACACTGTTGCTATTTAAGCTAAACTATTTGTTAGCCTATTGAGTCAGCTTAATAGATTACTTCATATAAATAAAACTGCCTATCCCTACAAATAACAAAACCTGATTCGTGACTATTAACTTCATCTAGATGTAATTGCTGTTCAATTATTCACGGTTTAAAAGTTTGCAAACTGGAAAGTGATAATATGATAACACGGCAGGTATTTATTTTAGAATCGTTTCACGAGTCTTACTTACATCAATGTAAACATTTAAAGCTGACTGGCAAGCTAGAAGTTGCTCTGATATAGAGTCCAGCATAGGTTGGAGTCTGGAGGACTGTAGCAGCGCAGATAGACGAGGATCTGATTCCAAGATCCGAGTTACTTGCCGGAATCCCTGGTCCACTTTCCGGAACTTGACTCCTAATTCTCCATCATCGTTGGAGAGTATCGGTTCTAAATACAGCCATCTGGAATGGAAAATAATAGGAAATCTGGTACCTTAAACTTACACTCAGCACCATTTCTAAATTCATAGGTGAGGCTTTTTTGGATAATACATATTACTTTTGGATTTAGCTTGTCTTCTAAATTTGCTAATATACCGTCATCAGTGCGGTCTAATTATAAGGTTCATGTATCTCCATATTGTCCATCAGATTTATCGACCTGTTAATCCTATAATTTCGATAACCTACGTTAGAACGACTCAGAAAATCAAACCCTGAATCTGCCAAATCTACGAATTCAGGTAAAATGGTTCTGTAGCAGATGTTTAAGTAAAATACTCTGCCTGCCTACTGATACCTACATAAACTGTTTAAAAATTTCGGCTTTGTAGAACATCTATTCTCCGCCACTCATACTTATACTGCGTGAAAATCTTTTTCGGGAGATCGATACAAGCTCAAAAACTTCTAGGTAGCTATTAGCTAAGGTGGTTAAAGTCAGGTGGTAGTTGGATAAACTGTAGTAAATTCTCATTAGTGCTGTTAACAAATCATCATGTTGGACAGCTTCGAATTTAGTAGGGTACTATAGGGAGTAAATATAGGTACCTATATTTACTCCCAAATATCATTAAGAGTATCTTATAGGAATTCCAGAGGGGTTGCGAGTTCACTAGTACCTACTAAGTTCTATTCTAAAATCCCTAGTTTAAACTTAGGTATCTAGAAGCACACAGAAGCTACATGTTCGAAATTTCAATGGTTAAATTACTGATGTTGAAGTGAAGTAGGAGGTATAGTTTAAATAGATCATAGTAGCTAAAAAAGTTATAATTATCAAATAACTAATGTTCTGATTCTGACCTGCGACATTGTTATACACTGATAAGGAGGTATGAAGCAGCCATATATACGTGTGTAGCAAGTATTTGAAATGTACTTGTACCCCATTCAAACAATTTATTCATAATAATTAGATAAAATAATGCTTCTATATATATATAGAACGTACCTATAAGAAGGGTTGTGAAAGTTAAATGAGTAGAAAAAGAGAACTACAATTTATGGCAAAGTTTTATTAACAATTAAGTATTGGTGCCTCGTATATCATTATGACAGAATAGCGTCTCAAATGCATTAGAATGACTAAAAAAAATGAATCAAATAAACAATCTCAATAATTAAATGCATGCTCATCAGCCATAAGACTGGTACCTACTTAGATATCAAAATAAAATTAAGCGACAAGTGTAAACTTTTAATGTGAAATGTACAATGTAACCTATGAATTTAAGATAGCCTTTTGATGTATAGTACAGGTAAAACATAATAATAAGTTGCTGATTTATTTGGAAAAATAAATATAGCCTTATATTCTTGGTACCTATGTACCTACTTCCTAAACTAAAAAAGGCATTTTAAGATACATCTTTAAGGAATTAGCAGTAAATAAAAGCTTTTTCACATTTTAAGTTTACACAACGTCCTACGTATTTGTATTTATAAAATACTTATGATGGTACAATATATACTTAGTATTATCTCTTCTGGCAGTACAATTAGTTTACGGTTAATACAAACTAAAAAATAATTATTTCAAATAGACACACTGAAAATATATATTGTATGGCAAAACAGCACAAAACATAATATAATGCTCGAAAATTGCCAATAATTAACAATAGTTGTTGAAACTTTATTCTTTTGAATTTAATGTTAGTTTACATTTTTCATATCCACATTATGTCTCCACATTAGAAGAAATTATACTTAATGTAATTCTTTGGAATAGTCGTCTAAATAATGATGCAAAATATATAAGTTCTTACAAACAAATAACACTAATTTTATTGATGAAAATAATAAAATTATTTTCGGAAATATATATTCTGATATTAATGTTTATACGAATAAGATTGTGAGTACCACTCACTGGAAAAAACACGGAACATGTCTGTGTCACAAAGCTCATGAAATGCTGAGTTTTAGGGAAAACTGAAGTACCTAACTTACAAGAATAATGAAATATTTTTTTTATACAATTATATGTATGGTCTTTTCAAAAGTTCTTTACATGTCAGTAAGTTTTAGATAAATGAATTATATAAAGGTACTAATATTATAAAGCTGAAGAGTTTGTTTGTTTGAACGCGTTAATCTCAGCAATTACTGGTTCGATTTGAAAAATTGTTTCAGTATTAGATAGTCCATTTATCGAGAAAGGCTATAGGCTATATATCATCACGCTAAGGAAAATAGGAGCGGAGCATTAATGGAAAATGTGACGCAGACCAAGTTGCGCGGGTCAGCTAGTGTATCTATAAAATTGTAACTATTTGAAACGCATACAAAATATGTTTTAAACTTAGTTGTCCAGTAAGCGCAGTAATGATACATTGAGATTCGCGTTACGTTACCTTTGTTTACAACCCACACTTCTTTCACGGCTTCTTTGCAATATAATACAGACACAATGTAGTTAAACTACGTATTAAAACATTACAAAGATCACTGACTAACACTGCAAAATAAACATCTTATGGCACAAATTGAAACAGCAACCACGTCCGGAAAAAAAAAAAAAGTATACATAGTTACAATTCCGATGACAGAAATTCCAGATGATCTAAAAGTATCTACGTTGTGCAAGACCTGTAGTTATCAGACCGTTCTGTGATTTGGTATAGGTAGCCATCCATTTGCGTATTAAGTTCGCCTATTTCCCTTTCTAATTTATTTAATTGTTTATTGTGATCATTATACAAATCTTCCATGTTAGTTAGTAGTTTAAGTTGGGTTTGAGTGTCACTGGCTAGTTTTGTAGCACGTTTTAGTAAAAGTTGCGCTCGCTCTCTGGAATTTGAAGTTTGGCTAGCACGTTCAGCAAGAGACATATTCGTCTGTTTGAAATCTTGTCTCAACTTCCGTGCTGATTGCTCAGCTCCTTCAGCACGACCGACAACATCTTTAGCTTCTTGTTTCACCTGTTCTGCATCACTTTCTATCTTCAATATATCTTTCTGTAAGTCAGAAAGTCTCAAACGCAGGCCTTCAACTTCTTCCTTTGTCTCATTAGCTTGTTTCTGAGCTTGTTCTGTTTCTGTGGCTATAGGAACTAAATCATTTTTGGCTGCCTCGATATCATTATTTGCTTTATCAATTGCATTTTCTGCAGCATCTTGGGCAGCTTGCGCTTCATCCAAAGCGTCCAATACTTTATTTGCCATCTCTAATGTTAAATTAGCTGCTTTATTGATAGTGGTAGCATTCAGTTTCAAAGCCTTAGCTCGTTCTAAATCTGGTTTGGTTTCTGCAATATGCTTTCAATGTTAGTCAATTGCGACACTGACGAATTGATACGCTGGGACAATTCCGTTATTTCTTTGGGTTCTATACTTATGGACAAATTCAGAATATCATTAGCTAAAGTTCTGACGTCTGCAGGAGTGTTAGAGGTGTTTGACAGGAATTCTTTTAATTCAACAGTTAAATCTTGGCTTTCGTTTGTTACCCTTTCTGCGGAATTTTTAAAGTCATACGCTTTGCTGTAAAGGTCTTTCGCTCTTGACCTGACATCAACGGTATCTTGTTTTACTGTAGATATTAATTTAAATAAATCTTCTGCAGTGAGTTCATGTTCTTTAATTCGATATTCCGTCTTGTTTGCAAAATCTAAAGCTAGTTCTGCTTTGGTAACGGCTCCTTGGTCACAAGATATACCACCACATTTTCCACATCCAGCACCACCGCAGATAATACAGCTATCACTTTCTTGACCACACATTTTTTCGTTTAACTTTGGCATCTGTGACTCTAGCTGAGTCAGTTGATCACGGATGTCATCTAACTTTTTATCATTTTCGTTTTGAGTGTTATTAAAGTTGGTATATTGCATTTCAATGAGACGGTCAGTATTTTTAATTTGTCGATCAGTATTTGCGATAACAGTTTGCACATTATCAGCGTCGTCGGTAGCTTCGACAGCTCTTTGTTTAGCCTCACGGGTCAAGTTAAGAGCTCCTTCCAAGTTAGCCTCCTGTAATTTGGTCGCGTTATTTCCTAAGTCAGTACTTTTTCCCTTTAAGTTTTCGATACTTGCTCTTAAACCCTCTAAAGTAACATTACCAAGGTTGATTTTAGATGTAAGATCATTAAGATTTTCATTGCTATGCTTTACTTTGTCGTCAGCCTCAGATAATAAGTCTTGCAAGCTGGTCACATTAGACAGTAAGTCTTTTACTGTTGTTTGTCCTTGCTTCGCACTGTCAAGCATATTTTCGACCTCAGAAAGCTTTTTAGTCATTTCATCGAAATCTCTTGTGTAGGCTCCAGTAGCACCGACTACTTTGATTTTACTAGCATTGCCGATAGCGTACTCTGTTTGTGTACGTAAGTCGTCAATTAATCGATCCCAACTATCGAAACATTCACCGCAGGCGTAGCACTGTGGGGCCGCACCTAAATAGCCTCTAGCGCACATGTCACACTTGTATCCTCCTATTCCTGGTTTGCAAATACATGAACCATTTTCTCGCATGCACTGTCGTGAAACAGAACCGTATAAATCGCAATCGCATTCATAACATTCAATGCTAGGAATACCCCAATGGTTTTCTTGACATTGATCACATTGTCTACCACCGTGGCCTGGTTTACATTCACATTTTCCTATGTACGGATTACATTGCGGTGATAACGACCCAATAGGATCACATTCACATGGATCACAACCCGTTCCTAAGGCTATTCTCCAATGATTTTCAGTACATTGATCGCAATTAACTCCCATAACGTTCTTGAAACATGGGCACTGACCTGTGTTCCTGTCACAATTTCCTATTGTGAAATTTGTGCCCAACTCTGAGCAGTTACATGCATAACATGACTTTTCTAGAGCGTTTCCGTAGTATCCTTCAGCGCACACTCCACAATGGTCACCAGCCGTATTGTGAAGGCATTGTAAACATTTTCCAGTATAAGGGTCACAATTACCAGGTTTTGTTATATCAATATTTTCGTTACATTCACACTGTTCGCAAGTACCTTTAATTGGATCACCATAGTAATTGTCAGCACAAACATCGCAGAGTGGTCCAGCATAGCCTTCTTTACATTCACAAACTACATCCTTTGTATCGGGGTCTAATTCACAGCGGTCTGCGTGACTGCTCTTATTAGGATCTCCTATTATGCCTGGACATGGGCATGGTCTACAAGGTATGTCGATGCCAAGTCGAGGATCACCATAGTAACCTTCAACACATCTTTCACAACGGTGTCCTTCTGTGTAGTCTCTGCATTCTCTACATGCTCCTGTTTTATCATCACATTCGACTGCGTGTCCATTACAGTCACATTGTTGACAATTGGGGAAATTGAAATAACCAGGCTGACACAAGTCACACGCTCGCCCATACGTATTGGCTCTACATTTACACTGTCCACTTGTTGCATCGCAGAAGTTATCAAGAGACCCTATACTGTTACAGTCACATCGCTTGCATCCAAACTTGCTGAATCCGTACGTCCCGGGGGCGCAGCGGTCGCATCGAGCTCCAACAATATTTTCTACACATTGACAATAACCAGTATATTGATCGCACTGATGGCTTTTAGACCCTGTAGGATCACACTGACAAGACTGAGATCCATTTCTGATGTAGAATCCGATACTAGCATGATATTTTTTACAGATTTCTGGAACATTTTCTCTGTTCAGATCGTAATAATAAGGATCACCACAATTAAAGCGGTCGAACTCTTCTCTCATTGAACTATTATTTGCCAAAAATGGAAGGTCATCAAACGATGGAATAAGAACAATAGAATCAATTAATATTGAAGCTCTTGAATTTGGAGAACGTGCGTCCTGACGTCCCAAATAAATACGAATTTCGGTTTCTTTGCCTTTTTCCAAGCATATCGCTGGTTTTACCAATACACTACGTTGATTTGCTGGCAAGTTAGTGTTTATGGTGTCTTCCTCAGGTCGTACATTTGCACATGGAGAATCTGAATCAATCGGGAATGGTCTCTTCACTAATATAGTTGCCTCTTCCCAGCTCATAGGTGATTGCGGCTCGTACCTAATTAAAACATTATAATTCATGCTCTTTTCTATATTATTAATAACAAAAACGAGTGTGCTGCTTTCAGGAAGCTTCATAAAACCAGGTCCTGTCCAGGTCTCTTTCCTACCATCTGGATAATTTTCTCTAATGACAACATGGCACAATTGACTTTGAATAGCATTATCATCAATTTGGGAATCGCATTGACTCGATTCGCCTTCAATAACGATAGAGTCGAGCGCTCCGACAAAGAAGTTTTGTATAGGTTGATCACAACGACGACCAGAAACATTTGGTCGACATTTACATTGTCCTGTTATCACATCACAATCTCGGTCTAATGAACCACCAAAGTCGCAGTCACAAGGTTGACAACCGTCATCACTATCTGACAAACCGTAAAATTCTGGCAAGCACTGATCACAATTTCTTCCAGTAACATGACGTTTGCAGAAGCAATTTCCAGATAAAGCATCGCATCCTCTTTCGTTGATTGTACCTAAGTTATTACAGGTGCATGACTCACATCCATCGGGATTAAGAGGATCGAAGTTCCAAAATCCATCGCTACATCTGTCACACCTAGCTCCGTCGACGTTCGTCTTGCAAAGGCAGCGACCAGCAGTCTTGTTATTAGCGATATCTGTTTCATCATCACAAAGGATTTCTTTATCTGTAGTGCCTTCTGGATCACAATCACAAGCTTTACATATGTCTGGACTTTGGATATCTAAGTTAGGGTCTTTATAAAACTTCGGCTTACACCGTTCACAATTAACACCCATAGTATTATGTTGACAGTTATCACACACACCTCCACTAATTTTTCCAGTTTTATTGTAAACAGCTGGGTCGAAATGGCAAGTCGTTGCATGATTGTTACATGTGCATCTTTTACAAGCATTTGAAGTTTTTCCAACAGCTGGTTGCCACGGAAGATCATTGTAAAAGTCTTCACAGTACTCACAGTTCAAGCCACGGGTTTTATGAGTACATTCGCAGCGTCCGTGTACCATATTGTTCTTGGACTCCACTCCTGGCATTGGTAAACAACGGGATGCGTGCCCGTAACATGAACAAGAACCTCTCACTGTCATTTCATAAATGGATTAATAGTACTTCTCTTGAATTTCCGCTCTGTTGTCGAGTTTATCGTCACCCAGAGTATGCAGTTTGGTGAAATTGATTCGAAGATTGGTCATGCGCAATAAGTTTTGCACTTCTTCCGAATATGGGTTGGTCACATTAATGTTAGGTGGCAAAACTCTAAATATCACCTCACCTTCCGTTGATGGGGATACATTTGAATAACGCGATTCACAAACCACCTCAGTCAAAGAACGCTGTGTGTGTTTCGGAACGCCTGGGAAATGCTCGTCGCAGTTGTGCGTAAAGTATCGATAGACGCGCCAGGTCTTCCCAAAGTCGAAAGATCTTTCTACTAACATAGCTGCGGGACGAAAAGTTTTAAACTGTACCTATTATCAAATGCGTAAGATGGAATTCCGCCTCCATATTGAGTTGTACTGTCACATTTTCTTTCCCATTTTCAGACTGCCACCAGGATTTTGTTCGTGTTCCGGGGTAGTACTTGTAGATGATGTTTTGTATCCGATGGTTGAGTAAGGGGTGTTAAATAGTACTGTTGGTCGAGTCACACCAAAAGCATTTCTTCGATTCCAAATGCGACACGATGCAGTAGCGCTCACGTCCCTGTCCCCCGCACGTGGAGGAGGCAAAGAGTCTTGATTCACGTCCAATAAGCAGGTTGCCTGTGGCCGGGTAGCAGGAACTTAGTTCACATGAGCGGTCGTAGAGGCGAGGGTCGGCGCGCAGGCGGTCGCGCTCCCTGCTGTACACAGCGGCGCCGCCGGCGATAAGCGCCGAGAAGATAAACAAAGCGCGTAGAGCCATGACGCGGTCCGGGCTCTCCGCGCGCCGCACACTGCACTGGCGGCCGCTGTGGGCTGAGACACTCTCGCGCTGCCTCGTACCCCCCGCCTCGCCACTGCCCTACATACACAGGACCGGACTGAGCTGCTTAGCCAAACTTTTCTTATGAGCATAAAAGTTTGACTAGTTACTTTTGCTGTTCCTTTCTATAATATTATTTTGTTATCGACACACGAATCTTAATAGAGACATCGGCAAGTTTTGAATTAATAAAAGAAAGTAAAAAATTAACTGTGACTTTAAAACTCATTATTTTATATCAAAACGAGTTGGTTTGCAAAACAATGTTGAACATTTCGTTTTCAAGTAGTTTATTTATATTTATGCTAGAAATCTATAATGTTCAGCACCCTGCAAAAGGCGTGGTAGTTGAGCTTTACTGGAAAGCCTACTCTGATAGAAACAGGTACAATATGGCGTGGAATGCGGCCCTGTGCGAGGCGACGACCGCTCCCGCCCGCACGCCCGCTCGTGCCGTTCTCCGAAACGGGCACTAAGCAACAAAAATAACATCGCATTTCGGGATGCGCTTTTATTTTGGTCATTATTATGGCAACAAGTCGCCATGTAATCTCAATAACAACTAAGGATATTTTTGTACCTCGTTGTTTATAGTTGGCAAACTTGGGAGTTGGGAACTTCCTACTTGTCTATCGTGTCTTGTCCTCGATAACAGTCACTATTTTATAATTTAAGGTTATGTTGTTTAACGGACAATAAAATGCGTACATATGAGATCCCTTTGGTTAGGTCACGCTGTGTCCGATACGGCCACTGGGTTCGTCAGAGCCGGCCTTCCGCCCTACACATCCGTCGCTGATAATACATTCGCGATCTGAATGACCACCCAGACCGACATGATACATACTAATATTATTTTATTTATTAAATCCCTGCAAATTACTTAAACAAAGTAAAATACTAAAATTGTATACATTTTGACTAATTTGAGTTACGAATCTAGCATTAGCAAATGTAAATAAAATTTGATGCGAATTGTATAATATTCGCGAAAATTATTACAGCAAGTACCTGTCTATAGGCCGTTATGTGGCATGGGGCTCAATACAAAACAATAAGGCACGAGTTGTGAAGGGGCCTCAAATTGTTTAGTGAACTGAACACAAGAGAATTTGTGAACGCTTGAATTGTTTATAACAATTTAAAAGCTTTCCTTTTGTTTGCTAAATCTATTTTTAAAGCAGTGTACTCAAACAATTCTAGCAGTGATGGAATTATGAGTACAAAATGATCTGCATGTTTTGGTGAATTTCTTGTTTAACTATTACCAATTAAGGCAGCAGCTCCCCAGAGGGCAGCCGCACGCTAGATGTCCCGATGGGCGATGAGTCGGTGACATTAAAGAGACCGCATTTCAGTTTGGATGTTATAAACCGGAAATAGAACAGAGCCAACATTTCGGAGAAGAACCGTTTTAATTATGCATTGATAAAGCTCAAGAGAAACTTGAATGACATAATTTGTAATGTGTACCTATGAGTTTTAATAGTATGCTATGTATATGTAGGCAACTACTTTTATGTACATAATACACATACTCTTAAATTCACTTCTCTCACTACGACTGTATAAATTACAGTCTGTAGTCCTTAACAGAATTTATTTGGGATCGGAGCAACATGTCTTCTTCTTCCATACTACTTCTGCTAGATCGCCTCAGAAGTTAACCAATTCTGGACAAACTAGCTTTAACACAGCCCATCCATCGTTTCTTTAGTTTACCTGTACTCTTATAGCCAGCCACAGTCATACCTATAGAAAACTATGAACTGTAAAAATATTGACCTAGTATAACGCGCTACTGGTGCAATTATTAGAATCTAGTTAATCCCTCTCCGTACCGTAAATCATGATGGAGCTTTTTATTCAGACATTTCCTTACGTTCAAGTACCTAATTAATATCGTTCAAATCTGATTTGTACCTACCCGACTTCTTCAACACTCGCTAGAAGAGTGACAAAAAGGTTTTGAAGATCACGGGCTGACCAATGAAACGGCATAGGCAAAAAAATAAGGCCTGACCCTGACATAACAGGAACATCGAGCAGGGGCTGTTAATGTCATACCGCAAATGTTTATGAGGGAGGTTCGTTACTAAAAGTTTATGGCTTTGTTTGAAACTTCAGCTGTCGCTTTCAGTAGATCTTTTTTAGCCCAATGCATGAATGATGAACCTGCAAATCATTAAGCACATTTCAACATACTTGGCAGCGATGCCAGCGACGCTTCTTCTTAACAAAAAGTTTATCATACAGTGATTATCATATTAAGCTGAGCAAACTGAGTTGGTAGGTTGCTCTATAGCTACCTACTAACTTAGTTTGCTCAGGGAATCATGATAGCTCTACAGCTTGATAGCTATTTATTTTCAATTTTTGCATTACAGTAATGCAGCCTCTTTAGTAGGACACCTATTAAAAAAATAAAAAATAATACCAAGTTCTGAAAAAACGACAAGTTAAAATCACGAAAATAAAGAATGAGCTAAATGTTCAAATTAATACATAAAACAGCGTCATACCGGGTGAGATAGATTTAATAGCCAGCGGCCTCTTAGCTAGTCAGATAACTTGTTACAATTTCAACAGTTTCAACGATAACCCTTTATCAGTGCCAAGACTAGAAACGTTTTGTCCAATATTAAAAATATGTATTACCACTGAGGCTATGTTTCTATTTGAAGTAACATTGAACATTTAAAATGCAGTTTTCGTAATTGTAGGAGTAATTAGTCGTTAGGTAATCAATATTCTAAATAGCGAATAACTGCCACCCAAGCATTTTTAACCAACCTGTATTGACAACGCAGATAATTATTATTATTCTTTTGAAATCAAGAGAGCAAGGCACCTATTCAGTACTACCTAATCAGCAAACAAATTGAACGTCGTTGATATCTCAACAAGGAACTATGAACAAAAATAAGCTTAGAAATGAGGCTAGTACCTACATATAAATATAAAATTAACTTATAGAATTAACAAGAATTCGGTGGCAGTGACGCTGTGAATGAACGCTTTCCCGGCGATAAGGGTTCATTCTCAAAAGGCGGTTATGATGTCAAAGTTCATCGAGATAAACACATGGCTACTGATCCGATCTTATATCTTACTGTTGTCGTACGAAGATGGACAACTTTATATTCTGTTATTTTTTTTACTTATTTAACTGTCCCAAAAACTCATTAAGCCATATTGCCATACTGGTTGAGGAGGGCAATTAGACCGAACTTCATAGACATTTAGTGAAGAAATGAAAATTATTTTAATCAAATCAAAAACAATCCAAATCAAAATAAAATTAAGTAAGTATATAAGTACCTATGAGTCGGTAAGAAGAACACAACGTTTTAACTTGCCGGAGGATAAGACCAGTAAGTAAGTCCAAAAATTTTCTGATTCATGCAACTACATAGGGCTACCTAAAATATCAAACAGGATGGCGGTTCTAAAATTATCCCCGACTTTATGGCGCGGCAAGGAAGAGAATAATCATAAAATTCATGTTTGACGTATTACCTCACTGCGTACGTCGTTGACCGAAGCCAAAGAAAGGGGTCTATGGATCGTCTCGCATTCCACCGGCACAAGAATACTTTCATTGGATAATAATATAGCAATGGCTTGTTACAGCGTACCTATAGGTTTATATAAATCTATTGTACTTATCTACTGTTATAAAATATGATGTCATGAAATTACTTTAAAATAGTTATCCCTTCAAATTTTGTTTCGACATGGTCCCAGAATAAAAATCGATAAAAAAAAAATATCTGCTGTTTCATACAAAATGCAGTATTTAGCCAATGAAAATGTATGAAACAGCTGATATTTTTTTCGAGATTTCGGAGTTTTACCAAAACAAAAGTTGCTTATAATCATGTGTACTTTCACTGCCTAAGAGGTTTCGGGTATTTTTTCAATTTCCCTGTATATAATATCCGGATTAAAAATGTTGACTGTAACATATTTAAAAATGAATCCCTATTTCACTTGGTCAATAGTTCACGACATCACGCGTGAACGGCTGGACCGATTTCGCTAATTCTTTTTTTTTTGTTTGTTATTGTCAGAAGAAGATAATAAAATAGAACCGATTCTTAAATTATAATTACTGTTCAAATAAAGTCAGTCGGAAACAACGACAGCAGTTATTGAAAATCACGAGGCGAAGCAAAATAACTATTTGCTTTGTCCGTTTGCTGGCAGTATTTAGGCCTATACAGTTTGAAGCACTGGTTATCAGAACAAAGTATATTGAGATTATTTGACATCAAAGTTTTTGTTTCGGTAGGCAATTAAATCGCACGCTATCTTTATAACATGTCGCCTAATTTTGTAACATCGATGGAGTCAGGACAGCGACCCCGTGTTATCAAAACAGCTTTACATCCTCAGTAGCTAATCTATTCAAGCTTATAGTATCTGTAACACAAAATCTACTTGGTTTTGTTTCATCATGCATGATACACATTATGTAGTAGGCAGACAGTGATACAGTTTCTACAGTGTCAGCACATCTACCTATAGGTATCTACTTATATAATAGAGCTGAAGAGTTTGCTTATTTTATTTGAATGCGCTAATCTCAGGAACTGCTGGTTCCAACTGAATAATTATTTATTTTAGTGTTGGATAGAACATTTATCGAGGAAGGTTTTAGACTATTAAAAAACCACGCTACGACCAATAGGAGCGGAACGTTATGGAACATGAGACGCAGACGAAGTTGCGCGGGTCATTTAGTTTTTATAATAATAAGACGCTAGTCAAAGCTTTGACTCGCTAATTTGAATGAGTGGGAAGCATCTATAGTTTTCTATACAACCGATTGATATTTAACGATCGATTAGGTACATAAAAGGTGAAACTTTTGTCATCATGAGGTTAGGACGGCTTTTGAATATCGGTAGTTAGTTTAATATGGGTCAACGAATGTATTGTAAATGTTGTGAGTAAATTTTATCAGTGCCTGCCAGAGCTGCGGAATTTTTTGAAAGATATACCAATGCCCTGGAACGCAAAGGGCATTAGAAGGAACAAGGATGGGTTTTAATCAGTAAGAGTCTAACACTTCCTCTCACTGCGCCCATAAGGAAGACACAATTGATAATTTCAAAGCCATAAAAAGAAATGTGTCGTAATTAGCTAGATGGCTATTTCAGAATTACGGACATAACTGACCGTTATATTTATTGAGCCCAATGGTTACTGCCACCGCGAATCGCACTTTAATCAGACATCTACCTATGTCTGTACAAGGTTGATCGGTAAATGGTGAGTCATGCGTTCTAAGTGCTTTCAACAGCAACTTGCTCGTTTATAATCAAGGTACAATACAATTATAGATTCTACGTACGGATTTCTTGTATGTCTAGTCAATTATGAAATGGACAAGTCCTACTCGTAAATAAGTAGGTATCACCAAATAAGTTGCATTTCATTTAATGGTGTTCACCAAATATTGTAAGATGAATCACTAACATCAGGGGGGGGGTTGCACTCCGTGGACTGGACGTAAAGGCTACGCCGATCTCCCAGTCCACCCCCACTATGACGTTGCGGGAATTTCGTTGCTGGGTTGTTTTAGTGGGTATACCGGGCTTGCCCGGGGAGTCCCACATACCCCTCCCACTCCCCCGAGTGAGAGGGTATGCGTAACGCATTTTTTCCCAGCCGAAACAAAAAAAAAAAAAAAAAAGGGGGTTGCACTCCAATCTCGATCCGGTCCATCACCACCTTGAGACCGAGTAGCCGCACCTGTTTTTCCTAACGGAGACGAAAATAACAACCCCGTCGGACGTGGCGTACCACAACTATCCGGGCTACTCTCACGAATCTCGCGGGTCTCTGGAACACAAGTTCAAGAAGTAGGCTGAGGTCTGTGTGTACGTCCGCGGTGACATTTGTTGTCGTCGTCTCCGTTGCTATGATAAATCGGGTTTTTCTGCCATTTGGCTACTTGTGGACACCTGGCGTAAAAAAATTATCTTTTCGGCGTATACCGATCGCACAGCGGCGACCAGGAGACAACAGCGTTGTTTAATTCTCTCATGGAGTCGACCGACGTAGCCCAGCAACGGTACCCAACAGCGACGTTCACTTTTCTGGGGGACTTCAACGGCCACCATAATGATTGGTTGTTCCCGTACCAGAAAACTGACCATGGTTAGAGGCGCGCAAATTTGCTTTAACGCTAGATCTAACCCAGCTGGTGGTGTACGCGGGTACCAGATGTTGACGCCCATACACCCAGTTGCTTGGACCTTCTGCTGGCAACTGATCCGGACAGTCATTCAGTATAGGTTTCAGCCCCGCTGGGAACGTCTGACCACTGCCTGGTGAAATCCGTGTTGGCCTGCTCTCCTCTAGATAAGAGTCCTAGAGGCGCGAGACGAGTATGGCGATACGAGTCAGCAGATTGGGATGAGATGCGGCATTTTTTTGCGTCTTATCCATGGCGGCAATGCATGTGCTTCTCCTCAGGTGACCCCTCGCGCTGTGTTGACGTGATTCGGCAGGGGATGGAGTATTTTATTCCATTCTCCGACATCCCGTTCGGTCACAAATCCCGCCGGGGACGGTCTACTGGCGATTTTCTTGTGTATGTCACGCACTGCTGGGGCGAGGCCAACGAAAGACACGGCGAAGCACTTGCCGTGTCGCTCGATATCTTGAAGGCCTCAGACAGGGTCTGGCACGCAAGTCTACTCAGCAAGCTTCCTGCTTATGGCAACCCAGCTGGTTTTTCTAGCTGGATATCAGACTTCCACAGTGAACGTGGACGTTTCGATCCGAGTAGTCGTTGACGGTTGCTCCTCTGACCTCATGGCTATTGATGCCGGAGTTCCTCAGGGGTCTATTCTCTCTGCAACTCTATTCCTGCTGCACATCAATGACCTACTTCAGCCTGGTCTTGTTGGGTACGCAGATGACAGTACGGTTTCAGAGAGATACTTGTCTAGCGCAACAACCAGCGGGGGTGAAGTTCGTTCCTTGAGTCCCATGGTAGAGCTGACAAATTTGACCTTAAGCCTTGTCTCCAAGTGGGGTGACGACAATCTGGTCACTTTTAACGCAAAAAGGAGTTTCAACCAAAGTCCTACTTTTCCGGGTAAATCTATTCCTGTGACTGATCGGCTCGAGTTCCTAGGCATGGTGTTGACATCCAGTCTTAACTTCGGCGCCGCCATAGAGTACAAAGCCTAAACTGCTGCCAAAAAGCGGGGCATCCTGAATAGAGTTTAGCGATACTTCAGGCCTAGACAGCTTTTAACCCTTTACAAAGCACAAGTCCGATCCTGCATGGAGTATTGCAGCCACCTTTGGGATGACTCAGCTAAGTACCAGCTTGCCGCGCTTGACTTTGTGGAACGCAGAGCTAAGAGGCTCATCGGCGTAGAAAAACAGGTGGATGCCAAGCTTCACAGCTTGGCCCATCGCCGCAAGGTTGCCTGCTTGTCGGTCTTCTACAGATTGTACTTCGGTGAGTGTGCCCAAGAACTCGATGACCTCATTCCTCCGGCCTCCTTCTACCATAGGGTCCATAGGACATCTAGACGCACTGCAACTTACCCTACCTTTTTATAATGCGCACAGCAAACTGTGGAACTCCTGCCTGCGTGTGTGTTTCCGAATGCTTACAACCCTAATCTCTTCAAAGTTAGAGTAAACAGTCTCCTTCTGGGTAAGCTTGCTCCATCGTAGACTTTGTCTCTGTCATCTCTGACCATAGCCAGAGTCAAGAGCAAACCCATCTCAAATAAAAAAAAGATGAGCTGACCCGCGCTACTTCGTCTGCGTCAAATATTTCATTAATGCTCCGCTTTTTTTGGCCGTAGCGTGATGTTATATAGCCTTCCTTGATAAAAGGGCCATCCAACACTAAAATAATTTTTCAATTCGAACTTGTTGTTCTTGAGGCTAGCGCGTTCAAAAAACCAAAAAGAATCTTCAGCTTATGAGTATAGATAGGTATACTATCTATACCCAAAAAAAAAAAGGTAAAGGGGTCGAAACTATGAAGCTGTTCTTTCGGTGATGATTTTATAGCATGTATACATGTATATTTGTTTTTCGCGTTTGTTCAAGCCGCAAATAAAGATCTAAAGCTAAATGTTGACTCTACACTGATTTTCTATCACACTCTTTTGCTGAAATCAGCTTCGCGTTTAGCCAAGTTATTTTTTCTAGCTTAATAAAATAATAATACTCGTAGCAGTTGCAAAAACTTAGATAAGTATTATATTGTTATTGTAAAAGGTACTATCAGTATTACTTATATTGTTATTGTAATATGTGCAAGTTCGTATCAAGCGATGAAACCGGATATAATATGTGTAGAGAATACTTATTTACAATATTGTCAGTTGACTCGCCAACGCACCACCGCACAGGCCGACAGTTCGACAACGACTGCCCGCCCCACCACTCGTACCGGTATTTATAACCGAGCGACGTGTGCGCCCGAGGCAACATCACAATACTGTTATCAGTTTGTAGGTAGTTCGAAATATTGATATCTACATACACTACATTCCCTTCCTTGTTTTAAGTAGTTGTATGTAACAAGATTTTTTTAGTAAAAACATTTAGCATATTTTATTATTTTGATTAATAATTTATTGACATGTCTGGCATACAAAATCACGGCAGAATAATATTTAAAAATAATTTTATGGTTTAATTCAATATTTCCTTTTACCCTTCCTCTTCTTCTTCTATTTCATTTTCTGATTCGCTTATATCTTTTTTTTTGTGTTGATTTCTTTATTTTTATCACTTATGTCTGTGTGTATGTGTGTGTGTTATAATCATAATTAATCAATCTCATTAATGAAGTAGACGTATGATAAGATTTAATGCCTTGGTTTCTTTATCATTAAAAACCGTCTACCGACGCTTGTTTACTCTCAGAGTTATTAAAAACTTTAGCTTAACTCACTAGTCGTTCAGTCAATTAGCCGTTTGACAGTTCAAAACTGGCTGTTATAAATCCTTTAGGTTTGACTCGTGATTCACTAGTATTCGTGATTACCAAGTCCAAGCACCACTGAAAGTCACTAAACTCATAATTATTTGAACAAAGAAATTAAATAATCTTATTCACAGTCAACAGCTAACTCATAGCTCAGCACAACACACTTCCTATACTGGCACTTCCCCATGGGAAGAATACCGAGAAAACACTTATTTGTACCACCAATAGCTACGACAACGACACCCTGATACAGACTCCCTCGTCTATATCACTCTGGGATGCTGCTATGATACCCTGGTACGCTCGCCAACCCACAGAAACAAGAACCTGGTCCCTCAAACTAATTTGATGCTACCTCTTAATCTACTTCATAACATCACGTGATAATTGACCTTGGCCATCTTCCCGACAAAGAGATTTTAAAACTCACCAACCGGTAAGCTATGCACATTAGGGCCCACAAAGAGAAGAGAAACTAGGCCTGCCATGTTTGTGTCTAACGTTCATGTGAAGTAGCTACTACGTTCACGAATTACTACGGCAATCTACAAGCATTACGGTCATGACTGCACCGCATACTTCGAATCAATTGATTTTATTTCGATCTTACTCATAGTAGCTAAAATGTGTAACTAACAAGCAACCCGAAAGGGAAACATCTATTTAGAAATTGTAATAGTTCAGAATTCTACACACTCTTATAGCTTTATTCAATGTCATTAATATCAAGTTGCTATTTTAAATCGTTTACAATCGAATTTACTAACTGAATTTAGTAACTATTGTTATGTATGGAAAACTGTGACCCACACGTTTATATAAAAAACCTAGGTTCAATTTTTTTACTAAACACGTCGCATGCGGTCAGTTTGCTTGTGTGGCCATCTTGCCATCCAATATCTCATTATTTAAGTTATTTTATTATGCCAATGAGAAATTCTTAAATTACTCGCTTATTTTTTTTATATTATTTTTGTTGTATTTATCGGCACGCGATTGACCAACATCTCACCCACGGGCAAGCGATGACGCGGTCGAAGACGGAGCACGCCTGTTCAGACCACCCAATAATCACTCCTGATCAAAGACTCCAAGGATGCAACCATCGGGAAACACAGACTCCGACAGTGAATTCCACTCCAAGTAACTCACGTTTGCACGAGCACTCACTTTGCTCCCCCTATGAAGCCTGTATCTAAAAGATATCAAAGGGAACCGACGATGATGGTTTCGTGATGGTACAAAGGAGAGAATGCCGCCAGCGAACCAACTGGAACCGCTGCGGCACGACACCTACCGAACCCAAAGTAACTATACGTACCGCGAAGCCGTAAACACTCCAGTATATATCTCGCGGCTACACTACACCACTAAGGCAGAGGGAATTGTGGAGTATGTGCGCCAAAAGACAAGCTACACGCCGAGAGTGCAGTTGCTGGAATCGCGCCCTAATGTCAACGTCAACGCGTTTGTGGTGCGGGTACCAATATGTCATGGAGGAGGACTTTTGGCCGCAGGTGTCACCGTCACTCCCGCGGACATGTCCCACCAGAGCGCACAATGACGTAATGCTTAGTGAAGTTTTTTACTTAATTTTGTAAGGTACATAATATCTATGTGCCACAATAGCCTGAAGATAAAGAGATTTGCTATTTTTATAAGTATACCACGGCAGTTTCTTTCCCAAGACATGACGTTTAAAGTTGCATTTTCTAAAAGTGTTTACTATTTTTATATTTGCGTCAAATGATCCTGTTAGGTTCAAAGGTTTCTTAGTTTAATTACAATAATAGTGTTATTGCGCTGGATGTTTGGTTACGAGCCTGTACTTTATTTTGTTTCATATTTTCCCAGGTTTTGTGTGTGACCAACATTATTGCATTTACCTACATGTTGATGTTCTCAGATCTTACTTTGTTTAGATGTATAGTTTGGTAATATCCACACCAAAGACATCCACTCCATCAGCTGGTGACATTTGCATTTGCTGTATTATTAAACTAACCGATCCACGCAACCTCGTCCGCGTCCGATCCCCCATCAATGCCTCGCTCCTATTGTTCGCACCGTGATGTTAGATCCTAAAATCTTCCTCGATAAATAGGCTACCCAACACTAGAACAGTTTCTCAATTCAAACCAGTAGCTACCGAGATCAGTGCCACACACAAACAAACCCTTCAGCTTTAAAACATTATTATAGACATTTTAGTCCACAAAATTTAGCAATTCTAGTCCACAAAATATAGCAGTGAAGCACGTTTCTTCTTACTACTCTCGATGTCAGCAGCCATTCCAGGTCAAGAGTACCAGCTTCCAACGTTCCCCTCTCTTTCTTCTGTAGTTCAATGACGACTTCTCAATTAAATGACCAGTAGGTATATTCTACTGCAATTGTTGTCATTCTATGATGACTTGACAATTTAATGTCCGGCAGGTATATTATACTGCAATGATTGTCATTCAATGATGAGTTGTGAATTTAATGATCAGTAGGAATCATACCACAATTATTGTAATTCAATGACGACTTCTCAATTAAATGACCAGTAGATATTCTACTGCAATTATTGTCATTCTATGACGACTTGACAATTTAATGTCCGGCAGGTATATTATACTGCAATGATTGTCATTCAATGATGACTTGTCAATTTAATGACCAGTAGGTAATTATTCTACTGCAATTACTGTCATTCAATAATGACTTGTCAATTTAATGACCAGTAGGTAATTATTCTACTGCATAACCGTCATTCAATGATGACTTGTCAATTTAATGACCAGTAGGTCATTATTCTACTGCATAACCGTCATTCAATGATGACTTGTCAATTTAATGACCAGTAGGTCATTATTCTACTGCATAACCGTCATTCAATGATGACTTGTCAATTTAATGACCAGTAGGTAATTATTCTACTGCATAACCGTCATTCAATGATGACTTGTCAATTTAATGACCAGTAGGTAATTATTCTACTGCATAACCGTCATTCAATGATGACTTGTCAATTTAATGACCCGCAGCAATGCTGCTTAATATACGTATGCGGTTGCTTGTTGGCACAAACAAGCAACACTTCACGTTGGTCGCAACGTGCTGCTCCAATGCCAAAGACCAAGCCCAGGTCCGCCAGTACGGCTGTGCAGGCAGGTTTGATGAGGAGCGCCAAGCCACGTCCGAAGCACAGGCAGAGCCGATCGTACGCAGACGGAAAAAGTGATGGCCGGATGAGAAGAAAGGACGTGAGCTGTATCGCTTCTTCCCGGACGTGGCCTCAGCTCCATGTGATTTAGGAAAAGATTGCATGACATTCAATGGCATTCAATTTAATGATCAGCTATGCTGCGTTACACCATATCAATTGAATTATCAGCAATGCTGCGTTACACCATATCAATTGAATTATCAGCAATGCTGCTTAGTATGGTATCAATTTAATGATCAGCGTTGCTGCTTAACATCGTATCAATTTAATGATCAGCAATGCTGCTTAGTATGGTATCAATTTAATGGTCAGCAATGCTGCATAATAATTAATCCATTTAACTATCAACCATGTTGACTTAGGTCACGTGTCAAATCAGCGTTGCTGCTAATGATTAAGTCAATGTAATGATCAGGTATAGTAAATAAATTTCAAATTAAGTTATTCGGAAAAAAAACATTTTTCCACCAACCCATGTTTAGGCAAGCGGCACTTCATGGCAAGACTGGAGTCAGATTTTACTGGCCTCCGATCATCCGCAACGACCTAAGTTCCACATATGACAGCCGGGGCCTACGGCCCAACGTGCCTTGAGGCACTTTGGTCTTAACACTTACTTATGACGAAAGTGTAAAAACATATAGCCGAAATGCTTCTATCCATTAAAGAAAGCAGCACTTCGTTCCTATTCTTTCCCCTTTTTTTTTCTAGGAATTACTTTAACTCACAGTTTAATCCTCGTCGCCAATGTAGAGAATACTTATTTACAATATTGTCAGTTGACTCGCCAACGCACCACCGCACAGGCCGACAGTTCGACAACGACTGCCCGCCCCACCACTCGTACCGGTATTTATAACCGAGCGACGTGTGCGCCCGAGGCAACATCACAATACTGTTATCAGTTTGTAGGTAGTTCGAAATATTGATATCTACATACACTACAATATGGATTGTATTTCAGTGAGCTTCTTCATACCAATGGTGCAACAAAGGGAATCCCCTGAAGTTTGGGATAGTATTACTAAAGTAATTAACTATGCCATTTTTTATTCATTCTGCTATGTATATCTATTTATTACTGGATTTTAAGGCTTTGTTAACGCTTATAATTATATATTAGCGTTAATCAAACTTTTTATTTACTTTTCAATACATTAGCCCAAATCCGTCAATTTTTTTTTAAATAAATCCTTTAAAACATTTCTATGAAGAATTAACCATAATCAAATCATTTCAAAGTACAAAATTAACACCAAAATAAAAGAGCAAACCAAACGGGAACTACGCGGAATAGTCGGTCAAAATAGCTAGCGCATCTGTTGCCCATATGTTTAGCGAAACAAATCCTTAGACGTGCACCAACCGATTGTGTTGCTTGTTTTTGTCTATGACAATAGACTCCAGTTTTGCTTGTTAAGTTTTTGTGATAATTTTATGAAATCCATACCTACTACATATTGTAAATATGAAAGGAATTCGGTATGCCTGTCTATTTGCTACCTTTTAATGTACGGATTTGGATGAATGGGTAGACCATATCCTGGAATAGTGCATGGGGTACAGGATACATATACTTTTTACACGGAGAGTAGGTACCTATGTTCCCTTGCGACAATTATCGACTTTCACGCGGGTGAAGCCGCTGGCTGAAATTGGTGGATTAATGTTACAATATTTAAGAGTACCTATAAATGGCTTTTCTGCATTTTCTATCATGCGAAACATGACAAGGAATACAGAAAAGGCATTCTATTCGACATAAAGTTTTACAACCTAGCCTATACTCAGGGGCGTAGCTACCGCCGTATCTGCCATAATATCAATTATACGGGGGCCCCGGGCCACTGGGGCGTAAGCAAAAATTATAAAAGTTTCCCAATTTTATATTTATTTCAAAAATGACAAAAGTAAAAAAAGCAATTTCTTTTTTCCCGCGTAAAGCGTGCGTTCAAAAGTTGGCAACGCCTTACATCGGTTATCGCGGGCTGCGGGATTTCCCCGTTTAAACTATTTACTTCAACGGGAGAATCACACAATAATTGATGTACATACGATACGATGATAAACCACGGAGAGCAGTGTTTATTGACGCGTTTTATTTAATTGTGCATACATTGTTATACAATACAAACAATTATTCTTCTGGTTTAGTAGTATTAGTAGCGATTTGTAAAAAAACAATGTGTGAAACAAAAAGAGATTATCCCAGCGGAGCTACGAAAATAAAAAGTAAACAGAAAAGGGAGGAGGTCATAAACACAATCTTTACCCTTTCTAAGGGCCCCCAAACAAATTTTTATATGGGGCCCCGCCAAAGCACGCTACGCCACTGCCTATACTATACACGTGATCGCGTTAAACCTGTTCTGAAAGCGAATTGACTGACGCAATATGGAGCAAGCATGTTCATCGCGGCGACATGAATATCGACAGTATTCCCAGTGGGATTATCATACTTCATCCATTCGAATCCGAATTCAATGTTCTTCGACACTAAGCATTGTGAGGAAAAATGTCACGAGGGAACCTTAAAATTAATACAAGTCTGAAATCCAACCAGCCTTGAGCACGCGCGGTAATTAATGCTCATGTGTTCTCATCTGAGAAGAGGCTTTTGCCCTTCCGGCTGCAGTGGGACAGAATCAGGCATGCATTATTGACATAATACACCTACATAATACACCTCCTGTGTGGTATAAATATGTGACCTATCTTTCAGTGCACCTTCAGTGCAGTAACATACCTGCGCTGTGCGTGATGCGTGGAACGTAGCAGCGCGCGCGCTGCCCTCAGCCGCGCGTCCCACGTAGCGCATGCGTCCGAACCGTTGGCGCCGCCCGACAGCGACGATACCACCCATTGTTGCTCCTCGATCTGCACATAATGGCTAATTACAATACAATTTCAATAAAATAAAAATATCAGTATAGAAGCTGGCTCTTCTTCAAGGACTCGACTTATTAAATGCTACACCCTGTTCAATTGAATTTGCAGTAAAATCTAAGTCTGACGAGTGATTTGATCAGTTCTTGATAGTTTGGTATACCTACAATGTCAAAACAATTGACATGCAATTTCAAGCAATTTCATCACAAATTCATGATCACTGCAGTGGTGCCTAAGGTCATTTAGATAAAGATCTCGTAGAAATAAATATATAGGCCCGAAATTAAGAACATGCTGCGCAAAATAATGATAGGCATGTTTAGCCTTGGGAACAAAGCAAGACATCGGCAAAAGTACGGTTTCAAGGAATTTTATAAATATGAGACAAAAACCTTTACATAGAATCTGTCAGAGTGAGACAACAGATTAAGTTCTGCGCTGCCGCGTACTGTAGAATCATTGTTTTGAATGGAAACAGTGCTCTTTATTTTATTTTTTTTCCAGTTTGCCGCTGATTTAGACTCAATTCTCAATGAAATAACACCCTTGAATTTGAGCTAGAGGACCACGCTATTGGTTGTATTGTAGTGTCACATAAATCATAGGTCTTTTTTAGCTTGAACATAATGGACGCTGTTAACAGCGTGCACATCACACATTGCACGTTTTTTTATTAGCATTCAACCTCAGAACCTTTTTTTCTTTCTATGATGTTGACTGTCATATCAAAACGACATAAAAAGTTATTGAAAAATTTGCGTACCGCTTCACTCATCAATGCGTGAAGCGCAGTAGCCAAGTTTTTTGACACTATAGGTACTTAAAAACCCATTGCATCATCTTAAACTCACCTTACTAAGGATTTCTTTAAAGTCCATAACTATAGGCGTGGGTCTCTTCGCCTTATCGTTGTAGTATGTGATATTGAACCGAGCGCCCGCGAACCAAATTTCCAGCTCATTGAGGGCATTCCTGATTGCAGACTCACTGGATGCAGCTGTGCAGATTTTCTACGAAATAAGTATAATGTAATAAAAATAGTTATTAGGGAAACAAATTAATGTTTATAATAATATGTAGAAGTTAGTAGACAGCAATAGGGTAGATGGCAAAAAAAAAAAAACGAATTGTCTGAGAGATAAGTTTCCAAAAAATATTGGACATGTGTTTTTACTTTAATCACGTAAACAAAAAACTAAGACGATATAGTGCGCTGAGAACTCGTGTGACGTCACTTGTAAATACACTTTTACAGAGTACTGACGTCACAAGGCCTCCGATATTTGATGCGTTTCAGTACCTGAAAAAATTAAAGCTTTATTTGTAGGCATGCCGATGTATGTCTAACTTCTTAAAAGATAACATTCCTAATCATAATAAGAACATAAATCAAACCCATTATTACTACCTACTTACTTTATGGGCGTCTCAAAGAAGAACATCTTGAAAACATATGGTTTTTTTTAACATCTGTACTCTTAGTTGTTGACCTGAAATAGCAATTGATGAAGCCAGCTGCAGAATTGATGACTATATATTACCTGCAAGGACTTGATGTGTCTCTTGATATTCATAGCAACAGTTAAAAGATCCCTAACTTGCAATGTGTCTGGTTTCTTATACTTCATTTCCAGAAGACTGAAAACCTCATGCCAATGTCGGTCGGTAAACTCGTTGCCTCGAAGATATTTTAGCAGAGGAGCCAAATCCTATTAAAGTAAGCATGTTATTATTAAGCTTATAGTGGCCTGTTATTTTGCAAAGTAGACCTGATTATATGAGTATCTAATCTCCATAAAATTATTTTAATCTGCGTAAGAGTTTATTTCTTAACATAGATACGCGTCCAAAACAGCTCTATATGTATCCAAAAGTCTGCCAAAATATTATCATGTGTAAGCAACGGATGCTGATGATATCACCGAAGTCTACATTTAACAGTATGGTGTAATGATGTCATTGCACTAGCTCAATATTTCAAAATGTATGTAAGCTGCAGTATACCGGTATAAATAGCTAGCTAGTACCTACTCAATAAAGGGACACTTAGGAGTCACGCTAGCAATAATACGTCGAAACGACAGGTTTCAGACGTAAATAATAATGCGTCCTCAATTTGGGTGATGACGGGTACACGGAACATATAATGGTATATTACAAAACGTACCCAATATTCAATGGTTTACCATTGTTACGATAAAGTTAAAGCACAATGTAGAAGAACGAAGTTCTATTTCTTTTTCCTATTAGTGTTACAAATAACTTACCGAATATTTCTCTAACTCTTGCTGTATGTATAAGGTAACCGTAGTAAATGGTTCCAATCGACCTTTCCACTTGACTGAAAACTCTTCTATCAAATGAATTTTTTTCTGGAACACTATCCACTCCTGGTCCGCAATAGACTCAAATTCTAAAAGTACAATTAATTTGTAAATGTATAACAGGCGTCGAATAATTTTTGACATACCAGGTACAAAATAAGCTACCATCATTGTACTCCTTTAGCGGAGTCCACAAGGTTACATATTCAGCCATTAGCTTTTCTGCTTCACCCCATGTGTCGGATAGTAATACCTTCATTTGGAATTTTTCACACTCTTTCCTGTAAATAAAAGAGATGGTGTATATACTTCAGTATTAGGGTAAGGTGCGCGAGGTTATGTGACACATGTCTTGCTTATTAGTCACTCAAATAAAAAGAGGATTTTGACCAGATGATGAAACAGGGAGTGGTAAAAGATAGACTTTTGACAGGCTTTTAGATTTTTGGAAAATTCATTTCCTTTACAAACTTTTCTTATTATAAACCTATGTTATCGCATTGCCCGGCAAAGGGGGAGACCTTTGAGCAATGTGATGCATACAAAAAGTAAAGTAAGTTTCGAAAACTATGGAAAATATTAGTAACACCAACTTACATCAGCTCATCTCTATCCACAACAAACTTGTTCAGACTCTCCTGGGCTTCAAACACGGAGCGACATCTATCGAGCATCTCTGCATAGTTCACTCCGTGGGTATCGTCTAGACGAGCCTTAGCTTGAGTCCAGCGCGATGTCCAAGCTTCTACACTCGTGTTCAAGTTATCCCATTCACCGCTCAAACTTGACTTTACTATTTCGGCCTGCGATATAAAACAAAGATTTTGTTTTAACCAACTTCATAAAAAAGAGAAGGTTATCTATTAAGTGTGTTTTAAAATTTATGCACACGGGTTTATCCGTGATTACTCTGAGCAATTAATAAAACAAACGACTTAAAAAAATACTATAATGTAATTTCGGCTATTTGAGTAAAATAAGTTTTAATGGCCTGGTAACTTGCGGTCCATGGCCCTTTACGGGGCCCCGGTGTGGGCGCGTTCATTGAGGCAGCGTGCTGCGAACCATTTGAACGCGCCCCAAAAGGTGGTGGCCCTCAGAATGACACGAGGGTACCGCACGATCTCGCGCGAAGCGGCGGGTCTCCTTGCCGGATTGCCGCCATGGGATCTGGAGGCGGTGGTCCTCCCGCGCCTGCATGACTGGCGCGCGGAGGTACTAAGCCGGGGGGAAACTCCGCTGACGCGGCAAATTGTCGCGCAGCGGACGAACTTCCGGCGCGATCTCATGGCGTCATGGAGACGACGACTATCGCAACCCAACGCAGGGCACGCCACGATAGCGGCGGTAAGTCCCCTCTTTGAGGAGTGGCTTGAGAGGCGCCACGGCGTCCTCACCTACCGCCTGACGCAGGTCCTCACCGGACATGGTTGTTTCGGGAGGTTCCTGCACCGAATCAGGCGGGAGGAAACGCCCGGGTGTCACCACTGCGAGGATCGACCAGAGGACACGGTAGAGCACACTGTGCAGGTGTGCCCCGCTTGGGCGGCGCACCGCCGTGTCCTCGAAACGGCGATCGGCGGCGACCTCTCGCGTCCGGCCCTGGTCCAAGCCATGGTCCGGAGCGAGACGGAATGGGACGCCGTTGCCTCCTTCTGCGAAGCAGTCATGCTAGCGAAGGAGGTGGCGGAGCGGGAGAGGAGACCCTCTCGTCCCGGCCGCCGTGGTGGACGCCGCGGGCGTCGGGGGCCACCTGGTGACCTCCGGCCACCGTAGGCGCGGGCCTGTGGACGGCGAGCTATGGGTGGCTCGCCGTCCGTCCGTCTAGTGACGACAGGCCGTGTCGACGGCGCGTTAGTGTTCCACGCGCGCCTCAAAGAGAGTCAGCAACATAGAGGGGCCCGAAAGGGCCGACGCCTGCCGGAGTCGCGGGATTATTCGCAAGAGACACCGTGGCTCCGGAACACAAAGGGCAATGAAGGAACATGGATGGGTTTTAGTCAGTAGAAGTCTGACACTCCCTCCCGCTACACCCAGAGCGGGAGGAGGCATTGGATGATTTCCCATCCCTAAAAAAAAAAAAAAAAAAAAAAAAAAAAAAAAAAAAAAAAAAAAAAAAAAAAAAAAAATGGCCTGGTAACTTTAACATAGCAACGAATTGAGTTCCGAAGTATTGCCCTTTTACCTGATGTTCAAACATCTTCTGTTGACTCAGCATCAGCTCGTGTATCTTCTGCCATTCTTTCATGGTCCCATCCACGGATGAATCTCCTCCCCACGTTCGCAGCATGTGGCTTTTTCGTTTCAAAGCCTCTACTGTATTTTCCATCTATACAGTCAAACAAATATACCTAACATGTGATGTCTTTGCATTGTAATATGTCAATGCCAATAAAAGTGATATGTTTTTTTTTTTATATAAAACATGTATGCTATAAGCTGTCAACAGCCTCGGGCACCACGGCCTGTCATGCAGTCGAAGTGCGGATCGCATAGCACGGCACGCAAACATCAACGACATTATCCGATGCGCTCTTGTCGCCGTCGGCGTGCCAGCCGTATTAGAACCCATTGGCCTGCCACGCGACGATGGCAAAAGACCGGACGGTATGTCTTTATTTTCATGGAATGGTGGATGGTAGGTCTTTAGTGTGGGACGCTACTTGTGTCGATACTCTTGCGCCGTCCCATCTTCCTAGCTCGTCGTGCTGTGCTGATTCTGCGGCTTCGGCTGCTGAAAACCTCAAACGGCGGAAATATAGTAGCCTTATTGGAAACTACATTTTTGAGCCGATTGAGGTTGAAACTCTTGGACCGTGGGGTCCGAGTGCTCAAGTCCTATTTAAAGATCTAGCAAAACGCTTAGTTGACGCTTCGCGTGACCCAAGAGCTGGCTTTTACCTTGGACAGAGGATAAGCATTGCCATACAACGTGACAATGCAGCCAGTCTTTTGGGCTCACTTCCAGTCGATAGCGATGGGGACTAATTTTTTGACGCCATATTTTAGTAAGGAGTTTTATTTTCTTTTTTAAGTGTATATAGTTTGTCCTTTAAATAAATATACTTGAACTGAAATGAAACCTTAGAAATAAATGAGCTCAAATAAATCCTGCGATAAGCTGGTAGTCTGCGACCACTATACTTAAAACTTTAAATTCAATAATTCAGTATCACAACTTTCTTACCTCAGGGATTTGTTGCTGCAAAGCTTGCTGCGTAGCGCTCATTTCAGAAAGTTCTTTTGCATTCTTGGGCAGTGTTTGGTTCTCCAACATAACAGCTGCAGAGGCCACAAACGCATCTATCTTAGCTGCGTCTGATCTACAACTGGCCACTAGTGACGTCATGAGACATGCCCAGAGGCTGCGTGCTTGAGCTTCGAACTCGCGCCGTAAAGTAGTTGTGCCAACTGATATCCATTCTATCTTTTCGTCTTCGCTGAAAGTTATTTTATTGAAAAATATAATATACTAAATTACGATTTAACTTGCCTTTCTTTCCTATGTTTGATACTTTTATGCAGTTTTTACTGCAAAACGTTATTTTAGTGCACTATACAGTGTCAAAAACGATCAGATTAAACTCTTAGACCAGATGCTTTATCAAATAAACAAAAATTTACTTTGCTAATTTAATTTTACTGTTTGTATAGTTTCTCGCAAAAATAAAAATATAATCATTCATAGTACTTTTACTTACAAAGTCATTTTGGCGACCGCTTGGCCATAAGCCTTGCAGGCTTTAAAGTTGCTCTCCCAGTGTGTTGGCTCAGTAAGATGTTCCTTACACAGCGCGTCCAGGTCGGGAACGCACGCTAATGCTGCACGTCGCGTCCACGACGCACAGGCCGCTTCCAGAGATGATAAAGCTGCTTCGAGTTGGGTTACTGCTTTGTTGCCTAGCCAGCTATGCCTTAACAAAAACACACAATTCGGAGATTATAGTTACAGAGTCAAAAAGTTTTTATTTTATTTTACTCTTACTGGCAAGATGTTTGAGCCAGCATACTCAACCGGCGCACTATGGGACCAAACAGTATATTTTTCCATCTCAAATATCGATTACTCTGTTATTTTGTAATTTTTCTCCTTGAAATTTTTTCCACGTATTTATGAATATCTAGGCAATAAAAAAAATCAAACATCATAATTTTAAAAATTATATACCTATATTTCGTAAAAAAATGACAAAGATTGAGTTATACGAAATTTCATACAAAAATAATACAGTTAAGTATATTAAAATAGCAATTAAAGTTACACTTTTGCTTAAAATAAGTTTAAAACTAAGTTATTATCATAAATTAAAGAGTTACATGATAAAAAAATGCGCTTATCCTATTCATCACGTTTTCAAATTTCCAAAAAATATTTAGCTTCTTCAAACAATTCTTTGAATATTAGAAAACTTAGTTTATTTAAGCTATACATATAAGGGTCAGATGTATATAACAAAATATGCAGAACGTCTTCTTTTGTTGCTATATTTCTTGTAATCTTTATTTCGGGCTTCCTGGGCATCTTCGGATAATTGACCTATGGGCAAAACTGCAAAATGCTCTATTATCTTAGCACCATGTAAGTATTTTATGGACCGAAGATGGCATTTAGTACCAGTTATATTTGCTTAAATGCGAGGTTATTAATGTATACTGGCCGAATTTTTCTGCGTTTATAGGGAATCCCGATGACATAGTTTGAAGAATTACATATAATCTCTTGATTAATTCTTCATCAATTCCGGTTATCTCTGCAGAACATGGGTTACTTTGGAAAAATCTCCTTGCCGTATTTTCGTCACTGCTCCGGAACCTTGACGTGGTTTATCAATGTGCAAACCAAGCACTTCACGTTATTTTATTTAGTTTTCTTTAATCAATTCTTCAATTAGTACTGATTGTAATTAATTACCACAACAGATATATAGAACTTCCGCAGCAATACTTATAGTTTATCATACTTGTGGTTAAGGTGATCACCGCAAAGAAAAGAGCCATGGGAAGATTCTTTCAAATATAATTGTAGTCTATTAATTTTTTAATGTATGCTTCTGTCATAGAATGGGAAAAAAACCAAGATAGACATCAAATTACAATAATTAAATATAATATTTCATAATAAAAAAGAAGAACCGTTATTTTCAATTATATATTTTTTCATTTATTATTATAATTTTTATTTTCCCCAATATTGACATTATTGCTTCTAAATCACCACTGGCGCAAAAAACTCGAAAGTTTTTTTTTTAAATCCTGATGTTACTGAATAGGTAGGTAGGTTGGTAGGTAAGGTCTCTAATAGAGTGATTAACTTGACACGGCAGCTTTCAGCAACAAGGAAAACTCCAAATGAAATAAACAAAAACGAAATTTTCTTTAGGTACTTCACTAAAAAAGTATTAAAAAATAAAAAATAAATTTTTATTTACAAAAACCGACGTACTTTCTAAGCTATCTAATGATGTATAACACTAACATGCTTCCTTGGAAAACTTCCGAATAATTTTGTGTTGAACTTCGGTATTTTAATTGGCATGAAAATATTTATGTTTGAGGATCATTTTATAAACGCTAAGTTAATTATTTGTAATGTATTCGTAAGTTATCCTTTGAGAGTATAAATCCATAAAGAAATCTATGGATCTACGACTTTCTTCAAAACCATTTTCGAGATGGAAAATACTATTTGGCCCCATATTGCGGCGTGCAGGCCGCATTTACGGCCCATTCACGACTTCGGTCTTAGCGGCGAGCGGCGCAGCAGGCGGGGCGGCGGCGGCAAGCGGTGCGTTTTACACGCCACGTACCCTCAGTAGGAGTGGGTTGGAACACATAAAATTAGAAACCTGTTTCACCTGTTTCAGTTCCAAGAAGAAAACAGTTCCAAAAACCTGTTCCAAAAATACAGCCTGTTCCACTGGAACTAAAGACTCGTTGATTGCAACAGATACAAAAACAGTACCTGCTACCATAGATAATCCTGCTACTGAAAACAGGTTCTATCTCTTTCTATTACAATGAACCAGAGGAGCAAAGAGCTTGTTCCAAAGAACAGATGTTGTCTCTTTCTATTATAATAAGTCAGAAGAGAATGGAGCATGTTCCATTTGAAACTGTTTCTCAAAGCTGTTCCAGGTCGTTTCGTTTTGTATGTCGAGTTACGGCTACTACGGTTGTTTGAGGAACAGGCGAAATAGGTGGGAGCTGTTATTTCGGTTCTGAGATACCTGTTTCATGTTGTTACTTTGAAATACCTGTTTTTTTTAACTGTTTCGATAAATACGCCTCACTCCTAACCCTCAGTAGCGGCTACCGGCAGCGGCCGAGGTGGACGTATTTAGGTAGTCAGAACGTGCTTAAATTAAATCAATTTAAATTAAACTTACCATCATCGTCTGTAGTTACCATTAACAGACAATATAGTTATGGTAGCTTCGTTTGTAAGTACCTAGACACTATGTTTTTATGTTTTCAATTAACTTACCATCATATTCCGGAAAACCTTTTTTTAACGTTTTTGTATTTGTGTTGGGGATGTTTGGACATCCATATAGGGGGTCGATTTAAAATTTCGGTTATAAACGCCTCGATATCCATTACCGCCACAAAATCGTCTAAAATGTTTTGTTTATAAGTTCGCCGCCGAGTTCATCACACCTACACCGCTATCCTCGCCGCTCTGTTTCGTGGCGTCGCACTCATTCGCTTGTACTTCTGATCTCGTCGCTGCCCGCACCGCGCGCCACTGCAGCGATTCGCTCCCACAAAACCGCGCGCGTTTTCGCTATGAGCGGCGACTCGTGGCGTGCTTCAACCATTTTCATACTTTTGTTCTTACCGCTCGCCGCCCCGCGCTTAGCCGCCACTCACAGCGGCAAGGTCGTGAACGGGCCGGTAGGTGGCAAAGGAAGCGTTCAAGTATTACGTGACAAAGGGGAATGCCCATCAGCCACATAAAAAATGCCTGAAATGAACAACAATGAAATATACGCCATATTGCACTGAAAATCGTAGGGAACCCATTACAATTTCAATCATTATCAAAAACCTCGGTAGAAGCCAGTTACAAACATTTTTTCTAAAATATAGGTTTAGTCAAGGTTAAGGATTAAAATGCAATAATTAAACAACAAAACAGCATTTAAATGTTATAATCATCATTAAAAACCACTAATATGTCATCATGAAACTCTACAGGAGCATAAATATTGGATTGGTACCGAGTCCATGCTAAGTACCATATTATTGACAAAACATGGGCTCAATAATATGTATAATAGGCAAGAGAACTAGGGAATCTCAATACTTACAGCTTGCGGTGTTATCCATGCCTGTATTAAACAACGTACTTCATAATTTTGCACTGATATGAAATTATGTATCATCGTTGCAATATCGAGATAGCAATTATTACAGTGTACGTTTCTATCCATTTTTAAATGTGCACGGTCCACAAGTCCAAAACAACAGCAGAGTCGTACTCAGGTTCAGGTCCGTCGTCAAAAAGCCGAGTCGTCGTTTAGGCGGGTCCAATCTAAGTCGTGTCAAAAATGGGTAACGTGTGCAGAATCAAGTGAAATAAAAATAGACACGGTCGTCGTTTAATATCCGGAATTAACTCGAGTCGCAAACGCAAAAGTCCGCAAAACCATGAATCGATTAATTCAATCCGAATAAAATGAAAATGCATTCATGTCAAACTGTCAATAAGGCAAAGGACATGTAATGCATACAGCCTACGATACGTTTAATAATTCGAGTTTTTATGTTTTAATTAATATTGACATGCGTATACTATTTCAATTAGATTTACGGTCTAAAAAGGTCGAATAATATTAAATGAATGATAACTGTGCAATAATTCTATAAAATAGTTCGTTTGACGACTTCTGTTTGGCTGAATGTCGTTTACTCATGTCAAATAAACACTGACCGCCATTATAAATTAAGTAAGAATGACTATGACGGATATCAAAGTAAATATTTCAATTATCGTTATATTTTCACCCTAGGTATACAAACTTGAGAAATATTTCGTAATACATATTTTATTCTAAATAGAATTCAGGACTATTAGTAGTTTTTGTCAATTTCAGGCATTTTTTGGGCGTTTGCCTTTGGGGGGTTATAAAACGTCACCATGCGTTATAGGGGCGGGAGGAGGGGTTTGAACTACGCGTTATGTAACATTGCGTTTTTCACCTTTAAGAACGGTTGCTACATAAAAATATAGAATAGAATAGGTTTTATTTAGTTTGTAAGTTGTTTAACTTTAATTTTTTGTTTATGCGTTATTTCTGACGGAATAAAGTATTTTCTTGTCTTCTTTCTCTTTCCTTTCATTTTTAAAACTTTTTTTCTCAAAATTTCAAATGGAATGGGGGTTTACAGAAATACGTTACGGCGCGTTACATGGGGGAGGGGTGTCAAAAATCTCCAAAAATTGCGTTACGTAATACTTGAAAGCTCCCAAAGCTTTTCTGTGTCACCCTTTAGCCTAGTATATTTTAGCATCAATTCATTCTTTGATGATTTGCTGAGATAAGCATAATTATTATTTATTTTCGACTCTATTCCATTGTTCGCAGTGTTGTTGATTATAATATTTTGTTTTGCACAGAAAACCGCCCAGCAACTAAGCACACATTGCCGATGGATGTTTGACAATGTTACTCAATTGACATTGTTAGCTAGTTATATACCGATAAAACTGAAAATAATAGGAAAATCAAACACTTACTTTTCAACGATAGCAGCAAAGATGCTCTGTTTATCCGTGATATTGTTCTGTACGCCGACGAATTGTGCAGGCATCGACACAAGACGTCGCAGCTGATGGTAGTGTTGGACTCTAAGCTCTTCTATTGCTGGTTGCACGCGCACGGCGTAACCACTGAACAAAAATTTAAAAGTATTTAAATTTTAACCTTATGAAAATGCTTTAAGATTCACATGCTGCGTCATGGTAAAGGATAATTTGCTGTTAAGCTTTATCCTTAGCTTAACGAATATAATTCACACGGATTCATTTCTTTTAGAGTCGATGCTTAACTATTTAAATTGCTTGAGTCCAGTAGGCTACATATTTGTAGCATCGGTGGCATTCGCTAATAAATCCGCCAAATTCCAGGTATAAGTATAGGCACTTGGAACACTCTACAATATGGCTCATGTTGTAAACAAGGGCACTTACAATAGGTACCTATTTGGAATTGTTTAGGAGTTTCCTAAAGCATTCATTGGTCTCCCAAGGCACTTTGGGAGACTTGGGAAACTAAGATGATAGACCGAAATTAACTTTCCGAGTTGCAAATTGGATATTAAAACATTTATTTCGTTAAGTAGTATTTATCACACGTAGAGAATAAGATAATTCAAAGCTGATTTTCATAGATCCATTTACTAAGAATCCATTCAGGCGTGTTATTTATGAATTGACATATTTATCAATATTGCATTTAATATTAGACCTTAACCCTATAGACTAGTTATAAGCTGTCTTAGAGAGATTTCCTATAAACACATTTCCTAATAACATCGTGCTATTTTCATATTCAATTATTTTATAAGTGCCATAATAAAATATAATTAAGTCATATAAGCCGATAACAGCTTCTATACTATTACTATTACTATACACTATTATACTACTATTATATATAATAATAGTAATTAATAATTAATAAATTAATGGTATAATAGTAATTATATATAATAGTAATAGTATAAAATGGTAATTTTTTATCTAATTTCTTGAATAAATTCCAAACTGTTTATTTTAAAATTAAAAAAAAAAAATTGTTAAAACCCTCACAGTAAGCCCTTTCATTTGAAATGTCACACGAAACAGTTTGAATTTTTTTTTTAAATTTACTAGTTTGACCCCTAAAAGTTTGCATACTAAAAATTTATTTATTTACGTAACACGTCCGCGTTTGGGTCACAGAAGTCCAGATGTACGCCGAATTTCAACAGAATCGGTCCTGAAGATCCGGAGAAAACTGGCTGTGACAAAGGGTCAGGCAGACAGACGTGAGTGATCCTATAAGGGTTCCGCCTTCACAGATGTTCGTAACCCTAAAAAGATAAAAAGCACATTAAGATTGTTTAACTTTATTTAACTACCAAAAATTTCTAGTAAATATACTTATGAATAGCAGAAGCTGTTATCGGCTTATATGACTTAATTATATTTTATTATGGCACTTATAAAATAATTGAATATGAAAATAGCACGATGTTATTAGGAAATGTGTTTATAGGAAATCTCTCTAAGACAGCTTATAACTAGTCTATAGGGTTAAGGTCTAATATTAAATGCAATATTGATAAATATGTCATTTCATAAATAACACGCCTGAATGGATTCTTAGTAAATGGATCTATGAAAATCAGCTTTGAATTATCTTATTCTCTACGTGAGATAAATACTACTTAACGAAATAAATGTTTTAATATCCAATTTGCAACTCGGAAAGTTAATTTCGGTCTATCATCTTAGTTTCCCAAGTCTCCCAAAGTGCCTTGGGAGACCAATGAATGCTTTAGGAAACTCCTAAACAATTCCAAATAGGTACCTATTGTAAGTGCCCTTGTTTACAACATGAGCCATATTGTAGAGTGTTCCAAGTGCCTATACTTATACCTGGAATTTGGCGGATTTATTAGCGAATGCCACCGATGCTACAAATATGTAGCCTACTGGACTCAAGCAATTTAAATAGTTAAGCATCGACTCTAAAAGAAATGAATCCGTGTGAATTATATTCGTTAAGCTAAGGATAAAGCTTAACAGCAAATTATCCTTTACCATGACGCAGCATGTGAATCTTAAAGCATTTTCATAAGGTTAAAATTTAAATACTTTTAAATTTTTGTTCAGTGGTTACGCCGTGCGCGTGCAACCAGCAATAGAAGAGCTTAGAGTCCAACACTACCATCAGCTGCGACGTCTTGTGTCGATGCCTGCACAATTCGTCGGCGTACAGAACAATATCACGGATAAACAGAGCATCTTTGCTGCTATCGTTGAAAAGTAAGTGTTTGATTTTCCTATTATTTTCAGTTTTATCGGTATATAACTAGCTAACAATGTCAATTGAGTAACATTGTCAAACATCCATCGGCAATGTGTGCTTAGTTGCTGGGCGGTTTTCTGTGCAAAACAAAATATTATAATCAACAACACTGCGAACAATGGAATAGAGTCGAAAATAAATAATAATTATGCTTATCTCAGCAAATCATCAAAGAATGAATTGATGCTAAAATATACTAGGCTAAAGGGTGACACAGAAAAGCTTTGGGAGCTTTCAAGTATTACGTAACGCAATTTTTGGAGATTTTTGACACCCCTCCCCCATGTAACGCGCCGTAACGTATTTCTGTAAACCCCCATTCCATTTGAAATTTTGAGAAAAAAAGTTTTAAAAATGAAAGGAAAGAGAAAGAAGACAAGAAAATACTTTATTCCGTCAGAAATAACGCATAAACAAAAAATTAAAGTTAAACAACTTACAAACTAAATAAAACCTATTCTATTCTATATTTTTATGTAGCAACCGTTCTTAAAGGTGAAAAACGCAATGTTACATAACGCGTAGTTCAAACCCCTCCTCCCGCCCCTATAACGCATGGTGACGTTTTATAACCCCCCAAAGGCAAACGCCCAAAAAATGCCTGAAATTGACAAAAACTACTAATAGTCCTGAATTCTATTTAGAATAAAATATGTATTACGAAATATTTCTCAAGTTTGTATACCTAGGGTGAAAATATAACGATAATTGAAATATTTACTTTGATATCCGTCATAGTCATTCTTACTTAATTTATAATGGCGGTCAGTGTTTATTTGACATGAGTAAACGACATTCAGCCAAACAGAAGTCGTCAAACGAACTATTTTATAGAATTATTGCACAGTTATCATTCATTTAATATTATTCGACCTTTTTAGACCGTAAATCTAATTGAAATAGTATACGCATGTCAATATTAATTAAAACATAAAAACTCGAATTATTAAACGTATCGTAGGCTGTATGCATTACATGTCCTTTGCCTTATTGACAGTTTGACATGAATGCATTTTCATTTTATTCGGATTGAATTAATCGATTCATGGTTTTGCGGACTTTTGCGTTTGCGACTCGAGTTAATTCCGGATATTAAACGACGACCGTGTCTATTTTTATTTCACTTGATTCTGCACACGTTACCCATTTTTGACACGACTTAGATTGGACCCGCCTAAACGACGACTCGGCTTTTTGACGACGGACCTGAACCTGAGTACGACTCTGCTGTTGTTTTGGACTTGTGGACCGTGCACATTTAAAAATGGATAGAAACGTACACTGTAATAATTGCTATCTCGATATTGCAACGATGATACATAATTTCATATCAGTGCAAAATTATGAAGTACGTTGTTTAATACAGGCATGGATAACACCGCAAGCTGTAAGTATTGAGATTCCCTAGTTCTCTTGCCTATTATACATATTATTGAGCCCATGTTTTGTCAATAATATGGTACTTAGCATGGACTCGGTACCAATCCAATATTTATGCTCCTGTAGAGTTTCATGATGACATATTAGTGGTTTTTAATGATGATTATAACATTTAAATGCTGTTTTGTTGTTTAATTATTGCATTTTAATCCTTAACCTTGACTAAACCTATATTTTAGAAAAAATGTTTGTAACTGGCTTCTACCGAGGTTTTTGATAATGATTGAAATTGTAATGGGTTCCCTACGATTTTCAGTGCAATATGGCGTATATTTCATTGTTGTTCATTTCAGGCATTTTTTATGTGGCTGATGGGCATTCCCCTTTGTCACGTAATACTTGAACGCTTCCTTTGCCACCTACCGGCCCGTTCACGACCTTGCCGCTGTGAGTGGCGGCTAAGCGCGGGGCGGCGAGCGGTAAGAACAAAAGTATGAAAATGGTTGAAGCACGCCACGAGTCGCCGCTCATAGCGAAAACGCGCGCGGTTTTGTGGGAGCGAATCGCTGCAGTGGCGCGCGGTGCGGGCAGCGACGAGATCAGAAGTACAAGCGAATGAGTGCGACGCCACGAAACAGAGCGGCGAGGATAGCGGTGTAGGTGTGATGGACTCGGCGGCGAACTTATAAACAAAACATTTTAGACGATTTTGTGGCGGTAATGGATATCGAGGCGTTTATAACCGAAATTTTAAATCGACCCCCTATATGGATGTCCAAACATCCCCAACACAAATACAAAAACGTTAAAAAAGGTTTTCCGGAATATGATGGTAAGTTAATTGAAAACATAAAAACATAGTGTCTAGGTACTTACAAACGAAGCTACCATAAATATATTGTCTGTTAATGGTAACTACAGACGATGATGGTAAGTTTAATTTAAATTGATTTAATTTAAGCACGTTCTGACTACCTAAATACGTCCACCTCGGCCGCTGCCGGTAGCCGCTACTGAGGGTACGTGGCGTGTAAAACGCACCGCTTGCCGCCGCCGCCCCGCCTGCTGCGCCGCTCGCCGCTAAGACCGAAGTCGTGAATGGGCCGTAAATGCGGCCTGCACGCCGCAATATGGGGCCAAATAGTATTTTCCATCTCGAAAATGGTTTTGAAGAAAGTCGTAGATCCATAGATTTCTTTATGGATTTATACTCTCAAAGGATAACTTACGAATACATTACAAATAATTAACTTAGCGTTTATAAAATGATCCTCAAACATAAATATTTTCATGCCAATTAAAATACCGAAGTTCAACACAAAATTATTCGGAAGTTTTCCAAGGAAGCATGTTAGTGTTATACATCATTAGATAGCTTAGAAAGTACGTCGGTTTTTGTAAATAAAAATTTATTTTTTATTTTTTAATACTTTTTTAGTGAAGTACCTAAAGAAAATTTCGTTTTTGTTTATTTCATTTGGAGTTTTCCTTGTTGCTGAAAGCTGCCGTGTCAAGTTAATCACTCTATTAGAGACCTTACCTACCAAACTACCTACCTATTCAGTAACATCAGGATTTAAAAAAAAAACTTTCGAGTTTTTTGCGCCAGTGGTGATTTAGAAGCAATAATGTCAATATTGGGGAAAATAAAAATTAGTTATCTTCTTGCTCTCACATAGCTAATTGCAATAAAGGGGCTAAGCAGAAATCCTTGAAATTATTTCATCAGAACATTCAAGGTTTTTCTTCAAAACAGCTGGAAATTGAGTTATTTTTAGAAAAAACAATGTTTGACATAGTTTGTTTCACTGAGCATTGGTTAAAGGATTTTGAAATGTTGATTAATTACGAGAATTATAGTGTGGGAAGTTCTTTTAACCGAAAGTCAATGTTACGTGGGGCTCACTAATTTTAATCAAAAAGTGTATTCAATTTAAAACTCGTAAAGACATAGTTAACTTGTCTGTTGAACATAACATTGAACTATCCTGTGTTGAGCTAGATAAGCATGTCATAGTGTGCGTTTACAGACCCCCTAATTATCTGAACTACTCTATATTTGAGTCAGTGATGGAAGATGTATTGGCAAAACTTGCGACTGGTAATAAATTAGTAATTATCTGTGGAGACTTTAATATAAATATTTTAGAAAACAATTCAGATAGCTGTAGATTATTATATCTTTTTAAATCGTTCAATTTGTCTAATGTGTTCATAGAACCAACCCGTACAACTACAACTACTGCTACATGTATTGATAATGTTTTTTGTTCTGGCGACTACTTACAGAAAGCCATTGTAAATTACCTCCCTTCTGATCACAGCGGGCTACTGGTATCTTTTGAGTCCAAAATACCAATTCAAAAAGTGCAAATACAAACCAGACCAATAACATCCGGTAATTTAAATAAATTTAACCGTACTTTAATTGGGAAGTTAAGTGATTGGAACTGTACAGTGAACAATGCTAATATTTTATATACAGATTTTTTTTCTTTAGTCCAAACAGAATTCAATAATACTTTTAAAAATAAAACTAAAACTATCTGCCCTAAGTTTTTATTTAGTGACTGGGCAACTAAAGGACTCAGAAAAAGTAGGGATAGACTTTATGAGTTGTATGGCCTTAAGCCTTTTATTAACACTGAAACTTTTAATAAGTATGTATCTACCTACTCCAAAATTTATAAAAATACTTGTAAGGTAGCTAAGGCTTTATACATAAGCAATAAGGTAAAAACAGCAGACAATAAAATAAAAACGGTTTGGAAAATTATAAATAATGAAACAAATAGGAACAAAAAACATAACACTGATTACAGATTGCAGACGCCTCACGGACTTATTAGCGATAACAAAGAAGTTGCTCAAGAATTTGTAAATTTCTTTACAAGTATCCCTGTTAAAACTACTGAAGCCTTAAATTCCTCGCCTTCGCTTGCTTTTGATTTATTACAGGCAAACGTATCAGCCTGCGCGACTGAATTTAATTTTAAACATATAAACCCCATAGTAGTAATAAAAGCTTTTAAACAAATCAAAATTAAATTGACCGAAGATCTATGGGGATTGTCTATCAAGGTTTGTACCTCAATTATCGAGACTGTAGCGCCGTACTTAGCTTTAATATTTAATTTGTGTGTCGATCAAGGAGTCTTTCCGGACCTAATGAAATTCAGTAAAGTGATACCACTTTTTAAATCTGGGGATAGTAAAGACACCAATAATTATAGACCAGTGTCCGTGTTGCCAGTGTTTAGTAAGGTATTTGAAAAAGTAATGCTAAATCAGATGCTCAGTCATTTTAACACGAATAACATCTTACATGATAAACAGTATGGTTTCACCAAAGGACGTTGTACAACGGACGCTGGTGTCACCTTACTAAAGCATATCTTTAATGCGTGGGAGGACGCACAGGATGCCATAGGTGTCTTTTGTGATCTCTCTAAGGCGTTTGATTGTGTTGATCACGATACATTACTCCTGAAGCTCGGGCATTACGGACTAGGCAAAACAGCGTTAAACTTAGTCAAATCTTATTTGAATGATAGACAGCAATTAGTTCACATAAACGGTGTCAATTCGTCGGGATTAAACGTAAAAATGGGCGTCCCCCAAGGCTCTACTTTGGGTCCTTTCTTATTTTTGGTTTATATTAATGATTTACCTTATTTATTGCAACAAAATCTTGATATGGTGTTGTTTGCTGACGATACCTCTTTAATTTTTAAGATAAATTAATAGAAGGACGAACAATGTTAATGACATAAATAATGCCCTAATGCAAGTCCAAAATTGGTTCACGGCGAATAATTTAGTTCTAAATGAAAAGAAAACAAAGTGCATAAGATTTGCCTTACCTAATGTCAAAAGCAGTGATTGTGACATATTATTGAACAAGGAAAAACTAGAATTCGTCGATAAAACGGTTTTCCTGGGAATTACGCTTGACCCCAGGCTACAATGGGGCCCTCATATAACATCTCTTTCCGGACGGCTAAGTTCAGCAGCATATGCTGTTAGAAAAATCCGCCAACTAACGGATGTCGATACCGCGAGACTGGTATATTTTAGTTACTTTCACAGTATCATGTCTTACGGTATTTTACTATGGGGACGGGCTGCAGACATCGAGTCTATTTTTATTCTGCAGAAAAGAGCCATCAAAGCGATATATAATCTCCGCCGGCGCGATTCTCTCAGGGAACTGTTTAAGAATATTAACATCATGACGGTACCTTGTCAATACATTTACGAAAACATCATGTATGTCAGAAAGAATTTACATCTTTTTAGTAAAAGAGGCGAGAGACATAATTATAGTACTAGAAATAGGGACCAGTTAGTTCAACCAGGCTTCAGACTGGCTAAAGTAGCCTCATCTTTCATGGGGTACTGTTTAAAATGTTATAATAAGATACCTCCCCATACATTAGAACTAAATGAGACGAAATTCAAGTCTTGTATTAAACGCACACTATGCAGGCAAGCATATTATAAGTTGGGGGATTATATTGAAGATAAAAATGCTTGGCTGAATGCTGGTTCTGCTCCACAGCCACTAGAGAGCCCAAACTAATCTGTAAATAGTTCGGAAACATTGTTGGACCGGCTGAAGATTGTAAGAAAAATTTGCATTGTTAGAATCAACTTACTAAGCATTGTATAATTTCAGCCATTAACAGCACATGTGTGAGTACTGTGTACCTTTAACTTTAATAATCAGTTTTAGGTATGTTTTTGACTTGAATGTACCCTGGCGGTTGGGAGTGTCATGCTCACTCAAAAGTCTAGCTGATGGTGGCGTATGCGTTGGATCATTTGGCTCCCTTCAAAATGGTTGAGCCGAATGGTGCTGGCGCATGCGTCATGTTCGTGAACGGGCGCCGTCAGTCGGGACTGGTCATTTCTTAGCTGCCATGGTTAATTTTAATTATTTCTTTGAATTGTTCCTCTTTTATTCCGGACGCTTTTATCCTGCTCGTTTTTTACATCGTTCTCACATGTATGTATAATGTCAACCCGATGTAAATAAATCTTTGTAAAAAAATATTATTTTTAAAAGAGTGTCCGTGGAGTTTCTTGCACGTTCTTCTCCATAGAGATCTACGCTTTGGAACGTGCAAATAGCTTCAACTTTTTGGACCGACCGACCTTGACAATTCAAAAGTGCCTGTAAATGGTTTAATTGAAATAAATGCTTGAATTTTGAATTTTGAAAAAAAAAAAAAAAAAAAAAATTTTTGAATTTTGCTGCATATATTTAATTAAAAAAACGTACCTCATCGCAATTGAAGATTAACACTAAGCGTCCAACAAGGCTGCCTAACGCCTTCACAGATTCTGTCTTTCCAGTTCCCGCTGGGCCGAAAGGGTTTCCAACTAAACCGAGATGAAGTGACTGGAATTAAAATGAAAGTTATAAATATGGGCTAAGTATTCAGCAAAAAATATGGGCTAAGTATTGGATAGGCCCCATTTCTAAGTGCACTGGCGTCTCTGTTACGGACGCGGGAATTCGATGGATGCGCATATCGTCAGATTCGTCGCTTTTGGGGCGATGTTTGGTAGATGGAGACAGAGACTACCTAACTGTGTTCTTCCCATATCTTCCTAATTTTCTTCACTACACCTTTTTTCGCTGTGAGGAAGATGGTGAACAATAAATCGCTATAGACAAAAAATCTTTGTAATTTTTTCGTAGCAGCTTTCTCATGCGTCGTTGTTGAATAAGTGAGTAAAGTTACCTGAGTTAAAATAAGAAAGCAGTCGTCAGCAAGTTCTGTGCGCACAAACTGTCCCGTATTGACTCCGAGATACTCGTACGAGTATGATATCTGAGCTAGACCCATTTTAGCTACCACTTCCTTTGAATTCAGCAAATAAAATCTGAAAAACACATTTTCTATCTAGAATCACTTGACATAATTTATTTTATCTATTTATGCCGAAGCCAATTACACTATGTATTGATAACCTTACAACTCCATATGAAATTTCTCATAGGCAAATAATTTGTATGTGATTAATTTATAACGCTGCTACGTCCGCTATAAACATCAAGTTACTTACCTCAACTGTTTTTGCCAAAGCCAGTCGCTAGTTGACGCGATGTTGTTGTCTATCAGAATTCTGATGACGGACAAGTAATGAGCACATTGTAATATGAGCGCCTGCCTTTTGCGTCGCTCAATTTCGTCCTCTATTTCGGCTGAAGCATAGTATGAATTCTCTTTTTCCACATTCGCTTTTAATTTGTGTAATTCTTTAGAGTTGATGGCCTTTTCAGCTTGCTCTGTGAAGCGTATGTTTTGTGCCAGACACAGTATTTGCGTTGGTAGCGAAAATGGGTCCTGCTCCTGCAGTGAATTTGTTACTATACATTTCAAGGTAATGCTCTTTAATGAGGAACGCATTTCAGCTTCTAAATTCTTCAGCCATACCTATGAGTACAAATTAAATGGTTTTTTATTTCGATAATACAAGAAGGTACCTAGGTTGGACAAAATAAATAATGAGATTTTAATACACATTTAGTACCTCTACCGGGCAGTCGATGTCAACTGGGTGGTCCAATTGCAATGTTTCTCCGTAATGACTAGTCAGTGCGGTAACAGACATATCTCCGGGGCCGAGTCGTACGCCGGTGATTCCCGGGAACAGTTTCTTGAGATGTGTTTGCATGACAGCTTCCCTGCCCTCGGCGCCGGAGCGAGCTTGGCCGAGGAGTTCCAACAAGTCATCGTCGCTCAGGAAGTAAAGCCTTGGGAATACTGAGCGTTTTTCCTAGAAACGTGTTTCCAAATTACTGGAAAATCGTTAGTAATATACCTCTATGAGTTATAATTGGTGAATTTTATAATTACGTAGGTATACGATATGTGTCAAGTATTTAAGGCGAGGTTGCAGTACTGTGTGTTTTGACGAACAACAGCGACTGTCCGGCGAGCGAAATAATGCCTAAATTTTGATTGTTTTTTCTTCTTGGCGAAAACTGATAAAGAAATTATACAATATGGTTTCAACATTTACTTCAAAATAAAAAGCTCTATCTATTAATATAACTTTTATATATATTCGTGATGAAATCTCTTAGCAGTACACGTTTAAAATTGTAATTTAGTGTCATGTTTGATAAAAAAAAGTATCGAGCCAATCATTCTAAATCGCGTTTCTATCTTTACGATTTACTTGAGGGTATGTTCAATTTTTATGTAATGATTTTTATTTTATTTATTTATTTAACCATTTATGTACTTACACACATTTAACAATTTTTATTTATTAAAAAACTCATAATTAATTAGATTTTCAGACGTTCAAAAATCTTAAAAAGTACTGCAACCCCGCCTTAATAAGCTACACTTTTTGCTACACTGTTGCTATTTAAGCTAAACTATTTGTTAGCCTATTGAGTCAGCTTAATAGATTACTTCATATAAATAAAACTGCCTATCCATACAAATAACAAAACCTGATTCGTGACTATTAACTTCATCTAGATGTAATTGCTGTTCAATTATTCACGGTTTAAAAGTTTGCAAACTGGAAAGTGATAATATGATAACACGGTAGGTATTTATTTTAGAATCGTTTCACGAGTCTTACTTACATCAATGTAAACATTTAAAGCTGACTGGCAAGCTAGAAGTTGCTCTGATATAGAGTCCAGCATAGGTTGGAGTCTGGAGGACTGTAGCAGCGCAGATAGACGAGGATCTGATTCCAAGATCCGAGTTACTTGCCGGAATCCCTGGTCCACTTTCCGGAACTTGACTCCTAATTCTCCATCATCGTTGGAGAGTATCGGTTCTAAATACAGCCATCTGGAATGGAAAATAATAGGAAATCTGGTACCTTAAACTTACACTCAGCACCATTTCTAAATTCATAGGTGAGGCTTTTTTGGATAATACATATTACTTTTGGATTTAGCTTGTCTTCTAAATTTGCTAATATACCGTCATCAGTGCGGTCTAATTATAAGGTTCATGTATCTCCATATTGTCCATCAGATTTATCGACCTGTTAATCCTATAATTTCGATAACCTACGTTAGAACGACTCAGAAAATCAAACCCTGAATCTGCCAAATCTACGAATTCAGGTAAAATGGTTCTGTAGCAGATGTTTAAGTAAAATACTCTGCCTGCCTACTGATACCTACATAAACTGTTTAAAAATTTCGGCTTTGTAGAACATCTATTCTCCGCCACTCATACTTATACTGCGTGAAAATCTTTTTCGGGAGATCGATACAAGCTCAAAAACTTCTAGGTAGCTATTAGCTAAGGTGGTTAAAGTCAGGTGGTAGTTGGATAAACTGTAGTAAATTCTCATTAGTGCTGTTAACAAATCATCATGTTGGACAGCTTCGAATTTAGTAGGGTACTATAGGGAGTAAATATAGGTACCTATATTTACTCCCAAATATCATTAAGAGTATCTTATAGGAATTCCAGAGGGGTTGCGAGTTCACTAGTACCTACTAAGTTCTATTCTAAAATCCCTAGTTTAAACTTAGGTATCTAGAAGCACACAGAAGCTACATGTTCGAAATTTCAATGGTTAAATTACTGATGTTGAAGTGAAGTAGGAGGTATAGTTTAAATAGATCATAGTAGCTAAAAAAGTTATAATTATCAAATAACTAATGTTCTGATTCTGACCTGCGACATTGTTATACACTGATAAGGAGGTATGAAGCAGCCATATATACGTGTGTAGCAAGTATTTGAAATGTACTTGTACCCCATTCAAACAATTTATTCATAATAATTAGATAAAATAATGCTTCTATATATATATAGAACGTACCTATAAGAAGGGTTGTGAAAGTTAAATGAGTAGAAAATGAGAACTACAATTTATGGCAAAGTTTTATTAACAATTAAGTATTGGTGCCTCGTATATCATTATGACAGAATAGCGTCTCAAATGCATTAGAATGACTAAAAAAAATGAATCAAATAAACAATCTCAATAATTAAATGCATGCTCATCAGCCATAAGACTGGTACGTACTTAGATATCAAAATAAAATTAAGCGACAAGTGTAAACTTTTAATGTGAAATGTACAATGTAACCTATGAATTTAAGATAGCCTTTTGATGTATAGTACAGGTAAAACATAATAATAAGTTGCTGATTTATTTGGAAAAATAAATATAGCCTTATATTCTTGGTACCTATGTACTTCCTAAACTAAAAAAGGCATTTTAAGATACATCTTTAAGGAATTAGCAGTAAATAAAAGCTTTTTCACATTTTAAGTTTACACAACGTCCTACGTATTTGTATTTATAAAATACTTATGATGGTACAATATATACTTAGTATTATCTCTTCTGGCAGTACAATTAGTTTACGGTTAATACAAACTAAAAAATAATTATTTCAAATAGACACACTGAAAATATATATTGTATGGCAAAACAGCACAAAACATAATATAATGCTCGAAAATTGCCAATAATTAACAATAGTTGTTGAAACTTTATTCTTTTGAATTTAATGTTAGTTTACATTTTTCATATCCACATTATGTCTCCACATTAGAAGAAATTATACTTAATGTAATTCTTTGGAATAGTCGTCTAAATAATGATGCAAAATATATAAGTTCTTACAAACAAATAACACTAATTTTATTGATGAAAATAATAAAATTATTTTCGGAAATATATATTCTGATATTAATGTTTATACGAATAAGATTGTGAGTACCACTCACTGGAAAAAACACGGAACATGTCTGTGTCACAAACATCATGAAATGCTGAGTTTTAGGGAAAACTGAAGTACCTAACTTACAAGAATAATGAAATATTTTTTTTATACAATTATATGTATGGTCTTTTCAAAAGTTCTTTACATGTCAGTAAGTTTTAGATAAATGAATTATATAAAGGTACTAATATTATAAAGCTGAAGAGTTTGTTTGTTTGAACGCGTTAATCTCAGCAATTACTGGTTCGATTTGAAAAATTGTTTCAGTATTAGATAGCCCATTTATCGAGAAAGGCTATAGGCTATATATCATCACGCTAAGGAAAATAGGAGCGGAGCATTAATGGAAAATGTGACGCAGACCAAGTTGCGCGGGTCAGCTAGTGTATCTATAAAATTGTAACTATTTGAAACGCATACAAAATATGTTTTAAACTTAGTTGTCCAGTAAGCGCAGTAATGATACATTGAGATTCGCGTTACGTTACCTTTGTTTACAACCCACACTTCTTTCACGGCTTCTTTGCAATATAATACAGACACAATGTAGTTAAACTACGTATTAAAACATTACAAAGATCACTGACTAACACTGCAAAATAAACATCTTATGGCACAAATTGAAACAGCAACCACGTCCGGAAAAAAAAAAAAAGTATACATAGTTACAATTCCGATGACAGAAATTCCAGATGATCTAAAAGTATCTACGTTGTGCAAGACCTGTAGTTATCAGACCGTTCTGTGATTTGGTATAGGTAGCCATCCATTTGCGTATTGAGTTCGCCTATTTCCCTTTCTAATTTATTTAATTGTTTATTGTGATCATTATACAAATCTTCCATGTTAGTTAGTAGTTTAAGTTGGGTTTGAGTGTCACTGGCTAGTTTTGTAGCACGTTTTAGTAAAAGTTGCGCTCGCTCTCTGGAATTTGAAGTTTGGCTAGCACGTTCAGCAAGAGACATATTCGTCTGTTTGAAATCTTGTCTCAACTTCCGTGCTGATTGCTCAGCTCCTTTAGCACGACCGACAACATCTTTAGCTTCTTGTTTCACCTGTTCTGCATCACTTTCTATCTTCAATATATCTTTCTGTAAGTCAGAAAGTCTCAAACGCAGGCCTTCAACTTCTTCCTTTGTCTCATTAGCTTGTTTCTGAGCTTGTTCTGTTTCTTTGGCTATAGGAACTAAATCATTTTTGGCTGCCTCGATATCATTATTTGCTTTATCAATTGCATTTTCTGCAGCATCTTGGGCAGCTTGCGCTTCATCCAAAGCGTCCAATACTTTATTTGCCATCTCTAATGTTAAATTAGCTGCTTTATTGATAGTGGTAGCATTCAGTTTCAAAGCCTTAGCTCGTTCTAAATCTGGTTTGGTTTCTGCAATTATGTTTTCAATGTTAGTCAATTGCGACACTGACGAATTGATACGCTGGGACAATTCCGTTATTTCTTTGGGTTCTATACTTATGGACAAATTCAGAATATCATTAGCTAAAGTTCTGACGTCTGCAGGAGTGTTAGAGGTGTTTGACAGGAATTCTTTTAATTCAACAGTTAAATCTTGGCTTTCGTTTGTTACCCTTTCTGCGGAATTTTTAAAGTCATACGCTTTGCTGTAAAGGTCTTTCGCTCTTGACCTGACATCAACGGTATCTTGTTTTACTGTAGATATTAATTTAAATAAATCTTCTGCAGTGAGTTCATGTTCTTTAATTCGATATTCCGTCTTGTTTGCAAAATCTAAAGCTTGTTCTGCTTTGGTAACGGCTCCTTGGTCACAAGATATACCACCACATTTTCCACATCCAGCACCACCGCAGATATCACAGCTATCACTTTCTTGACCACACATTTTTTCGTTTAACTTTGGCATCTGTGACTCTAGCTGAGTCAGTTGATCACGGATGTCATCTAACTTTTTATCATTTTCGTTTTGAGTGTTATTAAAGTTGGTATATTGCATTTCAATGAGACGGTCAGTATTTTTAATTTGTCGATCAGTATTTGCGATAACAGTTTGCACATTATCAGCGTCGTCGGTAGCTTCGACAGCTCTTTGTTTAGCCTCACGGGTCAAGTTAAGAGCTCCTTCCAAGTTAGCCTCCTGTAATTTGGTCGCGTTATTTCCTAAGTCAGTACTTTTTCCCTTTAAGTTTTCGATACTTGCTCTTAAACCCTCTAAAGTAACATTACCAAGGTTGATTTTAGATGTAAGATCATTAAGATTTTCATTGCTATGCTTTACTTTGTCGTCAGCCTCAGATAATAAGTCTTGCAAGCTGGTCACATTAGACAGTAAGTCTTTTACTGTTGTTTGTCCTTGCTTCGCACTGTCAAGCATATTTTCGACCTCAGAAAGATTTTTAGTCATTTCATCGAAATCTCTTGTGTAGGCTCCAGTAGCACCGACTACTTTGATTTTACTAGCATTGCCGATAGCGTACTCTGTTTGTGTACGTAAGTCGTCAATTAATCGATCCCAACTATCGAAACATTCACCGCAGGCGTAGCACTGTGGGGCCACACCTAAATAGCCTCTAGCGCACATGTCACACTTGTATCCTCCTATTCCTGGTTTGCAAATACATGAACCATTTTCTCGCATGCACTGTCGTGAAACAGAACCGTATAAATCGCAATCGCATTCATAACATTCAATGCTAGGAATACCCCAATGGTTTTCTTGACATTGATCACATTGTCTACCACCGTGGCCTGGTTTACATTCACATTTTCCTATGTACGGATTACATTGCGGTGATAACGACCCAATAGGATCACATTCACATGGATCACAACCCGTTCCTAAGGCTATTCTCCAATGATTTTCAGTACATTGATCGCAATTAACTCCCATAACGTTCTTGAAACATGGGCACTGACCTGTGTTCCTGTCACAATTTCCTATTGTGAAATTTGTGCCCAACTCTGAGCAGTTACATGCATAACATGACTTTTCTAGAGCGTTTCCGTAGTATCCTTCAGCGCACACTCCACAATGGTCACCAGCTGTATTGTGAAGGCATTGTAAACATTTTCCAGTATAAGGGTCACAATTACCAGGTTTTGTTATATCAATATTTTCGTTACATTCACACTGTTCGCAAGTACCTTTAATTGGATCACCATAGTAATTGTCAGCACAAACATCGCAGAGTGGTCCAGCATAGCCTTCTTTACATTCACAAACTACATCCTTTGTATCGGGGTCTAATTCACAGCGGTCTGCGTGACTGCTCTTATTAGGATCTCCTATTATGCCTGGACATGGGCATGGTCTACAAGGTATGTCGATGCCAAGTCGAGGATCACCATAGTAACCTTCAACACATCTTTCACAACGGTGTCCTTCTGTGTAGTCTCTGCATTCTCTACATGCTTCTGTTTTATCATCACATTCGACTGCGTGTCCATTACAGTCACATTGTTGACAATTGGGGAAATTGAAATAACCAGGCTGACACAAGTCACACGCTCGCCCATACGTATTGGCTCTACATTTACACTGTCCACTTGTTGCATCGCAGAAGTTATCAAGAGACCCTATACTGTTACAGTCACATCGCTTGCATCCAAACTTGCTGAATCCGTACGTCTCGGGGGTGCAGCGGTCGCATCGAGCTCCAACAATATTTTCTACACATTGACAATAACCAGTATATTGATCGCACTGATGGCTTTTAGACCCTGTAGGATCACACTGACAAGACTGAGATCCATTTCTGATGTAGAATCCGATACTAGCATGATATTTTTTACAGATTTCTGGAACATTTTCTCTGTTCAGATCGTAATAATAAGGATCACCACAATTAAAGCGGTCGAACTCTTCTCTCATTGAACTATTATTTGCCAAAAATGGAAGGTCATCAAACGATGGAATAAGAACAATAGAATCAATTAATATTGAAGCTCTTGAATTTGGAGAACGTGCGTCCTGACGTCCCAAATAAATACGAATTTCGGTTTCTTTGCCTTTTTCCAAGCATATCGCTGGTTTTACCAATACACTACGTTGATTTGCTGGCAAGTTAGTGTTTATGGTGTCTTCCTCAGGTCGTACATTTGCACATGGAGAATCTGAATCAATCGGGAATGGTCTCTTCACTAATATAGTTGCCTCTTCCCAGCTCATAGGTGATTGCGGCTCGTACCTAATTAAAACATTATAATTCATGCTCTTTTCTATATTATTAATAACAAAAACGAGTGTGCTGCTTTCAGGAAGCTTCATAAAACCAGGTCCTGTCCAGGTCTCTTTCCTACCATCTGGATAATTTTCCCTAATGACAACATGGCACAATTGACTTTGAATAGCATTATCATCAATTTGGGAATCGCATTGACTCGATTCGCCTTCAATAACGATAGAGTCGAGCGCTCCGACAAAGAAGTTTTGTATAGGTTGATCACAACGACGACCAGAAACATTTGGTCGACATTTACATTGTCCTGTTATCACATCACAATCTCGGTCTAATGAACCACCAAAGTCGCAGTCACAAGGTTGACAACCGTCATCACTATCTGACAAACCGTAAAATTCTGGCAAGCACTGATCACAATTTCTTCCAGTAACATGACGTTTGCAGAAGCAATTTCCAGATAAAGCATCGCATCCTCTTTCGTTGATTGTACCTAAGTTATTACAGGTGCATGACTCACATCCATCGGGATTAAGAGGATCGAAGTTCCAAAATCCATCGCTACATCTGTCACACCTAGCTCCGTCGACGTTCGTCTTGCAAAGGCAGCGACCAGCAGTCTTGTTATTAGCGATATCTGTTTCATCATCACAAAGGATTTCTTTATCTGTAGTGCCTTCTGGATCACAATCACAAGCTTTACATATGTCTGGACTTTGGATATCTAAGTTAGGGTCTTTATAAAACTTCGGCTTACACCGTTCACAATTAACACCCATAGTATTATGTTGACAGTTATCACACACACCTCCACTAATTTTTCCAGTTTTATTGTAAACAGCTGGGTCGAAATGGCAAGTCGTTGCATGATTGTTACATGTGCATCTTTTACAAGCATTTGAAGTTTTTCCAACAGCTGGTTGCCACGGAAGATCATTGTAAAAGTCTTCACAGTACTCACAGTTCAAGCCACGGGTGTTATGAGTACATTCGCAGCGTCCGTGTACCATATTGTTCTTGGACTCCACTCCTGGCATTGGTAAACAACGGGATGCGTGCCCGTAACATGAACAAGAACCTCTCACTGTCATTTCATAAATGGATTAATAGTACTTCTCTTGAATTTCCGCTCTGTTGTCGAGTTTATCGTCACCCAGAGTATGCAGTTTGGTGAAATTGATTCGAAGATTGGTCATGCGCAATAAGTTTTGCACTTCTTCCGAATATGGGTTGGTCACATTAATGTTAGGTGGCAAAACTCTAAATATCACCTCACCTTCCGTTGATGGGGATACATTTGAATAACGCGATTCACAAACCACCTCAGTCAAAGAACGCTGTGTGTGTTTCGGAACGCCTGGGAAATGCTCGTCGCAGTTGTGCGTAAAGTATCGATAGACGCGCCAGGTCTTCCCAAAGTCGAAAGATCTTTCTACTAACATAGCTGCGGGACGAAAAGTTTTAAACTGTACCTATTATCAAATGCGTAAGATGGAATTCCGCCTCCATATTGAGTTGTACTGTCACATTTTCTTTCCCATTTTCAGACTGCCACCAGGATTTTGTTCGTGTTCCGGGGTAGTACTTGTAGATGATGTTTTGTATCCGATGGTTGAGTAAGGGGTGTTAAATAGTACTGTTGGTCGAGTCACACCAAAAGCATTTCTTCGATTCCAAATGCGACACGATGCAGTAGCGCTCACGTCCCTGTCCCCCGCACGTGGAGGAGGCAAAGAGTCTTGATTCACGTCCAATAAGCAGGTTGCCTGTGGCCGGGTAGCAGGAACTTAGTTCACACGAGCGGTCGTAGAGGCGAGGGTCGGCGCGCAGGCGGTCGCGCTCCCTGCTGTACACAGCGGCGCCGCCGGCGATAAGCGCCGAGAAGATAAACAAAGCGCGTAGAGCCATGACGCGGTCCGGGCTCTCCGCGCGCCGCACACTGCACTGGCGGCCGCTGTGGGCTGAGACACTCTCGCGCTGCCTCGTACCCCCCGCCTCGCCACTGCCCTACATACACAGGACCGGACTGAGCTGCTTAGCCAAACTTTTCTTATGAGCATAAAAGTTTGACTAGTTACTTTTGCTGTTCCTTTCTATAATATTATTTTGTTATCGACACACGAATCTTAATAGAGACATCGGCAAGTTTTGAATTAATAAAAGAAAGTAAAAAATTAACTGTGACTTTAAAACTCATTATTTTATATCAAAACGAGTTGGTTTGCAAAACAATGTTGAACATTTCGTTTTCAAGTAGTTTATTTATATTTATGCTAGAAATCTATAATGTTCAGCACCCTGCAAAAGGCGTGGTAGTTGAGCTTTACTGGAAAGCCTACTCTGATAGAAACAGGTACAATATGGCGTGGAATGCGGCCCTGTGCGAGGCGACGACCGCTCCCGCCCGCACGCCCGCTCGTGCCGTTCTCCGAAACGGGCACTAAGCAACAAAAATAACATCGCATTTCGGGATGCGCTTTTATTTTGGTCATTATTATGGCAACAAGTCGCCATGTAATCTCAATAACAACTAAGGATATTTTTGTACCTCGTTGTTTATAGTTGGCAAACTTGGGAGTTGGGAACTTCCTACTTGTCTATCGTGTCTTGTCCTCGATAACAGTCACTATTTTATAATTTAAGGTTATGTTGTTTAACGGACAATAAAATGCGTACATATGAGATCCCTTTGGTTAGGTCACGCTGTGTCCGATACGGCCACTGGGTTCGTCAGAGCCGGCCTTCCGCCCTACACATCCGTCGCTGATAATACATTCGCGATCTGAATGACCACCCAGACCGACATGATACATACTAATATTATTTTATTTATTAAATCCCTGCAAATTACTTAGACAAAGTAAAATACTAAAATTGTATACATTTTGACTAATTTGAGTTACGAATCTAGCATTAGCAAATGTAAATAAAATTTGATGCGAATTGTATAATATTCGCGAAAATTATTACAGCAAGTACCTGTCTATAGGCCGTTATGTGGCATGGGGCTCAATACAAAACAATAAGGCACGAGTTGTGAAGGGGCCTCAAATTGTTTAGTGAACTGAACACAAGAGAATTTGTGAACGCTTGAATTGTTTATAACAATTTAAAAGCTTTCCTTTTGTTTGCTAAATCTATTTTTAAAGCAGTGTACTCAAACAATTCTAGCAGTGATGGAATTATGAGTACAAAATGATCTGCATGTTTTGGTGAATTTCTTGTTTAACTATTACCAATTAAGGCAGCAGCTCCCCAGAGGGCAGCCGCACGCTAGATGTCCCGATGGGCGATGAGTCGGTGACATTAAAGAGACCGCATTTCAGTTTGGATGTTATAAACCGGAAATAGAACAGAGCCAACATTTCGGAGAAGAACCGTTTTAATTATGCATTGATAAAGCTCAAGAGAAACTTGAATGACATAATTTGTAATGTGTACCTATGAGTTTTAATAGTATGCTATGTATATGTAGGTAACTACTTTTATGTACATAATACACATACTCTTAAATTCACTTCTCTCACTACGACTGTATAAATTACAGTCTGTAGTCCTTAACAGAATTTATTTGGGATCGGAGCAACATGTCTTCTTCTTCCATACTACTTCTGCTAGATCGCCTCAGAAGTTAACCAATTCTGGACAAACTAGCTTTAACACAGCCCATCCATCGTTTCTTTAGTTTACCTGTACTCTTATAGCCAGCCACAGTCATACCTATAGAAAACTATGAACTGTAAAAATATTGACCTAGTATAACGCGCTACTGGTGCAATTATTAGAATCTAGTTAATCCCTCTCCGTACCGTAAATCATGATGGAGCTTTTTATTCAGACATTTCCTTACGTTCAAGTACCTAATTAATATCGTTCAAATCTGATTTGTACCTACCCGACTTCTTCAACACTCGCTAGAAGAGTGACAAAAAGGTTTTGAAGATCACGGGCTGACCAATGAAACGGCATAGGCAAAAAAATAAGGCCTGACCCTGACATAACAGGAACATCGAGCAGGGGCTGTTAATGTCATACCGCAAATGTTTATGAGGGAGGTTCGTTACTAAAAGTTTATGGCTTTGTTTGAAACTTCAGCTGTCGCTTTCAGTAGATCTTTTTTAGCCCAATGCATGAATGATGAACCTGCAAATCATTAAGCACATTTCAACATACTTGGCAGCGATGCCAGCGACGCTTCTTCTTAACAAAAAGTTTATCATACAGTGATTATCATATTAAGCTGAGCAAACTGAGTTGGTAGGTTGCTCTATAGCTACCTACTAACTTAGTTTGCTCAGGGAATCATGATAGCTCTACAGCTTGATAGCTATTTATTTTCAATTTTTGCATTACAGTAATGCAGCCTCTTTAGTAGGACACCTATTAAAAAAATAAAAAATAATACCAAGTTCTGAAAAAACGACAAGTTAAAATCACGAAAATAAAGAATGAGCTCAATGTTCAAATTAATACATAAAACAGCGTCATACCGGGTGAGATAGATTTAATAGCCAGCGGCCTCTTAGCTAGTCAGATAACTTGTTACAATTTCAACAGTTTCAACGATAACCCTTAATCAGTGCCAAGACTAGAAACGTTTTGTCCAATATTAAAAATATGTATTACCACTGAGGCTATGTTTCTATTTGAAGTAACATTGAACATTTAAAATGCAGTTTTCGTAATTGTAGGAGTAATTAGTCGTTAGGTAATCAATATTCTAAATAGCGAATAACTGCCACCCAAGCATTTTTAACCAACCTGTATTGACAACGCAGATAATTATTATTATTCTTTTGAAATCAAGAGAGCAAGGCACCTATTCAGTACTACCTAATCAGCAAACAAATTGAACGTCGTTGATATCTCAACAAGGAACTATGAACAAAAATAAGCTTAGAAATGAGGCTAGTACCTACATATAAATATAAAATTAACTTATAGAATTAACAAGAATTCGGTGGCAGTGACGCTGTGAATGAACGCTTTCCCGGCGATAAGGGTTCATTCTCAAAAGGCGGTTATGATGTCAAAGTTCATCGAGATAAACACATGGCTACTGATCCGATCTTATATCTTACTGTTGTCGTACGAAGATGGACAACTTTATATTCTGTTATTTTTTTTACTTATTTAACTGTCCCAAAAACTCATTAAGCCATATTGCCATACTGGTTGAGGAGGGCAATTAGACCGAACTTCATAGACATTTAGTGAAGAAATGAAAATTATTTTAATCAAATCAAAAACAATCCAAATCAAAATAAAATTAAGTAAGTATATAAGTACCTATGAGTCGGTAAGAAGAACACAACGTTTTAACTTGCCGGAGGATAAGACCAGTAAGTAAGTCCAAAAATTTTCTGATTCATGCAACTACATAGGGCTACCTAAAATATCAAGCAGGATGGCGGTTCTAAAATTATCCCCGACTTTATGGCGCGGCAAGGAAGAGAATAATCATAAAATTCATGTTTGACGTATTACCTCACTGCGTACGTCGTTGACCGAAGCCAAAGAAAGGGGTCTATGGATCGTCTCGCATTCCACCGGCACAAGAATACTTTCATTGGATAATATTATAGCAATGGCTTGTTACAGCGTACCTATAGGTTTATATAAATCTATTGTACTTATCTACTGTTATAAAATATGATGTCATGAAATTACTTTAAAATAGTTATCCCTTCAAATTTTGTTTCGACATGGTCCCAGAATAAAAATCGATAAAAAAAAAATATCAGCTGTTTCATACAAAATGCAGTATTTAGCCAATGAAAATGTATGAAACAGCTGATATTTTTTTCGAGATTTCGGAGTTTTACCAAAACAAAAGTTGCTTATAATCATGTGTACTTTCACTGCCTAAGAGGTTTCGGGTATTTTTTCAATTTCCCTGTATATAATATCCGGATTAAAAATGTTGACTGTAACATATTTAAAAATGAATCCCTATTTCACTTGGTCAATAGTTCACGACATCACGCGTGAACGGCTGGACCGATTTCGCTAATTCTTTTTTTTTTGTTTGTTATTGTCAGAAGAAGATAATAAAATAGAACCGATTCTTAAATTATAATTACTGTTCAAATAAAGTCAGTCGGAAACAACGACAGCAGTTATTGAAAATCACGAGGCGAAGCAAAATAACTATTTGCTTTGTCCGTTTGCTGGCAGTATTTAGGCCTATACAGTTTGAAGCACTGGTTATCAGAACAAAGTATATTGAGATTATTTGACATCAAAGTTTTTGTTTCGGTAGGCAATTAAATCGCACGCTATCTTTATAACATGTCGCCTAATTTTGTAACATCGATGGAGTCAGGACAGCGACCCCGTGTTATCAAAACAGCTTTACATCCTCAGTAGCTAATCTATTCAAGCTTATAGTATCTGTAACACAAAATCTACTTGGTTTTGTTTCATCATGCATGATACACATTATGTAGTAGGCAGACAGTGATACAGTTTCTACAGTGTCAGCACATCTACCTATAGGTATCTACTTATATAATAGAGCTGAAGAGTTTGCTTATTTTATTTGAATGCGCTAATCTCAGGAACTGCTGGTTCCAACTGAATAATTATTTATTTTAGTGTTGGATAGAACATTTATCGAGGAAGGTTTTAGACTATTAAAAAACCACGCTACGACCAATAGGAGCGGAACGTTATGGAACATGAGACGCAGACGAAGTTGCGCGGGTCATTTAGTTTTTATAATAATAAGACGCTAGTCAAAGCTTTGACTCGCTAATTTGAATGAGTGGGAAGCATCTATAGTTTTCTATACAACCGATTGATATTTAACGATCGATTAGGTACATAAAAGGTGAAACTTTTGTCATCATGAGGTTAGGACGGCTTTTAAATATCGGTAGTTAGTTTAATATGGGTCAACGAATGTATTGTAAATGTTGTGAGTAAATTTTATCAGTGCCTGCCAGAGCTGCGGAATTTTTTGAAAGAGATACCAATGCCCTGGAACGCAAAGGGCATTAGAAGGAACAAGGATGGGTTTTAATCAGTAAGAGTCTAACACTTCCTCTCACTGCGCCCATAAGGAAGACACAATTGATAATTTCAAAGCCATAAAAAGAAATGTGTCGTAATTAGCTAGATGGCTATTTCAGAATTACGGACATAACTGACCGTTATATTTATTGAGCCCAATGGTTACTGCCACCGCGAATCGCACTTTAATCAGACATCTACCTATGTCTGTACAAGGTTGATCGGTAAATGGTGAGTCATGCGTTCTAAGTGCTTTCAACAGCAACTTGCTCGTTTATAATCAAGGTACAATACAATTATAGATTCTACGTACGGATTTCTTGTATGTCTAGTCAATTATGAAATGGACAAGTCCTACTCGTAAATAAGTAGGTATCACCAAATAAGTTGCATTTCATTTAATGGTGTTCACCAAATATTGTAAGATGAATCACTAACATCAGGGGGTTGCACTCCAATCTCGATCCGGTCCATCACCACCTTGAGACCGAGTAGCCGCACCTGTTTTTCCTAACGGAGACGAAAATAACAACCCCGTCGGACGTGGCGTACCACAACTATCCGGGCTACTCTCACGAATCTCGCGGGTCTCTGGAACACAAGTTCAAGAAGTAGGCTGAGGTCTGTGTGTACGTCCGCGGTGACATTTGTTGTCGTCGTCTCCGTTGCTATGATAAATCGGGTTTTTCTGCCATTTGGCTACTTGTGGACACCTGGCGTAAAAAAATTATCTTTTCGGCGTATACCGATCGCACAGCGGCGACCAGGAGACAACAGCGTTGTTTAATTCTCTCATGGAGTCGACCGACGTAGCCCAGCAACGGTACCCAACAGCGACGTTCACTTTTCTGGGGGACTTCAACGGCCACCATAATGATTGGTTGTTCCCGTACCAGAAAACTGACCATGGTTAGAGGCGCGCAAATTTGCTTTAACGCTAGATCTAACCCAGCTGGTGGTGTACGCGGGTACCAGATGTTGACGCCCATACACCCAGTTGCTTGGACCTTCTGCTGGCAACTGATCCGGACAGTCATTCAGTATAGGTTTCAGCCCCGCTGGGAACGTCTGACCACTGCCTGGTGAAATCCGTGTTGGCCTGCTCTCCTCTAGATAAGAGTCCTAGAGGCGCGAGACGAGTATGGCGATACGAGTCAGCAGATTGGGATGAGATGCGGCATTTTTTTGCGTCTTATCCATGGCGGCAATGCATGTGCTTCTCCTCAGGTGACCCCTCGCGCTGTGTTGACGTGATTCGGCAGGGGATGGAGTATTTTATTCCATTCTCCGACATCCCGTTCGGTCACAAATCCCGCCGGGGACGGTCTACTGGCGATTTTCTTGTGTATGTCACGCACTGCTGGGGCGAGGCCAACGAAAGACACGGCGAAGCACTTGCCGTGTCGCTCGATATCTTGAAGGCCTCAGACAGGGTCTGGCACGCAAGTCTACTCAGCAAGCTTCCTGCTTATGGCAACCCAGCTGGTTTTTCTAGCTGGATATCAGACTTCCACAGTGAACGTGGACGTTTCGATCCGAGTAGTCGTTGACGGTTGCTCCTCTGACCTCATGGCTATTGATGCCGGAGTTCCTCAGGGGTCTATTCTCTCTGCAACTCTATTCCTGCTGCACATCAATGACCTACTTCAGCCTGGTCTTGTTGGGTACGCAGATGACAGTACGGTTTCAGAGAGATACTTGTCTAGCGCAACAACCAGCGGGGGTGAAGTTCGTTCCTTGAGTCCCATGGTAGAGCTGACAAATTTGACCTTAAGCCTTGTCTCCAAGTGGGGTGACGACAATCTGGTCACTTTTAACGCAAAAAGGAGTTTCAACCAAAGTCCTACTTTTCCGGGTAAATCTATTCCTGTGACTGATCGGCTCGAGTTCCTAGGCATGGTGTTGACATCCAGTCTTAACTTCGGCGCCGCCATAGAGTACAAAGCCTAAACTGCTGCCAAAAAGCGGGGCATCCTGAATAGAGTTTAGCGATACTTCAGGCCTAGACAGCTTTTAACCCTTTACAAAGCACAAGTCCGATCCTGCATGGAGTATTGCAGCCACCTTTGGGATGACTCAGCTAAGTACCAGCTTGCCGCGCTTGACTTTGTGGAACGCAGAGCTAAGAGGCTCATCGGCGTAGAAAAACAGGTGGATGCCAAGCTTCACAGCTTGGCCCATCGCCGCAAGGTTGCCTGCTTGTCGGTCTTCTACAGATTGTACTTCGGTGAGTGTGCCCAAGAACTCGATGACCTCATTCCTCCGGCCTCCTTCTACCATAGGGTCCATAGGACATCTAGACGCACTGCAACTTACCCTACCTTTTTATAATGCGCACAGCAAACTGTGGAACTCCTGCCTGCGTGTGTGTTTCCGAATGCTTACAACCCTAATCTCTTCAAAGTTAGAGTAAACAGTCTCCTTCTGGGTAAGCTTGCTCCATCGTAGACTTTGTCTCTGTCATCTCTGACCATAGCCAGAGTCAAGAGCAAACCCATCTCAAATAAAAAAAAGATGAGCTGACCCGCGCTACTTCGTCTGCGTCAAATATTTCATTAATGCTCCGCTTTTTTTGGCCGTAGCGTGATGTTATATAGCCTTCCTTGATAAAAGGGCCATCCAACACTAAAATAATTTTTCAATTCGAACTTGTTGTTCTTGAGGCTAGCGCGTTCAAAAAACCAAAAAGAATCTTCAGCTTATGAGTATAGATAGGTATACTATCTATACCCAAAAAAAAAAAGGTAAAGGGGTCGAAACTATGAAGCTGTTCTTTCGGTGATGATTTTATAGCATGTATACATGTATATTTGTTTTTCGCGTTTGTTCAAGCCGCAAATAAAGATCTAAAGCTAAATGTTGACTCTACACTGATTTTCTATCACACTCTTTTGCTGAAATCAGCTTCGCGTTTAGCCAAGTTATTTTTTCTAGCTTAATAAAATAATAATACTCGTAGCAGTTGCAAAAACTTAGATAAGTATTATATTGTTATTGTAAAAGGTACTATCAGTATTACTTATATTGTTATTGTAAAATGTGCAAGTTCGTATCAAGCGATGAAACCGGATATAATATGGATTGTATTTCAGTGAGCTTCTTCATACCAATGGTGCAACAAAGGGAATCCCCTGAAGTTTGGGATAGTATTACTAAAGTAATTAACTATGCCATTTTTTATTCATTCTGCTATGTATATCTATTTATTACTGGATTTTAAGGCTTTGTTAACGCTTATAATTATATATTAGCGTTAATCAAACTTTTTATTTACTTTTCAATACATTAGCCCAAATCCGTCAATTTTTTTTTAAATAAATCTCTTAAAACATTTCTATGAAGAATTAACCATAATCAAATCATTTCAAAGTACAAAATTAACACCAAAATAAAAGAGCAAACCAAACGGGAACTACGCGGAATAGTCGGTCAAAATAGCTAGCGCATCTGTTGCCCATATGTTTAGCGAAACAAATCCTTAGACGTGCACCAACCGATTGTGTTGCTTGTTTTTGTCTATGACAATAGACTCCAGTTTTGCTTGTTAAGTTTTTGTGATAATTTTATGAAATCCATACCTACTACATATTGTAAATATGAAAGGAATTCGGTATGCCTGTCTATTTGCTACCTTTTAATGTACGGATTTGGATGAATGGGTAGACCATATCCTGGAATAGTGCATGGGGTACAGGATACATATACTTTTTACACGGAGAGTAGGTACCTATGTTCCCTTGCGACAATTATCGACTTTCACGCGGGTGAAGCCGCTGGCTGAAATTGGTGGATTAATGTTACAATATTTAAGAGTACCTATAAATGGCTTTTCTGCATTTTCTATCATGCGAAACATGACAAGGAATACAGAAAAGGCATTCTATTCGACATAAAGTTTTACAACCTAGCCTATACTCAGGGGCGTAGCTACCGCCGTATCTGCCATAATATCAATTATACGGGGGCCCCGGGCCACTGGGGCGTAAGCAAAAATTATAAAAGTTTCCCAATTTTATATTTATTTCAAAAATGACAAAAGTAAAAAAAGCAATTTCTTTTTTCCCGCGTAAAGCGTGCGTTCAAAAGTTGGCAACGCCTTACATCGGTTATCGCGGGCTGCGGGATTTCCCCGTTTAAACTATTTACTTCAACGGGAGAATCACACAATAATTGATGTACATACGATACGATGATAAACCACGGAGAGCAGTGTTTATTGACGCGTTTTATTTAATTGTGCATACCTACATTGTTATACAATACAAACAATTATTCTTCTGGTTTAGTAGTATTAGTAGCGATTTGTAAAAAAACAATGTGTGAAACAAAAAGAGATTATCCCAGCGGAGCTACGAAAATAAAAAGTAAACAGAAAAGGGAGGAGGTCATAAACACAATCTTTACCCTTTCTAAGGGCCCCCAAACAAATTTTTATATGGGGCCCCGCCAAAGCACGCTACGCCACTGCCTATACTATACACGTGATCGCGTTAAACCTGTTCTGAAAGCGAATTGACTGACGCAATATGGAGCAAGCATGTTCATCGCGCCGACATGAATATCGACAGTATTCCCAGTGGGATTATCATACTTCATCCATTCGAATCCGAATTCAATGTTCTTCGACACTAAGCATTGTGAGGAAAAATGTCACGAGGGAACCTTAAAATTAATACAAGTCTGAAATCGCCAACCAGCCTTGAGCACGCGCGGTAATTAATGCTCATGCGTTCTCATCTGAGAAGAGGCTTTTGCCCTTCCGGCTGCAGTGGGACAGAATCAGGCATGCATTATTGACATAATACACCTACATAATACACCTCCTGTGTGGTATAAATATGTGAGCTATCTTTCAGTGCACCTTCAGTGCAGTAACATACCTGCGCTGTGCGTGATGCGTGGAACGTAGCAGCGCGCGCGCTGCCCTCAGCCGCGCGTCCCACGTAGCGCATGCGTCCGAACCGTTGGCGCCGCCCGACAGCGACGATACCACCCATTGTTGCTCCTCGATCTGCACATAATGGCTAATTACAATACAATTTCAATAAAATAAAAATATCAGTATAGAAGCTGGCTCTTCTTCAAGGACTCGACTTATTAAATGCTACACCCTGTTCAATTGAATTTGCAGTAAAATCTAAGTCTGACGAGTGATTTGATCAGTTCTTGATAGTTTGGTATACCTACAATGTCAAAACAATTGACATGCAATTTCAAGCAATTTCATCACAAATTCATGATCACTGCAGTGGTGCCTAAGGTCATTTAGATAAAGATCTCGTAGAAATAAATATATAGGCCCGAAATTAAGAACATGCTGCGCAAAATAATGATAGGCATGTTTAGCCTTGGGAACAAAGCAAGACATCGGCAAAAGTACGGTTTCAAGGAATTTTATAAATATGAGACAAAAACCTTTACATAGAATCTGTCAGAGTGAGACAACAGATTAAGTTCTGCGCTGCCGCGTACTGTAGAATCATTGTTTTGAATGGAAACAGTGCTCTTTATTTTATTTTTTTTCCAGTTTGCCGCTGATTTAGACTCAATTCTCAATGAAATAACACCCTTAAATTTGAGCTAGAGGACCACGCTATTGGTTGTATTGTAGTGTCACATAAATCATAGGTCTTATTTAGCTTGAACATAATGGACGCTGTTAACAGCGTGCACATCACACATTGCACGTTTTTTTATTAGCATTCAACCTCAGAACCTTTTTTTCTTTCTATGATGTTGACTGTCATATCAAAACGACATAAAAGGTTATTGAAAAATTTGCGTACCGCTTCACTCATCAATGCGTGAAGCGCAGTAGCCAAGTTTTTTGACACTATAGGTACTTAAAAACCCATTGCATCATCTTAAACTCACCTTACTAAGGATTTCTTTAAAGTCCATAACTATAGGCGTGGGTCTCTTCGCCTTATCGTTGTAGTATGTGATATTGAACCGAGCGCCCGCGAACCAAATTTCCAGCTCATTGAGGGCATTCCTGATTGCAGACTCACTGGATGCAGCTGTGCAGATTTTCTACGAAATAAGTATAATGTAATAAAAATAGTTATTAGGGAAACAAATTAATGTTTATAATAATATGTAGAAGTTAGTAGACAGCAATAGGGTAGATGACAAAAAAAAAAAAACGAATTGTCTGAGAGATAAGTTTCCAAAAAATATTGGACATGTGTTTTTCCTTTAATCACGTAAACAAAAAACTAAGACGATATAGTGCGCTGAGAACTCGTGTGACGTCACTTGTAAATACACTTTTACAGAGTACTGACGTCACAAGGCCTCCGATATTTGATGCGTTTTTATCTTCGTTAATTTTTATTGATACCTCCATATTGTCTTACCTGAAGTACCTGAAAAAATTAAAGCTTTATTTGTTGCAGTGATACATACTTACATTTGTAGGCATGCCGATGTATGTCTAACTTCTTAAAAGATAACATTCCTAATCATAATAAGAACATAAATCAAACCCATTATTACTACCTACTTACTTTATGGGCGTCTCAAAGAAGAACATCTTGAAAACATATGGTTTTTTTTAACATCTGTACTCTTAGTTGTTGACCTGAAATAGCAATTGATGAAGCCAGCTGCAGAATTGATGACTATATATTACCTGCAAGGACTTGATGTGTCTCTTGATATTCATAGCAACAGTTAAAAGATCCCTAACTTGCAATGTGTCTGGTTTCTTATACTTCATTTCCAGAAGACTGAAAACCTCATGCCAATGTCGGTCGGTAAACTCGTTGCCTCGAAGATATTTTAGCAGAGGAGCCAAATCCTATTAAAGTAAGCATGTTATTATTAAGCTTATAGTGGCCTGTTATTTTGCAAAGTAGACCTGATTATATGAGTATCTAATCTCCATAAAATTATTTTAATCTGCGTAAGAGTTTATTTCTTAACATAGATACGCGTCCAAAACAGCTCTATATGTATCCAAAAGTCTGCCAAAATATTATCATGTGTAAGCAACGGATGCTGATGATATCACCGAAGTCTACATTTAACAGTATGTGTAATGATGTCATTGCACTAGCTCAATATTTCAAAATGTATGTAAGCTGCAGTATACCGGTATAAATAGCTAGCTAGTACCTACTCAATAAAGGGACACTTAGGAGTCACGCTAGCAATAATACGTCGAAACGACAGGTTTCAGACGTAAATAATAATGCGTCCTCAATTTGGGTGATGACGGGTACACGGAACATATAATGGTATATTACAAAACGTACCCAATATTCAATGGTTTACCATTGTTACGATAAAGTTAAAGCACAATGTAAAAGAACGAAGTTCTATTTCTTTTTCCTATTAGTGTTACAAATAACTTACCGAATATTTCTCTAACTCTTGCTGTATGTATAAGGTAACCGTAGTAAATGGTTCCAATCGACCTTTCCACTTGACTGAAAACTCTTCTATCAAATGAATTTTTTTCTGGAACACTATCCACTCCTGGTCCGCAATAGACTCAAATTCTAAAAGTACAATTAATATGTAAAGGTATAACAGGCGTCGAATAATTTTTGACATACCAGGTACAAAATAAGCTACCATCATTGTACTCCTTTAGCGGAGTCCACAAGGTTACATATTCAGCCATTAGCTTTTCTGCTTCACCCCATGTGTCGGATAGTAATACCTTCATTTGGAATTTTTCACACTCTTTCCTGTAAATAAAAGAGATGGTGTATATACTTCAGTATTAGGGTAAGGTGCGCGAGGTTATGTGACACATGTCTTGCTTATTAGTCACTCAAATAAAAAGAGGATTTTGACCAGATGATGAAACAGGGAGTGGTAAAAGATAGACTTTTGACAGGCTTTTAGATTTTTGGAAAATTCATTTCCTTTACAAACTTTTCTTATTATAAACCTATGTTATCGCATTGCCCGGCAAAGGGGGAGACCTTTGAGCAATGTGATGCATACAAAAAGTAAAGTAAGTTTCGAAAACTATGGAAAATATTAGTAACACCAACTTACATCAGCTCATCTCTATCCACAACAAACTTGTTCAGACTCTCCTGGGCTTCAAACACGGAGCGACATCTATCGAGCATCTCTGCATAGTTCACTCCGTGGGTATCGTCTAGACGAGCCTTAGCTTGAGTCCAGCGCGATGTCCAAGCTTCTACACTCGTGTTCAAGTTATCCCATTCACCGCTCAAACTTGACTTTACTATTTCGGCCTGCGATATAAAACAAAGATTTTGTTTTAACCAACTTCATAAAAAAGAGAAGGTTATCTATTAAGTGTGTTTTAAAATTTACGCACACGGGTTTATCCGTGATTACTCTGAGCAATTAATAAAACAAACGACTTAAAAAATACTATAATGTAATTTCGGCTATTTGAGTAAAATAAGTTTTAATGGCCTGGTAACTTTAACATAGCAACGAATTGAGTTCCGAAGTATTGCCCTTTTACCTGATGTTCAAACATCTTCTGTTGACTCAGCATCAGCTCGTGTATCTTCTGCCATTCTTTCATGGTCCCATCCACGGATGAATCTCCTCCCCACGTTCGCAGCATGTGGCTTTTTCGTTTCAAAGCCTCTACTGTATTTTCCATCTATACAGTCAAACAAATATACCTAACATGTGATGTCTTTGCATTGTAATATGTCAATGCCAATAAAAGTGATATGTTTTTTTTTTATATAAAACATGTATGCTATAAGCTGTCAACAGCCTCGGGCACCACGGCCTGTCATGCAGTCGAAGTGCGGATCGCATAGCACGGCACGCAAACATCAACGACATTATCCGATGCGCTCTTGTCGCCGTCGGCGTGCCAGCCGTATTAGAACCCATTGGCCTGCCACGCGACGATGGCAAAAGACCGGACGGTATGTCTTTATTTTCATGGAATGGTGGATGGTAGGTCTTTAGTGTGGGACGCTACTTGTGTCGATACTCTTGCGCCGTCCCATCTTCCTAGCTCGTCGTGCTGTGCTGATAAGCATTGCCATACAACGTGACAATGCAGCCAGTCTTTTGGGCTCACTTCCAGTCGATAGCGATGGGGATTAATTTTTTGACGCCATATTTTAGTAAGGAGTTTTATTTTCTTTTTTAAGTGTATATAGTTTGTCCTTTATATAAATATACTTGAACTGAAATGAAACCTTAGAAATAAATGAGCTCAAATAAATCCTGCGATAAGCTGGTAGTCTGCGACCACTATACTTAAAACTTTAAATTCAATAATTCAGTATCACAACTTTCTTACCTCAGGGATTTGTTGCTGCAAAGCTTGCTGCGTAGCGCTCATTTCAGAAAGTTCTTTTGCATTCTTGGGCAGTGTTTGGTTCTCCAACATAACAGCTGCAGAGGCCACAAACGCATCTATCTTAGCTGCGTCTGATCTACAACTGGCCACTAGTGACGTCATGAGACATGCCCAGAGGCTGCGTGCTTGAGCTTCGAACTCGCGCCGTAAAGTAGTTGTGCCAACTGATATCCATTCTATCTTTTCGTCTTCGCTGAAAGTTATTTTATTGAAAAATATAATATACTAAATTACGATTTAACTTGCCTTTCTTTCCTATGTTTGATACTTTTATGCAGTTTTTACTGCAAAACGTTATTTTAGTGCACTATACAGTGTCAAAAACGATCAGATTAAACTCTTAGACCAGATGCTTTATCAAATAAACAAAAATTTACTTTGCTAATTTAATTTTACTGTTTGTATAGTTTCTCGCAAAAATAAAAATATAATCATTCATAGTACTTTTACTTACAAAGTCATTTTGGCGACCGCTTGGCCATAAGCCTTGCAGGCTTTAAAGTTGCTCTCCCAGTGTGTTGGCTCAGTAAGATGTTCCTTACACAGCGCGTCCAGGTCGGGAACGCACGCTAATGCTGCACGTCGCGTCCACGACGCACAGGCCGCTTCCAGAGATGATAAAGCTGCTTCGAGTTGGGTTACTGCTTTGTTGCCTAGCCAGCTATGCCTTAACAAAAACACACAATTCGGAGATTATAGTTACAGAGTCAAAAAGTTTTTATTTTATTTTACTCTTACTGGCAAGATGTTTGAGCCAGCATACTCAACCGGCGCACTATGGGACCAAACAGTATATTTTTCCATCTCAAATATCGATTACTCTGTTATTTTGTAATTTTTTCCACGTATTTATGAATATCTAGGCAATAAAAAAAATCAAACATCATAATTTTAAAAATTATATACCTATATTTCGTAAAAAAATGACAAAGATTGAGTTATACGAAATTTCATACAAAAATAATACAGTTAAGTATATTAAAATAGCAATTAAAGTTACACTTTTGCTTAAAATAAGTTTAAAACTAAGTTATTATCATAAATTAAAGAGTTACATGATAAAAAAATGCGCTTATCCTATTCATCACGTTTTCAAATTTCCAAAAAATATTTAGCTTCTTCAAACAATTCTTTGAATATTAGAAAACTTAGTTTATTTAAGCTATACATATAAGGGTCAGATGTATATAACAAAATATGCAGAACGTCTTCTTTTGTTGCTGATCTGGAACACTTCCTAGCGTGATGTAACCTATATTTCTTGTAATCTTTATTTCGGGCTTCCTGGGCATCTTCGGATAATTGACCTATGGGCAAAACTGCAAAATGCTCTATTATCTTAGCACCATGTAAGTATTTTATGGACCGAAGATGGCATTTAGTACCAGTTATATTTGCTTAAATGCGAGGTTATTAATGTATACTGGCCGAATTTTTCTGCGTTTATAGGGAATCCCGATGACATAGTTTGAAGAATTACATATAATCTCTTGATTAATTCTTCATCAATTCCGGTTATCTCTGCAGAACATGGGTTACTTTGGAAAAATCTCCTTGCCGTATTTTCGTCACTGCTCCGGAACCTTGACGTGGTTTATCAATGTGCAAACCAAGCACTTCACGTTATTTTATTTAGTTTTCTTTAATCAATTCTTCAATTATTACTGATTGTAATTAATTACCACAACAGATATATAGAACTTCCGCAGCAATACTTATAGTTTATCATACTTGTGGTTAAGGTGATCACCGCAAAGAAAAGAGCCATGGGAAGATTCTTTCAAATATAATAGTAGTCTATTAATTTTTTAATGTATGCTTCTGTCATAGAATGGGAAAAAAACCAAGATAGACATCAAATTACAATAATTAAATATAATATTTCATAATAAAAAAGAAGAACCGTTATTTTCAATTATATATTTTTTCATTTATTATTATAATTTTTATTTTCCCCAATATTGACATTATTGCTTCTAAATCACCACTGGCGCAAAAAACTCGAAAGTTTTTTTTTTAAATCCTGATGTTACTGAATAGGTAGGTAGGTTGGTAGGTAAGGTCTCTAATAGAGTGATTAACTTGACACGGCAGCTTTCAGCAACAAGGAAAACTCCAAATGAAATAAACAAAAACGAAATTTTCTTTAGGTACTTCACTAAAAAAGTATTAAAAAATAAAAAATAAATTTTTATTTACAAAAACCGACGTACTTTCTAAGCTATCTAATGATGTATAACACTAACATGCTTCCTTGGAAAACTTCCGAATAATTTTGTGTTGAACTTCGGTATTTTAATTGGCATGAAAATATTTATGTTTGAGGATCATTTTATAAACGCTAAGTTAATTATTTGTAATGTATTCGTAAGTTATCCTTTGAGAGTCTAAATCCATAAAGAAATCTATGGATCTACGACTTTCTTCAAAACCATTTTCGAGATGGAAAATACTATTTGGCCCCATATTGCGGCGTGCAGGCCGCATTTACGGCCCATTCACGACTTCGGTCTTAGCGGCGAGCGGCGCAGCAGGCGGGGCGGCGGCGGCAAGCGGTGCGTTTTACACGCCACGTACCCTCAGTAGCGGCTACCGGCAGCGGCCGAGGTGGATGTATTTAGGTAGTCAGAACGTGCTTAAATTAAATCAATTTAAATTAAACTTACCATCATCGTCTGTAGTTACCATTAACAGACAATATAGTTATGGTAGCTTCGTTTGTAAGTACCTAGACACTATGTTTTTATGTTTTCAATTAACTTACCATCATATTCCGGAAAACCTTTTTTTAACGTTTTTGTATTTGTGTTGGGGATGTTTGGACATCCATATAGGGGGTCGATTTAAAATTTCGGTTATAAACGCCTCGATATCCATTACCGCCACAAAATCGTCTAAAATGTTTTGTTTATAAGTTCGCCGCCGAGTCCATCACACCTACACCGCTATCCTCGCCGCTCTGTTTCGTGGCGTCGCACTCATTCGCTTGTACTTCTGATCTCGTCGCTGCCCGCACCGCGCGCCACTGCAGCGATTCGCTCCCACAAAACCGCGCGCGTTTTCGCTATGAGCGGCGACTCGTGGCGTGCTTCAACCATTTTCATACTTTTGTTCTTACCGCTCGCCGCCCCGCGCTTAGCCGCCACTCACAGCGGCAAGGTCGTGAACGGGCCGGTAGGTGGCAAAGGAAGCGTTCAAGTATTACGTGACAAAGGGGAATGCCCATCAGCCACATAAAAAATGCCTGAAATGAACAACAATGAAATATACGCCATATTGCACTGAAAATCGTAGGGAACCCATTACAATTTCAATCATTATCAAAAACCTCGGTAGAAGCCAGTTACAAACATTTTTTCTAAAATATAGGTTTAGTCAAGGTTAAGGATTAAAATGCAATAATTAAACAACAAAACAGCATTTAAATGTTATAATCATCATTAAAAACCACTAATATGTCATCATGAAACTCTACAGGAGCATAAATATTGGATTGGTACCGAGTCCATGCTAAGTACCATATTATTGACAAAACATGGGCTCAATAATATGTATAATAGGCAAGAGAACTAGGGAATCTCAATACTTACAGCTTGCGGTGTTATCCATGCCTGTATTAAACAACGTACTTCATAATTTTGCACTGATATGAAATTATGTATCATCGTTGCAATATCGAGATAGCAATTATTACAGTGTACGTTTCTATCCATTTTTAAATGTGCACGGTCCACAAGTCCAAAACAACAGCAGAGTCGTACTCAGGTTCAGGTCCGTCGTCAAAAAGCCGAGTCGTCGTTTAGGCGGGTCCAATCTAAGTCGTGTCAAAAATGGGTAACGTGTGCAGAATCAAGTGAAATAAAAATAGACACGGTCGTCGTTTAATATCCGGAATTAACTCGAGTCGCAAACGCAAAAGTCCGCAAAACCATGAATCGATTAATTCAATCCGAATAAAATGAAAATGCATTCATGTCAAACTGTCAATAAGGCAAAGGACATGTAATGCATACAGCCTACGATACGTTTAATAATTCGAGTTTTTATGTTTTAATTAATATTGACATGCGTATACTATTTCAATTAGATTTACGGTCTAAAAAGGTCGAATAATATTAAATGAATGATAACTGTGCAATAATTCTATAAAATAGTTCGTTTGACGACTTCTGTTTGGCTGAATGTCGTTTACTCATGTCAAATAAACACTGACCGCCATTATAAATTAAGTAAGAATGACTATGACGGATATCAAAGTAAATATTTCAATTATCGTTATATTTTCACCCTAGGTATACAAACTTGAGAAATATTTCGTAATACATATTTTATTCTAAATAGAATTCAGGACTATTAGTAGTTTTTGTCAATTTCAGGCATTTTTTGGGCGTTTGCCTTTGGGGGGTTATAAAACGTCACCATGCGTTATAGGGGCGGGAGGAGGGGTTTGAACTACGCGTTATGTAACATTGCGTTTTTCACCTTTAAGAACGGTTGCTACATAAAAATATAGAATAGAATAGGTTTTATTTAGTTTGTAAGTTGTTTAACTTTAATTTTTTGTTTATGCGTTATTTCTGACGGAATAAAGTATTTTCTTGTCTTCTTTCTCTTTCCTTTCATTTTTAAAACTTTTTTTCTCAAAATTTCAAATGGAATGGGGGTTTACAGAAATACGTTACGGCGCGTTACATGGGGGAGGGGTGTCAAAAATCTCCAAAAATTGCGTTACGTAATACTTGAAAGCTCCCAAAGCTTTTCTGTGTCACCCTTTAGCCTAGTATATTTTAGCATCAATTCATTATTTGATGATTTGCTGAGATAAGCATAATTATTATTTATTTTCGACTCTATTCCATTGTTCGCAGTGTTGTTGATTATAATATTTTGTTTTGCACAGAAAACCGCCCAGCAACTAAGCACACATTGCCGATGGATGTTTGACAATGTTACTCAATTGACATTGTTAGCTAGTTATATACCGATAAAACTGAAAATAATAGGAAAATCAAACACTTACTTTTCAACGATAGCAGCAAAGATGCTCTGTTTATCCGTGATATTGTTCTGTACGCCGACGAATTGTGCAGGCATCGACACAAGACGTCGCAGCTGATGGTAGTGTTGGACTCTAAGCTCTTCTATTGCTGGTTGCACGCGCACGGCGTAACCACTGAACAAAAATTTAAAAGTATTTAAATTTTAACCTTATGAAAATGCTTTAAGATTCACATGCTGCGTCATGGTAAAGGATAATTTGCTGTTAAGCTTTATCCTTAGCTTAACGAATATAATTCACACGGATTCATTTCTTTTAGAGTCGATGCTTAACTATTTAAATTGCTTGAGTCCAGTAGGCTACATATTTGTAGCATCGGTGGCATTCGCTAATAAATCCGCCAAATTCCAGGTATAAGTATAGGCACTTGGAACACTCTACAATATGGCTCATGTTGTAAACAAGGGCACTTACAATAGGTACCTATTTGGAATTGTTTAGGAGTTTCCTAAAGCATTCATTGGTCTCCCAAGGCACTTTGGGAGACTTGGGAAACTAAGATGATAGACCGAAATTAACTTTCCGAGTTGCAAATTGGATATTAAAACATTTATTTCGTTAAGTAGTATTTATCACACGTAGAGAATAAGATAATTCAAAGCTGATTTTCATAGATCCATTTACTAAGAATCCATTCAGGCGTGTTATTTATGAAATGACATATTTATCAATATTGCATTTAATATTAGACCTTAACCCTATAGACTAGTTATAAGCTGTCTTAGAGAGATTTCCTATAAACACATTTCCTAATAACATTGTGCTATTTTCATATTCAATTATTTTATAAGTGCCATAATAAAATATAAAAATAATAAAATATCGGCTTATATGACTTAATTATATTTTATTATGGCACTTATAAAATAATTGAATATGAAAATAGCACAATGTTATTAGGAAATGTGTTTATAGGAAATCTCTCTAAGACAGCTTATAACTAGTCTATAGGGTTAAGGTCTAATATTAAATGCAATATTGATAAATATGTCATTTCATAAATAACACGCCTGAATGGATTCTTAGTAAATGGATCTATGAAAATCAGCTTTGAATTATCTTATTCTCTACGTGTGATAAATACTACTTAACGAAATAAATGTTTTAATATCCAATTTGCAACTCGGAAAGTTAATTTCGGTCTATCATCTTAGTTTCCCAAGTCTCCCAAAGTGCCTTGGGAGACCAATGAATGCTTTAGGAAACTCCTAAACAATTCCAAATAGGTACCTATTGTAAGTGCCCTTGTTTACAACATGAGCCATATTGTAGAGTGTTCCAAGTGCCTATACTTATACCTGGAATTTGGCGGATTTATTAGCGAATGCCACCGATGCTACAAATATGTAGCCTACTGGACTCAAGCAATTTAAATAGTTAAGCATCGACTCTAAAAGAAATGAATCCGTGTGAATTATATTCGTTAAGCTAAGGATAAAGCTTAACAGCAAATTATCCTTTACCATGACGCAGCATGTGAATCTTAAAGCATTTTCATAAGGTTAAAATTTAAATACTTTTAAATTTTTGTTCAGTGGTTACGCCGTGCGCGTGCAACCAGCAATAGAAGAGCTTAGAGTCCAACACTACCATCAGCTGCGACGTCTTGTGTCGATGCCTGCACAATTCGTCGGCGTACAGAACAATATCACGGATAAACAGAGCATCTTTGCTGCTATCGTTGAAAAGTAAGTGTTTGATTTTCCTATTATTTTCAGTTTTATCGGTATATAACTAGCTAACAATGTCAATTGAGTAACATTGTCAAACATCCATCGGCAATGTGTGCTTAGTTGCTGGGCGGTTTTCTGTGCAAAACAAAATATTATAATCAACAACACTGCGAACAATGGAATAGAGTCGAAAATAAATAATAATTATGCTTATCTCAGCAAATCATCAAATAATGAATTGATGCTAAAATATACTAGGCTAAAGGGTGACACAGAAAAGCTTTGGGAGCTTTCAAGTATTACGTAACGCAATTTTTGGAGATTTTTGACACCCCTCCCCCATGTAACGCGCCGTAACGTATTTCTGTAAACCCCCATTCCATTTGAAATTTTGAGAAAAAAAGTTTTAAAAATGAAAGGAAAGAGAAAGAAGACAAGAAAATACTTTATTCCGTCAGAAATAACGCATAAACAAAAAATTAAAGTTAAACAACTTACAAACTAAATAAAACCTATTCTATTCTATATTTTTATGTAGCAACCGTTCTTAAAGGTGAAAAACGCAATGTTACATAACGCGTAGTTCAAACCCCTCCTCCCGCCCCTATAACGCATGGTGACGTTTTATAACCCCCCAAAGGCAAACGCCCAAAAAATGCCTGAAATTGACAAAACTACTAATAGTCCTGAATTCTATTTAGAATAAAATATGTATTACGAAATATTTCTCAAGTTTGTATACCTTTTTTTTTTTTTTTTTTTTTTTTAGGGATGGGAAATCATCCAATGACTCCTCCCGCTCTGGGTGTAGCGGGAGGGAGTGTCAGACTTCTACTGACTAAAACCCATCCATGTTCCTTCATTGCCCTTTGTGTTCCGGAGCCACGGTGTCTCTTGCGAATAATCCCGCGACTCCGGCAGGCGTCGGCCCTTTCGGGCCCCTCTGTGTGCTGACTCTCTTTGAGGCGCGCGTGGAACACTAACGCGCCGTCGACACGGCCTGTCGTCACTAGACGAACGGACGGCGAGCCACCCATAGCTCGCCGTCCACAGGCCCGCGCCTACGGTGGCCGGAGGTCACCAGGTGGCCCCCGACGCCCGCGGCGTCCACCACGGCGGCCGGGACGAGAGGGTCTCCTCTCCCTCTCCGCCACCTCCTTCGCTAGCATGACTGCTTCGCAGAAGGAGGCAACGGCGTCCCATTCCGTCTCGCTCCGGACCATGACTTGGACCAGGGCCGGACGCGAGAGGTTGCCGCCGATCGCCGTTTCGAGGACACGGCGGTGCGCCGCCCAAGCGGGGCACACCTGCACAGTGTGCTCCACCGTGTCCTCCGGTCGATCCTCACAGTGGTGACACCCGGGCGTTTCCTCCCGCCCGATTCGATGCAGGTACCTCCCGAAACATCCGTGTCCGGTGAGGACCTGCGTCAGGCGGAAGGTGAGGACGCCGTGGCGCCTCTCTAGCCACTCCTCAAAGAGGGGACTTATCGCCACTATCGTGGCGTGCCCTGCACTGGGTTGCGACAGTCGTCGTCTCCATGACGCCATGAGATCGCGCCGGAGGTCTGTCCGCTGCGCGACAATTTGCCGCGTCAGCGGAGTTTCCCCCCGGCGTAGTACCTCCACGCGCCAATCATGCAGGCGCGCGAGGACTATCGCCTCCAGATCCCATGGCGGCAATCCGGCAAGGAGACACACCGCTTCGCGCGAGATCGTGCGGTACCCTCGGGCCATCCTTAGGGCCATCACCTTTTGGGGCGCGTTCAGATAGTTGGCAGCACGCTGCCGCAAGGAACGCGCCCACACCGGGGCCCCGTAGAGGGCCATGGACCGCACGACCCCCGCGTAGAGCCTCCGGCAGGAGGCGTTTGGTCCCCCCAGGTTGGGCAGGAGCCGCCTGAAAGCAGCCCCGGCCCGCTCCAGTTTAGGTGCCAAACGTCGGAAATGTTCCACGAAGTTCCACCGGCTGTCGAGGACGAGCCCTAGGTACTTCAGCGTCAACTCGACGCCGATGGAAACCCCTCCTACCGTCAGCAAGGATCCCGACGGTGGCGTATTGCCTCGGCCATGAAAACACATGGCCTCGGACTTGTGCAGCGCCACCTCGAGACCCAATTGCCGGATCCTCTCTACGACTGTCGCAACCCCGCGTGTCATAACGTCGGCCGCCTCCGCGTACGACCCCCCCTGTGCCAGCACCAGCGTGTCGTCAGCGTAACAGATTGAAGTACGTTGTTTAATACAGGCATGGATAACACCGCAAGCTGTAAGTATTGAGATTCCCTAGTTCTCTTGCCTATTATACATATTATTGAGCCCATGTTTTGTCAATAATATGGTACTTAGCATGGACTCGGTACCAATCCAATATTTATGCTCCTGTAGAGTTTCATGATGACATATTAGTGGTTTTTAATGATGATTATAACATTTAAATGCTGTTTTGTTGTTTAATTATTGCATTTTAATCCTTAACCTTGACTAAACCTATATTGTAGAAAAAATGTTTGTAACTGGCTTCTACCGAGGTTTTTGATAATGATTGAAATTGTAATGGGTTCCCTACGATTTTCAGTGCAATATGGCGTATATTTCATTGTTGTTCATTTCAGGCATTTTTTATGTGGCTGATGGGCATTCCCCTTTGTCACGTAATACTTGAACGCTTCCTTTGCCACCTACCGGCCCGTTCACGACCTTGCCGCTGTGAGTGGCGGCTAAGCGCGGGGCGGCGAGCGGTAAGAACAAAAGTATGAAAATGGTTGAAGCACGCCACGAGTCGCCGCTCATAGCGAAAACGCGCGCGGTTTTGTGGGAGCGAATCGCTGCAGTGGCGCGCGGTGCGGGCAGCGACGAGATCAGAAGTACAAGCGAATGAGTGCGACGCCATGAAACAGAGCGGCGAGGATAGCGGTGTAGGTGTGATGGACTCGGCGGCGAACTTATAAACAAAACATTTTAGACGATTTTGTGGCGGTAATGGATATCGAGGCGTTTATAACCGAAATTTTAAATCGACCCCCTATATGGATGTCCAAACATCCCCAACACAAATACAAAAACGTTAAAAAAAGGTTTTCCGGAATATGATGGTAAGTTAATTGAAAACATAAAAACATAGTGTCTAGGTACTTACAAACGAAGCTACCATAACTATATTGTCTGTTAATGGTAACTACAGACGATGATGGTAAGTTTAATTTAAATTGATTTAATTTAAGCACGTTCTGACTACCTAAATACATCCACCTCGGCCGCTGCCGGTAGCCGCTACTGAGGGTACGTGGCGTGTAAAACGCACCGCTTGCCGCCGCCGCCCCGCCTGCTGCGCCGCTCGCCGCTAAGACCGAAGTCGTGAATGGGCCGTAAATGCGGCCTGCACGCCGCAATATGGGGCCAAATAGTATTTTCCATCTCGAAAATGGTTTTGAAGAAAGTCGTAGATCCATAGATTTCTTTATGGATTTATACTCTCAAAGGATAACTTACGAATACATTACAAATAATTAACTTAGCGTTTATAAAATGATCCTCAAACATAAATATTTTCATGCCAATTAAAATACCGAAGTTCAACACAAAATTATTCGGAAGTTTTCCAAGGAAGCATGTTAGTGTTATACATCATTAGATAGCTTAGAAAGTACGTCGGTTTTTGTAAATAAAAATTTATTTTTTATTTTTTAATACTTTTTTAGTGAAGTACCTAAAGAAAATTTCGTTTTTGTTTATTTCATTTGGAGTTTTCCTTGTTGCTGAAAGCTGCCGTGTCAAGTTAATCACTCTATTAGAGACCTTACCTACCAACCTACCTACCTATTCAGTAACATCAGGATTTTAAAAAAAAACTTTCGAGTTTTTTGCGCCAGTGGTGATTTAGAAGCAATAATGTCAATATTGGGGAAAATAAAAATTATAATAATAAATGAAAAAATATATAATTGAAAATAACGGTTCTTCTTTTTTATTATGAAATATTATATTTAATTATTGTAATTTGATGTCTATCTTGGTTTTTTTCCCATTCTATGTCAGAAGCATACATTAAAAAATTAATAGACTACTATTATATTTGAAAGAATCTTCCCATGGCTCTTTTCTTTGCGGTGATCACCTTAACCACAAGTATGATAAACTATAAGTATTGCTGCGGAAGTTCTATATATCTGTTGTGGTAATTAATTACAATCAGTACTAATTGAAGAATTGATTAAAGAAAACTAAATAAAATAACGTGAAGTGCTTGGTTTGCACATTGATAAACCACGTCAAGGTTCCGGAGCAGTGACGAAAATACGGCAAGGAGATTTTTCCAAAGTAACCCATGTTCTGCAGAGATAACCGGAATTGATGAAGAATTAATCAAGAGATTATATGTAATTCTTCAAACTATGTCATCGGGATTCCCTATAAACGCAGAAAAATTCGGCCAGTATACATTAATAACCTCGCATTTAAGCAAATATAACTGGTACTAAATGCCATCTTCGGTCCATAAAATACTTACATGGTGCTAAGATAATAGAGCATTTTGCAGTTTTGCCCATAGGTCAATTATCCGAAGATGCCCAGGAAGCCCGAAATAAAGATTACAAGAAATATAGGTTACATCACGCTAGGAAGTGTTCCAGATCAGCAACAAAAGAAGACGTTCTGCATATTTTGTTATATACATCTGACCCTTATATGTATAGCTTAAATAAACTAAGTTTTCTAATATTCAAAGAATTGTTTGAAGAAGCTAAATATTTTTTGGAAATTTGAAAACGTGATGAATAGGATAAGCGCATTTTTTTATCATGTAACTCTTTAATTTATGATAATAACTTAGTTTTAAACTTATTTTAAGCAAAAGTGTAACTTTAATTGCTATTTTAATATACTTAACTGTATTATTTTTGTATGAAATTTCGTATAACTCAATCTTTGTCATTTTTTTACGAAATATAGGTATATAATTTTTAAAATTATGATGTTTGATTTTTTTTATTGCCTAGATATTCATAAATACGTGGAAAAAATTACAAAATAACAGAGTAATCGATATTTGAGATGGAAAAATATACTGTTTGGTCCCATAGTGCGCCGGTTGAGTATGCTGGCTCAAACATCTTGCCAGTAAGAGTAAAATAAAATAAAAACTTTTTGACTCTGTAACTATAATCTCCGAATTGTGTGTTTTTGTTAAGGCATAGCTGGCTAGGCAACAAAGCAGTAACCCAACTCGAAGCAGCTTTATCATCTCTGGAAGCGGCCTGTGCGTCGTGGACGCGACGTGCAGCATTAGCGTGCGTTCCCGACCTGGACGCGCTGTGTAAGGAACATCTTACTGAGCCAACACACTGGGAGAGCAACTTTAAAGCCTGCAAGGCTTATGGCCAAGCGGTCGCCAAAATGACTTTGTAAGTAAAAGTACTATGAATGATTATATTTTTATTTTTGCGAGAAACTATACAAACAGTAAAATTAAATTAGCAAAGTAAATTTTTGTTTATTTGATAAAGCATCTGGTCTAAGAGTTTAATCTGATCGTTTTTGACACTGTATAGTGCACTAAAATAACGTTTTGCAGTAAAAACTGCATAAAAGTATCAAACATAGGAAAGAAAGGCAAGTTAAATCGTAATTTAGTATATTATATTTTTCAATAAAATAACTTTCAGCGAAGACGAAAAGATAGAATGGATATCAGTTGGCACAACTACTTTACGGCGCGAGTTCGAAGCTCAAGCACGCAGCCTCTGGGCATGTCTCATGACGTCACTAGTGGCCAGTTGTAGATCAGACGCAGCTAAGATAGATGCGTTTGTGGCCTCTGCAGCTGTTATGTTGGAGAACCAAACACTGCCCAAGAATGCAAAAGAACTTTCTGAAATGAGCGCTACGCAGCAAGCTTTGCAGCAACAAATCCCTGAGGTAAGAAAGTTGTGATACTGAATTATTGAATTTAAAGTTTTAAGTATAGTGGTCGCAGACTACCAGCTTATCGCAGGATTTATTTGAGCTCATTTATTTCTAAGGTTTCATTTCAGTTCAAGTATATTTATTTAAAGGACAAACTATATACACTTAAAAAAGAAAATAAAACTCCTTACTAAAATATGGCGTCAAAAAATTATTCCCCATCGCTATCGACTGGAAGTGAGCCCAAAAGACTGGCTGCATTGTCACGTTGTATGGCAATGCTTATCCTCTGTCCAAGGTAAAAGCCAGCTCTTGGGTCACGCGAAGCGTCAACTAAGCGTTTTGCTAGATCTTTAAATAGGACTTGAGCACTCGGACCCCACGGTCCAAGAGTTTCAACCTCAATCGGCTCAAAAATGTAGTTTCCAATAAGGCTACTATATTTTCGCCGTTTGAGGTTTTCAGCAGCCGAAGCCGCAGAATCAGCACAGCACGACGAGCTAGGAAGATGGGACGGCGCAAGAGTATCGACACAAGTAGCGTCCCACACTAAAGACCTACCATCCACCATTCCATGAAAATAAAGACATACCGTCCGGTCTTTTGCCATCGTCGCGTGGCAGGCCAATGGGTTCTAATACGGCTGGCACGCCGACGGCGACAAGAGCGCATCGGATAATGTCGTTGATGTTTGCGTGCCGTGCTATGCGATCCGCACTTCGACTGCATGACAGGCCGTGGTGCCCGAGGCTGTTGACAGCTTATAGCATACATGTTTTATATATAAAAAAAAAACATATCACTTTTATTGGCAACGACATATTACAATGCAAAGACATCACATGTTAGGTATATTTGTTTGACTGTATAGATGGAAAATACAGTAGAGGCTTTGAAACGAAAAAGCCACATGCTGCGAACGTGGGGAGGAGATTCATCCGTGGATGGGACCATGAAAGAATGGCAGAAGATACACGAGCTGATGCTGAGTCAACAGAAGATGTTTGAACATCAGGTAAAAGGGCAATACTTCGGAACTCAATTCGTTGCTATGTTAAAGTTACCAGGCCATTAAAACTTATTTTACTCAAATAGCCGAAATTACATTATAGTATTTTTTTAAGTCGTTTGTTTTATTAATTGCTCAGAGTAATCACGGATAAACCCGTGTGCATAAATTTTAAAACACACTTAATAGATAACCTTCTCTTTTTTATGAAGTTGGTTAAAACAAAATCTTTGTTTTATATCGCAGGCCGAAATAGTAAAGTCAAGTTTGAGCGGTGAATGGGATAACTTGAACACGAGTGTAGAAGCTTGGACATCGCGCTGGACTCAAGCTAACGCTCGTCTAGACGATACCCACGGAGTGAACTATGCAGAGATGCTCGATAGATGTCGCTCCGTGTTTGAAGCCCAGGAGAGTCTGAACAAGTTTGTTGTGGATAGAGATGAGCTGATGTAAGTTGGTGTTACTAATATTTTCCATAGTTTTCGAAACTTACTTTACTTTTTGTATGCATCACATTGCTCAAAGGTCTCCCCCTTTGCCGGGCAATGCGATAACATAGGTTTATAATAAGAAAAGTTTGTAAAGGAAATGAATTTTCCAAAAATCTAAAAGCCTGTCAAAAGTCTATCTTTTACCACTCCCTGTTTCATCATCTGGTCAAAATCCTCTTTTTATTTGAGTGACTAATAAGCAAGACATGTGTCACATAACCTCGCGCACCTTACCCTAATACTGAAGTATATACACCATCTCTTTTATTTACAGGAAAGAGTGTGAAAAATTCCAAATGAAGGTATTACTATCCGACACATGGGGTGAAGCAGAAAAGCTAATGGCTGAATATGTAACCTTGTGGACTCCGCTAAAGGAGTACAATGATGGTAGCTTATTTTGTACCTGGTATGTCAAAAATTATTCGACGCCTGTTATACCTTTACATATTAATTGTACTTTTAGAATTTGAGTCTATTGCGGACCAGGAGTGGATAGTGTTCCAGAAAAAAATTCATTTGATAGAAGAGTTTTCAGTCAAGTGGAAAGGTCGATTGGAACCATTTACTACGGTTACCTTATACATACAGCAAGAGTTAGAGAAATATTCGGTAAGTTATTTGTAACACTAATAGGAAAAAGAAATAGAACTTCGTTCTTTTACATTGTGCTTTAACTTTATCGTAACAATGGTAAACCATTGAATATTGGGTACGTTTTGTAATATACCATTATATGTTCCGTGTACCCGTCATCACCCAAATTGAGGACGCATTATTATTTACGTCTGAAACCTGTCGTTTCGACGTATTATTGCTAGCGTGACTCCTAAGTGTCCCTTTATTGAGTAGGTACTAGCTAGCTATTTATACCGGTATACTGCAGCTTACATACATTTTGAAATATTGAGCTAGTGCAATGACATCATTACACATACTGTTAAATGTAGACTTCGGTGATATCATCAGCATCCGTTGCTTACACATGATAATATTTTGGCAGACTTTTGGATACATATAGAGCTGTTTTGGACGCGTATCTATGTTAAGAAATAAACTCTTACGCAGATTAAAATAATTTTATGGAGATTAGATACTCATATAATCAGGTCTACTTTGCAAAATAACAGGCCACTATAAGCTTAATAATAACATGCTTACTTTAATAGGATTTGGCTCCTCTGCTAAAATATCTTCGAGGCAACGAGTTTACCGACCGACATTGGCATGAGGTTTTCAGTCTTCTGGAAATGAAGTATAAGAAACCAGACACATTGCAAGTTAGGGATCTTTTAACTGTTGCTATGAATATCAAGAGACACATCAAGTCCTTGCAGGTAATATATAGTCATCAATTCTGCAGCTGGCTTCATCAATTGCTATTTCAGGTCAACAACTAAGAGTACAGATGTTAAAAAAAACCATATGTTTTCAAGATGTTCTTCTTTGAGACGCCCATAAAGTAAGTAGGTAGTAATAATGGGTTTGATTTATGTTCTTATTATGATTAGGAATGTTATCTTTTAAGAAGTTAGACATACATCGGCATGCCTACAAATGTAAGTATGTATCACTGCAACAAATAAAGCTTTAATTTTTTCAGGTACTTCAGGTAAGACAATATGGAGGTATCAATAAAAATTAACGAAGATAAAAACGCATCAAATATCGGAGGCCTTGTGACGTCAGTACTCTGTAAAAGTGTATTTACAAGTGACGTCACACGAGTTCTCAGCGCACTATATCGTCTTAGTTTTTTGTTTACGTGATTAAAGGAAAAACACATGTCCAATATTTTTTGGAAACTTATCTCTCAGACAATTCGTTTTTTTTTTTTTGTCATCTACCCTATTGCTGTCTACTAACTTCTACATATTATTATAAACATTAATTTGTTTCCCTAATAACTATTTTTATTACATTATACTTATTTCGTAGAAAATCTGCACAGCTGCATCCAGTGAGTCTGCAATCAGGAATGCCCTCAATGAGCTGGAAATTTGGTTCGCGGGCGCTCGGTTCAATATCACATACTACAACGATAAGGCGAAGAGACCCACGCCTATAGTTATGGACTTTAAAGAAATCCTTAGTAAGGTGAGTTTAAGATGATGCAATGGGTTTTTAAGTACCTATAGTGTCAAAAAACTTGGCTACTGCGCTTCACGCATTGATGAGTGAAGCGGTACGCAAATTTTTCAATAACCTTTTATGTCGTTTTGATATGACAGTCAACATCATAGAAAGAAAAAAAGGTTCTGAGGTTGAATGCTAATAAAAAAACGTGCAATGTGTGATGTGCACGCTGTTAACAGCGTCCATTATGTTCAAGCTAAATAAGACCTATGATTTATGTGACACTACAATACAACCAATAGCGTGGTCCTCTAGCTCAAATTTAAGGGTGTTATTTCATTGAGAATTGAGTCTAAATCAGCGGCAAACTGGAAAAAAAATAAAATAAAGAGCACTGTTTCCATTCAAAACAATGATTCTACAGTACGCGGCAGCGCAGAACTTAATCTGTTGTCTCACTCTGACAGATTCTATGTAAAGGTTTTTGTCTCATATTTATAAAATTCCTTGAAACCGTACTTTTGCCGATGTCTTGCTTTGTTCCCAAGGCTAAACATGCCTATCATTATTTTGCGCAGCATGTTCTTAATTTCGGGCCTATATATTTATTTCTACGAGATCTTTATCTAAATGACCTTAGGCACCACTGCAGTGATCATGAATTTGTGATGAAATTGCTTGAAATTGCATGTCAATTGTTTTGACATTGTAGGTATACCAAACTATCAAGAACTGATCAAATCACTCGTCAGACTTAGATTTTACTGCAAATTCAATTGAACAGGGTGTAGCATTTAATAAGTCGAGTCCTTGAAGAAGAGCCAGCTTCTATACTGATATTTTTATTTTATTGAAATTGTATTGTAATTAGCCATTATGTGCAGATCGAGGAGCAACAATGGGTGGTATCGTCGCTGTCGGGCGGCGCCAACGGTTCGGACGCATGCGCTACGTGGGACGCGCGGCTGAGGGCAGCGCGCGCGCTGCTACGTTCCACGCATCACGCACAGCGCAGGTATGTTACTGCACTGAAGGTGCACTGAAAGATAGCTCACATATTTATACCACACAGGAGGTGTATTATGTAGGTGTATTATGTCAATAATGCATGCCTGATTCTGTCCCACTGCAGCCGGAAGGGCAAAAGCCTCTTCTCAGATGAGAACGCATGAGCATTAATTACCGCGCGTGCTCAAGGCTGGTTGGCGATTTCAGACTTGTATTAATTTTAAGGTTCCCTCGTGACATTTTTCCTCACAATGCTTAGTGTCGAAGAACATTGAATTCGGATTCGAATGGATGAAGTATGATAATCCCACTGGGAATACTGTCGATATTCATGTCGGCGCGATGAACATGCTTGCTCCATATTGCGTCAGTCAATTCGCTTTCAGAACAGGTTTAACGCGATCACGTGTATAGTATAGGCAGTGGCGTAGCGTGCTTTGGCGGGGCCCCATATAAAAATTTGTTTGGGGGCCCTTAGAAAGGGTAAAGATTGTGTTTATGACCTCCTCCCTTTTCTGTTTACTTTTTATTTTCGTAGCTCCGCTGGGATAATCTCTTTTTGTTTCACACATTGTTTTTTTACAAATCGCTACTAATACTACTAAACCAGAAGAATAATTGTTTGTATTGTATAACAATGTAGGTATGCACAATTAAATAAAACGCGTCAATAAACACTGCTCTCCGTGGTTTATCATCGTATCGTATGTACATCAATTATTGTGTGATTCTCCCGTTGAAGTAAATAGTTTAAACGGGGAAATCCCGCAGCCCGCGATAACCGATGTAAGGCGTTGCCAACTTTTGAACGCACGCTTTACGCGGGAAAAAAGAAATTGCTTTTTTTACTTTTGTCATTTTTGAAATAAATATAAAATTGGGAAACTTTTATAATTTTTGCTTACGCCCCAGTGGCCCGGGGCCCCCGTATAATTGATATTATGGCAGATACGGCGGTAGCTACGCCCCTGAGTATAGGCTAGGTTGTAAAACTTTATGTCGAATAGAATGCCTTTTCTGTATTCCTTGTCATGTTTCGCATGATAGAAAATGCAGAAAAGCCATTTATAGGTACTCTTAAATATTGTAACATTAATCCACCAATTTCAGCCAGCGGCTTCACCCGCGTGAAAGTCGATAATTGTCGCAAGGGAACATAGGTACCTACTCTCCGTGTAAAAAGTATATGTATCCTGTACCCCATGCACTATTCCAGGATATGGTCTACCCATTCATCCAAATCCGTACATTAAAAGGTAGCAAATAGACAGGCATACCGAATTCCTTTCATATTTACAATATGTAGTAGGTATGGATTTCATAAAATTATCACAAAAACTTAACAAGCAAAACTGGAGTCTATTGTCATAGACAAAAACAAGCAACACAATCGGTTGGTGCACGTCTAAGGATTTGTTTCGCTAAACATATGGGCAACAGATGCGCTAGCTATTTTGACCGACTATTCCGCGTAGTTCCCGTTTGGTTTGCTCTTTTATTTTGGTGTTAATTTTGTACTTTGAAATGATTTGATTATGGTTAATTCTTCATAGAAATGTTTTAAGAGATTTATTTAAAAAAAAATTGACGGATTTGGGCTAATGTATTGAAAAGTAAATAAAAAGTTTGATTAACGCTAATATATAATTATAAGCGTTAACAAAGCCTTAAAATCCAGTAATAAATAGATATACATAGCAGAATGAATAAAAAATGGCATAGTTAATTACTTTAGTAATACTATCCCAAACTTCAGGGGATTCCCTTTGTTGCACCATTGGTATGAAGAAGCTCACTGAAATACAATTCATATTATATCCGGTTTCATCGCTTGATACGAACTTGCACATTTTACAATAACAATATAAGTAATACTGATAGTACCTTTTACAATAACAATATAATACTTATCTAAGTTTTTGCAACTGCTACGAGTATTATTATTTTATTAAGCTAGAAAAAATAACATCACGCTACGGCCAAAAAAAGCGGAGCATTAATGAAATATTTGACGCAGACGAAGTAGCGCGGGTCAGCTCATCTTTTTTTTTTCTTTTTTTTATTTGAGATGGGTTTGCTCTTGACTCTGGCTATGGTCAGAGATGACAGAGACAAAGTCTACGATGGAGCAAGCTTACCCAGAAGGAGACTGTTTACTCTAACTTTGAAGAGATTAGGGTTGTAAGCATTCGGAAACACACACGCAGGCAGGAGTTCCACAGTTTGCTGTGCGCATTATAAAAAGGTAGGGTAAGTTGCAGTGCGTCTAGATGTCCTATGGACCCTATGGTAGAAGGAGGCCGGAGGAATGAGGTCATCGAGTTCTTGGGCACACTCACCGAAGTACAATCTGTAGAAGACCGACAAGCAGGCAACCTTGCGGCGATGGGCCAAGCTGTGAAGCTTGGCATCCACCTGTTTTTCTACGCCGATGAGCCTCTTAGCTCTGCGTTCCACAAAGTCAAGCGCGGCAAGCTGGTACTTAGCTGAGTCATCCCAAAGGTGGCTGCAATACTCCATGCAGGATCGGACTTGTGCTTTGTAAAGGGTTAAAAGCTGTCTAGGCCTGAAGTATCGCTAAACTCTATTCAGGATGCCCCGCTTTTTGGCAGCAGTTTAGGCTTTGTACTCTATGGCGGCGCCGAAGTTAAGACTGGATGTCAACACCATGCCTAGGAACTCGAGCCGATCAGTCACAGGAATAGATTTACCCGGAAAAGTAGGACTTTGGTTGAAACTCCTTTTTGCGTTAAAAGTGACCAGATTGTCGTCACCCCACTTGGAGACAAGGCTTAAGGTCAAATTTGTCAGCTCTACCATGGGACTCAAGGAACGAACTTCACCCCCGCTGGTTGTTGCGCTAGACAAGTATCTCTCTGAAACCGTACTGTCATCTGCGTACCCAACAAGACCAGGCTGAAGTAGGTCATTGATGTGCAGCAGGAATAGAGTTGCAGAGAGAATAGACCCCTGAGGAACTCCGGCATCAATAGCCATGAGGTCAGAGGAGCAACCGTCAACGACTACTCGGATCGAAACGTCCACGTTCACTGTGGAAGTCTGATATCCAGCTAGAAAAACCAGCTGGGTTGCCATAAGCAGGAAGCTTGCTGAGTAGACTTGCGTGCCAGACCCTGTCTGAGGCCTTCAAGATATCGAGCGACACGGCAAGTGCTTCGCCGTGTCTTTCGTTGGCCTCGCCCCAGCAGTGCGTGACATACACAAGAAAATCGCCAGTAGACCGTCCCCGGCGGGATTTGTGACCGAACGGGATGTCGGAGAATGGAATAAAATACTCCATCCCCTGCCGAATCACGTCAACACAGCGCGAGGGGTCACCTGAGGAGAAGCACATGCATTGCCGCCATGGATAAGACGCAAAAAAATGCCGCATCTCATCCCAATCTGCTGACTCGTATCGCCATACTCGTCTCGCGCCTCTAGGACTCTTATCTAGAGGAGAGCAGGCCAACACGGATTTCACCAGGCAGTGGTCAGACGTTCCCAGCGGGGCTGAAACCTATACTGAATGACTGTCCGGATCAGTTGCCAGCAGAAGGTCCAAGCAACTGGGTGTATGGGCGTCAACATCTGGTACCCGCGTACACCACCAGCTGGGTTAGATCTAGCGTTAAAGCAAATTTGCGCGCCTCTAACCATGGTCAGTTTTCTGGTACGGGAACAACCAATCATTATGGTGGCCGTTGAAGTCCCCCAGAAAAGTGAACGTCGCTGTTGGGTACCGTTGCTGGGCTACGTCGGTCGACTCCATGAGAGAATTAAACAACGCTGTTGTCTCCTGGTCGCCGCTGTGCGATCGGTATACGCCGAAAAGATATTTTTTTTACGCCAGGTGTCCACAAGTAGCCAAATGGCAGAAAAACCCGATTTATCATAGCAACGGAGACGACGACAACAAATGTCACCGCGGACGTACACACAGACCTCAGCCTACTTCTTGAACTTGTGTTCCAGAGACCCGCGAGATTCGTGAGAGTAGCCCGGATAGTTGTGGTACGCCACGTCCGACGGGGTTGTTATTTTCGTCTCCGTTAGGAAAAACAGGTGCGGCTACTCGGTCTCAAGGTGGTGATGGACCGGATCGAGATTGGAGTGCAACCCCCTGATGTTAGTGATTCATCTTACAATATTTGGTGAACACCATTAAATGAAATGCAACTTATTTGGTGATACCTACTTATTTACGAGTAGGACTTGTCCATTTCATAATTGACTAGACATACAAGAAATCCGTACGTAGAATCTATAATTGTATTGTACCTTGATTATAAACGAGCAAGTTGCTGTTGAAAGCACTTAGAACGCATGACTCACCATTTACCGATCAACCTTGTACAGACATAGGTAGATGTCTGATTAAAGTGCGATTCGCGGTGGCAGTAACCATTGGGCTCAATAAATATAACGGTCAGTTATGTCCGTAATTCTGAAATAGCCATCTAGCTAATTACGACACATTTCTTTTTATGGCTTTGAAATTATCAATTGTGTCTTCCTTATGGGCGCAGTGAGAGGAAGTGTTAGACTCTTACTGATTAAAACCCATCCTTGTTCCTTCTAATGCCCTTTGCGTTCCAGGGCATTGGTATCTCTTTCAAAAAATTCCGCAGCTCTGGCAGGCACTGATAAAATTTACTCACAACATTTACAATACATTCGTTGACCCATATTAAACTAACTACCGATATTTAAAAGCCGTCCTAACCTCATGATGACAAAAGTTTCACCTTTTATGTACCTAATCGATCGTTAAATATCAATCGGTTGTATAGAAAACTATAGATGCTTCCCACTCATTCAAATTAGCGAGTCAAAGCTTTGACTAGCGTCTTATTATTATAAAAACTAAATGACCCGCGCAACTTCGTCTGCGTCTCATGTTCCATAACGTTCCGCTCCTATTGGTCGTAGCGTGGTTTTTTAATAGTCTAAAACCTTCCTCGATAAATGTTCTATCCAACACTAAAATAAATAATTATTCAGTTGGAACCAGCAGTTCCTGAGATTAGCGCATTCAAATAAAATAAGCAAACTCTTCAGCTCTATTATATAAGTAGATACCTATAGGTAGATGTGCTGACACTGTAGAAACTGTATCACTGTCTGCCTACTACATAATGTGTATCATGCATGATGAAACAAAACCAAGTAGATTTTGTGTTACAGATACTATAAGCTTGAATAGATTAGCTACTGAGGATGTAAAGCTGTTTTGATAACACGGGGTCGCTGTCCTGACTCCATCGATGTTACAAAATTAGGCGACATGTTATAAAGATAGCGTGCGATTTAATTGCCTACCGAAACAAAAACTTTGATGTCAAATAATCTCAATATACTTTGTTCTGATAACCAGTGCTTCAAACTGTATAGGCCTAAATACTGCCAGCAAACGGACAAAGCAAATAGTTATTTTGCTTCGCCTCGTGATTTTCAATAACTGCTGTCGTTGTTTCCGACTGACTTTATTTGAACAGTAATTATAATTTAAGAATCGGTTCTATTTTATTATCTTCTTCTGACAATAACAAACAAAAAAAAAAGAATTAGCGAAATCGGTCCAGCCGTTCACGCGTGATGTCGTGAACTATTGACCAAGTGAAATAGGGATTCATTTTAAATATGTTACAGTCAACATTTTTAATCCGGATATTATATACAGGGAAATTGAAAAAATACCCGAAACCTCTTAGGCAGTGAAAGTACACATGATTATAAGCAACTTTTGTTTTGGTAAAACTCCGAAATCTCGAAAAAAATATCAGCTGTTTCATACATTTTCATTGGCTAAATACTGCATTTTGTATGAAACAGCTGATATTTTTTTTTTATCGATTTTTATTCTGGGACCATGTCGAAACAAAATTTGAAGGGATAACTATTTTAAAGTAATTTCATGACATCATATTTTATAACAGTAGATAAGTACAATAGATTTATATAAACCTATAGGTACGCTGTAACAAGCCATTGCTATAATATTATCCAATGAAAGTATTCTTGTGCCGGTGGAATGCGAGACGATCCATAGACCCCTTTCTTTGGCTTCGGTCAACGACGTACGCAGTGAGGTAATACGTCAAACATGAATTTTATGATTATTCTCTTCCTTGCCGCGCCATAAAGTCGGGGATAATTTTAGAACCGCCATCCTGCTTGATATTTTAGGTAGCCCTATGTAGTTGCATGAATCAGAAAATTTTTGGACTTACTTACTGGTCTTATCCTCCGGCAAGTTAAAACGTTGTGTTCTTCTTACCGACTCATAGGTACTTATATACTTACTTAATTTTATTTTGATTTGGATTGTTTTTGATTTGATTAAAATAATTTTCATTTCTTCACTAAATGTCTATGAAGTTCGGTCTAATTGCCCTCCTCAACCAGTATGGCAATATGGCTTAATGAGTTTTTGGGACAGTTAAATAAGTAAAAAAAATAACAGAATATAAAGTTGTCCATCTTCGTACGACAACAGTAAGATATAAGATCGGATCAGTAGCCATGTGTTTATCTCGATGAACTTTGACATCATAACCGCCTTTTGAGAATGAACCCTTATCGCCGGGAAAGCGTTCATTCACAGCGTCACTGCCACCGAATTCTTGTTAATTCTATAAGTTAATTTTATATTTATATGTAGGTACTAGCCTCATTTCTAAGCTTATTTTTGTTCATAGTTCCTTGTTGAGATATCAACGACGTTCAATTTGTTTGCTGATTAGGTAGTACTGAATAGGTGCCTTGCTCTCTTGATTTCAAAAGAATAATAATAATTATCTGCGTTGTCAATACAGGTTGGTTAAAAATGCTTGGGTGGCAGTTATTCGCTATTTAGAATATTGATTACCTAACGACTAATTACTCCTACAATTACGAAAACTGCATTTTAAATGTTCAATGTTACTTCAAATAGAAACATAGCCTCAGTGGTAATACATATTTTTAATATTGGACAAAACGTTTCTAGTCTTGGCACTGATAAAGGGTTATCGTTGAAACTGTTGAAATTGTAACAAGTTATCTGACTAGCTAAGAGGCCGCTGGCTATTAAATCTATCTCACCCGGTATGACGCTGTTTTATGTATTAATTTGAACATTGAGCTCATTCTTTATTTTCGTGATTTTAACTTGTCGTTTTTTCAGAACTTGGTATTATTTTTTATTTTTTTAATAGGTGTCCTACTAAAGAGGCTGCATTACTGTAATGCAAAAATTGAAAATAAATAGCTATCAAGCTGTAGAGCTATCATGATTCCCTGAGCAAACTAAGTTAGTAGGTAGCTATAGAGCAACCTACCAACTCAGTTTGCTCAGCTTAATATGATAATCACTGTATGATAAACTTTTTGTTAAGAAGAAGCGTCGCTGGCATCGCTGCCAAGTATGTTGAAATGTGCTTAATGATTTGCAGGTTCATCATTCATGCATTGGGCTAAAAAAGATCTACTGAAAGCGACAGCTGAAGTTTCAAACAAAGCCATAAACTTTTAGTAACGAACCTCCCTCATAAACATTTGCGGTATGACATTAACAGCCCCTGCTCGATGTTCCTGTTATGTCAGGGTCAGGCCTTATTTTTTTGCCTATGCCGTTTCATTGGTCAGCCCGTGATCTTCAAAACCTTTTTGTCACTCTTCTAGCGAGTGTTGAAGAAGTCGGGTAGGTACAAATCAGATTTGAACGATATTAATTAGGTACTTGAACGTAAGGAAATGTCTGAATAAAAAGCTCCATCATGATTTACGGTACGGAGAGGGATTAACTAGATTCTAATAATTGCACCAGTAGCGCGTTATACTAGGTCAATATTTTTACAGTTCATAGTTTTCTATAGGTATGACTGTGGCTGGCTATAAGAGTACAGGTAAACTAAAGAAACGATGGATGGGCTGTGTTAAAGCTAGTTTGTCCAGAATTGGTTAACTTCTGAGGCGATCTAGCAGAAGTAGTATGGAAGAAGAAGACATGTTGCTCCGATCCCAAATAAATTCTGTTAAGGACTACAGACTGTAATTTATACAGTCGTAGTGAGAGAAGTGAATTTAAGAGTATGTGTATTATGTACATAAAAGTAGTTACCTACATATACATAGCATACTATTAAAACTCATAGGTACACATTACAAATTATGTCATTCAAGTTTCTCTTGAGCTTTATCAATGCATAATTAAAACGGTTCTTCTCCGAAATGTTGGCTCTGTTCTATTTCCGGTTTACAACATCCAAACTGAAATGCGGTCTCTTTAATGTCACCGACTCATCGCCCATCGGGACATCTAGCGTGCGGCTGCCCTCTGGGGAGCTGCTGCCTTAATTGGTAATAGTTAAACAAGAAATTCACCAAAACATGCAGATCATTTTGTACTCATAATTCCATCACTGCTAGAATTGTTTGAGTACACTGCTTTAAAAATAGATTTAGCAAACAAAAGGAAAGCTTTTAAATTGTTATAAACAATTCAAGCGTTCACAAATTCTCTTGTGTTCAGTTCACTAAACAATTTGAGGCCCCTTCACAACTCGTGCCTTATTGTTTTGTATTGAGCCCCATGCCACATAACGGCCTATAGACAGGTACTTGCTGTAATAATTTTCGCGAATATTATACAATTCGCATCAAATTTTATTTACATTTGCTAATGCTAGATTCGTAACTCAAATTAGTCAAAATGTATACAATTTTAGTATTTTACTTTGTCTAAGTAATTTGCAGGGATTTAATAAATAAAATAATATTAGTATGTATCATGTCGGTCTGGGTGGTCATTCAGATCGCGAATGTATTATCAGCGACGGATGTGTAGGGCGGAAGGCCGGCTCTGACGAACCCAGTGGCCGTATCGGACACAGCGTGACCTAACCAAAGGGATCTCATATGTACGCATTTTATTGTCCGTTAAACAACATAACCTTAAATTATAAAATAGTGACTGTTATCGAGGACAAGACACGATAGACAAGTAGGAAGTTCCCAACTCCCAAGTTTGCCAACTATAAACAACGAGGTACAAAAATATCCTTAGTTGTTATTGAGATTACATGGCGACTTGTTGCCATAATAATGACCAAAATAAAAGCGCATCCCGAAATGCGATGTTATTTTTGTTGCTTAGTGCCCGTTTCGGAGAACGGCACGAGCGGGCGTGCGGGCGGGAGCGGTCGTCGCCTCGCACAGGGCCGCATTCCACGCCATATTGTACCTGTTTCTATCAGAGTAGGCTTTCCAGTAAAGCTCAACTACCACGCCTTTTGCAGGGTGCTGAACATTATAGATTTCTAGCATAAATATAAATAAACTACTTGAAAACGAAATGTTCAACATTGTTTTGCAAACCAACTCGTTTTGATATAAAATAATGAGTTTTAAAGTCACAGTTAATTTTTTACTTTCTTTTATTAATTCAAAACTTGCCGATGTCTCTATTAAGATTCGTGTGTCGATAACAAAATAATATTATAGAAAGGAACAGCAAAAGTAACTAGTCAAACTTTTATGCTCATAAGAAAAGTTTGGCTAAGCAGCTCAGTCCGGTCCTGTGTATGTAGGGCAGTGGCGAGGCGGGGGGTACGAGGCAGCGCGAGAGTGTCTCAGCCCACAGCGGCCGCCAGTGCAGTGTGCGGCGCGCGGAGAGCCCGGACCGCGTCATGGCTCTACGCGCTTTGTTTATCTTCTCGGCGCTTATCGCCGGCGGCGCCGCTGTGTACAGCAGGGAGCGCGACCGCCTGCGCGCCGACCCTCGCCTCTACGACCGCTCGTGTGAACTAAGTTCCTGCTACCCGGCCACAGGCAACCTGCTTATTGGACGTGAATCAAGACTCTTTGCCTCCTCCACGTGCGGGGGACAGGGACGTGAGCGCTACTGCATCGTGTCGCATTTGGAATCGAAGAAATGCTTTTGGTGTGACTCGACCAACAGTACTATTTACAACCCCTTACTCAACCATCGGATACAAAACATCATCTACAAGTACTACCCCGGAACACGAACAAAATCCTGGTGGCAGTCTGAAAATGGGAAAGAAAATGTGACAGTACAACTCAATATGGAGGCGGAATTCCATCTTACGCATTTGATAATACAGTTTAAAACTTTTCGTCCCGCAGCTATGTTAGTAGAAAGATCTTTCGACTTTGGGAAGACCTGGCGCGTCTATCGATACTTTACGCACAACTGCGACGAGCATTTCCCAGGCGTTCCGAAACACACACAGCGTTCTTTGACTGAGGTGGTTTGTGAATCGCGTTATTCAAATGTATCCCCATCAACGGAAGGTGAGGTGATATTTAGAGTTTTGCCACCTAACATTAATGTGACCAACCCATATTCGGAAGAAGTGCAAAACTTATTGCGCATGACCAATCTTCGAATCAATTTCACCAAACTGCATACTCTGGGTGACGATAAACTCGACAACAGAGCGGAAATTCAAGAGAAGTACTATTATTCCATTTATGAAATGACAGTGAGAGGTTCTTGTTCATGTTACGGGCACGCATCCCGTTGTTTACCAATGCCAGGAGTGGAGTCCAAGAACAATATGGTACACGGACGCTGCGAATGTACTCATAACACCCGTGGCTTGAACTGTGAGTACTGTGAAGACTTTTACAATGATCTTCCGTGGCAACCAGCTGTTGGAAAAACTTCAAATGCTTGTAAAAGATGCACATGTAACAATCATGCAACGACTTGCCATTTCGACCCAGCTGTTTACAATAAAACTGGAAAAATTAGTGGAGGTGTGTGTGATAACTGTCAACATAATACTATGGGTGTTAATTGTGAACGGTGTAAGCCGAAGTTTTATAAAGACCCTAACTTAGATATCCAAAGTCCAGACATATGTAAAGCTTGTGATTGTGATCCAGAAGGCACTACAGATAAAGAAATCCTTTGTGATGATGAAACAGATATCGCTAATAACAAGACTGCTGGTCGCTGCCTTTGCAAGACGAACGTCGACGGAGCTAGGTGTGACAGATGTAGCGATGGATTTTGGAACTTCGATCCTCTTAATCCCGATGGATGTGAGTCATGCACCTGTAATAACTTAGGTACAATCAACGAAAGAGGATGCGATGCTTTATCTGGAAATTGCTTCTGCAAACGTCATGTTACTGGAAGAAATTGTGATCAGTGCTTGCCAGAATTTTACGGTTTGTCAGATAGTGATGACGGTTGTCAACCTTGTGACTGCGACTTTGGTGGTTCATTAGACCGAGATTGTGATGTGATAACAGGACAATGTAAATGTCGACCAAATGTTTCTGGTCGTCGTTGTGATCAACCTATACAAAACTTCTTCGTCGGAGCGCTCGACTCTATCGTTATTGAAGGCGAATCGAGTCAATGCGATTCCCAAATTGATGATAATGCTATTCAAAGTCAATTGTGCCATGTTGTCATTAGGGAAAATTATCCAGATGGTAGGAAAGAGACCTGGACAGGACCTGGTTTTATGAAGCTTCCTGAAAGCAGCACACTCGTTTTTGTTATTAATAATATAGAAAAGAGCATGAATTATAATGTTTTAATTAGGTACGAGCCGCAATCACCTATGAGCTGGGAAGAGGCAACTATATTAGTGAAGAGACCATTCCCGATTGATTCAGATTCTCCATGTGCAAATGTACGACCTGAGGAAGACACCATAAACACTAACTTGCCAGCAAATCAACGTAGTGTATTGGTAAAACCAGCGATATGCTTGGAAAAAGGCAAAGAAACCGAAATTCGTATTTATTTGGGACGTCAGGACGCACGTTCTCCAAATTCAAGAGCTTCAATATTAATTGATTCTATTGTTCTTATTCCATCGTTTGATGACCTTCCATTTTTGGCAAATAATAGTTCAATGAGAGAAGAGTTCGACCGCTTTAATTGTGGTGATCCTTATTATTACGATCTGAACAGAGAAAATGTTCCAGAAATCTGTAAAAAATATCATGCTAGTATCGGATTCTACATCAGAAATGGATCTCAGTCTTGTCAGTGTGATCCTACAGGGTCTAAAAGCCATCAGTGCGATCAATATACTGGTTATTGTCAATGTGTAGAAAATATTGTTGGAGCTCGATGCGACCGCTGCGCCCCCGGGACGTACGGATTCAGCAAGTTTGGATGCAAGCGATGTGACTGTAACAGTATAGGGTCTCTTGATAACTTCTGCGATGCAACAAGTGGACAGTGTAAATGTAGAGCCAATACGTATGGGCGAGCGTGTGACTTGTGTCAGCCTGGTTATTTCAATTTCCCCAATTGTCAACAATGTGACTGTAATGGACACGCAGTCGAATGTGATGATAAAACAGGAGCATGTAGAGAATGCAGAGACTACACAGAAGGACACCGTTGTGAAAGATGTGTTGAAGGTTACTATGGTGATCCTCGACTTGGCATCGACATACCTTGTAGACCATGCCCATGTCCAGGCATAATAGGAGATCCTAATAAGAGCAGTCACGCAGACCGCTGTGAATTAGACCCCGATACAAAAGATGTAGTTTGTGAATGTAAAGAAGGCTATGCTGGACCACTCTGCGATGTTTGTGCTGACAATTACTATGGTGATCCAATTAAAGGTACTTGCGAACAGTGTGAATGTAACGAAAATATTGATATAACAAAACCTGGTAATTGTGACCCTTATACTGGAAAATGTTTACAATGCCTTCACAATACAGCTGGTGACCATTGTGGAGTGTGCGCTGAAGGATACTACGGAAACGCTCTAGAAAAGTCATGTTATGCATGTAACTGCTCAGAGTTGGGCACAAATTTCACAATAGGAAATTGTGACAGGAACACAGGTCAGTGCCCATGTTTCAAGAACGTTATGGGAGTTAATTGCGATCAATGTACTGAAAATCATTGGAGAATAGCCTTAGGAACGGGTTGTGATCCATGTGAATGTGATCCTATTGGGTCGTTATCACCGCAATGTAATCCGTACATAGGAAAATGTGAATGTAAACCAGGCCACGGTGGTAGACAATGTGATCAATGTCAAGAAAACCATTGGGGTATTCCTAGCATTGAATGTTATGAATGCGATTGCGATTTATACGGTTCTGTTTCACGACAGTGCATGCGAGAAAATGGTTCATGTATTTGCAAACCAGGAATAGGAGGATACAAGTGTGACATGTGCGCTAGAGGCTATTTAGGTGCGGCCCCACAGTGCTACGCCTGCGGTGAATGTTTCGATAGTTGGGATCGATTAATTGACGACTTACGTACACAAACAGAGTACGCTATCGGCAATGCTAGTAAAATCAAAGTAGTCGGTGCTACTGGAGCCTACACAAGAGATTTCGATGAAATGACTAAAAAGCTTTCTGAGGTCGAAAATATGCTTGACAGTGCGAAGCAAGGACAAACAACAGTAAAAGACTTACTGTCTAATGTGACCAGCTTGCAAGACTTATTATCTGAGGCTGACGACAAAGTAAAGCATAGCAATGAAAATCTTAATGATCTTACATCTAAAATCAACCTTGGTAATGTTACTTTAGAGGGTTTAAGAGCAAGTATCGAAAACTTAAAGGGAAAAAGTACTGACTTAGGAAATAACGCGACCAAATTACAGGAGGCTAACTTGGAAGGAGCTCTTAACTTGACCCGTGAGGCTAAACAAAGAGCTGTCGAAGCTACCGACGACGCTGATAATGTGCAAACTGTTATCGCAAATACTGATCGACAAATTAAAAATACTGACCGTCTCATTGAAATGCAATATACCAACTTTAATAACACTCAAAACGAAAATGATAAAAAGTTAGATGACATCCGTGATCAACTGACTCAGCTAGAGTCACAGATGCCAAAGTTAAACGAAAAAATGTGTGGTCAAGAAAGTGATAGCTGTGATATCTGCGGTGGTGCTGGATGTGGAAAATGTGGTGGTATATCTTGTGACCAAGGAGCCGTTACCAAAGCAGAACAAGCTTTAGATTTTGCAAACAAGACGGAATATCGAATTAAAGAACATGAACTCACTGCAGAAGATTTATTTAAATTAATATCTACAGTAAAACAAGATACCGTTGATGTCAGGTCAAGAGCGAAAGACCTTTACAGCAAAGCGTATGACTTTAAAAATTCCGCAGAAAGGGTAACAAACGAAAGCCAAGATTTAACTGTTGAATTAAAAGAATTCCTGTCAAACACCTCTAACACTCCTGCAGACGTCAGAACTTTAGCTAATGATATTCTGAATTTGTCCATAAGTATAGAACCCAAAGAAATAACGGAATTGTCCCAGCGTATCAATTCGTCAGTGTCGCAATTGACTAACATTGAAAACATAATTGCAGAAACCAAACCAGATTTAGAACGAGCTAAGGCTTTGAAACTGAATGCTACCACTATCAATAAAGCAGCTAATTTAACATTAGAGATGGCAAATAAAGTATTGGACGCTTTGGATGAAGCGCAAGCTGCCCAAGATGCTGCAGAAAATGCAATTGATAAAGCAAATAATGATATCGAGGCAGCCAAAAATGATTTAGTTCCTATAGCCAAAGAAACAGAACAAGCTCAGAAACAAGCTAATGAGACAAAGGAAGAAGTTGAAGGCCTGCGTTTGAGACTTTCTGACTTACAGAAAGATATATTGAAGATAGAAAGTGATGCAGAACAGGTGAAACAAGAAGCTAAAGATGTTGTCGGTCGTGCTGAAGGAGCTGAGCAATCAGCACGGAAGTTGAGACAAGATTTCAAACAGACGAATATGTCTCTTGCTGAACGTGCTAGCCAAACTTCAAATTCCAGAGAGCGAGCGCAACTTTTACTAAAACGTGCTACAAAACTAGCCAGTGACACTCAAACCCAACTTAAACTACTAACTAACATGGAAGATTTGTATAATGATCACAATAAACAATTAAATAAATTAGAAAGGGAAATAGACGAACTCAATACGCAAATGGATGGCTACCTATACCAAATCACAGAACGGTCTGATAACTACAGGTCTTGCACAACGTAGATACTTTTAGATCATCTGGAATTTCTGTCATCGGAATTGTAACTATGTATACTTTTTTTTTTTTCCGGACGTGGTTGCTGTTTCAATTTGTGCCATAAGATGTTTATTTTGCAGTGTTAGTCAGTGATCTTTGTAATGTTTTAATACGTAGTTTAACTACATTGTGTCTGTATTATATTGCAAAGAAGCCGTGAAAGAAGTGTGGGTTGTAAACAAAGGTAACGTAACGCGAATCTCAATGTATCATTACTGCGCTTACTGGACAACTAAGTTTAAAACATATTTTGTATGCGTTTCAAATAGTTACAATTTTATAGATACACTAGCTGACCCGCGCAACTTGGTCTGCGTCACATTTTCCATTAATGCTCCGCTCCTATTTTCCTTAGCGTGATGATATATAGCCTATAGCCTTTCTCGATAAATGGGCTATCTAATACTGAAACAATTTTTCAAATCGAACCAGTAATTGCTGAGATTAACGCGTTCAAACAAACAAACTCTTCAGCTTTATAATATTAGTACCTTTATATAATTCATTTATCTAAAACTTACTGACATGTAAAGAACTTTTGAAAAGACCATACATATAATTGTATAAAAAAAATATTTCATTATTCTTGTAAGTTAGGTACTTCAGTTTTCCCTAAAACTCAGCATTTCATGATGTTTGTGACACAGACATGTTCCGTGTTTTTTCCAGTGAGTGGTACTCACAATCTTATTCGTATAAACATTAATATCAGAATATATATTTCCGAAAATAATTTTATTATTTTCATCAATAAAATTAGTGTTATTTGTTTGTAAGAACTTATATATTTTGCATCATTATTTAGACGACTATTCCAAAGAATTACATTAAGTATAATTTCTTCTAATGTGGAGACATAATGTGGATATGAAAAATGTAAACTAACATTAAATTCAAAAGAATAAAGTTTCAACAACTATTGTTAATTATTGGCAATTTTCGAGCATTATATTATGTTTTGTGCTGTTTTGCCATACAATATATATTTTCAGTGTGTCTATTTGAAATAATTATTTTTTAGTTTGTATTAACCGTAAACTAATTGTACTGCCAGAAGAGATAATACTAAGTATATATTGTACCATCATAAGTATTTTATAAATACAAATACGTAGGACGTTGTGTAAACTTAAAATGTGAAAAAGCTTTTATTTACTGCTAATTCCTTAAAGATGTATCTTAAAATGCCTTTTTTAGTTTAGGAAGTACATAGGTACCAAGAATATAAGGCTATATTTATTTTTCCAAATAAATCAGCAACTTATTATTATGTTTTACCTGTACTATACATCAAAAGGCTATCTTAAATTCATAGGTTACATTGTACATTTCACATTAAAAGTTTACACTTGTCGCTTAATTTTATTTTGATATCTAAGTACGTACCAGTCTTATGGCTGATGAGCATGCATTTAATTATTGAGATTGTTTATTTGATTCATTTTTTTTAGTCATTCTAATGCATTTGAGACGCTATTCTGTCATAATGATATACGAGGCACCAATACTTAATTGTTAATAAAACTTTGCCATAAATTGTAGTTCTCATTTTCTACTCATTTAACTTTCACAACCCTTCTTATAGGTACGTTCTATATATATATAGAAGCATTATTTTATCTAATTATTATGAATAAATTGTTTGAATGGGGTACAAGTACATTTCAAATACTTGCTACACACGTATATATGGCTGCTTCATACCTCCTTATCAGTGTATAACAATGTCGCAGGTCAGAATCAGAACATTAGTTATTTGATAATTATAACTTTTTTAGCTACTATGATCTATTTAAACTATACCTCCTACTTCACTTCAACATCAGTAATTTAACCATTGAAATTTCGAACATGTAGCTTCTGTGTGCTTCTAGATACCTAAGTTTAAACTAGGGATTTTAGAATAGAACTTAGTAGGTACTAGTGAACTCGCAACCCCTCTGGAATTCCTATAAGATACTCTTAATGATATTTGGGAGTAAATATAGGTACCTATATTTACTCCCTATAGTACCCTACTAAATTCGAAGCTGTCCAACATGATGATTTGTTAACAGCACTAATGAGAATTTACTACAGTTTATCCAACTACCACCTGACTTTAACCACCTTAGCTAATAGCTACCTAGAAGTTTTTGAGCTTGTATCGATCTCCCGAAAAAGATTTTCACGCAGTATAAGTATGAGTGGCGGAGAATAGATGTTCTACAAAGCCGAAATTTTTAAACAGTTTATGTAGGTATCAGTAGGCAGGCAGAGTATTTTACTTAAACATCTGCTACAGAACCATTTTACCTGAATTCGTAGATTTGGCAGATTCAGGGTTTGATTTTCTGAGTCGTTCTAACGTAGGTTATCGAAATTATAGGATTAACAGGTCGATAAATCTGATGGACAATATGGAGATACATGAACCTTATAATTAGACCGCACTGATGACGGTATATTAGCAAATTTAGAAGACAAGCTAAATCCAAAAGTAATATGTATTATCCAAAAAAGCCTCACCTATGAATTTAGAAATGGTGCTGAGTGTAAGTTTAAGGTACCAGATTTCCTATTATTTTCCATTCCAGATGGCTGTATTTAGAACCGATACTCTCCAACGATGATGGAGAATTAGGAGTCAAGTTCCGGAAAGTGGACCAGGGATTCCGGCAAGTAACTCGGATCTTGGAATCAGATCCTCGTCTATCTGCGCTGCTACAGTCCTCCAGACTCCAACCTATGCTGGACTCTATATCAGAGCAACTTCTAGCTTGCCAGTCAGCTTTAAATGTTTACATTGATGTAAGTAAGACTCGTGAAACGATTCTAAAATAAATACCTGCCGTGTTATCATATTATCACTTTCCAGTTTGCAAACTTTTAAACCGTGAATAATTGAACAGCAATTACATCTAGATGAAGTTAATAGTCACGAATCAGGTTTTGTTATTTGTAGGGATAGGCAGTTTTATTTATATGAAGTAATCTATTAAGCTGACTCAATAGGCTAACAAATAGTTTAGCTTAAATAGCAACAGTGTAGCAAAAAGTGTAGCTTATTAAGGCGGGGTTGCAGTACTTTTTAAGATTTTTGAACGTCTGAAAATCTAATTAATTATGAGTTTTTTAATAAATAAAAATTGTTAAATGTGTGTAAGTACATAAATGGTTAAATAAATAAATAAAATAAAAATCATTACATAAAAATTGAACATACCCTCAAGTAAATCGTAAAGATAGAAACGCGATTTAGAATGATTGGCTCGATACTTTTTTTTATCAAACATGACACTAAATTACAATTTTAAACGTGTACTGCTAAGAGATTTCATCACGAATATATATAAAAGTTATATCAATAGATAGAGCTTTTTATTTTGAAGTAAATGTTGAAACCATATTGTATAATTTCTTTATCAGTTTTCGCCAAGAAGAAAAAACAATCAAAATTTAGGCATTATTTCGCTCGCCGGACAGTCGCTGTTGTTCGTCAAAACACACAGTACTGCAACCTCGCCTTAAATACTTGACACATATCGTATACCTACGTAATTATAAAATTCACCAATTATAACTCATAGAGGTATATTACTAACGATTTTCCAGTAATTTGGAAACACGTTTCTAGGAAAAACGCTCAGTATTCCCAAGGCTTTACTTCCTGAGCGACGATGACTTGTTGGAACTCCTCGGCCAAGCTCGCTCCGGCGCCGAGGGCAGGGAAGCTGTCATGCAAACACATCTCAAGAAACTGTTCCCGGGAATCACCGGCGTACGACTCGGCCCCGGAGATATGTCTGTTACCGCACTGACTAGTCATTACGGAGAAACATTCCAATTGGACCACCCAGTTGACATCGACTGCCCGGTAGAGGTACTAAATGTGTATTAAAATCTCATTATTTATTTTGTCCAACCTAGGTACCTTCTTGTATTATCGAAATAAAAAACCATTTAATTTGTACTCATAGGTATGGCTGAAGAATTTAGAAGCTGAAATGCGTTCCTCATTAAAGAGCATTACCTTGAAATGTATAGTAACAAATTCACTGCAGGAGCAGGACCCATTTTCGCTACCAACGCAAATACTGTGTCTGGCACAAAACATACGCTTCACAGAGCAAGCTGAAAAGGCCATCAACTCTAAAGAATTACACAAATTAAAAGCGAATGTGGAAAAAGAGAATTCATACTATGCTTCAGCCGAAATAGAGGACGAAATTGAGCGACGCAAAAGGCAGGCGCTCATATTACAATGTGCTCATTACTTGTCCGTCATCAGAATTCTGATAGACAACAACATCGCGTCAACTAGCGACTGGCTTTGGCAAAAACAGTTGAGGTAAGTAACTTGATGTTTATAGCGGACGTAGCAGCGTTATAAATTAATCACATACAAATTATTTGCCTATGAGAAATTTCATATGGAGTTGTAAGGTTATCAATACATAGTGTAATTGGCTTCGGCATAAATAGATAAAATAAATTATGTCAAGTGATTCTAGATAGAAAATGTGTTTTTCAGATTTTATTTGCTGAATTCAAAGGAAGTGGTAGCTAAAATGGGTCTAGCTCAGATATCATACTCGTACGAGTATCTCGGAGTCAATACGGGACAGTTTGTGCGCACAGAACTTGCTGACGACTGCTTTCTTATTTTAACTCAGGTAACTTTACTCACTTATTCAACAACGACGCATGAGAAAGCTGCTACGAAATAATTACAAAGATTTTTTGTCTATAGCGATTTATTGTTCACCATCTTCCTCACAGCGAAAAAAGGTGTAGTGAAGTAAATTAGGAAGATATGGGAAGAACACAGTTAGGTAGTCTCTGTCTCCATCTACCAAACATCGCCCCAAAAGCGACGAATCTGACGATATGCGCATCCATCGAATTCCCGCGTCCGTAACAGAGACGCCAGTGCACTTAGAAATGGGGCCTATCCAATACTTAGCCCATATTTTTTGCTGAATACTTAGCCCATATTTATAACTTTCATTTTAATTCCAGTCACTTCATCTCGGTTTAGTTGGAAACCCTTTCGGCCCAGCGGGAACTGGAAAGACAGAATCTGTGAAGGCGTTAGGCAGCCTTGTTGGACGCTTAGTGTTAATCTTCAATTGCGATGAGGTACGTTTTTTTTAATTAAATATATGCAGCAGAAATCAAAGGGGAGTATAACTCGCGCGCGATCAGAATGGGATGCGACCTTTTGAAACTGAGACGCGCGCGGTCCGCTGGCCAGCCGTAGCGTCAGCAAAAGTTGCCAGCGGGTTTAAAAAGGCCACTTTAGCAGAATCAACCAGCAATTCATACCTACTATCCGAAACTATCAAAGGATTTGTCCATTCTCGGCTTCGCGTGGACACGATGCTCGAAAAGATACAAATAAATGAAAAATCATGTTTTGTTTTTAGATGCATATTTATTCAATACTTTTGTATCAACTTGCGCCTACAATGTGTATTTAATAAATAATTGTTTTATTCTTCGACATATTTACATTACTCGTCCTTCAGTGTTGCCAGTTTCCAACAATTAATCGTACCTATATTTTGTCAATAATTATTTACAAATCGATTCAAATTGTCATTTTTGAAGTTGAACTTAGTCCTCCATATTCTTAAAATAAAATTGTTTTTATTGTTTTAGTATAGCTGTTATTTGTAATCACTTAAATTCATTCAAACATTTTTTATCCATATAATTGGAAAACAAAAGTATCGAAGATGGTCAATGAATTTCGATTTATAATGTACATAATATACTCGTATATCTAAACATTATCATTAATAGGATTGCAACCATGAAACTTTTCTGTATATTTACACAACCCTGTGATAGATTATTTATTTATTTATTTTATTATTTATGTACACACAGAAAAATAGTAAAATTTAACATTATAAATATAAGTACAAAGGTACTGCTTATTTCAAATGAAATTTCTTCCAGCAGACCTGCGACAGGAGAAATGAGAAATAAATGTAGACAATAGTGTGTAAGAACAAGTGAATAGGAGTATGCAAAGCCTTAAAATTAAAGTTAAAAATAAATAAACACGAAGACATAATTATAAAATATAAATAAATAAATATATATATATATATATATACCTACCGAACATTATAGATCGTAGAAATAACTAATTTATAATTAATTCAGAGTTTTTTCGCTAACGCTACTTGTCTTAAGAACTGTCATTTTCTCTTTACTTTGATAAGGTTCCATCCCTTTTTGAATGCGCGCGGATTATAACTGTGTTAAACCCGCATAAATCAATAAGGAATCATAATTGCTTAGTAAACAATAAATGAATGACTTAATAAATAACAAATATCATAAAGCAACAGAACCTAGAGTTATCACCCACGTGATTTACTGAGTACACTGGAGAACCCCGAGCCTTCTACTTTTCCGACGTCCAAAAATTACCTACTCCATACACGGTGCCATTTTAGTCGTCTTACAACGGCAGCCCAGTTCATCAATCCAATAATAGGGAATATATGCATAAATAAAATATTTATTATCTAATATCTACACAGTTTATTTAAAAATATACAAAATTGTAATACCAACAGTGAAAATAGAATTAAAATCACTCGAAAAACAAACGAGTTATCATTATTTTAAACAAATATATCTGTCCCTCTCGCGAAAACGCTGTAATGTATGGCATCTGTTAGGCGTCATGGAATCTGACGTCAAATTACATATCAGACTTCTCTTTCTAATTGTAATCTTTGAAGCTTTATAACTTCATCAGTGATGAAGATATTTAAAAAACAATTTTATGGTTGTTTTTTAGAGCTAAAAAGTATTTCATTTTGCAAATAAAAAAATTTCATGCATATTCCCTATTACTACACATTCATGAACAAAAAAGTGATATTAATGACCATTTAAAATTATTTAAAAAATAAAATATTATTCCCCGCCTGACAAATAATATATTCAAACCTTCCTCGAGAATCACTCTATTTATTGGTGAAAACAGCATGAAAATCGGTGCAGCAGTTTTTGAGTGTATCGCGAACAGACAGACAAACACGGCGGAAGGTTTTGTTTTATAATATGTGATAGTTTTTATCATGACGCATGACGTAGTTTTTAACATCCAAGAGCGACTGTGATGCAAAAATAATTCTTATTCATTATTTATTTTACTGTACCTATTTTATAACAGAATTATTTAAAAAAAAAAAGGCGCCTCGTGGTAGTTTATGTCGGGTACCTACATTAAGTGGGCTGCCTTTGTAAGACAACTAAAAAGGCACCGTGTATATTACATAACTGAGTAGTTTTATTTTTAAATTGCTGAACATGAAATGAAGTGACTGCAATTAGCAAGCGTCTGTTATCTGTCTCTGTATAATATAAAGCCAGATGAACTAATACTTTATGTACCACTTTTGACAACATTCCCTAGTAAATTGAAACTTTAGTACGTTTTAATCTGACATAATTATACAGAAATAGAAATTGAACGCGCTATGGACTAAGATCCCAAAACTTACTTATTTTAGTGTTTTTATGTAATGTTAATATACGCATTCAGCGCCCGCGCCAGCCCGAGGCTAGATTTAGGTTGGAGAGAAATCAAATTTTTGCGCCCCTAACTTCCCTTACTTAAATAAAAAAACGTATACCTAGGTAAGTAACTGTGCACTACACTCCTGTATATGTATGAAAATGTCTTATAGTGGGTCCATACGATATAGACTTCATTCCAAAAACTTCCATAGAATTTTGACGTTGCCCACTATTACTCTAGTAGCGGGGGTCGGTACCTATGACTTAGGTATCTATGATAACCCAGTGGTAAGAAAGTAATTAATAGATTTTAATGCAAGTAGGCAAATTTTGACAATGCTGCTGAGGTGGAATAGACGACCGAGCCGAAGGCGATGTCATTATGGAGCCGAGAAACTGCATTGACAAATGCCCACGTACATCAAACAACGTCTTACTCACGTCACACTCGAAAAAATAAATAAAAAATCATCTACACTATATAATATATAATATATAATATATAATATAATAATATAATAATATAATAATAATAATATAATAATAATAATAATAATAATAATAATAATTAATAATATATAATAAAGAGGAAAACTTTGTTTGTTTGTTTGTTTGTTTGTTTGATTGTAATGAATAGGCTCAAAAACTACTGGACCGATTTTAAAAATTCTTTCACCATTCGAAAGCTACATTATCCACGAGTAACATAGGCTATATTTTATTTTGGAAAAAAATAGGGTTCCGTAAGATATTTGGGTTTTTCGGACACAAGGTGTAAAAATCAACCAGAAAAGTTACTTATTTTGCGTACGCTGCCTAAACTATAAAAGATAGAACCATGAATTGTTCTAATTAATTGTAGATCTTATAAATATCTACAAAAAAGTCCGCGACACACTATACCTATTTAGGTCGAGTGAGGCACAACAACCACTTTTATATTTAAAAATCTTGATTTTCTTTTAGGACTACATTTAAACGTTTATTTTACTCATGCTATTAATCCTTATCAAAATAAATATTTATATCACTAAGTACAGTTTATGTAGATAGTATTTGGTCTTTGAATGATTAAAATCGGACGTTTGGTTTTGAAGTTATGGCGAAATTAAAATATTACGATTTCTGCTGCACGGCCCGTTGCGAAGTGGACGTCACCAAGGCGGGGGTGCGCGTGCGGGAGGGGAGTTTAGATCTATGAGTAATATAAAGTGTCCTCCACACTATTTCGAAGTTGCACGAGGCGAAGTGCTCTCCGAAGTTGACCGAATTCCGAAGTAGGTGTCCACACACTCGAGCAACTTCGCGAGGAGCTCAGTCGCCCATCCCCCCGTTCCCCTCACGATAGGCATAATGGATAACGTTCATGTGGCAATTACTGCCGTTGCAATGTGTACTCCCGCATAATAAAATTCCTGCGTATTTACTATGGCTGACGCGAACCGAAGTGAGCCGAGTAGTGTGGACAGACGCTTCGTGTTCGAACTTCGAGTCCTTTGACTCGGGCGCAAAAACCGACAACAACTGGAAGTCGCCCGGGGCGAAGCGAAGTTGCACGAGGCGAAGCGAAGTGCTCTTCTACACTATCGTATTCGCTCAACTTCGATCAATTTCGGGAATAGTGTGAAGGCTACTTAAGGTACACGCGTGGCTCAGACGCGAGGTCGGCTCCCTACGCAGCGGTCGTGCGCGAAGTCTAATAATTTTCGTGCGATTTTTTTTAGATTTCGTTCTTAAAACTATACCTACGCAAAAGTTCTTCTCAGAGCTAAACAACAGTTCTTCTCAGAGCCAAACAATAGTTCTTTTCAGGGCTAACCAACAGTTCTTTTCAGGGCTAACCAACAGTTCTTTTCAGAGCTAGAATATTACACGCTATTAACATTTTCTTAAACATTTGAAAATGCCTAAGACAGCCAGGTCTCAACTTACTAAACATAGTTCTCAAGCACGGGCAGCAAGAATACGTGGGAGAATCTTCACCTGAACGTTCACAACGCCTTGCTGAACAAAATCAGAGAAACTCTCTGGTACGCGCACGAGAGTCGAGTGTCGAACGTTCGCAACGCCTTGCACAACAAAATCTGAGAACCTCTGAGTTATAATATTATAAAGCAGAAGAGTTTGTTTGTTTGTTTGGTTGAGTACGCTAATCTCAGGAAATACTGGTCCGATTTGAAAAATTCTTTCAGTGTTAGATAGCCCATTTATCGAGGAAGGCTATAGGCTATATGTATATCATTAGGCTAAGTAAAAAAGGAGCGCAGAATTAATGGAAAATGTGACGCAGACGAAGTTGCGCGGGTCAGCTAGTATAAACTAAAATAAGTAACAATTTGCTGTGAAACAAAGTTATTGTGAGAAATCCTTCGTGGTTTTTTTTCGTTCGCTGACGTCGACTTTCTTGGGGGGTGGTTAAATAGATGGCATGATAAATACAGAGCAGGCCATGAGGCCAGCTATTTTTCAACAATAGTGTGAAATACACTTCATTTTGTGCCTAAAAGTAGTGTGGTAGGAGTCAGATTAAGAGTGTGGTGAAAAATATTTTAAATATTGAAAGAAGAATGTCTTTTCTTTTAGGTACCTATATATGCATTTTAAATATTGTAGTTTCCTAAAAAAATTAGTAATCGTTTCACCCTCTTTCTAACGTCAAGCATTGCCGAAGGCGCCCCCTGACCGTGTTCGCCCAACGGACAGACCGGCCCTGCCCGCATTTTATAATAATTATCCTGAATAGAGAGGGACAAATAAGTATTTGTTCAAATGCTTAATATTCCAGGCTCTAGACGCAGAGTGTATGGGGCGTTTGCTGAGCGGCCTCGCGCTGTGCGGCGCCTGGGGCTGCTTCGACGAGTTCAATCGTCTGGCTGCTCACACGCTGGCAGCCGTCTCGCACCAACTGTCTTCACTGCTATCTGCTACTACTGAGCGGACGCCTGGCTCGGAGCCTACTGCGCTACTCAACGGGAAACATGTAAGAAAGAACACTGTTGCTTCATTAAGATTAATTAAATACTAGATCACTACATTTTATAAAACAAAGTCCTCCGCCGTGTCTGTCTGTCTGTTTGCGATAAACTCAAAAACAGCATGAAAATCGGTGCAGTAGACCGATCTTCATGCTGTTTTCACCAATGGATAGGAATTTTTTAGTATATAATTTGACAAGCGGGAGAAGACGCGGGTATCAGCTAGTAAAGAATAATATTAGATAGAGAAAGAATATTAAACTTTCAAGTTTAATTGACTGTAGGAAATGTGGGATCTGAGCTATGTCACCATAATGAAGATATCTCTGTAGCATTTCACCTAAATTGGCCAAAAGCCTACATCTGGTATATGTATGTAGCTTCAAGGTATAAACATATGTAGTATATTAACTATTGTTATAGGAAACGTGGCGTAGACTATGCCATCTATTGTTGCAAATTCGATACCTTTACGTATAAAATACTTTAGTTTGTTCGCTATAGTCCACGCACCTTTCGGAGCCAAATGAAGAATATTGTTTTTATTCACAACTAATCAATTGTATATAATTCTTCCGATACTGACTGATTGAGTGACTGAGTGACTGACAGACAACACACAGCCGAAACTACTAGTCGTTGTAGCATACAAGCCAAAGCCATACAAAATCAAAGCAAGGTATATTTATTCACTTAGGACTAAAACATTTGAATAATCAACGCGCTATGATGACGAATATTTATTTTTCAAGGTGAGAATCATATAAGTCAAAAGAACCGTTATTTCGATATCAGTTAGCAAGTCTTCGGTAGTATAGTGGTAAGTATCCCCGCCTGTCACGCGGGAGACCGGGGTTCGATTCCCCGCCGGAGAGAATATTTTTGGGCAATTTATGCGTTTTGGTTACTTTTGAAGTTACGTTAGATACAAACAAAGATGTTTTTTTTGTGAACATACCATACATTTTTCGGTAAAAATGCGTATAATCAAGGAAACGTATGTAAACCAATAACCTTTTTTTCTCAATGGTGTGTGGGTGTATGTTATTTTTACGTGAGCTCACTGTTCTATTTATCACGCTTGTAGACCCCCAAAATATATGTTTTTTTTTTCTATTTTTGTGTCAAAATCTTAATGCGGTTCACAGAATACATCTACTTACCAAGTTTCAACAGCATAGTTCTTATAGTTTCGGTGAAAAGTGGCTATGACATACGGATGGACAGACAGACAGACATGACGAATCTATAAGGGTTCCGTTTTTGCCATTTGGCTGGCTACGGAACCCTAAAAAGTGTCTGCACCCTGTCTTACGACCTTGAACAAAATATAACGTAATACTGTCATGTAAACAGTTGGCATGAAATAAAAGGGCAAAACTAAATAAAGTACAATGTCGTTGGGAGTTCCTACCTGAAGACGACAATGGACTCATTTCCAGAAAAGGAATAGAAACGGTTTGGAGAAAATAGCGTTACCATAGTCATGAACTTCACTTGTATGTACCTACGTACTGGATCCTCCAATGTTTTCATCTCACAAAGCTATATTTGGGCAAACATTTTATTTTCTATATTGGAGTGTCTGTTCTTACAGCATTAACTCACATTTTATCTCAAGACATACTCTAGAATAAATGTTTTCATTTTAGGATTGAAATAAGTCAAACATCAATGTGTCAAATGGACAGCCTAGGGATGGAATTGCAGTCGCGTTTGAATTGTGAAAAAAAATTGTGTTAAGTAAAAACTAGCTTTTTCCCCAGACTTGTCTGCGTGGGTTTTAGAAGTTCCACAAAATGAAATATATGTAATCCTACTAATGTTATAAACCAAAATCAATATTATCTTGGAATATCACCACTCCACATTCACATCTCGCAACCTAAGAGTTTGCCTTTACTTTGGCCAGAGGCTAAGCATTGCCATTCAACGTGGCAATGAATGTTTCGTCCGCTCTGCAATTATCTTAAGGATATCTTAATTTTAGGGTTCCATACCTCAAAAGAAAAAAACAGAACCCTTACAAGATCACTTTGTTGTCCGTCCGTTCGTACGTCCGTCTGTCCGTCAAGACCCTTTATCTCAGGAGCGCGTGGTTTTCCGTTGACCGAGAATTACTATGAAATTTGGCAAGTAATACCGTCTTATAGGTACTACAATTATAGGAAAAATCTGAAAACTATACATTTGTAATTAAGTCATAAAAATATTTTTTATGTAAATGCGTACCTAATCAATCATCGAGGTTTTTTTTTTCAGTTTATGGTACGGAACCCTTCGTGTGAGATTCCGACTCGCACTTGCCCGGATATTCTATAAAATGGCCCATTCTACTCAGGGATAACGTAGCTTTACAATTGTGAAGAAATAATGTTTAAATTGAAATAGGTCTAGGAGTTTTTGTATTCGTCTATAACGCCAAGATAAAGATCGACCGACAGAAAAAAATTTCAATTGTTTTTTGTCTCTCTCTTTGTGTCGGTTTTTTTACACCATCTCATAGCTTTCGACTAGCGCAACAATTCTTTTCCAGAAAAGATTTTCATCCGAGCTACCATTTTGGAAATATAGAGCGTTATAGATAAATCAAAGCAACATTTAGAGGACCATAACTCGGAAACGGTGTCGTAGGACCATGGTTCTGAGAACCCCAATAATTTCTATGGTCAAGGTCAACCCGAAACTGCAAAAAATAGGGGGAAATTCCGAAAAAAAAAGAAATTAACGAAATTTTTCTAAGTCCTCGCGGCATAGCGCCCCTAGGGCTACACTCCAACCCATTTTCCATTATTGCTACGCTCCTATTTGTCTTAGCGTGATGATATATAGCCTATAACCTTCCTCGATAAATGGGCTATCTAACACTGAAAGAATTTTTCAAATCAGACCAGTACTTCCTGAGATTACCCCTACATACAAACTTACAAACATACAAACGAATGTTACCTCTTTATAATATTAGTGTAGACTAACGGACCCGCGCAACTTCGTCTGCGTCACATTTTCCATTAATGCTCCGCTCCTATTTGTCTTAGCGTGATGATAATATATATGCCTTTCTCGATAAATGGGCTATCTAACACTGGAATATTTTTTCAAATCGGACCAGTAGTTCCAGAGATTAGCGCGTTCAAACAAACAAACAAACAAACTCTTCTGCTTTATAATATTATATATTAGTATATAGATTATTATAGTATATAGATAAGATGAAAAGATTATGACCTCAGTAGAGCTTCCGAAAGAGTGGGTCTCAAAATGAACATGGACAAAACCAAGACCATGGTTAATACCCATGTATCACCGACTCCTATCAAAACTGGAGACTACCCTCGAAGTTGTAATAAATTAAAAAGGTAATAAAAAAGGTAGGTAATCGTGGCGTCTTTTTTAGTAGTGTTACGAGCTTGGGGTTCGTGACAATGAAAACAGCCGATTAATTAACCAAAAATGACACTTTAATAATCAACACTAATTATCACTTTAAACGCACTAATTATAACACACAGTCGCACTATTAAACACTTCACTTCACTTAATTCGCAGTTGAAGATCGCTTCCGATGATCGCTTGTATCGCCAATTCAATACTGACTCAGTCGCGAGCGATTCGCACCTTATATAGTCCCACAGTAATTTCCAGAACCTTCGAGAATGGAAATATCTAGAAAGTTCGGGAACATACCGGTCCCGACTGACTAGGTGTCGAAACATCGAGAATGTTCTAGCATCGAAAAGTCTAGAAAGATCGTGACCCAATTAGTTCCACTACTCGATACTAGATGGCGTTAGTAGTACGTTGTGTTTCCGGCATTAATTCTGGCGCGTAACACTGCCCCCTCCTAAGACATGCTCGTTCCGAGCATCGGTCCCATAATAACGCGCCAGTCGATCCACATGGACGATCTTAGGTGCAATTCTCGTACCTTTCTGGATACGGTAGGTCACGTCATTGATTTTTGTGACAATCCGGTACGGCCCGTCCCATTTAGCTTGAAGCTTAGGAGATTTCCCTTTACTGCGAACTGGATTGTGCAACCACACTAGTGAACCTTCGTCGAAACCTTTATTGTTCATTTTGCGGTCATATCGAGTTTTCATCTTTTCAGACATTTGCTGGCCCGATTGTCTGATGTGCTCATAAATGTCGTTCATTTTGCTCCGCAAGTCATTCGCATGATCGGTTATACTGCGTGGGGCATCAGGTGGTATTCCGGTGATCAGGTCTGCAGGCAGCCGTAATTCTCTACCAAAGTTTGCGAAAGCTGGTGTCACCGATGTACTTTCGTGAACAGCACTTCGGTATGACAGCAAAAACGGTTGTATATGCTTGTCCCAATCGCGTTGCCAGTTTTCCACAACTTTAACCAGGTATCTCTCCAATGTCTGATTAAATCGTTCCACCATTCCATCCGATTGTGGGTGGTAAGAAGTTGTTCTCGTTTTATGAGTACCCATAATTCGACAAGTTTCCTGGAATATTTGTGACTCAAAATTCCGTCCTTGATCGCTGTGAATCTCCAAAGGTACTCCAAAACGACAGAAGACTTCATGAACGAGTTTATCTGCCACTGTTGAAGCTTCTTGATTCGGAATGGCGAAGACTTCCGGCCACTTGGTGTAGTAATCCATTACAACCATGAAATACTTGTTACCACTGTCACTTTCCGGAAACGGTCCCGCAACATCCAGGGCTATCCTTTCCCAAGGTGCACCGACATTGTACAATTTCAATGCACCTCTGCTACGAGTCTGAGGTCCTTTTACAGCCGCACAACTTGTACATTTGCGACACCAATCCTCGACATCGTCACGACAGTGAACCCAGTAAAAACGTTCCCGTATCTTCAGTAGAGTCCGTTTAACTCCCATATGGCCTCCTGAACATCCATCATGGTACAGCTGTAGAACATCCGGTACTTTCGCTTTAGGGACAACCATTTGCAAATGACAGCTGTCTCCCCGAGCATTCTCCCATTTACGGCACAGGACGCCATCCTGAATCACTAAGCTATCCCATTGTGCCCAATAGCTTTTTGTGATCGAACTCATCGCTGAGACGTCGCTCCACGTAGGCTTAGGTGCACTGGTCCTTATCCAGTCCAGAATCGGCTTGACTTCCGAATCTTCCTGCTGTGCACGTTGTAAGCTTTCGTTCCACTCGTTGCTGAGGTCTGTCTTGAGCATCCTCACAGGTACGGCTTCTTTACCCTCTTGCCTAGTACAATGCTTGCAGTCTTCAGGGCAAGGTCTTCTTGACAATGCATTTGCGTTGCCATGAGATTTCCCGCTACGATGTTCGACCACAAAGTTTGTTCAATCCATCTCGCAACTTGTCCTTCTGGGTTTTTAAACTGCAAAAGCCATTTCAGTGCAGCATGGTCAGTTCGTAAGTGGAATTTCCGGCCCAGTAGATACTTGCTAAAATGCTGTACTGACTTTACTACAGCAAGCAATTCCCTTCTCGTGACACAATAATTCCTCTCTGGTTTCGACAACGACTTGCTGAAGTACGCAATCACAACTTCTTGATCGCCATTCCGTTGGGATAACACACCGCCAAGTCCGATATCACTTGCGTCTGTGTCAACTATAAATTCCTTGTCGGCATCAGGGTACCCCAAAATCGGTGTTTTGCACAGACGGTTCTTTAGCTCCCGGAAGGCGACGTCGCAACTTTCATCCCAACAAAACTGTCGCTTCTCCTCGGTTAGTTTGTGCAGGGGTTTGGCTACATCTGCAAAGTTCTTGACAAATCGCCGATAATAGGAGCATAGACCCAGAAATGCTCTGACCTGCGTCTTGTCTTTTGGGATTGGCCAATCTTTGACAGCGGCGATTTTCTCCGGATCCGTGCGGATACCTTCTTCCGACACGACATAACCCAAAAAGTTAACTTGCCGTTTGAAAAGAGAGCACATTTTCGGACTCAACTTGAGGTTGGCACTCTGGATCTACAGGTTGGGATGGCATTCCTATAAATATAATTAGGGCCACCAGAACAGTTCTGGTTCCCATCATCACGCATGTTTGCAATCTGGCCATTTCATCAGGTGTATTCCCAGCAGTCTTTAAACGAGCAGTGGTTCACCCTATTCATAAATCCGGACGCAAAGACGATGTAAATAATTACAGACCTATCTCGGTCCTTTCCGCCATGTCAAAGATACTCGAACGCGTCTTAAACAAAAGTCTTCTCTCTTTCCTCAACGCTAATAATATTTTATCTCCAAACCAATTTGGTTTTCGTAAAGGAATGAGAACCGAAGATGCCGTTCTAGCATTGACAGAGCACGCTGTAAAGATCCTTGATAATAAACATAAATGTCTAGGTATCTTCATTGACTTATCTAAAGCCTTCGACACCGTCTCCGCGCCGGAATTATTGAAAAAAATGGAGAACATAGGAATCCGGGGTGTAGTGTTGCAAATGTTTCGTGACTACTTGAGGGGTCGCACCCAAATCATTAGAGTTGGGCAGAATGATAGTGATGAGCGCCCAATCACGTACGGTGTACCACAAGGTAGCATTTTGGGCCCCACGCTTTTCCTGATATATATCAACGAGCTATGTCAGTTACCGATCCATAGCTGTAAAATAATTTCATACGCAGATGACACCTCACTCTTAGTTGACGGAAAAGACTGGGCCCAATGCTATCATAACGCAGAGATGGCGCTGTCGCGTATCACGAAATGGCTAAGTAATAATTTGCTAACAGTGAACGTAAGTAAAACGTTTTACATTCCGTTCGCTATTAGATCAAATCTTTGTCCACCAGCATCCTATACTCTGAAAGTACACTCATGTACGTCCTCGACTTTTTGTGACTGCCCCACTGTCGCCAAGTCACCAAGTGTTAAATATCTAGGCGTACATATCGACCAACATCTGAAATGGCAAAAACACCTCGACACACTTGTAAGCAGAACTCGCAAACTGATTTACGTTTTTAAAAAATTACGAAATTCTGCTGATAAGGACACAATAAAAGTCGTGTACTTTGCATTATGCCAATCGATTTTAGCGTATTGTATTCCGGTCTGGGGTGGAGCCACTGAAAATTTCTTCTTACGACTGGAGCGTGCGCAAAGAGCCGTACTGAAAGTTCTTCTCTGTCGACCGCTGAGATATTCAACAGCACAATTATATGCAGAGTCAAAAGTTCTGACAGTGCGACAGTTGTATGTTCTCCAGACCATACTCCGTAAGCACTCCATGCGTCCACTATCAGAGCCAACTGGCAGAGTTAAATACACAGTCTTTCCCCAGCAATCCTGTAAAACATCCTTCGCTAAAAGACACTACTATATCAGCAGTTCGAAAATTTACAACCAGTTGAACAAAGTATTAAAAATTTTTCATTCAACTACATATCAGTGCAAGTCCACCTTGCGAGAACATCTATTAAAACTCGACTATCGCAAGACGGAGAATCTCCTGATGGGAAGTTACTACAACTTAAATAATTGAGTTCCATAATTTATCGACAAGTAAAAATTAATGATTCATAGGTAGATAAATTTTACGCTCACACTAATTCTTACAAACACACCCCCACTCAACCCACACTCTTACAACCAATCACACACACCTTTACAAATACCCTCACACTCACCAAAGACAAAAATACTTATTTTTCTTATTTTCTTTCTTTATTATGTTTTGCAATCAATAATCTTTCGCCCTGGATTAGCTTACATGTTCTGTAATTATTACTTTTAATTTCTTTGGATAACATTGTGTCCTATCCAGGTAACATTGAAATTGTTCTGGCTTTTGCGCACATAACCTCGAAGGCGCACTGACTTCTAAGAAACAGGTTATTCCTAGTTTAGAAGTCAGGGTCTTTTTGTTCTGCCATTGCCCACTTAGCCATGATCCTAAAACTGTAACTTTTGTGTATATTTTTTTTGGAAAAATAAAGATTTTTTTTTTTTTTTATAAAGAAAGATTTATCTTCATGAGCACGCGTTCCAGGTTTTGAAGATGTTCATCAAACGTGCGGCCTACGATGATGATGTGATGTCGTCCAAATAGACGAGGCATGCATCGCCAATTAACCCGGTTAGTACAAGTTCTATTAACCTTTTAAACGTTGCCGGAGCGTTACACAATCCAAATGGCATAACTTTAAATTGCCACAGGCCCTGTCGAGAATGCAGTTTTTTCCTTGTCCTTGGGGTCAATTTCTACTTGCCAGTAGCCACTTTTTAGATCTAATGTGCTAAACCACTTAACTCCAGTGAGCATGTCCAGCGTGTCATCAATTCTTGGCAAAGGATAGCTGTCCTTCTTCGTAACGTTGTTCAGACGACGATAGTCAACACAAAACCGCATGCTGCCGTCCTTCTTTCCTACCAGCACTACAGGTGAACACCATGGACTGGATGAAGGTTCTATAACACCATCCTTCACCATTCCCTCAATCATGGTTTCCACTTTCTTTTCACGTGCTACCGGTAATCTCCTTGGCCGCTGACGGATAGGCAATTCTTCCCCTGTATTTATTTTGTGTTGAACTAAGCCAGTCTTCCCGATATCAGCATCGTTCGAAGAGAAAACATCGGCGTACTTGAGTAACATCCTCTTCGCCTTGACCATTTCGTTTTGAGACAGAGCGCTGCGACAGTCTTCTAAAAGTGCGGTGACTCTCGTTTGGGCATTCTTGCTGAAGGTCTCAGTTGATGGATATTGGCATCGACGCAACCACTCCACTTCCTCACAGGTACCCATCAGTGTGCCTTTATCTATCACCTGTTCCTTATCACAAAGGTTCAGCACACGTACCCTTGAGATGTTGGTAGTTCTGACCAAAGTTCGTGCAACTTTCCACGGAAGCTCATTGTCTATCCTTTCCACGAGTACACAACGATGAGTCTTCCCAGGATTCTGAGGAGGACTAACCGGCACAATCGTTTCCGATCTCGGAGGAAGAACAATCTTCTTCAGGCTGTATATATTTCCTGTTAACGCCCCTTCCATGAAAAGTTCCTCTTGCCCACATTTCATAACTCCTTGATTAACGTCGATTTCACAACGATTCTTCCTCATAAAGTCTAAGCCCAGGATGCAATCGTCCATTATATCGGCGACAACAACATTATGCAGGTAGATTCTGTTGCCTAGCTTTAACTCCATCTCTCTCTCTCCTTGGACGGGTATGCGCTGACCGGTGGCTGTCACTAAATTTATGCGCTCTCGGTAGTATGCAGAGTCCCCAAAGAACCGACCTGCAAGTTGTGAACTGACAACCGTGCGAGAAGCTCCAGTATCTATCGTCAGCTTACATGGTGTTCCGTTGACCTCGCCCTTGATGATAAGGCTGTTCCCGTCATGGGTTTGTGAGATCGAAATCCTTGGGGCTCTTTGAACCTCAGCCAGTACCCGCCCCGCAGTCCTGGCTTTTACTCGTTTCCCTGCTGCTGCTGAGTGGTGCTGTTAGCCGCTCTACCCTCTGGAGATTGGCTACCTTCCCCTTCTGCAGTTCGCTTAGGGCAACTGGATCGAAGGTGGCCCCTTTCACCACAGCCGTAGCACCTAGGGCTGTATCCTTTAAATCGATCGCGAACTGTAGCCGCTGCGATCTCCCTGATGCGGTGGGAACGATGATCTTGCCGCACAGCTTCCACCTCCAGTGCATGGGCCAAAGCGTCCTTAAGTATCCCGTGGTGCCCGAGCCTCACTGCAGCCCTAAGCCTTAGGCTCGGGCACCACGGCATCCGCGATCTTGAAGTTAGCTTCAAGATCGCGGATGCCGTCAATGAAGGCCTGGACCAGGTTCCCTTCAATAAGCGCAGGTACAGACTGGTATGCCTTCCGCACCAGCTTCTCCACTTCAAGGGTCCACTGCTGCAGGGTTTCACCACTACGCTGTACGCGATCCCTTAGTTGCGCACGAAACACGTGCTCCAGATGAGCGTCACCATACCGGGATTCCAGTGCTTCAAGGAGCTGTTCGTAAGTTACTTCTTTACCGAGAGCTTCTAAGACAGTTAAGGCCTGGTCGCGCATGCCTAAGGTGAGGGCAGTCATGGCCTGATTTTTACTCCAACCGTTCGCCTTCATGACGGCCTCAAATTGTATTCTGTAGGCCGACCAAGAAGACGACCCATCGAACGGCGGCACTTTGAATCCACGTAGCGAAGGTGTAGTAGCTACGGGAGTTGCAATCCCATCTCCAAGTTTAAGGTTGCCCAACTCCTTCTTCACATCAGCAATGACGTTATTTAATTTGCTGATCTGTGTTTCAGCATCTGACAGGCGGTTGTCATGCTGAGCAACCTTATCCTTCACTTCCTTCATGTCTTTCCCGAAAGACGCGTGAATTTCCTTCATGAGGAGCATCTGTTCTTCCTGGCGGCGTGCCTGCTCCTCCTTGTCAAGCTTGAGCTGTTCTTCCAAGCGACGGGCCTGCTCCTCCTGTCGGCGGGTCTGTTCCTCCTGCCGTCGGGCCTGCTCCGCCTTGTCGTGCTGCAGCTGTTCTTCCAACCGACGGGCCTGTTCCTCCTGTCGTCGGGCCTGTTCCGCCTTGTCGTGCTGCAGCTGTTCTTCCAACCGACGAGCCTGTTCCTCCTGTCGGCGAGCCTGTTCCTCCTGTCGGCGAGCCTGTTCCTCCTGTCGGCGAGCCTGCTCCTCCTGTCGGTGAGCCTGCTCCTGCAGCATCATCATCAGAGCAGCAAAGTCTGGTGCTGATGATGCCGAAGCTGCTGTGGACGGACCGGCCTCCATGGTCGGTAGCTGACTTTCCGACGTCTGCGGCGTTGCACCACCAAAACGCCTCTGATCCGTCTCCTGCTGGCGTTGACTACGGGTACGGATACCCTGCGTGTCGTCCTTTGGTAGAATCGGCATAATTATCCACCCTTCTGACACCAATTGTTACGAGCTTGGGGTTCGTGACAATAAAAACAGCCGTATATTAACCAAGAATGACACTTTAATAATCAACACTAATTATCACTTTAAACGCACTAATTATAACACACAGTCGCACTATTAAACACTTCACTTCACTTAATTCGCAGTTGAAGATCGCTTCCGATGTTCGCTTGTATCGCCAATTCAATACTGACTCAGTCGCGAGCGATTCGCACCTTATATAGTCCCACAGTAATTTCCAGAACCTTCGAGAATGGAAATATCTAGAAAGTTCGGGAACATACCGGTCCCGACTGACTAGGTGTCGAAACATCGAGAATGTTCAAGCATCGAAAAGTCTAGAAAGATCGTGACCCAATTAGTTCCACTACTCGATACTAGATGGCGTTAGTAGTACGTAGAGCGTGTATTCCGTCCACTAGCGCCGCCAATCGTTTTTTATTATTTGTGGTAAATTTAAGACACGTAGATAAAAAACCGCTCTGTAGTGCACTGAAGAAATGTATTTATTATGTTTTGAGAGTTATGTTTTGTACTTTAGAACATGAATAGTTGCCAAAGTCGATATTTTTGCTAAAAGTGGCCACTTTTAGCAATAATTGCCGTTTTGGCTATTTAGCCATGAGTTATGTATTAAAAATAGCTGTCAAAAAATAATAGATACATTTCTTCAGTGCACTACAGAGCGGTTTTTTATCTACGTGTCTAAAATTTACCACAATTAATAAAAAACGATTGGCGGCGCTAGTGGACGGAATACACGCTCTTAATTCTGGCGCGTAACAGTAGTGTAGGGAATAGAAATAATAGCAGGTGGACAATTAGGTACTATGATGGGCATGGCCAACAATGCAATTTAAAATGAAAGGTCTGATTTTCCCTTCTATTGTTTTCTAATAGTTTTAATAATCATTTTACTTTTTTTTTTCAGATTCCAAGTAAGAAATTAATATAACTATCCATCCACGTGACAGCGAATAAGGATAATTGAACAAGAATTTATGTTTTAGTTAAGAAGAAAAAGAAAATTTGTGTTTTTAAGTTCGCAACGAAGATACGAAGTGAACAGATTTTTTTAATTAGTTTCTCTCGAAACAAAACGGGGATAAAACCCATGACAGTTCGATGAGTCTTTGATTTTTATATGATTTTAATATGTCAAGATATCAAGGATTTCGCTTGTCCCATACTTTATGAGCAAGACTTGTAACGTTAAGATTGGAATAACTATTCCCTTTATATTTTTAAATAAAAGTACCTACATACATTTGTAAGGATTTTTTCTCTTTATTTCGAAGAATCATGTTTTATTCTATGAAAATACTTAATTTTTCAAGTGCTCCAACTTCCCAAACCCAATACACATCTAATGATTCTAATATCGAGTTCAATCCTGCATCCTAATTACGCAGCACACTAAATACCAGTTTCAATCACAACCTAATGAAATTCTAAATCTATTGCTCCATATATATCACTACATATTATATAAACTAAAGTTCTCCGCCCCATCTGTCTGTCTGTTCGCGATAAACTCAAAAACTACTGAACCGATTTTCATGCTGTTTTCACCAATAGATGGAGTGGTTCTTGAGAAAGGTTTTAGTATATTATTTGCCAAGCGGGGGTTGCCGCAGGCATCAATCAGCTAGCGAATAATATTTTTTTTTTTTTTAATAATTTAAATGTTCATTAATATCACTTTTTTGTTGTATGTGTAGTAATCATTGGATTGATGAACTGGGCTGAATTGTAAGACGACTAACATGGCACCGTGTATAGAATAGTATTTGACAAGCGGGCGAAGTCGCAGGCATTATTTAAATAATATTGTCTGAGGGATAATTCTATTTCTTTTTTTATAACTTTAGCTTTTGCATGTCAGTCGCAAACTGTCAAAAAAGCCTTAATTTTCCTAAATTTTTGACAGATTGCGATTGATATGCGAATGCGAACGTTGCTTGAAAATTAGTAGACTCGGCGCTCTGACCAAGAAACACGCTATATAATGATGACCTCTTGCGTGAAGTTACGTGTTACATAATTTATTATTACCTACGCCGAATTTGTAACTATCCCGATTGTTTCTGCTGGGTTTTCAGAAGAAAAAAAAAACAAAATTATCATGATGAACACAATTTATTAAGACCAATGGGCCTGTAAACTAGGGCTTTATAAATAACAAACCAATTAAAATATTCTAAGAAATCACTTGCATAGGCTTATTTTAATCAAAGTTGCGAAACACACTGTGTCAAACCTTAACTAAAGCTGTGCTATTACTAACTCCCATACAATAATGGCGTTAATTTATTTAATTTGTTACTTTAACATTAACCCGTATATTTGAAACGTGCAAGAAATCTTGTTGGTGGGCAGTAGGTAACTAGTGGGAGTGAAACGACACGAAACTCAGTATACTGACTCAAACTGTATTAGGTATGGTATGGTCAAGGGTGTACCGTGTAGGTATGTCATGTTAGTCGTGTGGGGCTATGAAGAGCGCGAGGGCGTGCAGCGCGGCGGTGTCGGGCTCGTAGGCCTGCGCCAGCGGCGCGCGCGCACTCAGCACGAGTGCCTCGTGCGCCTCGCTCGTGTACACCGGCACCTCGGCGCTCCGCTCCCATGCGCACGCGCTTTCTGACTCCTGAATACCATACAACATGTCTTGTTAAACAGTGTTATTTAAATCTATCACTTTAAGTATGTTCTTAATTTAAAATACCAATAGGAAATACTTAAAATGTTAGGGAAAATGTAGGTAAAAGTGTGAATTTAGCTCCTTTCCTAAATAAATAAGTAAATTGTTTTACCGACGTAACGGGAATTTCGGTCAGGGCTCCAGAGAGAGGAACCTCCAAACAATGCGACTCGCGTCCAGAAGTATAGGTTTCTGAATAAATCCTTTGATCCAGCTGTCTAAAGAGAGCCTCCTGATGTGTTGGTCGAGGCTCGCCATTGGCTGATACGACTATCTGTACAAAGATTGCGGAATCCACATCCCACATTTCGACCAACTCGTGAAACTTATTTGTATTTCTCCACTTATGAAATTTTGGGCCATTCCTTTGAGGAGTCCAGCTCGTCTCGTCATCCCAGAAGTTTTTACGTCAAGTCTTTAATTTTGCTAAATATGAACAGCTGCTGAACACATCGTAAAAATCTCCAAAACTGTTAGATAATGTGTGTCAGAGAAGAGTGGTAGCGTGGTACCTGCAGCACGTATCGCAGCAGCAGCGGCGGCGCGGGCACGTGCGGCGGCGCGCCGGGCCCGCACGGCTGCAGCGCGCCGCCCGACCACGCCGCGCCACACAGCCGCAGGCCTCGCACCACTACACCGTCCTGGGTACTCTCACCTGCACGGGAATAAACCCTTTGCATTACTATTCAATGTTATTAAAACCCTCAGAATAAGTTCTTTCATTTGATATGTCATCACTCACACGGTATAATTTGAAAAACCTTCTCAAACGAACTTCATTATTATTATTGATTTTATTTACCTACTTACGTAACACGTCCGTATTAGGGTCACAGAAGTTCTTGTTTGTACCAAATGTCAACAGAATCGGTCCAGTATATTTGGAGGAAAATAGCTGTGAAAGACGGACACACCAACACCGATCCTAAAAGGGTCCCGTTTTTACGGATGTTCATAGACCATAAAAAGCAACACAAAATTAAAAATGAATTCAGTTTCGGGGCTTTTATATAGTTTTGTTTATAGGTACAGACATTAACTCTTCTAATTCGACATATTAAAAATGGTACTGGCAAATCAAGTACCAGTCAATGAAAGTTACGACGCGAAGAGACGGCGAGGCCCGCAATTATGTAACGTGGTGTCTCTGTGCATTACCTGTGTCTGAGTGTTCCAATGACATCCGCCAAATATTTAGCGCGATCCATGCTTGCTTCTAACTTCGCATTTTTGCGCAAATATTCGCCTTATAAGTTTGCAAAACAAAATAACTATCCCGACGAATGAAAGGCCACATTCAAAATGAGGCTATTTACGAGCATGTTGCTTTTTTGTGTACAAAGCTTACCTTCCTGCCAGTTCCACTTGACGGCCAGCGTGAGCGCGTGCACGTGGCAGGCCAGGCGCGCCGCCGTGTGCACGCGCAGCGCCCACACCACGCGCGACGGACGCAGGAACGAGCGCAGGTCCACCTCTGCACACAATATGCAACAAAAAACATTCAAACGTTTTTTAATGAGTTGCCTGACGCATGTCAACCTACGAGGCTTTTGTCTGCTAAACCGGACTTAACATAGCAACAACAATAAAGCCAGGGCTTGTTAAAAACCTTATAAACTAAGCGTCTACCTATACGCATATAAGGACACGCTCTATGGGGTACGGACCTCGGTTAGGTATAGCGTCGCGGGGAGGACAGCTACTAGCTAGGGACGCGCTGGATTGAACAAACAGGTTGCACATTACAAGTTGAACTATGCAGAGGCAAAATCAAAATATGAAGATAGAAAAAGTAGTTGTCCACACTAATACTTACCTATTATAAATAGGAAAGATTTGATTGTTTGTTTGACTGCGAAACTACTGGACCGATTTGAAAATAAAAATCTTTCAACATTAGAATCCTACAGTCATTATCCCTGATGAACATAGGCTATATAATATATTCAAATAAGTTTGAGAACCGTGTGAAAACTTCGATAAATTTGTGAAAATACCAAATACCAAAAAAAAAAACCTTATATCGCGTACACTGCGGAAACTTTTGACAATAGAGCAATGTGATGTAGGTACCTACAGTTTTATAGAGCACATGAATACTTATCTACAAAGAAGTCCGCAAGGGTACATATTTAATTAATATGGTTAAGTCATAATGAACGCTTTTTGTTCAAATTAATCAATCAAACCCTAGTTGGAATGGAAAAGTGGTGATTTTGGTATCATGATATTAATCCGTTTAAATGGTTAAGTTATAAGTAAGGTTGGTTATGTACGTGTAAATAACACTTTAAATTATTCAAATCGGACCCGTCGTTTAAAAGTTACGACGGGTATAAAATGGTCTAAGTAAGAAAAATGTTGCGGATAAAGCGAACTGCCCTACTACGTTGAGTCTACCGTCGTCGTAGTCGTTTCAGTACCTACCTAATTTACATATTATAAAGAGGGAGGTATAGGAGATGAAGTTGGTGGAGAACCAACTAAACCAGTGCGAACGAAGTCGCCGGCGAAGTGACTATATATCATCACGCTAAGACAAATAGTAGCGGAGCAATAATGGAAAATGTGACGCAGATGAAGTTGCGCGGGTCAGCTAGTGTGCTATAAAGCATTGCTTCATACCAAATTTCAAGATTCTAGGTCGACTGGAAGTACCCCTCAGGTTTTGATTCCCTGGTCGTGCGAGCAGTTGCGAGTTTGAAAATACGCGGCCTAAATTGCTGTTACTTTTGATTGCGTTGACATAGAAGTTTGATTTTGTTACAGCTTAAAAATATTATAGACCTGAGTTTTTGATATGCATTTCAATTTAATACCTCTACGCGTTCATGAAGAAAGTTTAAAATTATTAAAAATATTTTTATTATGATGTAACTAAAAATCTACGGTTTTCGCAATTTTTCCTTCATCTGTGCTATAAGACGTTGCTTCGTACCAAAAGAGATGGCATTGAAGTATGGACCACTGCCCTAGCAACGTATTAATATGGTACTTAGCAATATGTATTTCTGAATAGCTGAATAGTATTAGTATTTCGTATATAAACAGTTTCAGGAACTTTTCATATCTTTACAATCCTGAAAATAAAATCGTATAACTCTTACTAAAATAGATATAGAAAACTAACAAATGACATTGCTATGAACTTATCACAAGGCGTTTAAATGAATCAACGCTGATTTATTGATTATGTATTGCATTTTTGATTGGCGACCTACCCCAATATCGCACGATGGTACTAGATTAAATATCTACAAATGGGAATTGCACCAAATACGTGATAAAACGAACTTCCAACAATTCGCGAGTATTAAATTCTCGTAAAACCTAAACTACTTATCTAAATGAGTTGAACTTTATTTCAACTCATTTGTCGAGTTTTCACAGTCAATGTTAATAAATGGTAGAAATGATGATATTTGAAAAGAAAAAGATGTAAGGATATATACCTAATATTAATTGACTCAAATAATTGATTTGGATTTTATGATGGGTAAACATTATAATGTATTCTATTTTTTATTAATGGCAAGTAGAGCCGATGTCGACTATTCTGCCACTGTCAAAAGTAAATTGGAGATGGGTAAACAACAATTCTATTACTCATGACACTGTCATGATGATATGACAGTAAACGCTATCTGACGTTTGTTTTTTTTTTCATAGAGATGGGATTGAACTTCAAGTATAGCAGGATCGATAAAATGAACGAATGGGTTGAAAGAAACAATTGAATTTAGTTTAGTCTACCATTGTTCAATTAATATTTTCTTTCTTAAGTTCCTTTACTTAAAATCAACTGACCGGACCGGTTTCAAAAACTCTTTGACCAAGGGACAATGGACCATTGTCCAATATCCCTGAGTAACATATGATAATTATTTATTATTAGAATAAGTAGGTATTCTGAAAATTCCAGCGCGGAAGAAGTCGCGGGCAAAGTGCTAATTGTTTATATTCATATTTAAACACTGTTCAAACTGGTTTACACAAATCTTTAGTCGAGGGTTAATAATTGTTAGTATTTTTCGTAAAACGTTTTGTGATGATCAGTCATAATCTTATAATTCCTGTTACCTGACGGCCTACTATGTCAGTATTTTTCTCGCTAGACTTGCCGCCGTTGAAATGTTAGTTTCTATAACATTTATTTTGCAAATATCATCTTATGATCGCCACCGTATTGAGCCAAGGCTCCTGAAGTTAAGCCAAACATCACAATGAGGCCCAAATCGATCCGAAGTTGCCCGAAGTATTAGTAATGTACTTATCCAGCCCTTATTATGTAGTTCCAGAAAGTAAATCGATTTGATAAGTACGTGTTATCTAAAATTGATATAAATACAGTTTCAATTTGACTTTCTGGAAATGCGATATATAACCCCTCCCTAGCTTGCAGAGGGCTAGTGTGAGTTTTCTAACGTACCTACTCGATCGCGTTAACGTGAACGTTTGCTTATGTCAAAGTGTATAGAAAAAAAGAGGTTATCTGTTATTCTCAACAGTCGGCGCTTATTCAGTTTCAATACAAATTGGCATTTACGCTAAAGCGATCGAGAACATTAAAAAACTCACACTAAGCCCTCAGTACTATCTTGTCATGTGAAACAGAAAATGCTTGAAGTCAATTAAGATTTTTTTTTATGTTAAACAGTTCGCGAAAGTTCTAGAAGATTATAAACACTAAACAATCCATTAATTAATATTTAAATATTCCGAGTTAATGTGAATTTCTATACATGCTTGGGGCAGTCATTTAGCCATCTTCTTTCAAGATTCTGAGTTCACGGGAAGTACCCAAAACTTTGCGGCATAAACGGCTAATTGCGTTGGCTTATACGTTTGTTTTTTTCACAGCTCCAAGGGACAGTAGACCTGAGTGTTTGATATAAATTCCAGCTTGATACCTCCACGCGTTCCTGAGAAAAAGGGTCTTGACAGATAGACATACGGAGGGACGGACAACAAAGTGATCCTATAAGGGTTCCGTTTTTTCCTTTCGATGTGCGGAACCCTAAAAACATTTCTACACACTGGTGAACTATTGAAGTAATGTGTATTTGGCGTGATAGGGGATGGTAGCCATAATAAATAATATGGTCAGCTAATTAATTAGAACATGAAAGACCAAATAAATTGTTTCCATTCAACAAGCGGTAGCTAATTGATAATGTTGTAAGAAGTAATTTACCTAATCTCATAATTATGAGCAACTTCTACAATGGCATCAAAGTAAAAATCTCGCAAAAACAGTCCTTCAGTTGGCCTGCTACGTATCTATGTTCGAATATCTCTAATAATCTACTAATTTTGTAGAGTTATGCGAACATACAGTATGTTTTTTTTATCTTTGCCTATGTGAAGTACGCCGCAATAGGGAATATGCATGATTTTTTTATTTGCAAAATAAAATACTTATTAGCTCTAGTAAACAATCATGAAATTATTTTTTAAATGCCTTCATCATTTATTATGTTATATAGCTTCAAAGACTACAGTTAGAAAGAGAAGTCCGATACCTAATGTGACGTCAAATTACACGACGACTATACAGCTGCCATAGAAAAAAGCGTTTTCGCGAGAGGGACAGATATATTTGTTTAAAATAATTGTATCTCGTTCGTTTTTCGAGCAATTTAGATTCTAATTTCACAGTTAGTATTATACTTTCCAATACTTTTAGATAAACTGTTCAGATCCTAAATACTTTTTTCATGCATATTCCCTATTGATTGCGCAGGATGTAAATTTGAGAAGAAACATAGAACAGCGCATGCGCATGTAGGTCGCGCATGGCGTCTCAGTCGCTCGTATACGTTCGATGCATGCTTGTGTCCAGTTTACTCAATGCAATATGACTGTTGATGCGAAAAGTGTTTTGTTTTAAATTATTTATTTTGGTTACTGTTTCATTTGTGTTTTGTGTGTTTTGTGGTGGTGTTATTGTTACTGGTTGTGTTTCTTACTTGTTTAAAATACAAAACGTATAAATCAGAAAAATATTCTACGAACGTAACACTTTTTTACGCGATGGGACCTGCGCGGTCGTCACTAAAACCTACATTCGGAGCGGCAAAGACAAAATAAACGTACTGTACTGAAATGCTGTTTTTTGTGATTATAGGGTCCCAAAACTAATCAAAATAGTGTGTACAATGATTTTTAAAGAGTTTTCATTTAAATGAAGTAAGGATTTATTTGTTTAGCAAAGCCAATACTAGTAGTATTGAACATTATAAAGGCTGGGCAATACCTGCAGGCATATAGTCCGGCTTCAGCTGGTCAGTATCGAGGCGAGCCAGCGCGGCGCGCGCGCGCATGCCGAACTCGCGCACGTACGCATCCGCCGCATTCGGCCCGCTCCACAACATCTGCCACTCTTCGCTCACCTGCACAAATACTACTTTGCAAACGAGACCTGCCTACCTCGATTTAAATGGTGAAATATTGCGCAACACTTGTTTTACATGGTGCAATAGAAATATTGTGCAATCAAGAAGTTTTTTAAAGGGAGTTTCAATTTGTAAACCAGCGTTTCTTAACCTCGGATCGATACCCAAATTGTACACGTGGCCAACGTGTGGGGGATTCCCTAATTGCGGGGAATATCAAGTTGATTGGGGATTGGCGTTGGCCAGGATGTGTTTCATTAAAAGTTAGCTCTTATTGTTGGAATTGAATATAATGGCAAGAGGTCTCACGTGCAGCAGCGCGCGCTGGTGCAGGTGCGCGGGGTGCGCAGGGTGCGCGGGGTGCGCCAGGCGGGCCAGCCGCGCGTGCAGGCCGCGCGCCGCCCGCGCCGCGTCGCGCGCCTCGCCCTCGCACGCGCACGCCCACCAGCCCTCACCCGACTGCACATCACATCATACATATTATTATTGCTGAACGACACTGTTCCTTTGAGCGCTACCTAACTTCTTATAATGAAAGAAAAAGAAAGAAAGAAAAAGAGTTTATATGCGGTCAATATGACGCATATAAAAAATACACAAAAATTACAATTATATATGAAAGATTAGGAAGATATGCGTCAAATCTGCGCAAAACGGCCATCTCTCAGCATAATGCTGGGACTCGTGTGCGAGACAGAGCCACAGCGCTGGTTTTCAGTGACAGCCGGCATTGGCGGTTTGACGTCGATCGGAGCAGTATAGAAAGTAAAAATAATGAGAATAAGAATAATGAATCACCTATTTTACTGGCTAATAACAATAAAATAATGCAACAATTAGAGAAAAGCTGCTTAACTTTGCCACATGCACAAAAACAGCATTTTTCTACAAAAAAAGAAAAAATACACCCGACTTCCAAATAAAAACCACTACAAAGTACTTGCAAAATAACTTTAAGTCCATGTCAAAAAACTATGAAACCACAACATATGATTTTTATTTGGAATTCGGTTGTATTTTTAGGGTTCCGTAGCCAAAAGGCAAAAACGGAACCCTTATAGATTCGTCATGTCGGTCTGTCTGTCTGTCCGTCCGTCCGTATGTCACAGCCACTTTTCTCCGAAACTATAAGAACTATGCTGTTGAAACTTGGTAAGTAGATGTATTCTGTAAACCGCATTAAGATTTTCACACAAAAATAGAAAAATAACAATAAATTTTGGGGGTCCCCATACTTAGAACTGAAACTCAATTTTTTTTTTTTTTCTTTAAACCCATACGTGTTGGGTATCTATGGATAGGTATTCCAAAATGATATTGAGGTTTCTGAAATATTTTTTTTTCTAAACTGAACAGTTTGCGAGAGAGACACTTCCTAAGTGGTAAAATGTGTCCCCCCCCCCCCGTAACTTCTAAAATAAGGGAATGATAAATCTAAAAAAAATATGTGATGTATATTACTATGTAAACTACCAGCGAAAATTGGTTTGAACATGATCTAGTAAGTAGTTTTTTTTAATACGTCATAAATCGTAAATCGCAACTTTTGCTTATAACAAGTAACCTACAGGTTTGTACGGAACCCTCGGTGCGCGAGTCCGACTCGCACTTGGCCGGTTTTTTTTTGTATAACATGTAGCTCATGGTTCTACAAGGGTTCCCATTCAACTAGGAGATTTTTTAAAGAGTGCGTTGTTTTCTTTAGTGCAAAGCATACATGCCTGGAAGGATCATCATTTATTTTGAAAAGTAATACATATAAGTACAACAGACAAGTCAACTACGCTGTTTCATTAATTTGAAAGTGATACAACTTTTAACTGGGTTAAAAGTGTGATGTCTATAACCTGATCATTAGTTAAAATATTTCAGGGAGTTTCGCAAACCTTTTCAACTTGGTATTCCCCTTTTATGAAAGGACTTCCCGACATAAGTTTCTTCCACAAAGACAGGAGCGACTTCAGTGGTGTTACGTTATCGCTCTTGCTGATAATGGTAACAGTCGAGTTTAATTCTGAAACAGAAACAGTATTTACTATAGACTCTAGTACTACTGAGAACGGTTATTATAGGCTCTTTGATGACTGCCCAAGTAGTATCTACAGTTAGACAGTTAGTAGTTAGTTTACAATAGTAAGCACCAGTAGTAGTCCAAGTAGTTTTAAAAACTACTTGCACACTTCCACCGGAAGATGCGCTGCAGAGTGCCATCCGCACTTGTTTTTTTTTTTTATCCCGACTAGTCGCACTAAGCGCTTTTTCCACTTTATATATTATGCACCCAGCCAAATTGTCGAAATCTCTTCCAGCTTCTGTGTTCCCAAATACAACGGCTGGCGGTAACACTTCGGCAACTGAACAGACATCTTCTAGGCCACCTCGTTCTATCGTATCTCATCAAGCGAGAGCGTTGTCGAGTAGTCAAGCCGAAACTCGTTTTTAAAGAATTATATTATAGTAAATTTAAAATATTGAGAACACTACCTTTGAGCCTTGTAATAATGTCGATGGCAGCATTTTTCTCCCAAGCAACGCGGCAGTTGGCAGGCAAAGCTAGAAGTTGTGGCGAGTCGATGTCTGGCAATGCGTCGAATGCTACCGTGTAATCCTGAGACAAAGGTTACGTATGTTACTGTTATGAAATAAGTTGAGAGCACTAGAACTATAAGTGAGTATTTGGGACACCGTTAGTGTTCGTACTCAGAAAATCATAGACATGATAATGAAAATTGATGGTCTATGACGCCGAAAAGTTCTGAAATGGCACCCGCGTACCAGAAGATGCAGCATTGGAAGATTGTCTACTGTCTGGAACTGGATAGAGACACAGGTGACAGATAGACCCTGGAAGTCCACTGGAAGCACAAAACACCGGACCGTCGGTGTGGCGGCGCTTGAGTGAGGCCTTTGTCTAGCATTGAAAGTTCTACGACTGAAATGATTTTCCCTTACTACCCGGCAGCTGTGCTTACCCTTAGTGATGTGGAGAGCGGCAGAGGTATAGTGAGCGGCGCTGGCTTCCACCTGGACGACATGGCAGCGTCGCCGAGGTAGCGGCGCTGCAGCGCGGCCAGTATGCGCTGGTCGGGCGCGGAGCACAGGCGCGCGCCGTACAGGGCGGCGATTGCGCGGCCGCCTCCTCCACTGCGCACTGCTCGGGAACTGGCGTGGGCCTCGCCCCACTCCCATGCGTACCACTGTGACCATCCTGGGATAAGGTAGGTATATATCAAATGAAGTGAATTTGTATTGAAAGTTGAGCCAAGTTGTTTCGGCATTAATATTGGTACACGGTCTTGGCGCCTGCGGTATGAGCAAGACAAACCTTGTGGTATGTAGGCACGCCGTTCCTGTACTAGCGCGTGGAACAGCGCAAGCGCCGCGTGAAGTCGCACGGTGTTCGTATCCGCGGTATAAGCGCCCCATGCGTACAACGTGCCCATTACGTTGTTCTTTACACCTTCTGGCGCCTGAGGACCAACAATTTCAGAGTCAAAATAATTGCGAATATCAGTGCTAGGGAATCCAATCCTGCAAGCACGGGGTCACGCGCCATTTGTACGGGGTCAGTTATGCGAGACTACGTGCGAGAACTGAAAAAAATATAGAATTCACAAAGTAAATGGGGAGCAGGCGTCGTTCTAAATATGAACTCATCATTAACACGCGATTTAACAACTTGTAACAAGGATCTCATGATTTAAATTGTCACCATATATGCCCCACACTAACTGACCGAATACAATGATTGATTTTACATGGACGATCACGATTGTTCTATTTTTCAGCTTTTCCGCCTTTTTTAAAGGAAGTTTGTTTATGAGCAGTAGAATCACCTGTAATATTGGGACTTCTCGAGTTATCCTCCTATGTGAGTGTATTCTACCGAGATTAATGTGGGTATCGTACCCTGTTGTATCGCAGTTTCTCTAAAACAGGGATTTCCCACGAATTCACGAGCATTTACTGGGAGAATTATTATCACCATCCAATTTTTCCAGCATAGGGTATTAATCAGAGACACGGTTTATGCAAACAATTATTATACTATCTAAAAAGTAAAATAAAATCAGCTATTCTATAATAAAATTAGATTAGATTAGATTTATTTAGTTTATTTCTCTCATAAAGGTACAATGTCAGTAGGTAATTTATACATAAAGTTAATTTATTGCCTTACGCTAGAACCTTTGTGAGAGCTGGAGTCTGAACTAGGTTCAGGACCTGTATGACAGATCTCCAGGCTCACACCCCTTTTAGCATTATCTTATTATACGGCATCATTTAGATTGTACATAAAACTAGAAGCAAACAGTTTTGATAGAGAGTTAAGTCTATATACCTAATAGAAGTGTGGGTTATATTTGTAATGTAAAGTGATGTTATTGTGTATTGTATGTGTGGTGTGTGTAGTGTGTGAGGGTGTAGTGTGTATGTGCATGTAAGTCATATGGTTCATGCTAAATAATTGGTGATTATGAGAGGGATGTTTATAAAAACATCATTTAATGGTCTGGATGATATTTTCTGTTTCTTCATAGTCCACAACCAGCAGCCAGTTCCTTACAGTAGTTCTGCATTTCCATTTGACCATTGAGTACACATGTAAGATTTTATTAACTCTGTTGTACACATAAGGACCAAGGAAATAAAAGAAACGTTGAGCTTGCTTTGAATGGACAAGAATAGACGAACACACAGTATGCTTTTGTCTCACGGCATTGAACTTTTCGGGATTATAGGAATTTTGGGAGTGGACTGTTAGAATTAGATTTAGAATGAACAATTTTCGAATAGAGAGGACCTTGCAAGTTTTATATAGTTCGGTGGTAGGAAATTGATAAGGAAGGGACCAACCTACTTTAAGGATCGCTCTTTGGGCACGTTCCAGTTTTAACAAATGTGTTTTCGTTGCCCCACCCCAAACAATGCGCAACTGACTGACAGAGAGCTAGATATACTTGTCTAAGCACCTGTGTGTCGGCCACATGGCGGAGATGAAAATGTACTGAACATTTGATTATTTTTCTTTTTATAAAGATAAAAAAGTTATATAGAAATAACAACTAACTTTACTAACAAGTATCTGACTTGTGTTCGTAACTGATTTTTCATAGAAAATGACATTGCATATATGCATGTGCATTTGTAACACTTTGTAATCTCATAGTAAAACTAGCTGAAACCGGAAACGGTGTTTTGCCGTTTTAAAAAAAATTTGCCTACGATCTATTCTCAGACCTACCTAAATATATACAAAATAAAAAACATAAAAATCAATCGTTTGAGCCGTTCGATAACAAACACCGTGACACAAGATTTAATTATTTATATTAGATTTGCGACAATTTTTTTTTGCAATCGTTTTGGTACGCAGTGCGTGGCTCGACACGCACTTGGCTAGATTATTTTTTTATTGCTTTATCACTCATAAATTACGTTTAGCTAACGCTGAAGACTTCTAAAATACTTAGTACAACCGACCAAGCATTCCCTTTTTGACCCTTCCGTATTGAAAAGACTGACTAAAGTTTTATAAAAAGTTTAAAAAAGATGTTGGACATGATTTTCGTCGCCAATGCGCCCAATGAGATGTTTTGGATGAATAACAACAGAGAAAGCGTGAACGCAGTCCCTCACTTTAAAAAATTGCGCATCCGAGTTATCCGCATTAGAGATAATCGCAAGGGTCAACCTCTTGAACACACCGGTAAAACTTATCTCTTTCTGGAGGGAGGTTGGCTGGTTGGAGTAACGGCCGCCATGGCTCACGCACAATGGTCCAACATCAGGTTGTCCTAAGTGCGAAGGGTCAACCTTACCGCAGTGTACCTAATGGTAACCTCGCCCTGGGGAACCGCCTTCATGATCACGGGTAAGTATGAGTTTCTACAGTAGCGTGCGAGGTTCGATCAACGACGTAAGTAGAATCTTAACACCGCGATTCAGAAACCGCCCGGATGCCCGGATGTTACAATGCTATCTATATTTGCAGAAGCGGCACTAAACTGCAATGTGGGGTTGGAGTGAATCCTAGTGAATACATACTTAGGGTGTATTAGTAGGTTTGTTACTTTAGTAAAACGTTTGAACGACATGGTCGATCCAGTTATTTGATATGTTCGGGATCTTAGATGAATAAGACATTCGTTGAACTGGAATCTCGGACTCTTTTTATAGACAAGGTGGGTCCTTCAGATAATTCAGTAGGCATATAGGAGGCGCCTTACGTACTAACAAATGGGAATGGGTTAGTTACCTTAATAATGTCAAATATAAATTTTTTAAATCTGTTTTTGTTTAGGGGTTTTTATCAAAGATATGTCAGCCCCATCGCACCTTTTTTCAATAACTGGCTTACTTAAACAGTAAATAAACATTGTTATTCGGAGCAGTTCTAAAGCCCTTTGAAAGAAATTTGCTCGCTATCTGTGTAAAAATTATATGGGTAGCAAGGGCGTAGCCAGGTTTTAGTATCGGGGAGGGGAAGGGGGGGGTTCAAGAAAATTAAACTACTCATCATCTGCCTAGCCTTTTCCCAACTATATTGGGGTCGGCTTCCAGTCAAACCGGATTCAGCTGAATACCAGTATTTTACGTAGAGCGGCTGCCTACCAGACCTCCACAAGCCATTAACTGGGTAATACGGTAGGTACTCCTTGGCAAGACTGGTGTCAGATTTTCTGGCTTCTGACTATCCGTAACGACTGCCAAAGATCTCCAAATGACAGCCGGGACCAACAGCTTAACGTGCTTTCCGAGGCACGGAGGAAACACGATATGTTAAGATGGTCACCCATCCACAGACCAACCTCGGCAAGCGCTGCTTAACCTTGAAAATCGACCTGTGCGGCTGTTATTATTTAGCTACGAGCTATTACACTAAAATTAAACTACTGAAAGTGGATATTTATGAGAGCCAAGCCGTTCAGTCTCTTTTCACTCGTTGTGTTTCGCAAATAGTTTTTAAGTCTCCGTAGGCTTGAAAAAGTCCTTTCTGGTGTAGCAGTGGAAACAGGTATGGTAGCCAATATTTGTAACAACGTTTAAATATTTGGATATATTTTAAGATCGCATCTATCTAAGCATTTCAAAGCAGATTATGGAGTAGGGGAGGTGATAGTCATAGCTGCTTTCCACTGCCGAACGCTTAAAAATTGCGTCTTCAATTTCGGAACTGTCTGCAAAATTTGAAGGTAACACACCAGATAATGCCAATACTACTTTACAGAGTTTCGATTGTGTGTGCTCTTGAAATGGGATGAATAAATTTATGTTGTAATACGTGCTTAAATCCGACGCAATGTTAGAGCGATTCAGTTGCCTTACAACGAAACGTGGCATTTGTAGTATACCACCATTTTCTTTGAGCATCAACTTTGCTTCTTGATACAGATGACAGGGGGGGGGGGGGGGTTGTACCCCAAAACCCTCCCCCTGGCTACGCCCATGATGGGTAGTATGGGTACTATCCCTATTTGTATCCGTCTCTGTTTATCGCGGGAATGGTGGGCATCAACACGCTAGAACTGTGACTTAGATGCGCGCTGTTGATGTTCTACTACTTATTGCTGAAAAATTAGATTGACAACGCTCGCACACTAGCTCGCTGTACACTGTTTGGTCCGGACCGACAGCGGGTGTCGCGCACCGAGCGGTGGAGCCGTCACGTACCCTCACGGCTCGATATGCCCCCACAGCCCAAGCGATTAGCTTGATGAACGCCCTAATTGCTCAGAAACCAGAAGTAGATATATTTACGTGCACCCACAGATCGATGATCAATATATGTATAAGTTTTTAGTTTATAAGATGAATTTTAATAGCGATTGTTATAAAAATAAATAAATAAAACACTAATTTGCTCCAGCCATAGCCCCGTGGCAGCTGTTTAGTGTAGTCAGTGTAGACCACTACGGGTTAGGTGGACAACGTTGGAAATAACGGAGCATGGCATGGCATACATGTCTATATGGCCATATCCAAGGACCAAGAACTATCGGAGTAAGAACAATCGGAATGAGCGAGCATCCTTAAGATCTAGGGTCGGCACTGAGGACCTGTGGCCTTAGTGCGAGTTTCTTAACGCTCCCTTTTGCGTTAACGTACCTAAAGACAATTTGTATTGAAATTGAATGAGCGCCGTCTGGTGATAATAACGAAAAACCTTTTTTTTCGATACAATTTGACATATACGTTAACGTGATCGAGTAGGTACGCAATTGAGTAGTATGTTAAAAAAACTTTAGTGCGAGTTTTTTTAACATACTACTCAATTGCGTACCTACTCGATCACGTTAACGTATATGTCAAATTCCCCTCTGGTTATTACAAAAAAATTTGCCCTCTGGTTATTACAAAAAAAAACTTACCTCAAGAATGACATTAACGCAGGCATTAGATATAAGCGCAGGAATTTCACGGTCCTCTGATAATATCCATAGTCTGAACTCCTCATGGAATTGGTCAGCCTGTAAAATTATTATATTCCTATATTTTGTTTTGAAATTCGTTTTGCTTTGATATTTATTCTATGTTAATTAAATGATAATAGTTGTTTGACATCGTCTGCCTAGCTTTTTCCCAAATTTGTCGGGGTCGACTTCCGGTCAAACCAGATTCAGCTGAACACCAGTATTTATCTTGGTGTGATTGCCTATCTGACCTCCAGAACCCAATTACTGGGTAATACTTGTTGGGTGTTCTTGTTACGGTTAGTGTCAGTTTTACTGGATTCAACAAACCGTAACGATTTGGTAAAGATCTACAAATGACAGCCGGGACCAACGTCTTAATTTGCTTCCTAGGCAAGTAGTCTTGGAATGGTCACATATTGGTCACTCACAACCTCGGCAAGCATTGCTTAAGCTTGAAGGTGTTATACGGCTACTTATTTAGCCACGAGCTCCTCCCAATTTTAAAAAATACTAGCTACCGCCCGCGGCTCCATCCGCGTGAATGAAAATATTATTCCAAGGGAACATACTCCCGGGACAAAAAGTATTCTATGTGTTATCCAAACTATTATGTACGTTGGTTCCAAATTTCATCAATATCTGTTCAGCCGTTCTGACGTGATTGAGTAGCGAACATCTATACATCCAAACTTTCGCATTCATAATATTAGTTTATCGATATACTAGCTGACCCGTGCCCACTTCGTACAAATAACGCGGCTTTCTTTTGGTAAAAAAAAATCAATATCGGCTCCGTAGATCCAGAGATTACTCTCTACAACCTCACAAACTTTACCTCTTTATCATATTAATATACATACCGGTGACTCAAGGTATGCTGCGATGAATGCCTGCAGATCGTTCGTGAAGGGCGAAGCGCCCACTACGATGGCTAGCCAGCTACCACCGCGACATGCCTCTAGCGCAGTCTCCCATGCCGCCCTCCCTTCTTCTATTCCCACCTGGAATTGTGAGGATGGTTAGATAATTTTGTGTGTCTGTCAGTTTTATAAATAATCAATCTGGCATAATTACGTCTGTTTAGAGTAATCTGAAGTCTAGTTTAGTCTCTCTAAATATAGTTAAATTAAACGCTATAAGTTTCGTGGCGATTGCTCCCTCTTAGGTTAAAGCCATCTTTGGTTCACTGTTTGTCGCGGATTGGCGTTATCCAGGGCGTATAGAGATCTCATTTTATTGGGTAAAGCATAAGTGGGTACAACCCGCGCGCGATCAAAAAGGGATGGAACCTTATCAAAGTAAATAGAAAATGACAGTTCTCAAGACAAGTACCGTTAGCGAAAAACTCTGAATTAATTATAAAATAGTTATTTCTACGATTTATCATAGGGTTATGTAAATATACAGTAAAGTTTCATGGTTGCAATCCTTTTAATAATAATGTTTAGATATACGAGTATTTTATGAACATTAAAAATCGAAATTCATTGACCATCTTCGATACTTTTGTTTTCCAATCATACGGATAAAACATGTTTGAATTGCTCCATTGAAGTGAAGCTGAAGTGATTTCAAATAACAGCTATAATAAAACAATAAAAACAATTTTATTTTAAGAATAAGGAGGACTAAGTTCAACTTCAAAATAACAATTCGAATCGATTTGTAAATAATTATTTACAAAATATAGGTACGATTAATTGTTGGAAACTGGCAACACTGAAGGACGAGTAATGTAAATATGTCGAAGAATAAAACAATTTAATTATTTATTAAATACACATCGTAGGCGCAAGTTGATACAAAAGTATTGAATAAATATGCGTTTAAAAACAAAACATGATTTTTGATTTATTTGTATCTTTTCGAGCATCGTGTCCACGCGAAGCCGAGAATAGACAAATTATCCTTTGATAGTTTCGGGTAGTATGAATTGCTGGTTGATTCTGCTAAGTGGCCTTTTTAAACCCGCTGGCAATTTTTGCCGACGCTACGGCTGGCCGGCGGACCGAGCGCGCCTCAGTTCCGAAAGGTCGCATCCCATTCTGATCGCGCGCGAGTAATAATAAGGTTCATTACATGCGTGAGTTGTCGGTTGGTAGCGGCGGCGGCGAGCGCGTCGTGCGCGTGCGCGGCCAGCAGCAGCGCGGGGCGCGCCGGGCGCCGCGCGCGCGCCGCCGCCCCGCACGCGCGCTGCACGCGCGACCCGCCGCGCACCACGCCCGCTCCTGCACCGCACACAAATAAACAATCAATCTTTCGTAGCGTTCAGAGGGACAGAAAGAGCTATTTTAAGTTTTTTTGTTCTATATTGTAAATCTCTCTTCCTCTCTGAAATATTTTCGAAAAAATCTGTAACTAACTTTTTAGACCTAGTTATTTTTTATGTGCAATCCAAGGTTTATTAATCTTGGTTCATTCATTTCTAAGAATAGGGATTATAAAACTTTATGATACACTGTGAGGAGTAAACCCTCTTAATTAGACGAAGCCTACTGGGACTAGTGTCTGCCAGACTTGCAGAATAATGTTTGAAAGAGTCACCGCGGCCCCGGAACGCAAATGGCATTAGGAGGAACACTAATGACTTTACTAAGGTTGAATTTTAGTCGATAAAAGTGTGACACTCTCTTCCGCTCCGCCCAGAGTAGTAGGAGTAATTGAATGATTTTCATCCTAAAAGAGAAACCCTATTAATACCAGACGTTTATTTTACCTACCTGATGCGACTTCTAATCTGACTTAGGCAACCGAGTAATACGGTCAGAAAGTTTTGCGTCTCTACGGGTCTAATCCTGTAACTTATTTTTTGATTAATACTAGTTGTATACTACCACTGCGGCTTCGCTCCCGTTTTACACGCATAGGTCCCATTCCCGTGGGATTTCCGGGATAAAAATATCCTATACTGGTTCTAAGCTACCTCCCCACCAATTTTCAGCCAAATCGGTTTTATAAATAGTGTAACTAACACGACTTTCTTTTATATATATACTAGCTGTCCGCCGCGGCTTCGCTCCTGTTTAACCCGCATAGTTCCCGTTCCCGTGGGATTTTCCCGTTCCCATGGGATTTCCGGGATAAAAACTATCCTATGTCCGTTTCCTGATTGTAAGCTACCTCTCCACCTATTCCCGTACCCGTGGGATTATCCCGTTCCCGTGGGATTTCCGGGATAAAAATATCCTATCCGTCTCCTGGTTCTAAGCTACCTCCCCACCAATTTTCAGCCAAATCGGTTCAGCCGTTCTTGAGTTATAAATAGTGTAACTCACACGACTTTCTTTTTTATAAATATAGACTAGTTGACCCGCGCAACTTCGTCTGCGTCACATTTTCCATTAACGCTCAGCTCCTATTTGTCTTAGCGTGATGATATATAAATCCTCGCCTAAAGCCTTCGTCGTTAAAAGGGCTATCTACCACTGAAATAATTTTTCAAATGGGACCAGCAGTTCCTGAGATTAGCGCGTTTAACCAAACAAAAAAAAAACTCTTCTGCTTTATAATATTAGTATAGATATAAGATTATAAAGCTGAAGAGTTTGTTTGTTTATTTGGTTGAACCAGGGCTGTAGCTAGAGTCGAATTTGAGGTAGGGCAGCATTGAAAAGATTCAATTTAAATGTTTTTATTATTTGTTGTTGTACACCTATCACAATGTAGTCTTTTTAACCCAAAAGTTGACTGCATTGTTGCATTAAGTCCGCCCATGTACCACTATTGTGCATAAAGTTTAAATAAATAAATGAATTGTTTACAGGTAGGATGGAAGTAAAAAAATCAAATAAATAAAAGATCTGCTCCGAAGCACGGGCTCCTAAATCAATCACCATGTATATCACTGACCTCTAGGTCAGTAGACTGTGGTATGTTCGGAAAAGTTTGGATACCTATCGCTACAATTTTTTTTATCTCAAACTATAAACAAACAATGTAACTATAATAATTTATCTTAGTTTTTGGTATTTTTAAGGTAGGGCATTGCCCCACAATGCCCCTCTAGCTACGGCCGTGGGTTGAACACGTAGAACTCAGGAGCTACAGCTACTGGTTTGACTTAAAAAAGCTTTTAGTGTTAGATAGCTCATTTACCGAAGAACGCTTTGCAACATCACAATAGGAGCGCAGTATTCATCTGCCTAACGTTTTCCCAACTATATTGGGGTCGGATTCAGCTGAATACCAGTATTTTACGTGGAGCGGCTGCCTACCAGACCTACACAACCCATTTAACAGGCTAACACGGTACTCCTTGGCAAGACGGGTGTCAGATTTTTCTGGCTTCTGACTATCCGTAACGACTGCCAAAGATCTCCAAACGACAGCCGGGACCAACAGCTTAAATAAGAACAATCTATTTTATCGTTTCTTTTTGTTATGTTTTTTATTATTGATAGGCTTACGTTTGACCGCTCTCTCATCTGATGTTAAAGCGATGATGCGGTCTAAGGTGCAGCACGCTTGCCTAGAAGTAACCTATTCGCTCTTGACTTAAAGACTCCCAGGATGTAGCTATCAGGAAACACAGGCAGGGAATTCCACTCCTTAGCTGTACGCACAATGAATGTATTCCCAAAACGTAAACGTAATTTATGTAAAGATATGCGAGCGTATCAGCGTACCTAGTATTTGATCGACGAAATCCACAATAGCTCGATAGGAACTGTCTGGTCGAATGGCTGCCAATGCTACAACTGTTTCAAAAGTGCTCAACTTTAATCTGCTTATTATATTGATATCTCCTGACTGTAGGAACTCCTTCCACAGATCTTCGTTTTGCAGTGACAATCTATTGTAAAGGTCTTCGTTTACAATCTGAAATAGGAAAACGAATATAAGCTTTTTTAATTTAGCGTCGCTTAATGAGATGTCATTAATTGATTTGTTGTTGCGAGACCCCCTAGGCATACGAATATGAACATAACCGGGTACAGAAACGATGATAAGCGATAGCGAGAGAGCGAAAAGCACTATTGAATCAACAAGTTGCAAATAAAATACTAATCGAACCGGGATTTCGTTTTCTAACGATCAAATTAAGTTTGTCAAATACTTAATTCTCTAGTAACAGACTAACAGACCTTGAGTTTGGCAATTTTCTTGATGCAGTCCCGTGGTACCCAGGAATGTTTGCTTTTTATTTCATCAACATTACCAGTATCTTCTAGATCGTGATCACCTATGAATATCTGCCAGAGCTGGAATCGAAATAAGAAGAACATTAATATAGGGCTAAAAACTTATTAGGTTGGTACTTTGTAAGGAGAGCCGGTCTTACCTCATTTGGTATAACATCTTCATAAACTTGTTTTAGTAAATATAAGACGACTACGTATTTATCTTTCTTATGTAGGCTCAACAGTACTCTCTCCACAATTTTTCTGGTGACACATTTGACAACTTCGGCGTCGTTTATCTTTGCTTGATCCTGGAAAAGAACTTTATATCATAATGATACCGCAATTAATGCAATGAGGTTGCATTTCTATCCAGCTTGTATCGTTCCAAATAGCTTCCAAAAATTTTTTAAGTCATTTATTGTAATTGCATAAAACTTATAGCTGAATCTGCATAAAAATGTTTTTTAATAAGCCTATACACATACAGTATACTTTCTCGCTGCTGGGCAAAGGGCTAGTCTAGTCTAGTACTTACAGGATTTTTTTAACAAAATTATGTAAATATGTATGTCATCGGAAAATTGCAGACTTCATAAGATTGTACAAATCTTTATTAGATTATAATTTTTCGATATATTAAGACAAATAGTTTTGTATAGGTACCTACAATAAATTTCACGAAAATTCAATTGTTTCCAATATCGGACATATTGGAAACTATTGGCTTATTAAGAAAAAATATTTTACAATTTCTTGCGATATTTTACAATTCTACGAAGTTTGCAATTTTCCTGTGACATGTGTATACAGACACAAACCGGCTGTTTTCTAACGGCATCCACAAACACATCGAGCACGGCATCAACGGGCAGCGCAATGAGCGGCCAGCGCGCGGCCAGCCCGTTGGTGGCCAGCGCCAGCAGCGCCGCGCTCGCCGCCGCCCCCGAGTACGCGCGACTGGCGGCCGCACTCGCGCGCTCCGCCGCCCGCGCCGCCGACAGGGCCTCCACTATGGTGTCATTAGTAGCCCGCGTCTTGCTAAGGGAGGCCAGTACGCCCGCGTCTTTGAGAATATCACCCTTGTTTGACAGTTCTCGAAGAAGATTTTCCTGTTGCACGTCAGTCATTAATCAATCAATAATCATTTATTTCAATCCATTGTAGATCATTATGTTGATTCAAATAAATATAAAAATAATGAATTAATAATATAATTAAAATTATAAACTATCATAAAATTCATTAATAATACGCCTGTCGCCGTGTCCGTTACCGCAGCAAAATAATGTCGAAAATAGTCATTTAAACCATATAGATAATTAGTTGGCCAGCTTCTGTAATTGTTGCACACATTTTTAAATTTGTTGCATTTATAGGTTTTAGTTATTTCACAAAAACATTTTCTGCTGGGATAACGTTACTGCAGCAAAATGTTTTTCTTTTTAATGGGAATATTGAAATAAATACTAGCTATTTAATTAGTTGTCTATACGAGGTAAATGTTGCAGCTTATTTTGTATTTGTAATTTCTTCGGCTGCGAAGTTATTCAAGATTTTGCTGGAATAACGTTTTTGGTTTTGCTGGATCTCTGGAACGGTTAAGCGGATTCTTATCATCTTTTGTACACGACTTCTTAGGAAGTAGTTTAATTTGTTGTGCAATAAAAAAAACAAAATATTGCACCGTTTAAAGGTTATTCAATTCAATATAAAAACACTTCAATAGATCCTAACACTCTGAATAAGAGCTGTAAAGACTTGCTTTAAGCGTTATTTTGTAGCTTGTAACTGCCTTCAAATGTTTGTGAAATAACATTAGTATCCTGCAAGTTATTAAAAAGTTATGATGATATTCAGTTCTCCATTTTCACGGTCACAATGCGCGCGTAGTTATTTCACTTCCTAATGACTTTTATTTTATTATCTCGTTAATTATTGTATGTAGTACGCTGAAATTTTACAAGTGTAAAGCTGAACTAACTAACTAAAAATTGAAATAACATTCAGTTTGTATATCCACGCACAGGTTTATCAGTGGCCAAATAACTACGCGCGCATTGTGACCGTGAAAATGGAGAACTGAATATCATTATAACTTTTTAATTATTTGCAGGATACTAATGTTATTTCACAAACATTTGAAGGCAGTTAAAAGCTACAGAATAACGCTTAAAGCAAGTCTTTAGAGCTCTTATTCAGAGTGTTAGGATCTATTGAAGTGTTTTTATATTGAATTGAATAACCTTTAAACGGTGCAATATTTTGTATTTTTTTATTGCACAAAAAATTAAACTACTTCCCAAGAAGTCGTGTACAAAAGATGATAAGAATCCGCTTAACCGTTTCAGAGATCCAGCAAAACCAAAAACGTTATTCCAGCAAAATCTTGAATAACTTCGCAGCCGAAGAAATTACAAATACAAAATAAGGTGCAACATTTACCTCGTATAGACAACTAATTAAATAGCTAGTATTTATTTCAATATTCCCATTAAAAAGAAAAACATTTTGCTGCAGTAACGTTATCCCAGCAGAAAATGTTTTTGTGAAATAACTAAAAACCTATAAATGCAACAAATTTAAAAATGTGTGCAACAATTACAGAAGCTGGCCAACTAATTATCTATATGGTTTAAATGACTATTTTCGATATTATTTTGCTGCGGTAACGGACACCCTGCCGCCTGCCTCTGAATCATTGTTGTTTGTCATTACTTTAATCATATTAATAATTAGGTTAATGAACCAACCATGGAGATGCCATTGTATCACATAATTATATCAATAACTGTTAGTGGTGATTTGCAAACCTGTAACTCATGCTGTTGTTTCTGTAGAGTAGCTTTTTTCAGTTTAATTTCTTTGGACTTTTCATCTACCTCTGGATTTTGTTGTTGCAAGGCGTAGTGAACTAGTTGGTCTAAAAAGGCAAAAGTTTAATAGAACATGAATCCCGTTTTAATTAAAGAAGAAACGAAAAAGAATTTGAGTGACGGTAACATTTGAACAGCAGAGAATAATTTAATAATCGTAATTATTACTTTAGAGGTATGTGGAACAGGGAGTATCGTCCTGCTAACCTCCATTGAAAAGGGACGACCCCTACCAGAGGGGAGTTGTGTCTGGTGGGCAACTGCCCAATGTTTGATATTTGCACTGTTGTATTGTTCAAATCGCACGGATAACTGATACCACGATGCAGGCTTTTTATGACAAAGATCGTACCTGGAGCTACAGATGTCGCTTCATTACTACCAGTTTTGATAAAAACTCCTAGTATCAACATTCAAAACTTTACTAAGGCCGAATTATGTAATAGTCACATTAGTCTTGAAATCAAAATAGCCACATAGTTTTTTTTTTTTAATATTTAGTAACAAGCCACCGCTCAAGCTGTCTGAAGCTGTGATGTTTCGTACCAGTGAGTGCATGTAGTGTGGGCGTGAAGTTGACGGGCGAGAGTCGTGCGGCCACGTGCGGCGGCAGCGCGGGCGCGGCGCGGCTCTGTAGCAGCAGGCGCGCGGTTCCGCCCGCCCCGCCTCCCCCGCCCCACCACGCACTGTGCACGCACTCCACGTCGCTTATGACCAGGGTGCGACTCAGTCTGGACAAACCATGAAGGGTAATTAGGGCTACACTACATTAATCCCTGCTTACAACAGTATACTCGTAAAGCTGGGTACTCACTTAGCAGTGTAGCACGTAACGTATCAGACACGGTATCAACCTGCAAGTGGGTACGGCTCGTCCACGGTCCTCCGCGTATCTAGCTACGACCTGCCGGATTCGCAGTGCTCGCAACGACGTCACGCCGACAACATGTCTCAAATGGTGGCTAGTGCTGCGTTCATATTCATGTATAATATTTTAGATAATTATAAAAGCCCACGTCGATTTTGGCAAAGTGAAATTTTCAAAGATAGAAATCGTTCTAACAATTTAGTAACGGTCAGAAGTCTCAAGAGATTAGTGGACATTTCAAGAATTTCAATGAATAATTGAATACGTCAGTTCGTTTGAAGCTCGCGCGTACGAACTCACTACACAAGCGGCGCCGTCCACGAGCACACTGCGAGCCGCCTTTGTGCTCGCAGTGAAACCACCACTCGGCGCCTCGGCGGGTCACTGCTTACAGCGCTCCACGCGCGAGCGGCTCGCAGCGGGCTCGTGCCTACGTACTCACTTGATACCGTATCTGATACGTTACGTGCTACACTGCTAAGTGAGTACCCAGCTTAACATGGAACTTTTAAGAATACGCGAAATTTAAGGTTCAGATCACACCAAGATGCGACGCGACTGACGCTTAAACAGGCTACTTGTTGCGCATGTGCAGCGCCACGAAAATCATCGGAACACCGCGGGGCGGATTTATTTATTAATCCCTCAGTGAAATGTGTGCCTTTTCACGTAGTTTATAAAGTTCCATATTATAGTATCACAATCTTCTTAAAAAGTTCGTGCAATTCGCTTTGCGTTCGGGTTTAGCTGGCCCCTATATACAACTAGCTGTCCCCCGCGGCTTCGCTCCCGTCAATTAAGTATTCATTGCACATATCGTTTTCATTGTTTTTAAGATGTATTCTGCTATTCGGGTCGGAGACAAATCCAACGAATCAATAACCTTAAAAATTGGTTCAGCAGATCTCGAGTTATAAGTGTTGTAACAAACCCGTCTTTGTTTTATTAAGACTAGCGACCCGCCCCGGCTTCGCACGGGTGCAACCACGGCAATATAAGGTGCAACAATTCGAATCATCATCATCTGCCTTATTAAATGCACAATGTATTTAAGTTACTTAATTGCATAAGGATTAATGCTGTATTGCTTAAAATCGCTTCGTAAATAAGCAATTATTTCTCGTAAAAAGTAAAGGATAAAAAATTATTGTGGGTTATCCGTAAGAGAAAGACATATACTATTGAGGACTTTTTTGTAGAACTTTTTAAAGTGTACAATACTGTAGTACATTATTTTTATCTATCTCGCTTCATTAGGGTTCAGTCTGCATTTGCAATGTCAAGCCCAAAAAAATGTGTTAATTTACGACATCACATTAGAAACCTCTAAAATGATCAATGTTTCTCTACTATATTATGCATGTATTATACATATAAACTCACTTTATCTATTAATTGGTTAGCCCTGAAAAGAACTGTTGTTTGGCTCTGAGAAGAACTTTTGCGTAGGTGTAGTTTTAAGAACTAAATCTAAAAAAAATCGCACGAAAATTATTAGACTTCACGCACGACCGCTGCGTAAGGAGCCGACTGTGGAGCCGACCTCGCGTCTGACTGAGCCGTGTACCTTACTCATAGATCTAAACTCCCCTCCCACACGCGCACCCCCGCCTTGGTGACGTCCACTTCGCAACGGGCCGTGCAGCAGAAATCGTAATATTTTAATTTCGCCATAACTTCAAAACCAAACGTTCGATTTTAATCATTCAAAGACCAAATATTATCTACATAAACTGTACTTAGTGATGAAATACTTTATTTTGATAAGGATTAATAGCATGAGTAAAATAAACGCGTTTAAATGTAGTCCACAAAAAATTAAGATTTTTAAATAAAAAAATGGTTGTTGTGCCTCACTCGACATAGATAGGCATAGTGTGTCGCGGACTTTTTTGTAGATATTTATAAGATCTACAATTAATTACAACAATTTATGGTTCTATCTTTTATAGTTTAGGCAGCGTACGCAAAATAAGTAACTTTTCTGGTTGATTTTTACACCTTGTGTCCGAAAAACCCAAATATCTTACGGAACCCTATTTTTTTCCAAAATAAAATATAGCCTATGTTACTCGTGGATAATGTAGCTTTCGAATGGTGGAAGAATTTTTAAAATCGGTCCAGTAGTTTTTGAGCCTATTCATTACAATCAAACAAACAAACAAAGTTTTCCTCTTTATAATATTAGTGTAGATTATGCCCAAATATTCAGGAAATATGGGTGTGGTACAGTGATACGTAAAATTTAGAGCAGCTCGAGACAGATTCAAGCTTGGCGACTCTTCGTGAAGTAATTCAACTGTCTTGGAGACATTCTATCAGTGGCAAGCAGCATATTGTATGTATTTTAAAGCGGATACACATTTTAAACTTTACATACATGACTGATGATATGTTCATGTTACAAAGTAACATTAGCAGTAAGTCTACAGCTTACCTGACAGCATATTGTACAGTTGTCATCAACTTGTCACTGCGCTGCGACACAAAGTCGCACTGTGAATCTGCGAGCGTGTTCTTTAGCCACGCAAGACCTTCACCGTCAGGGTCCACGATCAGCGGAGTGAACCCACACTTTTGACTCTCCAAGAACTGTAAATGTAATATTGGCATAATTCATGGCAAATCACGAGAGCGCCATTTGTCTCTTTATATCATTTATTACCTAAGATTCATACTGGAATGACTTGCCTAATTCAATTTTAGAGGTTGTGTGAATGTTATTGATTGTTGTCGTTTTGGTTCACTATTAATACAAGTTATGAAGAAATTGGACGATTTTTTCAAATATTTTATTCGGTAAAGTTCCATTTAGGTCTGGGAGGCTTTCAAGCGCGTTGCCTTTTATTTTTTCTGATAAAAAGTTGCCCCACACTAGGAATTTATCCTGCGTTGTGGGTGCGTTTACTAACATACAATTTACAAATTACGTTGACACATATACAGCCAGACCCGGAACCAATATTTGCGGGAATCGAACCCGCGACACAAAGCGTAGCATCCGATCGCTCAACCACTGCGCCATCATTGTCATGTTGTGGGAATAGGGTCTAAAAATCTTACTTGATCGATCAAAACGCCATTTTTAATAGCCGAAGTATCGGAAGGCAGGCCGTCAGCTTCCCATTTCAACTGCTTTTCAGTGGGTGATAGGAAGTTTATTATAGAAAATGAAGAATCTTCGAATCCAATAAGAGCACTCCATTTTGTAACATAAGTTCTGTAAATGTCATCATACTCTGTTATTTTGTGTACTTCGTTTTGCTGTTGCAAGTTATATAGTTTCATTAACAATACCTGGCTTGTGGTTCAGTAACATCTGGCAAATAAACTATGTAGGCTGCTGAGAGCAGTGATCTCTGATTGAGTTGCGATATTTCTGTTGATATGTTTTCCAACTGAAAAAAAACCGTTTCAAAATCAATCTGCATAGCTGTTTAACGTGTTTTTTGTAACTACATAAATATTGGGGTCGGCTTTAGTTTCAAAGATGAACATTACGCGGAGCGATACCTAGTTTACAATACGTCAAGGAGACACAAGGAACTACTAGCACCACGAGAGGCAATAAATGTAACCAAGTATATATTTTTTAATGGATTTGAACAATGCTGATTACAGCCATTTTTCCATCAAGTCTAACCGGAGTAGATACCAGTATTTCACGTGGAGGAACTAGCTATCTCCACAATTCAGTATTTGGGTAACATGGTATCCCTTGGCATGACTGGTGTCAGATTTTCTGACTCTTGACTATCGATAACTGCTGCTAAAGATGTACAAATGACCAAAAGACAGTTGGGGCCAACGGTATAATGTATTTTTCGAGGCGCTGAGGAATCCGACCGATCACACCGGACCGGCACAGACCACACAGACCGGCCTCGGCTAGCGCTGCTTTACCTCGAAGATCGAGCAATGCAGCTGTTCTTATTTAACAGACATATTTTATTAGAATTTAGCTGAACTCATTAATCATATTACTTAACCAAAATGTAAGTCGCTTTCCGCGTCTACCTACTCAGACTAGGACTTAATAGTAAGCTACGATCCAACTCACAAGGCTCGCTGCGAATGTATTTAATGTGAGTCAAACATTGTGTCTGAGGCGTTAGAGAGAGGACCCAATAAAAACCATTAGTATAAAGCCCATACCATATAATAGTAATATTAAGTAGAACTTACATCGTGTTCCCAGGCATCATACTCATGCGCGAGCTGGTCTATCAAGCCGTTGGCCGCCGTAATAGTTAGGTTGGCGTGCGCGAGGCGCAGCTCGAGCGCGGCGGCGTCCCGCGAGTGGCGGCCCAGCTGCGCCTGCAGCGCCGCCACGCGCTCCTCCACCGTGGCCAGCCCGCTCGACAGGGCGACCATCTGCTGCTCCGCCTCCCTCAGGTTTCTGGTGACGACGACCACTTACAATAGCGACTGAAGCTTTGGATGAAACGAAGCGCCACTTACTTAATGGAACCGTACCGAAATGTGTGGATGTAGCTTTACCTCCTTTAACTCAACATAAATAAGATTAGGTTGATTGTTTTTGGCGAGTAGGTATATTTATCTTATTAACCGACTTCCCAAAAAGGAGGAGGTTCTCAAGTTTTTTTTGTTTTTTTTTTTATGTTTGTTACCTCATAACTCCGTCAATAATGAACCGATTTGAAAAATTCTTCAGATTGGTCCGATTGAAATTTTATCAAATCAGTTAAGAAGTTTGGATTTTAAATCGAAATAGCTGGAATTCGTTTACTTGGATGATGGTTTTTTCTCATCTAAGTAATCGAAATTGCGTATTTTGCTTTTCTGCGATTTTGCAGTGGTGTTGTTAGGTCCCACTAAAAAGTGAAAAATAAAAAACTTTTTACAAAAAAATACAACCGACTTCCAAATAAAAAAAAAACACTACACGGTGTCAAAATACTAAGAAACTAACAAAAACACCGACTTCTGAAAAAAGTTTTTTCGTTTTGTGTGACGATCTCATTATGTTTGCGAGACAAACTTGGCTAGAGATCGCCCAAGACAGAGAGGGACACAAGTGCAGGCTAAAAACAAAAGAAAGTTTTTTGTAGTTTAATGTGTCTATAATTTGACTGAGCATGAAGTGCACCTGGATGAGAGCTGGCTGCAGCGCTTCGCTGTGTCCGGCTCGAAGGATCACCACACGTTTCTATATGCTTGCTTATAAAGTTGGACTTATTTGTGTATTTTACTCACTTGTGCAATTTCGCCTGATGCGCTTGCAGCGGCTGCACGCGCTGCAGAGCGCTGGCATAGTGCAGGTTGGCGCGCACCCAGGCGGCCAGCGGCGCGCACGCAGCGCTGGCTCGCTTCGCGGTGGCGGGCTCGAACGAGCCGCCGCGCGTCTCTAGAAGCTTCTGTACGCTTGCTAAAGCAGCTGCACTTATTTGGCTCGCGTCCCAACTAGCACACAAGCTGCTTAAACAGGCATTGTACAGCCTGGTAGTTGTATAGGAGACGTTCAAGTGCTGTACGATTTTCCTTAAGATGTACAGAAGTATATTTAAAAACCCTTTAACAGCTAGGTGGTACTGTAGCCGTTTAGTAGCAAAAAAAAAACTTGTTGCGATAAAAGAGCATAAAATAGCGTCGGTAGACAGCCATAAGAAGTATAATTGAGTTAATAAAGTCTTTTATACCACCGTGAGATGTAAAAGAGTACTTTAATAAATAAAGGGATTTAAAAGGAGTTATAAGTTGCTTTTATAGCGCTCAAGAGTGTAGGGAGGCATTTGCTAAAGCCTTAGGGTCTATAACGGAGGTTTTTACGGCTGTTGTATTACTAATCTATAACTAGCTCTGGAATAGCGCTTTCAGGGCTATATGAGAGAATTATAGGGCCACTGTACGGCAAATATTTGTATAAGGTATCATACAAAACATTTTATACAGCCATGGGGGGTTACAGAATAGTGTTATAGCACTTTGAGTATTTTAATAGCTTTTACTAGCGCTCTTGAAAAAAAAAAAAAAACAAAAATCAATGGCGGAAAAAGGAACGTTACTAATGCTATTACATCGTTTAAAGCCGTACAGTAGGTTTTATATTATACACAAAATCAGGCGATAAAAAATCGTACCAAACAAAATGACAGCCAAGTGCGAGTTGAATACAAAGAGGGTTCCGTACTTTCCAGTTTTGTGTTTAATAATAATAGTGCATCATTTAGTAGTAGTACTGTACAGTGATGTCGAAGAAGTTATGGCTGTAACAGATAGTGAGGAAGTCTTAAGTGACACTGTTTCAAATAATATCGAATGTATTGATCGAATAAAGAAAATACTGCATTTTGTTTATTTTATACTTGGTACAGTGTTCATTACAGTGATAAATTTAGGCAAATCTGAAATGTACACCCGCCATTCTGATGTACACCCTATTGCTGCGATCAGAAAATAGTTAACTATTGTTCGATTTCAAAAATTAATCTCTGAATAATTTTAACTGTAGTAAAGTGCTAGTGTTTCTGACCGCGTTACGTTAAAAATTAAAACCAACATTCTAAAATAAATTAAAATTATAACGAAGGCAAAAATAGGATAAGATCCCAAATAGCTTTATTAAAATTTATTATAAAACAAATAAATAATTAAAACTTAAAAAAAAAAAACAAAATGTAATGCTGTAATGTAATATAATTAAAATGCCATCATTAAAACTTAAAAAAAAAAAACAAAATGTAATGGACGCCGAAAAGTCGTTTGCTCGTCTTGATGTTCTGTATCCGTATTATCCAACATGACTTGGAGTTCAGCTTCAGCAGTTTCATACGACGCAAGATTTGGTATTTTGACTGTGCAGTTAATGTTGGACCATTCAGGTCTGGGAACGGAATTTCCCAGTGGTCGATAACCAATCTTTCGGCACCTTTTTTGGCCATCTTAATATACAACTATTTCCCCACTGAGACGGTACAATGCATAGCTGAATTTTCCCTGTTTTGATCATTTTCACAATTTTGAAAGTCATTCTGAAAAGATAGTGATTATTAACATTATATAATTACCTATACCCAGCAATAATATACCTTGCGTTAAATAAAGATATTTAATGAGAATGAAGTAAAACAAAATCGTTTTACAAAACATATAGGTTATAATTTTGGAGAGAACTCAGTCAGTCAACGGTTTTCAAATAATCATACTTTGAATTACCTTTCAAATGTTTTCAATATTTAACTACTGACCCCTAAAATACTTATTTAAAAGGATATCTCAAAGACCAACATACAACTTTGAGTTCTCAATAGTAAGCGCAAGAAGCTATTGTGCGACCAAAACAGTTGAATAGCACGCCTATGCCACGACTGTAAAACTTAGAAGTCTACAACAGCAAACACTAGAGCCTCTGTACGACTCGAGAATCTAGAACAGACGTAACCAACTCTGAGAGCTGCTTGATCGAGACGCCATTACAGTTTTTTGTAAACGTATTTTTTAAAAGTTATTACGACATTTAGAAGATCGTATTCATGCATACACTCATAACTTTTGTCACCATTTTTTACCTGTGACCCTAATTAAACTATTTGTAATCTTCAAAGTATGATTTATGTTAAAATACAATTTCATAACCTACATATCAAATAATATCAATATAATTTTTTGCATTAAAAACTGAATATTTTGAGGGCGCGTGAAAATTTTGACAATAATATACATATATATTGACAGCAAACTAGTACTCGCACTGATATTTCACGTACACAAAGAAATTAAACAATTTTAAACTTACCGTAGTAATTTTAATAACCCAATCCGTATTATGTTTCCTCACTTGTCACTATAGTGTACGTATGATTCATTTTATTAAAATATATTTAGTTTACACCACATTATACCTACCGTATTACTAATTTAAAGCGTCGACATTTAATATAACGCTACAGGAGCGCCGAAATATGATTTTGTTGGTATAATGGCGCTACAAGAGCTTTCACGAAATCTCATGGCGCTAACGGCCTTTAAGCCAACTCTGTAGAGCCATTATAACTTACATTTACGTCCACTGTAGACCCATTGTAGAGCTGTAAGCAGGATAATATGGGCCTATTTGGCGCTACAAGTGGTCTGTAGCCGCTTATAGAACCACTATATTTCTTACTAATGGAGCCGAGGCCGTTATGAAAATCTTTTATCCAGCTATTGTGCAGCTTCTTATAGCGCTTGTGTGCTAGTTGGGGTCCATACACCTGGAGGGTAATCATCAATATTGCTATTTATTGGGCAGAATGGAAACTGATAAACAATCTATTATAACCTTTGTAATGAAATAACTGGGAAACTTGATCTCTCTGTGGGACGCCTGATCAGTTGGATGGTAGAGGCCGAAATGATGCAATTCTCGACCGTTTTTTTGATTTACTGTGAAATACTTTGATAGATATAGTCTACTATAAAGCGTCCTCCACACTATTCCGAAGTTGCACGAGGCGAAATGCTCTCCGAAGTTGACCGAAGTCCGAACTAGGTGTCCACACACTCGAGCAACTTCACGAGGAGCTCAGTCCCCCGTTCCCCCCGTTCCCCTCACGATAGGCATAATGGATAACGTTCATGTGGCAACTGTCGTTGCAATGTGTACTATCGCGTAATAAAAATATGTGCGTATTTACTATGGCGGACGCGAACCGAAGTGAGCCGAGTAGTGTGGACAGACGCTTCGTGTTCGAACTTCGAGTCCTTTGACTCGGGCGCAAAAACCGACAACAACTGGAAGTCGCCCGAGGCGAAGCGAAGTTGCACGAGGCGAAGCGAAGTGCACCTCTACACTATCGTCTTCGCTCAACTTCGGGAATAGTGTGGAGGCTACTTTAAACTTGGTAATTAATTCATTTCGCAATATAAATATTACCTAATATCCTCTTTAACGCCTCGTTTGGACAGGAAGTTCTTCATAGAGTGCCATGACGTGTCAGCGATGCCCATCAGACGCAGGACACCTTCTAATACGTCTCGAACTACTTCAGGAGGGGCTCGCAGCGAACGGACCTATCACATAAAGATAAGACCAATTGAATATTTTTGAATTGAAACGATGAACCGTCATGTAAAATTTTTACGTTATACTTCCTCCATGGATGGTTGGCGCTCTTTGGGGGAGGCTTACCGTTCTCAGCAGAGGACGGCAATTGGCTGATATGATGATGATATGATATGACCACTTCCTCCATATGCTTTTCTCTTTCTTTCAGTTACTTACTCTTTTATGAGCAGGCATATAATATGCACACTACGCACTATCTTTCTTGTGTGTTTGTTTGCATGTTATAAAATTCGATTCTAATGCCACACCCAGGCAGGAGTCTGGATTCATTCTTGGTTGATAGAAAACTTCCCCTATGAATTCTTCCGCTTTGGGCGAAGCAGAAGGGAGTGTCAGACTCTTACTGACTTAAACCCATCCGTGTTCCTCCTAGTGGCCTTTGCGTTCCAGGGCCGCGGTGACTCTTTCGAACTCATTCCGCAACCCTAGCGAGCTCCATCTACTATGCTGGCATCTATTTGAGGCGCGCGTGGAACGCAACGCGCCGTCGACCCGGGTTTACATGGTACTTACCATAACTGACGAAATGTGGGCGCACTGTAGGAACATGTACCTCTGCTAACCCAGGGAATACAGACGTGATTTAATGTTATTTAGAAATAAACATACTTCGCTGAGAGACTCAGGTCGAATATCTCCTACAGCCGAACGAGCTGCCGCTATGATTGGCTCCACAGCTGCTAACTCAGCTTCTATTTCTTTTTTCCTGGAATATATAATTATTTATTATATTAAATTATCTAGCTAGCCTGAAAGCCCCACTGCTGAGAAAAGGCTTCCCTCCACTCCTTCTAATATCACCGATTTTGTGCCACATATCCCACTAATTCCTAAGGAAGACATCGAAGTCATCTCGCCATCTCCTTTGTGGTCTGACATAACCCTCAACTAAGTTTAATGGAACGACAGATGCGATGTGTGAGATATGAATTGGAAGCCGACCCCAATATAGTTGGGAAAAGGCCAGGCAGATGATGAACTGAGGAAATACAGATTTAGGAAAACAAAAATTTTTTGATGACTATGATTTGGTCATACTTAACGTAAACTCATGCCTCTTCCATAGGTAATCAGAAATCTCGAAACACCACCAGCTCCAGGATTGTACTTCTAACTTTTACCTTTAACCGACGAGCTTGTAAATCTGAACTTACAAGTTCGTCGGTTTCGAATTCTAAGCACCTGACCTTATCCAAAAAGGTGATCTACAATGTCTGTGTATCTTCTAGGACTTCCCCTACTTACTAAAAATTAAAATAAATTAAGAATAGGATTTCATATTTTAGGCTGGGCCTATAAGATACTCACTGTGTCTGTAGCTTCTCATTCTCAATTTCGATATTCGTTTTCAGTATCTGCATCTCATCTTTATGGTCGGTGTTAGCTCTAACGGTGGCGCTGATCTGCTGCAGCGCATGCGCGGCGGCGGCTTGCTTCTCTCGTAGTGCTATCTCTTGCTGTCCCGCTTCCGCTTGTAGGCGGGATACGTCGGTGCGAGCGCGACGGAGAGCTTCTACACCTGCCTGGAAGGTGAAAGATTTATGTATAATGGGTCAGATAGGCAGAGGCTTCAGATAAGATGCGTAGTATTTAGCTGAATTCGGTTTGAATGGCCCAATATAGTTGGGAAAAAGCTAGACAGATCATGATGTATAATGGTAGGGTGTGGAATTTCAATAACACTTACTCGAAATATGGTTGTGGTGTAGTGAAATGTTATGTTACGTTGTTGCAACTTTATTAAAACCTAGTTATGGCTGGTTCTGGAGCGTAAAATTGCCACAAGCAAAGAGAAGCTAATCCTGTGCTATGGGTTAAGTCGGGCTGTGGATGATGATGATCAAACTATAAAAATCGCGCATTATTTTCGAGTTTTGCGCCTCTCTATAGTCTGATGTTTGCAGAGGCGTATTACTTTAACAGAAGTACTGTGAGGGCCGACCTTTTTCATCAGAACCTCGTTAGAAGTTTAGAAACTTAATGGTACATTTGTGCAAATGGCACATAAAAAGACATAAACAGTCATTCAAATTTTAGAAAGCAGTAGGGCGACGGACAGAGCTGGATATTTTTTCATAATTAATTCAAATAAAAGGAATATATCCAGCACAACACAGCAAATGCTGCTATATAATAATTCTAAAAGAAGTTTTACAGCAGCTCTATATTCAGACGGAAAAACAACACTAAAGTACTTAGTTCTGAATTCTTACCGACAGCATAGTTTGCCTCTGGATAAGGGCAGCTTTCTTCCTGTTGTTTATATTGTAGTAAGTCTTGACAAAGTTGACGTATCTGCAGGGCGCGCGTTTCCATTCAATGTCGATGCTCTTGTGAATGCTCACGAACCCATCAATAGGTAATGTATCAAGTTGCTCCTTTGATGTTTCTACAGCATTCTCTTTTAGCAACCTACAATAAAAAAGCTTGTTTTATGTTAGCTTGGCATTTAGTTTACAGCTAAATAAAAGTTCAATACTTTGATAACTAACTGACACACAACTATAATAACTAATAATAAGTTAATTGTATGTTACTCCCGATTTTTATTTCTTAACCACGACTTATTCCAAGAGACGAACTAAAATTGGCTGTAAAATACTTTCAAAGATGTTGAATGTACCTTTGAAAGTATTCTAGAGCTTTCAATAGGCTTGTGTCCTGGAAAAATCTAATTAAGATTATTCTCAAAACGTCACGCCATGCCATAATTTTTTGCGGGTTGTGATGTCACGAGCCCTTTTTTTTTAGGGATGGGAAATCATCCAATGACTTCCCCCGCTCTGGGTGGAGCGGGAGGGAGTGTTAGACTTCTACTGACTAAACCCATCCATGTTCCTTCATGTGCCCTTTGTGTTCCGGAGCCACGGTATCTCTTTCGAATAGTCCCGCGACTCCGGCAGGCGTCGGCCCTTTCGGGCCCCCCTGTGTGCTGACTCTCTTTGAGGCGCGCGTGGAACACTAACGCGCCGTCGACACGGCATGTCACGAGCCCTCACTCCCGAGTTTTGATGCGTTTTATTTTTGTCAATATTCATTGATTTACAAAAACAAAAAATACGTGTCCATTATTTTTCAATACTCTAACTGACGGACTAAATAGTTTTGCAATTTGTGGATGGTGGAAACTAGCCTATTCTTGTAAGCTCTATTTCAAAAAGTTCACAAAAAAGCAAACAATATCAAATACAGAACTACATACAGTGCTAAACTCACTACCTACCTTTACCACCAAGGTGTACAGTGCAACGTGTTTCAAGTGTAAGTGCAAAGTGTCGCTAGTCACTGGTCTCCAGTACCTCTGCACGATCAGTCGTGGAGTTTCCCGAAGCGTGTCGTCCGACCAGCGATCTAGCCATACCACGTTGCCATCGTTGTGTAGTAGAGGATATTTGACCATTAGATCCGACAGGTTTTCTTGGTTCTTGTCTAGGCATATGACTATACCGAGGTTTTCTTTTATGTCTGTCAAGGAGATATTATTGTTATGTCGATATTATGCTAACTAAAGTATTTAATGGGCTGTTAAAGGTTCCAACAAGACGCACAGACTAATTCTTGCTATGCTTGTGAGACTCAAGTGGAGTCGCGGAAGCAGTATGTATCACTGAATTTATTGGAACTTTTGTACACCGCTAGCGCCAGATGTAAAGGCATTGTAAGAGAGAAGACATACAGAATAAATATTTTGCGTGTCGATTCTTAGTTGATCAAGCATATTAGCAAATTATTATATGTATAGATAATGTATAAGGTTAATACCTTTTATCAGATGTTAATATCTTAGACGCAAAGCTGTAAGTATTGCATAACATAATAATCAGCTTAATTTTTTATTTTTTTTTGATATGCCTCTCGCAGGTCAACCTGAGGAGATTGGCTTCTGCTTAACCGGACTTGCCTGTGAGGCCTTAATATAGAATTAAAGCCACCAGCCAGGCTTGTTTCAAAACTTACAAACTAAGCGACTACACGCTAAGGGCACCCCCTGTGGGGAACGGACCTCGGCTTAGGGCGTCGCTGGGGGGGTACAGCTAGGGACTGCTGGATCGGGCATGGGGGGCGGATTTAAAATTACAGGCTCAGCGGCGCGGGCTGGCTCGAGCAAGGGACGGGGGGGAGTTTTATGAGAAGATCGCGGCGGGCCTCGGCGGCGAGGGCGGAAAGATGGACGTCTTGATTTTGTTGTGCTAGTGTCTTTGCGACTCTCTTGTAAGAGAGTGATAGGGTCATCGGGGGTGACTAGAGTATGTCTCGGGCGGCGGATCTTAGAGATGCGGGAGGGTTCGTATCGGGCGGCCGATGCGATGAGGAGGTTGTGGTGTTTGACAGCAGTATCAAAGAAACGCTTAGTGATGCGTTTCATGAACTGCTGTATGGTAGGCAATTTGAGATCTACGTGGAGACTCTCATTGCAGACATAGTAGGGGGCTCCCGTGACCTTGCGAAGGAAACGGTTTTGGAGCGTCTGCATCCTATGGAGGTGACGAGGCTTTGCGTGCGCGAACACAGCGCAAGCGTAAGTCATGATGGGACGGATGACCGCGGTAAATAGTCGCAATTTGCACTTAAGTGACAATTTGCTGCGGGCGGTCGTGAGACAGTGGAACCTTCCCATTGCAAAGGCGGCGCGCGAACGGGCTTGCCTTATATGCTCTGCGAAGGTGAGATGTTCGTCCAGGATGACCCCCAAGTATTTAGCTTGCTTCTCCCAAGGGATCGGCTTGCCATACATGGTGATCGGACGGGGGGGAGGGGGTTTGTGTCGCGGTTTGGAATACAGGACCGCCTGACTCTTATCGGGGTTAACCTCTATTCTCCACTTCCTGAACCATCTGCCCAAGATGTTTGCGTAGGTTTGGAGAGTGCGAGCGATAGAGGTGGGATCGCGACCGGTATAGTACATGGCCGTGTCATCTGCGAAGAGTGCCAACTGAGCCTTGTTACTTTTGGGGATATCGCTGGTGAACAGCATAAAGACTAGGGGGATAGCACCGAGCCCTGGGGGACTCCTGCTCGGATGGGGTGAGGGGACGAGAGTGCACCCTCGATTCGAAAGCGAAAGGTACGATTCGACAAAAAGTCTCGTAAGATGAGCACGAGGCGGTCTGGCACGCCGAGTTGGTAAAGCTTGTAGATTAAGCCATTGTGCCAGACCTTGTCGAATGCTTTCGCTATGTCGAAGAACAAGGCACCCGTCATCGAGCCACGCTGGAAGCCAGCGCTTAGATGTTCTACGATGCGGTGGACTTGTTGTATGCACGAGTGTTCAGTTCGAAAACCAAATTGCTCGTCGGGGATAAGTCTCTTTGCTTCAGCATAATCTTTGAGCCGCTTGTAAATAAGCCTCTCGTAGATTTTACCGAGAACGTTGAGTAGACTGATGGGACGGTAACTGGAGGGATCAGACTTGGGCTTGCCTGGTTTGGGAATACCGATAACGGTGGCCTGTTTCCATGCTTGGGGGAACATGTTGTTGCTTATTGCGCCATTGAAGATGGCCGCCATTAGCACAATGAGTTGGGCGGGGAAGAGTTTGAACACCCTGTTGGTGATGCCGTCGGAGCCAGGGGCTTTCCTGGGCTGAAGCCTTTTGATGATATCCTCTACCTCTTCGGGAGTGACGGGAGGTAGGGGATCATCAGGGTCTTCGACTGGCGGGAGGGAAGCTCTACGTTCGACTTCAGCATCCACCATATCTAGGTGAGCTTTGTCTACTGGTTGAGAGCTGGGAGAGCATTGGGATTCTAGACTGTCGGCTAGACATTCCGCTTTGTCAGAGTTGTCGAAAGCGACACTCTTATCGGGGCGGGTGAGAGGGGGCATTGTGGCCTCTTCTTTGGATCGTAATTTCCTCTGAAATTGCCAAAAGGCGAGGTGAGTGGGCTCGAGTTCGCTTAGCGTCTTATCCCAGCGTTCGTTACGCAGCTCAGCAGTGCGTTTCTTTACAGCACGCTGTAAGCGGCGCATGTGAGCTTTGTTTGCGTCGCAGGGAAAAGAACTGTATGCACGGATGGCTGCGTTCTTCTTGGTTATCAGATTCCGTACATCGTCCGGCAGTTTCCAGCGGTGGTCTTCCGCTACTGGAATCTCCCTTGAACATTCGTTCAGGACGGATTGTACGTGATCCGTAAGCAAGTCGATTGCTGCCGTCGTGTCAGCGACTGAGGTAATGTGTTCGGGGATGGCGTCTAAGTGAGTCGATGTGGTGGATTTCAATCTTTCGCTTACTTTCCTCCAGTCGGTTATCACTTGAGACGGGGGAGGCTGGTCGGGACCTTGCTGACCTGAGCGGGAGTCTAGGTGCATGATCACTGGGCGGTGGTCAGAATTGAGTTCGTGTAGCGCTTCTATAGATTGCAAACGGAGGTTTACATTCTTTAGCAACGCCACATCGAGGACATCAGGGTTCTGATTGGGATCGTGAGGGAAATGAGTGGGGGTCATCGGGGCGATGACATCGTAATTAAGGGATTCGCCTAGGTTGTACACTACTCTGCCTCTGGCATTAGTGGTGTTACAATTCCATGCGGAATGTATTGAGGTCTCCCGCTAAGATAACGGAGTCACTCAAGCCAAAGAGGGTGGTGAAGTCGCTAGCTAGTGCGGTAGGGTCGTCAGGCGAGGGAAAGGAGGTCGAGGGCGGTGGGTAATAGGCGGAGATGATGGTGATCGGTTGATGACCAGTCATGCCTAGCCGACAGGCTGAGTACTCGAGCAGAGAGCTCGGTGTGAGAGGGGTTAGGGGGATGCAGTACAACTCCTTTTTATAATAAATGAGAGTGCCGCCGCCGTGACAACGCGATCTATTGTTGCGATTATTTATTTATTTATTTAAACTTTATGCACAATAGTGGTACATGGGCGGACTTAATGCAAAAATGCAAAAAAAAAAAAAAAATCGTTACCCTGTTGGAATACAGGCCGTCCCTTTGTGGTTTATAATCCATCATCGTGAGCCCAGTGGTGGATATCATAGGCAACACTAATTTCAACTCCTTATTAGCTACGGATTTTGTATAGTAGGTAATATTAAACGAAATAAAAGTTACTTCTGAGCGCGTTCTGTTCAGCATTGGGTAGCAGCTGGCTGGGCAGGGCGTGTGCGCTGCGCGCGCGCCGCAGTGCCTCCATGGCCGACAGCGTGTCGTGTGTGGCGGCACTCTCACACACCAGCGCTAAGGTGCGCTTGCCTTCACCGGCCGACGATAGGGCCTGCCCAATGGTTCAAACATTAGAATGCTTTAGTGTCAATCCTTAAAATATTCGATTTAAGCAAAAAAAGTAATTATATCTAAACCGTTTTATTAAGTCTTCGCCTGCGCCTGCTACAGGGGCGCTGAGATTGATTTAAAATTGAAAAAAAACATAAACCTGTAAACCTTATATTATCAATTGTACCTAATATTAAGTTTGTAACCTAATACTTTTTTACACATAGCTGTTTCACATAATTTTGTATTGTCATCAATTAATTTCGTAATATAAAATCACCACCTGTTCACCGCTAACTACTGTGACTTTCCATATCTTAAGAACTTTCATATTTTCTCCAGTGCAGTCAGTGTCACCGCCCATAACCCCTCCCGCTCCCCGCTCACGTCCTGCCCCCGCGCTCGCCCCGCTACCCCACAGGTGAAGACACAATTAAGCGGTTAAGGTATAGCTGCTCTAATCTTAACTCTTAGTTTTATGACGCCAGTTTGAATAGGGGCAAATAAGATGACTCATCAAAACAAGTTAACTCGTAGATCTTATGGCAAAACCTGAACTCTCAGGTATATTAATCAAGTCAGACTCACATTTTTAAACTGCGTGTTGAACTGTGTGTTGTGATTGATAACGAATAGGGACGCGGGCAGTGCAGCGGCTGTGATGTGTGCAGCCGCCAGGCGACCCACTCCCGCGCACCCAACGCACACTAGTAAGCCTCCATTGGTCTGAATAAATACCACATACAAATTATACCTATCATTGCTTAACAAGGTATGACGAACTCATTATACTTAGTCAAAGTATCTTTGAAAAACTAATAAAAAAAAGTAGTAAAATATTACAAAAGTAAAAATTACCGATCGCGCCATAGCCGGGCATAGTATTGCTAACTCAGAGCATACCTCGGCACCAGTTTCACCGAACACATTGTGTTCGTTTTCAGATACTGAAAAATAAAATTAGTTTTTATTTTTCAGTACCAAACAACAACCTTAACTAACAACCTTAACTTCACATACCTAGCCTAACATCACATATCAATACATATCTAATAAGCCCAAACACGATGGTCCTCTCTTATTAAGTTGAAGAGCTCGTATGGTCACATTCCGGCTGAATCAATAAACTCCCAACAAACATTTACGACGTTGAGTAGACGTTTTGGTGGCAACTTCATGTTATTTAATATAATCGTATAAATGACATAAGGACGTTTACTCGACGGCATAAGGGCCCATTTTATTCAACTTAAGGCGCTAAGAGTTTCATGTAACAGTCATATAAAAACCTACTTAGTCGCATAGTCGTCATATACACGTCGGCGATTTCACTACATGTCATGTATTGTTAGCCGTCGCGTCGTGTATGCGACTAGGTTTCGAGTAATGTTGTATAATATGATATTTACATAATGTTATCGTTGTGTTATTGTCATTTAAAGATGACTTAACTTATATATTGAACGAATTAAACTATAACAGATATAACGTTAATTTATGGCAGTTTTTTTGACAGCTAAGATTATATTGCATTTTTTATTTGTTATTTGAAGTCATAAAACGATTTCATCAGTTGTAAACCATTGTGCAATTAATTTTACTGATTAATGTGAGGTAAGTTTGTGGCAAATTTTTAATGTGCTTTTAATATTTTAGTGTTTTCACATATTTTTATTAATAATTTATTAAGTGATTGCGTTATATGACAACTTTATAACTTCAAGACCTATAAAATGCGTGTTCATTGTAAATGTGTACGCCATGATAGTTGATTTAGGGGTCAATAATAAAATAATAGTAACGCCTAACTGACGGCTTAGTTCAAAAAATGTATATTTTAAGGATAGAAGTATTTGTGTGACATGTGACTTGGTTTTGTCTAAATAATAATTTATAATAATTTTGTTTTAGGTACTTAAGCCCCACAATGATTTACAATTATGCGGATGTTGATAAGTTTTTATCAAAGATGGACTTCATCGAAATGATACGCGCACATTTGAAATGGCCGTGGTCAAATACTCATATCATCTTTTGTTCTCGTTGTCATGGATGTGGTTTCCTGTTAGTCCGTGAAAATAGTCCATTGCATTTTGTTTTAACAGACAACAATATTAATAATTAATTACGTTATGGTTTATTTTGGTGCCCGCTTTGCAAATATTTTGCTGTCTATAATCATTTTCCAGAAGACGAATGCGAATTTTGTAATTAGTCATATATGATTAACTGACAAATTTTAAGAGTTTCAACTATTATCCCGAGTCACTGACAGGGTGAGGCTATTTTGATGAAGGCTGAGGATTCAACACCAGAAATGAATTGGAAATCGATGCCATGTGTCCTGGTGAAATAATTTAAAATATAGGGAGTTAAAAGGATTTTGTTATTTTCCAGTGCTTTAAATTGAAATTATTATTTTGCTATGTTGCGATTTTCTAGGTTCTTAGTATTAAGAAGATATAAAAGTTCCTAATATTCAAAATACGTTTCTTTAGGTAGATTAAAGTACATTATTGGGTTTGAACGCGATAAAACTTTTACCAAAGTCTTGTTTTTAGTTTTTCAAGAAATATATGCATAAGTTGCCTGTTTTGTAGTAATTTTGAATGTTTTATTGTGAGATTATTAGCTACATAAGATGTTTCAATATGGCAAACTAAATGAAGGATAGATTTTGTTAAATTGCATTTATAAAATCAAAAAGCCTTTTAATGTTTTCTAAAATGAATAATATCCAAAGCTTTTCTCAATTTTAATTTTCAATAACTGTCACATTTTGATTAACTTACAAATTTGTTAATTATATCCAGGGGAAAATTAAAAAATTGAAACAATTAATAATGCCTTTTTATTACCTATTTCTTATATGACTTTCATTGCAAGCTTTTGTAAAATCGCCTTCAAAGATTCAATAAGAGACCATTATGCCAATAATGACCATCATCAATAAGAATTATTTGTGTATCTTTTTTTCTTTTTAAAAGCGCTTTTGGGTCTAAAGGCACTATGTAAGGCATTCTTTGGTTCAGAATTACATTTAGTTGCTTTAATGCAACTTGTGGAATATTAAAATCAAAATTTGGTTTAATTGATTGGTTAAATTTGCATTTAAATTTGATACGGAACCCTTTTCATTTTCCTTACTCTCAGCTTGAGATCTATTACTTTGTATGAAACTACGTGCTTGAAGCGAATGACATTTGTTTTCAACTTTTCTTTTGAAAGCACCACTTCTTTTAATACAATTCCATTTTTTTTTATCCATGTTGTACCAAACAGTAAATAAATATATTATGATAAATTTGATTTCAAAATGATGGAAGTTGTATATAAGGTTATTGTTAACCTTTAATATAAGTATTAATTAAATAACGGTCGTATTATCATGTTTCTGATACTTAAGCATGAATACAGGTTGCATTCGCAATACTTATTCGACTTATATATAATGGTTATAAATACTACGTGTAAACAATTACTATCCGTTTAGCAGATGTTTAGAAGGTTATTATAGGACAAAATTGACAGTATTATGACGTTTATACTACGAAAACGTATACACGACAAAAAGTTGTATAAGGAAGTCTTAAAAATGTCGTTGTAGACTCTATTTTACGATCGTTGTAAAAAAATGTCGAAAGAACGTCTATATAACATTATTATACGACAAAAAAATTATATGACTATTTGGACACATAATGCACCAGTACATGCTGACTGGTTGAAAAAAATACTGTAAAATAACTTTAATAAGACTCAAGGTCGTGTAAATGTTTGGGTATATGACAAAAATGTTTGCTGAAGAATTGGATTGTCTCCGAAAAAAATAAAGTAATATAGGTATGCACTGGTTGGATACGTTTGATTTATATGGTGACAATGCTGAAGACTACAGCTAAAATGTTCAAAATTTTGTCAATTGGTTTTTGTTTAGACAGATACACTATTAACGAGTGTAATACTTACAACACTGGTTAATAAGTAGCTCCGTCCTATGATGCCAGTCGTTATAATCAGTGTGTTCTAAGTAGACGCCGTCGCCACGCAGTTTGCAAGCGAAGTACATCTCTTCGTTGTTCACCTTCAGGTGTTTTCTAGATATAGAGCTGAATATGGCTTTCTCTTCGTCTGATATTAACCTCTCTCGGAATATAAGGTTTGCTTCTGCACTGATAGCCTAAAATATGTTAAGAAGTCTTAGAAGAGAAGAGTCCTTTATCAGCTACTTGAAGGAGGGACTTTCGAAAATATTAAGCCTTATTATATAGTGCTATGTTGTGGACCGCGGCAGTTATAGTGCACGAAATAATGAACCGATCTGACTGGATAGCAGAGTCGTAGCGACGGCACGGATCGCACTCAAGTCTGCAAGGCTCCTTATTTTGTCATACATAATCTCGTCCAACCGACGACGACGGTCAACAACATAGCGCTATTATTGTCATAAAACTCGATAAGAATTACTATAAGCAAATAATAACATCGGAATCTTTACCATTAAAAGTCGTTCAGTATTAGATGGGGTGTACCACTTGACATTTTCGCACAGTCTTTTCAAATGTGAGGCGTTCCACTTGTAATGTGTTTCGGTATAGAATGACTCAGTGACCTGTATAGAAAAAAGAAAACTTACACTATTTTATTGCCTCTAGAGTGGATAAGTCCCCATAAAAAAATAAAAAACTCACTCACTCTCTTGTGTGTGTGTGTGTGTGTACATAAATTGTTAAATAAATAAATACAAAAACAATAGGATAATAATAGTGCTTTTCTATAAGGTATTCACCTCCTTAAATAAAGCAAGAAGTTTGTCAACCAGATTGGATATTTCCCGCGTTGGTATGCTTTTGTCGACACTACTCCTCAAATAATGTGTTGCTATTTCTGACAACTCCTCACCATCGGGCTCGCTGAAAAGATAGTCATGGAGAGTTCAATACATCAATTAATCAAAGTTCAAGTCACGAAGTCTGCTGCTAGGTTGAGGAAGTCAGTTTCTGTGGTTGAGGAATGGTTGATTTTATCGCTCCATCTTTAGAGAAACTGTGCCGGCCGTATGTAGCTACACTATGCAGGAGGGGTGGTATGACTTATGTTACAGTCGTGCGACTGCGACGAACTGCTTTGTATAAACTACTACAGCCCATCTATGTATTATGCCAAACTACATTTTTTTTTTCTTATAAAACGTTGCCCCACATTAGGAATTTCTCCTGTATCGTGGGTGTGTTTACAAACATACAAAGTCACATACACAAACAGCCAGACCCGGAACAACTATCTGTAGTCCATACTAATATTTGTTCCGTGCGGGAATCGAACCCACGACACGCGGCGCAGCATCCGATCGCTCAGCCACAGCGCCAACCGTGCCGTCACAATAAAAAAAAAATAAAAATATACAAACATCCGAATTAAGAACCTCCTCCTTTTTGGAAAGTCGGTTAAAAATTACATCGTGATATTGGGACAAATTTTTAGAATTTTTTCTATAAGCGTCTTCATAATAATGTCATTGGTCAACGGCAACGCTTCATGAACCAAAAAGCTACTGAATGTCTAGCTAAGCAAGTTTCATACTACTGAGCTAGTGTTACGTAGCGCTCCTCAGTCGCGCATTTGAATGCTATGGCTCGCCTGGCGACAGACGACCATGATGGCCAGGTCGCCTGGTCACCGTCGCCAGGATCGGAATTGTACCTTAACGGTCAAAAGCAATCTTATAAATATTTCGTAATGACGTGTTTTGACGCACTCATATTTTTAAAAGAACAAAAGAAACGAGAAGAAGAGAGTTCTAACCTTTTTAAAAGAAGACCTTCATTCACAGTTTCATTTCGTTTTACCCCTGTATTATATGGTTATTTTTGTCTGTATAATTAACCTCAAAGCTCTCAGTTGAAGCGCAGCAGCCAGTCGTGGTGAGATGGCGCTGAGTGAGGTGGCAGTGGCCAGCACCCTTAGACGCGCCACTTGGCACCACGTTGTGCCCGCGCCGCCCTCCTCGTCACTGCCGCGCGACCAGAACCCGTCGTGCTGGATCAACTGGTCACGACCAGAACGTGTTTGTGAACCCACTGTGAGAGCCACTTGAGCCAAAGATGCGACAGCATGCACGTGTTACTTTATGTCATTCAAACTAAGATATTAATAGGCTCGTAATAAACAGACATGCCGGTTGTAGATAGGAAGAGAATACAATATTGCAGAAGTAGAGAAAACACAAGATTCAAGGGTTTAGGGAACATAAATTAAAACACGCTGGTATTGCTCGAAGGACACCCACATTTCGCCAGTTATGACTATAAACTTTGCGCCTCCAAATTAGCCACAAAGTGCCGCGCGGAATGATGCGGCGCTGCTGCCGAGCGTTTATTGTTAATATGGAATTACGGATTCACAAAGCAGCGCTGCAGCCGCCTGGCACTTTGCGGCAAATTTGAAGGCGCCTTAAGCGTGCACCAATAGGCTAGTTTCCATCAAGTTGCAAAACTATTTAGTCCCTCAGTTAGAGTATTGATATATAATGGACACGTATTTTTTGTTTTTGCAAAATCAATGAATATTGACAAAGATAAAAGGCGTCAAAATTCGGGAGTCGCGAGGGCTCGTGACGTCACGACCCGCAAAAAATTATGGCAGGGCGTGACGTATTGAGAATTTTAAAAGCGTCGTAACTTCGTCAATTTTGGTTCCCGTAACAAAAGAAAAAATACGGGTCAAATATTTTTTGATAATCTAACTGACGGACTAATTACATTTTTTTTTCAGGACACAAGCCTATTCTAGCCTTCGAGGCTACAGCGAATCGGACGCAAAACTGAGAAAGCCAAGTTTAGGAAAAAAGATTTTAAATAAATCAATAGAATTGTTTTTAGAGATAAGGTTATTGTGTATGGATTTAGTTATCCGTTTATACTAAGGGAAAGTATAAACCTGTAACAAGAAAGAGTGCACGGGACTCGACTTCCAGTCATCCATCCTTGCTCGATGTAGCGCGCGGATCAACAGCGTGCCGCGACTGCCGCCGCTGGCTCCGCGCCCGCCTGACCGGACCATGTTGTTCTGTAAACAACATAGTTTTGAATAATGTGTCGTGATTTGAAATTAAATAAAAATTCGCAAAAAAAAAAACCGGCCGAGTGCTAGTCCACTGGCACACGAAGGGTTCCGTACAATAAACCCTACATTTTATTATTTGTTGTTATAGCGGCAATATAAATGCACAATTTGTGAAATTTCAACCTATAACGGTTCTTGAGATACAGCCCGCTGACAGACTGACGGAAGGACGGACGGAGGGACAGCAGAGGCTTAGTAATAGGGTTCCGTTGGTTACCTTTCGGGTACGGAACCCTAAACAGAACAATATTTCGTCTAACTACAAAAAGTACATAATATTATTTTAATATGTGCCACATTATTGAATCATTATAAAATTGACACCTGAACACAAACGATCAACTAGTTTTCACGAAATAACATCGACGGCCTATATAAATATATTGTATTGTTAGGTTATAATATTGTATCTACCTAGATGGATACACTATGGATTATATTTCAAATATTTTATATTAGCAATAGACAGGGTGAACTTTTCAAGTGTGCGTGGAGGCCAAATCCTATTGGCCCTTAGACGGCTAAGGGTTGATAAAAATTACATAAAAAATAAGGTTTTTTTATCATTCATGGCTAGCAATATTGATTTATGCGACGAATTGAAGATTTGGTATGTTGAACTCACCCTCTTTAACTCTGCGATTATGTCTGCTGGTTCTAAGATCGGCGTGCAGTCTATCGTTATGACGGCTGAGTTGCATTCCTTCACTATGTATTCTGATAAAAGACTGAAAAAGTAATAGTAAATTTATCTTAAACCATTTGAATCGGCTTTTTATTAACTGTTCTAATAAAGGTAAATTGTACATTTATGTATTTGTAATAACACTAACGAGGATAGTTGATGGAATTTATACCTGAGATTATGATAAAATTTAGTAATACATTCGTTTTTTTAAACCGTAATGATCGTGATATCATATTACTAATAATATTATCGTCAAAACTAACAGTGCTGAATAACTTTTCTATTAGCCAAACTTACTTCTTAGCACAGGCATCGGGTCCTACTACCAGCAGATGCGCGGTATGTGACATGACACAAGCGCGCAGGGTCGGCTCACAAGCGACCAGACGGCGGGACATGAGCAGTGTGTCCGTCACCCATTCATTTGTACTCATTGGGGATGCTACCGGCGGGCCCATCAGTGTCGACAGCTGGATTAAGAAATAGTTCCTGAACTAAAGGTGGTTTCTTTTAAAGCTTATAACACAGCCAATAGAAATTAATATTAGTTGCATAGACACACAGCGGCGTGTGACGTGTATTTATTTGTATTAAAACTCGATGAAGTGTTAAATCAATAATTGTATTTTCTCAAAATGCTTGGAAATTCGAGTATTATTTTGATAACCTTCTTAGAGATAAATCGAAATTGCTATACTGACAAAATACATGCGAGCAGCGGCCGGTAAAAGTTGTATGAAAATCCATATCTGTCGTGGCTTAGCGGCCAAATAAATTACAGAGTAAACTCATATCAGTCGTGTAATATAAAATTTACACGTTCGCCCGTCAATGCCACTTTTTCTGGCCGCTGCAGTAATGTACTATTTTGGACCGACGACACCGCTGCAAGCTACAAATCTAATAACCAGCCTAAAATAAAACCAGTCAGTCTATCTATCAAATTCATAATTCTATTCTAAAGTGGCACCCTTTTAAAGCAGGTCGAATCATTTGCTCCAAGCACATCAAGCTACGACAATCTGTCAAATTTCTTTTATAGATTTTTAACTTTATCGCTATAACATTAGATTCAAGGGTGATTGGGAAAATTTTACCGTTTCGGGTAGTTTGACGTGCTGACGTTTGTACAAAGGTTGCATCACGGTGCATTGTATCACTTACAATACATAAGTATCAATACACAAGTGTCAAAACATAGTACAATCTACTCGATAATTGCACTTGAAAACGTTGCAATTATCGAAAAATTGTATCAGTTTCACCGCCGATCACTTGAATGGTGTCTGCACTCGTCAGGACAATTATAACTTACCTCATCATTAAAACTATCGATAGCGCTTTCCTTGATTAAGTCAATGACACTTCGTTCAATGGCAAGGTAGACCATTTCTTCAGGGCTCACGCGTGTTGTGTTGAACCCTGTGTCTTGTGTTATGTACTCGAATTGAGTCAGTATTTGTTTTACCTGTAAATCAATGTCATTAAAATACACTTAGGTACCTACTGTAGAAAATTAAAACTTGCTAAGGAATGAAAAATTGACCCCGTCATTTTATGAAATGTTCGTAAAGTTTTAATAATACAGATGAATTTTTCAAGTGTGCGTGGATGGCCAAATACGAAACTATGAGGGATGCCGAAAAACACTGAAAGGAGCCCATACACAGAAAGGATTTTGAAGGAAACCAAAACTGCATCATTGGATTTTTTTAAACTTGGTATTTCTAGCCAGCAATCGATACCGTTGATTTTGAAAAAAAAAACACTCCTAAATTATTAAAACATCCGAAAGTATCCCTTATAAGGATAAAATTCTGGTAAGTTACACATGGTAAAATAAAGAATAGCGCTCATTGTAACGAAATACTTTAACAACTTTTTTAAAATATCAAATATCACCACCTAAAAACACTATAATATCTACTTACCACAGTAATATTATGCAACTTCAAAGCAAGATCAGCCTTGTGATCATTAAGCCACTGAATACATTTCTTGATTACTTGTTGTAGTAACGGTAGAGCCATTTTAGCACTTTCATTGTCAAAGTCAGCCTTGCGCATCCATCCTTCTAAGACGTCTAGATCGCAGGTGACGTCATCACTATGAAGTTTTCAAAGTAATTGTTAGATATGTTTAAAATTACATTTTACAATCCGTGAAATATTCGGTAATAAAAGTCATCACAATTTACCTACTTAAAATTAGTAGGCTCATTACCTTAACAATATGATCCCCATACGCGACACAGTCGCAGGCGAGGCGTGTTCCAAGCTGTGCGTCTCGAACAGAAAGTTGACGTTGGAACCGAACTGTATACGCCAGCCAGAAGGCAGTGTGAGCAGTCTATTGTCGTCCAACACGGAGTTTAGTGCTTCGATCCATTCGGGGTCGATGTCACCGTCGCACACAACCCAGGACCACACGTCTTGAAAGATTACGTAAAATAAATGAATACTTCTTCTTTTCGTGTCGATTGACTCTCACTAAATATTGATCGACGAGTATTGAGCAAGCTGTAGAGCTCTATCATTGGCCACACAACGAATGAATGAATAGAACAGGTAAATTAACCGATATACTAGTTCGTGTCCTTTTTTTAGTATAGCCATGAAGTTGTATAACGCGAAACACAATCAATGGCCCAATTAAATTATGGTTGTCAAGGATCATAGCGGTGTAGAAGCGCCAAACCCTTTCAAGAAAAATTAAACGCAGCTGCTATAACTTCGATTCTTATTGGAAAATGCTGAATTAATGAGGTAAAGTTATATTCTGTCACTTACCAGCTGGTTGGTTGGATATTTCAAGTGCAGTCGAAGAAATAACACCATCTGTCCACTGCCGCGTATCATGGTCGATGTTTCCGAGCAGCCATTCGCGACTCATCGCCTTCGGGCATATTATGTACTCCACCACATTTTTGCCTTGGTGGGCGAGGGCCTTTGAAAAATTATTAATATTTAAGAGGCAACTAGCACACTTACTTCTTCTAACGCGGTAAGTACCTACAGTAACAAAATCCTTTACCATTAATTAATATAAATAAACACAAATTCACACCTTGCGTTATTCTATATTCCAAGAGTGGGTTTTGAGCGGTGAGTATTTGTAACTAATAAGTATTGAGGCAATTCTTTAAACTACAAAAGAAGATATTTCTCACAGATTTTAGCAGTCTTCTGATTGTAGTTTTACCGGATCCTGGTGGGCCAACTATCACAACTCCCATTCTCTGCTGCATTTGTTCGTACAACTCTACACACTTCTGCAACTGTAACACAAATAAATTGTTTATCTGATAATTAGAAGAACGCCTCTAATGAGACGAAATAAAGAAGAGTCAAATAGGAGAAGGTATTATTACCTGTAATTTATTGTGCACCAGTTGGAGATTATCTACGGTAGCTTCGAGCGCTGAATTTATCGGATCTGAGCTAGATTCTTCAGTTGGTACTTGCGCGAAAACTAATGACAAAATATTTTCAAATCTGCGGATACAACGTGTTATTAAAACCTAATATTCAGGGGGTATCTCAATAGAATAGTAACACCAGGCGAAAGAAAAGTTGGAAGGGCTACCTTTTTGAGTTTAATTTTTCTATTTAGAGGTAGTTACAGGGAAGTTTTGAAGACTGACCGTACATTAGTCATCATCAGCTGGACATAGGCCTACCCCAATTTTTGACACAACAAACGGTCTTGAAGACGGTCCGGAATACGCAACGATGGCGTGGCCTCCCACAAGGTGGACTGATGTCCTGGTGAGGATCGCGGATAACCGATGGAGGCGGCACATTAGAAAGTCAAGCGTTATATATTTTCATAAATGGATAATTTATCCCAAACATGTAACTGTATCATATACTCAAATTAGTTAAACAGTTTTATACCTGAGAGCATCATGTCTTGTCAGTTTGGACAAGTTATTGAGCGTGAGCACACGCCTGGCGGCGGCGCGTCGTGCCGTGACGTCACCGCCGCGCTTGTGCAACATGGCAGCACAACTGCCCACTGCCGCCTTCAGGGCGCGTAGGCCCCAGTCGTAGTGACGCTGGTCGCTTAGCAGAGAGCTAAATGGAGATGAGAAAGAGGTTCAATGTCAAAATGAGTGTTTCATTATTTATTTATAACTTTATGCACTAGTAAAACTCTGTACAATCCAGTCAACTGTATATTTTTGTTTTATTAATATAATTTTAGAGCTATATACTTATATTACTCGCGCGCGAACAGAATGGGATGCGACCTTTTGGAACTGAGACGCGCTCGGTCCGACGGCCAGTCGTAGCGTCGGCAAAAGTTGCCAGCGGGTTTAAAAAGGCCACTTTAGCAGAATCAACTAGCAATTCATACTACCCGAAACTATCAAAGGATTAATTACAGTCCATTCTCGGCTTCGCGTGGACACGATGCTCGAAAAGATACAAATAAATCAAAAGTCATGTTTTGTTTTTAAACGCATATTTATTCAATACTTTTGTATCAACTTGCGCCTACGAAGTGTATATAATAAATCGACATATTAACATTACTCGTACTTCAAAGTGTTGCCAGTTTTCAACAATTAATCGTATATTTTTTAAATAATTATTTACAAATCGATTTAAATTGTTATTTTTAAAGTTGAACTTAGTCCTCCTTATTTCTTAAAATAAAATTGTTTTTATTCAAATATGTGATTTTGATATTTGTAGGCGAAGCATAATTATTTAAAGCAGAACGTCCTCAATAGCGTAATCTCCACCATCTGCAGTAGGTAGTCGATATTTTACATTATTTTTTCTATTTTTCAAGCCTATCTGAAGGAAGGCTTCTGAAGGAAGTGAAAGATCTAACGATGAGGAAAGCTCTGATGATGATTCTCATACGAATTGGAATAACTATAAAATAATATTTCTAAACATTATTATTAAAAGGATTGCAACCATTAAACGTTTCTGTATGTTTACACAACCCTATGATAGATTGTAGAAATAACTAATTTATAATTAACTAGCTGACCCACGCAACTTCGTCTGCGTCACATTTTCCATGATTGCTACGCTCCTATTTGTATTCTGTGTTAATAAATACTTTTTCTCTCGTCTTTTAGCATTATGAACACTATCCAACGGAAACCGTATTTCCCTTGGCCATCGCATACGCGTGAATGACTGGACCGATTTCGCAAATTCTTTTTTTGTTGTGTTTGTTATTGTAAAGAGAAGATTCTTATGAAACAAAAAAAAAACCGGCCAAGTTCGAGTCGGACTCGCGCACCGAGGGTTCCGTACAAACCTGTAGGTTATATTTTAAAAGCAAATTATAAGCAAAAGTTTCGATTTACTATTTATGACGTTTTGAAAAAAACTACTTACTAGATCTCGTTCAAACCAATTTTCGGTGGAAGTTTACATGGTAATGTATATCATATATTTTTTTAGTTTTATCATTATCTGATTTTAGAAGTTACAGGGACACACCCACATTTTATCACTTTGGAAGTGTCTCTCACGCAAACTATTCAGTTCAGAAAAAAATGATGTTAGAAACCTCAATATCATTTTTGAAGACCTATCCATAGATACCCCACACATATGGATTTGATGAAAAAAAACATTGAGTTTCAGTTCTAAGTGGACCCCCAAAATTTACTATTTTTTTTATTATTTTTGTGTGAAAATATTAATGCGGTTCACAGAATACATCTAATTACCAAGTTTCAACAGTATAGTTCTTATAGTTTCGGAGAAAAGTGGCTGTGAAATACGGACGGACGGACAGACAGACAGACAGACAGAGAGACATGACGAATCTATAAGGGTTCCTTTTTTGCCATTTGGCTACGGAACCCTAAAAACTAGAAAGTTGCCAGTTGACGAGAGCGAAGCCGCGGGGGACAGCTAGTAAAAATATAAGAATACTAGCTGACCAGACAAACGCTGCTTAGTCATTTATAAAATAGCCTACGACTTTTTATCAGAACTACACAATATAATTATCTTCACTATCACACAAAAATATCTTCACTAGTTATAACTATGCCTAACTTTCGATGACACTAGCAACCTAATGCACTCTATTGACAAATTCAATGTTGCTGTACCTATCTCATGTGACCCCGAAGAATGCTCAACATACCTAAAAAATCCGACACATTACCTAAATATCTTGCAACAGAATATTCGTAGCATAAATTGCAACTTCCAAGAGTTACACATTCTGCTTAAAAGACTTGAAATATCCTGTGATATTATTGTACTCTCCGAATGCTGGTTATCTCGTGTTACAAACATACCAATACTGCAGGGATATGACTCATACAAGACAAATGACAACTACAATCAAAATGACGGTGTCGTTGTGTACACAAATAGTAACTTAGAATGTATAGTACAGGAACCTTCATTAGCTGATGCAAACTGTTTAACAATAAAAATAAAAAATCACACGATTATAATTGCTATCTACAGACCTCCTAGTTTTAAATCACCTGATAACTTCATTAACTCATTAAACAATTTGTTAGAGGGCTTGAAATCATATAAAAATATAATTATTGTTGGTGATATTAACATTGATTTAAAAGGAACGAGACAAGCGACAGCGGCATACTTAGATATTATTGCATATCATGGACTCCTCCCCGCCATAAATACGGCGACTAGGAAAAAGTCCTGCCTAGATCACGTAATATTAAAATCAAAACTAAATGCCTTCACTTTTTCTTTAGGTACTTGCATCACCGACCATGAGGCGGTGCTATTCAGTTTGAAATCGATATTTGAAAATAATAAACCTATAAAATTAAAACTAAACTATAAAATTGATTTCGAAAAATTAAATGCTGAATGTGGAAATTATAACTTTAATAAAGTATATCAAGAAACAAATTTAAATATTGCTATGAATAATTTTATTGACATATTGCAAAGAATGATAGCAAATAATTCTATACGCCGCTTAATTCCTAGAAATAAATGTATAATTAAACCCTGGGTAACCGCCGGTATGTTACGTTGTATTCGCACTAGAGATAGGATGCATAAAAAATTAAAAACAAATGATAATGACGTCATCCTAGAAATTTCATACTTAAGGTACAGAAACTACTGTAATAATCTACTTAAGAAACTTAAAAAGCAGTACGAACGAGATCAACTACTATTATCTAAAAATAATTCAAAAAAGCTATGGACTACCATTAAAGAAATAATAAATAGCAATAATCAAAAACAATTGCCATTGCAATTACTGGCGGCTGAAAATAACCCTAAAGATGCAGTCAATAAAATTAATAAATATTTTACAAACATTGGAAAAAAACTATCAGACATGATACCCACTCGTTTACCTAATTTTAAAAATGTTAATTATCCTTCACCTTTAAAATCTTTCGTCCTCCTACCGACCGATAATGAAGAAGTTGAAAGAACTATTAAAGCATTAAAAAGTGACTGTTCTCCTGGATGGGACCAGATCAATGCTAATGTTTTGAAGCACATCTCTAAAGCAATAGCACCTGTTCTTACCAATTTAATTAACCGATGTTTTGATGCTGGAATATTCCCAGATGCTCTAAAAATAGCTGTAGTGCACCCGATTCATAAGGCGGGAGACAGGGGCAGTGTCAATAACTATAGACCAATAGCAATCCTAACAACATTATCTAAATTATTTGAGCGATTAATTAATAATAGATTAACCAAATACTTAGAAGACGGGAATATACTCTCGGACTCACAATACGGATTTAGGACAGGTCGTTCAACCAACAACGCAGTGCTTGACCTTGTCAACTATTTGGCTAACAAAATGGATAACAAAAACAAATGCTTAACAATTTTCCTCGACCTGGCAAAGGCATTTGACACTGTCTCTGTTCCCCGGCTTGTGCTAACGCTAGAAAATCATGGCATCAGGGGTACCCCGCTGAAATTACTTACGGATTATTTAAAAAATAGAAGCCAGTACGTAAAAATTGGAGACCATATTAGTGACAAAGCTTCAATAGAATTCGGAGTGCCTCAAGGCAGCGTATTAGGGCCTACGTTGTTTCTCTGCTACATCAATGAACTCTGCTCCCTAAAAATTAAAAACTGCCGTATTTCCGCGTATGCAGACGATACTGCCCTTACATTCTTCTCAGACTCATATAACGAATTGTTTGAGCTGGCACAGGAAGGTTTTAACACTGTATGTCACTGGCTTTCAACAAATTCTCTCACTATAAACGAAGATAAAACTAAATACATTATTTTTTCTATTCATAACCGTACGGACGTAAATAACCTAACCTCAAACATAATTGCGCATAAATGTAATTTTCCTCCAGCCCTCAACTGCAACTGTTCTGTCATAAAATCTATTAAATGCATAAAATATCTTGGAATTGAAATAGATGCCAACTTAACATTTGAAAACCATATACAGTCTCTATCACAGCGAATTCGTAAACTTACTTACATTTTTAGAGAGCTTCGTGGTGTAGCAGAGAAGCAAACCATACGGTTGGTATACGAGGCTTTGGTACAGTCAGTTCTAAGTTATTGCATCACTACATGGGGTGGTGCTTGCAAAACAAAACTGATAGCGCTAGAAAGAGCTCAAAGACTTATTTTAAAAGTAAGCTTTTCTAAGCCTCGTTTATACCCTACCTCTAAACTATACGAAGAATCTCAAGTGCTCTCAGTACGACAGCTCTACATATTACTTACCGTTCTACTTAAACTTCCTAACATATCGGGGGAAAGAAAACAACGCATAGCCACCACAAGAAGAAACTATGATATATGTGAGTCCATCCATGTAAATACTCATTTTGCACAAAGATTTTTCCCTTACAGAGGAAATATGCTATTTAATAAACTAAATAAGATAATTTCTATATCCAATTGCAATAAAAATGAATGTAAAAATAAAATTAAAAAATGGCTATTAAGATTAAATTATTACGAAACTGAAAAAATTATTGAAGTGGCAAGGTAGTTTTATGTTTGTATAACGTATATATATATATAAATAAATGTAGCATGCATAGCACGTATATTGAAGCATTCACACACACACACACACACACACACACACACACACACACACACACACACACACACACACACACACACACACACACACATACAAACACCATCATACACCACATACACCATACACACATTTAACATGTACCTACTCGCTGACTTATAATTTGCATAAAATATTATGTGATGGGGGGCCTGGAGTTCTATAGTACAGGCCTAGGCTTAGTTTAGACTCCAGATCTCCTACAAATTACATTTATGTAACTGTCAACCTGTACATTTAACTATAAGATTGTCCTCGTATATAATGTGTAATTTGTGGAGATGAATAAACATTTTTATTATTATTATTATTATTATTATTATTATTATTAATTATGCAAAAAATCATGAAAATCGGTCAAGCCGTTTCGTAGAGGTTCGATAACAAACACCGTGATACGAGATTTTTATGTATTAGATTAGATAAAAGATGAATTATGAAACTCATCCCATGAAACGCAGTGAAAGTGACGTAAATGGCGATTAAATCGGCATTTTTTATATGATAGCTGGTGAAAAAAGGATGTGCTATATACCTCTGTCAATGCCTGTGAAGCATTCAGCAGTGATATAATTTTAATTATGTGTTTTTATGACGTCACGCACGTACCTAGCGAGAGTGAAGACATTATGCAGGTCTTTAGCCAGTACGTCGGCATCAGGCACGCAGGCGGCGCGCAGCAGATGCGCCGCCAGTACGTGCGCGCGCGGCTGCAGCATGGCCACGGGCCGCAGCACGCGCTGCAGCGCCGCCGGCAGCGTGCGCCGCCCGCCGTAGCCGCGCCCCGAAGGGTTCATCGTAGCGGCCACTCCGCACCATTCAGATACTCGCACCTTGAACACACAACACACACACACAACGAATAAATTATAATGCGCTCAGCAAAGGAGTGGCACTCTCTAACTGTGTCGGTGTTCCGAACATATTCAATAGGTTTCAAAAATTGAGTGAACACGCTTCTTCTCTAAGCTCACTTCATCGGATTTTGTCTCTGTCACCTCTGACCTAGACTAGAGTCAAGAGCAAACCCATACCAAATTTAAAAAAAAACTGGGCAAGTGCGAGGCGGGACTCGCGCACGAAGGGTTTCGTACCAGTATCGTATTATACGATTTATGACGTATTAAAAAAAAACTACTTACTAGATCACGTTCAAACCAATTTTCGCTGGTAGTTTACATGGCAATATACATCATATATTTTTTAGTTTTATCATTCTCTTATTTTAGAAGTTACGGGGGGAAGGGGGACCACACATTTTACCACTTTGGAAGTGTGTCTCTCGCAAACTATTCAGTTTAGAAAAAAAATATTTTAGACACCTCAATATCATTTTCGAAGACCTATCCATAGGTAACCCACACGTATGGGTTTGATGAAAAAAAATTTTTGAGTTTCAAGTATGGGGACCCCCAAAATTTACTGTTTTTTTTTCTATTTTTGTGTAAAAATCTTAATGCGGTACACAGAATACATAGCTACTTACCAAGTTTCAACAACAGCGTAGTTCTTATAGTTTCGGAGAAAAGTGGCTGTGACATACGGACGGACGGACAGACATGACGAATCTGGGTTCCGTTTTTGCCTTTTGGCTACGGAACCCTAAAAACGGATGTTATCAATTGACTCGAAAATGAAAGTCTTGTTTACTTGTTTTGTTAGTAAAACTTCGCGCAATAAGAACTGCATACACAATATTCAGACATCGCTTTTAGGCCGTTCCTCCGGAATTAATGATATCTCGAAAGCACCGATGTCAGCTAGCAGCAACGCGCAGTCCTCGCATATTTCCACACGGAAAGTTCGAAATATCGAACCTAGAGCCACAACATCAAATTAATTCAAACCGCTAACTGATTCAGTGTTGCTCGCACGCAAACTTCATAAACTGCTGTCAAAATATTAACACAAATCAGCACTCTTACAAAGCGTTTCAAATGAGAATAGGAACGTCCATGACCTCTATCTGTCAAATGTCTCTTGAAAAGTACGGTTTGCAGAGAAAACTTAGTTGCATATCGATAACGGCTTATTTTACTTTGTTTGAATAAGTCTTAAATCAAATTTAAATAAAAACGTCCAATAATAGTAAATTAGCTAAATATAATATTTAATTATTTAAAGTCATTATTAGTTATTTTAAACCAAGCCAAAACACTTATTTCACTTAATGTTTATAAAAATAATTTAAAAAAATAATCTTGCTTTGCTCACCCAACAGAATTGGTTTGAAATGACAGCTATGCCGTCACAATATGGCGCTAAGTCGATCCTATTCTTATTTGAAACGCATTGTATACACAATAATTTTAGACGTAGATAAAATAAAATATTGAACGCAGACAATTAATTACATATTTGTTTTGATACTTATTTTTTAGTCGTTAGTAAATCTACACTAATATTATAAAGAGGAAAACTTTGTTTGTATGTTTGTTTGTTTGTTTGTTTGTTTGTAATGAATAGGCTCAAAAACTACTGGACCGATTTTAAAAATTCTTTCACCATTCGAAAGCTACATTATCCACGAGTAACATAGGCTATATTTTATTTTGGAAAAAAATAGGGTTCCGTAAGATATTTGGGTTTTTCGGACACAAGGTGTAAAAATCAACCAGAAAAGTTACTTATTTTGCGTACGCTGCCTAAACTATGAAAGATAGAACCATGAATAGTTCTAATTAATTGTAGATCTTATAAATATCTACAAAAAAGTCCGCGACACACTATACCTATCTATGTCGAGTGAGGCACAACAACCATTTTTTTATTTAAAAATTTTGATTTTTTTTGGACTACTTTTGAACGCGTTTATTTTACTCATGCTATTAATCCTTATCAAAATAAAGTATTTCATCACTAAGTACACTTTATGTAGATAATATTTGGTTTTTGAATGATTAGAATCGGACGTTTGGTTTTGAAGTTATGGCGAAATTAAAATATTACGATTTCTGCTGTTATTTAATACCGCGTGTATCTGACATCGACGATTCGACGCACAAACGATTTCCATGGGTCCAGTGCATGATTCTGGACACCCTAGACTTAGAATTTATCGTCGGCTTTTTTCACATTTTTTCATTTTTTTTTTCAAGGGTTTTTTACTTTATACTGCTCATAATCGTTATTCTGACCTAACCCAATGAGATTTTTAATAAAAAAAATAATTAATTAACTACTTTCACTAAAAAGAGCAATCTGAATAAAACCACAAATAGATATCAGCTCAGCTGAGCTGATACCTATTTGTGTAAAATGAGAAAAGAACCGACGAAAAATTCCAACACTGGGGTGTCCAGAATCATGCCCTGGACCCATGGAAATAGTTTGTGCGTCGATGTCAGATACACGCGGTATAATAAATGCGAAAGTTTATGAGTTTGTGTGTAGGTTTGTTACTCAATCACGTCAAAACGGTTGAAGGGATCGGGGTGAAATTTGGAACAGGGATAGGTTATGGTCTGAAATAACACATAGGCTATTTTTTATCCTACGGGAACGCGTACGAAGTCGCGGGCAGAAGCTAGTGAGGTATATTATGTTTTGTAGGTCCAAAAATTATTGTGAAAACTATTAATTCAACTGACTATTTAAGAACATGGCCATAATTGTGCGATGGAGATAGCACTACTGACTTTTTAGCACTCGGAAGGTACAGAGTAGACCAGTTGTAAAAAAATCAGTTCATCATAATAGAAATCATCAGGTGGGATAGTGGTTAAACGCGTGCCTATCAACAGTAAAAAAAGTATATTTGTAAACGAAATGATAAGTAGTTAATTTGTTTTTTTTTTCCCGTGGCTTCACTCACGTTGCCTTTTCCACAGAAACCGTGCATTTTTCGGCGATAGATCAGTGAAAAAACAACCTCCTAAAAGAATAAATGTAACTCTTTATCATATTACTTTAGTTAAATACCTAGTTAAACAATATTAGAACCTAATGTGATGAATGAATGTGATGCAATGACCTTTTCAGTAAAGTTCCATTGGAGCTCGCCAAATCCGGGGCCGTATGATAACCCCGACGGAGCCTCATCCTACTGCCGATTTTGCTAAATAATTGTTTCATCTTGGTTTCCGCTCAAATATCTTCATCACGGATCATAAGACTTTACCAAATCATGGAAAAACACTTAGAATGATTTAGAAAATCATTGTATTTGTCTTCGTAGACCATACCAAAGACTTTTGTCAGGTTTGAAAAGCGGAAAAAAGTGTTAACCTTTTCTGATGCTTGTAATAATTATAATCGTAAAAGCGAAAGAAAGTAAGCGTTACAGACGAATACAAAAACTCCTAGACCTATTTCAATTTAAACATTATTTCTTCACAATTGTAAAGCTACGTTATCCCTGAGTAGAATGGGCCATTTTATAGAATATCCGGGCAAGTGCGAGTCGGAATCTCACACGAAGGGTTCCGTACCATAAACTGAAAAAAAAAAACCTCGATGATTGATTAGGTACGCATTTACATAAAAAATATTTTTATGACTTAATTACAAATGTATAGTTTTCAGATTTTTCCTATAATTGTAGTACCTATAAGACGGTATTACTTGCCAAATTTCATAGTAATTCTCGGTCAACGGAAAACCACGCGCTCCTGAGATAAAGTGTCTTGACGGACAGACGGACGTACGAACGGACGGACAACAAAGTGATCTTGTAAGGGTTCTGTTTTTTTCTTTTGAGGTATGGAACCCTAAAATTAAGATATCCTTAAGATAATTGCAGAGCGGACGAAACATTCATTGCCACGTTGAATGGCAATGCTTAGCCTCTGGCCAAAGTAAAGGCAAACTCTTAGGTTGCGAGATGTGAATGTGGAGTGGTGATATTCCAAGATAATATTGATTTTGGTTTATAACATTAGTAGGATTACATATATTTCATTTTGTGGAACTTCTAAAACCCACGCAGACAAGTCGGGGGAAAAAGCTAGTTTTTACTTAACACAATTTTTTTTCACAATTCAAACGCGACTGCAATTCCATCCCTAGGCTGTCCATTTGACACATTGATGTTTGACTTATTTCAATCCTAAAATGAAAACATTTATTCTAGAGTATGTCTTGAGATAAAATGTGAGTTAATGCTGTAAGAACAGACACTCCAATATAGAAAATAAAATGTTTGCCCAAATATAGCTTTGTGAGATGAAAACATTGGAGGATCCAGTACGTAGGTACATACAAGTGAAGTTCATGACTATGGTAACGCTATTTTCTCCAAACCGTTTCTATTCCTTTTCTGGAAATGAGTCCATTGTCGTCTTCAGGTAGGAACTCCCAACGACATTGTACTTTATTTAGTTTTGCCCTTTTATTTCATGCCAACTGTTTACATGACAGTATTACGTTATATTTTGTTCAAGGTCGTAAGACAGGGTGCAGACACTTTTTAGGGTTCCGTAGCCAGCCAAATGGCAAAAACGGAACCCTTATAGATTCGTCATGTCTGTCTGTCTGTCCATCCGTATGTCATAGCCACTTTTCACCGAAACTATAAGAACTATGCTGTTGAAACTTGGTAAGTAGATGTATTCTGTGAACCGCATTAAGATTTTGACACAAAAATAGAAAAAAAAAACATATATTTTGGGGGTCTACAAGCGTGATAAATAGAACAGTGAGCTCACGTAAAAATAACATACACCCACACACCATTGAGAAAAAAAGGTTATTGGTTTACATACGTTTCCTTGATTATACGCATTTTTACCGAAAAATGTATGGTATGTTCACAAAAAAACATCTTTGTTTGTATCTAACGTAACTTCAAAAGTAACCAAAACGCATAAATTGCCCAAAAATATTCTCTCCGGCGGGGAATCGAACCCCGGTCTCCCGCGTGACAGGCGGGGATACTTACCACTATACTACCGAAGACTTGCTAACTGATATCGAAATAACGGTTCTTTTGACTTATATGATTCTCACCTTGAAAAATAAATATTCGTCATCATAGCGCGTTGATTATTCAAATGTTTTAATCCTAAGTGAATAAATATACCTTGCTTTGATTTTGTATGGCTTTGGCTTGTATGCTACAACGACTAGTAGTTTCGGCTGTGTGTTGTCTGTCAGTCACTCAGTCACTCAATCAGTCAGTATCGGAAGAATTATATACAATTGATTAGTTGTGAATAAAAACAATATTCTTCATTTGGCTCCGAAAGGTGCGTGGACTATAGCGAACATGCATGAACTAAAGTATTTTATACGTAAAGGTATCGAATTTGCAACAATAGATGGCATAGTCTACGCCACGTTTCCTATAACAATAGTTAATATACTACATATGTTTATACCTTGAAGCTACATACATATACCAGATGTAGGCTTTTGGCCAATTTAGGTGAAATGCTACAGAGATATCTTCATTATGGTGACATAGCTCAGATCCCACATTTCCTACAGTCAATTAAACTTGAAAGTTTAATATTCTTTCTCTATCTAATATTATTCTTTACTAGCTGATACCCGCGTCTTCGCCCGCTTGTCAAATAATATACTAAAAAATTCCTATCCATTGGTGAAAACAGCATGAAGATCGGTCTACTGCACCGATTTTCATGCTGTTTTTGAGTTTATCGCAAACAGACAGACAGACACGGCGGAGGACTTTGTTTTATAAAATGTAGTGATCCAGTATTTAATTAATCTTAATGAAGCAACAGTGTTCTTTCTTACACGTTTCCCGTTGAGTAGCGCAGTAGGCTCCGAGCCAGGCGTCCGCTCAGTAGTAGCAGATAGCAGTGAAGACAGTTGGTGCGAGACGGCTGCCAGCGTGTGAGCAGCCAGACGATTGAACTCGTCGAAGCAGCCCCAGGCGCCGCACAGCGCGAGGCCGCTCAGCAAACGCCCCATACACTCTGCGTCTAGAGCCTGGAATATTAAGCATTTGAACAAATACTTATTTGTCCCTCTCTATTCAGGATAATTATTATAAAATGCGGGCAGGGCCGGTCTGTCCGTTGGGCGAACACGGTCAGGGGGCGCCTTCGGCAATGCTTGACGTTAGAAAGAGGGTGAAACGATTACTAATTTTTTTAGGAAACTACAATATTTAAAATGCATATATAGGTACCTAAAAGAAAAGACATTCTTCTTTCGATATCTATATCTATCTATACATATAATAAAATCGTAGAGTTGCCGTGTCTGTACATTGAATATTTTCGCATAAAAAATACATAGAAATGTCAGAAAAATGACATAGAACACAAAAAAGCAGTTTTTGAAATTCTTTTCTGTTTGTCTGTTTGTCTGTGCGTCTGTTTGTCTGTGAGTCTGTTTTTCTGTGCGTTTGGAGGAGCATCACGCATAAACCACTGATTGGATTCAAAATTTAGGTACTTCGAAATATTAAGTGATAATCGGAGCAACATTTAGTGTTTATTTCATCAAAATCGACCCACACAATCAAAAGATATCGAATTTTAAAGTTTACGAAGAAACTTCATCGAGCGCTAAAATAGGTTGTTAACATTGAGACTTCAGATACTTGCAATGCCATCTATTGAGAATTTTTTTAATAAGAAATGTGTGAAAAGATCCCGAAACAATGTATTTTTGAGTTATTTTTTAATTAAACTTAAAATGTAGCAATAAAAGTGAACATTTTATCATATTATCATTATTTATCGTAACGTAGCTTCTAAGTTTGAACTTATGAGTAGTTATGAGTATAAAGACAGTTCAGTTACGTTGTAGATCGATAGATGGCGTTGTACTTATGACGCGTTTTTCTGAATCGCGGTGTTAAGATTCTCCGCAGTAGCATCAGGTCAGCCCCATGTTTTATGTTATTTAACTTGAAGTCGTATAATTGATATTGAAATATTGAAATAAAATTATACAAATAGTTATGGAAGTATGGATTTGATTGAATGACTAGATTGTTTTTCGATTTACTGGGAGGAGAGGAGAGTCTCCTCCGGAGAGTTACCTGTATCCATAAGTAAACTGTTTTACTAACAGAAGAGGTGAATATTTGGTCTTATGTTTCAATGTGGCTAAACTATATCAGCCGAACACGTCGATCTTCAAGGTTAAGCAACGCTTGCCGAGGTCGGTCTGTGAATGGGTGACCATTATAACAACCTAGCCTTTTCCTTACTATATTGGCTCCAGCTTCCAAACAAACCGGATTCAGCTGTATACCGGTATTGTACGTGGCGCGGCTGCCTGCCAGACCTCCACATCTCATTCAATGCAAGATTTCAGTCAGATTTTCCTGGCTTCTGACTATCCGTAACGACTGCCAAAGATCTACAAACGACAGCCGGGACCAAAGGCTTAACGTGCTTCCTGAGGCACGAAGGAAACTCGGTATGTCAAGATGGTCACCCATCCACAGACCAACCTTCGCAAGCGTTGCTTAACCTTGAAGATCGATGCGTTCGTCTGTTATAGTTTAGCCTTGAAGATCGGCCCGTGCGGCTGTTCCAATTTAGCCACGAGCTCCTCTATAATAAATCGATTCTATGAACCCAGTAAAACTTTTTTGATATTATAAAATGTAAACAAATTAAATTAATTCCACAATCAGCAATATTGTCAGTAAAAATCGGAGAAAATGTGTTTCTTTTTGGACTGTTCTGGACGAAATTAAGAATCCACTTGATTCAGCACCATTCGTTCGATAGTTGGTTTTGTTGATTTGGATTCAAGATTAGTTTGTACCAGGAGATTAGGTACCTGGGCTGGTCGGCATTTCAACCGATAGAGATGATACAGTGCCCTGCATTAGGTACCCTCTTCATAATTATATTCTTAATTCGAGAGAGAGATCAGGATACGTAACTGAACGTAGATTTTGTATATGCAATCTATACTAATATTATAAAGCAGAAGAGTTTGTTTGTTTCGTTGAACGCGCTAATCTCAGGAACTACTGGTCCTGGTATATATATATATATATATGTATATATCATTACGCTAAGACAAATAGGAGCGGAGCAGTAATGGAAAATGTGACGCAGACGAAGTTGCGCGGGTCAGCTAGTTTAAAATATTTTTCACCACACTCTTAATCTGACTCCTACCACACTACTTTTAGGCACAAAATTAAGTGTATTTCACACTATTGTTGAAAAATAGCTGGCCTCATGGCCTGCTCTGTATTTATCATGCCATCTATTTAACCACCCCCCAAGAAAGTCGACGTCAGCGAACGAAAAAAAACCACGAAGGATTTTTCACAATAACTTTGTTTCACAGCAAATTGTTACTTATTTTAGTTTATACTAGCTGACCCGCGCAACTTCGTCTGCGTCACATTTTCCATTAATTCTGCGCTCCTTTTTTACTTAGCCTAATGATATACATATAGCCTATAGCCTTCCTCGATAAATGGGCTATCTAACACTGAAAGAATTTTTCAAATCGGACCAGTATTTCCTGAGATTAGCGTACTCAACCAAACAAACAAACAAACTCTTCTGCTTTATAATATTATAACTCAGAGGTTCTCAGATTTTGTTGTGCAAGGCGTTGCGAACGTTCGACACTCGACTCTCGTGCGCGTACCAGAGAGTTTCTCTGATTTTGTTCAGCAAGGCGTTGTGAACGTTCAGGTGAAGATTCTCCCACGTATTCTTGCTGCCCGTGCTTGAGAACTATGTTTAGTAAGTTGAGACCTGGCTGTCTTAGGCATTTTCAAATGTTTAAGAAAATGTTAATAGCGTGTAATATTCTAGCTCTGAAAAGAACTGTTGGTTAGCCCTGAAAAGAACTGTTGGTTAGCCCTGAAAAGAACTATTGTTTGGCTCTGAGAAGAACTGTTGTTTAGCTCTGAGAAGAACTTTTGCGTAGGTATAGTTTTAAGAACGAAATCTAAAAAAAATCGCACGAAAATTATTAGACTTCGCGCACGACCGCTGCGTAGGGAGCCGACCTCGCGTCTCTCTGAGCCACGCGTGTACCTTAAGTAGCCTTCACACTATTCCCGAAATTGATCGAAGTTGAGCGAATACGATAGTGTAGAAGAGCACTTCGCTTCGCCTCGTGCAACTTCGCTTCGCCCCGGGCGACTTCCAGTTGTTGTCGGTTTTTGCGCCCGAGTCAAAGGACTCGAAGTTCGAACACGAAGCGTCTGTCCACACTACTCGGCTCACTTCGGTTCGCGTCAGCCATAGTAAATACGCAGGAATTTTATTATGCGGGAGTACACATTGCAACGGCAGTTGCCACATGAACGTTATCCATTATGCCTATCGTGAGGGGAACGGGGGGAATGGGCGACTGAGCTCCTCGCGAAGTTGCTCGAGTGTGTGGACACCTACTTCGGAATTCGGTCAACTTCGGAGAGCACTTCGCCTCGTGCAACTTCGAAATAGTGTGGAGGACACTTTATATTACTCATAGATCTAAACTCCCCTCCCGCACGCGCACCCCCGCCTTGGTGACGTCCACTTCGCAACGGGCCGTGCAGCAGAAATCGTAATATTTTAATTTCGCCATAACTTCAAAACCAAACGTCCGATTTTAATCATTCAAAGACCAAATACTATCTACATAAACTGTACTTAGTGATGAAATACTTTATTTTGATAAGGATTAATAGCATGAGTAAAATAAACGTTTAAATGTAGTCCTAAAAGAAAATCAAGATTTTTAAATATAAAAGTGGTTGTTGTGCCTCACTCGACCTAAATAGGTATAGTGTGGTACTCAGACCAAACATCCTTCGGCATGAGCGTGGATGTAAGCAATGTTTATTTATTTACTAACGCAGTGGTTCACAATAACGGAACAACTAAGATCAATAAATAAATCCATTCCTTGTAATTCTCACAGTTGGGTCGCGTTGCCTGTGCTGAACCTCATTCCATTGAGCACGCGTCCCGCTCGCGCGCGCGCTGCTCCACGTAAGCGCGTCTCCGTCGCCGGCTTTGTGTGGAACCGCCCTCAACACACACTTCTCAGAATCGGGCTCGTGGCATTTTTTAGAACGCATAATAATTTGATCGGGAAATATTTATGGAAGGGGTGGCCGGACGCGGACTAGTCCGACGAGTCAATTATCAGCCACTCGCTCCACGCCGGTCGCCTGAAAGACGCGCAATGGGTGGCTAGGCTGAGGTTAACCGATGTTAACTTACAATTTATGACGGAGATAGACGAAGGGTGGAATTTCACATGATTTCATTCCCTTTTTTTGTTAGTTCCCTATATCATTATTATCGTGTATAAATAAAGTTTTTATACATCCGATAGTCAGAATGTTTTTTGTGCTAACCCTAGACAGGTCAGGTATTGTACCCACCATAATTCGATTACCTACTAAGAAAGTGAAACTTATCAGTTTATAAACAAAAAGGCTGTGTATGTTATAATATAAAACATATTAAATACCACCACCAGACTCAGAATTATGATTCTAGATATATTATATAAGTCCTCAGGGAAAAAAACATCCTAGATATTTATAAGTAACTTTGTATCAACACAGTACGAATCGTTTCGTAGCACTAGTGCTACGAACATTCTGCTACGAAATTCGTAGCACTCTGTTGGTACAATTTTCGTAGGCAATACGACATTGGAAATTGTCTTAGCACTACATTATTCTTTGTTGTTTGTAACTTGTTACTTGCGAAGAATCTAATGTATTTAGCAATATATATATATTTTTTTTTTTAGTAACATCTCAGATAACATAGCAGAGGAGTCTTAATTAACCTGTAATCTTTTCAACCCCTACAACGCCGGGGCGAACGGGCTGAGCTTTTCGTCGAAAATCTGAAGAAGCTTTTACGATATATTTTGGAATCTTAAAACCGGTATCTTATTTAGGTTGTCGATTCTGTTGTCCATTTATCAACCGGAATATGTAACACCAATCAATGGAAGGGATGAGATGGTCTATGAGTAGCCGGAAGGCAGGAATTAATATGTGATTTTTTTGCATTGTGGTTAATGCGGAAGTTAGCACTTGTAACATTTTACAGACCACTGATTAATGGTGTGGGTGTCAAAATTACGATAGACAAGGACATAATGGCTATTCAGAAGTGTCATCTCGGTAGAACGAAGGAGGTACAGATAAATACAAGAACGCCAGTGGTTGCCACTTGGCAACAAAAAATAAAACTAGCAATGTGGTCGATGTTTTTTAGAAAAAAATGGTAAGGCGAACTCAAGGCCAGAGCCTTCCAGGCTGGACTTGAATTCGCCTTGGGTGTAATGACTTCGACATAAAACGAAAAAAAAGTAACAATATATATTGATGTGCCTCAACTAATCCGTATTGTAGGGACAAGGGAATGACTATAAGCAACTGTGAAAAGGAGCTGTAAAGATAAGGTAGTAACTTTCTACTAAAACCATTGATTCAAAGCAATACTCCGGGATAAACATCTTTTTGTACCCCACAGAAGTGTTAGTAAAAACTTACAAAGCAATTAAAAAGGGTGCAACAATAAAACAATGCTTCGCGCATGTTATCATGCGCACATTATAATCGTTTCTGCCAATTTGTCGCAGAGGCGGGGCGGGGCGCGGAGACGTTTCCGCTGCATGTGCAAGACAATGCTGAATGGACCCATTAATAGCACAAATGAATGAGTGCGTAAGCACATGTGTCCAACCCGCTACCCCACGGCTCGCCCCGTCGACCATATGCTGCAATACATTGTCTTATGCAAAGAACATTACGTTTCATTCACTAATTTGTGAGTTGTGACTTCGAGGAAACCTCGTTTTATGCGCCGAAATGCATCCTCGAAATGTGTCGTTTCCTTCCGCTGTTTTTGTGGTTTGTATTGTTTTTTTAAATAGCACTGTTATACTTTTAGCATGTGAGACTGTGTAAGCTGATACTTGTCTGACGCTTAATTTGTTAAATATAATAAAACAATGAAAACGCACAAATCGATTCCTTTTCGACAGGACATGACAGTTTAAAATAATAGCCATACGAATATGGGGGCTGTTGGTTAATGTTGCCTACCAAATAGTAACTTTTCAGGAATCATTCGAAATTCATTAGAACTTTTTCGCCATGAAAGTTTATACAGAAGGTAGTTAAATTGAGAGAGGGACAGCCAAACTATTGTTTATATAGGTGCCAAAGTGTGTAGATATCGAATCAAACGATACCTATATTTTCTAGGATTTTGACCCAATACACTCAAATTAAACTGTTCTTTAATATCAATATCCCATAGGGAATTTATGACAAAAGAGTATTTATAGACACAACAAAACCCTTTGGGCTACTAAACATTGAACGTGTTTCGACGAGTTACTTTAGGATTATTGTTCTGTTCTCTCAAAGATAGTATCGCTTCCTGTGCTTTTCACTTTTCGTTTGTTTAACGCATAACAAAGTGCGGACGATACCTGCAGGACAATGGTCAGGTACCAGCTATTGACAATTCGTCAGCTCACTTACGAACAGTTATATTTTTGTTTGCACCACGACTTGTTGGCGCCAGATCTGCCGGCCGGCCTATTGTCATATCGACTATTACTTTATTCTTGTGAACTAAAGATGACGGTCAATTGTTACAGGTACTTCCTGGGAGGCATTCTTATAAAAGCTGTGAATTGGGAATTCCACACGTTTTGTTTCGGTGGCGCTTCATTTAACTTGACTTCACGGTTCTGAGTTTAAACATGCAGTCTTTTATCTGTATCTTTTTACCAAACACTCGTTACGGATGAATCGCGTTTAAAACGTTATTTGTTGATTTCCTACACTTGATAACATGACAAACATTTTGTTTGCACATAATTCGTATTTATCAATGCTTCGGTGGCCGGATACGCACCGTCGCGCCGCCTTCTTTCTTATCTAGTACACTAAACGATGTTATAATGTCTTAATTTTCTGTAGCAGAAAATAATTTGCGAACATTCGTCAGCGTGCGAGACCCGCATCGTTAGGGTTGGTACATAATGGCTTAATTGGGTTATAAATAAGGTCAATGTAATGATCGGTGGTGATACTTTTATGCCAGCAAATAGTGGTCACGTGTCGAGAATTCGCTACAATTGGCTCGTCGAGCGGCACGGGGCACCCTAATCAACTGAATGGGGCCTGGAATGACGTGATTATTATGCTACATATCTGTAACACAAAACTGTTTAATTTTATAGGGGTGAAATTACCACGCGAACAGTCAACGTTAACTCGGCAATATTGAGTTTCGGTTTTTGGAAACATTGGCTTTATTTCCATTGTAGTGGCATAATCGATAAGCCAAGTCGTCAGAATATGTTAGCGGCCGAATGGCGCCCCTTCCTTGAAGGACCGCATAAACTAAACGACTATGCGCAATTCAGATTGCCGTATCGTGGGAACATCGCGGCGTATTGACAGTGATACGAGAAACTGACAAATATATGGCGGGGCAGAGTCTCCTCGAAAAGCATCCATCGTCTGCATTCAATAGTATGTATTAACATTGATTACGCCGGACATTCATATCATTATCGACAAAATAAGTTGTCAACGTATGAACACTTCACATCACCTAGTTCCCATGGTCGCAGTGTTACTTTTCCCATGTAGTTATCATTGGGCCGTCATGTCACTCCATACGCCATAGGTCAGTGTTTCGATAAACAAGTGAACCCTATGCATTATGTGCGTGCATCATTTTATGATACTGAGCTAATATGGCAATGGCATGACGTAACCATCGGGTCAGAGATGTGTCATCGCGCAGCACATCATGGCGAACATTTTATCATTCGAACAGTTTCGTAAGTGCCCTCGAATGTGATACATTATATTCATTATCAACAAACGATTTACTGCTTACTAATGTTGTACAAATTGTGTTCGTCTTTCATTTACACAATTTGTAGATTAGGGCAACGAAAGGTGGAAATATGTCATCAATATTAATATCAGATGAAGTCATATCGATATATCAGTCACAAGTTCAGAGTCTTACAGAATAAACAAGCATGAGAGGGTCCTGGAGGTAGATACGCAGGCGCAGGCATACAAACACGTAACGAAATAAAACGTTGGAGACAGCATTCCCGACAAGTGGCGCGGAGTATTACATGTATATTTGTGTTATAAATTTTATGGGCCACGCACGACAACTGTTTGCATAATCAAAAGGAATTTTGTGAGCTGAACGTCATTTATGCTCTATTTGATACATCCTAAATACATAAATTATAAAGTCCCGACACTTTCTCTACCATGGAACAGAAGTTATCATCCAACTGCTATGTTTCTTTTTTTTTTCTTAGAGGACTTGGCGAGTTATTCATAATCATGTTTAATTGAATACTGCCTATCGTTAAAGTCTGGGGCAATTCCGTCTGTATAAATAAACACTAGCACTGCAGGGGGTCCCTGTGGAGATCATTTTTCATAGAATTAGTCGAAGTTTACACGTATACATGCGAGTTGATTGATCCCTTGTATCTATCTTCTATACTATAAAGCAGAAGAGTTTGTTTGTTTGGTTGAACGCGCTAATCTCAGGAACTACTGCTCCGATTTGGAAATTCTTTCAGTGTTAGATAGCCCATTTATCGAGGAAGGCTATAGGCTATATATCATCGTCATCATATTTAATAAGTAATAAACATAAAAGAAGATAGGCACATATTATCTCTATTCTCTCAATAATAACAAAACTTTATATAACACTGCTCTAATTCGCAAACGTGTATTATTATTTATCTCATTAGAACTAGGACCGGATGCCTTCTTACCTAAAGAAATGTATCAATTCTTCATAATTATCTCGAATACGCAAATGATATTCATTCGACTCAAGATACAAAACAGCACAATGTGACGACACTCGAAGTACATTTAAAACTACTTTCACAAAAGATGTCTCTTAAACTTGCGTACATTTTGAAGTAGTGTCAAATGCACACTTATGATGTAATTGGTAACATTTACTTTTACGCCCAATGAATCGAGGGCCATTGAGGTAAAGAAACCACCCCGCCGGACAATAGAGCGTGGGAGCGGTCGCGGTGGCATTCACTAATGGTGGCTCCAAATCATCATATTACTTTTGTATGATTGTCCATCATTTTTTGCACTCCCATACGACAATAAGATTACCCGTGCCGCACAAAGGCGACGTCAATACAATCTTTGCACTTTTTGTCGTCGTCGATAGGAATTTTTGGGATGTATTTTATTGCCAGCAAATTATACTTTTTATTTTCCCGGAGCAATTAGCGAGGTCAGGCATCATTTTAGTATCTGACTGGAAAATCTGTAAGAATCGGGTGCATATTACACAGACACACAGAAGAGTTTCGTGATCTGTGTTTTTGTCTACAGGTAGAAAAGAAAAGCTTGTAGCCTGGTGAATTCTAAGAACACAAATGAAGCGTATTTAGACAGCCGTACTGCTTTGAACAGTGGTGGCGGAGGATAGTGTGGTGTGGGGCGGAACGGCGCGGCGGCGTCGCGGCGGCGGCGGCGCCCTGGCGAGGCGCGAGGGTGCAGGCTCCAAGAATGCAAGTTCGCCAGCTATCACACGCCCAACATGAGTTGGATCTTTTTTAAAAGGGCACAATTCCTGGAAGCATCTCTCGAGCGGCCGGAGGCTGGCGCTCGCCGGCCATTGTGGCGCGGCCGGCTAGTTTTGATCTTATTGTTAATGGGACGCCAAGTTTTTTCAACCGTGTTCGGAAAAAAGGTATCATAGGACCCCAGCGGAAACGTTACGGACCCTTGTGAAGTAAAATGGATATGTTCTACGAAGGAGGTGTTATTTTAATCGTAGGTCGGCTTTGTTGTTCAGGAATGTAGATGGCCTGTCATAATTTTAATGGGCAGTTTCTCAGACATTCTATGAACCTGATGGTGCACACGTCCTGAATATTCATCAGGATTTTATACTGCGGCCGAGCTCATACATTGGAATGTAATCATAAGTGACTATCTAAATCAAATGTTACTGTAATAACACGTAGTGAACCATCAATTATAAAAAAATCAAAACCTTGATGTTTTTCTCAGTAAAACTTATAGCCCACACGTATCGGAATCGTGAAGTAACACAGAGGTGATGGAAGAAAAGGTGCCTTTAAAACTTTCACTAACATTACCTATAATACGTGACTGCTCAATAAAGACAGCATCCGAAACAAAAAATGATAATGTTGTGTAGATATGCGGGCCTGAATGTTTACCTTTATTTATTTATCGATCCCCATTACTCTCATCAATAAACTGGCCCTTTCGTCTTATGTGCAGCGAAACAATAATATGATGAATGCACGGTACGACGCTCCGTGCTCGGTGGTGTATCAGGTGGAGGCCACACACGATGTGTTTTGTAATGACATAATTGCTGTTCGCTGCCATAATAAACATTTTAAGAGTCGCGAATACGCGTTTTATAAAAAAAATATCGCGTATGTAGGTATAACGCAAACTGTTTTCAGTGTTACTGACGGCTCTCGATTGACAACAGAGGCCCGATTTGTGTGTGACATTCGTGTGGCTGCAGAAGTGTAGATAGTCGCCGCACTTTTTTGTAGAGATTAAATTGAATATCGTCAGAATTAATTAACGAATGCACTTTGTTCGTTTGTTATCAAAAATGGCGTTCAGTTATCTCTTTTATGTTCAAAGCAGCCTCACTATCACCTATGACACATTTTAATTGAAATTATTTTATTTATTTTGTTATACTTCAACGCCGATCTAGTAGTAAAACACTGATAACAGTTTCTTATGTTACTTTGTTATACCGCACAAGACGTTAAAGTGCTACAGTTGGATAGCAGGGAAGGTCTGCTGAAACAATCGCGTGTTAGGTCCTACGCGCATCCCTACGTAGATTGACTGCATTCCAATATAGAAATGCAGTAAGAATGCGGTTAGGAAGCAGTCAGTTTCAATTGCCAACTGTAGTAAGCTTTACAGCGACTGCAAAACAGCATGGAGCCACTGGCCTTGTGTAGCATTTAGCAATCTAGATGCTGCTGGAAGGACTGTACGTAACTGTAAGACCGTCAGTTATACGTAAAGTACATTTTACTGAATATTTAGTAGTTAAACTCTGCCTATATAATACTAGTCAGCAAATTATTGTCAGGCTTTTCTAAGGCGTGAGAAGGCTCTTGCCTTCCTTACGAAAGGGATCTTTCCCTTTCTCGATTTTCTTCATCTAATCGGAATAAATGTTGGTAAATTTAGAACCTAGCTAGCGAGAGCAAGATAAAAATCGGAAATCGATATCGGTCTATCAACTTCGGTGGGAGCTACGATACTGCAGAAAAACAAAGGCTATATACGCACCCCCTCTATTTGCGTCTAGGGTTCAAAACAATAAAATACTCAAATGCAGTTGTAGTCAGCTTCTTACAAAGTTGTTTAGTATAATTAGTTATTAGAATCACAAAGAACTGTTAAGTTTATGTACCCAACACTTGGCGGGTGAGATAAATAATTAGAGCGGTACCGGAACAGTTCTGATACAGCTCGAAGATAGTTCTACTTACACAGTTTCTACAAAGGTGTGTGAAGATTACTGGAATAAAACATTAAGGTACTTTTAATGAGTACCAGTAGAGAAGAGGCTCGGCAGCTCTTCCTGTATCTGATCAGCTTATTTAAAAAATTGCTGTGCCTGACAGGGTCTACAATTTTTTTTTCTCATTATATTAACCGACTCTATGTGTATTTTATGGATTGCAATAAAAGATTTGTTATTAAATTTGAGTCTAGGAACCTTGGATTCAGACAAACTGACATTCTATCAACGATAGCGATTGTCAAAATTCTGAGACTTTTGGGATTGGCCACGTGATATTTTAGCAGCGCATGTCAATCCCATACTATGGACCCTTTGACAATCCCTTGCTGAAACAAAGTCTCTTTATCGAGGCCCTCAAAAGACGATAGCTCCGAAACTCTCACAACTTGAAATCTTAAATGGCTGTTTATACAGATTTCGAATTTGAAGTCTCACTTCAGCGTGTCTTAGACTTTCGAGACATCAATCTATATAGAAATCTGAATTTTGCTTAGCAAACGAATGACCGCTTCAAAGTACTTTGCTGGCACAGAAATTAATAGTTATTAAACAAACAGCTTCGTAAAAGACAAAACGTGTCGTTAACATTAGCACTGCCCTTTCCTAAACCAAGGCTTTACAGGTGTTAGGAAAATTGGGAGATAATAATAATTGCTACCACCAACGACTATCAGATATTGTCTTGAAATGTATGCCTTTGTATGCAGTGGATAATATTTGAGTCTTTGTATACCGGTTTCAAAGTCGCTCGGAGGATTTGAATGTCTCGTAATTTTTATAACGAATTCTCAACGTTGTCTCCATGCGAAAACTGTGCCTTCTGCATAAGCGTGTTTTGGTATTCAACGGACAATAGACAAAAATGCGAAAGATATAAGGACGGATTATAAGCTGATTTTGCTCAACCTTACGTTTGGAAACAATACTTTTAATGTCTTACTAAACCAGTATAATACAGTGATAATGTTTCACTACAGACTGTATTTATATTGTGATGTCTCGTTTTTTCTTTTTGGAATAGCTCAGAGCCAACACTTCTCATCTCGCTCGCAGGCAGAGCTTAATGAGCGGTTGTTAAAATTATGAATGGAACATCTTCCGAGGAGCGCTAGTGTGAGAGAGTAGCCGTTCGTCCAACACGGCGCGCACGCACACTTGCCGACAGAATTCTTATCGCGGCGGCATGATTGTGTGAAAGCCTGCTCGGATGTACTATCTGATGCTTATTTGATTTTTGTCTGGAATATTCTCTTACCTACCTGTGTACCTTTTCTCATTTGCACAAAGGCAATCATATCAGTATGATTCAGCAAAATCTTTGTTTCTCCAACATTGACTCGAAAGACACTCTCGGCGGTTAACTGTTGGTTAACCATCAAGTGACTTTAGGAGTTACTAATAATAAAAGTAATTCTGCGCATTCGAATTAAGTTTTTTTAGAAATTGTTCTTTGCAGGAAAAAAAGATGCGGAATGTGGTAGAGTTGGTTTGAAAATATTATGAACGAGTAACAGCAAACATGAACAAACATAGATCTACAAAAATGTAATCGTATAGAATTATAGATGGATTATGTTGTCAAAACGTGCTAGTGTGCGTTTATATCAAGGAATTTTAAGGTCCAATTACGAGCCGTCTTCCATTAACAATTTATTTATAGTGGGATGAATAACTTGCGGCTTTTTAATCAATCATGAGGGGTACTAACCACCACCACAGTCCACCCAAATTACCAGTCACGCTGACGAGGAGAGTAGTGACAGGGTTACAAACGTAAGTACCCAGTGCAATGACGAATTGAGGAGTGCTTTAGAGTGTGCTATTCGGGAATATCGCTACATGCCGCCTGAGCTTAGACCACGCTTACCTCGTTTGCCCATGCATAACAAGAACCGGGCGCTGGTAGCTACTCTGGATTCGCAGTTGTCAAATTATTTTGATGACTGCGAAGACCTCACTGATGCACACTCGATAATGTACTGCGCGGCTGTAGCGGCATGTCATGTAGCTCATGTTAAAATAACCAATGACAGAGTTACACGACCAAAACCAGCCGTACCAGCTTGGCAGTGCAGGATCGAGCGTCGTATCGGTGAGGCCAGAGCACTAATCGGCAAACTTATCTGCTTCAGGGAGGGAAACACTCGCCCTAGAGTGATGCGCTTTGTGAGACGGGCATTTTCGGGGACTGACGTCAGTCCTCGAGATTATATATCCCGTGTCACAGAGCGCATCGACTTCCTGAAGCAGAAGGTGTATGCATGGGCAAATCGTATTCGTAGGTATAGGCGGCGAGTGGAGCGCTATACCCAGAATCGCACATTCCGAAGTAATGAAAGGTGGGTATATAGGGATTGGGAGCGACCGGATCAAGGTGCGACTGATATGCGCCTGCCGGATGATGACGCCATGTGTTCATTCTGGCGCAGCATCTGGTCGGTGCCTGTCAGTCATACCGAGGGCGATTGGACTCGGGAGGTCGAGCGCGCGTGCAATCCAATACCAGAAATGGGGGCAATTACCATCAGCCCCCAAGATGTATCTTGTGCAGTCCGCCCGTTGCCTAACTGGAAATCTCCAGGGCCGGACGGGCTGCACAATTTCTGGATTAAATGGTTGACAAGATCGCACGCTTGCTTGGCGTCTCAATTCCAATCGGCCTTAGAGTCTGGGTCGCTACCCCAGTTCTTAACTACAGGAATAACCCACCTGCTCCATAAATCAGGTAGTACTGCGGAACCTAAAAATTATAGACCGATCACGTGTTTACCGACGGTCTATAAAGTTCTTACATCCATTTTGAGGGCAAAGATTAACAGCCATGTTAACAACAACAACATCATGTCTGCCTCTCAAAATGGATGTAAGAATGGGTCCCGCGGTACTAAGGAGCTACTCCTCATTGATATGGCCATTAGCCAACAGGTTCGTCGTTTCCGAAAGGATCTGTCAACATGCTGGATAGACTATAAGAAGGCCTATGACTCGGTGCCTCATACATGGCTCATGAGGGTGCTAGAATTGTACAAAATTGATGCAACGCTACGTACCTTCCTGATGTCGTGTATGGGGCAATGGAGGACAGTCCTTCGCTATCCAGGATGTCGAAATATCCAGGGGAATAGCGAACCGGTAAGGATTGAGCGGGGTATATTTCAGGGCGATAGTTTGAGTCCGCTTTGGTTCTGCCTAGCCTTGAATCCTCTTAGCACACTGTTGGATAATTCAGGGCTGGGCTATCGGTTGAAGAGAGGTGGTCAGGTTATATCCCACCTCCTTTACATGGATGATCTGAAACTCTTTGCCCACAATAATCTGCAACTGATGGAGCTACTGAAGGTAACTGAAACTTTCAGTAACGCCATCAGGATGGAGTTTGGTGTGGACAAATGTGCAGTCATGCATGTAAAGCGTGGAGAGATTATGGAGTCCGTGGGAACTCAACTCTCGGATTCCATAAACCTGAGATCCCTCTCTTCAACTGAAACTTACAAGTATTTGGGTATGTCGGAAGCGTTAGGCATCAACGTTACTGACATGAAGCAATCGTTGAAGGAGCGCTTCTTTGGTCGCCTGAAGAAGGTATTCAATAGCCTTCTATCAGGCGGAAACAAGGTGCGCGCCTTCAACGGTTGGGTCATGCCGGTATTGATGTACTCTTTTGGCGTGCTCAAATGGACTCAAACTGAACTTGACGCCCTGGATAGGCGGGTCCGCACACTGCTTACTTCATATCGAATGCATCACCCACGGTCGTCGGTAATGAGACTGTATATCCCGCGAAAGTGTGGAGGTCGAGGCTTTTTAAATGCTAAGACTCTCCACAATCTCGAGATATGCAGTCTCAGGGAATATTTCCTAGCTGTCGACGTGGGTATGCATCGAGATGTAGTGGCGGTGGACAAGGGACTCACCCCGCTCTCCTTGGCAAATGAGAACTGGCGCAAACCTGCGGTGCTTGACACTAACGATCGCAGGGCGGTATGGCAGAGTAAGGAGCTTCACGGACGCTTTTTCCGGGCCCTTCATGGGCCCGACGTAGATCAACTAGCGTCCGTAGCCTGGCTGCGTTTCGGTGATCTTTTCGGAGAAACCGAAGGTTTTGTCTGTGCAATTATGGACGAAGTTATCATGACGAATAACTACCGGAGATTTATTGTGAAGGACGGCACGGTCGACATATGTCGGGCATGTCACCGTCCGGGAGAATCAATTCGCCACATTATCTCTGGTTGTTCTCGTCTAGCTAACGGAGAATACTTGCATAGGCACAACCTTGTAGCCAGGATTATCCATCAGCAACTTGCTCTGAAATACTCTCTTGTGCAGTCGGAGGTGCCGTACTACAGATATGCGCCCGACTCAGTTCTCGATAATGGCGATATCACATTGTACTGGGATCGGTCCATCATCACTGACAGGACTATTGTTGCCAATAAGCCTGATATAGTGGTGGTGGACCGAATAGTGAGGCGTGCAATGATTGTCGACATAACCGTCCCGCATGACGAGAATCTCGTGAAAGCCGAGAAAGATAAACAAATCAAGTATATTGACTTGGCTCGCGAGGTTGTCGACATGTGGGAAGTGGACTCTGCAATCATTGTACCGATAGTTGTGACAGCCAACGGCTTAATAGCCAAGAGCCTCGACCAACACCTCAGGAGGCTCTCGTTGGGCAGCTGGGTCAAGGGCTTGATTCAGAAAGTGGTACTTCTTGACACGGCTCGCATTGTTAGGAGGTTCCTCTCTCTGGAGCCCTGACCGCCGGTAGCTTGGACCCTGTTCCCGATACCGGTGGGCTACTGTTTTTTATATTTTTAAATGTATTTTGTAATGTTTTTTTTAAGATATATTTAAAAATTTAATTAACAAGTATTTTTAAATGAATAAACGAAATAATAAAACAAAAAAGGTGATTTGAAGGCGAAATCAGTTAGAAAAGTTGATCATTTATTAATCATTTAAATGACATTCGATAACTTTCTTGTGTCTCCGAGGATGGTTTAAATATTTGTGGTGAAAAATTATATTGTATAAAATGCATTAATGGTAAGATATTGAGTGGCTCACGCAGGGAGGTCTAAAATAAGGAAAGGCTTTGTTAGTTACGGAAAGTTAGTTAGTTACCCTTATTGTTAAGTTTTGTGTGCTTGAAATACGAGCGTATTTAATGATGCGGGTAGACCAGGTAGGCTAAAATAAGACCTGGACACATTATTGTGTAGGTACCTGTCACCTACTTCAAGATCGTTTAATTGCTACGGTACCTATACGAATTTCAAAAAGTGACGTGACGTCACAGAAATCCAAAATCCAAATAGATAACCGACACGTTACTCGTCTGGTCGGAGGATTTACTCTTTTCGATTTTAGTCTTTACATCCTGTTCTATGAACCTCTAAACTAAACCGCCAAATTGCAATGCCTATAATGTGCCTGTTACTAAACAATGCAGCTAGTCGAAGCCAGATAGGACGAAGGCGACTATCTTTTGTTTTAATACTAAAGAGCTGTTACTCAAGTTATGAGTAGGTACCACTGTCTAATAATTAACTGCATTTCTGTTCTTATGAAGATACATTACTTTCCCAAGAAATCTTCGGTTTTTTTTTTTAAGCTATTAGAATCTATTTTCCATTTTCCCGTAGATTTTCTTCCTAATAGATTTTTTGTTTGTTTGTTTGGTTGAACGCGCTAATTTCAGGAAATACTGCTTCAAAAATATTTTATTGTTGGATAGCACATTTATCGGGGAAGGCTATACCTACAACACCACATTACGACCAATAGGAGCGGAGCATTCTTGAAAAATGTGACGCAGACGAAGTTATGCGACTCAGCTAGATAGATGTATAGGTATGGCAAGGCATTCTTCTTCTTTTTGAGTCGATGGTTAAACTAGTAATAAGCATATAGTGATGAATATCATAGTAAATATTAGTCAGGTGTACAATATCACCGTTATTAGTAAACAATTGGAGAATATGATTAGTTATCGTGATATCAGCTGGAATTTAAGATTATGCAACTGATTACAGTAAAACCGTAAAATCATTGAAATAGTTATGTCTGGTTAGGGAATTATCACACAAACCGGGTTACTCAAATCTGGTTATTTATAAATTGTGTAAAAGTAGGAAGTAGATGTGGTTTAAAATATTAATTAATGATCCTTGTTTTGATGTCAAAATGTATTTTAAAGTGACATGCTCAACTAAAGGATTATTTCTTTACTTGAATAAAATTCGAAACCTGTTGCATACTGTACGGTAGGCTTTATGGTAATAGTATTTTTCTGTGTATTCGAGTTTCTTCTTTTAAAAAATTACAGACAGCGAAAGCTTCTCTGCATTGCGTTACAGTACAGCGCGGTTACGTGTACGTTACCCCAGCAAGAAAGTATCTCCTAGAATTAAATGAGTGGAACGTATAGTTGGTGCCTTATCTGGTGTAAATGTGCCCCCACATAAAAACTGTGTGCCCCCTGTCGTTTTAGAAAAAAACGGAAAAAACGATTCTTGCTGGGGTAACGTTTTTCTAGCAGGAAAATTCTAAACGAATGATCGGAGAGAGAAAAATTGTGCATGGCCAGAGAGCTTACATGTGTGCCAAAATGTGCCCCCAAAAAAAAAATCTGTGCCCCTTCAGATTTACGAGATATTGCATTTCCTGCTGGAGTAACGTTTTGATGAATCGTATATCTCTAAAACCATTGCATGTGCCCATGTAGAATAAACATACACGAGTAGCTCTTAATGTGTGCCCCTATGTGCCCCAAATTAGATTTAAGAAAATATTTATAGTTTTCAAGATATCGCGGTTTTATGAAAACCCGAAAAAACATCGCAGCGCCTAAATGAGACTAGGTATAAGTTCGCTGAAAACTGTATTCGGTCCTTCTTGACGCTAATAATAACCATACAAAGTTTCAAAACTGTTCATGCATGCGTTTTTGAATAATCTTGCTAAAAGTCAAAACGATGGTGTCATAATTTTGACGGCAAAATACAAGGAACCGGCTCAATCCCAGATGTGTAGGTGTAAACCAAAATCTTGTGCCTTTAGTCAAAAATATATGGTGAAAATATTCAGCTTGGAATGTTTCGCATTAAGTAAATATTAACAAAAAACCAAAATATGTAATCAACGGCTGGTTATCCGACCAAATTTGAATGACTACTAAAAAGCGACGGATTCATACATATCGATGACCTTCTTTATTGGACGTATTATACCTAAGCCGTTGTCCGTACAGTCGCGTTCAAAAGTTTTGGGGACTAAAATATACTAAATGCACCTTGAGACTATATAATTAATGAAACAGCTTGTTGATGTGGAAATTATTATTTATATTCCCTAATTCAAATCACACATCAAATTTCCTACCTAAGTATAAATATTAGAAATTATTTGCACGTTGTGTAGTCATCATTATTTAAATCACAGATCAGTTTTTCATCTAAGTCTAACATATAATTAAAGTCCAGTCGCGGAGCAGAAAGAATTTCGTACAATGACCTCTTTACCTACTGACAGTGGTCACAAAAATTTTTGTATTGAGTGCGGTTTACATGAAATTAATATTTGAACGAGAAAGAAAATTTACCAACTTAGAAAATAAAAAAATGTTCTTATTAATTAAATTATTTATTTAGATTTCATATTATACCTAAGTTATAAAATCGAGTTACAGTTACTAATACGGAGAAATTCGCAGAAATACAAAAAAAAACATAAATCAGAATCCGATTCCTCTACCCGTATCGGAGTTACTGCTTTCCGAAAACGTCTCGCCTATCACATTTATTACAAAAGAATCAACAGTTTTGCCTACATTATCATCAAGTTTAACTAATTTCGATTCATCTTTTTTACGGGATTTACACAATATGCAAACACGAACAAACCTTACAAGAACAAAAGGTTTCCAATCCCTGAGGACGGCGGCCATTGCATTTGTGCGAGCGAGACACAAACTTTTAACGCGGGAGTGACAGAGACAGGTAATAACAGGTCAAAGGACGAAATTCTTCCTGCTCCGCGGCCGGACTTAAGTAAATTTGCATCACAAAAATCACAGATCAGTATTAGGTATAATTATAAGATTGTGTAAAAAAAATATTAAATTTGAAATCACAGATAGGTAAATAATTTTCTTACGAGTGATTTGCTTATACATAGATTCAGATGAAGTGTGTTAGTACCTATAGTTAACCGCATAAAGATATAACTGTAAACATCGAATGTGCACAAATTATCTGATGGTACTTTGCTATAAATAATCATATTTATCATATATACGTAACAACATTATCGCCTGACTGTGGAATGTCATTTATATATCTAAAACGCCATCAAATCAAAATTATGTGACCCTACATAATCAGCTTATATTAGTTGATTAATAATTATAAATCCCTCATAGGTACGTAATACGACATACAAAATGGAAACACGTTGTTGCAACACAGATCATTGTGCGGTTGACAATTGGTATACACTAATTAAAACGTAGACAGAGTATTCTAATAAACTATCAAAACTGTAGGTACCAAAATTTATTTGGTTATGGTGAACGCTCCAACCAACCCGCGAAATTCAAATTTTCTTACGTGTTTTGCAATTTGCACGCCAGTGCTAGGTTGCATGTTGATTAAAATATTATTATGAAGTATAATCATCAAAATGACCAATACAACCGTCCAAGTTCATAAAGGCGTTACACATACAGGCTTTTTATTGATATACAAAAAAAAGCTACCTCTTTTTAATAGTAGGTAGGTGTTCATCACACATTTCATGAACTATATTTTTTTTTAAAAATCGGGACCTATAAAATTTTGGGTCAAAGACCTGACAAATGGCAAATATCTGGATATATTTCTTTCGTTCACACATAAATTACTGAATGTATTTAATTAAATTTAGAATGGAGAAGATAGCTTACCTTGGAATAGCACTTGGGCATTAAGCTACTATTTATAATGTACTTAATCATGTGTAAGGTCATAGAAACAGGTAGTAGAATATAATCCAATAACAACTTTATTTTATTTCTTATTAATTTTCTACTTCAATGTACTCAGGCACAACACGCGTGAACCGGTTAGTGAGGAAAGTAAAGAAGGTCATCGATATGTATGAATCCGTCGCTTTTTAGTAGTCATTCAAATTTGGTCGGATAACCAGCCGTTGATTACATATTTTGGTTTTTTGTTAATATTTACTTAATGCGAAACATTCCAAGCTGAATATTTTCACCATATATTTTTGACTAAAGGCACAAGATTTTGGTTTACACCTACACATCTGGGATTGAGCCGGTTCCTTGTATTTTGCCGTCAAAATTATGACACCATCGTTTTGACTTTTAGCAAGATTATTCAAAAACGCATGCATGAACAGTTTTGAAATTTTGTATGGTTATTATTAGCGTCAAGAAGGACCGAATACAGTTTTCAGCGAACTTATACCTAGTCTCATTTAGGCGCTGCGATGTTTTTTCGGGTTTTCATAAAACCGCGATATCTTGAAAACTATAAATATTTTCTTAAATCTAATTTGGGGCACATAGGGGCACACATTAAGAGCTACTCGTGTATGTTTATTCTACATGGGCACATGCAATGGTTTTAGAGATATACGATTCATCAAAACGTTACTCCAGCAGGAAATGCAATATCTCGTAAATCTGAAGGGGCACAGATTTTTTTTTTTGGGGCACATTTTGGCACACATGTAAGCTCTCTGGCCATGCACAATTTTTCTCTCTCCGATCATTCGTTTAGAATTTTCCTGCTAGAAAAACGTTACCCCAGCAAGAATCGTTTTTTCCGTTTTTTTCCAAAACGACAGGGGGCACACAGTTTTTTATGTGGGGGCACATTTACACCAGATAAGGCACCAACTATACGTTCCACTCATTTAATTCTAGGAGATACTTTCTTGCTGGGGTAACGTACACCGCGGTTACCGACACGATTAGAGCATAATTTATACCTCCATCAGACAGAGATAGCATTTATCCAAAGATAAGAAAAGAAGTATGCACGCTACGTGTTTTTACAGATTAGCTTCTGTTACCGACGCAAACATTCCTAGTCTGGACTAAAAAGAAATCTGTTCATTATGTTTTCGGGTGATTAAGTTAGATAAAGGAGCGCATAATCTGGTTCCACGTAGATAGTGAAATCCCATTACGGGCTCGAGTGGGCAAAGGCGGCCGACCACCACGCCTGCACAGCTCGCCCAAAAAACACCCCGAGACGTAGACGTAACATAATATTTCCCAAGCAGCCTTTTATTTATTAGCCGAGCAGCGCGGCGGCGGCGCCGCGACAACTCTACTTCCCAGAACGGAACATCGACGTGTCGGCACAAAGCCGTTACACATATACGAAAAAACAATATTTATGTCGATGAAAAAATTGGGATACGGCGCGTATTTATCTGAGCACCGTGAACTATGCGTTTTTTGTAAAGACCCGATTTGCAGGAATCCGCAGGTACCACCTATCGTAGAGAAAAGTATTAATTTGTTTAATGATGTCTGGTGGGCGTGGCCAACGGCTGTAAACGTTAGTTAACAAGCTCATATTATACGCACTTAGGTATGGTTTTTACTTTGACGGTTTTAATAACGGTCCTGCTGTGAAGGATATCTGTTGATATAATACAAAGGCACTATAAGATTCATAAAAATTACCTACATAGGTACTTCAGGATACTCCTTTTCTTTCAAAATATGCAATACAAAGAGGCTCCGTCTGAGAAGCGATGAGATTTTTTGAACAAGTGCAGTGTTACGTGGGACTGTGGGAGCGAAGCTAGGATTAATAATCACGGATCAGGCTGAATTCATTGAATCATGGAATGTTTCTTAATTAAATGATTTTAATGGAATTTTCTATCTCGACGATCTTCTTGATATTCTACCATTCCGCAGATCGTAGGTACTCGGCCAGACAGCTTAGACATAACGTTTTAAGGGATAAGTATGCACGTGTAAAAGATGGGAATACGAGAACGTTAAAGATTTCTACAAAAATTTAAATATCAATTTATCATATAGGTTAGTAATTATTTACACAATCAGTAATGGGACATTGATCACGTCTACAGGTATTGCATTGCTTTGCGAATTCCTTACATTTTTTCGGGAAAAGGGCCGAAACCAACCATATCAATCAACCCAATCAGTAATGATTAGATCACTGACTGGAATGTTCCATCCTTTTGTTACTTTCCCATCTAATTGAGTTCATTAATGGGTTATACCTACGCCCGCCATTTAAATCGTTTATCGCCAATGAAAGCCACTCGTTGGACCGGTTTCATAAATAACAATAAAAGCGTCATCTTTTGACTATGGACTGCGTTACATTTTTGTGGACTATTTATATCCATGATGATGATATACATTGGAATATGAATCATGTGGCACTCGATATGGAGATCCTGTTGACTTTAACTTTAAAATGTACATACATCGTGACGTATTTTTCGTCACCTTTCATCAAAGGCAAAAGGTAGAATGAGTTTTTTGTTGTTCAGAAACATTCTCCCTTTGTGCCTGTCTTTTTTCATTGCTTCATCATATTTCGTTGTGTAGTTATAGTTATTTTTTTGTCTTCTAGAAGGCCCTTTGGCTTGTCCTTTGTCATGGCCACTATTAGCACCTTATCCTAGGATAGGACCTAGCCCATTAAAACTATGTACGAGTCGGTTTCCACTCCAACTAGATAGAGCTCATTAGATACCATTATTTTTCATGGAACGATCCTAGGTCTAGACCAGCCGTACTCGACCTTTTTTCTCTCTGGGCCACATTGCCCTTCTACTATTGTCATTGCCGGGCCGCAATAACGTGCAGTAAAATAAAATTCTACTTATCTAATTCGTATCAAATTCAAAGGTCCCTTTGAATTTGTGAAAAAAGGACCGTTTTGGTAAGGCATAGGCGAATTTTTGGACTTTTGCAAGTTAATAGTGTGTGAGGAATAGTCTCTGCACGTTGTCAAGGAGTGAATCAGAACAGTATAGATAGATAATTAACTTTGATACACTAACTAAACATAGCACCAATAATGTGCTAGGCTACAGGGCCACACGGAAAAGCTTGACGCAGGTTGAATATAGCTGGTCTAGACTATCACTGAGGTACGGTTCCTAGTACCATACTTTTTTATCAAAGCTATGCAAATGTTTGCAAGCTGAAATCAAATTATATAGCAAAGACATGAAGGCTGGTTCACATACAATAACGGAGCCTCAATGACAAAACAAACATACCCAAGAATCTACAAGACAAAGAAAACAATTATATCTAACTATTGAACTAATCAATCAAACTCGATAGCCTGCCAAAATGATGTCACTAATGGTCACTTTTGGGACAAAGACTACCTACTAGGCAATAACCTACTAGCCAGTACCTACGGTGATATTAAAGAATTAGAAGGGACTGCCCACCTTTTAACAATACTTAAATTAAGGTTCTCTTGGCCGAGAGGCACTAATATCTGGTTTGCAAAAGGAAAAAAGAAGAAAAAAAAGGTGCGTGTCGGGCCACGTGCAGTGTACGGTTCCGTAGTAGGCCGTTATCACAATATAGAACGATTCTTTTTAAGGATTTATTCTAAGGAATTTGTATTTGGTTCAAAATTATCCAACACCCAAGTTCAACAACTGTTACTGCTAAACTAATAAAGTTACCTTAACCGCTATTATTTTCCTTTAAAGTTTTTGTAATGTACTGTCATCATGAATTTTTCCAAATGTTTCAAGCCAGCTGATTAGCATTTAGAGGGGGGGGGGGGGGCTACTGGAACAAAAATCTATCGAAAATTAGTATTAGGAACCGCTTAGTCAAGGAAACCTTAAATCCTGGCCTAGTATTAAATTTAATAACGTAGGTACTCGTTAAAAGGAAAGAATCCGTGTGCTACCTCGGTATGCTACTAGAAAGGAATTTTTCATTTGTTGATCATTTAGAAACTGTAGGAGAAAAATCAAAAAAGAACTTCTACGACTTGACGAGAATATCGAAAGCTACTTGGGGTCTATCATTTCAAACCTTAAAAACCATATATGGAGCTACTTACTTGAATTGTATGTGCCACGGGGCACCTGTCTGGGCCGATAGGGCCACCATAGGGGCGGTACGACGTAAATTGCTTCAAAACCAGCGTTTGGCTTTGATATTCTTATGCAAGGCGTATAGGACGGTTAGTACTGAAGCCTTACCGGTGCTGGCGGGTGTTCTCCCATTCGATCTAGAGGTGCAGCGGCGTGCTGCAATGTACTACTACGCTAGGAAGATCACGGACCCAGAGTTTTTACCGCAGCGCGACCGTGCTAAGATCGCTAGATTACTAAAACCACAGACTGACGTCTGGGAGGAACTTTTATCCGAATGGCAATATAGGTGGGAAAATTCCATCAAAGGCCGACACCTCCACCAGTTTTATCCATCCGTTCGTGAGCGGCTGGATAGGTCATGGCTGGATTTGGATCACTGTGTTGCCCAATTTCTCACAGGTCATGGCAACTTTAAGAGTACATTGTTTTCCTAGGCTTGCGGCCTCACCTTCAGGTCAATTGTCAATGTTCTACAGCTGACCTTGAATACATAAAAACCGCACATCACATCTTATAGGAGTTTATTCCTTAGCAGACTGAACGTAATATTATATTAGACTAGCTTCTGCCCGCGACTTCGTACGCGTTCCCGTGGGATAAAAAATAGTCCATGTGTGTATTTCAGACCATCTATCCCTGTTCCAAATTTCACCCAGATCCCTTCAGCCGTTTTGACGTGATTGAGTAACAAAAATACACACAAAGTCACTCACAAACTTTCGCATTTATTATATTAAATAATATATAGCAGGAGTAGGATAACTTACTTAATGAAATAGTACGAATATAATATCAGAGATTATGAATGTCATTCTTAATCTTTCTCACACATTTAAAAAAAGAAATATAAATAATAGCGGTCGGCCGCGGCTCCGCCCGCGTGGATGTCGGTTGCCGCTGCAAAAGCCTACCCGGGAAAGACACGGTCAGCAAAATGATTCCCAGGTCAATTCACAGACACCGACACTAACATCGACGACGCAGTCATTATCCGCAGGCTGCACAGATTGTCTTTCTGTGGATGTTAAAGTTGTTATTGATGAAAATATTGAAATGTAATTAATACTAAGTTTTCACTTCTGCCGGCAGTCCAGGAGTGCAACCCTTTGTTTTAGGATAGATAAGTAAAGCGATTATTGCTTCTCTTTAAACAACATTTGACGTTAAATTATTTTCAGGTAGGTAACAAAATATACTGAAGGTCGGGAGCCCCGACCCGTGATAAAAGTTGCCCATGCGTAAAACATTATTTTCGTAAATCAATTCCTACTAATTTGAATGTTTGGCCCTGGAATTTGTTTATCGTTAGTGCGAAAGAAATTTTTACTGGAAATTGGAGCTTTTTGGAAGGGTATAGGCAAATCAGTAGGGATCATGGGTATTCTTGGTATATGAGCTAATTCAAGATTTTTTAAAATCGGTCCAGTAGTTTTTGAGCCTATTCATTACAATCAAACAAACAAACAAACAAAGTTTTCCTCTTTATAATATTAGTGTAGATGATTTTTTATTTATTTTTTCGAGTGTGACGTGAGTAAGACGTTGTTTGATGTACGTGGGCATTTGTCAATGCAGTTTCTCGGCTCCATAATGACATCGCCTTCGGCTCGGTCGTCTATTCCACCTCAGCAGCATTGTCAAAATTTGCCTACTTGCATTAAAATCTATTAATTACTTTCTTACCACTGGGTTATCATAGATACCTAAGTCATAGGTACCGACCCCCGCTACTAGAGTAATAGTGGGCAACGTCAAAATTCTATGGAAGTTTTTGGAATGAAGTCTATATCGTATGGACCCACTATAAGACATTTTCATACATATACAGGAGTGTAGTGCACAGTTACTTACCTAGGTATACGTTTTTTTATTTAAGTAAGGGAAGTTAGGGGCGCAAAAATTTGATTTCTCTCCAACCTAAATCTAGCCTCGGGCTGGCGCGGGCGCTGAATGCGTATGTTAACATTACATAAAAACACTAAAATAAGTAAGTTTTGGGATCTTAGTCCATAGCGCGTTCAATTTCTATTTCTGTATAATTATGTCAGATTAAAACGTACTAAAGTTTCAATTTACTAGGGAATGTTGTCAAAAGTGGTACATAAAGTATTAGTTCATCTGGCTTTATATTATACAGAGACAGATAACAGACGCTTGCTAATTGCAGTCTCTTCATTTCATGTTCAGCAATTTAAAAATAAAACTACTCAGTTATGTAATATACACGGTGCCTTTTTAGTTGTCTTACAAAGGCAGCCCACTTAATGTAGGTACCCGACATAAACTACCGCGAGGCGCGATTTTTTTTTTCAAATAATTCTGTTATAAAATAGGTACAGTAAAATAAATAATGAATAAGAATTATTTTTGCATCACAGTCGCTCTTGGATGTTAAAAACTACGTCATGCGTCATGATAAAAACTATCACATATTATAAAACAAAACCTTCCGCCGTGTTTGTCTGTCTGTTCGCGATACACTCAAAAACTGCTGCACCGATTTTCATGCTGTTTTCACCAATAAATAGAGTGATTCTCGAGGAAGGTTTGAATATATTATTTGTCAGGCGGGGAATAATATTTTATTTTTTAAATAATTTTAAATGGTCATTAATATCACTTTTTTGTTCATGAATGTGTAGTAATAGGGAATATGCATGAATTTTTTTTATTTGCAAAATGAAATACTTTTTAGCTCTAAAAAACAACCATAAAATTGTTTTTTAAATATCTTCATCACTGATGAAGTTATAAAGCTTCAAAGATTACAATTAGAAAGAGAAGTCTGATATGTAATTTGACGTCAGATTCCATGACGCCTAACAGATGCCATACATTACAGCGTTTTCGCGAGAGGGACAGATATATTTGTTTAAAATAATGATAACTCGTTTGTTTTTCGAGTGATTTTAATTCTATTTTCACTGTTGGTATTACAATTTTGTATATTTTTAAATAAACTGTGTAGATATTAGATAATAAATATTTTATTTATGCATATATTCCCTATTATTGGATTGATGAACTGGGCTGCCGTTGTAAGACGACTAAAATGGCACCGTGTATGGAGTAGGTAATTTTTGGACGTCGGAAAAGTAGAAGGCTCGGGGTTCTCCAGTGTACTCAGTAAATCACGTGGGTGATAACTCTAGGTTCTGTTGCTTTATGATATTTGTTATTTATTAAGTCATTCATTTATTATTTACTAAGCAATTATGATTCCTTATTGATTTATGCGGGTTTAACACAGTTATAATCCGCGCGCATTCAAAAAGGGATGGAACCTTATCAAAGTAAAGAGAAAATGACAGTTCTCAAGACAAGTAGCGTTAGCGAAAAAACTCTGAATTAATTATAAATTAGTTATTTCTACGATCTATAATGTTCGGTAGGTATATATATATATATATATATATTTATTTATTTATATTTTTTATAATTATGTCTTCGTATTTATTTATTTTTAACTTTAATTTTAAGGCTTTGCATACTCCTATTCACTTGTTCTTACACACTATTGTCTACATTTATTTCTCATTTCTCCTGTCGCAGGTCTGCTGGAAGAAATTTCATTTGAAATAAGCAGTACCTTTGTACTTATATTTATAATGTTAAATTTTACTATTTTTCTGTGTGTACATAAATAATAAAATAAATAAATAAATAATCTATCACAGGGTTGTGTAAATATACAGAAAAGTTTCATGGTTGCAATCCTATTAATGATAATGTTTAGATATACGAGTATATTATGTAGGTACATTATAAATCGAAATTCATTGACCATCTTCGATACTTTTGTTTTCCAATTATATGGATAAAACATGTTTGAATGAATTTAAGTGATTACAAATAACAGCTATACTAAAACAATAAAAACAATTTTATTTTAAGAATATGGAGGACTAAGTTCAACTTCAAAAATGACAATTTGAATCGGATTGTAAATAATTATTGACAAAATACGACGGTACGATTAATTGTTGGAAACTGGCAACACTGAAGGACGAGTAATGTAAATATGTCGAAGAATAAAACAATTATTTATTAAATACACATTGTAGGCGCAAGTTGATACAAAAGTATTGAATAAATATGCATTTAAAAACAAAACATGATTTTTCATTTATTTGTATCTTTTCGAGCATCGTGTCCACGCGAAGCCGATAATGGACAAATCCTTTGATAGTTTCGGATAGTAGGTATGAATTGCTGGTTGATTCTGCTAAAGTGGCCTTTTTAAACCCGCTGGCAAGTTTTGCTGACGCTACGGCTGGCCAGCGGACCGCGCGCGTCTCAGTTCCAAAAGGTCGCATCCCATTCTGATCGCGCGCGAGTTATACTCCCCTTTGATTTCTGCTTTTTTTTTTGTTTTTTTTTTTACTGGCAACACTGTCCAAGTGACATGTCAAATTTGTGATCCGTATTTTAAAATTATATAATTTTAAAAATTAATTTTTTTTTTTTTATTTTTTTTTTTTTATTTAATAATAGCACACATTAGTCTCTTTAACTGGTATAACACTCAGTCTAAGAACAATTTGACTGGATTAGCTCGCAGCTTAGGTTCTAAATCGTTTTGTTCACATAGTAGAAACGAAACGAAACGAAGTAGAGATTAGTCCATAATTCTGTTATTTTGTTTTAAATTCAATGATATACGTGTTCATAACGTCCATAATAGTAATATTTTCATTATTATTATAGTTTTAAACTGAGTTTTATCATAGATTCATTTTCTGAGTATCCTACCCACATTCAGTATTTTATCCTAAGGTAATCGAAAGCAACATATAATTCAAAAATCAAAAGCTTTCCAAGCCAATATAGAAGCCTACCTTATTTCTTTGAACAAACTAAACTGTCTTCCCCATTTTTTGTAAAAAAAAATTTTTTCCGCTCATATCTAATTTTTCTTTATTTTGCCTATTCTTTTGATTCTCACCGTTCCTTAATTTCTAATTTCAGTAAATATCTCTGAAACCATGCCTGTGATGACCCGTAAGGCTACTGCTCAGGATATGGAGCTTAAACTAAGAACGGCCCTCAAAGAACTTAAAGAAACGCAACAGCAATGCCAACTAATGTTGCAGGAGAGAGAGGAAGGTGAAGAGGAAGTAATGAAAATGGTACAGAAAAACACTTGCCTAAAACGGGAGCTGGTAGACCTTAGTCAGCAATACCAAGATGTTGTTGATGAACGCGACCAACTGCGGGTTGTCACGGACAGTTTCAAAAACTGTAGTAACTTATATGAGGAGGCTTTAAGTAAGGTTAGGAGTCTAGAAGATGAATTGGTACATGCTCATAGTCATAATCTTAAGTTACAGAATGAATTGAAATGTTCCCAGGTTAGGGAAACAAACCATTTATATAATGAATTATTACATTCAAATTGTAACCCTCAGGCTATACCTACTATTGACTTAACTGAAGATTCCCTTTTAAAACAAAATAATAGCTATGAAGTTAGTCATAAGATAATAAAAAAATATGCAAAGCTTAATAGAATAATAAAAAAATGTGATCGGTACAGAAAGCAACATAAACACTTTTCCAAAAATATTCCACTGAGGAAAGAACGTGTTCACCTTATTAATAAATTAAATAATTATCAGATTAAATTGGAGGATAGTAAAAAAATCTATGAAATTGATACACAGCGCCTTCAAACTGAAATACAGGTACTTGAGGACCGACTTAATTCTCTTTATAATAAATATGTGAGTTCTCAATTACAAATTAAAGAACACATCCTAGCTGCAAATAAGTTGGTGATGTGTCAGTGTACCTGTCAGACAGTACCAAAATTAAGTTCTGACCAGCCTGAGGTTACGGAGGACCCGGCCCAAGCTGACTGTGTGATAGCGGATGTTAAACAAGGTTTGTGTCAAGTGGACCAGCCTGAGACTTCTAGCATTCCATTTTTTATTAGTAATGATAGTGTTCATTCAGTTATGTTCTCAGATAGTATAGGAAGAGGTTTAGGTAAATTATTGAATAACAATCTCAGCTATTGTACTCATAATTATTGTATACCTGGGTCAAACTTCAAACAAATAATGGAATCAGTGACAAGATATGTATATAAACCAGAAACCAATATTACTGTGTTTATAGGTAACAGTTCAAATTTAAAAAAAGAACAAATAACTGACTCTGTAACTGAGATGTTAAAGTTAAACTGCAACAAAATAATACTGTGTGCTTTCCCATATTTTGAAAAATTGTCAAATAGACAAAATAATTATATTCACATGCTTAACAAGCATTTACATTTCTTAGTTAGTCATTACAGTGACAAACTTGTTTTTCTGGACATTAACTTATATGTTGATAAGTTAAAGTCGACTAGGGATACAGTGTATCTGCCTATTAGGTTTAGACATCAAATAGCTAGCCTATTAGCATATTATATAAACTCAGACATAAGTAGTATGTCGACGTCTTCTACTATAATTAACACTGCAAATATTAGTAATAATACTAATGTACAGGTGGACATTGTTAACTGTAGCACTAATGCTATAACTATTTACAATAATTGTACGAAGGAGAATCCATGTGTCACTATGGACAATTCTTTTAATGTGGAGTCTGCAAGTAGCAAGATCTTGGTGCCTAGTGATGGCATGGGAGATGTGGGGCTCTCTCCGGATGTTCCTTTAAACTAGTTTGTACGACAACAGAGGATACCAATAACAGTATAGTTACATCTACCCTAAACCAGGTATCTTCTTGCTCTCACATAGCTAATTGCAATAAAGGGGCTAAGCAGAAATCCTTGAAATTATTTCATCAGAACATTCAAGGTTTTTCTTCAAAACAGCTGGAAATTGAGTTATTTTTAGAAAAAACAATGTTTGACATAGTTTGTTTCACTGAGCATTGGTTAAAGGATTTTGAAATGTTGATTAATTACGAGAATTATAGTGTGGGAAGTTCTTTTAACCGAAAGTCAATGTTACGTGGGGGCTCACTAATTTTAATCAAAAAGTGTATTCAATTTAAAACTCGTAAAGACATAGTTAACTTGTCTGTTGAACATAACATTGAACTATCCTGTGTTGAGCTAGATAAGCATGTCATAGTGTGCGTTTACAGACCCCCTAATTATCTGAACTACTCTATATTTGAGTCAGTGATGGAAGATGTATTGGCAAAACTTGCGACTGGTAATAAATTAGTAATTATCTGTGGAGACTTTAATATAAATATTTTAGAAAACAATTCAGATAGCTGTAGATTATTATATCTTTTTAAATCGTTCAATTTGTCTAATGTGTTCATAGAACCAACCCGTACAACTACAACTACTGCTACATGTATTGATAATGTTTTTTGTTCTGGCGACTACTTACAGAAAGCCATTGTAAATTACCTCCCTTCTGATCACAGCGGGCTACTGGTATCTTTTGAGTCCAAAATACCAATTCAAAAAGTGCAAATACAAACCAGACCAATAACATCCGGTAATTTAAATAAATTTAACCGTACTTTAATTGGGAAGTTAAGTGATTGGAACTGTACAGTGAACAATGCTAATATTTTATATACAGATTTTTTTTCTTTAGTCCAAACAGAATTCAATAATACTTTTAAAAATAAAACTAAAACTATCTGCCCTAAGTTTTTATTTAGTGACTGGGCAACTAAAGGACTCAGAAAAAGTAGGGATAGACTTTATGAGTTGTATGGCCTTAAGCCTTTTATTAACACTGAAACTTTTAATAAGTATGTATCTACCTACTCCAAAATTTATAAAAATACTCGTAAGGTAGCTAAGGCTTTATACATAAGCAATAAGGTAAAAACAGCAGACAATAAAATAAAAACGGTTTGGAAAATTATAAATAATGAAACAAATAGGAACAAAAAACATAACACTGATTACAGATTGCAGACGCCTCACGGACTTATTAGCGATAACAAAGAAGTTGCTCAAGAATTTGTAAATTTCTTTACAAGTATCCCTGTTAAAACTACTGAAGCCTTAAATTCCTCGCCTTCGCTTGCTTTTGATTTATTACAGGCAAACGTATCAGCCTGCGCGACTGAATTTAATTTTAAACATATAAACCCCATAGTAGTAATAAAAGCTTTTAAACAAATCAAAATTAAATTGACCGTAGATCTATGGGGATTGTCTATCAAGGTTTGTACCTCAATTATCGAGACTGTAGCGCCGTACTTAGCTTTAATATTTAATTTGTGTGTCGATCAAGGAGTCTTTCCGGACCTAATGAAATTCAGTAAAGTGATACCACTTTTTAAATCTGGGGATAGTAAAGACACCAATAATTATAGACCAGTGTCCGTGTTGCCAGTGTTTAGTAAGGTATTTGAAAAAGTAATGCTAAATCAGATGCTCAGTCATTTTAACACGAATAACATCTTACATGATAAACAGTATGGTTTCACCAAAGGACGTTGTACAACGGACGCTGCTGTCACCTTACTAAAGCATATCTTTAATGCGTGGGAGGACGCACAGGATGCCATAGGTGTCTTTTGTGATCTCTCTAAGGCGTTTGATTGTGTTGATCACGATACATTACTCCTGAAGCTCGGGCATTACGGACTAGGCAAAACAGCGTTAAACTTAGTCAAATCTTATTTGAATGATAGACAGCAATTAGTTCACATAAACGGTGTCAATTCGTCGGGATTAAACGTAAAAATGGGCGTCCCCCAAGGCTCTATTTTGGGTCCTTTCTTATTTTTGGTTTATATTAATGATTTACCTTATTTATTGCAACAAAATCTTGATATGGTGTTGTTTGCTGACGATACCTCTTTAATTTTTAAGATAAATTAATAGAAGGACGAACAATGTTAATGACATAAATAATGCCCTAATGCAAGTCCAAAATTGGTTCACGGCGAATAATTTAGTTCTAAATGAAAAGAAAACAAAGTGCATAAGATTTGCCTTACCTAATGTCAAAAGCAGTGATTGTGACATATTATTGAACAAGGAAAAACTAGAATTCGTCGATAAAACGGTTTTCCTGGGAATTACGCTTGACCCCAGGCTACAATGGGGCCCTCATATAACATCTCTTTCCGGACGGCTAAGTTCAGCAGCATATGCTGTTAGAAAAATCCGCCAACTAACGGATGTCGATACCGCGAGACTGGTATATTTTAGTTACTTTCACAGTATCATGTCTTACGGTATTTTACTATGGGGACGGGCTGCAGACATCGAGTCTATTTTTATTCTGCAGAAAAGAGCCATCAAAGCGATATATAATCTCCGCCGGCGCGATTCTCTCAGGGAACTGTTTAAGAATATTAACATCATGACGGTACCTTGTCAATACATTTACGAAAACATCATGTATGTCAGAAAGAATTTACATATTTTTAGTAAAAGAGGCGAGAGACATAATTATAGTACTAGAAATAGGGACCAGTTAGTTCAACCAGGCTTCAGACTGGCTAAAGTAGCCTCATCTTTCATGGGGTACTGTTTAAAATGTTATAATAAGATACCTCCCCATATATTAGAACTAAATGAGACGAAATTCAAGTCTTGTATTAAACGCACACTATGCAGGCAAGCATATTATAAGTTGGGGGATTATATTGAAGATAAAAATGCTTGGCTGAATGCTGGTCCTGCTCCACAGCCACTAGAGAGCCCAAACTAATCTGTAAATAGTTCGGAAACATTGTTGGACCGGCTGAAGATTGTAAGAAAAATTTGCATTGTTAGAATCAACTTACTAAGCATTGTATAATTTCAGCCATTAACAGCACATGTGTGAGTACTGTGTACCTTTAACTTTAATAATCAGTTTTAGGTATGTTTTTGACTTGAATGTACCCTGGCGGTTGGGAGTGTCATGCTCACTCAAAAGTCTAGCTGATGGTGGCGTATGCGTTGGATCATTTGGCTCCCTTCAAAATGGTTGAGCCGAATGGTGCTGGCGCATGCGTCATGTTCGTGAACGGGCGCCGTCAGTCGGGACTGGTCATTTCTTAGCTGCCATGGTTAATTTTAATTATTTCTTTGAATTGTTCCTCTTTTATTCCGGACGCTTTTATCCTGCTCGTTTTTTACATCGTTCTCACATGTATGTATAATGTCAACCCGATGTAAATAAATCTTTGTAAAAAAATATTATTTTTAAAAGAGTGTCCGTGGAGTTTCTTGCACGTTCTTCTCCATAGAGATCTACGCTTTGGAACGTGCAAATAGCTTCAACTTTTTGGACCGACCGACCTTGACAATTCAAAAGTGCCTGTAAATGGTTTAATTGAAATAAATGCTTGAATTTTGAATTTTGAAAAAAAAAAAAAAAAAAATTTTGAATTTTGCTGCATATATTTAATTAAAAAAAACGTACCTCATCGCAATTGAAGATTAACACTAAGCGTCCAACAAGGCTGCCTAACGCCTTCACAGATTCTGTCTTTCCAGTTCCCGCTGGGCCGAAAGGGTTTCCAACTAAACCGAGATGAAGTGACTGGAATTAAAATGAAAGTTATAAATATGGGCTAAGTATTCAGCAAAAAATATGGGCTAAGTATTGGATAGGCCCCATTTCTAAGTGCACTGGCGTCTCTGTTACGGACGCGGGAATTCGATGGATGCGCATATCGTCACATTCGTCGCTTTTGGGGCGATGTTTGGTAGATGGAGACAGAGACTACCTAACTGTGTTCTTCCCATATCTTCCTAATTTTCTTCACTACACCTTTTTTCGCTGTGAGGAAGATGGTGAACAATAAATCGCTATAGACAAAAAATCTTTGTAATTTTTTCGTAGCAGCTTTCTCATGCGTCGTTGTTGAATAAGTGAGTAAAGTTACCTGAGTTAAAATAAGAAAGCAGTCGTCAGCAAGTTCTGTGCGCACAAACTGTCCCGTATTGACTCCGAGATACTCGTACGAGTATGATATCTGAGCTAGACCCATTTTAGCTACCACTTCCTTTGAATTCAGCAAATAAAATCTGAAAAACACATTTTCTATCTAGAATCACTTGACATAATTTATTTTATCTATTTATGCCGAAGCCAATTACACTATGTATTGATAACCTTACAACTCCATATGAAATTTCTCATAGGCAAATAATTTGTATGTGATTAATTTATAACGCTGCTACGTCCGCTATAAACATCAAGTTACTTACCTCAACTGTTTTTGCCAAAGCCAGTCGCTAGTTGACGCGATGTTGTTGTCTATCAGAATTCTGATGACGGACAAGTAATGAGCACATTGTAATATGAGCGCCTGCCTTTTGCGTCGCTCAATTTCCTCCTCTATTTCGGCTGAAGCATAGTATGAATTCTCTTTTTCCACATTCGCTTTTAATTTGTGTAATTCTTTAGAGTTGATGGCCTTTTCAGCTTGCTCTGTGAAGCGTATGTTTTGTGCCAGACACAGTATTTGCGTTGGTAGCGAAAATGGGTCCTGCTCCTGCAGTGAATTTGTTACTATACATTTCAAGGTAATGCTCTTTAATGAGGAACGCATTTCAGCTTCTAAATTCTTCAGCCATACCTATGAGTACAAATTAAATGGTTTTTTATTTCGATAATACAAGAAGGTACCTAGGTTGGACAAAATAAATAATGAGATTTTAATACACATTTAGTACCTCTACCGGGCAGTCGATGTCAACTGGGTGGTCCAATTGCAATGTTTCTCCGTAATGACTAGTCAGTGCGGTAACAGACATATCTCCGGGGCCGAGTCGTACGCCGGTGATTCCCGGGAACAGTTTCTTGAGATGTGTTTGCATGACAGCTTCCCTGCCCTCGGCGCCGGAGCGAGCTTGGCCGAGGAGTTCCAACAAGTCATCGTCGCTCAGGAAGTAAAGCCTTGGGAATACTGAGCGTTTTTCCTAGAAACGTGTTTCCAAATTACTGGAAAATCGTTAGTAATATACCTCTATGAGTTATAATTGGTGAATTTTATAATTACGTAGGTATACGATATGTGTCAAGTATTTAAGGCGAGGTTGCAGTACTGTGTGTTTTGACGAACAACAGCGACTGTCCGGCGAGCGAAATAATGCCTAAATTTTGATTGTTTTTTCTTCTTGGCGAAAACTGATAAAGAAATTATACAATATGGTTTCAACATTTACTTCAAAATAAAAAGCTCTATCTATTAATATAACTTTTATATATATTCGTGATGAAATCTCTTAGCAGTACACGTTTAAAATTGTAATTTAGTGTCATGTTTGATAAAAAAAAGTATCGAGCCAATCATTCTAAATCGCGTTTCTATCTTTACGATTTACTTGAGGGTATGTTCAATTTTTATGTAATGATTTTTATTTTATTTATTTATTTAACCATTTATGTACTTACACACATTTAACAATTTTTATTTATTAAAAAACTCATAATTAATTAGATTTTCAGACGTTCAAAAATCTTAAAAAGTACTGCAACCCCGCCTTAATAAGCTACACTTTTTGCTACACTGTTGCTATTTAAGCTAAACTATTTGTTAGCCTATTGAGTCAGCTTAATAGATTACTTCATATAAATAAAACTGCCTATCCATACAAATAACAAAACCTGATTCGTGACTATTAACTTCATCTAGATGTAATTGCTGTTCAATTATTCACGGTTTAAAAGTTTGCAAACTGGAAAGTGATAATATGATAACACGGTAGGTATTTATTTTAGAATCGTTTCACGAGTCTTACTTACATCAATGTAAACATTTAAAGCTGACTGGCAAGCTAGAAGTTGCTCTGATATAGAGTCCAGCATAGGTTGGAGTCTGGAGGACTGTAGCAGCGCAGATAGACGAGGATCTGATTCCAAGATCCGAGTTACTTGCCGGAATCCCTGGTCCACTTTCCGGAACTTGACTCCTAATTCTCCATCATCGTTGGAGAGTATCGGTTCTAAATACAGCCATCTGGAATGGAAAATAATAGGAAATCTGGTACCTTAAACTTACACTCAGCACCATTTCTAAATTCATAGGTGAGGCTTTTTTGGATAATACATATTACTTTTGGATTTAGCTTGTCTTCTAAATTTGCTAATATACCGTCATCAGTGCGGTCTAATTATAAGGTTCATGTATCTCCATATTGTCCATCAGATTTATCGACCTGTTAATCCTATAATTTCGATAACCTACGTTAGAACGACTCAGAAAATCAAACCCTGAATCTGCCAAATCTACGAATTCAGTTAAATGGTTCTGTAGCAGATGTTTAAGTAAAATACTCTGCCTGCCTACTGATACCTACATAAACTGTTTAAAAATTTCGGCTTTGTAGAACATCTATTCTCCGCCACTCATACTTATACTGCGTGAAAATCTTTTTCGGGAGATCGATACAAGCTCAAAAACTTCTAGGTAGCTATTAGCTAAGGTGGTTAAAGTCAGGTGGTAGTTGGATAAACTGTAGTAAATTCTCATTAGTGCTGTTAACAAATCATCATGTTGGACAGCTTCGAATTTAGTAGGGTACTATAGGGAGTAAATATAGGTACCTATATTTACTCCCAAATATCATTAAGAGTATCTTATAGGAATTCCAGAGGGGTTGCGAGTTCACTAGTACCTACCTACTAAGTTCTATTCTAAAATCCCTAGTTTAAACTTAGGTATCTAGAAGCACACAGAAGCTACATGTTCGAAATTTCAATGGTTAAATTACTGATGTTGAAGTGAAGTAGGAGGTATAGTTTAAATAGATCATAGTAGCTAAAAAAGTTATAATTATCAAATAACTAATGTTCTGATTCTGACCTGCGACATTGTTATACACTGATAAGGAGGTATGAAGCAGCCATATATACGTGTGTAGCAAGTATTTGAAATGTACTTGTACCCCATTCAAACAATTTATTCATAATAATTAGATAAAATAATGCTTCTATATATATATAGAACGTACCTATAAGAAGGGTTGTGAAAGTTAAATGAGTAGAAAATGAGAACTACAATTTATGGCAAAGTTTTATTAACAATTAAGTATTGGTGCCTCGTATATCATTATGACAGAATAGCGTCTCAAATGCATTAGAATGACTAAAAAAATGAATCAAATAAACAATCTCAATAATTAAATGCATGCTCATCAGCCATAAGACTGGTACCTACTTAGATATCAAAATAAAATTAAGCGACAAGTGTAAACTTTTAATGTGAAATGTACAATGTAACCTATGAATTTAAGATAGCCTTTTGATGTATAGTACAGGTAAAACATAATAATAAGTTGCTGATTTATTTGGAAAAATAAATATAGCCTTATATTCTTGGTACCTATGTACTTCCTAAACTAAAAAAGGCATTTTTAGATACATCTTTAAGGAATTAGCAGTAAATAAAAGCTTTTTCACATTTTAAGTTTACACAACGTCCTACGTATTTGTATTTATAAAATACTTATGATGGTACAATATATACTTAGTATTATCTCTTCTGGCAGTACAATTAGTTTACGGTTAATACAAACTAAAAAATAATTATTTCAAATAGACACACTGAAAATATATATTGTATGGCAAAACAGCACAAAACATAATATAATGCTCGAAAATTGCCAATAATTAACAATAGTTGTTGAAACTTTATTCTTTTGAATTTAATGTTAGTTTACATTTTTCATATCCACATTATGTCTCCACATTAGAAGAAATTATAATGTAATTCTTTGGAATAGTCGTCTAAATAATGATACAAAATATATTTATAAGTTCTTACAAACAAATAACACTAATTTTATTGATGAAAATAATAAAATTATTTTCGGAAATATATATTCTGATATTAATGTTTATACGAATAAGATTGTGAGTACCACTCACTGGAAAAAACACGGAACATGTCTGTGTCACAAAGCTCATGAAATGCTGAGTTTTAGGGAAAACTGAAGTACCTAACTTACAAGAATAATGAAATATTTTTTTTTATACAATTATATGTATGGTCTTTTCAAAAGTTCTTTACATGTCAGTAAGTTTTAGATAAATGAATTATATAAAGGTACTAATATTATAAAGCTGAAGAGTTTGTTTGTTTGAACGCGTTAATCTCAGCAATTACTGGTTCGATTTGAAAAATTGTTTCAGTATTAGATAGCCCATTTATCGAGAAAGGCTATAGGCTATATATCATCACGCTAAGGAAAATAGGAGCGGAGCATTAATGGAAAATGTGACGCAGACCAAGTTGCGCGGGTCAGCTAGTGTATCTATAGAATTGTAACTATTTGAAACGCATACAAAATATGTTTTAAACTTAGTTGTCCAGTAAGCGCAGTAATGATACATTGAGATTCGCGTTACGTTACCTTTGTTTACAACCCACACTTCTTTCACGGCTTATTTGCAATATAATACAGACACAATGTAGTTAAACTACGTATTAAAACATTACAAAGATCACTGACTAACACTGCAAAATAAACATCTTATGGCACAAATTGAAACAGCAACCACGTCCGGAAAAAAAAAATAAGTATACATAGTTACAATTCCGATGACAGAAATTCCAGATGATCTAAAAGTATCTACGTTGTGCAAGACCTGTAGTTATCAGACCGTTCTGTGATTTGGTATAGGTAGCCAGCCATTTGCGTATTAAGTTCGCCTATTTCCCTTTCTAATTTATTTAATTGTTTATTGTGATCATTATACAAATCTTCCATGTTAGTTAGTAGTTTAAGTTGGGTTTGAGTGTCACTGGCTAGTTTTGTAGCACGTTTTAGTAAAAGTTGCGCTCGCTCTCTGGAATTTGAAGTTTGGCTAGCACGTTCAGCAAGAGACATATTCGTCTGTTTGAAATCTTGTCTCAACTTCCGTGCTGATTGCTCAGCTCCTTCAGCACGACCGACAACATCTTTAGCTTCTTGTTTCACCTGTTCTGCATCACTTTCTATCTTCAATATATCTTTCTGTAAGTCAGAAAGTCTCAAACGCAGGCCTTCAACTTCTTCCTTTGTCTCATTAGCTTGTTTCTGAGCTTGTTCTGTTTCTGTGGCTATAGGAACTAAATCATTTTTGGCTGCCTCGATATCATTATTTGCTTTATCAATTGCATTTTCTGCAGCATCTTGGGCAGCTTGCGCTTCATCCAAAGCGTCCAATACTTTATTTGCCATCTCTAATGTTAAATTAGCTGCTTTATTGATAGTGGTAGCATTCAGTTTCAAAGCCTTAGCTCGTTCTAAATCTGGTTTGGTTTCTGCAATTATGTTTTCAATGTTAGTCAATTGCGACACTGACGAATTGATACGCTGGGACAATTCCGTTATTTCTTTGGGTTCTATACTTATGGACAAATTCAGAATATCATTAGCTAAAGTTCTGACGTCTGCAGGAGTGTTAGAGGTGTTTGACAGGAATTCTTTTAATTCAACAGTTAAATCTTGGCTTTCGTTTGTTACCCTTTCTGCGGAATTTTTAAAGTCATACGCTTTGCTGTAAAGGTCTTTCGCTCTTGACCTGACATCAACGGTATCTTGTTTTACTGTAGATATTAATTTAAATAAATCTTCTGCAGTGAGTTCATGTTCTTTAATTCGATATTCCGTCTTGTTTGCAAAATCTAAAGCTTGTTCTGCTTTGGTAACGGCTCCTTGGTCACAAGATATACCACCACATTTTCCACATCCAGCACCACCGCAGATATCACAGCTATCACTTTCTTGACCACACATTTTTTCGTTTAACTTTGGCATCTGTGACTCTAGCTGAGTCAGTTGATCACGGATGTCATCTAACTTTTTATCATTTTCGTTTTGAGTGTTATTAAAGTTGGTATATTGCATTTCAATGAGACGGTCAGTATTTTTAATTTGTCGATCAGTATTTGCGATAACAGTTTGCACATTATCAGCGTCGTCGGTAGCTTCGACAGCTCTTTGTTTAGCCTCACGGGTCAAGTTAAGAGCTCCTTCCAAGTTAGCCTCCTGTAATTTGGTCGCGTTATTTCCTAAGTCAGTACTTTTTCCCTTTAAGTTTTCGATACTTGCTCTTAAACCCTCTAAAGTAACATTACCAAGGTTGATTTTAGATGTAAGATCATTAAGATTTTCATTGCTATGCTTTACTTTGTCGTCAGCCTCAGATAATAAGTCTTGCAAGCTGGTCACATTAGACAGTAAGTCTTTTACTGTTGTTTGTCCTTGCTTCGCACTGTCAAGCATATTTTCGACCTCAGAAAGCTTTTTAGTCATTTCATCGAAATCTCTTGTGTAGGCTCCAGTAGCACCGACTACTTTGATTTTACTAGCATTGCCGATAGCGTACTCTGTTTGTGTACGTAAGTCGTCAATTAATCGATCCCAACTATCGAAACATTCACCGCAGGCGTAGCACTGTGGGGCCGCACCTAAATAGCCTCTAGCGCACATGTCACACTTGTATCCTCCTATTCCTGGTTTGCAAATACATGAACCATTTTCTCGCATGCACTGTCGTGAAACAGAACCGTATAAATCGCAATCGCATTCATAACATTCAATGCTAGGAATACCCCAATGGTTTTCTTGACATTGATCACATTGTCTACCACCGTGGCCTGGTTTACATTCACATTTTCCTATGTACGGATTACATTGCGGTGATAACGACCCAATAGGATCACATTCACATGGATCACAACCCGTTCCTAAGGCTATTCTCCAATGATTTTCAGTACATTGATCGCAATTAACTCCCATAACGTTCTTGAAACATGGGCACTGACCTGTGTTCCTGTCACAATTTCCTATTGTGAAATTTGTGCCCAACTCTGCGCAGTTACATGCATAACATGACTTTTCTAGAGCGTTTCCGTAGTATCCTTCAGCGCACACTCCACAATGGTCACCAGCCGTATTGTGAAGGCATTGTAAACATTTTCCAGTATAAGGGTCACAATTACCAGGTTTTGTTATATCAATATTTTCGTTACATTCACACTGTTCGCAAGTACCTTTAATTGGATCACCATAGTAATTGTCAGCACAAACATCGCAGAGTGGTCCAGCATAGCCTTCTTTACATTCACAAACTACATCCTTTGTATCGGGGTCTAATTCACAGCGGTCTGCGTGACTGCTCTTATTAGGATCTCCTATTATGCCTGGACATGGGCATGGTCTACAAGGTATGTCGATGCCAAGTCGAGGATCACCATAGTAACCTTCAACACATCTTTCACAACGGTGTCCTTCTGTGTAGTCTCTGCATTCTCTACATGCTCCTGTTTTATCATCACATTCGACTGCGTGTCCATTACAGTCACATTGTTGACAATTGGGGAAATTGAAATAACCAGGCTGACACAAGTCACACGCTCGCCCATACGTATTGGCTCTACATTTACACTGTCCACTTGTTGCATCGCAGAAGTTATCAAGAGACCCTATACTGTTACAGTCACATCGCTTGCATCCAAACTTGCTGAATCCGTACGTCCCGGGGGCGCAGCGGTCGCATCGAGCTCCAACAATATTTTCTACACATTGACAATAACCAGTATATTGATCGCACTGATGGCTTTTAGACCCTGTAGGATCACACTGACAAGACTGAGATCCATTTCTGATGTAGAATCCGATACTAGCATGATATTTTTTACAGATTTCTGGAACATTTTCTCTGTTCAGATCGTAATAATAAGGATCACCACAATTAAAGCGGTCGAACTCTTCTCTCATTGAACTATTATTTGCCAAAAATGGAAGGTCATCAAACGATGGAATAAGAACAATAGAATCAATTAATATTGAAGCTCTTGAATTTGGAGAACGTGCGTCCTGACGTCCCAAATAAATACGAATTTCGGTTTCTTTGCCTTTTTCCAAGCATATCGCTGGTTTTACCAATACACTACGTTGATTTGCTGGCAAGTTAGTGTTTATGGTGTCTTCCTCAGGTCGTACATTTGCACATGGAGAATCTGAATCAATCGGGAATGGTCTCTTCACTAATATAGTTGCCTCTTCCCAGCTCATAGGTGATTGCGGCTCGTACCTAATTAAAACATTATAATTCATGCTCTTTTCTATATTATTAATAACAAAAACGAGTGTGCTGCTTTCAGGAAGCTTCATAAAACCAGGTCCTGTCCAGGTCTCTTTCCTACCATCTGGATAATTTTCTCTAATGACAACATGGCACAATTGACTTTGAATAGCATTATCATCAATTTGGGAATCGCATTGACTCGATTCGCCTTCAATAACGATAGAGTCGAGCGCTCCGACAAAGAAGTTTTGTATAGGTTGATCACAACGACGACCAGAAACATTTGGTCGACATTTACATTGTCCTGTTATCACATCACAATCTCGGTCTAATGAACCACCAAAGTCGCAGTCACAAGGTTGACAACCGTCATCACTATCTGACAAACCGTAAAATTCTGGCAAGCACTGATCACAATTTCTTCCAGTAACATGACGTTTGCAGAAGCAATTTCCAGATAAAGCATCGCATCCTCTTTCGTTGATTGTACCTAAGTTATTACAGGTGCATGACTCACATCCATCGGGATTAAGAGGATCGAAGTTCCAAAATCCATCGCTACATCTGTCACACCTAGCTCCGTCGACGTTCGTCTTGCAAAGGCAGCGACCAGCAGTCTTGTTATTAGCGATATCTGTTTCATCATCACAAAGGATTTCTTTATCTGTAGTGCCTTCTGGATCACAATCACAAGCTTTACATATGTCTGGACTTTGGATATCTAAGTTAGGGTCTTTATAAAACTTCGGCTTACACCGTTCACAATTAACACCCATAGTATTATGTTGACAGTTATCACACACACCTCCACTAATTTTTCCAGTTTTATTGTAAACAGCTGGGTCGAAATGGCAAGTCGTTGCATGATTGTTACATGTGCATCTTTTACAAGCATTTGAAGTTTTTCCAACAGCTGGTTGCCACGGAAGATCATTGTAAAAGTCTTCACAGTACTCACAGTTCAAGCCACGGGTGTTATGAGTACATTCGCAGCGTCCGTGTACCATATTGTTCTTGGACTCCACTCCTGGCATTGGTAAACAACGGGATGCGTGCCCGTAACATGAACAAGAACCTCTCACTGTCATTTCATAAATGGAATAATAGTACTTCTCTTGAATTTCCGCTCTGTTGTCGAGTTTATCGTCACCCAGAGTATGCAGTTTGGTGAAATTGATTCGAAGATTGGTCATGCGCAATAAGTTTTGCACTTCTTCCGAATATGGGTTGGTCACATTAATGTTAGGTGGCAAAACTCTAAATATCACCTCACCTTCCGTTGATGGGGATACATTTGAATAACGCGATTCACAAACCACCTCAGTCAAAGAACGCTGTGTGTGTTTCGGAACGCCTGGGAAATGCTCGTCGCAGTTGTGCGTAAAGTATCGATAGACGCGCCAGGTCTTCCCAAAGTCGAAAGATCTTTCTACTAACATAGCTGCGGGACGAAAAGTTTTAAACTGTACCTATTATCAAATGCGTAAGATGGAATTCCGCCTCCATATTGAGTTGTACTGTCACATTTTCTTTCCCATTTTCAGACTGCCACCAGGATTTTGTTCGTGTTCCGGGGTAGTACTTGTAGATGATGTTTTGTATCCGATGGTTGAGTAAGGGGTTGTAAATAGTACTGTTGGTCGAGTCACACCAAAAGCATTTCTTCGATTCCAAATGCGACACGATGCAGTAGCGCTCACGTCCCTGTCCCCCGCACGTGGAGGAGGCAAAGAGTCTTGATTCACGTCCAATAAGCAGGTTGCCTGTGGCCGGGTAGCAGGAACTTAGTTCACACGAGCGGTCGTAGAGGCGAGGGTCGGCGCGCAGGCGGTCGCGCTCCCTGCTGTACACAGCGGCGCCGCCGGCGATAAGCGCCGAGAAGATAAACAAAGCGCGTAGAGCCATGACGCGGTCCGGGCTCTCCGCGCGCCGCACACTGCACTGGCGGCCGCTGTGGGCTGAGACACTCTCGCGCTGCCTCGTACCCCCCGCCTCGCCACTGCCCTACATACACAGGACCGGACTGAGCTGCTTAGCCAAACTTTTCTTATGAGCATAAAAGTTTGACTAGTTACTTTTGCTGTTCCTTTCTATAATATTATTTTGTTATCGACACACGAATCTTAATAGAGACATCGGCAAGTTTTGAATTAATAAAAGAAAGTAAAAAATTAACTGTGACTTTAAAACTCATTATTTTATATCAAAACGAGTTGGTTTGCAAAACAATGTTGAACATTTCGTTTTCAAGTAGTTTATTTATATTTATGCTAGAAATCTATAATGTTCAGCACCCTGCAAAAGGCGTGGTAGTTGAGCTTTACTGGAAAGCCTACTCTGATAGAAACAGGTACAATATGGCGTGGAATGCGGCCCTGTGCGAGGCGACGACCGCTCCCGCCCGCACGCCCGCTCGTGCCGTTCTCCGAAACGGGCACTAAGCAACAAAAATAACATCGCATTTCGGGATGCGCTTTTATTTTGGTCATTATTATGGCAACAAGTCGCCATGTAATCTCAATAACAACTAAGGATATTTTTGTACCTCGTTGTTTATAGTTGGCAAACTTGGGAGTTGGGAACTTCCTACTTGTCTATCGTGTCTTGTCCTCGATAACAGTCACTATTTTATAATTTAAGGTTATGTTGTTTAACGGACAATAAAATGCGTACATATGAGATCCCTTTGGTTAGGTCACGCTGTGTCCGATACGGCCACTGGGTTCGTCAGAGCCGGCCTTCCGCCCTACACATCCGTCGCTGATAATACATTCGCGATCTGAATGACCACCCAGACCGACATGATACATACTAATATTATTTTATTTATTAAATCCCTGCAAATTACTTAGACAAAGTAAAATACTAAAATTGTATACATTTTGACTAATTTGAGTTACGAATCTAGCATTAGCAAATGTAAATAAAATTTGATGCGAATTGTATAATATTCGCGAAAATTATTACAGCAAGTACCTGTCTATAGGCCGTTATGTGGCATGGGGCTCAATACAAAACAATAAGGCACGAGTTGTGAAGGGGCCTCAAATTGTTTAGTGAACTGAACACAAGAGAATTTGTGAACGCTTGAATTGTTTATAACAATTTAAAAGCTTTCCTTTTGTTTGCTAAATCTATTTTTAAAGCAGTGTACTCAAACAATTCTAGCAGTGATGGAATTATGAGTACAAAATGATCTGCATGTTTTGGTGAATTTCTTGTTTAACTATTACCAATTAAGGCAGCAGCTCCCCAGAGGGCAGCCGCACGCTAGATGTCCCGATGGGCGATGAGTCGGTGACATTAAAGAGACCGCATTTCAGTTTGGATGTTATAAACCGGAAATAGAACAGAGCCAACATTTCGGAGAAGAACCGTTTTAATTATGCATTGATAAAGCTCAAGAGAAACTTGAATGACATAATTTGTAATGTGTACCTATGAGTTTTAATAGTATGCTATGTATATGTAGGTAACTACTTTTATGTACATAATACACATACTCTTAAATTCACTTCTCTCACTACGACTGTATAAATTACAGTCTGTAGTCCTTAACAGAATTTATTTGGGATCGGAGCAACATGTCTTCTTCTTCCATACTACTTCTGCTAGATCGCCTCAGAAGTTAACCAATTCTGGACAAACTAGCTTTAACACAGCCCATCCATCGTTTCTTTAGTTTACCTGTACTCTTATAGCCAGCCACAGTCATACCTATAGAAAACTATGAACTGTAAAAATATTGACCTAGTATAACGCGCTACTGGTGCAATTATTAGAATCTAGTTAATCCCTCTCCGTACCGTAAATCATGATGGAGCTTTTTATTCAGACATTTCCTTACGTTCAAGTACCTAATTAATATCGTTCAAATCTGATTTGTACCTACCCGACTTCTTCAACACTCGCTAGAAGAGTGACAAAAAGGTTTTGAAGATCACGGGCTGACCAATGAAACGGCATAGGCAAAAAAATAAGGCCTGACCCTGACATAACAGGAACATCGAGCAGGGGCTGTTAATGTCATACCGCAAATGTTTATGAGGGAGGTTCGTTACTAAAAGTTTATGGCTTTGTTTGAAACTTCAGCTGTCGCTTTCAGTAGATCTTTTTTAGCCCAATGCATGAATGATGAACCTGCAAATCATTAAGCACATTTCAACATACTTGGCAGCGATGCCAGCGACGCTTCTTCTTAACAAAAAGTTTATCATACAGTGATTATCATATTAAGCTGAGCAAACTGAGTTGGTAGGTTGCTCTATAGCTACCTACTAACTTAGTTTGCTCAGGGAATCATGATAGCTCTACAGCTTGATAGCTATTTATTTTCAATTTTTGCATTACAGTAATGCAGCCTCTTTAGTAGGACACCTATTAAAAAAATAAAAAATAATACCAAGTTCTGAAAAAACGACAAGTTAAAATCACGAAAATAAAGAATGAGCTCAATGTTCAAATTAATACATAAAACAGCGTCATACCGGGTGAGATAGATTTAATAGCCAGCGGCCTCTTAGCTAGTCAGATAACTTGTTACAATTTCAACAGTTTCAACGATAACCCTTTATCAGTGCCAAGACTAGAAACGTTTTGTCCAATATTAAAAATATGTATTACCACTGAGGCTATGTTTCTATTTGAAGTAACATTGAACATTTAAAATGCAGTTTTCGTAATTGTAGGAGTAATTAGTCGTTAGGTAATCAATATTCTAAATAGCGAATAACTGCCACCCAAGCATTTTTAACCAACCTGTATTGACAACGCAGATAATTATTATTATTCTTTTGAAATCAAGAGAGCAAGGCACCTATTCAGTACTACCTAATCAGCAAACAAATTGAACGTCGTTGATATCTCAACAAGGAACTATGAACAAAAATAAGCTTAGAAATGAGGCTAGTACCTACATATAAATATAAAATTAACTTATAGAATTAACAAGAATTCGGTGGCAGTGACGCTGTGAATGAACGCTTTCCCGGCGATAAGGGTTCATTCTCAAAAGGCGGTTATGATGTCAAAGTTCATCGAGATAAACACATGGCTACTGATCCGATCTTATATCTTACTGTTGTCGTACGAAGATGGACAACTTTATATTCTGTTATTTTTTTTACTTATTTAACTGTCCCAAAAACTCATTAAGCCATATTGCCATACTGGTTGAGGAGGGCAATTAGACCGAACTTCATAGACATTTAGTGAAGAAATGAAAATTATTTTAATCAAATCAAAAACAATCCAAATCAAAATAAAATTAAGTAAGTATATAAGTACCTATGAGTCGGTAAGAAGAACACAACGTTTTAACTTGCCGGAGGATAAGACCAGTAAGTAAGTCCAAAAATTTTCTGATTCATGCAACTACATAGGGCTACCTAAAATATCAAACAGGATGGCGGTTCTAAAATTATCCCCGACTTTATGGCGCGGCAAGGAAGAGAATAATCATAAAATTCATGTTTGACGTATTACCTCACTGCGTACGTCGTTGACCGAAGCCAAAGAAAGGGGTCTATGGATCGTCTCGCATTCCACCGGCACAAGAATACTTTCATTGGATAATATTATAGCAATGGCTTGTTACAGCGTACCTATAGGTTTATATAAATCTATTGTACTTATCTACTGTTATAAAATATGATGTCATGAAATTACTTTAAAATAGTTATCCCTTCAAATTTTGTTTTGACATGGTCCCAGAATAAAAATCGATAAAAAAAAAATATCAGCTGTTTCATACAAAATGCAGTATTTAGCCAATGAAAATGTATGAAACAGCTGATATTTTTTTCGAGATTTCGGAGTTTTACCAAAACAAAAGTTGCTTATAATCATGTGTACTTTCACTGCCTAAGAGGTTTCGGGTATTTTTTCAATTTCCCTGTATATAATATCCGGATTAAAAATGTTGACTGTAACATATTTAAAAATGAATCCCTATTTCACTTGGTCAATAGTTCACGACATCACGCGTGAACGGCTGGACCGATTTCGCTAATTCTTTTTTTTTTGTTTGTTATTGTCAGAAGAAGATAATAAAATAGAACCGATTCTTAAATTATAATTACTGTTCAAATAAAGTCAGTCGGAAACAACGACAGCAGTTATTGAAAATCACGAGGCGAAGCAAAATAACTATTTGCTTTGTCCGTTTGCTGGCAGTATTTAGGCCTATACAGTTTGAAGCACTGGTTATCAGAACAAAGTATATTGAGATTATTTGACATCAAAGTTTTTGTTTCGGTAGGCAATTAAATCGCACGCTATCTTTATAACATGTCGCCTAATTTTGTAACATCGATGGAGTCAGGACAGCGACCCCGTGTTATCAAAACAGCTTTACATCCTCAGTAGCTAATCTATTCAAGCTTATAGTATCTGTAACACAAAATCTACTTGGTTTTGTTTCATCATGCATGATACACATTATGTAGTAGGCAGACAGTGATACAGTTTCTACAGTGTCAGCACATCTACCTATAGGTATCTACTTATATAATAGAGCTGAAGAGTTTGCTTATTTTATTTGAATGCGCTAATCTCAGGAACTGCTGGTTCCAACTGAATAATTATTTATTTTAGTGTTGGATAGAACATTTATCGAGGAAGGTTTTAGACTATTAAAAAACCACGCTACGACCAATAGGAGCGGAACGTTATGGAACATGAGACGCAGACGAAGTTGCGCGGGTCATTTAGTTTTTAACCGACTTCCCAAAAAGGAGGAGGTTATCAATTCGGTTGTATGTTTTTTTTTTTTTTTTTTTTTTTTTCTCCGACAATTATGAACCGATTTGAAAAATTTTTGTTTTATCTGAAAGGATATACTTGCAGATTGGTCCCATTTAAATCATATCAAAATCGGTTACGAACTTTGGATTTTAAATCGAAATAGCTGGAATTTGACTATTTAGATGATTCTTTGATGATCGAAATTGCGTATTTTGCTTTTCTGCGATTTTGGAGTGGTGTTGTTAGGTGTGGGGCACCACTAAAAAGTGAAAAATAAAAAACTTTTTACAAAAAAATACAACCGACTTCCAAAAAAAAAACACTACAAAGTAAAAAATAACTTTAATTTCGGAAGTCGGTGTCAAAATACGAAGAAACTAACAAAAACACCGACTTCCGAAATTAAAGTTATTTTTTACTTTGTAGTGTTTTTTTTTTGGAAGTCGGTTGTATTTTTTTGTAAAAAGTTTTTATAATAATAAGACGCTAGTCAAAGCTTTGACTCGCTAATTTGAATGAGTGGGAAGCATCTATAGTTTTCTATACAACCGATTGATATTTAACGATCGATTAGGTACATAAAAGGTGAAACTTTTGTCATCATGAGGTTAGGACGGCTTTTAAATATCGGTAGTTAGTTTAATATGGGTCAACGAATGTATTGTAAATGTTGTGAGTAAATTTTATCAGTGCCTGCCAGAGCTGCGGAATTTTTTGAAAGAGATACCAATGCCCTGGAACGCAAAGGGCATTAGAAGGAACAAGGATGGGTTTTAATCAGTAAGAGTCTAACACTTCCTCTCACTGCGCCCATAAGGAAGACACAATTGATAATTTCAAAGCCATAAAAAGAAATGTGTCGTAATTAGCTAGATGGCTATTTCAGAATTACGGACATAACTGACCGTTATATTTATTGAGCCCAATGGTTACTGCCACCGCGAATCGCACTTTAATCAGACATCTACCTATGTCTGTACAAGGTTGATCGGTAAATGGTGAGTCATGCGTTCTAAGTGCTTTCAACAGCAACTTGCTCGTTTATAATCAAGGTACAATACAATTATAGATTCTACGTACGGATTTCTTGTATGTCTAGTCAATTATGAAATGGACAAGTCCTACTCGTAAATAAGTAGGTATCACCAAATAAGTTGCATTTCATTTAATGGTGTTCACCAAATATTGTAAGATGAATCACTAACATCAGGGGGTTGCACTCCAATCTCGATCCGGTCCATCACCACCTTGAGACCGAGTAGCCGCACCTGTTTTTCCTAACGGAGACGAAAATAACAACCCCGTCGGACGTGGCGTACCACAACTATCCGGGCTACTCTCACGAATCTCGCGGGTCTCTGGAACACAAGTTCAAGAAGTAGGCTGAGGTCTGTGTGTACGTCCGCGGTGACATTTGTTGTCGTCGTCTCCGTTGCTATGATAAATCGGGTTTTTCTGCCATTTGGCTACTTGTGGACACCTGGCGTAAAAAAATTATCTTTTCGGCGTATACCGATCGCACAGCGGCGACCAGGAGACAACAGCGTTGTTTAATTCTCTCATGGAGTCGACCGACGTAGCCCAGCAACGGTACCCAACAGCGACGTTCACTTTTCTGGGGGACTTCAACGGCCACCATAATGATTGGTTGTTCCCGTACCAGAAAACTGACCATGGTTAGAGGCGCGCAAATTTGCTTTAACGCTAGATCTAACCCAGCTGGTGGTGTACGCGGGTACCAGATGTTGACGCCCATACACCCAGTTGCTTGGACCTTCTGCTGGCAACTGATCCGGACAGTCATTCAGTATAGGTTTCAGCCCCGCTGGGAACGTCTGACCACTGCCTGGTGAAATCCGTGTTGGCCTGCTCTCCTCTAGATAAGAGTCCTAGAGGCGCGAGACGAGTATGGCGATACGAGTCAGCAGATTGGGATGAGATGCGGCATTTTTTTGCGTCTTATCCATGGCGGCAATGCATGTGCTTCTCCTCAGGTGACCCCTCGCGCTGTGTTGACGTGATTCGGCAGGGGATGGAGTATTTTATTCCATTCTCCGACATCCCGTTCGGTCACAAATCCCGCCGGGGACGGTCTACTGGCGATTTTCTTGTGTATGTCACGCACTGCTGGGGCGAGGCCAACGAAAGACACGGCGAAGCACTTGCCGTGTCGCTCGATATCTTGAAGGCCTCAGACAGGGTCTGGCACGCAAGTCTACTCAGCAAGCTTCCTGCTTATGGCAACCCAGCTGGTTTTTCTAGCTGGATATCAGACTTCCACAGTGAACGTGGACGTTTCGATCCGAGTAGTCGTTGACGGTTGCTCCTCTGACCTCATGGCTATTGATGCCGGAGTTCCTCAGGGGTCTATTCTCTCTGCAACTCTATTCCTGCTGCACATCAATGACCTACTTCAGCCTGGTCTTGTTGGGTACGCAGATGACAGTACGGTTTCAGAGAGATACTTGTCTAGCGCAACAACCAGCGGGGGTGAAGTTCGTTCCTTGAGTCCCATGGTAGAGCTGACAAATTTGACCTTAAGCCTTGTCTCCAAGTGGGGTGACGACAATCTGGTCACTTTTAACGCCACCAAAACTCAGGCGTGTCTTTTTACCGCAAAAAGGAGTTTCAACCAAAGTCCTACTTTTCCGGGTAAATCTATTCCTGTGACTGATCGGCTCGAGTTCCTAGGCATGGTGTTGACATCCAGTCTTAACTTCGGCGCCGCCATAGAGTACAAAGCCTAAACTGCTGCCAAAAAGCGGGGCATCCTGAATAGAGTTTAGCGATACTTCAGGCCTAGACAGCTTTTAACCCTTTACAAAGCACAAGTCCGATCCTGCATGGAGTATTGCAGCCACCTTTGGGATGACTCAGCTAAGTACCAGCTTGCCGCGCTTGACTTTGTGGAACGCAGAGCTAAGAGGCTCATCGGCGTAGAAAAACAGGTGGATGCCAAGCTTCACAGCTTGGCCCATCGCCGCAAGGTTGCCTGCTTGTCGGTCTTCTACAGATTGTACTTCGGTGAGTGTGCCCAAGAACTCGATGACCTCATTCCTCCGGCCTCCTTCTACCATAGGGTCCATAGGACATCTAGACGCACTGCAACTTACCCTACCTTTTTATAATGCGCACAGCAAACTGTGGAACTCCTGCCTGCGTGTGTGTTTCCGAATGCTTACAACCCTAATCTCTTCAAAGTTAGAGTAAACAGTCTCCTTCTGGGTAAGCTTGCTCCATCGTAGACTTTGTCTCTGTCATCTCTGACCATAGCCAGAGTCAAGAGCAAACCCATCTCAAATAAAAAAAAGATGAGCTGACCCGCGCTACTTCGTCTGCGTCAAATATTTCATTAATGCTCCGCTTTTTTTGGCCGTAGCGTGATGTTATATAGCCTTCCTTGATAAAAGGGCCATCCAACACTAAAATAATTTTTCAATTCGAACTTGTTGTTCTTGAGGCTAGCGCGTTCAAAAAACCAAAAAGAATCTTCAGCTTATGAGTATAGATAGGTATACTATCTATACCCAAAAAAAAAAAGGTAAAGGGGTCGAAACTATGAAGCTGTTCTTTCGGTGATGATTTTATAGCATGTATACATGTATATTTGTTTTTCGCGTTTGTTCAAGCCGCAAATAAAGATCTAAAGCTAAATGTTGACTCTACACTGATTTTCTATCACACTCTTTTGCTGAAATCAGCTTCGCGTTTAGCCAAGTTATTTTTTCTAGCTTAATAAAATAATAATACTCGTAGCAGTTGCAAAAACTTAGATAAGTATTATATTGTTATTGTAAAAGGTACTATCAGTATTACTTATATTGTTATTGTAAAATGTGCAAGTTCGTATCAAGCGATGAAACCGGATATAATATGGATTGTATTTCAGTGAGCTTCTTCATACCAATGGTGCAACAAAGGGAATCCCCTGAAGTTTGGGATAGTATTACTAAAGTAATTAACTATGCCATTTTTTATTCATTCTGCTATGTATATCTATTTATTACTGGATTTTAAGGCTTTGTTAACGCTTATAATTATATATTAGCGTTAATCAAACTTTTTATTTACTTTTCAATACATTAGCCCAAATCCGTCAATTTTTTTTAAAATAAATCTCTTAAAACATTTCTATGAAGAATTAACCATAATCAAATCATTTCAAAGTACAAAATTAACACCAAAATAAAAGAGCAAACCAAACGGGAACTACGCGGAATAGTCGGTCAAAATAGCTAGCGCATCTGTTGCCCATATGTTTAGCGAAACAAATCCTTAGACGTGCACCAACCGATTGTGTTGCTTGTTTTTGTCTATGACAATAGACTCCAGTTTTGCTTGTTAAGTTTTTGTGATAATTTTATGAAATCCATACCTACTACATATTGTAAATATGAAAGGAATTCGGTATGCCTGTCTATTTGCTACCTTTTAATGTACGGATTTGGATGAATGGGTAGACCATATCCTGGAATAGTGCATGGGGTACAGGATACATATACTTTTTACACGGAGAGTAGGTACCTATGTTCCCTTGCGACAATTATCGACTTTCACGCGGGTGAAGCCGCTGGCTGAAATTGGTGGATTAATGTTACAATATTTAAGAGTACCTATAAATGGCTTTTCTGCATTTTCTATCATGCGAAACATGACAAGGAATACAGAAAAGGCATTCTATTCGACATAAAGTTTTACAACCTAGCCTATACTCAGGGGCGTAGCTACCGCCGTATCTGCCATAATATCAATTATACGGGGGCCCCGGGCCACTGGGGCGTAAGCAAAAATTATAAAAGTTTCCCAATTTTATATTTATTTCAAAAATGACAAAAGTAAAAAAAGCAATTTCTTTTTTCCCGCGTAAAGCGTGCGTTCAAAAGTTGGCAACGCCTTACATCGGTTATCGCGGGCTGCGGGATTTCCCCGTTTAAACTATTTACTTCAACGGGAGAATCACACAATAATTGATGTACATACGATACGATGATAAACCACGGAGAGCAGTGTTTATTGACGCGTTTTATTTAATTGTGCATACATTGTTATACAATACAAACAATTATTCTTCTGGTTTAGTAGTATTAGTAGCGATTTGTAAAAAAACAATGTGTGAAACAAAAAGAGATTATCCCAGCGGAGCTACGAAAATAAAAAGTAAACAGAAAAGGGAGGAGGTCATAAACACAATCTTTACCCTTTCTAAGGGCCCCCAAACAAATTTTTATATGGGGCCCCGCCAAAGCACGCTACGCCACTGCCTATACTATACACGTGATCGCGTTAAACCTGTTCTGAAAGCGAATTGACTGACGCAATATGGAGCAAGCATGTTCATCGCGCCGACATGAATATCGACAGTATTCCCAGTGGGATTATCATACTTCATCCATTCGAATCCGAATTCAATGTTCTCTTCGACACTAAGCATTGTGAGGAAAAATGTCACGAGGGAACCTTAAAATTAATACAAGTCTGAAATCGCCAACCAGCCTTGAGCACGCGCGGTAATTAATGCTCATGCGTTCTCATCTGAGAAGAGGCTTTTGCCCTTCCGGCTGCAGTGGGACAGAATCAGGCATGCATTATTGACATAATACACCTACATAATACACCTCCTGTGTGGTATAAATATGTGACCTATCTTTCAGTGCACCTTCAGTGCAGTAACATACCTGCGCTGTGCGTGATGCGTGGAACGTAGCAGCGCGCGCGCTGCCCTCAGCCGCGCGTCCCACGTAGCGCATGCGTCCGAACCGTTGGCGCCGCCCGACAGCGACGATACCACCCATTGTTGCTCCTCGATCTGCACATAATGGCTAATTACAATACAATTTCAATAAAATAAAAATATCAGTATAGAAGCTGGCTCTTCTTCAAGGACTCGACTTATTAAATGCTACACCCTGTTCAATTGAATTTGCAGTAAAATCTAAGTCTGACGAGTGATTTGATCAGTTCTTGATAGTTTGGTATACCTACAATGTCAAAACAATTGACATGCAATTTCAAGCAATTTCATCACAAATTCATGATCACTGCAGTGGTGCCTAAGGTCATTTAGATAAAGATCTCGTAGAAATAAATATATAGGCCCGAAATTAAGAACATGCTGCGCAAAATAATGATAGGCATGTTTAGCCTTGGGAACAAAGCAAGACATCGGCAAAAGTACGGTTTCAAGGAATTTTATAAATATGAGACAAAAACCTTTACATAGAATCTGTCAGAGTGAGACAACAGATTAAGTTCTGCGCTGCCGCGTACTGTAGAATCATTGTTTTGAATGGAAACAGTGCTCTTTATTTTATTTTTTTTCCAGTTTGCCGCTGATTTAGACTCAATTCTCAATGAAATAACACCCTTGAATTTGAGCTAGAGGACCACGCTATTGGTTGTATTGTAGTGTCACATAAATCATAGGTCTTTTTTAGCTTGAACATAATGGACGCTGTTAACAGCGTGCACATCACACATTGCACGTTTTTTTATTAGCATTCAACCTCAGAACCTTTTTTTCTTTCTATGATGTTGACTGTCATATCAAAACGACATAAAAGGTTATTGAAAAATTTGCGTACCGCTTCACTCATCAATGCGTGAAGCGCAGTAGCCAAGTTTTTTGACACTATAGGTACTTAAAAACCCATTGCATCATCTTAAACTCACCTTACTAAGGATTTCTTTAAAGTCCATAACTATAGGCGTGGGTCTCTTCGCCTTATCGTTGTAGTATGTGATATTGAACCGAGCGCCCGCGAACCAAATTTCCAGCTCATTGAGGGCATTCCTGATTGCAGACTCACTGGATGCAGCTGTGCAGATTTTCTACGAAATAAGTATAATGTAATAAAAATAGTTATTAGGGAAACAAATTAATGTTTATAATAATATGTAGAAGTTAGTAGACAGCAATAGGGTAGATGGCAAAAAAAAAAAAACGAATTGTCTGAGAGATAAGTTTCCAAAAAATATTGGACATGTGTTTTTCCTTTAATCACGTAAACAAAAAACTAAGACGATATAGTGCGCTGAGAACTCGTGTGACGTCACTTGTAAATACACTTTTACAGAGTACTGACGTCACAAGGCCTCCGATATTTGATGCGTTTCAGTACCTGAAAAAATTAAAGCTTTATTTGTAGGCATGCCGATGTATGTCTAACTTCTTAAAAGATAACATTCCTAATCATAATAAGAACATAAATCAAACCCATTATTACTACCTACTTACTTTATGGGCGTCTCAAAGAAGAACATCTTGAAAACATATGGTTTTTTTTAACATCTGTACTCTTAGTTGTTGACCTGAAATAGCAATTGATGAAGCCAGCTGCAGAATTGATGACTATATATTACCTGCAAGGACTTGATGTGTCTCTTGATATTCATAGCAACAGTTAAAAGATCCCTAACTTGCAATGTGTCTGGTTTCTTATACTTCATTTCCAGAAGACTGAAAACCTCATGCCAATGTCGGTCGGTAAACTCGTTGCCTCGAAGATATTTTAGCAGAGGAGCCAAATCCTATTAAAGTAAGCATGTTATTATTAAGCTTATAGTGGCCTGTTATTTTGCAAAGTAGACCTGATTATATGAGTATCTAATCTCCATAAAATTATTTTAATCTGCGTAAGAGTTTATTTCTTAACATAGATACGCGTCCAAAACAGCTCTATATGTATCCAAAAGTCTGCCAAAATATTATCATGTGTAAGCAACGGATGCTGATGATATCACCGAAGTCTACATTTAACAGTATGTGTAATGATGTCATTGCACTAGCTCAATATTTCAAAATGTATGTAAGCTGCAGTATACCGGTATAAATAGCTAGCTAGTACCTACTCAATAAAGGGACACTTAGGAGTCACGCTAGCAATAATACGTCGAAACGACAGGTTTCAGACGTAAATAATAATGCGTCCTCAATTTGGGTGATGACGGGTACACGGAACATATAATGGTATATTACAAAACGTACCCAATATTCAATGGTTTACCATTGTTACGATAAAGTTAAAGCACAATGTAAAAGAACGAAGTTCTATTTCTTTTTCCTATTAGTGTTACAAATAACTTACCGAATATTTCTCTAACTCTTGCTGTATGTATAAGGTAACCGTAGTAAATGGTTCCAATCGACCTTTCCACTTGACTGAAAACTCTTCTATCAAATGAATTTTTTTCTGGAACACTATCCACTCCTGGTCCGCAATAGACTCAAATTCTAAAAGTACAATTAATATGTAAAGGTATAACAGGCGTCGAATAATTTTTGACATACCAGGTACAAAATAAGCTACCATCATTGTACTCCTTTAGCGGAGTCCACAAGGTTACATATTCAGCCATTAGCTTTTCTGCTTCACCCCATGTGTCGGATAGTAATACCTTCATTTGGAATTTTTCACACTCTTTCCTGTAAATAAAAGAGATGGTGTATATACTTCAGTATTAGGGTAAGGTGCGCGAGGTTATGTGACACATGTCTTGCTTATTAGTCACTCAAATAAAAAGAGGATTTTGACCAGATGATGAAACAGGGAGTGGTAAAAGATAGACTTTTGACAGGCTTTTAGATTTTTGGAAAATTCATTTCCTTTACAAACTTTTCTTATTATAAACCTATGTTATCGCATTGCCCGGCAAAGGGGGAGACCTTTGAGCAATGTGATGCATACAAAAAGTAAAGTAAGTTTCGAAAACTATGGAAAATATTAGTAACACCAACTTACATCAGCTCATCTCTATCCACAACAAACTTGTTCAGACTCTCCTGGGCTTCAAACACGGAGCGACATCTATCGAGCATCTCTGCATAGTTCACTCCGTGGGTATCGTCTAGACGAGCCTTAGCTTGAGTCCAGCGCGATGTCCAAGCTTCTACACTCGTGTTCAAGTTATCCCATTCACCGCTCAAACTTGACTTTACTATTTCGGCCTGCGATATAAAACAAAGATTTTGTTTTAACCAACTTCATAAAAAAGAGAAGGTTATCTATTAAGTGTGTTTTAAAATTTACGCACACGGGTTTATCCGTGATTACTCTGAGCAATTAATAAAACAAACGACTTAAAAAAATACTATAATGTAATTTCGGCTATTTGAGTAAAATAAGTTTTAATGGCCTGGTAACTTTAACATAGCAACGAATTGAGTTCCGAAGTATTGCCCTTTTACCTGATGTTCAAACATCTTCTGTTGACTCAGCATCAGCTCGTGTATCTTCTGCCATTCTTTCATGGTCCCATCCACGGATGAATCTCCTCCCCACGTTCGCAGCATGTGGCTTTTTCGTTTCAAAGCCTCTACTGTATTTTCCATCTATACAGTCAAACAAATATACCTAACATGTGATGTCTTTGCATTGTAATATGTCAATGCCAATAAAAGTGATATGTTTTTTTTTTATATATAAAACATGTATGCTATAAGCTGTCAACAGCCTCGGGCACCACGGCCTGTCATGCAGTCGAAGTGCGGATCGCATAGCACGGCACGCAAACATCAACGACATTATCCGATGCGCTCTTGTCGCCGTCGGCGTGCCAGCCGTATTAGAACCCATTGGCCTGCCACGCGACGATGGCAAAAGACCGGACGGTATGTCTTTATTTTCATGGAATGGTGGATGGTAGGTCTTTAGTGTGGGACGCTACTTGTGTCGATACTCTTGCGCCGTCCCATCTTCCTAGCTCGTCGTGCTGTGCTGATAAGCATTGCCATACAACGTGACAATGCAGCCAGTCTTTTGGGCTCACTTCCAGTCGATAGCGATGGGGACTAATTTTTTGACGCCATATTTTAGTAAGGAGTTTTATTTTCTTTTTTAAGTGTATATAGTTTGTCCTTTAAATAAATATACTTGAACTGAAATGAAACCTTAGAAATAAATGAGCTCAAATAAATCCTGCGATAAGCTGGTAGTCTGCGACCACTATACTTAAAACTTTAAATTCAATAATTCAGTATCACAACTTTCTTACCTCAGGGATTTGTTGCTGCAAAGCTTGCTGCGTAGCGCTCATTTCAGAAAGTTCTTTTGCATTCTTGGGCAGTGTTTGGTTCTCCAACATAACAGCTGCAGAGGCCACAAACGCATCTATCTTAGCTGCGTCTGATCTACAACTGGCCACTAGTGACGTCATGAGACATGCCCAGAGGCTGCGTGCTTGAGCTTCGAACTCGCGCCGTAAAGTAGTTGTGCCAACTGATATCCATTCTATCTTTTCGTCTTCGCTGAAAGTTATTTTATTGAAAAATATAATATACTAAATTACGATTTAACTTGCCTTTCTTTCCTATGTTTGATACTTTTATGCAGTTTTTACTGCAAAACGTTATTTTAGTGCACTATACAGTGTCAAAAACGATCAGATTAAACTCTTAGACCAGATGCTTTATCAAATAAACAAAAATTTACTTTGCTAATTTAATTTTACTGTTTGTATAGTTTCTCGCAAAAATAAAAATATAATCATTCATAGTACTTTTACTTACAAAGTCATTTTGGCGACCGCTTGGCCATAAGCCTTGCAGGCTTTAAAGTTGCTCTCCCAGTGTGTTGGCTCAGTAAGATGTTCCTTACACAGCGCGTCCAGGTCGGGAACGCACGCTAATGCTGCACGTCGCGTCCACGACGCACAGGCCGCTTCCAGAGATGATAAAGCTGCTTCGAGTTGGGTTACTGCTTTGTTGCCTAGCCAGCTATGCCTTAACAAAAACACACAATTCGGAGATTATAGTTACAGAGTCAAAAAGTTTTTATTTTATTTTACTCTTACTGGCAAGATGTTTGAGCCAGCATACTCAACCGGCGCACTATGGGACCAAACAGTATATTTTTCCATCTCAAATATCGATTACTCTGTTATTTTGTAATTTTTTCCACGTATTTATGAATATCTAGGCAATAAAAAAAATCAAACATCATAATTTTAAAAATTATATACCTATATTTCGTAAAAAAATGACAAAGATTGAGTTATACGAAATTTCATACAAAAATAATACAGTTAAGTATATTAAAATAGCAATTAAAGTTACACTTTTGCTTAAAATAAGTTTAAAACTAAGTTATTATCATAAATTAAAGAGTTACATGATAAAAAAATGCGCTTATCCTATTCATCACGTTTTCAAATTTCCAAAAAATATTTAGCTTCTTCAAACAATTCTTTGAATATTAGAAAACTTAGTTTATTTAAGCTATACATATAAGGGTCAGATGTATATAACAAAATATGCAGAACGTCTTCTTTTGTTGCTGATCTGGAACACTTCCTAGCGTGATGTAACCTATATTTCTTGTAATCTTTATTTCGGGCTTCCTGGGCATCTTCGGATAATTGACTTAAGGGCAAAACTGCAAAATGCTCTATTATCTTAGCACCATGTAAGTATTTTATGGACCGAAGATGGCATTTAGTACCAGTTATATTTGCTTAAATGCGAGGTTATTAATGTATACTGGCCGAATTTTTCTGCGTTTATAGGGAATCCCGATGACATAGTTTGAAGAATTACATATAATCTCTTGATTAATTCTTCATCAATTCCGGTTATCTCTGCAGAACATGGGTTACTTTGGAAAAATCTCCTTGCCGTATTTTCGTCACTGCTCCGGAACCTTGACGTGGTTTATCAATGTGCAAACCAAGCACTTCACGTTATTTTATTTAGTTTTCTTTAATCAATTCTTCAATTATTACTGATTGTAATTAATTACCACAACAGATATATAGAACTTCCGCAGCAATACTTATAGTTTATCATACTTGTGGTTAAGGTGATCACCGCAAAGAAAAGAGCCATGGGAAGATTCTTTCAAATATAATAGTAGTCTATTAATTTTTTAATGTATGCTTCTGTCATAGAATGGGAAAAAAACCAAGATAGACATCAAATTACAATAATTAAATATAATATTTCATAATAAAAAAGAAGAACCGTTATTTTCAATTATATATTTTTTCATTTATTATTATAATTTTTATTTTCCCCAATATTGACATTATTGCTTCTAAATCACCACTGGCGCAAAAAACTCGAAAGTTTTTTTTTTAAATCCTGATGTTACTGAATAGGTAGGTAGGTTGGTAGGTAAGGTCTCTAATAGAGTGATTAACTTGACACGGCAGCTTTCAGCAACAAGGAAAACTCCAAATGAAATAAACAAAAACGAAATTTTCTTTAGGTACTTCACTAAAAAAGTATTAAAAAATAAAAAATAAATTTTTATTTACAAAAACCGACGTACTTTCTAAGCTATCTAATGATGTATAACACTAACATGCTTCCTTGGAAAACTTCCGAATAATTTTGTGTTGAACTTCGGTATTTTAATTGGCATGAAAATATTTATGTTTGAGGATCATTTTATAAACGCTAAGTTAATTATTTGTAATGTATTCGTAAGTTATCCTTTGAGAGTCTAAATCCATAAAGAAATCTATGGATCTACGACTTTCTTCAAAACCATTTTCGAGATGGAAAATACTATTTGGCCCCATATTGCGGCGTGCAGGCCGCATTTACGGCCCATTCACGACTTCGGTCTTAGCGGCGAGCGGCGCAGCAGGCGGGGCGGCGGCGGCAAGCGGTGCGTTTTACACGCCACGTACCCTCAGTAGCGGCTACCGGCAGCGGCCGAGGTGGATGTATTTAGGTAGTCAGAACGTGCTTAAATTAAATCAATTTAAATTAAACTTACCATCATCGTCTGTAGTTACCATTAACAGACAATATAGTTATGGTAGCTTCGTTTGTAAGTACCTAGACACTATGTTTTTATGTTTTCAATTAACTTACCATCATATTCCGGAAAACCTTTTTTTAACGTTTTTGTATTTGTGTTGGGGATGTTTGGACATCCATATAGGGGGTCGATTTAAAATTTCGGTTATAAACGCCTCGATATCCATTACCGCCACAAAATCGTCTAAAATGTTTTGTTTATAAGTTCGCCGCCGAGTTCATCACACCTACACCGCTATCCTCGCCGCTCTGTTTCGTGGCGTCGCACTCATTCGCTTGTACTTCTGATCTCGTCGCTGCCCGCACCGCGCGCCACTGCAGCGATTCGCTCCCACAAAACCGCGCGCGTTTTCGCTATGAGCGGCGACTCGTGGCGTGCTTCAACCATTTTCATACTTTTGTTCTTACCGCTCGCCGCCCCGCGCTTAGCCGCCACTCACAGCGGCAAGGTCGTGAACGGGCCGGTAGGTGGCAAAGGAAGCGTTCAAGTATTACGTGACAAAGGGGAATGCCCATCAGCCACATAAAAAATGCCTGAAATGAACAACAATGAAATATACGCCATATTGCACTGAAAATCGTAGGGAACCCATTACAATTTCAATCATTATCAAAAACCTCGGTAGAAGCCAGTTACAAACATTTTTTCTAAAATATAGGTTTAGTCAAGGTTAAGGATTAAAATGCAATAATTAAACAACAAAACAGCATTTAAATGTTATAATCATCATTAAAAACCACTAATATGTCATCATGAAACTCTACAGGAGCATAAATATTGGATTGGTACCGAGTCCATGCTAAGTACCATATTATTGACAAAACATGGGCTCAATAATATGTATAATAGGCAAGAGAACTAGGGAATCTCAATACTTACAGCTTGCGGTGTTATCCATGCCTGTATTAAACAACGTACTTCATAATTTTGCACTGATATGAAATTATGTATCATCGTTGCAATATCGAGATAGCAATTATTACAGTGTACGTTTCTATCCATTTTTAAATGTGCACGGTCCACAAGTCCAAAACAACAGCAGAGTCGTACTCAGGTTCAGGTCCGTCGTCAAAAAGCCGAGTCGTCGTTTAGGCGGGTCCAATCTAAGTCGTGTCAAAAATGGGTAACGTGTGCAGAATCAAGTGAAATAAAAATAGACACGGTCGTCGTTTAATATCCGGAATTAACTCGAGTCGCAAACGCAAAAGTCCGCAAAACCATGAATCGATTAATTCAATCCGAATAAAATGAAAATGCATTCATGTCAAACTGTCAATAAGGCAAAGGACATGTAATGCATACAGCCTACGATACGTTTAATAATTCGAGTTTTTATGTTTTAATTAATATTGACATGCGTATACTATTTCAATTAGATTTACGGTCTAAAAAGGTCGAATAATATTAAATGAATGATAACTGTGCAATAATTCTATAAAATAGTTCGTTTGACGACTTCTGTTTGGCTGAATGTCGTTTACTCATGTCAAATAAACACTGACCGCCATTATAAATTAAGTAAGAATGACTATGACGGATATCAAAGTAAATATTTCAATTATCGTTATATTTTCACCCTAGGTATACAAACTTGAGAAATATTTCGTAATACATATTTTATTCTAAATAGAATTCAGGACTATTAGTAGTTTTTGTCAATTTCAGGCATTTTTTGGGCGTTTCCCTTTGGGGGGTTATAAAACGTCACCATGCGTTATAGGGGCGGGAGGAGGGGTTTGAACTACGCGTTATGTAACATTGCGTTTTTCACCTTTACGAACGGTTGCTACATAAAAATATAGAATAGAATAGGTTTTATTTAGTTTGTAAGTTGTTTAACTTTAATTTTTTGTTTATGCGTTATTTCTGACGGAATAAAGTATTTTCTTGTCTTCTTTCTCTTTCCTTTCATTTTTAAAACTTTTTTTCTCAAAATTTCAAATGGAATGGGGGTTTACAGAAATACGTTACGGCGCGTTACATGGGGGAGGGGTGTCAAAAATCTCCAAAAATTGCGTTACGTAATACTTGAAAGCTCCCAAAGCTTTTCTGTGTCACCCTTTAGCCTAGTATATTTTAGCATCAATTCATTCTTTGATGATTTGCTGAGATAAGCATAATTATTATTTATTTTCGACTCTATTCCATTGTTCGCAGTGTTGTTGATTATAATATTTTGTTTTGCACAGAAAACCGCCCAGCAACTAAGCACACATTGCCGATGGATGTTTGACAATGTTACTCAATTGACATTGTTAGCTAGTTATATACCGATAAAACTGAAAATAATAGGAAAATCAAACACTTACTTTTCAACGATAGCAGCAAAGATGCTCTGTTTATCCGTGATATTGTTCTGTACGCCGACGAATTGTGCAGGCATCGACACAAGACGTCGCAGCTGATGGTAGTGTTGGACTCTAAGCTCTTCTATTGCTGGTTGCACGCGCACGGCGTAACCACTGAACAAAAATTTAAAAGTATTTAAATTTTAACCTTATGAAAATGCTTTAAGATTCACATGCTGCGTCATGGTAAAGGATAATTTGCTGTTAAGCTTTATCCTTAGCTTAACGAATATAATTCACACGGATTCATTTCTTTTAGAGTCGATGCTTAACTATTTAAATTGCTTGAGTCCAGTAGGCTACATATTTGTAGCATCGGTGGCATTCGCTAATAAATCCGCCAAATTCCAGGTATAAGTATAGGCACTTGGAACACTCTACAATATGGCTCATGTTGTAAACAAGGGCACTTACAATAGGTACCTATTTGGAATTGTTTAGGAGTTTCCTAAAGCATTCATTGGTCTCCCAAGGCACTTTGGGAGACTTGGGAAACTAAGATGATAGACCGAAATTAACTTTCCGAGTTGCAAATTGGATATTAAAACATTTATTTCGTTAAGTAGTATTTATCACACGTAGAGAATAAGATAATTCAAAGCTGATTTTCATAGATCCATTTACTAAGAATCCATTCAGGCGTGTTATTTATGAATTGACATATTTATCAATATTGCATTTAATATTAGACCTTAACCCTATAGACTAGTTATAAGCTGTCTTAGAGAGATTTCCTATAAACACATTTCCTAATAACATCGTGCTATTTTCATATTCAATTATTTTATAAGTGCCATAATAAAATATAATTAAGTCATATAAGCCGATAACAGCTTCTGCTATTCATAAGTATATTTACTAGAAATTTTTGGTAGTTAAATAAAGTTAAACAATCTTAATGTGCTTTTTATCTTTTTAGGGTTACGAACATCTGTGAAGGCGGAACCCTTATAGGATCACTCACGTCTGTCTGCCTGACCCTTTGTCACAGCCAGTTTTCTCCGGATCTTCAGGACCGATTCTGTTGAAATTCGGCGTACATCTGGACTTCTGTGACCCAAACGCGGACGTGTTACGTAAATAAATAAATTTTTAGTATGCAAACTTTTAGGGGTCAAACTAGTAAATTTAAAAAAAAAATTCAAACTGTTTCGTGTGACATTTCAAATGAAAGGGCTTACTGTGAGGGTTTTAACAATTTTTTTTTTTTAATTTTAAAATAAACAGTTTGGAATTTATTCAAGAAATTAGATAAAAAATTACCATTTTATACTATTACTATTATATATAATTACTATTATACCATTAATTTATTAATTATTAATTACTATTATTATATATAATAGTAGTATAATAGTGTATAGTAATAGTAATAGTATAGAAGCTGTTATCGGCTTATATGACTTAATTATATTTTATTATGGCACTTATAAAATAATTGAATATGAAAATAGCACGATGTTATTAGGAAATGTGTTTATAGGAAATCTCTCTAAGACAGCTTATAACTAGTCTATAGGGTTAAGGTCTAATATTAAATGCAATATTGATAAATATGTCAATTCATAAATAACACGCCTGAATGGATTCTTAGTAAATGGATCTATGAAAATCAGCTTTGAATTATCTTATTCTCTACGTGTGATAAATACTACTTAACGAAATAAATGTTTTAATATCCAATTTGCAACTCGGAAAGTTAATTTCGGTCTATCATCTTAGTTTCCCAAGTCTCCCAAAGTGCCTTGGGAGACCAATGAATGCTTTAGGAAACTCCTAAACAATTCCAAATAGGTACCTATTGTAAGTGCCCTTGTTTACAACATGAGCCATATTGTAGAGTGTTCCAAGTGCCTATACTTATACCTGGAATTTGGCGGATTTATTAGCGAATGCCACCGATGCTACAAATATGTAGCCTACTGGACTCAAGCAATTTAAATAGTTAAGCATCGACTCTAAAAGAAATGAATCCGTGTGAATTATATTCGTTAAGCTAAGGATAAAGCTTAACAGCAAATTATCCTTTACCATGACGCAGCATGTGAATCTTAAAGCATTTTCATAAGGTTAAAATTTAAATACTTTTAAATTTTTGTTCAGTGGTTACGCCGTGCGCGTGCAACCAGCAATAGAAGAGCTTAGAGTCCAACACTACCATCAGCTGCGACGTCTTGTGTCGATGCCTGCACAATTCGTCGGCGTACAGAACAATATCACGGATAAACAGAGCATCTTTGCTGCTATCGTTGAAAAGTAAGTGTTTGATTTTCCTATTATTTTCAGTTTTATCGGTATATAACTAGCTAACAATGTCAATTGAGTAACATTGTCAAACATCCATCGGCAATGTGTGCTTAGTTGCTGGGCGGTTTTCTGTGCAAAACAAAATATTATAATCAACAACACTGCGAACAATGGAATAGAGTCGAAAATAAATAATAATTATGCTTATCTCAGCAAATCATCAAAGAATGAATTGATGCTAAAATATACTAGGCTAAAGGGTGACACAGAAAAGCTTTGGGAGCTTTCAAGTATTACGTAACGCAATTTTTGGAGATTTTTGACACCCCTCCCCCATGTAACGCGCCGTAACGTATTTCTGTAAACCCCCATTCCATTTGAAATTTTGAGAAAAAAAGTTTTAAAAATGAAAGGAAAGAGAAAGAAGACAAGAAAATACTTTATTCCGTCAGAAATAACGCATAAACAAAAAATTAAAGTTAAACAACTTACAAACTAAATAAAACCTATTCTATTCTATATTTTTATGTAGCAACCGTTCGTAAAGGTGAAAAACGCAATGTTACATAACGCGTAGTTCAAACCCCTCCTCCCGCCCCTATAACGCATGGTGACGTTTTATAACCCCCCAAAGGGAAACGCCCAAAAAATGCCTGAAATTGACAAAAACTACTAATAGTCCTGAATTCTATTTAGAATAAAATATGTATTACGAAATATTTCTCAAGTTTGTATACCTAGGGTGAAAATATAACGATAATTGAAATATTTACTTTGATATCCGTCATAGTCATTCTTACTTAATTTATAATGGCGGTCAGTGTTTATTTGACATGAGTAAACGACATTCAGCCAAACAGAAGTCGTCAAACGAACTATTTTATAGAATTATTGCACAGTTATCATTCATTTAATATTATTCGACCTTTTTAGACCGTAAATCTAATTGAAATAGTATACGCATGTCAATATTAATTAAAACATAAAAACTCGAATTATTAAACGTATCGTAGGCTGTATGCATTACATGTCCTTTGCCTTATTGACAGTTTGACATGAATGCATTTTCATTTTATTCGGATTGAATTAATCGATTCATGGTTTTGCGGACTTTTGCGTTTGCGACTCGAGTTAATTCCGGATATTAAACGACGACCGTGTCTATTTTTATTTCACTTGATTCTGCACACGTTACCCATTTTTGACACGACTTAGATTGGACCCGCCTAAACGACGACTCGGCTTTTTGACGACGGACCTGAACCTGAGTACGACTCTGCTGTTGTTTTGGACTTGTGGACCGTGCACATTTAAAAATGGATAGAAACGTACACTGTAATAATTGCTATCTCGATATTGCAACGATGATACATAATTTCATATCAGTGCAAAATTATGAAGTACGTTGTTTAATACAGGCATGGATAACACCGCAAGCTGTAAGTATTGAGATTCCCTAGTTCTCTTGCCTATTATACATATTATTGAGCCCATGTTTTGTCAATAATATGGTACTTAGCATGGACTCGGTACCAATCCAATATTTATGCTCCTGTAGAGTTTCATGATGACATATTAGTGGTTTTTAATGATGATTATAACATTTAAATGCTGTTTTGTTGTTTAATTATTGCATTTTAATCCTTAACCTTGACTAAACCTATATTTTAGAAAAAATGTTTGTAACTGGCTTCTACCGAGGTTTTTGATAATGATTGAAATTGTAATGGGTTCCCTACGATTTTCAGTGCAATATGGCGTATATTTCATTGTTGTTCATTTCAGGCATTTTTTATGTGGCTGATGGGCATTCCCCTTTGTCACGTAATACTTGAACGCTTCCTTTGCCACCTACCGGCCCGTTCACGACCTTGCCGCTGTGAGTGGCGGCTAAGCGCGGGGCGGCGAGCGGTAAGAACAAAAGTATGAAAATGGTTGAAGCACGCCACGAGTCGCCGCTCATAGCGAAAACGCGCGCGGTTTTGTGGGAGCGAATCGCTGCAGTGGCGCGCGGTGCGGGCAGCGACGAGATCAGAAGTACAAGCGAATGAGTGCGACGCCACGAAACAGAGCGGCGAGGATAGCGGTGTAGGTGTGATGAACTCGGCGGCGAACTTATAAACAAAACATTTTAGACGATTTTGTGGCGGTAATGGATATCGAGGCGTTTATAACCGAAATTTTAAATCGACCCCCTATATGGATGTCCAAACATCCCCAACACAAATACAAAAACGTTAAAAAAAGGTTTTCCGGAATATGATGGTAAGTTAATTGAAAACATAAAAACATAGTGTCTAGGTACTTACAAACGAAGCTACCATAACTATATTGTCTGTTAATGGTAACTACAGACGATGATGGTAAGTTTAATTTAAATTGATTTAATTTAAGCACGTTCTGACTACCTAAATACATCCACCTCGGCCGCTGCCGGTAGCCGCTACTGAGGGTACGTGGCGTGTAAAACGCACCGCTTGCCGCCGCCGCCCCGCCTGCTGCGCCGCTCGCCGCTAAGACCGAAGTCGTGAATGGGCCGTAAATGCGGCCTGCACGCCGCAATATGGGGCCAAATAGTATTTTCCATCTCGAAAATGGTTTTGAAGAAAGTCGTAGATCCATAGATTTCTTTATGGATTTAGACTCTCAAAGGATAACTTACGAATACATTACAAATAATTAACTTAGCGTTTATAAAATGATCCTCAAACATAAATATTTTCATGCCAATTAAAATACCGAAGTTCAACACAAAATTATTCGGAAGTTTTCCAAGGAAGCATGTTAGTGTTATACATCATTAGATAGCTTAGAAAGTACGTCGGTTTTTGTAAATAAAAATTTATTTTTTATTTTTTAATACTTTTTTAGTGAAGTACCTAAAGAAAATTTCGTTTTTGTTTATTTCATTTGGAGTTTTCCTTGTTGCTGAAAGCTGCCGTGTCAAGTTAATCACTCTATTAGAGACCTTACCTACCAACCTACCTACCTATTCAGTAACATCAGGATTTAAAAAAAAAACTTTCGAGTTTTTTGCGCCAGTGGTGATTTAGAAGCAATAATGTCAATATTGGGGAAAATAAAAATTATAATAATAAATGAAAAAATATATAATTGAAAATAACGGTTCTTCTTTTTTATTATGAAATATTATATTTAATTATTGTAATTTGATGTCTATCTTGGTTTTTTTCCCATTCTATGACAGAAGCATACATTAAAAAATTAATAGACTACTATTATATTTGAAAGAATCTTCCCATGGCTCTTTTCTTTGCGGTGATCACCTTAACCACAAGTATGATAAACTATAAGTATTGCTGCGGAAGTTCTATATATCTGTTGTGGTAATTAATTACAATCAGTAATAATTGAAGAATTGATTAAAGAAAACTAAATAAAATAACGTGAAGTGCTTGGTTTGCACATTGATAAACCACGTCAAGGTTCCGGAGCAGTGACGAAAATACGGCAAGGAGATTTTTCCAAAGTAACCCATGTTCTGCAGAGATAACCGGAATTGATGAAGAATTAATCAAGAGATTATATGTAATTCTTCAAACTATGTCATCGGGATTCCCTATAAACGCAGAAAAATTCGGCCAGTATACATTAATAACCTCGCATTTAAGCAAATATAACTGGTACTAAATGCCATCTTCGGTCCATAAAATACTTACATGGTGCTAAGATAATAGAGCATTTTGCAGTTTTGCCCTTAAGTCAATTATCCGAAGATGCCCAGGAAGCCCGAAATAAAGATTACAAGAAATATAGGTTACATCACGCTAGGAAGTGTTCCAGATCAGCAACAAAAGAAGACGTTCTGCATATTTTGTTATATACATCTGACCCTTATATGTATAGCTTAAATAAACTAAGTTTTCTAATATTCAAAGAATTGTTTGAAGAAGCTAAATATTTTTTGGAAATTTGAAAACGTGATGAATAGGATAAGCGCATTTTTTTATCATGTAACTCTTTAATTTATGATAATAACTTAGTTTTAAACTTATTTTAAGCAAAAGTGTAACTTTAATTGCTATTTTAATATACTTAACTGTATTATTTTTGTATGAAATTTCGTATAACTCAATCTTTGTCATTTTTTTACGAAATATAGGTATATAATTTTTAAAATTATGATGTTTGATTTTTTTTATTGCCTAGATATTCATAAATACGTGGAAAAAATTACAAAATAACAGAGTAATCGATATTTGAGATGGAAAAATATACTGTTTGGTCCCATAGTGCGCCGGTTGAGTATGCTGGCTCAAACATCTTGCCAGTAAGAGTAAAATAAAATAAAAACTTTTTGACTCTGTAACTATAATCTCCGAATTGTGTGTTTTTGTTAAGGCATAGCTGGCTAGGCAACAAAGCAGTAACCCAACTCGAAGCAGCTTTATCATCTCTGGAAGCGGCCTGTGCGTCGTGGACGCGACGTGCAGCATTAGCGTGCGTTCCCGACCTGGACGCGCTGTGTAAGGAACATCTTACTGAGCCAACACACTGGGAGAGCAACTTTAAAGCCTGCAAGGCTTATGGCCAAGCGGTCGCCAAAATGACTTTGTAAGTAAAAGTACTATGAATGATTATATTTTTATTTTTGCGAGAAACTATACAAACAGTAAAATTAAATTAGCAAAGTAAATTTTTGTTTATTTGATAAAGCATCTGGTCTAAGAGTTTAATCTGATCGTTTTTGACACTGTATAGTGCACTAAAATAACGTTTTGCAGTAAAAACTGCATAAAAGTATCAAACATAGGAAAGAAAGGCAAGTTAAATCGTAATTTAGTATATTATATTTTTCAATAAAATAACTTTCAGCGAAGACGAAAAGATAGAATGGATATCAGTTGGCACAACTACTTTACGGCGCGAGTTCGAAGCTCAAGCACGCAGCCTCTGGGCATGTCTCATGACGTCACTAGTGGCCAGTTGTAGATCAGACGCAGCTAAGATAGATGCGTTTGTGGCCTCTGCAGCTGTTATGTTGGAGAACCAAACACTGCCCAAGAATGCAAAAGAACTTTCTGAAATGAGCGCTACGCAGCAAGCTTTGCAGCAACAAATCCCTGAGGTAAGAAAGTTGTGATACTGAATTATTGAATTTAAAGTTTTAAGTATAGTGGTCGCAGACTACCAGCTTATCGCAGGATTTATTTGAGCTCATTTATTTCTAAGGTTTCATTTCAGTTCAAGTATATTTATTTAAAGGACAAACTATATACACTTAAAAAAGAAAATAAAACTCCTTACTAAAATATGGCGTCAAAAAATTAGTCCCCATCGCTATCGACTGGAAGTGAGCCCAAAAGACTGGCTGCATTGTCACGTTGTATGGCAATGCTTATCCTCTGTCCAAGGTAAAAGCCAGCTCTTGGGTCACGCGAAGCGTCAACTAAGCGTTTTGCTAGATCTTTAAATAGGACTTGAGCACTCGGACCCCACGGTCCAAGAGTTTCAACCTCAATCGGCTCAAAAATGTAGTTTCCAATAAGGCTACTATATTTTCGCCGTTTGAGGTTTTCAGCAGCCGAAGCCGCAGAATCAGCACAGCACGACGAGCTAGGAAGATGGGACGGCGCAAGAGTATCGACACAAGTAGCGTCCCACACTAAAGACCTACCATCCACCATTCCATGAAAATAAAGACATACCGTCCGGTCTTTTGCCATCGTCGCGTGGCAGGCCAATGGGTTCTAATACGGCTGGCACGCCGACGGCGACAAGAGCGCATCGGATAATGTCGTTGATGTTTGCGTGCCGTGCTATGCGATCCGCACTTCGACTGCATGACAGGCCGTGGTGCCCGAGGCTGTTGACAGCTTATAGCATACATGTTTTATATATAAAAAAAAAACATATCACTTTTATTGGCATTGACATATTACAATGCAAAGACATCACATGTTAGGTATATTTGTTTGACTGTATAGATGGAAAATACAGTAGAGGCTTTGAAACGAAAAAGCCACATGCTGCGAACGTGGGGAGGAGATTCATCCGTGGATGGGACCATGAAAGAATGGCAGAAGATACACGAGCTGATGCTGAGTCAACAGAAGATGTTTGAACATCAGGTAAAAGGGCAATACTTCGGAACTCAATTCGTTGCTATGTTAAAGTTACCAGGCCATTAAAACTTATTTTACTCAAATAGCCGAAATTACATTATAGTATTTTTTTAAGTCGTTTGTTTTATTAATTGCTCAGAGTAATCACGGATAAACCCGTGTGCATAAATTTTAAAACACACTTAATAGATAACCTTCTCTTTTTTATGAAGTTGGTTAAAACAAAATCTATGTTTTATATCGCAGGCCGAAATAGTAAAGTCAAGTTTGAGCGGTGAATGGGATAACTTGAACACGAGTGTAGAAGCTTGGACATCGCGCTGGACTCAAGCTAAGGCTCGTCTAGACGATACCCACGGAGTGAACTATGCAGAGATGCTCGATAGATGTCGCTCCGTGTTTGAAGCCCAGGAGAGTCTGAACAAGTTTGTTGTGGATAGAGATGAGCTGATGTAAGTTGGTGTTACTAATATTTTCCATAGTTTTCGAAACTTACTTTACTTTTTGTATGCATCACATTGCTCAAAGGTCTCCCCCTTTGCCGGGCAATGCGATAACATTGGGGTTTATAATAAGAAAAGTTTGTAAAGGAAATTAATTTTCCAAAAATCTAAAAGCCTGTCAAAAGTCTATCTTTTACCACTCCCTGTTTCATCATCTGGTCAAAATCCTCTTTTTATTTGAGTGACTAATAAGCAAGACATGTGTCACATAACCTCGCGCACCTTACCCTAATACTGAAGTATATACACCATCTCTTTTATTTACAGGAAAGAGTGTGAAAAATTCCAAATGAAGGTATTACTATCCGACACATGGGGTGAAGCAGAAAAGCTAATGGCTGAATATGTAACCTTGTGGACTCCGCTAAAGGAGTACAATGATGGTAGCTTATTTTGTACCTGGTATGTCAAAAATTATTCGACGCCTGTTATACCTTTACATATTAATTGTACTTTTAGAATTTGAGTCTATTGCGGACCAGGAGTGGATAGTGTTCCAGAAAAAAATTCATTTGATAGAAGAGTTTTCAGTCAAGTGGAAAGGTCGATTGGAACCATTTACTACGGTTACCTTATACATACAGCAAGAGTTAGAGAAATATTCGGTAAGTTATTTGTAACACTAATAGGAAAAAGAAATAGAACTTCGTTCTTTTACATTGTGCTTTAACTTTATCGTAACAATGGTAAACCATTGAATATTGGGTACGTTTTGTAATATACCATTATATGTTCCGTGTACCCGTCATCACCCAAATTGAGGACGCATTATTATTTACGTCTGAAACCTGTCGTTTCGACGTATTATTGCTAGCGTGACTCCTAAGTGTCCCTTTATTGAGTAGGTACTAGCTAGCTATTTATACCGGTATACTGCAGCTTACATACATTTTGAAATATTGAGCTAGTGCAATGACATCATTACACATACTGTTAAATGTAGACTTCGGTGATATCATCAGCATCCGTTGCTTACACATGATAATATTTTGGCAGACTTTTGGATACATATAGAGCTGTTTTGGACGCGTATCTATGTTAAGAAATAAACTCTTACGCAGATTAAAATAATTTTATGGAGATTAGATACTCATATAATCAGGTCTACTTTGCAAAATAACAGGCCACTATAAGCTTAATAATAATATGCTTACTTTAATAGGATTTGGCTCCTCTGCTAAAATATCTTCGAGGCAACGAGTTTACCGACCGACATTGGCATGAGGTTTTCAGTCTTCTGGAAATGAAGTATAAGAAACCAGACACATTGCAAGTTAGGGATCTTTTAACTGTTGCTATGAATATCAAGAGACACATCAAGTCCTTGCAGGTAATATATAGTCATCAATTCTGCAGCTGGCTTCATCAATTGCTATTTCAGGTCAACAACTAAGAGTACAGATGTTAAAAAAAACCATATGTTTTCAAGATGTTCTTCTTTGAGACGCCCATAAAGTAAGTAGGTAGTAATAATGGGTTTGATTTATGTTCTTATTATGATTAGGAATGTTATCTTTTAAGAAGTTAGACATACATCGGCATGCCTACAAATGTAAGTATGTATCACTGCAACAAATAAAGCTTTAATTTTTTCAGGTACTTCAGGTAAGACAATATGGAGGTATCAATAAAAATTAACGAAGATAAAAACGCATCAAATATCGGAGGCCTTGTGACGTCAGTACTCTGTAAAAGTGTATTTACAAGTGACGTCACACGAGTTCTCAGCGCACTATATCGTCTTAGTTTTTTGTTTACGTGATTAAAGGAAAAACACATGTCCAATATTTTTTGGAAACTTATCTCTCAGACAATTCGTTTTTTTTTTTTGTCATCTACCCTATTGCTGTCTACTAACTTCTACATATTATTATAAACATTAATTTGTTTCCCTAATAACTATTTTTATTACATTATACTTATTTCGTAGAAAATCTGCACAGCTGCATCCAGTGAGTCTGCAATCAGGAATGCCCTCAATGAGCTGGAAATTTGGTTCGCGGGCGCTCGGTTCAATATCACATACTACAACGATAAGGCGAAGAGACCCACGCCTATAGTTATGGACTTTAAAGAAATCCTTAGTAAGGTGAGTTTAAGATGATGCAATGGGTTTTTAAGTACCTATAGTGTCAAAAAACTTGGCACTGCGCTTCACGCATTGATGAGTGAAGCGGTACGCAAATTTTTCAATAACCTTTTATGTCGTTTTGATATGACAGTCAACATCATAGAAAGAAAAAAAGGTTCTGAGGTTGAATGCTAATAAAAAAACGTGCAATGTGTGATGTGCACGCTGTTAACAGCGTCCATTATGTTCAAGCTAAATAAGACCTATGATTTATGTGACACTACAATACAACCAATAGCGTGGTCCTCTAGCTCAAATTTAAGGGTGTTATTTCATTGAGAATTGAGTCTAAATCAGCGGCAAACTGGAAAAAAAATAAAATAAAGAGCACTGTTTCCATTCAAAACAATGATTCTACAGTACGCGGCAGCGCAGAACTTAATCTGTTGTCTCACTCTGACAGATTCTATGTAAAGGTTTTTGTCTCATATTTATAAAATTCCTTGAAACCGTACTTTTGCCGATGTCTTGCTTTGTTCCCAAGGCTAAACATGCCTATCATTATTTTGCGCAGCATGTTCTTAATTTCGGGCCTATATATTTATTTCTACGAGATCTTTATCTAAATGACCTTAGGCACCACTGCAGTGATCATGAATTTGTGATGAAATTGCTTGAAATTGCATGTCAATTGTTTTGACATTGTAGGTATACCAAACTATCAAGAACTGATCAAATCACTCGTCAGACTTAGATTTTACTGCAAATTCAATTGAACAGGGTGTAGCATTTAATAAGTCGAGTCCTTGAAGAAGAGCCAGCTTCTATACTGATATTTTTATTTTATTGAAATTGTATTGTAATTAGCCATTATGTGCAGATCGAGGAGCAACAATGGGTGGTATCGTCGCTGTCGGGCGGCGCCAACGGTTCGGACGCATGCGCTACGTGGGACGCGCGGCTGAGGGCAGCGCGCGCGCTGCTACGTTCCACGCATCACGCACAGCGCAGGTATGTTACTGCACTGAAGGTGCACTGAAAGATAGGTCACATATTTATACCACACAGGAGGTGTATTATGTAGGTGTATTATGTCAATAATGCATGCCTGATTCTGTCCCACTGCAGCCGGAAGGGCAAAAGCCTCTTCTCAGATGAGAACGCATGAGCATTAATTACCGCGCGTGCTCAAGGCTGGTTGGATTTCAGACTTGTATTAATTTTAAGGTTCCCTCGTGACATTTTTCCTCACAATGCTTAGTGTCGAAGAACATTGAATTCGGATTCGAATGGATGAAGTATGATAATCCCACTGGGAATACTGTCGATATTCATGTCGCCGCGATGAACATGCTTGCTCCATATTGCGTCAGTCAATTCGCTTTCAGAACAGGTTTAACGCGATCACGTGTATAGTATAGGCAGTGGCGTAGCGTGCTTTGGCGGGGCCCCATATAAAAATTTGTTTGGGGGCCCTTAGAAAGGGTAAAGATTGTGTTTATGACCTCCTCCCTTTTCTGTTTACTTTTTATTTTCGTAGCTCCGCTGGGATAATCTCTTTTTGTTTCACACATTGTTTTTTTACAAATCGCTACTAATACTACTAAACCAGAAGAATAATTGTTTGTATTGTATAACAATGTATGCACAATTAAATAAAACGCGTCAATAAACACTGCTCTCCGTGGTTTATCATCGTATCGTATGTACATCAATTATTGTGTGATTCTCCCGTTGAAGTAAATAGTTTAAACGGGGAAATCCCGCAGCCCGCGATAACCGATGTAAGGCGTTGCCAACTTTTGAACGCACGCTTTACGCGGGAAAAAAGAAATTGCTTTTTTTACTTTTGTCATTTTTGAAATAAATATAAAATTGGGAAACTTTTATAATTTTTGCTTACGCCCCAGTGGCCCGGGGCCCCCGTATAATTGATATTATGGCAGATACGGCGGTAGCTACGCCCCTGAGTATAGGCTAGGTTGTAAAACTTTATGTCGAATAGAATGCCTTTTCTGTATTCCTTGTCATGTTTCGCATGATAGAAAATGCAGAAAAGCCATTTATAGGTACTCTTAAATATTGTAACATTAATCCACCAATTTCAGCCAGCGGCTTCACCCGCGTGAAAGTCGATAATTGTCGCAAGGGAACATAGGTACCTACTCTCCGTGTAAAAAGTATATGTATCCTGTACCCCATGCACTATTCCAGGATATGGTCTACCCATTCATCCAAATCCGTACATTAAAAGGTAGCAAATAGACAGGCATACCGAATTCCTTTCATATTTACAATATGTAGTAGGTATGGATTTCATAAAATTATCACAAAAACTTAACAAGCAAAACTGGAGTCTATTGTCATAGACAAAAACAAGCAACACAATCGGTTGGTGCACGTCTAAGGATTTGTTTCGCTAAACATATGGGCAACAGATGCGCTAGCTATTTTGACCGACTATTCCGCGTAGTTCCCGTTTGGTTTGCTCTTTTATTTTGGTGTTAATTTTGTACTTTGAAATGATTTGATTATGGTTAATTCTTCATAGAAATGTTTTAAGAGATTTATTTAAAAAAAAATTGACGGATTTGGGCTAATGTATTGAAAAGTAAATAAAAAGTTTGATTAACGCTAATATATAATTATAAGCGTTAACAAAGCCTTAAAATCCAGTAATAAATAGATATACATAGCAGAATGAATAATAAATGGCATAGTTAATTACTTTAGTAATACTATCCCAAACTTCAGGGGATTCCCTTTGTTGCACCATTGGTATGAAGAAGCTCACTGAAATACAATCCATATTATATCCGGTTTCATCGCTTGATACGAACTTGCACATTTTACAATAACAATATAAGTAATACTGATAGTACCTTTTACAATAACAATATAATACTTATCTAAGTTTTTGCAACTGCTACGAGTATTATTATTTTATTAAGCTAGAAAAAATAACTTGGCTAAACGCGAAGCTGATTTCAGCAAAAGAGTGTGATAGAAAATCAGTGTAGAGTCAACATTTAGCTTTAGATCTTTATTTGCGGCTTGAACAAACGCGAAAAACAAATATACATGTATACATGCTATAAAATCATCACCGAAAGAACAGCTTCATAGTTTCGACCCCTTTACCTTTTTTTTTTTGGGTATAGATAGTATACCTATCTATACTCAAAAGCTGAAGATTCTTTTTGGTTTTTTGAACGCGCTAGCCTCAAGAACAACAAGTTCGAATTGAAAAATTATTTTAGTGTTGGATGGCCCTTTTATCAAGGAAGGCTATATAACATCACGCTACGGCCAAAAAAAGCGGAGCATTAATGAAATATTTGACGCAGACGAAGTAGCGCGGGTCAGCTCATCTTTTTTTTATTTGAGATGGGTTTGCTCTTGACTCTGGCTATGGTCAGAGATGACAGAGACAAAGTCTACGATGGAGCAAGCTTACCCAGAAGGAGACTGTTTACTCTAACTTTGAAGAGATTAGGGTTGTAAGCATTCGGAAACACACACGCAGGCAGGAGTTCCACAGTTTGCTGTGCGCATTATAAAAAGGTAGGGTAAGTTGCAGTGCGTCTAGATGTCCTATGGACCCTATGGTAGAAGGAGGCCGGAGGAATGAGGTCATCGAGTTCTTGGGCACACTCACCGAAGTACAATCTGTAGAAGACCGACAAGCAGGCAACCTTGCGGCGATGGGCCAAGCTGTGAAGCTTGGCATCCACCTGTTTTTCTACGCCGATGAGCCTCTTAGCTCTGCGTTCCACAAAGTCAAGCGCGGCAAGCTGGTACTTAGCTGAGTCATCCCAAAGGTGGCTGCAATACTCCATGCAGGATCGGACTTGTGCTTTGTAAAGGGTTAAAAGCTGTCTAGGCCTGAAGTATCGCTAAACTCTATTCAGGATGCCCCGCTTTTTGGCAGCAGTTTAGGCTTTGTACTCTATGGCGGCGCCGAAGTTAAGACTGGATGTCAACACCATGCCTAGGAACTCGAGCCGATCAGTCACAGGAATAGATTTACCCGGAAAAGTAGGACTTTGGTTGAAACTCCTTTTTGCGGTAAAAAGACACGCCTGAGTTTTGGTGGCGTTAAAAGTGACCAGATTGTCGTCACCCCACTTGGAGACAAGGCTTAAGGTCAAATTTGTCAGCTCTACCATGGGACTCAAGGAACGAACTTCACCCCCGCTGGTTGTTGCGCTAGACAAGTATCTCTCTGAAACCGTACTGTCATCTGCGTACCCAACAAGACCAGGCTGAAGTAGGTCATTGATGTGCAGCAGGAATAGAGTTGCAGAGAGAATAGACCCCTGAGGAACTCCGGCATCAATAGCCATGAGGTCAGAGGAGCAACCGTCAACGACTACTCGGATCGAAACGTCCACGTTCACTGTGGAAGTCTGATATCCAGCTAGAAAAACCAGCTGGGTTGCCATAAGCAGGAAGCTTGCTGAGTAGACTTGCGTGCCAGACCCTGTCTGAGGCCTTCAAGATATCGAGCGACACGGCAAGTGCTTCGCCGTGTCTTTCGTTGGCCTCGCCCCAGCAGTGCGTGACATACACAAGAAAATCGCCAGTAGACCGTCCCCGGCGGGATTTGTGACCGAACGGGATGTCGGAGAATGGAATAAAATACTCCATCCCCTGCCGAATCACGTCAACACAGCGCGAGGGGTCACCTGAGGAGAAGCACATGCATTGCCGCCATGGATAAGACGCAAAAAAATGCCGCATCTCATCCCAATCTGCTGACTCGTATCGCCATACTCGTCTCGCGCCTCTAGGACTCTTATCTAGAGGAGAGCAGGCCAACACGGATTTCACCAGGCAGTGGTCAGACGTTCCCAGCGGGGCTGAAACCTATACTGAATGACTGTCCGGATCAGTTGCCAGCAGAAGGTCCAAGCAACTGGGTGTATGGGCGTCAACATCTGGTACCCGCGTACACCACCAGCTGGGTTAGATCTAGCGTTAAAGCAAATTTGCGCGCCTCTAACCATGGTCAGTTTTCTGGTACGGGAACAACCAATCATTATGGTGGCCGTTGAAGTCCCCCAGAAAAGTGAACGTCGCTGTTGGGTACCGTTGCTGGGCTACGTCGGTCGACTCCATGAGAGAATTAAACAACGCTGTTGTCTCCTGGTCGCCGCTGTGCGATCGGTATACGCCGAAAAGATAATTTTTTTACGCCAGGTGTCCACAAGTAGCCAAATGGCAGAAAAACCCGATTTATCATAGCAACGGAGACGACGACAACAAATGTCACCGCGGACGTACACACAGACCTCAGCCTACTTCTTGAACTTGTGTTCCAGAGACCCGCGAGATTCGTGAGAGTAGCCCGGATAGTTGTGGTACGCCACGTCCGACGGGGTTGTTATTTTCGTCTCCGTTAGGAAAAACAGGTGCGGCTACTCGGTCTCAAGGTGGTGATGGACCGGATCGAGATTGGAGTGCAACCCCCTGATGTTAGTGATTCATCTTACAATATTTGGTGAACACCATTAAATGAAATGCAACTTATTTGGTGATACCTACTTATTTACGAGTAGGACTTGTCCATTTCATAATTGACTAGACATACAAGAAATCCGTACGTAGAATCTATAATTGTATTGTACCTTGATTATAAACGAGCAAGTTGCTGTTGAAAGCACTTAGAACGCATGACTCACCATTTACCGATCAACCTTGTACAGACATAGGTAGATGTCTGATTAAAGTGCGATTCGCGGTGGCAGTAACCATTGGGCTCAATAAATATAACGGTCAGTTATGTCCGTAATTCTGAAATAGCCATCTAGCTAATTACGACACATTTCTTTTTATGGCTTTGAAATTATCAATTGTGTCTTCCTTATGGGCGCAGTGAGAGGAAGTGTTAGACTCTTACTGATTAAAACCCATCCTTGTTCCTTCTAATGCCCTTTGCGTTCCAGGGCATTGGTATCTCTTTCAAAAAATTCCGCAGCTCTGGCAGGCACTGATAAAATTTACTCACAACATTTACAATACATTCGTTGACCCATATTAAACTAACTACCGATATTTAAAAGCCGTCCTAACCTCATGATAACAAAAGTTTCACCTTTTATGTACCTAATCGATCGTTAAATATCAATCGGTTGTATAGAAAACTATAGATGCTTCCCACTCATTCAAATTAGCGAGTCAAAGCTTTGACTAGCGTCTTATTATTATAAAAACTAAATGACCCGCGCAACTTCGTCTGCGTCTCATGTTCCATAACGTTCCGCTCCTATTGGTCGTAGCGTGGTTTTTTAATATTCTAAAACCTTCCTCGATAAATGTTCTATCCAACACTAAAATAAATAATTATTCAGTTGGAACCAGCAGTTCCTGAGATTAGCGCATTCAAATAAAATAAGCAAACTCTTCAGCTCTATTATATAAGTAGATACCTATAGGTAGATGTGCTGACACTGTAGAAACTGTATCACTGTCTGCCTACTACATAATGTGTATCATGCATGATGAAACAAAACCAAGTAGATTTTGTGTTACAGATACTATAAGCTTGAATAGATTAGCTACTGAGGATGTAAAGCTGTTTTGATAACACGGGGTCGCTGTCCTGACTCCATCGATGTTACAAAATTAGGCGACATGTTATAAAGATAGCGTGCGATTTAATTGCCTACCGAAACAAAAACTTTGATGTCAAATAATCTCAATATACTTTGTTCTGATAACCAGTGCTTCAAACTGTATAGGCCTAAATACTGCCAGCAAACGGACAAAGCAAATAGTTATTTTGCTTCGCCTCGTGATTTTCAATAACTGCTGTCGTTGTTTCCGACTGACTTTATTTGAACAGTAATTATAATTTAAGAATCGGTTCTATTTTATTATCTTCTTCTGACAATAACAAACAAAAAAAAAAGAATTAGCGAAATCGGTCCAGCCGTTCACGCGTGATGTCGTGAACTATTGACCAAGTGAAATAGGGATTCATTTTTAAATATGTTACAGTCAACATTTTTAATCCGGATATTATATACAGGGAAATTGAAAAAATACCCGAAACCTCTTAGGCAGTGAAAGTACACATGATTATAAGCAACTTTTGTTTTGGTAAAACTCCGAAATCTCGAAAAAAATATCAGCTGTTTCATACATTTTCATTGGCTAAATACTGCATTTTGTATGAAACAGCTGATATTTTTTTTTTATCGATTTTTATTCTGGGACCATGTCGAAACAAAATTTGAAGGGATAACTATTTTAAAGTAATTTCATGACATCATATTTTATAACAGTAGATAAGTACAATAGATTTATATAAACCTATAGGTACGCTGTAACAAGCCATTGCTATATTATTATCCAATGAAAGTATTCTTGTGCCGGTGGAATGCGAGACGATCCATAGACCCCTTTCTTTGGCTTCGGTCAACGACGTACGCAGTGAGGTAATACGTCAAACATGAATTTTATGATTATTCTCTTCCTTGCCGCGCCATAAACTCGGGGATAATTTTAGAACCGCCATCCTGCTTGATATTTTAGGTAGCCCTATGTAGTTGCATGAATCAGAAAATTTTTGGACTTACTTACTGGTCTTATCCTCCGGCAAGTTAAAACGTTGTGTTCTTCTTACCGACTCATAGGTACTTATATACTTACTTAATTTTATTTTGATTTGGATTGTTTTTGATTTGATTAAAATAATTTTCATTTCTTCACTAAATGTCTATGAAGTTCGGTCTAATTGCCCTCCTCAACCAGTATGGCAATATGGCTTAATGAGTTTTTGGGACAGTTAAATAAGTAAAAAAAATAACAGAATATAAAGTTGTCCATCTTCGTACGACAACAGTAAGATATAAGATCGGATCAGTAGCCATGTGTTTATCTCGATGAACTTTGACATCATAACCGCCTTTTGAGAATGAACCCTTATCGCCGGGAAAGCGTTCATTCACAGCGTCACTGCCACCGAATTCTTGTTAATTCTATAAGTTAATTTTATATTTATATGTAGGTACTAGCCTCATTTCTAAGCTTATTTTTGTTCATAGTTCCTTGTTGAGATATCAACGACGTTCAATTTGTTTGCTGATTAGGTAGTACTGAATAGGTGCCTTGCTCTCTTGATTTCAAAAGAATAATAATAATTATCTGCGTTGTCAATACAGGTTGGTTAAAAATGCTTGGGTGGCAGTTATTCGCTATTTAGAATATTGATTACCTAACGACTAATTACTCCTACAATTACGAAAACTGCATTTTAAATGTTCAATGTTACTTCAAATAGAAACATAGCCTCAGTGGTAATACATATTTTTAATATTGGACAAAACGTTTCTAGTCTTGGCACTGATAAAGGGTTATCGTTGAAACTGTTGAAATTGTAACAAGTTATCTGACTAGCTAAGAGGCCGCTGGCTATTAAATCTATCTCACCCGGTATGACGCTGTTTTATGTATTAATTTGAACATTGAGCTCATTCTTTATTTTCGTGATTTTAACTTGTCGTTTTTTCAGAACTTGGTATTATTTTTTATTTTTTTAATAGGTGTCCTACTAAAGAGGCTGCATTACTGTAATGCAAAAATTGAAAATAAATAGCTATCAAGCTGTAGAGCTATCATGATTCCCTGAGCAAACTAAGTTAGTAGGTAGCTATAGAGCAACCTACCAACTCAGTTTGCTCAGCTTAATATGATAATCACTGTATGATAAACTTTTTGTTAAGAAGAAGCGTCGCTGGCATCGCTGCCAAGTATGTTGAAATGTGCTTAATGATTTGCAGGTTCATCATTCATGCATTGGGCTAAAAAAGATCTACTGAAAGCGACAGCTGAAGTTTCAAACAAAGCCATAAACTTTTAGTAACGAACCTCCCTCATAAACATTTGCGGTATGACATTAACAGCCCCTGCTCGATGTTCCTGTTATGTCAGGGTCAGGCCTTATTTTTTTGCCTATGCCGTTTCATTGGTCAGCCCGTGATCTTCAAAACCTTTTTGTCACTCTTCTAGCGAGTGTTGAAGAAGTCGGGTAGGTACAAATCAGATTTGAACGATATTAATTAGGTACTTGAACGTAAGGAAATGTCTGAATAAAAAGCTCCATCATGATTTACGGTACGGAGAGGGATTAACTAGATTCTAATAATTGCACCAGTAGCGCGTTATACTAGGTCAATATTTTTACAGTTCATAGTTTTCTATAGGTATGACTGTGGCTGGCTATAAGAGTACAGGTAAACTAAAGAAACGATGGATGGGCTGTGTTAAAGCTAGTTTGTCCAGAATTGGTTAACTTCTGAGGCGATCTAGCAGAAGTAGTATGGAAGAAGAAGACATGTTGCTCCGATCCCAAATAAATTCTGTTAAGGACTACAGACTGTAATTTATACAGTCGTAGTGAGAGAAGTGAATTTAAGAGTATGTGTATTATGTACATAAAAGTAGTTACCTACATATACATAGCATACTATTAAAACTCATAGGTACACATTACAAATTATGTCATTCAAGTTTCTCTTGAGCTTTATCAATGCATAATTAAAACGGTTCTTCTCCGAAATGTTGGCTCTGTTCTATTTCCGGTTTATAACATCCAAACTGAAATGCGGTCTCTTTAATGTCACCGACTCATCGCCCATCGGGACATCTAGCGTGCGGCTGCCCTCTGGGGAGCTGCTGCCTTAATTGGTAATAGTTAAACAAGAAATTCACCAAAACATGCAGATCATTTTGTACTCATAATTCCATCACTGCTAGAATTGTTTGAGTACACTGCTTTAAAAATAGATTTAGCAAACAAAAGGAAAGCTTTTAAATTGTTATAAACAATTCAAGCGTTCACAAATTCTCTTGTGTTCAGTTCACTAAACAATTTGAGGCCCCTTCACAACTCGTGCCTTATTGTTTTGTATTGAGCCCCATGCCACATAACGGCCTATAGACAGGTACTTGCTGTAATAATTTTCGCGAATATTATACAATTCGCATCAAATTTTATTTACATTTGCTAATGCTAGATTCGTAACTCAAATTAGTCAAAATGTATACAATTTTAGTATTTTACTTTGTCTAAGTAATTTGCAGGGATTTAATAAATAAAATAATATTAGTATGTATCATGTCGGTCTGGGTGGTCATTCAGATCGCGAATGTATTATCAGCGACGGATGTGTAGGGCGGAAGGCCGGCTCTGACGAACCCAGTGGCCGTATCGGACACAGCGTGACCTAACCAAAGGGATCTCATATGTACGCATTTTATTGTCCGTTAAACAACATAACCTTAAATTATAAAATAGTGACTGTTATCGAGGACAAGACACGATAGACAAGTAGGAAGTTCCCAACTCCCAAGTTTGCCAACTATAAACAACGAGGTACAAAAATATCCTTAGTTGTTATTGAGATTACATGGCGACTTGTTGCCATAATAATGACCAAAATAAAAGCGCATCCCGAAATGCGATGTTATTTTTGTTGCTTAGTGCCCGTTTCGGAGAACGGCACGAGCGGGCGTGCGGGCGGGAGCGGTCGTCGCCTCGCACAGGGCCGCATTCCACGCCATATTGTACCTGTTTCTATCAGAGTAGGCTTTCCAGTAAAGCTCAACTACCACGCCTTTTGCAGGGTGCTGAACATTATAGATTTCTAGCATAAATATAAATAAACTACTTGAAAACGAAATGTTCAACATTGTTTTGCAAACCAACTCGTTTTGATATAAAATAATGAGTTTTAAAGTCACAGTTAATTTTTTACTTTCTTTTATTAATTCAAAACTTGCCGATGTCTCTATTAAGATTCGTGTGTCGATAACAAAATAATATTATAGAAAGGAACAGCAAAAGTAACTAGTCAAACTTTTATGCTCATAAGAAAAGTTTGGCTAAGCAGCTCAGTCCGGTCCTGTGTATGTAGGGCAGTGGCGAGGCGGGGGGTACGAGGCAGCGCGAGAGTGTCTCAGCCCACAGCGGCCGCCAGTGCAGTGTGCGGCGCGCGGAGAGCCCGGACCGCGTCATGGCTCTACGCGCTTTGTTTATCTTCTCGGCGCTTATCGCCGGCGGCGCCGCTGTGTACAGCAGGGAGCGCGACCGCCTGCGCGCCGACCCTCGCCTCTACGACCGCTCGTGTGAACTAAGTTCCTGCTACCCGGCCACAGGCAACCTGCTTATTGGACGTGAATCAAGACTCTTTGCCTCCTCCACGTGCGGGGGACAGGGACGTGAGCGCTACTGCATCGTGTCGCATTTGGAATCGAAGAAATGCTTTTGGTGTGACTCGACCAACAGTACTATTTACAACCCCTTACTCAACCATCGGATACAAAACATCATCTACAAGTACTACCCCGGAACACGAACAAAATCCTGGTGGCAGTCTGAAAATGGGAAAGAAAATGTGACAGTACAACTCAATATGGAGGCGGAATTCCATCTTACGCATTTGATAATAGGTACAGTTTAAAACTTTTCGTCCCGCAGCTATGTTAGTAGAAAGATCTTTCGACTTTGGGAAGACCTGGCGCGTCTATCGATACTTTACGCACAACTGCGACGAGCATTTCCCAGGCGTTCCGAAACACACACAGCGTTCTTTGACTGAGGTGGTTTGTGAATCGCGTTATTCAAATGTATCCCCATCAACGGAAGGTGAGGTGATATTTAGAGTTTTGCCACCTAACATTAATGTGACCAACCCATATTCGGAAGAAGTGCAAAACTTATTGCGCATGACCAATCTTCGAATCAATTTCACCAAACTGCATACTCTGGGTGACGATAAACTCGACAACAGAGCGGAAATTCAAGAGAAGTACTATTAATCCATTTATGAAATGACAGTGAGAGGTTCTTGTTCATGTTACGGGCACGCATCCCGTTGTTTACCAATGCCAGGAGTGGAGTCCAAGAACAATATGGTACACGGACGCTGCGAATGTACTCATAACACCCGTGGCTTGAACTGTGAGTACTGTGAAGACTTTTACAATGATCTTCCGTGGCAACCAGCTGTTGGAAAAACTTCAAATGCTTGTAAAAGATGCACATGTAACAATCATGCAACGACTTGCCATTTCGACCCAGCTGTTTACAATAAAACTGGAAAAATTAGTGGAGGTGTGTGTGATAACTGTCAACATAATACTATGGGTGTTAATTGTGAACGGTGTAAGCCGAAGTTTTATAAAGACCCTAACTTAGATATCCAAAGTCCAGACATATGTAAAGCTTGTGATTGTGATCCAGAAGGCACTACAGATAAAGAAATCCTTTGTGATGATGAAACAGATATCGCTAATAACAAGACTGCTGGTCGCTGCCTTTGCAAGACGAACGTCGACGGAGCTAGGTGTGACAGATGTAGCGATGGATTTTGGAACTTCGATCCTCTTAATCCCGATGGATGTGAGTCATGCACCTGTAATAACTTAGGTACAATCAACGAAAGAGGATGCGATGCTTTATCTGGAAATTGCTTCTGCAAACGTCATGTTACTGGAAGAAATTGTGATCAGTGCTTGCCAGAATTTTACGGTTTGTCAGATAGTGATGACGGTTGTCAACCTTGTGACTGCGACTTTGGTGGTTCATTAGACCGAGATTGTGATGTGATAACAGGACAATGTAAATGTCGACCAAATGTTTCTGGTCGTCGTTGTGATCAACCTATACAAAACTTCTTTGTCGGAGCGCTCGACTCTATCGTTATTGAAGGCGAATCGAGTCAATGCGATTCCCAAATTGATGATAATGCTATTCAAAGTCAATTGTGCCATGTTGTCATTAGAGAAAATTATCCAGATGGTAGGAAAGAGACCTGGACAGGACCTGGTTTTATGAAGCTTCCTGAAAGCAGCACACTCGTTTTTGTTATTAATAATATAGAAAAGAGCATGAATTATAATGTTTTAATTAGGTACGAGCCGCAATCACCTATGAGCTGGGAAGAGGCAACTATATTAGTGAAGAGACCATTCCCGATTGATTCAGATTCTCCATGTGCAAATGTACGACCTGAGGAAGATACCATAAACACTAACTTGCCAGCAAATCAACGTAGTGTATTGGTAAAACCAGCGATATGCTTGGAAAAAGGCAAAGAAACCGAAATTCGTATTTATTTGGGACGTCAGGACGCACGTTCTCCAAATTCAAGAGCTTCAATATTAATTGATTCTATTGTTCTTATTCCATCGTTTGATGACCTTCCATTTTTGGCAAATAATAGTTCAATGAGAGAAGAGTTCGACCGCTTTAATTGTGGTGATCCTTATTATTACGATCTGAACAGAGAAAATGTTCCAGAAATCTGTAAAAAATATCATGCTAGTATCGGATTCTACATCAGAAATGGATCTCAGTCTTGTCAGTGTGATCCTACAGGGTCTAAAAGCCATCAGTGCGATCAATATACTGGTTATTGTCAATGTGTAGAAAATATTGTTGGAGCTCGATGCGACCGCTGCGCCCCCGGGACGTACGGATTCAGCAAGTTTGGATGCAAGCGATGTGACTGTAACAGTATAGGGTCTCTTGATAACTTCTGCGATGCAACAAGTGGACAGTGTAAATGTAGAGCCAATACGTATGGGCGAGCGTGTGACTTGTGTCAGCCTGGTTATTTCAATTTCCCCAATTGTCAACAATGTGACTGTAATGGACACGCAGTCGAATGTGATGATAAAACAGGAGCATGTAGAGAATGCAGAGACTACACAGAAGGACACCGTTGTGAAAGATGTGTTGAAGGTTACTATGGTGATCCTCGACTTGGCATCGACATACCTTGTAGACCATGCCCATGTCCAGGCATAATAGGAGATCCTAATAAGAGCAGTCACGCAGACCGCTGTGAATTAGACCCCGATACAAAGGATGTAGTTTGTGAATGTAAAGAAGGCTATGCTGGACCACTCTGCGATGTTTGTGCTGACAATTACTATGGTGATCCAATTAAAGGTACTTGCGAACAGTGTGAATGTAACGAAAATATTGATATAACAAAACCTGGTAATTGTGACCCTTATACTGGAAAATGTTTACAATGCCTTCACAATACGGCTGGTGACCATTGTGGAGTGTGCGCTGAAGGATACTACGGAAACGCTCTAGAAAAGTCATGTTATGCATGTAACTGCTCAGAGTTGGGCACAAATTTCACAATAGGAAATTGTGACAGGAACACAGGTCAGTGCCCATGTTTCAAGAACGTTATGGGAGTTAATTGCGATCAATGTACTGAAAATCATTGGAGAATAGCCTTAGGAACGGGTTGTGATCCATGTGAATGTGATCCTATTGGGTCGTTATCACCGCAATGTAATCCGTACATAGGAAAATGTGAATGTAAACCAGGCCACGGTGGTAGACAATGTGATCAATGTCAAGAAAACCATTGGGGTATTCCTAGCATTGAATGTTATGAATGCGATTGCGATTTATACGGTTCTGTTTCACGACAGTGCATGCGAGAAAATGGTTCATGTATTTGCAAACCAGGAATAGGAGGATACAAGTGTGACATGTGCGCTAGAGGCTATTTAGGTGCGGCCCCACAGTGCTACGCCTGCGGTGAATGTTTCGATAGTTGGGATCGATTAATTGACGACTTACGTACACAAACAGAGTACGCTATCGGCAATGCTAGTAAAATCAAAGTAGTCGGTGCTACTGGAGCCTACACAAGAGATTTCGATGAAATGACTAAAAAGCTTTCTGAGGTCGAAAATATGCTTGACAGTGCGAAGCAAGGACAAACAACAGTAAAAGACTTACTGTCTAATGTGACCAGCTTGCAAGACTTATTATCTGAGGCTGACGACAAAGTAAAGCATAGCAATGAAAATCTTAATGATCTTACATCTAAAATCAACCTTGGTAATGTTACTTTAGAGGGTTTAAGAGCAAGTATCGAAAACTTAAAGGGAAAAAGTACTGACTTAGGAAATAACGCGACCAAATTACAGGAGGCTAACTTGGAAGGAGCTCTTAACTTGACCCGTGAGGCTAAACAAAGAGCTGTCGAAGCTACCGACGACGCTGATAATGTGCAAACTGTTATCGCAAATACTGATCGACAAATTAAAAATACTGACCGTCTCATTGAAATGCAATATACCAACTTTAATAACACTCAAAACGAAAATGATAAAAAGTTAGATGACATCCGTGATCAACTGACTCAGCTAGAGTCACAGATGCCAAAGTTAAACGAAAAAATGTGTGGTCAAGAAAGTGATAGCTGTGATATCTGCGGTGGTGCTGGATGTGGAAAATGTGGTGGTATATCTTGTGACCAAGGAGCCGTTACCAAAGCAGAACAAGCTTTAGATTTTGCAAACAAGACGGAATATCGAATTAAAGAACATGAACTCACTGCAGAAGATTTATTTAAATTAATATCTACAGTAAAACAAGATACCGTTGATGTCAGGTCAAGAGCGAAAGACCTTTACAGCAAAGCGTATGACTTTAAAAATTCCGCAGAAAGGGTAACAAACGAAAGCCAAGATTTAACTGTTGAATTAAAAGAATTCCTGTCAAACACCTCTAACACTACTGCAGACGTCAGAACTTTAGCTAATGATATTCTGAATTTGTCCATAAGTATAGAACCCAAAGAAATAACGGAATTGTCCCAGCGTATCAATTCGTCAGTGTCGCAATTGACTAACATTGAAAACATAATTGCAGAAACCAAACCAGATTTAGAACGAGCTAAGGCTTTGAAACTGAATGCTACCACTATCAATAAAGCAGCTAATTTAACATTAGAGATGGCAAATAAAGTATTGGACGCTTTGGATGAAGCGCAAGCTGCCCAAGATGCTGCAGAAAATGCAATTGATAAAGCAAATAATGATATCGAGGCAGCCAAAAATGATTTAGTTCCTATAGCCACAGAAACAGAACAAGCTCAGAAACAAGCTAATGAGACAAAGGAAGAAGTTGAAGGCCTGCGTTTGAGACTTTCTGACTTACAGAAAGATATATTGAAGATAGAAAGTGATGCAGAACAGGTGAAACAAGAAGCTAAAGATGTTGTCGGTCGTGCTGAAGGAGCTGAGCAATCAGCACGGAAGTTGAGACAAGATTTCAAACAGACGAATATGTCTCTTGCTGAACGTGCTAGCCAAACTTCAAATTCCAGAGAGCGAGCGCAACTTTTACTAAAACGTGCTACAAAACTAGCCAGTGACACTCAAACCCAACTTAAACTACTAACTAACATGGAAGATTTGTATAATGATCACAATAAACAATTAAATAAATTAGAAAGGGAAATAGGCGAACTCAATACGCAAATGGATGGCTACCTATACCAAATCACAGAACGGTCTGATAACTACAGGTCTTGCACAACGTAGATACTTTTAGATCATCTGGAATTTCTGTCATCGGAATTGTAACTATGTATACTTTTTTTTTTTTCCGGACGTGGTTGCTGTTTCAATTTGTGCCATAAGATGTTTATTTTGCAGTGTTAGTCAGTGATCTTTGTAATGTTTTAATACGTAGTTTAACTACATTGTGTCTGTATTATATTGCAAAGAAGCCGTGAAAGAAGTGTGGGTTGTAAACAAAGGTAACGTAACGCGAATCTCAATGTATCATTACTGCGCTTACTGGACAACTAAGTTTAAAACATATTTTGTATGCGTTTCAAATAGTTACAATTTTATAGATACACTAGCTGACCCGCGCAACTTGGTCTGCGTCACATTTTCCATTAATGCTCCGCTCCTATTTTCCTTAGCGTGATGATATATAGCCTATAGCCTTTCTCGATAAATGGGCTATCTAATACTGAAACAATTTTTCAAATCGAACCAGTAATTGCTGAGATTAACGCGTTCAAACAAACAAACTCTTCAGCTTTATAATATTAGTACCTATAGATAATTCATTTATCTAAAACTTACTGACATGTAAAGAACTTTTGAAAAGACCATACATATAATTGTATAAAAAAAAATATTTCATTATTCTTGTAAGTTAGGTACTTCAGTTTTCCCTAAAACTCAGCATTTCATGAGCTTTGTGACACAGACATGTTCCGTGTTTTTTCCAGTGAGTGGTACTCACAATCTTATTCGTATAAACATTAATATCAGAATATATATTTCCGAAAATAATTTTATTATTTTCATCAATAAAATTAGTGTTATTTGTTTGTAAGAACTTATAAATATATTTTGTATCATTATTTAGACGACTATTCCAAAGAATTACATTATAATTTCTTCTAATGTGGAGACATAATGTGGATATGAAAAATGTAAACTAACATTAAATTCAAAAGAATAAAGTTTCAACAACTATTGTTAATTATTGGCAATTTTCGAGCATTATATTATGTTTTGTGCTGTTTTGCCATACAATATATATTTTCAGTGTGTCTATTTGAAATAATTATTTTTTAGTTTGTATTAACCGTAAACTAATTGTACTGCCAGAAGAGATAATACTAAGTATATATTGTACCATCATAAGTATTTTATAAATACAAATACGTAGGACGTTGTGTAAACTTAAAATGTGAAAAAGCTTTTATTTACTGCTAATTCCTTAAAGATGTATCTTAAAATGCCTTTTTTAGTTTAGGAAGTACATAGGTACCAAGAATATAAGGCTATATTTATTTTTCCAAATAAATCAGCAACTTATTATTATGTTTTACCTGTACTATACATCAAAAGGCTATCTTAAATTCATAGGTTACATTGTACATTTCACATTAAAAGTTTACACTTGTCGCTTAATTTTATTTTGATATCTAAGTACGTACCAGTCTTATGGCTGATGAGCATGCATTTAATTATTGAGATTGTTTATTTGATTCATTTTTTTTAGTCATTCTAATGCATTTGAGACGCTATTCTGTCATAATGATATACGAGGCACCAATACTTAATTGTTAATAAAACTTTGCCATAAATTGTAGTTCTCATTTTCTACTCATTTAACTTTCACAACCCTTCTTATAGGTACGTTCTATATATATATAGAAGCATTATTTTATCTAATTATTATGAATAAATTGTTTGAATGGGGTACAAGTACATTTCAAATACTTGCTACACACGTATATATGGCTGCTTCATACCTCCTTATCAGTGTATAACAATGTCGCAGGTCAGAATCAGAACATTAGTTATTTGATAATTATAACTTTTTTAGCTACTATGATCTATTTAAACTATACCTCCTACTTCACTTCAACATCAGTAATTTAACCATTGAAATTTCGAACATGTAGCTTCTGTGTGCTTCTAGATACCTAAGTTTAAACTAGGGATTTTAGAATAGAACTTAGTAGGTAGGTACTAGTGAACTCGCAACCCCTCTGGAATTCCTATAAGATACTCTTAATGATATTTGGGAGTAAATATAGGTACCTATATTTACTCCCTATAGTACCCTACTAAATTCGAAGCTGTCCAACATGATGATTTGTTAACAGCACTAATGAGAATTTACTACAGTTTATCCAACTACCACCTGACTTTAACCACCTTAGCTAATAGCTACCTAGAAGTTTTTGAGCTTGTATCGATCTCCCGAAAAAGATTTTCACGCAGTATAAGTATGAATGGCGGAGAATAGATGTTCTACAAAGCCGAAATTTTTAAACAGTTTATGTAGGTATCAGTAGGCAGGCAGAGTATTTTACTTAAACATCTGCTACAGAACCATTTTACCTGAATTCGTAGATTTGGCAGATTCAGGGTTTGATTTTCTGAGTCGTTCTAACGTAGGTTATCGAAATTATAGGATTAACAGGTCGATAAATCTGATGGACAATATGGAGATACATGAACCTTATAATTAGACCGCACTGATGACGGTATATTAGCAAATTTAGAAGACAAGCTAAATCCAAAAGTAATATGTATTATCCAAAAAAGCCTCACCTATGAATTTAGAAATGGTGCTGAGTGTAAGTTTAAGGTACCAGATTTCCTATTATTTTCCATTCCAGATGGCTGTATTTAGAACCGATACTCTCCAACGATGATGGAGAATTAGGAGTCAAGTTCCGGAAAGTGGACCAGGGATTCCGGCAAGTAACTCGGATCTTGGAATCAGATCCTCGTCTATCTGCGCTGCTACAGTCCTCCAGACTCCAACCTATGCTGGACTCTATATCAGAGCAACTTCTAGCTTGCCAGTCAGCTTTAAATGTTTACATTGATGTAAGTAAGACTCGTGAAACGATTCTAAAATAAATACCTGCCGTGTTATCATATTATCACTTTCCAGTTTGCAAACTTTTAAACCGTGAATAATTGAACAGCAATTACATCTAGATGAAGTTAATAGTCACGAATCAGGTTTTGTTATTTGTAGGGATAGGCAGTTTTATTTATATGAAGTAATCTATTAAGCTGACTCAATAGGCTAACAAATAGTTTAGCTTAAATAGCAACAGTGTAGCAAAAAGTGTAGCTTATTAAGGCGGGGTTGCAGTACTTTTTAAGATTTTTGAACGTCTGAAAATATATTTAATTATGAGTTTTTTAATAAATAAAAATTGTTAAATGTGTGTAAGTACATAAATGGTTAAATAAATAAATAAAATAAAAATCATTACATAAAAATTGAACATACCCTCAAGTAAATCGTAAAGATAGAAACGCGATTTAGAATGATTGGCTCGATACTTTTTTTTATCAAACATGACACTAAATTACAATTTTAAACGTGTACTGCTAAGAGATTTCATCACGAATATATATAAAAGTTATATCAATAGATAGAGCTTTTTATTTTGAAGTAAATGTTGAAACCATATTGTATAATTTCTTTATCAGTTTTCGCCAAGAAGAAAAACAATCAAAATTTAGGCATTATTTCGCTCGCCGGACAGTCGCTGTTGTTCGTCAAAACACACAGTACTGCAACCTCGCCTTAAATACTTGACACATATCGTATACCTACGTAATTATAAAATTCACCAATTATAACTCATAGAGGTATAGGTATTACTAACGATTTTCCAGTAATTTGGAAACACGTTTCTAGGAAAAACGCTCAGTATTCCCAAGGCTTTACTTCCTGAGCGACGATGACTTGTTGGAACTCCTCGGCCAAGCTCGCTCCGGCGCCGAGGGCAGGGAAGCTGTCATGCAAACACATCTCAAGAAACTGTTCCCGGGAATCACCGGCGTACGACTCGGCCCCGGAGATATGTCTGTTACCGCACTGACTAGTCATTACGGAGAAACATTCCAATTGGACCACCCAGTTGACATCGACTGCCCGGTAGAGGTACTAAATGTGTATTAAAATCTCATTATTTATTTTGTCCAACCTAGGTACCTTCTTGTATTATCGAAATAAAAAACCATTTAATTTGTACTCATAGGTATGGCTGAAGAATTTAGAAGCTGAAATGCGTTCCTCATTAAAGAGCCTTACCTTGAAATGTATAGTAACAAATTCACTGCAGGAGCAGGACCCATTTTCGCTACCAACGCAAATACTGTGTCTGGCACAAAACATACGCTTCACAGAGCAAGCTGAAAAGGCCATCAACTATAAGAATTACACAAATTAAAAGCGAATGTGGAAAAAGAGAATTCATACTATGCTTCAGCCGAAATAGAGGACGAAATTGAGCGACGCAAAAGGCAGGCGCTCATATTACAATGTGCTCATTACTTGTCCGTCATCAGAATTCTGATAGACAACAACATCGCGTCAACTAGCGACTGGCTTTGGCAAAAACAGTTGAGGTAAGTAACTTGATGTTTATAGCGGACGTAGCAGCGTTATAAATTAATCACATACAAATTATTTGCCTATGAGAAATTTCATATGGAGTTGTAAGGTTATCAATACATAGTGTAATTGGCTTCGGCATAAATAGATAAAATAAATTATGTCAAGTGATTCTACATAGAAAATGTGTTTTTCAGATTTTATTTGCTGAATTCAAAGGAAGTGGTAGCTAAAATGGGTCTAGCTCAGATATCATACTCGTACGAGTATCTCGGAGTCAATACGGGACAGTTTGTGCGCACAGAACTTGCTGACGACTGCTTTCTTATTTTAACTCAGGTAACTTTACTCACTTATTCAACAACGACGCATGAGAAAGCTGCTACGAAAAAATTACAAAGATTTTTTGTCTATAGCGATTTATTGTTCACCATCTTCCTCACAGCGAAAAAAGGTGTAGTGAAGAAAATTAGGAAGATATGGGAAGAACACAGTTAGGTAGTCTCTGTCTCCATCTACCAAACATCGCCCCAAAAGCGACGAATCTGACGATATGCGCATCCATCGAATTCCCGCGTCCGTAACAGAGACGCCAGTGCACTTAGAAATGGGGCCTATCCAATACTTAGCCCATATTTTTTGCTGAATACTTAGCCCATATTTATAACTTTCATTTTAATTCCAGTCACTTCATCTCGGTTTAGTTGGAAACCCTTTCGGCCCAGCGGGAACTGGAAAGACAGAATCTGTGAAGGCGTTAGGCAGCCTTGTTGGACGCTTAGTGTTAATCTTCAATTGCGATGAGGTACGTTTTTTTTAATTAAATATATGCAGCAGAAATCAAAGGGGAGTATAACTCGCGCGCGATCAGAATGGGATGCGACCTTTTGAAACTGAGACGCGCGCGGTCCGCTGGCCAGCCGTAGCGTCAGCAAAAGTTGCCAGCGGGTTTAAAAAGGCCACTTTAGCAGAATCAACCAGCAATTCATACCTACTATCCGAAACTATCAAAGGATTTGTCCATTCTCGGCTTCGCGTGGACACGATGCTCGAAAAGATACAAATAAATGAAAAATCATGTTTTGTTTTTAGATGCATATTTATTCAATACTTTTGTATCAACTTGCGCCTACAATGTGTATTTAATAAATAATTGTTTTATTCTTCGACATATTTACATTACTCGTCCTTCAGTGTTGCCAGTTTCCAACAATTAATCGTACCTATATTTTGTCAATAATTATTTACAAATCGATTCAAATTGTCATTTTTGAAGTTGAACTTAGTCCTCCATATTCTTAAAATAAAATTGTTTTTATTGTTTTAGTATAGCTGTTATTTGTAATCACTTAAATTCATTCAAACATTTTTTATCCATATAATTGGAAAACAAAAGTATCGAAGATGGTCAATGAATTTCGATTTATAATGTACATAATATACTCGTATATCTAAACATTATCATTAATAGGATTGCAACCATGAAACTTTTCTGTATATTTACACAACCCTGTGATAGATTATTTATTTATTTATTTTATTATTTATGTACACACAGAAAAATAGTAAAATTTAACATTATAAATAAGTATAAGTACAAAGGTACTGCTTATTTCAAATGAAATTTCTTCCAGCATACCTGCGACAGGAGAAATGAGAAATAAATGTAGACAATAGTGTGTAAGAACAAGTGAATAGGAGTATGCAAAGCCTTAAAATTAAAGTTAAAAATAAATAAACACGAAGACATAATTATAAAATATAAATAAATAAATATATATATATATATATACCTACCGAACATTATAGATCGTAGAAATAACTAATTTATAATTAATTCAGAGTTTTTTCGCTAACGCTACTTGTCTTGAGAACTGTCATTTTCTCTTTACTTTGATAAGGTTCCATCCCTTTTTGAATGCGCGCGGATTATAACTGTGTTAAACCCGCATAAATCAATAACGAATCATAATTGCTTAGTAAATAATAAATGAATGACTTAATAAATAACAAATATCATAAAGCAACAGAACCTAGAGTTATCACCCACGTGATTTACTGAGTACACTGGAGAACCCCGAGCCTTCTACTTTTCCGACGTCCAAAAATTACCTACTCCATACACGGTGCCATTTTAGTCGTCTTACAACGGCAGCCCAGTTCATCAATCCAATAATAGGGAATATATGCATAAATAAAATATTTATTATCTAATATCTACACAGTTTATTTAAAAATATACAAAATTGTAATACCAACAGTGAAAATAGAATTAAAATCACTCGAAAAACAAACGAGTTATCATTATTTTAAACAAATATATCTGTCCCTCTCGCGAAAACGCTGTAATGTATGGCATCTGTTAGGCGTCATGGAATCTGACGTCAAATTACATATCAGACTTCTCTTTCTAATTGTAATCTTTGAAGCTTTATAACTTCATCAGTGATGAAGATATTTAAAAACAATTTTATGGTTGTTTTTTAGAGCTAAAAAGTATTTCATTTTGCAAATAAAAAAAATTCATGCATATTCCCTATTACTACACATTCATGAACAAAAAAGTGATATTAATGACCATTTAAAATTATTTAAAAAATAAAATATTATTCCCCGCCTGACAAATAATATATTCAAACCTTCCTCGAGAATCACTCTATTTATTGGTGAAAACAGCATGAAAATCGGTGCAGCAGTTTTTGAGTGTATCGCGAACAGACAGACAAACACGGCGGAAGGTTTTGTTTTATAATATGTGATAGTTTTTATCATGACGCATGACGTAGTTTTTAACATCCAAGAGCGACTGTGATGCAAAAATAATTCTTATTCATTATTTATTTTACTGTACCTATTTTATAACAGAATTATTTGAAAAAAAAATCGCGCCTCGCGGTAGTTTATGTCGGGTACCTACATTAAGTGGGCTGCCTTTGTAAGACAACTAAAAAGGCACCGTGTATATTACATAACTGAGTAGTTTTATTTTTAAATTGCTGAACATGAAATGAAGTGACTGCAATTAGCAAGCGTCTGTTATCTGTCTCTGTATAATATAAAGCCAGATGAACTAATACTTTATGTACCACTTTTGACAACATTCCCTAGTAAATTGAAACTTTAGTACGTTTTAATCTGACATATACAGAAATAGAAATTGAACGCGCTATGGACTAAGATCCCAAAACTTACTTATTTTAGTGTTTTTATGTAATGTTAATATACGCATTCAGCGCCCGCGCCAGCCCGAGGCTAGATTTAGGTTGGAGAGAAATCAAATTCTTGCGCCCCTAACTTCCCTTACTTAAATAAAAAAACGTATACCTAGGTAAGTAACTGTGCACTACACTCCTGTATATGTATGAAAATGTCTTATAGTGGGTCCATACGATATAGACTTCATTCCAAAAACTTCCATAGAATTTTGACGTTGCCCACTATTACTCTAGTAGCGGGGGTCGGTACCTATGACTTAGGTATCTATGATAACCCAGTGGTAAGAAAGTAATTAATAGATTTTAATGCAAGTAGGCAAATTTTGACAATGCTGCTGAGGTGGAATAGACGACCGAGCCGAAGGCGATGTCATTATATAAGGAGCCGAGAAACTGCATTGACAAATGCCCACGTACATCAAACAACGTCTTACTCACGTCACACTCGAAAAAATTAATAAAAAATCATCTACACTAATACTTATTATAAAGAGGAAAACTTTGTTTGTTTGTTTGTTTGTTTGATTGTAATGAATAGGCTCAAAAACTACTGGACCGATTTTAAAAATTCTTTCACCATTCGAAAGCTACATTATCCACGAGTAACATAGGCTATATTTTATTTTGGAAAAAAATAGGGTTCCGTAAGATATTTGGGTTTTTCGGACACAAGGTGTAAAAATCAACCAGAAAAGTTACTTATTTTGCGTACGCTGCCTAAACTATAAAAGATAGAACCATGAATTGTTCTAATTAATTGTAGATCTTATAAATATCTACAAAAAAGTCCGCGACACACTATACCTATTTAGGTCGAGTGAGGCACAACAACCACTTTTATATTAAAAATCTTGATTTTCTTTTAGGACTACATTTAAACGTTTATTTTACTCATGCTATTAATCCTTATCAAAATAAATATTTATATCACTAAGTACAGTTTATGTAGATAGTATTTGGTCTTTGAATGATTAAAATCGGACGTTTGGTTTTGAAGTTATGGCGAAATTAAAATATTACGATTTCTGCTGCACGGCCCGTTGCGAAGTGGACGTCACCAAGGCCCCGTGCGCGTGCGGGAGGGGAGTTTAGATCTATGAGTAATATAAAGTGTCCTCCACACTATTTCGAAGTTGCACGAGGCGAAGTGCTCTCCGAAGTTGACCGAATTCCGAAGTAGGTGTCCACACACTCGAGCAACTTCGCGAGGAGCTCAGTCGCCCATCCCCCCGTTCCCCTCACGATAGGCATAATGGATAACGTTCATGTGGCAACTGCCGTTGCAATGTGTACTCCCGCATAATAAAATTCCTGCGTATTTACTATGGCTGACGCGAACCGAAGTGAGCCGAGTAGTGTGGACAGACGCTTCGTGTTCGAACTTCGAGTCCTTTGACTCGGGCGCAAAAACCGACAACAACTGGAAGTCGCCCGGGGCGAAGCGAAGTTGCACGAGGCGAAGCGAAGTGCTCTTCTACACTATCGTATTCGCTCAACTTCGATCAATTTCGGGAATAGTGTGAAGGCTACTTAAGGTACACGCGTGGCTCAGACGCGAGGTCGGCTCCCTACGCAGCGGTCGTGCGCGAAGTCTAATAATTTTCGTGCGATTTTTTTTAGATTTCGTTCTTAAAACTATACCTACGCAAAAGTTCTTCTCAGAGCTAAACAACAGTTCTTCTCAGAGCCAAACAATAGTTCTTTTCAGGGCTAACCAACAGTTCTTTTCAGGGCTAACCAACAGTTCTTTTCAGAGCTAGAATATTACACGCTATTAACATTTTCTTAAACATTTGAAAATGCCTAAGACAGCCAGGTCTCAACTTACTAAACATAGTTCTCAAGCACGGGCAGCAAGAATACGTGGGAGAATCTTCACCTGAACGTTCACAACGCCTTGCTGAACAAAATCAGAGAAACTCTCTGGTACGCGCACGAGAGTCGAGTGTCGAACGTTCGCAACGCCTTGCACAACAAAATCTGAGAACCTCTGAGTTATAATATTATAAAGCAGAAGAGTTTGTTTGTTTGTTTGGTTGAGTACGCTAATCTCAGGAAATACTGGTCCGATTTGAAAAATTCTTTCAGTGTTAGATAGCCCATTTATCGAGGAAGGCTATAGGCTATATGTATATCATTAGGCTAAGTAAAAAAGGAGCGCAGAATTAATGGAAAATGTGACGCAGACGAAGTTGCGCGGGTCAGCTAGTATAAACTAAAATAAGTAACAATTTGCTGTGAAACAAAGTTATTGTGAAAAATCCTTCGTGGTTTTTTTTCGTTCGCTGACGTCGACTTTCTTGGGGGGTGGTTAAATAGATGGCATGATAAATACAGAGCAGGCCATGAGGCCAGCTATTTTTCAACAATAGTGTGAAATACACTTAATTTTGTGCCTAAAAGTAGTGTGGTAGGAGTCAGATTAAGAGTGTGGTGAAAAATATTTTAAACTAGCTGACCCGCGCAACTTCGTCTGCGTCACATTTTCCATTACTGCTCCGCTCCTATTTGTCTTAGCGTAATGATATATACATATATATATAAATCGCGAAGGACTTCTTGCGTCTTTACAAACTACCACCCTGCGGCGTCCACTGAATGTAGTGAGATTTTTAATGTTTTCAATGCGTATGTAAGATGTTTTAATCAGTATCATATCAGTAGTCGACGTCAAATTTCATTTAAACGTTAAATGGTGATATTCAAATTAAATATTTCTAGCTGAATTTGTGCGTCCGTTCACTCTTAAATCTTTCTTGCACACTGAATATCCTCCGTATACGTTCAAAACACTGCATGCACATTATCGCCTCCGTCCAACTGTATGATTAAATCAATTCCGTATAATGCTCTGCATATCATAATGATTATAATAACTAAATTACATCCATCTACTATTGAATTCAGGTTGGTTCCGAATACTGTTTTTGAATTATTGTATCCAGCTTATCAGCCAAGAGGCTTCCACCTATATAAGGGCTAATACTGACTCCAGGCACAGATAATAAATACTTAATAGTTAGCATACAAAAGTGACAATACCTATGTATAGCGTAGGTATTTTCTCTTTGGTGGTCTACAAAATCTTAAAAAGCAATATAATCATTTTTGACGAGTGACAGGTAAGTTTGTATGTATAAACAGGTAATAGTCTAGTCGACAAGTTGAAAATGGTACAAAATAGAGATACTGCTCTTTAAAATTATGTGCGATAGCTCATTGGATCCGGAATGACGCCTAGAAAAATGTGCCAAAAGTTATAAACAATTAAAGATGAAAAGAAAAATGGCATTTCGATTTTTGCCAATATTTCATAAAATATTAATATTTAAGAAATTTCAAATAAAAGATTCTGAAAGAAGAGGAAATCTCCAATAAAAAACTCCTAACTCCCGGAACTCTATCTCCATGATTTATAACATTAATTTAATGCTGAAAATAGGTTTGCGCGCGACATTTTTAGGTTGCACGCGTGGCGTCAAAAGCGAGTACGGTATATTAATCAATTTATTTAGGGTATTTAATTTTTTTTTTTTAAATTTGAAAAAAATATGGTGTGTTCTGAACACTATAAATAATTTATTCCCGTGGAAATTTAACTTAAAGTTAATTTTTCAACAAGTTAAACAATTGTTAACTAACAAAATTTTCTCGAAAACCGTCTTAATTGTAAGTGAAAAAAAAAATGTTTAAATAATGGTCGTAAAAAAATTTCGTTTCGTAGATCCTTTCTTACATATATACTTAACAAGATCGCGCCATCAAAGTTACAAAAATATTTATACATTGATTATAATAACTTTTTTACTTGAACAAAACTTTGAAACTGAGGTTGATAAAATTATCAACAGCGACCAGCAACTATCTGCACCAATCAAACTGGTTACTCCGCGTAGCACGCACGATCCAACATTTTCAAAACAAAAAAGCTTTTGACCTTAACGGCTGAAGTACTTAAACAGTTGCCCAAAAAAGTCATTGTCTTCCTAACAATGATTTTTAATGCAGTATTTAGAATACATTACTACCCGAAATTGTGGAAAATATCTCAAATATGTATGATCCCAAAGCCGGGGAAACCGCCGGCAGATCCTAGCTCATATAGACCCATAAGCCTTCTCCCCATACTGTCTAAGGTGTTTGAAAAGACTCTTCTGCGAAGACTCAAACCCATACTCGATGAGAGCAGGATCATACCGGATCACCAGTTTGGTTTTCGGGAGAAACACGCAACAGTCGAACAAGTGCATAGGGTTGTTCACGTAATAAGGCAAACACTTGAGAGAAAGGAGTATTGCTCAGCAGCATTCATAGACATACAGCAAGCTTTTGACATGGTGTGGCACAAGGGACTGCTGTACAAGCTGAAAACACTTCTGCCTAACTCATTCTTCATGATCCTGAAATCCTATCATGATCCTGAAATCCTATTTACACCAAAGGAAATTTCAGTCAAATGCGGAGAGGAATACTCGAACCTGTACTTGATCACTGCCTCTGTGCCCCAAGGATCAGTTCTTGGCCCCGTGCTATATTCTATATATACGGCAGACCTGCCTGAAACTGAAGGTGTGGTAACGGCCACCTACGCAGATGACTCGGCATGCCTTGCGAGCGACAAAGACCCGAACAACGCATCTTCGAAGCTGCAAGCACAGATCGATAAAGTTGATTCTTGGCTTCGGAAGTGGAGAATAAAAGCTAGTGTAACCAAATCAACACAAATAACATTCATTCTCACTGAGAAGAGGCGAATGTCCACCTGTTTGTATGGATAACAAGGCCCTGCCAAATCACGACAGCGTAAAATATCTTGGCCTACACCTGGATAGAAGACTGACCTAGAGTAAACACATAAAAGCCTAGAGGAAAGAAGCGAACTTGCAATTTCAATCGCTAAACTGGTTGCTTGGACGACAATCCACTCTGTCTCTTAGTAACAAGCTCTTGGTATAAGCCATCATAAAGCCCATTTGGACCTATGGAATAGAACTGTGGGGTTCTGCGAGCAACTCTAACATAGAGATCCTCCAGAGATTCCAAAACATCGCCTTGAGAACTATCTCAAGCGCGCACTGGTTTGTGAGAAATACCGAGACATGAATACCTGGAGATACCTACTGTTAAGGAAGAAGTCAGCAATATCAGCAAGAGATACAAAGAAAGACTGAGCAAACACACAAATGAACTGGCAAAGAACTTATTACAGTCACAGGAAAACATCAAACGCCTAAAAAGATGGCACGAATGAATGAATCGAAGCTCCAAAGTCTTGAGCATCGACGCCGAGTTGCTGGCCTGTCGGTTTTCTATCGTTTACATTTTGGGGAGTGTGCGACGGAATTGCATAACTTAATTCCGCCAAGCCCGTTCCACCATCGGACCACAAGACGTACGGCGATGTACCACCGGTACATGGTGGACATCCCACCTATACGCACAAAACGTTTTGGGAATACATTCATTGTACGTACAGCTAAGGAGTGGAATTCCCTGCCTGAGTCTGTGTTTCCTGATAGCTACAACCTGGGAGTCTTTAAGTCAAGAGTGAATAGGTTACTTCTAGGCAAGCGTGCTCCACCTTAGACCGCATCATCGCTTAACATCAGGTGAGATAGCGGTCAAACGTACGCCTATAATTATATTAAAAAAAAAAAAAAAAAAAAACATACTGGACCTGAACCAAAGAACCTGAAAGACAATAATTAATTTATATGGTGCCATTTATTGGAATGTCGCCTGCAAAGCTTACAATAGTGGAATACATCTGATTATGGCTTGATAGCCGATTGCAGACTAAAGATTAGAAAAAAAAAAAAAACTTGAACAAAAACTGAAAAATCCAAGTAATGTTGTTATTTTTTTTTTTCTTAATTTTCATATTATCGTATTTTTAATACAAGAAATTTCTTAACTAATTATTTAAACAATAAAAATATGAAAAAATTGTTATTAAAGAAACATGTTTTTTAAATAAATCATAATATTTGTAATGTAATAAAGTTGTAAAAGAAAAAAACTTTTTAAAAATACTGATACATAATTTAATCAATTTGTTTATAAAATAACAAGTGGCGGGAATTTTTTTTTGCAAATCAATAAATATCTTGTATTAATAAAAAAACGATAATATGATGATTAAGAAAAAAAATTAAAAACATTACTTGGAATTTCCAGTTTTTGTTCAAGTAAAAAAGTTATTATAAACATAGTATAAATATATATTTTTTACTTTTATGGCGCGATCTTGTTAAGTATGTATAAACAGGTAACACACACACACAGGTACACAGGCTGGTGTGAACATGTAGGTTCAAATATAGAAAGAGGAAGTTTCATGATACGAATAATTTAATAGTAGTCATATTTATTTAAGTGAACATACGGAATAAAAGGCATAATATCGTAATTTATAATTAATAAAAATAAAACATTAAATGTTTTATACATTTCATGTTTTATTTTAAATTTTACAAAAAATGTGTATTTAAACATTAAAACTTTTCCATCAACAAATCAATGCAATTTAACATTGACATAATAATAAACATAAATTTGCTCTGCCTTGCGTAATAACAAAATAAACTGAATTATGAACATCAATCAGTCTTCATTACAATGGAACATGTATTTTTTATATTTTAAATCAAAAGAAATTAGTAGGGTTTTTATCAACCCAATGTTGTCATTCTTATTTTAGATATATACTTAAAAGAAATGTAAACTCCATCTGCAACTTCTCTTTCAATTTAAAATTTCACTTTGGTGTCAAGCTTACATCACGGCCGGCACATGTCTGTTTCTTTACAAACTTCGGCACGCGAGCGCGCTGAAGCCCGCCGCCCCGCGCCCCGCGCTATGCGTCCCTCGTGAACCCCGAATAGGCCCCTCAGACACCGTACCTAGTGCCCGTTTAAGGATATTTAAGAGACGCAAGATTGTTGTCACGAAAAAATGATAAAAACTTTACAAATTAAGTACGATATTCAATGGACACGATAAGATCAGTGAACTGAACTCAAAGTATACGTGGTAAATTATACGCTGAACACTAGCGCCCTCCAAATTTCAGTCGGACGATGGCGGAACTATATTATACGCTAAAAGGCATTGTAGTGATGAAATTACGTCCATGCCAATTTTTCGCCCATGCATTCTAAGGATGATAAGGGACCCTTGGGCTAAAAATGAGGGTCGGTCAATCTTGCGTCCGTATTCCGGACGCACAAAGTCAGTCGGACGCAGCATCATCGGTAAATAACGCCATATAGGACGCAACATGTCCTTCAAGATGTAAATATATATATATATATATATATATTGAATATAATATATATATTCAATATATATATATATATAATATATATATATAATATAATATATATATATAATATATATATATATATATATATATATATATTTTTACATCTTGAAGGACATGTTGCGTCCTATATGGCGTTATTTACCGATGATGCTGCGTCCGACTGACTTTGTGCGTCCGGAATACGGACGCAAGATTGACCGACCCTCATTTTTAGCCCAAGGCTCCCTTATCATCCTTAGAATGCATGGGCGAAAAATTGGCATGGACGTAATTTCATCACTACAATGCCTTTTAGCGTATAATATAGTTCCGCCATCGTCCGACTGAAATTTGGAGGGCGCTAGTGTTCAGCGTATAATTTACCACGTATACTTTGAGTTCAGTTCACTGATCTTATCGTGTCCATTGAATATCGTACTTAATTTGTAAAGTTTTTATCATTTTTTCGTGACAACAATCTTGCCTCTCTTAAATATCCTTAAACGGGCACTAGGTACGGTGTCTGAGGGGCCTATTCGGGGTTCACGAGGGACGCATAGCGCGGGGCGCGGGGCGGCGGGCTTCAGCGCGCTCGCGTGCCGATTTGCCGAAGTTTGTAAAGAAACAGACATGTGCCGGCCGTGATGTAAGCTTGTCACCAAAGTCAAATTTTAAATTGAAAGAGAAGTTGCAGATGGAGTTTACATTTCTTTTAAGTATATATCTAAAATAAGAATGACAACATTGGGTTGATAAAAACCCTACTAATTTCTTTTGATTTAAAATATAAAAAATACATGTTCCATTGTAATGAAGACTGATTGATGTTCATAATTCAGTTTATTTTGTTATTACGCAAGGCAGAGCAAATTTATGTTTATTATTATGTCAATGTTAAATTGCATTGATTTGTTGATGGAAAAGTTTTAATGATTAAATACACATTTTTTGTAAAATTTAAAATAAAACATGAAATGTATAAAACATTTAATGTTTTATTTTTATTAATTATAAATTACGATATTATGCCTTTTATTCCGTATGTTCACCTACATAAATATGACTACTATTAAATTATTCGTATCATGAAACTTCCTCTTTCTATATTTGAACCTACATGTTCACACCAGCCTGTGTACCTGTGTGTGTGTGTTACCTGTTTATACATACTTAACAAGATCGCGCCCTAAAAGTAAAAAATATATATTTATACTATGTTTATAATAACTTTTTTACTTGATCAAAAACTGGAAATTCCAAGTAATGTTTTTAATTTTTTTTCTTAATCATCATATTATCGTTTTTTTATTAATACAAGATATTTATTGATTTGCAAAAAAAAATCCCGCCACTTGTTCTTTTATAAACAAATTGATTAAATTATGTATCAGTATTTTTAAAAAGTTTTTTTCTTTTACAACTTTATTACATTACAAATATTATGATTTATTTAAAAACATGTTTCTTTAATAACAATTTTTTCATATTTTTATTGTTTAAATAATTAGTTAAGAAATTTCTTGTATTAAAAACACGATAATATGATGATTAAGAAAAAAAAAATAACAACATTACTTGGATTTTTCAGTTTTGTTCAAGTTTTTTTTTTTTTTTTTCTAATCTTTAGTCTGCAATCGGCTATCAAGCCATAATCAGATGTATTCCACTATTGTAAGCTTTGCAGGCGACATTCCAATAAATGGCACCATATAAATTAATTATTGTCTTTCAGGTTCTTTGGTCCAGGTCCAGTATGTTTTTTTTTTTTTTTAATATTTATAGGCGTACGTTTGACCGCTATCTCACCTGATGTTAAGCGATGATGCGGTCTAAGGTGGAGCACGCTTGCCTAGAAGTAACCTATTCACTCTTGACTTAAAGACTCCCAGGTTGTAGCTATCAGGAAACACAGACTCAGGCAGGGAATTCCACTCCTTAGCTGTACGCACAATGAATGTATTCCCAAAACGTTTTGTGCGTATAGGTGGGATGTCCACCATGTACCGGTGGTACATCGCCGTACGTCTTGTGGTCCGATGGTGGAACGGGCTTGGCGGAATTAAGTTATGCAATTCCGTCTCACACTCCCCAAAATGTAAACGATAGAAAACCGACAGGCCAGCAACTCGGCGTCGATGCTCAAGACTTTGGAGCTTCGATTCATTCATTCGTGCCATCTTTTTAGGCGTTTGATGTTTTCCTGTGACTGTAATAAGTTCTTTGCCAGTTCATTTGTGTGTTTGCTCAGTCTTTCATTGTATCTCTTGCTGATATTGCTGACTTCTTCCTTAACAGTAGGTATCTCCAGGTATTCATGTCTCGGTATTTCTCACAAACCAGTGCGCGCTTGAGATAGTTCTCAAGGCGATGTTTTGGAATCTCTGGAGGATCTCTATGTTAGAGTTGCTCGCAGAACCCCACAGTTCTATTCCATAGGTCCAAATGGGCTTTATGATGGCTTATACCAAGAGCTTGTTACTAAGAGACAGAGTGGATTGTCGTCCAAGCAACCAGTTTAGCGATTGAAATTGCAAGTTCGCTTCTTTCCTCTAGGCTTTTATGTGTTTACTCTAGGTCAGTCTTCTATCCAGGTGTAGGCCAAGATATTTTACGCTGTCGTGATTTGGCAGGGCCTTGTTATCCATACAAACAGGTGGACATTCGCCTCTTCTCAGTGAGAATGAATGTTATTTGTGTTGATTTGGTTACACTAGCTTTTATTCTCCACTTCCGAAGCCAAGAATCAACTTTATCGATCTGTGCTTGCAGCTTCGAAGATGCGTTGTTCGGGTCTTTGTCGCTCGCAAGGCATGCCGAGTCATCTGCGTAGGTGGCCGTTACCACACCTTCAGTTTCAGGCAGGTCTGCCGTATATATAGAATATAGCACGGGGCCAAGAACTGATCCTTGGGGCACAGAGGCAGTGATCAAGTACAGGTTCGAGTATTCCTCTCCGCATTTGACTTGAAATTTTCTTTTGGTGTAAATAGGTTTTCAGGATCATGAAGAATGAGTTAGGCAGAAGTGTTTTCAGCTTGTACAGCAGTCCCTTGTGCCACACCATGTCAAAAGCTTGCTGTATGTCTATGAATGCTGCTGAGCAATACTCCTTTCTCTCAAGTGTTTGCCTTATTACGTGAACAACCCTATGCACTTGTTCGACTGTTGCGTGTTTCTCCCGAAAACCAAACTGGTGATCCGGTATGATCCTGCTCTCATCGAGTATGGGTTTGAGTCTTCGCAGAAGAGTCTTTTCAAACACCTTAGACAGTATGGGGAGAAGGCTTATGGGTCTATATGAGCTAGGATCTGCCGGCGGTTTCCCCGGCTTTGGGATCATACATATTTGAGATATTTTCCACAATTTCGGGTAGTAATGTATTCTAAATACTGCATTAAAAATCATTGTTAGGAAGACAATGACTTTTTTGGGCAACTGTTTAAGTACTTCAGCCGTTAAGGTCAAAAGCTTTTTTGTTTTGCAAACGTTGGATCGTGCGTGCTACGCGGAGTAACCAGTTTGATTGGTGCAGATAGTTGCTGGTCGCTGTTGATAATTTTGTCAACCTCAGTTTCAAAGTATTGTTCAAGTAAAAAAATTATTATAATCAATGTTTAAATATTTTTGTAACTTTGATGGCGCGATCTTGTTAAGTATATATGTAAGAAAGGCTCTACGAAACGAAATTTTTTTACGACCATTATTTAAACATTTTTTTTTTCACTTACAATTAAGACGGTTTTCGAGAAAATTTTGTTAGTTAACAATTGTTTAACTTGTTGAAAAATTAACTTTAAGTTAAATTTCCAACGGGAATAAATTATTTATAGTGTTCAGAACACACCATATTTTTTTCAAATTAAAAAAAAAAATATGAAATACCCTAAATAAATTGATTAATATACCGTACTCGCTTTTGACGCCACGCGTGCAACCTAAAAATGTCGCGCGCAAACCTATTTTCAGCATTAAATTAATGTTACAAATCATGGAGATAGAGTTCCGGGAGTTAGGAGTTTTTTATTGGAAATTTCCTCTTCTTTCAGAATCTTTTATTTGAAATTTCTTAAATATTAATATTTTATGAAATATTGGCAAAAATCGAAACGCCATTTTTCTTTTCATCTTTAATTGTTTATAACTTTTGGCACATTTTTCTAGGCGTCATTCCGGATCCAATGAGCTATCGCAAATAATTTTAAAGAGCAGTATCTCTATTTTGTACCATTTTCAACTTGTCGACTAGACTATTACCTGTTTATACATACAAACTTACCTGTCACTCGTCAAAAATGATTATATTGCTTATAATTAATTAATTTAAGATTTTGTAGACCACCAAAGAGAAAATACCTACGCTATACATAGGTATTGTCACTTTTGTATGCTAACTATTAATTATTTATTATCTGTGCCTGGAGTCAGTATTAGCCCTTATATAGGTGGAAGCCTCTTGGCTGATAAGCTGGATACAATAATTCAAAAACAGTATTCGGAACCAACCTGAATTCAATAGTAGATGGATGTAATTTAGTTATTATAATCATTATGATATGCAGAGCATTATACGGAATTGATTTAAACATACAGTTGGACGGAGGCGATAATGTGCATGCAGTGTTTTGAACGTATACGGAGGATATTCAGTGTGCAAGAAAGATTTAAGAGTGAACGGACGCACAAATTCAGCTAGAAATATTTAATTTGAATATCACCATTTAACGTTTAAATGAAATTTGACGTCGACTACTGATATGATACTGATTAAAACATCTTACATACGCATTGAAAACATTAAAAATCTCACTACATTCAGTGGACGCAAGAAGTCCTTCGCGATTTATATATATATATATACGCCTATAACCTTCCTCAATAAATGGGCTATCTAACACTGAAAGGTTTTTTCAAATCGGACCAGTAGTTCCTGAGATTAGCGCGTTCAACGAAACAAACAAACTCTTCTGCTTTATAATATTAGTATAGATTGCATATACAAAATCTACGTTCAGTTACGTATCCTGATCTCTCTCTCGAATTAAGAATATAATTATGAAGAGGGTACCTAATGCAGGGCACTGTATCATCTCTATCGGTTGAAATGCCGACCAGCCCAGGTACCTAATCTCCTGGTACAAACTAATCTTGAATCAAAATCAACAAAACCAACTATCGAACGAATGGTGCTGAATCAAGTGGATTCTTTATTTCGTCCAGAACAGTCCAAAAAGAAACACATTTTCTCCGATTTTTACTGACAATATTGCTGATTGTGGAATTAATTTAATTTGTTTACATTTTATAATATCAAAAAAGTTTTACTGGGTTCATAGAATCGATTTATTATAGAGGAGCTCGTGGCTAAATTGAAACAGCCGCACGGGCCGATCTTCAAGGCTAAACTATAACAGACGAACGCATCGATCTTCAAGGTTAAGCAACGCTTGCGAAGGTTGGTCTGTGGATGGGTGACCATCTTGACATACCGAGTTTCCTTCGTGCCTCAGGAAGCACGTTAAGCCTTTGGTCCCGGCTGTCGTTTGTAGATCTTTGGCAGTCGTTACGCTTTTTTCCTCAATGGTGTGTGGGTGTATGTTATTTTTACGTGAGCTCACGTAAAAATAACATACACCCACACACCATTGAGGAAAAAAGGTTATTGGTTTACATACGTTTCCTTGATTATACGCATTTTTACCGAAAAATGTATGGTATGTTCACAAAAAAAACATCTTTGTTTGTTACGGATAGTCAGAAGCCAGGAAAATCTGACTGAAATCTTGCATTGAATGAGATGTGGAGGTCTGGCAGGCAGCCGCGCCACGTACAATACCGGTATACAGCTGAATCCGGTTTGTTTGGAAGCTGGAGCCAATATAGTAAGGAAAAGGCTAGGTTGTTATAATGGTCACCCATTCACAGACCGACCTCGGCAAGCGTTGCTTAACCTTGAAGATCGACGTGTTCGGCTGATATAGTTTAGCCACATTGAAACATAAGACCAAATATTCACCTCTTCTGTTAGTAAAACAGTTTACTTATGGATACAGGTAACTCTCCGGAGGAGACTCTCCTCTCCTCCCAGTAAATCGAAAAACAATCTAGTCATTCAATCAAATCCATACTTCCATAACTATTTGTATAATTTTATTTCAATATCAATTATACGACTTCAAGTTAAATAACATAAAACATGGGGCTGACCTGATGCTACTGCGGAGAATCTTAACACCGCGATTCAGAAAAACGCGTCATAAGTACAACGCCATCTATCGATCTACAACGTAACTGAACTGTCTTTATACTCATAACTACTCATAAGTTCAAACTTAGAAGCTACGTTACGATAAATAATGATAATATGATAAAATGTTCACTTTTATTGCTACATTTTAAGTTTAATTAAAAAATAACTCAAAAATACATTGTTTCGGGATCTTTTCACACATTTCTTATTAAAAAATTTCTCAATAGATGGCATTGCAAGTATCTGAAGTCTCAATGTTAACAACCTATTTTAGCGCTCGATGAAGTTTCTTCGTAAACTTTAAAATTCGATATCTTTTGATTGTGTGGGTCGATTTTGATGAAATAAACACTAAATGTTGCTCCGATTATCACTTAATATTTCGAAGTACCTAAATTTTGAATCCAATCAGTGGTTTATGCGTGATGCTCCTCCAAACGCACAGACAAACAGACTCACAGACAAACAGACGCACAGACAAACAGACAAACAGAAAAGAATTTCAAAAACTACTTTTTTGTGTTCTATGTCATTTTTCTGACATTTCTATGTATTTTTTTTGCGAAAATATTCAATGTACAGACACGGCAACTCTACGATTTTATTATATGTATAGATATAGATATCGAAAGAAGAATGTCTTTTCTTTTAGGTACCTATATATACATTTTAAATATTGTAGTTTCCTAAAAAAATTAGTAATCGTTTCACCCTCTTTCTAACGTCAAGCATTGCCGAAGGCGCCCCCTGGCCGTGTTCGCCCAACGGACAGACCGGCCCTGCCCGCATTTTATAATAATTATCCTGAATAGAGAGGGACAAATAAGTATTTGTTCAAATGCTTAATATTCCAGGCTCTAGACGCAGAGTGTATGGGGCGTTTGCTGAGCGGCCTCGCGCTGTGCGGCGCCTGGGGCTGCTTCGACGAGTTCAATCGTCTGGCTGCTCACACGCTGGCAGCCGTCTCGCACCAACTGTCTTCACTGCTATCTGCTACTACTGAGCGGACGCCTGGCTCGGAGCCTACTGCGCTACTCAACGGGAAACATGTAAGAAAGAACACTGTTGCTTCATTAAGATTAATTAAATACTGGATCACTACATTTTATAAAACAAAGTCCTCCGCCGTGTCTGTCTGTCTGTTTGCGATAAACTCAAAAACAGCATGAAAATCGGTGCAGTAGACCGATCTTCATGCTGTTTTCACCAATGGATAGGAATTTTTTAGTATATAATTTGACAAGCGGGCGAAGACGCGGGTATCAGCTAGTAAAGAATAATATTAGATAGAGAAAGAATATTAAACTTTCAAGTTTAATTGACTGTAGGAAATGTGGGATCTGAGCTATGTCACCGAAGAAGAAAAACCGTCGCTGTGAAACCCTTCGAAAGGGTCCGACACAGCGCTGTCCAATGAAGCAAGAGTGTGATGAGGATGGCTTCACCAAAGTGCAGAAGAAGAAGAAGAAGCCTACTTGTCGCAATCAATGCGGTACTGGACTGACAGGACCAAATATGCTGTTACGGGCAGCGGTACCTACAACGTTGCTGTATGTGTCCCGACTACATCACTCCACGAAGGTTGAGGAGATCGTGGAGTACATGAAGGTGAAGACCAACTGGACCTTGAGGGTCGAGAAGTTGGAACCGCGTCACAACACCAACTTCAAGTCGTTTGTGGTGCGGGTTCCGACACAACATCTCGACAAGTTCCTAAAGGAAGAGTTTTGGCCGAAGGGTGTAGTCTACCGACGTTTTCGCGGCAGGCTATGTGACACCGCGCAGCGTAGCACGACGCCGTCACTTCGTGTGTCTTAGTGTCTTAGTGTTTAAAATTTTATATGTATTAGTTTATTTTTATGTTTTGTTGTAAATGTGTATTTTTATTTTGTATGGGCTACTGTTGCCTGAAATAAAGGAATAATAATAATAATAATAATAATGAAGATATCTCTGTAGCATTTCACCTAAATTGGCCAAAAGCCTACATCTGGTATATGTATGTAGCTTCAAGGTATAAACATATGTAGTATATTAACTATTGTTATAGGAAACGTGGCGTAGACTATGCCATCTATTGTTGCAAATTCGATACCTTTACGTATAAAATACTTTAGTTCATGCATGTTCGCTATAGTCCACGCACCTTTCGGAGCCAAATGAAGAATATTGTTTTTATTCACAACTAATCAATTGTATATAATTCTTCCGATACTGACTGATTGAGTGACTGAGTGACTGACAGACAACACACAGCCGAAACTACTAGTCGTTGTAGCATACAAGCCAAAGCCAATTATCTTAAGGATATCTTAATTTTAGGGTTCCATACCTCAAAAGAAAAAAACAGAACCCTTACAAGATCACTTTGTTGTCCGTCCGTTCGTACGTCCGTCTGTCCGTCAAGACCCTTTATCTCAGGAGCGCGTGGTTTTCCGTTGACCGAGAATTACTATGAAATTTGGCAAGTAATACCGTCTTATAGGTACTACAATTATAGGAAAAATCTGAAAACTATACATTTGTAATTAAGTCATAAAAATATTTTTTATGTAAATGCGTACCTAATCAATCATCGAGGTTTTTTTTTTCAGTTTATGGTACGGAACCCTTCGTGTGAGATTCCGACTCGCACTTGCCCGGATATTCTATAAAATGGCCCATTCTACTCAGGGATAACGTAGCTTTACAATTGTGAAGAAATAATGTTTAAATTGAAATAGGTCTAGGAGTTTTTGTATTCGTCTATAACGCTTCACTTTTTTCCGCTTTTCAAACCTGACAAAAGTCTTTGGTATGGTCTACGAAGACAAATACAATGATTTTCTAAATCATTCTAAGTGTTTTTCCATGATTTGGTAAAGTCTTATGATCCGTGATGAAGATATTTGAGCGGAAACCAAGATGAAACAATTATTTAGCAAAATCGGCAGTAGGATGAGGCTCCGTCGGGGTTATCATACGGCCCCGGATTTGGCGAGCTCCAATGGAACTTTACTGAAAAGGTCATTGCATCACATTCATTCATCACATTAGGTTCTAATATTGTTTAACTAGGTATTTAACTAAAGTAATATGATAAAGAGTTACATTTATTCTTTTAGGAGGTTGTTTTTTCACTGATCTATCGCCGAAAAATGCACGGTTTCTGTGGAAAAGGCAACGTGAGTGAAGCCACGGGAAAAAAAAAACAAATTAACTACTTATCATTTCGTTTACAAATATACTTTTTTTACTGTTGATAGGCACGCGTTTAACCACTATCCCACCTGATGATTTCTATTATGATGAACTGATTTTTTTACAACTGGTCTACTCTGTACCTTCCGAGTGCTAAAAAGTCAGTAGTGCTATCTCCATCGCACAATTATGGCCATGTTCTTAGATAGTCAGTTGAATTAATAGTTTTCACAATAATTTTTGGACCTACAAAACATAATATACCTCATTTACTAACGACTAAAAAATAAGTATCAAAACAAATATGTAATTAATTGTCTGCGTTCAATATTTTATTTTATCTACGTCTAAAATTATTGTATATACAATGCGTTTCAAATAAGAATAGGATCGACTTAGCGCCATATTGTGACGGCATAGCTGTCATTTCAAACCAATTCTGTTGGGTGAGCAAAGCAAGATTATTTTTTTAAATTATTTTTATAAACATTAAGTGAAATAAGTGTTTTGGCTTGGTTTAAAATAACTAATAATGACTTTAAATAATTAAATATTATATTTAGCTAATTTACTATTATTGGACGTTTTTATTTAAATTTGATTTAAGACTTATTCAAACAAAGTAAAATAAGCCGTTATCGATATGCAACTAAGTTTTCTCTGCAAACCGTACTTTTCAAGAGACATTTGACAGATAGAGGTCATGGACGTTCCTATTCTCATTTGAAACGCTTTGTAAGAGTGCTGATTTGTGTTAATATTTTGACAGCAGTTTATGAAGTTTGCGTGCGAGCAACACTGAATCAGTTGGCGGTTTGAATTAATTTGATGTTGTGGCTCTAGGTTCGATATTTCGAACTTTCCGTGTGGAAATATGCGAGGACTGCGCGTTGCTGCTAGCTGACATCGGTGCTTTCGAGATATCATTAATTCCGGAGGAACGGCCTAAAAGCGATGTCTGAATATTGTGTATGCAGTTCTTATTGCGCGAAGTTTTACTAACAAAACAAGTAAACAAGACTTTCATTTTCGAGTCAATTGATAACATCCGTTTTTAGGGTTCCGTAGCCAAAAGGCAAAAACGGAACCCAGATTCGTCATGTCTGTCCGTCCGTCCGTATGTCACAGCCACTTTTCTCCGAAACTATAAGAACTACGCTGTTGTTGAAACTTGGTAAGTAGATGTATTCTGTGTACCGCATTAAGATTTTTACACAAAAATAGAAAAAAAAACAGTAAATTTTGGGGGTCCCCATACTTGAAACTCAAAAATTTTTTTTCATCAAACCCATACGTGTGGGTTACCTATGGATAGGTCTTCGAAAATGATATTGAGGTGTCTAAAATATTTTTTTTCTAAACTGAATAGTTTGCGAGAGACACACTTCCAAAGTGGTAAAATGTGTGGTCCCCCCTCCCCCCGTAACTTCTAAAATAAGAGAATGATAAAACTAAAAAATATATGATGTATATTGCCATGTAAACTACCAGCGAAAATTGGTTGGAACGTGATCTAGTAAGTAGTTTTTTTTTAATACGTCATAAATCGTATAATACGATACTGGTACGAAACCCTTCGTGCGCGAGTCCCGCCTCGCACTTGCCCAGTTTTTTTTAAAATTTGGTATGGGTTTGCTCTTGACTCTAGTCTAGGTCAGAGGTGACAGAGACAAAATCCGATGAAGTGAGCTTAGAGAAGAAGCGTGTTCACTCAATTTTTGAAACCTATTGAATATGTTCGGAACACCGACACAGTTAGAGAGTGCCACTCCTTTGCTGAGCGCATTATAATTTATTCGTTGTGTGTGTGTGTTGTGTGTTCAAGGTGCGAGTATCTGAATGGTGCGGAGTGGCCGCTACGATGAACCCTTCGGGGCGCGGCTACGGCGGGCGGCGCACGCTGCCGGCGGCGCTGCAGCGCGTGCTGCGGCCCGTGGCCATGCTGCAGCCGCGCGCGCACGTACTGGCGGCGCATCTGCTGCGCGCCGCCTGCGTGCCTGATGCCGACGTACTGGCTAAAGACCTGCATAATGTCTTCACTCTCGCTAGGTACGTGCGTGACGTCATAAAAAACACATAATTAAAATTATATCACTGCTGAATGCTTCACAGGCATTGACAGAGGTATATAGCACATCCTTTTTTCACCAGCTATCATATAAAAAATGCCGATTTAATCGCCATTTACGTCACTTTCACTGCGTTTCATGGGATGAGTTTCATAATTCATCTTTTATCTAATCTAATACATAAAAATCTCGTATCACGGTGTTTGTTATCGAACCTCTACGAAACGGCTTGACCGATTTTCATGATTTTTTGCATAATTATATTGTGTAGTTCTGATAAAAAGTCGTAGGCTATTTTATAAATGGCTAAACAGCGTTTGTCTGGTCAGCTAGTATTCTTATATTTTTACTAGCTGTCCCCCGCGGCTTCGCTCTCGTCAACTGGCAACTTTCTAGTTTTTAGGGTTCCGTAGCCAAATGGCAAAAAAGGAACCCTTATAGATTCGTCATGTCTCTCTGTCTGTCTGTCTGTCCGTCCGTCCGTATTTCACAGCCACTTTTCTCCGAAACTATAAGAACTATACTGTTGAAACTTGGTAATTAGATGTATTCTGTGAACCGCATTAATATTTTCACACAAAAATAATAAAAAAATAGTAAATTTTGGGGGTCCACTTAGAACTGAAACTCAATGTTTTTTTTCATCAAATCCATATGTGTGGGGTATCTATGGATAGGTCTTCAAAAATGATATTGAGGTTTCTAACATCATTTTTTTCTGAACTGAATAGTTTGCGTGAGAGACACTTCCAAAGTGATAAAATGTGGGTGTGTCCCTGTAACTTCTAAAATCAGATAATGATAAAACTAAAAAAATATATGATATACATTACCATGTAAACTTCCACCGAAAATTGGTTTGAACGAGATCTAGTAAGTAGTTTTTTTCAAAACGTCATAAATAGTAAATCGAAACTTTTGCTTATAATTTGCTTTTAAAATATAACCTACAGGTTTGTACGGAACCCTCGGTGCGCGAGTCCGACTCGAACTTGGCCGGTTTTTTTTTGTTTCATAAGAATCTTCTCTTTACAATAACAAACACAACAAAAAAAGAATTTGCGAAATCGGTCCAGTCATTCACGCGTATGCGATGGCCAAGGGAAATACGGATTCATTTATATATAGATAGCACACTGTTTCCGTTGGATAGTGTTCATAATGCTAAAAGACGAGAGAAAAAGTATTTATTAACACAGAATACAAATAGGAGCGTAGCAATCATGGAAAATGTGACGCAGACGAAGTTGCGTGGGTCAGCTAGTTAATTATAAATTAGTTATTTCTACAATCTATCATAGGGTTGTGTAAATATACAGAAACGTTTAATGGTTGCAATCCTTTTAATAATAATGTTTAGAAATATTATTTTATAGTTATTCCAATTCGTATGAGAATCATCATCAGAGCTTTCCTCATCGTCAGATCTTTCACTTCCTTCAGAAGCCTTCCTTCAGATAGGCTTGAAAAATAGAAAAAATAATGTAAAATATCGACTACCTACTGCAGATGGTGGAGATTACGCTATTGAGGACGTTCTGCTTTAAATAATTATGCTTCGCCTACAAATATCAAAATCACATATTTGAATAAAAACAATTTTATTTTAAGAAATAAGGAGGACTAAGTTCAACTTTAAAAAAACAATTTAAATCGATTTGTAAATAATTATTTAAAAAATATACGATTAATTGTTGAAAACTGGCAACACTTTGAAGTACGAGTAATGTTAATATGTCGAAGAATAAAACAATTTAATTATTTATTATATACACTTCGTAGGCGCAAGTTGATACAAAAGTATTGAATAAATATGCGTTTAAAAACAAAACATGACTTTTGATTTATTTGTATCTTTTCGAGCATCGTGTCCACGCGAAGCCGAGAATGGACTGTAATTAATCCTTTGATAGTTTCGGGTAGTATGAATTGCTAGTTGATTCTGCTAAAGTGGCCTTTTTAAACCCGCTGGCAACTTTTGCCGACGCTACGACTGGCCGGCGGACCGAGCGCGTCTCAGTTCCAAAAGGTCGCATCCCATTCTGTTCGCGCGCGAGTAATATAAGTATATAGCTCTAAAATTATATTAATAAAACAAAAATATACAGTTGACTGGATTGTACAGAGTTTTACTAGTGCATAAAGTTATAAATAAATAATGAAACACTCATTTTGACATTGAACCTCTTTCTCATCTCCATTTAGCTCTCTGCTAAGCGACCAGCGTCACTACGACTGGGGCCTACGCGCCCTGAAGGCGGCAGTGGGCAGTTGTGCTGCCATGTTGCACAAGCGCGGCGGTGACGTCACGGCACGACGCGCCGCCGCCAGGCGTGTGCTCACGCTCAATAACTTGTCCAAACTGACAAGACATGATGCTCTCAGGTATAAAACTGTTTAACTAATTTGAGTATATGATACAGTTACATGTTTGGGATAAATTATCCATTTATGAAAATATATAACGCTTGACTTTCTAATGTGCCGCCTCCATCGGTTATCCGCGATCCTCACCAGGACATCAGTCCACCTTGTGGGAGGCCACGCCAGCGTTGCGTATTCCGGACCGTCTTCAAGACCGTTTGTTGTGTCAAAAATTGGGGTAGGCCTATGTCCAGCTGATGATGACTAATGTACGGTCAGTCTTCAAAACTTCCCTGTAACTACCTCTAAATAGAAAAATTAAACTCAAAAAGGTAGCCCTTCCAACTTTTCTTTCGCCTGGTGTTACTATTCTATTGAGATACCCCCTGAATATTAGGTTTTAATAACACGTTGTATCCGCAGATTTGAAAATATTTTGTCATTAGTTTTCGCGCAAGTACCAACTGAAGAATCTAGCTCAGATCCGATAAATTCAGCGCTCGAAGCTACCGTAGATAATCTCGGGTCCGTAGGTTACGCCCCCAGTGTGTTTTGCCCCCGTGGTGGAAGCCCCCGATTTCGTTTTAGTACTATAATATTTATTAGTTAAATATTTTTATCAAAAGTACAGTCAGATAGCAAAGTGTAACCTATTATAAAAAATGTCTAAGTCATGGTTCATTATTAAAATCAAAATCATAGTTTATTATTATAAATCTTTATTAACAATGTCGGTGTAACAAACGTTTGCTTATCTAATAATAGGTACTAATGGGTAATAATAGGTAATACGTAGGTACTTAATATGTAATAAAAATTAAATTAAATGTCTAATAAATAATAATAGGTATCTACGTAAATACAACTTTGATAACAAATAAAACCAAACATTAAAATAAAGCAACAATAACATGCAAAATCACAGATACGAAATTAAAAATCACAGTTTAAAATTAGGATTATTTTAAGTACTTATATACTATTTACGTACTAAGTATATAGGTAGGCATCTACTTAAATATTTAGAAGATTGGTAACAGAATGTTCAAACACTAAAATATAATAAAAACAATTAACATTTAAAATCACAGATAACAAAAGTAACAAAAGAAGAAAAACATAGTAAAAATATTAGGATGATTTGAACTTTGTAATTAAATTATGTAATTTAAGTCATTTATATGCAGTGACTATGGAGGTTACAACATTGATATAGATATAAAATTAAAATGTAGTAATTATGTAACAATAAACATGCAAAATCATTATTTTTAAGCTAAGTAAGTAGGTGATTATTTTCGCTTGACTTGCACATACGGACGGATTTGTTCCAAAAACTCCATAATTGTAATTTGTTTCTTTTCATATTTGTCTGTCAGCTTAGCAATGAGTTTGTCATTGATTATTGAAGATTTTTTCCTTTTACATATAGGACTGTCATTTCTTCGTAATCTGAAAGTATAAGCTAAAGATTATTTACTAAGAGTAAAAAAAATGAATTACTGATATATTAAGCGTTATGTAAGTAATCAGCATTTTACCTCACTTGACCTGTGCTATACGTAGAAATATCAGTTGTTATAATTTCCAAAAACGATAATAATGATGGTTTTCGGCCCAGATAGCACTGAAGCCGTTGATTCCAGGCCTCCACTAAATTTGTGGTTCTATGTCGTTCTTTATAGCAACACCACTTTGAGATCATCCCCGGAGGCTCAAGCCATTGTTCAACGAAATAATCGTTGAATTGGGTGACTTTTTCATCGGGAATACTGAAAACAAAAATTATGATATATATGACATGTCGTATATACCTAAGCATTATTTTTATTTTTGCGTACTTATAAAAACAATCTATGAGCTGTTAAAACTTTAAAATAAAATGAAAATTAAAATTACCTGTTTTCCATTACGGAAAGCCAACCATCTTCTATATCTTCTTTAGGAAGAAATGCTAGACAGGTGCACAGTTTCACATACAATGTTGTTTCTTCGTGTGCCAATAAACCTAAAGACTTCGCTTTTCTGTAAATGGCTCTTTGGAAGTGAACATTACAGCCATGTATTGTGACCGCTGGCAATACCTCTTTTATTGCCAGCATTGTAGCTAATTCAAAATCTACAGTGAATTTCATGGGGCTGAAGTCCGGCACAGCTTCTTTAATTTTTTTAAACATGACTTCATATGTACTTTTTTCTTTATTAACTAGTAGCACATAAAATATAGGCACAATATTGGTTGCTTGTGCATCACTTCCCATATCTCCATGAATGGTAAATATTTGGTAAAATGGACCTGGACAACAATCAAATGTACCATCCCCGAAGTAGTGTTGTATATTTTTGATGTGTTTTAAAGCCTGTGCTGATACGAATACTATAATTCTGTTGTCGTTCTCACAGTAATCAACTAATAGATATTTTTGAAAAATCTCAGGTATAATGACTTCAGCTGGATTACGAAACTGTGTCTTTTCTACATTTAAGGCTTTCTTTCGAGAGTTGTATAACTGTTGCTTGATATTATTGAATTTGGGTATTTATTCATCGAAGGCTGTCTGTGTTTTTTAACTCGGCAAATTTTGTTTCAAATTTTTGTTGTATAGAGCTCGAGAAACTCGTTTTCACTTCCTTTTTTAATTTTTCCATAACAACTCTAACTTCATTTTTCATTAAGTTAGGTTGACACTCAGCATTATGACACTTTTGGATTTGTACATTGTCACTTTCCTCACTTAATTTTATAGAACCACTACACTTGCCATGTCTTTTATTTACGCATGTCCACACACTCGATTTATTATTTTTCCTATGAAGATTATAAGCAAATCCGACATGTAGTAACGTTCTTCCACCTAGTTTATTTGAAATTATTTTGTAATTGGTTTGTGCTAAACCCCGTGAAGGACCTGGACTTGCCATTTTGAGTTAACATGACCGACTAAACTTTCTTATCAGTAACATATTGCAACTATGTGGGAAAGGGATAGAAATAGTGCCCATCGCTATGTTTGCTATTTTCACTGTCCGTCACCCTGGACTCTATTGTTTTCAACCCTATCTTTCCCTTTCTTTGACTACCTATCTCTTTCTTTTAGAATTCGATCTGGCTATTGTGTAAAACCAGTTTGGCCGGGCACGGGCGCCTCGTTTAGACAAAGTACAAAGTAATGCATCTAAAGTAAATAATTGTAATATAGTAATAAAGTGAATATCCTTGTAGCATGTTTATAGTATCCAATATTGTGTTAGTTAGAATACTTATTTAGTAAGTTTGTCTACGTATTTGGTTCCGAAACACTTTTTTCATCGTCTGTATCTAGTAAAAAATATTTTTATTTCGGCGAAATCAACTATAATAACTTAATTTAAAATCGGGGGCTTCCACCACGGGGGCAAAACACACCGGGGGCGTAACCCACGGACCCATAATCTCAAGCTGGTGCACAATAAATTACAGGTAATAATACCTTCTCCTATTTGACTCTTCTTTATTTCGTCTCATTAGAGGCGTTCTTCTAATTATCAGATAAACAATTTATTTGTGTTACAGTTGCAGAAGTGTGTAGAGTTGTACGAACAAATGCAGCAGAGAATGGGAGTTGTGATAGTTGGCCCACCAGGATCCGGTAAAACTACAATCAGAAGACTGCTCAAATCTGTGAGAAATATCTTCTTTTGTAGTTTAAAGAATTGCCTCAATACTTATTAGTTACAAATACTCACCGCTCAAAACCCACTCTTGGAATACCTATAGAATAACGCAAGGTGTGAATTTGTGTTTATTTATATTAATTAATGGTAAAGGATTTTGTTACTGTAGGTACTTACCGCGTTAGAAGAAGTAAGTGTGCTAGTTGCCTCTTAAATATTAATAATTTTTCAAAGGCCCTCGCCCACCAAGGCAAAAATGTGGTGGAGTACATAATATGCCCGAAGGCGATGAGTCGCGAATGGCTGCTCGGAAACATCGACCATGATACGCGGCAGTGGACAGATGGTGTTATTTCTTCGACTGCACTTGAAATATCCAACCAACCAGCTGGTAAGTGACAGAATATAACTTTACCTCATTAATTCAGCATTTTCCAATAAGAATCGAAGTTATAGCAGCTGCGTTTAATTTTTCTTGAAAGGGTTTGGCGCTTCTACACCGCTATGATCCTTGACAACCATAATTTAATTGGGCCATTGATTGTGTTTCGCGTTATACAACTTCATGGCTATACTAAAAAAAGGACACGAACTAGTATATCGGTTAATTTACCTGTTCTATTCATTCATTCGTTGTGTGGCCAATGATAGAGCTCTACAGCTTGCTCAATACTCGTCGATCAATATTTAGTGAGAGTCAATCGACACGAAAAGAAGAAGTATTCATTTATTTTACGTAATCTTTCAAGACGTGTGGTCCTGGGTTGTGTGCGACGGTGACATCGACCCCGAATGGATCGAAGCACTAAACTCCGTGTTGGACGACAATAGACTGCTCACACTGCCTTCTGGCTGGCGTATACAGTTCGGTTCCAACGTCAACTTTCTGTTCGAGACGCACAGCTTGGAACACGCCTCGCCTGCGACTGTGTCGCGTATGGGGATCATATTGTTAAGGTAATGAGCCTACTAATTTTAAGTAGGTAAATTGTGATGACTTTTATTACCGAATATTTCACGGATTGTAAAATGTAATTTTAAACATATCTAACAATTACTTTGAAAACTTCATAGTGATGACGTCACCTGCGATCTAGACGTCTTAGAAGGATGGATGCGCAAGGCTGACTTTGACAATGAAAGTGCTAAAATGGCTCTACCGTTACTACAACAAGTAATCAAGAAATGTATTCAGTGGCTTAATGATCACAAGGCTGATCTTGCTTTGAAGTTGCATAATATTACTGTGGTAAGTAGATATTATAGTGTTTTTAGGTGGTGATATTTGATATTTTAAAAAAGTTGTTAAAGTATTTCGTTACAATGAGCGCTATTCTTTATTTTACCATGTGTAACTTACCAGAATTTTATCCTTATAAGGGATACTTTCGGATGTTTTAATAATTTAGGAGTGTTTTTTTTTTCAAAATCAACGGTATCGATTGCTGGCTAGAAATACCAAGTTTTAAAAAATCCAATGATGCAGTTTTGGTTTCCTTCAAAATCCTTTCTGTGTATGGGCTCCTTTCAGTGTTTTTCGGCATCCCTCATAGTTTCGTATTTGGCCATCCACGCACACTTGAAAAATTCATCTGTATTATTAAAACTTTACGAACATTTCATAAAATGACGGGGTCAATTTTTCATTCCTTAGCAAGTTTTAATTTTCTACAGTAGGTACCTAAGTGTATTTTAATGACATTGATTTACAGGTAAAACAAATACTGACTCAATTCGAGTACATAACACAAGACACAGGGTTCAACACAACACGCGTGAGCCCTGAAGAAATGGTCTACCTTGCCATTGAACGAAGTGTCATTGACTTAATCAAGGAAAGCGCTATCGATAGTTTTAATGATGAGGTAAGTTATAATTGTCCTGACGAGTGCAGACACCATTCAAGTGATCGGCGGTGAAACTGATACAATTTTTCGATAATTACAACGTTTTCAAGTGCAATTATCGAGTAGATTGTACTATGTTTTGACACTTGTGTATTGATACTTATGTATTGTAAGTGATACAATGCACCGTGATGCAACCTTTGTACAAACGTCAGCACGTCAAACTACCCGAAACGGTAAAATTTTCCCAATCACCCTTGAATCTAATGTTATAGCGATAAAGTTAAAAATCTATAAAAGAAATTTGACAGATTGTCGTAGCTTGATGTGCTTGGAGCAAATGATTCGACCTGCTTTAAAAGGGTGCCACTTTAGAATAGAATTATGAATTTGATAGATAGACTGACTGGTTTTATTTTAGGCTGGTTATTAGATTTGTAGCTTGCAGCGGTGTCGGTCCAAAATAGTACATTACTGCAGCGGCCAGAAAAAGTGGCATTGACGGGCGAACGTGTAAATTTTAAATTACACGACTGATATGAGTTTACTCTGTAATTTATTTGGCCGCTAAGCCACGACAGATATGGATTTTCATACAACTTTTACCGGCCGCTGCTCGCATGTATTTTGTCAGTATAGCAATTTCGATTTATCTCTAAGAAGGTTATCAAAATAATACTCGAATTTCCAAGCATTTTGAGAAAATACAATTATTGATTTAACACTTCATCGAGTTTTAATACAAATAAATACACGTCACACGCCGCTGTGTGTCTATGCAACTAATATTAATTTCTATTGGCTGTGTTATAAGCTTTAAAAGAAACCACCTTTAGTTCAGGAACTATTTCTTAATCCAGCTGTCGACACTGATGGGCCCGCCGGTAGCATCCCCAATGAGTACAAATGAATGGGTGACGGACACACTGCTCATGTCCCGCCGTCTGGTCGCTTGTGAGCCGACCCTGCGCGCTTGTGTCATGTCACATACCGCGCATCTGCTGGTAGTAGGACCCGATGCCTGTGCTAAGAAGTAAGTTTGGCTAATAGAAAAGTTATTCAGCACTGTTAGTTTTGACGATAATATTATTAGTAATATGATATCACGATCAATACGGTTTAAAAAAACGAATGTATTACTAAATTTTATCATAATCTCAGGTATAAATTCCATCAACTATCCTCGTTAGTGTTATTACAAATACATAAATGTACAATTTACCTTTATTAGAACAGTTAATAAAAAGCCGATTCAAATGGTTTAAGATAAATTTACTATTACTTTTTCAGTCTTTTATCAGAATACATAGTGAAGGAATGCAACTCAGCCGTCATAACGATAGACTGCACGCCGATCTTAGAACCAGCAGACATAATCGCAGAGTTAAAGAGGGTGAGTTCAACATACCAAATCTTCAATTCGTCGCATAAATCAATATTGCTAGCCATGAATGATAAAAAAACCTTATTTTTTATGTAATTTTTATCAACCCTTAGCCGTCTAAGGGCCAATAGGATTTGGCCTCCACGCACACTTGAAAAGTTCACCCTGTCTATTGCTAATATAAAATATTTGAAATATAATCTATAGTGTATCCATCTAGGTAGATACAATATTATAACCTAACAATACAATATATTTATATAGGCCGTCGATGTTATTTCGTGAAAACTAGTTGATCGTTTGTGTTCAGGTGTCAATTTTATAATGATTCAATAATGTGGCACATATTAAAATAATATTATGTACTTTTTGTAGTTAGACGAAATATTGTTCTGTTTAGGGTTCCGTACCCGAAAGGTAACCAACGGAACCCTATTACTAAGCCTCTGCTGTCCCTCCGTCCGTCCTTCCGTCAGTCTGTCAGCGGGCTGTATCTCAAGAACCGTTATAGGTTGAAATTTCACAAATTGTGCATTTATATTGCCGCTATAACAACAAATAATAAAATGTAGGGTTTATTGTACGGAACCCTTCGTGTGCCAGTGGACTAGCACTCGGCCGGTTTTTTTTTTTGCGAATTTTTATTTAATTTCAAATCACGACACATTATTCAAAACTATGTTGTTTACAGAACAACATGGTCCGGTCAGGCGGGCGCGGAGCCAGCGGCGGCAGTCGCGGCACGCTGTTGATCCGCGCGCTACATCGAGCAAGGATGGATGACTGGAAGTCGAGTCCCGTGCACTCTTTCTTGTTACAGGTTTATACTTTCCCTTAGTATAAACGGATAACTAAATCCATACACAATAACCTTATCTCTAAAAACAATTCTATTGATTTATTTAAAATCTTTTTTCCTAAACTTGGCTTTCTCAGTTTTGCGTCCGATTCGCTGTAGCCTCGAAGGCTAGAATAGGCTTGTGTCCTGAAAAAAAAATGTAATTAGTCCGTCAGTTAGATTATCAAAAAATATTTGACCCGTATTTTTTCTTTTGTTACGGGAACCAAAATTGACGAAGTTACGACGCTTTTAAAATTCTCAATACGTCACGCCCTGCCATAATTTTTTGCGGGTCGTGACGTCACGAGCCCCCACTCCCGAATTTTGACGCCTTTTATCTTTGTCAATATTCATTGATTTTGCAAAAACAAAAAATACGTGTCCATTATATATCAATACTCTAACTGAGGGACTAAATAGTTTTGCAACTTGATGGAAACTAGCCTATTGGTGCACGCTTAAGGCGCCTTCAAATTTGCCGCAAAGTGCCAGGCGGCTGCAGCGCTGCTTTGTGAATCCGTAATTCCATATTAACAATAAACGCTCGGCAGCAGCGCCGCATCATTCCGCGCGGCACTTTGTGGCTAATTTGGAGGCGCAAAGTTTATAGTCATAACTGGCGAAATGTTGGTGTCCTTCGAGCAATACCAGCGTGTTTTAATTTATGTTCCCTAAACCCTTGAATCTTGTGTTTTCTCTACTTCTGCAATATTGTATTCTCTTCCTATCTACAACCGGCATGTCTGTTTATTACGAGCCTATTAATATCTTAGTTTGAATGACATAAAGTAACACGTGCATGCTGTCGCATCTTTGGCTCAAGTGGCTCTCACAGTGGGTTCACAAACACGTTCTGGTCGTGACCAGTTGATCCAGCACGACGGGTTCTGGTCGCGCGGCAGTGACGAGGAGGGCGGCGCGGGCACAACGTGGTGCCAAGTGGCGCGTCTAAGGGTGCTGGCCACTGCCACCTCACTCAGCGCCATCTCACCACGACTGGCTGCTGCGCTTCAACTGAGAGCTTTGAGGTTAATTATACAGACAAAAATAACCATATAATACAGGGGTAAAACGAAATGAAACTGTGAATGAAGGTCTTCTTTTAAAAAGGTTAGAACTCTCTTCTTCTCGTTTCTTTTGTTCTTTTAAAAATATGAGTGCGTCAAAACACGTCATTACGAAATATTTATAAGATTGCTTTTGACCGTTAAGGTACAATTCCGATCCTGGCGACGGTGACCAGGCGACCTGGCCATCATGGTCGTCTGTCGCCAGGCGAGCCATAGCATTCAAATCTGCGCGACTGAGGAGCGCTACGTAACACTAGCTCAGTAGTATGGAACTTGCTTAGCTAGACATTCAGTAGCTTTTTGGTTCATGAAGCGTTGCCGTTGACCAATGACATTATTATGAAGACGCTTATAGAAAAAATTCTAAAAATTTGTCCCAATATCACGATGTAATTTTTAACCGACTTTCCAAAAAGGAGGAGGTTCTTAATTCGGATGTTTGTATATTTTTATTTTTTTTTTATTGTGACGGCACGGTTGGCGCTGTGGCTGAGCGATCGGATGCTGCGCCGCGTGTCGTGGGTTCGATTCCCGCACGGAACAAATATTAGTATGGACTACAGATAGTTGTTCCGGGTCTGGCTGTTTGTGTATGTGACTTTGTATGTTTGTAAACACACCCACGATACAGGAGAAATTCCTAATGTGGGGCAACGTTTTATAAGAAAAAAAAAATGTAGTTTGGCATAATACATAGATGGGCTGTAGTAGTTTATACAAAGCAGTTCGTCGCAGTCGCACGACTGTAACATAAGTCATACCACCCCTCCTGCATAGTGTAGCTACATACGGCCGGCACAGTTTCTCTAAAGATGGAGCGATAAAATCAACCATTCCTCAACCACAGAAACTGACTTCCTCAACCTAGCAGCAGACTTCGTGACTTGAACTTTGATTAATTGATGTATTGAACTCTCCATGACTATCTTTTCAGCGAGCCCGATGGTGAGGAGTTGTCAGAAATAGCAACACATTATTTGAGGAGTAGTGTCGACAAAAGCATACCAACGCGGGAAATATCCAATCTGGTTGACAAACTTCTTGCTTTATTTAAGGAGGTGAATACCTTATAGAAAAGCACTATTATTATCCTATTGTTTTTTTATTTATTTATTTAACAATTTATGTATACACACACACAAGAGAGTGAGTGAGTTTTTTATTTTTTTATGGGGACTTATCCACTCTAGAGGCAATAAAATAGTGTAAGTTTTCTTTTTTCTATACAGGTCACTGAGTCATTCTATACCGAAACACATTACAAGTGGAACGCCTCACATTTGAAAAGACTGTGCGAAAATGTCAAGTGGTACACCCCATCTAATACTGAACGACTTTTAATGGTAAAGATTCCGATGTTATTATTTGCTTATAGTAATTCTTGTGTGTGTCAGAATGGCTGGTTGCCTGTGGCTTTGGTCTATGAGAGTTGATTAGAAAATTGCTACATAATTGCTTATATTTGCTACATTTAATAAATAATTGCTACATACTTTTGTACAGCCATCCTGGCGTTTTGTTGGCTGGTCGCCTCCTAGTTTAAAGCCAAGCATGCAGAGTTTCCCGAAATGTATTGCGTCAATAATTGCTACATATTTGCTTCATTTATCAAATTTAGTTGTATCTTCAAACATAATGTTGATTAAAGGATTTAGCAATTATTTTAATTATCCCAAGGAAAAGTGCCTGATAAAACAATAAAGGCAAATACTTAGTTATGTTGAATCCTTAGAATAATAACGCATAGAAGCCGCGTCTAGAACAAAACCCGAGCAAAATCGTGTGTCCACTTCATTTTCTTTGTGTGCGTGAGCCGAATGTGTCTACGTTCCTCTAACGCACACAGATATAGCTTTCAGTGATACCATTACTAAGCCGTTACCCACAAAATATGGGAAGACGTATTACTATTTTGCTATCAAGGCAAGTATTTTATGTTGTTGGGAACTGGAAAAGGTAAACATGATTTTTCATGTAATATGACATATTTTTTCGGAAGGTATAATTCAATTTATTTCAAAATAAAAGGAAATAAATCGCTTATAGAATGAGATATTGTTCAATGCGTTTAGAATGATTGATGGGTTATAATTATAAACAATGTTAAAACATCGGGTTTGATATGAATTAACAGTAAGTATTGTATTTTAAAATTACAAAAATGAAAAACATGAATGAAAGCAATGTGGGTATTTCTTCCTCACAAATAGCAACACTGTGTTATGACAAGTTAGGTTATTAGAATTTTGTTTTATTTATCGATTTACGTAAAAATAGTGCATAGAATGTGAGTACTTATTTGTGAAATGTTATTTTATCACATTTTTTTGTTTTCCTGATGTGCTATAACTTCCTTTCACGCAACAAACTGTAATTTTCAATTATTTACTCGCGAGCTGTGTTCGACGGAACGTGACATTGAGTACTGACGGCCTGATGGCTAAGTTTGACGGATTAGGCTAAGTTTTAGTTGCCTCACTTTTTGCACTCGTACTAGGTTTCTATGCGTTATTATTCTAAGGCCTAGACTGTGATATTATAGGGAACAAGTACCTATCTATAGAACCTATTGTTAATTCGTGTTTTGGGTAACTAAATTAATAGTTGAATATTTTGTAAGTAAATTGTAATATTAAAATGAATCTTATGAACGACCCGACGTTTTTATTTACGATATCCTTTTAATTTGCTTCCACTTGCCACCACTTCCACTTACCTACTCTTAACATAAAGTAGCAATAATAGCCTCATAAAGTAGCAATACCGTTGACTGAAGACACACTGCAACTATTTGCCTTTATTGTTTTATCAGGCACTTTTCCTTGGGATAATTAAAATAATTGCTACATCTTTATTTAACATATGTTTGAAGATACAACTAAATTTGATAAATGAAGCAATTATGTAGCAATTATTGACGCAATACATTTCGGGAAACTCTGCATGCTTGGCTTTAAACTAGGAGGCGACCAGCCAACAAAACGCCAGGATGGCTGTACAAAAAAAATATGTTATTTCTAAATATATATAGTACTAGCTCCTGCCAGCGGCTTCGCCCGCGTGATCCCTAGGGAACATATTCCCGGGATGAAAAGTAGCTTATGTACTATTCCAGACTATAATCTATCTTTGTTCTAAATTTCATTAAGATCCGTTAAGCCGTTCTGGCGTGATTGAGTAACAAACAACCAAACTTTCACATTTATATTATTACTCGTTTGGTGTAAAGCGAAATTATAACCATCTTCCCCTCGACATTATAATTATTAAAGGATATTGCAAACTGTCGTAAGCCGTTTTCCGAAGCTACTCGCTAGCCTCTAGGCGCCAAGCTAGCCGCCTGCCTGTGCGTTCGCGACCACAAAAATAATCCTTATAGCATGATTCAGTATTCACGCGCGATGGCTTATTATTAGCGTTTTTCATGTATAACTTTGGTGTTTCTGTACCGATTTCTATGATTCTTTTTTTATGGAATAGTTAATAATGTTAACTTTTATTAATGTTAATTAGGGACGACTGAGAGTTTTATAAACGTAAGAGTAGACAAATACAATCAGAAAGCTTCGAACTGCTAAGCTATCGGGAGTTACACGTGTTATTGTTCGTCAATCATAAAAGATAGACATATGCTGTCGTTGGATATTTTTTATATAATTTTAAGGAGAACATTTCCGTCAAACATGATTTCTGTGTAGCTTTCACCATTAAGGTTGCACACGCGACGGAAGCTTAAAAAATGGAGTAACTTCTCCCGTTTTCCCAACATTTCCCTTCACTGCTCTGCTCCTATTGATTGTAGCGTGATGAAAAGTATACTATAACCTGCTCAGGAGTATGAATAATAATTGTACCAAGTTTCATTAAAATCCGTCGAGTAGTTTTTGTTTCTATAACGGTTATACAGACAGACAGACAGACAGACAGACAGACAGACCGACAGACAGACAGACAAAAATTGTTCTGATTGCATTTTTGGCATCAGTATCGATCCCTAATCACCCCCTGATAGTTATTTTGGAAATATATTTCATGTACAGAATTGACCTCTCTACAGATTTATTATAAGTATATAGATGTAGCAATTATTTATTAAATGTAGCAAATATAAGCAATTAAGTAGCAATTTTCTAATCAACTCTCATAGACCAAAGCCACAGACAACCAGCCATTCTGACACACACTAATTCTTATCGAGTTTTATGACAATAATAGCGCTATGTTGTTGACCGTCGTCGTCGGTTGGACGAGATTATGTATGACAAAATAAGGAGCCTTGCAGACTTGAGTGCGATCCGTGCCGTCGCTACGACTCTGCTATCCAGTCAGATCGGTTCATTATTTCGTGCACTATAACTGCCGCGGTCCACAACATAGCACTATATAATAAGGCTTAATATTTTCGAAAGTCCCTCCTTCAAGTAGCTGATAAAGGACTCTTCTCTTCTAAGACTTCTTAACATATTTTAGGCTATCAGTGCAGAAGCAAACCTTATATTCCGAGAGAGGTTAATATCAGACGAAGAGAAAGCCATATTCAGCTCTATATCTAGAAAACACCTGAAGGTGAACAACGAAGAGATGTACTTCGCTTGCAAACTGCGTGGCGACGGCGTCTACTTAGAACACACTGATTATAACGACTGGCATCATAGGACGGAGCTACTTATTAACCAGTGTTGTAAGTATTACACTCGTTAATAGTGTATCTGTCTAAACAAAAACCAATTGACAAAATTTTGAACATTTTAGCTGTAGTCTTCAGCATTGTCACCATATAAATCAAACGTATCCAACCAGTGCATGCCTATATTACTTTATTTTTTTCGAAGACAATCCAATTCTTCAGCAAACATTTTTGTCATATACCCAAACATTTACACGACCTTGAGTCTTATTAAAGTTATTTTACAGTATTTTTTTCAACCTGTCAGCATGTACTGGTGCATTATGTGTCCAAATAGTCATATAATTTTTTTGTCGTATAATAATGTTATATAGACGTTCTTTCGACATTTTTTTACAACGATCGTAAAATAGAGTCTACAACGACATTTTTAAGACTTCCTTATACAACTTTTTGTCGTGTATACGTTTTCGTAGTATAAACGTCATAATACTGTCAATTTTGTCCTATAATAACCTTCTAAACATCTGCTAAACGGATAGTAATTGTTTACACGTAGTATTTATAACCATTATATATAAGTCGAATAAGTATTGCGAATGCAACCTGTATTCATGCTTAAGTATCAGAAACATGATAATACGACCGTTATTTAATTAATACTTATATTAAAGGTTAACAATAACCTTATATACAACTTCCATCATTTTGAAATCAAATTTATCATAATATATTTATTTACTGTTTGGTACAACATGGATAAAAAAAAATGGAATTGTATTAAAAGAAGTGGTGCTTTCAAAAGAAAAGTTGAAAACAAATGTCATTCGCTTCAAGCACGTAGTTTCATACAAAGTAATAGATCTCAAGCTGAGAGTAAGGAAAATGAAAAGGGTTCCGTATCAAATTTAAATGCAAATTTAACCAATCAATTAAACCAAAATGCTACGAGTATATCGTGCAGTTCATTTGCCGAAGTTCTGGACTCTTGTTCATTTTCCGAAATTGAAGATAGATATTCATCGTCCGAAAATGAAGATAATGTGAATAAAGAAGACATTTCAACTAAAAATTATGGCTTCAGTAACCATTATAAAAAGTGGGCTATTGATTTTAATATTCCACAAGTTGCATTAAAGTAACTAAATGTAATTCTGAACCAAAGAATGCCTTACATAGTGCCTTTAGACCCAAAAGCGCTTTTAAAAAGAAAAAAAGATACACAAATAATTCTTATTGATGATGGTCATTATTGGCATACTTAATGGTCTCTTATTGAATCTTTGAAGGCGATTTTACAAAAGCTTGCAATGAAAGTCATATAAGAAATAGGTAATAAAAAGGCATTATTAATTGTTTCAATTTTTTAATTTTCCCCTGGATATAATTAACAAATTTGTAAGTTAATCAAAATGTGACAGTTATTGAAAATTAAAATTGAGAAAAGCTTTGGATATTATTCATTTTGGAAAACATTAAAAGGCTTTTTGATTTTATAAATGCAATTTAACAAAATCTATCCTTCATTTAGTTTGCCATATTGAAACATCTTATGTAGCTAATAATCTCACAATAAAACATTCAAAATTACTACAAAACAGGCAACTTATGCATATATTTCTTGAAAAACTAAAAACAAGACTTTGGTAAAAGTTTTATCGCGTTCAAACCCAATAATGTACTTTAATCTACCTAAAGAAACGTATTTTGAATATTAGGAACTTTTATATCTTCTTAATACTAAGAACCTAGAAAATCGCAACATAGCAAAATAATAATTTCAATTTAAAGCACTGGAAAATAACAAAATCCTTTTAACTCCCTATATTTTAAATTATTTCACCAGGACACATGGCATCGATTTCCAATTCATTTCTGGTGTTGAATCCTCAGCCTTCATCAAAATAGCCTCACCCTGTCAGTGACTCGGGATAATAGTTGAAACTCTTAAAATTTGTCAGTTAATCATATATGACTAATTACAAAATTCGCATTCGTCTTCTGGAAAATGATTATAGACAGCAAAATATTTGCAAAGCGGGCACCAAAATAAACCATAACGTAATTAATTATTAATATTGTTGTCTGTTAAAACAAAATGCAATGGACTATTTTCACGGACTAACAGGAAACCACATCCATGACAACGAGAACAAAAGATGATATGAGTATTTGACCACGGCCATTTCAAATGTGCGCGTATCATTTCGATGAAGTCCATCTTTGATAAAAACTTATCAACATCCGCATAATTGTAAATCATTGTGGGGCTTAAGTACCTAAAACAAAATTATTATAAATTATTATTTAGACAAAACTAAGTCACATGTCACACAAACACTTCTATCCTTAAAATATACATTTTTTTAACTAAGCCGTCAGTTAGGCGTTACTATTATTTTATTATTGACCCCTAAATCAACTATCATGGCGTACACATTTACAATGAACACGCATTTTATAGGTCTTGAAGTTATAAAGTTGTCATATAACGCAATCACTTAATAAATTATTAATAAAAATATGTGAAAACACTAAAATATTAAAAGCACATTAAAAATTTGCCACAAACTTACCTCACATTAATCAGTAAAATTAATTGCACAATGGTTTACAACTGATGAAATCGTTTTATGACTTCAAATAACAAATAAAAAATGCAATATAATCTTAGCTGTCAAAAAAACTGCCATAAATTAACGTTATATCTGTTATAGTTTAATTCGTTCAATATATAAGTTAAGTCATCTTTAAATGACAATAACACAACGATAACATTATGTAAATATCATATTATACAACATTACTCGAAACCTAGTCGCATACACGACGCGACGGCTAACAATACATGACATGTAGTGAAATCGCCGACGTGTATATGACGACTAAGTACGTGGCTGTCGCTGCGACCCCCTAGAGGGCGCGGCAAGCGGTGTCGGGGCGAAGCCCCCTGACCGCGGTTGCGCTCCTCGGCCCGTTACGACGGACCGGTCATTTTGTTTGCCTCTTGTCGGCATGGAATGTTGGCGTGCGCCTGCCATAATATAATAGCAACGCACGCCTGTGGTGTATCTGTTGTGTAGTTATCTGTAGGCGCGTCGCGACGCTGTTAACTCAGCGCCGCCTCTTCACGGCACCTACGGCGGTCAGTCCCCGCCGAGTGAGACCCCCAGTGACCCGGGGGAGGCCCAGCGAGAACGATCAGCGACGAGGGTGCCGACTTTGGTGACACACCTACAGAGTAAGTATGTGGCTCCCGTCCGTCTCGATCTCAGAGCTAGCCGATCACGATCCGGACCGCAGAGCCGTCTTGTGTTTGTGTGTGGGCGGTCGTGTAGTGTGAGTACTACCGCCCAGTGCGTCTGCACCGAATAAGCCTATATTAACTTAGAACAAATTCGGTGCGTGAGTCAAGCGCCTGTGGAGAAATGCGTGTGTGAGTTTACGGAACGCAACTTGCCTATATTAACTTAGAACAAGTTGCGCGCCGCGGATGCGAGTGGGGTGAGCAGTGTTACTGTTTGAGTAGGCCGCGTGTAGTCTGGGGCGACTTACTCAGGCGTCAAATCCGGTGCGACGGGGCCGTCTACGTCCCCGAGCAGGTCGCGGGGCAGGCGCCTCGCGTCGGGCGGGCGCGCATGCCAGGGCGCGATCTGTTTGATGTGGGTCAAATCAGATGCGTCGGCACGCGCGAACATGCCTTTCGCGAGGCGCTGCACAAACTCGTCCAGGCTCTCAATCCCAAGGTCTCGCTGGATGACCGCGTTCCTCACAATGTAAGGGGCGGCGACGATGGTCCGCAGCGCGAGATGTTGTTGCGCGCGGAGCTTCACGCGGTTCCCCTCCACTGTGAGGGCGAACCAGGCGGGGGCGGCGTACGTCAAGATTGGGCGGATGTACGTCTTGTACACGCTCAACCTGACGCGCACCGGGAGTTGGGACGAGAGCACTGGCTTGAGTCGTGCGCGGGCGGCCCTTGCCTGCGCGGCGACACTGCGGGCGTGCGGCCCCATCGTGAGCCGCCGGTCGATGGTCACACCCAGGTACTTCGCCCTATATGACGACTATGCGACTAAGTAGGTTTTTATATGACTGTTACATGAAACTCTTAGCGCCTTAAGTTGAATAAAATGGGCCCTTATGCCGTCGAGTAAACGTCCTTATGTCATTTATACGATTATATTAAATAACATGAAGTTGCCACCAAAACGTCTACTCAACGTCGTAAATGTTTGTTGGGCTAGTTTATTGATTCAGCCGGAATGTGACCATACGAGCTCTTCAACTTAATAAGAGAGGACCATCGTGTTTGGGCTTATTAGATATGTATTGATATGTGATGTTAGGCTAGGTATGTGAAGTTAAGGTTGTTAGTTAAGGTTGTTGTTTGGTACTGAAAAATAAAAACTAATTTTATTTTTCAGTATCTGAAAACGAACACAATGTGTTCGGTGAAACTGGTGCCGAGGTATGCTCTGAGTTAGCAATACTATGCCCGGCTATGGCGCGATCGGTAATTTTTACTTTTGTAATATTTTACTACTTTTTTTTTATTAGTTTTTCAAAGATACTTTGACTAAGTATAATGAGTTCGTCATACCTTGTTAAGCAATGATAGGTATAATTTGTATGTGGTATTTATTCAGACCAATGGAGGCTTACTAGTGTGCGTTGGGTGCGCGGGAGTGGGTCGCCTGGCGGCTGCACACATCACAGCCGCTGCACTGCCCGCGTCCCTATTCGTTATCAATCACAACACACAGTTCAACACGCAGTTTAAAAATGTGAGTCTGACTTGATTAATATACCTGAGAGTTCAGGTTTTGCCATAAGATCTACGAGTTAACTTGTTTTGATGAGTCATCTTATTTGCCCCTATTCAAACTGGCGTCATAAAACTAAGAGTTAAGATTAGAGCAGCTATACCTTAACCGCTTAATTGTGTCTTCACCTGTGGGGTAGCGGGGCGAGCGCGGGGGCAGGACGTGAGCGGGGAGCGGGAGGGGTTATGGGCGGTGACACTGACTGCACTGGAGAAAATATGAAAGTTCTTAAGATATGGAAAGTCACAGTAGTTAGCGGTGAACAGGTGGTGATTTTATATTACGAAATTAATTGATGACAATACAAAATTATGTGAAACAGCTATGTGTAAAAAAGTATTAGGTTACAAACTTAATATTAGGTACAATTGATAATATAAGGTTTACAGGTTTATGTTTTTTTTCAATTTTAAATCAATCTCAGCGCCCCTGTAGCAGGCGCAGGCGAAGACTTAATAAAACGGTTTAGATATAATTACTTTTTTTGCTTAAATCGAATATTTTAAGGATTGACACTAAAGCATTCTAATGTTTGAACCATTGGGCAGGCCCTATCGTCGGCCGGTGAAGGCAAGCGCACCTTAGCGCTGGTGTGTGAGAGTGCCGCCACACACGACACGCTGTCGGCCATGGAGGCACTGCGGCGCGCGCGCAGCGCACACGCCCTGCCCAGCCAGCTGCTACCCAATGCTGAATAGAACGCGCTCAGAAGTAACTTTTATTTCGTTTAATATTACCTACTATACAAAATCCGTAGCTAATAAGGAGTTGAAATTAGTGTTGCCTATGATATCCACCACTGGGCTCACGATGATGGATTATAAACCACAAAGGGACGGCCTGTATTCCAACAGGGTAACGATTTTTTTTTTTTTTGCATTTTTGCATTAAGTCCGCCCATGTACCACTATTGTGCATAAAGTTTAAATAAATAAATAAATAATCGCAACGATAGATCGCGTTGTCACGGCGGTGGCACTCTCATTTATTATAAAAAGGAGTTGTACTGCATCCCCCTAACCCCTCTCACACCGAGCTCTCTGCTCGAGTACTCAGCCTGTCGGCTAGGCATGACTGGTCATCAACCGATCACCATCATCTCCGCCTATTACCCACCGCCCTCGACCTCCTCTCCCTCGCCTGACGACCCTACCGCACTAGCTAGCGACTTCACCACCCTCTTTGGCTTGAGTGACTCCGTTATCTTAGCGGGAGACCTCAATGCCAAACATTCCGCATGGAATTGTAACACCACTAATGCCAGAGGCAGAGTAGTGTACAACCTAGGCGAATCCCTTAATTACGATGTCATCGCCCCGATGACCCCCACTCATTTCCCTCACGATCCCAATCAGAACCCTGATGTCCTCGATGTGGCGTTGCTAAAGAATGTAAACCTCCGTTTGCAATCTATAGAAGCGCTACACGAACTCAATTCTGACCACCGCCCAGTGATCATGCACCTAGACTCCCGCTCAGGTCAGCAAGGTCCCGACCAGCCTCCCCCGTCTCAAGTGATAACCGACTGGAGGAAAGTAAGCGAAAGACTGAAATCCACCACATCGACTCACTTAGACGCCATCCCTGAACACATTACCTCAGTCGCTGACACGACGGCAGCAATCGACTTGCTTACGGATCACGTACAATCCGTCCTGAACGAATGTTCAAGGGAGATTCCAGTAGCGGAAGACCACCGCTGGAAACTGCCGGACGATGTACGGAATCTGATAACCAAGAAGAACGCAGCCATCCGTGCATACAGTTCTTTTCCCTGCGACGCAAACAAAGCTCACATGCGCCGCTTACAGCGTGCTGTAAAGAAACGCACTGCTGAGCTGCGTAACGAACGCTGGGATAAGACGCTAAGCGAACTCGAGCCCACTCACCTCGCCTTTTGGCAACTTCAGAGGAAATTACGATCCAAAGAAGAGGCCACAATGCCCCCTCTCACCCGCCCCGATAAGAGTGTCGCTTTCGACAACTCTGACAAAGCGGAATGTCTAGCCGACAGTCTAGAATCCCAATGCTCTCCCAGCTCTCAACTAGTAGACAAAGCTCACCTAGATATGGTGGATGCTGAAGTCGAACGTAGAGCTTCCCTCCCGCCAGTCGAAGACCCTGATGATCCCCTACCTCCCGTCACTCCCGAAGAGGTAGAGGATATCATCAAAAGGCTTCAGCCCAGGAAAGCCCCTGGCTCCGACGGCATCACCAACAGGGTGTTCAAACTCTTCCCCGCCCAACTCATTGTGCTAATGGCGGCCATCTTCAATGGCGCAATAAGCAACAACATGTTCCCCCAAGCATGGAAACAGGCCACCGTTATCGGTATTCCCAAACCAGGCAAGCCCAAGTCTGATCCCTCCAGTTACCGTCCCATCAGTCTACTCAACGTTCTCGGTAAAATCTACGAGAGGCTTATTTACAAGCGGCTCAAAGATTATGCTGAAGCAAAGAGACTTATCCCCGACGAGCAATTTGGTTTTCGAACTGAACACTCGTGCATACAACAAGTCCACCGCATCGTAGAACATCTAACCGCTGGCTTCCAGCGTGGCTCGATGACGGGTGCCTTGTTCTTCGACATAGCGAAAGCATTCGACAAGGTCTGGCACAATGGCTTAATCTACAAGCTTTACCAACTCGGCGTGCCAGACCGCCTCGTGCTCATCTTACGAGACTTTTTGTCGAATCGTACCTTTCGCTTTCGAATCGAGGGTGCACTCTCGTCCCCTCACCCCATCCGAGCAGGAGTCCCCCAGGGCTCGGTGCTATCCCCCTAGTCTTTACGCTGTTCACCAGCGATATCCCCAAAAGTAACAAGGCTCAGTTGGCACTCTTCGCAGATGACACGGCCATGTACTATACCGGTCGCGATCCCACCTCTATCGCTCGCACTCTCCAAACCTACGCAAACATCTTGGGCAGATGGTTCAGGAAGTGGAGAATAGAGGTTAACCCCGATAAGAGTCAGGCGGTCCTGTATTCCAAACCGCGACACAAACCCCCTCCCCCCCGTCCGATCACCATGTATGGCAAGCCGATCCCTTGGGAGAAGCAAGCTAAATACTTGGGGGTCATCCTGGACGAACACCTCACCTTCGCAGAGCATATAAGGCAAGCCCGTTCGCGCGCCGCCTTTGCAATGGGAAGGTTCCACTGTCTCACGACCGCCCGCAGCAAATTGTCACTTAAGTGCAAATTGCGACTATTTACCGCGGTCATCCGTCCCATCATGACTTACGCTTGCGCTGTGTTCGCGCACGCAAAGCCTCGTCACCTCCATAGGATGCAGACGCTCCAAAACCGTTTCCTTCGCAAGGTCACGGGAGCCCCCTACTATGTCTGCAATGAGAGTCTCCACGTAGATCTCAAATTGCCTACCATACAGCAGTTCATGAAACGCATCACTAAGCGTTTCTTTGATACTGCTGTCAAACACCACAACCCCCTCATCGCATCGGCCGCCCGATACGAACCCTCCCGCATCTCTAAGATCCGCCGCCCGAGACATACTCTAGTCACCCCCGATGACCCTATCACTCTCTTACAAGAGAGTCGCAAAGACACTAGCACAACAAAATCAAGACGTCCATCTTTCCGCCCTCGTAGCCGAGGCCCGCCGCGATCTTCTCATAAAACTCCCCCCCGTCCCTTGCTCGAGCCAGCCCGCGCCGCTGAGCCTGTAATTTTAAATCCGCCCCCCATGCCCGATCCAGCAGTCCCTAGCTGTACTCCCCCAGCGACGCCCTAAGCCGAGGTCCGTTCCCCACAGGGGGTGCCCTTAGCGTGTAGTCGCTTAGTTTGTAAGTTTTGAAACAAGCCTGGCTGGTGGCTTTAATTGTATATTAAGGCCTCACAGGCAAGTCCGGTTAAGCAGAAGCCAATCTCCTCAGGTTGACCTGCGAGAGGCATATCAAAAAAAAATAAAAAATTAAGCTGATTATTATGTTATGCAATACTTACAGCTTTGCGTCTAAGATATTAACATCTGATAAAAGGTATTAACCTTATACATTATCTATACATATAATAATTTGCTAATATGCTTGATCAACTAAGAATCGACACGCAAAATATTTATTCTGTATGTCTTCTCTCTTACAATGCCTTTACATCTGGCGCTAGCGGTGTACAAAAGTTCCAATAAATTCAGTGATACATACTGCTTCCGCGACTCCACTTGAGTCTCACAAGCATAGCAAGAATTAGTCTGTGCGTCTTGTTGGAACCTTTAACAGCCCATTAAATACTTTAGTTAGCATAATATCGACATAACAATAATATCTCCTTGACAGACATAAAAGAAAACCTCGGTATAGTCATATGCCTAGACAAGAACCAAGAAAACCTGTCGGATCTAATGGTCAAATATCCTCTACTACACAACGATGGCAACGTGGTATGGCTAGATCGCTGGTCGGACGACACGCTTCGGGAAACTCCGCGACTGATCGTGCAGAGGTACTGGAGACCAGTGACTAGCGACACTTTGCACTTACACTTGAAACACGTTGCACTGTACACCTTGGTGGTAAAGGTAGGTAGTGAGTTTAGCACTGTATGTAGTTCTGTATTTGATATTGTTTGCTTTTTTGTGAACTTTTTGAAATAGAGCTTTAAAGAATAGGCTAGTTTCCATCATCCACAAAATGCAAAACTATTTAGTCCGTCAGTTAGAGTATTGAAAAATAATGGACACGTATTTTTTGTTTTTGTAAATCAATGAATATTGACAAAAATAAAACGCATCAAAACTCGGGAGTGAGGGCTCGTGACATGCCGTGTCGACGGTGCGTTAGCACACAGAGGGGCCCGAAAGGGCCGACGCCTGCCGGAGTCGCGGGACCATTCGAAAGAGATACCGTGGCTCCGGAACACAAAGGGCACATGAAGGAACATGGATGGGTTTTAGTCAGTAGAAGTCTAACACTCCCTCCCGCTCCACCCAGAGCGGGGGAAGTCATTGGATGATTTCCCATCCCTAAAAAAAAAGGGCTCGTGACATCACAACCCGCAAAAAATTATGGCATGGCGTGACGTTTTGAGAATAATCTTAATTAGATTTTTCCAGGACACAAGCCTATTGAAAGCTCTAGAATACTTTCAAAGGTACATTCAACATCTTTGAAAGTATTTTACAGCCAACTTTAGTTCGTCTCTTGGAATAAGTCGTGGTTAAGAAATAAAAAACCGGCCAAGTGCGAGTCAGACTCGCGCACCGAGGGTTCCGTACAAACCTGTAGGTATATAAGTAAAAGTTATGGTATTTTTATTGCTAAATGAAATCCATAACATAACAATGTGGAAAGCTGACGGTACCTTGTCAATACATATATGAAAACATTTTGTATGTTCGGAAAAATCTTCATCTCTTTAAGAAGAGAAGTGATAGACATAATTTTAATACTAGAAATAGGCACAATTTGGATCAATCTCGGTTTAGATTGGCGTTAATCGCATAACAACGTTTGCTGGGTCAGCAAGTCTAATATATAAAATTCTCGTGTTGCGGTGTTTGTTTCCAAACTCCTCCGAAACGGCTGAACCGATTTGCATGAAATTTTGTGTGCATATCGGGTAGGTCTGAGAATCGGCCAACATCTGTTTTTTTTTTTAATCGCTGAACAACGTTTGCTGGGTCAGCTAGTAAGTTTATGATTATTAAAAAAAATATACTATGTGATGTAACTAAAAATTTAAGATTTTCGGAGTTTTTCCTATATGTGTACTTTATAACGTTGCTTCATGCCAAATTTCAAGATTCCAGGTCATCTGGAAGTATCCTTTAGGTTTTGATTCCCTTGCGAGTAGTTGCGAGTTTCAAAATATGCGGCTTTAATTGCTGTATCTTTTGATTGCGTTGACGTAGCAGTTTGATTTTGTTACAGCTTAAAGATATTATAGACTTGAGTATTTGTTAAGAATTTCAATATAATACCACTACGCGTTCATGAGTAAAGGGGTAATAAGTTTAAAATTATTAAAAATATTTTTATTATATGATGTAACTAAAAATTTATGCTTTTCGCAATTTTTCCTTTATCTGTGTTATAAGACGTTGCTTCGTACCAAATTTCAAGATTCTGAGTTCACGGGAAGTACCCTGTAGGTTTTGATTCCCTTGCGAGTGTCGAAAATTTGCGGCATAAACGGGAGTATCTTTTGATCGCGTTGACTTAGAAGTTTGATTTTTTCACAGCTCCAAGAGACCATAGACTTGAGTATTTGATATGAATTTCAGCTTGATACCTCCACGCGTTCCTGAGAAAAAAGGTCTTGACAGACAGACAGACAGACAGACAGACGGACAACAAAGTGATCCTATAAGGGTTCCGTTTTTACCTTTTGAGGTACGGAACCCTAAAAATCGGGAGTAACATACAATTAACTTATTATTAGTTATTATAGTTGTGCGTCAGTTAGTTATCAAAGTATTGAACTTTTATTTAGCTGTAAACTAAATGCCAAGCTAACATAAAACAAGCTTTTTTATTGTAGGTTGCTAAAAGAGAATGCTGTAGAAACATCAAAGGAGCAACTTGATACATTACCTATTGATGGGTTCGTGAGCATTCACAAGAGCATCGACATTGAATGGAAACGCGCGCCCTGCAGATACGTCAACTTTGTCAAGACTTACCACAATATAAACAACAGGAAGAAAGCTGATTATCCAGAGGCAAACTATGCTGTCGGTAAGAATTCAGAACTAAGTACTTTAGTGTTGTTTTTCCGTCTGAATATAGAGCTGCTGTAAAACTTCTTTTAGAATTATTAAATAGCAGCATTTTCTGTGTTGTGCTGGATATATTCCTTTTATTTGAATTAATTATGAAAAAATATCCAGCTCCGTCCGTCGCCCTACTGCTTTCTAAAATTTGAATGACTGTTTATGTCTTTTTATGTGCCATTTGCACAAATGTACCATTAAGTTTCTAAACTTCTAACGAGGTTCTGATGAAAAAGGTCGGCCCTCACAGTACTTCTGTTAAACTAATACGCCTCTGCAAACATCAGACTATAGAGAGGCGCAAAACTCGAAAATAATGCGCGATTTTTATAGTTTGATCATCATCATCCACAGCCCGACTTAACCCATAGCACAGGATTAGCTTCTCTTTGCTTGTGGCAATTTTACGCTCCAGAACCAGCCATAGCTAGGTTTTAATAAAGTTGCAACAACGTAACATAACATTTCACTACACCACAACCATATTTCGAGCAAGTGTTATTGAAATTCCACACCCTACCATTATACATCATGATCTGTCTAGCTTTTTCCCAACTATATTGGGCCATTCAAACCGAATTCAGCTAAATACTACGCATCTTATCTGAAGCCTCTGCCTATCTGACCCATTATACATAAATCTTTCACCTTCCAGGCAGGTGTAGAAGCTCTCCGTCGCGCTCGCACCGACGTATCCCGCCTACAAGCGGAAGCGGGACAGCAAGAGATAGCACTACGAGAGAAGCAAGCTGCCGCCGCGCATGCGCTGCAGCAGATCAGCGCCACCTTTAGAGCTAACACCGACCATAAAGATGAGATGCAGATACTGAAAACGAATATCGAAATTGAGAATGAGAAGCTACAGACACAGTGAGTATCTTATAGGCCCAGCTTAAAATATGAAATCCTATTCTTAATTTATTTTAATTTTTAGTAAGTAGGGGAAGTCCTAGAAGATACACAGACATTGTAGATCACCTTTTTGGATAAGGTCAGGTGCTTAGAATTCGAAACCGACGAACTTGTAAGTTCAGATTTACAAGCTCGTCGGATAAAGGTAAAAGTTAGAAGTACAATCCTGGAGCTGGTGGTGTTTCGAGATTTCTGATTACCTATGGAAGAGGCATGAGTTTACGTTAAGTATGACCAAATCATAGTCATCAAAAAATTTTTGTTTTCCTAAATCTGTATTTCCTCAGTTCATCATCTGCCTGGCCTTTTCCCAACTATATTGGAGTCGGCTTCCAATTCATATCTCACACATCGCATCTGTCGTTCCATTAAACTTAGTTGAGGGTTATGTCAGACCACAAAGGAGATGGCGAGATGACTTCGATGTCTTCCTTAGGAATTAGTGGGATATGTGGCACAAAATCGGTGATATTAGAAGGAGTGGAGGGAAGCCTTTGCTCAGCAGTGGGGCTTTCAGGCTAGCTATATAATTTAATATAATAAATAATTATATATTCCAGGAAAAAAGAAATAGAAGCTGAGTTAGCAGCTGTGGAGCCAATCATAGCGGCAGTTCGTTCGGCTGTAGGAGATATTCGACCTGAGTCTCTCAGCGAAGTATGTTTATTTCTAAATAACATTAAATCACGTCTGTATTCCCCTAAGGGTTAGCAGAGGTGCATGTTCCTACAGTGCGCCCACATTTCGTCAGTTATGGCAAGTACCATGTAAACCCGGGTCGACGGCGCGTTGCGTTCCACGCGCGCCTCAAATAGATGCCAGCATAGTAGGCGGAGCTCGCTAGGGTTGCGGAATGAGTTCGAAAGAGTCACCGCGGCCCTGGAACGCAAAGGCCACTAGGAGGAACACGGATGGGTTTAAGTCAGTAAGAGTCTGACACTCCCTTCTGCTTCGCCCAAAGCGGAAGAATTCATAGGGGAAGTTTTGCATCAACCAAGAATGAATCCAGACTCCTGCCTGGGTGTGGCATTAGAATCGAATTTTATAACATGCAAACAAACACACAAGAAAGATAGTGCGTAGTGTGCATATTATATGCCTGCTCATAAAAGAGTAAGTAACTGAAAGAAAGAGAAAAGCATTTGGAGGAAGTGGTCATATCATATCATCATCATATCAGCCAATTGCCTCTGCTGAGAACGGTAAGCCTCCCCCAAAGAGCGCCAACCATCCATGGAGGAAGTATAACGTAAAAATTTTACATGACGGTCCATCGTTTGAATTCAAAAATATTCAATTGGTCTTATCTTTATGTGATAGGTCCGTTCGCTGCGAGCCCCTCCTGAAGTAGTTCGAGACGTATTAGAAGGTGTCCTGCGTCTGATGGGCATCGCTGACACGTCATGGCACTCTATGAAGAACTTCCTGTCCAAACGAGGCGTTAAAGAGGATATTAGGTAATATTTATATTGCGAAATGAATTAATTACCAAGTTTAAAGTAGCCTCCACACTATTCCCGAAGTTGATCGAAGTTGAGCGAAGACGATAGTGTAGAGGTGCGCACTTCGCTTCGCCTCGTGCAACTTCGCTTCGCCTCGGGCGACTTCCAGTTGTTGTCGGTTTTTGCGCCCGAGTCAAAGGACTCGAAGTTCGAACACGAAGCGTCTGTCCACACTACTCGGCTCACTTCGGTTCGCGTCCGCCATAGTAAATACGCACATATTTTTATTACGCGATAGTACACATTGCAACGACAGTTGCCACATGAACGTTATCCATTATGCCTATCGTGACCGGGACCTATGAACGGGGGGAACGGGGGACTGAGCTCCTCGCGAAGTTGCTCGAGTGTGTGGACACCTAGTTCGGACTTCGGTCAACTTCGGAGAGCATTTCGCCTCGTGCAACTTCGGAATAGTGTGGAGGACGCTTTATAGTAGACTATATCTATCAAAGTATTTCACAGTAAAGCAAAAAAACGGTCGAGAATTGCATCATTTGACCTCTACCATCCAACTGTTCAGGCGTCCCACAGAGAGATCAAGTTTCCCAGTTATTTCATTACAAAGGTTATAATACATAGATTGTTTATCAGTTTCCATTCTGCCCAATAAATAGCAATATTGATGATTACCCTCCAGGTGTATGGACGCGAGCCAAATAAGTGCAGCTGCTTTAGCAAGCGTACAGAAGCTTCTAGAGACGCGCGGCGGCTCGTTCGAGCCCGCCACCGCGAAGCGAGCCAGCGCTGCGTGCGCGCCGCTGGCCGCCTGGGTGCGCGCCAACCTGCACTATGCCAGCGCTCTGCAGCGCGTGCAGCCGCTGCAAGCGCATCAGGCGAAATTGCACAAGTGAGTAAAATACACAAATAAGTCCAACTTTATAAGCAAGCATATAGAAACGTGTGGTGATCCTTCGAGCCGGACACAGCGAAGCGCTGCAGCCAGCTCTCATCCAGGTGCACTTCATGCTCAGTCAAATTATAGACACATTAAACTACAAAAAACTTTCTTTTGTTTTTAGCCTGCACTTGTGTCCCTCTCTGTCTTGGGCGATCTCTAGCCAAGTTTGTCTCGCAAACATAATGAGATCGTCACACAAAACGAAAAAACTTGTGTTTTTGTTAGTTTCTTAGTATTTTGACATCGTGTAGTGTTTTTTTTTTATTTGGAAGTCGGTTGTATTTTTTTGTAAAAAGTTTTATATTTTTCACTTTTTAGTGGGACCTAACAACACCACTGCAAAATCGCAGAAAAGCAAAATACGCAATTTCGATTACTTGGATGAGAAAAAACCATCATCCAAGTAAACGAATTCCAGCTATTTCGATTTAAAATCCAAACTTCTTAACTGATTTGATAAAATTTCAATCGGACCAATCTGAAGAATTTTTCAAATCGGTTCATTATTGACGGAGTTATGAGGTAACAAACATAAAAAAAAAAAACAAAAAAAACTTGAGATCCTCCTCCTTTTTGGGAAGTCGGTTAATAAGATAAATATACCTACTCGCCAAAAACAATCAACCTAATCTTATTTATGTTGAGTTAAAGGAGGTAAACCTACATCCACACATTTCGGTACGGTTCCATTAAGTAAGTGGCGCTTCGTTTCATCCAAAGCTTCAGTCGCTATTGTAAGTGGTCGTCGTCACCAGAAACCTGAGGGAGGCGGAGCAGCAGATGGTCGCCCTGTCGAGCGGGCTGGCCACGGTGGAGGAGCGCGTGGCGGCGCTGCAGGCGCAGCTGGGCCGCCACTCGCGGGACGCCGCCGCGCTCGAGCTGCGCCTCGCGCACGCCAACCTAACTATTACGGCGGCCAACGGCTTGATAGACCAGCTCGCGCATGAGTATGATGCCTGGGAACACGATGTAAGTTCTACTTAATATTACTATTATATGGTATGGGCTTTATACTAATGGTTTTTATTGGGTCCTCTCTCTAACGCCTCAGACACAATGTTTGACTCACATTAAATACATTCGCAGCGAGCCTTGTGAGTTGGATCGTAGCTTACTATTAAGTCCTAGTCTGAGTAGGTAGACGCGGAAAGCGACTTCATTTTGGTTAAGTAATATGATTAATGAGTTCAGCTAAATTCTAATAAAATATGTCTGTTAAATAAGAACAGCTGCATTGCTCGATCTTCGAGGTAAAGAAGCGCTAGCCGAGGCCGGTCTGTGGATCGGTAACCATACATTAACCACCGAGATTCCTCAGCGCCTCGAAAAATACATTATACCGTTGGCCCCAACTGTCTTTTGGTCATTTGTACATCTTTAGCAGTAGTTATCGATAGTCAAGAGTCAGAAAATCTGACACCAGTCATGCCAAGGGATACCATGTTACCCAAATACTGAGTTGTGGAGATAGCTATAGTTCCTCCACGTGAAATACTGGTATCTACTCCGGTTAGACTTGATGGAAAAATGGCTCTAATCAGCATTGTTCAAATCCATTAAAAAATATACTTGGTTACATTTATTGCCTCTCGTGGTGCTAGTAGTTCCTTGTGTCTCCTTGACGTATTGTAAACTATCGCTCCGCGTAATGTTCATCTTTGAGACTAAAGCCGACCCCAATATTTATGTAGTTTCAAAAAACACGTTAAACAGCTATGCAGATTGATTTTGAAACGGTTTTTTTTCAGTTGGAAAACATATCAACAGAAATATCGCAACTCAATCAGAGATCACTGCTCTCAGCAGCCTACATAGTTTATTTGCCAGATGTTACTGAACCACAAGCCAGGTATTGTTAATGAAACTATATAACTTGCAACAGCAAAACGAAGTACACAAAATAACAGAGTATGATGACATTTACAGAACTTATGTTACAAAATGGAGTGCTCTTATTGGATTCGAAGATTCTTCATTTTCTATTATAAACTTCCTATCACCCACTGAAAAGCAGTTGAAATGGGAAGCTGACGGCCTGCCTTCCGATACTTCGGCTATTAAAAATGGCGTTTTGATCGATCAAGTAAGATTTTTAGACCCTATTCCCACAACATGACAATGATGGCGCAGTGGTTGAGCGATCGGATGCTGCGCTTTGTGTCGCGGGTTCGATTCCCGCAAATATTTGTTCCGGGTCTGGCTGTATATGTGTCAACGTAATTTGTAAATTGGATGTTAGTAAACGCACCCACAACGCAGGATAAATTCCTAGTGTGGGGCAACTTTTTATCAGAAAAAATAAAAGGCAACGCGCTTGCCAGCCTCCCAGACTTAAATGGAACTTTACCGAATAAAATATTTGAAAAAATCTTCCAATTTCTTCATAACTTGTATTAATAGTGAACCAAAACGACAACAATCAATAACATTCACACAACCTCTAAAATTGAATTAGGCAAGTCATTCCAGTATGAATCTTAGGTAAATGATATAAAGAGACAAATGGCGCACTCGTGATTTGCCATGAATTATGCCAATATTACATTTACAGTTCTTGGAGAGTCAAAAGTGTGGGTTCACTCCACTGATCGTGGACCCTGACGGTGAAGGTCTTGCGTGGCTAAAGAACACGCTCGCAGATTCACAGTGCGACTTTGTGTCGCAGCGCAGTGACAAGTTGATGACAACTGTACAATATGCTGTCAGGTAAGCTGTAGACTTACTGCTAATGTTACTGTGTAACATGAACATATCATCAGTCATGTATGTAAAGTTTAAAATGTGTATCCGCTTTAAAATACATACAATATGCTGCTTGCCACTGATAGAATGTCTCCAAGACAGTTGAAATACTTCACGAAGAGTCGCCAAGCTTGAATCTGTCTCGAGCTGCTCTAAATTTTACGTATCACTGTACCACACCCATATTTCCTGAATATTTGGGCATAATCTACACTAATATTATAAAGAGGAAAACTTTGTTTGTTTGTTTGATTGTAAGGCTCAAAAACTACTGGACCGATTTTAAAAATTCTTTCACCATTCGAAAGCTACATTATCCACGAGTAACATAGGCTATATTTTATTTTGGAAAAAAATAGGGTTCCGTAAGATATTTGGGTTTTTCGGACACAAGGTGTAAAAATCAACCAGAAAAGTTACTTATTTTGCGTACGCTGCCTAAACTATAAAAGATAGAACCATAAATTGTTGTAATTAATTGTAAATCTTATAAATATCTACAAAAAAGTCCGCGACACACTATGCCTATGATCTATGTCGAGTGAGGCACAACAACCATTTTTTTATTTAAAAATCTTGATTTTTTTTGGACTACATGTAAACGCGTTTATTTTACTCATGCTATTCATCCTTATCAAAATATTAAAGTATTTCATCACTAAGTACAGTTTATGTAGATAATATTTGGTCTTTGAATGATTAAGTTATGGCGAAATTAAAATATTACGATTTCTGCTGCACGGCCCGTTGCGAAGTGGACGTCACCAAGGCGGGGGTGCGCGTGCGGGAGGGGAGTTTAGATCTATGAGTAAGGTCAGTGGCGGCGCTAGATCTCGCGTGGACGTCGGCGAAATTAGGTACGCGAGGCCTCCTTTTTTCCCAATCAAGAAAATATTAAATTACGTAAGCCGAATTATAGTTAAAATAATATTAACAACAAGTTTTATCAAACATTTTATTGCTATTTAACCCTTTATAGGACGGCTCATACAAAGTGGCCAGTAAACTGGACAGTTACTTCAAGGTCGTTATCTCATAGATTTTTGTTTATATATTGAACCTTATCAACATTTAGGACCCGCGTTAGAGCACACTGGCCCGTCAACTGGCCAGCGTTCAAGTTCGCCGCACGATATTTTAAATTCGCGCCTTTTTTCAAGATGGCCTGTGAACTGGCCATCGTGCACCCGCGCAGAAACATTTGTTGTCATCGCGTGTGTACGTTACGTGTTTACAAGTTTTATGGTATTTAAAAAACCATGTCTTCTTAGAAAAGGTAAGTGTAACTATTCTTTTATAGTATTTACTTCGATGTTATGTGCAAATCTAATCGAGGATACTAAGAAAAACATGTATTATTTGGGATTGAATATAAACAGGTGTGTTGAAAAATTATAATCTAAAAATTGCCTACCTAACTTTGAGATGTTGCATTGAGTATTTATTTTCGAGTAATCCCTATGAACCATATTGTTTTACTACAAGTATATAAGCATGTGTTATAATATAATAATAAATTTGCGATAAACAATCTTGTTCGGTAGTAGGTTTGCAGATGTGTGGGTACTTATGAAAATCGTAATGTAATAGTTTTGCATTCTAATTTTCTCATTGTTTTAGACACACATTCTCTTATAGGGAGTTGGAGTTACTAGACGAGGACCAATGGAATGACTTCGTGGGTATTACTGACGACCAGGCCAGGAGAATCAGACATCAGTGGTGAATCCGATGCTGATGATTGCTTCGATGAAAGTTTTAGTACTGGCACCCTTAGCACACGTAGAAATCAAGGATCATGTTCTGGAACATCGTCTTCATCAGAATCACTACATGGGTTTTTGTTTCTACCACCATCGCCACCTCTGCAGCCGGCGCCATCTCCACCGCCACAGCCTCTATCACATTTCAGCCTCTGTCATAAAATCTCATGCATGATTTTTACACGTGCATGACAATGAAACGATTACACCCAGGGGCAACATGGGTTATGATCGACTTTTCAAGATACGACCATTGTTGACACATTTTTCTCATGTTTTACATTTTTCTCAAAATTAAAAATTAAGTTTTGTTTTAGAAGAAATATGTCACGTTAATTCTATCTGTAATTAAACTGATTGTCAATTACACGTTCTATTATTAAAGGTTGATTAGGAAATACATTTATTTTATTATTATTATCGTCTTTTCCTAAAAACAAAATAGATTTAACCAGTGTCCATTTTACTGGCCAGTGATATTGCTGTGATGGTTAGTGACGCAGAACGTACACTGGCCAGTTTACTGGCCATATGATTTTCATGATTTTCTCGAAAAACAAAGATTTTCAGGTCTTTTTTCAAAAACATGCCATTATGATTTACGGCACAGAATAGGTATTTATCACACAATATTAAGAATTCAAAAAAAAGTTAGGGTGTGCGTTAAAGGGTACAAGTTTTGTTGATTATCAAATTATGACAAAACTTACATAAATAGAAGTTAAAATAACACTTTTATCCACTAAATCGCCACTAGGGTACTGACTGACTTTACAACACAATAAATGACTTTACAACACAATAAAAAGAAATTTTGTCCATGCGAGTCTAGTCTGCGAGTGTTGCGTTGCATTCACAATTTAAAAGGAATTATTGTTTACGTTTCGCTCACAGAAGAAATACAAAAACGACACGGGTATTCTCTCCCGTCTCGCGCACGAAGTTGTTTAACTTTCACAGTGTTGCCAGACGATTCTGCCCGTAAAGTGCTCATTGCACAAAATCTACTGAACCGATTTTGATGAAACTTCCACTCTTCCCTAAGTTCAATAATACAGAAACGAACAATAAAATAATCATCCCAATCGGCCTTCTAGTTTTCGAGAAACTCGCTCACTAAACTCGCGCAAGTGTATGATATGAAAATAAATAAAAATGAATAACTAAATTTTAAATAATAAAAAAAAATTGCGAGGCCCCCTCAAGCGCGAGGCCGTCGGCGGTCGCCGACGTCGCCGACGCCTAGCGCCGCCACTGAGTAAGGTACACGGCTCAGTCCAAAGACTACCTCTGGCGGACCGCCGGGTGAAATTTCACCCAGCAAGTGAGTATTTCTGTTGAGCCCCGCTGGGTCCAATTGGACCCAGCACACCGCGACTGATTAAAACTTTATTTTCGTGTTTAGTAAGCTTTAGAATCGTTTGTCTACGAATATTCTCTATGGCGTATAAAATTTGCCGACTCTAGAAAAAAAAACATACTAAAAAGATGACACCTGACATTTCTAAAACTCTTGTCAAAAGTTTCTATGTCTCGGTGATTTCGCGCGCAATGGTGAAGTTATTTTAGTGAATTTTGTGTGTTTTTAGTGCAATATTCTAAGGTAAGTGGATAAATAATCATTTATCACTATTTCCTACAAGTATGTAGCTAGTTTTTTGCATGAAATAACATAACAAAACTTGTTTAGTTGAGCCAACAAAAGTTACGTAATTTCGAGTGTTCGCTAAGGTCAACATTGTTATTGTTTGGGTTTCTGGCAATGTTTACAATTAAAGTAAGCATATTGTAACGATTTATAGTTAACAATGCGTTGATGAATATATAGGTAGTATTCTACAAGCTTTTCCAATTGGAATCTGTTTGATATAACTCTGATAATCGTTATCAAAATAGCGCATTGAATTACGCAATAAAAAACAACAAATGGCGCCGCGCTTTATGAAGTTTGAGCTTGAATATTGCTATAATCGGCTATAGAACTCGTATAAAAGATCATTGTCATTAGATTACTTGTCTTTTCATAAGCTAGATCCCAAAAATTGGTGTAAATTGATGCAATAGTTTTGTCAGAAATAACATAAACAGCAACATAACTACATTCAGCAAGTTCTCTCATTTCAATAGGATATATTTATTTCTCGAGTACTAATAAGAGTTTTGTTTATACTTAATTTCATGACGACATAATTATGGAACCCGAAACCGTTTCAACTGCTCGGATACAAGCTACAGAAACGCCGCGATAACGTTTTAAGTGGCTCGGGTCAGATTACACTTACGGTAAGCGACCGCCCGCGGAGCGGCGCGGGACGCAAGGTCCGCAAGGGTAGTGACGTATGAAATGTGTGAAGTCCGCCAGAGTTGCTAAGTTTTTACAAATCGTTTTAATTTTTATGCAATTTATAACGCATAAAAATGCCTTCATACCCGGTGAATTTGTGTGGGAAACATTCCAAGACCTTTTGTTACAAAAATGATGGCATAACTTTTCATCGGAGAGTAAAGACTACGCAAAATATTTTTGATTTGAATCAGATGATGAGCCACTGCAGGGGTCTATATAAAATGGTGGTTAGGTGAACGAGCACACTGTGAGAAGCGCGCGTTGATGTCTTTTGGAAAAGTCTCTTTCTTTCATTAGGAAATACTTATATTTTTATCCCTTTCTTCCCCTTTGTATTTTTATCGTAAAAATCTGTGCTGTTACGTTTAATGATTGAAGTCGATTTATCGATGATCATAAAATTACAACTAATACAATTTTTTATCAATTCACATACTTACATTAAACACGTAACTACTTTTAAACGACTTTAAAAATAGGAGGAGGGTCTCAGATTTTTCATCTGTGTGTTTGACATAAGTACATGTTTACATTTTAGATTTTCGAAGATTTCAGAATTAAAATAAAAGTGGAAAGATAAGGTTAATAGGGAAACTTTGTTTAAACAAGATATAGCGCTGTTTGTTTGGATTGAGTATTTTTATAATGTTAAAATCCATTTTATCGATATCGACAATTTTCCTTTAATCAAGTAGTGCCACCACTAACCATAGGCTACCTATGCAACTTGACCTTGAACGGACCAATTGCAGCCGCGCGTTGTTCCTCGTCCCCCGGCCCGCAGTAGTGAGCCGCGTACTTAGAAGAAATCGGCCTATACGCTCTCTAGTGGTTATATACTCTATGGCTCAGTCAGACGCGAGGTCGGCTCCTTACGCAGCGGTCGTGCGTGAAGTCTAATAATTTTCGTGCGATTTTTTTTAGATTTAGTTCTTAAAACTACACCTACGCAAAAGTTCTTCTCAGAGCCAAACAACAGTTCTTTTCAGGGCTAACCAATTAATAGATAAAGTGAGTTCAAGACGAAGTTTTATATGTATAATACATGCATAATATAGTAGAGAAACATCATCTTAGAGGTTTCTAATGTGATGTCGAAAATTAACACATTTTTTTGGGCTGACATTGCAAATGCTGACTGAACCCTAATGAAGCGAGATAGATAAAAATAATGTACAACAGTATTGTACACTTTAAAAAGTTCTACAAAAAAGTCCTCAATAGTATATGTCTTTCTCTTACGGATAACCCACAATAATTTTTTATCCTTTACTTTTTACGAGAAATAATTATTGCTTATTTACGAAGCGATTTTAAGCAATTCCTTATACAATTAAGTAAATTAAATACATTGTGCATTTAATAAGGCAGATGATGATGATTCGAATTGTTGCACCTTACATTGACGTGGTTGCACCCGTGCGAAGCCGGGGCGGGTCGCTAGTCTTATATCTATATATATAAAACAAAGACGGGTTTGTTACAACACTTATAACTCGAGATCTGCTGAACAAATTTTCGTGGTTATTGATTCGTTGGATTTGTCTCCGACCCGAATAGCAGAATACATCTTAAAAACAATGAAAACTCGATATGTGCAATGAATACTTAATTGACGGGAGCGAAGCCGCGGGGGACAGCTAGTATATATATAAAACAAAGACGGGTTTGTTACAACACTTATAACTCGAGATCTGCTGAACCAATTTTTAAGGTTATTGATTCGTTGGATTTGTCTCCGACCCGAATAGCAGAATACATCTTAAAAACAATGAAAACTCGATATGTGCAATGAATACTTAATTGACGGGAGCGAAGCCGCGGGGGACAGCTTGTTGTATATAGGGGCCAGCTAAACCCGAACGCAAAGCGAATTGCACGAACTTTTTAAGAAGATTGAAGATTACTATAATATGGAACTTTATAAACTACGTGAAAAAGGCACACATTTCACTGAGGGATTAATAAATAAATCCGCCCCGCGGTGTTCCGATGATTTTCGTGGCGCTGCACATGCGCAACAAGTAGCCTGTTTAAGAGGGCTTTCACATTTTTTCTTGAATTTTAGCGTTTTATTCGAATTTTGATGTGTGATTTTGCTTTAGATATAGCTTTAAAAAAAAAACAAAAATATGCCTAAGATAGTTTGATCATTTATCTTGGGAGTGTTCTAAATAAATATTTCAATTTGTTCACGTACATCAGTAAAATCCTTGACTCCGCAAAGGATGTTTCACAAAACGTTGCTTTAGGGTATCTTTTGATACCTTGGTACACCGAAGATATTATAATTTAATCATTTATAAAAATGTCCACGGTACAACTGTATCTTCTACCTACTTTGGAATGCTCAAATCAATTTATTACGATTCATACAGTAATACACCAAAAATAATTCTGTAAAACTGAGAGTTATTGACAATTTTCCGTACGAAACTATAATTTTTATCTATGAAATTATAATCAAAATTCAAATAAAAAATATTTAATAATTAAGGTGGCATTGCTATATTGCTTAAAAAAAATTGGTCTAATTAAAAGTAAAGTAAATATTTTTAAATAATTGTCGAAAATCAATATAATCTTGTGACGCGCGGTATTCAACTTTAGTCAACCTGAGCAATTCGATTTTGTAAGAGCGCTTTGACAAAACTGTCTTAGGCATATTTTTATTTTTTTTAAGGCTATATCTAAAGCAAAATCACACATAAAAATTCGAATAAAACGCTAAAATTCAAGAAAAAATGTGAAAGCGCCCTTAAGCGTCAGTCGCTTGGTGTGATCTGAACCTTAAATTTAAAAAGATACCCTCTTTTGATACCTTGGTACACCGAAGATATTATAATTTAATCATTTATAAAAATGTCCACGGTACAACTGTATCTTCTACTTTGGAATGCTCAAATCAATTTATTACGATTCATACAGTAATACACCAAAAATAATTCTGTAAAACTGAGAGTTATTGACAATTTTCCGTACGAAACTACCCGAACGCCTTAAAGATCGCTGTTATAACACCAGTGCACAAGAGTGGAGACAAAACTAATCCGTCGAACTATAGGCCTATATCTGTACTGCCATCAATATCTAAAATAATTGAAAGATTAATAAATTCACGTCTCTTATCTTACCTTAACAAAAACAACTTTCTATCGTCCTCGCAGTACGGTTTCAGGCAAAAAAGGTCTACGGAGGACGCAGTACTGGCGCTTGCCTCTGCTGTAACCAGTCAAGTGGACAGCGGAGGTAAGTGCCTTGCTGTCTTCCTGGATCTCCAAAAGGCTTTCGACACAGTTTCTGTCTCCACTCTGCTAGACAGGCTGGAATCAATTGGAGTAAGAGGTTTTCCCCACGCCTTGCTCAAAAACTATCTAAGCGAGCGTAAACAAAAGGTTAAGATCGGCAATACCATTAGCTCTGAAGAAACCGTCTTGTTTGGAGTAGGACAAGGTAGTGTGCTCGCACCGACATTGTTCCTCATATATATAAATACCCTATGCAGCATGAAAATCATAGACGGACACATTCTTTCATACGCAGATGACACCGCTATAGTGTTTAGTGCTGCTACCTGGGACAATCTCCGGATAACAGCCGAGCGTGGATTGGCAAGGATAGCAGCTTGGCTTGATCTTAACCTTTTAACCTTAAATACTGCCAAAACCAACTTCATCTGCTTCACAAAGTACAACACCTCTCAACCCCCCCCACAGTTCAAAATCAAGATTCATAAATGCCATTATCCTGTCAACCCAAATTGTTCTTGCACAGAAATTACTAGAGTTGAATCCACCAAATATTTGGGCATTATGGTTGATCAACGATTATCCTGGCACAATCACACGGAACTAATAATGAAGCGAATACGGAAATTAATCTGGACTTTCAAGACATTGCGTCATGTAGTCTCGAGAAAACTCCTGCTACAGATTTACATCTCGCTTGCCCAGTCCGTCCTAGCATATTGCCTACCTGTCTGGGGAGGTGCCACGAAAATTAAATTCCTAGACCTCGAGAGGGCTCAGAGGTCGCTACTAAAATTAATGTTCTTTAAACCCTTCAGATTTTCAACTGAGAACCTTTACCGTACATCAGATCTTCTTACAGTTAGAAAACTTTACGTGCTTCATATAATACTAACTAAGCATAAAACTCTATCATTCAAACCACAGAAAACAAAAGGCAGAAGAAAAAACACGGTTGCTCCCACTATCCCAGTAAAGTCTACATTCGCAAAAAGACAATATCCTAGGCAATCATCCTATTTATATAATCTCCTTAATAAGGAACTTGAAATATACGCACTAACATACCGCGAATGCAAAGACGTCTTGACAAAATGGCTTAAGTCTAAGACCTATGACGAAATAGAAAATATAGTACAAGTGATGAGAACATAGTATGCATTTAATACATGTACCACATTACGCTATGATACTTCATCCGCTAATGGAACAACCCTCACTCCCACACTCACACTCACTACTCAACACACATTCACCCCCACACATAACACACACAACCCAGCGCGCTTTCTTTCTTTTTTTTTTTTTTTTCATTCCATTTTATTATTTTCTTTTTATTTTCATTTGTGTTTTTATGTAGTTTAATTCTTATAATTGTATAAATTTACATTAATTCTGAACGAGCTTGAGACAACCTTGTAGTCATTATTATAATAAAAATAAAGATAATGGCAGAGCTTCCTAACACAAGCAAACTATTTGCTTAAAAGGTTGCTCCATATTGTAAATAGAAATAAGAATTTTAGTTGATGCAATAAACATTTATTTATTTATTTATTTATTTAAACTATAATTTTTATCTATGAAATTATAATCAAAATTCAAATAAAAAATATTTAATAATTAAGGTGGCATTGCTATATTGCTAAAAAAAAAATTGGTCTAATTAAATGTAAAGTAAATATTTTTAAATAATTGTCGAAAATCAATTTAATCTTGTGACGCGCGGTATTCAACTTTAGTCAACCTGAGCAATTCGATTTTGTAAGAGCGCTTTGACAAAACTGTCTTAGGCATATTTTTATTTTTTTTTAAGGCTATATCTAAAGCAAAATCACACATAAAAATTCGAATAAAACGCTAAAATTCAAGAAAAAATGTGAAAGCGCCCTTAAGCGTCAGTCGCTTGGTGTGATCTGAACCTTAAATTTCGCGTACTCTTAAAAGTTCCATGTTATGTTGGGTACTCACTTAGCAGTGTAGCACGTAACGTATCAGATACGGTATCAAGTGAGTACGTAGGCACGAGCCCGCTGCGAGCCGCTCGCGCGTGGAGCGCTGTAAGCAGTGACCCGCCGAGGCGCCGAGTGGCGGTTTCACTGCGAGCACTAAGGCGGCTCGCATGTGCTCGTGGACGGCGCCACGACCGCTTGTGTAGTGAGTTCGTACGCGCGAGCTTCAAACTTACGTATTCAGTTATTCATTGAAATTCTTGAAATGTCCACTAATCTCTTGAGACTTCATATCCGTTACTAAATTGTTAGAACGATTTCTATCTTTGAAAATTTCACTTTGCCAAAATCGACGTGGGCTTTTATGATTATCTAAAAATTATACATGAATATGAACGCAGCACTAGCCACCATTTGAGACATGTTGTCGGCGTGACGTCGTTGCGAGCACTGCGAATCCGGCAGATCGTAGCTAGATACGCGGAGGACCGTGGACGAGCCGTACCCACTTGCAGGTTGATACCGTGTCTGATACGTTACGTGCTACACTGCTAAGTGAGTACCCAGCTTTACGAGTATACTGTTGTAAGCAGGGATTAATGTAGTGTAGCCCTAATTACCCTTCACGGTTTGTTTGTCCAGACTGAGTCGCACCCTGGTCATAAGCGACGTGGAGTGCGTGCACAGTGCGTGGTGGGGCGGGGGAGGCGGGGCGGGCGGAACCGCGCGCCTGCTGCTACAGAGCCGCGCCGCGCCCGCGCTGCCGCCGCACGTGGCCGCACGACTCTCGCCCGTCAACTTCACGCCCACACTACATGCACTCACTGGTACGAAACATCACAGCTTCAGACAGCTTGAGCGGTGGCTTGTTACTAAATATTAAAAAAAAAAAACTATGTGGCTATTTTGATTTCAAGACTAATGTGACTATTACATAATTCGGCCTTAGTAAAGTTTTGAATGTTGATACTAGGAGTTTTTATCAAAACTGGTAGTAATGAAGCGACATCTGTAGCTCCAGGTACGATCTTTGTCATAAAAAGCCTGCATCGTGGTATCAGTTATCCGTGCGATTTGAACAATACAACAGTGCAAATATCAAACATTGGGCAGTTGCCCACCAGACACAACTCCCCTCTGGTAGGGGTCGTCCCTTTTCAATGGAGGTTAGCAGGACGATACTCCCTGTTCCACATACCTCTAAAGTAATAATTACGATTATTAAATTATTCTCTGCTGTTCAAATGTTACCGTCACTCAAATTCTTTTTCGTTTCTTCTTTAATTAAAACGGGATTCATGTTCTATTAAACTTTTGCCTTTTTAGACCAACTAGTTCACTACGCCTTGCAACAACAAAATCCAGAGGTAGATGAAAAGTCCAAAGAAATTAAACTGAAAAAAGCTACTCTACAGAAACAACAGCATGAGTTACAGGTTTGCAAATCACCACTAACAGTTATTGATATAATTATGTGATACAATGGCATCTCCATGGTTGGTTCATTAACCTAATTATTAATATGATTAAAGTAATGACAAACAACAATGATTCAGAGGCATGCGGCAGGGTGTCCGTTACCGCAGCAAAATAATATCGAAAATAGTCATTTAAACTATATAGATAATTAGTTGGCCAGCTTCTGTAATTGTTGCACACATTTTTAAATTTGTTGCATTTATAGGTTTTTAGTTATTTCACAAAAACATTTTCTGCTGGGATAACGTTACTGCAGCAAAATGTTTTTCTTTTTAATGGGAATATTGAAATAAATACTAGCTATTTAATTAGTTGTCTATACGAGGTAAATGTTGCACCTTATTTTGTATTTGTAATTTCTTCGGCTGCGAAGTTATTCAAGATTTTGCTGGAATAACGTTTTTGGTTTTGCTGGATCTCTGAAACGGTTAAGCGGATTCTTATCATCTTTTGTACACGACTTCTTGGGAAGTAGTTTAATTTTTTGTGCAATAAAAAAATACAAAATATTGCACCGTTTAAAGGTTATTCAATTCAATATAAAAACACTTCAATAGATCCTAACACTCTGAATAAGAGCTCTAAAGACTTGCTTTAAGCGTTATTCTGTAGCTTTTAACTGCCTTCAAATGTTTGTGAAATAACATTAGTATCCTGCAACTAATTAAAAGGTTATAATGATATTCAGTTCTCCATTTTCACGGTCACAATGCGCGCGTAGTTATTTGGCCACTGATAAACCTGTGCGTGGATATACAAACTGAATGTTATTTCAATTTTTAGTTAGTTAGTTCAGCTTTACACCTGTAAAATTTCAGCGTACTACATACAATAATTAACGAGATAATAAAATAAAAGTCATTAGGAAGTGAAATAACTACGCGCGCATTGTGACCGTGAAAATGGAGAACTGAATATCATCATAACTTTTTAATAACTTGCAGGATACTAATGTTATTTCACAAACATTTGAAGGCAGTTACAAGCTACAAAATAACGCTTAAAGCAAGTCTTTAGAGCTCTTATTCAGAGTGTTAGGATCTATTGAAGTGTTTTTATATTGAATTGAATAACCTTTAAACGGTGCAATATTTTGTTTTTTTTATTGCACAACAAATTAAACTACTTCCTAAGAAGTCGTGTACAAAAGATGATAAGAATCCGCTTAACCGTTTCAGAGATCCAGCAAAACCAAAAACGTTATTCCAGCAAAATCTTGAATAACTTCGCAGCCGATGAAATTACAAATACAAAATAAGCTGCAACATTTACCTCATATAGACAACTAATTAAACAGCTAGTATTTATTTCAATATTCCCATTAAAAAGAAAAACATTTTGCTGCAGTAACGTTATCCCAGCAGAAAATGTTTTTGTGAAATAACTAAAACCTTTACATGCAACAAATTTAAAAATGTGTGCAACAATTACAGAAGCTGGCCAACTAATTATCTATATGGTTTAAATGACTATTTTCGACATTATTTTGCTGCGGTAACGGACACGGCGACAGGCGTATTATTAATGAATTTTATGATAGTTTATTATTTTAATTTTATATAATAATTCATTATTTTTATATTTATTTGAATCAACATAATGATCTACAATGGATTGAAATAAATGATTATTGATTGATTAATGACTGACGTGCAACAGGAAAATCTTCTTCGAGAACTGTCAAACAAGGGTGATATTCTCAAAGACGCGGGCGTACTGGCCTCCCTTAGCAAGACGCGGGCTACTAATGACACCATAGTGGAGGCCCTGTCGGCGGCGCGGGCGGCGGAGCGCGCGAGTGCGGCCGCCAGTCGCGCGTACTCGGGGGCGGCGGCGAGCGCGGCGCTGCTGGCGCTGGCCACCAACGGGCTGGCCGCGCGCTGGCCGCTCATTGCGCTGCCCGTTGATGCCGTGCTCGATGTGTTTGTGGATGCCGTTAGAAAACAGCCGGTTTGTGTCTGTATACACATGTCACAGGAAAATTGCAAACTTCGTAGAATTGTAAAATATCGCAAGAAATTGTAAAATATTTTTTCTTAATAAGCCAATAGTTTCCAATATGTCCGATATTGGAAACAATTGAATTTTCGTGGATTTTATTGTAGGTACCTATACAAAACTCTTTGTTATAATATATCGAAAAATTATAATCTAATAATGTTGGGAAGCACAGCCATCTCAAATATATGCTTATTTAGTTAGTATTATTGTCATTAATGCACCTAACCAGTTTGTGAAAGGTTCCAATAGAAAAAGTAGTTTTTTGTAAGAACAATTGTAAACAAACGATGTGGCGAGCTCGACGCCGGCAGGTCTGTGCAAGTTCAGACACGTCGAAACCTGTCCGACGCGCACTCAGCGCTGATTGGTTGAAGAGGTCTCGAGCTCGCACCTAGATTAAATTAATTGGTCGTAGGGTAGGTCAAACCCTTCACTACGTGCGCCCCAAAATAATATTATAAAAATAGAACATTTTGGGGCAAACAGTCAGTCATCAAACAGTCATCAAACAGTCATCAAACAGTCATCAAACAGTCATCAAACAGTCATCAAAAAGCAATCATACAGAAACAATGGTATAATTAATAGTGTAAATGGTCAACCGGCTGATATTGTAAATATGTGTTGTATATAGTGATTCTTGGTAACGTTATCTTCATTTTTATATCTCTCTTTCTTGTGTTTATTTAACTTGTTCCTGTACTTTATGTGTTTTCGTGATAATATAAACTGTGTGTACCGACTTGGTGTTTTTCTCATATTCGCAAATCATCCACCCTTGCGCCTGCATCTCTACATTTTGGTCCTTCGACACGGATCGTTGCGAATATGAGTGAGTTCAGCGCTATCACGACTAGGAGCAGGTTACGAAAAGAGATGAGCAAGCGGCCAGCATTAGAGGCCGATTCCGGCGTGCCATCAGAAATGGCACCAGGCTCACCTTCAATAGCGCCTACCACGACGTCGGTTCCAGCACCTGTGATCCCATTGGTGGGAGGTCGTGTCGTCGACTTCCGGGAAACAGTCACGCCAGTGAGATCAGGAAAAAGACAGGTTGCTAGGTCCAGGACGAGCCACGTCTCCTCGAAGAGCGGCCAGAGAAGCACCGACTACCTTCGACGGAGGGTTGAGTACGAGGCTGAACGTGAGATAGTGCGACTAAAGGAGAACCTCGTGAAGAAGAAGCTGGAGGCTGATCTAGCTGAAATAGATGCCGCAGAAGATATCGTAAGCTCTGACGACGAAGGTACGACTCGTAGAGTGGAAGAATGGGTGTCACACACGACGCCCGCAGTGCTCGAGAAAGAAACGGACACACCCATGGACAGTCGCGACCAACTGCCACCGCGACAAGTGTCCGAACAGCCGGTTGACCAAACCCGCGCGCCACCAAGCGCGCCCGCGGCCGAACAGTCACGCGCATCGAAATGCGCGCCCGCCGCGTCCGAACAGTATCGCGCACCGTCACGTGCGCCCGCAACCGAAGTGATTCGCGAAACGACGACGCCCGAACAGTCTTGCGCGCCACAATACGCGCACGCGTCCGGTCAATTACGCGAAGTCCCAGTGCCGAATAACAATGCGCTCCAAACAGAGTGTGCGCCCGCGACCGTTCAGTTTCGCGAACCGATCCACGCGACGATCGCTACACCGGTAGCAACGGCCGGCGCCCCACGAACGTCCGAGTGGGAAGGCGCGTTCATCGACGACAACGACAGATTTAGGTCGCGTGACAGGAAAATCGACCAACTCGCTGAAGCGATAAGCAGCTTAGCGCGCCCGCGGCCAGTACCGAAGCAAGCGTACGAGTTACCATACTTTAGAGGTGATCCCGCTGAATGGTTGTCGTACAAGAACATGTACTACGACACGACGACCATGTACCAGTTCAAGCCGCACGAGAACTTAGCTCGACTGAAGACGTCTCTGCAGGGAGATGCCAAACTCGCGGTCGAAGATTTGCTGCGCACATCAACCAATCCCGGGGAAATCATGAAGACTCTGGATGAAGAGTTTGGCCACCCGAATCTAGTGCTAGAGTGCGCACTAAAAAAGGTACGTTCCCTACCTAAAGTCACTGAGAGCGGTCGCGAACTTAGAAAGTTCTCAAGTACAGTCAGAAATTGCGTATCATTATTGAAAAGTGTACGAGCCGTCGGGTACCTAAATAACCCGCAATTAGTCAGTGAACTATTGAACAAATTAACGCCATTACAACGTGCACAATACGGCGACTTTGCGATGGGCATGGCCAACAATCAGGGCATAGATGTGCGAGTCTCTCCCAGCCTAGAGATACTCGCAGAATTCCTCAGTCATCTAGCACGTGCCACATCATTTTACATTCAGTTAGAAGCGAGCGCGCCGACACAAACAGGTGGCAAGATAAGAAGCGCCGCCGCCGCACCTGTTCGGCAAGTGCAAAGGCTACACGTGCACTCAGACAATGACCAGTCGAACAATGGGCGCGACGAACAATGCACATTATGTAAGGAACAACACAAGCTCACAAAATGCGATAAGTTCGGTAAACTCGAGGTGAATGACCGCTGGGAACACATCAAGAAAAACAAGCTATGTTTTAAGTGTCTAGTGAAACGACACAATAAGAATTTTTGCCGCGCAAATAAGTGTGCCTCATGCAACTATGCGCATCATACATTGTTACACGCTGATAAGAAGACTGAAAGTGTAACTAATGTTAGTGATTACACTGGTAAGGCATTGCTTAAGGTAATACCGGTGTGCGTGACAGTGAATGGAACAAAAAAGCAATGTCACGCCCTGCTGGATGATGGAGCCACCGTGTCATTGATAGACGACTCGATAACGGATGGCGTCGAGGGAGAACAAGTACCCTTAATATTACGTAGTGCACGCGGGCATGAAGTGGTCGACAACAGCTCGCGAGTGATAAGTGTTATAGTGCGCGGGCCGAATGGAGCTTCACACGAGGTCAAGTGCCGCACACTAAAGCGGCTTGACCTGCCGGCGCAGACAGTGCCCGCCTCAATCTTGGCGGAGCATGCTCACCTTCGCGACCTGGGCTGTGAGGAGATGAGGGGAGCCAGGCCGCTACTCCTACTGGGACAGGATAACTGGGAGTTTCTTGTCAGCCAGGAGACTCGCCGCGGGAAGTCAGGTAAGCCAGTTGCCTCTTTGACCAAACTAGGTTGGGTTGTGCACGGGCCCGTAGGTAGAGTACAGAACAGTGATAGTGAGTCCATCGCGTGTATGGTAGAGTCAACAGCAGACTTGCATAAATTAGTGTCAAAACAGTTCGAGTTAGAATCAATAGGTATTTCAGAGGTACCTAGGTCTCATAAAGATCTAGATAGGGCTAACGCGATTTTAGACTCAACTAGCCGCCAGACAGAGAGCGGTACGTGGGAAGTAGGTTTGTTGTGGCGTAGGGACAACCCACAGCTGCCCGATAACTTTGAAAACGCGCGCCAACGACTGGCGGGAATTAAGCGGCGTTTAGTTAAGGACGAAGCGTATGATAAGGCTTACACAGCTCAAATAGACAGATTGGTGAGCGAGGGTTACGCGAGTAAATTGGATAGCGGGGTCAAGCTTGAATGAACCGATATGGTACCTACCGCATTTTGGGGTAAAGAATCCAAACAAACCGGGCAAGCTAAGATTAGTGTTTGACGCCGCGGCCAACTATGGCGGAACATCGTTAAATGACAATTTACTCACGGGACCGGATTTGTTGAACTCGCTTCTAGGTGTGCTGTTTAAGTTTAGGTTAGGACCAATCGCGTACACCGGAGATATAGCCGATATGTTCCTTAGGGTAAAGATACGAGAACAGGATCGGGGTGCGCAATTGTTTTTATGGAATACGGACGGCCGCCGAGAACCCGATGTTTACGTCATGAGTTCAATGATCTTCGGCGCTGTGTCGTCACCAACGTCTGCTATATATATATTAAACAAAAATGCAGCCATGTATAAGGATAAATATCCAGAGGCGGTGTCGGCCATACACGATAGGCATTACATGGACGACTATCTCGACAGTCAGTGGTCTGTCGCGCAAGCCGGACAGCTGATTGAGGAGGTGACCCGCATCCACGCTGCAGGTGGGTTTGAAATACGGGGGTGGGTCACCAACTCACAAGAGTTGCGCGACCGACTACAGGTCGAGATGCCAGATAGGGTTAGTCTAGATAAGGGCGAGAACGCGACGGAACGCACTTTAGGAATGATATGGTCGCCGAGCACTGACAAGCTAGCTTTCGACTTATCATTTAAACGGTTACCTAAAACAATAGTAGAGGGCCAACTCGTGCCTACTAAGAGGGAATTTCTACGCTTTATCATGTCAATATTTGACCCATTAGGATTTTTATATCCATGCATAATACAATCGAGAATTTTAATGAAAAGAATTTGGCAAACAGGTATACAATGGGATGAGAAACTGCAAGATGCAGAGGCCAAGTTATGGTTCAAATGGTTGCAAGACTTGCAACATTTGTCCCAAATATCAATACCCCGTTGGTATGGATTAAGGTTAGACGCGGTAGACTTGCATGTGTTTGGGGACGCGAGTCAGTCCGCTTATGCAGCTGTAGCCTATATAACGGGTTTAGACACCGAGGGAAATAGGAATGCGGCTATTGTTATTGGAAAAGCTCGAGTAGCGCCGCAGAAGTTAGTGTCTATCCCTCGTTTAGAACTGCAGGCAGCCGTGTTAGCCTGCAGACTAGCCAATACAGTAGAAAAAGACTTAGGTATAAAATTCAAACATAAATACCTATGGACAGATAGTAAAACTGTTTTAAAATGGATAAACTCAGACGCATCCGAATTTCAAAGATTTGTTTCGCACCGCTTAGCGGAAATAGATAGGCGGTCAGAGAGGTCCGACTGGCGCTGGGTCCCGTCAGCGATGAACCCAGCAGACAAGGCTACCAGATTGGACTGGCCACTTAACAGTAGCGAGTGGCTGTCGGGCCCCTCGTTTCTTCGTTGTCCGCAGGAGGAGTGGCCGGCGAGCACCGACTATGAAGCGGTGCCTGACACGCAGCTGGAGCGGGTGCAGCGGGCGCACGCAGTGGCGGCGCCAGAAGAGCCGTTGCTGAGTTACGAGCGGCTCCCCACATGGACGCGCGCCCTCTACGTCATGGCGCGCCTAATCATTTTCAGTGACCTCTGCCGCAGACGACGGCAATCATCAGCTGTGACAGCGGCGGACCTGCGAGAGGCCGAGCTGCGCCTGCTGCAAATGGCGCAGGCAGACAGCTACGCCGCCGACATCACGGCGCTGCGAGAGGGCCGGTCGCTGCCAAGCGGCAGTAAGCTGAGGCCCCTAGACCCCATGCTGTACGACGACGGGCTGTTGCGAGTCCGCGGCAGGCTGGGCGCCTGCAGCGAGCTCAAGTTCGGCGAAAGGCATCCTGTCATCTTAGACGGCAAACACCCATTGACGCGCCGTCTGATCCTCAAATACCACGTGGCAAGACTACATGCAAACCAAGAAACCGTGGTCAACTGCATCCGAGAGAAGTATTGGGTGACCAATCTGAGGTCAACAGTGAAATCCGTGTCAGCAAAGTGCCAGCGATGCCGCATTGAGAAGGCAAGTCCAACAGCACCCAAGATGGGAGATTTACCGACCGCCCGGTTGGAAATCGGAAGAAGAGCCTTCGTCCACTGTGGGGTGGACTATTTCGGTCCCATGGAAGTCACCATCGGCCGGCGTCGCGAGAAGCGGTGGGGCGTGTTATTCACATGCCTCGCCACACGCGCCGTGCACCTCGAGTTGGCGTCATCTCTTAGCGCCGACTCCGCCATCCTTGCCTTGCGGCGCCTCATTGCGCGCCGCGGGGCCCCGACCGACATGTACTCCGATCGAGGTACCAACTTCGTGGGGGCATACTCCGAGCTACGTGCAGCTCTCCGTGATCTCGATCACCACCGTCTGAAGACGGACGCCACCAGCCGCGGAATCACGTGGCATTTCAACCCGCCGGCATCCCCACACATGGGCGGGTGCTGGGAGCGCTTGGTGCGCTCAGTCAAGAACGCGCTCAAAGCTACACTTCGTGAGCGCGCGCCACGCGAGGAGGTACTTTACACGCTCCTCGCTGAGGCCGAGCTGATCATCAACAGTCGGCCTCTCACCTATGTCAGCAGCGACGCAGAGCACCCAGTGGTGCTTACGCCGAACCATCTCCTGCTGGGCACTGCCGCGGGAGATGCACCGAGCACGCGTCCGGACGCAGCCGACGTGGACTCCCGGAGGATGTGGCGTCGGGTCAGCGCGCTGGCCGACCTCTTCTGGAGGCGCTGGCTCCGAGAGTACCTGCCGACGCTACAGCGACGTCATAAGTGGACAGACAATAGTGAAAGTGTATCGGTTAATGACGTGGTAGTGATCATTGACGAAAATAAGCCACGTAATCAGTGGACCCGAGGTATAGTGATTAGAGTGTACCCCGGGTCAGACGGCATAGTTAGGGTTGTAGATGTAAGAACTAATAATGGGGTCCTGCGTCGACCCGTTGTAAAGGTCGTTGTGCTTCCTACCAACGGTGATGTAATCGGTTGAACCCTCTTACGGGGGTGGGAAATGTTGGGAAGCACAGCCATCTCAAATATATGCTTATTTAGTTAGTATTATTGTCATTAATGCACCTAACCAGTTTGTGAAAGGTTCCAATAGAAAAAGTAGTTTTTTGTAAGAACAATTGTAAACAAACGATGTGGCGAGCTCGACGCCGGCAGGTCTGTGCAAGTTCAGACACGTCGAAACCTGTCCGACGCGCACTCAGCGCTGATTGGTTGAAGAGGTCTCGAGCTCGCACCTAGATTAAATTAATTGGTCGTAGGGTAGGTCAAACCCTTCACTACGTGCGCCCCAAAATAATATTATAGAAATAGAACATTTTGGGGCAAACAGTCAGTCATCAAACAGTCATCAAACAGTCATCAAACAGTCATCAAAAAGCAGTCATACAGAAACAATGGTATAATTAATAGTGTAAATGGTCAACCGGCTGATATTGTAAATATGTGTTGTATATAGTGATTCTTGGTAACGTTATCTTCATTTTTATATCTCTCTTTCTTGTGTTTATTTAACTTGTTCCTGTACTTTATGTGTTTTCGTGATAATATAAACTGTGTGTACCGACTTGGTGTTTTTCTCATATTCGCAAATCATCCACCCTTGCGCCTGCATCTCTACAAATAAAGATTTGTACAATCTTACGGAGTCTGCAATTTTCCGATGACATACATATTTACATAATTTTGTTAAAACAATCCTGTAAGTACTAGACTAGACTAGCCCTTTGCCCAGCAGCGAGAAAGTATACTGTATGTGTATAGGCTTATTAAAAAACATTTTTATGCAGATTCAGCTATAAGTTTTATGCAATTACAATAAATGACTTAAAAATTTTTTGGAAGCTATTTGGAACGATCTACTATTTATATGTCTGTGGGAACGATACAAGCTGGATAGAAATGCAACCTCATTGCATAAATCGCGGTATCATTATGATTTAAAGTTCTTTTCCAGCCAGGATCAAGTACAGATAAACGACGCCGAAGTTGTCAAATGTGTCACCAGAAAAATTGTGGAGAGAGTACTGTTGAGCCTACATAAGAAAGATAAATACGTAGTCGTCTTATATTTACTAAAACAAGTTTATGAAGATGTTATACCAAATGAGGTAAGACCGGCTCTCCTTACAAAGTACCAACCTAATAAGTTTTTAGCCCTTTATTAATGTTCTTCTTATTTCGATTCCAGCTCTGGCAGATATTCATAGGTGATCACGATCTAGAAGATACTGGTAATGTTGATGAAATAAAAAGCAAACATTCCTGGGTACCACGGGACTGCATCAAGAAAATTGCCAAACTCAAGGTCTGTTACTAGAGAATTAAGTATTTCAAAAACTTAATTTGATCGTTAGAAAACGAAATCCCGGTTCGATTAGTATTTTATTTGCAACTTGTTGATTCAATAGTGCTTTTCGCTCTATCGACAGCTTATCATCGTTTCTGTACCCGGTTATGTTCACATTCGTATGCCCAGGGGGTCTCGCAACAACAAATCAATTAATGATATCTCATTAAGCGACGCTAAATTAAAAAAAGCTTATATTCGTTTTCCTATTTCAGATTGTAAACGAAGACCTTTACAATAGATTGTCACTGCAAAACGAAGATCTGTGGAAGGAGTTCCTACAGTCAGGAGATATCAAAATAATAAGCAGATTAAAGTTGAGCGCTTTTGAAACAGTTGTAGCAGTGGCAGCCATTCGACCAGACAGTTCCTATCGAGCTATTGTGGATTTCGTCGATCAAATACTAGGTACGCTGATACGCTCGCATATCTTTACATAAATTACGTTTACGTTTTGGGAATACATTCATTGTGCGTACAGCTAAGGAGTGGAATTCCCTGCCTGTTTCCTGATAGCTACATCCTGGGAGTCTTTAAGTCAAGAGCGAATAGGTTACTTCTAGGCAAGCGTGCTGCACCTTAGACTGCATCGCAACAAGAGGAGCACGACGTCAGGTAGTATAGTTAAAAGTCTATTGTATCAAAAAGATCTCTCTGGTGTTACCTCCATCAAGCATGGTAAAATTAATGAAAAAAATGCCTTGATTCAACTGGAGCAGCAAGAAAATATTAAAATTATGCCCTGTGGATTATTTATCGATAAAAATCATCCATTTTTAGGAGCAACTCCTGACGGAGTCATAGATGAAAATAGGATTGTAGAAATTAAATGCCCAGTATCAGCCTATAGAATGAATTTGGTAGATGCTGTGAAAAACAGGAAAATTACTTTTTGGAAGTATGAAAATAACCAACTGTTGATAAATAAAAAACACCACTGGTATTTTCAAGTGCAAGGACAGTTAAATATTACAGGAAGGAGAGAGTGTCTATTTGCCGTGTGGACTGGTTCAAATGAACAGATAAAAATTGAAATAATACAATGCGATCAAAAACTGTGGAACGATCACATGGTTCCCAAACTAAAGATATTTTACATGGAATCTTTACTGCCGGAATTGTTGGATCCGCGAAAAACACGCAATATGCCTTTAAGGAAAATAAGTCCTCCGATCATTAGCAAAGAAAAAACTAAAAAAAGAAAACTAAACCCAACCAATTTCCATCTTTCCAAAGGTCAAAAAGTGCAGGAAACAAGCGATAGTAACGATACCACAGTTATACAACAATGTAAGCAATCCATTATTGATTTCAATAATATGTGAAACTAGCTGTTACATACCTACCCCTACGTAGGCTACCTACCCTATCTACCTACATGCCCTACCTATCCTTCCCACCTAACCTACCCTACCTTCCTACACACCTAAAAACCAAACACACTACCCACCTACTCTACCCACCATCGATCCCTACCTACCTACCATACCCACCTACCCTATCCTCCTACCCTACCTACCTACCATACCCACCTACCCTATCCTCCTAACCTACCTACCAGCCTACCTACCCTACCCTACCGACCTACCTACCTACCATAGATTGACGCATTTGTAATTACCTACAGCTACGGAACCCACTAAGCAAGACTCGACTTGCTCTTGGCCGGTTTTTTTATTTATTTATAAGGAAACATTGAATAATGTTATTCAGAGAGATTATTTTCGAAGGAACATTTCTTTTGTTATCTACACTAATATTATAAAGAGGAAAACTTTGTTTGTTTGTTTGTTTGATTGTAATGAATAGGCTCAAAAACTACTGGACCGATTTTAAAAATTCTTTCACCATTCGAAAGCTACATTATCCACGAGTAACATAGGCTATATTTTATTTTGGAAAAAAATAGGGTTCCGTAAGATATTTGGGTTTTTCGGACACAAGGTGTAAAAATCAACCAGATAAGTTACTTATTTTGCGTACGCTGCCTAAACTATAAAAGATAGAACCATGAATTGTTCTAATTAATTGTAGATCTTATAAATATCTACAAAAAAATCCGCGACACACTATACCTATCTATGTCGAGTGAGGCACAACAACCACTTTTATATTTTTAAATCTTGATTTTTTTTTGGACTATATTTAAACGCGTTTATTTTACTCATGCTATTAATCCTTATCAAAATAAAGTATTTCATCACTAATTACAGTTTATGTAGATAATATTTGGTCTTTGAATGATTAAAATCGGACGTTTGGTTTTGAAGTTATGGCGAAATTAAAATATTACGATTTCTGCTGCACGGCCCGTTGCGAAGTGGACGTCACCAAGGCCCCCGGGTGCGCGTGCGGGAGGGGAGTTTAGATCTATGAGTAATAAAGTGTCCTCCACACTATTCCCAAGTTGCACGAGGCGAAGTGCTCTCCGAAGTTGACCGAATTCCGAAGTAGGTGTCCACACACTCGAGCAACTTCGCGAAGAGCTCAGTCGCCCGTTCCCCCGTTCCCCTCACGATAGGCATAATGGATAACGTTCATGTGGCAACTGCCGTTGCAATGTGTACTCTCGCATAATACAATTCCTGCGTATTTACTATGGCTGACGCGAACCGAAGTGAGCCGAGTAGTGTGGACAGACGCTTCGTGTTCGAACTTCGAGTCCTTTGACTCGGGCGCAAAAACCGACAACAACTGGAAGTCGCCCGGGGCGAAGCAAAGTTGCACGAGGCGAAGCGAAGTGCCCTTCTACACTATCGTATTCGCTCAACTTCGATCAACTTCGGGAATAGTGTGGAGGCTACATAAGGTACACGCGTGGCTCAGAAGACGCGAGGTCGGCTCCCTACGCAGCGGTCGTGCGCGAAGTCTAATAATATTCGTGCGATTTTTTTAGATTTCGTTCTTAGAACTATACCTACGCAAAAGTTCTTCTCAGAGCTAAACAACAGTTCTTCTCAGAGCCAAACAACAGTTCTTTTCAGGGCTAACCAACAGTTCTTTTCAGGGCTAACCAACAGTTCTTTTCAGAGCTAGAATATTACACGCTATTAACATTTTCTTAAACATTTGAAAATGCCTAAGAGAGCCAGGTCTCAACTTACTAAACATAGTTCTCAAGCACGGGCAGCAAGAACACGCCGTATGGGAGAATCTTCACCTGAACGTTCACAACGCCTTGCTGAACAAAATCAGAGACACTCTCTGGTACGCGCTCGAGAGTCGAGTGTCGAACGTTCGCAACGCCTTGCACAACAAAATCTGAGAACCTCTGAGTTATAATATTATAAAGCAGAAGAGTTTGTTTGTTTGTTTGGTTGGTTGAGTACGCTAATCTCAGGAAATACTGGTCCGATTTGAAAAATTCTTTCAGTGTTAGATAGCCCATTTATCGAGGAAGGCTATAAGCTATAATAATATGTATATCATTAGGCTAAGTCAAAAAGGAGCGCAGAATTAATGGAAAATGTGACGCAGACGAAGTTGCGCGGGTCAGCTAGTTACGGTATATTATTATTTGTGTTATGTACCTGGTCTACGATTGTTGCGCGTTACGTAATTTGTTGACACCTAAAACGAGATACCTAGTCCCATGTGTTTACCTTTTGTTTTATTTGATATATATTGTAATGTACCTACTTATTGTATATTTTGAATATAAGTACTTACATTTGAACTGATTAATAAATAAACATTGATGAATATTTACTTATAACATTTTATTTCATACTAACTTTTAGGTTTATCTTAGTTTGGGTGGTACCTACGCGAAGACTAAATGGCGGTCCAGAAAAAAAAAACACGAGCCTTTAGATTTATCTCGAGTCACGGAATGGAAGCCCTAGTAGGGTAAATACGCCATACATCGGCCCCCCCCCAATCGTCGGCAGTCTGCACATTTTCAGGTTGCGTTCATTCAAAAGGCTATTAAGTGGCAATTTTACCATTCGAATTGCAACCTTAATTCATACTCTATAAGTACAAACCGTTACTATCCGATTACGTCACCCGCTCTTCACACACCGAGCCTCAGTAGCGATGGAGCCGTTGAAGCGTCAAGTTCGTAGAAAAAGTAGCTTACTTGCTGTGAATACCCACGCTTCGGGGATTGATATTCCAACGGTAAGACATTTCTTTTTTTTGTTCTAAGCTTTGTTATCACTAAATGTTTTTTTTTACTATATTTTGACATAGTTTTTTCAACATTTTGCGTATTGGTTTAAGGGAAAAATAAGGGGCCGCCATTAGAATACCAGTTTCGACTTAAAACCGGATTCTCGGCCGGGGCCGACTTAAAGTAAATGCAGTCTGTTTTATAAATTCTATTTCTACCAATTACATTGGCTTATTGAGTGAATTTGCAAAGCCTAATAGGTAAATAAATCTATTTTACGTTTAATCGCCAAATAGCGGCCGGGGTAATATTAGTTGAATCTCGAGAAATAAGGTACACAAAACAGGGGCCGACTTTAGAAATATTAAATATCTTAATGTCGGCCAACCTCGAATTCGAGCGCGACTATACAGGCTGATTAATTTTGTATTTTTTTCATTGATTGTGTTGGTAGTTTTTTTAAATTTATTTATCAAACTTATTTTCTCAAAATTGAATAATATATATTATGTACCTATTATTATAATTTAATATTATAAAGTTTGGATGTAGGAGTTGACAATATCGAAGACATTTATATTATTTAAAATAGCTAAATATGGTTTGGGATACAGATATAAAATGCTCTATGGAAATTGCTTTGAAAATTAAGCTAATAAACATGGGTTAAATAGGTAGCTATTTAACCCATGTTTATTAGCTTAAAAAATATAAAGGGTTGGTTGTGAATTTTTAATCGTTTTATTAACTTGCGTGGGACATAGAGCTGCCTTCAGATACTAAGCTCGTTTTTACTCAAAACTTTTGATTTAAGGTACTACAATGACAGAGCAGGGAGATCCAAGGCCTTCACGGAAAGAAAGAAAACTATGCGGTTACGATCGCACTAAAATAAAAGAAGCTCTTGAGGCAATAAATAATGGAATGCCTTTCCTTTTTTTAAATTAATGTCTGTTTTCAATTCCAATTTTTATCACATACTTATATATTAATTTTTATTTAATTTTATTGTGATATTTGTTATAATTATAGTATCATTAATGTAAAAGTGCAAATCAAAAAATTTATTTATTATTAAACAAATACAAATGTATACTTAGTGTGACATCATACTCCTGCCAAAATAAATCATATTAATAATATTTTTCATTGTCTTAATTTAAAACACCCTATACCCGGCCGACATTTAGGGAAAACGCGGCCGACCATGGGCCGTGAACGGCCGACTTAAGGGTTTTTTCGTCCTCAACGCATATAAACCTTAATACTTTTTTTTTAAGTAGATATGTCAATCTTATGCCTATAAACATAAAAAAGATTTATTAACCTGTCTAAAACCGCATCACAAGCTATCCTTTTGTTGCAAACTGATGCAGCTAGAGCGATCCAAAGTTCAAAAATCCGTTAGGAGGCCGACGTTTAGCGTATTTACCCTATATTTACCTACTAAATTGGTGTATAGGTATGTCAATATTGTAAGTCCATGAACGGAGCTTCCAATTATATGTACCTATATATTATTGACAATGACCTCGCCTCGCTCAATTGTCAGCTCCGATCCGTCGTACCGTGGAAATAGTTCGTGAATTTGAAATTTATTTGAATGATTTTTTTTACGATGACTTACATTTATATTGACTCGAAATCAAATTCACGAAGTCCACCGCCCCTTCTCCGGCACAGATCGCTGTCCATCAGCTGGGCAGCTGTTCAAACTCAACTCGACTCATACAATGCGATTCATTCATATGAGATTCATACGAAAGTCGAACGTCAATGACCTCTATCTGTCATTTATCTCTCGGCGCGGCCCGCGCACCGCCGTGGCGCGCCGCCGCCGCGATCGCCGCGGCGTCGTTGCGCGGGTCGCGCCGCGCGTATTATTGTAGAGGGGAGCGGAGCGAGAGGTACGAAATCGCTCGCGTTGGGCTGTGGGTGCGGGCTCTTAACATCAGGTGAGATAGCGGTCAAACGTAAGCCTATCAATAGTAAAAAAAACATAACAAAAAGAAACGATAAAATAGATTGTTCTTATTTAAACACCGGCTGAACCGCGCAATCTCGTCTGCGTCACATTTTGCATTAATACTCCGCTCATGAGGAGCCCTTGGCTAAATAATAACAGCCGCACAGGTCGATCTTCAAGGTTAAGCAACGCTTGCCGAGGTTGGTCTGTGGATGAGTGACCATCTTAATGTACCGAGTTCCTCCGTGCCTCGGAAAGCACGTTAAGCTGTTGGTCCCGGCTGTCATTTGGAGATCTTTGGCAGTCGTTACGGATAGTCAGACGCAAAACTTTCTGACCGTATTACTCGGTTGCCTAAGTCAGATTAGAAGTCGCATCAGGTAGGTAAAATAAACGTCTGGTATTAATAGGGTTTCTCTTTTAGGATGAAAATCATTCAATTACTCCTACTACTCTGGGCGGAGCGGAAGAGAGTGTCACACTTTTATCGACTAAAATTCATCCTTAGTAAAGTCATTAGTGTTCCTCCTAATGCCATTTGCGTTCCGGGGCCGCGGTGACTCTTTCAAACATTATTCTGCAAGTCTGGCAGACACTAGTCCCAGTAGGCTTCGTCTAATTAAGAGGGTTTACTCCTCACAGTGTATCATAAAGTTTTATAATCCCTATTCTTAGAAATGAATGAACCAAGATTAATAAACCTTGGATTGCACATAAAAAATAACTAGGTCTAAAAAGTTAGTTACAGATTTTTTCGAAAATATTTCAGAGAGGAAGAGAGATTTACAATATAGAACAAAAAAACTTAAAATAGCTCTTTCTGTCCCTCTGAACGCTACGAAAGATTGATTGTTTATTTATGTGCGGTGCAGGAGCGGGCGTGGTGCGCGGCGGGTCGCGCGTGCAGCGCGCGTGCGGGGCGGCGGCGCGCGCGCGGCGCCCGGCGCGCCCCGCGCTGCTGCTGGCCGCGCACGCGCACGACGCGCTCGCCGCCGCCGCTACCAGCCGACATTACTCACGCATGTAATGAACCTTATTATTACTCGCGCGCGATCAGAATGGGATGCGACCTTTTGGAACTGAGGCGCGCTCGGTCCGCCGGCCAGCCGTAGCGTCGGCAAAAATTGCCAGCGGGTCAACCAGCAATTCATACTACCCGAAACTATCAAAGGATAATTTGTCTATTCTCGGCTTCGCGTGGACACGATGCTCGAAAAGATACAAATAAATCAAAAATCATGTTTTGTTTTTAAACGCATATTTATTCAATACTTTTGTATCAACTTGCGCCTACGATGTGTATTTAATAAATAATTAAATTGTTTTATTCTTCGACATATTTACATTACTCGTCCTTCAGTGTTGCCAGTTTCCAACAATTAATCGTACCTATATTTTGTAAATAATTATTTACAAATCGATTCGAATTGTTATTTTGAAGTTGAACTTAGTCCTCCTTATTCTTAAAATAAAATTGTTTTTATTGTTTTATTATAGCTGTTATTTGTAATCACTTCAGCTTCACTTCAATGGAGCAATTCAAACATGTTTTATCCGTATGATTGGAAAACAAAAGTATCGAAGATGGTCAATGAATTTCGATTTTTAATGTTCATAAAATACTCGTATATCTAAACATTATTATTAAAAGGATTGCAACCATGAAGCTTTACTGTATATTTACATAACCCTATGATAAATCGTAGAAATAACTATTTTATAATTAATTCAGAGTTTTTCGCTAACGGTACTTGTCTTGAGAACTGTCATTTTCTATTTACTTTGATAAGGTTCCATCCCTTTTTGATCGCGCGCGGGTTGTACCCACTTATGCTTTACCCTATAAAATGAGATCTCTATACGCCCTGGATAACGCCAATCCGCGACAAACAGTGAACCAAAGATGGCTTTAACCTAAGAGGGAGCAATCGCCACGAAACTTATAGCGTTTAATTTAACTATATTTAGAGAGACTAAACTAGACTTCAGATTACTCTAAACAGACGTAATTATGCCAGATTGATTATTTATAAAACTGACAGACACACAAAATTATCTAACCATCCTCACAATTCCAGGTGGGAATAGAAGAAGGGAGGGCGGCATGGGAGACTGCGCTAGAGGCATGTCGCGGTGGTAGCTGGCTAGCCATCGTAGTTGGCGCTTCGCCCTTCACGAACGATCTGCAGGCATTCATCGCAGCATACCTTGAGTCACCGGTATGTATATTAATATGATAAAGAGGTAAAGTTTGTGAGGTTGTAGAGGGTAATCTCTGGATCTACGGAGCCGATATTGATTTTTTTTTACCAAAAGAAAGCCGCGTTATTTGTACGTATTAACCGAAGTGAAGTGGGCACGGGTCAGCTAGTATATCGATAAACTAATATTATGAATGCGAAAGTTTGGATGTATAGATGTTCGCTACTCAATCACGTCAGAACGGCTGAACAGATATTGATGAAATTTGGAACCAACGTACATAATAGTTTGGATAACACATAGAATACTTTTTGTCCCGGGAGTATGTTCCCTTGGAATAATATTTTCATTCACGCGGATGGAGCCGCGGGCGGTAGCTAGTATTTTTAAAAATTGGGAGGAGCTCGTGGCTAAATAAGTAGCCGTATAACACCTTCAAGCTTAAGCAATGCTTGCCGAGGTTGTGAGTGACCAATATGTGACCATTCCAAGACTACTTGCCTAGGAAGCAAATTAAGACGTTGGTCCCGGCTGTCATTTGTAGATCTTTACCAAATCGTTACGGTTTGTTGAATCCAGTAAAACTGACACTAACCGTAACAAGAACACCCAACAAGTATTACCCAGTAATTGGGTTCTGGAGGTCAGATAGGCAATCACACCAAGATAAATACTGGTGTTCAGCTGAATCTGGTTTGACCGGAAGTCGACCCCGACAAATTTGGGAAAAAGCTAGGCAGACGATGTCAAACAACTATTATCATTTAATTAACATAGAATAAATATCAAAGCAAAACGAATTTCAGGAAATGATAATGTATAGGAAATATAGGAATATAATAATTTTACAGGCTGACCAATTCCATGAGGAGTTCAGACTATGGATATTATCAGAGGACCGTGAAATTCCTGCGCTTATATCTAATGCCTGCGTTAATGTCATTCTTGAGGTAAGTTTATTTTTGTAATAACCAGAGGGCTTAGTGCGAGTTTTTTTAACATACTACTCAATTGCGTACCTACTCGATCACGTTAACGTATATGTCAAATTGTATCGAAAAAAAGGTTTTTCGTTATTAGCACCAGACGGCGCTCATTCAATTTCAATACAAATTGTCTTTAGGTACGTTAACGCAAAAGGGAGCGTTAAGAAACTCGCACTAAGGCCACAGGTCCTCAGTGCCGACCCTAGATCTTAAGGATGCTCGCTCATTCCGATTGTTCTTACTCCGATAGTTCTTGGTCCTTGGATATGGCCATATAGACATGTATGCCATGCCATGCTCCGTTATTTCCAACGTTGTCCACCTAACCCGTAGTGGTCTACACTGACTACACTAAACAGCTGCCACGGGGCTATGGCTGGAGCAAATTAGTGTTTTATTTATTTATTTTTATAACAATCGCTATTAAAATTCATCTTATAAACTAAAAACTTATACATATATTGATCATCGATCTGTGGGTGCACGTAAATATATCTACTTCTGGTTTCTGAGCAATTAGGGCGTTCATCAAGCTAATCGCTTGGGCTGTGGGGGCATATCGAGCCGTGAGGGTACGTGACGGCTCCACCGCTCGGTGCGCGACACCCGCTGTCGGTCCGGACCAAACAGTGTACAGCGAGCTAGTGTGCGAGCGTTGTCAATCTAATTTTTCAGCAATAAGTAGTAGAACATCAACAGCGCGCATTTAAGTCACAGTTCTAGCGTGTTGATGCCCACCATTCCCGCGATAAACAGAGACGGATACAAATAGGGATAGTACCCATACTACCCATCATGGGCGTAGCCAGGGGGAGGGTTTTGGGGTACAACCCCCCCCCACCCCCTTTGCTACCGTTACCTTCAAATTTTGCAGTCAGTTCCGAAATTGAAGACGCAATTTTTAAGCGTTCGGCAGTGGAAAGCAGCTATGACTATCACCTCCCCTACTCCATAATCTGCTTTGAAATGCTTAGATAGATGCGATCTTAAAATATATCCAAATATTTACACGTTGTTACAAATATTGGCTACCATACCTGTTTCCACTGCTACACCAGAAAGGACTTTTTCAAGCCTACGGAGACTTAAAAACTATTTGCGAAACACAACGAGTGAAAAGAGACTGAACGGCTTGGCTCTCATGAATATCCACTTTCAGTAGTTTAATTTTAGTGTAATAGCTCGTGGCTAAATAATAACAGCCGCACAGGTCGATCTTCAAGGTTAAGCAGCGCTTTTACCCAGTTAATGGGTTGTGGAGGTCTGGTAGGCAGCCGCTCTACGTAAAATACTGGTATTCAGCTGAATTCGGTTTGACTGGAAGCCGACCCCAATATAGTTGGGAAAAGGCTAGGCAGATGATGAGTAGTTTAATTTTCTTGAACCCCGCCCCCCCTTCCCCTCCCCGATACTAAAACCTGGCTACGCCCTTGCTACCCATATAATTTTTACACAGATAGCGAGCAAATTTCCGTTGAATCCGTTCTATCATCAGCATCACTTTTGCTCGTACGGATCCCACCAGTGAATTGTAATCCAGTTTGCTACGCACAAAGGAATAATACATGATCGTGTTATTTAATCGAGCCCCTTTCAGGAAAAGCTAGTCAAACGAACTTCCTTTTGAAACAAGCAAGCGAAACAAGCACATTCATAAAACTAGTGAGGGCCACCTTATACGCTCATGCGCCAATTCACTCCGCTTACTCGGCAAATTTTTAGAAGTAACAACATTTTAGTTATTGGCTCACACTACATATTTAAATTCATGTTATAGCAAACTATATCGCATAAGGTTTACTTACATTAATTATATTTAGTGACTGACAATAACTTATTGTGAAGTGAAATTACCATTAAAAAGGGCTTAAGCACTGCTCCGAATAACAATGTTTATTTACTGTTTAAATAAGCCAGTTATTGAAAAATGGTGCGATGGGGCTGACATATCTTTGATAAAATCCCCTAAACAAAAACAGATTTAAAATATATATATTTGACATTATTAAGGTAACTAACCCATTCCCATTTGTTAGTACGTAAGGCGCCTCCTATATGCCTACTGAATTATAATTATCTGAAGGACCCACCTTGTCTATAAAAAGAGTTCGAGATTCCAGTTCAACGAATGTCTTATTCATCTAAGATCCCGAACATATCAAATAACTGGATCGATCATGTCGTTCAAACGTTTTACTAAAGTAACAAACCTACTAATACACCCTAAGTATGTATTCACTAGGATTCACTCCAACCCCACATTGCAGTTTAGTGCCGCTTCTGCAAATATAGATAGCATTGTAACATCCGGGCATCCGGGCGGTTTCTGAATCGCGGTGTTAAGATTCTACGTCGTTGATCGAACCTCGCACGCTACTGTAGAAACTCATACTTACCCGTGATCATGAAGGCGGTTCCCCAGGGCGAGGCTACCATTACGTACACTGCGGTAAGGTTGATCCTTCTATATATTCAGATTTGGTTTCCGCACTTAGGACAACCTGATGTTGGACCATTGTGCGTGAGCCATGGCGGCCGTTACTCCAACCAGCCAACCTCCCTCCAGAAAGAGATAGTTTTACCGGTGTGTTCAAGAGGTTGACCCTTGCGATTATCTCTAATACGGATAACTCGGATGCGCAATTTTTTAAAGTGAGGGACTGCGTTCACGCTTTCTCTGTTGTTATTCATCCAAAACATCTCATTGGGCGCATTGGCGACGAAAATCATGTCCAACATACTGGAAATGCTTTTTTAAACTTTTTATAAAACTTTAGTCAGTCTTTTCAATACGGAAGGGTCAAAAAGGGAATGCTCGGTCGGGTGTACTAAGTATTTTAGAAGTCATATAAAGTTTCAGCGTTAGCTAAACGTAAGTTATGAGTGATAAAGCAATAAAAAAATAATCTAGCCAAGTGCGTATCGAGCCACGCACTGTGAAAGGTTCCGTAATTCTCCGTCCCGTACCAAAACGATTGCAAAAACAATTGTCGCAAATCTAATATAAACAATTAAATCTGTTGTCACGGTGTTTGTTATCGAACGGCTCAAAAGATTGATTTTTATGTTTTTTATTTTGTATATATTTGGTAGGTCTGAGAATAGATCGTAGGCAATTTTTTTTAAAACGGCAAAACAACGTTTCCTGTTTCAGCAAGTTTTACTATGAGATTACAAAGTTACAAATGCACATGCATATATGCAATGTCATTTTCTATGAAAAATCAGTTACGAACACAAGTCAGATACTTGTTGCAGTAAGTACTACCAAACCAACTAGGGAAACTAACCCCGCATCAAAATTCCATGCCCGCGGGATTGAGGAAATTAATCCCACGGAACCGCGGGCTTTGCGGATTGCAATAAAATCTTTTTTCTTGAGTTATGTGTTTTATTCGTAAAGTTAGTTGTTATTTCTATACAACTTTTTTATCTTTATAAAAAGAAAAATAATCAAATGTTCAGTACATTTTCATCTCCGCCATGTGGCCGACACACAGGTGCTTAGACAAGTATATCTAGCTCTCTGTCAGTCAGTTGCGCAGTACTGTATAGTTGTTTGGGATGGGGCAACGAAAATACATTTGTTAAAACTGGAACGTGCCCAAAGAGCGATCCTTAAAGTAGGTTGGTCCCTTCCTTATCAATTTCCAACCACCGAACTATGTAAAACTTGCAAGGTCCTCTCTATTCGAAAATTGTTCATTCTAAATCTAATTCTAACAGTCCAGTCCCAAAATTCCGAAATGTTCAATGCCGTGAGACGAAAGCATACTGTGTGTTCGTCCATCCTTGTCCATTCAAAGCAAGCTCAACGTTTCTTTTATTTCCTTGGTCCCTACGTGTACAACAGAGTTAATACAATCTTACATGTGTACTCAATGGTCAAATGGAAATGCAAAACTACTGTAAGGAACTGGCTGCTGGATATGGACTATGAAGAAACAGAAAATATCATCCAGACCATTAAATGATGTTTTTATAAACATCCCTCTCATAATCACCAATTATTTAACATGAACCATATGACTTACATGCACATACACACCACACCCTCACATACAATACACAATAACATCACTTTACATTACAAATATAACCCACACTTCTATTATATAGACTTAACTCTCTATCAAAACTGTTTGCTTCTAGTTTTATGTACAATCTAAATGATGACGTATAATAAGATAATGCTAAAAGGGGTGTGAGCCTGGAGATCTGTCATACAGGTGCTGAACCTAGTTCAGACTCCAGCTCTCACAAAGGTTCTAGCGTAAGGCAATAAATTAACTTTATGTATAAATAACCTACTGACATTGTACCTATAAGAGAGAAATAAACTAAATAAATCTAATCTAATCTAATCTAATTTTATTATAGAATAGCTGATTTTATTTTACTTTTTATACAGTATTAATTGTTTGCATAAACCGTGTCTCTGATTGATACCAATTGATACCCTATGCTGGAGAAATTGGATGGTGATAATAATTCTCCCAGTAAATGCTCGTGAATTTGTGGGAAATCCCTGTTTTAGAGAAACTACGATACAACAGGGAACGATACCCACATTAATCTCGGTAGAATACACTCACATAGGAGGATAACTCGAGAAGTCCCAACATTACAGGTGATTCTACTGCTCATAAACAAACTCCCTTTAGAAAAGGCGGAAATGCTGAAAAATAGAACAATCGTGATTGTCCATGTAAAATCAATCATTGTATTCGGTCAGTTAGTGTGGGGCATATATGGTGACAATTTAAATCATGAGATCCTTGTTACAAGTTGTTAAATCGCGTGTTAAGAGTCCTATTACATTTTTTACGGAAATTCATGATTTTTGACGCTGTAATTTTCAGCAGCAGTAAGATATTTTAATTATTTGATCCTGAATAACGATAGTGCCAGTCTCTTTCTTGTAAGTTAGAGTTACACATTTTCATTTTTATTTTCGTGTAATTTACTATAAATATTTTACGAACTCAGTTTGCAAGAAAAAATGTCGGCGATGGAACTTTGACGGTCAAATTCACATTGTTACAATCAATTCTTTTAAAAGCTAAAATTGCTAAAAGGTAAGTTGAATGTTTTACTTGTTTATTGGAGTTCTAGAATTTCTTGAAATTCCTTGAGTTTTCACGGAAAAAAACGTAAAGAAAGCCTAATTTAAACCAGAATTGTCTTCATTCAGCGTCCATTATATTCCAAATAAAAACAATTTTATCAAATAAATTTATATGATATAAAATTTCAATCTACAATGAATACGTTTCATTAGTTTTCGTTTGTCAATATAATACAACAAAATTACAATAAATAAAATTAAAGTACTATAAATTCTGCGTCAATTCAGCGCGCGCGCTCCTCAGTCTCGCGCGAGCGCCCAAATAAACTATAATCCTATTCAGACTAGTAAGTATCAAATAGTTTCGCGGACTATAGATGTACCCCCAACGCAGACCAACATAACTTGATCTATTGCAAACGAGCACTTACGATTCGTAATAGGACTCTTAATGAGTTCGTATTTAGAACGACGCCTGCTCCCCATTTACTTTGAATCCTATATTTTTTTCAGTTCCCGCACGTAGTCTCGCATAACTGACCCCGTACAAATGGCGCGTGACCCCGTGCTTGCAGGATTGGATTCCCTAGCACTGATATTCGCAATTATTTTGACTCTGAAATTGTTGGTCCTCAGGCGCCAGAAGGTGTAAAGAATAACGTAATGGGCACGTTGTACGCATGGGGCGCTTATACCGCGGATACGAACACCGTGCGACTTCACGCGGCGCTTGCGCTGTTCCACGCGCTAGTACAGGAACGGCGTGCCTACATACCACAAGGTTTGTCTTGCTCATACCGCAGGCGCCAAGACCGTGTACCAATATTAATGCCGAAACAACTTGGCTCAACTTTCAATACAAATTCACTTCATTTGATATATACCTACCTTATCCCAGGATGGTCACAGTGGTACGCATGGGAGTGGGGCGAGGCCCACGCCAGTTCCCGAGCAGTGCGCAGTGGAGGAGGCGGCCGCGCAATCGCCGCCCTGTACGGCGCGCGCCTGTGCTCCGCGCCCGACCAGCGCATACTGGCCGCGCTGCAGCGCCGCTACCTCGGCGACGCTGCCATGTCGTCCAGGTGGAAGCCAGCGCCGCTCACTATACCTCTGCTCTGCCGCTCTCCACATCACTAAGGGTAAGCACAGCTGCCGGGTAGCCTCTGTGTAAGAGGATTCCGGGTGAAACTCGCTTCCATCTTCGGCCTAATCATCACTTTCCATCAGGTGAGATTTAGGCCAAGAGTTTCCCCGTTCAGTATAAAAAAAAAAAAAAAAAAAGTAGTAAGGGAAAATCATTTCAGCCGTAGAACTTTCAATGCTAGACAAAGGCCTCACTCACTATTTTATTTCTTTTTTGACCCGGTAAATATTAGCTGGACTCATTACGACTCGTTACCTAGTTTTGGTGCTCATCTAGCACCAAAACAATAGCTAGTAGACTAGATTCTTGGTTGTTTAATTAGTATTTACCAAACTAAATACTCAATTTATTTTATCCCCCTTTGACAGGGATTTAGTTTAGTTGATTGCATACTCTAATATTTGACAAATTCCCCGTTCCATTTTCGTGCCCTATACACACGTTATAACAAAATATAAAAATGGTCCTCGGAATCCGCACCCCAGTAAAAGGGAAGAAAGGGCCAGTTGCCGGCACCAGCGGACCCCGAGAAACGACGTCGCCTACCCATCCGGAAAATGAGGGACCCTCTGGAGCGCGGGAAGCGCCGAAGGGGATGTCCCTCAAATTCGACAGGAAAGACATAGTGCGAGGGAGGACACCTGGGACAGCTGAAACACCACTGACGTCGGCGGGGACCTCTGCTGCTGTTGCCCACGCTACTACCCCTAGCCCTACGGGCCCGTCTGGACAGGAGCTAGACGCTGCCAAGACCTTCATACGGAGACCGGAACGAAAAAGGAGATCCGTAGACATCATGGACGCTTACACAAAGCAGATTAACACCTTTTCTGCCTCGTCGAACGATGAGCTTCTCCAGGGGGTCATGAAGACCTTCGAAGATATCCCATCGAGGGTCAGAGACTACCCTTCGATGAGGAAGGATATCAGGACCTTCCTGGAGACCCAGTCAGATAGATGTCTACGGATCTGTTTTGAGTTGAGCAGGCGAGTAAGGGACCTGGAAACAGCGTCCAAAATGGTTCCGCCCACCAAGACAAACGCCACGCCTACACCCGAATCGCCGGAGGCAGTCTTGGAAAGGCTGGAGTGGGTGGAAACCAGCATACAGACGCGGCTCAACGATCTGGAGGAGAAGGTCTCCAAAGGCCTTCAGGACTTGACCGACCACAGCACCGGAATCAGTAACGAGGTCATCGAGAGGGTCGTCTACACGACCGACCAGGTCACCGACAGGATCGACAATGCGGTGCTGGGGTTGGAGTGCGTTTGTCGAGCCGTCGGTGACCTCGGCGGTAGGATCGATGGCGTTGCTGGTGACGTCGCCACCGCAACAGAAAGTATAAAGGTCGTGAGTGGAATGGCAGGCGAGGCGAGAGCCGACACGCGGTCTTACGCCTCCGTAGCTGCGGCCAAACCCGGGCACCGACCGGCGCTTCACTCTTTGGCTGTCACGTCCGAAGTCAGCCAGGACACTGCTGACAAGGTGCTCGCCAAGGTGAGGATGGCGGTCGATGCCAGGGGAACTGGCATTAAAATAAACAAAGTCCGCAAGGCCAAAAACCAAACAGTAATTCTGGGGTGCGACTCGGAAGCGGAGCTCAAAAAGGTTAAAGATATGATCGAGAGCCGGAGTGAAGGGCTGATAGTGGCGCCTATGATCAATAAAAACCCGCTCGTTGTCCTAAAAGACGTCTTTTTGGACAGCGAAGACGACGAGCTGGTTAAGGCGCTCTATTGCCAAAACAAAGACCTCTTCAGGGATTTAAAACAAGAAGACAAGGAAATGACCATAAAATATAAAAAAAGAACAAGAAACCCCAAAACGGCGCACGTTGTCGTCCAAGTCAGGCCCAAAGTATGGCAGAGGATGACGGAGGCTGGTGCTCTCTACCTCGACCTGCAGAGAGTCAGGGTGGAGGATCAGTCGCCGCTCATCCAATGCACAAAATGCTTAGCATTTGGGCATGGCCGGAAATTCTGTACGGAGAGTGCAGACAGGTGCAGTCACTGCGGAGGACCGCACCTACGCGAGAAGTGCGTGGAATTCGTTGCCGGGAATGAACCGCAGTGCTGCAACTGTTTGCACTCGAAGCTTCAGCGGACCGAACACAACGCGTTCAGTGCGGAGTGCCCGGTCCGCAAGAAATGGGACTACCTGGCTCGGACGACAACGGCTTACGCCTAGAAATCCCCCCTTACCCCCCCCCCTAGATATATAGACTATATATAATGACTATATATAAATATATCCAAAAACCCTTAAAACGTAGAAAAATAAATTACCCGATTAAGAAATGCCAATAATAATATATAATTTGAATATTTATATTTATATTATTGCCACAAACAAAATGGAGAATCAATAACACAAGTCATAAAAGAAATCCCCATCTCCCTAATCCCTTTTTCCCTTCCCCCCACCTCTCTCCCTACTACCCAATAATAATCCCCAACACATACAGTGTTAGAAAATACTTTAAAAGAATTTAGGATAAAACACATACAGAATTAACAAAGCACAAGCAAAAAGACAAGTTAAATCAATTATTCAATAAAAAAAGATTTGATAAATAAAGTAGAAAATAAAATTAGAAGGTATAGTACAAGAAAATATTAGATACGTAAATCGGAAAACAAAAATATAATAAAATAAGTAAACATATGTATATCCCACCCCCTCCCCCATTACCCCTATAACAGTCCAGAACCTTACAGCTAAAATAAAACTTATAATATAAGGAATAGATCAGATAAGTAAAGCAGAAAATAAATAAAAATATTAAATGTAAGATAGCATAAATAAATAAGAAAATACTCTAGATATAAATTAGCTAATAAAAATTTACTAAAATAAGAAAACAAGTTTAGAAAATATTTAGTAATATTTAATAATAAGCACAAACATAAAATAAGCTTGTAGCTAAGTAAACTAAATATGTAAGTAAATAGATTAAAATACATAAAACAGAAAAACAAATAAAAATACATTAGTTAAGATAACATATAATTAAGTAAACAAATATTGTAGATATAAAAACTAGAAAATAAAAAATCTAAACAAGTAAATACATATACGGAAACTAAGAAAAAATACAAAAATTAAATATAATGTCCAAGAAAAATACATAAGCACTAAAATTTGTCAAGTGGTCTGAATGGCGGGAGTCCCACCCGGCTAAGTAGATGAAGGATGAAATAAGAAAACAAGAAAGGAAATTGAAAGCGTGAAAAGAACATACGAGAACCGAATGAAATATTAAAACCAGAAGGACAAGGTCTCGTTGAAATGAACGGGGAAAAGCCACGTGGCAGGAGTGGGTTTTAGCCGGTAAGAGTCCGGCACTGTCTCGGTCGTCTCACAGTGTGGGCGGCCGATTCGTCCATGAGGATTTCCCACTCCTGCCAAAACAAAAAAAAAAAAAAAAAAAAAAAAAAAAAGGCCTCACTCAAGCGCCGCCACACCGACGGTCCGTTGTTTTTCGCTTCCAGTGGACTTCCAGGGTCTATCTGTCACCTGTGTGTCTATCCAGTTCCAGACAGTAGACAATCTTCCAATGCTGCATCTTCTGGTACGCGGGTGCCATTTCAGAACTTTTCGGCGTCATAGACCATCAATTTTCATCATCATGTTTATGATTTTCTAAGTACGAACACTAACGGCGTCCCAAATACTCACTTATAGTTCTAGTGCTCTCAACTTATTTCATAACACTAACATACGTAACCTTTGTCTCAGGATTACACGGTAGCATTCGACGCATTGCCAGACATCGACTCGCCACAACTTCTAGCTTTGCCTGCCAACTGCCGCGTTGCTTGGGAGAAAAATGCTGCCATCGACATTATTACAAGGCTCAAAGGTAGTGTTCTCAATATTTTAAATTTACTATAATATAATTCTTTAAAAAAGAGTTTCGGCTTGACTACTCGACAACGCTCTCGCTTGATGAGATACGATAGAACGAGCTAGCCTAGAAGATGTCTGTTCAGTTGCCGAAGTGTTACCGCCAGCCGTTGTATTTGGGAACACAGAAGCTGGAAGAGATTTCGACAATTTGGCTGGGTGCATAATATATAAAGTGGAAAAAGCGCTTAGTGCGACTAGTCGGGATAAAAAAAAAAAACAAGTGCGGATGGCACTCTGCAGCGCATCTTCCGGTGGAAGTGTGCAAGTAGTTTTTAAAACTACTTGGACTACTACTGGTGCTTACTATTGTAAACTAACTACTAACTGTCTACTACTTGGGCAGTCATCAAAGAGCCTATAATAACCGTTCTCAGTAGTTTCTATAGTAAATACTGTTTCTGTTTCAGAATTAAACTCGACTGTTACCATTATCAGCAAGAGCGATAACGTAACACCACTGAAGTCGCTCCTGTCTTTGTGGAAGAAACTTATGTCGGGAAGTCCTTTCATAAAAGGGGAATACCAAGTTGAAAAGGTTTGCGAAACTCCCTGAAATATTTTAACTAATGATCAGGTTATAGACATCACACTTTTAACCCAGTTAAAAGTTGTATCACTTTCAAATTAATGAAACAGCGTAGTTGACATGTCTGTTGTACTATGTATTACTTTTCAAAATAAATGATGATCCTTCCAGGCATGTATGCTTTGCACTAAAGAAAACAACGCACTCTTTAAAAATTCTCCCAGTTTAATGGGAACCCTTGTAGAACCATGTGCTACATGTTATACAAAAAAAAACCGGCCAAGTGCGAGTCGGACTCGCGCACCGAGGGTTCCGTACAAACCTGTAGGTTACTTGTTATAAGCAAAAGTTGCGATTTACGATTTATGACGTATTAAAAAAAACTACTTACTAGATCATGTTCAAACCAATTTTCGCTGGTAGTTTACATAGTAATATACATCACATATTTTTTTTAGATTTATCATTCCCTTATTTTAGAAGTTACGGGGGGGGGGGACACATTTTACTACTTAGGAAGTGTCTCTCTCGCAAACTGTTCAGTTTAGAAAAAAAAATATTTCAGATTCTCAATATCATTTTTGAATACCTATCCATAGATACCCAACACGTATGGGTTTAACGAAAAAAAAAAAAAATTGAGTTTCAGTTCTATGTATGGGGACCCCCAAAATTTATTGTAATTTTTCTATTTTTGTGTGAAAATCTTAATGCGGTTCACAGAATACATCTACTTACCAAGTTTCAACAGCATAGTTCTTATAGTTTCGGAGAAAAGTGGCTGTGACATACGGACGGACGGACAGACAGACAGACCAACATGACGAATCTATAAGGGTTCCGTTTTTGCCATTTGGCTACGGAACCCTAAAAATACAACCGAATTCCAAATAAAAATCATATGTTGTGGTTTCATAGTTTTTTGACATGGACTTAAAGTTATTTTGCAAGTACTTGTAGTGGTTTTTATTTGGAAGTCGGGTGTATTTTTTCTTTTTTTGTAGAAAAATGCTGTTTTTGTGCATGTGGCAAAGTTAAGCAGCTTTTCTCTAATTGTTGCATTATTTTATTGTTATTAGCCAGTAAAATAGGTGATTCATTATTCTTATTCTCATTATTTTTACTTTCTATACTGCTCCGATCGACGTCAAACCGTCAATGCCGGCTGTCACTGAAAACCAGCGCTGTGGCTCTGTCTCGCACACGAGTCCCAGCATTATGCTGAGAGATGGCCGTTTTGCGCAGATTTGACGCATATCTTCCTAATCTTTCATATATAATTGTAATTTTTGTGTATTTTTTATATGCGTCATATTGACCGCAAATAAACTCTTTTTCTTTCTTTCTTTTTCTTTAATTATAAGAAGTTAGGTAGCGCTCAAAGGAACAGTGTCGTTCAGCAATAATAATATGTATGATGTGATGTGCAGTCGGGTGAGGGCTGGTGGGCGTGCGCGTGCGAGGGCGAGGCGCGCGACGCGGCGCGGGCGGCGCGCGGCCTGCACGCGCGGCTGGCCCGCCTGGCGCACCCCGCGCACCCTGCGCACCCCGCGCACCTGCACCAGCGCGCGCTGCTGCACGTGAGACCTCTTGCCATTATATTCAATTCCAACAATAAGAGCTTCTAACTTTAAATGAAACACATCCTGGCCAACGCCAATCCCCAATCAACTTGATATTCCCCGCAATTAGGGAATCCCCCACACGTTGGCCACGTGTACAATTTGGGTATCGATCCGAGGTTAAGAAACGCTGGTTTTACAAATTGAAACTCCCTTTAAAAAACTTCTTGATTGCACAATATTTCTATTGCACCATGTAAAACAAGTGTTGCGCAATATTTCACCATTTAAATCGAGGTAGGCAGGTCTCGTTTGCAAAGTAGTATTTGTGCAGGTGAGCGAGGAGTGGCAGATGTTGTGGAGCGGGCCGGATGCGGCGGATGCGTACGTGCGCGAGTTCGGCATGCGCGCGCGCGCCGCGCTGGCTCGCCTTGATACTGACTAGCTGAAGCCGGACTATATGCCTGCAGGTATTGCCCAGCCTTTATAATGTTCAATACTACTAGTATTGGCTTTGCTAAACAAATAAATCCTTACTTCATTTAAATGAAAACTCTTTAAAAATCATTGTACACACTATTTTGATTAGTTTTGGGACCCTATAATCACAAAAAACAGCATTTCAGTACAGTACGTTTATTTTGTCTTTGCCGCTCCGAAGTTAGGTTTTAGTGACGACCGCGCAGGTCCCATCGCGTAAAAAAGTGTTACGTTCGTAGAATATTTTTCTGATTTATACGTTTTGTATTATAAACAAGTAAGAAACACAACCAGTAACAATAACACCACCACAAAACACACAAAACACAAATGAAACAGTTACCAAAATAAATAATTTAAAACAAAACACTTTTCGCATCAACAGTCATATTGCATTGAGTAAACTGGACACAAGCATGCATCGAACGTGTACGAGCGACTGAGACGCCATGCGCGACCTACATGCGCATGCGCTGTTTTATGTTTCTTCTCAAATTTACATCCTGCGCAATCAATAGGGAATATGCATGAAAAAAGTATTTATGATCTGAACAGTTTATCTAAAAGTATTGGAAAGTATAATACTAACTGTGAAATTAGAATCTAAATTGCTCGAAAAACGAACGAGATACAATTATTTTAAACAAATATATCTGTCCCTCTCGCGAAAACGCTTTTTTCTATGGCAGCTGTATAGTCGTCGTGTAATTTGACGTCACATTAGGTATCGGACTTCTCTTTCTAACTGTAGTCTTTGAAGCTATATAACATAATAAATGATGAAGGCATTTAAAAAATAATTTCATGATTGTTTACTAGAGCTAATAAGTATTTTATTTTGCAAATAAGTATTTTATTTTGCAAATAAAAAAAACATGCATATTCCCTATTGCGGCGTACTTCACATAGGCAAAGATAAAAAAAACATACTGTATGTTCGCATAACTCTACAAAATTAGTAGATTATTAGAGATATTCGAACATAGATACGTAGCAGGCCAACTGAAGGACTGTTTTTGCGAGATTTTTACTTTGATGCTATAGTAGAAGTTGCTCATAATTATGAGATTAGGTAAATTACTTCTTACAACATTATCAATTAGCTACCGCTTGTTGAATGGAAACAATTTATTTGGTCTTTCATGTTCTAATTAATTAATTAATTAGCAGACCATATTATTTATTATGGCTACCATCCCCTGTCACGCCAAATACACATTACTTCAATAGTTCACCAGTGTGTAGAAATGTTTTTAGGGTTCCGTACCTCGAAAGGAAAAAACGGAACCCTTATAGGATCACTTTGTTGTCCGTCCCTCCGTATGTCTATCTGTCAAGACCCTTTTTCTCAGGAACGCGTGGAGGTATCAAGCTGGAATTTATATCAAACACTCAGGCCTACTGTCCCTTGGAGCTGTGAAAAAAACAAACGTATAAGCCAACGCAATTAGCCGTTTATGCCGCAAAGTTTTGGGTACTTCCCGTGAACTCAGAATCTTGAAAGAAGATGGCTAAATGACTGCCCCAAGCATGTATAGAAATTCACATTAACTCGGAATATTTAAATATTAATTAATGGATTGTTTAGTGTTTATAATCTCCTAGAACTTTCGCGAACTGTTTAACATAAAAAAAAAATCTTAATTGACTTTTCAAGCATTTTCTGTTTCACATGACAAGATAGTACTGAGGGCTTAGTGTGAGTTTTTTAACGTTCTCGATCGCGTTAGCGTAAATGCCAATTTGTATTGAAACTGAATAAGCACCGACTGTTGAGAATAACAGATAACCTCTTTTTTTCTATACACTTTGACATAAGCAAACGTTCACGTTAACGCGATCGAGTACGTTAGAAAACTCACACTAAGCCCTCTGCAAGCTAGGGAGGGGTTATATATCGCATTTCCAGAAAGTCAAATTGAACTGTATTTATATCAATTTTAGATAACACTTATCAAATCGATTTACTTTCTGGAACTACAATAATAAGGGCTGGATAAGTACATTACTAATACTTCGGGCAACTTCGGATCGATTTGGGCCTCATTGGTTTGGCTTAACTTCAGGAGCCTTGGCTCAATACGGTGGCGATCATAAGATGATATTTGCAAAATAAATGTTATAGAAACTAACATTTCAACGGCGGCAAGTCTAGCGAGAAAAATACTGACATAGTAGACGGTCAGGTAACAGGAATTATAATATTATGACTGAACATCACAAAACGTTTTACGAAAAATACTAACAATTATTAACCCTCGACTAAAGATTTGTGTAAACCAGTTTGAACAGTGTTTAAATATGAATATAAACAATTAGCACTTTGCCCGCGACTTCTTCCGCGCTGCAATTTTCTTAAGAATACCTACTTATTCTAATAATAAATAATTATCATATGTTACTCAGTGATATTGGACAATGGTCCATTGTCCCTTGGTCAAAGAGTTTTTAAAACCGGTCCGGTCAGTTGATTTTAAGTAAGGAACTTAAGAAAGAAAATATTAATTGAACAATGGTAGACTAAACTAAATTCAATTGTTTCTTTCAACCAATTCGTTTATTTTATCGATCCTGCTATACTTGAAGTTCAATCCCATCTCTATGAAAAAAAAACAAACGTCAGATAGCGTTTACTGTCATATCACCATGACAGTGTCATGAGTAATAGACTTGTTTAATGTTTACCCATCTCCTCACACTTGCTTTTCCAATTTACTTTTGTCATTGGCAGAATAGTCGACATCGGCTCTACTTGCCATTAATAAAAAATAGAATAGAACCCATCTCCAATTTACTTTTGACATTGGCAGAATAGTCGACATCGGCTCTATTTGCCATTAATAAAAAATAGAATAGAATGTTTACCCATCATAAAATCGAAATCAATTATTTGAGTCAATTAATATTAGGTATATATCCTTACATCTTTTTCTTTTCAAATATCATCATTTCTACCATTTATTAACATTGACTGTGAAAACTCGACAAATGTGTTGAAATAAAGTTCAACTCATTTAGATAAGTAGTTTAGGTTTTACGAGAATTTAATACTCGCGGATTGTTGGAAGTTCGTTTTATCACGTATTTGGTGCAATTCCCATTTGTAGATATTTAATCTAGTACCATCGTGCGATATTGGGGTAGGTCGCCAATCAAAAATGCAATATATCAATAAATCAGCGTTGATTCATTTAAACGCCTTGTGATAAGTTCATAGCAATGTCATTTGTTAGTTTTCTATATATTTTAGTAGGAGTTATACGATTTTATTTTCAGGATTGTAAAGATATGAAAAGTTCCTGAAACTGTTTATATACGAAATACTAATACTATTCAGCTATTCAGCAATACGTTGCTAGGGCAGTGGTCCATACTTCAATGCCATCTCTTTTGGTACGAAGCAACGTCGCACAGATGAAGGAAAAATTGCGAAAACCGTAGATTTTTAGTTACATCATAATAAAAATATTTTTAATAATTTTTAACTTATAACCCCTTTCTTCATGAACGCGTAGAGGTATTAAATTGAAATGCATATCAAAAACTCAGGTCTATAATATTTTTAAGCTGTAACAAAATCAAACTTCTATGTCAACGCAATCAAAAGTAACAGCAATTTAGGCCGCGTATTTTCAAACTCGCAACTGCTCGCACGACCAGGGAATCAAAACCTGAGGGGTACTTCCAGTCGACCTAGAATCTTGAAATTTGGTATGAAGCAATGCTTTATAGCACACTAGCTGACCCGCGCAACTTCATCTGCGTCACATTTTCCATTATTGCTCCGCTCCTATTTGTCTTAGCGTGATATACTTATACTTCGCCGGCGACTTCGTTCGCACTGGTTTAGTTGGTACTCCACCAACTTCATCTCCTATACCTCCCTCTTTATAATATGTAAATTAGGTAGGTACTGAAACGACTACGACGACGGTAGACTCAACGTAGTAGGGCAGTTCGCTTTATCCGCAACATTTTTCTTACTTAGACCATTTTATACCCGTCGTAACTTTTAAACGACGGGTCCGATTTGAATAATTTAAAGTGTTATTTACACGTACATAACCAACCTTACTTATAACTTAACCATTTAAACGGATTAATTTCATGATACCAAAATCACCACTATTCCATTCCACCTAGGGTTTGATTGATTAATTTTAACAAAAAGCGTTAATTATGACTTAACCATAATAATTAAATATGTACCCTTGCGGACTTCTTTGTAGATAAGTATTCATGTGCTCTATAAAACTGTAGTAGGTACCTACATCACATTGCTCTATTGTCAAAAGTTTCCGCAGTGTACTTACGCGATATAAGGTTTTTTTTTGGTATTTGGTATTTTCACAAATTTATCGAAGTTTTCACACGGTTCTCAAACTTTTTTGAATATATTCTAAAGCCTATGTTCATCAGGGATAATGACTGTAGGATTCTAATGTTGAAAGATTTTTATTATCAAATCGGTCCAGTAGTTTCGTAGTCAAAAAAAAAAATAAAACTTTTCTATTTATAATAGGTAAGTATTAGTGTGGACAACTACTTTTTCTAACATCATATTTTAATTTTGCCTCTGCATAGTTCAACTTGTAATCAACCTGTTTGTTCAATCCAGCGCGTCCCTAGCTAGTAGCTGTCCTCCCCGCGACGCTATACCTAACCGAGGTCCGTACCCCATAGAGCTAGTGTGTCCTTATATGCGTTTAGGTAGTCGCTTAGTTTGTAAGTTTTTTAACAAGCCCTGGCTGGAAGCTTTATTGTTGTTGCTATGTTAAGACCGCCACAGTCAAGTCCGGTTTAGCAGACAAAAGCCTCGTAGGTTGACATGCGTCAGGCAACTCATTAAAAAACGTTTGAATGTTTTTTGTTGCATATTGTGTGCAGAGGTGGACCTGCGCTCGTTCCTGCGTCCGTCGCGCGTGGTGTGGGCGCTGCGCGTGCACACGGCGGCGCGCCTGGCCTGCCACGTGCACGCGCTCACGCTGGCCGTCAAGTGGAACTGGCAGGAAGGTAAGCTTTGTACACAAAAAAGCAACATGCTCGTAAATAGCCTCATTTTGAATGTGGCCTTTCATTCGTCGGGATAGTTATTTTGTTTTGCAAACTTATAAGGCGAATATTTGCGCAAAAATGCGAAGTTAGAAGCAAGCATGGATCGCGCTAAATATTTGGCGGATGTCATTGGAACACTCAGACACAGGTAATGCACAGAGACACCACGTTACATAATTGCGGGCCTCGCCGTCTCTTCGCGTCGTAACTTTCATTGACTGGTACATGATTTGCCAGTACCATTTTTAATATGTCGAATTAGAAGAGTTAATGTCTGTACCTATAAACGAAACTATATAAAAGCCCCGAAACTGAATTAATTTTTAATTTTGTGTTGCTTTTTATGGTCTATGAACATCCGTAAAAACGGGACCCTTTTAGGATCGGTGTTGGTGTGTCCGTCTTTCACAGCTATTTTCCTCCAAATACCTATACTGGACCGATTCTGTTGACATTTGGTACAAACAAGAACTTCTGTGACCCTAATACGGACGTGTTACGTAAGTAAATAAAATCAATAATAATAATGAAGTTCGTTTGAGAAGGTTTTTCAAATTATACCGTGTGAGTGATGACATATCAAATGAAAGAACTTATTCTGAGGGTTTTAATAACATTGAATAGTAATGCAAAGGGTTTATTCCCGTGCAGGTGAGAGTACCCAGGACGGTGTAGTGGTGCGAGGCCTGCGGCTGTGTGGCGCGGCGTGGTCGGGCGGCGCGCTGCAGCCGTGCGGGCCCGGCGCGCCGCCGCACGTGCCCGCGCCGCCGCTGCTGCTGCGATACGTGCTGCAGGTACCACGCCACCACTCTTCTCTGACACACATTATCTAACAGTTTTGGAGATTTTTACGATGTGTTCAGCAGCTGTTCATATTTAGCAAAATTAAAGACTTGACGTAAAAACTTCTGGGATGACGAGACGAGCTGGACTCCTCAAAGGAATGGCCCAAAATTTCATAAGTGGAGAAAGACAAATAAGTTTCACGAGTTGGTCGAAATGTGGGATGTGGATTCCGCAATCTTTGTACCGATAGTCGTATCAGCCAATGGCTTAATAGCCACGAGCCTCGACCAACACATCAGGAGGCTCTCTTTAGGCAGCTGGATCTAAGGATTTATTCAGAAACCTATACTTCTGGACGCGAGTCGCATTGTTTGGAGGTTCCTCTCTCTGGAGCCCTGACCGAAATTCCCGTTACGTCGGTAAAACAATTGACTTAGGTATTTATTTAGGAAAGGAGCTAAATTCACACTTTTACCTACATTTTCCCTAACATTTTAAGTATTTCCTATTGGTCTTTTAAATTAAGAACATACTTAAAGTGATAGATTTAAATAACACTGTTTAACAAGACATGTTGTATGGTATTCAGGAGTCAGAAAGCGCGTGCGCATGGGAGCGGAGCGCCGAGGTGCCGGTGTACACGAGCGAGGCGCGCGAGGCACTCGTGCTGAGTGCGCGCGCGCCGCTGGCGCAGGCCTACGAGCCCGACACCGCCGCGCTGCACGCCCTCGCGCTCTTCATAGCCCCACACGACTAACATGACATACCTACACGGTACACCCTTGACCATACCATACCTAATACAGTTTGAGTCTGTATACTGAGTTTCGTGTCGTTTCACTCCCACTAGTTACTGCCCACCAACATATTTCTTGCACGTTTCAAATATACGGGTTAATGTTAAGTGATTTCTTAGAATATTTTAATTGGTTTGTTATTTATAAAGCCCTAGTTTACAGGCCCATTGGTCTTAATAAATTGTGTTCATCATGATAATTTTGTTTTTTTTTTTTCTGAAAACCCAGCAGAAACAATCGGGATAGTTACAAATTCGGCGTAGGTAATAATAAATTATGTAACACGTAACTTCACGCAAGAGGTAATCAATAGATAGCGTGTTTCTTGGTCAGAGTGCCGAGTCTACTCATTTTCAAGCAACGTTCGCATTCGCATATCAATCGCAACCTGTCAAAAATTTAGGAAAATTAAGGCTTTTTTGACAGTTTGCGACTGACATGCAAAAGCTTAAGTTATAAAAAAAAAAAAAATAGAATTATCCCTCCTTAGATTATATACCTCTAGATGTAGCCACCTCGTGGCCGCACATGAGACAGCACTATAAAACTTCAATGTTGCTATTATGGAAACTTTTCCATAAATATGACCAAAAACGTGAGGGTGTTTCGTTGTAACAACTACATACTAAATTATTATTAATGTACTAATAAGAGTCGCATAATGTCATTCATATGAAGAGTGCAAAATTATTAATATTATTCAACATATAAAATTGTCAACAGGATTCTAATGATATTAACAGTAACATTTTAGTAAAACAATCTTGGAACATGTTACATGATACTTTAAATACTTACGTAACTATTGTTACAAAGCAGAATTAAAACTTTGATGGTTTATTTTTGATTGAACAAACTAATCGCAGAGACTCGAGAGGTCTATTTTATGAAATATTTTTGCCTCGTTGTTTGCACATTGAATTGAAGTTTTTGTATCACACAATGTGACACGAGAATTTTATATATTAGATTAATATGAAGTTAACTATATAATTCAAAGTAATCTGGTGAACAAACTATTTATTTTATTGAATTTTATTTATTAAACTACTTGCACTTTTTATTACAGAGTTAAGGGAAAAAAAGATGACAAGGTATGGCAACACAACGAATATCAAGTTATAGGTTATGTGGAAAGAAAAATAAACGATATCGCTAGAATTACGTCTAATTGTCATCGAAAGCCATGTCATTACATAAACACAAATGTATTTCTTCAATCAGTGCACAATAACTATTCACATTTGCATACTTACGAGTGAAAAGTAACATTCTCATCTTCCTTTCTTTCTGTGCGGCTTTTGCAGCCTAAAATACTGCACCATCCCATTATATAGCACACAAAATGCACAAAACACTTAACTATTGGAGTTTTCTCATAAATGCACTAAAACTATTACTTTAGTTGCCGAAATTATCTAAAAACATAAGAAACTGACTCGAGTCGACCTCTCAGTGACAGTGACAGGCCTTTGTTTGGCTAACTTTCCAAAGTTCGCCAAGCAAAAAACCGGCACGCCGTATGAGACAGAGCATGTTATGTTTTGTCTCAATTTTCTCACTCGTTTCGTATATATGCTTCTCACTTCCACACTTCCCTACAGTCTCATCGCTACATCTAGAGGTATATAATCTAAGTATCCCTCAGACAATATTATTTAAATAATGCCTGCGACTTCGCCCGCTTGTCAAATACTATTCTATACACGGTGCCATGTTAGTCGTCTTACAATTCAGCCCAGTTCATCAATCCAATGATTACTACACATTCATGAACAAAAAAGTGATATTAATGAACATTTAAATTATTAAAAAATATATATATATTATTCACTAGCTGATGCCTGCGGCAACCCCCGCTTGGCAAATAATATACTAAAACCTTTCTCAAGAACCACTCCATCTATTGGTGAAAACAGCATGAAAATCGGTTCAGTAGTTTTTGAGTTTATCGCGAACAGACAGACAGATGGGGCGGAGAACTTTAGTTTATATAATATGTAGTGATATGGAGCAATAGATTTAGAATTTCATTAGGTTGTGATTGAAACTGGTATTTAGTGTGCTGCGTAATTAGGATGCAGGATTGAACTCGATATTAGAATCATTAGATGTGTATTGGGTTTGGGAAGTTGGAGCACTTGAAAAATTAAGTATTTTCATAGAATAAAACATGATTCTTCGAAATAAAGAGAAAAAATCCTTACAAATGTATGTAGGTACTTTTATTTAAAAATATAAAGGGAATAGTTATTCCAATCTTAACGTTACAAGTAGGTATCTTCAACACTTGCTCATAAAGTATGGGACAAGCGAAATCCTTGATATCTTGACATATTAAAATCATATAAAAATCAAAGACTCATCGAACTGTCATGGGTTTTATCCCCGTTTTGTTTCGAGAGAAACTAATTAAAAAAATCTGTTCACTTCGTATCTTCGTTGCGAACTTAAAAACACAAATTTTCTTTTTCTTCTTAACTAAAACATTAATTCTTGTTCAATTATCCTTATTCGCTGTCACGTGGATGGATAGTTATATTAATTTCTTACTTGGAATCTGAAAAAAAAAGTAAAATGATTATTCAAAATATTAGAAAACAATAGAAGGGAAAATCAGACCTTTCATTTTAAATTGCATTGTTGGCCATGCCCACCATAGTACCTAATTGTCCACCTGCTATTATTTCTATTCCCTACACTACTGTTACGCGCCAGAATTAAGAGCGTGTATTCCGTCCACTAGCGCCGCCAATCGTTTTTTATTAATTGTGGTAAATTTTAGACACGTAGATAAAAAACCGCTGTGTAGTGCACTGAAGAAATGTATTTATTATTTTTTGACAGCTATTTTTAATACATAACTCATGGCTAAATAGCCAAAACGGCAATTATTGCTAAAAGTGGCCACTTTTAGCAAAAATATCGACTTTGGCAACTATTCATGTTCTAAAGTACAAAACATAACTCTCAAAACATAATAAATACATTTCTTCAGTGCACTACAGAGCGGTTTTTTATCTGCGTGTCTTAAATTTACCACAAATAATAAAAAAGTATTGGCGGCGCTAGTGGACGGAATACACGCTCTACGTACTACTAACGCCATCTAGTATCGAGTAGTGGAACTAATTGGGTCACGATCTTTCTAGACTTTTCGATGCTAGAACATTCTCGATGTTTCGACACCTAGTCAGTCGGGACCGGTATGTTCCCGAACTTTCTAGATATTTCCATTCTCGAAGGTTCTGGAAATTACTGTGGGACTATATAAGGTGCGAATCGCTCGCGACTGAGTCAGTATTGAATTGGCGATACAAGCGAACATCGGAAGCGATCTTCAACTGCGAATTAAGTGAAGTGAAGTGTTTAATAGTGCGACTGTGTGTTATAATTTGTGCGTTTAAAGTGATAATTAGTGTTGATTATTAAAGTGTCATTCTTGGTTAATTAATCGGCTGTTTTTATTGTCACGAACCCCAAGCTCGTAACAATTGGTGTCAGAAGAGTGGATAATTATGCCGATTCTACCAAAGGACGACACGGAGGGTATCCGTACCCGTAGTCAACGCCAGCAGGAGACGGATCAGAGGCGTTTTGGTGGTGCAACGCCGCAGACGTCGGAAAGTCAGCTACCGACCATGGAGGCCGGTCCGTCCACAGCAGCTTCGGCATCATCAGCACCAGACTTTGCTGCTCTGATGCTGCAGGAGCAGGCTCGCCGATAGGAGGAGCAGGCTCGCCGACAGGAGGAACAGGCTCGCCGACAGGAGGAACAGGCTCGCTGACAGGAGGAACAGGCTCGTCGGTTGGAAGAACAGCTGCAGCACGACAAGGCGGAACAGGCCCGACGACAGGAGGAACAGGCCCGTCGGTTGGAAGAACAGCTGCAGCACGACAAGGCGGAGCAGGCCCGACGGCAGGAGGAACAGACCCGCCGACAGGAGGAGCAGGCCCGTCGCTTGGAAGAACAGCTCAAGCTTGACAAGGAGGAGCAGGCACGCCGCCAGGAAGAACAGATGCTCCTCATGAAGGAAATTCACGCGTCTTTCGGGAAAGACATGAAGGAAGTAAAGGATAAGGTTGCTCAGCATGACAACCGCCTGTCAGATGCTGAAACACAGATCAGCAAATTTAATAACGTCATTGCTGATGTGAAGAAGGAGTTGGGCAACCTTAAACTTGGAGATGGGATTGCAACTCCCGTAGCTACTACACCTTCGCTACGTGGATTCAAAGTGCCGCCGTTCAATGGGTCGTCTTCTTGGTCGGCCTACAGAATACAATTTGAGGCCGTCGTGAAGGCGAACGGTTGGAGTAAAAATCAGGCCATGACTGCCCTCACCTTAGGCCTGCGCGACCAGGCCTTAACTGTCTTAGAAGCTCTCGGTAAAGAAGTAATACGAACAGCTCCTTGAAGCACTGGAATCCCGGTATGGTGACGCTCATCTGGAGCACGTGTTTCGTGCGCAACTAAGGGATCGCGTACAGCGTAGTGGTTAAACCCTGCAGCAGTGGACCCTTGAAGTGGAGAAGCTGGTGAGGAAGGCATACCAGTCTGTACCTGCGCTTATTGAAGGGAACCTGGTCCAGGCCTTCATTGACGGCATCCGCGATCTTGAAGCTAACTTCAAGATCGCGGATGCCGTGGTGCCACGGGATACTTAAGGACGCTTTGGCCCATGCACTGGAGGTGGAAGCTGTGCGGCAAGATCATCGTTCCCACCGCATCAGGGAGATCGCAGCGGCTACACTTCGCGATCGATTTAAAGGATACAGCCCTAGGTGCTACGGCTGTGGTGAAAGGGGCCACCTTCGATCCAGTTGCCCTAAGCGAACTGCAGAAGGGGAAGGTAGCCAATCTCCAGAGGGTAGAGCGGCTAACAGCACCACTCAGCAGCAGCAGGGAAACGAGTAAAAGCCAGGACTGCGGGGCGGGTACTGGCTGAGGTTCAAAGAGCCCCAAGGATTTCGATCTCACAAACCCATGACGGGAACAGCCTTATCATCAAGGGCGAGGTCAACGGAACACCATGTAAGCTGACGATAGATACTGGAGCTTCTCGCACGGTTGTCAGTTCACAACTTGCAGGTCGGTTCTTTGGGGACTCTGCATACTACCGAGAGCGCATAAATTTAGTGACAGCCACCGGTCAGCGCATACCCGTCCAAGGAGAGAGAGAGAGATGGAGTTAAAGCTAGGCAACAGAATCTACCTGCATAATGTTGTTGTCGCCGATATAATGGACGATTGCATCCTGGGCTTAGACTTTATGAGGAAGAATCGTTGTGAAATCGACGTTAATCAAGGAGTTATGAAATGTGGGCAAGAGGAACTTTTCATGGAAGGGGCGTTACCAGGAAATATATACAGCCTGAAGAAGATTGTTCTTCCTCCGAGATCGGAAACGATTGTGCCGGTTAGTCCTCCTCAGAATCCTGGGAAGACTCATCGTTGTGTACTCGTGGAAAGGATAGACAATGAGCTTCCGTGGAAAGTTGCACGATCTTTGGTCAGAACTACCAACATCTCAAGGGTACGTGTGCTGAACCTTTATGATAAGGAACAGGTGATAGATAAAGGCACACTGATGGGTACCTGTGAGGAAGTGGAGTGGTTGCGTCGATGCCAATATCCATCAACTGAGACCTTCAGCAAGAATGCCCAAACGAGAGTCACCGCACTTTTAGAAGACTGTCGCAGCGCTCTGTCTCAAAACGAAATGGTCAAGGCGAAGAGGATGTTACTCAAGTACGCCGATGTTTTCTCTTCGAACGATGCTGATATCGGGAAGACTGGCTTAGTTCAACACAAAATAAATACAGGGGAAGAATTGCCTATCCGTCAGCGGCCAAGGAGATTACCGGTAGCACGTGAAAAGAAAGTGGAAACCATGATTGCGGGAATGGTGAAGGATGGTGTTATAGAACCTTCATCCAGTCCATGGTGTTCACCTGTAGTGCTGGTAAGAAAGAAGGACGGCAGCATGCGGTTTTGTGTTGACTATCGTCGTCTGAACGACGTTACGAAGAAGGACAGCTATCCTTTGCCAAGAATTGATGACACGCTGGACATGCTCACTGGAGTTAAGTGGTTTAGCACATTAGATCTAAAAAGTGGCTACTGGCAAGTAGAAATTGACCCCAAGGACAAGGAAAAAACTGCATTCTCGACAGGGCCTGTGGCAATTTAAAGTTATGCCGTTTGGATTGTGTAACGCTCCGGCAACGTTTAAAAGGTTAATGGAACTTGTACTAACCGGGTTAATTGGCGATGCATGCCTCGTCTATTTGGACGACATCATCATCGTAGGCCGCACGTTTGATGAACATCTTCAAAACCTGGAACGCGTGCTCATGAAGATCCAGAGTGCCAACCTCAAGTTGAGTCCGAAAAAGTGCTCTCTTTTCAAACGGCAAGTTAACTTTTTGGGTTATGTCGTGTCGGAAGAAGGTATCCGCACGGATCCAGAGAAAATCGCCGCTGTCAAAGATTGGCCAATCCCAAAAGACTAGACGCAGGTCAGAGCATTTCTGGGTCTATGCTCCTATTATCGGCGATTTGTCAAGAACTTTGCAGATGTAGCCAAACCCCTGCACAAACTAACCGAGGAGAAGCGACAGTTTTGTTGGGATGAAAGTTGCGACGTCGCCTTCCGGGAGCTAAAGAACCGTCTGTGCAAAACACCGATTTTGGGGTACCCTGATGCCGACAAGGAATTTATAGTTGACACAGACGCAAGTGATATCGGACTTGGCGGTGTGTTATCCCAACGGAATGGCGATCAAGAAGTTGTGATTGCATACTTCAGCAAGTCGTTGTCGAAACCAGAGAGGAATTATTGTGTCACGAGAAGGGAATTGCTTGCTGTAGTACAGTCAGTACAGCATTTTAGCAAGTATCTACTGGGCCGGAAATTCCACTTACGAACTGACCATGCTGCACTGAAATGGCTTTTGCAGTTTAAAAACCCAGAAGGACAAGTTGCGAGATGGATTGAACAAACTTTGTGGTCGAACATCGTAGCGGGAAATCTCATGGCGACGCAGATGCATTGTCAAGAAGACCTTGCCCTGAAGACTGCAAGCATTGTACTAGGCAAGAGGGTAAAGAAGCCGTACCTGTGAGGATGCTCAAGACAGACCTCAGCAACGAGTGGAAGGAAAGCTTACAACGTGCACAGCAGGAAGATTCGGAAGTCAAGCCGATTCTGGACTGGATAAGGACCAGTGCACCTAAGCCTACGTGGAGCGACGTCTCAGCGATGAGTTCGATCACAAAAAGCTATTGGGCACAATGGGATAGCTTAGTGATTCAGGATGGAGTCCTGTGCCGTAAATGGGAGAATGCTCGGGGAGACAGCTGTCATTTGCAAATGGTTGTCCCTAAAGCGAAAGTACCGGATGTTCTACAGCTGTACCATGATGGATGTTCAGGAGGCCATATGGGAGTTAAACGGACTCTACTGAAGATACGGGAACGTTTTTACTGGGTTCACTGTCGTGACGATGTCGAGGATTGGTGTCGCAAATGTACAAGTTGTGCGGCTGTAAAAGGACCTCAGACTCATAGCAGAGGTGCATTGAAATTGTACAATGTCGGTGCACCTTGGGAAAGGATAGCCCTGGATGTTGCGGGACCGTTTCCGGAAAGTGACAGTGGATTACTTCACCAAGTGGCCGGAAGTCTTCGCCATTCCGAATCAAGAAGCTTCAACAGTGGTAGATAAACTCGTTCATGAAGTCTTCTGTCGTTTTGGAGTACCTTTGGAGATTCACAGCGATCAAGGACGGAATTTTGAGTCACAAATATTCCAGGAAACTTGTCGAGTTATGGGTACTCATAAATCGAGAACAACTTCTTACCACCCACAATCGGATGGAATGGTGGAACGATTTAATCAGACATTGGAGAGATACCTGGTTAAAGTTGTGGAAAACCGGCAACGCGATTGGGACAAGCATATACAACCATTTTTGCTGTCATACCGAAGTGCTGTTCACGAAAGTACATCGGTGACACCAGCTTTCGCAAACTTTGGTAGAGAATTACGGCTGCCTGCAGACCTGATCACCGGAATACCACCTGATGCCCCACGCAGTATAACCGATTATGCGAATGACTTGCGGAGCAAAATGAACGACATTTATGAGCACATCAGACAATCGGGCCAGCAAATGTCTGAAAAGATGAAAACTCGATATGACCGCAAAATGAACAATAAAGGTTTCGACGAAGGTTCACTAGTGTGGTTGCACAATCCAGTACGCAGTAAAGGGAAATCTCCTAAGCTTCAAGCTAAATGTGACGGGCCGTACCGGATTGTCACAAAAATCAATGACGTGACCTACCGTATCCAGAAAGGTACGAGAAGTGCACCTAAGATCGTCCATGTGGATCGACTGGCGCGTTATTATGGGACCGATGCTCGGAACGAGCAGGTCTTAGGAGGGGGCAGTGTTACGCGCCAGAATTAATGCCGGGTACACAACGTACTACTAACGCCATCTAGTATCGAGTAGTGGAACTAATTGGGTCACGATCTTTCTAGACTTTTCGATGCTAGAACATTCTCGATGTTTCGACACCTAGTCAGTCGGGACCGGTATGTTCCCGAACTTTCTAGATATTTCCATTCTCGAAGGTTCTGGAAATTACTGTGGGACTATATAAGGTGCGAATCGCTCGCGACTGAGTCAGTATTGAATTGGCGATACAAGCGAACATCGGAAGTGATCTTCAACTGCGAATTAAGTGAAGTGAAGTGTTTAATAGTGCGACTGTGTGTTATAATTAGTGCGTTTAAAGTGATAATTAGTGTTGATTATTAAAGTGTCATTTTTGGTTAATTAATCGGCTGTTTTCATTGTCACGAACCCCAAGCTCGTAACACTACTAAAAAAGACGCCACGATTACCTACCTTTTTAATTTATTACAACTTCGAGTGTAGGTAGTCTCCAGTTTTGATAGGAGTCGGTGATACATGGGTATTAACCATGATCTTGGTTTTGTCCATGTTCATTTTGAGACCCACTCTTTCGGAAGCTCTACTGAGGTCATAATCTTATCATCTTATCTATATACTATAATAATCTATATACTAATATATAATATTATAAAGCAGAAGAGTTTGTTTGTTTGTTTGTTTGAACGCGCTAATCTCTGGAACTACTGGTCCGATTTGAAAAAATATTCCAGTGTTAGATAGCCCATTTATCGAGGAAGGCATATATATCATCACGCTAAGACAAATAGGAGCGGAGCATTAATGGAAAATGTGACGCAGACGAAGTTGCGCGGGTCCGTTAGTCTACACTAATATTATAAAGAGGTAAAATTCGTTTGTATGTTTGTAAGTTTGTATGTAGGGGTAATCTCAGGAAGTACTGGTCTGATTTGAAAAATTCTTTCAGTGTTAGATAGCCCATTTATCGAGGAAGGTTATAGGCTATATATCATCACGCTAAGACAAATAGGAGCGTAGCAATAATGGAAAATGGGTTGGAGTGTAGCCCTAGGGGCGCTACGCCGCGAGGACTTTCGAAAAATTCTCTCTCTTTACTGAAAAATTTCGTTAATTTCTTTTTTTTTTCCGGAATTTCCCCCTATTTTTTGCAGTTTCGGGTTGACCTTGACCATAGAAATTATTGGGGTTCTCAGAACCATGGTCCTACGACACCGTTTCCGAGTTATGGTCCTCTAAATGTTGCTTTGTTTTATCTATAACGCTCTATATTTCCAAAATGGTAGCTCGGATGAAAATCTTTTCTGGAAAAGAATTGTTGCGCTAGTCGAAAGCTATGAGATGGTGTAAAAAAAGAGACACAAAGAGAGAGAAAAAAAACAATTGAATTTTTTTTCTGTCGGTCGATCTTTATCTTGTGTATCCTTAGGGGCTTAGACTTAGTAAAATTTTCGAAGTAATTTTTTTTCTCTCTCTTTGTCTCGGTTTTTTATACCATCTCACAGCTTTCGACTAGAGCAACAATTATTTCCCGATTTTTTTTTTTAACTAATTTATTTTGGTTATTCTTACTGTTTCATTTGTGTGTTTTTGTGGTGAATATGTTTGTTGTGTTATATTGTGTGTGACCTTGTTATTGTTACTGGTTGTGTTTCTTACTTGTTAATAATACAAAACGTATAAATCAGAAAAATATTCTACGAACGTAACACTTTTTTACGCGATGGGACCTGCGCGGTCCTCACTGAAAGCTAACTTCGGAGCGGCAAAGAAAAAATAATCGTACTGTAATTAAATACCGATATATTAGGTAGTGTCGTTCAAGTGCCGTATCTTTTGCATTTAATAATCTTTGTTTTATTTTCGTACCTACCTGCCATAACAAAACACTTGCTGCATTGCAAGATATTTGGAGAAGACATCATGTTGGGCGCTGTTACCTCAGCGGCCGGTAGTTTTTCCGACACTGGATGATCTGCAAATCAAATTTAGTTTTTGTGAAAAAGAATTCTAACCGCTATACGTAGTAGGTAATTCCCGATAAAATACACGCTTAAAATAGTTTTTGTGTTGGACCAACAAACTGTAAGTAGGTATACCAAATGAGGGTAGGTGAAAAAACTGTTGCTAGCGAAAAAGATCGCCAGCTAAGCAGTGGCAGTTGTTATTAATTCGTTTCCTATATATCTCAGGAATGTAAAAGTAAGTATCACAAAATCATAGATAAATATAGGTACAGTCGCCAGCACATCAAGCTATCCTAAACGGTCAAATTTTCCTAATCTACCTTGAACCCAATGCTTCAGCGATAAAGTTGAAAATCTATTAATGAAATTTGACAGATTATTGTAGATCGATGCGCTGGCGTCTGTACAACACTTACAGTAAGCGACGACTTGGAAGACATCAGTATGTTTGATGACGTACACAAAGGCGGCCACGATGAGCAGGCCTACAACCATACCCGTCATGCACACATAGGCGTAATTTGGTCCTATCCCGAACTCGAAGAATTCCGGCAGCACGCACTTTCCTTTGATGCCATTTCCGTAGATGTTAACGTAACTGAAATTTTTAACAGATCTTTAAGGCTAACGAAAGCCACCAGTTTGCGAATATCGACGTTTTACCTTTTGTAATAGTTTTACATAGGTATACTTTATTTATTTATTGGAGTCGCCATATAGATACCTAGATGATGACGGCCACAAAAAAAACACTGATTTCTAGAAGAAATGTAAGTAGTAAGCTAAAGATAAGAAGTTACAGAACCTCACTTAGAGACTTCTGACACCATTTTTCGAACTTACCCTTCAGCACAGGGGCCACAAATATCGATAGTCTTGATGCATTCCTTTGGATCATCCTGCTTTGGAGGCTGTCGCTGCAGATCCTGGCATTGCAAACATTGTTGGCACGCATTTGCTTGAGTTTCACAGAAGTATCCATCCGAGCAATGGGCGTCTTCTTTGCAAATTAACGGCTGCGCATTCACGACTAGTAAACACATAGTCGATATAAAGATGCGCCTGAAAATATACCTACAGAATTATACCTTGAAGAACATGTCGAATTCAGATATAGATAATATTCGCTTAATCTGATTTTTACGGTGATATTCGAAATATCCAGATTTTCCAGATAGTGTGTTGTTTGTTAGTCTCCGGATTATCCGGATAGTGAAATGGGTCGCTTGATAGCATACCCTAATTCCAGCTAGCTCGGAGGCATTTTTTGTGTAACACCAAATGCCCTGAAAGGCTTGGTCGGTAACATGGAACGTGATGATGGCTCTTGCATGCCTCCCAAAAAACGTTGAAGAAAGGAGTTTTAAAATAAATAACATTTTGAGTAGGTATCAGACTTTCAGCATTTTGTGATTCTCAAATCGGTTCAAACCCAATTGAGAACCTCTTTTTTGGGAAGTCGGTTAAAAATAATATGGTGCTCACGGTAGGTATGCTGGCAATATAACCACAGTCAACGCTGTGACTGCTGACGGAGAATCTAATGCAAAGACTGAATGTCATGTGACTAATCTGAATAGTACCTATTTTAAAATTAGTCACGAGATATAGCTGAATGGGTCTGTTCTTATATGTTCACTAGCTTCTGCCAGCGGCTTCGCCCTCGTGATCCCTAGGAAACATACTCCCGGGATAAAAAATAGCCTAGTTTTTTCAGACTATAATCGTTTGTATGAACCTGTAATGGGCTCCTAAGGTGTCCATTACATATAGGTTATCCGTCAGTCAGACCCTTCACTGTGGTTAGCTGACGGCAAAACCTATTGTGTAACGGGCGCATAACGCGTAAAAAAAAGAAAGTCTCATGAAAATGTCATGTGTTGCGGTTCTGACTTCGTCCGCGTCAAACTCGTACCGTAAAACCTTGCAAGATTGCCCAACTAATCTGAGTTAGGAGTGAGTCGTATTTATCGAAACAGTTAAAAAAAACAGGTATTTCAAAGTAACAACATGAAACAGGTATCTCAGAACCGAAATAACAGCTCCTACCTATTTCGCCTGTTCCTCAAACAACCGTAGTAACCGTAACTCGACATACAAAACGAAACGACCTGGAACAGCTATGTGAAACAGTTTCAAATGGAACATGCTCCATTCTCTTCTGACTTATTATAATAGAAAGAGACAACATCTGTTCTTTGGAACAAGCTCTTTGCTACTCTGGTTCATTGTAATAGAAAGAGATAGAACCTGTTCCCTGCCTGTCACTGTTTCTGACCTTTTCAGTAGCAGGTACTGTTTCTGAATCTGTTGCAATCAATGAGTCTTTAGTTCCAGTGGAACAGGCTGTTTTTTTGGAACAGGTTTTTGGAACTGTTTTCTTCTTGGAACTGAAACAGGTGAAACAGGTTTCTAATTTTATCTGTTCCAACCCACCCCTAATCTGAGTTTGCCCAGTGAGGCAGTTTTCAGTTTCACAAATATGTAAAAACCGGCAACATTGCCGTTTCGTTTATTTATGGGAGAAATCTGAATAATAATATATAGCTCTGACAACACTATGTAACTGATTTCCAAAAGTCGTGAGAAAATCTTTTAAATTTGAAATTCGATTGTTAATTATTACAGCAGTTAAGTCAGTTTAGTACCACTATTAGTATTAGCTGTTTTTCTGAACCAATAGTTACTACTTTGCCCATCATAATATGAGTTGATAAAATATCAAACGCCACTATGTCCACCACAGACAAAAAAATACTTTTTTACATCAACGAAAAGAGAAAAAAAAACAATATTTTACTAATTCTAATATGTCCACTTATTTACTACAAAAACATTGGGCAAAAACTCCGTTTCGTTTCAAAATCTAATAAGTCCTCAAAGACATTCATAACAAAATCCAATACGTCCAAACGAACCAATCAAATCAAGCGACTGGCTATGATAGCGGCCAATGCCATAGTGTTTTGGTTACAGACCGTTTTTGATACGGTTCCGCAATTCATATTCAATTTAAATAGTTAAATACTATTACAATGGACTCGAAAGTCAAAAATGTTGAACCTGATAAAACGAGGAAAAGGTCAAATATAAAGCCGCAGCAGAAGAAAGCAGAAAATAAAAGGGAAATTGTATTTTTTTACCTTGGCTGAGCTTGCTCTAGTGGGTACATTGTACCTATAGGGACATAGGGTTGCCACCGCATTTACTATGATTTCTCAGGTAATTCGAATTCCGTGATTTTTTATCGAATTCTTAAATTCTATACTTAGGATATACTGTTCTATTCCTAATAAAATATGTAGTTCTTGTGAGTGCTTGAACGTATTTTTTTTTTCAATAGTATTTCTGATCAAATTCAAATATGTCCGACCATGCATTTTGTTCAAAGTAGTTTATGTCCATTCGTTTCGTTCAAAACCCAATATGTCCAATATGACCAGTTTTAACGAATGTGGCAAGATTTGAATTGATTCGTTATACTTCTACATTGCCTCATTAATTAAATAATCTAACCATGATTTTGTAAAAAGGCAGTGTTTAAAAGAGTGTCCATGGAGTTTCCTGCACGTTCTTCTCCATAGGATCTACTCTTTGGAACGTGCAACTGCCGCGCTGGAGATAGGGTCGGTGAGTTTGTTTTGTTGCAGAATAACTTGCTACTTGCTACTCTTGTCGCTAGCGCGGCAGAATTAGCTTCATCTATTTGACTGACATACCTTGACTATTCAAAAGTGCCTGTAAACTGGTCTATTTGAAATAAAGGATTTTGTATTTGTATTTGCCGGGAACAGTCATTGTCAAACAAAGATAAAAATAAATCTAAGAAATAACGTTGTCAGAACCTGCAAATGAAAATACTATGATAGGTATCTCCTTTTCACTTATTATCGACATATTGGCGTTTGATATTTTATCAACTCATATAGGGTTAGGGTTGTCTTGAGATAAGTACCTAGGTACCTACTTTGTATTACATTAATTTTGGAATCTAAGTAGGTAATGCAAATCGAAAGATCTCTCTTTCGATTTGCATTACTTAGATTATTATTATGCGGTTTATTATTATTATTATTTCCTTTATTCATCTTTTCACTTACATATTTTATATATTTTTAAATATTTCTTAAAAAATACAGATAAGAAAAAAAAAACATTTAAAAATATAAAAAACAGTAGCCCACCGGTATCGGGAACAGGGTCCAAGCTACCGGCGGTTAGGACTCCAGAGAGAGGAACCTCCTAACAATGCGAGCCGTGTCAAGAAGTACCGCTTTCTGAATCAAGCCCTTGACCCAGCTACCCAACGAGAGCCTCCTGAGGTGTTTGTCGAGGCTCTTGGCTATTAAGCCGTTGGCTGTAATGACTATCGGTACAATGATTGCAGAGTCCACTTCCCACATGTCGACAACCTCGCGAGCCAAGTCAACGTATAGGTACTTGATTTGTTTATCTTTCTCAGCTTTCACGAGGTTCTCGTCATGGCGCGGGACAGTAATGTCTACAATCATTGCACGCCTCACTATTCGGTCCACCACCACTATATCAGGCTTATTGGCAACAATAGTCATGTCAGTGATGATGGACCGATCCCAGTACAATGTGATATCGCCATTATCGAGAACTGGGTCGGGCGCATATCTGTAGTACGGCACCTCCGACTGCACAAGAGAGTATTTCAGAGCAAGTTGCTGATGGATAATCCTGGTTACAAGGTTGTGCCTAGGCAAGAATTCTCCGTTAGCTAGACGGGAACAACCAGAGATAATGTGGCGAATTGATTCTCCCGGACGGTGACATGCCCGACATATGTCGACCGTGCCTTCCTTCACAATAAATCTCCGGTAGTTATTCGTCATGATAACTTCGTCCATAATTGCACAGACAAAACCTTCGGTTTCTCCGAAAAGATCACCGAAACTCAGCCAGGCTACGGACGCTAGTTGATCTACGTCGGGCCCATGTAGGGCCCGGTAAAAGCGTCCGTGAAACTCCTTACTCTGCCATACCGTCCTGCGATCGTTAGTGTCAAGCACCGCAGCTTTGCGCCAGTTCTCATTTGCCAAGGAGAGCGGGGTAAGCCCCTGTCCACCGCCACTACATCTCGATGCATACCCACGTCGACAGCAAGGAAATATTCCCAGAGACTGCATATCTCGCGATTGTGGAGAGTCTTAGCATTTAAAAAGCCTCGACCTCCACACTTTCGCGGGATATACAGTCTCATTACCGACGACCGTGGGTGATGCATTCGATATGAAGTAAGCAGTGTGCGGACCCGCCTATCCAGGCGTCAAGTTCAGTTTGAGTCCATTTGAGCACGCCGAAAGAGTACATCAATACCGGCATGACCCAACCGTTGAAGGCGCGCACTTTGTTTCCGCCTGATAGAAGGCTATTGAATACCTTCTTCGGGCGACCAAAGAAACGCTCTTTCAACGATTGCTTCATGTCAGTAACGTTGATGCCTAACGCTTCCGACATACCCAAATACTTGTAAGTTTCAGTTGAAGAGAGGGACCTCAGGTTTATGGAATCCAAGAGTTGAGTTCCCACGGGTTCCATAATCTCTCCACGCTTTACATGCATGACCGCACATTTGTCCACACCAAACTCCATCCTAATGGCGCTACTGAAAGTTTCAGTTACCTTCAGTAGTTCCATCAGTTGCAGATTACTGGGGGCAAAGAGTTTCAGATCATCCATGTAAAGGAGGTGAGAAATAACCTGACCACCTCTCTTCAACCGATAGCCTAGCCCTGAATTCTCCAGCAGTGTGCTTAGAGGATTCAAGGCTAGACAAAACCAAAGCGGACTCAAACTATCGCCCTGAAATATACCCCGCTCGATCCTTACCGGTTCGCTATTCCTCTGGATATTTCGACATCCTGGATAGCGAAGGATTGTCCTCCACTGCCTCATACACGACATCAGGGAGGTGCGTAGCGTTGTATCAATTTTATACAATTCTAGCACCCTCATGAGCCATGTATGAGGCACCGAATAATTATGTTCGCCGGACTACTCTACAGACGGTCGGATTTGGTACGGCAGCCAACCAAATTCGTGGGCCGGTCGTAGCAAATCCGAGCGTGTTGAGACTATAATATTCAGAAAATGTAAACGCTTAGCAATAAGGTCTTATGATTTAATTGATATTTTTTTCTAAAATAATTCCTAAATGTGCTGTTCTTAAAGTAGAAAGTAGTTTCGGAAGTTTCTACAAAATGGGCAAACTTGTAAAAAGTACCTACCTACTCTAGATTTGGCCCGCGGTGGTCCAAATTAATAATTTTAGCACAAACACACACCAACTGAAAGTCGAATATAAAACGCAAGAAGTTTGGGAAAAGTTGTAGGTACACGGTAGGTAGGTACCTACCTACCTACGCGGACGAAGGCAACCGCTATGTAGGTCTGTAAGTACCTACCTATATGTAGGTAATTGAAATTATCTTACCGGAGCATTATTAGGCGAGTGCTTTCTCTGCTAAGTGTTATCCCTTCTCTTTGCCTATTACCTTGCAATTAGGCAGCTACTCACTCACAGAAACATAGGTAGGCAACTAGGTAAATAGATAGGTAGGTACCTACGGACAAAGATTCACTGATCCAAACAAGCAAAGAAACTATTTTTGTTTACAAACTCTACATCGAATGCGAAAGTGAGCACTGAGCACCTGACTTCTAAAGCTGTCTCATTCCCGAGACGCTCACCATGAAACTGATGATAAAACAAAAAACAATATGTGTACATTCTTCGGTAGAAAAACAAGTAAGGACTTGCATAGCACAAGCACTTTCAATCAAGTTAGGACATGTCGCGCGTGACAATGGCGATTTTCGTTCAACATCATTCAAAACAATGAAAGCTATGAACATTATTTCGAGGTAAAAACGATAATTTCACAACAACAATATCTGCATCCATGGAGTATTGGGTTCACTGCATGGGTTGGGTTCCCGTGAAATGGAATGATGTGAGATCGAATAATACTAACTTGCTCGAAAACGTTTATTCGGCGCGACGGTTCATTGTGAGGGGAGGGGATCCGCGGAGGTAGGTAGAGGTAGAGGCTGGGGCTGAATAAAAATATACACCCGTGCGAAGCCGGGGCGGTTTTACTAATAAGTTCGAATTAGCAACGCTAGTTGGGACTACTTCGTCAGACATTAAACGATATTGAACCAAGTAATCTGCCTAGCTGTTCAATTAAATGCCGGAATATAACTAAGGATCCATTCATTCTAGCGCAGAGTAGAAGGGCATCAAAGCGACAATCTGAAAATTAACATAGCAAACTCACTCGTATCTCCACCATGTAATGCACATATTGATTATTGTTGACAAAGTTAAACTTAGTAGTGGCATTTAAAAAGTAATGTGGTAGGAGATGCGTAAAATGACGTTAGACCAAACACAATACAATCAATAAAAAGACAATTTAATATTTACATACAACTTTATTCACAAGACTAAAATCTCATTTAACTCACTAATGTTCCTAACAGCAGTACATATGAATGACTTAACATTAACAATTAACAGAAGAGTTCGTGTAACTTTAATAAGTGCTTCACAGCCTTTAGTTACATCTCTTAAGTAATTACAATTATATTTAAAGTAGGAAATGTATCAGGCAGTGAGTTACAGCGAGTATTTGATTTAATATTCATAACCGAAAAAAGTTCTGACTGTTAAAATTAAATTATTATTCGGATTAATCAACTTTACATTAATAAACAGCAGCCTAATAATGTTTTGACTATAAAACAATATATTTTTGAATTTTATAAAAATGTAAAACAGAACTAGCGATGTTGATTCCTAATCGCACGCTTATAAAACATTGTTAGAATAAAAAACATGCAAAACAAAGTAACTAAAATAATGGAAGCATTTACGCAAATATAGCACACTCGAATATATTGACATAAGATATTTTCATCAATACTAAAGTATTGGTGACAAATGCTAAAGTATATTTAATTACAATTAAATAAACTGTGCTTTGAAGTCAACAATAGGGTATATAAATAAAAACTTGCTAACTTTTCCCACAGAATAAAATGGTATAAGTAGTTAGTTGAACAGCTCACGATTTAGTATTACTTTGTTGATAGTTGGGACGGCACTCCTTTAGAAAAAAAACACAACACCATTTCACAAGAGCATTTTGTTTTGCGTTTATCTTATTTTGGCGCAAGAGCACTCAAGAATTACTACATTATCATAATATTATATTGTCACTGTTATGTAAAGTGTAAGTAAATCATCATTTAATTTTTATTTTGTATACTTTGTCATTGGCTTGAATCAACTTGTCTTATAATTGAATCACTGTTCATGTTCACATCTTACTGTTATAATAATTTTGCAATTAATCATATTATTAAGAGATTTATTTGAATAAGATAGTTTTTTCATGCTTCATCTACATTGATAAAATTATTCTGAAATGTACTAGTACCTATCGCTCTTTGCACTAACGGAGCCTTTGCAGTGAGAGCCGTTTTACAGAGAGCAATTTAATTGTCTGTAGAATGCAACGCACGTTGAAAAAATAACTTTGTACAGTGTTTGGACAGTGCTAGTCTTTTATTGCATCAAATTTATGGTGTTGGAGAAACCAATGTAACCAAAATCATCATGTCAATGGGGCTTTGTTCGTATATTGTAGAAAATCATCACAATTCATAACCTGTTAATATAATATGTAGGTCCTCTGTGTGAAAAATACATACTTCATATTTACATATCAAAACAAATTGACAACCATATCTTTAGAGAGATAAAAATAAATGTCTTAGACCATATTCAACCTCTTTATAAAAATCTTTGAGCTGTTTAGCAACTGATTGGCAGATTCTAATTTCTAACATTTCTCTTGAAAATTAGAATTAACCTGCATAAATAAATTCCCCAGATATTTAAAAAAAAACCAGGCATCATGTTAACTCTGATTTTCTAACGAAAAGGAACATTTTTCAATATACAAAAATACATTACTTTATAACAATTGTCTATATTGATTAGGAATATACAACCTGTAACAGAATAAACGCAATACCTCTTAAGGGGTCATTGAACTCATCATTATGAATAACTTTTACTATGGGACCAACTAAGAAATCGCGAAAAAAAAAAACAGCTGTTCAGTACATTTTGTCGAGTTATGCGTACAAAAATGTATGGGGCATTCGATTTTTTTTTCGCGATTTCAGTGTTGGCCCATAGTAAAAGTTGTTCATAATGATAAGTTCAATGACCCCTTAGGAGGTATTGCCTTTATTCTGTTACACTTTGTATTTCATCTTATCTTAAGCCTTGAAAGCCTTAAAATTAAGATATTATGCGAAATAAATAATTACGTGAATAAAACATTTAATAGTTAAATTATTCAGTGGTATCTTGAGCTTAACCCAGTTTGAAATGCCAGCAAATCCACTATTTATCAAGTTATATTCCCTAAATTTGATAGCACATCTGAATCTTAAATACTTACAAGTCAGGTTTCTTAAACGACTTATAGTAAACGATCCAAATATTTTTCTAAATTAATGTTACTTGAGCAACAACCAAGTATTTGATAATGTCTTTTCTCTCTCTCGATCGTTTAAGCTACCGACTGTCCACCTCGGCATATCTAAGATAATATCTATCTCAATACATTATGTTACTGAGATCATGAATTGATCGCACAGATCTCTCACATGACTGGTATATGCACAGGGATAAACGCACATAAAACTAAATCACAGTAAATTGGTTAGGAATCCTATTTATAAGGCACCTCATAAACATCAATCTAGAATTGACGTACACCTAAAAGACTTTTTTTTACCTATTTTCAGAACATTTTTTTCGTGACATTTTTTTTTTACTTTCTAAAAATTATAAAATTACAACATACACAATTAAGCTAATCTCGTTATTGTAAAGATAAAAGACTAACACCCAGATTCTGGAATGAATTTATTGACGTCTCAAAATTAAACACAAGCCAAGTTATGCGACTGGCTGCCGATAATTCATTGAACCAATCACGGCAGTAGACGCGCGCTCGACAGTTAATTTTGCAACAAATTCCAGAAACGGGTGTAAATAAAGGAAAAATGACAGGTTCTATACAAAAAAAGGTTCCAGATCAGCTCTTCTACTAGCTAACTGGTGCAACACGTGGTCATTTTTCCTTAAATAACATGAACTTATAATAAGCGAGTATTGGTAGAGGCGGAGTGACGTCACTTGTTGGTGTTGATCTGCACCACGTTGGTGATCTGTGTGATGAAGCTGTAGGGCGGGCCGGCCGGGCCGGGCGCCCCGGGCGACGGCGAGCGCGGGTAGCTGCTGTTACTGCTGTCCCCGAAGATACTCTCGTGGGAATCCTAAGAATTTTAAATGAAAAAAATGCTATATAGCAAAAGTTGTTTATCCTACCCAACTGCTCTACAAATACTTTTCGCGCGTGCTCAAAATCCGAATGAATTCGGTCATCTTAATTTTTAAATTTTCCATAGACAATCTCACAAATTCGAGTATGTAATAAAATGAATGAAAGAAGTTTACCTGTCGCAAGCATCGTCTCTTGGGGGCGGGCTGTTCGACGAGCGTGGTGTCGCGCGCGGCCGACAGCAGCGCCGGCAGCGACGCGGCCGCGCCCTCCGCCTCGCCCGCCTCCTCGCGAGCCTCACTCACCACACTGGGACCACACAACACCGGGTTACTCAATAATATAGGACTAGGCTGCTCCGCAGTAGGAGAGTCTGCCAAGCGGAGAGATGGGGGCAGATCGTGCGAAGTGTCCGCCTCTAGCACCGACACGGGCGGCTCGAACTACGACAGCTCTGCTGAGAGCGAATCATCAATACGTCAGAGGAAAAGGAAACTGCTTCATGCGAGTTTGGCAGGCCGCAACAACAGTAAGAAGCGGATCGTTTGGCGGCCTTTGATCAGTGGGACGGTGTGATCTGGTAATACAATAAAATACTTTTTGTCAATAATGCGACTGAAGCCGCAGTCCCGGAACCCGTCATTTTCGAAAAATAAAAGTAGCCTATAACTATAACCCATAGAGTATATAACCACTAGAGAGCGTATAGGCCGATTTCTTCTAAGTACGCGGCTCACTACAGCGGGCCGGGGGACGAGGAACAACGCGCGGCTGCAATTGGTCCGTTCAAGGTCAAGTTGTTAGTGGTGGCACTACTTCATTAAAGGAAAATAGTCGATATCGATAAAATGGATTTTAACATTATAAAAATACTCAATCCAAACAAACAGCGCTATATCTTGTTTAAACAAAGTTTCCCTATTAACCTTATCTTTCCACTTTTATTTTAAATCTGAAATCTTCGTAAATCTAAAATGAGAACATGTATGTCAAACACACAGATGAAAAAACTGAGACCCTCCTCCTATTTTTAAAGTCGTTTAAAAGTAGTTTAGTGTTTAATGTAACTATGTTAATTGATTAAAAATTGTATTAAGTGTAATTTTATAATCATCGATAACTCGACTTCAATCATTAAACGTAACAGCACAATTTTTTACGATAAAAATACAAAGGGGAAGAAAGGGATAAAAATATAAGTATTTCCTAATGAAAGAAAGAGACTTTTCCAAAAGACATCAACGCGCGCTTCTCACAGTGTGCTCGTTCACCGAACCACCATTTTATATAGACCCCTGCGGTGGCTCATTGTCTGATTAAATCAAAAATATTTTGCGTAGTCTTTACTCTCCGATGAAAAGTTATGCCATCCTTTTTGTAACAAGAGGTCTTGGAATGTTTCCCACACAAATTCACCGGGTATGAAGGCATTTTTATGCGTTATAAATAGCATAAAAATTAAAACGATTTGTAAAAACTTAGCGTGCCCACAGGTCTAACACTTAGTCACAACTAAAATGGTTACTAGTGACGCAGCCATATATACTTAGAATAATAACGCATAGAAACCTAGTACGAGTGCAAAAAGTGAGGCAACTAAAACTTAGCCTAATCCGTCAAACTTAGCCACCAGGCCGTCAGTACTCAATGTCACGTTCCGTCGAACACAGCTCGCGAGTAAATAATTGAAAATGACAGTTTGTTGCGTGAAAGGATGTTAAAGCACATCAGGAAAACAAAAAAATGTGATAAAAGAACATTTCACAAATAAGTACTCACATTCTATGCACTATTTTTACGTAAATCGATAAATAAAACAAAATTCTAATAACCTAACTTGTCATAACACAGTGTTGCTATTTGTGAGGAAAAAATACCCACATTGCTTTCATTCATGTTTTTCATTTTTGTAATTTTAAAATACAATACTTACTGTTAATTCATGTCAAACCCGATGTTTTAACATTGTTTATAATTATAACCCATCAAGCATACTAAACGCATTGAACAATATCTCATTCTTTATGCGATTTATTTCCTTTTATTTTGAAATAAATTGAATTATACCTTCCGAAAAAATATGTCATATTACATGAAAAATCATGTTTACCTTTTCCAGTTCCCAACAACATAAAATACTTGCCTTGATAGCAAAATAGTAATGCGTCTTCCCATGTTTTGTGGGTAACGGCTTAGTAATGGTATCACTGAAAGCTATATCTGTGTGCGTTAGAGGAACGTAGACACATTCGGCTCACGCACACAAAGAAAATGAAGTGGACACACGATTTTGCTCGGGTTTTGTTCTAGACGCGGCTTCTATGCGTTATTATTCTAAGCATATATATAAGCAAAACACTAATAGTTTTCGTGCGTCGGGGCACTGTATGCGCAGTCAAGTGGTTTAATAGTCTTTGCTATAACCCCATCTCAAGGCCCAGGGTCCAATCTAATTACTTATCTCTGTACCTGACGCTACAAACAAGCAGTTAGGATTGCGATGATTTGATTCCCTTATCATTCATCAGTCACTCAATCCTTCTATCACTGCCAAAACCAAAAAAAAGGTAAAATCGACGGTAGTTTAAAATAAATATACTTATACATACTTGGCATTAACATCACCATTACTGGTGGTCCCTCCAGGCATCCAGGCGCTCGGCATCGTGTCCTCGTCATGGATGGGTTCGGGCTTCGGATTCACAGCCACGGGAAACTCAACACTTAGGACAAAATAACACATCTTGTTAAAAAAAAGGAAATGATAACACAATTGAACTTTGTGTTTGAATAAATTAGAAAAGAAAGCCAGTGAGCATGTGCAGAAATGTGTCTGATAATGTAGATAATAAATAAATTATCACTATTATCTGTTGTTGCAAGGACAAGGCACCCAGCGGAATCTAAATATGTATGTGTGCGTGCCATCGATATAAGATTAGCTGATGTAGAAGCTTGAGTGTGAGAGGCCTTATCGCAAGGATTCTTCAGACGGTGCGATCCTGTGGCCTCATCATGAATCATGCTTGAATATCTACGCGTTGCAAAATATGAAATTCCCCGATTATCTACGCGTTGCAAAATGTGAAATTCCCCGATTCGAGTCATACATTTTTTCAGACTAAATTTCCGAAAAGCGGCTATTTTTGATCAACCTTGCTATCACACATCACTCAAGACAAAGCATCTTTCGATAATTTATACTTTTCTAGCTGATGCCCGCAGCTTCGCCCACTTGACAAATTATATACTAAAACCTTCCTCGAGAACCACTCTTATCAGTCTTATCCATTGGTGAACACAGCTTGAAAACAATTTCAGCTTACTTAACTAAAAAACCCCAAAATCATCTCAGACCGCACCAGGCACACGATTTGAATGATAACATGAGCAGAATAATTTGGGTAAGATTTTCATTAAATTAGCGTACACAATGAGAAATGGTGCAAACTACAAAAGGAATAAGGCCTCTACAGCGAAAACTCATGAAAACCGAAAATAAAACACCGACAAAACCCCAAACGCCAGGAAATGTGCAAAAAAAGAAAAGAAATATTTCGACTGACCTTGTTATAAGTTCACTCCTTACAAGACCTGGCGTGCAGATATTTAAGTAAATAAACAGATATTTATGTACATACATTTTGTACCGTAAAAATTATTCGTCAAAGAAAGATAACAGATATATCTTTCAACAAGCATTGCTGTGGCGAACAAAGAGATTTTTAATTTGTTACCCAACATTATTTAATTTCTTAGACAAATATCTTCTTCCACGGCATTGTTTCAGCGTCCGAATAAGATAAATGTCCAGAAGAAGAAATGTTTTTAAGAAATTAAATAATGTTATGTGAGAGTGTAAATTTAAAATCTCTCTCTCTCTCTCTGTCTCTCAATGATAAGAAAATAACTACCAGATTGTTTAAACACAAAGTATCCGGATGTAATTAAACAGGCCAGCCTTTAGAGAATTTCAGAAATATCAACTTACCCTGGTTCTCGTTCGTAGTAAGGCTTGTTATAGGGATTCGCGGCTTGGTTGTCTGCCGCCTCCCGCGCGTCTATCGGCCGGGGTAGCGGGCGCTTGATGAAGTGTTCCTCTGTTAACAAGACAAAAACTCATCACGAAAAACTACTTACAAGGCCAAATGGAATAAAATGTATTTTTCTAAAACTGAACAGACGCTGCTTACTTCATTTAACTAGTGGTCGCCCTGTGTTCGAAATTAGACCATAACATTTTATTATTGTAATGAATTTTTTTAGCATCATTATAATAAATATTAGCTTTTTGCACTCCTTTTTTACGTTACCTCGAAATATTTCGGCAATGGGCTAAAGTTGCCCATTGCCGAAATGGGCACCTTGTTCGTAACATTTTTTGTTTATTGAAGTGTCCTCTACTATATTATAAGCATGTTAGACCGTGCGCCGGAAATTGGAAAAAAAAAAACTAAATAGGCTATCACAATGGATATTTGCCCTTTCATATTCCTGTCTGTTAGATTTTCGTAAAATGGGGTAAAAAGTTTTTGCTTCACATATTAACACATGAAAATATTATAGTTGTTGGTATTCTTCTCACTCTTCTTCTTCCCAGCTAAAACACTAGGAAGTGGTGACGGGCGGGCGTTTTTGGGGGACTGTCTTCTAGTAAACGTTGACGTTCAAAAAGTGCTGGCACTCAGCCTAATTTGAATAAATGACTTTTGATTTTGATTTTTATATTATGTTGCTGGCAACACTGGCCAATTTATAATTTAAACATTTGGTGTTACGAAAAAATGTTTTGCGCCATTTTATTGCTGCTCAACATTGAGCATGCCAATGAATACCTTCTAGACTATTATGATGACCGAATGACCCAAATGATATTTTGGGCCTGACATCGAAATTTTATCAATCTACCTTGAGCTCAATTTAAAAACGTAAGTAAATGATTTCTTTTCATTATAAAATGAGCAGATAGCATCGATAACACGTGATATGTCATTCATTTTAATATATTATTGACCTTGGGGCTCCCCTATCGAGTCAGTGTAGCAAGTTGTTACTATCTTAAAAAAGGAGTTCGAACTTTTTTCTATGGGAGCTGGCATAGAACCCCTCCCCCCCGCCATTTAGATTTAAGTATTCAAGTTATTCTCAATTTTATTTGTTATTCCTATTCATGGAATACCGAGTGGAATGAATTACTTTTCCGCAATTGCACAAACATATAAAAAAACAGGGAAATCTCTAAATTATGTCAACGCATGAAACAAAAGAATGTTAAAAATGAAATAACCTTCAGTAAAGTCACTTGGACTTGTCGATTTAAAATTTTAAAACGCTTGAAACCACCTGGGCCTTGATTCACAATATTTTTAAAAGAAGTTTAAAGTACTGTATATGAATATTACCAATTTAGGTCATTTATCGATTAATCTCGCTATGTATTAGGCCTGTGAATACGTTGACCACTTGTTTTCATTTTATGGCTTTTATCATTTGATGACGTCATCTTTGATGTCGCCATATGCATCGTACGATGTGACGTATGGTCCTTATTGAGGTCAAGGTTTTCATAGGCCGACTTTACCAGGCGCTAGCTATCAGACTAGGCAGTCGAAGCTTGTGAAAAGTTTAACTTAATATTGCTCTCTCTTGCCCTCCGAACTCTTTTTCCAAAAATAACGAAACACATTTTTTAGACCTAGTTATCAAGCATGGAACTAAAAAAAAACTATGGTATCTTGCGTAACTATCAAGTTTCTTCATTTCCAAGAAAAAGGACTTGACAATTTTTACTTGATTTATAATATTATCATTATAATGTGCTTACCTTCATTGTATGCAGTTGGCTCCACATCCGTGTACGGTGGTGATTGGTAAGGAGACTGCGGAAGCGGGTTGTATGGGGGTGGAGCTTCGGGGGCCGTCGCCGTAATGCGAGCCGTCACAGTACTCGACTGGTTCGAACCTGAAACAAATACAAAAGGAATTGAAAATAACTTTGTGCTAGCAGATTAGTCTATTGTTACGACTTTTGCGTAAAATTTAATATGTATTATCTTAAAAATGAAGAGCTTCTTATGTCCAGTAGTAAGCTTTTCATTAGGTACCTACCGCTAAAATCCCATTTTTAGCGGTAATTAATAGCTTGTCATGTTGAGAATTTTGAAGTTGAGTTATTGCCTCACAAAAAATTACGTCACAAACGTATGCAACTACAGGTGCCTCTTTCAAACAGCTACTGTTGAGATTCACTAATCTATTGTTCCACTTATCGACTATCGATTGCACAAAATGGGCCTCATTCACAACGCATTTTCTAGATTATATAGACTAGGTATAACATATGATGACGCACAGGTAATCCTGCGCACGTGTTCTTTTATGCAGTTTATAAGAATTTTGATTGTACCGCAGTGGCTCTACGCCTGGATTTTTGCGTTTGTTACCTCGTCGCCTATTACAGGCTGAAATTAATAATTATTACTGAATTTTGAGTGTTCTATACCTACTACACACCTTTGCTAACTCTTCACGGATCGTGGGGCGCGATGTTACGATAGTATTCCGTAGAAAAAAAGCACAGATCACTTACCAGCATTCTTAAAGATCTCAGGGTAGCGCAACAGGTACGCGATGATGCCGACGACGAGCGCTAAGAACAGCAGCACGCCGATGCCGATGAGCGGCCACACGTAGGAGGGCGTGCTCTGCGGCGCCGGGCTGCTGGGCGGCACGCACTCCGCGTTCACGTCGCCGCGCCGGTCCGCCACCAGCCTGAGGGGGACACGAATGTCAGTGGACGTCGAGCCAACAGAACCATACTTTGACCTTTAGTGTTATTCTACTGAGTTTCACTGTTAAAACTTAGGTGAAGTGAGCTTTAAAGAAACAAAGAAATAAAATTCACTTAAAGTTCACTTCACAAGTTTGCGCAGTATGATTTTACGGACCAGATTTACTAAAATATCATTGCGTAATACCAGGTCCAGTGACACTTATCAGATATTGAGTACCTTTAAAAGACAGTACCTACCTACTATTGAAAATTCATAAATTAATTTCACATGCGTGCTTAATTTGTTTCAAGTAGATACTGAACGATCAATTCCAAAATGAACGACAGCCAGTTTGACCTTAATAATGCTTCACAATCATAACTTCCTAGGTTTTCAAATGGCCCCTTTCCGACACTATTATTGCAAGTCGTTTAGTGGCGAAAGAAGATTATTTTTTCAGAGCGGAAAATAACTCTGACATCAGAAATTCAGAATGCACGGGCTTTCCCCATTCGACACTGAACGGCCAGAGACGCGGCGCTCTCGACATTTCCTCGAAATGTCGAGAGCGCCGAAATTCCCTTAGACATTTTAGATTCGTTGGTGGTGAGTGGTGACTGGTGCGTCTCTGTGCTTGTGCTGATCTTATCTAGGATAAAGGCAGAAATATAATCAACGTCTTCCACCCATATCTCCACCTTAAACGAGCAGTCTTTTGACATGAAGTCGGTCATGAAACAATATTTTAGACCAACAAAAGGTTCAGTTGCGTAGCCCTAGCCAGCGAATGTCAGGCGAGTTGTCCGTCACAAAGCTGTATGCAAAGCTGTCGATGCAATCAGATCTTAATTTTTAAGATGTTTTGCTAAGTCAGCTGGCTGGGACTGCTTGATTGTCTGTTCTGAATTAGCTGTCATGGTTCCAAGATGTTGCTCATGATACTCTTTAGTAACCGTATACCTGGTTACTATGTGATAATTTGTTTCTGTTAGATGCGTCACGCTAATTTGCTGACGAACTGACGACTCTAACTTCCTACTGTATAAACATGCGTACGCGACGATGTGATGTGATAACGAATTGATGTACAAAGTGGACACTAGAAATATTTATTATCTAAATCACAAATAAAATGAGGAAAATCATATGCGGTGGCGGAGACCAGACCAGACTATACATAAATAATATGTTGCACATTGTAATAAGCTTATTTATTGTGCAATAGCATATACATCCCACTCGTTGTTTAAAACAGTTTCGCTAATTTATCAAAACACAGTATAACGATAGTCAAGTCTTGGTTTAACTATCGCCTGAGGATTCTAAACGGCAGTAGATAAAAGTAGTATATAGTATATCGTCTTCGTCATATCCGTGTTCATTACCGGCCGAACCCAATAACCTAACTATCACCAGATTTGGCATTCTGGAGATAGCAAAACAAATGAAACAATATGAAAATTATATAGGTTTTCTGTTGTTTCATTTGTTTTTCTATCTCCAGTATGTGATAGATAGGATATTGGTTTCGGCCGTAAGACATTTGCGCGATCATTTGTTTGTGGAAATAAAACCAGCACTTATTACACTCGTACCAATTTATGGACCCTCTCTCTTAATGGGACACCATGGCGGCTCGTCACAGCCTGGTGCTTCCAAAAAAAGGCAAGCAGATGACCAACCAGTTTTATTGTACTGACATAAGCTAAAACAAAGAACCAGGGGGTTTACTCTCTAAGCCCGAAGTCCGTAGTTTCGGGCTTAGTTGTGAGCGTATTCTACTCCGTACCACTTACGGATTAGTCGAACCAAAAAAGAATGACGGACGATACTAATTCTTATTCTTGCCGTTAATATTTAGTGGTTAGGTAATACGGAGTAGAATACGCCTGCAACTAAGCCCGAAACTACGGACTTCGGGCTTAGAGAGTAGCCCCCCTGGTAACTGATTTATTTCTCTCCGTTGGAATTGCTAACTGCCTTAGTTTTGGCCCTCTAAAGAAGTGTTTAATAAATACTTCTTTTTCGACTACATACAATCACACAAAGAAGTCCAGTATGATTGATTTTCCTTACAATCCCAGTCCAGCCTTGAAAGGCAGTCGGGGTTGCGGAATTCGAAACAGTAAAAGTTCGATAAGTACTTACTCATTGATACAGGGTCCACATTCAGCAACGGACTTGATGCAGGTGTTGATGGCCTGTGGCGGCTCCCGCTTGAGGTCTTGACAAGAGAGGCACTCCCTGCAGATGTGGGCATCCGCTTCGCAGTAGTAGCCGTCATGGCACTGCGCGTCTTCAGTGCAGGACAAAGGCTGACCGCGCGCTGGCAAGCTCAGTACCGCCACACACAATACTAGCACCCTGAAACAATATTAAGAAGCCGCTTTTGTAATAATTCTAGGAAGGAAAATAATTGGAAAGGTTTTGAAGGAAAATCTGAAAATATCTGACAAACTTTCAAGATTTCATCATCTTCCTGCCCTTATCCCATGTTACTTGGGGTCGGCGCAACACGTTTTTTTCTTCCACTCTGCCCTATTAGCCGTCAAACTTTCCCTAACTCCCTTTTCTTTCATATCGCTTCTTAAACAATACATCCATCTTTTCTTTGGCCTTCCTCTCCCTCTCCATCCATCCACATTTATGTTCATGTTCGTGTGTTCTGACGAACAACAGCGACTGTCCGGCGAGCGAAATAATGCCTAAGTTTTGATTGTTTTTTCTTCTTGGCGAAAACTGATAAAGAAATTATACAATGTGGTTTAACCATTTACTTCAAAATAAAAAGCTCTATCTATTGATATAACTTTTATATATATTCGTGATGTAATCTCTTAGCAGTACACGTCTAAAATTGTAATTTAGTGTCATGTTTGATAAAGAAAAGTATCGAGCCAATCATTCTAAATCGCGTTTCTATCTTTACGATTTACTTGAGGGTATGTTCAATTTTTATGTAATGATTTTTATTTATTAAAAAACTCGTAATTAATTAGATTTTCAGACGTTCAAAAATCTTAAAAAGTACTGCAACCCCGCCTTAATTGATGGCCTGGGTTCCCAGTTCATTGGTGGTGTAGAGTAGAAGTTTATGAGTCAATGTTTAATCGTTGCAGAATATATTATTTAGAAATACCAAAAGAATAGATTTTTGTAGGCAAATCAATTGATTTGCCTACAAAAAATCTAAAAATATGGAACCGTATTTTTATTCAGCTTATAAATTTACGCAAATCCACAATTCTTATTGTAATGATTACTTCATTGAGAGTTATCGATGATTCAAATTCTACGTAAAATCCAAACCGTGAGACCTAATTCCCAGAACGTATCACCAATTTTGTGAGTCTCATTAGGCAGCTTACTCATAGTGTCCTGCTTTACTCCGATCTTATATTATGTGTAAATTCGCATTGTAAGCTTAGTGTGACGAGGTTCTGACATGTGTGTATTAGACCGAGCTCCTGCAATGTGTGTTTACTTTACTTATCATTTTGTAATGCTTTTAATTGGTTATGAGACAGTAAAATTATGCAACCTCAGAGTATTGAATCGCAGCGGTATTATGACTAACATATTAGTTGTTAAGCGCTCAGCGTCACCTGAATTAATCAAATTTAGAGGAGAACCGAAAAGGAGCGAGTATTTAACCCTGTGGGATGCCTATTTCAAATTAGGATCCTTAACCCTTTAACGGGCATAATAATCTGGGAATCGAAAAATAATGCGAAATAATCATAGGTGTTATTGGTAGAAAATAAATTTCAAATTTAAAACAAAAAATTGTGTTCTTTGAATGTTTAATGAGTGATTCATAAGTCTTTAAATAGCCTTTTTACAACAATGGAATACCTATCAGGAACCCATTATTTAATTAATGAGCTGAAAAATATGGTGGGAAATTTATTCCCTTTGCTTTATAAAGGGTTAACTTGTCAAAGCCGGACATAAAAAATGAACAATAACGGAACCTGCTCCAATAAAACTTTTTTAATAGCTTACATAAATTTTTGATTGAGATGAAATTGAAAATACATAAATAAAGAGGTTACATCAGTTCATTTCTAACATAATGCCAATGCCAGTCAAGGTAAAAATCTGGCTCGAAGGTTCAAAACCTACACTCAAGGCAGAGCGAGAGATGCAGTTCATACGGTCACCTACGTGCGAGTAGCTCAGAGATTCGCCACCACGCCAGTCGCTTATTCACCGGACTATTTTAATTTATTCTAAATACAAAGCATGCCCGCCACCAGCCGACCTGCCTCAAACTCCCAAATTGGAGATGATGCAATCATTATCTACAACATCGCGTGTGATAACTTAATAAGTAGGTATATACCAATTAATTCAGGAAAACTTTCTGCAGGTCATTGACATTGTATAGAAGCCAAATTACAGAGAGTTATTTATTTCAAAGATGACAATACTTATATGGATATAAAATAAATAGGTAGATGGTCATTGGTCTGTTGACCTTATTCAACACTGTATGCTCAACTCTGGTTGCGAACTTGCGACAAGAGAAGCTTACATTTTATGCCTCCACATAGTCCACATGGGAATGATAAATAAGTGCGGAGATACTAAGCAATTAAACGATACATTCACACATATAAATAACATCACAATGACACCATATTAAATCATTTACCTACATGGATGGTATGGAATCGCAATCATTACACCACGTGCATTCAGCTGCGTCTCTCGATCTAATTATAATATAAAAATAGTTTTAATTGAGTGGAACCACAGAAATATAGGTAATAGATATTATATCTATGAGTGGAACCGAGTCACTGTGGTCTATATATTCTATATTGTCAAACGCAGATAATTAAAAGTACGCTGATAACTCGTCAACAGGTCGCAGCATGAGACTGTTTTTAATGCTCGTTAGCAGCATTACGCACAATTTGCTTACTAAAGTACAAAACGCTTATGATGATTTCCTTCTTAGTTACCTACTTTGTAGGTATATTGAAATAGCTTACGAGTTGACCTCAGACCAATATTGGTCTGAGGAGTTGACTTAACTAGCAACACGCAGAACGCCGTTCAAAGATTTACTCATAGAAACGTCTGTTTTTTCAGGATTGATAAAGGCTTCATAAGAATGTCTAATCTTCAACTTGAATTGAGCTTCGCTTTCATGAGTATGCATTCAGTTGCAGCAACATGGGCACTTTAATCATACAATTTACTTGTTTGTATTTTTTGTGATTCATCGAATTTCAGACAATTTATTTCTGCTTTGAGGAAAAATCTTTGAGAAAGAATATTATGCCGCTTTGTATTTTGCCCTTGAGTGAAAGTACCGTTAGACGGATGCGAAGAATAAATTCAAGGTGTCAGTTTAGCCATCGCAAATAAAATTATATAAGTGTACAATTTATATAGGTACAATTACAATACAATACAATTTTGAGAATAATTTATTACAGATAGGTAATACTCAGTTATGGGCCGTTGGATCATTTTAAAATCATTTTGTTGAATCATCAATAAAATCTTTATGGCGATCAACCTTGACGCATTGAACAAGTAGGTAATAATACGAATAGTACAAGTCCCTCTGTGGGAGGCGATTGTCTTAAAATAACACGCCCATATTAAGGTGGGCTGGGACTAGGTAAGTACCAAAATACAAAATAGACTAATAACTACTGTAGTTAATGGCAATAAGATGCTTTGCAAAACGTCGGCAAGCTAAAAGCTAAACGTAGGACTCTACTGAAGGCAAAAGAACGACGACAGAGACAGCTCTTCGAACTTTGCACTTTCCTTCGTCCCCTGCCTGACGCCTGTAAATAGAACGTGGATACTTACCTATTTAATGTAAGACGTGGTATGAAAATAACAACAAAAGTAGCAAACATTTGTATTAGATATCTATTACTTATTATAATTATTTTTTTATGTTGGCTTATCCCTAGTTACATATTTGATTACACGTCTGACGTCACTCATTTAAAAAAATGCTACTATACCATTAGGTAATTTACCAAAGCCACTAGATAAGTTGATTGCCAAACTCAATGGCAAGTTCGTTACCAGAACGCGGAGTCGTTGTTGATTAGGTAATTAAGTACTTTTGCTGGGTAGGACTAGGTACAGAGTCCTACCCAGCGAAACTAAATTAATCAACAACGTATCTAATAGGTACCTATGTCGTTTAAAATGTTGTGGGATAAGATACCGGTGGTTGAATTGAAAGTCCTTTGTGCGAGATTCCTCCACCGAAAGAGATAATCCGTAAATTGTTTCAGGAATCTTGAAGATACCAACTGAATTACCTACTTTTTTATTAAAATATTTATATTTGCATGATTTAATTTTTTTTCTAATCTCTATTTCTCCATCTAAAACCTATTTTTAGTACCTAAGTGCTAATATGCTAATCATCTTGCATTTTCCTTGATAACATTAAAACATAAGTAACCAAGAACATAACATGAATCGCAATGAAAAAAAAACGTGATATCCAACTGCAACAAACAAAGGTGTGCGCCCATTACCCAGGGCCAGCTTACCTATTACGTGCAAAGTTTTATTTTCATTTTTATTTGGATGCGCTAGCCTTTTGCCTCCAGCTATGTGAAATAGAGAGTGAGTCATGGTCCGGTTTGCGAGTGCCAAGCGCGGTGTGATACGATTGAAAAGCAAAACGAACGAAATTAAAAATAAAACAAGCGCGAGAGCGGGATGGAGATGGCTGCCGATGCCGATACATGCATCCATCGTCCCAGCGATAAAACGTATTATGTGGCTAGGACGAAGGATAATGAGACTTATAACAAGCACCCGAAGGACAATATTATTGCAGATGACGCAATATTGAGCAATACTTATTTATTTTACCTTTACTAGACTAAAGATAATTCTCACTTAACTTTTGAGACACATCGCACCCAGCATTTTTAAGTTTTCGTTTAGAATGAGGATTAGCGGTAGGTACTTTTTTTTAAATGTGGTAAGTGTGCGAGATGGCATTGCACAGCTTTGTATGATTTGTATCAACCAACGGAGAAATAGACATAATAATATGTAAGTAGTCCAAAAAGAAGTATGTATTAAACACTTCTTTAGAGGGCCAAAACTAAGGCAGTTAGCAATTCCAACAGAGAGAAATAAATCAGTAACCAGGGGGGCTACTCTCTAAGCCCGAAGTCCGTAGTTTCGGGCTTAGTTGCGGGCGTATTCTGCTCCGTATTACCTACCTAACCAATAATAATTTATGTCAACACTATTGGAAGTCGCTGTGAAATCGTGTTCTCATTCATTTTTAGTTTGGGTTTGGAACTAATCGTAAGCCCGTAATTAATACGGAGTAGAATACGCCCGCAACTAAGCCCGAAACTGCGGACATCGGGCTTAGAGAGTAGCCCCCCAGATGTGTCAGCTCACACCTGTTTTTGATACAAGTTTAAAAACACTGCTTTTAGATTGTCCTTATAGTTCACAAAATATCAACGTTTTCGCGAATAAAGTGATCTAGGTAGCTTTTTTGAACCACAAGTAACGCTGCTGATGTGTAGTATATAAATAAAACAAAAGTGGGCTTATTACAGTCCCACTAAACAAGACATGACACATAGGTAAGTAAGCGTTGTGTTGATTCTTCAGGAATCTGGACTGGACAAGAGTTCAGAATTAATAGATGTGCCAGTCTAGACTAATGACTAGTAAAAAAGACAGAAAGCAGTAGGCGTGTCTCATTTCATTGGTTAGAAAGCTAAGATGACGAAATCTGGACTGGTCTTTGCCCATGCAATAATAAAATTTGCTTCACAGGACTAGAACCTTAGAAAACGTTAGCAATTTAGCATGACTTGATCTGTGCAAATATTTAATATATTATAAATATTTAATACTAGCTGACCCGCGCAACTTCGTTTGCGTCACATTTTCCATTTACGCTCCGCTCCTATTTGTCTTAGCGTGATGATATAGCCTATAACCTTCCTCGATAAATGGGCTATGTAACACTGAAAGAATTTTTCAAATCGGACCAGTAGTTCCTGAGATTACCCCCTACATACAAACTTACAAACAAATGTTACCTCTTTATAATATTAGTATAGATATTAATAATAGTATAGATATCAAATAGCGTCTTAGTTATTGGATTACGATTAGTCCTAAGTAGAAGGAGTCATTTCATGATTTCCCATCCAAAAAAGTGGGGTAGGATAGGGTAGGGGGTTGGGCGCTGTCCAACGAAGCAAGAGTGTGGTGAGGATGGCTTCACCAAAGTGCAGAAGAAGAAGAAGAAGCCTACTTGTCGCATTAAATGCGGTACTCGACTGACAGGGCCAAATTTGCTGCTACGTGCAGCGGTACCTACGACGTTGCTGTGAGTGTCCCGACTACATCACTCCACGAAGGTTGGGAGATCGTGGAGTACATGAAGGTGAAGACCAACTGGACCTTGAGGGTCGAGAAGTTGGAGCCGCGTCACAACACCAACTTCAAGTCGTTTGTGGTGCGGGTTCAGACACAACACAACATCTCGACAAGTTCCTAAAGGAAGAGTTTTGGCCGAAGGGTGTAGTCTACCGACGTTTTCGTGGCAGGCTATGTGACACCGCGCAGCGTAACAGGACGCCCGCCGTCACTTCGTATGTCTTAGAGTTTATATTTTATATGTATTAAGTTATTTTTATAAGTACATATTTTGATGTACTTATACGTTTATTGTATTTTGTATGGGCTACTGTTGCCTGAAATAAAGGAATAATAAATAAATAAAAGAATCAATACTGATTCATTATTATTTTCAAGCTAACGCAAATGCGACTTTCTGGATCTCCGGAAAAGAGTTCTTAGTCAAGAAAGGGTGTTAGAGACGCATTATTTTTAAACATCCTGTTAAAATAGTCAAGTAGGTAACAGACTTGAAGTTCGATGAAGCCAACTAATTTATTACGCAATTATTTATTGAATAATGGGTGGAGAGGCCTAGTGAAGTTGGGTCATCGCAGCTATCAGGCTTGAAGTTTTTTTTTTTTATACAATACGGGGAAACTCTTGGCCCAAATCTCACCTGATGGAATGTGATAATTAGGCCGAAGATGGAAGCGAGTTTCACCCGGAATCCTCTTACACAGTGGAACTGGCTATCATACCTCTAACTGCCGGAACACAACTATGCTGTTTACATAGTTGTTATGGCGACAGACTTAGATATGATGGTGGTAGCTTGCCAGGCGGACTTAGAACAAGTCCTACCACCAACCAAACCGAGCAAAAAATTTGCCTCCGCTGGGAATCAAACCCGGGACCTCTGGATCTGAATCAGGTGGTATAACCACTAGACCACGGAAGCGGTTAGTGTCACCTGTTTAGCACCACCCGGGGACCACGTGTAGGGATTCGCTGAAGGATATTCTCCTACGGACGCGGGTGACTCGGCCCCCAAAGTTCTTGTAAGGGACAAAGTTAAGGAGCTAGGTCCGGTTCTGGGTACACAGGGCTTCATTATAACGATTAGTGCGGCACGGGCCGGGCTTGCTCACACGAGCAGGGGTCATTTGTTGTGGATATAACTAGTTACTCTCTCTACACTACATAAACCATAGACCAGTTTTTTTATACTTCTATGACATAAACATAGTATTGCTTTAGTCGAGGTGCATTCCATCGGATAGCTTTGCTGTTACTGGCCGTAATAAACTGCATTTAAAAGTGTAAGCTATTCTAGATGTGGTACATACAATACAACTTCTATGAAGAAAGCGCAGCACGACATTTTTGCTTACCCTATTCTGTTTATGATTTCTTCCTCTCTACCGGGGAGTTATTGGTACGCATTTTGTTCTAGTTTCACTATAACCCATCCTTCTTCCAACTGGTTATATTGGTATCGACTTCCAGCTATAACCCGATGCTGCATGAATTTTATTCGGTTTTTTAAATGGATTGACAGCTTAACTGATCTCCAACCCAGAAATTAAACAACACGATTCTCCATATTTCTACCTACCCGTAACAACTGCCAAAAATCTTCTCTCTACAAGGAACTGGCGGCCTAACATGCTTCCTCAGAGCTTGGTTCCAGGTGGGAGGTACTCTGTATAGAAGGGATCGCCACCTATCCGCCCGCAGGCGGACCTCTAGCTGTTAGACTGACCCGTGCCTCTGTTGCTTAGCCGAGCCTCTCGGCCGGCTGATAAATAAGAATCGGAACTGAAAGCAGATATCTATAATTTGAAATGTACTACGTATGTAAGTTTTCAGCCCGTAATGTAGTTCTTCTGACCGATTTCGGCCATGGCGGCCGATCTCAACGGATACAGCCATCGGTGCAGGGCATAATTACATATATAATAGTGCACAAGTGTGTGGAGCACAGGAGAACTCTCTTCCGTCACTCATTCGATGGGACGACAACCCGACATGCGACACGATCGGAGAGAATTCTGGCGGAGGGCCAATGGCTTAACGTGCTTTTCGAGGAAGGCCCCCCTGCCACACGAAATTCCCAGAAATTTCTAATCGAAAAACCCAATAACAGTTTTTGCCCGACCTGGGATTCGAACTCAAGACTCGGCAGACGCGCTTGCGACCGCGAATTCTAAGAGCATGAGGTCACATTTTTCAGCACGGTTCAGCAGGGCCACGTCGTGCCGACTGAATTTGATAGATACAATTCTTTCGACTTCTAAAATGGAGAAGATCCTCAATTCTTTAAAACCTTTTTTCATGATCTTCAATGGATAATTCTTTACCAAGTTTACAAAAATGCTAAACAAACGACTTCCATATCTGAAGTTTGGTTTTTTAAGATTTTTTTGTGGTATAGGTATTTTGGTGAAAATCATGTTCAATCATTTAAAAATCTAAAGTAGGAAGTTTAAGGAGTTTGTCGCGTACAAGCATTATTATTAAGTATTAGTGTCATTAAATAACGTTTTCCTGGAATTAAGAAGATAACTAACTCTTTACCTTTTGTGATTCATAAAGTTAAAATAAATAAATGACAAGTGACAATCCATCAATATCGAAAACAGTGTTTTAGTATTAATCCAAGAATCGGTTGGTTTGTTGGTAATTGTGGCTACATGATAACAGCCGCACAGGTTGATCTTCAAGGTTAAGCAATACTTGCGCGGTCGGTTCATGGAAGGGTGACCGCTTCTTATCTTATCACTAGAAAGATGGGCGGGGGTCATTTGACCGTTTTTCTAATCAAAATTAGATCACCATCACAAAGTACCTATCAAACAGTCGACTCTCGACCGCTGTGAAATGGCGTGTTCCCAGTTGGAGTTACTTTGTTATTTAGGTATAGGTACTGTTACAACAAGTACAACCAAAGAAAGAAAGCAAGAGAGACAACGCTTGTCCCATGTAGTGGCAGAACTTATTGGTGAACTAAATGATTATCGAAATTATATGAGGATGACCGAGGAAGTATTTATGGAGCTGCTTGATTTGGTGTCCCACAACCGCCACTGAATATAGCCGTTTGGCACGTACATTCGCTACAGCAGCGTGAAAAAAATGGTCGGCTCGCGAAGAGCCAACGTGCCGAACCGCGATTCTTAAAACATCGGTCTTGTAGGCGCTACATTGGCGCGACTAATGATATTCTTATATTAACATTGGGCGCGGCCTATACCTTTGGCTCGCCGGCTCGCTAGCGTGCCAGCCACAGAAATTTAAAATACATTATCTATGATACCAGCGGTTTTAATCGCCAGTGGATCACCCGCTTAATACATAATTATGATCATTACATTATATCTATATCTGTAAGTTTGTATGTAGGGGGTAATCTCAGGAACTACTAGTCCGATTTGAAAAATTCTTTCAGTATTAGATAGCCCATGTATCGAGGAAGGATAATAATATAGGCTACATAACATCACGCTAAGACTAAAAGGAGCCGAGCATTAATGGAAAATGTGACGCAGACGAAGTTGCGTGGGTCAGCTAGTTACTTATAAACTAGCTGACCCGTGCCCACTTCGTTAGACGGTATTTTTCGGGTTAATATATAGCCATATGACACTCACAAACAACGTGGCTTTCTATTGGTAAAATAATTTTCAAATGCGGTTCAGTAGATTAGTTGATTAGTAGAACCTCATAAACTTTACCTCTTTATAATAATACTACTAAGTACCTAAAGGCTAGGTATTGTGGCTAGGATTGTGTTGCTAGGTAGTGTGTTTTATCAACACGGAAACTTTTAATAAGTACGTAGCTAGTTACTCAAAAATTTTTAAGAATACTTGCAAGGCAGCAAAGGCCCTATACATAAGCAACAAGGTTAAATCAGCAGAGAATAAAATTAAAACAGTTTGGAAAATTATCAATAATGAAACGAACAGGAACAAAAAACATAATAATGATTATACATTGCGAACTTCACGTGGACTCATAAGCGAAAGCAAAGAAGTCGCTGAAGAATTTGTAAATTTCTTTACCAGTATTCCAATTAAAACTACTGAAACCTTAAACTCGTCGCCCTCACTTTCTGTTGAATTATTGAAGGCGAATGTTTCAGCCTGCCCAATTGAGTTTAACTTTAAGCATATAACCCCAACTGTATTAATAAAAGCTTTTAAGCAAGTCAAGGTCAAATTGACAGAAGATCTATGGGGTATGTCTGTAAAAGTTTGTGCCTCCATTATTGACACTATAGCACCGTATTTAGCTTTTGTATTCAATCTGTGTGTAGATCAAGGGGTTTTCCCGGACCTTATGAAATACAGTAAAGTTATTCCTTTATTCAAATCCGGGGACAGTAAAGATACCAATAACTATAGACCCGTCTCTGTGTTGCCGGTTTTCAGCAAGGTGTTTGAAAAGGTTATGCTAAATCAAATGCTCAGTCACTTTAATGAGAATAATATTTTACATGACAAACAGTACGGTTTCACCAAGGGGCGCTGTACAACTGACGCTGGAGTAACTTTATTAAAACATATCTTCAATGCGTGGGAAGAGGCGCAAGATGCCATAGGTATCTTCTGCGACCTATCGAAAGCGTTTGATTGTGTGAGTCATGAGACATTACTCCTGAAACTAGAGCATTACGGACTAAGTAAAACAGCCTTGAACTTAGTAAAATCGTTTTTAAATGAAAGACAGCAGCTAGTTCATATAAACGGCAAAAATTCAACAGGATTAATCGTGAAAATGGGGGTACCACAAGGCTCAATTTTGGGTCCTTTCTTATTTCTAGTTTATATAAATGATTTGCCCTATATTTTAGAAAATAAACTCAATATGGTGTTGTTTGCTGACGATACATCTTTGATTTTTAAAGTAAATAGACATGCAAACAATCTTGACAGTGTAAATAACGCTCTAATGAAGGTACATGATTGGTTCACTGCTAATAATCTAGTGTTAAATGAGAAAAAAACGAAGTGCATTCGATTCACTTTACCAAATGTCAAAAGTAATAATTGTGACATAATATTGAACAAGGAGAAACTAGAATTAGTCGAAGAAGCAGTTTTCCTGGGGATTAGGCTAGACTCAAGGTTACAATGGGGTCCTCATTTAACATCTCTTGCAGGAAGGCTAAGTTCAGCAGCATATGCTGTTAGAAAAATTCGCCAGTTTACAGATGTTGAAACCGCTAGACTAGTCTATTTTAGTTATTTTCACAGTATAATGTCTTACGGTATTTTACTTTGGGGACGGGCTGCTGACATCGAGTCTATTTTCATTTTGCAGAAAAGAGCCATCAGAGCCATTTACCATCTGCGCCGGAGAGATTCTCTAAGAGAACTGTTTAAAGAAATTAACATCATGACGGTCCCTTGTCAATATATTTATGAAAATATTATGTACGTTAGAAAGAATCTACATCTTTTCAGTAAACGAGGCGACAGACATAACTATGTCACTAGAAATAGGAATCAGTTAGTTCAACCAGGTTTCAGACTTGCTAAAGTAGCAACATCTTTCATGGGATACTGTTTAAAGTTTTATAACAAAATACCGCCACATATACTAGAACTAAATGAGACGAAATTTAAAAACTGTGTAAAACGCACACTATGCAAACAAGCATATTATAAATTAGGGGAGTACATTGACGACAAAAATGCTTGGCTCAATGCTGGTCCGCTCCACAACGACTAAAATGCCCGAACTTTGATGAAGATGTGAAAACATTGTTGGACCTGCTGAAGATTGTAAGATTATCTTTGCATTGTATAGACTCATTAAATAATCTAACCATGATTTTGTAAAAAGGCAGTGTTTAAAAGAGTGTCCATGGAGTTTCTTGCACGTTCTTCTCCATAGGATCTACTCTTTGGAACGTGCAACTGCCGCGCTGGAGATAGGGTCGGTGAGTTTGTTTTGTTGCAGAATAACTTGCTACTCTTGTCGCTAGCGCGGCAGAATTAGCTTCATCTATTTGACTGACATACCTTGACTATTCAAAAGTGCCTGTAAACTGGTCTATTTGAAATAAAGGATTTTGTATTTGTATTTGTATTTGTATTTGGAAGCGGATCCATCACAAAGCACTTCAAAGATAGCTGCAGGCTGGAGCATTTCCGACGTTTGGTCCCCAAACTGGAGCGGGCCGGGGCTGCTTTCAGGCGGCTCCTGCCCAACCTGGGGGGACCGAACGCCTCCTGCCGTAGGCTATACGCGGGGGTCGTGCGGTCCATGGCCCTTTACGGGGCCCCGGTGTGGGCGCGTTCATTGAGGCAGCGTGCTGCGAACCACTTGAACGCGCCCCAAAAGGTGGTGGCCCTCAGGATGACCCGAGGGTACCGCACGATCTCGCGCGAAGCGGCGGGTCTCCTTGCCGGATTGCCGCCATGGGATCTGGAGGCGGTGGTCCTCGCGCGCCTGCATGATTGGCGCGCGGAGGTACTAAGCCGGGGGGAAACTCCGCTGACGCGGCAAATTGTCGCGCAGCGGACGGACTTCCGGCGCGATCTCATGGCGTCATGGAGACGACGACTATCGCAACCCAGCGCAGGGCACGCCACAATAGCGGCAATAAGTCCCCTCTTTGAGGAGTGGCTTGAGAGGCGCCACGGCGTCCTCACCTTCCGCCTGACGCAGGTCCTCACCGGACATGGATGTTTCGGGAGGTTCCTGCACCGAATTCGGCGGGAGGAAACGCCCGGGTGTCACCACTGCGAGGATCGACCGGAGGACACGGTAGAGCACACTGTGCAGGTGTGCCCCGCTTGGGCGGCGCACCGCCGTGTCCTCGAAACGGCGATTGGCGGCGACCTCTCGCGTCCGGCCCTGGTCCAAGCCATGGTCCGGAGCGAGACGGAATGGGACGCCGTTGCCTCCTTCTGCGAAGCAGTCATGCTAGCGAAGGAGGTGGCGGAGCGGGAGAGGAGACCCTCTCGTCCCGGCCGCCGTGGTGGACGCCGCGGGCGTCGGGGGCCACCTGGTGACCTCCGGCCACCGTAGGCGCAGGCCTGTGGACGGCGAGCTATGGGTGGCTCGCCGTCCGTCCATCTAGACAGGCCGTGTCGACGGCGCGTTAGTGTTCCACGCGCGCCTCAAAGAGAGTCAGCAACACAGAGGGGCCCGAAAGGGCCGACGCCTGCCGGAGTCGCGGGATTATTCGCAAGAGACACCGTGGCTCCGGAACACAAAGGGCAATGAAGGAACATGGATGGGTTTTAGTCAGTAGAAGTCTGACACTCCCTCCCGCTACACCCAGAGCGGGAGGAGTCATTGGATGATTTCCCATCCCTAAAAAAAAAAAAAAAAAAAAAAAAAAGATAGCTGCAGGCTTTGGGGTAAGTGATAAAACTGTATTAATCCACTTGAAGCAAATCGGGAAAGTAAAAAAACTTGAACGATGGGTGGTCTCATGAATTGAGTGAATCGAACTTGCAAACACGCGTCGATTGCTGTGTTACCTACTTTGCTCAACCGACACAATAATGAAGTGATTTTAAATTGAATGATTAGGTACTTGTGATAAAAAGTGGATACTGTACGATAATCGGAAGCGCTCGTCGCAATGGCTACAAACCCTGGAGACCCAGCCAAATCCTGCCCTAAACGAAAATTGACTCAGAAAAAGTTACTTGTGAGTGTTTGGTGGACTACGCCGGTGTTCGTTCACTACAGCTTTCTAAAATCTGGCCAAACGATTGCGGCAGATATCTATTGTCCGTGTATGCAAACCATGAAGGAAGAACTAGCCTCTAAACCTCCTAGAGTATATTTATGTTCTGTGCGCTAAACAACCGAGATTGGTCAATCGGGTCAGTGGGTCGTCTTAGGGGCGGATCGCTCTAGGCCACTGCTGGTTCACGACAACGCAAGACCACACACTGCACAACAAACAACCACTAAGTTAAATGAGCTACAATTGGAATGTCTGCGACATCCACCGTACTCCCCGGAGCTTGCTCCAACAGATTACCATTTTTTTCCGGAATTTGGACAACTTCTTAATAGGAAAAAAAATCAACTTCGATGCGGCAGTCCAAACTGCCTTCAAAGAGTTTATTGATTCTCGCCCCCATGAGATGGCAAAAGTGCATAGATAACGACGGTGCATACCTACTTTGATTAATTAAATATATTTTACAAAAAAAAAAGACTTTATATTCCTCCCGTACAAAACGCCAATTTCATATGTAAGGACCTAATATATACTATAATAAAGATGAAATCAATACAATCATCTACCTACAAAGACGGCACCGGTCATTTGACCGGTGTTAAAAAGAAATGCCGCATGGTTCAAATGAGCCACGCGGCATTTTGTTAGAGTAGGTACTATGTAAATATATCCAATAGCGGGTAGATCATATTTATAATAGGTTGCTGTAATTGTGAAATATAATGAACACGATTGTTTGTAAGTAAGTACCTACATACTTCGTTTCTCTTGTTTTCGTCGTGTAAATAAATTGTCGTAGTGTTAGGGCGGGTTGTTTCAACTACACTTAACGCACGCGTAAACGTTAAATATGGTGCTAACTATCGTCAAATCAAAAAATTGGGTTGGTTCACCAAATGTCAGCGTTAACGCACGTAAAATATAACGTTTACGTTAACAGATGGTCTGAGCACTGGTTAACGTAACTTTAGTTGCGTCAAATAGAACAATATTGTGACATTTCTTTTGAATTCCTCAATACCAGTTCTTCTGATGACACAAATAAGTGGTGGAATGCAAAAAAAGCTATTTAAGTAGGACCCGTGTCAATAACTTAGCTATTGGAATGAGCAGGAATTTTCACCAGAATGTTTTGAAACAACGCTTCTAATTTAACGAACGTCAAACATCGTCCGTAATCGTAACTTTTTGACGTACGTATGTTACGTTTACCAACTGTTTGATACAACCCGCCCTTATTCACTATTCAGACTACGACAATTTAGTTGTTTTACTGTGCCTCTACAATCGACATGCTAAAGTCAAATCTTAGCATCACTACAATCTTCGCCTGAAGATCAATCAGGTGGAAGAGGCGAGAAGAAAGACGCCAATATTATACCAAAGAATACACACATACACACACCTGAAGCTCTTCACAAGCTCTTCAATACAGATAAAAATATACCAATAGGTACCTAAGTACTCCATTACTTATTTTATTAGATGACTAGCTGACCCGGGCAACTTCGTCTGCATCAAATTTTTTTCAATAAAGCTCCGCTCCTATTAGTTGTAGCGTGATGTTTCTTCCCTAACATAAACGGTCTTTTGCTATCCAACACTAAAAGATGTTTTCAATTTGAACCAGGAGTTCCTGAGACTAGTGCATCCAACCAAAGCAACAAACTAACTATTCAGCTTTATGATATTAGTGTAGATACTGTTAAACTGAGAAAGAAAACCAAACCTTCAATACCGAGACCAAGTGCTTTCCAAAACAATCTGGGAAGTTCCGAGAAACCCAGGTGCCAATTATTATATCAACCACAGCCATATTCTTTTTTACGAAAATATATTATGTGGATTTGGGTAAAACGCACATTTAATTAATTAATTACTTTCCTTTAAAAAACTAATTAACACATTAGGTAATCATCCTTTTCCACTGGAGTTATGTGATTTTCCATTTATCGATCTATTTTTATAATAGGTAAGTTTAAGTAAATTAAGTGATGCCTGAACATTTTGAGGCCAATATTCACCAAAAGTCAATCCATGCCCACTTGTAAACTACACTCGCACCCGCCTTAGGACTCTCTTGGTTTAACTCTAGACTGCATGGATTAATTGAAACATTAATTGCTATCAAAACATATCAGTACCTAATGGAAAGGAAAAGAAAGTTAGTTTTGTTATTTGAAAAATATTAACCACAAAAAAGAAAAAACTTTTTACAAAAAAATACATAACACCATGGGACCAATCTGCAAGTAAATCCTTTCCGATAAAATAATTGACGGGACAAAAATAAAAAAATACAACCGAATTGAGAACCTCCTCCTTTTTGGGAAGTTGGTTAAAAAATTTAAAGAATTATTGATCATAATGCAAGCAAGTTGATGTAGTTTAAGACCCATGTGTAATATTGGAAGGTAAAGTATCATGAGAATAATAGTACAAATTGTATCTTGTGAAAATCACCAAACTTTACATCGTGTCCAAAATAGGCAAACCAACATACTCAGCCAAAGTAACTTTGATCCAAACTTCATAATCGGGGATTGTTCATACAAGAAGAAAGAATTAGGTAGAAAGAGGTTTTATTAATTTCCCTAGTCTGATTGTCATGGGCTCTTGCTTTAAAATGATAAATCATGAGACTCATTTTAAATCTTCAGTGTTAGAATTATTTTAATTGAACTGACTGAACATCCTTATTTATAAAACCACAAGTTTATTCTAGAATGAAGTTCTGGACTACTAATTGTTTGGCCTACTGGCTACATGGCTACTAATTTTTCCAGCACAAATTTAATATTATAAGGAAATAGTTGCTATTAAATAGGAAATATAATTAACACACAAAATCTCTTGGAATTTTTCAAGTTTCCAAGGCTAAATCATAAAATCATGACTCGGTTTCAATCACAAACTGTCAGTTTAATTTTAATAAATACTTATGCCATAATACCAGAATAATCGAAGAACCCCACTTTATTCTATACTTTACACCAGATAAACGTGGAATAAAGTACATTGACCCACATACATTTATTGACTTTCTTAAGATCAAAATCAGAAATAATGACATAAAGCTGTCCTGAATCGATTTCTATCGTGATCCTTTACGTTTTCTAATAATGAAAATCAGTTTTAAATTTATTGTTCTAGTATCTACGAAGAGATATTAGGGGAAGGTCAATGTACTTTATTCCACGTTTATCTAGCGTAAACTATAGAATAAAATTCTTAACTAACAATTAAACCTGATAGATAAGAATAAGATTGTAACACAGTTCGTTACCATGCTACTTATTTTCTAATTGATAATAAAAGGAATGGAGTAATAAAATATATGAAATTGCTCAGTTTTATTTAAAGTAGTTGCTCGCACTTCAAACATCACACATAATATCTTATTACTCATACCAATGGATGCAACTTTCCATAGTTTTGTAAAAATAAGCCTAACAAAAACATTTTTCTAATTGTAGCAATTATGACTGCTTATTAAATAATAAAAAATACTTAAGTACTTAAATGAGAAAGATAAACACAAGAAAAATCAGAATAGAAGAAGTTCAATAAATAATTAATCATAAACAAAACAGAAATTCCACATATAAATGAAAAAAGTTCCATGAAATTATGTAAAATGGATATGTGTATGTTAAATACTTGATCAATTCATTTACTGTTATCATCTGAAGAACCATTAGGTAATGGTTTCAATTTTTCTTTTCAAAGTTTTATTCATACCCATTTTTATAATCAACCATTTTTATTTGTGCTACCTACCCGATTCCAAATAAAAGTGTGAGAGAATCTGTATAGTATAAATTTATTTTCTTTATCTCGTGCAATTTAACATTGAGTATAGGTACATGATAGCTTACCTAAACATTTTGAGAATCACCTTGTTCATGTCTGGTCCAGTCACAACTGTCTCTGACATGTAATTATGAAGTACACATTAATTGAGCAAAAGCACTATGTTATTGATACACACGTTTTTATAATAAATTAATTTATTTATTTAAACGTTGAAAGATGTATCTGTATGTTTACAAGGCGCGACGCAGTGCTATTAAACGCGATGCCGCAAGGCAGTCCTACGAAATGAGCAATCGGATGGTCTTTGATAACTATCTTTGCCGTAAGATAGAAAAAGCAGTTCTTGGTACGGTAACTTATTCACAAAACAGACAAAACACTTGAGGCTACTAACACATAACGCCGAAAACTTCAGACTAATGTGAAATGACATTTATAAAATATTTTGGTAAACAACAACCGTGCGAACAAGTTCCGACTTGTTGAATTTGACTCTGTCTTTGTTTGTTTTCAAATGACAGAAAGAAATAACAAGCTTTATGCGAAGCGGTGAATAGCCAATCAAAATTCAGTGCGGCTTTTGAATGAATATTTTCTGAGACTGACGCAATTCTTGGTGTTACCAGCAAAAATGATGATGATGACAAGCAAAGAAAAGTTTATTTTTACTACAGAGAACATTGTATATGATTCTAACATGTAATTCGTAAAGCGTCCTCCAGACTATTCGAGAAGTTACTTCGACGAAGTACAGGTAGCCAGCACATCAATCAGGCTATCCAAAACTCTCAAATTTTTCCAATCAAATTTGAACCCAATTTCTTTGGTTATAAAGTTGAAAATCGAATAAAGAAATTTGACAGATTGTTGTAGCTTGATGTGCTGGTGTCTGCGAAGTTGACCGAAGTTCGAAGTACGCCTCCACACTATTCCCGAAGTTGATCGAAGTTGAGCGAATACGATAGTGTAGAGGGGCACTTCGCTTCGCCTCGCCTCGGGCGACTTCCATTTGTTGTCGGTTTTTGCGCCCGAGTCAAAGGACTCTAAGTGTTCTGTGGAACATCGGGTACGACTGGGTGCTGAGGGGCGAGCTCCAGCCGGGAGTAGACCTGACGTGTTACGCTGACGATACGCTGGTCACTGCCCGGGGGAGCTCGTATAGGGAGGCAACGTTGCTGGCGACGGTCGCGGTCTCACAGGTGGTGAGCCGCATACGCCGCCTTGGCCTGGAGGTGGCCCTCAACAAGTCGGAGGCCATAGCTTTTCATGGCCCCCGACGGGCGCCACCGGCAGGATCGCACATAGTTGTTGGGGGGGCCCGTATCGCTGTCGAGTCCACCATGAAGTACCTGGGATTGGTGCTCGACAGCCGGTGGGATTTTGGCCCTCACTTCCGGCGGCTGGCGCCCAAGTTGTTAGGCGTGGCTGGGGCGCTGTCAACGCTGCTCCCCAATTTGGGGGCGCCGAGCACCGCCTGCAGGCGATAGTACGTGGGGATCGTGCGATCAATGGCCCTGTATGGGGCCCCGATCTGGGCGTCTGACCTGACGGCCGGCACCATCGCTGTTCTGCGAAAGCCGCAGAGGGTGATGGCCGTCAGAGTCATCAGGGGTTATCGCACGATCTCCTACGAGGCGGCTTGCACACTGGCCAGAACTCCACCCTGGGACCTGGAGGCAAAAGTCCTCGCGTCAATACATCGGTGGCGTGAGGACGCGCGGGCGCGCGGCGAGCGACTGATGCAGCGACACATCGAACTGCGTCGGTCGCAGCTGCGCGAGGTTCTGGTGGTGGAATGGCGGGACAGGCTCTCACGCCCTTCCACCGGCCTCGTCACTATCGAGGCCATCCGGCCAGTGCTCGACCTCTGGCTCGGGAGAAGGCACGGCTCCCTGACGTTTCGTGCGACGCAGGTTCTCACGGGGCATGGCTGCTTCGGGAAGTTCTTGTGTCGCATAGGCAGGGAGCCGGACGCTCGGTGTCACCACTGCGTCGACTGTCGGGAGGACACGGCGCGGCATACGCTGGCAGAGTGTGCCGCTTGGGAGGAGTCGCGCCGGGCCCTCATCTCTGTGGTAGTCAGTGACCTCTCGCTGCCGGCCGTAGTCCGTGCTATGGTCGACGGCGAGGAGTCCTGGGACGCGGTGGTCTCTTTCTGCGAAACAGTTATCGCTCAGAAGGAGGCTGCGGAAAGGGAGAGGGAGATCTCGACCACTCTCCCGGCCCGCAGTAGGCGCACCGGGCGTCGGAGGGGGGCATACGCTGCCCTCTCCTGGCCCCCCTAATTGGGTCCAGGGGCGGCAGACTTGGGGATGTCCGTCGCCCCCATTCATCCGGACCCGAGGTGGCGGCGCGTGGTGTTCCCGTGCGCCCCTCTTTGACGTCGCGAGGGGAGTCAAACACTTCACTCCCTCCGCTGACTCGAGGTGGCCCGCAGAGGCGGGCCGGCACTAGCCGGGGATCACGGAAATCGGTTTAGTTCCCGCGGTCCCTGGCGTAGGTGAGAGATGGAACACCGGGGTGGTTTTAGTCAGTAAGAGTCTGACAGACCCCTCCGCCCGCCCCAGGGTGGAGGATATCCATGAGGATTTCGCCCCGTAAAAAAAAAAAAAAGGTGTGTGGACACCTACTTCGGACTTCGGTCAAATTCGGAGAGCACTTCGCTTCGTGCAACTTCGGAATAGTGTGGAGGAAGCTCAAGAAATCCTCAAAATACCTGCAGAGGATTTGAAGAAAAAGAAGGAGTCTCTCATTGCCACTTAAAGGGGCTACAATAGGAAAAAAGAGGTTTCAATTAAATCTGGTGCCAGCGTGGACGATATTTATCGTCCTGTTTGGTTTGCCTATGAGTACATGGACAGTTTTTTAGGATCGGTGTTTAAATGTAAAACAACAATGAATACGGTAAGTTTTTTTATTAATTAATAAGTAGGTACATCAATAAGTGAACAACACATTTATTTACCATCATAGGTCAAATAAAACATGCTAATACTATGAACGTTAGGTACAATAGAGCCACTTTTAATAATGTGAGTGATTACAGTTTTAAACCATATTATTTTATTACAGCAATTTTTTAACTGATTGCCCTAGCTAGAGGATAATGTTTTTCGAGAGTATGTACATACATACCTACATATGTATGTATATAATAATATGTGTGTATGTTTGTATGTCTATTTCTTTGGCACGCGCTGTAGCGTATTTTAGTGGATTTTAGCAATTGAGATATTAGATCGGTCTTGACCGCCAAAGTGACATAGGCTGCATGAATCTACACTTCTAAACTAATATTATAAAGAGAAAATATTTGTTTGTTTGAAATGAATAGGCTCCGAAACTGCTGGACCGATTTAGATGAATTTTTTTACAAAGTAAGTTTGAGTTTTTTATCCCGGAAATCCCACGGGAACAGGAAATTCGGCGGTAAAACAAAATAAAAATAAAAAACATTTAGTAACTAATTCCTATTAAAAAAATAATCTGCTAAATGATCTCTTATCTGAACTGCAGATAATGTTGATCTGCGTGGTATTTGGGTAATATGCACAATTATTATTATCTAAGTTTTGCCGCCAAGTTCCCAATTGAAGTAAATCTCCGTTGTCATCATATGTGTCTACAATACCGGAAGGCATATAAATAGATGATGAATTTTTACTTTGTCTGAGAAAGTTATGCAGTAAGAGACATGTCATTGTAATAATAGGAACGTTATGTATATCTAAATCGATTGGCTTTCTGAATACTCTAAACCTGGAAGCTAAAACACCAAAAACATTCTCAACTACTACTCGAGATCTCGACAAGCGCGTATTGAAATTTCGTTTCGGTGAACCGATATTGTGATTACCAGGATATGGTTTCATTATATTGTTATGTAAAGCAAATGCTCCGTCAGCCAAAAAAACGTAAGGAATGTCGACATTATCAGCACTGGATAATGAGCGTGGCTTAGGAAGATTATGCGAGTCAGATGCAATTTTTTGCCATAACGAAGAATTTTTAAATACACCTCCATCACTGATCCTTCCTTGACTACCAATGTCTGCATACATAAAATTATAGTAGTTACTGTCAACTAAAGCCAATAGCACTATACTGAATGTCTTCTTATAATTAAAGTACTCAGATCCGGACATTGTACAACAATATGCTTTCCATCCATTGCACCAAGAGCATGCGGAAAATTATTCTTAAATCCGCTTTCAATTTCTAAACGCTGCTGCTCATTGTACAACTGAAAGTAAAAAAATAAAATAACTTTTGTGTTTTTTGTTTAAAGATCTAAATATTGTAACTGCTCCAATTGAGGAGGAGGAGGAACGAGATGCTTCATGGCCCGCCGAACCAATAGCTTCTCCATCACCAGCGGATACTCAAAATTCAATGGGGACATCAAATCCAACAACTGCACAAAATAAAACGTCCCGGCGTCGTCTCAACCCGCCTGAGTTACAAATTGCCAGCAAGCAAATGTCTGAGGCATTTAACAATTTGAACAAAGTCATTAATACCTACTAAAAATGCAAAAGATGATGTTGAAGATGAATATGACGTATTCGGGAAACTAATTGCCAAAAAACTTAAGAAGTTGCCTGAACATGAAAGAGAAGATTTGATGTTTGAAATTCATGATTTATTTCGAAAACCACGTCGTGTTGAAAGATCGTCATCTGTTGAATCATTTCGTTCCTATACATCAAATACTCCTCAACTTCCAACATATTCAGAACAATACAACCCATACGTTCAAATTCCTTCAACATCTTCTTTTAAATTAAAGCGGCCTAAATCGGCAAACTATCCTACTACTATAGCATCCTCCAGTCCCAGACCACACTCATCATTGTCAGAGCCACCCAACACATTTACACCATTTTCAGACCAGTCAAATGAACGTCAATACATTTTACATATCCCACAACCTAATGAAGCTACTCTTAATCAAAACTCTATGATACAAATAATAAGCGATGAAGTTGTTAGACCACCAGAAAATATTCCTACAGTAATTTTACCAACCCAAACTCAATCAAAATGAACTCTAAAAACTAACAAATAATATTTAAAACCTATTATAATTACTATCGTCACATACCTAATGTAAGTTCAAATATTTTTATTTCCCAAGCGTCGTCGCGTCGGGGGACCGCAAAAGTTCGTCGTTTTTGCGAATTTTTCGTAGTACTTAAATACTTTTGTTGCCATCTGCGACTACACCTGTTTTTCTCACCCCGACTCGACAACGCTTGGAAAATAAAAACATTTGAACTTACATAATATATATGTGTGACGATAGTAATTATAATAGGTTTTAAATATTATTTGTTAGTTTTTAGAGTTAATTTTTTGTGTCGGGGGTTTTAATTTTTTTTACTTTACTTTTATTTTATAAAAGTTTTTATTATTATTATTTTATTACCTTACCAAATACTTTCAATGTCATTAAAGTACCACGGTACCAAATTTCGAATCGAAGTTAGTCAGATCCCCTCATCAACTAGAATATAACTAATAATCTTCAAACGGCTGAACAGATTTTGATGAAACATAACAAAGTACACTCAAGATAAAATTATCTATGATACAAGAAAAACCAAACGAAAATCGGTTCATCCGTTTGGGAGCTTCGATACCACATAGACAGATACACAGACAGACACGTTAAACTTATAACACCCCTCTTTATGTGTTAAAAATTTGAATAAATGTGTTCTAAACATTGGAATTGCTACCTTAATTTTATCCTTAAGAACCTCGTTAAGAGCTTTGCAAACATCAACTACAATTTTTGAAATTAACTGGCTCGAAATTTTAAATAAAAAGTGCAGACTTCTATAATTGTCACCAGTGGCTAAAAACCTCAAAGTGATTGCTAAACGAATCTTGGCAGGTATAGCTTCTCTTAAATGAGTATCTTGTTTGGAAATTAAGGGTTCGATTTTGGAGAGCAATAGGTTAAAATCGGCCAATGACATTCGATGGAAATTTTCGGATTCCCCAGATGGTTCTTGTATGAGTTCAGAGAATTGTTGCTCCTTAAAACGTTTGCAAAAAAATATAATAAATTAATAAAAAATACAAAAGGTAATAGAAATATTAAAAAAAAAAACTGACCAAGTGCGAGTCGGACTCGCGTGTAAAGGGATCCGCTTTTTTTTTAGCATGTTATTTTACATTATAGACTTCTTATAGATTTTCCTGTTATCTGTAGGTAAATATCTATTATCTCCATTTTTTGCAAAATTTTAGGTACTTGGCAGTAGTTTCGATAGTTCAGATAATTCTTGAATAATTTCAAAACCTCTCATTAAGATAATTAAAACCCTCACAGTAATCCCTTTCATTTGATTTATCACAGTATTTTGTTCAATTTTCTTTTTTAATTTTCTAGTTTGACCCCAAAAGTTACCACATAAGTACTATACCTATATATAATAATTTACGTAACGAGTCCGTGTTTGGGTCACAGAAGTCCATATGTGTACCAAATTTCAACAGAATCGTTCCAGTGGATTTGGAGAAAACTGGCTGTGACAGACAGACACCCGAGTGATCCTATAAGGGTTAATTTTTTGTTTCGAACCCTAATTAATTGTGCCCTGTTTAATCTACTAACCTAGTTCTGTTTCGGTGCATTGCAATCATCCACCATCTTCTTTTTCTCCATTGCTTTTTAATTCTCGTTGAATTATAAATACGCACGTAGTTATAGTACGCGAGAGTACACATCGCAACGGCAGCTGCCACTTGAACGTTCCATGTTGCCTATCGTGCGGGCGCCGGGGCGCACACGCACAGGCCGGGCGACTGAGCTCCTCGCGAAGTTGCTCGAGTGTGTGGACACCTACTTCGGACTTCGGTCAACTTCGGAGTATGCTTCGGAGAGCACTTCACTTCGTGCAACTTCGGAATAGTGTGGAGGAAGCTTAAGGCTACTTCAGACTATCAAGAGCTAGCACTACTCATGTAATAAAAAAAAAAATGTGTAATAGTCCGATTTCATGCTGCCAGTTTCATGACGTTAAAATATATTATTGTTTCTGCTACGCTACCTGATTCAAAGTAGGTACGTTTCAACTCTCTCACATTACTAGGTAGTTGCATTCGCCTGGTTAGTAGAACAATTTGCACTTGTGTTTACCTTTAGTAACACTCGTCTTTTTTTAGGGTTCCGTACCCAAAGGGTAAAAACGGGACCCTATTACTAAGACTTCGCTGTCTGTCTGTTTGTTACCAGGCTGTATCTCAAGAACCGCGATAGCTAGACAGTTGAAATTGATGTAGGTACTTATTTCTTTTTTAAAGTTTCACAGATGATGTATTTCTGTTGCCGCTATAACAACAATATAATAATTACTAAAGAACAGAATAAAATAAATATTTATGGGGGCTCCCATAAAACAAGCTTAATTTTTTGCCGTTTTTATAGATAATGGTACGGAACCCTGCGTGCGCGAGTCCGACTCGCACAAAGGCAGTTTATTTGTTGTGTTTTGGCACTAATCTTTTTGTGTTTTGGCAATTAGATTTTTTCTTTTGTTGTTCTTTCGACTTCAAGTTAATGTCAATGTCAGTGACCTGACCTAAAAGAACTTCAGTTCAGTCAACTTCACTCACGCACTGAAGTTGACTGAAGTAAATAATCAATAAAAATCAATTAAGTTATCACATTCATATTATTCTCATTTGCATATAAACGAACTAAGCTGTACCAGTCCCGCAGACTATAAAAGCCGCCATTTCATAATACAACGCAAGTTTGATAGCATTTATGGAACTGGGCGGAGAGGAAATTGGTTCTGGAGAAATGGCATCAGAAAGAAAATCCGAAACATCACGCTTAGTAGCCTCTAATGCCGATACATCGCCAAGTTATTTGAATCTCGTATCGAACTTATGTGGGCTGGTTTTCTTGGGTATTATTATGTACGCTTGTTTTAAAGACGAAGTGTCTCTGTTTTCGTTTCATCCCACTTTAATGACACTTGGGGTAAGTTAAGTGCTCTAATACCAAATTACAAATAATAAAGTGCGCGTTTCTTGGTTTAATACTATTTTTGCCTTTCAGTGGATGATGTTTATGACGTCTGCAATGCATGCTCTTACTCCAGGTGACTTAGCCACAGGATGGATGCCCATACGACTGAGAAGTGCTCGCCATTGGGTCCTTCAAGTGATAGCTGGTACTATAATATTGGCAGGATTCATTGTAATAGTAACTAACAAGTTTCTTAAGGGTTATCCACATTTTGCCAGTTTCCATGGTAAATTTGGATTGTCATCATTTATTTTTATGTTGCTCACTATGTTGGGGGGTTTGGGTGCTCTTAACAGTTTAAAATTGAAAAATTACCTTCCTCCAATTTACACTAAATTAATACACACATCTGCTGGTCTACTGACATACTGTTTGGGGATAACAACCATCTTGCTTGGTTTGTTCTCTAACTGGTGGAAGAACCCAGAATGGCTGACAGTTCTTTGTTTCATTTTAGTCTTGATAAGCATGATAGCCACAACATTGAGACCCATTTTAAAGATTTACATTCGTCTGAGGGAAAGTCTGGACATTCAAAATTAATTCATCCAGCTATATGTTGTATTCTTCTTGCCAAGATTTATAAAAGACAGTGGAATGTGATATTTAGTTAACATGTTATAGTACCTACATAATTCATTTACTTGTTTTTGTTATGATTTCTGCAGCTTGTTACTTTGTTTTAGAAGTCTTCTTGTTATTTTTGTATATTCTATGGTGCATAATTTACTTAATCAGTACATATTATGATATGATTGTCTATAAAATCAGAATTAATCATTCTGATTTTCCTATAAACATTCTGAATAATCTATTTGTATAAAGCATATTTGTGTAAGTAGGCACAGCGAGTAGACTAGATAAAAACATAGTGTGTTATGAAATATGATTCCATTATTAATAGTGAATATTTAGATCCTTTTATCGAAACCTTCATTTTATTTTAATAAGTAATAATCTTTGGATTTTATCATTTATACCTGTCCTATTTACAATTTAAATAATTATAAGTATCATGATAATAATTATGTACAATATTTTTTAAATGAAATTACAGGATATAAAAATATATTTAGATATCCTGTTAATATACTTTTTCTAATATGTGTATTAAAAATATACTATCTCTAAGCCTTCAATAATGTGACGCTTTCAATGTCTAATGGGCACAAGTTTACCATTAATGAACATAATATAACTGAAAAATATCAAGTTAGGTGCAGTAATTAGAAAAATGTATGTAATCAAATGAAATCCTAACATTCCCTAATGTCTGTTCATTAAGTTTATGTACTTGATATTGTGTAATAAAAACTGAATCAATAATTGTACAATCAAATTATATCAATGGCTCTAGCTAGAAATAATTTTAGTTATAAGAACTTCTTCCTGTAGGATATTTTCATGACTATGAAATTAATTCACAATTTATTTATTTTAATGGTTGAAATGGAACTGTTCAAGCACAATTGGCAGACACAAGAAAAGGCAGACTTAGTAGGTTCTGAGAGGCCAAGAGACTGAAAGTTCTGAGCTTAAGAAGCACAGTTTTAATCGAATATTTTATATACTTACTTACATTTTACTGATAATTTTGATCTGATTTTATAATATTTCCTAAATGTAAACAGTATGATACATTTTTCACATAGAGATATATAGTGCCAAATAATATTCTTTAGATGTTATACCACCAATGTAATGCTTTGGATAAAATGAATAATCCTTTATCTATGTATGTATCGATGTGTAGCGCATTTCCGCTTCATTTTCATGAATATCAATGCCTAATTGTATAATTTATGTAAATGTATGTATGTCTTAACCAATAAACAGTTGGAATAGCAAGCATCTCATGCCCTGTATTTATTTAGTATCAACCTACTACTCAACTGCTTTTTAGGGTTCCGTACCAAAAGGGTAACTAACGGAACCCTATTCAAATTTTTCTTCTCACATTTATTAGTATATATAATGTCACCGGAAAGTAGCAAAAGCCGTAACATAACATTATAAAATGTCGCGTGAAATTGTAAACTCTTTTTTCTAAATAAGATGGATAGATTTGAAACTATTGAATTTGGATGGGATCAATACGATTTTTTTCAATAATATTATATATAGATTTTTGTCCAATCAAGATTTATTACTATCTTACGGAGTCTGACATTTTCCGATGACATATATTTTATCATTTTTTTATTTGTATGTAGGTACAGTACATATAGTTTCATTTTTAAATATTTCTATAAAACTATTAAAAAAAGACATATATATTATTATGTCTAATAATATCTATGTTGTTTGTACACTGACCGCCATAAATCTAAATTCTTTCAATCCATCCAAAGGTCTGTAAGATATTGCCGTGTGATAAGACCGCCCATTGTACACTTGTTTTTTATAAACCTTTTTCCCTGCATTTGTTATGAGATGTAGGTACATGTAATAAAGTATATAATAAATAAACCTCCGGGCTCAGCTATTTGTCCGACTGTCTGTCAGCGGGCCGTATCTCAATAACTGCAACAGGCAGACAGTTGCAATTTTCACGGTGTGCATGTATTTCTATTGCCTGACTGGCCAACTCAGAGCTGCCTTCGTAGAATTTCGTTACGTTTTTTGATAGGATACGCTGTTTAGAGAAATGGTCAACAGGGTTTTTTATCTGGTAAATGGCTGTTACACTACTACAAAAAAATAAAAAATATCAAAACAGTTTCAATTTTCCATTTTAATTTTTTACCTTTTATGGCAACATTGCCGGGTTTTTTTATTTGGCAATACTGATACGACCTGTCATGTATCAGGGTGGTTACCAAGTTACATTTTTTACCCCTAATACGGGAAGTAACGACCTTCATCTAATCTAGACATTCGGCATTTAAATAATAATTAATAAAACTGAAGTGCCTGTTTGTAATATCAAAATAACAGATTTTTACTTGAAAGTATAAAAATACTCTTTTTTTTTAAAGTATAATTATATGACGGTAAAAAATGTTGTTGGTTCTGTTTGTTTGTTCCGGCTGATCTCCGAAACGGATGCACCTATTTTGACGAGACGTTCTCTGGATAGCTGCTGTTACAGGGAGTAGGTTAATTAAACAAGTATTGTTTTAGAAAAAGAAAATCCCGTTACATTGTAATTTGCGATTTTACGACGTGGATGAAAACGAGGGGACACCAAGTTGCAAAATAAAATAATAAATTAACATGAAATTGAAACATATCATTTCATTTCTTTTGTTGCTGTCAGCTGTCATGTCAGATCATTGTGTCTTGTCAGTCAGCTTTAGAGATGGGTCGTCGACGTATTTACCGTTAACGAAACTAGACCGTTCATTGCCGTTCATCAACGAGTCGATCAACTAGTTAAATTTGTCGACTAGTTGACGGCGTGGACTTCGTTAACGTTGCCACGACGCGACGATGAGACACGCGACGTCGACACTCAACGGCTCGACGGTTCAACATAGTTTGCAGGTAGACTAGCGTAGCGTCTTGATATTTTTTTTTTTTTTTAAATTGGTATGTGCCGTATGTGGTTTAGTACCTCAGAATTTAAACTAAAAATGGAAATATGCTTCTTTTTTAGGAGGCTTTTTAAATTCGCCGTAGTCGATTTATGACATTTTTTTACATTTTTGTTGTGTTACGGCAGTTAGAGGTATGATAGCCAGTTCCTCTGTGTATGAGGATTCCGGGTGAAACTCGCTTCCATCTTCGGCCTAATCATCACTTTCCATCAGGTGAGATTTGGGCCAAGAGTTTCCCCGTTTTGTATAAAAAAAAAAAACATATATTGCATGACGCTTTTCCTCTAGAGACATCCTTTTTGAAGTGATGCCATAATTCACTTGAATTGGTATTACGTCCAGCCATTTTACTTTTAATAAGTGCAATAAATACGTTTAATACAATACCTACAGTCCTAAACTAACACACTTCACTTTTTTTCTTTTATTACACTAAGTATTAATTTTAAAATATTGTTTACATTAATAAACTCGTAAACTTTTGAAAAAAATCGATACCTACGATTATAAGTATTATTCACTACTTGAACTCTGACTTTGAGCGAAATAGCAATTTTTAACACCCGTTACGTATTTGTGACGTCGTCGCCTTGCAACTTTCTTTTTGCACTGGGTTCTCCAAATCATCAAAACATTTAAATTAATATGAACGTAAACAAATACAAACCGGTATAATTCGCATCGTTCGAACTGCCAATCGTCTTACTGTTTTACACACGTTAAACACATTATTGGCATCCTTTTCTTTTTAGATCACAATGCATTTTTACTCAAAATTGGCATTCAGCCCATAGGATTATAAACTCTTTGCTACTAGAGTTAGAGGTCAAATTAGTTTGCTCGCTGTTCGTCCATAGTTAAGTAGCCTCCACACTATTCCCGAAGTTGAGCGAATACGATAGTGTAGAGGGGCACTTCGCTTCGCCTCGTGCAACTTCGCTTCGCCTCGGGCGACTTCCAGTTGTTGTCGGTTTTTGCGCCCGAGTCAAAGGACTCGAAGTTCGAACACGAAGCGTCTGTCCACACTACTCGGGTCACTTCGGCTCACTTCGGTTCGCGTCAGCCATAGTAAATACGCACGTATTTTTATTACGCTAGAGTACACATTGCAACGGCAGTTGCCACATGAACGTTATCCATTATGCCTATCGTGAGGGGAACGGGGGGAACGGGCGACTGAGTTCCTCGCGAAGTTGCTCGAGGTGTGTGGTCACCTACTTCGGACTTCGGTCAACTTCGGAGAGCACTTCGCTTCGTGCAACTTCGGAATAGTGTGGAGGAAGCATTATACCTGACAAAGTTCTCGCGTCGATCGTCGCGTTAAGTCGAAGTTGAACGAATACGATAGTGTAGAGGGGCACTTCGCTTCGCCTCGTGCAACTTCGCTTCGCCTCGGGCGACTTCCAGTTGTTGTCGGTTTTTGCGCCTGAGTCAAAGGACTCGAAGTTCGAACACGAAGCGTCTGTCCACACTACTCGGCTCACTTCGGTTCGCGTCCGCCATAGTAAATACGCACATATTTTTATTAAGCGATAGTACACATTGCAACGACAGTTGCCACATGAACGTTATCCATTATGCCTATCGTGAGGGGAACGGGGGACTGAGCTCCTCGCGAAGTTGCTCGAGTGTGTGGACACCTACTACGGACTTCAGTCAACTTCGGAGAGCACTTCGCCTCTCGTGCCGCTAGGTTATTGTGTTCTGTGGCCTCGTGCGACTTCGCGAATAGTCTGGAGACTACTTTATGGAGTCTCAGTTTATCCGTCTACGAATTCATCTAGTCCGTTGATCAACGGTGAACCGTCTGTCTAATCGTTAATTATTGTACGTCGACGGTTGAATTAACTAGTTGGTTCCAAAGAGTATGTTAGTTCATTCCATAGACTACTATATATATTGGTTCCAGTGTTGCCAGAAGGTTACATTTCTTACATTTTTCGTAACTTTTGACCCCCTCGCGTAACATGTAAGTAATTTTTGTATTTAAGGCAATTTTCGTAACTTTTGAGAACAACGAGATTAGTAACACTAGATTTTTATTGCAAACAGTTTACGAACGCATTTCAATTTAACGCACCTAAAACTGCGCATCTAAAAAGTATTTCACTCCATATCACACTCACAGATGGCTCTGAATGGAAAGCGCCACGACAAAATGAATCGTAAAGTATTTGCTTTAAAACTTGATTTTGCTTGAGCGTGTACGCGCACTTTTCGTACTTCGCAAGTTTCCGCCGTACGCGGTTTCGTAGCTACAGAAATGACTGGAACTACTGGTCCGATTTGAAAAATTCTTTCAGTATTAGATAGCCCATGTATCGAGGAAGGATATAGGCTACATATCATCACTAAGACTAAAAGGAGCCGAGCATTAATGGAAAATGTGTCGCAGACGAATTTGCGTGGGTCAGCTAGTACACAACAAAGAGAGATGACACAATTTTATCCTTAGGTTAAATACACCATTACACATCATAGATTCCATTATATTCCGCCATTTTCCCCACCGACCCCAAAAATACGTAATTTAAAAAAAATACAATAATGTAACTTTTGGAGCAAAAATGTAACATTTTAGGAAACGAAACGTAACTTACGACTCAAGAGCCCTGGCAACACTGATTGGTTCATTCAACACACCCATCCTATGTAGTCTGTGCACCCATCTCTACTCTAGACAGCTTTGCTTTCCGTAATTTCCGTCATTTGCACGTGTGGTACCGGGAATTACGATTCGTATTAATTGTGTAAATTACGAAATACATTAAAATATATTTATTAGTCACTTGATTTATCAAATAAAGATCGAAAAAATAAATTATTGTAAGTGGTTTACAGTTTCCTATATAGGGTACATCATAACTTAGTACAGCTGCCTAACTTTAGGCCAACCTATATTATAAAAGTATACTATACTCTGCTCTAAGCGCACATTGGTGTTATCAGTTATTGTTTAATATGAAAATAAGATGTCACTAATAAAACCGAGCAGTGGGTCGTCTTAGAGACCTTCAAGCCAAATGGAGAATTTATTTTAATGGTCGAATATCATATTTTGTTTCGTATAGTTTCTCATTTCTTAAAACATTGTGACTAATGTTATCATTACCAACTATTTTGTCACAGGTTATATGGTAATAGAATTGAGATCAGTGTACCATGGCCCATTCTTCAGGATCCTCGAGAAATTTAAAGAATGGCTTGATTGACTTCACCGCTGGTTCCTTAGGTAAGATTTTGATTTCATTAGTTCACCAAGTTGTGAATACTTCAAGAATAGAAATATTCATAACTACTTCACTGTTCCATGAGTCACATGTGATACATGCTGATTGTTTAACTAATGTGAAGTTAGTGAAGTGAAGTTGTTAAGAAAGTAATATGTCATTCATAAAAAACAATCTTTATCATAATGTTTTTTTATTTTTATTAGGTGGAATAGCACTGGTGTATATTGGACAGCCACTGGACACAGTCAAAGTAAAGATGCAAACATTTCCACACCTTTACAAAGGAATGTATGACTGTCTAAAGCTGACCCTGAAGAATGATGGCATATTCCGAGGTTTATATGCAGGCACTACTCCAGCTATTGTTGCCAATGTAGCAGAAAACTCTGTACTATTTGCAGCTTATGGATATTGCCAAAAATTTGTCTGTAGTCTAAGTGGACTTGAGGTAAGAATAAAAAAAAAATGTGTCTGAGGATCAGTGTTGCCATTCAAGTAACAATGTCTGACTGATCCTCATTTACCCAAACTAAAAGAAACGGAAAGAAGAAAGGGTAGCCTTGCCCCAGCAGTAGCAAAGTTTAATCTATACTAATATTATAAAGCAGAAGAGTTTGTTTGTTTGTTTGTTTGATTGTTTGTTTGTTTGTTTGGTTGAACGCGCTAATCTCAGGAACTACTGGTCCGATTTGAAAAAATCTTTCAGTGTTAGATTAGTGTCAGCCCATTTATCGAGGAAGGCTATATATCATCACGCTAAGACAAATAGGAGCGGAGCAGTAATGGAAAATGTGACGCAGACGAAGTTGCGCGGGGGCAGCTAGTATTTGAATATACATGACTACAAGAAACTAACAAAAACACCGACTTCCAAAATTATAGTTATTTTTTACTTTGTAGTGTTTTTTTTGGAAGACGGTTGTATTTTTTTGTAAAAAGTTTTTTATTTTTCACTTTTTAGTGGTACCTCACACCTAACAACATCACTGCAAAATCGCAGAAAAGCAAAATACGCAATTTCGATTACTTTGACGACATAAAACCATCATCCAAGTAGACGAATTCCAGCTATTTCGATTTAAAATCCAAAGTTCGTAACCGATTTTGATTAAATTTAAATGGGACCAATCTGCAAGTAAATCCTTTCAGATTAAACAAGAATTTTTGAAATCGTTCATAATATTGTCGGAGTTATGAGGTAACAAACAAAAAAAAATACAACCGAATTGAGAACCTCCTTCTTTTTGGGAAGTCGGTTAAAAATAGGATAATATTGATTCAACCAGAACATTGTTTTTTTTTTTAGGTGTAAAGTATCACGTAAATCACTACCTAACTGATAAGGGCTTCTATCTGGTGGTCATAATCACTTTTATTTTTCAACGGAGAAAAAAAGGTTATCAGTAGTGCCCTTAAAGTTAAGGATTTAAAACATTCTTCATTTTGTTTAGAAATGTGGCTTGTGTTTCAGAAAGTTGAAGAGTTATCAACCTTTGGCAACGCGTCGGCCGGTTTTCTAGCAGCGTTCTTCTCTTCGTTCACGTTGTGTCCAACTGAGTTGATCAAGTGTCAGCTACAAGCCCAGCGAGAGATCAATGTGCAATCCTCACAAACAGTTGTACGATGATTGTTTTGGGTATTTCATTTGTCCTAGCTATCTGACTTTGTCTATTTTTATTTACTTTGAATTCTTGTGTCTTTGTCTTCTTCTTTGAAATGTGTCAATATTATGATGTAATGTTTCATAATGGCTTGATATTTATAACATAAAATTTGTAAAATGATTAAACTCTTACGAATCATAAAGATGCCATATTTCGTAAATGAACGCCATTTATAACACTATTGATAACTTATCTAATGTTTATGTTTGAGTATGTTATCACAGCAAATCACTAGGTACTTTATCTTATTTGTGCTAAATTTTTGTAGCGACCTTCAAAGTAATTAATTGCAATCTGAATCTGATATTTACATGGAATTTCCTTGGCAGGTAAAAGTGTCGCCGCTGCAGCTGACACAACAGATATTTAAACAATATGGCATTCAAGGGCTGTTCCGAGGACTGGTGCCCACCATCATGAGAGAAATGCCTGGATACTTCTTCTTTTTTGGAGGATATGAAGGTAGTTAGTTCATCCATGACAAGTTCCCTTAAACTTTGCCAGTTTCATCAACCAAGGGCCTTTTCTGTCTTATAATGTAATAATAGACAGTAGAATCAAGTCTTAAAAGATAATTAAAATATTACAGGAACAAGAGAATTATTGAAGAAACCAGGCCAGACCAAAGACGACATAGGTTTTGTAAGGACAATGATAGCAGGCGCAGTGGGCGGTCTCGTCCTGTGGACAATCATATTCCCCTCAGACGTTATCAAGTCAAGAATACAAATATCAAACAAGAGTCAGAAGTTTCTGACGGTCGGCTACGAAATTGTACAGAAAGAAGGTATGTTATCTTTTAGTTTATTTGTAAAGATTTGCTTGTCTTCCGTATCTCTTGTTGAATAAATAATTATTTTCCTTCATACATGTAGCGTAGGTAGGTATGTTTCCCTAATTGTTTCTTTGGGCATTCCCTGAATAGGCAATAGTTTCACCATTTGATAGTTTGCTATGAAGGTGGGGTCATGGGGTGCGATCGGAAAATCGTTATTTATCAGAGCTTTATATTCTTCGAATTAATAAAGCTGCATTCGATTATCTGCATGCGATTTATCGTGGGAAACATGACGAGGGAAAAAATGTTTCCTTATTACAATGTTTTCACATTTAGAAACAAGTAGGCCCCGCCCTTATAGCACAATAAGGTGGCAATAATGAGAACATTAAAGATTAGTGCAGTTGATAATACGCACTTATTCGATATAAATATTAAACGCGCAATAATAACTAAGTATCTCGTCGTTCACTTTGACCTCGCAAGCATAGGAAGCGATAAGAAAAACAATTTTATAAACGCTAATCGTCTTCTTGGCCAACGGTGAAATTGTGAGACATTTTTCATCTTTCATTATTTATTTTATCTCCTTCCAGTCTTTTTAGTAATTTGTAGTGTAGGCAGAAGAGCATTTAGGTATCTATAGGTAGGTGCCGACTTACACAACCTAGTTTATAGCAATTTACGGTAACAATAACACAGCGCCTTTGTTTGGTAGCAGTAAGGACGGTTTTAACAGTGATTCTGTTCATACAGTTTTTCTTTTGATATCACTAGTACTTACGATCAAATTTCCCCTTGGAAAAGGGCAAATTTCTAAGAGAACAGTGGTGGCCCAGTGATAAAGGCGACGTATAGGTCGTACGTTCGAACCCAGACAGGCACTTAACTTGCGTCATGTGTAAATTATTTGTGAAACCAACATGCAGTGCTGGATTTACCATAGCGGCTGTCGGGGCTGGTGCCCAGGGCGGTAAATTTTAGGAAAAGAAAAAAAATTAAGTGTTATCAAAGTTGCTCAATGCTCACTACCTATAATTAATCAATTAAAAAGTGAGCGATGATTTTTTTTTTTTATACATCTCTGACATCGACGCAGTCTAAGTATTAAATTCAATGCTCACTATAGATAATCAATTATAGTGAGCGATTATTTTTTTAATAACTCATCGATTACAATATCTAAGTAGTTATTAATTTTATTTTAAAACAAATAGCATATATTATTTTCGAATCAAATAAACTTGCAACTGCGCATGCTGCTACCTGCAATAGCGTAGTGAGTGGAGCGGGGGGAGCGGCCCTCACCGGGTGACCCCGTTTGTTGACTGGTTTTATGGTTCCGTAGCCAAATGGCAAAAACGGAACCCTTATAAATTCGTCATGTCTGTCTGTCTTACCGTATGTCACAGCCTTTTTAACCGACTTCCCAAAAAGGAGGAGGTTATCAATTCGGTTGTATGTTTTTTTTTTATGTTTGTTACCTCATAACTCCGACAATTATGAACCGATTTGAAATTTTTTTGTTTTATCTGAAAGGATATACTTGCAGATTGGTCCCATTTAAATTATATCAAAATCGGTTACGAACTTTGGATTTTGAATCGAAGAAGCTGGAATTTGACTATTTAGATGATTCTTTGATAATCGAAATTGCGTATTTTGCTTTTCTGCGATTTTGTGGTGGTGTTGTTAGGTGTGGGGCACCACTAAAAAGTGAAAAATAAAAAACTTTTTACAAAAAATACAACCGACTTCTAAAAAAAAACACTACAAAGTAAAAAATAACTTTAATTTCGGAAGTCGGTGTCAAAATACGAAGAAACTAACAAAAACACCGACTTCCGAAATTAAAGTTATTTTTTACTTTGTAGTGTTTTTTTTTAGAAGTCGGTTGTATTTTTTTGTAAAAAGTTTTTTTTTTCCGAAACTATATAAGAACTATGCTGTTGAAAGGATCATGACCAACGATGTATGAAGATCCGTCTTAAGAGTGTGTATTCCGTCCACTAGCGCCGCCAATCTTTTTTTATTAATTGTGGTAAATTTAAGACACGTAGATAAAAAACCGCTCTGTAGTGCACTGAAGAAATGTATTTATTATGTTTTGAGAGTTATGTTTTGTACTTTAGAACATAAATAGTTGCCAAAGTCGATATTTTTGCTAAAAGTGGCCACTTTTAGCAATAATTGCCGTTTTGGCTATTTAGCCATGAGTTATGTATTAAAAATAGCTGTCAAAAAATAATAAATACATTTCTTAGAGCGGTTTTTTATCTACGTGTCTTAAATTTACCACAATTAATAAAAAACGATTGACGGCGCTAGTGGACGGAATACACACTCTTAAGTTGAAACACAATAAATCTTTATTTATTATAGACTACGCTTTATATACTATTAAATAAAGTGTTCATTTTCATAAGTAAGTATCCGAGTTTTAAAGTAATTAAACAAATTCGGAGATAACCTAAAAATCGTCGCTTCGAGGACACGGCGGTGGTCCGCCCAAGCGGGGCACACCTGCAGTGTGCTCCACCGTTTCCTCCGGTCGATCCTCGCAGTGGTGACACCCAGGCGTTTCCTCCCGCCCGATTCGGTGCAGGTACCTCCCGAAATATTCGTGTCCGGTGAGGACCTGCGTCAGGCGGAAGGTGAGGACGCGTGGCGCCTCTCTAGCCACTCCACAAAGAGGGGACTTATCGCCACGTGACTATCGTGGCGTGCCCTGCACTGGGTTGCGACAGTCGTCGTCTCCATGTCGCTATGAGATCGCGCCGGAAGTCTGTCCGCTGCGCGACAATTTGCCGCGTCAGCGGAGTTTCCCTCCGGCGTAGTACCTCCGCGCGCCAATCTTGCAGGCGCGTGAAGACTATCGCCTCCAGAATCCGGCCAGGAGACACGCCGCTTCGCGCGAGATCGTGCGGTACCCTCGGGCCATCCATAGGGCCGCCACCTTTTGGGGCGCGTTCAGATAGTGGGCAGCACGCTGCCTCAAGGAACGCGCCCACACCGAGTCCCGTAAAGGGCCATGGACCGCACGACCCCCGCGGAGACCCTCCGGCAGGAGGCGTTTGGTCCTCCCAGGTTGGGCAGGAGCCGCCTGAAAGCAGCCCCAGCCCGCTCCAGTTTGGGTGCCAAACGTCGGAAGTGCTCCACGAAGTTCCACCGGCTGTCGAGGACGAGCCCTAGGTACTTCAGCGTCAACTCGACGCCGATGGAAACCCCTCCTACCGTCAGCAAGGATCCCGACGGTGGCGCATTCCGAGGCCCATGAAAACACATGGCCTCGGACTTGTGCAATGCCACCTCGAGACCCAATTGCCGGATCCTCTCCACGACTGTCGCTACCCCGCGTGTCATAGCCTCGTGGCTCATAGCCTCGTGGCTACTGTAGCCGGCAGGGTGGATGGCCCGATATTGTCTCACTGGGTGGCGGCGCACAGACCGTCATTCAGATATGTGAGATGACAAGTTTTGTTGTTTATTTAGAGTGTGTAAATGTTTTGTCTTTGTGTTTAAGTATTATTGTTTTATATGGATCGTTAGTCTGAAAATAAAGATTTATTTATTTATTTTATTTTATAAAGTCGGCCGCTCCGCGTACGACCCCTCCTGTGCCAGCACCAGCGTGTCGTCAGCGTAACAGACTACGCTGACGCCGCTATGGTCTATGATTCTGATAAAATGGGACCAATCTGCAAGTATATCCTTTCAGATAAAACAAGAATTTTTCAAATCGGTTCATTGTTGGCGGAGTTATGAGGTACTTAACAAACATAAGAAAAAAAAAAGCAACCGAGTTGAGAACCTCCTCCTTTTTGGGAAGTCGGTTAAAAATAAGATTTCAAATGATTTTAAGTAAAATGAAATCAGTGTTGGGGCGGCACTTTCTACAGTGTCCAGTGGCTTGTATTAACACTACTACCTATTAACCTATCCGTGTCGGGGTACCCTAAGTTCCCTCAAACCTAATCTAAAATCAAACACTTTTATCCGAATGCAATGTAGTGTGGGAAAATTCCATCAATGACCTCCACCAGTTTTTTCCAACCGTTAACGAGCGCCTGCTGGATAGGACATGGCTGGAGGTGGATCACTGTGTTGCCCAATTTTTCACAGGTCATGGCAACTTTATAGGTAAATTATTTTCCTTTAGGCTTGTGGCCTAGCCTTTATGTCAATGTTCTACAGCTGACCTTAGTACCAATTCTACTAATTTTCACATTCGCATCGCATTCGCATCTCAATCGCAAACTGTCAAAAATGTATGAAATTTAAGGCTTTTTTGAGAGTTTGCGATTGACATGGGAATGCGAAAGTTGTTTAAAAATTAGTGGAATTGGCCCTCAGGGAATACGAACAATCCTAACACCACATCTTATGGGAGTGTATTCTTTGGCAGACTGAACGTAATATTATGTTAGATAGTATTCAAATTACATCCGGAGTAGTAGGTATACTATACGGACCTTGTAGAAACCAGAACAAAGAACAATGCCCACTTCCCATACATTTAAAAACCTAATAATGAAAGTACATGTATAGTTATAAGGTATAGAGGAAAGACTACCTTTAAGTTTAGAAAATAATGTCCAACAGTCATTTTTACGATTTAAACGCCACGAATTCCAAAAAATACGATGCAGTTTATGCAAAGTATACGTCGACTTTTTGGTATAAGCGGTATTGTCAAGAGGTTTACAACGGTATGGTAAGCAAAGGTCGTCAGATGAGAAAGATATCGAGGTCCAGGGGCGGTAAACAGGGTCATAAAAAGAAGAAACACACACAAAATGGTACAGTACACAACGAGACGCAAGTAGAACAAGGAAGGACTGCGCCGATGTCAATTGCAGAACTGTCAAATGTCAAAATAAAATCCGTTTCACTCGTGCGATCTCAATTATATACTGCGTGATTAATTTATTTAATTAGTTATTATGTTATTTTTAATTATCATTCATTACACAAAGACTAATAAAATATACTTACTGATTAAATAAAACGTAAAACAATGAATAAAACTCCGAAACAGAGTTGAATAAAGTCAAGTATCAGTGTGTAAAATGAAATGTCGTAAAAAAGGCTAGTTGAGATGCGTTCAAAACATTGTAATACGTTAACCCTTGAGGTAGAATAAGCATAAAGAAAAACTAAATAAAAAAAAAATCCTGCGTTTCTTTTAACATTGTGATAAGTGTATCTATACTAATATTATAAAGAGGTAAAATTTGTTTGTAAGTTTGTAAGTTTGTATGTAGGGGGTAATCTCAGGAACTACTGGTCCGATTTATCCGATTATCCGGTTAGATAGCCCATTTATCGAGGAATGCTATAGGCTATATATCATCACGCTAAGACAAATAGGAGCGGAGCAATAATGGAAAATGTGGCGCAGACGAAGTTGCGTGGGTCAGCTAGTCTAATATAAAATTCAATCAGCTGAATTTTAAGATTTATTTCATTTCTACACAAAGTCAGGTCAAAAATGGGCATTCTTCTTTCCTTGCGTTCAAACGATTTGAAACCAGGCTTAACCCAGTTGTATATGTCCCTTGGTGCCTATTGGTCTAGCTCTATTCTGTCTCCTGCTTTATAAGGAGTTAAGTGGAAATATTTAATCCTACTCCTCCGCTGTACTTTTCTGACTAATTTCGTTGCGGGATCCAAGACAGTTGAATCATTTCTTCGGGGCTCGTCGGGCTTCATTGGCTCGGGATTTTTTCTGGTGGTCGCCACTGTTGATTCAGGAGTTGCAGTTGTTGGGAATGTGTGGCGCTACACATTCCCAACCACTGCAACCTGTCCCAAAAAAAAAACGAAATTGATTTTTTCAGATTAAGAAAAAATCCATTTTGTATCGGAATATAGGCGGAAGCCTACCGCAACACACGGAGAGGCCACGCACGTGAGGCGAAAATGTATGAGATTGTTTCCACTGCAACCCACGGACACGGTACATCAATTGACGTCATTGGCACACGTGTGGCTTGCTCGAATATGGCGACCACGTAGCGCAACGCTAGAAATGTGCGTATCCTCTCCGTGTGCCGCGGTGGGCCACGCTACACTTGTACATGGTCGTGGGCGTGTAGCGTAGAAGTACAGTACAGTGTACTGTAGTGGAAACGTAAACTCACGTTGTCAAACAAATAAACCCACGCACCTAAAATGCGCCATGTGACCGTGGATAGCGTGCCTCGCGGTGGGTTCGCAGCTTTATTGTCCTCCGCCATGCATGATGCATCACAAAAACTGGACGATATGAGCGCCTCTAACGAAGGATAATGTAACTATTTTACGCTTAGAATAATAACGCATAGAAGCCGCGTCTAGAACAAAACCCGAGCAAAATCGTGTGTCCACTTTTTTTCTTTGTGTGCGTGAGCCGAATGTGTCTACGTTCCTCTAACGCACACAGATATAGCTTTCAGTGATACCATTACTAAGCCGTTACCCACAAAACATGGGAAGACGCATTACTATTTTGCTATCAAGGCAAGTATTTTATGTTGTTGGGAACTGGAAAAGGTAAACATGATTTTTCATGTAATATGACATATTTTTTCGGAAGGTATAATTCAATTTATTTCAAAATAAAAGGAAATAAATCGCATAAAGAATGAGATATTGTTCAATGCGTTTAGAATACTTGATGGGTTATAATTATAAACAATGTTAAAACATCGGGTTTGATATGAATTAACAGTAAGTATTGTATTTTAAAATTACAAAAATGAAAAACATGAATGAAAGCAATGTGGGTATTTTTTCCTCACAAATAGCAACACTGTGTTATGACAAGTTAGGTTATTATAATTTTGTTTTATTTATCGATTTACGTAAAAATAGTGCATAGAATGTGAGTACTTATTTGTGAAATGTTATTTTATCACATTTTTTTGTTTTCCTGATGTGCTATAACATCCTTTCACGCAACAAACTGTCATTTTCAATTATTTACTCGCGAGCTGTGTTCGACGGAACGTGACATTGAGTACTGACGGCCTGATGGCTAAGTTTGACGGATTAGGCTAAGTTTTAGTTGCCTCACTTTTTGCACTCGTACTAGGTTTCTATGCGTTATTATTCTAAGATTTTACGATATGATCGCTAACTGCCACTTCGCCCGCGACTTCGTGCGCGAATAGCAGCACGGAGCTGCTATTTTCATTTCTAGTTTTTACGAAATAAATTATAATTTATTCATGATAATTTAACTATCTATTGGTGAAAAAAATAATTAAAATCGGTTCAGTAGCTTCGGAGCCGGTATACGGTACAAATAAAAAAACAAATCTTCTTTATAATATTAGCATATATGACCATAATATCATGATTTTTTTTTAACTTTGCCACACTCTAGGAGTTTCTCCTGTAACCTGGGTGCGTTCACAAAAATACAGTCACATACAGTACGATTATTTTTTCTTTGCCGCTCCGAAATTAGCTTTTAGTGCCGACCGCGCAGGTCCCATCGCGTAAAAAAGTGTTACGTTCGTAGAATATTTTTCTGATTTATACGTTTTGTATTATTAACAAGTAAGAAACATAACCAGTAACAATAAAAAAGTCACAACGTAAGACAACAAACATATACACCACAAAAACAAACAAAACACAAATGAAACAGTAGGAAAAACCAAAATAAATATTTTAAAACAATAACACTTTTCGTATCAACAGTCGTATTGCATCTCAGACCAACAAAATAAGAAAGACGGCGCACCGCGAACAAACAAGTAAAGCCACAAAAGTAATCCGATGCAAGTAAACACACAGGCTCACGCACACACCTGCACTAAAACTAAGCCGATCGCTCTTAGTACGTCACGAGTCGTCGTCTAGTGAACATACTATAAAAAAATAGAATTATGCCTTCCTGTGTAGTGAAATTTTGCAAAAACACCAGCGTTACACAGAAAAAGTCTCACGGAATAACTTTTCACATGTAAGTACTTCAAATAACATCGTTTCTTAATTATTATACTATGAATTTTAGGTTACTTGGAACTAAAAACCTCAACGAACTAGAGCAGTGACATTAAGTGTGAGGGTTGCCATTATATGATTTAAAATTTCCCCATTTGATTAATCAATATAAAATAATTATTATGATTTTTTACTTCCGAGTCATATTCCTGTTTCGTTTTTTATGTATTTATTATTTTAGGTTTCCAAGTAATAATGAAACAAAAACTAAATGGATAGTAGCTATAAGAAATAGTCGGAATCGGAATGTTCGAAAATAGTCTAAAATTTTTCTCTACTACACTATCTGTCTTGTAGTAAGAATTTAATTTTTTGTTAAATATCTTTCATTACTTGGTCATTGACAACCATAGTTTTGTATAACCGCTCAACACCCGGGGGCACGCCCGCGTGCCATAAACTGTTACAACCGTTAAAACCCGATGGCACGCCGGCGTGCCATGGCGAAATATGCGGTTTATTTAAAAACGCATGGTCTTATTTCATGTGGCAAGGTTTACACACTTGCGGGATGATATTCTCGTTCAACTAAGCTATTCCAATTTTAAAAATATATGATGGTATCATTGAAATATTTTTTTTAAAAAACAAACGCTTACTTTGTCTCTGGAACGTCGATGACGGTCGACTTTTTGTTTATACTTTGTTTGCATGTAAATTATTTTATGCTAAGTGTACGAATATTTATTTATGAGTAGCTATTACATCGTTTTACATAAATGTTTGCACGAAATACATCAAAATAATACTTTTTCGGCCATTGAAACATTACGTGTGAATGTCAGTCGCCATTCTTGCAATTAAAATGATGAAATTGTTTTTTTTTGGAGTATAATCAACGTTTATGTGAATAAATAGTCGTACAAGTAGTTATTACATAGTTTTGCACAATGTATTTACCATTTTACTTCATAATTTGACTTGTTTTGCCTAAGAATGTACCGTGAAAAACCGTTATTTTTTTTTAGGTGAATTCAGAGGTTTGTATCTTTATTTTTTTTCATCAAAGTGAGTAAGTATTTATACTTATATGAAATTATAGCTCAATGTTGTGTAGGTTTGATAAATATTCCAATTCTGAAACCTAATATACTATGTGAAATTAGCTAATACAAAAAACATCGCCGCTTAGTTCTCTCTTCAAGGAAATCTTATCATTGTACAATTATAGTGGCATATTCTTACGACATATAGCTAGTTTTCAATCAATAAAGGATTATGTAGTATCCTAGTAACATTTTTTTATTAGAAACTACTCAATATAACTAGGATGAGCGTTTACAAAGTCAAGCGTTTTATTACGCAATTTCATAAAAACGGCTCGACGGACGATGAAGTTTGATTATGAATATTATGAAAATTTTACATAGGACTGTCAAAAAAACGCTGTAATTAGATTATTTGTTTATTCATAATGTAATTTGCAAAATTTCGCATGGATTGCTACAGTAGTTTTATAAGAAATCGATAGAACAAGGGAACAAACAATATTTCAGCCTGTTCTCCGTTATCAACATTTATTTATAAATACCACTCTCATATTACAAGTATTGTATACATTTTATAGCATGGTCAGTTTATTCAAGAACCAAAAACAGTTTACAGTTTAAGATAAGAGCCACTCGAAACGTAAGCAAACCATTTTTTTTGTTAGCAGTCGTAGCGTGTCAAATTGCGATAAAAAGCGCCGGGCGTTGACAGATGTTGAGCTATAAGAAATAGTCGGAATCGGAATGTTCGAAAATAGTCTAAAATTTTTCTCTACTACACTATCTGTCTTGTAGTAAGAATTTAATTTTTTGTTAAATATCTTTCATTACTTGGTCATTGACAACCATAGTTTTGTATAATGTAGAATAATATTTTTAAAATTTTGTAAATGTGAGTACCATGGGGCCATTTACATAATATACATTGTGATTAGTTATAATTTTACTTGTTTGACATGAACGAGCATGGTCATTGAGAGCATGTCATGCTCACTCAAGTGTTTCTTTTTATTTATATTTTTATAAAATTATTGTAATACTTTGCATCCTACTGTAGAAATTCTAGAATTTTAAACTTAACAGACAGATATGTTGCTGGGGAGCTGGTTGCACCACTTCTTCCTCCCAGCTAAAAAAAACACTAGAAAGTAGTGACGGGCGGGCATTGGGAACCTAGAACTTTGTCGTTTAAAAGTGCTGGCAATAAGCCTATTGAGTAAACGATTTTTGATTTTTTTATTTCACTCTTTACGTTTCCAAGATCTCCTATATTATTAAACTAAAAATGCCCATTATAACGCAATAAGCCTATTGAGTAAACGATTTTTGATTTTTTTATTTCACTCTTTACGTTTCCAAGATCTCCTATATTATTAAACTAAAAATGCCCATTATAACTCATTCACAATACAAACCCTCAAACTAGCGCACTCTTACCAATACTTGCAAACATCACACAATTACGCGCATTTTTTTCTCTGTACAACGCTCGTTCGTTTGTAAGTATGTAAATCCACTTTCATATTTTTTTAAAACTAATGTTGTTTTGTATTCGAATAGAAATCTTTCTAAACAATTGATATGCAACACCTTACTAAAAAATATCTTCCTCGTACAATATTATCCTACCCACACTAAAATGAATGATTACCCAAATTTTAGGGAAAAAATCCAACAAATGGCAACCCATTCGACACACACGTAGATAAAAAGGTGGCTTCACTTGTTTGTTCGCGGTGCGCAGTCTTTCTTTTTTTGTTGGTCTGAGTATTGCATTGAGTAAGCGGGACACAAGTATGCATCGAACGTACACGAGGGACTGAGACTGCATACGCGACCTACCCGCGCATGCGCTGTTCTATGTTTCTTGTCAAATTGACATCCTGCGCAATCGATTGCGACGTACCTACTTCGCATAGGCAAAGATAAAATAATCGTACTGTACACATAACCCGCGACACGCAGCGTAGCAGTCAATTGCGCAACCACTGCGCCAACCGTGTCGTCATTTTCGTCTCTTTATCACTACATAATATTATAAAACGAAGTCCTCCGCCGCTCTGTCTGTCTGTCCTCGATAAACTCAAAAACTACTGCACCGATTTTCATGCTGTTTTCACCAATGGATAAAGTGGTTCTCGAGGAAGGTTTTAGTATATAATTTGTCAAGCGGGCGAAACCGCGTGCATCAACTAGTAATGAATAAAGGGAATAAATCAAGGGACCAAAGGAATCACGTATCAAAACAATGTCGCCGTTCCATTCCGCGATGTCTTTGGAACACAGAATCGGAGTGCAAGAAAGGAAAACAAGGGACTTAATCTCTGAACTGTGTAGCAATGTTTTTGAGAATTTTAAAAGAGTATAGAGAATTTATTATGCTTTGCAATAAGGTAGAGAAAAATGCCCCTGTTGAGACAGATCACCGTGAACGAAATTCGGTTAAAAGGTTAGGTATGTCATGAAATCACGAACCTTTCGCTTAATTATGTTCTTCTTCTTAATTTCAGGTGTGCTGGCTTTATACAACGGATTGAAACCAACGTTAGTGAGGACGATACCAGCAACAGCCGCCCTCTTCGTAGTCTACGAGTATTCAAAGAAATGGATGCACCACTCTTTTGGAGACTAGCCCAGTGTGATTAGCGTTATAGTGAAATTACAGAGATTTTATAATTTATTTTTGAACTGTTATACACTAAGGTTTCTAAGGAATGTTGCTCATTTAACAAACTGATAATTGGTACGGTCTTGGATCACTTTTTAAAAGCTGTAGGTCTAATAGTACCTAACCAAAAGAGCCTTATTTCAATAATGTATAGTGTGCAAATGATTGCCTCACGTGCGAGTTTAACCAAGTTAAGATAAATGCGTTTTACTAATAGTAGGTACTTATGTAGTAACTACTTATTCATAAACGCGTTGGCGAGTACAAGGCTACCTATCGTAGCTGAGCCATTTAGGTGCTGTTATTTTAATTGAACGTTATTCCATAATATTATGCATTTAAACTAGCTAGTCCGTCACTGCGTTTTATACTGTGATAACTTTGATCAAGGCAGTATTTATCAGATTTGAAGGGGCAATAATCAAGAGCAAGGGGGGGTGCGAAGTGATATATAATAAACCATTAACATAAATTAGAACTTATGTAGAATTATACAAATAAATAATAGTTTTGTTACTTATATTTTGTGATTATTTAATGACGAGTAGGTATATCCTGTATTATACCTTCTAGTAGTATATAGCACAATATCTAGCGCCATCGTTCGAGTAAGGCGCCGTCCTATTGCAATCGCTCGTGCGATACGATTTCATCGTGCGGTGCAACTGCTCGCGCGATGAGAAAACGTTTGTCCTATTTTGGAGCTTAACAGAGCATAACAGAGTTGCAGAGTTTCTGCTGTCGAAAAATGTTTCTTTAATTGTAAATGGTAATAAAAAAAGAAAACTAAGACCACAATATCACTACATAACAAAGTCCTCCGCCGCGTCTGTATGTCTGTCTGTTCGCGATAAACTCATAAACTACTGCACTTTTTATGCTGTTTTCAATGGATACAGTGGTTCTCGAGGAAGGTTTTAGTATATATAATATAACTAGGTGTGCCTGCGACTTTGTTAGCGTGGATGTCGGAAAATGATGTGATGTGTTGCATATTATACAAAATCTACTTTCAGTTACGCAACCTGATTTCTCTCAGAATTAATTAAGAAAATAGCAAGAGGGTACCTAACTATCTAATACAGGGCAAATCTACCTTGAATCAAAATCAACAAAACCGACTATCGAACGAATGGTGGTAGGTACACATCAAACTACGAAAAATACAAAATGATGAACCATGCTGATTCTTAATTTCGTCCAGCACAGCCCAAAAAGAAACACATTTTGACCAATTTTTAGATTGAGGTTCTCAATTCGGTTGTATGTTTTTTTTATGTTTGTTACCTCATAACTCCGACATTTTTGAAAAATTCTTGTTTTATCTGAAAGGATATACTTGCAGATTGGTCCCATTAAAATTTTATCAAAATCGGTTACGAACTTTGGATTTTAAATAGAAATAGCTGGAATTTGTCTACTTGGATGATGGTTTTTTGTCATCCAAGTTATCGAAATTGCGAATTTAAAATTTCCGCGATTTTGCAGTGGTGTTGTTAGGTGTGGCTGTTGTGCCACTAAAAAGTGAAAAATAAAAAACTTTTTACAAAAAATACCACAGACTTCCAAAAAAAATACACTACGAAGTAAAAAATAACTTTAATTTCGGAAGTCGGCGTTTTTGTTAGTTGCTTCGTATTTTGACGTCAGCGTTGCTGACGTCACAATTGTTGTCTTCGTGATTACTCATTCTGGGTCTTCGAAGAAAAACTTCACAAGTACTTTTATAAGCTTAGTTTATCCAACGGGCAGCATAATGACGTCACAGAGAGGTCCGTACTGTACGGCGGCTCGAGAGCGACTGAGCCGAGCGTACGTAGTAGTCGCTGCGACCCTCTAGAGTGCGCGGCAAGCAGTGTCGGTGCCAAGCCCCCTTGCTGCGAGCTGCGGTGGTGCTCCTCGGCCCTTTAATACGGGCCGGTCGTTGGGTTGCCTATTGTCCCTGTCGGCATGGTATGTTGGCGTGCGCCTGTCATAATAAAATAGCAACGCACGCCTGTAGTGTAGCTGTTGTGTATATATCTGTAGGCGCGTCGCGCGTTGCGTCTTCATGACACCTACGGCTACGGCGGTCAGTCCCCGCCGAGTGAGACCCCCAGTGGCTCGGGGGAGGCCCAGCGAGAACGACCAGCGACGAGGGTGCCGACTTTGGTGACACACCTACAGAGTAAGTATGTGGCTCCCGTCCGTCTCGATCTCAGAGCTAGCCGATCACGATCCGGACCGCGGAGCCGTCTTGTGTTTGTGTGTGAGCGGTCGTGTAGTGTGAGTATACTACCGCCCAGTGCGTCTGCACCGAATAAGCCTATATTAGCCTAGAACAAATTCGATGCGTGAGTCAAGCGCCTGTTGAGAAAGTGATAGTGTGATTTTTCGGAACGCAACTTGCCTATACATATTAACTTAGCACAAGTTGCGCGCCGAGGATGCGAGTGGGGTGAGAAGTATTACTGTTTGAGTAGGCCACGTGTAGACTGGGGCAGCCTACTCAGGCGCCAATCCGGTGCGACGGGGCCGCGGCCGTGTACGTTACCCCAGCAAGAAAGTATCTCCTAGAGTTAAACGAGTGGAACGTATAGTTGGTGCCTTATCTGGTGTAAATGTGCCCCCACATAAAAAATGTGTGCCCCCTGTCGTTTTGGAAAAAAACGGAAAAAACGATTCCTGCTGGGGTACCGTTTTTCTAGCAGGAAAATTCTAAACGAATGATCGGAGAGAGAAAAATTGTGCATGGCCAGAGAGCTTACATGTGTGCCAAAATGTGCCCCCAAAAATAAAATCTGTGCCCCTTCAGATTTACGAGATATTGCATTTCCTGCTGGAGTAACGTTTTGATGAATCCTATATCTCTAAAACCATTGCATGTGCCCATGTAGAATAAACATACACGAGTAGCTCTTAATGTGTGCCCCTATGTGCCCCAAATTATATTTAAGAAAATATTTATAGTTTTCAAGTTATCGCGGTTTTATGAAAATTCGAAAAAACATCGCAGCGCCTAAATGAGACAAGGTATAAGTTCGCTGAAAACTGTATTCGGTCCTTCTTGACGCTAATAATAACCATACAAAGTTTCAAAACTGTTCATGCATGCGTTTTTGAATAATCTTGCTAAAAGTCAAAACAATGGTGTCATAATTTTGACGGCAAAATACAAGGAACCGGTTCAATCCCAGATGTGTAGGTGTAAACCAAAATCTTGTGCCATTAGTCAAAAATATATGGTGAAAATATTCAGCTTGGAATGTTTCGCATTAAGTAAATATTAACATAATACCAAATATGTAATCAACGGCTGGTTATCCGACCAAATTTGAATGACTACTAAAAAGCGACGGATTCATACATATCGATGACCTTCTTTACTTTACTCACTAACCGGTTCACACGTGTTGTGCCTGAGTACACTGAAGTAGAAAAGTAATAAGAAATAAAATAAAGTTGTTATTGGATTATATTCTACTAGCTGTTTCTATGACCTTACACATGATTAAGTACATTATAAATAGTAGCCTAATGCCTAAGTGCTATTCAAAGGTAAGCTATCTTCTCCATTCTAAATTTAATTAAATACATTCAGTAATTTATGTGTGAACGAAAGAAATAAGTATATCCAGATATTTGCCATTTGTCAGGTCTTTGACCCAAAATTTGATTGGTCCCGATGTTTAAAATAAAATATAGTTCATGAAATGTGTGATGAACACCTACCTACTATTAAAAAGAGGTAGCTCTTTTTTGTACAATAAAAAGCCCGTATTTGTAACGCCTTTATGAACTTGGAGGGTTGTATTGGTGATTTTGATGATTATACTTCTTAATAATATTTTAATCAACATACAACCTAGCACTGGCGTGCAAATTGCAAAAAACGTAAGAAAATTTGAATTACCCCGTAGTAAATAAAACTACACAAACTAAATAAATACTAGTACATATTTATCATATATCCGTAACAACATTATCACCTGACTGTGGAATGTCACTTATTTGTCTAAATCGCCATCAAAACAAAATTATGTGACCCTACATAATCTGCTTATAAGCTACGTAATACGACATACTGTGCAATAGGTATACCCCGTGGGTATACCTATTGCACAATGATCTATGTTGCAACAACGTGTTTTCATTTTGTATGTCGTATCACGGATGATATCAGGTCGGGCATGGAAATGGGGAAGTTAACGGCACTTGCTCTGCTTGATTTTAGCAATGCTTTTAATATGGTTGACTTCGAAATTTTGCTTGGAATCCTGCGCTCTTTTAACATATCTCCTTCGGTAATTGACTGGTTTCATAGTTACCTGTTTGGCCGCCGGCAGCGTGTTTGCATCGAAGAGTCTTTCTCTTCTTGGTGTAACACCTCTGCCGGTGTGCCGCAGGGTGGCGTGTTATCTCCTTTACTTTTCGCACTTTTTATTAATAGTATCACTCAAAGACTATCTTCTTTCTACCACTTGTATGCTGATGATCTCCAAATTTACACCCAAGCCCCTCTTGGAGAGCTATCTGATGCGATTGAGACTATTAACTCAGACCTGGCTCGAATAGGTGAATGGAGCACTGAGTTTGGGCTGAAGATAAATCCAGCAAAGACGCAGGTTATTGTTGTTGGTAGTTCCCGGAATGTCTCTAAGCTTGATTGGTCGACACTTCCCCAGGTTACTTTCAATAACACTATTATTCCAGTAACTCACACTGTAAAGAACTTGGGGATTTATATCGACAGCACTCTTTCCTGGGCTAAACAACTGCAGGAGGTGAGTCGTAAATTGTTCGCCTCGGCGGGCTCCCTGAGACGCCTACGAAATTTCCTTCCCATTACCACCAAAATTGCCTTAGCACAATCTCTTCTTCTCCCAATCTTGGACTATGCTGACGCCAGCTATCTTGATCTCACCCAAGACCAATTGGACAAGCTTGAGCGACTTCAAAATCTCTGTATCAGGTCCATATTTGGCTTACGCAAGTATGACCATGTTTCCGAATTTCGTACTAAGCTCAAATGGCTTCCTGTTCGTCTTCGCCGGAATGCCCACATCCTTTCTCTGCTTTATAATGTACTATTTAATCCTTCCACTCCTTTTTATCTTAAAGAACGCTTTCAGTTTCTCTGTGACACACATTCTAGGTCCTTGAGATCTACGGAAAATCTTAAATTAAGTATTCGCATGCATTCCACATCATTTTTTGACAAGTCATTCACTATTCAAGCCGCTCGTTTGTGGAATGCATTACCCATAGATGTGAGACGTGCTCAAACGCTACCAACGTTTAAAAAAATGGTAAAGGAGCATTACCTCTCACTATAATTTTTCTTCTCCTTTCCCAATTTATTATTTATTTGATATTTATTAGTATATTGTTTTATTGTATGTGTTTATTTTATATTATTAAGTCTAATTAATATTATTTATGATGTTTGTACACTGACCGCCCTAAATCTAACTTCTTTCGTTCAATCCATCCTAAGGTTGTCTGTAAGAGATTGCCCTGTGCGATAAGACCGCCCATTGTACACTTGTTTTTATAAACGTTTTTCCTGTACTTGTTATGAGGTGTACAATAAAGTATATAATAATAATAATAATAAATACGTAGCTATGAGGGATTTATAATTATTAATCAACGATTATAAGCTGATTATGTAGGGTCACATAATTTTGATTTGATGGCGATTTAGATATATAAGTGACATTCCACAGTCAGGTGATAATGTTGTTACGTATATATGATAAATATGATTATTTATAGCCAAATACCATCAGTAAATTTGTGCACATTCGATGTTTACAGTTATATCTTTATGCGGTTAACTATAGGTACTAACACACTTTATCTGAATCTATGTATAAGCAAATTACTCGTTACAAAATTATTTATCTGTGATTTCAAATTTAATATTTTTTTACACAATATTATACTTTTAGTTGACTCTGGCAAATGCACAAGATGTGCGAAGCCAAACTCTTCTGAGGAGGAAAAAAAAAATTATACTTAAACCTAATACTGATCTGTGATTTTTTGTGATGCAAATTTACTAATTATATGTTAGACTTAGATGAAAAACTGATCTGTGATTTAAATAATAATGACTACACAACGTGCAAATAATTTCTAATATTAATAGGTAGGAAATTTGATCTGTGATTTGAATTACGTAGGGAATAAATATAATAATTTCCACATCAACAAGCTGTTTTCATTAATATAGTCACAAGGTGCATTTAGTATATTTTAGCCCCCAAAACTTTTGAACGCAACTGTACGGACAACGGCTTAGGTATAGTACGTCCAATAAAGAAGGTCATCGATATGTATGAATCCGTCGCGACCGTTACTTAATGCGAAACATTCCAAGCTGCATATTTTCACCATATATTTTTGACTAAAGGCACAAGATTTTGGTTTACACCTACACATCTGGGATTGAGCCGGTTCCTTGTATTTTGCCGTCAAAATTATGACACCATTGTTTTGACTTTTAGCAAGATTATTCAAAAACGCATGCATGAACAGTTTTGAAACTTTGTATGGTTATTATTAGCGTCAAGAAGGACCGAATACAGTTTTTAGCGAACTTATACCTTGTCTCATTTAGGCGCTGCGATGTTTTTTCGAATTTTCATAAAACCGCGATAACTTGAAAACTATAAATATTTTCTTAAATCTAATTTGGGGCACATAGGGGCACACATTAAGAGCTACTCGTGTATGTTTATTCTACATGGGCACATGCAATGGTTTTAGAGATATAGAATTCATCAAAACGTTACTCCAGCAGGAAATGCAATATCTCGTAAATCTGAAGGGGCACAGATTTTATTTTTGGGGGCACATTTTGGCACACATGTAAGCTCTCTGGCCATGCACAATTTTTCTCTCTCCGATCATTCGTTTAGAATTTTCCTGCTAGAAAAACGTTACCCCAGCAGGAATCGTTTTTTTCCAAAACGACAGGGGGCACACATTTTTTATGTGGGGGCACATTTACACCAGATAAGGCACCAACTATACGTTCCACTCATTTAACTCTAGGAGATACTTTCTTGCTGGGGTAACGTACACGCCGCGGCCGTCGACGTCCCCATGGGTGCGCATGCCAGGGCGCGATCTGCTTGATATGGGACCATTGGCAAGGCGCTGCACAAACTCGTCCAGGCTCTCAATCACGAGGTCTCGTAGTATAACGTGGATCCTCACAATGATGATGATCAATATGGCGCCGATGATCGTCCGCAGCGCAAGATGTTGCTGCGCGCGGAGGTTCACTCGTTTCCCCTCCACTGTGAGGGCAAACCATGCAGGGGTGGCGTACGTCAAGATCGGGCCGATGTACGTCTTGTACACACCCAACTTGACGCGCGCCGGGAGTTGGGTCGAGAGCACTGGCTTGAGTCGCGCGTGGGCGGAACTTGCCTGCGCGGCGTCCCGGTGGACGTGCGGCCCCATCGTAAGCCGCCGGTCGATGGTCACACCCAGGTACTTCGCCCGGGGGACCACTCGACGTAGGCTCCCTGGAACTTCAAAGGTGGTGGGAGGCGCGCCGAACCTGTGGCGATCGCCTGCGTCTTACTCACGTTAACCGACAGTCGCCACTTGGCGAGCCAGTCGAGCCGAGCGCCTACACAATCTTAACATTAATTTACATCGTAATCAACTCAAAAATAATCAACTGATGGTTTATTAACTAATTTTAGGACAATCAAATTACTAATCTTAATTATTCTCGACGAACTGTTGTAGTTGCGCCGATAATAATAATTATAATAATTAAATTTGGATTTTTAAATGCCAAAACTCTCCACAACAGCGGGATGTGCAGTCTCAGAGAATATTTTCTCAAAACTGATGTGGGTATGCACCGAGATGTGGTCGCAGTGGACAAGGGACTCACCCCGTTGTCTATGGCTAAAGAGAACTGGCGCAAACCTGTGATACTTACAACAGATGATCGCAAGGAGGTATGGAAAGGCAAGGAGCTTCACGGGCGCTTCTATCGGGTCCTTCATGGGTCCGATGTTGATTTCTCTGCGTCCGTGGCCTGGCTGCGTTTCGGAGATCTCTTCGGGGAAACCGAAGGTTTTATCTGTGCAATTATGGACGAAGTTATTTTGACGAACAACTACCAGAGGCATATTATGAAGGACGGGACGGTTGACGTGTGTCGGGCATGCCACCGCCCGATTGAGTCCATCAGAAATATTATCTCTGGTTGTTCTCGTCTGGCTAACGGCGAGTAGGTACTTGCACCGACATAACCAAGTGGCCAGGATTATCCATCAGCAACTTGCTTTGAAATACAGTCTTGTGGATTCTAAGGTACCGTATTACAAGTAAGTATGTGCCCGACCCAGTTCTCGAAAATGACCATGTCACGTTGTACTGGGATCGGTCTATCATCACTGACAGGACTATTGTTGCCAATAAGCCTGACATAGTGGTGATAGACCGATTAGCGCGCCGCACAATGATTATCGATGTTACCATTCCACATGACGGGAATCTCGTGAAAGCTGAGAAAGAGAAACAGATTAAGTATCTCGACTTAGCACACGAGGTTGTCGATATGTGGAATGTGGACTCGGTAGTCATTGTGCCGATTGTCGTTACGGCCAATGACCTGTTGGCCAAAAGCTTCGACGACCACCTGTCGAAGCTGGCGTTACGCAGTTTGGTAAAGGGCCGGATACAGAAGGCAGTTCTCCTCGATACGGCTCGTATTGTGAGGAGGTTCCTTTCTCTGGAGCCCTAACCACCGGTAGCTTGGACCCTGCTCCCGACACCGGCGGACTACTACTTTTTATATTTTTAAATGTTTTTTTTTTCAATTGTTTTTTAAGAAATGTTTAAAAATATATTTATGGAGGTTAAGAAAAATAAATAAAGAGAATTATAATAATTTTATAAACAGTTTTACCGGATTCATAGAATAGATTTGTTATAGAGGAGCTCGTGGCTAAATAAAAATAGACGCACGATCGAACCATCTGTGAGGGTAAGCAACGCTTCCCAAGGTTGGTCTGTGGATGGGTGAATAGACACCCATCCACAGACCAACGATAACAAAACAATTTGGTCGCAGCCGCATCGCATGATCGCACTACCTTCAATAGGTCATTCAGTAGATATTGGTATGTTTGAACGCACGGTCGCATTTTCGTCAGACGGACGCATCACGATGGCAATAGGAGGGCGCCTAAGTCCATTCCAGATTATAAGTACCTAGCACAGCAGCGTAACAAACAGGTATTTCGTGGGATCGTGGCTCATTCCGCATAAATAAGTAGCTACTTTCAGAGACGGATTAAATGTTGACAGCGCCCTAGGCAAGCACCTCATCGGCGACTCTAAGGTGGTCATGTCACCGGAAAATTGCAAACGTCGTGGTAGAATTGTAAAATATCGTGTGAAATTGTAAAATATTTTTCTTATTAGACCGCGGACATATTGGAAACTATTGAATTTGGGTGTGTTATACAAAGGATTTTTTCAAAATATAATTGATAAATTATAATTTATCAACATGTATTACTTACAATCTTCGACGAAATCGGTCAACCGGGGATCTTTTAGAATATGCAATTCACATCTGTAGTGAGGCCGTCGAGAAACACATGGGAGCCACTTGCGATCTCCCTTGACATCTCGAAGGCTTCCGACAGGGTCTGGCACCATAGCCCCTTTAATAAGCTTCCTTTCTTAGGTCTTCCTGCCGGATTATGTGATAGGATCGCAGATTTCCTGAAGGATCGGTCTATCAGAGTAGTCAAAGGTGGCAGCTCGTCTGGACTGCTGGATAATTATGCCATGTAAGTAGTGTGACGTGTCTCAACTTCATGCCGGAACAGCTGCTCAAACTCTATCAAGCGCAAGTTCGATCGTATATGGAGTACTGCTCTCATCTTTGGGACGAAGCTACCAGCTTGATACCCTTGAAATTGAGAAACTAGCCAAGAGGATCATCGGCATGGCAGATTCGTCGTGTTGAACCTCCAAAGTTATCGACGCCGAGTTGCTGGCTTGTCGGTTTTCTGCGGTTGCATTTTGGGGAGTGTGCGACGGAGATGCATAAGTAATTTAATTCCGCCAAGCCCGTTCCATCATCGGACCACAAGACGAACTGCGATGCGCCACCGTTACATGGTGGATATCCCACCCACACGCACATAACGTTTTGGGAACACACATAACGATATTTAGCACCCGAGAATCGAACACCAAACTCAGCAGGTTGGCCGTGGTTTGCGGCCAACAAAGACGAACGAGTCATAAACAAGAGAACTATTGTGATTGCCGTAAAAAGCTGTCAGATGATAGTTTTTGTGATGTAGCGCCATTATCACGGTGTTACTCCGTGATCATGGCGCTTGCAACAGTGCGCGAAATATCGGAAACTCGCAAATAAAAAGCAATCCCGATATGAACTATTCTAATGTTAGTGACCATGAAAGTTTAAAACAATATATTGCGTGAGAGACACTTCCAAAGTGGTAAAATGTGTCCCCCCCTGTAACTTCTAAAATAAGAGAATGATAAAACTAAAAAAATATATAATGTATATTACCATGTAAACTACCAGCGAAAATTGGTTTGAACGAGATCTGGTAAGTAGTTTTTTTTAATACGTCATAAATCGTATAATACGATAATGGTACGGAACCCAGCGTGCGCGAGTCCGACTCGCACTTGGCCAGTTTTTGTATTTGTGTTGGGGATGTTTTGACATCCATATAGGGGGTCGATTTAAAATGTCGGTTATATAAACGCCTCGATATCCAAATAATTTGTTTATAAGTTCGCCGCCGAGTCCGTCACACTCACACCTACACCGCTATCCTCGCCGCTCTGTTTCGTGGCGTCTCACTCATTCGCTTGTACTTTTGTTCTCGCCGCTCCCCGCACCGCGCGCCGCTGCAGCGATTCGCTCCGACAAAACCGCGCGCGTTTTCGCTATGAGCGGCGACTCGTGGCGTGCTTCAAACATTTTCATACTTTTGTAATTTTGTTCCTACCGCTCGCCGCCCCGCGCTTAGCCGCCGCTCACCGCGGCAAGGTCGTGACTTATAAACTTATAAACAAAATCGTCATTCACAAATTCAAATTTTAAAATCTTAAATCGGCCCCCTATATGGATGTCAAAACATCCCAAACACAAATACAAAAACGTTATAAAAAGGTTGTGGGAAGAAATAAAACACAACATTTTTGGTGCCGAGTCACCCGCGTCCGTAGGAGAATACCCTTCAGCGAATCCCTACACGTGGTCCCTGGGTGGTGCTAAAGTTTAATTTAAATTGATAACATAGAAACATAGTAGGTACCTATATAGGTACTTACAAACGAAGCTATTATAATTATATTGGCTGTTGGTACCTACAGACGATGATGGTAAGTTTAATTTAAATTGATAAAATGATAACAGAAAAACATAGTACCTAGTACCTAGTCCTAGGTAGGTACTTACAAACGAAGCTACCAATATATTGGCGGTAGGTACCCACATAATTTTGAGCACGTTCTGACTACCTAAATACGTCCACCTCGGCCGCTGCCGCTAGCCGCTACATACGAGTATTATATTAGTCTATGGCCGCTACTGAGGCGTGTAAAACGCACCGCTTGCCGCCACCGCCCCGCCTGCCGCACCGCTCGTCGCTAAGACCGAAGTCGGGAATGCCGTTAGGCACGGCCTACTTTGCCCTAAGGAATATCCGCCTCTGCCTACTTTGGCAGAACTGGTTTCTTTATACGAGATCTTATCCTTTAGCAGTAATACGTTTCGGAGGTCAGATAGCAACTGCCTTAAGTAGGTACCTACGTAAATCTGAAAAATTCTAGACAAAAGTTGTAAAGTACCGATGTTCCTAACACGCATTAGAATAATAGCCTTTACACTAAAGATGGTAGTATTTTTTGACGGACCTTTTGTCAAAAAATAGGTCTATGATCAAAATTGCAGTTGAACAAAGACAACAAAAATTTAATACCCAAAGATAATTTTATCAGTTTGATTGAAGTGTTTTGAAGTATAACAAACAAACTCCACAAAGAAGTCACAACATTTTATAATTTGGGTCTCATGTCATCAGACGATTATCAAGTACAGAACATTTATAGATATTCTAGGAAATCGTTCAAAAAGAATAGGAGGGGCTCCCATGAAAACGTTTGTGATAGCAATAATTTCGAGGCGACAGACACATCACCAAGAAGTGATATTCGCAGCGATGGAAGAATGGACAGTAACATCGATGGTCCCACTTGTAGTTGTGACATAGACCCCGAGGGCGAGATCGCCAATATTCTTCATAAGAAATGTCCAGTTATTACACTGGCGCAACGGCAACTGGCAAGGCTCCTAGATGAAACAGACAGACTGCTGTGCGATAACACGAGATGTTGCAGGTTACTATACCTAGCTGTTTTTTTTATATTTCTATGGTTTACTCGTTATGGTCTAGTTTAGTCTCATAACGCGCGCCAAGCCCGTAGCAGTAATCGGCCATCATCACATCTCCCGTAGATAAAGGCGCGCGTGAAACAATGTGTTTCTTTTTTCGGCCCGTAGCGTAGGTACACTGGTTGAGCAGCAACGACTGGTTCGAGAACTCTTGAGGTCGTTTAGCTTTGCTTTTGGAGTGAGATGTAAATAGGTTCACTCTTACTACTAGTCTTACCTACTCCCTCCTCCCAAAAAGGAGCGACGACAACAGGTTCACGCTTATAACTGCACCGAACAACGGCCGGCCGGAAACGTTAGGCTCCTTTTACCAGCCTAATAACGCAAAGTAAAAGTAATTTTAATTGTTTCAGATCTGTGTACGACTTCTTGTGTATTTGTAAGGAGATTTTAATGACACAAGATAAATATCGTCTGGTCTTAGGAATGTTCATTGGTGTTAGTTTCATTGTAGGAGTTCTTTTAGGTGCGGCATCTTGCGGAACATACCTCGGTCGATTCAACAGCCCAATTCTTAGTTGTGTCGACAATTATTTTGCTTCTGACAAGTTTTCCAATATCGAAGATACATTTCGTAGCATAGCTTAGAAACTACGTTTTATACACCTACCATAATTACCTACCTACATATTTCTTTTTTTACCATTTTCTTGTACCTACCTATTTCAGTAAGAATTATTTCAGATAATTAATTATAGAATAGATAACTGTACTGTGGATTTTTTCCTTCAATGCCTATCTTCCTACCCAATGATATATAAAACTATATATAATACGTCATTGTTCCTACCGACCTACCAAAATATCAAAGATTAATGTTTGTCTTTTCTTTTGAGTGTAACGGATCCTTTTCTTTTTCGCACATCGTAATGCAATGGTCTTTTCACACCCTCGTTTAAAGTGAGAGTGAAAATGGCGGGTGTACCATAGCAAATTAAATTATACCAATAACCAAACAAATGTGTACCATAAACTCACACAAACGCACTAATTATAACACACAATCGCACTATTAAACACTTCACTTCACTTAATTCGCAGTTGAAGATCGCTTCCGATGTTCGCCTGTATCGCCAATTCAATACTGACCCAGACGCGAGCGATGCGCACCTTATATAGTCCCACAGTAATTTCCAGAACCTTCGAGAATGGAAATATCTAGAAAGTTCGGGAACATACCGGACCCGACTGTACTGCATCGAAAAGTCTAGAAAGATCGTGACCCAATTAGTTCCTCTACTCGATACTAGATGGCGTTAGTGGTACATTGTGTACCCGGCATTAATTCTGGCGTGTAACAATATATAGCCTATAACCTTCCTCAATAAATGGGCTATCTAACATTGAAAGAATTTTTCAAATCGGACCAGTAGTTCCTGAGATTAGCGCGTTCAACCAAACAAACAAACAAACTCTTCTGCTTTATAATATTAGTATAGATAAATATATTTTTAAATTTTGAAACCATAATATATTGTTTAATTTCTTTATAATTTTTCGCCAAGAAGAAAAAGCAATCAAAATTTAGGCATTATTTCGCTCGCCGTACAGTCGCTGCCGTTCGTCAGAACACACAGTACTGCAACCTCGCCTTAAAGTGAAGATAGAAATTCAAAGTTGGATTCGTATGGTATGTAATGGTTCTAAAATTTAATTTACTTGTAGTTTTTTTTTAATGCAAAACGGGGAAACTCTTGTCCCAAATCTCACCTGATGGAAAGTGATGATTAGGCCGAAGATGGAAGCGAGTTTCACCCGGAATCCTCTTACACAGAGGAACTGGCTAAGTGGCTATCATACCTCTAACTGCCGGAACACAACAATGCTGTTAACGTTGTTGTTATGGCGACAGACTTAGACATGATGGTGGTAGCTTGCCAGGCGGACTTAGAACAAGTCCTACCACCAACCAAACCGAGCAAAAAATTCGCCCCCGCTGGGAATCGAACCCGGGACATCTGGGTCTGAATCCGGTGGTTTAACCACTAGACCACGGAGGCGGTTAGTGTCACCTGTTTAGCACCACCTGGGGACCACGTGTAGGGATTCGCTGAAGGGTATTCTCCTACGGACGCGGGTGACTCGGTCTAGTTAATTGTATAAAAGCACCTTTATAAACCAGCGGCCAAGTGCGAGTCGGACTTGCGCACCGAGGGTTCCGTACAAACCTGTAGGTATACTTTATAAGCAAAAGTTGCGGTTTACGATTTATGATTTATTAAAAAAAACTACTTACTAGACCTCGTTCGAACCAATTTTCGGTGGAAGTTTACATGGTAATGTATGTGTGGGAGAGATGAATGAAAACGGAAGACTTTGATACTAATTGTATATTATTATAATAATTACAATAAGATAAGTTGTACAGGTTGGCCGAGCGGGGCTAAATACTACAGTTTTTCACGTGTGTGCTCCCGGTGGCGAGTCGTTCCGAATTGGCGCGAGCTTTTTTTTTTTTTTTTTGAATATGCCTCTCGCATGTCAACCTGAGAAGATTGGCTTCTGCTTAACCGGACTTGCCTGTGAGGCCTTAATATAGAATTAAAGCCACCAGCCAGGCTTGTTTAAAACTTAAAAACTAAGCGACTACACGCTAAGGGCACCCCCTGTGGGGTACGGACCTCGGCTTAGGGCGTCGCTGGGGGGGTACAGCTAGGGACTGCTGGATCGGGCATTGGGGACGGATTTAAAACTATAGGCTCAGCGGCGCGGGTTGGCTCGAGCAAGGGTCGGGGGGGAATTTTATGAGAAGATCGCGACGGGCCTCGGCGGCGAGGGCGGAACGATGGATGTCTTGTTTTTGTTGTGCTAGTATCTTTGCGACTCTCTTGTAAGAGAGTGATAGGGTCATCGGGGGTGACCAAAGTATGTCTCGGGCGGCGGATCTTGGAGATGCGGGAGGGTTCGTATCGGGCGGCCGATGCGATGAGGGGGTTGTGGTGTTTGACAGCAGTATCAAAGAAGCGCTTAGTGATGCGTTTCATGAACTGCTGTATGGTAGGCAATTTGAGATCTACGTGGAGACTCTCATTGCGGACATAGTAGGGGGCTCCCGTGACCTTGCGAAGGAAACGGTTTTGGAGTGTCTGCATCCTATGGAGGTGACGAGGCTTTGCGTGTGCGAACACAGCGCAAGCGTAAGTCATGATGGGACGGATGACCGCGGTAAAAAGTCGCAATTTGCACTTAAGTGACAATTTGCTGCGGGCGGTCGTGAGACAGTGGAACCTTCCCAGTGCAAAGGCGGCGCGCGAGCGGGCTTGCCTTATATGCTCTGCGAAGGTGAGGTGTTCGTCCAGGATGACCCCCAAGTATTTAGCTTGCTTCTCCCAAGGGATCGGCTTGCCATACATGGTGATCGGACGGGGGGGAGGGGGTTTGTGTCGCGGTTTGGAATACAGTACCGCCTGACTCTTATCGGGGTTAACCTCTATTCTCCACTTCCTGAACCATCTGCCCAAGATGTTTGCGTAGGTTTGGAGAGTGCGAGCGATAGAGGTGGGATCACGACCTGTATAGTACATGGCCGTGTCATCTGCGAAGAGTGCCAACTGAGCCTTGTTACTTTTGGGGATATCGCTGGTGAACAGCGTAAAGACTAGGGGGGATAGCACCGAGCCCTGGGGGACTCCTGCTCGGATGGGGTGAGGGGACGAGAGTGCACCCTCGATTCGATAGCGAAAGGTACGATTCGACAAAAAGTCTCGTAAGATGAGCACGAGGCGGTCTGGCACGCCGAGTTGGTAAAGCTTGTAGATTAAGCCATTGTGCCAGACCTTGTCGAATGCTTTCGCTATGTCGAAGAACAAGGCACCCGTCATCGAGCCACGCTGGAAGCCAGCGCTTAGATGTTCTACGATACGGTGGACTTGTTGTATGCACGAGTGTTCAGTTCGAAAACCAAATTGCTCGTCGGGGATAAGTCTCTTTGATTCAGCATAATCTTTGAGCCGCTTGTAAATAAGCCTCTCGTAGATTTTACCGAGAACGTTGAGTAGACTGATGGGACGGTAACTGGAGGGATCAGACTTGGGCTTGCCTGGTTTGGGAATACCGATAACGGTGGCCTGTTTCCATGCTTGGGGGAACATGTTGTTGCTTAATGCGCCATTGAAGATGGCCGCCATTAGCACAATGAGTTGGGCGGGGAAGAGTTTGAACACCCTGTTGGTGATGCCGTCGGAGCCAGGGGCTTTCCTGGGCTGAAGCCTTTTGATGATATCCTCTACCTCTTCGGGAGTGACGGGAGGTAGGGGATCATCAGGGTCTTCGACTGGCGGGAGGAAAGCTCTACGTTCGACTTCAGCATCCACCATATCTAGGTGAGCTTTGTCTACTGGTTGAGAGCTGGGAGAGCATTGGGATTCTAGACTGTCGGCTAGACATTCCGCTTTGTCAGAGTTGTCGAAAGCGACACTCTTATCGGGGCGGATGAGAGGGGGCATTGTGGCCTCTTCTTTGGATCGTAATTTCCTCTGAAGTTGCCAAAAGGCGAGGTGAGTGGGCTCAAGTTCGCTTAGCGTCTTATCCCAGCGTTCGTTACGCAGCTCAGCAGTGCGTTTCTTTACAGCACGCTGCAAGCGGCGCATGTGAGCTTTGTTTGCGTCGCAGGGAAAAGAACTGTATGCACGGATGGCTGCGTTCTTCTTGGTTATCAGATTCCGTACATCATCCGGCAGTTTCCAGCGGTGGTCTTCCGCTACTGGAATCTCCCTCGAACATTCGTTCAGGACGGATTGTACGTGATCCGTAAGCAAGTCGATTGCTGCAGTCGTGTCAGCGACTGAGGTAATGTGTTCGGGGATGGCGTCTAAGTGAGTCGATGTGGTGGATTTCAGTCTTTCGCTTACTTTCCTCCAGTCGGTAATCACTTGAGACGGGGGAGGCTGGTCGGGACCTTGCTGACCTGAGCGGGAGCCTAGGTGCATGATCACTGGGCGGTGGTTAGAATTGAGTTCGTGTAGCGCTTCTATAGATTGCAAACGGAGGTTTACATTCTTTAGCAACGCCACATCGAGGACATCAGGGTTCTGATTGGGATCGTGAGGGAAATGAGTGGGGGTCATCGGGGCGATGACATCGTAGTTAAGGGATTCGCCTAGGTTGTACACTACTCTGCCTCTGGCATTAGTGGTGTTACAATTCCACGCGGAATGTTTGGCATTGAGGTCTCCCGCTAAGATAACGGAGTCACTCAAGCCAAAGAGGGTGGTGAAGTCGCTAGCTAGAGCGGTAGGGTCGTCAGGCGAGGGAGAGGAGGTCGAGGGCGGTGGGTAATAGGCGGAGATGATGGTGATCGGTTGATGACCAGTCATGCCTAGCCGACAGGCTGAGTACTCGAGCAGAGAGCTCGGTGTGAGAGGGGTTAGGGGGATGCAGTACAACTCCTTTTTATAATAAATGAGAGTGCCGCCGCCGTGACAACGCGATCTATCGTTGCGAACTATGCGGTAGTTGGCAATTTTAGGGTTGTTGCGATGGGGTTTTAGGAAAGTTTCCTGTATGAGGAGGATATCTAGCTGATGGTCGCGGAGGAATTTCGCGATCTCATCGCGTTGGTTGCTCATGCCGTTGGCATTGAAAAACCCTAGTTTGAGTGATCTGGGCCGGGTTGTGCAAATGCGTGACTTATCCATTGATAATTAGTCATCAATTGCATCCATGGCGTCCAGAGCGTCCGTAATGGACTTATAGGCGGTGAAGATCTCATGCGCCTTTTTGGTGGAGAGTTTAAGTTGACCATCGTTTCCTCTGGTCGCGTTTAACTCGTCGGACATGGCCCTCGCAGCACGGGTCATGAATAAGCTGTAGGCCTCCAGGATTGTGGGGCCTACGCCAGGGTTCTTGACCGAGCTGGTTGGGAGAGTGGGACGTGCTGGCACTATTGCTGGAGCAGCAGTGCGCTGAGGCACAGGCTGGGTAGCAATAGTGGGCGCAAGTTGGGAAGCAGCTGGGACAGCTGTGGACGCAGGTGCGGGGGTAGGCGCTGGAATGGGTTTAGCCATTAGCGCTGGGATGGGCTGAGAGGAGGAAGCCACCAAGACCGGGAACGCCTTTTGGTGGTTGAGCTGGTTCCACGGAGAGGGCCTCTGTGGAGCTAGCCGGTTGGGCAATAACGGAATACCGGATTCGCGCAGTTGGCGGGCATTTGTACTCTTCGCCAGTTTAGGCGTGAGTTTAGGGGCTTTTGGGCACCCGCGGTAGTTGGCAGGGTGGCCGGTCTGACCGCATAGTACACAGCTGGGAGGTTCTGTGCACAGGGAGCGGTCTTTAGGACGGGGGCAGTCGCTCGTGCTATGCTCATCCAGGCATTTGACGCATCTGGGTTTCGCGTAGCAGTTACGCTGTGAGTGACCATATAGTTGGCAGCGGTGGCACTGGCCAACTACGGTCGGGCGGAAGGGCTTCTCGATTCTGATTCCCGAGAGGCTGCACACTGATTTTATTTTAAAAATCGGGTGTATAATACGACGAGCACCATGTCGTATAGCTCGCCACCTCTTGCTTTGTGCAATTGGTGTACGGCGGACACAGGGATGGACTGGGCGAGGAGATCTTCTTTGACGTCGTCAGTAGAGATCTCCTTAGGGATACGTCTTATCACTACTCTGGTGGGCGTATCTTCGGGTAGGGAATATGTGTGAAAGGAGATGTTCCTTTCACGGAGGACGCGGGATAGGTCACGGTAATCATTGGCCGTTGGGACTACGACTTTGATGCCGTCTTGACATGCCTTAGCATTTGTGAAGTTGATCTTGCGATCAACGCACAATTTGGACACGGCTGCCCATTTGTCCTTGTCCTGGATTTACAAGGGCGGTGGAGGGCGTTGCTTCTTTTGTGAAGCTGAGGCGGGGGGAGTGGGGCTGGTCGGGCGCCTTGCCTGGGCTGTAGAGGCAGTGGAGGCAGAGGGGGCGGGGGAGTCAGAAGTCGCAATTGACTTCTTGGCCTTGTTTGCTTGAGAGGCTTTGGACTTCTTCTTCCGCTTTCCACCTGAGGTGACTAGTTGAAAGTCATCCTCAGAGGAAGAGGCGTCCGAAGAGCTATCTTCAGCGTCAGTGGGCGGGTTGGAGCATGGCACAGGTGTGTCCATGTCCATTAGTGCGTCTTTTGAAGACGGAACAATGGGGTCGGGGGACGCGGTGTCTATTGTTTTCGGAACAATAGAGGATTTGTCGGCGGCGGCGACCGCGGTCGGTTTCTTTGATGTGCCGGCGATAAGCGCCGGCTTTTGAGGGGGGGCGGTGGCGGTGTCTTTTGACACCTTTTTCGCGGAAGGGACGGGGTATTTTTGATTTCAATTGGGTGCCTGTTTAGGTACCCAATTTGTTGCTGCTTGTTTTTCCGCAGGCGGAGGGGAAAGGGGGCATTCAAGAGCGTCACTGGTGTCAGTGACGTTCGTTGAGATGACTGGAGATGCCTTGCGCATCTCCGTGATTTTCTTGCCATGTTTGGCGAGAAATTCGGGATCCTTATGGAGGACCTCCTTGACAAACGCTAGAATAACAGCGTCTGTCATTGTGGGGGGGGTGTTAATGGCCGCGCAAGAGGACCATTTGCCTTAGGGGCGGGGGCAGAGGCGGGGGGGGGGCCTACAAAAGCCTAGCAGTCCCTAAGTCCCCGGGTGGGAGTGCCCGGGGGTGAGTGAATCCCTCCCTGTCGGGTAAAGACAGGGAGGATGAGTGCCTAAGGTGAGCCCTAAGCTTGTAATCCCGCTGCCAATCTTATTGTGCAGCGGGTTCCTATGGATCGAAAGACTCCCGAGAGAGTCTTTCGACCGACCGTAGAGGCTGAAAGAGAACGGGGTTAAGTGTTGGGCGCGACTAGGAGATCCCCCAAGGCCGCGGATCCAACACCCTTCCGACTTTTACCGAGTCCTGAGGGGGCTAGGTAGGTGAGTCGGGGCCTCACCACCTGGAATCGTTAACACCGTTAGGTTTCCTTCCAGGTACCACACGAAATGTGGATTTACCCAGAAGGGGCACAAACGTTTTTCGAGAGAAACTCTCAAAGAAACAGATGTCGTCAGTTAGCCTTGAAAAAGGCAACCTCGGACCAGAGTGATGACGTCACGACAAGCGAGACGTAGGCGGGCGCACGGGGATCACGGTGGCAGGCGAGCAGCGGAGCAGCACGACCGTCACGGGCGAGCGTCGAACGCAGAGAAGATGATTGGCGCGAGCCTGAGCGCTCGCTGTTTATATAGAGGCCGGCGGCGGCGGTCGCCCGCGCCGCGCGGCTGCGTCCCGTTCCCCGCACGTCTCTCCCCGCTGCGTGCTCGTCCTGCGCGATACGCCGGCCGGAAACGGAATCACTTTTGAAGGCGCTGGTGTTTCTCTCTGCGCGCCTGTAGGTTGGTACACCTTGCGCGTGTACATCTTCCCAGCCTTGAAAGAGTTAGCTTTCAACAGGTTCTTCTTCACCCGGCAGCCTGACGATGTAGTGGATAGCTCTGCGGCTGTTCCCTTGGATGTGTAGATATCTACCACCCGGCAAGTGTTGTCTGCGCCCATGTGGAGACGTGTAATGCGGCCTAGGCGCCAGCGTTGCGGAGGCAGATTCTGGTCCTTTATTAATACCATCTCTCCAACCTTTGGCCCGGTAGACCCAATTTTCCATTTGGATCGCTGCTGGAGTTCTGCTATGAACTCTTGAGACCATCTCTTCCAGAACTCGAGGCGTAGCTTGCAGATGAGGCTGTACTTCGGTCTGGAGTTTTCAGCCTGAAAAGAGGGCACCGACGTCAGTGTCCGTCCGATAAGGAAGTGCCCGGGGGTCAAAGGGTTTAAATCAAAGGGATCAGAAGATAAAGGGGAGAGAGGGCGAGAATTTAGGATCGCCTCTATTTGTGTGAACAGAGTTGATAACTCCTCAAAAGTAAGAGACACATTAGCTGCCGTTCTCTTTAAATGATATTTAGCTGCCTTCACGCCCGCCTCCCAGAGCCCACCAAAGTGCGGTGAATAAGCTGGACTAAATTTAAATGAAATGCCTTCGTTGGCCGTATAGTCAATGACTGAGTCACGACTGGAGCTTAGCACCTTACCTAGTTCATTGTTTGCCCCCACGAAGTTTGTGCCATTGTCGCACCAAATCTCATAGGGCTTACCTCTGCGTGACACAAATCTTCGCAAACATAAAATAAATGCTGATGTAGTGAGGTCACTCACTAGCTCTAGGTGCACAGCTCTGGTACTTAAACAAACAAATAGACAAAGGTAACATTTTGTTATTCGATTACCTCTTCCCTTTTTACAAGAGATTTGAAACGGTCCTGCGAAGTCGGTACCAGTCGAGTGGAAAGGGAAAGTAGGCCGCATCCTAGCTGATGGTAGATTGCCCATTATAGGCTGTATAGTCTTACCACGAAATCTAGTGCATACAATGCATTGTTTATTTACTTTGCGTGCTAAGGCCCTCCCACCTATAGGCCAGTACCTTTCTCTTATAGAAGCTAATAATAATTGTGGACCCGCATGAAATAAGCGATGATGTTCACTTTGCATTAATAAAAGGGTAAGTCTATGTTTACAATCTAATATGATAGGATGTTTTTTATTGTAATCAAAGCTTGAATTGTCAAGACGACCTCCTACTCTTAATAGACCTTCCGAGTCAAGAAAAGGATTTAAATTGAATAATTTAGAATTTTTAAGCATTCCTAGACCTTTATTTATAGATATTAATTCCGTATCAAATGATTCGAGTTGACATAATTTAAATAGAAAAGTATGTGATTTATTTATTTCGTCAGTTTGTAGTGGACCATATAATTTAGTTTTGTTCCTACAATTATGTAAAAACCGCAATACATAAGCTAACACTCGACTTAAATGATTAAACTTAGAATAATTATTAAAATTAATGATGTTATGACTGTCATCATGAGCTACATTTGTTTGTACATGAACTTTTAGTTCAGGTAAGTCCACGGACTTATGAGGTTGCTGTGGCCAAGCAGTTGATCCCTCCTTTAAGAAGGAGGGTCCTTCCCACCACAAAGGTTCAACCTGCAGACGCTGAGGTTCAACTCCTCTAGAAGCAAGATCTGCAGGGTTAAGGTGAGTAGGAACATGACGCCAAGTAAATCCCTGTGTCAACTCATTAATCTCAATAACTCGATTGGCTACAAATGCCTTTAAAAGATTTGGTTGCGAATTTATCCAGCCCAGCACAACAGTTGAGTCGGTCCATATAACCTTTTGTGTTATCTTATGATATCTAATGGACTAGATTACCTTTGCGGACAACCTAGCACCAAGTAATGCGCCACACAATTCAAGGCGAGGTATGGTCATAGCCTTCAGAGGTGCAACCCTAGCCTTTGCACACAATAACTTAACATTTATAATATTTTCATTACTACTAGACCGTAAATAAACACAGGCTCCATATGCATCTTGGGAAGCATCTACGAAACAATGTAATTCAACAGTTATAGGAATATCACATAATACATTATATATTTTTCAAAGTTTTTTCATTCTCTTGTTTTAGAAGTTACGGAGTTACGGGGGGGGGGGGGGGACATTTTATCACTTTGGAAGTTTCTCTCATGCAAACTATTCAGTTATGATATGATATGAAATATGATATCAGACACCTCATTTTTTAAGAACTATCTATAGATACCCCACAAGTATGGGTTTGATGAAAAAAAAAATTTTGAGTTTCAGTTCTAAGCATGGACCCCCAAAATTTATTGTTTTTTTGTTTCTATTTATGTGTGAAAAATCTTAATGCGGTTCACAGAATACATCTACTTACCAAGTTTCAAGAGCATAGTTCTTATAGTTTTGGAAAAAAGTGGATATGACATACGGACGGACGGACAGACAGACAGACAGACAGCCAGACATGACGAATCTATAAGGGTTCCGTTTTTTGCCATTTGGCTACGGAACCCTAAAAATTTTGATTATTTTTTCGTAATTCTCTCCTTGGATCTCAACTATGGTCCTAAGGTTTTTTTGGACCATAATTAAAAACCAACTTATTTTGTTAGGGAAAATGTCACGAGATAAGTTCTGTTGATGAGAAGAAAAGTTGGAGGTAGGGCTTATAAGTGTTATAGTGAATGGCAAATGGAACTTTGTCTTACAGATATAACAAATAAAGTTAACTCAACGCGAAGCTGCTGAAAAATGTAATATTCCTCGAAGCTAGATTATTTTGAAATTAAAAGCAATTCCAACAAATAAAGTTAGACAACCGGGTTTTCAGCGTATTTTTTCAGATGCCAAAGAAGAGGCCTTTATCCAGCATGCAATTCAAATATGTAATTACGGTTTCTCTATAACACTGTTTGATTTAAAAGGTGCGTTGGAAAAATGTTTCTCGACAAAACAGGACGTAAAGTAGACCAATTCCAAAATAATTTACCTGGCAAAACTTGGGCGAATATTTTCCTAAGACGCCACAAATATGATGAACTGTCCCAAAGGTTTTGTTCTAATATAAAGAGGGTGGGAGCCGCTGTAGACAAAAAGCAGATTCAGGCGTTTTTTGAGCAATTAAAGACTGAAATTCAAGGAGTCCCACCGCGAAATATTTATAACTAGCTGTCCCCCGCGGCTTCGCCCCCGTCAATTAAGTTTCCATCAATTAATCATTGTTTTTAAGATGTATTCTGCTATTCGGGTCGGAGACAAATCCAACGAATCAATAACCACGAAAATTGGTTCAGCAGATCTCGAGTTATAAGTGTTGTAACAAACCCGTCTTTGTTTTATATATTAAAATACAGATACAGATTATGACGTGACAAATCTTGTTGATGAACCCAGCAAGAAAAAGTGTTCATGAGCAGTTTTGTACCTAAATATCCCGCCGGGGTGTAAATATCCTGAAGCCATAAAAAATTCAACGTAAGCAGCTGTTAGTTTAATGATATGTGGCAATGCTGCTGGAGAAGTTTTACCACCTTACGTAAATTACAAATCAGAAAATATTGTGTGGAGCACATGGACACCTGGCACTAGTTACAATTGGTCAAAGTCTGGTTGGTTTGACACCAACGTATTCGAGGATTGGTTCTACCCGTTTTACATAGGCAAGAAGGAAAAAAGTTTATTATTGGGGACAATCTAAGTTCTCACATAAATATGTAAGTTTTAAAGGCATGCAAATCTCATAAAATCGCATTTGTGGCTCAACCACCAAATAGCACACCCTTTTTTTTTTTTTTTTTAGGGATGGGAAATCATCCAATGACTCCTCCCGCTCTGAGTGTAGCGGGAGGGAGTGTCAGACTTCTACTGACTAAAACCCATCCATGTTCCTTCATTGCCCTTTGTGTTCCGGAGCCACGGTGTCTCTTGCGAATAATCCCGCGACTCCGGCAGGCGTCGGCCCTTTCGGGCCCCTCTGTGTTGCTGACTCTCTTTGAGGCGCGCGTGGAACACTAACGCACCGTCGACACGGCCTGTCGTCACTAGACGGACGGACGGCGAGCCACCCATAGCTCGCCGTCCACAGGCCCGCGCCTACGGTGGCCGGAGGTCACCAGGTGGCCCCCGACGCCCGCGGCGTCCACCACGGCGGCCGGGACGAGAGGGTCTCCTCTCCCGCTCCGCCACCTCCTTCGCTAGCATGACTGCTTCGCAGAAGGAGGCAACGGCGTCCCATTCCGTCTCGCTCCGGACCATGGCTTGGACCAGGGCCGGACGCGAGAGGTCGCCGCCAATCGCCGTTTCGAGGACACGGCGGTGCGCCGCCCAAGCGGGGCACACCTGCACAGTGTGCTCTGGAGACACGGAAGGTGAGGACGCCGTGGCGCCTCTCAAGCCACTCCTCAAAGAGGGGACTTATCGCCGCTATTGTGGCGTGCCCTAAATAGCACACCCCTTACACAGCCTTTGGACGTGGCCTATTTTAGGCCTCTTAAACTGCGCGGCGGAAAATTTTAGACCAATGGAAGGAAACGCCTTAAAGGCAAAGACTACCCACTATTCCTAAAAACATGTTACCTACGTTGCTAAATGCCAAAGCTGGCTTTAAGAAAACCGATATTTTTCCGACTGATGTAACACCAGTATTACAGTTTGTAGACGGCGAGCTATGGGTGGCTCGCCGTCCGTCCGTCTAGTGACGACAGGCCGTGTCGACGGCGCGTTAGTGTTCCACGCGCGCCTCAAAGAGAGTCAGCACACAGAGGGGCCCGAAAGCTGAAACTCCCTCCCGCTACAACCAGAGCGGGAGGAGTCATTGGATGATTTCCCATCCCTACAAAAAAAAAAAAAAGCGCTTAGCTACCTTTAGACATCCAGACGCTCCACTACAAGATCCGGCACTGGTTTCAGAATCTTTTATACAATTTCTTGAAAATAAAAGAATAGGAGTGGTGGAATCGGGCGGTAGAGGACGATAAAAGAAGCTCAATGTACCGGCGGACAAAAGCATTTTATCTGCAGAAGATATTGTGCAGGCTAGCACATCAAAAGAACCTGGGCATTCTAACAATAATAAAACTGGCTTATTATTGTTACAATGCCCAGGTTCTTTAAAACTAGGCTACAGAAAAAAAAGTAAACGAAAACCTATTAAAAATGTCCAAGATTATTCGAGTGAAACCGATGACGAAGGTGAAATTCAGTATGCTTCAGACTCGACCATGGATCTCTTGGACAAATTCGTCCCAGATAAATCTGTAGCACTCTCAGCAGAGATTCCGATTGCTATGCAGAATTTGCAGATTCCCAAGCCAGACGAATACCTACGCTATAGTAGAATATGAAGGCGAACAGTGGCCGGGGCAAGTCAAGACCGTCGATGATGATGGAGCGTTTGTCAGTTGCATGACACGCTGTGGATTGTCTTGGAAGTGGCCTGAGAAACCGGACTGTTTATTCTATCCCATGGATTAAATTATTTCAGCAATCAAACCCCCATCAAAACTTGGCACGAAGCGCGCATTGTTTCAAGTATAAATGGGGACAACCAAAGAAATAAATATCCCTACCTACCTATACCTTCTTCAAAGAATTATTAATTGTTGATTGATCTCAATTTTGTTCCTTTTTTATGTATTATTCAATGTTCCTTATTTTCTTAAAAAAATACTAATATGATTATTACTTAAACTTAAATTTTAACGATGAATACTGAGTTTTGTATTACAAAATTGTCAAATTAATATATTTGGATTCGTATTGTTTAATTTAAGCTTCCAACTATGATCCAGAACTAGAGTTCTGGATGAACTAGAGTTTAGTTCTGGATCATATTAAATCACACACATTTTTAGTACAAATAGTTAAGTCACGGTAATAATATAATAAATAATTAAAAGAGAAAATACGAAAGCAAAGGTTCTGTTTTAAAGGTAAATAAAACAGAAGATGATTTCCCAACAGACTCAACTTTTTCTAAAACTCCCTCGTTTTCTGAAAATGCGAAGGGACAAAGACGATCGAAAGGCCATGAAGAAAAAAAGAGTGAATATGCATAAACCTGTGCCATTATTGTTAAATGAAACAAGACTACGAACTGGAATGAAGGATTTTAAAAGTGTCGAATACTTGCGCATTCGACTCGGTTCCACACGTAATTGCAGTAGGGTGTGTTGAAGGGTTTTATTTAAATACTCATGTAGGTAGGTACTCGAATCATCAACATGAATTCTGTGAGTTCATAAAAAAATTATTGATGTCAAAACTACCAGAACAGATTTATACAAGTACCGTGCACAACTTCTTCAGTTATATTATTAAAAAAACTGTTATTAATCAAAAAGTTTTGATCTCTTGCGAATGCAATATAGCTTATATTTTGGATAATATTTTGATCGATGCAATTTCCAGTGCGTCTGTACAAGAATCATGTACGAATACTCGAATAGGTACTGAAGGTGTCATTAACAAAGTTCAAAGAAAAATTGCTATTTTTCCACTTAATTTTAACATGCCAAATATACCTATCAATGCTTAATCAATCGGCAGAGTGTATGTTATTGTTATGTGAAGAAAATAATTAAATAATATTGCATTGTACAATATTAATACGAACATTAAAATACGAACTAAGTTATACAATAGCTTTTGAGCTAAATCAAACAGATGTAATTTGTCTTAAAGACATACCTATAGAAATAACATATTATCAAATAATACAAAATACGAAGTTCTTGGATTAATTGAGTTTTACCCTCCGAATCGAGCTCATTGTCGTAATTTAATGCTGAATGGAAATAATTTGATGATCTTAATAATTTGTTAACCAAAACTCCAAATTCACTTATCGCTAATTGCATTAGGTATGTATGGACGAAAATAAAGTGATACCTAATAACATTGATGCGTTATTAAACATTCATGACTTATAATTTAATGATTAACCCTAATCCTACTATCCTACTAATATTATAAATGTGAAAGTTTGTATGTTTGTATGTTTGTATGTTTGTTCGTCAATCACGCAAAAATGGCTGATGGGATTTGAATGAAATTTGGCACACATATAGTTCACATCCTGGAATAACACATAGGCTACTTTTTATCCCGATAAAAGGCATAGCTTAATGGCGGCGGAGGAGGAAGACAGAGGAGAAAGTGGAAGTCCAAAGTTTCTGCTACCTTAGTACTTCAGATTCAAAAGTACCAGGAGAACAGAAACATGTCGAAATTTTTTACCGGGCTAGAATTTTATTACGAGTGCTACAGACAAAAAAGATTCACAAGTACAAGGAGACCAGGAACATGTCAAATAATTTTTGGGCAAGATTTTTTTTTTAAGCAGACCAGTAACTTTTCGAAGTACCTATTTTCGGGCCTGGATTTTTTTTTTACTATTGTTAGGTAAACGTTGGGCCGCTATCTTACCTGATGTTAAGCGATGATGCGGTCTAAGGTAGAGCACGCTTGTCTAGAATTCCGAGCGCTATAGATTCACAAGTACCAGGAGAGCAGAAACATACCGAGGTATTGCCGGAATTACGAGCGCTACAGATTCACAATTACCAGGAGAGCAGAAATATCTTGGAAGTTTTTATGGGGCTTGAATTATGAGCGCTTTAGATTCACAAGTACCAGGAGATCAGAAATAATATATCGAAGCACTAGCTACTTCCCGCGACTTCGTCTGCGTAGACTTTAGAACTGCCCCTCATTGTCTCATCCTTGGAACTGCATTTTCATGATTCAGGTATCCAGATATTGTGAGACCTTGCGGTGCGGCTGAAAGTAAGATTTCAGCCCCGACACAACTTCGACATGTGCCTTTCATAGTATTCTAGCTTCGCCAACATCGGATGCAGCTAGAATACTATACTCCTTTAAGTTTAACTAAAGTGTTAATTATAACTTTTAATAGAATAACACAGTAGTATAAGGTACGATGGGATTGTCATCGTCATTTTCATGTACAAAAATCCCTTAAAATCAATAAAGAAAAAAAAAAAAAAAAAAACTTCGACATGTTTGTGATCTCCTGGTAGGTACTTGTGAATCTTAAGCGCTCACGACTCCTGTCGAAAAAAATACTTAGGCATGTTTCTGGTCTTCTGGTTTCTACTTGTGAATCTGCACCGTTCATAATTCCAGCTCCGGCAATACTTTGACATATTAAATTAAAAAATCGACGTGTGTCTGCTCTCCTGGTCATTTTCGGGAATCTATAGCGTTCAGAATTTCCAGCCCAGAAAACACTTCCAGGTGTATGTTATTGCTCCCTTGGTACTTCTGAATCTATTCCAGCTCCGAAATGCCTCGACATGTTTTTGCTCTTCTGGTACTTGCGAATCTATAGCGCTCTTAATTTCCAGTCCTCAAAAACATCGGCATTTTCCTACTCTCCTGGTATTTGTGAATCTGTAGCGCTCGTAATGATGGCCCCGGAATATCTCGACATGATTCTGCTCTGTTGGTACTTGAGAATCTATAGCGTTCACAATTTCCAGCCCCGAAAATACTTCGACAGGTTTTTGCTCTCCTGTTAATTGTGAATCTTTAGAGTTCATTAATTTTAGTCCGAAAATAAGCTTCGACATGTTTCTGTTCTCTTGGTATTTTTTAAACTTCACCGCTCACAACTACGGCGCCGAAAATAAATCGACGTGTGTCTGCTCTCCTGGTTACTTGCGGGAATCTATAGCGTTCACAATGAAAATACTTCGACATGTTTCTGCTCTCCTAGTACTTGTGAAAATATAGCGTTCACAATTCCAACGTGGAAAATGCTTTGACATATTACTGATATAAAGAACTTTGAACCTAAAGCGCTTATAATTCAAACCCCAAAAAAACTTCCGAGATGTTTCTGCTCTCCTGGTACTTGTGAATCAATAGCGCCCATAATTCCAGCCCAGAAATACCTTGACATGTTCCTGTTTTCCTGGTATTTGTGAATCTGTAGCGCTCGTAATTATGGCCTCGGAATATCTCGACATGATTCTGCTCTTCTGGTACTTGAGAATCTATAGCGTTCACAATTTCCAGCCCGAAAATAAGCTTCGACATGTTTCTGTTCTCTTGGTATTTTTTAAACTCCACCGCTCACAACTCCGGCGCCGAAAATAAATCGACGTGCGTCTGCTCTCCTGGTTGCTTGCTGATCTATAGCGTTCACAATTTCCAGCCCAGAAAATACTTCGACATGTTTCTGCTCTCCTAGTACTTGTGAAAATATAGAGTTCACAATTCCAACGCGGAAAATCCTTCGACATATTTCTGATCTAAAGTACTTGTGAATCTAAAGTGCTCCCCCAAACAACATGTTTATATGCTTTCCTGGTACTTGCGAATCTATAGCGTTTTTAATGTCCAGCCCTGAAAATCTTTGTCATGATCCTGGTCTCCTGGTACTTGTGAATCAATTTAGCTTATTCCAGCATACCTCGACATGTTCCTGCTCTCCTGGTATTTGTAAATCTGTAGCGCTCGTTATTCCGGCCCCGGAATATCTCAATATGATTCTGCTCTCCTGGTACACAATTTCAAGCCCCGAAAATACTTCGACAGGTTTCTGCTCTGATGTTACTTGTGAATCTTTAGATTTCATTATTTTGGCCCGGAAATAAGCTTCGACATGTTTGTGTTCTCTTGGTATTTTTAAACTTAACCGCTCACAACTACGGCGCCGAAAATAATTCGACCTGTGTCTGCTCTTCTGGCTATTTTCGTGAATCTATGTATAGCGTTCAGAAAGTCCAGCCCAGAAAATACTTCGAGATGTTACTGCTCTCCTGGTACTTCTGAATCTGTAGCGCTCGTAATTGCGGCTCCGAAATGCCTTGACATGTTTTTGCTCTCCTGGTACTTGCGAATCTATAGCGTTCACAATTTCCAGCCCAGAAAATACTTCGACATGTTTCTGCTCTCCTAGTACTTGTGAAAATATAGCGTTCACAATTCCAACGCGCAAAATGCTTCGACATATTTCTGATCTCTTGGTACTTGTAAATCTAAAGCGCTCATAATTCAAGCCCTGAAAAAACTTTCAAGATGTTTCTGCTCTCCTGGTAATTGTGAATCTGTAGCGCTCGTAATTCCGGCCCCGGAATACCTCGGTATGTTTCTGCTCTCCTGGTACTTGTGAATCTGTAGCGCTTGGAATTCTAGGCAAGCGTGCTCCACCTTAGACCGCGTCATCGCTTAACATCAGGTGAGATAGCGGTCAAACGTTTGCCTACCAATAGTAAAAAAAAACCAGTCCCTAAAATACTTCGAAAAGTTTCGGCTCAAAAGAAATCTTGCCCAAAAATAATTTGACATGTTCCTGGTCTCCTTGTAATTGTGAATCTTGAGTATTTTAAACTTAACCGCTCACAACTCCGGCGCTGAAAATAAATCGACGTGTGTCTGCTCTCCTGGTTATTTTCGAGAATCTATAGCGTTCACAATTTCCAGCCCAGAAAATACTTCGAAATATTTCTAATCTCCTGGTACTTGTGAATCTAAAGCATTCATAATTCAAGCCCCAAAAAACTTCCGAGATGTTTCCGGCCCCGGAATACCTCGGTATGTTTCTGCTCTCCTGGTACTTGTGAATCTGTAGCGCTCTGAATTCTAGACCCGAAAGTTTCTGCTCTGCTTAAAAAAAAATCTTGCCCATCAATAATTTGACATGTTGCTGGTGTCCTGGTGGTTGTGAATCTCTTAGCACTCGTAATAAAATTCTAGCCCGGTAAAAAAAATTGACATGTTTCTGTTCTCCTGGTACTTTTTAATCTGAAGTACTAAGGTAGCAGAAACTTTGGACTTCAACTTCTTCCTCTGTCTCCATTAAGTCATGTATGTTACCTGGATAAAAAGTAGCCTATGTGTTATTCCAGGATGTGACCTATATATGTGCCAAATTTGATCCAAATCCCTTCAGCCGTTTTTGCGTGATTGACGGACAAACATCCAAACATACAAACATGAACGCTTGCAATGAAAGACAATCTATTTTCCAGCAAAAAAAAAACCTGACCAAAAATACTTTGACATTATGTCTGCTCTCCTGGTACTCGAGAATCTTTGGCGCTCACAAATTCAGACCCGAAAATATTTCGACATGTTTATGCTCTCCTGGTACTTGTGAATCTGATGTACTAAGGCAGCAGAAACGTCTGATTTCCACTTCCTCCTCCGCTGCCATTAAGCTATGCCTTTTATCGGGATAAAAAGTAGCCTATGTGTTATTCCAGGATGTGACCTACATATGTGCGAAATTTCATACAAATCCCTTCAACCGTTTTTGCGTGATTGACGGACAAACATCCAAACATACAAACATACAAACTTTCACATCCTACTAATATTATAAATGTGAAAGTTTGTATGTTTGTATGTTTGTATGTTTGTATGTTTGTATGTTTGTATGTTTGTATGTTTGGATGTTTGTCCGTCAATCACGCAAAAACGGTTGAAGGGATTTGTATGAAATTTCGCACATATGTAGGTCACATCCTGGAATAACACATAGGCTACTTTTTATCCCGATAAAAGGCATAGCTTAATGGCAGCGGAGGAGGAAGTGGAAATCAGACGTTTCTGCTGCCTTAGTACATCAGATTCACAAGTACCAGGAGAGCATAAACATGTCGAAATATTGTCGGGTCTGAATTTGTGAGCGCCAAAGATTCTCGAGTACCAGGAGAGCAGACATAATCCTACTAATATTATAAATGTGAAAGTTTGTATGTTTGTATGTTTGTATGTTTGTATGTTTGTATGTTTGTATGTTTGTATGTTTGTATGTTTGTATGTTTGTATGTTTGTATGTTTGGATGTTTGTCCGTCAATCACGCAAAAATGGCTGATGGGATTTGAATGAAATTTGGCACACATATAGTTCACATCCTGGAATAACACATAGGCTACTTTTTATCCCGATAAAAGGCATAGCTTAATGGCGGCGGAGGAAGAAGTGGAAATCAGACGTTTCTGCTGCCTTAGTACTTCAGATTCACAAGTACCAGGAGAGCATAAACATGTCGAAATATTTTCGGGTCTGAATTTGTGAGCGCCAAAGATTCTCGAGTACCAGGAGAGCAGACATATATGTCAAAGTATTTTTGGTCAGGTTTTTTTTTTGCGTGAAAACAGATTGATTGGCTTTCATTGCAAGCGTTCATGTTTGTATGTTTGGATGTTTGTCCGTCAATCACGCAAAAACGGCTGAAGGGATTTAGATGAAATATGGCACATATTTAGGTCACATCCTGAAATAACACATAGACTACTTTTTATCCCGGTAACATACATGACTTAATGGAGACAGAGGAAGAAGTGGAAGTATAAAGTTTCTGCTACCTTAGTACTTCAGATTCAAAAGTACCAGGAGAACAGAAACATGTCGAAATTTTTTACCGGGCTAGAATTGTATTACGAGTGCTAAAAGATTCACAAGTACCAGGAGACCAGCAACATATCAAATTATTTTTGGGCAAAGTTTTTTTTTATTAGCAGAGCAGAAACTTTTCGAAGTATTTTCGGGACTGGAATTCCGAGCGCTACAGATTCACCAGGAGAGCAGTAACATTTCGGAAGTTTTTTTGGGGCTTGATATGAGCGCTTTAGATTCACAAGTACCAGGAGATCAGAAATATGTCGAAGCAACGCTATACATTCACACGTACCAGGAGAGCAGAAACATATCGAGGTATTTCGCCTGAAAATTACGAGCGCTACAGATAGATTAAAATACCAGGAGAGAAATATCTGAAAGATTTTAAGTTGCTGGAATTATGAGCGCTATACATTCACAAGTACCAGAAACATGACGAACGAAGTTTTTTCAGGGCTGGAAATTGTAAATGCTATTATAGATTCATAAGTACCAGGAACGCAGAAACATTTCGAGATATTTTCGGTGCCGGAATTGTGTGCGCTAAAGATTTACAAGTACTAATAAGTAATTAGTAGGATAGTAGGACTTTAACAGTAGTCCAGTTTTTCTTGAAATTGAGATGAGACGAGATGAGATGGGATGAGATGAGATGAGATGAGAAGACATGAGAAGAGATGAGAAGACATGAGAAGAGATGAGAAGAGATGAGAAGAGATGAGATGAGATGAGATGAGATTAGATGAGATGAGATGAGATGAGATGAGATGAGATGAGATGAGATGGGATGAGATGAGATGAGATGAGATGAGATGAGATGAGATGAGATGAGATGAGATGAGATGAGATGAGATGAGATGAGATGAGATGAGATGAGATGAGATGAGATGAGATGGGATGGGATGGGATGGGATGGGATGGGATGGGATGGGATGGGATGGGATGGGATGGGATGAGATGAGATGAGATGAGATGAGATGAGATGAGATGAGATGAGATGAGATGAGATGGGATGGGATGGGATGGGATGGGATGAAATGAGATGAGATGAGATGAGATGAGATGAGATGAGATGAGATGAGATGAGATGAGATGAGATGAGATGAGATGAGATGAGATGATTTTTTTTTTACTGGAAAATAGATGGCTTTCATTGCAAGCGATTCAAAAGTACCAGGATAACATCAACATGTTGGAGTATTTTTGAGGGTGGAAATATGAGCGCTAAAAATGCTTAAATACCAGGAGACCAGACACATGTTTAAGTATTTTTGAGCAAAATTTTTTTTAACAGGAGTACAGAAACATGTCGAAGTTTTTACTGTGCTGAAATTGTGAACACTATAAGACTCACAAGTACCAGGAGAGAAGAAACATATCCAAATAGTTTTGGGGCTGGTATTGTGAGCGCATAAGTTTCACAAGTACCAGGAGACCACACACATCAAAGTATTTCCGGGACTTTAATTGCAAGCGGTTTGGATTCAAAGGCAGCCAGGTACCAGGTAACCAGAAACATATCGAAGTATTTCTGACTGTGTAATGGTGAACAATTAGGATTTAAAAGATACCAGGAGAACAGAAACATGTTGAAGTAATATTGAGGCTAAAAATATGAGCGCTAAAGATTCACAATACTTGGAGTTATTCAAAATATTTTGCGCAAGATTTTTTCTGGGCTGGAATGGTGAAAGCTATAGATTCACAAGTACTAAGATAGCAGAAACATGTTGACATTTTTTCGGTGCTGAAATTGTGAGCAGTTAGGATTCAAAAGTAACAGGAGAACAGGAACATGGTGAAGTTTTTTCCGGGCAGGAAATATGAGAGCTAAAGATTTACAATCACCAGGAGACCAGAAACATGTCGCAATATTTTCGGGCCTAGAATTGTGAGAGGTTAGGTTTTTAAAGTATTGCCAAGGCTGGAATTATGAGCGCTACAGATTTACAAGTAGATACCAGAATACCATAATTTTGGGACTCACTATCTGGATACCAGAATCATGAAGATGCAATTACAAGAATGATAATATGAGGCAATTAAGTTGCACACCTGTTCTAAAGTCTACGCAGACGAAGTCGCGGGAAGAAGCTAGTTTATAATATTAGTAGGATTTTCCGCGTTGGAATTGTGAACGCTATATTTTCACAAGTACTTGGAGAGCAGAAACATGTCGAAGTATTTTCTGGGCTTACATTTGTGAACGCTATAGATTCGCAAGTACCAGGAGAGCAAAAACATGTCGAAAGTTTTTACCGGGCTAGAATTTTATTACGAGTGCTAAAAGATTAACAAGTACAAGAAGACCAGGAACATGTCAAATTATTTTTGGGCAAGATTTTTTTTCGAAGCAGAGCAGAAACTTTTCTAAGTATTTTCGGGCCTGGATTTTTTTTTTACTATTGTTAGGTAAACGTTGGGCCGCTATCTTATCTGATGTTAAGCGATGATGCGTTCTAAGGTAGAGCACGCTTGCCTAGAATTCCGAGCGCTACAGATTCACAAGTACCAGGAGAGCAGAAAAATACCGAGGTATTCCGGGGCCGGAATTACGAGCGCTACAGATTCACAATTACCAGGAGAGCAGAAACATCTTAGAAGTTTTTATAGGGCTTTAATTATGAGCGCTTTAGATTCACAAGTAACAGGAGATCAGAAATATATCGCAGCATTTTCCGCGTTGGAATTGTGAACGCTATATTTTCACAAGTACTAGGAGAGCAGAAATATGTCGAAGTATTTTCTGGGCTAGAATTTGTGAACGCTATAGATTCGCAAGTACCAGGAGAGCAAAAACATGTCGAGGCCTTTTATAGCTGGAATTACGAGCGCTACAGATTCAGAAGTACCAGGAGAGCAGTAACATCTCGAAGTATTTCTTGGTCTGGAAATTCTGAACGCTATAGATAGATTCCCGAAAATAACCAGAAGAGCAGACACACGTCGATTTATTTTCGGCGCCGGAGTTGTGAGGTGAGGTGAGGTGAGGTGAGGTGAGGTGAGGTGAGATGAGATGAGATGAGATGAGATGAGATTTTTCTCACCACAATGTTATTAAAAAAAAACAGTCCAAGTACTTTCTCGAAGCTGGAAATATGAGCGCTAAAGATTTTCGAGTACCAGCAGAGCAGAAACATGTCAAAGTATTTGGGGTAGTTTTTTTACTGGAAAATAAAAACAAAAAGTACCAGGATAACAAAAACATGTTGGAGTATTTCTGAGGCTGGAAATATGAGCGCTAAAGATGCATAAGTACCAGGAGACCTTACACATGTTTAAGTATTTTTGAGCAAGATTTTTTTACCGGGAGTACAGAAACATGTCGAAGTTTTTACTGTGCTGGAATTGTGAACACTGTAGACTCACAAGTACCAGGAGAAAAGAAACATATCCAAATAGTTTTGGGGCTGGTATTGTGAGCGCTAAAGTTTCAAAAGTACAAAGAATTTCCGGGGCTTTAATTGCAAACGGTTTGGATTCAAAGGCAGCAGGGAACCAGATATATATCGAAGTATTTCTGACTCTGTAATGGTGAACAATTAGGATTTAAAAGATACCAGGAGAACAGAAACATGTTGAAGTATATCGAGGCTAATAATATGAGCGCCAAAGATTCACAATACCAGGAGTTATTCAAAATATTTTGCGCAAGAATTTTTCTGAGCTGGAATGGTGAAAGCTATAGATTCACAAGTAGGTACTAAGAGAGCAGAAACATGTTGAAATTTTTTCGCAGCTGAAAGTGTGAGCAGTTAGGATTCAAAAGTAACAGGAGAACAGGAACATGGCGAAGTTTTTTCCGGGCTGAAAACGTGATAGCTAAAGATTTACAATTACCAGGAGACCAGAAACATGTCGCAATATTTTCGGGCCTAGAATTGTGAGAGGTTAGGATTTAAAAGAGCCGGGGGAGACCAAAAACATGTCAAAGTGTTGCCAAGGCTGGAATTATGAGCGCTACAGATTTACAAGTAGATACCAGAATACCAGACAATTGATATATTTTTCGACCAGAATCGTGAGCGCTAAAAATTCACAAGTACCTTCCAGGGGACCACAAACATGTCGAAGTAATTTTGGGACTCACACTATCTTGATACCAGAATCATGAAGATGCAATTACAAGAATGACAATATGAGGCAATTAAGTTGCGCACCAGTTCTAAAGTCTACGCAGACGAAGTCGCGGGAAGAAGCTAGTCATTCATAATAATAATAAAGATAAGTACTGACACTAACGATCGCAGGGCGGTATGGCAGAGTAAGGAGCTTCACGGGCGCTTTTTCCGGGCCCTACATGGGCCCGACGTAGATAAACTAGCGCCCGTAGCCTGGCTGCATTTCGGTGATCTTTTTGGAGAAACCGAAGGTTTTCTCTGTGCAATTATGGACGAAGTTATCATGACGAATAACTACCGGAGATTTATTGTGAAGGACGGCACGGTCGACATAAATGTCGGGCATGTCACCGTCCGGGAGAATCAATTCGTCACATTATCTCTGGTTGTTCTCGTCTAGCTAACGGAGAATACTTGCATAGGCACAACCTTGTAGCCAGGATTATTCATCAGCAACTTACTCTGAAATACTCTCTTGTGCAGTCGGAGGTGCCGGCCGTACTACAGATATGCACCCAACCCAGTTCTCGATAATGGCGATATCACATTGTCCTGGGATCGGTCCATCGTCCATCATCACTGACAGGTCTATTGTTGCCAATAAGCCTGATATAGTGGTGGTAGACCGAATAGTGAGGCGTGCAATGATTGTAGACATAACCGTCTCGTATGACGAGAACCTCGTGAAAGCCGAGAAAGATAAACAAATCAAGTATATTGACTTGGCTCGCGAGGTTTTCGACATGTGGGAAGTGGACTCTGCACCCACTTGTACCGATAGTTGTTACAGCCAACGGCTTAATAGCCAAGAGTCTCGACCAACACCTCAGGAGGCTCTCGTTGGGCAGCCGGGTCAAGGGCTTGATTCAGAAAGTGGTACTTCTTGACACGGCTCGCATAACGCATTGTTATATAGCCTCGGCGCATTATTCCCGAAGTTGATCGAAGTTGAGCGAATACGATAGTGTGGAGGGGCACTTCGCTTCGCCTCGGGCGACTTCCAGTTGTCGTCGGTTTTTGCGCCCGAGTCAAAGGACTCGAAGTTCGAACACGAAGCGTCTGTCCACACTACTCGGGTCACTTCGGTTCGCGTCAGCCATAGTAAATACGCACGTATTTTTATTACGCGAGAGTACACATTGCAACGGCAGTTGCCACATGAACGTTATCCATTATGCCTATCGTGAGGGGAACGGGCGACTGAGCTCCTCGCGAAGTTGCTCGAGGTGTGTGGACACCTACTTCGGACTTCGGTCAACTTCGGAGAGCACTTCGCCTCGCCTCGTGCAACTTCGGAATAGTGTGGAGGTCGCTTTAGGAGGCTCCTCTCTCTGGAGCCCTGACCGCCGGTAGCTTGGACACTGTTCCCGATACCGGTTGGCTACTGTTTTTTATATTTTTAAATGTTTTTTTATATACTTTTAATATAAATATTTAAAAATGTGAAAAATATGGAAAGAAAATAAATAACGAACAACATTTATTTCTCAGGAACTATCCCACTGATCAAGTGTGTGTTTCTTTTTACTTGAGGTACTTTTCAGGTACAATTTTTGGTGTAATTATATTTTATGAGTAGGTAAATAATAAAATATTACAGAACACGCGCCATCTTAATGTCAATATGGTGGGTGTATCTTAATTTCGAAATAATTTTGTTGAGGGTGGTACAATTTTTTTTAGAGCTAGGTACTAAATAGTACTATTTAGGTACATTTGTTTATTCATTGGTATAATTTAATTCGCTATGGTACACCCGCCATTTTCACTCTCACCGTTTAAAATGCTCTGCTGGACATAACTGTTGCCAGATGCGCTTTGCTTTGGGTAGGTTAGATTTTGGATGGACTAAAAGAAAAGTATGACACTGTCCAACCCGGATCGAATCCCAAGACCCCACGCTCAGCAGCCGTGGTTTGTGCAAGACCAACGAGACTGTCATAAGCAAGACAGCTTGTGAACGCCGTAAACAGTTGGCAAGTAGGGCGTTTTGGGATCGGATCGGACCATAGGATTAATCAAGTACCTAGTAATAGGGACGTACTTCGGAAGCTCTATACAAAGTGTCATTTTGTTATTTCCGTTAGTAGGTACCTACTTATTACTTTTTAGGGTTTCGTACCATAATGGTAAAAAGGAACCCTAATAGTGTGTTCGACGTTCCGTCTGTCACATCTGGATATCTCAAGAATGACTAATTTTTCTATAATTTTTTTTCGAGGTATAGAAAAAATAAATTTATTATAAGTATAGATAGATACAGAATTATTTCAGACTAGGTACCTACATATATATACAATAAAATAAAATAAACAACTCTTAACTAACTAAAACTAAAATTAAAACTAACATGGCGTCGAAAAATTCGTCCGCATCGCTAGCCACTGGTAATGAGCCCAAAAGGCTGGCAGCATTGCCACGTTGTATGGCAATGCTTATCCTTTGGCCGAGGTAAAAGCCAGCCCTTGGGTCACGCGAAGTGTCAACTAAGCGTCTTGACAGATCTTTAAACAAGTTATGAGCACTCGGACCCCACGAACCGAGAGTTTCAACCCCAAACGGCTCGAAAATATAATTTCCAACGAGGTTATTATATTTCCGCCGCTTGAGGTTCTCTGCAGCCGCGGCGGCAGCGCCAGCAAAGCACGAAGAGCTAGGAAGATGGGATGGCGTGCACTCCGAAGCAGTCGCAGATGTGGCCATAAGGTCATGCTGAACTATTCTGCAGAGTGGCTCGTCCCACCGTCTTTGGGACGATGGGTAGTCGGGTAGATTTAGATTCGGGCAAGCGAGTCTCCAGGCATCCATAGCCTCAGTGAAGCACGGCACATCAAAACCAGTCAGTGAGGAAGCTAGAATATTCCTGACTAATTTCTCAGTGCCATGAACCGAGGATATGAAAGCCGGTTAACTGATACTCGTAATTTTGCGGACGCCGCGGCCTCCCATACGGATGGGAAGAGTAGCTTGACTCCAAGCTCGGTCGTCCAAGGCCACATTTAAAATGGAAGTTAGTGTATGACGAATGATTTGGTCCATTTTTTCTAAAAGGTGTGGGTGCTTCCATAAATGGGAATCACGCAGAAAGTAAGTTAATTTAGGTGATTGCCGAATGCATGTTAATTTTGAGTAACCTTTCCGAAATGTCATTAAAATTTTGTATTTTCTCCTCAACAAAATTGGGAAAAGATTGATCAAAAATTGGAGACCCAAGGAGGCGAAGAGAACTTTTTTCCATAACTTTGATTTCTGGAGATATTGCGTTGAATTTGGAAAGTGTCAGATGTCTGTCGGTACTGTCAGAAATGAATAATTCACACTTCGAAAGGTTGAGCTGTAGTCCTATAGATTGGAGTTGATTTTTTAAAACTTGTAAATCGGCTAAAACCGTGTCTACGTCACCTCCAAGGGTACCATCATCTAGATACCAAACATTAAATTTGGAATTTAGCTGTCGAATGATTGGATGAATAGCTAAACTAAAGATCACTGGCCCGAGGGGATCGCCTTGTTGGCAGCCGACAGCGGATTCCAGAAGGTTGTCCCGGTAGAGTAATTTAGATGGATGTCTGTAAAATGGCCAAAGGAAACTAAAAATTTGTGGTACCTCTTTTTTAATTTCTGCCAGCAAGGTGTCCCTATTAACCGAATTGAAAGCATTTTTGATATCAACCTTCAGGATGACCTCTCCTTTACCAGAATATAAATAGGTCGTCATAGCGTGTACGGCAGCCTCAGAATTACTAATGCCACAGAACACAATTATCCTAGCGGACTAATGCCCGTTTTCACCAATAGCCCCTAAAATTTAAGTGTCTCCTAAACAAATTTAAGGGACTCCTAACGCAAGTTTTGATTTCACCAACGGTTAAGTGACACCTAAAGCATTAAGGGGGCCTTATAATTTAGGGGATGAATTGACGACCCCGTAACACTTAAGTGACACATATTTTTAGGTTATTTTGTGAAGATTACTCTTAGTTAACGAGAAAAAATGGATAGTGACCACGATGTTTATGAAGCTTTGGAAGCAATTGAAGATATAGAATTATTGAGTAACTGAAGGAATCGAGTTTTTTAAGGCGACCTCGTATTTACCGTGAAAGATCGAAAGATTTTAACAAGTATGATGTAGAATTAAAAGAATTTGTGATGGCTATCCACGCACTGTTTTTCGCCTCATTTGTGGTCCCATCTGTCTTTTTAATAAGAATAGTTTCTTTGTGATGGAGCAGTAACTTAATCAACTTATCTTTATCTTCGAGTGAAACATTTTGTCCACGTCTCCTCTTTTCTGCCATTATTTATTTTATTTATTTATTTGTTTATTTTACTCAAAAACATAGGATTGTGGTACACGTTAAAATTAATATAGTTTTACAAAATGAAAACTTATACTATTTCTACAAACGTGTGGGTGAGCACTGCTCTCCTAGCAAGGTTATGAAAACCTGTGTTAAGAAGCAGTCCGGTCCCCTAAGGTACTGATGTAAAACTTACATAGTGCTTCTGAAATTACTGTTACAATTTCTAAGTATTTATAAAGTATTTATATATAGTTAGACATTTAAAAGAACTTTTTGTTATCATAAAAAAAAATAAAAAATAAGATGAATATAATATGTGTGTGTGTGTGTGTGTGTGAGGGTGTGCGTGTGTGTGTGTGGTGAATGTGTGTGTGTATGTGGTTGAGTGTGTGGTGTTTGTTTGCGTGTTCGTGCTTGTCGATGTACATCACCTACGTTAAGATATTTTCAGTTTCGTCGCATGACTTACTTTGGAGGTACGATTGTACAGTCTTTTTGCATTTGTAATACGGTAGACCGTAGATTTGACACTCTCCGTTTATTTTGTTGTAAAGAAACGGATCAAGAAAATGAAAAAATCTCTTGACAAAAGTTGAACGTACACGTGGCAGCGTGCATATCCCATCTTTTCGACGTTTACTACGTTTTTTTTTCTCTTGTTCGGTATGGGGTGCTGTGGTGCTGCAGAATAACTGTCTGTAGTATGAAGTGTTGTCGAACATTAAGCACTTTGCAATCATTAATGTTAAGTAACTAAATTTAATTACTTAATATTTTAAGTAACAAAATGCTTACACCAAAGAAAAAAAACACGCAATCACGCAACAACTCAGTTGACTTCAAAATGTCACTGCGACTGCAAAAAAAGTAAATTTTTAACTTTTTATTATTTATCTAATATTTAAAAGGTGCTCCGTGGCTCCGGAACACAAAGGGCAATGAAGGAACATGGATGGGTTTTTTGATTTCCCATCCCTAAAAAAAAAAAAAAAAAAGACCCTACTTTTTCCAAATAAACTGAGTGAAATTACGTGTTTTATCTTGTTTTTTAGGCTAAATGTCATGAAATCAATTACTCGAATAATTTATCGATAAACGTTTCCGCAGTACCTCCGCACTATACGTCACCTAACTAGGGGACTCTTACTTAAGTAGCCCTTAGGATGGTGAAACAGAATTTAGGTAAGGGGATGATTTAAAGGGTCCCCTAAGATAAGGGAACCTTACTTAGGTTACTGTTTAGGGGCTACTGGTGAAAACGGGCATAATGCTATCAACTTTTGGAACAGTTTTAGACGTTTGATCAACTATTTTGCAAGAAATGAAATTGTTTTTTTTTTTTGTTTACTTGAAAAATCTAATTAGGGCTGCACACATGCCCATGTGTGGTATGATATGAGAGCGCTATTTGTACATTGTAATCTTTTATCATATAAAATAAAACGATGTCTACTCTAAATACCTAGCACACTTTTTCAGAAAATCATTCATTTCATTTCATATTTCATATTTCTTTATTGACATAATAGGTTACAATAACTTGTTTGAAGCCTCTGATTCCTAAACTAGGTGAACCTGTATGTCAGGAGTCAGCGCCCTCTCCCGTTTCATTTGGCTTAGATATTAATGTCAACACAGAAATAGACAAGCATGCATGCAAGAAATACAATTTAAAAAGAAGTAAAAATTAAATGAAACATGGCAGAAATAAAATGATTTCACTGAAAAGATTTCATACAATTATTGTTCCTAAATTATATTTAATTTATTTTATAATTTCTATTATATTATATCGTGCTGTGTGTTTATGTGTGTGTGTGTTTATGTGTGTGTGTGTGTGTGTGTGTTGGAGTTGTGTACGTGTGCGTGTGTACCTATTCCTATTTGTGTATGAGTAGGTGTATGTATGTTCTATGTAAGTATATGTTCATTATTTTGTAAAATGAGATTAATTATTTATTATTTTCTCAACATCCTCATAACCAAGAGAAAAGAGCCAGTTCTTTACTTTACTTTTGCATTCGTGTAGTGATAGCGGATAAATATTTAAAATTCTATTAATTTTGTTATATAGATATACGGAAAGGAAAGCGTTTTGGCGTCTTGCAAAAGCCGAGCGACATTTAACAGATTCAATTACGTTTGGAGTTGTTCGCTTATTTCGAATTTTACCTGGGTCATATGGGGTAGATACGTGTTTTTTCATAAGAATCTGAAAAATAAAAAGTTGTCTTACTGTGAAAACCCGGCACAACTCGTATAATGTCTTCGTGGGAAATCTGTATGGTTTGAATGACATAGTTTTTAGCAAGGACCGTTGCGCTCTTTCCAGGCGTAAGAGGTACGTTTTACATGCCCCTCCCCAAACCCCAATACAGTAACCAATAACCGATTGTGCCAATGCATAATAAACTGTGCGGAGAAGATTGCTGTCAGCGACATGCCTCAGATTTTTAAACACCCATGTAAGTTTCCTGACTCGTGACGAAAGCATCTCGATATGTTGTTGCCAGGATATTTTTTCGTCTAAGAGAACTCCAAGGTATCTGACCGTCTTAGATTTGCTGAGAGTTGCACACGAGCACTGTTGAGTAAAAGGTGATTTGCATGTGTGTATCCGGACAGCCACGTTGGGCTGTTTTATGCGAGCGTTAGTAAACTGGACAAATGAAGTTTTTGATATGTTAAGGGTTAACAGGTTATGCCTCAGCCACAAGCTGACTTTATGCAGCCCTATCTCCGCATTTTGTTGGACTTCATCCCAAGTCTCTCCCTGAAATACCAAAGCTGTGTCATCTGCATAGGTAAATATTTTGCCTTTATTCAGTGTCAATTGACACAGATCGTTTATATAGATCAGGAAGAGGCTGGGACCGAGAATGCTACCCTGCGGAATTCCGTAGATGACTGCAACATCCGAGCTAACGGCACTACCAACTTTAACCCTTTGCAAACGGCCAGTAAGAAAGTCCTTATAGATTTCAAGTACCGTTCCCCTTATTCCACACCTTTCCAGCTTGTCCACAAGAGCAGAGATCGAGACAGTGTCAAAGGCTTTGGCCAGATCAATAAAGACTCCGACACACTTTTGTTTATTATCTAGGCAAGCTGTAATATAATCTACTAACGAGGTAACGGCTCCATCAGTACTTTTACCTACCCTAAAGCCAAATTGGGAGTCAGATAATATGTTATTTTGCTCTAGGAATTTTATGAGTTGGTTGTTCAATACTCTTTCTAGTAATTTAGAGAATGCTGGCAACACAGATATTGGTCTGTAATTTGTTACGCTGTCTCGAGCTCCACTCTTGTAGACTGGAGTGATGAGCGCCCTTTTAAATACACTAGGAAAAACGCCCTGCTCTATACATAACCTAACGATCGTGGTAAAGTGTGGGACGATAACATGTTTTGACATCTTTAAGAACCTGTTCGAAATAGAGTCCCAGCCCGTTGCAGAGTCATTTTTAAGATTCATGATAAAGGATTCAATATCTGATTCGTCTGGTGGGAGCAATACCATAGAATTCGGCATGCGAGGTCTACTGAAGTCATTTAAAGTAGGCTGGGTGATATTGGGATTATCAGAGCAATTAATCTTGTCGGCAAGTAGCTTTCCAGCATCCGCAAAAAAATTGTTCACAATTTCAACGGCATCGTGGGGGTTATTATTGTTTTTTAGTAAATCATCAGCTGAAGATTTTTGCTTTGCAGTACCAGTGATTGATTTTATTGCCGACCACATTTCCTTACTACTTCCTGCACTTTGTAAAATATTTTTTTCATAATTTCTTTTAAGCTTCCGCAATAGAGCGTTACAGAAATTTCTGTAGCGCTTGTAAGTGATTTCGAGAACTGGGTTATTGGGATTTTTCCTAACCTTGACGTGCAACTTATCACGGTGTCGAATACAGCGAACCAAACCAGAAGTAATCCATGGTTTTATGGTCTTTTTACGACTGGAGACAATGCTAGACGATGTGTTTGATTTAATTGCAGAAGTCAAGTTTTCAGTAAAAAGAGTTGCAGCTTCTTCAGCATTAGCTGAAAGAGAGATAAAAGAAAAATCCATAGATTCCAATTGTTTTATAGCTGCATTAAAATCTGTCTTAACAATTATGTTAGACTGCTTTACCAGTTCACGCCTACAGGATAAACTAACAAGAACCGAATCATGATCAGTGACTGTGGATTCTATGACAGTGACTATGGCTGGCCTATTTGTTTTGATCATGATGTGATCCAAACAGTTGCCGAGTCTAGTTGGTAACGAATGCCCTGGGAGAAGCCCCAGCTCTGCAGTGAGATTTAAGTAAGGGGAGCTATTTCTATCGCTATTATCAGGCTTAATGTCTATATTTACATCTCCAACAATAATAATATTGTTGCAATTAATAGGACGAAGTATGCTGTCAATCGAATTTAAAAAGTTGTCGATGCAATAAATTGACGGAGATCTGTACGTAGCCAAAATGGCAATGTCATTACTAATTTTAAGCAACAAAAAATTGGCTCCGTTCGGATCAGGTTCCTCCACAGTACATTCGACACCATTGGTGACATATGTGACAATACCATCATTCTGATTTAGACTTTTCCTGGAAAAGTAGCATGAGTAACCGTCTAAAAGTGGTGGTGGTTTGTGTTCACTCAACCAGCATTCGGTTAAAATGATTATGTCGGGTTTAAATGTAAGCCTATCCAAATTAACAATAAAACCATCCATATTTTTGTAGATACTGCGAATATTTTGTGAGATTACAGTCAATGCTTTAGAAGTATACTTGATTAAATTGCCACACGTTTCTGGGTCACATCTAAAAGACTTAGCCACCGACACATCATCAATGTCCTGAATTATGTTATTTATGGAAGCCATTGATAAAGCATAAGCAAGTATCAACAAAAATTACACTAGTTCCACCATCAGTCAAGAGATGGCGCTGATCTAAAATTGCAATGTACACCGCAGTGTTAAAACTTTGACGAATACAGGTCTCGTCAATGAATATTTCAAAAAATTTCACGTTATGATGGTACGGAACCCTCGGCGCTTGAGTCTGACTTGCTCTTGAATTTTTTTTTTCGTTTTAAGCTTCCTCGTGCACCCCTAGGCACATATTGTCAAGTTTGCCTTTAGAATGATCCGCCCGTCTGACTTGGATTATTCACTTTGCTGGCCTAATCATCCTAAAAATATATGACAAGTAAATTAATTAAGAACACTTTGTTCCATAAATGTTATCCATCACCTATTTTCCCCATCAAGCATTTGCCTACCAGCCATCAAGAATGGAGGAAGAGTCTTGGCAGAAATCTAAACAAAAGGGACAGGTCATATCTTTTCTTGTATCTCGTAACAACCAGCCAATAGAAAATGTACCTTCATTGCTGAAAGAACTCATTGCTCACGTGTACGTTACCCCAGCAAGAAAGTATCTCCTGGAGTTAAATGAGTGGAACGTATAGTTGGTGCCTTATCTGGTGTAAATGTGCCCCCACATAAAAAATGTGTGCCCCCTGTCGTTTTGGAAAAAAACGGAAAAAACGATTCCTGCTGGGGTAACGTTTTTCTAGCAGGAAAATTCTAAACGAATGATCGGAGAGAGAAAAATTGTGCATGGCCAGAGAGCTTACATGTGTGCCAAAATGTGCCCCCAAAAATAAAATCTGTGCCCCTTCAGATTTACGAGATATTGCATTTCCTGCTGGAGTAACGTTTTGATGAATCGTATATCTCTAAAACCATTGCATGTGCCCATGTAGAATAAACATACACGAGTAGGTAGCTCTTAATGTGTGCCCCTATGTGCCCCAAATTAGATTTAAGAAAATATTTATAGTTTTCAAGTTATCGCGGTTTTATGAAAACTCGAAAAAACATCACAGCGCCTAAATGAGACAAGGTATAAGTTCGCTGAAAACTGTATTCGGTCCTTCTTGACGCTAATAATAACCATTCAAATTTGGTCGGATAACCAGCCGTTGATTACATATTTTGGTATTTTGTTAATATTTATTAATGCGAAACATTCCAAGCTGAATATTTTCACCATATATTTTTGACTAAAGGCACAAGATTTTGGTTTACACCTACACATCTGGGATTGAGCCGGTTCCTTGTATTTTGCCGTCAAAATTATGACACCATTGTTTTGACTTTTAGCAAGATTATTCAAAAACGCATGCATGAACAGTTTTGAAACTTTGTATGGTTATTATTAGCGTCAAGAAGGACCGAATACAGTATGTCTCATTTAGGCGCTGCGATGTTTTTTCAAGTTTTCATAAAACCGCGATAACTTGAAAACTATAAATATTTTCTTAAATCTAATTTGGGGCACATAGGGGCACACATTAAGAGCTACTCGTGTATGTTTATTCTACATGGGCACATGCAATGGTTTTAGAGATATACGATTCATCAAAACGTTACTCCAGCAGGAAATGCAATACCTATCTCGTAAATCTGAAGGGGCACAGATTTTATTTTTGGGGGCACATTTTGGCACACATGTAAGCTCTCTGGCCATGCACAATTTTTCTCTCTCCGATCATTCGTTTAGAATTTTCCTGCTAGAAAAACGTTACCCCAGCAGGAATCGTTTTTTCCGTTTTTTTCCAAAACGACAGGGGGCACACATTTTTTATGTGGGGGCACATTTACACCAGATAAGGCACCAACTATACGTTCCACTCATTTAACTCTAGGAGATACTTTCTTGCTGGGGTAACGTACACATTGCTCACCCCAAACATGAAAATACACATCATTTTGACCTATATATCAGAAAAATCTGTGTTTTTGAGTGACTTTATTCTTGTCAATACTTCGTAAATTGTTTGTAACAATAACAATACTTTAGTTGTCAGTATTAACGCTAAAAACTACAAAATACCACATTGTGCAGTCAATAAAATCAATGTTGGATAGGTATTTTGTCCGGTTAGGCCCAGAGTGGAACCATTGGTTCCACTTGACAGCACTGATATAAATTGTAATAACATAAAAATAAAGTATAAAATCAATTGCGTCAGGTGGAACCAATGGTTCCACCGCCGTATCTAACCGGTTAAGCTCTAACTCACCAGTTTATAGAGTGACTGGTCAAGGGGTCCTAATAGGTCAGATACTAATGACTAGTCATACACTATTTCAAAGGAGATAAAATCAATTAAGATCATGGAGATTTCAGGAAATTTATTCTATTATACAAATAAGATTTTCGCCATAGGTGAATCTAATGGCAAAACTTCCTAAAATAGTATCTATGGTAATTAATTATACATGTTTTAAATACATTATTGGTTATTTCAATTGTTTTTTTTTATTTTTATTGTTGTATTAGCAAAGCCCTGAAAAATTTATCATTTTACTTGAGACAAAAATAAGTAGCAATAAACTTACAATAATTACAACATATTTTTAGATACCAATTACATCTAAACAGTGAAATCATAATACTTAAGGCTCTTGAGTTACTTCTCTTCACACCACTCATTCTCCTTGCGAACTTGGTCTTCTTCAGCTGCAGTAAAATCATTTTTGATATTGAATGTCTTGCGAATTTCTTCAGGAGTCTTACCTTTTATCATATTGGCTACAGTTTTGCAAGTAACATCCAATAATCCTTTTATGTCTAAGTAGTTGGCAGCTAAAATTAGTTCAAAAAGAGTGCCTTGATCAACTTTTAAGAAATCCGCGTCCCATGATGAGATATCATCTGTCCGTTTTTCTTTATTTTCATCGTCTTCTGGCAGTGGTGGATCATCTTTATGGTAAGTGGCCCATTGAATCACTTTCTTTAATATCGCAGAATTAACGTTGGGCAAAGGAACTACCTCCTCTTCATCATCTTCCATTCCTAAATCTTCTAACATTGTTTTGATTGTTACCGAGCATTTTGCAATCTCAACATCAACTGTAAAAATTTCACTGTCCGAAGATTGCAGTTTTATGTTAGGCATCTAAAACAAACCATAAAAAAAATTATAAACATACGAGTCTTACGAAAATTGGGACGCCATTTTACAATGTTCCCAGGTATTTATTATTAGTGTCTCAAACAATATAACAGTATAAGAGACGGAAATTGATGAGCACTGTACCTTGGAATTTATGATAGAACTCGAATGCAGTATTACACACTGGTCGATCAATTTTAGGTGCGCGAGGATCACAAGTTTTAACCAAAATTGAAGACACAAAGGACAGGTGAACGAATGCTATCTCATTCACGTCACAGATTAAAAATTTCGTCAGTCTCGTCAGATTGGATTTGACATCCACTAGTGTGGGAATGGGGGAATGGGAATATCCCACTGACGTATAAACCACTTCACGTCAGTGGAATATCTAATCTAATTATGTTAAATTTATCCATTGCTTTCTTCTTCAATTCTGTTTACACTATAGCCATCAATAAAGCTGGTTAAAAATGGTCATTCTAAAAGAAATAATTGGAAAAATATATTTCGTGCAGTAAGCCGAAATGAGCAAACGCGCAATGCATAGTTCACACTGGCTGGGATTAGACGATTTTGTTTAAGATTGTCTGATCTAACTAACTTAATAGACTGGCCTCATTTTTGGCTGAGCTCAGCCAGTGGATCGTTGTGAAGTTGTCCATGCCATGTTAATCTTATGTATATTCCACTTTGGGGTGTGAAAATTAGCCTTCACTCCTTTTTGACTTAACCTATGGTCTGGTGACTTCGAGACGTGACGCCACGAGCCGCGCGTAGATTCTCGATGCATTCCTAGAGCGACACTTTGGTTACCTAGCGTTTGCGACTTCGCCCGAAGCAATATGAACTTTTGAAAACAAAAAACCATCTCCAAGATCCCATTAACAAAATTGGTTCAGCGATTTAGGCGTGAGAGCGTAAGACACCCAGTATCGCATTTATAATAATCATAATATTAGTCAGGATTAGCTTCTACCAGCAGTTTAGCCCGGTTGAATGTCCGAAGTTTTCTCAAAGTGACAAACTTCCGGGATGATATTAGTAGTTATTTAACTAGACCGCTCTAAGTTTACTCTGGTATGGAAAGCGGCAACATCGTGCGTTCCCGTAGATATTTCGGAAAATCCTCTCTTATCTCTTAGTGCTCCCCTACACTCCCCAAAGAACCTACATCCTAAATTTCAGCTTTCTACGACCAGACGTTTCGGCTGTGCGTTGTCTATCAGTTACTTTCTCAGTTACGGAAGTATTTTTTATATAATTCTAAGGATCATACATAAACTAACATTTTCTTACCAAGAAGAGTCTAGAACAGTGGTTCTTAACCGGTGGTCCCGGGCAGAATCTGAAGTGGTCCGCGAAGCCATTCTATAATGCAATATTATCGCAAAGCTGATTAATTTGAAACATCAATGCAACAAGTGATTGATATGCTATAGAGAACTTGGAAAATGTTTTTGAGACAGGAAATTAAATTAGAATACAATTTTTTTTAAACAAAAGTAACAATATTTCTTTCAAAGTTTCACGTTGTTTCATGTGATCAGTGTGATACTGTGATTCTGTAAACATGTCGAAATGGAAGCTTGGGTGAAGAGATCATGAAGTGAGCTGTCATTCCATCTTGATTACATGGTTTGATAGCTCACTTCATGATCACTTCACCCAAGCAGTACAGGCTGTAGAGATTCTCGGCACTTCTGAATTTTCCCGAATCCGCTGGATGTCAGTCTGGTACCAATACTGACATTCAACTACTCTAAAGTGGGTGATAGATGGGCGAGCAAGTACGCGGACTTATGGCTCGACGACCCTTTTCTCTACGCGTCTTGTTTAAAAGTACTTGTACTTCCGGTAAAACACGCGCGAAAAAGGTCGTCGAGTCATAAGTTCGCGTACTTGCTCGCCCGTCTATCACCTACTTTAGAGTAGTTTAATTTTGACCCAGTGTTACTATCACATCACAATTACAAAATCGCAGAACCCTGTAATATTAGGCCAGCGAGATGTTAATTATTTATATATCTGGAATGAACGACCAAATGGCATCTAATTCAACATTTTAATCACGTTTTCACGTTTATAAAAGGTTCGGTTTCGGTTTCGGCAAAAAACCATGTTTCGGTTGGACACTAGTTTTTGTTTTTAAATTTCTTTTCTTCTTGACTTCACTAGTATTGCCCTCTTTATGACTGTTATATGTGTTATAGATAGGTCTGCCGCTATTTGGTGTTCTCATTAAATTTGTTAGTTGGAATATTTTATAAACCTGAACAACAGACAACAGAATCTATACGCCTCTATGTGGTCTGTGATCTATACGAATAACTGGTTATTCGTATCCCCAGTTATTCGTATAGATTCACAAGCTATATATATCCATAGAGTATGTAAAGTATATATCAATCAAAGTACTCTGTGATACATATTAAACTAGCTTTTGGCCGCGACATTGCACGCGCATACCGTATTTTCCCGTTCCCGTAGGAATTTCGGGAAATCCTCTGGTGCTCCCTTATAAAAGGAGTGTAGGAAAAGCTTCATGCCAACTTTCAGCTTTCTACGACCAGTAGTTTCGGCTGTGCGTTGTCTGTCAGACACTCAGTAACGTAGAGCTTATTATAATTATATATTATCAGGATTGCGCAAAACATGAAAAATAATGGCAATAGTTTGTTTCTTTCTGACTCAGAGGGATGTTGCCAAGGAGAATATCGATAAAATTATGAGAAACTTTCTCGTGATCACAATTATTATTATAACTGAGACTACTGACATAGTGTACAGCCATATATATTACTATACTCTTTGTTGGTGTACAGTGTACAACACTACTAATGAATGGAGTGCACGAAAACATGGTTGTTTTTCAGCTTTCCTTGGAGATTAATTTGAATATGATCAGTTTGCTTCAGTTTTGATTACTGTTAAATAATTATGAAGTAATTTATTAGAATTTAAAATTAAACATTTAGTTATGTATGATATATGTAAATAACCTATCAGTTAGCGTCTGAAAGTGCTTCTAGATAGTGAAGTTGTTATTAAAAAATAATCATGAATTTTACCTACATTCAATGATTTAAGTAAGTTTTACTAATAGATGAATAGTTGTTCTGTATTTATTAGTATTTTTTATATAATTGAGTATTTCCTAAGAATAAAAAACAGTGTCAACATTTTGACGTGTCGGTTTTTGGTTTTCGTGTTCGGCCGCCATGTTTGTCCTTTTATAATTTAGAAATTGAGTGATTGTATGGGTAATAGAATAATACTTTTTACTACTCATGAGAATGCTAGTATTAGAAAAACATTAATATATTATTGAAAAATTCCAATCCTTACGGTGTTCATCAACATGAAAAAATTATGTGTGTAACTACAGCTTTCGCGTCCTTTGTTATTCAGGTAATCAGGATGGTTGTTGGATCAGCGACGTACCCAGGGAGGCAAGTGCTCCACAAGATGCAACCAATGGGCATGACTCCCCGAGAGCTGTCAGAGTACGATGACTTAGCTACAGCTCTAATAGTGGACCCATATCTTGGCATCACTACACACAAAATGAATGTTCGTTATAGACCACTAAAAACAAATAAAGAAGAGCTGAAGAGTATTATTAAGGAGTTCATCCAAACACAGGATTATAATAAAGCATACTCTAGACTAGCAAATGGTGAATGGATGCCAAGACATTTTAGCAAAAATAAACACCAGCAGAGCAAGCTAAGAGAACATGTTAGTATTTATTTTGGTAAACTTACTATTCCTAATCTTTTGTTTAAATAACTGTTTCTACCTCTATTTCTTTTATCTTGAGTTCATATCTATCAAAACAAATATTAAAATTTCTAAGCCTGATTGGTTGATGATTTTGGGTTAATAATTTTCTCAGCTCTTGTAATTTGCTGATAGGTATTCTTGAAAAGAAAAATGTTAAACATTGCATTTTAAAGGCTATGATTTTTATTTCAGATTTATCGTTATTTGCGCGTGTTTGACAAAAAAGCAGGCTTTGTTATTGAGCCGTGTTATAGATACTCTTTGGAAGGTGGAGTGGGAGCCAAGATTTCAACAACCAAAAAATTTTTCAAGCATGAAAGAATTGACTTTCTTGTTGGATGTATTGCTGAGATGACTGAAGAAGAGGAAAAACAATTACTTCATCCAGGAAAAAATGATTTCTCTGTAATGTATAGCTGTAGAAAAAATTGTGCCCAGTTGTGGCTTGGCCCTGCGGCATACATTAATCATGACTGTAGACCGACTTGTACTTTTGAAGCTACTGACCGTGGCAAGGCTTTTGTTCGTGTGTTGAGAGACATAGAAGTTGGAGAAGAAATTACTTGTTTCTATGGAGAGGACTTTTTTGGAAATGGAAACTGTTACTGTGAATGTGAGACATGTGAAAGAAGAGGTAAAGGTGCATTCTCTGTTCAAAATGCACACAATGATGAGCAAGCAACTAGATACCGGTTTCGGGAAACTGATAATAGAATAAATAGAACAAAAGCAAAACAGTCACAAAAAAATGAAAATGGCAAGAACCCTGAAAAATCTCGAATATCTAGTAGGCAAAATTCTGACATAGTTTCCCCACTTAGTATGAAGGAAATGAAGCAAAAAGGTTTAACAAAATATGATGCTGAACTTTTAATAGCCCAAGGTTGTATTGCAGATGTTATAGATGGTACTGTCAGTAAAGAGGCACAGGGCAGTAGAGAATCGTCAGCTTCTAGTCGAGGTGAGAGGTTGCGGCGACGGACAGACAGCAATAGAGCGACGAACGGCATGACGATGGTATCTGCGGCTAACGTTAAGCAACGAGCTCCCCCATCTCGCTGCTGCAGCACCACTAGTTCACGCAGTAGTCGCGACTCTCATACAGGCATAGTTTTACGAAGTCACAAACGCTTACTTGATACCTGCACACAGTCTACTTGTCCTAAACCGAAACACACATCAAAACATGGTATGGAGGTTAAAAGTGATAGGAATCTTACAACACCAAAAGAAGAGACTGAGTTGAATGATTTAGATACAAATAAAATTAATATTAAAACTGAACCAACACATGACAGTCAAAATGAGAGTATTGATTCTGTTGAAATTACAGACACACACATAGAAAAACCAGAGAATGATTGTGATACTAAAGAATCTCTATTGCAAAGAACAGAATTTGGTATTCCTATTACTGAAGAAAAGAATGAAGCTTCTGTAAGCAATTCCAATGTTCAAGAGCAAATGATTGAAAATAAATGTATGAGTGACAATGTTTGTGTCAAAAATGAGATTTATGATTTTAGAGAAAATGTAAATCCAAGTGAATCAAAAGATAGTAAACAGAACAAGAATTCAAAAATAGAAGTTACAAATAGGATTGAGGAGTCCAAAAAAGAAACAGATGCAGGACCACCATGGTTGGCAGATAATTCTAATAAAAGTAGTGAATGCCCATGTACACCTCCACGGCGAGGACTTAAACTCACATTACGAGTAAAAAGAAGCCCTGTAGTGGAAGAAGTAATGGACTGTGGTAATACGACAGAAGCTACTGAGTATGAAGTATTACGGCTAGAGGGCGTTGACCCTGAGACGGCGCGTCGCCTGAAAAAACGACGTCGGTCAAAGGAGCGTCACCGCAAGCACAGCCCCATCCGTCCTCTGCCTGCAATGAAGCGCTTAAGATTGATATTTGGCAATGAGAGTCGTACTATTGATTTGCCTACTGCTATTTCAGCAGACTGACAGCCGCAACTACCTTATGGTTATTTTTCCACCGTTATTATTCAATTATTAGTATAATTGACACTGATTAGGATTATTTTATCTAGTATTTATTTTGGTGACGTGAAGTTCTGACATTTGCGTAAAGTGTAATACGCATCAGATTTTAATTTGATGATTCCATGATATCCTATTTATTGAAACAGACATTAAAGATTTTATTGATTTGATTAGCCAAATTCTTTGCATTATATCCCATGTGTCAGGCATTTTCACGATCGTCAAATAAGTTGCTCTAGACTTAGTGTCTGTTATGTAAACTAAATTTATTCTGTTAATATATGTACAAAAACTGGGTTTTGTTTATTGAAAGCCAGATACGACTTATTTGAGGTAGGTGAGATAAGTCCTGGTGCATTAGACTGCCATTTGGTAAGAAAACTACAGTGTTGCTGGAAACATTTTTTTTTTGTAATTGGGAGCATATTTCTTACCATTTTAATTTATATGTTGACATTTTGTTGACTTGCTGCAGGTAGATCTCATTGCATTGTATAATTTATTTGTTCTTGTATCAATGTCTTAATGAAAATGTGTATATTGAATATGGTATGGATAATTGGATGAGCATAGTAAAATAAATTCTCTATTTAAAGAGTAATAATTATTATTAGTAATATGTAGTGATAAATCTTCAATTTGAACAAGGGTGTAGTCTCGAGACAGGATTAAATCATTTCCTAAGTCAGAAGGTTGTTTAGTACGCATGAAGAGAGCTTTATTGAATATCTGTTTGATAATTAATTGTTAAAATTCCACATTGTAGAAATTAATTATATTGAGCTGAATTTATGAAATAACATTTAATCCAATTTGGTTCTAATTTTAATAAACTTCACGGGCGAAATGTGAATAAGTAGGTAATGTTAATATGTACAGTTTCATGTTGATTTTTACTATAGGTATGAATGTAGCCGCGGCAGGTGTTACGCTTGTAAAAAGCTGTTCAGCAGTTGTAGGAAAATAGTTTGTATATAACAGTAAATTAATGACTAAAATGAAGTATTTGAAATACATAAAGTTTTGCGACAACTTTAGAGTGTGGGTACGTTTACGACTAAACAGGGGTTCAGTTCGAGTTGGTACTGAAGCAGATCCGTATTTACAAAAGATTGCAAAGTGGAAGGTTTTATTTAAATTTTATGTCAGTTCTAAGACGTGACAGACTGAATAGTCATTAAATAGTTAACTACAACGGGAAAGGGTGTTTGTGTTACACATAATATTAAAACGGAGCAATGTTGTAGGGCATCATTGGAAACTGAATACAGACAACACTAAATTGAAATAAATTATCTTTAGTTCTGTTGCACCATGATCACCTGGGGTTCAATGAAATATAAATTTCAATTAATATTTTTTTATTGAGTACATTATCAAGCATTTACTGTATTTGTTCATATTATCACAAAACAACAACAAAAAAAATGATAGCTACAATGGGTCAATTTAGGGTACCCCCAAATTATATAATTAACACCATGTACCTACCTCTAAGAGTGGTCATTTTTACAAATTGTAGAATAATTTGTGTACTTTTAATTTACAAGTATTGGCTGTATTAGAAAAATGATGCACACAATTTAACAATGTGGCTGGATTTGGATAGGTAATTCAGCAGTTATTTGTGAATTGCTGGTTTCAGGCTAGCTAATGTGATATTCCTCATTGGAATAGTGTATGTAAGAAATCTGTAATTTAGTTAAAAACAAGTTGCATATTGTTGACAAACATGAAAATATTTTTCATTTCAATAATTATCACAATAAATTGCCTCAAGTTTCTTTCTAAAATTTAGTTTGTTTTAATGATTAATTAAATCGAAAATCTAATAGTCCTTGTTTGGTGACAAAATCCATCATCTCCCTAAAAAATAAACATTTCATGGAGCCAGGATTCTATTTTTATGGGTTTTTTATTTTCATTACAAGAGTTCCATTATCACAATTTACAAATGATCGCGTAATTAATAACGAAAAATTTAGTACTTTGAGTTAGTTTATTATCAACTTAATGCAATATTGACATAAGTATGCCCATTCTCAGTATATAAGCTGTGGCTTCTTGCGGGGATGGGTGTTATTGACATTCTGGTTTAGTGTCCGTACCTGAAACAATAAATCATATATAAGGCGAAGTGCTCAACATAATTGGATGAGCTGTTACCAGTCCACTTATATACTGCAGGACAACTTATATGGAGCCAATGAACAAATCCATGTATCTACAGCAGTTTGACTAAACATAATAAAAGTGTGAGTCTTGACTGGCACACAAAGGGTTACACAATACCATAAACCTAAATTTTTATTATTTCTTGTTTTAGCAGCAGCAAAAATACACAAAAAAATTCAACTGTCTACGACAGACAGATGGGCGAAGGGACAGCGTAGGCTTAGTAATAGGGTTCCGAAATCTGAGGGGATGAACTACTTATAAGTATGAACAATTTTTAGTCTGGGATTAACCCCTGCAATTAAAGCTTTTACCTACATTTTCACAAGTTGGTAAATGTACTGAATTTAATTAGATAGATGATTCTGAACCCAGTAGTGTAGTGTCAGAAACAGCAATAGGTTTTACATTGTAAAGCAGCTCATTGTGTTGACTTTTTCAATAAATTCATGTTGGTAAGTACCTAACTAGCTAAGTAACAATGATGAACTGTCCTGTGTACAAGAAATTCCAAAAACATAGGTACATCTAGGTATCCTTGTCCTTGCTTGCGTCATGTATTCAGAGTTACTACATTTGCTGAATAAGAATAATTAGTGGTGGTAGTTATGACGAACCGTTCATGCGTTTCTGTTCTGTGACGGTGAAACTGTTCTACATTCTGGGTTGAAACAGTTCATTGCACAAAACAGTCTTCAAATAACTGAGTGCGATTTTTTATTTTACGACAATACAGACAAATGAGAATGAATTGATTCAACTATGACAAACGTCGTCCGTCACGACCGTGTCGTCCTCCTAATCCACGTTCTTTTACTAACTAGTTCCTACAATAAAGTTCTGCAACAGTGGAACTGTTTTCACGACCTGGGTTAAGATAGTCTTTGTTGCACAAACCAGTCTTCAAATAATTTGGTGCAATTTTGTATTTTACAGCTAAGAAAATACAGTCGAGAGTACATACAATACAACTAAACAACACACGTCGACTCGTCGCGAACGTCGTGTTTTCCTAAGCATTCTTCGTTTGCTCACAAAATAGTTCTAGATTGTCTTCAAAGTAGTTCCAACAAAGACTGTTTTCTGCAACCGTTTTCGTCATCACGTTAACAAAAAATACGACAACAACCCACCACTAATAAAAATCTAATAAGTTTGGTCATGGTCGCTATCTCATCAGAAGGGGCAACACACCTTTGTGACAAACAACCATGATTACAACCAAATGAGGCAAAAAAAATATAATTGGATTCAATGTTATTTGTGTGGTCTTGTAAACAATGGGAGGCCTCAAAGCACAACCAGCAGTATAATTCGTATGAATATAAAAAATAAAATCATCTCAACTTACTTCTGGAATTCCCACTCTCTGTTATCTAGAGGGCAAACTTGCCTAGTTTTGAGCCAACGTGAGATGCAATGAAAGTGGAAAGCATGCTGAAACAAAAAAAATTTATTTAAGGTAATCTGACAATCCGACACTCGAAAACAATAGAATTTGATGGCTGGCCTTACATTACAGACACCCCAGGCGACTGTGCACTCCTCACTGGTAGCTGATGCCTGATTGGCTTGGCATTCTATGCACAAATCCATTATGTGGTTACGGCAAATCGCGCAGTTGTCGACCACAATATCTGTAACATAGAGAAAACATTATTCACTCTGTATGACTTTTCATAAGAACAGTCAGTCGTCAGTTCAATAGTGTTAACATCATTCTTACCCCAAGCCCATAAAGCGACAGCATTCCACTGAAATCGAAATAAAATCGATCAGAAACAAATACAACAACAAAGAAAAATATATGGCGCACCGTTACAATGAGTTTGCTTAAATTTATAGTTACCTTTTTGACTTCAAATCTTTTTTTATCACCCTTGCCACTACTGGAGGAAGCCATTTCGACTTCTTCTTCATCAACATCCATTACAGAAGCCATGTTTTTTCAAAAATACCTTATTTTTTAAATCTAAAATGAGGATTAAGTTGTACACAAATTTGACAGGTATGACAAACGCAAAACTAGGTTATGTGCTGTAATTTTTTCAATAGTTGGTGGATTAGGGTATTAGGCTTTTGATACTGAAACCAATGCTAATGGGGTAAAAAACTGCTCATTTCTCACACTAGATGTCACTACTGTTGAGTGTTCCCTGTCAACTGTCATTATACGTAAAGTTGTTGTAAACAAGTGTAATATTTTTGTTATATTTTCTGAATATGACAGTTTGTGCTGCTATTGATTGCAAAAATACAGGGATACATTTATTTCCTAAAGATGCCAAAAGAAGAAAACTGTGGGAAAACGCTGTTACGAGAAAAAATTGGAAGCCTACAAAATGGTCGAGGCAAAATGGTCGAAAATTTGCTTTTTTGCCAGCTGTGGAAGCTTTTCTCTTTTTTAACTCTTCTTTTAACTTAACTACACTCCAAGTCGCGTACATTTTAGCAATTTAATTCATAAACATACTAAGACAAACAAGTCGCATACAAACAATATGGCGGTTGGTTGGAACACTCAACAGTGTCGCCACCTACATTATGTTTGTAGTTTTTAACCCCATTTTAGACGTCGAAGACGCCTGTATGCAGATTTGGAAAATTCTTTTTATTTTTTTATAGGGTTCATTTCCCAGGTAGTTCCATGGTCATCAGGTCAAGATCTGGTGATTGGGTTCTGGAGAAATAGAGAGAACTCTTTAAATCATAAAGGTACACTGGAAGCGATTTGGGTATTTCTCTTTTTTCTCCATTTCAATTTGGTGAAGATGTGATGAAGAACTTCGGAACTATAATAATAATAATAATAACGAATACTATAATTTATTAACTTTTGGCTCAAATGGTATAGCAGCTCACACGCACTCCTGGCATCTCAATTCCAGTCATCCTTAGAGTCTGGGTCGCTACCACAGTTTCTAACAACTGGCGTTACCCACCTGCTCCATAAGACCGGTAGTCCCGCGGAACCCAAGAACTATAGACCAATTACTTGTTTGTCGACGGTCTATAAACTTCTTACATCCATCCTGAGAGTGAAGATCAATGAGCACATTGAGACTAACTCAATTATGTCCGCCTCTCAGAATGGATGTAGGAAGGGGTCCCGCGGCACTAAGGAGCTTCTCCTCATCATAGACATGGCCATAAGCCAACAGGTTCGTCGATCCCGCAAGGATCTGTCGACATGTTGGATAGACTATAAGAAGGCCTATGACTCTGTGCCACATACTTGGCTCATGAGGGTGTTAGAGTTGTACAAAATAGATGCAACTCTACGCACCTTCCTTGAGTCATGTATGAGGCAATGGAAAACAGTCCTTCGCTATCCAGGATGTCGACCGATTCAGGGGAATGATGAGCCTGTATGGATTAAACGGGGAATATTTCAGGGCGACAGTTTGAGTCCCCTTTGGTTTTGCTTAGCTCTGAATCCTCTAAGCACATTGCTGGAGGATTCAGGTCTAGGCTATCGGTTGAGAAGAGGTGGTCAGGCCATATCTCACCTTCTTTACATGGATGATCTGAAACTCTTTGCCTCCAACAATTCGCGACTAATGGAGCTACTGAAGGTAACTGAAAACTTCAGTAGTGCCATCAAGATGGAATTTGGTGTGGACAAATGTGCAGTCATGCATGTAAAGAAAGGGGAGATTATGGAATCTGAGGGAATTCAACTCTCGGATTCCATACAGGTTAGATCCCTCAGCTCAACCGAAACCTACAAGTATTTGGGTATGTCAGAGACGTTGGGCATTAATGTTGCTGACATGAAGCAATCGTTGAAGGAGCGCTTCTTTGGTCGCCTGAAAAAGGTTTTGAATAGCCTTTTGTCGGGCGGAAATAAGGTGCGCGCCTTCAACGGTTGGGTTATGCCGGTACTAATGTACTCTTTTGGCATACTCAAATGGACTCAAACCGAACTCGACGCTCTGGATAGGAGAGTCCGTACATTGCTGACCGCAAACCGGATGCATCACCCACGATCGTCGGTGATGAGACTGTACATTCCGCGGAAGTGTGGAGGTCGAGGCTTTTTAAACGCCAAGACCCTCCACAACCGCGAGATGTGCAGTCTCAGAGAATATTTTGTGATGTGGTCGCAGTGGACAAGGGACTCACCCCGTTGTCTATGGCTAAAGAGAACTGGCGCAAACCTGTGATACTTACAACAGATGATCGCAAGGAGGTATGGAAAGGCAAGGAGCTTCACGGGCGCTTCTATCGGGCTCTTCATGGGTCCGATGTTGATTTCTCTGCGTCCGTGGCCTGGCTGCGTTTCGGAGATCTCTTCGGGGAAACCGAAGGTTTTGTCTGTGCAATTATGGACGAAGTTATTTTGACGAACAACTACCGGAGGCATATTATGAAGGACGGGACGGTTGACGTGTGTCGGGCATGCCACCGTACGGGTGAGTCCATCAGACATATTATCTCTGGTTGTTCTCGTCTGGCTAACGGCGAGTACTTGCACAGGCATAACCAAGTGGCCAGGATTATCCATCAGCAACTTGCTTTGAAATACAATCTAGTGGATTCTGAGGTACCGTATTACAAGTATGTGCCCGACCCAGTTCTCGAAAATGACCATGTCACGTTGTACTGGGATCGGTCTATCATCACTGACAGGACTATTGTTGCCAATAAGCCTGACATAGTGGTGATAGACCGACTAGAGCGTCGCGCAATGATTGTTGATATAGCAGTCCCTCATGACGAGAATCTCGTGAAAGCTGAGAAAGAGAAACAGATAAAGTATCTCGACTTAGCACACGAGGTTGTCGACATGTGGAATGTGGACTCGGCAGTCATTGTGCCGATTGTTGTTACGGCCAATGGCCTGTTGGCCAAAAGCTTCGACGACCACCTGTCGAAGCTGGCGTTACGCAGTTGGGTAAAGGGCCTGATACAGAAGGCAGTACCTACTCCTTGATACGGCTCGTATTGTGAGGAGGTTCCTTTCTCTGGGGCCCTAACCACCGGTAGCTTGGACCCTGCTCCCGACACCGGCGGACTACTATTTTTTATATTTTTAAATGTATTTTTTAATGTGTTTTTTTTTAAAGATATATTTAAAAATGTAAACAGTATGTAAATACAAGTGAATAAACGAAATAATAATAATATATAAATAACACAAATAACAAAATGCAGTTTACATGGAAAACATCAAGAAAAAAAAAAACAGAACAGAATAACCAAATTTAAAAAAAAAATGGAAGCAAATTAACGACTCAGAAACACAATGCTGACAAGACGCCGAGCCCTACTAGCCGCACCAACACCATCTTCGGGTTCGTCGCTTAGCTCCGCCTCGCAGCCGCCGGGACCAGCGCCAGCCGTGAGTCCAGAGATTCCGGTAGCTGCAGTTGCGTCGAGCTCGAGCGACGAATACTTCTCGCCACCGACGACACCACCACCTGCGCGTCGGCGCGGACGAGGCCGACCACCGGCCAGCTTGGGACCTCGAGGCCCACCGGTCTCCGACAGGGTCCCCGCTATCGGTGGAAGTGTGCAGCGCATGCGATGGACACAAGCCATTAATGAAAATGTCATGCGCTCATACTTTGGGGCTACAGAGGGGGGAACTAACCTGACTGCGTACCGTGGTCGGATGCTCTCTCTCTGTTTCAGGTACTTGAGCCAGCTGTCAACGTTTCAGCACAACGACTATCGGATCAGGTGCGGGTCATCCAGCGTAACCGTATGTTGGATGACGCCGTACTTGATAGACTGCGTCTGGAATCACGGAACAACCGCGTCTCACCTTCTTCGCCACCGGCCGCGGTGCAAATACAACCCAGTGCAAGTGTTGCACGGTGCACCGCGACCCGACTGCGTTGGTGAGGATGATGATGACGGGGCTATATCCGTGAGTACCCAGTGCAATGAGCGATTGAGGAGCGCTTTGGAGGATGCTTTCCGAGAGTATCGCTCCACACCGCCTGAGCTTAGGCCTCGGCTACCTCGTTTGCCCATGCATAAGAAAAATAGGGCGCTGGTGTGTGCTCTAGATTCGCATCTATCAAGTTATTTTGAAAACAGCGAAGACCTCGCCGATACCCACTCGATCTTGTACTGTGCGGCTGTTGCGGCATGTCGTGTAGCTAATGTCAAATTTTCTAATAATGGCAGAGTTGCGCGGCCTGCTGTACCAGCTTGGCAGTGCAGAATCGAGCGTCGTATCGGTGAGGCTAGAGCACTCATCGGCAAACTTATCTGCTTCAGAGAGGGCAACACTCGCCCTAGAGTGATGCGTTTTGTGAGACGGGCGTTTTCGGGGACTGATGTCAATCCCCGAGATTATATATTGCGTGTCACAGAGCGCATCGACTTCCTGAAGCAGAAGGTGTATGCATGGGCAAACCGTATTCGTAGGTACAAGCGGCGAGTGGAGCGTTACACTCAGAATCGCACATTCCAAAGTAACGAGAGGTGGGTTTATAGGGCTTGGGAGCGACCGGACCAAGGTGTGACTGACACACGCATGCCGATGCATGATGATGACGCCATGTGTTCATTCTGGCGCAACATCTGGTCGGTGCCTGTCAGTCACACCGAGGGTGATTGGACTCGGGAGGTCGAGCGTGTGTGCGATCAGGTACCAGAAATGGGGGCAATTACCATCAGCCCCCAAGATGTAGCCTGTGCAGTTCGTCCGTTGCCTAACTGGAAATCTCCAGGACCGGACGGGCTGCACAACTTTTGGATAAAATGGTTCAAAAGATCGCACGCCCGCTTGGCATTTCAATTCCAGTCTGCCTTAGAGTCAGGGTCGCTGCCCCAGTTCCTAACTACAGGAATAACCCACCTGCTCCATAAATCAGGTAGTACCGCGGAGCCTAAAAATTACAGACCGATCACGTGTTTACCGACGGTCTATAAAGTTCTTACATCCATTTTGAGAGCAAAGATTACTCATCATATTGATAGTAATTCAATTATGTCTGCCTCTCAGAATGGATGTAGGAACGGGTCCCGCGGTACTAAGGAGCTGCTCCTCATTGACATTGCCATTAGCCAACAGGTTCGTCGTTCCCGAAGGGATCTGTCGACATGCTGGATAGATTATCAGAAGGCCTATGATTCAGTGCCACATACATGGCTCATGAGGGTGCTGGAGCTGTATAAAGTTAATGCAGTTCTACGCACCTTCCTGATGTCATGTATGGGGCAGTGGAGGACGGTCCTTCACTATCCAGGGTGTCGACAGACCCAGGTGAACAGCGACCCGATAAGGATCGAGCGTGGCATATTTCGGGGCGACAGTCTGAGTCCACTGTGGTTTTGTCTGGCCCTCAACCCTCTCAGTACATTGCTGGAGGGTTCGGGGCAAGGCTTCCGGTTGAGAAGAGGTGGTCAGGTCATATCGCACCTCCTTTACATGGATGACTTGAAACTTTTTGCTCCTAACAAATTGCAACTGATGAAGCTACTGAAGGTAACAGAAACGTTCAGTAGCGCCATCAGGATGGAATTTGGTGTGGATAAATGTGCGGTCATGCATGTAGGGCGAGGGGAGATTATGGAATCCGTGGGAACGCAACTCTCGGATTCCATACACCTTAGGTCCCTCTCCTCAACCGAAACTTACAAGTATTTGGGTATGTCGGAAGCGTTAGGCATCAATGCTGCTGATATGAAACAATCGTTGAGGGAGCGCTTCTTTGGCCGCCTGAATAAAGTACTTAACAGTCTTATATCAGGCGGAAACAAGGTGCGTGCCTTCAACGGTTGGGTCATGCTGATGTTGATGTACTTTTTCGGCATACTCAAATGGACTCAGACAGAACTTGACGCCCTGGATAGAAGGGTACGCTCACTGCTTACCGCAAATCGGATGCATCACGGTCATCGGTGATGAGGCTGTATATCCTGCGGAAGTGCGGGGGTCGTGGCTTCTTAAATGCTAAGACCCTGCACAACCGCGAGGTATGCAGCCTTAGGGAATACTTCCTAGAGGCCGACGTGGGTATGCATCGAGATGTGGTAGCGGTGGACAAAGGCCTTACCGCGCTCTCCTTGGCTAACGAGAACTGGCGCAAACCTGTGGTATTAGATACTAACGACCGCAGGGAGGTATGGCAGAGCAAGGAGCTTCACGGACGCTTCTATCGGGTCCTACATGGGCCCGATGTAGACTTTTTAGCGTCCGTAGCCTGGCTGCGTTTTGGTGACCTCTTTGGGGAAACCGAAGGTTTTGTCTGTGCGATCATGGACGAAGTTATGATGACGAACAACTACCGGAAATACATTGTGAAGGACGGTACGGTTGACATATGTCGGGCATGTCACCGACCCGGGGAATCCATCCGCCACATTATTTCCGGTTGTTCTAGTCTGGCTAACGGAGACTATTTGCACAGGCACAACCTTGTAGCCAGGATCATCCACCAGCAACTTGCTCTGAGATACAATCTTGTGGAATCTGAAGTACCGTACTATAGGTATGTGCCCGACCCAGTTCTCGAAAATGGCAATTGTACGTTGTACTGGGATCGGTCTATCATCACTGACAGGACTATTGTTGCCAATAAGCCTGACATAGTGGTGATAGACCGACTAGAGCGTCGCGCAATGATTGTTGATATAGCAGTCCCTCATGACGAGAACCTCGTGAAGTCTGAGAAAGAGAAACAAAGTATAAAGTATCTCGACTTGGCTCGCGAGGTTGTCGACATGTGGGATGTGAACACAGCAGTCATTGTGCCGATAGTCGTGACGGCCAATGGCATTATTGCCAAGAGCCTCGACCAACACCTGAAGAGGCTCTCGTTGGGCAGCTGGATCAAGGGCTTGATCCAGAAAGCAGTACTCCTGGACACGGCGCGTATTGTGAGGAGGTTCCTCTCTCGGGAGCCCTGACCACCGGTAGCTTGGACCCTGTTCCCGATACCGGTGGGCTACTATTTTTATATTTTTAAATGTTTTTTTTTTTAATTAATTTAATAGAAATATTTAAAAATGTAAATAATATGTATATACACTGAATAAATGGAATAATAATAATAATAATAACCCTACCGCAGTATCTCTACGTTGACGTCGTGGTGGGGCTTGCGCGTCCCGATGGACCTTAGGTCATACCTAGGGTGAGGGGCCAGACAAAGAGAGATACAATCCGCAAGGCAGTTTTGTGGCGAACTGTTGGGCAGTAGCGACCCCACGAACCTTATCTCCCGGCAGAAGTCTTGTTCCTCTTCTCCGGCTTGCCTTTATTGGCTGGCCAGAGTGAAAACTGACGAGGAACAGAGCTCCCACCTCTTTCTTGCCTTAAGGCCGTACCCTGAGCAAATAACCTTGAGCATTTTTTCCCTCAATAACAGCGCAAGAGATACAATAGCGAATGCGCTCAGAATGTTGAAAAAAATCGTTATAAAATCTAATTTTGGTCGTTTGAAAAAAATACTTCTACCAAAATGTTCATAATTAAATTGCCTATCCATTAGTGTAAGTACAAAATCAAAATAATCGTTAGTTTTCGAGAAGATGCATTTTTTCAGTATTTTTTTCTCATTTCTGTGGTTTCGTTGTGAGGAGATTACTTAAATATTATACTTAATAATAAAGAATAAAATCTACCATTTTGAAGCCAAGATTATGTAGAAATTTAATGTATTTTTTATTAGTTGGTATTTCTTTTGGATAAAGAGTAGATAGCTCCAAAAAACTGCACAAAAAACGGCTAGCGCTGCGTTTTGCTCGGGGACGCGCCTTAATTGGCCGGTCTGAGTGGAGATTCGCTAGAGCACACGTGCTCGGGAGAGGGATGTATATTGTATAATCCAGTAAGGTGCTGGTAGGGATCTTGACCGCACTTCCGGAATTGTCCTGATAGCCGTGGTATACCTCTCCACTCCTCTAGCACCTCAGGCTATGTTGCCTCCTTGGCGCTACGTCACTTTGTGCTAGCGACCGTTTTCGGGGGCCCATTCATTGAGTGTGCAAGTCACCCCCTGCCATTTAAAAGCCGTGTCTATTGTTAGTGGTCAGGCAGGGGCCAATAGTTCTTCTATAATAAACGATTATCAGTCCACTAAAACACCCAAACCCATAGCGTTTCATTTTGTTTCCATAATTATTCTGCAATAGTACTGCTCCAACCGGGGATTGTCCTTGGGAATACTTTCAGTGCATACAGGGATAATCATTGGTTGGTGCCCCATTACATTTGAAATGTCTAACGGGGCCTCTGCGAGCTGGTTTTGGCCCCTCGTACGCCTACCAAAGGACCGGGTCTCCAGGGACCCGAGAAAGTAAAAATAATAATAATAATAATATCCTTGGACATTTCACACAACGCCGTATAGTCCCAAGCTAAGCAACCTAATGCTTGTGTTATGGTAACTAGATGGCTGATAAACTACTTATATACATTTTTTTTTTGTAAATACATACATATTATAGATAGAAAAACACCCAGACTCGGAACAAATACTGGTAGGTCGTACAAATATTTGTTCCGTGCGGGAATCGAACCCGCGACATGCTGCGCAGCAGTCAATCGCTCAACTACTGCGCCAACCGTGTCGTGAAACTCTTCAATAAATGACTGTAAATGGACGCGGATATCTTAAGTCTGTTTATTGTTAACTCCAGTTGATAGCAGAACATAACATCACACCACACCCGGTACACTGTGAAGGGGTACGCACATGTGAATGTTAATTTAGATGTAGAGCGTCACCATTAAAAAGTGTACTTAGTGTTTTTATTTGGAAGTCACTTGCGTGTTTGCAAGTGAGATCGTGCGCCGCAACACTGAAAAAGAAAACAATATTGCGGCGGTTTATGCCACGAAGGTTCTTTTCCCTTTTATTTTTTGTAACTTTACGAAGTTACAAATACTTTGTTACTACTTATTTTAAAATATTTTTGAGTGCCTACCTGCAGTACCTAATTACGAATACCTATAGTTAACTTTTAAGTTTACTCTAATAAAAAACCTCCCAAGTGTCACTCGTATTCTCACACGAAGGGTTCAGTACCGTACTATGACAAAAAAACCTTAATTTGTTGTTGTAACGGCAATAGAAATACAAAAAAAATAACAGTGTTAAGGTACTTTCAGATTCTTGAGAGACAGCCCTCTGACCTCTGACAGACAGACGGACAGCGGAGGAGTAATACGGCTGCGTCGGTTTTACGAGCGCACGGACATGACGAAACTATGTTGGTTCCTTGTTATTTTACTACAGAACCCTATAAAGGAAACGTGAAATCAGAATGCTGGACTGCTGAAGCGTGCTCTGTAAATGTATTTTACTTCTTCGGATATGATAATAATTTAAAAAAAATGCTACATTTTCGCTCGATGTATGCGTTCGGTAACGCCAGTATTAAGTGGAAAAAATGCGAAAATAAAACGAAGATTGAAAAATGTCGTTTAATAATAAAATAATTAAGGGCATTGCTAAAGTTACTTAAGTTGGAAGCAAGTTACTTGCCTACAAACGGCGTGTAAACAACCGGAAACAAAGGAAAGGCGTTATGTTAAGACGACGACATACCCCAGTGACCTTTAGGGAAAACGCGTATACTCGTTTCACACCCACGCGACCCGTAATTCAGTACTTTTTGTACTTTTGTTGTTATAAGTATGAGTTTATAAAAATGACGTTTATCAAAATGTAGATAGTTAAATTGTCTTTGAGATAGTGCAAATCCCATTTTAAAATACCAACGGCGGTTGTAGTCCGACTGTCGTTTTATATCTGTGTAACTTAACAAATTAATCACACTATGTTGAACGAATAAAACTCAAAATTTTCATAACCGCTTGCTCGAGAAAAGAGACAAATTAATCACACTATGTTGAACGAATAAAACTCAAAATTTTCATAAGTACCTATCAAATTAGAAAATAGTCTAATGTAGCATAATTATATTTTTTCCAAAAATTAATAATTACTGACAAGCCGTTTAGACTTGATTCTCATTTAAATCATCTACTGATATGTAGGTAGGTATCTGCGCCAGACAATTAATAAGATTTCTTGAAAAAGTGTACTCACTTGTCCCGGACCATCGATATTCAAAATCTCCACATTTCCCCCCCATCTTGCCAATCCCCAATATTCTCACCAATCAACTTGAGATACTCTGCAGTTTGGACAATTTCCGACAAGTTGGCAACGTTGGCTTGAGTTTCAAGCGTCCAGCGTGCAGCGGTGCACGCCGCGACAGCCGCCGCAGGCGCCGCGGCCGGCACCGTTACTCTGCACGTCAGTGTTGCCAACTCGAATTTTTAAAAAAGCGTAGACGAGGTTAGGAAAAATACGTAGAATTTGTAAAATTTGCTCAAGAAATTTCGTACCTACTTTCTTTTTTAACGTAAAATGAAGAAGAAAGTTTTGGTAATATTGAATTAAAAACACTGTTTTTAAATCATAGTACCTACCTATCCAGTAACTTTTTTAATAGTTTTCATCAGATTCATCGCAAAAAACTGATATATTAGGATGGTAAAGAAGAAAAACTGATGATCGACATTTCACTTCTATGTATCAAAGTGATTTTTCGTGCAAACTAGAGCAATAGTACTCGTTAGAGGTGGTAGGGCAGAATTTGAAACTTTGAGAATCTTACTAACGTTTTTCCTTAAGAGTCCTATTACGAATCGTGAATGCTCGTTTGCAATAAACGAAGTTTCGTTGGTCTGCGTTGGGAGCACATGTATAGTCCGCGAAACAATTTGGATACTAACTAGTCTGAATAGGATTATAGTTTATTTGGGCGCTCGCGCGAGACTGAGGAGCGCGCGCGCTGAATTGACGCAGAATATATAGTACTTTAATTTTATTTATTGTAATTTTGTTTTATTATATTGACAAACGAAAACTAATGAAACGTATTCATTGTAGATTGAAATTTTATATCATGTTAATTTATTTGATAAAATTGTTTTTATTTGGAATATAATGGACGCTGAATCAAGACATTTCTGGCTTAAATTTGGCTTTCTTTACGTTTTTTTTCCCTGAAAACTCAAGGAATTTAAAGAAATTCTAGAACTCCAATAAACAAGTAAAACATTCAACTTACCTTTTAGTAATTTCAGCTTTTAAAAGAGTTGATTGTAACAATGTGAATTTGACCGTCAAAGTTCCATCGCCGACATTTTTTCTTGCAAACTGAGTTCGTAAAATATTTATAGTAAATTACACGAAAAGAAAAATGAAAATGTGTAACTCTAACTTACAAGAAAGAGAATGGCACTATCGTTATTCATGATCAAATAATTAAAATATCTTACTGCTGCTGAAAATTACAGCGTCAAAAATCATGAATTTCCGTAAAAAGTGTAATAGGACTCTTAAACGTAATGGAAATTATGGCTCCTCAATATGTTGCTAATATAAAAAAACAATTACGTAGATTTCGCGTCCGAAGTTCGCAGGTTTGCAAGAAATGTCTAAAATACGTCGATCTACGTCAAAATACGTAGAGTTGGCAACGCTGCTGCACGCGCCGCATCTCTATAAACTACGTAGGAGGTGATGATGCAGCCTGCTGCACGCGCCGCCTCTCCGTAACCGAAATAAGTCCGACGCCCCGCTTGTCGTCACGCCGCTCGCGACGCTATGGCCCGTGTCTCCGTAAACGGGCACTCAAAGATCGTCTTTCGTCGTCATCGTGACAGCTTTGGCGTCACTAGACGCTGATTGTCCTGTTTCACGTTATTTAAGAGTGACTGACAGACAACGTACAGCCGAAACTACTGGTCGTAGTAGAAAGCTGAAATTAGGCATGTAGGTTTCTTGGGGAGTGTAGGGGAGCACTAAGAGAGGTTTCCCCGAAATACTTCGGGAACGGGATAAAACGTGATATGCGCGTACGAAGTCGCGGGCAAAAGCTAGTATTTATTAAAATGAAAACGTAGGTATTGGTAGGTACTTTTTATCATTTTAATCAGAAAATTTTCATAAGTCAAATCTGTATTTGCATCTTTTTAATGTTGGTTGTAACAAAATAAAACAGAATCATGTCTTTAATATTTTCAGTCACTTTTTATTAAGTAGGTAGGAACTATTTAAATCTAAGCGGTGTGCGTGTGGTTTTTTAATTCTAGTGCATCCGTATCGACATTGTTGGCTTCCCTCGTTCTTTTGTACGAGTTCTTCCAGATTTCATAGAAACACACTGTGGCTTGGAATCTGTAGCACACGAGAAGCGGAACTGACACGTGCGTAATAAGAGTCCAAGCCCAAACTCCATAGAATTCCATCTGTGAATAAAATACAAAGTTATTGGCTTTTACATAGAACCGATAAAACAACTTGTTTCCTTATTTATTCCCAGTCTCACATTAAATTTAACAGCAACTAGATAGTGGATTTTTTTTTGTTGCCAAATAGGCTTTTGTATTAAAGGTACCGTAAACCGGCCAAGTTCGAGATGGACTTATGGCGGCCATACACGCCAGGGTTTGCAAGATATGAAACCTTACAAGATTAACCAACAGCCTTTTTTTTTTAGGGATGGGAAATCATCCAATGACTCCTCCCGCTCTGGGTGTAGCGGGAGGGAGTGTCAGACTTCTACTGACTAAAACCCATCCATGTTCCTTCATTGCCCTTTGTGTTCCGGAGCCACGGTGTCTCTTGCGAATAATCCCGCGACTCCAGCAGGCGTCGGCCCTTTCGGGCCCCTCTGTGTGCTGACTCTCTTTGAGGCGCGCGTGGAACACTAACGCGCCGTCGACACGGCCTGTCGTCACTAGACGGACGGACGGTGAGCCACCCATAGCTCGCCGTCCACAGGCCCGCGCCTACGGTGGCCGAAGGTCACCAGGTGGTGGCCCCCGACGCCCGCGGCGTCTACCACGGCGGCCGGGACGAGAGGGTCTCCTCTCCCTCTCCACCACCTCCTTCGCTAGCATGGCTGCTTCGCAGAAGGAGGCAACGGCGTCCCGTTCCGTCTCGCTCCGGACCATGGCTTGGACCAGGGCCGGACGCGAGAGGTCGCCGCCGATCGCCGCTTCGAGGATACGGCGATGCCCCGCCCAAGCGGGGCACACCTGCACAGTGTGCTCCACCGTGTCCTCCGGACGATTCCCCGCAGTGGTGACACCCGGAACAGGCAAACCTTAGCGTGTTTGTTATAAAACTGTAAAGTTTTCCTTTTTATGAATCTCGGTTATGCCTGTCGGTCATGCCCGCAAGGGTAAAACCATCATGCATGGTCATAAATGATAGGATGTATGACCAGTATGGCCACCTTTACGCGGAAAGGGAAACAGAACATACCTATTTTTTATAGAGTTCTAATAGATTTTTATAGTAATGAACAAGGGTAATTCAAGGATAGGTGCCCCACGGGGATAGGTGCCGCGGATTTGAATAATTCTATGTCAGAAATATCGTAGGCTAAAATCGTACCACGTAATACAAAGCGCTCCCCCCGCAGACCCCTGTGCCACCGGGCTACGTCAACCGCACGCGAGAGCGCAAGCGTTTTGCCCATGAGTGTAAAAATCTTCCGCGGCGAGACCAAGCGTTAAATTATAATCTTATGTAGGTACTTACTATCGAATATCTTTTGACTCTGTTATAAATTCTATATTTTTTAAATGAATTTACAATTTAAATTAGGTAGGTACACGAAATAATGCTATAAATTATAGTTTTCATTTAACTTTTTTATATTAAAAAAGGCATCTATCCTGTGCTATAAGGATAGTTGCCCCATCTGCTGAAGAAAAAGACGAAGAAGAAGAACACTGATAAAATTATCTTTCGTTAGTTCTGAAAACTATATTGACTAGGTACCTAAGTTAATTAGATGTATAATAAGACTAGCGACCCGCCCCGGCTTCGTACGGGTGCAATGCTGATTATTATACATATAAACCTTCCTCTTCAATCACTCTATCTATTAAAAAAAACCGCATCAAAATCCGTTGCGTAGTTTTAAAGATTAAAGCATACATAGGGATGTAGGGACAGAGAAAGCGACTTTGTTTTATACCTACTATGTAGTGATAATATAAAAAAATGCTTCTTTTGTTCACTCATTCTAGATGGACATATAATTATAATAGATTTCACAAATGAGTTTTATTTCTAATCATACTAAAAATTATATAAGTATTAGGTATCTAATATACGAGTAGTATCTACCAAAAATTAACAATTACACAAAATTTACAACTAAAACATAGCATCAAAAACTTCGAGCTTAACGCTATCAGTTGGTAGGTAATGTGCCCAAGAGACTGGTGGGATTGCCACGTTGAATGGTAATGCTTAGCCCTTGACCAAAGTAAAAGCAAGCTCTTGGGTCACGGGAAGTGTCAACCAGAAATTTTCCCAAATGAATGTTAAAAAAATATACGTTTGCCGTTTCCGTCATTTTCGTATGTTCACATTATAAAGACTCACACTGTATATTGTCTAAATGGACCAGGCCGTTTATAATTTCTTGAAAGAAAAACAAGTTTATTTACGCGAAGTAAGGCCCATACTTACCAATAAAATAAACAAAATTAGAGGCCTAAAACAGATTGGGAAAATATGCGTCACGTCCGCGCTAAAACGGCTATAGCAGTAGTAATGTGGTAGGACTTGATAGGACTCGTGTGTGAGACAGAGCCATGGTGCTGGTTTTTAACGAAATGTTTTGTAAGCGCGGGGCCCGTAGCATTAGCCGTATAGCAAAAATAGCGTGTAGAGTAGCATCTATACGCTATTTTTGCTATACGGCTAATTCAGCACTGATTAACATCTAATATATAGAAGTATCATTTGCCCATATAGCATAGCAGATATATTAGCGCTTCACCCGTGACTTTGTCCACGCTGCAATTTTCTTAAGGATCCCTAATTTTTTTTAGTACTATTTGAAGCGAATATTACTCAGGGCCAATGTAGCTTTTTAATGGTGAAAGAATTTTTAAAATCAGTCGAGTAATTTTCGAGTTACATCGTAACAAACAAACAAAAGTTTTTATGTGTTTGCACCGATTACTCCAAGGCTTCTGACCCGATTTGTGTGTTTTTTTAGTTCGAAACGTGCCATTTTATCCCGTTAAAATTTAATTCAGTTTGTCTCAGCATTTTTGCTTATTTAAATTTCTGCGTAGAAGAAGACGTCGACCAAGTATCATCAATTAAAAGTGATAAATAAAAAAACTATGTTTTACAAAAAAATATAATAGACTTCCAAAAAAAATGTAAAATGACCTTAATATAGGTGTTAAAAAAAGTCGTTCGAATTCGGTGTTAAAAAACAAATATACAAAACGAAAAACACCGACTTCCAAAATGAAGGTTATTTTATACTTTTCACACCACCTGCACGAAAACGTCAAATAATATAATTTGCCATGCAAACCTAACCATTCTAACCCGCGAGCGGCTCACGTCCTCCCCCACTGGGAAGTGCAGCGAGCGCAGTCAAAATGCGTTCCAATATCAAATCACATTGTTGCCTGTCGGGTCATAATTACATTCAGTACACTATAATTGCCCGGAGGTGGGCTGGAGCTTTGGACACGCGACCTGCTCCTTGTGGCGAGAGCCGACGCGTGCCACCAGTTTTCATGGCTGGCTAGAGCACAATTTTCTAGTAGTAGGTGTGAAAAGTAGGGTATATTCCTCAGGTATAAAGGTCTTTCCCTTGGGCTAGCTTGGATCCCTCGCTGCTTTCAGGATTTTTGTATTAAATCCTCGCTTCGCTCGTGACTTACACTCTAAACTCCCTCACATTGCTCGGTAGTTAACTTTCAAATCCTTCATTGTGTTCGGGATTCAATATGACGCCCATATCATAAGACACTGCTTTATCCCCTTGTTTCATAATCTACTATTGTAGTGTTTTGTTTGGAAATCGGTTATATTTTTGTTTAAAAAGTTTTTCGTTTTAATACAAAAATTAAAGAGGCTTCTCGAGCCTATCACGATCGAAAACTGATATGACTTGTAAATAATTTGAAAACTCATCGTTACCTGTAGAGGATGAAACTCTGCTCTTGAATTTTTTACTCTGTTAATGAGCCATAGAGCGAAGTTTCCAACGAGAAGGAACGTCACTAGTTGTCTGCCTGGTCTTTGTCGGCCAGTGCCCGCACAGCGTCGAGACCAAGCGTCTAAAACTAGCAGCGTCTGGCACGAACTTTGGATAACAGCGCATAGAGGTGATATTACCCTGCAAATATATAACTGTTCATGAATTACCTACCTTTTTTGTTGTAGAGTGGAAACCAACAAAATTCCCTGGAACTTTTGCGGAAAAACCAGGCAGTGTGAGATTCTCTCCTCACTAAAACCACCTCTCGCATCAACACACACACACACACACACACACACACACACACACACACACACACACACACACAAGAAACTGACCGTCGACCCCTTAATAAACCTAGCTCCCCAGAACCAAGTGTGTGAAATATCCTCATCATTGGATAGACAAAAAAGGGGTCTCGCCTTGAGGCTTGAGACCAAGTGTGCACGACAACACACTTTTCCGGGGTCACAGAGACCTGCGGTGAGCGTACAGAGTCCCCACTGGCACCCAGTTCATAAAGTACTTATAAGTTAAAAACGACTTGTATCGAGTGAGTCAAATCATGATTATGTACCAAATTTTACCTAGTTGCTTGCATTTCTCCGGGATACCGCTGAATTAGGTAGCCTGCCCCGATGATTTGAAACAAGTAGTACAAGTAGACGCCACACTGTGTCACCAGTAGCAGGGCATGTTCTAGCGGCAACGTCGAGACCGCACGCTTCAGCGGCAAAGTCCGCATCCTTTGAATACATGCCATCGATCCGAAAGTCATTATCAGGAATAGAATCGACTCCCAAATGTTTATCTAAATTGAAGGAAACACGATTAATGGTCTACATCTCTATTTTGAAATCTCAATCTCTTCAATAAAAACCCATTATACCTGCAGTAAAGCTAAGTTCATATGTTCTGGTTTTTGGAACAGTCCATTAAACAGCATGAGACTAACGATAGTGCCAGCCAGGACTGCAACTCCCATAAACAGGCCCTTATGTGCACTTCCACAGTCCACAGAGAAATGGTTGTTTGATTTGGCTCGAGCACAGCACTGACGGTCTTTAGCAATAATAGTGGAAACTGGGTCTTTTATCGGTTTCTGGAAACGAAGGTTTAAATTAATTCTTTGACCTAATTAACTTCTCTGCTCTGATGCAGATTCTCGAAACCAATTAGATATGTGAGAATGGAGGCCTGGAACTAGGTCGAGGATACAAACTGACAGCGTTATTAAAGTTATACTGATGTAGTGAAATTTGCTGTAGAAATATTATTTTCAAAACATTTTTATTTATTTGTTCAGAATTAGGTGTTGATAGAGTTCGTAACTTCTGAATTATTACACTTACCGATCCTGGAACTGTGCAAATATCATTCCAAATAACGAGTATGATGATGGAACACAAAAGGCTGTATTCGACGCCACAAGGCCTTAAATACGGGTTGACGCTCCGAATCAACGGAGTGATCATATCGGACACGTTGCAGGTCCAACTGACATTCTGGGTAGTGACATTGTAGTAGTTTAACGTATAATTTGATAAATAGTTGTCCTCGGTACCGGTACCATTCGGTAGTCTTTCTTCTCGAATATAAGTGTTATTTTCTTCATGGTCTCTTATAAGTATTTTCGAGGGGCCAGTCACGTTAGCATATCGGATGAATGCTGGGCGATCGTAGGCCATTGCCATGATGTCATCCCGCGTCTCCTGAACGACGACGTTCAGCCATTCGCACACGTTTGTGGCTATTAAGTGCATCAGCCCGAATCTGTCGAGCACGACCCCTCGCATGGGGTCCAATATCTGAAAAGAAAAATAGTTTGAATTAATAACTTTTTTTTATTTGTTCGATAAGATTAAAAAGGGATAAGTAACGTGATTTTCAATAGTTATTCTGGTTCTCGGTGAAACTTCTGTTGTAGTTACAAACAAAAAACTTTAAAAATGTTGTCGTTTAGTAGTTTGTTGACAAGGTTTTCACATTGCAACCTCAAAATTAGTGAAGTACTAGTTTTTTCCCGCGAATTCGTACGCGCATATCCCGTTCTTCCTTTTCCCGTAGGAATTTCGGGAAATTCCCTCTTGGTGCTCTCCTGCGGAGTGCAGGGAAGCAACATGCTAAAATTCAGCTTTCTACGACCAGTAGGTACTTTCTACGACCAGTAGGTACTTTCTACGACCAGTAGGTACTTTCTACGACCAGTAGGTACTTTCTACGACCAGTAGGTACTTTCTACGACCAGTAGGTACTTTCTACGACCAGTAGGTACTTTCTACGACCAGTAGGTACTTTCGGCTGTGCGTTGTCTGTCTGTCACTCAGTCGCTCAATCACTCAATCAGCCAGTAACGGCTGAAATTTATATAAATTGACGACGAAACAAACGTGTTAACCACAAAATAACGAAGATATTGTGTAGAAGTTTTGCTTTGTTGAGAAGCCACGATGCGGTTGAGCATCAATTAGTGTGCGGGACAGGCAATAGTGTATATAGTATATAGTGAATAGTGTTAGTTTTGAAACCGAACTGATAGGACAGTACATAGTGTTAGTGATAGCGTAATGTTTACATAATAGTATATAAGGTTTTTATGTTTGAATGTTTGTTTAGGATAATCGTATAATAGATTTAAGCCTTTTTTACTAAGAATTGTATCGTTTGTATAACATAATTCATAGATTTAAGCTAGTAATCGTATTGTTTACGTAACATTTTATGTCTCGTTTTTGTTTGTTTTATATTTTTGTCATATAGTTTATGTTACGTAGAATCTAAAAACATATAGTTTATAATATGTTGTAATGGAAAAACTTAGTGAAAAACGCAAATATTGTAAAAATGCTCTCGTTACGGTAACGTAGCGTCGTACATTAGCTAACTGCACCGATGCCGACTTCGCTCTCATTGGTTGAAAATTCCTGTGTTCTGATTGGCTGACCAATCACAGGGCTTACATTTTCTTAGCAAATTTTGTATAAATTACGGAGCGTTTTCCGGATCGATACAGTCGGCGGGCAACAAGACAAGAAGAAAGAACACTAGAAGAAATAAAGGAAGATCAACAAGGAAAATTCTCCTGGTTTTATTCTTCACCAACCCCAGCACACAAATGCGCATCCTGCACATTTAATGGTCCTTCGAGCGCCGGATTTATTGTGAAGAAAGAAGCCTTGAACATAGTACCTCAAGAAAGAAGCCTTGAAGATCGAATATAGTGAAAGTGTTCAAGATCGCCGATTGAAGAATCAACTGACGTCATGCCCATTACGCGTTCTGAAGGGAGGGGCCGGAAGCCGTCGAGCGAACAGAAGCCGTCGTCGTCTGAAACCACGCCAGGGACCTCAGCGACCGGCACCAGTACGGAAGCCACGACGGAATCGACAAATACAGGGACGACTGCCACGGAGTATACAGAACATACCGCCACCTCCGCGACGACTGATCCAACCACCGTGACTTCCACCGCCAGCGCCTCGACCGCACGGACCTCCGCCTCGGCCGCGAACGTACCGCCCCCCTCGCACCCCGCCAGCGCCGCCGCCCCCTCTGTCGCCCCCTCCGCCGCGACGACGCTTACTGCAGGTGCGAAATCGAAACAGTTGATGAAGCCGCCCGCCGCTGTCACCTCCAGAGATGCTCGCCAAGAAACGGATGCCTCTACAGTAAAGCGAGTTGTCAAGCACGCCGGTACGTCGAAACCAACCGGCCCACAGCACCTCTCCCCCCCTAGCAAGAAGGGGGGAGGGGGGGGATCGACGCATAGCAAGTCGAAACAGTTGAAGATAGCGAAGGCAAAGGAAGATTTGCTCCGCCTCCAAGTCGAACTAGCTGCAGCACGCCTGGCCGCACTAGAACAAGAGGATGAAACCGAAGAGGAAATAGAAGAAGGAGAAGAAGATGACGTCTCCCTCTACTCAGAAGTCAACGCAAGAGTGGACAACTGGTTGGAAAACCAGGTGACTCGTCCAGTGTTAGCCATCACCAACGAGCCCTATCGCCATCCAGAAGAACCAACGGTCGTCCACAACGAACAACAGAAGCATGAAGAAGCACGTCAATCACCGGCGGGAGGTCAAGGGGACTTAGCCCTCCTAGCTGAAGCCATCACCAGGGCTGTCAGCACCGCCCAGCGACCCAAGTTCATCGAGCTACCGTTCTTCAGTGGGTCGCATCAGGAGTGGCTACCTTTCCGCGCCGCCTACCATGAAACAGAAGCGATGTTCAGCGCCGTCGAGAATACGAACAGACTACGGAGGAACCTGAAAGGCAAGGCCAAGGAAGCTGTAGAAGGGTTGCTGATCACGAACGCGCACCCATCAGAAGTAATGAAGACATTGGAATCCAGATTCGGAAGACCAGAGTCCATAGCCATGTTAGAGATGGAAACTCTTCGAAGCCTGCCGCGCCTCTCCGAGTCACCGAGGGACATCTGCATATTTGCAACAAAGATCTCCAACGTCGTAGCAACATTGAAAACATTGGGCTGCTTCAACTACATGTACAACCCTGAACTTGCGAAGACATTGGTGGACAAGCTGACGCCGACACTACGGTATAGATACTACGACTTCTCAGCCACACAGCCGCAAGAGGACCCCTGCCTCATCAAGGTCGAGAAGTTCTTCAAGAGAGAAGCCGAACTGTGCGCGCCCTACGCTCTGCCTGAACAGGTGGCAGCACCGTCTACAGCCGCACCACAGAAGAGGACGCAGCGGGTCACCAACGTGACTGAGAAGACCAACACACTGAAGTGCTTTGTGTGCGAAGGAACAAGTCACACCAATGCAACAGAATGTGAAGCATTCAAGAAGATGGATGCCAATACAAGATGGGATACAGCGAAGTCCAAGCGCCTCTGCTTCAGATGCCTGCGATATAGGAGCAAGACTCACAACTGCCGACAGAAGCCGTGTGGTGTCAACAACTGTAAATATTCGCACCACAACATGCTTCACTACGAGAAGAAAACAGAAAAGGCAGAGAAGACAGATAATGAAGAGGCAACAGAAGTGATAAATTCAACATGGACGATAAAGAAGCAATCCTATCTGAAGATCCTGCCGGTCCAGGTGAAAGGACCAAAGGGAACAGTCAACACCTTCGCTTTGATGGACGACGGGTCAACAGTCACGCTCGTCGACGATAGCGTCGTGAGCAGCATCGGAGCAACAGGACCCATAGACCCGCTGAAGATAGAAACCATCAATGAACTGAAGACGGCAGAATCGACGTCAAGAAGGGTGACTATCGGGCTGAAAGGGATCAACAACAGAGAAGAGCAAATTCAAGCAAGAACAGTGAAGAACTTACAAGTCTCATCTCAACGGGTTCCGCAAGAACTAGTGGATGGGTGCCCTCATCTATCGGACATCAAGGGACATCTATCGTACCCCAACGCAAAGCCGCAAGTCCTCATCGGTCAAGACAATTGGCACCTTCTGCTCACCAAAGAAACCCGAAAAGGCGACAAGAACCACCCGGTTGCTTCTCTCACGCCGCTGGGGTGGGTTCTTCATGGAAGCCAAACGAGATCCTTCGGGCAGAAGATAGACTTCGTGTCACACATGATCGAAGACACAGAAGACAACCTTGAGGACCTGGTGAAGAAGTACTTCGAAATGGACGCCCTCTGCATAAACCCGAAGAGACCGAAAACCGACCCAGAAGAAAAGGCGCTTCGAATACTGGAACAAAAAACTGAGAAGATTGGAGAAACCAGATATCAGACCGGCCTTCTCTGGAAGAAAGAAGATGTTAAGTTCCCCGATAACTATGAGAATTCCCTGAAGAGGCTCTTCAACATCGAGAAGAAGATCGACCGTGATCCAGCCCTGAAGAAGAGATACGTCGAACAAATGGACGCCCTTATAGAAAAAGGATACGCCGAGCCTGCGCCGCCTCAGAAGACACCACAGAAGACGTGGTACCTACCTCACTTCGCTGTCATCAATCCAATGAAGCCAGACAAACTCCGAGTTGTTCACGACGCCGCAGCCAAGACCAAGGGAGTAGCGCTCAACGATATGCTGCTCAAAGGTCCAGATCTACTCCAGTCGTTACCAGGCGTCGTCATGCGCTTTCGTCAGCACCTGATCGGAGTGACAGCGGACATAAAGGAAATGTTCATGCAGGTCAAGCTACGTACAGAAGATAGAGACGCACTGCGATATCTGTGGCCTGGAGATCGCCGCGACGATCAACCGCCGGAAGAGTACAGGATGACATCGCTGATTTTCGGAGCATCAAGTTCACCATCGACAGCGATATACGTGAAGAACTTGAACGCGAAACAACACGAGAAGACTCATCCGGAGGCCGCAGCTGCCATCATAGAGAAACATTACGTCGACGACTACCTCGATAGTTTCCGAAGCCTGGAAGATGCCGTAAGAGTAACGAAGAGTGTGCGCGAAGTGCACAATAAGGCCAGCTTCGAACTAAAGCAGTGGAAGTCGAACTCAGCGACACTCCTAGAAGCACTGGGAGAAGAACATAGAACAGAAGACTTGGAACTCTACAGAACAGAAGAGAAAACCGAACGAGTACTAGGAGTCATCTGGAAAATCAACTCGGACGAGCTAACCTTCAATCCCAACTTAGCCAGAATACCTTCGACGTTAATAGAAGGAAAGCAGCCAACGAAGAGGGAAGCCTTAAGAATTGTTATGTCGCTCTTCGACCCCTTAGGATTCGCCTCGCCTGTTACGATACGAGCGAAGCAGCTACTCCAGGAAGTTTGGCGCCGAGGAACAGGGTGGGACGACCGAATCGACGAAGACCTAGCGGAACAATGGGACGCGTGGATGGGACACCTGAAAAGTCTCCACGACATGGCAATCCCGCGGCGATACCTTCACTACAGCGACGCCGTCTCCCTAGAGCTTCACGTCTTCAGCGACGCTAGCGAATCGGCCTACTCTGCGGTCCTCTACTGGAGAGCCGTAACACCAGACGGCGAAGTCGGCATATCACTCATCATGGCCAAGGCGAAAGTGGCACCGTTGAAGTTGACTTCGATCCCAAGATTGGAACTGCAAGCAGCGGTCATGGGGACCAGACTCGCCGAGACAGTGATAGAAGAACACGAGAGGAAACCTGACCGAAGAGTGTTCTGGACCGATAGCAAGACAGTACTCACCTGGATAAAGACAGGGTCGCGTTCATACAAACCCTACGTGGCTCATCGTCTAGCAGCAATAGAAGAAAGTTCCAAGGTCAACGACTGGCGCTGGGTTCCGACGAAACAGAACGTAGCCGACGACGCCACACGAGATGTACCAACCGCCTTCAATAGAGATCATCGATGGTACCGAGGGCCGGACTTCTTATACCTGACAGAAGACTCCTGGCCTATAGAAACCGCAAGGACAGCAACAGAAGAGCCTTCCGACGAGGAAAAGACGCATCACGTGACCGACAGAAGAAGACTGAAGCTAGCAGAGGGTCTGCCTGATCCGACGAAATTCTCCAACTGGGACCGCCTCCGATATTCGACAGCACGTGCTCTGCAGTTCATCGAGCTTTGCAGACCCCCTAGGCACAAGGTCAACTATCGCCGAACCAAGAAGAACAAAGAAGCGGATCCTACCTGGAGGAGAAACAAGCCGACTGCAGCTAAACAGCAGACGCCCGCAGCATCGAAGAAATCGACGCTCAAGCTGCTTCCAGTCACAGCCGAGCTCCTCAAGAAAGCTGAAGAGCTGCTGATGCGGTCTTCGCAGGAAGAAGCCTTCGCGGAAGAGATAGACAATCTGAACAGCGGGAAGCCGATCGCCAAAGAAAGTCGCCTGCATCAGCTCAGCGTTGAGTCAGTAAACGGCTCACTCCGAATCCGGAGCCGTATCCGAGCGGTGACAGACATGGAAGAAGACTTCAAGAACCCGCTAGTAGTCGACGGAGATCATCCCACAGTGAAGCTTTGGATACAGGCCATACATCGACAGCTACACCACGCCGGCGTCGAGGCAACAGTCAACGAGTGCAGACAGCAATACTGGGTATTACGATTGCGCCCTATCACCCGCGCAATCCTCCGAAGATGCCTCTTCTGCCGCATGAAGACTCAAGTACCGCCGCATCCGAGAACTGGGGACCTTCCAGCATGTCGCCTTGCACATCACAAGCGACCCTTTACGTACACCGGTGTCGACTACTTCGGGCCTCTCTCCGTGACCGTCGGACGAACCAGACAGAAGAGATATGTGGCCATCTTCACATGTCTCACAACGCGAGCTATACACCTGGAAATCGCCGGCTCGCTCAGCTCTGACTCTGCAGTAATGGCGGTCAGAAGAATGATCGCGCGACGAGGCTGCCCGACTGAAATCTGGTCAGACAACGGCACCAACTTGAAGGCTGCCGACAAGGAACTTCGCCAAGCAATCGACGCGGCGACTGCGGAAGAAGCAGCGAAGAGGACGATCTCCTGGCGCTATATTCCGCCTGGAGCTCCATTTATGGGCGGCGCTTGGGAGCGAATGGTTCGCTCAGTGAAGACGGCTCTCCAAGCGACACTGCATGAGCGCCACCCCACCGAAGAAATCCTCGCTACTCTACTTGCTGAAGTGGAGTACACCGTAAACAGTCGTCCGCTGACGCACGTCTCCGTCAGCGCAGAAGATCCCGAGGCCCTGACTCCCAACCATTTCTTGCTGGGGGGTCCTGGACGTGTACCGCAGCCGGGCACATTCACCGAGCAAGACACCATCTCCCGGTCCAGCTGGCGAGCTGCACAGAGGCTCGCAGATGTCTTCTGGCTCCGCTGGGTGAAGGAGTACCTTCCCGAGCTCCAACACCGGCGGGAGCCCCACGGACGAGGTCAACCAGTGCAAGTGAACGACCTCGTGCAGATCGTCGACCCGAACCTGCCCCGCAACGTTTGGATACGAGGACGAGTCATCGCGGTGTATCCTGGTCCAGACAGCATCGTGCGGACGGTGGACGTGCAGACCAAGGGAGGTGTCCTGCGCCGGCCGGTGAGGAAGCTGGTGATCCTGCCCCTGCCTACGGACGACGTGCCCGCACCGGAACTGAATGCGACGCGGTCGCACGGCGGGAGTGATGTGCGGGACAGGCAATAGTGTATATAGTATATAGTGAATAGTGTTAGTTTTGAAACCGAACTGATAGGACAGTACATAGTGTTAGTGATAGCGTAATGTTTACATAATAGTATATAAGGTTTTTATGTTTGAATGTTTGTTTAGGATAATCGTATAATAGATTTAAGCCTTTTTTACTAAGAATTGTATCGTTTGTATAACATAATTCATAGATTTAAGCTAGTAATCGTATTGTTTACGTAACATTTTATGTCTCGTTTTTGTTTGTTTTATATTTTTGTCATATAGTTTATGTTACGTAGAATCTAAAAACATATAGTTTATAATATGTTGTAATGGAAAAACTTAGTGAAAAACGCAAATATTGTAAAAATGCTCTCGTTACGGTAACGTAGCGTCGTACATTAGCTAACTGCACCGATGCCGACTTCGCTCTCATTGGTTGAAAATTCCTGTGTTCTGATTGGCTGACCAATCACAGGGCTTACATTTTCTTAGCAAATTTTGTATAAATTACGGAGCGTTTTCCGGATCGATACAGTCGGCGGGCAACAAGACAAGAAGAAAGAACACTAGAAGAAATAAAGGAAGATCAACAAGGAAAATTCTCCTGGTTTTATTCTTCACCAACCCCAGCACACAAATGCGCATCCTGCACAATTAGCGAGTGATTAGTATAATGAAGACTGTAAAATGAAGTTCTTCTTCAAGATTCAAGCCACAAAGCATTTCCCGTAACAAACAGCTAAACTCCGAGCTCGCTATCTATTCGTGAAGTAGTATCGACAGACACGTAGGAATCTGCTCATACATTAGAATAGATACAATCTAAGTTAATCATATCGAAGTAGGATCCGGGTTTCATTATTTCATACCCAGACTGACAAATTGTTTTACATTTTTTTAGGTCACATTTCGATTTTGTTCTTTTAACCGAAGAGATTATCCCAACAAAAACAATGTTAAAAAAAAGTCTCTCTATGCAATCTTTCCACTGCCCCGTAAAAAGTTTTGAGATCTCATAGAAGCCAAGTTCTGTTGAACTTATTTTGTAGTTAAAAATCAACATTTAGTGACTGCATCAGTAGTTTTTCGAAACAATTTAATAATAATATAAACCAATTTAATACTTTTTGTACGTAAACAAAGAACTATAAGTTAACAATGCAGTCGAAACTCATACACAAATAAACAAACAAGTTGTTAGTAGCAACTTGGATATTTTCTATTTAAGTTTAAATTATTTAATTCTATTCTACATTCTATATTATCTAAATGACAAAGGACCGCCACGTAAGCTTGAATGCTGTTAAAGGTACCAATACGTATTGTTGGTGTAATAGCAAGAAGGTAGAACTCCGTGTAAGCTTTGGAGATTTGTGACGTCATGTAGCCCTCACTACATTATTGAGTTTGGTTGCATTTCACAATAGCCTGAAACCTTTCCTTTTAGCCGACAGCGCGACGCAAAGGAGGGGAGTGCAATCTGTTTATCAGCCTATGTATAGGTTTAGACGTCCAGAGACCTTAATGTGAAAAAGATCAAAGTCGACGGACTATAACAAGTGTGAATATCGTTGAATTATTGGTGTTTGGAAATGCATTTGATTTCTCTTATCAATTTTCATTCCAACCCATGAAGGATTTAGAAGTTTTAAATTGGTTAGCAACCATTATCACTTCACTTCACTTTTATTGTGTCATAGTAATGTGGGGTTTCTACTTAAACAAAGGGCTCGAGGAGATGATTATAAAAATGTAGATATCTTACTATGATGACATCTGCGATTGAACTAAAATAAATGCCCCTAATATGCGCCAGACTGCTTGAAAACTGACTTGATTGGAACTGTTTAGTGGTTTTATGTGGTTGGGTTTTTGCATTCGTCGATTTTGTTTGCATGAGACTGGGTTTTCTCAAGTCAGTCATATTATGTGACTGCCATGGCATTTTATCCTTTAAAATATTATTTGATACCTATACCTTCGCTATTTTCAGATCAAATGCATTGTTGCGTATGCTCGAAATACTTTAGATCGGGAAATAAGCGCACGTAATGAAAACTATTTGCTTGTTAGCGCCCAACAAAATGTAAGTAAGCACACAATAGAGGACGTCGTGATTGTCCAGTTAACGGCTGCTGATCTGTCAGGTACTCCTACGGTCAAGGTCGACAAACTGATGATGATCTTATTTTTTGCTTATCATCACATGTTAATCGGTCTAGTCACTTTTTAAACTAACTTCTTATTATTCCTATACGTTTTCTGTAGTTTAAAAGTAGAGAACTATTTTCTGTGTTTTTTTTCTAATTTTAGGCACCGTAGTTTTTTCCCACACAATAATATAATAATAATCTATAATATAAAAATGAATCGCTAAATGTGTTGGTAAGCGCATAACTCAACAACGCCTGGACCAATTTGGCCAATTCTTTTTTTGTTGTGTTTGTTATCATCAGGAGAAGGTTTTTATGTAAAAAATAAGAAAGTTGCCAGTTAACGGGAGCGAAGCCGCGGGGGATAGCTAGTAATATAATATAATAAATGCACCTTCTTTGCATCCGACTCGTAACGATATTATGAATCCTACTCATGCAAATGCAAATTATAAGTTGCTGACTTCGCCCGCTCCTAGGTAATATAAATTTTTTCCAATGTTCTACTTGAACGTCCAATCTATCTCTAGAGGTAACAAAAAATTATCAAAATTCATTCGCTGGTTTAGGCGTAAAAACTAAACCAATAGACAGACAAACAGAGTTACTTACTGAAATACTGATTTTTATGTTAGTATGAATTGTCTTGAGGTCAAGAAGATCAGTCTACTAGGTCTGACTGAGACATACTTATTCGTAATGCAAGGATGACTGTTAATTAAGAACAATAGGTTTTAGGGTAGTTTGTTCTGTAGGGTTAAGGTACTCACATCTGTATAAGAAAATATAAAAACTGTTTGGGCCACCAGGAACAGTATCCTAAGAGCGGGTTTCATGGCTACAATGGCCATCTGACAGTCTCCCGAGAGGTCGAAGTACCCTCCGAACTGCAGGCACGAGTAGATGATGGAGCCCACTCCGAAGCCTGCCACACCCATGTGGAGGTAGAAACTGCCGTAGCGGGTGCGTTTCACGTTATCTGTAACAAAAGAATATTTATAAGAAATTGATAGATTTATTTATCACCGTACGGGTCGGCCTTCGAGGTTAAGTTAAGCTTGTAGAAGTTGGTCCGTGGATGGATGACCATCTACTACATACCAAAATTCTCCCCGCCTTGGAAAGCACGATAAGCCATTGTACCCAAATGTCATTTGGAAATCTTTGACAGTCGTAACGGGTAGTCAGAAACCAAGGCGTATCGTATGCAGCCAATCTGACCACCACAACCGGTAACTGGGTTGCAAAGGTCAGATATAGACAGTCACGCCATATGAAATACTAGTACAAATACAAATACAAATACAAATACAAAATCCTTTATTTCAAATAGACCAGTTTACAGGCACTTTTGAATAGTCAAGGTATGTCAGTCAAATAGATGAAGCTAATTCTGCCGCGCTAGCGACAAGAGTAGCAAGTTATTCTGCAACAAAACAAACTCACCGACCCTATCTCCAGCGCGGCAGTTGCACGTTCCAAAGAGTAGATCCTATGGAGAAGAACGTGCAAGAAACTCCATGGACACTCTTTTAAACACTGCCTTTTTACAAAATCATGGTTAGATTATTTAATGAGTCTATACAATGCAAAGATAATCTTACAATCTTCAGCAGGTCCAACAATGTTTTCACATCTTCATCAAAGTTCGGGCATTTTAGTCGTTGTGGAGCGGACCAGCATTGAGCCAAGCATTTTTGTCGTCAATGTACTCCCCTAATTTATAATATGCTTGTTTGCATAGTGTGCGTTTTACACAGTTTTTAAATTTCGTCTTATTTAGTTCTAGTATATGTGGCGGTATTTTGTTATAAAACTTTAAACAGTATCCCATGAAAGATGTTGCTACTTTAGCAAGTCTGAAACCTGGTTGAACTAACTGATTCCTATTTCTAGTGACATAGTTATGTCTGTCGCCTCGTTTACTGAAAAGATGTAGATTCTTTCTAACGTACATAATATTTTCATAAATATATTGACAAGGGACCGTCATGATGTTAATTTCTTTAAACAGTTCTCTTAGAGAATCTCTCCGGCGCAGATGGTAAATGGCTCTGATGGCTCTTTTCTGCAAAATGAAAATAGACTCGATGTCAGCAGCCCGTCCCCAAAGTAAAATACCGTAAGACATTATACTGTGAAAATAACTAAAATAGACTAGTCTAGCGGTTTCAACATCTGTAAACTGGCGAATTTTTCTAACAGCATATGCTGCTGAACTTAGCCTTCCTGCAAGAGATGTTAAATGAGGACCCCATTGTAACCTTGAGTCTAGCCTAATCCCCAGGAAAACTGCTTCTTCGACTAATTCTAGTTTCTCCTTGTTCAATAGTAGATATTTAGCTGTAACCATTTGTTAGAAAAGCTAGGCACAATGATTTATAACATAAAGTCTGTATTTTTACAAGCGGGACAGCTTATTTTTTGTTATATTTGTATGTTTTTCCAATCGTGTTGTTTAGATTCTTTCAAAATAAACTAGGGTTTAAAGTTTATTCTTCCTCCGCAAATTATTGAAACCAAAGCTTATAAAGGCTGACAAAATGTAGTGCGTACTCACCATCTTTCTCTCGTTTAGCTATTCGAAGGTGATAAAACGTATACCCCAAGAAGAGCATACTGACTATATATAAATACATTGTGAACACCTGAAATAATAAAAAAGTGTGTAAAACCTTTATCATACATTGCTTCCAATTAAAACCAGAATATGTCTCGTTTAACTCTAATTTAAATGAAATCGTAGCCGGTAGCGGCGTAGACCCGTAGCGTAGGCCGTAGCACTTCGCTACGGGATATCTACGACCCCCACATATTTATAAACAGTTAGCAATATTTATGATCTTTGTAAAAATTAAACGGTACATTATCACGAAACCACTTTCGCATTTTATTTTTTTACCCCTTCACTTACATTTGTATTGAAAAAAATAAAATGTTGCTGACTGAGTTGGGTTAGTCATGTGAGATAAATGTAGTTACGTTACTCGTTAGTCATATCTAGTCTAACACATGTAATAATAGTTTACTAAAACTTATAATAGAGCTTGTATATAAAATTATCATAACAAATGAATACATTGTCATGTAATATGCAAATCTATTGCTTTACTAAATATTCGCATTAATATGTTTGTATTGTGTGCTCGAAAACTACAGTCTGTTCGCCACGGGTTGATTATCTTGGCTTGGCATTTATATTCGCTTAAGAGCCCTATTACATTTTTTACGGAAATTCATGATTTTTAACGCTGTAGTTTTCAGCAGCAGTAAGATATTTTAATTATCTGATCCTGAATAACGATAGTGCCAGTCTCTTTATTGTAAGTTGGAGTTACACATTTTCATTTTTCTTTTCGTGTAATTTACTATAAATATTTTACGAACTCAGTTTGCAAGAAAAAATGTCGGCGATGGAACTTTGACGGTCTAATTCACATTGTTACAATCAATTCTTTTAAAAGCTGAATTTACTAAAAGGTAAGTTGAATGTTTTACTTGTTTATTGGAGTTCTAGAATTTCTTTAAATTCCTTGAGTTTTCACGGAAAAAAACGTAAAGAAATCCTAATTTAAGCCAGAAATGTCTTGATTCAGCGTCCATTATATTCCAAATAAAAACAATTTTTTCAAATAAATTAATATGATATAAAATTTCAATCTACAATGAATACGTTTCATAAGTTTTCGTTTGTCAATATAATTAAACAAAATTACAATAAATATAATTAAAGTACTATATATTCTGCGTCAATTCAGCGCGCGCTTCTCAGTCTCGCGCAAGCGCCCAAATAAACTATAATCCTATTCAGACTAGTAAGTATCAAAATTGTTTTGCGGACTATAGATGTACTCCCAACGCAGACCAACGTAACTTCGTTTATTGCAAACGAGCATTCACGATTCGTAATAGGACTCTTAATACTTAATATTTGGTAGTTTCTGATCTGAGAAGAGTAGCGAACTTGTTACTATGTAATAAACCTTTTATGTGGCAATGCCTAGCACTAAACCTGGCTCCTATATTTTCTTACTAGCTATTGCCCACGGCTCCCGGCTCACGGCTCACGGCTCGCATCTATAGGTATAGAATTTTGAAAAAATATCCTGATACCGTTTCTAGTATCCCATCAATCGCTGTTCCAAAACTCATAAGAATCGGTTCAGCGATTTTGGCGGGAAGACGTAACAAACAAACGAACTCACTTTCACATTTATAATAATACTAGCTGACCGGCCAACATTTTGAAATATAATTAAAAAATATCCTAAAACCGTTTCTAGGATCCCATCAATCGCTGTACCAAAACTCATAAGAATCATTCAGCGATTTTGGCGTGAAGACGTAACAAGAAAACGAACTCACTTTTCAATTATTTATAATAATACTAGCTGATCGGGCAAACGTTTTAAAATACAATTAAAAATCCTATTATCTTACGACTCTAAATTTGGTAGTTTTTTTATACAAAACGGGGAAACTCTTGGCCCAAATCTCACCTGATGGAAAGTGATGATTAGGCCGAAGATGGAAGCTAGCTTTACCCGGAATCCACACAGAGGAACTGGCTATCATACCTCTAACTGCCGGAACACAACAATGCTGTTAACACTGTTGTTATGGCGACAGACTTAGACATGATGGTGGTAGCTTGCCAGGCGGACGTAGAACAAGTCCTACCACCAGCAAAACCGAGCAAAAAATTTGCCCCCGCTGGGAATCGAAGCCGGGGACCTCTGGGTCTGAATCAGGTGGTATTTAACCACTAGACCACGGAGGTGGTTAGTGTCACATGTTAAGCACCACCCAGGGACCTCGTGTAGGGATTCGCTGAAGGGTATTCTCCTACAGACGCGGGTGACTCGGCCCCCGGCGACATAAAATCGGTCAAGCCGTTTCGGAGGTTCGATAACTAACACACGTGATTTTTATGCATTAGAAGAAGATTAGAAGTGCGTGGTCATATTTAAGGGTGGTGTTATGAATCTGCTATAAAGTTAAGAGAAAATATCTTAATAAAAATATTTACTTTTTTCAAAAACCCGCTCTCTAAGCGATAAGGCCGCCCATTGTGTCACCCTGTTATGTAATGTTTTCTTCATCTATTTTTTCTGTAACTTATAATAAAGAGTATTCTATTCTATTCTCTAAAAACTAATAGGAAGTTCAAGAAAAATCTCTGTTCAAGCATTCTGACGCAGTTTGTAGCGTTTATTTTACTCAATAACAGATAAGGTGCCGCCAGCAACTGCAACAAACTGCTTGAAAGTGTTTTTTTTTTTGGAAAATGGTAGTCGTTTTTTGACGACGTTTTTCTTTTAATTATTCTTATTTTAATATAAATCTTTTTTATTATTATTTTAATATGATTTCTTGGCTGTACAGCAGATGCAAAACACCACCCATAAATATGACTCGCACACACACACACGCACTTCTGAAACACTCTGTACCTATACTTAGGATATAGGAATTTTTTAGCAGTGTTGTTGAGTCGTAAATATAGGCCAAGCACAATTAAAGGTAGGTAACAGAAATGTGCATGCGTGGCTTTGAACTAAGATAAGGTGCGAGGTTGTGGTTGCCCCACATTTCATTATGAATTGTATGTGCCCTTATATTACTGCATCCGGTGAGGTTAAAAACCCCAAACCGACCGGTCTATAAGCATGAAGCATTATTAAGCACGAATTATATAACACTAGCTGATGCCCGCGGCTTCTCCCGCTTGACTAATTATATACTAAAACCTTCCTCGAGAACCACTCTACCGATAGGTGGAAACAACATGAAAATCGGTGTAGTTTTTGAGTTTTCGCGAACAAACAAACAGACAGACAGATGGGCGGAGGACTTTTTTATAATATTTAATGATAGTAAACCATCTTCCCTTTTTGTGGATGCTAAACTTGGAACACGCACGAAAAGACCATATACGTGAGTAGGCTCAAGAACGTAGTCTACCCAAGTGTTGCTACTACTGTGCGAAGTTTTATCTTAATCTGTTTAGTCGTTGAGACGTGAAGATTCAACAGACAGACTTTTGAATGATCTGTTTTTTTTTAAAAGATGAGAAATCTGCAAATGACTCCTCCCGCTCTGGGTAAAACACGAGAGAGTGTCAGTCTCCTACTGACTAAAACCCATCCGTGTTCCTCCTAATGCCCTTTGCGTTCCAGGGCTGCGGCGACTCTTTCGAACAAATTCTGCGACCCCGGATGAACAAAACTACTGGAAGCTTACATAGACCATACTTACATCAGATATAACATTAGTATACACCTCATTCTGTATGGTGCTCGTTACCGGCAAAGCTATTCCTAATACTATTAATAATTTAGCATAAAACGCTGACAGCACCACGGTCATCGATTCACTGAAACAATATGATATATTGAATCAATTAGCTGTAAATAACCTAAAACACGAAGCTTGGGAAAATTAATATGACGGTAACAAAATTAATGAAAATCGACGAGGTTTAGCTAGGACGCCATTACCTATAGTTTAGGGTACCCGGATTAGGTATCGTAGTGAATGGTGAACGAAATTAACTAATTAATTGCATAGTTGCTCTGTTTTAGAGTTTAGGTTTCGATATTGAGGCTATTTTAGGGATTTGTGGAGCCAATTAATTTAACAATGATGCCTACTGTTGCAACAATAATGCTGAAGTAATATCGAAAGATGTAAAAAGCCTCCACTTGTTCTATAGAACAAGTTTCATCCATAATCAAACTAACTAAAGTCAATTTGGTTATGGATGAAACTTTTAAAGTCGGATATATAAGCCCGGAAGTATCCTCTACCTTATCTATTCTGTACAAACAGGGTACCAGGAAGGAAGTTAATCAAATTGACGTTCTCATAGCTGTTTCCATGCCCATTTCTCAGAAATGCTGCCTATATGCAAGTTATTAGTTAACTTACTCGCCGTGGGAGAGCTGTCGTTTTCTTGGAATGGGTGTGGCAATGTGTTCCATGCTAGAACTGGAACTGGCTGGCATCACCACGCTCAGGCGAGGTAGCGAGTGCGGTGGGTACTCTCTGTAAATATTTTAAAATAAAATATGTCAAGTTATATTTCTCGGTAATATTTATATTAACTGCATGAGGAAGAGCAGCTAGTTTTAGAAAAAAACTTTTCCCGTAGATTCTACTTGGGCCTATCAAACAGGAACCGTGTTTTTTTTCTAGATAAAAGTCTATTACCTATACTGCGATAATGTAGCTTTCTAATACTTAGTGAACGATTTCTTGCTGACGAATGAGTACTTTTTTAATATTAACGCACGCGTTTGACCACTGTCTATCTCACCTGATGGTGATCGAGACTACTTCCAGAGATTGATTGATTTTTACAAAATTTTCACTACCCCTGCATAATATAAGTTAATAACTCTATTAAACAGATGTATAAGAAACTCGATCCATTCCATCCATACCGATACAATGGTCTACTGGCATCACATTAATTCATAGGATCACTAGCTGAACGGGCAAACGATGTTTTGCCATATAAAAATATTGCCTTCGACCTATTCTCAGACCTAACAAGTATACACAAAAAATTTCATAAAATCTGTCAAGCCGTTTCGGAGGAGTTCAATAACAAACACTGTGACACGAGATATTTATATATTAGACTAGCTGACCGGGTAAACTTTGTTTAGCCAGAAAGAAATAAGTGCTCTACAAACTATTCTCAGACCTAACGAATCTATACAAAAAAAATCATAGAAATCAGTGTAGCCATTTCGGAGGAGTTCGATAACAAAACCTTGACACGAGATTTTATATATTAGAAGATTTAAAAAGGCTTTAATTTTTTTAGATATACGTACATGTTATTTGCAATATGTGCAGCATAGTTAACAAGTATTTAAATGTTTTAGGTATTTCACTATACGTAAAACTATTATAAAAGCTACATATAAATTAAACGCGAAACTATCGGAGAGAGTAGAAAATAACTCACTTTCTAATTACACGAAGCCGCTAACAAAATAAACACTGAAAACAAATTCCGTACATAATAATATTAAAAGTGTTACATAAAGTGGTGTCGATTTAACGTTACAGCAAGTTGTTTTGTTTGAGCCGGCGCTTATCTTATAATAGTGGGTTTTAATGAACCGCCTCGCCACCCTGCCGCCCTGGCGCGGTGCCTTGCCTCACCTTTCATCTTCAGGCACCACTATGAGAGGCTCCGACGGCCGTCTCCAATCCCTCGATGCATTTTGATTAGATTTCTCCTTATTTTTCATCACCAAATCCTTTTAAACACCTTTGAATATCCGCTTTTAAGACATCCACGTTTGTACGTAAAAAATCACGTTTTTTGCCGATCTTAGATGTTGTGCGTTGTAGAGCGAATCACGAACTGTTGAAGACGATACAAAACGCAGCGTGATGTCACGACCGTGTGTGTTAGTAATTAGTTTCTAACTGTGACAGGGTTGAACTTGTACTTATGAATACGTTTCGTACTTTTATTTATGTAAGAATATAATTAATTTGTTGAGATATGACACTAGGGTGTGGTGTGCATTTTCTAGAATTTTCCGACAGTAAAATCGAAAATAAGGTGAATCATGTTTGCAGTAAATTGCAAAGCATCATGAAATAATGACTTGCTCAAATAGTTTTGTGAGTTTAATACATTGGCACTTTGCAAAACTTGTGCAGGTATAAAAACTATTTTGGGGATAAAATAACAAACTCAGAAATATATTTATGTAGTTGTGATGCATTTAAGGAGGTGACTTAACTCTACGTCCCCAGTTAAACAAAGATAATATTATTATGGTTTGAACTAAGATTATTGAACTATCATCATTATTACACCTGAAAGTCACCCACAGCTGGGCCAAGGAACCCCAAGCTTCGGAATCGAACTACATATTCTTTCAAGGTGTCATCGTTGATTTTAATACTAAAATTAATTCAAAATCCTATAATTGTGGTTCCACGAATCCATACGAAATTTCGACAAAAGGGAATGAAAATTAAATATATTTGATCTCCCTGAAATTAATAAATACCGCTGAAAAATTGACTACAGATATTCAAACAGTTCATTTCAATAATAGGTACCTTGGAACTATAACAGTAAACTTCAATAATACCTTGGAACTATACAGGTACATATTTGACTTCTTTACAGGTAATTTCATAACAGCTCCTGGGGGCTTAGACAAAGTAACAATTTAAAAACGATAACGAAGTTAGAAAAGACTAAAATGTATGGGATTGACATAAGCCGCGTTAAGTCACGTGGTCAATCGACATCGTTATCGCAATTTGGTAGACAATGTTATATTTCATAACGAAACCATAAAGTAACGAATCGTTATCGTGTTTATCCCATACAAATGCGTAGACAAGCAGCGCTTTCAGTGTTCGCCTTCGCCTCGATCGTGATCGCCAAAAAAGATAACGAAACGAATGTTAAAACGTTGTAGTTATCGAAACAATATGGCCGGATTTCATTCGGCAGCTGATTTTTGACATTGTTTGATGACATACTCTTAGTATTTATTCTGTGTTAGAGGCATTACTGCAGATCAAATAGATTATAAAATGCATTCTCTACGTTTATTGTGGGCTGCACACAATCAGAACGCCTGGGAGTTCAGTCCACAGTCGGTCTGACCTTACCCGACCTTGTGACCAGCAAGAGGTTTCGCCAGGTCACCATGACTGTAACATAAACAAACAAAGATTCAATATAAGTACTTCATTGTTAAGATCGCGTCATTGTTTACAATACATAGGTAGGTACTCATGAATAATACTTGGATTTACTTACGTTTCCATAATTATTATACTCAAGCAGCGTTGACAATAATTATTGTTCGGGACTTGCTCGCACTCTTGATTCCATGTTATATCACTAAAAATTAAAATAGATTACTCCATTATCGTTTGAACACTTTATCTTGGTTTTCTTCTTGTTCATGTGGTGTTTACCTTTAAGTAATTGTTGCACTGTGTCAAGTTTAAATGCATGTTGTTTTTTTTTAGATAAGTGTAAACAATTGTTGGTAGACCTAATAAAAACAAAAAAAAAAAAAAATAACACCAGTCACTTTTAGAAATGAGTCTATTTTAATTATCATTAAGTTTTGGCGACGATCTAAAAGTAATAACACTATTCACTTACCACTGTAAAAATATCGTTTTTATTATAACTTAAAAACAATTAAACGCAACACTCACCCTCTTATTATTCTTATATAATCTAATACTTTAACTGTATTACGTTTCATACATCGGTTTTTTGTATGGGAGTCCCGCCCTAGAGTACAATATTTTCGTTTTTTATCGAACAAAGACTTCGACACAACGATCGCGACCATAGTGTTACATTGGCTATGAAATGTTTGTCGTTATCTCAGAGACGATGACGAATTTAGATATCGTTTCGGTACCAAGTGATGTTACTTTGTCTAAGGACCCTGGTGCCAATAGCTGTGCGATCAATACATGAAGATGCAACAATCGGCACGGCTGTAACAATAAGCTCTGTCTACGTACCCTTTGTATAGCGTTCAATTAATGCTGGAACAGGTTTACTGGTTGGAAATCTGTCATTGTTGCCAATCGGGAACTCTGAACTGCCTAATGCATACCTACATTCATCTATGGTATCCTAAAACCATAGATGAGTATTAAGATTATAGCGTACTCGCTTTTGTCAATGCCTTCACCCTCTTAAAGTTCTACAATAAAAGCTTTTTAGTAGGCGTAAGGGTGAAAAAAATATTCTATATCGTACTCCAGGCCATGGTCTACCCATATGCCAAGTTACATGCAAATCCGCTTAGACCGGATTTAAAATGCATCAATATTAGCTGGTCTTGTCCTAATGTTGTAAAACAAAAAACAACGCAACAGCCAAAATCCCCAACTAATAACCCACCACACCACCCAACCCACCCGCTACAAGTTCACTTTTAGTAATTTAGGTAGGTACCACAAGAATTGGAACAGTACTGCTATTATGGTATAAATATCACCGGGGAAACTTAGGTGAAGTGATCTTCGGGGAGCAGCCGATCTATTATATAATATGCGATAAAAAATCTTAGTCATGTAATTTTTTTTTTAATTACTATAATTTCTTTTTTTTTTTTCGAAAAATGAAAAGAACCAAAAAAGTATAGATTTGTAGCTAAAGGAGCTCAAAACCATCATCAAAATCAGGGTGCAAATTTTTCGAAAAACAAAAGAAATTACCGTAAATTTAAAAATACATGACTAACATTTTTTTTATATTTTTCTGGTAACTATTATGATTTGTCCTATCACCCGATTCCGGCTTGACGTTGAGTTCTGGGACAGCCTGTATATTGACAGCTCACTTCACCTGCACTTCACCTACGTTTACACGGTGAGATGTTTACAGAATCGCATTGCTGTTAATCACTAGCTTCTGTTGGAATGACAATTAACATTAAGATTACTACACCTAAGTGCGCTGAGATTTATACGGTAGTGCCGGCCGATTCTGTCGACATCTCACCGTGATCACTTAAGTGGAGTGAACGACAAGTGAGTTGTCATGAAATCTTGTTTGTATGGTTTGACAGCTCAGTGTTCACTTCGACATGTTTACAGCAGTGCGATTCTGTAAACATGTCGGCGAAGTGAACGACAAAGTGAGCAATGAGAGCTGATCACGGTGAGATGTCGACAGAATCGACCGGCTGAATAGTCCGGCTGGTGTACCCTGATGCTGGACTGGATTGATGATGGTAGGATTGATCTGCAACTTTTTAAATAGAGATGCTATTTAAGATCGTGAAACATAGGTTACTGATGTATGAATAAACACACGTACATACAGTTAGTAAGTTATAAGCAAGACAAACGTTAATTAGCAAGTAGTTAAGTGGCAGCGATCGCCACGTTTTCTTTGATGTGCCTAATAACTGTGGGTAGGTCGTGACAAATTCTAATCATGATTACGTCATCGAAATTTAAGAGGTTTGGAATTATACTGCAGCAGGTTATCATATACAGGGAAATTGAAAAAATACCCGAAACCTCTTAGGCAGTGAAAGTACACATGATTATAAGCAACTTTTGTTTTGGTAAAACTCCGAAATCTCGAAAAAAATATCAGCTGTTTCATACAAAATGCAGTATTTAGCCAATGAAAATGTATGAAACAGCTGATATTTTTTTCGAGATTTCGGAGTTTTACCAAAACAAAAGTTGCTTATAATCATGTGTACTTTCACTGCCTAAGAGGTTTCGGGTATTTTTTCAATTTCCCTGTATAACTTGATACTAGGCCATGAAGTTTCGAGTTCGAATCTGGCAAATACCGAGTGACTTTTCAAGATGAATTAAGATACTTATCAAGATATGGGAAAAAGTGTTGATGAAATATGAATTTGTTTAAGTAAAATCTAAAATCACTGACGAACACAAGGAAGGCGTGATAATAAAGTATTTACAGAAAAGACAAATCTGAAGAAAGCAGCGACTCAAACAGAAAAACTCAACTTAAATTGCTACTATATTATACTATAGTAAGAATGGAAATCCTCTCCATTCTAATTTCATCCATATTTGTACGGATGCTTTCCTCCAATCTGCACCTTAATCTACTTTAAATCAGTGCATAAAAATTATCGTACAAATAAAATATTGCAGCGCTATATATTCATCGGTTAGAGTCGGTAAGATGTTGTCCTCATGGGTAATTAGCGCCGGCGGTGTCACTTTCAGACGGCCCTCCTAACGAGCTGGCCGTATATATGCAGATGTGATGCTGCACAGCTACCCTCATCTCTAAGCGATTAATTAGTTCTCCATCTCAAAGGCACCTTACATGACTCTTTTTTCTACGATTTCTGCAGATGTCAGGATTAAAAAGTTTTTTTTAAGTCTGGATTATTTTAATACTGTTTCTGATAGGTTTTCCCGTATCGGAAAATACCTAAGTAGACTCAAGTAAAAGGAAATTGTTAGTATAAATTAACGAGACACATTAAAAGCAGCAGCAGCTTCCATTTGTGAACATGTTTTTTTTTGTATTCCAATGTTTTTACTTAATTTGGAATACAATTTTATTAGGTTTTGATATCTATTAAATACACTTCATTTTATCGCGTCACATAAGCAACATATGTTAAAGTAATAACTTATTTAGATTTATACAAGGAAAGAAATAAACAAGCTCAAAAACACTTATTTTACAAGTAGGAGTGAGTGGACCACGTGGTGGACTACAATCAGCCCTTTTATGCTGACACCTTCTCACCGTGCATAATATTTAGGTGAATTGAGCATAGAGTGAACTGTCATACCATCTTATTTGTTTGGATTGACTCCTTTTCATGTTCACTTCACCTAAGTTTACAAGGTGATGATATGTTTACAGAACCCACTGTAGAACTTACACCTAATTTATGAACCAAGTAAGTACTTCAAAAAGCAATGCAGAAACGAGGATTCAAGCCTCGCTGTTTCGGCAATGCCTTTTGTGCGTTTGAAACTTTAATTATAACACTGAGAATGGGTACAAACCTGTTGTGGCGAAGTTTTCGCTCTAGAGTGGTGCTCGTCTGTCTGTTGGGATGGTAGTGATGGGACCCGTGCTCGTAGAATGACCGCGAGTCCCGTCGCTCGGGCGTCCTATGAATTTTATTTTAAAAGGTGATTATGGAAATGTACTTAAATTTTTATCGAAAAACTTCCTGACTGCCTATAGTTCGGTGTTCCAAAATGAGAGTGGTTCCTGAAGTGTTAAGAATGTTGTTGATACGGAGAGATTTATAAACATTCAAGGCTCCTGCACTAAGATTTACTTTGCTACATACTAGGCTTATCTAGTGCATATCGTATGTTTGTGTACATTTTCAATCCACAATTAAACATATGGCTTCTCTAAACTGTGGAAAACTGTTAATATATCTACCTTAGGTAAACACCTAAAGCCTTAGTTACAGACTTCTACAGATAATTTCCTTGCGTTTTCTTATCCATGGCGATCTACAGACGCACTGAAACTGGGTCATTTGTCTCAATACAGCTGAGATCAGGGACGGATAAATTGTTTTTTTTCAATCGAAGTTCCACCGATAAGTATATTATTTTGACCTACTACTTTTGAATTTTATTCATGATATAATCCTCTTTTCTTCGTGTTAAACAATGAAAAGAGCATCAATGGGCCGAGCAATTACCTCATAAGAATGAACAGTATTTGAGGTTCTAAACACATGCAACAAGTTGTTCTCTCTAGGTGAAGTTCTAGTAAGCAAAATAAAAAGTAAATGTAGATATATAATTGATTGGCCTTTCCTGTGTGGCATATAGTATATCTCTGTATGTATTGCCCGTATCACAATCAAGTAAATAATTAATTAATACGGTCAAACAAATAAACCGCTCTTTTAATTCGCATAAAATGACAACAATTTTGATACGCGCTTGAAAAACATGCCTTTGGAACATTATTCGTCAAATAAATAAATTAAAACGGCACATTACATACCATTCTACGTCCTCTTCAATGACGTCATCCATGGCTGCCAAACAAGTTGGTTGTCTTTAGCACTGAGCACTATGACTGGGACGTGGATAAAACATCGTCATTATCTGAGATATATTCTTTATCTTGACAAGAGTTTAGGCGACAGACTCTCTACGCAGAGACGCCTTAATACTCTAAATGTGACTGGACTTAACGCGTATATGACGGTGACTCTAATTATAGTTTGTTAATTAGGTACATATTTTGGTGATTAATTTCGTCTGTTAAGGACTGCGACTAAGCTTGTCACTTTCAGTCACCTACTGTATTTAGATTTGCGCTGTTGTAGGCATGAAAAGAGTCTTTGCTGGATTTATTTTTCAAAAAGTCTACGTTTGTCTGGCTGGTACCAGAAGTTATGTACTTTTGGTCTCTATTACAGGTGAGAAACAAACAGATTCCTTAATTATTCACATTTTAAAATTTTAAAACTACGGAAAATACATTTTGTGCAAATTGTTTTTCATTATCTGTGAAGTTCATGTGCTTTGTCTCTTAGCATAAAATTAGTTTTAAAAAGTCGTAAATATAAATGAAGCAATTAAAGGTAATTAGGTCATTTGCAGCAGAGTTGAGGTAAACAAATTTTGTGCTGTTGGCTGATATTGGTTTATGACAAAGGGCGGACAGTGTTAATTGCGTCATGCGGACACCGGCAGTTTAAATGTGTCAACAAGTCTTTATATTACCTACATAGTCTGTAAACATATTTATTTAAACAAATAACATAAAAAATTGCCCAAGTGCGAGTCGGACTTGCCCACCGAGGGTTCTGTACAAATTTGTAGGTATTTTTCACTTTAAATAAAGACTACTTTTTTTTCAGAGTGTGAGACGGTTATCCTTGCCAAATTTCATAGTTCTAGGTCAACGGGAACTACCCTACATATTTTGGTTCCCTTGAGAGTGTCGAAATATACGTTTGTTGCGGCATAAAAGGCCGTGTTTTTTTAAACGTTATCTTAAAGAAAGAAAGAAACTAACTTAGAAGCTTCATAGCTTCAAGGGACTGTAGACTCGAGTCTTTTTATCTACAGTCTGACTGAGGATCGTGGTCACTGGATCATCTGTATCCACCGATCACCACCTACTGGAATTAGCTTGAGGACGTAGCTACTTTCGCTTGGTTGGACCATCGTGTTGGCCTGCCATGTGCTCTCTTTACTTCGGTATAGCAAACAATTACCAGTTTTCTAAGACTGCTATCTCCACTTTACATTATGTGGTCAAAATACGCCAAATACGTTGCAAGCAAACTGCATGTAGACAATCGGGTCTTGATATCAAGTAGAGAAAGGACCGACACATTTGTGCGTTTCGCTGTTCATGGGATTCAGAGCATCAACCTCCAGCTCCACATTTCGAATGCGTCAGTCAATCCTCTGTCTTTCTCTTGCTCGGATTGTCCAGGTCTCAACTTCATGGAGGAAAATCGGGAAAACCAGTGCTCTGACCAAACGGGTCTTGGTCTTGAAACATATACCACGATTTTTCCAGATGTCCAGGAGACGCGTCGTAGCATCTTTAGCCATAGCTATCTGCCGCTTTATTTCCGGGACGCAACTGCCTTCACTATTGATTATAGAGCCCAGATAAATAAAACTATCCACAGAATCGATCCCGCACGATCTGTCACCATAAGCTGGTACCATGGTTTTCTGCCTATTTATTGCGAACCCGAAGTTACCACTTCAGACTTGAAGACTTGAGCACATGGTTTTAATTTCAACTCGATAACTCCACGCGTTCCCGAGATAAAGCTGGTCTTGAAATATAGACGGACAACTAAGTGATCCTATAAGGATTCCGTTTTTTGCTTTCGAGATACAGAACCCTAATTAATAACAATAATTTAGTTATTTTTACTTTCTCGGGTCCCTGGAGACCCGGTCCTTTGGTAGGCGTACGAGGGGCCAAAACCAGCTCGCAGAGGCCCCGTTAGACATTTCAAATGTAATGGGGCACCAACCAATGATTATCCCTGTATGCACTGAAAGTATTCCCAAGGACAATCCCCGGTTGGAGCAGTACTATTGCAGAATAATTATGGAAACAAAATGAAACGCTATGGGTTTGGGTGTTTTAGTGGACTGATAATCGTTTATTATAGAAGAACTATTGGCCCCTGCCTGACCACTAACAATATACACGGCTTTTAAATGGCAGGGGGTGACTTGCACACTCAATGAATGGGCCCCCGAAAACGGTCGCTAGCACAAAGTGACGTAGCGCCAAGGAGGCAACATGGCCTGAGGTGCTAGAGGAGTGGAGAGGTATACCACGGCTATCAGGACAATTCCGGAAGTGCGGTCAAGATCCCTACCAGCACCTTACTGGATTATACATCCCTCTCCTGAGCACGTGTGCTCTAGCGAATCTCCACTCAGACCGGCCAATTAAGGCAAGAAAGAGGTGGGAGCTCTGTTCCTCGTCAGTTTTCACTCTGGCCAGCCAATAAAGGCAAGCCGTAGATGAGGAACAAGACTTCTGCCGGGAGATAAGGTTCGTGGGGTCGCTACTGCCCAACAGTTCACCACAAAACTGCCTTGCGGATTGTATCTCTCTTTGTCTGGCCCCTCACCCTAGGTATGACCTAAGGTCTATCGAGACGCGCAAGCTCCACCACGACGTCAACGTAGAGATACTGCGGTAGGGATTTAGTTATTAACAAATAAACTGAACTACAATATGGAGCATCAAAAATTCGTCCTCAACGCTGTCAGCTAGTAATGTGCGCAAGAGACTGGCGGCACTACCATGTTGAACAGTACTGCTTAGCCTTTGGCCAAAGATTTGAATGCGTGAGAGATAAATGCAGACGTATCTATAATATTCCTTTTTACTATGCCTTAAGGCTCATCTTCACTTGAAGTGGCAATCGTTTTCTTAAGATTGTTAGAAAAACACAATAACATTTTCTTTCATATAATCTATGACGTCTACAAAAATGTTAAATCCGCTAGATAAAAATGCATGAATTTAGTTTTCTTCATTGTTATCTAACGTAAAGCTTATGAATGAAGTATCAGTCTAATCTATGAACTGGAATAAACTAAACACACACAGTTCCTAAAATAATTGATTATTGCAAAAAATGTTAGAGTTCTATCAATATATTACTGCTGTAGCCGAAGTGCAACTACAGCTAGTTTTAGCCGGCTACAACTACGTGCAGCCGGCCACATGCAGTTAAACCTAGATGTATCCTACTTTTCTTCGGTTAGAACTAGGTTTAGCCTTCAGTATAGCGGCTAGAACTAGGTGCAGCCGCCCACCGGTGGTTATACTTAGGTGTATTCTATTAATCATGGACTAGAACTAGTTTTCAAATTCCCCGAAATTCCTACATTTAGATGTAGGACTTTTCTGAACATTTTAGGGTTGGTTTCCAATCTAATCAAAGAACCAGTATTTAACGTTGAGCGACTGCCTGTTGGACTTGCAAAACCCAGTAACTGTATAACACGGTACTCCTTCGTTTACTGGTGTCAGATTTTCTAGCTTCTGACTATCCGTAACGACTGTCAAAGAATCAGATCTACAAATGACAGCCGGGACCAATGGCCTTTTTAACGCCATATTTTAGTGAGGAGTTTTATTTTAAGTGTATATAGTTTGTTATTTAATTAAAGTAATTCAGTTTAAAACTTTTTCAAGTTACTTAGTTTAAACAAAAGTAGATTTTGACTAGTTCAATCTCTTAATTTTGAAATCGGGAATATAAACTCCTTAGCAACAAAAAAACGGGCGGTTTTGATTTTTCAATTTCTAAGAAATTTTATAGCATAACTACATATTATATTACTGGCACTTAATAAAGACTTTTCGCAGGATTGCGGTTAAAAGGTTATCAGGCAACTAAAACAATTTCTCGTTATTTTTAGTAGAATAATTTATGTTTGTCGCGTAGCTCTACCTTATTAACACTGATTTGTTCACTACAGCTACCTATAGAATTTGCTATGGTCAAAACAGTGGAACTATTTCAGTTTCATGTGTGCTACAATATCGCAATGAGTCTAGCCTGTAAAGATATTTGTACCTATGTATGTATAAATAAATAAAAGTTTTTTGTTTGTAGCTAATGTGACCTCTCATAGAGGTTAAACGTGAATCTTTCAACCGTACAAAGAACCTATACTCGATACCAAGAGACAGGTTCCATTCAGAGAAGGCAAGGTTCTGGTAGAAAACGTTGTACAAAACCACGAGACGACCTCTTTTTAGTGACTTAGGCGCTGAGGATCCGCAAATGCAGTTACAAAGACCTCAAAAGAAAGCTAAGAGGTACGAGGGGCACATGCTAGCCTGTGGACTGTGAAGAGGAGGCTTTTAGCGGCTGATATACGCAGTCGACGATCAGCGCGGGCCCCCAAGTAACTCCGTGACCACCTTTTTGCTTGATTGAGGTTCGCTAGTCTGTCTTGGACACTAGGTGACTGTTGTACTGTTGTTCTCTTCTCCGCTGAGGCTCGAATTTGTATGTATAGTGAGGACCGCTGTCGGCGAGTGTTACGAAGACCAAGGAAACGCTATTCCGACGTGTGTTTTGAAGAAATCTACCCTTATGGTGGTGGGTCCGTTATGTCTTGGGCGGGCGTAACTTCCAGCTATCGTGCCGAGATAGTATTAATTAAAAATGCCTCACTAACAGCGCAAAGGCATACAACAGAATATCCTTTATAAACATGTACAATCCGCACTGACTAGAATTGTTGAAGATGCCATTTACATGCTCGGGCCCACCGTTCTAGCGACGTGGATGCTTATATGCAAGAGATTGGTATTCGTCGTTTGGATTGGCCAGCGCGGAGTCCCGATCTTAACCACATTGAACACGTCTGGGACCTCCTAAAAAGGTGCGTACGATCTGTCCAAACACTTGCACAAAATATCAGGGAGCTGTAATCTCGGCTGGGTGGGACACATTCTATAGGACACCTTCAAAAGTCCGGTGGGAAGCATGCCAAGACTATAACATATCGTAATCACTTCAAGGGGAGGTCATAGTCGTTATTAATTTTAATGTCTTTATTATTAAAAATTACCATAAAAATACTCTTTGTCTTAAATTCATGATGCCCATAAAAATGTCCATTGTAACACGGCTGTCAATGTAAACCTACATTGAAGAAAACACCGATTCCAGGATATAGGTGTTAAAAATTAGATTCTCATTGATAATGAGAAATTTCTAGTCATCTAAGCTAATAACATACTAAAAATATTAATATTATGCATAGTAAACTGCCCGTTTTTTCTGCAAAGGCGTATATATGTCTTAATAGGGAATATGCATGAAAAAAATATTTATTATCTACACAGTTTATCTAAAAATATAAAAAATTGTAATACTAACAGTGAAAATAGAATCAAAATCACTCGAAAAACAAACGAGTTATCATTATTTTAAACATATATATCTGTCCCTCTCGCGAAAACGCTGTAATGTATGGCATCTGTATAGGCGTCATGGAATCTGACGTCAAATTTCATATCTGACTTGTCTTTCTAATTGTAATCTTTGAAGCTTTAAAACTTCATCATTGATGAAGATATTTAAAAAAACAATTTTATGATTGTTTTTAGAGCTAAAAAGTATTTCATTTTGCAAATAAAAAAATTTCATGCATATTCCCTATTGTTAGTGTAAGTAGTTTTACCTAGTTTATGTATTTTATTCTATATTAAAAAAAATACAGTTCAGTACCAGCGTTTTTAAGAATAAAAATGATAGATAAGTATTGTCTTAAAACGATGAAATTAATTCGGAAAATAAAACGATTATGCAGGTACGAATCATATTTATTTATTTTATCTTACTGAGAGGTATTATTTTACTTAAAAGTTTAAAAACTAATAAGTAGGAAATAATCAATTTTGTTAACAATTTAAACATTCAAGTAAATAGGTTTGTTCTTGAAGCAGTTCTTCCAAATCTCGAAGAGGCAGATGGTGGAGTGGAATCGGTAGAAGATGGCCAGTGGCATTGACACATGGGTGATGATGGTCCAGGCCCAAGGCCCATAGAATGCCAAGTGAGCTGGACGGAACTCCGCGCGACTCTGGAAAATAGATTAGTAGTTATTGCGGCTGCAATGTTATTTTTTGTCGCGAGTAATTGTATAGAATCATGAGCGCAGCGAGGGTTTCAATGGTACGAGACGCAGAATTACTTTGCTGCCGAACGCAACACATCTTTTCACCTCACTACAGCAAGGACAATTCTAGGTGCAAGTAAAAAACATACAAAAGAGTGTCTATGTATTTGAAGGAGTAAAGCGGTTATCACACTGCCACGCATCACGCGCGTACTTGCGGGAGTGCAGATCTGCATCATTGTGCGGGTTTTTCACTCACTCACGCGCGTAGGTGCGTTTTGTGGATTCACGGCGGCTCTGAATCATTTCATTCAATGCCGTTCGCTATGCTGATAATGCAGTGCAGAGCGTCGTCGCGTCTGTTCTGATATTAAAAATGGTTATTAGTGTGGTGTGGTGGTTGGTGTGTGTGTGTGTGGTGTGCCTCGGAAAGCACGTTAAGCCGTTGGTCCCGGCTGTCATTTGTAGATCTTTGGCAGTCGTTACGGATTGTCAGAAGCCAGTAAATCTGACTCCAGTCTTGCCAAGAAATATCGTGTTAATGGGTTGTGGAGGTCTGGTAGGCCGCCGCTCCACATAAAATACTGGTATTCATTAGCTGAATCCGGTTTGACTGGAAGCCGACCCCAATGTAGTTGGGAAAAGGCTAGGCAGATGATGAGTGTGGAACTCATTCAAGATGCTGCAGTTATACTAACTGTTTGGTTTTTGTACAAACACACGTCAAGCCCATCCATATTCACGCACGGCACTGCGAGACTCGGGGTGCCATACCTTGCGTCTAGCCTCGCACTCAGGCGCGTGTGCGCATGTTTCTTCGCGTGTAGACGCGTGATCTGCATGAACGCGCGTGGATGCATTACCTGTGTGTTGGACTATGCGTGTTTTCTATACAAACGGAGATATTAACAAGCAACGTCAGAACACGCATTCACGCGGTACGCTGCGTGGTGCGTGGCAGTGTGTTAATCGCCTTGCTGCCTGAAGTTGCCACAATCGGTAATATTGAAAGTTAAATTTAAATCGTCGTCGCCGCTGGACTCGCTCATATTTGATTTCGTCCGATATTATAAAAAACAAACCAAAATTATGGAAAGTGAAATGAGATTGGCGCACTGACATGATATAAGTATTAATGCATTTTCAGTGGAATTTTAAAAAGTCTTTCCACGCTAGCGGATAAAATGCACTTTTGCACTCAGATTTCGAATGAAAAAAAGAATCTTTCCGAAGTTGTCAGGTGAAAATTATATTTTCACACCAACTGTTCGGATTCGTCAATTATAATTTATGTCAGGTAAGGTTTAATCTAAAATAAGTTATTATTTCCCAGCGCTAGGCCGGGGGTGTACCCAGCTACTGCCGGTTGTAGCTAGGCAATAATAGGTACCTACTGTACTGAACGTCATTATAACCTGTAACTGTTGGTCCTGAGTGCCAATTCTACTAATTTTCACATTCGCATCGCATTCGCATCTCAGTCGCAATCGGTCAAAAATGTATGAAAGTTGTTTAAAAATTTGTAGAATTGGCCCTCTGGTGAACAAAGTGGTTTGAATACGAAAGTTCAACTAAGATTCGTATATAAACTTTGACAGCGATGGCTACCTGCGCCACTCACGGTAAAGCAACACTCCTAATAGTTGCTTTCAATTATCTCGTAATAGGTGTGAATCTCGAGAATCGGGAAACCATCACGAATTCAGGATCTAGTATTGTATCAGTACATACGTATAAAAAAAATTATAGGTGTAAACAGCCTCACTCGTTAGTTATTTTCTGAAGTCTAGAATCCTCTAGCGCGGTAGCGCCATTATCATAAAACCACTGTTTTTTCCACTATATGCATAAATAAACTATTAATTATCTTTAGGATTCCCCGAATTAAAGGGAATGCGATTATTAAATTACTATGCCAAAAAGACAAAAGCAGTTATATAACTTTTTTAGGTATCGACACCAAAACCATTCAACAAAACTGCCTTTTACTAAATATTTTAACTCAAAAACTACTGCACCGACTTTCATGCTGTTTTCACCAATGGATAGAGTGGTTCTCGAGAAAGGTTTTTGGTTTTTAAAAATCTATCAAAACGCTTAGTTGACGCATCGCGTGACTCAAGAGCTGGCTTTTACCTTGGAGGATAAAGCATTATAACGTGGCAATGGAGCCAGTCTTTTGGGCTCACTTCCAGTCGATAATTGTTCTTTAAATAAATTATTTTTAGTATAAATCTTAGTATATATAATTTGGTCGCGATAACCGACGACTATGCGGGAGAAGCCGTGGGCTTCAGCTAGTTTCCAATAAACGACGAGTAATATCACTAATACTACTTCACTTTGTTAAATAGGGTCTACTCCATTGTATCATTTAAGATCTGTTCAGTTAAGTTTGATTGTAGGTGTATGTTACAAGCTATGTACACTTTATTTTTTTCGTAAAAAATCAACGCAGAACAAAGTATTGGTTCCCAAATGCCCAACGTTTTTATGCTATACCTACATAGGTAGGTAACTAAAGTACCACTTGTAATAATGGCAAAACCCTGAATCCATATCAACTAGAACAATAGTAACAAAACCAACGATATAATAAAGGTACAAGGTATAGTTACCTTTTCTAGCGTGTTAATAGCCCACATGGCCATATTAGCGACGAGCAGAAAAGTGACGAGTTGTCGGCCCGGTTTATTTCTCCGTTGTTCCGAAGTAGTGCTGCGACGCCACCACGCGTCGATAATGAATAGAGTTTGAAGAATAGTCTGGAAAACATCGACAGTTTGCACAATGATGAATGGTACTCGTAGGTAGGTAAACCTACACCTACAGTAAACTTTTGAATAAAAAGACGTAAACGTGTAAAGGGTTCCTGCAATTTGTTTCAAAAAGAATTGGAAAGTGACAAATCAGTTGTCGTAGGAATGTAGAGCTAAAAAGTACGGATAAAATTAACAGACCTGATTGAGTGATAAAAATTCAGAGAAGAATCCAGTGAGACCGACACTATTCCTCATGTTCCGAGTGTGGTGACTTCCTATGAGGCTGAACATGCAGTACACAAACATTCCCGATTGAGCCAGAATTAACAGGAATGGATCCAGGCCTAGGAGAGCTGAAAGATATAACAGAAGTTTAGTATTCAAACGTCGCTCACAAAATACTTATTGTTCTAGATGACTGAATAAAACGGAATTTTAAAACGAAAAACGATGGTTATAAAAATATATAGGAAATTATCATACCTTTTGATTTCCTTTTATAAGCTAAAGCTCTCATTTGTATTAAAGCTGTTATGCAAGCCATCAACGATAACGAATACAAAATCAACTCGCATACATTTACTTCGAATATCGCGTCCTGCAAAAATAAAAATAAAATAGAGAACGACAGATTTTTGAAGAACACAAAACAGAAGTTATTGATTAAAAGTGTACATTACTGTGATTGAGTCAGGATGGTGAGCCAATACAAAGAACATGATGAGAGAGATGATGGTAAAGACGATTATTAAAATTCCAGCGAAGAGGCCGCGGTGAGCGTGGGAGCAGTCTATAGCAAAGTGGTGGAGGGCAGTACGACTGCCGTGGGGAGAGCTCACTCCTAACATACCAGCTGAAATACAAGACAAGGTTAGTACCACTGATCACTTTGCAAATAATGTCAAAAATAATTAAGTATAAAAAATTACCAAACTGTTGCAGAATTTTCTCAGGTGTCACTGAATTATTCCGTGACTTATTCTTAGGAACATCTAATTTCTTTTCAAAATCTTCCGGAGTACATTTTACCTGTAATTTAGTATTGGAATTTGTTATTATGTATTTTTTTGTTTGTGCTAGAGTATTAATTAATCGTAAGGAACAGCAGTTTGTTAGTTTTAAGTTAATTTCAAACAGTTAATACCTCTTTCCACATTTCATACAAAATGACAGCACAGATGAGGGAGTACTCGATCGTGCAAGGAAATAAGAAAGGAGCAGCATTCTGCAGTAGCGCACCCATCATATTAGACCTCCTGCACGGTATACCACCTGCTTCTTGTATTGTAGCGTTGACTGGTACTAGGATCGTGTGTTCTAGATGATGTATCTCATGCTTCGTTTCTTCAACCAACACATACAACCATTCACATAAATTCGTTGCCACCATATGCATAAAACCGAATCTCTGTATCAGTTTAAAAGCGCCTGATTCTATGTCCTTGTTAGTGAGGAACATGAACTGCATTTGTGCCAGAGTGAGGGCCATTCGTAACGCCGGAGTAATCACCGACAGAACGGAACGGCATTTATCCGTCATTTCGAAATACTCCCCCAATTCTAAACCACTGTACACCATCGAACCAATTCCAAATGCTGAAAAATAATAAAGATTTAAAATCGAATTGAAATCGAAAGGAAAATAAAACTGTTAATAGGAAATGACTCCAATTTACCAATTCCACCGAGCCTCAAATAAAAACTGCCGTAGCGAGAAATGTTCTCTTTTATTTTTGGTCTGTCTCCAGGTGTAATTTTTCCGTTTCTATCCTCTTTCAGAGTGTCCTCTATAAAAATTAATTGAATACATATAGTTGGTCGTTAAACAACATAGGTAGAGTTAAATTTTCCGCTACATTTATACGAATGGCTGAAAACGTTGGTGGAATGGAAACTAAAGAAGGTAATATTCTTTGCAGGAGTAATTATGCAAACAAATGTGATTTTAATGTCTCATTTTGTTAAACAAATGTGGTTAATTACCTAAGCATGTTGGAAGATCTTATTGTTTAGGGAGGTATTGTGCTCAGTGAAAAGGAACTGGAAGCTCTTACCGTAGTCGTGAATGATTAGGTTGACAGCCTTCTGACGCATTATATTTACGTATTGAAATACTACGAATATTAGGGATACCAAGTAAAGATATAAATAGAATCCCTGAAAAAAAAAGTTTGTTATTATTTATAACGAAACAAAAATCTGAATGATGATTAATACTGAGTTTTCGTCATTGAAAACGTTTAATAACTTTGGAAATGACTTTTAAATATTCGAGCAGTAAAAAATTATGGCATTTGCATTAATCTATCTTACCTTTTCCCAACTGTGTTGGGGTTGGCTTCTACTCTAGCAGTACATATTTTGAGTAATTTAAAATGAGTGTACCTGGTAGTAACCATCAGGCACACCGCCGGCGATGACCTCGGTGATGGGGAAGGCCAGCCCCAGCACCACCAGCAGCTTGCAGTACAAGGCAGAGAGCGCCTTGCTCAGAGCTTCACTTTAACAACATAATGCAATTTTAACACCAAGGAATTTATTTAGAATCAAAACAGATGATTTCTAAAGTTTTATAGAGAAACTTTTCTCCGCTAAACTTTAGAAATATTTTTTTTTTTAATTGGTAAAAAGCTAATAATTTATCAAGCCTTTGAAAAATTAATTAGTGCTCATCTTATCCCAAAATGAATTCAAGAAGCAGAGATATTGCATATCTTTCTAATAATAACACTTGCGTGTACCTAATCGTTTAGATAGCTAAGTTATGTTTTTTTCTCTTGTGGTTATTTGCAAACATGAATTAAATCGCTTAACTAATAAACTGTGTTCATAAACAACCATGAGTAGGCATGTAAAGCACCAGTAACGCAAGTTTCATTCGAAAACGTTCTCACAATCTAATTACATTCACATAGTGATGTTTGCGCTGAATGTTCACAGTTCCATTGTGCACGTGTCTATCTAATAACAAATAAAGGGTGCTTTTCAATGGTTTTGACGCGACGGAGGCTGTTCATTGTCTGCGGACTACATGACGCTATCCAACTGAATAATATTCACCTCTAAATAGGTCTCTCTCTATAACTAAAAGGCTGATAATATCGTTCTTGTCGTGGGAGAAGATACAGGGTGCGTGGTTGCCCAAATATGTTTTGATGAAACAGTTTTGACTCATTATAAACTTGTTCTAGTATAGAGAATGAATCAAAATAGACATAATGGAATTAGAATGTGAGGTAATGAAAGTAAATTAAATTAACCTTCAATAATAGCCATATAAAAATAGCTATAAATGTAGGCCGAGAAAACAAACCGTGGCTGAATGAAATTTTATGAGAGAAATACTTGGAACTTTAAAGCCGTAACTCCTGAGAACGTTATTGATTCGCGATCAACGATAAAGTTTTTAACTGCGGAAACTTTAAAGCTGATTAGAAATTATAATTCTTTATGTTAAATAAGGAATAATAGTTGAAATAGCGTAAGTTTGCGGTGTGGAGGCCCATGTCAAGTATTTGGATCTTGCGGTGCGATGCGCGTGTGTGGCGGGCATGTGCCGGTGCCAGCTCGCTCTGATTTATAGTACTGTGTTCCAGCCTTACGAATATTTACTCAAGGATTTTCTGGCGTTTTGATTTATTATTTTATTCCTGATAGCAGGTATGGATATTAAAGATAAAACAGGTGTCGTTGGCTTTAGCATGTGGGGTGAATAAGTTATCAATACGTGATACGTGTTACGGAAGCGAACTAACCAATTTAATTTTAAACACAGCGTTAGCTAATACGATACATAATTAATTCTACACTGAGCCAGGCATTTATGGTAATCAGATTGAGGTAGTTTGCAACACGTTTTAGCAATATTTAGCTCGATCATTTAATTCAAGACTTAGAATCGTTCCAGTGGCGGTGGTAACGTCACGAACGAAAGAGTATATAGTAACTTACTGCCCCAATATCTCTGCGGCTGAGGGTGGAGTGTCGTGTGATGTGGACGCGACTGATGTCCTGGAGTGCGGGGACAGTTCCGACAGGAACCGCCGTTGAGTCGCCGCGCACAATGCCAGCGCTTGCGACGGACGACGAAAGGCGGCGATTATAGCTGATGGTCGTCTGTAAGAATTGATCAGGCGAAAGAAGAAATATTAATACAAGCAAAAAATGTTTTATGAATGATAAGCAATCTGAAAGATCTCCCAATCAGTTTAAAGTATTTTTAGAATATGAATCCATTTTGTAAGATTCACTTTGGAATTCAATTTTTGTGTTGTCTTTTTCTTATCACCAGTCGTGACATGACTGGATGATTGTTGCGATTCAGGCAGCTTCCAGTTTTCACGTGGTACCTATTTTTTTTAAAAGAAACGTTGCCCCACACTAGAAATTTCTCATGTATCGTGGGTGCGTCTACAAACATACAAAGTCACACACACAAAGAGCCAGACCCGGAACAACTATCTGTAGGCCATACAAATATTTGTTCCGTGCGGGAATCGAACCCATGACACGCGACGCAGCAGTCGATCGCTCAACCACTGCGCCAACCGTGCCGTCGAATAGTATTATTTTACGAAAAATATTAAAACTCATATAATTATAATTTTGTTTGTCATATAATAGTAGATATTTAAAAAAAACTTTACAAGAAAATACAACCGACTTCCAAAAAAAAAACACTACAAAGTAAAAAATAACTTTAATTTCGGAAGTCGGTGTTTTGTTAGTTTCTTCGTATTTTGACACCGATCTCCGAAATTAAAGTTATTTTTTTCTTGTAAAGAGTTTTTTATTTTTCACTTTTTAGTGGTACCCCACACCTAACAACACCACTGCAAAATCGCAGAAAAGCAAAATACGCAATTTCGATTACTTGGATGACATAAAATTATCATCCAAGTAGACGAATTGCAGCTATTTCGATTTAAAATCCAAAGTTCGTAACCGATTTTCATAAAATTTAAATGGGACCAATCTGCAAGTATATTCATTCAGATAAAATAAGAATTTTTCAAATCGGTTCATAATTGTCGGAGTTATGAGGTAACAAACATTAAAAAAAAAACATACAACCGAATTGATAACCTCCTTCTTTTTGGGAAGTCGGTTAAAAAATGGCCAGGTTTATAAATTGATTGAACAGTACGTTCTGATTTATGAAATGCGGGTGTGTGCGCGACTGCGTCTCTATTTATTGTATTGGACTCATGCAAGTGTATAAGTGTTAGTTCGCGAGTGGTATAGATAAGCTACGGCTTCTGATATATTTTCAACTTCCGAGCTAATCTCCTTCTTTTTTATGTCTAGGGTCACATACCTTGTATTCAGATTGGCAGCAAGTTTAGCTTCTATATCGGAGGACATTCTGCGGCTGTTGGGCTGGGAGTGCGAGTGCTGCATTAGCGGCTCTGCGGGCGTGCCCAGCATGGCACGCGTGCGCTCGCGCAGCTGGCCCAGGTCCGAATACGATGACTCATCACTGAATTATAAAAAATAATGGTATAAAAAGATTAACAAGGTTTGTGTTTGGTTGTCGTCATCCAAAGGTTGGCAGTAAGATGCGATTGCTATTAAACCGCCCATGGTACACTTTTTTGTATAAATAATGATTGTTCCTGTGCTTATTTAGAGCAGTACAATAAATATACACAGTTTAATAAATAAATGAAAATAACAAACAAAGTGAGGCTATTTTATAAAAATGATTAAGAAATATACAATATACATTAGGAAATGGATCGGAGATGTTTGTTGAAAGCCGAACTGCGGCTTCTATGCGGTGATTCTAAAAAAAGTCGCATCACTGATGCATAGAACAACAACAATAATAGCATCCTGAAAACAGTGGTAGAAAGTCCTTACTCTCCTATTTTGAGGCACTATGTGGAGAGAAAGGTATAGCTTATGAACGATAAAGCTTATTCCTTGCTTTATCGTTTATAATGCAAGGAATAAGCTATCTAACCTTTCTCTCCAGATAGTGCCTCAAAATAGGAGAGTAAGGACTTTCGTATCTTGCACATCCGACCTCTGACACTTACTTCAATGTTTGTTTATCCTTGTTTATATAGTACTAACACAAGTTCTAAAGTATTTTTACTACTAGAAATGGACTAAATTTTTATTTGAAGCGAATAAAGAAATTAAATGAAATAAAAACTGAAAAATTACACTTTTCTTTATGCAGTTACCTATTCATAAGTTGTTGTGAATATATTTGTATAATATATGACCGCGCGTGATTAATTAATAGGTAATACATAAAGATTTAAACAAAATAGCGATTTTATGCCGAGTATCACACTGGGATCAAAGGAAGAACTGTTCTTAGAAAGCTTGAAATGCAATGTCCTCGGATAGAGTGTCGTGAAAGGAATTCTGGAAACCGACCTAATAATTATTGCCAATAATCAAATAGAAAATAGATATTTTAAGCGGTTTTGTAAATTTCAACAGTTTGTACCTCAATTTCATTTTCAGTAGTGTTGTGTTTTTTGTAGAAGTCTGATTTTAAGGTATTGCAGTGTGAAAGAAAAAAGGCTTATTACGTTCTTTTTTACAATTCTAGGCTGTAAATAAGTTTATAACACACTTTCTCAAAAAATTAAATGATTTTTTTGAGCAAGTGTGTTCACAATGTTCGAAGCCTGTTTACAATGTTCGAAAGTAAAAAATTACGCACCCTACAATAGAACTTGCGGTAATATAGGTACTGTCACCTTATTACACACGCTCCGTTGTATTGCCATACAACGAGCATGCCGTTAAGTACCGGTACTTACGTGTCGTGCACATTCTTTACGGTTCTTTTTTAATTTCCTAAAAAAATATACAGGAACTCCATCAAGGAGATAAGTTTAAAAGCTAGGAGGTCAAATAAAGCGCATGCTTCCTTATATTTTTCAATAATATCTAACCAATTAATTATTAACAAAATTATATTCAACTTTGCATGGACGAAGAATCGCGAATACCACAGATTAAAAATGACCGCCACATAAAACTAAAGCTCATTAATTTTAAGTAGGTAAGTACTTTAAATTCACCTAAATTGAAAATGGAAAGTCCGAAAACTAATGCTTAATTCATTTTAAGTATTTCAGTTCAGTTGTAAAAGTAGAATATCAGCAAAATAAAAAAAAATAACAGGAAATAAGCTGAATGATTGAACCTCCTTGTAGACAAAGATGAGAGGATGATATAATTCAATTTTATATTTTCCATTTTAAATTGGTAAGTTAGCTAAATGTATAGTTTTTGTAAATATTTTTAATTTAATAAATTTATTTATTTATTGCAAAGATTGTTGCGACTTTTCGACTGATATCTAAAAACAAAAAGTTTGTCTCATTTTTCTCGCAAATATGTTGTAAAACTTTGTATGATACACGTGTGGATTTTGGTATTTACAAACTCGTGACTATGGTAAGTTTTTTACACTCGTCTACTCGTTTGTAATAACCAACTAACCGCACTAATATCACAAATAACTATTCTAACATAGAGAACATGGTCCAGTAAGATGCAATACAATATGTATTTGTCACTGGAAAATGGTAAACGCCGGAAGATTGTAAACTATAGCGTGAATTTGTAAACTACATTTTTTAAATAAGACAGATATATTGGAAACTATTGAATTTGGATGACATTTACTGTTTACAAAACGACTTTTTCATAATAAATCGAGAATTAATGATCCAAACAAAATTTATTAGGAAGTAACAATTATACGGAGTCTGCAATTTCCCGGTGACATATTCATTAATAAATTGCTGCAATAGACATAGTTTTCCATTTATTTTTTTAATTATTAGCAAAGAACTGTCATCCATACAAAAAAGTTACGAAGTTTGACTGATTCTTTAGTAGCCTGTATAGAAGTGTTCGAGTATTTTTTTAAACAGCCAGGGTTACTATCATATATGATACTATAACAACGTTGTCTTTATATGCTTGCCGGTATACACTGTAGGTACACATCAGTCAATCCTTTCGTATGTGTGCCGAGCGGTGGAGCAGACGGGCATATCGCGATACAAAGCAGTCTATCAAACGTCATAAATATTTTCGAAGCTCTTTGCGACTGCACCAAAATCCCTCTTTGAGTATGCGTTTCAAACTTCTCGCTCAAATACAGTGTGTTTGAAAATGTCACGCAAAAATTCTAGCCCACAAAAATGTCGGCCACATTGACAGCGTTTGTGTATCAAAATGATCATGTTTACCCATGAAAACGATTATGAAAAACTTTGTTGATCGCATGGAAATTAAGCCGGTTTTAATTGTGCGTGTTTCCATTGTATCATTTTTGTTAGACTGAAAAAGATATTTTGGAACCGACTCTTTAAAAGAATTGTGTTGTATTCCGTATTTATTCTAGGTAGTCAGCCAAAATACACACGAGCTTTTCATTTCAAACGTTTGAAATATTAAATTACCGTTTAAATTGCAACATACTGTAACATGAATATTTAAAGAAACGTCTGAACTGCGCTTGTATTGAACTATTTCGACTGAAGGGTTCTGTGCGCAAAATCTCCAAAATGTGCATCCGTTCGCCGGAAATGTCTTCCTAAGCTTCGTTGTATCCTCACTGAACCTATTTTGAATAACGTCCGTATATTCAAAATATTGATATTCGAGAAGAATAACACACTAGATTTTATATCGCCCTTGTGTGTGGGACTTGTATTGATTTCAAGACAATGCTTACTCTTAGTAAGTTTTCAGTACGAGCATGACCTAAAACTTGACTTTAAAATCAATAACAAAATAAACAAGATTGTGTTAGGGACTGATTTTTTAACTAAGGTATACAAATGGCCCATTGACATATTTTCAGTGTCAAATTGCTCTTTTCATTCCACACTTACATTTATATGAAGATTGAAAAATAGTTCTTGCAATTTTTTTAATTGAATCGTTCTTAATACTTAAAACAAATCTTAAAATAAGTAGCAGAAGCCAGAGGCGGCCGCACAAGTGCAATATCTAACGCGGTCTTCGTATAAAGTACATGCAAGGAGATCCAGTATTTAGATAACAGATAAAAGTGAGTCACGGGACAAAGAAAAATGTGGTTTAAAAGAAACTTTAATTAAATGCTTAGCATCTACCCTTTGTTTATGACGACTAAAGCCTGTCCGGCGAACCGACGCGACGTATCCATTTCCCGCGCTTTTGAAAAAGAATGCCTTTTCATAGCTTTCATGTTCAATTCTGTACAATGGAATACTGGCTGACACACGTCAATAGGCACGTGCTGTTCATGTAATAGGAGTGGGTCATCATTTTTTCGAATTAAGAACAGGGTTTACATATTGTTCGCCATTTTAATTGTTTTCTTTTCCGTAAGTACTTTTTTTTTGCATTATCTGACAGCTCTGACGTTGCACTGGATTTGGTAATTTAATGAATATTAAAATGCCAAGATAGTAGTAATATGGACCAGAGAAACGAATGCGCTACAGTTAGGGTGTTATTAAACAGTTATTGTTCCAGAAATTGTTCATACCTAGAGAAAACTAAGGGGTGGAAGCGCATCGTTTTAAGTATAGGTACTACGTCTAAAAATCTTTAAAGGCACTTTTTGTAAATTACCTGCCTGCCCTTTGGTTGATTTGCAGCTACGATACAAACTTCTAGATTGCATTCAAGTTGAGTACAAATTCATTTTTACACTAAGCATCGTCTACCGAAAATATAATAAAAATAATAATAGCTAATAATTTAAAATAGCTTCTGATTCTCATAACTAATGAAAAATTAACCAAGGTGAACATTAAAACAAAAGCAATAACATCAGGACCACTAAAACTGCACAGATTAAAAATACCTTTAAAAAAAATGTACAAATAAAAATAAAATCCATACCTGTCGTTGTCATTTTCTTCGTGCACTGTGTCCATGTCAGTGATGGTGACGCCCGGGTGTAAGTCGGTCGGCTCGCACAGTGGGCTCCTATTGGCGGGACTCATCTACGAAATATCACGATTATCACGCGGCCTTGTTTCTTAATTACAGTTTCATGACCGAATGCTGTTCACACATCGTTTGCTTGGAGGTTTCAATATTGTATGGCAATATATTTATTTAATTTGTTTGTAGCAAGAATTTTACGATGACGTATACTATAACCAATCCTTGGCAATCAAATGTAATGTTAGTTCCAAAATTAGCTACAATTGTTGAAAAACAAACACCTTTATCTATTTCTATAAAGTATTCTCGAGTTCTCTTAGTATATTTTCTCATCGCCCTAATCCTTCACAACACTAGTGATGTCCTCAGTAAGAAGAACAGACACAAAATAAATAACTCGCTTTGAAAATACGTTTTTATAAAAAAAATCTCGAACAAAATAAAAATCCTTCATGGACGAGACGGACTGTCCTCGGTTAAGGCAAGCTTAAACTGAGGTAAGTGAACGAGATATACGTCTTTGTTTACAGTGTAGTATTGGTATTACCGCGTTACGTACTTATCTGGTAATCCTTTAATGTTTGTTTGTCTATGGCGGCGAGGCTCCACTTGAGGGCGGTACTTCTACTGTCAGTTGGCTGATTAAATTGATGTGAACATGTCGATAGCCAGGTAGCAGCCAGCAGTTCACATGTACGTCACTACATAATAATTCAGACTATTCTTATCACTAGACTACTTATTCTTGTTCGTAAGATAAGGGGGAGGCCTTTGCCCAGCAGTGGGACACAATGGGCACATAAAAAATAAGCGGCGATCGGATAATTTATTTATCATAGTTCAGGAAAAGTAGCACAATAGACTATCAGTAATGAATTTATAGTATTTACCTTAAGAAGATAAGATCAGGGTAGGGCCGTTATCTCTCGACAAGAAGTAAGACGTGAAGATGAGTTTTTTTTTTTTCAATTTGAATATAGAAATCTTCAGTGAAACTATACTCACTGGCGCGCTGTACCTATGTTGTTCGATCTCTGGTTTACTTATGAGCTTCAGTGGGTGTTGGTTATTTCTTATCACATTTCTAGTAATTTGCCAGCTAACTACGTCTTCTTTGTGGTTAAATTGCACCTGAGTCTATTATGTATTTGTTCTATTATGTACTCCTTGCAAAACAGTAGGACTAGTTTTGTCATAATAAAAAAGACAAGTGAATGCGGGAATTTTTCCATTACTTAACAAAAAGTATGTTCGAATTGGATATTAAATAGAATAGGGGTAGTATTTTAAACACTATGGTATAGTTTTGAAAATTGGCTATTAACGGTACCTATAATATGTTGACAACATTGTTGTTTGTTGGCTGTTTGTGTATGTGAGTTTGTATGTTTGTAAACGCACCCACGATATAGGAGAAAATGTGGAGCAAAGTTTTTATTTAAAAAAAAACAACCCCCGGTTATCTTATTGTCTAGGGACTAGAGATTTTTACTATCGCAACATTAAATCCAGTGTTCTGGAAGGAAATATCATTACACATTCCTATTTGTACCTAAAATAACTGAATATGGGGAGGCTGAGCTATTTTTTGGTTCTTAAAAAAGCGAAAGATTACTATCGATTATCGTGGAGTTCGCCTAATTTGTGATTATGTTAGTTTAATGATACGAATATAGAAGCAGATTTTTGCTTAGAGTTACGTCACGTCACTTAGTTTCTAAGAAGTCGTAGGACAACAGCTCCAGATATCAGTCACGACATGACAGCCATGTCTCAGTCATCTACATACGACGTTACGTTGACGTCACTGACGTGTGTGTATGGAGCCTTAAACGACGCTAGTATTGTACTTAAATTCTTTTTATATTTAGTGCACGGATAAAAGTTTTTTTTCTTTTTAAAATAGTATTGTGGCATGTGTGTTATAAACTAAGATACTCTTGAATGAAGATTTATTATAGTCGTAGGTAAACAAGGCAAAGGCTAGTTAAGAAAACCCGATTTTTATTTTAATGTAGTACAAAGTGTAAGATTAAATGGTGAGTTTGTTTGTCTTGTGTCCGCCGGGCGGTCCGCTCTAAGGTTGTTAGGTTGTTGAATAAGTTTCTGAATTAAGAGAACTGAAAGTTTTCTCATCTCGAGATTACAGCAAAGTGTTTACCGTTTGGCTGTAGGATGCGGCCGCGACGCCGACACCCCTCCGCGCGCCGCTAGTGATGGGACACGCGGACACGATGCGGCTACTCGATATCGTCGTTTATATTATATTTTTTTTATATACATTTTTACGAATGTCATTCGTATAGTAACTAGTGAACTAAGCTAAATTAGCTCAGTTCATTAGTGACGCAATAAAACAAGGCTTGTTGAGTTAGGTGAGTTTCCGTTTCCTGCGATCCCCGGCGCAGGTGAAAGATGGAAAACCGGGGTGGTTTTAGTCAGTAAGAGTCTGACAGACCCGTCCGCCCGCCCCAGGGTGGAGGACATCCATGAGGATTTCCCCCCGTAAAAAAAAGGTGAGTTTCCGTTGAGACTGTTTGTGCGAGAATTTAATGATTAAATCGGCAGAATGTAATGTTAACTACCTGCATTATCTAACGGTTTGATAATGCAGATTACCAAATATGGTAATCTGCATTATCTAAACAATCAATATTAATGACTCTTTTATATTTATCAGTGACTTAACCTAATCGTAATTCGTCATTAATTAAACATATTATTTTACTTATTAGTAAAATAATATGTTTAATTAATGACGATATTATTTTACTTATTAGTAAAATAATATGTTTAATTAATGACGATTAGGATAATTCACTGATAAATATAAAAGAGTCATTAATATTGATTGTAATGTCATTTTGTAGGTACTAAAATGCCAATTCATTCCACTACTTTTTTAGAAAATTCTTTTACAGTGCAAGCCGCTCGTCTATGAAATGGATTGCCTATATCGATTAAAGGCGACCAATCGCTGCCTGTACTTAAAAAAACTTGTTAAGGAGCACTACTTGTCACTGTGATTCTATTTTATTTGTAACTAGCCGTGCTCCGCGGCTTCGCTCCCGTCAACTGAATTTTTTTTTGCGTTTAAACCTTCCCTGTATTATGACGAACTAAACAAAAGAAGAATTATCGAAATCGGCCTAGCCGTTCTCGAGTTTTAGCGAGACTAACGAACAGCAATTCATTTTTATATAAGAAGATATATAGAAGAAAAAAGTTTCGATACTGTTACACATTTTCTTACTTTTATATTAAATATGTATCTGTTATAGTAGTTATATTGTAATGTTGTATTTCTGTTTGTTTTGTTTTTATATGTAACTTTATATTTGCTCCAAATGCAACCCCATCCATTTCGTGTCCAGATTACCACTTTCCCTTACGGTTGCCTGGAAGAGATTGCGGAATGCGATAAGGCCGCCAATTGTTGAAAAGTTTTTAGTTTAAGATTTTTTGTATTTTAAATTTAATGTACAATAAAGTATATATAAATTAACAAATACCCTCAATAATTATAAACAGTTCTCATAATAATGTTATGCAGATTAGACGCATTATGCGAGTTAAAGGCTTGCAACCGTCTGTCATGTTTTATCTAGTTAGCCTGTAAACTACCACTTACCATAAATCTATTATCGAATACATTTTTTTTTACTGCTATTTTGCGATATACATGTATACTAGCTAAGACACACTTTTGTATTTTTCTGTCTCATGGACATTGATATCCAATAATATGCTGGTTTCATACTGAAGTTTGATTATAAATATCAAAATTTCCTATAAATCGAAATAGTGACAAATTTCATATGCCTATGTAATTTTCGGATAAACATCGACAATAAGTACAGCACTAGTGTTAATAATCTAGGTATTTTCATAAAATATTTGCGTGAGTGTATCGCACCTGATGCCAAACGATGTCGCTGCACTTTAAAATTGCCGAGATTCACACAAACAACGACCACTAACTAATATTGAAGTGAAAAACTTACTTGGACGTGTGTCTTTAAGAATGGATTAACATTTTATACTCCGTTCGAGAATATATGGGTTTAAGTTTCTTGTGCAGAGTGAAAGAGAAATATGAAGCGATTTAGTTTTTAACGTTTTGAAATTGGTATTGATTTAACTGAAAGAAAGTTTTGGAGACAGTCTTTGGCAACTGTACATAGGTACTCATATCTTAAAGCGACATAAGAAGACAGCTAATTCGGTGAAAATCTACATGAGACAGGCAATTAATATCGGATACTGCTAGGTACTGCATTATGCTACTAATTAGTTAATTGCCATACTCATAGTATGGACAACTCGTTCAATACGGTAAATGATACTCAATACCAATAGCAAGTCACAATACATTTAATTCTACGATTAATTATGATATGGAATTATTAAATTTTATCCAATTAAACATAATAGTATTTATCTCGACTAGAATATTATATACCAGTAGCGAAGGAGTTCCTAGTATAATAGTTAATTAGCTAAAAAGTAATAGTAACGAGGAAGACGTATATATTATATAATTATCTTCAAACTACTTCCTAACCTGTCTAAAAGACGCTTGTGGCTAATAAATATGAATAAATAAATATACTATTTGCTTTGTGTAGGTATTTAGTTGGCATAAGACTGCTCTAATTAGTTTGCAGTCATGACGTAACTACGTAGGTGGATGTTTATGCAGACTATGATTATGAAGCTATTTCATGGTACAGGAACTTTTTGAAAAATGAAAAGTATGTTTTCTATTGTTTAGTTGGTTTAGTTACTAGATACAAATTAATGGCCGATTTGTCAATAGCTAGTCAGACTGCCAATTCTACTAATTTTTAAGCAACGTTTGCATTCGCATGTCAGTCGCAATTTGCCAAACTGTATGAGAATAAAGGGCTTTTTGCCAGATTTTGACATGCAAATGCGAACGTTGCTTAATAATTGCTCTCAGATGTTTTTCCCTGAAGAATAAAATAATATGACCATTTCAAATAGTTTCCATAGAAAAACTGTCAAACCTCCATGTTAACTTCTCAATACATGTATCATATTAAAAAATCAGTCCTAAATTAGGTGGTATATTCTGTAAGAATACAAGGATAGACAAATTGTGTTATAGCTATTTATACGTACCTAAGTGACAATTTTATTATATTTTTCATAGTAGGTACATAGGTATATGTTCTACGCAATGAAACCTGTTTCCAGTACAATACCGCATATATAATATAATATAATATATATAGGAATGTTTAGAATATAAAATGGTCGATAGAACGCCATGCACTTATTATCGCCTCAAGTCGTGATGAGCTCCAATTTGCACCCTTCAGCTATGTTCTATGACTATGTACTTACGTGCCAACTGTTTGTTAAATGTTTGCCTGTGTAATGGTGTTTATGTACCTAAATAAATGCTCTTATCTTGTAAATAAATATTATGTGAGGTTGATGTTTGTGTGCTTTCTTTATGCTGCAGAATAATGGGGTACCTGACGGAATAATAAATATATTGGAGTATTGGTACAAGCATCAGACCAATAGTGTGAAATGGTCAAGCTCATTTTCTGACGCATATCAATTGAAGTGTGGTGTGAGGCAGGGGGGATTAAGCTCTCCTACACTCTTTAACATCTATGTAAATGGGCTGATCCGTGAGCTCAGCAGCACCGGAGTTGGCTGCTCAATAGATGGTAAGATGGTTAATAACATTAGTTACGCTGATGACATGGTGCTGCTGAGCCCATCGATTAGCGCATTGAGAAAACTATTGAACGTGTGTGAAGTGTTTGCTGAGATACATGGCCTGGCGTACAATGTCAAAAAGAGTGAGCTGCTGGTGTTTCGGGCGGGGCGTAGGAGTCCTTCTTACGTACCGTCCGTGACACTAGCGGGGGAGGTGTTAAAGAGAGTTACTCAATTTGTTTATCTAGGCCACGTAGTGAATGAAGACCTGACCGATGAGGCAGACATTGAGAGGGAACGCAGGGGGCTGACGATTCGTTGTAATATGCTGGCGCGCAGATTTGCCCGATGTTCCAAAGCGGTAAAGAAGACACTATTTAGGGCATATTGCCAGTCCTTCTATACCTGCAGTCTGTGGACTAGCTACACGCAGCGAACCGTCAGCGCCCTGAGAGTCCAATATAATAATGCTTTCAGGTTGCTGATGGGATTGCCTCGCTACTGCAGTGCGTCAGGGATGTTTGCTGATGCTCAAGTGGATGGCTTTCATGCCATTATGCGAAAGAGAGCAGCATCGCTGATGCGAAGGGTGAGGGGCAGTCCCAACAGCTACCTGAGTGTTATTGCGGGTTACATCCATAGTCCTATTTGGAGGCATTGGATAGGTTTGCATGTGATGTAGGCCATTGTGCGTTTTTTTTTTTTGTGTTTTTGTTTATTATTTTCTAGGTATGTGTAAATTTACTAACATAGTTTTAAGTTATCTTGATGTACTAACACTCTATGGACCGAAAAGTCTGAAATAAATGTTTTGAATTGAATTGAATTGAATTTATACGCTGCATCCGTGTTGTGTCGGTAGAAAAATAATATATTTGTTTAGGAATGTGGCTACCTTTCACATGAGATTTAAGCGTCAAGAAAACTCTAACGAACCATATAATCAGTTCGAATTTTCCATAAATAATTTGAATTTTGATTCTACTAATCAATGGGTAAGATTGTTTATAAATAAGGCTCTAGACGTTATTATTCTAAGGCTCTAGATTTATATAGTTGAGCATAATCATTTATTAATAATCAGAAGTAAAAGAAGAAATGGTTGCTATCGTGAAAATAGAGATTAATATTTGTAAGTTAAGTGCATTGATGGATAAAAACATGGATTAATGAATCAATGCTCAGTACCATTTTTTTTTGTGATCTGGTTTAAAAACCAGTCTATTGAAAAAAAAAATTAAGTGAGACTGTAAGGGGACGCAACGGTGTAGGCCTACGCTTTTGCTTCTATAAATACATTTAAATACGGTGTTTCCAACCATGTTTTATTTTTTATTTGCACTGAACTTACTCTTTTACAACATTTTGCTCTAATTTATATTGAATATTACATTAGTAAATTAATGAAGTTTGCTAAATAAAATATTGCAACATCACGCATCTATCGATAATTATTATGATATAGCTGTTTTGATTCAATTTCACATCACTAAGATTGACGGAATGTCAACTATTCCACTACTCACTGACCATAGTTCGATATAGGTTTGTTCTGTGGTCACAGGAAAAGTAATATAATATTAGCTTTATTATTTTCATTCGATTTAGAAACCAATTTTCAGGAAAATCTACTCTAGTTTTTTTTTACTATGTTTTTCCAGAATTATATGATTATATAGATTTTTATTTATATGATTATATATATATATTTTCTATAAATTGATTGATTTTAATTAGTCAGAAATGATTTTCTTCTTCTTTTATGAATGCGAAAGTAACTCTGTAAATCCATGTGTTACGTTACGTTTTCACGCGTCTAAACAGCTGAAACCATTTGAATGAATGTAAGAATGTTAGTGAAGCGATATATTAGACTTCGGAGATCGACAGAGATTTTTTTTTATCCCGGAAGTACGTTCCCTTGATATCCAACTTGTACCTACGGGCGAAGCCGATGGTAGAAACTATGTAATAATAAAACGGCAGGTGTTTGTTTTTCATGAACTATATTAAAAGAGACATAATAAGTAATATTAATAAACACTTAACTTCCATAAAAAATTGAAATCAACAAGAAATAACTCACCATTGTCGAGCAGTCCGTTCCGTCGAGCACTTTCCCCCCAAAAAAAAATAAACAAGAAGGTTTTCCAAAAAGTTTTAATACATCATTATGACCACGATGCTCATTGCCACGGCCACTAGCTCAGTTTTGAACTCGGAACAATTTTGACAGCACTATCACACAGTCCAGTATGCCAGTATGTACCTATCAACTAGACAGCACGACAGTCAGCCGCTAATTGCGCGATCAATTTATAAAACACGACCATCTACGTATATTTATTTACAATTCATATTTAGCATTTTACAGCCGTCTCCTCTAAAAGTATGTGTTCAAGTTTCTATCACATAATATTAGTACTGCTCTGCTCGCTTTTTCCCTGCAAAATGGTATATTCTAGTAAGAAGTGTTTATTTAATTAACTGCCGGATTTTCAAATCTGTGTCATGACCCTTAAGAAGTAGACAGACACAGAATGTGTATTTCTATTGCCACAATGCAAAAAAAAAAGATGAAAGGGTAACCCCTTAATTCATTTCTTTGTAGATACAAGAAACGTGTCTTTTTTTTCGTTTTTTCGTAAGGAAATCTTCATAATTATACGACTCCAGCGAACTATGCCGGGTTTTTTCAGGAGTACCTATACTGCATTTGTATTTTATACAATTAAATACCAAAACTGTTCAAGAGCGGAGATTATGCAGTCTATTTCCCTCGAACCGACAAAACACCTTTCGATTTCCTCCAATATTCATATGGCGGAGATGAATATGTTTACAGCTACCGATTGCGTTGTTCGAGAAGATAATAAGGAAACAGTACTGGAACTGTCATTTCCTCTCCAGTACCTTTGTGATGTACAGACAATCTCACACCCTAAAAGGACGTCTGTCGGGATAAAATCCAATATTATTCAGCCTTAATGACAGAATTAATATATATATGTTGAGAAAATATCAAAATTGTTTAGTCTAAATCAGTTGTTGTGTACACATAAGTCAACTGTCGGTTTTGCTATCAATTACCAGGAACTGTGGAACAAAATACTGCCTAGTTCAATTTCTGGAGACGTGACACACTACACAGGAAACTATCGGAATTATTCACAAAGCGACTTTTCAGAGCATGAGAGTATTGAGTTTCAATTTAAAGTTTGAATTTAGACGAAATGATTTGTGTTTTCCAACCTATCTGCTTATAAATTTAAAATTATTTTTTTGTTTTATTACTATTTAAATTGCTTTATAGTGCTGTTTGGATGAGGCCTTTACATCTTTGGAGGAGGCCTTTACCCAAACCGGGGTTCCTGTTAATGTATAAATATTAAAAAAAAAAACACTTATATTACTAACATAATCTAAGCAAATTACTAATACAAATCTAATTTATGTTTACCAACTACTGTAGAACAAGAAATAAAAAGGCTTATTAAAGTGCTGTTTGGTGCCACTTGGGTATAAAATTCACTTTTCTACTCCCAAACGTCATCCCTTATTTGACATTTCCCTGCAATGCAAGCTAGGTGACGAGTGAATGATAATTTCACATTTAGAGAATGTTGGAAACAGCTTCTATTAAATGTGCTTGTTCTTAAAAAAAAAATAAGTGTTATGTAGCAGAGGTTAGTAATAAAAATGAAGTGTTATGTAGCAGAGGTTAGTAATAAAAATGACTTTTAATTAAAAAGTGAAATAAAACAATGCTATACAATTTCAATAACAAGAGAGGACAAAATTCGAAACTAGAGAAATGGATGTGGATAAGAAGGCTGCCAGGCTAAAATAGGATTGGGTGGGTCACGTCAACCGCATGAATAGCGCTGGGTAAGAGTCTCCACACAATAGACGTCTAAATATGAGAGGCGATGCCTAGGCCGCCCCAGAAAGAGGTGGCGACTCGATCAGTCAGACTATTCTGTAAAATTGTCAACGTGAAAGTTTAGGTGAACTGTCGTTACAAACAGAAATAAAGAATTGATAGGTCACTTCACCTAAGTTCGAGGTCGCACAGGAAAAGAGTTCCTGGAGAAGTCTTTTTCTTTGGATGTTAAATCATAGAATAATTTCTACTTTCTCCTAGCAGTGGAAAAAAAGTATTAATAAAAATTTTAATCATACAATTTTAAATAACTATCCCAAAGTTCCCGATTATTCCCGTCTCAGCTGGCATGTGGTGTTCGTGGCCGTGGTGGGTAGGTATTCTAAGTTACTAATCGTCGCGGATAGTTTGCTTGGTAATAACTTTGGCTCTGCCTTCCGTGTTTCGTTACTTTCGGTGCTACCTCCCACATTAAACTTCCCGCTTTAGCTTTTAATTGTATTAAATGTATTAGTATTAAATGAAATTAAAGGATAAACCTTGTTTTAAGTTAGCAAATCTAGTGGGTGTTTTAGCTTTGTTTCTGTTTTATTATTTGCTTAGTTTCATTGTCTAAACATCTTTGAAAGCGAATTGCTAAGTTTGTTCGACGGTTTGGCTGATTTTGTACATGACGCGCTCAATTGAAATTAATTTAACTGAAAAATAAACATGACTAATTCGAACGTAATTATTTTTGTTACACTAGAAAGCAGATTTTATAAAATTAGTACTTTTTTAAAATTCTGCCGACGAAGTAGCGCTTCTGAGGCAGCTGCTGGAGGTGCAAAAAACCGCAAAAGGCGCAAATATTATATATCCACATAATTGGAATTTATGAGCCTTTTGGCGTTGAAACACTAGGCCCATGGGGTCCTAGTGCGCATCGAGTCTTTCGGGATATCAGCAAACAACTTGTCGACTGTTTACGTGACAGAGGGCTGAGCTATCTGGTCAAAGAATCAGCATTGCCATTCAACGTGGCAATGCTGCCAGTGTTCTGAGTATTTTTGCCATTGACAGTGATGTGGATTATTTTTTTGATACCCTATTTTGTTTTTATACGCGTTTGTGCATAATGCCGTTATTAGTCTAAAGTAAGTTCGTAAGTTTGTATATGTGTTAGAAAAGGTTATTAAAATTGTAATTATGTAAATAAACTATCCCTAAGTAATTATTATTCACCATAAAAATATTATCGAATTATAATTACAAATTAATTTTGTGTTTAATACATCGATTACCTACTGTTTGACTTGGTACTATTTTTAATTGGATACATAAACTGCCTCAAATGTCAATCGTGGCAAACTGGCAAGTGTCACAGAATTGACATCCATCCATCGATCCAATTTATTTTAAACACTTATATAATAAAATTGTGACTTGAAAACTACTAGTTCCTTGCGCTATGGTGAACAATAAAGAGCGTCCACGCCAGCTCGGGAACCTAGGGCACGCTGACACGGATAGTTTAGTTTCATGTTAGGTTACTTTGAACCCTGCAGGCAGAAATAGGAGCTCCGCCCAGTGGCCGTAATTTAAGTCAAATGTAAATAAATGTAAAATACACACCCAAAGTAAATTCAACCAACTTCAGACAACGGAAAGTCCATTTAATTCGTAACTCTATAGCGAACATGTGACGTCACATATGAAAAAACCAATGAGAGCCTGTTTCTTGTAGTTTTGTGCTGTGATTGGTCGCCATTTGATTTCAGTTCGTAATTTCTCGGAATTAAATCGAGAAATTATAAACTATTAATTTTTAAAGCGTAAAAAAGCATTCCAAATGTTCAGTTGACAATTTATCGAAAGTTTACTATCTCTCAATTTATCTTATTACTTTTCGAAGTTTGCCACTTTCCGGTGACATATATAAAAATGAATCCCAACTTTCCTTGGTCATCGCATCGCGCTTGAACCGCTGGGCCGATTTCGCTAATTCTTTTTTTTTGTATTTGTAACTGTCAGGAAAAAGTTCTTACGATAGAAAAAAAAAAGAAAATTGCCAGTTGACGGGAGCGAAGCCGCGGGGGCAGCTTAAACCTGCTGTAATCGATAAAATACTAATTTAGGATATTTTTTCCCCCTAGCAGTTGGAATACAATTCTATGGTCAATTATGGAAATAGCTTCACTTTAAGTTTTAATTGGAAAAGTGGAAATCCCACACGCACAAAACCGTTTTGGGAACACATTCAAAGTGCGTACAGCTAAGGAGTCAAATTCCCTGCCGGAGTCTGTGTTTCCTGATAGCTACGACCTGGAAGTCTTTAAGTCAAGCATGCATCGGTTACTTCTAGGCAAGCGTGCTTCATCTTCGACCACTTCATCGTTTACCATCAGGCGAGATAGTGGTCAAATGCGTGCCTATAAAAATGAGTTTCTTTCTAGTTAAAAAAAAAAAATTTTGATGCTGTAAATAGGTTAAAATTAAAATAAAATCTTCGTCGTCGTCTATTCAACGCTCTGCTAACAAAAAGAGGAAATGAATAACTCCAAATAAAAAAGTAAAGTCGGTTAAAATATGTATTAAAATATTGCAATTCATTATAAATACATGAGATTAGGCAACTTTAATAGTTCAGGTTGCCTTTATAACCGAAATTATAAAACAGCCTGTAATTTACAAATAATAAACACCGCTACGAAGGCAAACACCAATTAAAATAAATAGGCAATCCCAAGAATACACGTACTTGACGTAGTAAAGACTTGTACTAAAACAACAAAACATACATAGACAAGTGTTACACAGTAACTATCTTAGTGAAATTTCAATTTACTGGAAATTGTAGAAAATCGTTAACAGTCGTAAAACAACACCCAATCATTTCTTTTACCATAAATCAATATACATATCGATAATTTATTGATATTTTATGAAAAAATCGTTTTGTATATAATATATTATGTCATTCAAATTCAATAGTTTCAAATAAATTCGTGTCTTATTTAGAAAAACAAGTTTACGATTTCATGTGATATTTTATAATCTTAAGGAGTTTGCCATTTTCCTGTGACATATGCATAACAGAGAAGAGGAAAATAATAAACAGTTTACAAAGAGTAAGAGGTGTTTGAGATTTAAAATCATTCTTCGAATCCATTTGAATGTGACAGCACGCGGCAGCCGGTGTGAACTACCCTGCAAAGGTACAGTACCTACTAGTTTTTATAGGTAGTAGGTTTAGCGAATGCTCAAAGAGCTTTGATGTCGGCCGCAGTGTTTGTGAGCCAGTCACGCCTCGCTGTTGCACTGGACCTCTCTGAAACATGATTGAAAACAGCACTGACGTGTCAAAATACGGACCTACATACCGCTATTTCCAATGGGATAAACTAGGATTTTTTCGGAAACTGCCAATTCTATAGAACTAGATTAAGGTAGCGAATGCCCTTTCTATTGAAACTAGATTGGGAATATGGAAATATGAATTCATGTATTAGCTTAATTTTGGTGTAAGTTATTCAGTCTTTATAATTTACAGTCTTTATAATTTGCACTTGTTAAAATTAGGTCCACTATACTTAACGTTATTGACGGAACACATATTAAAAATGCTTTTGTTTTTTTATTATTTATGATGGCTTTAACAACAAACGTTCACTACTGTGATCCAAGTGTAAACAAAGCTCAAAATTGCATGTTTTTAACTAAATCCCAACATATCTTATTAACTGTTAAAGAAAGGCTCAGTGCATGCTTATGCATATTGTTTAGCAGGTAGCCATATATTTTGTGAATTTTGTTGTGAATGAGCGCATGTCGTATTCGTAACATTTCTCAATAAGACGGGGGTCTCAATGAGAAATTTTACGATTTTATTAATAAGTAGCTGATGGATGAATATTTTGTTGTTTAAAAAATCGTCCAAAGATAAGTACGTCGAAAAATACTTTTTTTAACACATAAAAGCTACTATATCTGCTAAAATATAAAAGATAGAAATATGGTGCTGCGGACTTTTTTGTAGAACTATTTTAGGCGGACCAGGTTGCCATACATTGTTTTCAATTATATACAACTGTTAAGGCAGCGCACGCAAATAACTCTGTTGTAAGAGCTATTTTTTTCCGCCTGGATAGACAAAAATTGAGATAGTTCGACTAATATGCATGATATCTTTTTAATTTATAGCCTATAGCACTCACGAATAATGTAGCTTTCTACCACTGAAACAATTTTTCAAATCGGATCAGTAGTTCCTGAGATTACCCCCTACATACAAACTTACAAACAAATGTTACCTCTTTATAATATGATTATATTATATTAGTATTAGTTTATTAGTATAGATATATTACTAACAGTGGAAATAGAATCAAAATTGCTCGAAAAACAAACGAGATATAATTATTTTAAACAAATATATCTGTCCCTCTTGCGAAAACGCTGTTTTCTATGGCAAATGTATAGACGTCACGAAATGTGACGTCAAATTCCATGTCGGACTTCTAGTTCTAAAAGTAATCTTTGAAGCGTTATAACTTCATCGCTGATGAAGATATTTAAAAAATATTTTCTAGAGTGTTTACTGGAGCTTAAAAGTAATTCATTTTATAAATAAAAAAATCGCGTGCATATTCCTTATTTGTCCGATAGTGAATCCCTAAAATGACACATTGACAGCTAGTGTATTTTAAGTTAAAAGCCTATTTTCCCCTAATTGAAGGTTTTTTTTTTATAAAATGCGACCATGTTTCCTTAGTTCTGTAAAAAATTAACTACAATTTCTTCTGTCCGAATTAATAAGTCTAACCCTTGCTAATTTTCTTCGTAAATTATTACCGCGACAGCGAAGATTGAAAGTAATGCACATTAAATGCCAAAAATGTCTTAATTATAATGACATTAATGAATTAATTAGGATTCTCCCTTTTTGTGGGTTTACAGGGCACAGCTTTGCGTAAATATTTTCTAAGCGACACAAAGGGAGACGCTGATGCGGCGTGAAATTATATTCCGTAAAATGAAGTTGATTTTTTTTATCCTCCTTTGACGTTCAAAGTCTGCGGAGTTAATTCAATTTATTGTCTCTCTTAAAACGAGACTCTACCGTAATGTTATTTATAGGGTTCACCTACGGCTTGTTGACATGCCCCAAAAAGCGAGTGCAGGAGCGCACCGGCACGGGCGCCTAAGTGATTCGATACACGTTCAATATGTTTCATTAGGCAGCCCGGTGTTCGCTTATTCAATCATATCGGCGGCGGAGCGAGGCGCGCGCGCCGCTCACCAGCGCAACCTTTCCGCACTCCGCTCAATTCCGACATAATCAGTTTTTTCGACTCAGTTATGGTATACACTCAATTTATACCGACATTTGGCTAGCGAATACTTCCACAAATGTCTTTTCCGAAGAGCTCTTATCTCTTGGTACATTCTATCTTGCGGTAAATATTACTTCCTTGGTTTCCGATTCTGGAGTCATATGCAAAGGATACGATTGTTAGTTAGGCAACATAACTTTGTTGGAAGTTAGATAATTATTGTTGCGGGAAATGTTTCCTTCCCGCGGAGACTCGAACGCGGTACGCGTCCGCACAGAAGCCGCTTCTTCTCTAGCCGTGTCTGCGTCCTGTGTCACAGGAAATGGTAATTACCGCCTAATCTCGCCTGAAGCGCAGGGCGGCCCGACGTCCGGATATGAACTTCCGTTATGAACAATTTAGCGCGCGAAATTGGACGACGGCACGCTCTGCATTCAGCCTATCGTGTCAGGTGATGCAGAGCACACGCGCACAGCTCCCATTCACTAGCGGATTTATATTTTACGAGATAGCTAACGAATAAGTTGCCTTGCTGCCGATGAATACGAATCACGAAGCTTTCAGCGAGCCAGGGAAATTACATTTTTATTCGATTTTAAAAGTTAAGTGTAGAAAATTGTGCCTCCCAAGTGAATGCAAACACGGAAACTGGCAAAATGAGAAGATGAAGAGGTTATGTACCTGTTTTACGTAGTTGTTACTTTTTGAAGTTCAGCAAATATGACGTAGACAGTTATCAGTAAAATACAAAAGGTCCACAATACATTATTTACAACAAAAAAATATTGAAAGTACAGTTTCAACAGACAGACATTTAATTTATAGCTGAAACAATGACTTACATGTCAACATAAATAAATTAAGCAGAGATTACACCATTATAATCTGTAGCTAGAACTCTTAAAAATACACCACTACTATAACCCATTTGACAAGTATGAATAATCTAATTGAATGAATACTTATCTTATGAATTATTAAAATATTACGATTTGTGAAAAATTTAAATAAAAATCGGTATAGAGCGAGTCGGACTCGCGCACCGAGGGTTCCGTACCATCTTATAAAACGTGAAATGTTTTTAAATTATTATCAGCGAGGCTTACATTCGTTAGAAAATGACAACACTGCGGTGTGGGTATTATATATGCAGTTTCAGATCAGCGCCATCTCTTGACTGATAGTGGAAATAATGTAATTTTTGTTGATGATTTCATATCTTTACATTAAATTCTATCAAATACATAGAATATTTCAGATTTTTGTCAATGCAAACTTCACAGACAAATTGCTTTTGTTCATGTTTCGTCAAAAATCGAAAAAAATATCGATTAAAAAATTTAAGAAAAAATGTTTCAGAATGCGTAAATAGCGTTCTTTTATATGATACACCATATTATTATGCCCTAGTAGCCCCCACTTCGAATTTTTAAGAACCCCTTTCAGTCGGTGTTGCAAAAAATAGATATACATTTTATTTCTTTCGTAATTGTAAAATAGTTGACCAAACGTAATCTGTAAATATTCCTAATTTGAAGGTGATAACATTAGTAGTTCTTGCGATATCTATACTAATATTATAAAGAGGTAACATTTGTTTGTAAGTTTTTTGTTATGTAGGGGGTAATCTCAGGAACTACTGGTCCGATTTGAATAATTCTTTCAGTATTAGATAGTCACATATCATCACGCTAAGACTAAAAGGAGCCGAGCATTAATGGAAAATGTGACGCAGACGAAGTTGCGTGGGTCAGCTAGTCTTATATAAATATGTCGCTGTGACAGACGGACAGACTCAACCACAACATAAGACACTTCTCTCACCGCCGGCGATCAGCGAGTAGCGAATAAGGCTTGAAAATCGAAATGAGTTGGCTAGTAGCAAGTAAAAAGTTTCGATAGCTTTAAGCGAGTGCTTTCGTGCGACGGGCGATTACTCGTAATTAGGGAATGCATAAACGACCAAAATTTAAAATCGTTTTTTTTTGGATTTCGTTCGAACAACCCAGCTTTCGGTGAAACCGGTTTGTAAATAAGTTTTTTAAATTATTTGTCTAAATAATATTTTAAGTTTCTTTAATTGCAAGGACGCCCACAATTTGCTTCTTTTCAATTTTTAAATCGAACTACATAAGTTTCGATTTAAAACAAACATTACAAATAATCACGTAACATACTACAAAACAAACATACATTCGAATTGAGAACATCCTCCTCAAAAGTGCAGAATTCTGTTAAATTTAAGATTTTGTTACCAGTAGGTATCAGTAGGTATATACCTACCTAAACTGCAACTCAGACATACAATATTACTTACCTGAAGGCCTATTTTTTTATTATGAACCATAATTAAGCTACTAGATATGTATTTTACCTGAAGGTGCAAATAAACTATGTATTCTATTTATTATTATTCTAAACAATACGTCCCCCGTCGATTTACTTTGAACCGTTTGGAAACGTTTGGAAAGCAAAATGGCTGACATCAAATGTAGGTATCGTTTTTATCGTTTACATGATGTTTACATGTGTGTCGTTCGAAAATAATGAAAAACTCGAAAAACCGGAAACTTGAAAAAAATCCCGGATTTTTTGCGCTATTGAAAATAAGCTGAAAAACCGGAATTTTGGTTTTCAGTGAAACCCGTTTGCATTCACTGTGAGACTCGCTCCGAACCCATTGTAATAGAAATTACCGCTGTTTGGTGAGTTCTGACTGCCAAGCAAGCATAGCCGAGCGAGTGACGCTGAGCGAGTACAATCTTTGATAGATCTTGTCGCTGCGATCAACTAGTGGTAAGAGTCGCTCGCCGGCAGTGTAAAAACCCAGCTATCGACTATATCAATGTGTCTCTCGAGATCAATATCTTTTGTCCCTTTCCTCAACGAGCAAATAGTCGATAGCTAATCGCTTCATCGCCGCCGGCGCGCGGCGGTGAGACAAGTGCCTAAGGGTTCCTTTTTACCATTTTGGTACTGAACCGTAAAAATGAACACTTTTGAAGTTATTCTTCTGTCCTTGTCACACAAAATCTCATTTGTATTGGATGGTTCCAATTCAATATGACAGGACTAGTGAGTGACGTCACACGTCGTTAGTGCTTTCTCTTATAATGACAGGTTTTGAAACGTTCGTAACACCGTAATTTTTTGAGATTTTAAGCAATATTTTTAACTGCGTCTTGTCTGATCTCTAGGTTTTGAGAAATGTAAAAAAAAATCCAGTCAAATTATCCTATTCAACCAAAAGGCCATCTAAACACAAACTCATTACCAATAGTTCCACCTACAGTACAATCCCGTGTAGACTCGCAAATGATGATCACAGCCTAGCTAATGATGCCATTCATAGTCATCTGCATTGATACGGAGGAGCTATTATTACCAGCAACTACAAGCCTGGCCCATCACGGCAGCCGCCATTTGTCAGCGAACCTAATAGTTAGCTATTGACACAGACTTATCACCTAATTGAAGCGACGATTATGGATAATTGATTGATGGTATGTCTTGAGTTGGATACATATGATGTTGATGTGTAAGGAATATGTTGTATTGAGCATTGTTCTTGCACATTCAAGTAGGTGATGAAGTATATATGTCTATTTTGCGCTCTTTAACGTGAATAATTTAAAAATCATTAAAAAACCGGTCAAGCGCTAGTCGGACTCTCACACGAAGAGTTCCGTAAACCAACATGTACATGTACATAAACCGAAAGAAACATGTTTCTTGTATGGAAGCCCCCCTTAATTTCATTTGATATGTATAACATGTTGTTATAGCGGCAATAGAAATATACATTCTGTGACAACTGTCTAACTTCGTCTGATTTATAAAAAACTGGCCAAGTACGAGTCGGACTCGCAATTCCGAAACAATTTCAATGTTTTTGGCATGTTATTTGAACACTATAGACTTCAAATATTATCTATTATTTAATTATAGAATAATTTTAGGCTCAATAGTTTCGGAGATAAGAGGGGGAATGGTAATTTCTTGAATTACTTCAAAATTATTAATTTTATAATTATAAAAAAAAGAATAATTAAAACACACACAGTAAGCCCTTTAATTTAATATGTCACACAATACAGTCTGGAAATGTTTTGCATTTCTAGTTTGACCCCGAAAAGTGACCCCATACTCAAAAATTATTTGTGTACGTAACGTCTTTGGGTCACAGAAGTTTCATAATTATGTGTACTAAATTTCGACAGAATCGGTCTAGTAGGTCCGGAGAAAAATGGCTGTGACAGACGGGCAGACAGACACCCGAGTGATCCTATAAGAGTGTCGTTTTTTACGGATGTTCGGAACCCTAAAAACTGGGAAAATAGTCAAAATAAAGAAAAGCGTTCATTTTTAATAAATAACTTTTTACATTTCTGACTACACCTACCTACCTAATCCTTACCTGACTGGTATTTTTCTAATTTCTAAAATCTAATGACTCAGTTATAAAAACTCGGACCCGATGTTGATAAAAACTAAAAAGGCATAATAGATTAAAAAAAAACTTGTTTTTTTTTTAAACATCAAAAAAGTACTTTGTTAAAAATCGATACAATTTAAATGCTCGCACAAATAATTTTTAGACCCCAAGATTAAGGACCAAGTAAAATATATTAACTACATATAAATTCTTTGTGCTTACCAAAATGGATAAATTCTCATCAAATATTGTTTTTTCATTTATCCGTTTTGGTAAGCAAAAAGAATTTATTGGAAGTATAAAAAAGTGTAGGCGTTTAAATACAACTCAGTAAAAATTAGCTCTTTCCTATAGTTTGTCATGTCTTATTAGTTCCTTCAATTTTATCCTTATTAGCGACACTTTCGAATGATCTAATAATTTAAAAAAATTAAATTAAATAACGTTTATTTCGACCAACAAAGGATCATAACCTACACATTACACATAATAAAATAAAAACAAATACAAAAAACAATCATAAATTATAAACTCTATTTCATACATAAAAAATAAATTAGAATTAAAATTTAGAAATTTAAAATAAAAACACAATGAAATAATAATATAATATAAATAAAATAAAACAATAAATTAAAACCCAGACTTGACATGTAACTGCACACAATGCCATAGTAGTATTGGGCAGTCAGTCCGGGTAGCCACAACGCTCAGAATGCTGTTGCCACTCCCACGGACACGACTTAGCAGGGATGCAGCTCTCTTTCGGCGGATTGCATGAATGCCATCAACACACGCATCGGCAAACATGCCAGATGCACTACAGTGCCGAGGCAGCATCAGCATCCTAAAGGCGTTGTTATACTGAACACGTAGGGCGTTGATTGTCTTCTGAGTTTAATTGACCCATAGACTGCACGTGTAAAAAGATTGGCAAAACGCCCGGAACAGGGTTAATTTTACAGTCCTGGAACAGCGCGCAAATCTACGAGACAACATATTACATCGGACATCCAACGCCCGGCGCTTCCTCTCAATATCCTCGTGGTCAGAGAGGTCATCCGAGACCCAGTGGCCAAGGTACTTGAAACGAGAAACTCTGGGTAGCGAAACACCATCTAAATAGACGGGTGGTACGTGCGTGACCTTATGACCAGGTGATTGGAAAACCAAGAGCGCGCTCTTTTTTACATTATACCTGAGCCCATGAGCCCTCATCATACTCCTCACATATTGCAAGCAGCTTTCGAACAGCGCTTATGGAGGGGCAAAGCAACACCATATCGTCCGCGTAGCTAATGTTGTTTACGTATGTCCCGTCAACAGAACATCCGACACTGGTGTTGCTGATCCTCTCAATGAGTCCGTTCACGTACAAATTGAAGAGATGAGGCGAAGTTAAGCCTCCTTGCCTTACTCCACAATTCAATCTGTACGCATCCGACGTTTCGCCTGCCCACCTTACCAAATTACTTTGATTGTTGTACCAATAATCAAAGATGTTAACGACTTCCTTCGGGAGGCTGGTTTCCGTCCTCATTTTGTACCAGAGCACATCATAGGACATCAAATCGAAAGCTTTCGACAAGTCTAGTCCTGTGGGAGTAGTACCGAACGGTATGCTTGAGGCATAGAACAGCCGTTTCTGTCGACAGCCCTTGACTAAAACTGAACTGAGCGTCATTGAGCTGTATGTGGCTGTTCAAAACCCTATCAAGCAGACTGTCCAGCACTTTAGCCACGGTAGTAGCTAACGAGATGGGCCTATAATTGCTGTTGTTGGATGCATCACCCGTGTTATTTTTGATTATTGCAGGGTGCTTTTTTTTTCAAAATCAAACGTTTCGATTCCTGGCTCGGAATATCGATTTTACAAAACTTAGACGCAAACGCGGAATTAAAACGTACGTAATAGTATATTTCATTACAAGTGCGGAAAGACTGTCATTGCAAAGAGTTCCGACAAATGTCTACCCGAGCCGAGGCGCAGCCGAAGGCGAGGTTTGACAGTCGGAACAAGTTGCAATGACGGTTCCGCAGGTGTACTGAACGACTATTTATAGTACAGTTGCGAAAAAATGAAGCAATTTAATAAAATAATAAAAACACAACAAACAACTAAACTCGCAAAGAAAATTTCTGGAAAATGGCGCCAACCGGAGAATATAAGCAGTTTTTTTCTTCTTCACCCATACAGCTTAGTCTTCAGTAGATTTTTTTTATTGATATGAAATGAAAATTAAATTTAATGAGGTGAAATGAAATGAAACCTAACCTAACTCATTCAATTAAATCATTAAATCTGATATTGAAATAAATTAGTAGCTTCTTTTAAGAAATATACGTATTTGTATGAATCAAAGAAACTCTAGTATAAACTTCATGATTGGTTTTTCTTTTTAATAGACATTATTTTGACAGCATTAGTTTTTGGACGTTTCATTTTTAATTTAGTTGAATTGAAAGTACTGACCTACTTAACATGCATGAGCTTTAGTTTTATGTGCCGGTCATTTTTAATCTGTGGTATTCGCGAGTCTCCCGCCATGGAAAGTTAGAAAATATAATTTTGTTAATAATTAATTGAGTAAATTTGCTAAATATATCTAAGACGTAATTTTAAACTTTTGAACAATGTATAAAGGCTTCGTAAATGCATTTTTTGAGCAAATGTGTTGTAAATAAATAAAGTTTTGATCGGGGGTCACTTTTCGGAAATTAACAAGCAAATAAAAAAAAAACTTTTTACTAAAAAATACAAAGTCAAAGTCAAAGATCTTTATTGTGAGACAGTGGTTGTTTAGATGTTAATCAATTAATTGGTGCGCATTTGCACTGCTCTACCATGTTAGGCGTACAATAGTTTATAATTTAATTGTCTTAGACCTAAGTTTATGTGATATATGAGATATATTATATAAATTAAAAAATGGACATTTCAATTGTAATTGGGCTTTATTTTGCATTACAACATAAAACAGTTTAGCACTAAGTCATCATGAATCTATCGGACAAAAATTCATGTATTGTATACATAAAATGGTCTATTTAACAAGAAGTCATTTAATTTTGTCTTAAATAATTTTATGTTTTCAATTTCTCTTATTTGCTTAGGTAGCTTATTATAAATTCGTGAAGACATTCCAAAGAAACTTTTAGAAAGTAGGGCTGTTTTTGAGGGCATATTTGATATTTTGTCGGCATGACGACGGGAGTGCAGGTTACCAAACCTTTCCCTGTTGGTTTTTACGAATAAAGCGACCTCATAGATGTAGAGAACAGGAAAGGTTAAAATCTTTAGCTTTTTAAAATATGGCATACAGCTACCTGGGGCACGTATACCACAAACAGCTCTAAGACATTTCTTTTGCGCCCTAAAAGCGAGTTCCCTGTTTGTAGCATTCCCCCAATAAATAAGGCCATATCTAAGCGTAGACGATACATAGGCATGATAGGCGGTTAGGACTGCTGCTTGATTTACAATCTTAGATAGTCTGTATAAAGCGTAGGAAAATTTATTTGGTTTTTTACACACCGTATCAATTTGCGTTTCCATGTCATGTTTTTGTCAATCCATAGTCCTAAGAATTTGATGGTATTTGTTTCCTCTATTTTTTCATTTTATAGTTTACATATAATGTCAAGGGGGTTTTTCTTTGGGAATAACTTACTATTTTTGTTTTATCTAAATTAATTATGAGATTATTACATGTCAACCAATTTATAATGTCACTTAAAGTATTGTTAATGTCATTTTCAAATGTGTTAATGTCAGTCGGAGAAAATACAGCAGTACTATCATCAGCAAAAAGGACTAACGGAATTTTCACAGCACGTGGTAAATCGTTTATATAGATAAGGAAAAGCAAGGGGCCCAAAACACTTCCCTGCGGCACGCCACACGTAACATGCCTGGGGCTTGATAAATACTTCCTTTCAGTTTTCCTCTGGCTTAAATACGATTTTATCAAGTCCAGTGCATTACCCCGTATGCCGTATCTATACAGTTTTTCGACCAGTAACTTGTGATCCACATGGTCGAAAGCTTTGGTCATGTCCATGTACATAGTCGTTACTGGTGTCCCATTGTTCATATTTTTGTAAATCCCAATAAGAATATCGTAGATGGCCATATTGATAGTTTTGCTTTTACGGAATCCATTCTGTTCACTCACAAAAAGATTATGTTTTTCAAAATAGTTATAAATGCTATTGTAGATTACTTTTTCAATAATTTTGGAAAAAATAGGTATTAAAGCTATTGGCCTATAGCAAGAGGTATCCTCCTTTTTACCCTTTTTGAACAAAGGCTTGATGATTGAGACTTTTAGCTTACTGGGAAATTTTCCGTTTTGGATGCATAGATTAATTAAATGGCTTAGAATTGGGCTAATGGATAACGCGACGTACTTTATAATTGACGTAGATATATTATCGTATCCAGTACTGTGTGTATTTTTCAAAGATTTTATTATTTTAAATATGTCAGTTGGGGTTGTAGGATTCATAAATAGGGAATTATAATTATTATCAATTAATGTCAGCGTTTTGTTATGATGTGATGTCAAATTATTTAATGTTGAAGGGTTTGTGGGTTTAACAAGATCAACAAAATAGTTATTAAAAGCGTCAGCAATTTGCTGCGGATCCGTTATAGATTTTCCTTTTATATTCAAACGTTCAATTTCGTCTTTAGGAAAATTGTGTTTTGTGGAGTTAATTATTTTCCAAGTTGTTTTAGTTTTATTATAGGATTGCTTTATACTATAGTCATTTTGCGATTTTTGAGTCAAGATAATTATTCGCTTCAGCCTTGAGGAATATTTTTTGAATTTATGATGATCCGCTTTATTAGACGTTTTGCGATACGTCCATAACAATACAACCGACTTCCTTCTTTAAAAAAAAACTACAAAGTAAAAAATAACTTTAATTTTGGAAGTCGGTGTCAAAATACGAACAAACTAACAAAAACACCGACTAGGAGTTGTAGTTTTGTTTTTGGAAGTCGGTTGTATTTTTTTGTAAAAAGTTTTTTTTTTCACTTTTTAGTGGTTCCCCACACCTAAAAACACCACTGCAAATTCGCAGAAAAACAAAATACGCAATTTCGATTACTTGGATGACAAAACCATCATCCAAGTAGACGAATTCCAGCTATTTCGATTTAAAATCCAAAGTTCGTGATTTTGATAAATTTTAAATGGGACCAATCTGCAAGTATATACTTTCAGATAAAACAAGAATTTTTCAAATCGGTTCATAATTGTCGGAGTTATGAGGTAACAAACATAAAAAAACAACCGAATTGAGAACCTCCTCCTTTTTGGGAAGTCGGTTAAAAAAAGTTTTACAACCTGTAACGCGGCGTGTGACATGTTCACAATATGAAATGAAAGGGCTTATTGTGAGGGTTTCAGTTATTTTTTTTTAAGTTATTCAAGAAATTATTTTAAATAAAATGACGGTTCCCTCACCTTATCCCGTAACTACTGTGCCATTTTTTTTTAAGGCATATGTTAGTTCTTTACATATAAATTGCAGGACAAACCCATAAAAAGTCTATTGCATTAAAGTAACATAATGCAAAAATGAGATTCGTTCTGAACCCTTCGCACGCAAGTCCAACTCGCACTTAGCCAGTTTCTTATGATTATTATGACCTGATTTATTATCTGGACCTGGCTTTTTTATACAAAACGGGGAAACTCTTGGCCCAAATCTCACCTGATGGAAAGTGATGATTAGGCCGAAGATGGAAGCTAGCTTTACCCGGAATCCTCTGACACAGAGGAACTGGCTACCATACCTTTAACTGCCGGAACACAACAATGCTGTTAACATTGTTGTTATGGCGACAGACTTAGACAAGATGGTGGTAGCTTGCCAGGCGGACTTAGAACAAGTCCTACCACCAACCAAACCGAGCAAAAAACCTGGGACCTCTGGGTCTGACTCAGGTGGTATAACCACTAGACCACGGAGGCGGTTAGTGTCACCTGTTTAGCACCACCCGGGGACCACGTGTAGGGATTCGCTGAAGGGTATTCTCCTAAGGACGCGGGTGACTCGGCCCCCAAACGAAATTAATGGCTCCAGACAAACGAAAACTTTAACGGTCAATAGTCGTTACAGACGAGAAAATGTCAAAATAATTTAGTTGCTACGATCTGATTTTCCACCTAGGATTGGTCTCTAGGCAAAACAACTCCTCAACGATCAACAGTACAGAAACAAAAATAAACCTGATTCAAACTAATGCGAAACTTAGTTTTTACATATGGTTTGTTCTAAACATACTTAAATATATTTTAATGAACATATTTCTTAGTAAAACACTTTTCAACTTGGTAATATCAAACTATAATCAACTTTCCTCAATACTAATTAGTGTGAGCTTTTCATAAACAGGGCTAATAAAGTCTTCGATAATAAGCACTATCCATCGATGCGACCTAAGAGATTGACATCCTCTTCCGAGAGCAGGTAAATGGGTTTTAGAGTGCTGCGTAAACATTCACTTGTAGCATATACAGTGTGGCTGACTTATTCAATTATATTGCACGGTAATGTGACGGACCAGCTAACGATAACCAATTAAACTAGGCATCCATCCATTAGTCCAAAACAATTAGATTCCAAATATCTTGCCACAGAATGTCAGATAATGTCCGTAATTCAGTTATCGGCCGTCCGCATCAACGCAGTGCCCTACGCCGCCAACGAACGAACTGAAATCAGCGCTTGCCATTTCCACCACTGAATGCAATGAAATTGTGAAAAAAATCATTTGGATATTCAGAGAGCGAGAAACGAATGGCCACCCAGTCATTGTCGGCTTCAATACAGCCTCCAAATGGACAGCGCTCGTTCAATTTCGATACTTTTACAACACAATAGACGGGAGTAAGGCGTGTTCACTCACCTGTCAAATTAAAAAAGCACTTGCACATTCAAAATAAACTATAGGGCACGAGTTACGAGTATTCAGAACGTGGAAACATGGCTGAGATATACATGTGTGTACATTTTAACTTCATCTGCCCTAACATTCACAAGTTGCATAAGATTTAATTGCACGATATCCACTCTGTCCGGTGTTCTGTGTTGACGTGTACTCGCTGTACTCGGTGTACTCTTGCTGTGTGATGTTCGCCGCACATTTTGCAGGTTTCGTCGACAACGAACCAATTTAATCACGGTTTCGTCATCTCGAAACCCGAATTATATGCGGATTCTTCTTAGAAAATCTTCTTTTTCCTCTCTTCTGTAAAAGTCGCCAAGTAAATTGGTAGGTTCCTACTTTTTTGTCTTTTAAAATTACAGCTTTTCACCCTCATAGGACTTCTAAGTGAGAAGAAAATGATGGTTGCTTTCCTAGAAAGGAAAAACTTACCATGAATTTAATTAACAAATGGATGGGCAATTAATTAATTAGGCAGTGCCTTCGCTTAATAAACAAACGACTTGGACTGCTTTTGCGACCACTGCGTTAAAATGGTGGTTACTTTTAAAGGTTCATTACATTACTTTTGAAGTTTATACTAAAGCTGGGAATGAAAAGCATCTTTTGACACAGCTAGGTCACACTACAATTATTAATAACTTTAAATGATGAAAATGAAACAGCAATAAAAATTCCAAGACACAAAGAACACACACATACAAAGAATTAGGCAGATTCGTACACAAAAAGTACACATTTCGCTTCTGTAACACGCAAGATGTAACCAACTCTCAGAAAAGGCGCTAAGAATAAGTAGGGTAGTAACAATTAGTTGAACAAAGAGTTTGTCTCCCCTATCGTCCGTCTGTCGTACAAGATTAATGGACGTTTAAGCATTTCCTCCGCAACAGATGACCAATTGTTCGTTCTCCCATAACGGCAGCTAAAAGTTTTCCCATTTATTCAGTGCTCATACGTCACGAGCGGCGCGGCGCGGCGGCGCGGGGCGCGGGAGGCGGCGCGGCCCGACGCGTTCCGGCGCGATAAGGCGGCGCCATTGTCGCAGCGTCGGCGCACGTTTCCTCTGCTGCCGTCGAGCCTACCGCATTGTTCCCTCGTAATGAACAAACTTAGTCCCAAGCCTAATGCTGCAAAAGCGCTGCCGACTCCCAAATTCGCTCACTTTCACGTTATCTCGCAATTGTCAAGTCTACCTTCACACTGTACATTACACGCATCGCGACAGTGTCTCTATGATGTCCGAAACCCAGCGGCCTACTTTTGTTTGAATAGTGTTGGAGGAGTATTGAATGTGTACTCATATTAGCACAATTTGAGAGGGGTTGTTTGACGAGGCCCGAGTTCTATCAAGATTGAAGTTCAGCTAAGTACTTCTAAAGTGTAAATGATGTCATGTTATAGTGGTTACGGAGGAAAAATTTAACAAATACATAACATTAACATTTATTAACTTCAAGGGATTATGGCGAATATAAAGCTTGCAAGATCATTTAATCAATATATTTCAGGAAAAAAAAACAAGCTGAACAGCAACTGCCTCTGCAAAATGAAGTTCTAGTTGATTATCTTCGTTACAGGATAATCAACTAGAACTTCATTATTGAACAACATCCGCTTAACGTTAATTGATCATCTTATATTTCAGTAAACAATCCGCTCAAGATCCAAGAAAGCTTCCTTAGCAAGGGGATACTACTTGTGTATTTATATCTGCATTTGAAAGCTTCGATATCAAAGACGTTACGAACAAACAATAATGTGTATATTTTTATTAATGGCCGTGCAAGGTCTCCTCAGAGCTCCTCTATTATCCGCCAGACGCGCGTAAGATACAGCCCCCCCCCCCAACACCCCTCCTGGCCTACGTATTATGCGTTCTCCGTGGCGCCAAAATTTCTTATTCATTCGAATACATTCAAAAATATCCCATAGTAGTAGCTCCATTTTGAATGACGAAAAAATTCGAGACGAGCGGCAATAGCTGCGAAGGGAGAAAATCGTATTTCGATCGAAAAGAGGGGCAAATCTTTTATGTAATATGAGATTGTCATCGCGATTATTACAGGCAAATAGAATACGCCGGATCAGTAAGTAGGTTATCTTCTTGCTTCCTTTGGCCGGAATCACTTTATTGGATGTTGTCGGGTACTCACTTTATTTTTGCGATTGTCACCTGTAAGTAACTAGGCAGAAATGTTTCCTCGTAAAATGAGCACAATTTGAATTCCACGTGGGGAAACGGTTTAAAGCAGTTGGGAGAAAGGCGTTAAGGTAATGATTCGGGTAATTTATTACATTTACATGGCAAACTCACTTTATTTTGCGTTTTATTCCGCTAAATATAAATGTAAGTATCTGCTAAAATGTTTCTTTTGAGCGCGAGTATATTTCTAAAAGCACAAGTAGCTAAATAGGTGAATGAACTATAGCGCTTCCTTTTTTCTTTTACAAGAATCAAAACTTTTATCGTTCGTGGAGTGACATCAATTTGTGAGAAAATGCTTTTCCTTCGACGGTGACTCAAATTACTCCCAAACAAATGCCTGTCGCAGGGTTGTTATCTTGTAAGTTTTTACAAGAAAAGTGTGTGTCGTGGAGGAAAAGTTTTCACTACAGGTTTATTTTTGTAAAATCGTTTCGTTGTAAGAATTTTCCGATAACGTGAGATTGACGACAGAAGCGTAACTTGTAATGATATGTGAAACACGTATTTGCAAGTCTTTTATGCATCGAAGCTTTAATTGCAACGTGTGAAAGGCGACTGTCGTTCGCCGGCGCTGCACGCTGCACCGTGCGCTAAGGCAGCGCACGGGCGCAGATGTGCGGAAAAATCACAGATTATTAGTTGGCTCATACGAAAGCGGCGGCAACGACATATTCATATTTAAATGTCACGTTGCGACTGCAGCCCCGGAGAGTTAACTCATGTGTGCGCGACGACGCGGTTTCCTTAACTAGGATAAAATGTGTCGTGCTAAAGAATTACATCGTTGTTTTGTACGGCTTCTTGAGTCTCCCCGCACGACGCGAGCAGCTAAAATTAATTTCACCTTTTATATGAAACAACATTTTGAAACGTAAAGACCAACGTATTTTAGAGGATTAGTAGTTGAGATCACGTGGAAAGTTATTAGTTTTGTGGTGGAAAAATTGTACTTTCAATTCTTATATCTGCTGCCGCTAGATCTTGTAATACTTGGGAGATACAAGAAACCTTATTGAAAGAGAGAGATCAAAATTTTCATCAGCTCTTTGAAACATTTTCCTGAATGTACCTACTACTAAATATAGAAAAGAAGATTTGTAAATAATAAGATTGAATGAAATTTTTATTTCCCCGTGATATAAATTTTATGAAAATAGTTGCGAGGTAGCTATTTGGTTCATAGGCACCGAGATGTAAATAAATTTACTTTCTACAGAAAAATTGTGTTCGCAAACTTAATTTGGCGCGAGGGGCAACATCTTCCCGTGTTTTGCTAGACAATTTTAGTCTAGACAATAATTAAGTATTACATGTATACCTGGGATAAACGTACACCTCGATTAGAGTGAAAGATTCATAAGAACTTGTTATTGATTAGTAATTTACAAGAATAGTTTTAACAAAAAACTTTCATCAGTAATTCTGCGAATCAGTTACATGAAATCTTATTTAAAGCACAAAATGTACAAATAAGCATTATTTAATTCACAAAGCAGAGGTTTTAAAACAAACAAGAACATTTTAGAAGTTCCACAATAGACTTCAGAATCCTTAACCACAATGAAAATAATAGCAAACGGAGTGCTTTGCCGATAGACAATCAAAACGAGTTACAGAATTACAAAGAATAGAGGATTCTCTCTTAAATTTCCGAAGTTACAATACAAAGGGATAAAAATGTTGGTTGCAATTTAGCGGAGAGTCAGAGACTCAATCCCGCGCCGCTCCGGGGAGCTAAACCGAATTTATGGTTTGAAAATTAAACTTAAATTGGATATTGCCGGGTTATTTTTTAAGATTTCATTTGGTTATTCATTAAGGTTGTAATAATCTTAGTGAGCAGCGGTTTGATTGCTTGGATTTTATAAAAGCTACAAATGGCATTTTCATAAGAATTTAATATCTCTATACCTGCCTAAAAACTTTTTGTTGGCTTCTACGAACTGCAAAGAATTTCACAATCACGGTACCTATGCATGAGATTCACAACATGTGACGAATTAAGGTCTTTGAAATCAGTGACGTTCAGGATCCATTTTCGATTTTAGGTAGGTATTTTCGGTTCTTCTATAATATATGCACAGGAGGAAAGGACATTCATTTCTGTAACAATGAAATAGAGCGTATTTCAGAGAATGTTATTGATATACCTACAGTTGAATAAATTAGTACTTTATTAAGTAACTGATAGAGAGTATAGGGAAGCGTGTACACTCGGCCTAATTGTGATGGGTTGGCACAGTGGGTACACCACTGCCATGTGTTTGTGACTCTATGCTGTGACAGTCACCGCGGCTTTGCTGCTCACTGCTCACACGAGTGCGTTGTCAACATCTATACTAATATTATAAAGCAGAAGAGTTTGTTTGTTTGTTTGGTTGAACGCGCTAATCTCAGGAACTACTGGTCCGATTTGAAAAATTCTTTCAGTGTTAGATAGCCCATTTATCGAGGAAGGTTATAGGCTATATATCATCACGCTAAGACAACACACGTACACAACACGATAGGAGCGGGGCAGTAATGGAAAATGTGACGCAGACGAAGTTGCGCGGGTCAGCTAGTCATACTATATTTCGCATTGTACCTACTTACCTAGGTATATTTGTGAGAGAATTTATTTATTATATTTTTTAAAACTCGTAATTAAGTTTCATAAACGCTGGCCCATTTATTAAAAACGATAAAAAGTTCGTCCGACCCTCGTAACCAAAGAGCATTCCTAAGTATGTAGTTCAACAACTGTGAAAATTTTGCAAAAAGTGAGGGCGAAGCAAAAAGAAGAAAAACTGTTGAGATTACTTTTGTACAGCGTGTTGACATAGCAAGCTTTTATCACCCTTTTTATGGGGGAGAAATCCCTGACACATATTTAAATAGGCAAACAATACCGCGGCGAACAAACAGAAATATACATTGAAAAGTGTTATTTTGTCTAACGAAAAATATATCTTTGCCATTTATACATTTACGCTTGAATTATTTTATTAAGTTTATTTTTTTCTTCAAGAACAAAATTTTAGACGAATCTTTTAATGAAACACATTCCAAGTTTTATTTTATAGTCTACATTTCAGGAACCACTGAGGTTCGAATCTCACCCATGAAATAGACTGACAACCCGACCACAGACGGCTCAATTATGACATGACTACGTGTGAGGCTCAAAAACGGGTTGACACTCGCTTAAATGCAATCACTTGCCCAAATTATAAATACCGTGTAAGTATCGGAAGATGACACGCCATATTTTAAGTATCGGAGGAAAGTCGACACGCAGGCGACACCTGGAGGAGGAGACAGGTGCAGCTCCCCTGCTCCGCCTTCCGTCGCCCTCTTTATTGATATTACGGTCGGCGCATTAACCACTCCACGCGTTGTGTATTGGCTTTCATATGAGGGCACTACAATAAAACTAGATCGTGCGTTGAAATAAACGTGATAGAGAGCCGTCAGCACTCACAACTGTCTATTGTGAATTCATTTTAAAGACCCACATTAAAAGCACACAAAAGCAGCCAAACACCCCGTTGTTACTACATTGGGTTCGTATTAAAATGTATCGAATTGCATTCAATAAAACTGTAATATTATTGCTTATTGTTTCGTTTCGATAACTCGCGCTCAAGTGGAAATAGGATGCAATTGGCAGAAATGCTTCAAGGAAAACAGATACTTTATAAATTAGTATACAAATTGACGGAAAATCTGAAAGGGACAGTCTTGGATTAGTGTTGTACGGGACAAGAATAATAAAAATATTTCAAGTTGATATTCAAAGTGTGGTGAGAGATCGCGAGCTGGCCGCACAGAGCCGGATCGTCGCCGGACCGCAATAATGAGAGAGAGCCGCTCCATTACGGATAAGAGAGCTTATATTTCCACGGTAAGGTCGCCGCGACGATTGCCGTCTGTAATTGTATCCGGTTCGTCTGCGACTTACAAATACGCAGCTCTTAGCTTCAGCTTTTCGTTACCTTTGCGGTAGTCTTCAATCCGGAAGCTATAATTTCGTTTAGCGATTTAACTATCGTGGCTAGGAATGTGGACGCTCTGTCATTTCACGAATAATTGCACTCTTTGACTTCTATATCAATTAGTTGTAAGTGGGAGACTACAATCTACCTGATGAGAAGTTCGATGTTAAATTAAGTGGCGGTCTAGAGCGGGACTATTTCCTTGGATTGTAAGTTGGCCGTCCACCAGGGATAAAAGTTTCCACCTAGATGGCTTCGTCTGGCCGGGCACACCACAACATCTGACAAACTTAGGAACACTTTAATTAGCATCTCCTTTTACTACGTAAGTTATTCGTTTGATATGTACTTACAAGTTGGAAAGGGATTTTTTCCTTCCGAACTTAAGTTGTCAATTTTTAAATACTGAAAGTTCGGAGTTTAAGCGGAAGTATGCAAAACATTTAGATCTTTGATTAAATAACAAAGCAGAAAGTTTGAAAGGGACCAGCTAATCAATTTGGGAGTTACAACAAAGTAGGTATTAATGATGTTATTTTATCCTGTTGGAAGTTGATTAATTTAGGTTGTGTAAAATTGTTCACTTCCCTGTTTTAAAAGGGACATGTTTGTTATTCGTGATTTCTAGAAGTTGGTGGATGATGTAATCATGCAAATGAAAAGCATGCATTCTTAGTAACTACAAAAGATCATTATGCACCGTTACAATCCTGAAAATTTCAACGATATCGCAACACAAAACCCCTTTTCCTTGTAATCCACCCAATAACGTTGTTAAGCGCAAAGTTAAAAAATAAGTTGCGACCAGATATTATTAAGTTGAGCGCTGTCTACAAGCTATTCGGGATTTCCCTGTAAAGCCGTTCTCAATAGATGGCGTCGGGTAATAAGCTCAGCGATGGGCTATTACGAGGCTGCGAGAGAAATACGTATCGCACGGGGCTGCGGGTATCAGTGGCGTGGCGAGCAGGTCGCATGGAGCAGAGCAGATTGGTCCACGGGAGCCGTTCACAATCGAAATCGATTAGAAATAGCCGTGGACCGACTGTCCGCAAATTACAACAATTGTTCGCGGCGCACATACCGCGCTACACTGCAATTTTATATAAAATTTGTGCGCTATATGCGACGTGTTATTATTTTTTAATGCCATAGAATACCTTTGTAACACCTTTTTGTTAGGTGGTTCGACTAAGTCTTTGTATTGTGTCTGTGGTTTTTCAAGCGGTTAGAGGATCTAAATCAACAATCCCCTTTTCTTCAGCAGGATAAACACGACTTGGCTAATGGTGCGTTGTTATTTCAAGGTTCCGGCTGCGGGTTTGGTATTTCTTAAGTGATCTCTCTATTCTTCAGTAATTTTGGTTAAAAGCAAGGGACCTCACGGACTGTTTTTTTTTCTAAATTGCAGTGGATTTCACTAAAATGCTGATATTGTACATTCCCAGCATTATTTTTCACTATGTTAGTCTATTCAAGTGAATATCAAATATTCTGTGTTTTTTATTAATAATAATACAAATTGCCCTCATACTGCCTGAACACCTGTAACCGCAAACGCGATATTTATGCTGTGGCCAGCTTTAATACTGGTTAGGGTATGTCAAATAAATTAACACTGAATTTCAGCCTAGCCAATCAAATAATATAATGAACAAAGCGTAGGCTGTCACCGCGTTATCCTGCTCTTAAATGAGCTGCCTGAGATTGCTATAATGTCGCCAAATTTAATTGAATAAGGCTCGCTTACATTTTACGACACGGCGGCGCGGCGAGCTAAAGCCGCAGCATTAATCTCCTAGGTAAAATCAATTGCCAAAAATTGTATTTACACAGACGTTACCCGTTCTATTTAAAGCCTTACTTGTCAGGGTTAGGTTGTCTTTTCGCATGACCGGAGGGTGCGGAAGGAGAATCATATCAAAGTAAATTATTTTCTCGTTTACCGTCATTTATGAAAGTGCACATCTCTCTCGTGTAGTCATAGATCGGCTATGGGTTTTAGGTGGCTTCCTGAAGGTTCATTTCAGTGTGACTGGATATGAAGCAGACTTTTTATTGAGAAATTTATAGAGCAGCGTTTAAGAGCGTCACCGAGCCGGTCCGAGCGGGCCCGAGCTTGCGAGCGCAGCGCGACGCCGACACGCCGCGGCCTGTGAAGACATCTCGCTGCCCCTTTATTGCTTGCCTCAAATTAATGTCTCGACCTCAACGAAGGATTTTCTACTTTGTGGGAACGTTTAACGGATTTTATTACGCAAATATTTTATGAGATGAGAAAAGGAAACAAGTATTTATTTTGATAAATCTTTGGGATAATCCGAACACCCACAGACTAGATTATGATAAAATTGTTTCGGTAAAATAATTAAAACGGTGCTCGTAAAATACGTGACGTGTGCTGTAAAATTTTCATTGGCGTATGAGCTTAACGGTTGAAAAGTTTTCGAGCGTATGTGATTATGGTCGGTGAATGACGTTGGCGAGGCTACTGAAGGGGTAGTTTGTCAATGTATTGTTCGTACGATGGGCCGTAAGGACAGAGCGGGTGGGGTGCGTGTAATTTTCAGATTAGTTTGTTCAGCAAGCGAGGCTGCCGGCGAGCCGCAAATATGTGGCCAATAATAACGTCAGGCCACCCAAGCCGTGACGCGCCTGCTGCCGCGCGCCGCCAACCAACGCTAACGAATTCTTCTGCTAAATTGAGGTATTAATTTCTGAAGCAATTAATTAGATTAGAAAAGGTGGACATGCGATACGGGTTTTGTTTGACACTTATCGCTTCTGGGTAGTCTTTGAGGTAATTACTTTGGTATCTTGAGGAACCCTGGAGATAGCAATAGGTATGTACTTGTATAAAATAAGGCTGATATTATGATATGGTATGATATTGCCAGCTGTGGGACAATGTGTGGATATACAACTGAATGTCATTGAAAATAATAGTATTTTTAACATTCAGTTGTCCACTTATGTCTTTATGAATGGTAGAAAAATACTATGTTTCAATCACAAAGATGCATTTTCCTCCAAATCACCAACCTGCCTGAGTGAACCACAACAGATCTATTGATTTCTCAGTAGGCGGATGCTCCCACATCTTCAAACAAGAGACAGTCTGTAAAATGTAAGCGTTCTTAATATAGTTCTTGAAAAATAAATAGGCGCTCACCCAGATGTTTATTATCAGTTTCGCTGGCAATAAATAAAGTCGTATTATATTGTTGAGCGGACGATCTCGTGGCTCTATAAATCATTTTTATTGTGCTGTCGAAGGGTCCTTGGTAATGGCGGAGTTCGACGCTAAATTGGGTCGACTCTTACAATAAATAGATAATGCTTTACACTACAGAGCATTAACAGGCAACATGACGAGGAGCTTTTTTGGTTACATTTTTAAGAGGAACTGTAGCGTTTTTTAAGTACAATAAAAAATAATTTGTGCTAATTTACTATCGACGTCAACTATAAATAAAATCGAAACGACCCCAAGATTTATTTTTAAGCCCGTAATGATTAAAAAAACTCACTTCACCAAACCCATTTGTTGCATCAGGAAGTCAATTCAGGCCATCGCAACAAATCACATATACTACAAAATTGATGGACCAAATCGATATAAAATTCGATCTATTTATCAAACTACTATTCGCGGTTCACTAGCTTCATACAATTAAAATCAGTTCACAATGTAAGAAAGAATGTTCATTTCGAGGCGCGCGCGCCGGTCCCGCCCGGAAACAATGAAAGCTTTGACGTTACTTCCGGTAGTTGCGTCGCACGCTATCCACCACGCCTCATTTCATCTTTCTCCTTCAGTTTGTACATCGAAGGACTTTGTACGATGGAGGCCGTATATGTAAACGGCGATTCACCAGGTACAGGTATTGACATAATGTAGACGGTGTATTTAAAAATTTTGTAAAAGAAAAATTAGTGTTTTTTGGGCAATGATGCATTGGATAATTGATTACTGAGAAGACGGCTACTATAGAAGTATGGAAGAAGAATATTTGCTGCAAAGGCTCCCACTACATATATTTAGATAAGAACAAAATCATAATGATGCGATTGATTAACTAATTGTTTTTTTTTGTTGTGTATTATGTACAGTTTTTCAATTAGGTAATAATGTCGGTAGTATCATTTCCTAACCACAAAACAGCCGTGAAAGATTTGATGTTCATAAAAATGATAGTTCGTCGCTTAATGGCCGCGTAAGGCGAGTATGTGTATATACCGAGCAGAGGTATATAAATGCATACTCGTTTAAAATATAAAAACAAAGTATGTTTATATCGTTTATATTACGGCGGGAAGGAGATGTTAACGGGGTGTAAGTTATCGTTGGTAAGGCTCTCGTTGTGCTACGTGCAACCATTAGACGTGTTCTTATATGAATGTACTATGGACTTTGTAATATTCTCGCTTTCTCCGGTGAGATTGAAAAAAAAAATGAGACGGTTAAAAATTACCTCCTGAAAATTTGTAAAAAGTTCAACTTATTACAAATTTTTAGGAGGTAATTTTTTAAGCAACTGAAAAGTTCTAATAAGTTGAAAACGTCGTATTTTAATAGTTGCCTCGCACCAATTTTATTTAATTTTATAAATATATATTTTATTATTATTAAAAAAATAAAATATAATATATATTTTATTTTTTTAATAATATATTTGCAAAAAAAAAGAGTAAATTCGTGCTTACCAATAAGATTTATGCACTTTACCTACCATGTGTAATTTTCTGTCAAATTGCAGAAAATCCAACGTTGGAATTGTCTTTTTTATAATAAAAAGCTAAGTTGTAACAGTTACCATTTTCTATAATATTAAGTAAAAGTTCAGTGACTTGCAGCTCCCCTTATTAAATAAAACGAAATTGCCGGAAATGTACCAATAAGTAAACAATACGTTATTGTTCTGGTTCGCAAAGCTCCATCAATGGAAATTGAAAAATGACCGTTGATTGATTACTATCCAATTTAAAAAGTGCTCTACTATCTACTCACTTTTTACTTCTGTCTGAATTACTTTGGATTGTATTCAGAGGAGTAGATTAATAATATGAATAGTCCTGGTTTTTAACCAAATTAAAAAAAAGGAGGAGGTTCTCAATTCGGCTGTATTATTATTTTTATTTGTTACCTCATAACTCACTCATTTATGAACCGATTAAAAAAAAAGAAATATCTAAAATGATATATTTACCGATTGGTCCCATAGAAATTTTATCAAAATCGGTTTGGCTTTTAAATCTAAATACTTACCTGGAATTTGTTTAATTGGATGACGGTTTTTTGTCATCCAAGTAAACGAAATAGCGTATTTTGCTTTCCTACGGTTTTCTTGTGTACGGTGTATGTAGTGATAATATATTTAAAACCTCGATGAAGGTGATTGAGGAAATTGGGATTAAAGCATAAACAGACGTAGTCTAAAAGTTTGTCTTATTTTTAAACTGAGTTGAAACACATTCGAGTAGTCCCTAAGACCGAGTTTCAGGCGACAATAGCCAATTGCATCGCATCACGGACGTGTCTCATTATAGAGAAAGTTTACTACAACTACGTGTTGTTACTGAAATATCCATTCCGTTTATCGAGTGGTCCAATAAGCCCCTCGATATAAAACTGGTATAAAGGGAGGTTATTTGGTTCCGGGAGCAATAAAGTGGTTCCGCGAGGACAATGGCTGCTGCACTTGTCCCGACGGAAGCTCAGTTTGGTCCACTAACTTCAAAATATGATACTTCCAATGTCTCCTTTATGTGCTTTTGTTAACTGATAAAATGTCTCTTTCCTATATTTTCTTCTGTGGTTCTATTGGGTAACGATTTATGATTTCCGTCACATCAGAACAAGTGGTATAGCATGTCTGTGATCCTAAGGGTTTATTCAGAGTTAATTAAACCCTCACTACCCTTAGAGGATCAATTACATAATTATTGCCATCCTGAGTGATTTCTAGGACTCTGTTCAGTAATCCACTAATATACCATAGTCGGTAAATTCAGGGAAGATTGAATGTTTATTAATTTTAAGTGTTGAAAATTAGAGTAAAATATGATAATATTACATCCGACTGTTACCTCAATATCAAAGACTTAGTATCAAAACAGAGATCTATAACAAATCCATGGGGCGTCTAAGACAACTGATCACGAAAGTGCAGCAAGATTGGGTCTGTTGCGGTGGCACAAAGGGCTGGCATGACTGGCTCGTTAGTGGAGAGGTCGGCTCGACACAATCAGGCCGACCTCAACAAGGCGGCTAAGATTTCACCCAACTACCGGATAAATTCGGCTCTTCACAGATTCGGTGCGAATAAATGATATCTTAGAAACTTAACGACTATATTTATCAGGCGTCTCAACAGTTTGAAGTTACAATTTCAAGACTAACTTGCAATAATATAGGTTTAAAGATATTTAGATACTTATTTCTTTTGATGCCGACGAGTTTCAAGGTTTCCTGACGTAAGGTTATCTAATAACAATTTATTGATAAAGATTTGTTATCGACTTGAAAGCGTGATGTGAAGATTAGAGTTTGATATGGAACATGAATCGATCTTAATATACCTACATAGATCGTTATAAAATCAGAATAAATAAAGTGCCGATTTGAAGCACAATTTAAAATGTTTATTTTGCATTCAAAAAGTTTACTAACAGTGGATAAACCAAATAATCTGCACTACGTGCCATTTAATGGGCACAAAAACCTCAAGTTATAAAATAAAATTATATAAACGAATATTGCTCAGATAAAAACGGACAGGGCAGTATTTTTGATACAGCAATTCCAATAAGCGCACGCACGATTACTTTTATTGAGGGGATTAAAGTGCACCGGTGGTGTAACGAAGTTCATTTATGAGTGCGGCGGCCATTGCGACGGGGAAATCTTAAAAATCCTCTGAATGTTTCTCTCAGGTCGCCTTATTAAGCGATCCTAGAAGTAATTGTGGCAGACTTACAAAGTTAAGCGGGGAGGTAAGCCTCCGACCGTGAACGCTCATAATCGTTATTTCGTCTGCGGACTTTACAAATTGTAACCGGCCTACGTCTGTGTTATTATTAGCCCCTTTAAGTTTTAGATGCGGTTCGCTTTAATAATGTTAGTTAGCAGTGCGAAAATTAACTTTTAAATTTCGTAGACCTTCGTAGCGGGTTTGCTACGACACTCGTAGCAAATATTTTTAATGGTGACAAATCTGTCTTAGTAGATATGAAACGTGATCATCCTGATGAAAGGAATATATCCTTTCATCAGGGGATGGCGTTTAATGGCCTTGTAGAAATACTGCATACGTGTGTTTTCTACTTTATTATTTTGATCGATAAAGCAGTTTATATTAACCGTCTCTGTATACACTGATTTTAATTTTCTACAAAATTTCAAATCAAAACCACTGAATTGTTTCCTATAATAAAATGAAATGTTCCAAAACTTGTGATAATCCAGGTCCAATAACGACTGCTAATTAATGGAGCGCGAATATTTTCGAGCAACTTTCATTATGTCGATCACTTGTTTGTTAAGCAGATATTTTCGCTCTTGTGCATTATACGTACGGTATGTGTTGTAAGTATATTATTATCTTTAGAAAGTTATTAAATATGGCTTGCTAAGATTTAATATAAAGGATACGATGGCTCTTGTTTATAGATTAAAATTTAAAGCAATGTTTTAATGATGTGCTAATATGTTTCTCTTTTAAAATACAATATTTTTCTATCGTAAAGTACAGTTTCCAAAACATGGGATTAGTTCAGGTACTTAGTTCAAAACCAAATCCAAATTTTTCGAGTAAGTATGTATAAAGCTAAGCTGTCGTGTAAATGAGAATGTTTCAACAGACATGGTAACTAATATACGCAATGTCAAACAATGACCATTCAGTTCTCGACTCCTGACTATTATCAATGTCCGAAGCCCAAGTTGCTTTGCCGCTACAATTCAAATTGACGTAGTGCGTTATACGACTCGTTGAAATGGTGCAGTTATCGAATCACGGCACATTCGAGAGCTGGCATGACACCTCGTGACGCCGAGCCGGCAGGCCTGTTCACGCCCCGACTCGTCTACTGTCGTCTGCGACTGTGGGCGACAGTGGGCCTCTAGCCGTACGTGTCCACAATAGTCATTCTACGGCAGGCAGGCAGAATTCGATCAATCTAGCACCGACTGTACCGAACTGTACCGAACTGCTTCCATATGCCACCCGAGTAATGATTGTGCGACGTTCATTGTCCGCTCCTATTTAAAATGACAATGTATGGGACTTGATAACGCTTGACTGTTCGAAGATATGTCTTTTGTTGAATATTCGATGTCGTTGTCATGTTGATGAGTAAGTATGTAGACTTTACGTAGTTTTATGACAGTATTTCAGTCAATCGTGCATCAATAGAAATAAAATACAACAGAAATCTCTATATTCTACTCTACCCTACTCCTGCTCCCACCTACTACGACTACGCTTTATTTCTATTTTTGCTCTTTTTATATCGCGACCTCACTGCCTGCTCATTCTAGTTAAATTTAAATACATTGGCAAAAGTTACAAGAAGCAATGTAGAACTCAAAGTATCAGTTTTGTTTTCATAATGATGATGTAATTTCTAAGTCCCGGCTAACGTGAGAAAGTTTGATTGGTTTGAAAATCACACGAAGTCGATTCGTCAAAACTCATTAAAAAGTAAACAGAAATGTCGCAAAACCAATCAAATTTGCGAATATGAATTTTTGTACGTTTTTCTACAGTCCTGTCAATATTTGCTTGCGTTGCGAGTTTACCGGTTTCCACAAACCAGGTAAATTATATCAATACTTATATGTATGTAAAAGGGATGGTTTATACAAAATATTTGTTTTTAATAAAACCACGAAGCCCAAACGTTTTTTTTTGTTTTTAGTGAATTCCTAGAAGAGTGGTTACGTAGCTATAATATAATTAGTGGAACCAACGGGCAGATGTATTTATTTTTTAATCATCTTTTTTTGCGATAAAAGTTTTGTTGATTTTTCAATACAGATTTTATGAAATCCAAATAAACGTATCGACAAATTGTATGGAATTAAGTTTTTATTTTTAGTCCATTTATCAAAAAGCTCCTTTACGAGTACCCACATTTATGTAATCAGTAACAGGACCGGACTATAACAATTTTCTACACAGTCAATTGTGGTTCTGAATGCATTTTATGGTATCATAAAGCGTACATAATAAAACACTACCTAAGTATTCAGTGAGTGAAAATAAAAATGAGGGCGAGTCTGTGTACTGTGGGCTTTGGAGTGGCTCAGTAACAGCCTGCTGTTTCATTACTAGATGACTCGGCCGATGGGTGAAAAGCTGGAATTTCCCTTTGTTATAAAGCATTTTGCAGCTGTCCTCTACTGTTAGATGATTTTGAACTCAAATCTCATACGCAATAAGACCATTTCTTAATTTCCTGCGCTCTTTGTTAATCATTTTGTAAAGCGTGGGAGCATTTTGATTTAGATGATGATGTTTATTTAGCAGTTCATTTTTTTAAGTTTTTTTAATTTGTAAATCAGTATAAATCTGCCGGAGGTAGTGGATAAATAAATCGTAGCCAGGTAATAAAATGAAAGTACCAAAAAATAGTGAGTTACGAGTTTTTGGACAGATTGCATTTTAAATATATAACCACTGTAGATAACAATTTTTAAATCAGAAATGAGAATAAAACTAATCAATTATTCTCTAAACTAATGTATAATGTTGAATAACTTTTAAACAACAATCCCAGTAAGTAATATAAATACTTAAAAAGATGAATAATAATATTTTAGGTAGTTATAACAAGTTTGGTTTCGTTCATCTCAGAGCTTTAGGATTACTTTAACAGTTTAAGTTGGCTATGGATATTCATGAAATATTGATTGTCGATTATCTTTAACTTAGATAATTATTTTATACCATCGAAGAGGTAGGTTCATATTATGATTGTTAAATTTAAGATCAGATGTCACATTTTAGTATTGCTTATTCAAATAAAACATTTAGATGGTTTGAAACCGGAACACCGTTATAATACTTTTAATTAGGTACTAAAATAAATCAAAACTCATAATTAATGTTAAAAAGATTAAATCCTAAATTATCATGATCCTGAATTTATGAAAACATAACCCTTCAACGATTTATTTAGCTAGCAAATAAGTCGTCAAATAGGATGTAATCCCGATTACATTATGAAATTGATTTTAAACGTAATCAGCCGCAGATAGAGAGGGAAATGCTCAATAAATTGGATCGCAAAGTAAACATAATTAACGAGACTTATTGTTAAATGGAGTCGTTGGTTGAGTATTGAACACGACAGATATATTTGGTTAATGGAAATATGTCTTCATAATTAAGCCTACCAGTTTACATAGGAGTAGCTTGGTAATAGTTATAACTTATAAGATATTGTTAACTTCCTGTCTTATATTGAGACTAGCTTTTGCCCGCGACTTTGTACACACATATCCTGTTTTTTCCCGTTCCCGTTGGCATTTCGGGAAGTCCTCTCTTAATGCTTACGTCTTACTGAGTGTAGAGAAGCTATATGCCAAATTTCAGCTTTGTATGACCAGTGGTTTCGATTGTGTCTGTCAGTCACTCGGATATTTGAGACGCATAATTGAAAAAAGGGGTTAATAAAATTGAATTTACATATGTAGTGAAACAGTAGTTTTATCAGGATATCTTCCTATTTCACCACTTCCGAAACATCGCTATTTGATCTTTTTTATTTTTATAATGTGTTCAGTCATTTAAGTTTTTACGTATTTTGCATTTATATTTTAAATCAACTTCTAATTATTTCCTTATAATAGGGCTTAAAGTAAGAAATTGCCGTTTTATTGTAATAGGTACTTCGAATTGACATAGAACCTACGTGGTTTGAGATTTTTGAGTGAACTTTTTTCGCATGGTACCTATTAAGTCCTTCTTTTAAAAAATGTGCAACATTCGATTATCAACTTTCAGTTGTTTTATTATTCAGCTTAGACAAGAAAGATGGATACTTTGAAAATTCGAGTGATTCTTGAATACGAGTTCCACGCGGAACTAACGCGGCAGAAACAGCTCGCAATATCAATGTTGCGACTGCTAATGAACGCACCGTGCGATTTTGGTTTAAACGCTTTAGTGATGGAAACTTTGATTTGAAGAACTAACCACATGGAAGACGACCACACAGGTGAATAACAATGAATTGAAAGAGATGATACAAACTACCCAGGAATCAAATCAGAGAAGTCAAATCATGAGGTACCCCTCATGATTTGACTGATCTGCAGAAAGAAACGCGTGTTGAAACTTGTGTTGCTTTGTTGAATCGATACAGAAATGAAGGAATATTGGATCGAATTGTGACATGTGATGAAAAGTGGATTCTTTACGATAACCGTAAGCAAAAAATGCAATGGCTGACCCCAGGTCAAACGCCGCAACAGAGTCCTAAAGCAAAGCTTACCAATAAAAATGTAATGGTAACTGTTTGGTCGTCTCAGCATGGTGTTATTCACTATAGCTATCTCCGATCTGGTCAAGCAATAACGGCAGATGTTTACTGTGCCGAAATCCGAACAATGATAGCAAAACCAGCAGTAAAACAGCCCCGACTCATGAATTGATCTTCACCATTGCACGAGAAACCGTTTTAACTCTACAGGAACTGCAATTAGAATCCATTCGTCACCCTCCGTATTCGCCAGACCTTGCTCCAAAGGACTACCATTTTTTTCGTGATTTGAACAATTTTCTACGTGATAAAAAGTTTTCTTCTCAGGAGGCAATACAAAATGCTTTCACACAGTTTGTCGATTCTAGATCACCAGAGTTCTATCGCAAAGGCATAAATGACCTTCCTATTAGATGGCAGCAATGTATAGATAATAATGGTAATTATTTTGAATAAATAAAAATTATAAATTAAATAAAAACAAATTCACTTTTTCAGTACAAATCGGCAATTTCAAACATTAACCCCTTATACTTTTTCCATAGATCCTCGTTTTTCTGTTTCTATCCAGATACGATCATTTTAGCCAAAAACAAATTTTTAGCCGAGGGCGTGAATTAATACTATAAATAAGAATCCCTCAACCCTTTATATCGTGAAAATGATGTTGCCGCAAAGAAAATAATGGACAAATAGACAAATAGGTTTCAAAGTGGCTACTTATTCAGCCATGTTTCAATAGACAGTTCTGTAAATATAAGTAGGTACTATGTCATATGTAACTCAGTCGATGTAGGTCATGTAAATCTCTGCGAAATAAACATAGGCGTGTTCACTGCGTACATATACTTCGTTTCTGCGAAATGTACCAACTGCGCTGATTGTGCACACAATTGCATAAAATTGTGTGGTATATTGAAAGTAATAACTATGATTAAAATTGATAAATTTTGATCAAAGCCGATTTTTTATGAGTTTAAAAGAAGTTGTCACGTATTTTATTATGAGTATTTCAAAGCAGAAATACTTTGACGGAAGCATAAAAGATTTTGAGTTATTTCAGTAAGTAAACTATTTTAGTTGAAATCTGGATCTCCGAAAAAAACGTTCATTGGATGAAAGCCCTGAAAAACAATTCTTGAAACTTCGCAGCGCTCCAGTTTGTAACTTGACCGACTCTATTCCTGAAAAACTTTACACAAACAAGTTATGTTCTCAGAAAAAGCAATTTCATTTTAGGTGCGAGCATGTGGTTTACTAAGAAAGATTTTTATTTGAACAATTAGGCCTTTTATTTACGCAATATCAGTTTATCAGTTTGTTTACGAGAAAGGCAGTTGGTCTCGCTAACCTACATTTATTATTGTTTAGCGCAAAATAATCAACTTTATATTTTCTACCTTATCTAAATTGAGGTTAATAAAGCTTAGGCAAAGGTATATGAATCACACTTCTCAGGAGAAATTGCTTTTTAATCGAATGAAATGTTCACTTACCTCGAGGCGGGCGGCGCGCGTCGAGGCGACCGGTCTGGCAGCGGCACACGGCCGCGCTGCTCAACCCCGCAACCACAACTGATTTTCCAGCGCGAAAACTTCCCTCGAACGCGTCATCACTCACCCCATTCCCGCACCGGCCAATCATTTGTGGGCGACACCGGCGAAGCCTGCCGGGCCCACACGAAGGGCTCCGAACGGTGGGGTGGCGATTGGATCTTTTAATCTGAAACGTAAATGCATACAAAAAGAAAACGACTGAGCTGTAAGCCACCGTGCACGGGTTGTAGGCTGAAACGAGTCGTGCAACAGGTAAAGCTTTTCAAGCGCGATCTAGAGGTCTGCTGCTTCAGCGACTTGGTGTCATTTGCCAAGTGCCTCTTTTTGGATGAACTTTTAAGGGATGAACAGTCTTTTTTAAAGAAAAAATTTAACACGACACTTAAATTCTCTTTTCTTATTTCAAATGCATGTAATATCAATAGAAAAGTAGTTTTTACTATTTAGGACTAGGAATTTTAATGAAGCTTCCAATGCAATGAAAATATGCAGTAATACGTTTTAAAATGTTATAGAAATCTTACAATATCATGGAATAATAAATTACGGGTCAACATATAATTTACTGTATTTACAGTTCTAATCACTTTTAAACCTACATCCGCGAATTGGGCCGGATTAAATAATTATAATTTTATTCCTCAAGAGGATTTTTAGAGTGATAAATTAGACAACATTTTCTTTTGCATTATGTTTGGTGGAATATTTAAATATATGACAAACTAAACTAGTTAAATTTCAATCAAATTAATTAAACTACCTCCAAATTCTATTACGGCAAAAGACGTGCTGCGTATGTTTAATAGAAATCCTTTCAATTAGACTGTTTGTAGGGACACATTAGATTACTTGTTTAATTCTTGACCAGCGTTGCCGTAATCTAAGTTGTAAACTAAATCTTGGGCTCTGTCTCACATATCCCATAAGCCGGGCTCGGCTGCTATTTGAATGCTCCTCGAACGACCACGAATTAGTATGCGTGTTCCATTCGGGCGCCCCCAATGGCCCCCAATGGGCCGTAAGCGCCTCTATTCTATACCGCTTAATCGCGGTCGCATTTTAGAAATAAGATTTGTTGTTGTTTAATCAACAAATGTACTTTAGGGTGCTTGTTTTTTCGGTAGTTCGAGTTCCAAAATTTTGTAGCAAATAAATTTTCTTTGAAGTTAAAATCAAAATCAGTTTTAAAATACAGTATAAACGATAAGTGCACTAAAATAAGTTAGTCTATACACATATCAAACTCTTTACAAAACTTTATTTGACAACAAAAACTACTTCCCATTTCAAAATCACACAGATTGTTGGTAATTTTAATGTGTTCCAAACAGCAGCAGTGGTTGTACAGAATAGCCCACCGCCTCGGTTCAATTTGTAAGTGGGATCTTGGGATACGTTCATTTTGTGTAATACACAACTACGGAATCATTCCGGCGGTGCCTCAATTATGTAAATATGGATCCGAATACATATTCGAGCAAATAAATGTCGCTACAACTTGAACTTAACTTGTTTAAATACTTATGGTTTGAATGTTAATGTTTTGTTTATGAGGAACATTTTGTCAAAGGATTAATTATTAGAAATTAACACAGAGTTTACGTGAGGTTTAGTTTGCTTCTGCTTCACGAGTATTCTCTTGATGAAAAGAAAGCCTTTGTCACAAAACAATAATTCGTTCGTGTAAGGTGTGTGGGGTCGTTAGACTTTACTGCCCATACTATTAGAAGAATTCGTTTACTACTGGACACATTACTCGAATATCCTCTGTGCAATAAGTTATCAATTTACGATTCTATCTACGTACTGGTACTAGAAACACTGTCTAGATAATAGATGCTAGACAATGGTACTTGTCTCACCGCCGGCGAGGAAGCGATTAGCTATCGACTATATATTTGCTCTCTGAGGAAAGGGACAAAAGATATAGGTATCGTGTGAGTAAAACTGACACATACAAATACATTCATAGTTGATAGCTGGCTGTTCATACTGCTGGCGAGCGGCTCTTACCACTAGTTGATCGCAGCGACAAGAGCTATCAAAGATACTGTGACGACACGGTTGGCGCAGTGGTTGAGCAATCGCTCATCGAATCAAAAATCAAAAATTTGTACGAATTACAAGTATTTGTTCCGAGTCTGGGTGTTTTTCTATCTATAATATGTATGTATTTACAAAAAAAAAAAAGTATATAAGTAGTTTATCAGCCATCTCGTTACCATAACACAAGCATAAGGTTGCTTAGCTTGGGACTATATGGCGTTGTGTGAAATGTCCAAGGATATATTATTATATTATATTATAAGACTAGCTTCTGCCCGCGACTTCGTACGCGTTCCCGTGGGATAAAATAGCCTTTGTGTTATTTCAGACCATAATCTATCCCTGTTCCAAATTTCACCCCGATCCCTTCAGCCGTTTTGACGTGATTGAGTAACAAACCTACACACAAACTCACAAACTTTCGCATTTATTATATTAAATAACAGCAGAAATCGTAATATTTTAATTTCACCATAACTTCAAAACCAAACGTCCGATTTTAATCATTCAAAGACCAAATATTATCTACATAAACTGTACTTAGTGATGAAATACTTTATTTTGATACGGATTAATAGCATGAGTAAAATAAACGCGTTTAAATGTAGTAAAAAAAAATCAAGTTTTTTAAATAAAAAAATTGTTGTTGTGCCTCACTCGACATAAATCGGTACAGTGTGTCGCGGACTTTTTGTAGATATTTATAAGATCTACAATTAATTAGAACAATTTATGGTTCTATCTTTTATAGTTTAGGCAGCGTACGCAAAATAAGTAACTTTTCTGGTTGATTTTTACACCTTGTGTCTGAAAAACCCAAATATCTTACGGAACCCTATTTTTTCCAAAATAAAATATAGCCTATGTTACTCGTGGATAATGTAGCTTTCAAATGGTGAAAGAATATTTAAAATCGGTCCAGTAGTTTTTGAGCCTATTCATTACAATCAAACAAACAAACATACAGACAAAGTTTTCCTCTTTATATTATTAGTGTAGATATTGCAAACTGTCGTAAGGCGTTTTACGAAGCTACTAGCGAGTAGCTAGCCTATAATGCGTTCGCGACCATGGCTTATTATTAGCGTATTTCATGTATAACTTTGGTGTTTCTATACCGATTTCTATGACTCTTTTTATGGAATAGTTAATATAACTTTAATTAGGGACGACTGAGAGTTTTATAAACGTAAGAGTAGACAAATATAATCAGAAAGCTTCGAACTGCTAAGCTATCGGGAGTTACACGTGTTATTGTTCGTCAAACATAAAAGATAGACATATGCTGTCGTTGGATATTTTTAATATAATTTTAAGGAGAACATTTCGGTCATACATGATTTCTGTGTAGCTTTCACCGTAAAGGTTGCACACGCGACGGAAGCTTAAAAAATGGAGTAACTTCTCCCGTTTTCCCAACATTTCCCTTCACTGCTCTGCTCCTCTTGATTGTAGCGTGATGAAAAGTATACTATAACCTGCTCAGGAGTATGAATAGTAATTGTACCAAGTTTCGTTAAAATCCGTCGAGTAGTTTTTGTTTCTATAACGGTTATACAGACAGACAGACAGACAGACAGACAGACAGACAGACAGACAGACAAAAATTGTACTGATTGCATTTTTGGCATCAGTATCGATCCCTAATCAGCCCCTGATAGTTATTTTGGAAATATATTTCATGTACAGAATTGACCTCTCTACAGATTTATTATAAGTATAGATTGTACTCGGTCCGCGACACTCACTCGGCGATGCTCGCTTGGCAGTCAAAACTCACCAACGGTACTTTCAACCTACGGTGCGGACCGGAGCGAGTATTTCGAGTAATCGCCCATCGCACGAGCATCAAAACTATCAAAACTTTTAACTTGCTACTCGCTGCTTGCTAACTTGTTTCGAGTTTCAAGCTTTGCTCGCTACTAGCTAATCGGCGGCGGTGACACAAGTGCGTTAAACTTTCAGTTAAAATTATAATGTTTTTTTCAAATTTTGGTAACATAGTTTTTTTTTAGCTAATAAATCATCTTGCGAACAATAATCACCTTTCTTCAAGTAATAATTTTGAAATACTCAATTTTTTAAATAAATATTGTCTTATGTAATCAAACAATGAAATACGCCTACTCTAGCACTAACAGAAGTCGCGGTATAGCCACACAAAGTTCCAGAGTGGGCCCCACGTATCTTGATGCAATTTACGTTATCTTGGGCCCCGGGCCCCTAGCATTGCTTTGTTTCAGTGCTTGCGTATCTCGGTGGATATTTAGACTAGGCTAGATGAAGAAGCACTTTATTTGTAGGAATATTTTCTGATAGGTTTAGTTGAATCATTTGTGTGGTTTAACTCTGAGGAGTTTTGTTGTGAGGATTGTGGAATGAGCTTAAACTTACATAAGTGAGACTATGCAATTTGCAAATGCTTTAAAGTACGACAATGTTAAATGAGACGTTAAAGAGAACGGGTTAGTTTCTTGTTAAGCATTTACTTTGACAAATGACCTTGAACAGACTAATTAAATTAGGTACTATTTTCTACACAAATATATTATTTGATATTATCTAAGTATCAAAAAGTAGCTTTGGTATTTTTATAATCAGAAACATAACAGATTTTAAAAATCAATGCACACAAAATCGCCATTTGTCCATGATTCAGTTTATTTATTTATAAATTGGTTAGTAAAAGTTATGTGTGGAATAATAAAACAATATTAATGAAAAAATGGATGAACTCTGTGAGAGATTATATGCACACTGACGGGTGCTAGAGATATCTGGAAGAAATGGATATTACTGGCGCCTATAGGAATAATAAGGAAGACCCAGAGGCAGAAGCAGAAGACGTTGATATTTATGATAACCTAATCATAATTTTTAATTTACTTGATAATTGTAAAGAAGTGTACATGTATGTACTTTAAGCAACGTTTTATTGAAGACTAGGCTGATATTATTATGATACTAGCTATTTATAATCCGGACCTTATGCCGTGGTTACACGTTTCTAGTATCTGCTTTCAAGTGTAATGTTATGTAGAAAGTTAAGAAATAAATTTACTCAGAAAGATTTCTGAGAAATCACAGTTCAATTAATCTATGTACCTAACTTATTCACAACTATCTTGCGATCGGCATCCCGTCTAACTATATGCAGCTGAATAGTATTTTATATGAAAAATCTGCCTTCCACTAACGAGTAATTGGGTAACCCGATAGTCCTTGGCAAGACTAAGCCCAAAAATGATTTTCAATTAAAATCCGGGAACACAGCGGAATATCTATATATAATGAATGTTCACCCATCTTCAGTCAGGCCTGGGCCAGCATTTATAATCTTAAAGATCGAACCGTGACGCTGCTATTATTTCGCCACGAGTTTCTCTCATTTCGGGAATCAGAATTAGAAACATTAATAAAAAACATGGCTGATGAAATTGCCTGAGTAATGAGCACGACGCTGACCTGCCGTCACTCGGTACTGTAGGGCCAGGAGGCAATTTAAAAATTTGTCCCAAGGCGGCGTCGCCTAGTTGTCTATATTATGTGGCGAGATATGCAGGGCGCCCGCCGCGTCGCCTCCGCCCGGCTACAGTGCTACGACGCTACGAGAACTGCTACGAGTTTTCGTAGCAAGGTTTAGTGGAGGGATTAAGATGGATTTAGATATAATTTTATATTACATTGATATACTAAGTTGCAATGAAATGGTAACTTCACTATAATTGTGTTCGAATATTTATTATTAATATTTTTAAACACATTTAGAAACTCTCCTGACCGATTTCGGCAATGGCATCCAATCTCAACGGAGACGTGCCAACGGTGTGGGACATATTATAGTGCTTGTGCACTATAATATGTCCCACACCGTTTGCAGCAGTTTGAGCAAACACAGGTACATTTCCTCTTCCAGCACTCTCATATTCCGATGGGTGGGCAAACCTACACGACCGGAGAGAAATCTGTCTCTTGTCCTTTTTTCAAGTTAATAGGTCTGTGTTGTTTCGTGTGGCGGGCGCGCACGGGGGAGGGCGCGAAGTTGACTTGATTGGAAACCCTATTCCATATTTATTATGGGCCTATTTTGTCATGTTTATTGACGCGCCGTCGGGATATAACTCTGGCTTATTAGGCGACTTTCAAACTTACTTTATTCAATAACATAAGCGGGGTGATAAAACGTCGTTTTCATTTTAGTTAGCTTGGCCAATTGGTTTGTAATTGATCGTCAACTAGAGGTCCTTTGACACTACTATTTTAGCTTTGAGTTATTTTTTGTTTATGTTTCAGCTTCTATTAAAAACTGATAAAACGTGAATGTTTTTATAATTAGAGACCTTTGGGTGACGTGTTGTCATAACATAATTATGACGTCATAAGTGTAAAAGTAGAAAACGCTATCCGGTCTTTCGAAATAATCCCTTATTACTTGACGCACGGATCGGAAAAGGTGATCTATTATTGGGAACAAAAACACTTTTTGTAGGTAAAAAAAGATCTAGGCAATATAATGTAGAGTAATCAATGTCAACCCACACATAAATTAATGAATATTAAAAGTGTTTTTGATCACAACATAGAACATGTAGTAATAAAAGATATAACGTTTACAGTTCCAAATGTGCAAAACACAGTGAAGATGTTGTGTAATACTTACCAGATGTTAGGGGCTTAGAGAAAACACTTAATGTGAGGTCGAAAGTCTATCAACAAGCGAACAGCATGACTTGAAGGCGGTACGGTCTCCGTGCCTCGTTCTAATAACTTGTTAGCTTTAAGATGTTCTGTTAGGAATCAAATTAGCTTTCGTATGCAAGGTGTACAAATTGGAAAAGTTGGTAGCTTACCTAATTATTAGTGGTACGTCTTCAAAATATCGGAAACCCTGGGTTTAATAGTAATGTTTTTTATTATAGGAAAAAAATATGTTTCACTATCTATACTAATATTATAAAGCAGAAGAGTTTGTTTGTTTGTTTGGTTGAACGCGCTAATCTCAGGAACTACTGGTCCGATTTGAAAAATTCTTTCAGTGTTAGATAGCCCATTTATCGAGGAAGGTTATAGGCCACGCTAAGACAAATAGGAGCGGAGCAATACTGGAAAATGTGACGCAGACAGAGTTGCGCGGGTCAGCTAGTAATATATATCGAAAAGTATTACATTTTACCTCTCATAGTCACTAGCACTTTGCCCGCGACTTCGTTCATGCAGATTTAGTTGGTACTCCACGAACTTCATCTCTCTTAATAGGGTAATTTATAAATTCAATAAAAAATAACTTACTTACCTTAATCATCAGACCATTTAAATTGACGAGGATTAATATATTATGATACCAAAATCACCACCATTTCACCCTACCAACTATTATGGTTAAGTCAAAAAAGCGGTTATTGTGACTTAACCATAATAGTTAGAAATAAACCTTTGTGTACCTATGTCCTTTATAAAACTGTAAATATTATATCATGTTGTCTACTACCTTGGGGCACATTATCAAAGTTCTCATACGGATCCCTTACTTTTTTGAAAATATTCTATGGCCCATGTTCATCAGGGATAATGTAGGATTTTAATGATGAAAGAATATTTCAAATCGGTCCAGCAGTTTCGGAGCCTATTCATTTCAAACAAACAAATCTTTCCTCTTTATAATATACTAGCTGACCCGTGCCCACTTCGTTGGGCGGTAAACATTTTAACTTGTGATGAAATTATGAGTGTGGTTCGGTTAGTACTGACTGCTATGATTTATTTCCTGACGGCCAAAAGGAGGGTTTTGTTTTGATTGCATAATAATATGTATGTGGCTAGGCTAGCGAGCCGCTGCGAGCGCTCAGCGTTAGACTCCCTGTCCCTTGTTGCAGAGACATGCTGCTCTAAATCACTGAGACGCTGTGCACGTTCAGCGCTAGATTCCCGAGCACGGACCTGCGATGTTCTCCAGCTTTGGTTAGCAAGCAGCTGTGAACGCTCGGAGCTAGATTTCCAAGCGAGTGCTTGCGAAATATTTTCTCTATTCCTCGAGAGGCTCTTCCGTACGGCGTACTCGAGCTGCTCTTGTCTCATGTCTGGGATGTCTGACGGGAAAGTTGTGATATCCTTTAAGGCATGATAAACAATCGCTGAAACTGTCCGATATCCCAAAAACAGAAATATCACAGCTTCGAACTCGAAGAATGAGAACGAAGTAATATTGTAATTGTGTTTTGAGAAACCGAGCAACCAAAACAATTTTAAAGACCAACAACAATCAATCAACTACGTACAACTTACCTACCAAACGACAAAAGTTAAATAATAACTGGAGAGGGTCATTAATCCGCGGAAAATCTTAACACCACGATTCAGAAAAATAACGTAATTGCACAACGCCATCGGGTACTATGGATAAAACGTCCGTACAAAGCATGTTCTAATGCGGTTCGTGAATGGACGGCGCGGGCGGCGTTTTGCGATATAGTAATTTTATATTATCTTCGAAACTATTCAACCAATTGACATACTGTTTTGGGCAAATCGTATCTCTATGATATTCTTGTGATAAAAACAACATTTTTTTCGATAAGGTTTAATATTTTGTTGTTTAAAAAATCGTCCAAAGATAAGTACGTCGAAAAATACTTTTTTTAACACATAAAAGCTACTATATCTGCTAAAATATAAAAGATAGAAATATGGTGCCGCGGACTTTTTTGTAGAACTATTATAGGCGGACCAGGTTGCCATACATTGTTTTCAATTATATACAACTGTTAAGGCAGCGCACGCAAATAACTCTGTTGTAAGAAAAATTGAGATAGTTCGACTAATATGCATGATATCTTTATAATTTATAGCCTATAGCACTCACGAATAATGTAGCTTTCTACCAGTGAAACAATTTTTCAAATCGGACCAGTAGTTCCTGAGATTACCCCCTACATACAAACTTACAAACAATTTTACCTCTTTATAATATTAGTATAGACTAGCTGACCCACGCAACTTCGTTTGCGTCACATTTTCCATTACTGCTCCGCTCCTCTTAGCGTAATGATATATAGCCTATAACCTTCCTCGATAAATGGGCTATCTAACACTGAAAGAATTTTTCAAATCGGACCAGTAGTTCCTGAGATTACCCCCTACATACAAACTTACAAACATACAAACTTACAAACAAATTTTACCTCTTTATAATATTAGTATAGATTAGGACAATAAAATTAAATACGTTGAATCGTCTTTCATCACTTCCGACTCCCAGTTATTCTCCATTTGTTTTTGGTCAATTTTCCGCATGTGATATTAAGAAGAGCATACTGTCGATTACTTCAAATGCAGTAGGAAGCGACTGTATCAGCCGAAAAATGTTACTCCCAGCGCTAGATTTAGTCCTTCCCGCCATCTGCCACATCCTCAATTTTTCTGCATCGAGCGGTGTCTTTGCATGCTCATGGAAAGATGCTCAAATAATTCCCTTACCAAAAAAATCCAATCCCACATCCTTTTCCGAATTCCGTCCTATATGTGTCTTACCATTCCTGTCCAAAGTCCTTGAACGATTAATCCATAACCAAATGAGCACATTTCTCACCAAAAATAATCTCCTCAACCCTTTCCAGTCCGGCTTCCGTCCTGGTCATAGCACAACTACAGCGCTTCTTAATATTACGGAGGACATAAGGTCAGCTATGAAAATGGGAAATCTAACGGTTTTAGCTCTACTGGATTTCAGTAATGCGTTCAATACTGTCGATTATGACGTTCTGCTTGGCATTCTTAGCTCTCTTAATATATCTCCATCGGTAATTGACTGGTTTCGTAGTTACCTGTTCGGACGCCGGCAACGTATTTGCATCGGAGAGATCTTGTCTTCCTGGTGTAGTACTTCAGCCGGGGTACCACAGGGTGGCGTTTTGTCTCCTTTACTTTTCGCAGTGTTTATTAACTCAATCTCCAACGAACTATCTTCTTCCTACCACCTTTATGCAGATGATCTTCAGATTTACACTCAAGCTCCTATCGGAAATCTGTCCGAGGCAATTTTGACCCTAAACCTTGATCTAGCCCGTATATGCGACTGGAGCAAGAGATACGGACTTATGGTGAACCCCATTAAGACCCAGGTTATAGTGGTGGGCAGTTCAAGGACGATCTCAAGGGTTGACTGGTCGACTGTACCCCAAGTTTCTTTTGACAACTCTGTTATCCCCTTTAGTGACAAAGTAAAAAACTTAGGGATTTTTATTGACACGAACTTCTCTTGGACTGCCCAGCTGCAAGAAGTAAGCCGAAAGCTATTCGCATCTGCTGCATCTCTTAGAAGATTGCGTAATTTTCTGCCGACTGCCACCAAGATTGCGCTTGCACAATCCCTTCTTCTACCCATCCTTGATTATGCAGCTGTCAGCTATCTTGACCTTACTGAAGTGCAACTTGATAAACTTGAACGCCTTCAAAATTTTTGCATCCGGTTCATATTTGGTTTGCGCAAATATGACCATGTTTCCGAATTCCGTGTTAAACTCAAGTGGTTGCCAATTCGCCTTCGCCGGAATTCTCATAATACTGTCCCTATTGTATAATGTGCTTTTTTCTCCTTCCACTCCTCTTTACCTAAAGAAGCGATTTCAGTTTCTTTGCGACTCTCACAAGAAATTACTTAGGTCATCGGATAACTTTAAAACTGAAAATGCCAATGCATTCCACTACATTCATAGACAAATCTTTTACCGTCCAAGCTGCCCATTTATGGAATGCATTGCCAGTGTCAATTAAGCGCGCGCAATCGCTGCCTGTGTTTAAAAGACTTGTCAAGGAGCACTACTTGTCATTGTGATTACATTTCGTTGTTAATATTATTATAATTTTTTAATTGTTACATATTTTCCTATTTATACTAAATATGTCTGTCTGTGTTTTTATCTGTTATATTTAATAATTTAATATGTATGTATTTATGTATGTATTTTGGTTTATTGTATTTCCTACTTTTGTCTTTGCAACAGATAGCTTAGCTGTATATTTGCACCAAGTGCAACCCCATTTAGTGTCCAGACTTTCTCTATCCATTCCAGGTTGCCTGGAAGAGATCGCGAAATGCGATAAGGCCGCCAATTGTATGTTTTGTTAGTTTAAGGTATCTTTTATGTATTTTTCATTTGGTGTACAATAAAGTATAATATAAATAAAATAAATAAATAAATAAATAAATTATAATTATAGTGTAGATTATTGCACACCGATCAACAAATATAACAAAATTAAGTATTATAATTATGATATCAATCGTATTAGGTATTCATCATTATTCTTTTGTTTGTAATTATTGATTACGGTGTTTTTCTTGGACTGTGTGTCGCTACCTTTATTTAATTGTGGAAATGTTAAAATGAACCAAATATAAAGAGAATAAAAGAAAAACATAGCTTTAATAACTACGCATTCGATTTAACGAGTACCTACCGGTGAATCGGGATCGCGTGGAATTTGGTCGAAACAAAAACGATATATTTTACATTTTTTTCCGTCGGAAGTAATGAAAATTAATGCCTCAATAATTCAAACTCGCAAAATAAACAAATATACAATTACCAAAATATTTTCTAAGAAACTATTTGATTCTCATAAGTGTAATATTTTCACATGGGTAGGTATGTTCTTAAGAAGGTCACATGTCTCGATGTTAATGTTAATTTATTATTTTATTCGAGATGACAGATACATTTCAGTTATCTACGTAATTATTTCCCATTTGTAGGTTTATTTTAGAAAAATGAAGAGCCTAGAGAATAACCTTTCTCTAGGCTCTTCATTTTTCTAAAAAAAATCCAATATCTATCGAATTCCAAAAATATTCATACTGACTTAGTACCGAGGTTTAAATCCCTGTCCGCAACTAAATTACATTATGTGTCAGTACAGCAACGTTCTCTTTTTGTTTATTGTACACCAAAATAACTTATATTCGTTACAGTGATAATAAAGTTCACCACAATTTCTACTTGCAAAAGTTGCAGGCAAGTGTAGTGGCCCGTCTGAACGCGGCCCAGTGCGCCCAGAAGCGTTGTTAAAGGTATTATTATCCGGCCGGTCGCGCTGCAAATAAATCGTCTGCCGTGCGCCCGCTCTTTCGATTATCTTCAAATCTTCATTACAACGACGTATGCTCTTACGCCTTGCACCTACGTTTTTATGGGTTGAATTAAATGCGGGTTATAACGCTTTGCTGTCAAGTAATATTTATTATTTTCTGTTAAACACGACCAATAATAACTCAAATACCACTTTAAAATGTACCTAGTTTTAATTTTTTGAGAATGTAGGTCCATTTTTTTTATAATGTTACGGTGTGGGTTCTTCAAAAACGAATAGTTTTAGTAGTCACTCGATAGTCGGAAGGGCCACGACGCGCCTCAATCTTGACACAAAAACTAGTTCATACACCTACGGGGATGGAAAACAATGAAATCGAAACACGCCTGTTTCAGATTGTATGAGACCTAATTTGGTTACATACATGTGTACTTACGTAGGTGTAACCTGCACTCACGCCTATAATATCGTATACTTCAAATATTAATAGCGTACATATTTTTATTTGCGGCTAATATGTTGCCACCAAAAATAGTTAAACTTCACCGTAAATGTTATCGACATTTTCGTCGACAATGTGATTAAAATTCTCATTTGAAAGTTACCGATACTTCAAAACATTTGTCGAAAGTAACGGAGCAAAACATGCATTGATTGTTACCCTTACATCACCAACTGCGTATGAACCTGCTTAGCGCTTGCTTACTCCTATTACGAATTGAACATTGCAAGAAAATTCCACCCGACATGTTTCAAACTCTATGAAGCAATGAAACTTCAGTTCAATAACAAACTTTTAATGAAACACGGGTAGTTGATCTCTCTCCAGGATGTTTTTGATTAAGTATAATGGCTGTATGAAATGGAATAATATTGCATTTAAAATGTTTGTTCATTTATAAATTTATTTGCAAAATTCCTTTGATTAGTTATTAACTAGGGGATCCTAATGAGAAAAATAACCGTGATATTAAAAGGTATCACAACGTATTTTTTTATATTTAGCCATGTTTATGAAGATAGAAAGGTGGGTGGTTTAATTATAGCATTGACATTTTAATATTTATGACGAAAAGGGTGTTTTTACCTTCATAAATGTGTAAACAGCCGCAGTATCTTTGAACCTGAAGAAAATTAAGAGTGTGTCCTTGAAGTAAAGTAGTAAATGATGATCTTAAAACTCTTCTCATAATACGCATACATCACGCATTACACTTTACAAGTTTTGCAATCAATTGCACAAATATTATAGATAGACTAGCTTTTGCTCCCGGCTTTATAAGCGACTTTCGATCTAGTTTATAAGCGACTTTCGATCTAGTTTCGGATGTGCGTTGTCTATCAGTCACTCAGTAAGTGAAGAGATTTCTAAATATTGATAGACACAGCATTTATTTGGTACAGGAAAAGAAAACACTACACCCAAAAGCACAGTAAGCAACATAGGAAAGTGCCAAACTACCTAATTAAAAGTAAAAACGAACATGCGGTGTGTGTGTAATGTGTATTTAAACCCAGCATGAGCTAGGCAAATATACCTGATGCTATATACAACGATTAAAACGATTAAATGCATAAGATTCGCCTTACTTAATGTCAAAAGCTATGATTGTGACAGAGTATTGAACAGGGAAAAACTAGAATTTATCGATAAAACGGTTTTCATGGGACTTACACTTGATTCCAGGCTACAATGGGGCCCTCATATAACATCTCTTTCCGGACGGCAAAGTTCAGCAGCATGTGCTGTTATCCGCCAATTAACGGATGTCAATACCGCGATACGCGACATTTCAGTTACTTTCACAGTATCATGTGATGGGCTGCAGACATCGAGTCTATTTTTATTCTGCAGAAAAGAGCCACCAAAGCGATATACAATCTCCGCCGGCGAGATTCTCTTAGGGAACTAATTAAGAATATTAACATTATAACGGTACCTTGTCAGTACATTTACGAAAACATCATGTATGTCAGAAATAATTTACATATTTTTAGTACAAGAAGCGACAGACATAATTTAGTACTAGAAATAGGGACCAGTTAGTTTAACCAGGCTTCAGACTGGCTAAAGAAGACTCATCTTTCAAGGGGTACTGTTTAAAATGTTATAATAAGATACCCTATCCCCATATATTAGAACTAAATTTTCAAAATTTAAGTCTTTTATTAAACGCAGACTATGCGGGCAAGTATATTATAAGTTGGGGGATTACATTGAATATAAAAATAAGCTAAAGATTTGGGTGTTATCATTGACTCAATCTTTCCTGGCGTGCGCAGGTCAATGAGGTCAGTCGAAAGGTCTATTTCTCATTTCATTCGCTGAAATGCCTTCAGGGTGTCTTGTCTTTGAAGACGAAAATCTCTTTGGCCCAAACCCTTATTCGGCCGATAATAGATTATGCTGACGCCTGCTACCTGGATGCTACTGAGGAGCTATTAAACAAGCTTGAGCGACTGCAAAATTTATGCATTCGATTTGTGTTTGGTCTACGGAAGTATGACCATGTGTCTCACCTTCGCAAGGAACTCAAGTGGCTCCCTATCCGTCTTCGCAGGAACACTCGGATTCTTTGTCTTCTTTTCAACATCCTTCATAACCCTTCTTACCCCTCTTACTTGCGTGAGCGCATTTCTTTCGCTCGGCCTAGTGACGCTCCTTGCAGATCACACCTCAGAACCATCCTGAAAACCCATCCTCATAAATCCAGCTATTATTCCTACTCTTTCTCTGTTCATGCAGTTAGGTTGTGGAACTCACTTCCGCCTAGCATTCGTGACTTAAAATCTATTTCTCTTTTTAAGAATCGACTCAAAGAGCACTTCCTCTCCTCTCAACTATGATAATTTTATATATCCTATATATTATATTATAATGTTCGGTAGGTATATATATATATATATATTTATTTATTTATATTTTATAATTATGTCTTCGTATTTATTTATTTTAACTTTAATTTTAAGGCTTTGCATACTCCTATTCACTTGTTCTTACACACTATTGTCTACATTTATTTCTCATTTCTCCTGTCGCAGGTCTGCTGGAAGAAATTTCATTTGAAATAAGCAGTACCTTTGTACTTATATTTATAATGTTAAATTTTACTATTTTTCTGTGTGTACATAAATAATAAAATAAATAAATAAATAAATAAAATGCTTGGCTGAATGCTGGTCCTACTCCACAGGCACTAGGGAGCACCAACTAACCTGTAAATATTTTGGAGACATTATTGGACCGGTTGAAAATTGGAAGATTGTAAGCAATATTTGCATTGTATAGACTCTATTTAGCATTGTATAATTTCATCCATTAACGTCACATGTGTGAGTACTGTGTACCTTTAACTTAAAATTTAGCTATCAGTTTTAAGTTTGTTTTTGACTTGAATGTAGGGTACATACAAGTCAAAAGGCGGTTGGGAGTGTCATGCTCACTCAAAAGTCTAGCTAATGGTGGCATATGCGTTTGTCATTTGGCTCCCTTCAATATGGCTGAGCCGAACGGTGCTGACGCATGCGTCATGTTCGTGAACGGGCGCCGTCAGTTGGGACTGGTCATTTCTCAGCTGCCATGGTTTATTTTATTTTTTTGAATTGTTTCTTTTTTAATTCGGACCTGATGTTAACAAAACCCTGATGCTAACAATTTATTATTTTTAAAAGAGTGTCCGTGGAGTTTCTTGCATGTTCTTCTCTATACAGATCTACGCTTTGGAACGCGCAAATAGCTTCATCTTTTTGGACCGACCGAAATTGACAATTCAAAAGTGCAACAAATGGTTTAATTGAAATAAATGCTTGAGTTTGAGTCTGAAACAAATATAATTATACAGGTAACCCGACAAACTTGAATTCAACAACAAAATTAAGGGCACCGAACAACCCTAACTCGAGTGCATCAAACTTGAGAAAGTAGTTAGTGATTTTATTGAAACGGCGGCAAAGGCCGGTGATAGGCGTGCCCACCGGATATTGATTTACCGAGCCAATGGCGGCCAGTTCCGGCTGCACCAGATACACTACCACATTAGCTTTGTGCGTCGAGTACTGCCTAATTAACCTTATCAATGTTTAGTTATGGAACGCCAAGATCTAAAGCAATCTGGTTTACGTTGGCGGTGGAGCATTTTAATTGGCTGGTTAGTCGAGTTAGTTTGAAGAGCTTTGACGAAGAAACTGCTCGTTATTTTATTCGGAAGTTACCTAACCACAGGTAAGTAACATACAAATATCATGCTTATATTCTTTAAAAGTATAGGTTCGTGTATTTACGTTCATTTCAACATTCATGTTTGGCATAGTAGTCGATTTTCCAGAATTTTACCATTTTTGTAAGTTTTCATGTTTTTTATTCTTGTAAAATAGTGCTCGTCCGAGTTTTACAAGCGTTCACCACAGGAAGCAGAAAATCGGAGTGACCGAGGGTGGCTTTTGGATGGGGACAGTTCCAGGAAAATTCGATTTCTTTTACGTTTATGTTACACATTATTTACTCTAGTGTAGTTTAGGGCTAAGAATGTTGTATTTTTGTGAATATTTTGACTCTTCCTCCAAAAAATACTCATGTTCATTAAAACTATTAATTTTATTTAACAACTAGCTGACCCGCGCAACTTCGTCTGCGTCACATTTTCCATTACTGCTCCGCTCCTGTTTGTCTTAGCGAGATGATATATAGCCGTCGATAAATGGGCTATCAAACACTGAAAGAATTTTCAAATCGGACCAGCAGTTCCTGAGATTAGCGCGTTTAACCAAACAAATAAACAAACAAACAAACACAAATAAACCTTTCCGCTTTATAATATTAGTATAGATAATACGAACTGTCATCTAAGAATTTCCCAAGATGATTCAATAAACAATAAGTGTAAGTTTACTCCATTATCAGTTCGATTAAACAAAATAAGTATCACTTTAGGGTTGAACGTAGGGAGTGTCAAATGTAATCTCTGCTCACAAGTACATACGTGACCACTGTGCTCTCAATACCTAATCCAATTATTCAAAGCAGCTCACCACAAAAGGCTCCATCGCCAGTGATCTAATCAATCGATGATTACATAACTAGTAACATGGCCAAGCTTGACCATCAGGTAAATCCAAACAGTCGGAATCAGTGTAATGCTCTCTAAACGTTTGATATGGAATGAATAACATCAGAGGCGCGTTACAAATGGATGAGCCGAGCGCGAGCGGGGCCGACACACGAATGTTTACGAGCACTATTTGTTTCAAATCAGTGGATGCGGCGTTTCAATTTAGTAATGTGTCATTATTTGTGCTTGGATGATGTTACGTTTGAGAGGGTGTAATTAGAGCACTAGTTGGTATCAATAATTTGTTATTGGGGAGCTGGTTTTGTTAGCATTGCATATAGTAACTAGTAGTGAATGTCATAATTTGATCAATTCAGGTGACCGAAAAGCAAATAGTGCACTATGTCATATTTAAATTACTGAACAAAAACACAATGAAATTCCTAAAACTCAACACTCTAAGTCAATGAATATTATTTACCTAATTGCAAATAAAATAACAAAATTCATGACAACACAAAACATTTAGTAGTTGCAGGTCGCGTGGGGCGAGCGGAGCGGGGACACGATTCTCTCACTCGACAGATCACCTGAAAGTGTACCACTTAATAACTCACATCCTCTCGCGGTTCACTGGGCACCGCTGGATCGTCACATATCTCTAAATATGGCCGGCCAAGCGTGACGTCGCCTGCACAGTTACGACACGACACAGCCCACATGCCCACACCTCGGCTCCCGTACGACACCGTCACGTGCGCCGACAGCCTTTGCCGATTTAATACCAAATTAACACGACGCTTTTATCTTTCATTTTGTGTTATACAATATTTTTAACTGTAGGCACAGCTTTGCCATGAAATATTGACGCACACGTTTAGAGCTAAATTGAATGACATAAAAGCTATTGTTGTTTTCACAATGCTGGTTGTGTTATGTTATGTTGAATGCAATTTATTTGATTTAAACTGCGGACTGTAACATGGTTAATATTCATTCAGTTTTTTATTTGACTCCTTGTTTTATAAGGTCATCAACATTAGTGTTCATAATTATAAACACTACCCGGTAGCGCAATATTGTCCTAACTGGAATAAACTACGTGTATCTATTGAAGAGTATAATAATATTCATTGGGCGCGGGCAATTTTCCGGATGAGCGGCGACGCGTCTTTGATCAGCGCCGTCTATATTCCGAGAATAGTAAAAATTTAAGGATTAACTATGGCTTCACAAGTTCCAGGTAAAACTCCATCGTTTTTCATATTTGATTAATATAAAGCTTGGGTAGTGTAGGGTAGATAAAAAAAATATTTCTAACGAAACAGTTTGTTTTTGTAGGTAAAAAAAATTAAAGTGTGTTGGCGGAACACAGTTCATTGTATTGAAAGCCGTGTCAGTGTACATCACTAAAAGCATTTTCCAAAATACTTGTTCCCCAAAGTAATTCAATTTTACACCCCAAATAAGTCGTCCGCAAGCACGTGTAGGTTGATCACTCGTCGTTTGTCTATGGGCACAACATGGCGGCGCGGGCGGCAGGAAGGGTTGACTCACACGTCTTGAAAGCTACGCGCCACCTTTTAAGTATTACTTCCAGTATGTTTAAAAGCAATTATGCATACCACAATGACTTGTAAAGACAGTGTAATCAAGCCGCTACCTCATTATGTGATCATATTACGAACCTTAAAATGAGCCTTGTTGTACATATTTATTACACTACTTCTTACAGCAAAATATGTCTCTAATAACACATTTTTCAGTGAAAGAAAATTCAGTTACGTGATGAAAATAATCTAATGTGATTCTTATTAGGTATTTGATTCTACCGTCGGTCAGCACTTTGCTTTTAGTGAAAATATATGGTTGTAATTTATTGAATCTGCTGAGAAATGTCACAAAAATTGGTACGCTATATTTATTTAGGTAACTTTGTAAGTCACTAGGAAGTCCCTTTTGTTTAATGTATTTTCTTTCAGCTTTGTAGTTTGATAAGATGTTGTATGTGAGTAGGTACATACTTTCTTCTTGATTTAAAAAAAAACCTTTATTTGAATTTTCTGACTTTTAAAATAGCATGTAGTGTTCCACAAAATCAAACTGATGAAATAGAACGTTAATCTCACCTGTCCGTCTCTTTGTGTGCTCTTGATGTCGATTCGCGCTGAGCAGTGGCGGGAGCTGTGGAGTACCCTCCATTGTTACACTTCTAATATCGTTGATGTAGTGGGCTACACCCGCGTTGAGATGTGTTGCCGACTGCTCACTACAACTTGTGAACACAGACGGTCGACGTTTATTGGGCAGTCATCGGTTTGTAGGTCTTTCTGTATTTGATTGGACAAATGAACTGCTTTACTGTTTATTTTAGATCCTTTTACTACAAGTTTAGTCGCATCACTGAGGTTTATTTTAATTCGTAGTATCCACAGTTTGAGAGCAGATCGCGTGTGTCACTGGTGGACAACAAAGCGTGTGCGCGCACGCAGGTCACGGTGGTGGGGAGGCTTCCGCTGCGATGTCGCACCCTTCCGGTGTGCGCCGGCGCCGACCTCGAGCGTGACCGACCACTGCCGCGCACCATAATATCCTATTGTCATCTAATAAATGAACTCTACCTATCCATAAAAATCATTTCATGCATACGAATAATAGCATACACACTCTACAACATATATGGGGCTCTTTCGGGTAATAAACATCATCAAAAGCTTTTACATATTCAATTAATAGAGACCTCATTTTATTTAAGCACTTAGGTTCCGCCAATTGACGGAATGTAGTTGCGGTTTCGTTTCATTAGTCTTATATGGAAATTCGTTTTATCTGTTGTTTATTACAAGGCCCATGATGATATAAAGCAATTAGTAGGTACGCACGGAAAAAGCTTTTATAATGCAATTAATGCATTACTGCTAAAGTATTCTGAAAAACAAAGGGGTATTAATTTTAATAGTGACATGCTATGTGTAATGGCAGGTGGCCACCTGAGCAGCATGCTTTAAAATATTTTTATTTTCTTTATTCAGAATTGCAGTTGAAATAAACCTCTATATTCTGGCAGGCTTCAATCGGAATATTGGTACGGTAAAATCTAGTATAAAGTGAAAGATCATTGGAGCATTGAATGCCTTTATCAGCCGTCAGTCACGTGTTCAAATTTAGTCAATACAACGCAGTGGTTATTCAGAAGAGATCGGAAACAATTAGACAACAGTGGCATTGGTCAGCCGAGCGGAGATCCGTGCGTCGCGCTGCCCTACTGATTTACTCACGAATATTTTCCAGCACCGATCCGGCATGGAAACAACTTCACGCCAAAACAAAATTATACTTTATTCCCATAGTGACTAAGCACGTTGTCGCATTTGAAGGGGACGTGGGATATTTACTCCTTTTATAAATGAATTCGCCTTATTTTAATTCAACGAACGAATATGAATATCGGTCAGCGTGTTTGTATGAGATGGCATTTAATCAATGCCCACACAAACGAATGGGCAGGTTTCGCACACTCGGAATTTATTTACTGTAATATCAGGCGGTAGTTTATTTTAAATATTAGTTAGTTTGTTAGTTAGTAAGTAAATCGAGTTGAAATCTAATCCAATAGCTAATTTTTTCAGATATTCAATAGAACACATATTGTTCGCTTATCTATATTAGAATAATCATTGACTTGTTTTCTAAATCGCAAAATACATAATACGAGATAGTCCTTCATTTATGCTTTCATTTCAAATACAAAATACATAAAAATGTTAATCCTTTGAACTCTAAAGGTTAACGAGCTTACTGTATACCGTTATAACGGCGCCGGCTCGGACTCTGATTTTTAACATCAATTACCTAGTTGGTCTTCGCAATAGAAACAAAATTCGCGCCTGATAACTATTAGACCCATTAAGGCAATGAAGCTCCATACTTTTCTATTAGTAGAGAAATAAAATGGAGTCTGGTACTAGGTATGAGTAGCATAAATAACGCTCTACAAAGCCGTTATACTTTTTGTGAAACTTGATGGGAAACATTTCCTGCGTATTAGGGACTGTAGGTTGGTATATATTTCATTTTTCGTTTCGTACAAATAATTCAATTGTTCTTTTTTTTTCTGCCAGTAGAAATTATTACATAACATAATTTATGTTTTATCTGGGACCTCTAAAAATTTCTTCTAAATCCTAAATCAGGACATGGTATATCCTTTTGTCATCTAAACACATTTTACCGAAACCTAAAAAAACCTGCCTATCACTTATTATATATATGAGAATGATTGCGATAGGTGGGTCATGTAAGGTTTATGTATGCATGTTGTGTTCGCATGTACCTAACCGTTGTCGCAGTAACTAGTTTGTATCTCGGCCGTCGGCTAAGTGCGCTGTGCCTGACTGTCCGAGTACTTAACCTAATATTCGGTAATTGCGTTAGGGGCCGCAACATAATTAACGGGCTCTCTCAGTTGGTCAGCTAAGACGGTGTATTGGTACGTGCTTTGTGGTCGCTAGCCACCGCGCTCAACTGCAGTAGGTACCTAGTTTGATAAGCTTAACATTAGCATGAGCCAAATAGGGCTTTAAACTACCATGTTTCGAAATAAAAGTAAGTAAGACTAGTAAACTACCTCAATAACGAAGAAAAGTTCCAAGAAATTTTCATATTTTGAAATTTACGACGCTAATTTTCAAAGATATGGTTATTTTAACATGCATTATTATTTGAGGGATTCATCCCTTTATTAGCTATCCCAAAAGTAGCACTTGACTATCCAGAATGAATTTCTCGCCATTTGTAGTTTTTGAAATTTAAACTTAAATACTTCGAAAACTCGAAAACTAATCAGTTAGGACCCCAAGTTGGCCAGGTCAAAATCATTGCAAATTAGCTCTAGAAAATTTCATTTGAGGGAATGCACTCATTTACCAATCACCCTGTAGATAAATGGAACTGGTATTAAAAAAAATAAAATCATACATCTCATGAACTTTATAATTGTAGACTTCATGTTAAAACCTTAAAACTAAATAAGAACTATCAAATCGATTTATCAATAAACATTTTCCTACTAATCTATTTTATTTTATTTTTATAGATAAATATCTATAAAAGCACTTAGTTATAATATAAACTTGGTTGATGAAATATTAATAACATTGGTGTCTACCTACTCCTCACTGTTTGACTTTGACTATTTACAAATATCTACATCGACATGTTGCAATATAACTACTTAGGTAGCATAACATTATTTTGATGTTGCTGCTAGCACTATCTAATCATCACTTGCCTAGCCCTTCCCCAAGTATATCGGGGTCGGCTACCAGTGAAACCGGATTCAGCTCAATACCAGTATTTTATGTGGAGCGGCTGCATGCTTGACCTCCACTAAACTACACAAGTCACAACCCACTAACTGGGTGCTGCTGTTATTCTTTAGCCATAAGCTCCCCTGCTAGCACTATCTACTAATGTTCTATAATTGCAACTAACCCTCCTCTTATACTATTACTACTAAGAACGGTTACCTAATCACAAACCTTGATTAAAATCTAAACTACATTTTTAAAAGTATCATTCATTTGCAATCTAATTCGATAAGTAACTACTTTTTTGCTAAACAAAATTTTAATCCATCTTATCAATGTTCTGAACCGGGTTTGTAAGCAGAATCCCAAATATCAGCGAAGCATACGCTGGAGTGGAACCGGTAAAACATGATGAGAGGCAAACTGATATGGCCTAATATAGTCCAGATAACTTTGCCGTAGAACTCGTATCTCTCGTCCAGGCTATCGGGAGACTTGTAGGAGAAGGTGTTGAAGATCCACATAGCAACATTAGAGATGAGGAGGAACATGAGGACTTCACGACCAGGCTTCTGTCTACGAAGCTTCTTAGTGTTACTGCAGCGCCGCAGGCCATCCATGATCAATGGTGTCTGGATCAAGACTTGTATGACCTAGCAGACGATAAAAAAGTGAATGTTAGGGCGTCTGTAAATAAATTTAGACATTTATATTGAAACACGAAGAAAACCTAGAGAGTTTCCCCGTTTTGTATAAAAAAAAACCTTTTTAGCCAATTTATAAAATCGTCGAAAATTTTAGCGGCCTTTTTGCCTAACTTTGCAGAAGAGCAAAAATACTGCTTAATTTATGGCAAACGCCCCTGTACATTACAGGGGCGCTGGGACACTATGGCCTTGGTCTTGATTGCCAGATGTAATACTGTCAGTCCGATCCGCGACTAAGAGTATCCATTGACATTAGAAGTAAAAACCACCGATGATCGACTTGAGCTGCGTTCTTTGCTAAGGGACTATCTTTCAGAAAAATCAGTACTCACCATGACAATAAAATCAATGCTCTTAATAATATTTGAATAAGAGATGGTAGCGATCAAAGAGAAGACCGTCTCCATGAAGAAGGCAGGCAGACAGATGAACAGTAGTACATCATCGAGGAGTGAGATTGGATGCTCGTTGATGTCCAGTTGACGCATCTGGTTAAAGGCGATGACGACGGCGAAGAGCAACAAGGTGTGGAGACCGAGCCTCGTGCAAGAGTTGAGAAGATAACCAAGTTCCATAAAGTCACTGGAAAAGGATGTAGTTTTTAATATCTGAGAATGTAATAAGTTCCCTAGTACCTAGTATATTATAAAATTAAGATGCATAATGCCTCAAATCGTTTTATAACAACTACCATTTTACTTATATAAACACACATATACCGGTATTAACATTAATTGCGGTTAAGTTAGGTAAATTAACCGCATTCATGTGAATACCGGTATTTCACGAGGAGCGACTGCCTATCTGGCCAGTACAACCCATTAACACGATACTTTTTGGCAAGACCAGTATCAGATTTTCTAGCTTCTGTCAATTCGTAACGACTGCGAAAAATGTATCAATGACAGCAGGGGTGAACTGCATAACGTGGGTTTCGAGGCAAGAAGGAGTCTCGGTATGTGAAGATGGTTGTCCACAGATTAGAAAATCGTAAACATTTTTGACTTCATAAAGTTTTGGCAATATGATAAATAACTTACTCTCCAACACTGCTAAAGACGAAGCCAAGGATCAACATTCCGGTGATGATAACCATGATGATGAGGCCCAAGAACAGACCACGGTTGGAGGCGTGGCAGTCTGCGTAGATCACAATGTTGCTCGTGAAGTCATTGTCTTCGTTAGCTGTTGGGAGCCTGGAAAGTACATAATTTTGTTAATAAATTAAACATACAGACAGATGCATTCCTATGAGTAATCAATGTATGCTTTTAGTTTAAACAAGATGAAAAGAGTGTTTTTATTTACTATTAATAGGCACGTGTATGACCATTCTACCTCGCCTGATGGTAAGCGATGATGAGGTCTAAGATGGAGCACGCTCGTCTACAAGTAACCTATTCAATCTTGACTTAAAGACTCCCAGAGACTCAGGCAGTGAATTCCACTCCTTACGATGAATGTGTTTCCAAATCGTTTTGTGCGTGTGGGTGGGATGTCTACTATGTAACGGTGGTGCATCGCCGTACCTACGTCTTGTGGTCAGATGATGGAACGGGCTTGGCGGAATTAAAATGGCTGGTTTTGGATATTTTTGGTTATGTACCATACATACTAATATTATAAAAGCGAAAGTAACTCCTTTGGATTCTTTTGGTTATTCCATACTAATATTATAAAACGGCACGGTTGGCGCAGTGGTTGAGTGATTGACTGTTGCGTTGCGTGTCGTGGGTTTGATTTCCACACGGACCAAATATTTGTATGGCCTACAGATAGTTGTTCCGGGTCTAGCTGTTCGTGTATGTGTGTTTATAAACGCACTCACGATACAGTAAAAACTCCCAGTGTGAGGCAATGTTTTTTTTTTTAAAAGAAGATAAAGAAAAACTGTCTTTTTGTCTGTCTGCTACATTTATATAGCTAAACCACTTTCTTACATTTACTATGTATAATAATATAAACATCAGAAGATGAATGAATGAAATGAATGAAGATGAATGAATATAAACATCAGAACAACAACAGAAGATGTTTATATTATTAGACCTTAAGAAAGGCATACTTTTTTCACTTTATGCCCGAGAGTTCGTTCCCTTGCCTATGATGATAGGTTGGTAGGCGAAATCTAGTTTAAATTAAAATAGTACCTGCACATGTGGTAGTTGTCTTCGCTGTTGGAGTTGACATCAGAACCATTGTCCTCATTGTCGCAGTTGCCGATATTGTTCCAGATAATGTAGTAAATAGCCACTGAAATTATAGACCATTAGCTATGTATAATTGTCAAACATGCTGGTATAAAACTGTGAATGTGAATTCCAAAACCTGTGATAATAGAACAAGTCAAACATTTTCACACATGAAATTATTTTCGATTTGCATCTTTTACATTGCCTATTTCATTTCCAATTTACCAATCAAAGGGATTTGTGATACGTACCAATAAGAATATTAAATTCCACGTTGAACGGGTAGAGATACGGCGAGAAATTCTCATATATCGAATTAATGGCTGCGGAACTGTTGCATTCGGGGTTGTACAGATTGCTTATGTCGATGAATCTCTGGTCTATTGGCTTATCTGAAAAAAAGTGTATGAATGTAAATAAAAGTTGTTTGTTGGTAAGCTAATCATTTGAAAACGCCTGACTCAATTTGTTTTTTTTTTTTAATTTAAAATATTCTTAACTTCTGTGCGACCAAGTGTGATTCGAAGTCGCGGGCAAAGGGTTCCGACTGATTAATTGTTTGACAATGCGTTATTTTAAAACCACAAAGTTCTTAAAAGTTTTTTTAAAATTATAGTTTCTGTAGTTTCAAGTCAGTCCAGTACATAAAATAGCAAAAGTGGCTGTGACAGACGGATATACAGACAGACACACGAGTGACGTAAGGGTATAATTTTTTTCATTCGTAGTTTCGGAATTCGTATTTCCATGGGAATTTTGTGTGAAATTCGATCAGCTAGAAATTAACAAAAATCTCACCATGTTCAGCAATAGTGTCGTTTCTGAGATAATCGTAGTATCCAGAGGCATGCCTAGAAGAGGCGTACAGAGTCAATCCCAAGACAGTTTCACGAACGATCGCAGAGATCCAGAAACACAGGCTGCTGCCGATTAGATGCATGAACGCGAAGTGAGCTAAACCCTGGAAATTCATATAGTTTTTTTTTATGATATTTTGTATATTGTAAGTTTCACTTAATGCGTACTATAATGCGAATAAGAAATATGCATGGAAAAATATATAAGTTTATAAAAAAAAAAAATTTAGTACCTAGTAATAGTAGTACCTACTTAAGGTGGAAGCTCCAGGGTAGCCCGCGAAATTCAAAGATTTTTATGTTTTTTGCAATTTGCCGGTCAGTATGAAGCTGTATATTGAACAAAATACGGTTCGCGATCGTAAAAAGCATTTACCTAAAGGATTATAACCATTTAAATCATCAGTATAACCCTCTAAGTTCATAGAACTCGATTGAATGTTATTTCGTGAAAAAGTCATTCAATCGAGTTGTAACCTACGAGATATAACAAATATATTGTCTAAATGCCAATTCAGAACTTTTAATGCGGGCTCCGACGTTCAAGTAATTTGATCAAACAGGCTGACAGAATGACGACAGCTGTCATATTTTTTTTTATATAATGTCTTTACCTGAGCTTTCAAGATGATGACGTTGGAGTACTTGAAGATAAAGTACAGCTGCAGGAAGCAGTAGAGCGGGAACATGACGTCCAGCACGACTTGGAGGATGTTCACGCACTCGTCGTTGTCTAGGTCATCGTCGACCAGCTGGCCTATTTGTACTGCAAGCAGGAGGAGCGAGTGCACTAGATGGCCTAGCGCGAAACCTGTAACAAAGAATCACGTTACCTAGTGGGTTGGAAAATTTGTAATCATAACTGACATTTTAAAAGGGAAGGTAAAAAGGGAAGGTTAGTTACGCTTTTATGGCTAAATTGCTGAACCGATTCTGATTATTTTTTATAAAAAGATAGATACCCTTTTTAGGGTTCCGTAGCCAAATGACAAAAACAGAACCCTTATAGATTCGTCATGTCTGTCTGTCTGTCCGTCCGTATGTCACAGCCACTTTTCTCCGAAACTATAAGAGCTATGCTGTTGAAACTTGGTAAGTAGATGTATTCTGTGAACCGCATTAAAATTTTCACACAAAAATAGAAAAAAAGAATAAATTTTGGGGGTCCCCATACTTAGAACAGAAACTCAAAAAAATAAATATTTCATCAAACCCATACGTGTGGATTATCTATGGATAGGTCTATGAAAATGATATTGAGGTTTCTAACATCATTTTTTTCTAAACTGAATATTTGCGCGAGAGACATTTCCAAAGTGGTAAAATGTGTCCGGGCCCCCCGTAACTTCTAAAATAAGAGAATGATAAATCTAAAAAAAATATATGATATATATTACCATGTAAACTACCAGCGAAAATTGGTTTTAACGTGATCTAGTAAGTAGTTTTTTTCAATACGTCAAAAATCGTATATCACAACTTTTGCTTATAAAAACCTACAGTTTTGTTCGGAACCCTCGGTGCGCGAGTCCGACTCGCACTTGGCCGGTTTCTCATGGTGAGATGATGGGATTAGGTGGAGAAGATAAAAGGCTTGCAGGATCACACGGGTGTCTGTCTGTCACAGCCAGTTATCTCCAGATTTACTCGACCGCCTCCCTTGAAATTTGGGACACATATGGATTTTTGTGACACAAACGCGAACGCATTACATATATAAATATATTTTGAGTATTGTGGTGGTTGAGCGATTGACTGCTGCGCAGCATGTCGCGGGTTCGATTCCCGCACGGAACAAATATTTGTACGACCTACAAGTATTTGTTCCGAGTCTGGGTGTTTTTCTATCTATAATATGTATGTATTTACAAAAAAAAATGTATTTAAGTAGTTTATCAGCCATCTAGTCACCATAACACAAGCATTAGGTTGCTTAGCTTGGGACTATACGGCGTTGTGTGAAATGTCCAAGGATATTATTATTATTATTATTTATTATTATTATTATTATTACTTTTGGGGGTCAAAACAAGAAAATTAAAGACGTTTTTAAACTGTATCGGATCTGTACATATCAAATGGAAGGACTCATTATGAGGGTTTTAACTATATTTTTTTCATAATTTTTAAATAAGAAGTTTCGAAATTATTCAAGAAGAAAAGAAAAAGTTAAAATAACTTGTTACAATAATGACATTGGTTCGGAACCTGTACGCGAGTCCGACTCGCACTTGGCCAGTTTTTACGAAAGTCAACATAATAATATAAGTAAGCAAAGCTATTATTATAAATTGGTGGACTTGCAGCAAAAAAATCTTCTCGAGGACGAGGGCCCGAGTTTGCAAATGGCAAGTAACAAAATTACTTTTTTACTTTTATATAACGTTACAGACCTACTTTTTTACTATTGATAGGCATACGTTTGACTACTATCTCACCTGATGGTAAGCGATGATGCGGTCTAAGATGGAGCACGCTTGCCTAGAAGTAACCTATTCACTCTTGACTTGAAGACTTCCAGGTTGTAGCTATCAGGAAACACTGACTCAGGCAGACTTTAGAACATCATTTTGGCTTTGGGTGAGGAAGGTAAATAGAAAGAAAAAATACAACCGACTTCCAAAAAAAAAACACTACAAAGTAAAAAATAACTTTAACTTCGGAACTCGGTGTTTTTGTTAGTTTGTTCGTTTTTTGACACCGACTCCCGAAGTTATTTTTTACTTTGTAGTGTTTTTTTTTTGGAAGTCGGTTGTATTTTTTTTTGTATAAAGTTTTTTATTTTTCACTTTTTGGTGGTACCCCACACCTAACAAAACCACAGCAAAATCGATACCATACGATTATCGAAAGTTCCCTCGACTTCTCTGGGATACCATCATCAGATCCTGCTTTCCTTATCATGGGACCATTTGGGAAGTATACCCTTTCCAACAAAAAAAAACATTTTTAAAATCGGTTGGCAAGCGACGGAGTTATGCCCGAACAAACATAAAAAAAATACAAACATCCGAATTGAGAACCTCCTCTTTTTTGGGAAGTCGGTTAAAAAAAGGACTTGTACAATCAAGTTCGAAGTCGACAGTAAATTATACTTTTTTGCAAATAGGTCACAAGTAACCCTTTTACACTTCATTATATGAACAACACCAAAGTAAGGATATTTGGGTTGGCTGTGTTGAATAAATGTTTTCTATTCTATTCTAACTCAAACTGCCAAAATGGCAATATGCATAAATAGCAGTAGGTAGTTATTTCCTAGTCGCATTAATTTGTTAAAGGTCAGTTGAATTCTGGCATATGTGTCGTATTATTCATTATTGATAGACTATAGATAGGTCCCTAGGTTATTCATGTTGTTGCATTTATCCCGTCAAGCGTGGAATGTGGATATTTAGGTCACAGAGAACAACTCAAACAATAGTAGGTAGGTATAGTGTGGCGCTGAATTGATGTAATAACGTAAGTAAGCATGTATAATAAGTGGAAATCTTTTATTTACTTTTTAATGTACTTACAATAAAACTAGATGATGTCATACTTTTATGGCATTAAAAATAACTGAATTAAAACCATTTATAAATATGTTTTGATATCGACAACGCACGTCATGTACCATGATTTTAATGATTGCTATCATTTTATCTGATCGTAATTATTTACTTATCAGTCTATAAATAAAAAAAATATGCGGATCTGAAACTACAGAAATGTCCATGAATTACACAATTTTTACGCAATGTTATCTGTCAGTAATAAATTGGTCAATAAAATTAGTTTTAGCAGCCGAAAGGAAATTTTAATAACGCATTTTTGGTCATAAATGTCATAATTATGGTGACATAACACAAGTTGTAATCAGTAGGTTCTTCTCTGGTTCATAAAATTAGTCATAGTAATAAAAGAAATTAGCCAGTCAGCCAGTTTTTTATCTGGGCTGAATGCACAGGGTGCGCCAGCTGGATAAGATAAGGTCGCATGTATAAACACACGTGGAGGCACTTTGAATGTAATGATTACTAAAATACGCCAACGACTATGTTTGTTGCTCCGGAATCGTGTCGAGTGTGAAATCCATCTCCAGATTTGAAAAAACTTCATTGAGTTTACTCATTAGGGAATGTTAAGAGCCAGTTGTTCACCACTTTGTAAAATAATGATTATTCTATGATCATTTTTGAAGTTTCTATGTTCAAAGTATCAATCTATTTATAGCTTTTGCACGCGACAGTCCTCCGTCAATTTAGTTAGGTAAACGTAAAATAATTAATTAAACTCCGTTCAGCGATTTAGGCATGAAAGCGTGGCAGTCAAACTTGCTTTCGCGGTTATAATATTTAGTATTAAAAAGAGGACCTGGATGTGGCAACAACCAAACCTGTTTATGAGACCCATATTTAAATATTACGATGATTAGGTATATATTCGATATATTTATTTATAAAAGCCTTACGCACTAGTTAAAAAGCGAAAGGTGGTGCTTAATATTAGTCCATCTACAATTTTTTTAAGGATGGGCAATCATGATGTTATATAGCGCCCACTGCTCTGGGTGCAGCGGAAGGGAGTGTCATACTCTTACTGACTAAAACCCATCCGAGTTCCTCCTAATGCCCTTTGCGTTCCAGGGCCGCGGTGACTCTTTCGAGCAAATTCGCAATCCAGGCAAGCTCATCTGCCATACAGATTTCATCTTAATTGATATTAGTAGACTTACCAGCGGCTCCCATCTTGAGGTAGAAGCTTCCAGAGTGCCTGCCCTGGCTGAAGCAGTACTCGTGCTTGGTGGGGATGAGCACCGGTGGCGGCATGCCAGGCATCCGATATGTCATGGTGGAGTCAGGGGTGCGGTCGCCTGGCGTTCCTGAACCCATCTGGTCCTGGAATGACGATGAAGAATACTTAAGTTTTGTTTCTATTCCGAAAAACTGTATGGTTCTTGAGGAATAGGCGATGGGAAAAAAGACGAAAGAAAAGCTAGTTATTTCAAAAAAGTGGTTGGCAGTGGTGTGTGGCAGTGTGGTTAGATGCGGACTGCTCAAAATTGGGATGGTTGGCGCTCTTAGGGGAGGCTTACGTTCTACAATAAGATAATGATGACGAATCCGCCTTAAGCAAGCGTGGTACTTATGCGAAGAGGCCTTTGTACTGCTGTTGGAGCGTTACAGGCTGCCATTATTTGAGTGGTAACAGCAGTTGGTAGGGTGCTAATAAAAGAATGCCAGTACTATTGTTTATCATAATAATTCTTTGCCAAGCAGTGTTAACTAAAATACATAATAGAAAATATGCAGATATAATATTTATCAATATTGTGTGACTAAAATGTAAAAAAAGTATAAAAGAAGGGCCAGTGTAACGTTTTTATTCCAGTTACACCATTTATTTTTATCAATAATTTCGAATTAAAAGTAGCGTGAAACATGAACGTGTTTTAATACACCAATCGGCGTCTAGTAACGTCTAGTAACTCCACACCTGTTTATTATTAGTCCAAGATCCTAGGACTCCCAGAAGTTACTTATTTTCGCAGTAACAAAATGTTTTGATTGATAGAGTAGTGTCGTGTAATGACAAAGTACGCGTACATATCTATATTCCCTCTATCTGGCAGAATCTTGATGCTCTGAAATTTATTTGGCATAACACACTTGGCATAATCTTCTTTAATCGAATATTATAAAATCATAAAAAAATATTTAATATAATTATTGTTTGACCGAATATTAATTAACTTTTAAGATGACAGAATTTTGCATAAATATTTTTGGCATAGTTAAAATTCCGCATAATTTCATTTAGCATAACGATGATTATTTGGTACAATTTCACTTGACTAACTATGAAGATGGCAGAATTTCATTTAAAAATGCAATGTTATGTAATAATTTTGCAATTTCTATGAAAATAGAAAGCCAATAAATAAGGGAAAGATATAAAAAATATAAAGCCCGAAATGACTAAATTATTTAGAAAAAATATGGAAATGACAGATTATTTTTAGCAGGCTATTGAGAACCGAACTAGGTCGAGGTCAATTATTATTAAAAAAATGTTAACGTTAAGTTAGGTTAGAACTGTGACCTCCTACGCACGAGCCGAGCGAGTAAAGCGAGCGGTGCCGCGGTAGCGGACGGCGAGTGCCAGAAACGACTAGATTATATAAAAAGGAATATGAAAAAAGGCCTCAAAAAGCATAAAAATTGGTAAAAGCACTAGTTGGTAGGTAAACAAGTTATTGTATAAACGTTCACTTGCCAAACGTTAGGTTTGCGTTACAATAAATTTATTTTTGAAGAGAGTTTTTGCTAAGTAATAATTTGGCAAATGAATGACTAAGACTTGAGTCAAGAGCAAACCCATCTCAAATAAAAAAGTAAAAAAAAGATGAACTAACTGTAAACTTGCTGAGGTATGATAGTTCTGCCTTTTAATGACTATCGATATGAAATGTTTGCCAAAAGACGATTCTGACTGTGAACGTTCTGCGATATGATGGTTATACTTTTTAATGACTATCGATATAAAAGAAAAAAAGATGAAATATGATTCTGACTTGCAAAATTATGAGTTTTGAATGTATGATAAATGAGTACAATTATGCCAAATGTATTTCCGTTGTTATGCAAAATAATATTATTACGACATAAAAAGTTCTGCTATAAAAGGTAGACCCATCTGCTAGCTCGGTCCGATGGCCAGTTTATTTTTTAATGATGCAGGTATAAGACATATATTCAGTGACGGATTAAGACTACTTGATGCCCTAAGCAATCCACGCCTGTGGGCCTCCCTATCCGTGTGTCAACTAGAATCGGTCTTTAAACTGTACTGCCTAAAAACATTAGTTTTTTTTTTTGTAAAATAAGATGATGTAACGTACCTTAGAAGTGAAGTAGGTAGGTGCGACAACAATAAAAAAAAAGAATGCAAAGCATAATTTATTTATTTATTGAAATGCATCTTGCGGCTTTTCCTGACGTTGAATTCACGCAAGATAGTATTAACGTCTAACGTTTTTAACATATCGGACTCTATGTATAATATCTATAAATTATCAAGCCTTTCTTGTATCATCTTTGTCCTTTTTTCCTTTTTTCATTTTGAAAAAGAACATTCTGCAACACGTTCATTATCCAAATGATCTTTTTATATGCACCACCTTATGGTTGAACCAGAAAAAAATTTTAGATTTCTGGACTAAAAAAAAAAATTACAGCTGCTAGGAACAATCCACGGCGCTTCAACCTACTAATTTGAGAGAATGGGCTGCGCATGGGATATATTATGTTGCAAACGGATTCACCCCTAGAATCTTCTGCGTCATGCCGCTGTGACGTACAGACATATTTGAAGCATTGTCAATAAGACTGGCCTCTGCATATTGAAAAATCTAATCCACAATGTTCGTCAAGGTATTGAAGAGCCTGCTTTGCCAGTTCATCTACTGTGTGATGCGTTTCCAACTCAATAAATGTAAGAAATCGCTTTACAGGCTACCCATCTTTTATAAAGCGAATAACTACGCTGAGCTGGTCCATGTGCGTTAAATCCGGCGTAGAATCTACTGAAAGACTATAAGTAATCTTCTATACTTATAATAAATCTGTAGAGAGGTCAATTCTGTACATGAAATATATTTCCAAAATAACTATCAGGGGGTGATTAGGGATCGATACTGATGCCAAAAATGCAATCAGTACAATTTTTGTCTGTCTGTCTGTCGGTCTGTCTGTCTGTCTGTCTGTCTGTATAACCGTTATAGAAACAAAAAATACTCGACGGATTTTAATGAAACTTGGTACAATTATTATTCATACTCCTGAGCAGGTTATAGTATACTTTTCATCACGCTACAATCAATAGGAACAGAGCAGTGAAGGGAAATGTTGGGAAAACGGGAGAAGTTACTCCATTTTTTAAGCTTCCGTAAAAGTTAACATTATTAACTATTCCATAAAAAAGAATCATAGAAATCGGTATAGAAACACCAAAGTAATACATGAAAAACGCTAATAATAAGCCATCGCGCGTGAATACTGAATCATGCTATAAGGATTATTTTTGTGGTCGCGAACGCACAGGCAGGCGGCTAGCTTGGCGCCTAGAGGCTAGCGAGTAGCTTCGTAAAACGGCTTAGGACAGTTTGCAATATCTTTTAATATAATGTCGAGGGGAAGATGGTTATAATTTCGCTTTACACCAAACGAGTATTAATATAAATGTGAAAGTTTGGTTGTTTGTTACTCAATCACGCCAGAACGGCTTAACGGATCTTAATTAAATTTAGAACAAAAATAGATTATAGTCTGGGATAGCACATACTTAAGCTACTTTTCATCCCGGGAATATGTTCCCTAGGGATCACGCGGGCGAAGCCGCTGGCAGAAGCTAGTATGTAGAATATTTTATCTGAGATATAGTTTTACTGTGCACTTCTTGGGCCATTATCAGAATCAACTAAATATTCGTAGATCTTTTTAGAAAATAAGAGACATTTCCTTTTCCGGCGTTTCCTTATTTGGTTAATATTACCTATGTGTGCCGCTAAAAAGGGATCACATTGACTAAGTTCCAGCAACGCTAGAAAAATTCCATTCTGAGGAGATCCAAATTTCTCTACTGCACCGCGAAAAGGAAGGCCTCTTTCTGCCAATGTGCGAATAACAGCTATAACTCGCTGTAAAACGTGCTCCTAGTAAACATTCTCTTCATGAATTTGTTTATCAAAACCTTGATGCAAGCTTAAGCCTTGCCTGCGTGTTAAATATGTTAGTGTCTGAACTCTTTTCGTGCTTTTCGTTTCAAATTAGTTTTTTGGTGTGGTTTTTGGTGACGTGAGAGTGAGACGTGATGCCCTAAGCACGGATTTTTTTGTGCTTCTTCTGGTGCCCCCCCAGACGTGATGCCCTAGGCAATTGCTTAATTTGATTAAGGGTTAATCCGTCACTGCATATATTTCAAAAGTCTAGGAGGTAGTTTTGCATCCTCCCAAATGCTTGTAGACTTTACTTTTTAATTATCTTTATATTTCTTGATTTTTTACGTTCTCAGTATCTACGAAGGGATATTAGGGTAAGGTTAATGTACTTTATTGCAAAATTGTTTATCTGGTGCCTACCATAATCTGCTAATGTATTAGGTATATACTTTTCTTCAGACAGGCTGTGTTATCAACGCAGAAGTTATGTCATACGTTTGGCTGTTGAGAGTTCATTCAACCAATGACTGCACTTCCACACAATTTGTTATGTTTTGTTGTGTAGTATTAGAAATAATTCCTCGATATATTTTGAAAACATCGTTTTGTATATGTCACCGGTAAATGGCAGACTCCGTAAGATTGTAATAATTCTTGACTAGATTATATTTTTCGATATATTATGAAAAAATCGTTTTATATGTATAATAATATATATCCCATCCAAATTTCCAATACATTCTTTTCTTATTTAGAAAAAATAGTTAACAATTTCCCCGATATTTTACAATCTTACGGTGGTTGTCATTTTCCGGTGACATATAGGTACACTAAATCCCATCCAAATCCAATCGTTTCCAATATTATCCGTCTCATTGTGAGAAAAAAGGTTTCGAATTTCACACGATATTTTATAATCTAATGGCGCATGACGTTTGCAATTTTCCGGTGACATTTATACAAAATAAGAACTCACCTCTTGCTTTCTAAAATATTCCATAACTGTTTCTTCATGTTGAGCTTTAATTCTGTGATTTCTGACCGCAATTCCCTTGTATTTAGTTATATCGATTATTAGGAAAACGACGTATACCATTCCAACGCTGCAGAGCACTATCGAGTACACCTGAAAATATAAAGTTATTAAAAAGAAAAATCTAGAAAATATTTTTATCTACTGAAGAAATAGGATTGCCGCACAACTTCTGTTAGTTATAGAAAGTTTTTATTTTATGATGCTGTATAACATTATGGTAGGTATAGACAGGTGCCTTACTTTGCAAATTGCCAGATGTCATTTGTCCAAAGTTTCAAGTGTGTAGAAGTGTACATAGATAATTATATAAGTACGGGCGTACAATTCCTAATTTTCATGAAACATTTTTTTTATGCGCAACCCGCGACATGCTGCGCAGCAGTCAATCGCTCAACCACTGCGCCAACCGTGTCGTCAGAATAATAATTATGTTTACTTGATGCAAAGAAACATTTAAATAATTCAAGAATGAATTAGATTAGATAAACAAATTCAAGGTCACATTGAATAAAGGATACGGAACCAACAGAGAATTTACTTTCTGTGTTCTAAAAATGCAAAGTATATCATTGTAGTCAATTGTAATTATAAAGTGTCCATTCTATTCCTTATAACAAAGATGTAAATTATAAAACAAAAACAAGGAATTATTTTTAAGGTTTCATACGTGTTCATAGGCCACTTTTTACCATGTCCGTTGCAACTCCATCGATTACATAGGTATCGAACTCATCTGTACCAACCCTAAGACTGCCTTAGCCCGACCGCTGGAACTAGGGCAGAGCGGGAAATCCGGTAAGGATAGGCACTTAGAGATAAAAGCAAATCTTACCTCGGATATAGACTGGTTGACAAAGGAATCTCCGAGGTACACCACTAGTCCTAGAGTGACTAGCAATATCGCATATATGCAGCTTAAGATAAGGGTCAGGTACCTCCTAGAAAACAAAAGAGCAAGAGTTGTTGAAATAATGGTTTTTATTTCGCCTAGATTATATTGAAATGAAGAAATCTACTCCGACTGAATGCCTACTAGTGAAACGTGATGACTACTATTGAGTTAGCAGGATGCACTAGAAGGTACTGAAAATAATAAGCGAATACGGGCAAATCAGTCATCGATCTTATTTCTAAATTCTGAGCTACTCGTAGAATTCAAAATGGATTCTGAGGTAAAACCGAACAACACTTCTTATGTTTAAGAATCTAACTTTAAACCCCTCTCTCTCAGTCACCACGTTTGTTGAGCAGCCACGTTATGTTGCCAGCTTAACTAGCTCAACGAGGAAGTCCAGCCGAAAATATGTTGTATTACACTTCAATAAGTTAAAAGGCCAGCGAGTGAATCCGGGCGTAGCGATCAGTGAACTATAGCCACCACACCCGCGCGCTCGGGACAAGCACTATGTATGTAAATCAGCGCTAACTGTTCCAAAAACTAAATTTAAATGGGCGTGATCGTTAAACGTATACAAAAAAGAGAAAAAAAATAAAGGTTTTAATAAAATACAGAAGTTGAAAATGTGCCTGTACACAATAAGCCCCTTAAGTTGTTTTAGTTTTGAAAGTTACAGAAACTGTGTTTCATTTTGTATCATCGTCACCCTTAGCCAGGAGGGCTACTCTCTAAGCCCGAAGTCCGTAGTTTCGGGATTAGTTGCGGGCGTATTCTGCTCCGTATTACCTAACCAATAAGAATTAATGTCAACACTATTGGAAGTCACTGTGAAATCGTGTTCTCATTCATTTTTAATTCGGGTTTGGAACTAATCGTAAGTCCGTAATTAATACGGAGTAGAATACGCCCGCAACTAAGCCTGAAACTCCGGGCATCGGGCTTAGAGAGTAGCCCCCCTGATTTCAAACAACATTTTTTTACAGAAAATTACAACCGACTTCCTAATTAAAAACACTACAAAGTTTATAATAACTTTTATTTCGGAAGTCAGTGTTTTAAGTTCTATTTTTTACATCGACTTTTTTTATTTGAGAAGGATTTGCTCTTTACTCTAATCTATGTCAGAATTGACATAGACAAAGTCTACGATGGAGCTAGCTTAGCCAGAAGTAGCCTGTTCACTGTAACTTCCGAAATTAAATTTATTTTATACTTTGTAAAGTTTTTTGTTGGGAGAGATAATATGCTATGAGCAGCAGTGGATGTCTTTCGGCTGATATGATGATGAGTGTTTTTTATTTGGAAGACAGTGTTTTTTTTTTGTAAAAAGTTTTTTATTTTGCACTTTTTATTGGTGGCACCTAATAACACCGCTGGAAAGTAGCAGGAAAACAAAATACGCAATTACGCAGTAAACGAATTTCAGCTATTTTGATTTAAAGCCAAACTACTAAACAAATTTTAGGGGTTTAAAAAATGCTGTAGACTCAAAGCCGCGGGGGACCGCTAGTATGTTTTTAAATTCTCAACAACGTGAAAGATGAAGTGAATATTGGAGATTCCATATTTAAACTGTGTCTGTGGAAATGACAATAATGAAAGTATATGCGATCGATTGCACTCATTTTTTTACGCATTTGGCTGCTGCAGGGGTCTTTAAAAGCCATTAATGAAAACAACCCTCTTGGCGTTTGAACCTAGCAGTCAGTAACTGAACTTACTTCGTTAGCTTCTTATTATCCTCTGGACTGGTGGGTGGTGGAGCATGGGTCTCGACTGAGCGAATGGACTGAGCATCCATTGTCGCCACAGACCGCTTGCGAGGTGTCGCGTTACCTCGCATATCACTTTGTGGCATGTACAGGCGGTAACTGTCTGTTAAAATTAAAATCTATTGAGAACAAAGATTTAAGTGTTTAATAAACCTGATGCCTGAAAATATATAAAAAAACACATGCGTTATTAAATGGGTATTAAATGTGTATAGCAGATTTTATGATTTTAAGAGTTTGATTTTGCATGAATCATGTTTGATTGATATCTGACGCCTGGAAAATCTTTGAATGGTAAAAAAAAATCACGTTATATCAGGATACTTTCTATCTTTTTTTTTTTTTAAACTTTGCCCCACAAGGAATTTCTCCTGAATCATGGGTGCGTTTACAAACATACAAAGTCACATACACAAACAGCCAGACCCGGAACAACTATCTGTAGGCCATATAAATATTTGTTCCGTGCGGGAATCGAACCCACGACACGCAGCGCAGCAGCCGATCACTCAACCACGATGCCAAACGCATGTGCATTTCATGTGTAATTAAAAAAACGGTTGGGTATAAATTGTCTTCAAAGCTCTCACTGGGATGAGTGCTTTATGTACTTTGAGATGCCATGATATGCGTTTTATCATACTTTGATAAAACGCAATGTAATTTAAAATAACATTTTGCTTTGTGTTTCCCAGCTAATACTATGTATATACATAATAGGTCACCCTATCTTTACGCACGGCTCGCGTAAACCTCGTATGCACGCACTAGTACACCCTTTATGAAACAAGTTTGGTACTAGGTATGCAGACTACTCGTTAGGATGGAATATAAAGCTAATTACTAACTGATTAAATCATTTTTAAATTAATACTCAAGCTTATGTTAACAAGTAAATTAAATGGAAATTTCATACTTCACTTGTCAGATAACAGTTAATTATGCAATTGCTACATTGCTAGTTCTTGTAACTTTACTTTTGTAACGGTTTCTATGGCAATTTCTTGTTTTCTTTTCTGATTTTGCCAAGTTGTTGTTAGGTGTTTTATATCAATGATTCTAGTCGGCAGGTGTAAGTATGTAAATGTTGAACTGTCTGAGTCACAGACAGAATGTGTACCTAATAGGCTAGATTCCATCATCCACAAATTGCAAAACTATTTAGTCCGTCAGTTAGAGTATTGAAAAATAATGGACACGTATTTTTTTTTTTTGTAAATCAATGAATATTGACAAACATAAAACGCATCAAAACTCGCGAGTGGGGGCTCGTGACGTCACGATTCAGTAAAAATTATGCGAAGGTGTGACGTATTGAGAATTTTAAAAGCGTCGTAACTTCGTCAATTTGGTTCGCGTAACAAAAGAAAAAACACGGGTAAAATATTTTTTGATAATCTATCTGACGGACCAATTAGATTTTTTCAGGACACAAACCCATTTGTTGTAGTCATATTTTTGATATGCATTAATATTTTCGATTTGCCTTAATTTTTTTACAAAAATATCTTAAGTACTCGTATTCTCTCATGTCTTCGCCTTAATCCTGGCATGGAAGTTATGGCCCGGCTTCACGCTCCGTCTTGCCTGCGCAGTCCAAGCCTGAGCAGTCATGACTTTGCAAAAGGAAGGAACACTGTATAATGGCAACATGTGCAGGTAAGCCGTGCAAACTGAACCTACCTAAGTTATAAATTCGTTCGAATAACTCCTCCTCGGACTGATGCGCGGCTTGAATGACCGGCCACACGTTCAAGTAAAACCGTGCAAGCCAAGTTTGCGCAGTACGAATCTTCAGCAACAAGCCGCGCTTCCTGGACCTGCGCTCAATAGTTTGTGCAAAAGTGCAGGCATGCTCGCAGGCAAGACGGAGCGTGTAGCCGGGCCATTAGAGTTTGTCTTATAGAGACCAGTTTCCGAAAGTGAAAAGAGGCATGTAGCCTGCGATTGTGTCTGATTGTGTATTTCTAAACGAAATATGCGTAGATAAGATTGCATTGGTATTTTCATCTCTAAGTGGTGTAATTTCATATTGTCACTCGTGGAAGTATTAAAACCGGGTTTTATCATTTTCCACTTTCACAATGTGATTTCAAAATAATCACAAGGAATTATAAAAATTATGTTCGTATTTTTCCATCCGAGCTATAGTACCTATACATTTCGTTTCGAAGAAAATAATACGCTGTTTGTAATTCGTCCACAAATCAATCCGTCTTGAATGTAATCTTCTATTTATCAGTTAATTCTTCAATCATGGACCAATAATCCAACTTAGACAATTTGGATAATAATTATTAATCATTTTGCGATTATGACGTACCTACTTATAACATTTTCAGATTTGGTTGTGATGTTTTACCTTTATGTAACAAAAGCAGCGCTGTCGCTAGCGCCATGTGAACCTTTTTATGTTATTCTAAGTATGTGTGTACATGTACATGCAATAACTATCTACTACTCGTACGCGTTAACTTGGCACCTAGCTGGATACTTTTCGAATGAGGTTTTGTATAAACTTATCGTTAACAGCGACGTTAACGCGTTTATATTATTTTCATCGAAATTGAATTGTTCAATTGAAATTAAAACGTCAAAACGTACCTGGAGCCAAGTGCCAAGTTGTCTATGTTAGTAGTTACATAAACAACTTGGCACCTTCGATGAAAACAATGGAAACGCTTTAAGCGATGCTAAAGTGTTTCCATTTTTCCACAGAAATGAATTTCCTTTCCTCCTGTGCATAAAGTATGCTTTAGGTAGGTACCTATAAAGACAGTTCTGAACAATTATTTAGATTTTCTATGTGGCCACCTATTTCAATCATATAAAATGTACCTACTTAAATCTGAAGTAATCAATAAAAACTCGCGATATTTACTTCAAATCTTGCGGAAGTTTTGCACAGATACTCTGATTGCGAACTGATAGAGGAATTAGCAAAGGGAATTTTATTTTTCAAAGATTGTTGTTTTTAATTTTATGGTAATCTCGTTTTGTTAATCTTTTAAACCAGGCCATAAATATTAGGTCCTAGGTTTGTAGATATATAGGTACCTCTTTGAAAACAGATATGTAAAGTCATACATTAAGAAATCATAGAAAATTAATGTTATATAATTCTTGTTATAATTATATTAGTGCAAATTTATAGCCAGTCTGTAAAATTAGCGTTTTTAAGTATATGACCAGGCTGCTTATTATGGTTTTGATTTTAATACTTACTGAGTGATTTTGCATCTCCATTTTTGAGGTTGCCATTGGATGCATATAACATTGGACTGCCGCGATCACCTGATAAGTAAAAATATATAATGGTAATTGTACATTTTATTTAGATACCCAGATCTTGTTTATTTATTTCAGGTGACAGTTTCCAGTAGACTTCAACTTTCAAATCAAATGGAACTCACCAATAGGTGTAGCAGATCCCGACTCCTCTCCTCTACTAAGATTAAAAACCCTGGGCGATTGTCTCTCGATCGTGGAATCCTGGGAAAAACAGAGGAATTAAGAAACGAAATGAAATTGAATGAATTTTAAATTTGTAGGATTTTGAGGATTTTAAATTTCATTTTATATTAAGATGACATGTAACTTATCGATTTGACATTTATTGAAATTAATTGCAGTTTTACATTGTACTTATTAATATTGAAATTTAACTATTGTGAAAGTTTACATAGTTCTATCACCTTATGATATTTTAAAAGTAAAATGTGTGATAAAAAATCGACAATGTTCATTAATTAAATATATTTGTACACCTCCGGGCAAAACATGGAGAATCTACCTGTCTGTAACATATCGCACACTGTAGTAATTTGACCTATGTTTACAAATAAAGCATTCTGATTCTGATTCTGATTAAGCAAATGCCTGCCAGCAAATTCATATCTGCATAGTTCCACTGGCGGGCTAAAAAAGTGGCGAACATGCACGTCGAAAGCCGTATAAAATCGGATTAATAACTTCATTAGCCGCTTGTTTCTCTCGATCGACACCACCCTGTATTTCACTATAATCCCATTACGGTGTTTCAGCGTTCCTCTGCTACGAATTTCGGGGCGCGCTGTAAACGCCGCGAAAAAAACGCTTTGTTTGCTGCGAGCTGCGATACTCCCAATGAACTTACGAGTATCTGTATCGTAAAACGGGAATGCTTCTAGATTTCATGCTTGTTATCATTGTTGATGTTGTCGCATATTTTATGCATTGTATTGTATTTTACCTATTCGGTGTGATTTAAGTAAAAAAAATTGTGTATTATGGACACACAAATACTCCCACTGGGTTATAATGAAATTCAGTACATATTATTATCCGGCGATGGGCCGGAGCCACAGCATCTGACACGCGACCTGCTCCTTTGGCGGGTACCAAGGCGCGCCACCTGTTTTCATGGCTAGAGCAAAATTAATTTTCTTGCAGTAGGTGTGAAAAGTAGAGTATGCTCCTCAGGGATAAAAGTTTGACTTGGGGTAGCTTGAATTCCTCCCTGCATTCAGGATTCTTGTATAAATCCCTCAGTTCGCTCGTCAGTTAACTCTCGAATTCTTCATTGAGTTCGTGATTTAATATGACAGCCGTGACATAACACAATGCTTTATCCCCTCGTTTCAAAATCTACTAGTAAAAGCGCAGTTTGTGAGGTATTAGTAGTTTCTCATTTTTATATATCCATTGACTTACTATTTCCTCTAAATGCAGAACATTGGCCTTATTTTTTTTTCCATATTTTTGCGTCCGTAAAACTAAAATATGGCAGATTTTGTATGTGTAAGCAGTTTAGTGTTCTTGATGACTAATAAACCTAATAATTACCTAAATTATCAGGTCTGATATCTTCACGTTATTTTCAGTAGATATGCAAACCCACGCGTCCTTACGTTTGCATTTTCCGGCCTAGAGCTCATATCGACATGTAACTACGTCATCACTTAAGTATCGCTTAATCAATCACCGCTAGGCAAAGGTTAATAAAATTATCAATACCTAGGACAATCGGCTAATGACATTTCGAATGAGCATGTTTTATAAACCTTAACAGTGGCTGTATGGGAAATAAAAAGTAGAGATCGAATTTTCATTAGGCGAGGCGTTGGCGCGGCACGGTGTATCCGCACTCGGTATTAACAGGCAGGTGAGGGTGTACAGCGAGAGCGGGGTGAGTTTGTGGGGCAGGGGGGCGAGGGTGGCTCGCGGCCGGCTGGACTCAAAAGGTTTACAGTTGGCTGCGCGAGAGTGACCCGCCTCACAAACACGGCCCGCGCTCACCGCTCGACGCTATGGAAGTGTACCGTCGCTTTACAAACCTTTTATAAATTTTATTTTTGTTGCAGAATAATCATTTTGATAGACAGCTTTCATTAATACGTTCAACTGAATATATTGTGAACAAATTTTAACGGGGATATTCTCAATTGCATTTTTATTAAAAGTTTTATTTGATGATTGTATTTACTTTTTATATTTTTGACTTCTTTACTATAATAAAATCGCTCACTATTGTATAAAAAAAATATAATAAGTACTTTAGGTATCTAGTCAATAAAACATTAGATATCTATGTACCTAAACCGTTCCTTTGGCAACAGACTAACGATGAGGTAGAATCTAGCGCAATAATAACATACAATAAAATAATAAAATTGGGTTATACCACAAACTATACTAGCCAGTAAACTGGCCAGTGATATCTAAATGGACCTATACCTAAGGGGTATCATTGCTCGTTAATAAGAAATAAATCTGGTTGCTCCCGGAGCGATCCCGCGGAAAATATCTAGTCTGATATCTAACAGAAGTAAGGAAAAAATTAAGGATGTTTTAATATTTGATTTTAATATGTTTATCAGAAATACTTAACCTTACAGTAATTCAAATAATGGCACTTAATGCTTAACAAGTGCCATCGCTATTAAAGCAAAACAAAAGTTCAGATTAGAATTTATTTTACGAGAGGCATATCCACATATTGCTCCTGTAGAAATCATTACAACCCATTGGGTCCATATATACGAATTCGTTGTTTAAACTACGGACGGCGCTTAAAATAAATTTACTTTGAATACAGGCTAAAACAGCCTGTTGCAAATATGATTTACATTAAAAATATTTTTTTTTTGTTGCAAAATGTTTTTTTAAAATTATTTGAAAATTTGGACGACAGTATAAAATATTCCGAAAAATTGGGAACATGATCAGGAAAACCTGAAAGTGTTTTTAAGTTATTGTAGGTCAGCATGGGATGCAATGGTATCATTATTGTGTCTGTCTGTCTATCTCAGCCAATTTGCCTCGTATCAACTGGTTTACTGTGCTATTTGGACAAGGTAGTCCTAATAATTGCTGATTTTTGCTGGTAGTGGCTGTCTCCACTACCAGCAAAAATCAGAAATTATTTGATGTGCAATTGAACATCAAATTGCACAGATCAGCTGGTTGAAAATCAAATATGTGACGTTATCTTACGAACGACGAAAGAATTTCGTAACTTATCCCTACGTGGCGTAATCGCATAATCTCGATAAGTAATCATAATTAATAAGTAATGACTATGTTTTGATTAAAGGTTTTGATTTTTTTGGAACGTGTTTTATTTGGGTTTTGCCAGTGGCAATGAAATGCGTGTTTATCGTAGTAGGTTAACAATTATTATTGTAACTACTGTACATAGTACACAACAATAGTGCAAGGTGCAAACATAATCAAACTACAACAGTACAAAGGTATTGCTTATTGTGTGGGTCATATATTGGAAAATATTTCTTTGACGCAAATTGAGTCGAATTTCAGCATTTACAATAAATTGATTTAAATAAAACTAGCCATTTTGTTTTTAGTGGATAATATTTGCACCAATCTCTAAATATTTAAAAAAAAGTTGCTGTCTGCCTCCATCTATTTCTCCTCTAACTACTTCAAAACTATACAAGGAATTATTATCATCTGCCTAGCCTTTTCCCAACTGTTTTGGGGTCGGCTTCCAGTCAAACCGGATTTAGCAGAATACCAGTATGCACGGAATTATGATAAAGTTTTAACTCAGGCGAAGCCGGAGTGGGTATCTAGTGTTTTGTAAATGTTTTTTTTCCTGCAGTTTCCACAGAGATTGTAGGCACCTCAGCGGTCGCTGCTAGAAGCGACAATGTTAACACTGCATACAAATCAAGCGTGTCATTGATTACGGACACTGACGCAAAGTAACGTACCTACAGATGCTGAGGTTTTGACTGTCAGTTCGTGACAGACATTTTTCGCTTAACGCGTTTTCAATGCGACGATTCCGTTCTTGGTAGCAGTAACCGTTGATTTATATGTAAAACTTTCATACTTAGTATACTCATGACAGAACAGTACGAAGTGTAGATAGTCAGAACTTTCCGAAGCGCGCAAGTTTGACAATTGACCTTTACATGTAGCCCCAGTATTATTGTTGAGGCAGTCAGATGGCAGAAACCCAATGCAAAGTACCTACCATTCAGCAGCGACTGCTTAGATTGTAAGATTTCCAGTATCTATACACAGTGTAGTTACATTACCAATTAAATTGAACAAGGTCTTCTGCCTCGATAGGTTTTTTCCAAATGACTCCACTGTAAATCAACATGAAGCGATGACCTCCGTTGCATTCATAAATTCATTAAACATTTATCTACACAGTAGTCTTAAAATCGAGTAAATTTAATGATAAAAAAGATAACCGGACAAACTTCTTCAATGGCCATTGGTATCAGTTCCTTTGTGCAAACTTTCAGTTTAAAAGATATGAGACAGTAAACTGAGATAACCTTCAGTAAACCGAAGGTTCATCGAATGTATTTTTAGTCACAGATATTTGCTGGTTGCGAAGTACTAGCTGGGGGTAACATAATCTATCGCAGCACTCATGGTAGCTTTGTCATCTGTTATATCTGTCAATGGCAAAACAATTCTACGATATAATTTTAATAATCACATTATTCCGCCAAAAAAATTAGTCACAGTAGTTGTTGTATTGTAAACTGCAAGAACACTGCCAAAAACAGTAATTTTTTTACCGATTCCCAAGAGCTACTTGGAAACTTGAACAATGCAAGAGATGGATAGTGGCCGTCAAGAGAAAAAAGTAGAATGTTTTTCTTATGATGCGAGCTTGAATTATTGAACTCTGTCCTTGTTTCGTTCTTAATTTTTCTACATCCCAGACATGTCCAGCCAATACCAACAACTTTCCTTTAGAGACAGTTTGCGGTTGAAGTAAAACATTGTGAGTGATACTCACAAACCCGGTATCAAAAGTAGTCATTTCGATCTGAAAACAATATTTAATTTATTACTAGCAATACAGGAACAATTATTTATATTTACCACCGTGGCCTCCGGTCGATCCTCGCAGTAGTGACACCCGGGCGTTTCCTCCCGCCCTATTCGGTACAGATTACCTCCCAAAACATCCGTGTCCGGTGAGGACCTGCGTCAGGTGGAAGGTGAGGACGCCGTGGCGCCTCTCAAGCCACTCCTCAAAGAGGGGACTTATCCAGTATCGTGGCGTGCCCTGCACGGGGTTGTGACAGTCACTGTCTCCATGTCGCCATGAGATCGCGCTGGAAGTTTGTCCGCTGAGTGACAATTTGCCACGGCAGCGGGGTTTCGCCTCCAGATCCAATGGCGGCAATCCGGCAAGGAGACTCGCCGCCTCGCGCGTGATCGTGCGGTAACCCCGGGCCAGCCTTACGGCTACCACCTTTTGGGGCGCGTTCAGATAATGGGCGGCACGCCGCCTCTGGAAACGCGCCCACACCAGGGCCCCTTAAAGGGCCATGGACCGCACGATCTCCGCGTAGAGATTCCGGCAGGAGGCGTTTGGTCCCCCCAAGTTGGGCAGGAGCCTGAAAGCAGCCCCGGCCCGCTCCAGTTTGGGGGCCAAACGTCGGAAGTGCTCCACGAAGTTTTACCGGCTTTCGAAGACGAGCCCTAGGTACTTCAGCGTCGACTCGACGCCGATAGGAACCCCTGCTACCGTCAGCTAGGATAACGACGGTGGCGCATTCCGAGGCCCATGAAAGCACATGGCCTCGGACTTGTGCAATGCCACCTCGAGACCCAATTGCCGGATCCTCTCCACGACTATCGCAACCCCGCGTGTCATAAGATCGGCCGTCGCCTCGTGCGACCTCCCCTGTGCCAGCACCAGCGTGTCGTCAGCGTAGCAGATAGCAGACTACGCTGACTAGGGAGGTCGACGCGCAGCACCCAGTCGTAACCGATATTCCACAGGAGCGGCCCCAGAACCGATTCCTGTGGGACACCGAACGACATCTCTCTCCGGTTCCACTCTCCGCTGTGACCGGGGTAGATGACTGAAGTATACAAACCCTGACATTATCAAAATAAAACACACTTTTTGAATAAATTTTATTTACCTCATTTGATTTGAATTAACATAATGATTTCAAAACCCTAGTCCACCCAAATCATGGTATCACAGAAATTGTAGAATCTAAATAAATTGTTTTAATATTCTTTCACAATGTTATGATCTAAATGTCAAAGCGACAGAGCCCACAAAGTTGTGGACGCTAGTTGGTGCTGTAATCGTGCACAGAGCGAATACATATCATGTAAATGCCAATGAATTAAATGTTTACATTTCTCGGCGCCTGTATTAATCCTGATTTAATCGCTTCTGGAATTTTGATTAAAACCTATGGTTCTAGGACACCTGAAATCTAGATTTAAAGAGGAATTCGAGGAATAACAAAATTCTAAAGGGTGTTTTAGACGCGCACAGTCATATTTAATAATGGTGCTCTGTATCTGCTATATATATGCAATTAGAAAAAAAAAAAGAAAAAAAGGTTTGCACTGTGGGAGTGCCGGCGAAGTGAAACCTTAAACATTAACGTTGTGTATTTTTTTATCATCGTCTTACGAATTTTCGATCAGGTCACGTCATCCCAAGAAAAGTGCTCAACGCCGCTAAAGATGTTTTCACTTAAAAAAAAATTACAAGCTGTCTGCTGCAGTCAGTCGTGTTTATTTTAGTTCAATCACAGAGTGTTTTTTTAGGGTTCCAAATATCCGTAAGAAACAGAAACCTTAAGAGCGCTTTCACATTTTTTCTTGAATTTTAGCGTTTTATTCGAATTTTGATGTGTGATTTTGCTTTAGATATAGCCTTAAAAAAAATAAAAATATGCCTAAGACAGTTTTGTCAAAGCGCTCTTACAAAATCGAATTGCTCAGGTTGACTAAAGTTGAATACCGCGCGTCACAAGATTATATTGATTTTCGACAATTATTTAAAAATATTTACTTTACTTTTAATTAGATTAATTTTTTTTTTCAAGTAACATAGCAATGCCACCTTACTTATTAAATATTTTTTATTTGAATTTTGATTATAATTTCATAGATATAAATTATAGTTTCGTACGGAAAATTGTCAATAACTCTCAGTTTTACAGAATTATTTTTGGTGTATTACTGTATGAATCGTAATAAATTGATTTGAACATTCCAAAGTAGAAGATACAGTTGTACCGTGGACATTTTTATAAATGATTAAATTATAATATCTTCTTCCATTTCATCTATCATTCTTTGTGGAGTCAAGGATTTTACTGATGTACGTGAACAAATTGAAATATTTATTTAGAACACTCCCAAGATAAATGATCAAACTATCTTAGGCATATTTTTGTTTTTTTTTTTTTTAAGGCTATATCTAAAGCAAAATCACACATCAAAATTCGAATAAAACGCTAAAATTCAAGAAAAAATGTGAAAGCGCTCTTAAGGATCAATCGGGTGTCTGTCCCAGCTAGTTTTCTCCGGATCTACTGGATCGATTCTGTTCAAATTTGGTACACATATGCACTTCTGCGAGTCAAACATGGACACATGTACGGATAAATAAATACATTTTGAGTATGGGAGTCACTTTAAGGGGTCAAACTGTGTGTGTATCGCATGACATATGAAATGAAAGGACTTACAGTTAGAATTTTAATTATATTTTTTTTTTAATAATTTGCTAATAAATAGCTTTGAAGATATTCAAGAAATTAGACTAAAAATGACTCTTCCCCCTATTTCCAGAAGGTAAAAAAAAATATACTTTACTCTATAGCAGCTACAAAACACCAACCTTAAATATGACCACGATCTTCTGGAACACCCTGTATTTGACAGTTTTGTATGTAAAATAAATGTCAAACCGCAACTTATTTGAATTTTATAAAAGCAGCCCACAAACAAACTTTATTTTACTGTACATTCTAGGTCAAACCAAAGCTATCATAGTTTAAAAAATATAGGTATATATTTCAAAGACACTACATTGGAAATATACCGGGTTAGTGAAGGTTGTAAACGACTTCGAGGATCGACCGGAGGACGAGGATCGACCGGAGGACACGGTAGAGTACACTGTGCAGGTGTGCCCCGCTTGGGCGGCGCACCGCCGTGTCCTCGAAACGGCGATTGGCGGCGACCTCTCGCGTCCGGCCCTGGTCCAAGCCATGGTCCGGAGCGAGACGGAATGGGACGCCGTTGCCTCCTTCTGCGAAGCAGTCATGCTAGCGAAGGAGGTGGCGGAGCGGGAGAGGAGACCCTCTCGTCCCAGCCGCCGTGGTGGACGCCGCGGGCGTCGGGGGCCACCTGGTGACCTCCGGCCACCGTAGGCGCGGGCCTGTGGACGGCGAGCTATGGGTGGCTCGCCGTCCGTCCGTCTAGTGACGACAGGCCGTGTCGTCGGCGCGTTAGTGTTCCACGCGCGCCTCAAAGCGAGTCAGCAACACAGAGGGGCCCGAAAGGGCCGACGCCTGCCGGAGTCGCGGGATTATTCGCAAGAGACACCGTGGCTCCGGAACACAAAGGGCAATGAAGGAACATGGATGGGTTTTAGTCAGTAGAAGTCTGACACTCCCTCCCGCTACACCCAGAGCGGGAGGAGTCATTGGATGATTTCCCATCCCTAAAAAAAAAAAAAAAAAGGTTGTAAACGACTTACCTACATACCTTTGCTTTGTCATAGTTTTAATAAGTAACCTATTTTGTTTGCCCCTATGTTGATACCTTTCTGCAGAATTCATTGAATAAACAATAAATCTAATCAGTTATATCAATATAGAAAACCCCAGTTCTAGATAAAAGGGTGCTCATGCCATTTTATTTAGATATCACTTTTATTTCTTTATGTGCAGTTGTAACTTTATTGCCGTATTTTTGTTTTGGATTTTCCTTTAATGCGTTTTAATATAAAAATTTACCTATACTTTTACTACTACATACAATACGATTTTTAATCTAGAACGATTTTGCTCATGGCTGTTTCACGATTTTAGGATTCCGTAGTCAAGAGACTAACTTAATTGGGAGTTACATATTTGCAACCAAATGATCCATTGATCAACAAAGTAGAGAGAAAGGTATTCCTTGATTAACAAGCTGGTCAAGGGCGAGTCGAACTCTTATTCGAAGGGTTACGTACCTTAAAAAATACAAGTTTATTGTATGGGAGCCCCCTTTAATTTAATATTAATATATTTTTTTTTGTTATAGTGGCAATATAAATAGAAAGAAAGAAAGAAAGAGAAATGTTTATTTGGGACTATCACAGAAGCAATATAAGCAAATAAAATACAGATAATAACATTAAATTGATCTGTGTGAGGTCAAAAAGGTACTGATTAAAGTGAAAATTTCAACTGTCTACCTATTACGATTCTTGAGATACAGCCCGCTGACAGTTAGACGGACAGCGGAGGCTTATTAATAGGGTTCCGTTGGTTACCCTTTGGGTTCGGCATCCTAAAAATAACTCTTCAATTGTCTTTCATTTAAAACGTAAAAAAAAATTCGATCGAAATATTCATCGGGTGTCAGTACCTATATGACAAACAGGAACCTTCCATTTAGATGTATGCTGAGTCTACGATCGGTATTGTTAATCATTTCTTATCATACCGGCGGAAACAAAGAAAGTGACTTATGTCTATATTAATGGATCCTTTCATTATTATCAACAAGATACCTATCGTATTAACCCACAGCTGGATTCGCAAGAAAAACATTTCTGCGTAAAAAGTAAAAATAAATACTTATTATTGTTTTGGTTTGTGTGTTATGTCTGGAAAGGGGATGAGTATTTATTGTATTTAGAAAGTCAATCTGCGTAGCCTTTTCGCAACTGTGTTGGTTTTGACTTCCAGTCTAATTGAATGCAGCTGAATACCAGTATTACATGGGGCGTCTGGCAATTTGGCCGCCACAACCCAGAAGCTGGGTAACACGATTGATAAAACCCGTCTTTTTTGGCTTCTGAATATCCGTAACTACTGCCAAAGATCTACAAATGTCATTGGAACATTTGTGAGAAAGGAGAGGTTTTCGAGGCACTAAGAAGCATCGATATGTAATAGACGGCCACTTATCTACATATCGACCTTCTCAATATCGGCCCGTGCGGCTGTTTAAGCCACTGTGAATAGCCACGATTTATTTTTTATTTTTCGTTATCTTCATATAGTCAAAAGGGAGGACAATCCTATACTCCGTGTTCTTCACGTTATCACTACGTTACATAAACTTTAGCAAACGGTTCTATAGCTTTAACAAATCAAATCTAACAAAGGAAGTAGTACATAAAAGGCTTCGTTACAAGGATGTTTCAAAGGTTCTTAGTGCAATTAAAATGAAAAATCTATGAAATTTTAATGCTGTGATTTATGTCAAAGTATTTAGTTTGTTTGAAAATTAACAAAAAGCAAAACAAAATAGAAATTGATAAATGTGTCCATAATGAAAGATGCTTCTTTCCATGTTCTGAACTTCCGGTCGAAGTTTATTTATGTATACCTATCGTCGGGAACACGGTGTACCTATAGTCACAGAAATGATGAAAATTAGAGATGTCAGGAAGAAGAAAACATGTTATGGCGAGTATTTGGATAACATTCATGAAATATTTTTCCACTATTAAAAGTGACAATATATTTCACAATATTTTCTAAATAAGTAATTGGTAACTAATTAGTTCCAATCAATCCACGCCCCATGTTCAGATATTATCGTTTGTCATTTGTTTGATTGATTCAACTAGATAAAACATGACTTATTAATTTCCTCCTCAAATAAATGTTCATTGATAATTTCATTACGTGTGTCTCACATCCTTTGATTGTTTTTTAAAGCAAAGCATGGTGACTATTCCAATCAGTCTTAATGTGAGATCAGAAAGTTTGATATCTACGTGGAGTCTTATAATCCGACACTGATTAGATTAATTGAGACACGAACAAATAAAGAGATTTCAGTTACGTCTGATACCTTAATACTTTGAGATAAGTGTTCATTTTTTAGTAAATATTTTGTTATCATTTTATTGCAATCTAACTGACCGATGCCTAGAAAATTCGATGGTTTTGAGATAAAGTCAAATTAAATTAAACACATATTTTGAAGTAAATGGTTGGCAATTTTAATGACGGATTGTGAATGAGAAGCCAATGCGAACGTTGTTTGAAAATTGGTGGAATTGGGCCTCAGGCTTATGCATTAGCAGATTCTAAATGCAACCTCTCTATACTTTGAATAAAGAATATGCTAATCAGTATTTCAACTAATCATACAGGTAATTTTTTTAAGCATTAGGCTGAATATTATTATCATTACACTACAGAGTTTTAACAAAGTGATCCATAAACACTGGTGCCACACAGCTTGTTTCCAGTTAAATCTGCGTACAAATCTATGTAAACCCTCCCATTCCAAGGCTGTAACAGTTAATCTAGTTGTGCTTTAAGTGAATTTATGACGTGTGATCCCTCCCTCCCGAGTTGGCACACGCAGTAAATACTGGTTAACTGGTCACTGGTTGATATAACCGAATTGGCTGCCAGGGTTTAATGCAACCAGCAATTAATTGACTGTCAGTCATCGCTGCGCATGTCTGACATCCGAATTTCAATGTATTCGTACAGCTTTTGTTTGAGGATTCATATTTAAATTAAAAGTTTTAAAATGTTGTTCTGATCGTATTTTTTATTTTCTTATCGATTTTAAATATATTAATTAAAGATCAATCCTATCGTTGTGTTGATGATATTGCAGGTTCTAAAAGTTAGCTGAATGAACAAGATAATATTTTGTGAAATGATTTGTAAATTATTCTTATGAATTAAAAAAGAAACATTAATAGAATAAAATTCAAAAACTTTTTATTCCCGACGATTGATTTTCGATCTATTTTTTGTTTAAGTAAAAAACACATTACAGTAAAATAAAATAAAATAAAAATGTACTTACACTTCGCTCAATATCAGGGTGGTACATAACATTCCGCTGTGGCCTCCGACGGGCGGCCCGCGCCGCGCTGGCGGTCACCAGGTTCCCTGAGACAGGCCCCGGCTGTGACATGGTGCGCCGACGACCCTGAATGTCCTCCGAACTGGAGCCGTTACTGACTGAAGCATTCTGGACCTGAAGGCAGAAGGAGTAGGTGATAAGTAAACATTTTCTTGAGAGATTATGAAAACATTGTAATGGTGATTTTACGGCTCCAAAATGCCTATATGCTAACTCTTCAAAATTTACTGAACAGCTATATAATTCTTCGATTTCAGCGTTCGTCCATTACTATAGTGACCTCTATTCAGGTTTTGTGTTTTAACCGACTTCCCAAAAAGGAGGAGGTTATCAATTCGGTTGTATGTTTTTTTTTTATGTTTGTTAGGTACCTCATAACTCCGACAATTATGAACCGATTTGAAAATTTTTTGTTTTATCTGAAAGGATATACTTGCAGATTGGTCCCATTTAAATCATATCAAAATCGGTTACGAACTTTGGATTTTAAATCGAAATAGCTGGAATTTGACTATTTAGATGATTCTTTGATAATCGAAATTGCGTATTTTGCTTTTCTGCGATTTTGCAGTGGTGTGAGGCACCACTAAAAAGTGAAAAATAAAAAACTTTTTAGAAAAAATTCAACCGACTTCCAAAAAAAAAAACACTGCAAAGTAAAAAATAACTTTAATAATTTCGGAAGTCGGTGTCAAAATACGAAGAAACTAACAAAAACACCGACTTCCGAAATTAAAGTTATTTTTTACTTTGCAGTGTTTTTTTTTGGAAGTCGGTTGAATTTTTTTGTAAAAAGTTTTTGTTACATCTAGTGTAAATTGGTCTCTTTGTAGAACAGTCTTAGAATATTTTTTATGGAAACGCGTAGACACATTGTCGCGCCGCATCTGTGTTTACCACCTCTTTAAGAAGTTGATTTTACTTCAACGAGCAATCTAAGTGACTAGAAAAAAAAACTTTTTTAATAAAAAGGAGTACCAATACAATCTATGTCAGCCATTCCAAATCGTAATGCGAGAAAACTTAGTTTTTTATAACATACTAGGTGACCCACGCAACTTCGTCTGCGTCACATTTTCCATTATTGCTCCGCTCCTATTTGTCTTAACGTGATGATATATAGCATAGCCGTCCTCGATAAATGGGCTATTTAATATTGAAAAAATTTTTCAAACTTCCCGAGATTAGCGCGTTCAAGCAAACAAACAAACTCTTCAGCTTTATAATATTAAGTATAGATTTATCGTTATACGGTGTGAGTGTGAACAGCAAAAAAAAAAGAAAATAAAATTGAATCTATACTAATATTATAAAGCAGAAGAGTTTGTTTGTTTGATTGTTTGTTTGTTTGGTTGAACGCACTAATCTCAGGAACCACTGGTCCGATTTGAAAAATTCTTTCAGTATTAGAAAGGCTATATATCATCACGCTTAGACTAATAGGAGCGGAGCAGTAATGAAAAATCTTACGCAGACGACGTTGCACGGGTCAGCTAGTTATATATAAAAGAACAAACGATCTGATAGTGTCTTATGTTCACAAAATTCGCTCTTGATTGTTTTATGATATGCTTTGTGTATAAAATATACAAAAAGTACTTAGTACTCGTATTTTTAATTTTTAGGTAGGTAGTAGTAAAGTAAGTTACTTTGCACAAACAGCCTTTAAATTAACTTGTACTGTAGAAATATGGAAGAGAAATACAGAATGTTTTCTGACATTCTGTATTTCACTTCCAGATTACTGATAAGATATTATCCATGAACTGAAAGAAAATCTCTTTTGAGTTAAATGTAATTAAGCATCAATCGGAAGGGTTCTTTGATGTGTGGTTATCAGTTCGAAATATACCTTCTTCTGTAAAGAAAAGCTCTGTGTCTATTGGACAGGATTATTAAATAATTCGTAGAATTGCCAATATTGTGTTCATTTACTCAATAATTTACAATTATTTGACACACATAACACATTTTCGATGATTTATTTTTCATGGAATTCTTTTAATGAATTGAACTTGTTTATTAAATGCACATTTTAGTCGTATGGAATTGAAAATTATAGAAGAAATGAAGTTAGTCAATATTCAATGTATTTCATTTTCGCATAGGCTTAGACCGCATAAACCGGCAAAACACCTCAATTACTCTTTTAAAAAGTTGATTGGTATTTACAATGTTTCCATATTACAGTAGAAGAAGGAGTAGATCAATCAACATAGTACCCAGTAGTAATTTGAATGTATGTCGTTATCTCTTTAATGGCGCTTTTAAAATCTGCAGCTGTATAAATAAGTAGTGAATTCGTGCATCGAAATAAATAGATAAGAGTATCATAATTACATGTACGTTTTCATTAATATCACTGTTAAGTCAGTACATCACTGATATAAGCAACTGTGACGTAATTAATTATTTTTACTAATATTGATTTGAATAAGCGTTAGAGGTTCTAGTTAATAAGGGGAAAATTCGAATTAATTATGTGTTTATCAAGTTTTCAGCGCTTTGTTTTAAATGGTTGAGTCATAAAATAAACTGGCGCCAGTTGCTTTGATAGCGGCTTTGTTTAACTAATCAGTTATAGGTACTACTCACGTGATTTCTAGCTTCGCTGGGCTTTAAGCATGACAACATGGCACTGATTCTTGATAGCAGTGGAGTTCTAATCACACTTGACGTCACTCTACCGAATTATGTTATTCAATAACAAGATTTCACCACGAATTCCCAATACCAATAACACAATTCAGGTTTATCGCATCTTAATTGAATGTTGGTGCACTAGTTTAAACAATGGGGACTCACGTTGGGGCATTGTGTATCAATACGTGAGGCTGTGCGGCTGGTATAGCTGGTATCGCGGCAGTAAATCTCAGCCGTGAGTAAGACGCCTACGCTCTGAGAGCTGGACAACTGACAGACAGCCCGTCGCACTTTACTATAAATGCCGTCGAATCACTCCGACAATGTTATTTAGTAAAGATTTTAGCATTGTAATTGTAATTAGTGCTCTACTTCACTTTGTTCTTAAACGCTTTGTCTAACAATGGGCTTCGACGAGTTGAAGTTGTTACTCAAAACTTGAGATCAATGCCTATTAAGAATATTTGACTTTTTGACTAGGACGACAAGAAATGTTTACTTTGTCATAAATATGACTTTGAATGTTATAATTTGTTTTCGTTGCAATATTTTTAGTCGAACATATCACACATTTATAACATCATGCTTGTATTTCCCTTAGTGTAGGCAGGGGTAGGCAGAAGTGAACCTAGTATATCGCCAGTTACGTTTTTAAATCCCATACAATGGGAGACTCGGAGTAAGGCTCACCCCCAGTCCCCCATAATATGGAATTGAGAATGCCAGCAACTGGGCACAATCTAGACTCCGAGCTTAAACCGAAAAGTCCAGAAAGAGAAACTTCAATAACACTTTCGACCCGGGAATAGAATCCAAGATATACGCTGCAGGTACCTACCACTTGAGACCACCAGGTTTTTTAGGACATCTATACAATCACAACATATTATAAAACGAAGTCCTCAGTCGCGTCTGTCTTTCTGTTCGCGATAAACTCAAAAACTGCTGCACTGATTTCATGCTGTTTTGACCAATCAATAGAGTGGTCCTCGTGGAAGGTTTGAGTATATAATTTGTCAAGTTTTTGTATACATTGGCAAAAATATAATGATATTTGTTGGAGGTGTCGGAAAAAAAATTACCATCTGGGAGCTTTCAACGAAAACGCGATATCCACGCGGGCGAAACCGCGGGCATCAGCTAGTTAAAAATAAAAGAAATCGCTGCACGAAAGAGCAATGTATCGAATAATTTACATTACACTTGAATTAAGGAAATTTTCAAAAATGAAAATAAAACATTGTTCGGACTCACCCCAGGGTCTTCTCCGACGCCAGTCTCGGAAGCATCCGCTCCTTCATCTTCACCAAATTGTTGCAGCGACGTCTCCGAGTGGAACTTCTTGTCTCCCAATTTCCCCCTATTTGCTATTTCATCTAAAACTTCCTTCTTCGCTGCATTAGTGTCCGTCATTTTTACAGTTTTAATTTATTAACACTTTTTAAAACTTATTGTCTTTTAAACAAATAAATCACTCTCTGGACGACATATTTGTTGACACTAAGCTGTCGCGATTTAGATTGCAAATGAATTAATAAAAACATGATCGGTTTCCTATCTGTTATCAAGTAAGGACGTATCTATAATAAAGGTGTAATTATCGCGATTGCTTTACGATCGACGCACACTTCCTCTTTGGGTTAATTTTGACGGAAAATTTGATAATTTCTATATTTTATTGTTTATGCGTTGTCATTAGTCCTTCACTGTTAATTTTGGATGATTACAGATTTGTTTATGTTGAAGAGATTTAAGTCAGTGATACTGATAACGCCAGGTTTATTTAGGTAAGCGCCGCCAGAGTTTGTTTTAAACTGACTTCGAACCCTTTACAAAAGGATTTTTGTTTTTCTAGGAAGGTTGGCCGATTTTCTCGTAATTTCTGTGCCAATTTGTTTATTTTCTGGGCATGTCGATGAAACATTTATTCCTATTTAAGTTTCATACATATATAAATATATGGGTTACTAATATTAAAAGTACTTACCTCATTGAGCGACTAATGTGTCATCCTAAGAAATTCTTTAACTGATTTCCTAAATCTACTACTAATCGATATGCCAATAAAATTAGAAGATTTTATGTACTGTTCCCGCCATCAACTTGGATACGGCAAAAACAGTTTTTTTTTTGTTCACGAATGGTTTTATTTGCTAAAAATATTTCATGATGACTAAGTTCTTACTTTTCTTATTAGTTTTTAATCGTTTTTGCACTTATTAGACACGCAATTAAAGGATTCATATCAACAGATTGATTTCACGTGATACAGTGTTAATATGTTGATAATAATCATAAAAATTCGTCATAGTTCAATAGCTTTTATTGAACGTATTTTTAACAGAACGGGGATTTGTAATATCAACATTTTATTGATCAGTACCTTGAGAATATGGATTTCACTATGAGTCATATAACCTACATTGCTGATATTAGATTATTCATTCAGGTCATAAGCAGAAAAATCCCGGTTATGTGCGAGACAGAGTCGCGCATTAGGGTTCCCGGTTCCCTATTACCAAACCAATCAATAAACGTGAGGCAACATAAGAATCCTTATTTTTGCTCCTACTTTGTGTGTATCTAATGGTGAGCACCATTATATACCACACTGCTGTTAATTTTTTTACAAACATTTTCTAACACTAATACATTTACTAACATGTTAGATGTTTCAAGTTAATGAGTCACTTAGTTAACTATGTAGGTATAGTGTAGGTAACGTTTACTATAAAGCTGCTTTCAGACTACACTATAATATAATCATACATTGTTATGGACACGTTCACACTGAACTGCCGGTCTATTCTGTTGACATCTCACCGTAATCACTTAGTTGGAGTGACCGACAAGTGAGCTGTCATTTCATCTTGTTTGTATGGTTTGACAGCTCACTTCGAGATCACTTCACCCACGCCTTCATTTCGACATGTTTACAGAATCGCACTGCTGTACTATATATTATTGACAATGTATGGTGCGCGATATTGTTGTGCTATGAGCTATATACCTACTGTAGGTATGCTATAATTATATTATAGCGTAGTCTGAAAGCAGCTTGATTACCTAACATGTACACATTTTCTTAACTTTGTGATGAAATGTTTGTTAAGAAAATATTTTTTTTAATGTTTGTACACATTTTCAACAGCAGTGTGGAAACATCATACGAGTATGCGTGATAAATAAACTTGATTTCTTTATTTCTTTTTTATTTATCTTTATTTTTTAAGAGAACGTAATAAATCTATCAGTTTTTGTGAAGTTGGCGGCTTGATTTCGGAAAGTATGTGTAAGAATGAATGTAATTAGTCGGCAGGACACTTTCATTGGATTTGGATCACCAAAGGAATATGATTAAAACATCTCTAGTTTTGAACCAAAACTATTTCCAGTAGGTGAGTTAGATACACAAAGGTACATCATATCAAGTAATAATAAAAGGTCGGCGTTAACGACCTTTTACGACATTACTCAAATCCTAATCTATGTTGCACTAAATCCAAAAATATTTCTCTGTCTGACAGCATAATACAAAGTACATAATACACATAATGCCATGCTATTTATGACTGCATGATTATTTGAGGAGAATTCACATCAACTACAGTTAAAAGTGCACTCATAAACTTAATCCATTTATTAATTTATCAACCAAAATTGATAACTTTTGAGAAGATAAGTGTAAAGCACGTGCTCTACTGACATGAACATGGGACTGAAGAACCAACGTTTGGTGGGGTACCCACTATCACAATATATGGAGCACATTAATTGTACAAACATGTGACAATTTATCATAGAGGATTTATTTTTGAAACGTAGTTGTATTGATACACAAAGCACTTACCAACAGTTTGACAGAGGGTCGCGGTCAGTTGCGCCCGCGTAGGCGCAATTGATTGCTGTGCTGCACAGAAGGTACAATAAAATAATTGTATTAAATCACAGTTCTCCATGATAAAAATCTCAACTAATGTTTTGCTTAATCACATACAAGAATAATAAAAAAAAAGTTATTTAAAAATTATATTTAGTTCAAAATCCATGTACAAAAAAAGCTAACAAATCGAATTAAGTTAAAATAGCAAAAATTCTTCATTCTCATGTGTTCATGAGTCTGCTTAGAACCTCTTTCAGTTCTAAAGAGAACTGTGAGACCGGGAGGGCGAGTTCCGGAGCAGACGCAGTGGAACCTCCTGCTCTGTCTTTGAGGATGTAGTCCGAAGGCACTACGAACAGTGGCTTCTTATCACCAACGGTATCCAACTGCTTCAGGAACGGAGGCATTGGGAGGTTCGGGTGCTGCACCAGCCACTGTTGGAATGCCTTTGTTGACCTGAATATATTTACGAAGATTGTGAACTGACGCAGTTGTTGTACCATTCAGCATCGGGAGAGATAAAAAAAAGTATGATTGTGAGCCCTTCAGTAGAAGGATAAAAGATTGATGGAATATAGCGGAAGCCAAAGGATAATAGCAGAGGCAATTCATTTTTTTTTATGGAACGTTCGCATTCAAATCTCGCTAGTGGTCACCTATGCTCTCCCGAACACTTTTCTCGACCATCCTTCTGCGTCCAGAGTGACCTCGCAAACTTCCATTAAGGTAGCATCGAAGGCCCACGTTACCCCGATTCACAGTATTCAATCGAGGACTCGTTTGGACCAACGATCTACGATTCTGATGAAAATGTGGATGGCTGGGTAGTAAGTACTCACGTGAGATGCTGTATCTCCTCCCAGACACACGACATGGTACGCAGATCTTCTGGGATCTGGACGCCACGCCATTGCTTGTACGTATTGTTCTGAGGAGGAATATGCTTCAGCTTGTGTGGCAGGCTAGTTCCAAACGCCCTGATATGTGCTGGACTGGTCTCCGCTTTGATGTCGTCGGCTATTTGCCGTCTAAGTGCCTTTATACACGAAGCCTAAAAAGACAGTAATAATATAAATCACCTCTAAAATGTCGTGAGCCCCTATGCGGGGCCGCCAAACACAATTCGCCAAATGTCGCGAGCCCCTCATAGGAGCTCATTTAAACGTCACGTAGACTCGCCAGAGAATATGACATCATGGCAAGAAACGGTAGTTTCTTTTACAAGAGTTTAGAAAATTTTGCAACGAAGGTATGAAGGTATAAAACATTATCTATTTAAAGTGATCTATTGATAAATTTTACATTTTACCGAAGGCTACATAAAAATCTAAAAAAATCTGTGATTTCGCAGCCTTTTGGGCGTTTTATGTACAGCGGGGCCTACAAAGGAAAGGTTAAGAGGTATTCGATCAACTCATTCCAATCAAGCAACTGATGAGCTGAAGATAAATATTTTACTCGCACTGCAAATAGAACTTAATAATATTAGTTACAAATATTTGCCCATTGGGTTTCGACAAACGAAACCCAATGGGCAAATATTTGTAATATCGCCTAAGTATTTTACAGTTTTGTGAGATGACTTTTCCAAAATACTTCCTTAATTCTTACTTTCGTAATACATACAACACTTGTTACTTGAGAACACTTGTTTGCCAATAAAGAAATATAAGACATTTACTAAACATATGTAGTAAGTTTAAAAACATACCCTTGGTACGCCAGTATTCACAGCAATACTCCTCAATACACAGGGAATTATCTGGGGATCCAAAACCAGTCCACGCGAAGAATGCTCGTCGAACCACACCTGAAAGTGGATATTTAAGTGAATTCTGAATTAATTCGAGATATTTCAATAATTTTGTAATTATCAAAAGTGCCTATAACATTATATCCGATATCGAGAAATGTGTAAACATACCTGGAATAGAGCTTCTATGTCTTCAGGTCTTTTGATTTCGCTCTTGAATTCAACATTACCCAAACCAACCCACCAATCGTAAAATTCATTTGATATCTAAAAAAGAACACAAAAGATTGCTTTAGCTATATTGTGAAGCGATATAAATTAATATCTTTTTTAATATTAATATTTAAGAATTTGTAGAAGATCGAAGGCACACAACGTTTCGTTGAAATTCATCAGTTATGATTGCCATCAGGGGGTTTAGTACTCGTAGCTATGATCATTTTTTTATGTGCTTCCAATTGAGCAAATTGGTTACAGCTAGAAAATAGTTCATAAATAAAAATAACTGATGTAATTACTTTTTTCGTCAATATTTCTGCTCTCTTGCTAAATACATCGGAAGCTGACACTTCAAAAGTCTTATGTTTGTATTTGGAATTCCACTTGATCATGTCCGTTTCAGATTTATTGCAATAGAGCATATCGAAAAATGGATTTTGTGTTGCTTTGTTTAGCAGTCGACGCCTGAAATGCAAATCAATAAAGTTTCGGTAGTTATTCACGAATTAAAAATATTTTTACCGAACGTTCATGCAGCGTGATTAGCGCGGGCGTTGGTAAGTTTGAACGGGCATGTCCGTTTGAATGAGGATGTTGATGCCAGCAGTCTACTACGCAACGTGCGCTTATGTCACTTCATTCCCGTAGTGTAGTGATTGGAATATTCAAAGTGATAGTAAATGCGCATTCTTCAACCCCATTGGACGTACTCTTTGGACATGGAACTGCCGCGTTGGAGATAATATGATCAGTGAGTGTATTTTGCTGCTGCTGCCACTAGCGCGGCAGAACTAGCTTCATCTATACGACTGACATACCTCGTCAGTTCAAAAGTGCCTGTAAATGTGAGAAATGAATTTTTGTGGCATAGCTTATCCGCCGCCTATTTTTTTTTTCAAACTCTCGGCGCACCATCTTACATGCATACATGGTAGAGGACACTTCAACAAACAAAAAATGTTAGGAACACGGTGGCCTAAAGCGTCACGTTCCTGAGATATTTTAGGTAAAGTCACTATGACAATTGTGACATTCCTTGTAATATAGATAAAATAAAAATAAAAACACGTGAAAATCACCACCATGTTCTACAAATAATAGTATTCAATTTATATGAATAACTAGCTATCCCCCGCAGCTTCGCTCCCGTCAACTGCAACTTTCTTATTTTTTTCTTTCATAGGAATTTCTACTGACAGTAATAAGCACAACAACAAAAGAATTAGCGAAATCGACCCAGCCGTTCACGCGTGATGCGATGGCCAAAGGAAATATGGATTCATTTTTATATGTGTCGTGGATAACGATATTATTTAATAATTCTTTGCTCATTACAGTATTGTAGTACTAAGGCCGTAAGCCGTGACGTCTGTTGTCAGTTGTAATGACGGCACGTGGACAGAGTCGCGATGGAGAATGAAGACTTTGCCGAACGCAATTTGGCTCGAGACACCAACCAGGACACTCTTCCAGAACGAAGCTGTCGGTTTACCTATTTCAATTGTAATTAATCGACTTCTTTTATGATCTTATAAATGCTAGTTCTTCTAATTCAACAGACAGATGTGTTGCTGGGGAGTTTGTTGGCCACTTCTTCTTCACAGGTAAAACACTAGGAAGTAAAGACGGGCGGGCGTTTTTGGGGGATTGTCTATTTGTAAGCTTTGACGTTCAAAAGTACTGACCCTCAGCCACAGTTAATAAAGTAAGGTTAGTATTTTATGTATTATTTTATAATGAACCCGACACTACTGAACCCAAATGATGATGGTGCTTTCGCTCAGCCATCTCTGACGCCGTCATATACACCTATGTAAGCCAATAAGTCTGACATAGTGATGGTGGACCGACTCGAGAGATGTGCAATGATTTTAAACATAACTGTCACTCATGACATGAATGTGATGTGTGTATCGTGGGTGATTTCAACTTGAGTGCTATCGATTGGAAGCATGTGGATAGTACAAGGGCCGATGTTGGGCTGCGCAGTATCAAAGAACTTTTTCTAGATTTTACTTCCGTTAACATGTTGAAACAATGTATTTTTTATTACAAACTAGCTGTCCCCCGCGGCTTCGCTCCCGTCAATTAAGTATTCATTGCACATATCGAGTTTTCATTGTTTCTAAGATGTATTCTGCTATTCGGGTCGGAGACAAAGCCAACGAATCAATAACCACGAAAATTGGTTCAGCTGATCTCGAGTTATAAGTGTTGTAACAAACCCGTCTTTGTTTTATATATATACTAGCTGTCCCCCGCGGCTTCGCTCCCGAATTAAGTATTCATTGTTTTTAAGATGTATTCTGCTATTCGGGTCGGAGACAAATCCAACGAATCAATAACCACGAAAATTGGTTCAGCAGATCTCGAGTTATAAGTGTTGTAACAAACCCGTCTTTGTTTTATATATATAAGATAAGATACTGCTGGTCGTCTGCTCGATCTTGTGCTTTCCACGATGCCACTATGTTGTGTGAGTGAGAGTGTGTATCCTTTAAGCAATGTGGATCAACAGCATCCCCCTTTAGATATTGTCATTACTGTAAATAGGGAGGCTAAACTCCCATACAATATTGCGGAAGCTACTCCTAACTTCTATAGGGCGGATTATATCATCCAATTCGTAAATTCTTACAAAAAATAGACTGGGACTCATTGTTCGGCGGACAAAGTGATGTGAATGGGATGCTGGAGGTCTTCTACGATACTCTGAGCACAGCAACACAAAATTGTATACCATTACGTAAACCTAAAAATCAAAAATTTCCGTCTTGGTTTAGCCATAAACTGATTAAAATGCTTAATGAGAAAAATAAGATTAGAAAGCGTTTCAAAAAATACAAGAACCCACTAGATGCTATAGAGTTAAAACTGTTAAGCAAACGGTGTGAAAGTCTCGCCACTACTTGTTATAATAACTATACAACACCTTTAGAAAAAGAAATGGCCTCAAACCCTAAGTTGCTTTGGACTTATCTAAAGGCTAAGCGAGGAGGTTCCATTGCTTACCCTTTAACTATGACCAACGGAAAAACTACTACATCTGACGGGTCAAAAGTGTGTGAGTTATTTGCAGATTATTTTTCTTCCGTTTATGGCCCTGATGATAGTAGTGGTGTTGAATACAATTCCGAATTCTTGCAATTCTTAGAGAATAATAGTTTGTGTCTAACAGCTCCTGTTATTTCACGTGAATCCATTTACAAGAAACTGGAACGGCTAGATCCAAAAAAAGGGTCGGGTCCAGATGGAATACCCCCAGTATTTATATTAGCTTGTTCATCTGAGCTGGTTTACCCACTCATGTTGATTTATAATCAATCATTAACATCCGGTTTATTCCCTTCAAAGTGGAAAATTGCAAAAGTCGTACTTGTTCACAAAACGGAAGACAGTGACGTTGTTACCAATTACAGGCCCATTTCAATTCTTTCCACGTTCGCCAAAGTCTTTGAGTCACTCTTCTGCCCACATATTCAGGATCATTTAAAAATGTATTTAAGTGAACATCAGCACGGATTTGTGAAGACCCGTTCGACTAGTACAAATTTAGTGCCCTTTACAGAACTTATCATTAAGGCTCTTGATACTGGCTACCAAGCTGACGTTGTATATACGGACTTTAGTGTCATGCTCCGCAGCAGAACCACTTTGACTACATTATATAAGTACAAATTACAGGATAAAATGTAGATAATGTCTATATTTTTGTAGCTTAATATCAAAAATTGTATATTGTTAGTTTCTTGGAAAATATCAAATCAAAGTGGTCATGCTACAGAGCATACTCTCCAGCAAGACTACTTTAAAATAACGGTTATTTCACGCTGATTATGCACAGGTCATAATATAAACAAATGTATATTTATTGTATATCAAGATAACATCTACAATTTTAGATAAATACTTACTGATTTTTATTAAAATGTAAATGTTTTACCGGAAAGCGCCTGCTATGAATTTCTTAGCAAATAACAAGTTTAATACATATATTTCTTTACAATATATAAACTTATAAATTTTATATCAAGATAACAACATCTACTAATTTATAATTATTAATAAAACTTTATTTTTGTTTATCTCTATACTGCACACAAACAGCTACGTGTGCGTTACCCAGGCCAGATGTTGTCGAAAATGGTCATTTGAATCTTATAGATAATTAGTTTTGCAGATTCTGTAATTGTTGCGCACATTTTTAAATTTGTTGCGCTTATAGTTTTTTAATTATTTCACAAAAACATTTCCTGCTGGGGTAACGTTACCCCAGCCAGACCTTTTTCTTTCTAATGGGAATATTTAAATAATTACTAGCTATAAAATTAGTTGTCTAGATGAAGTAAATGTTGTGCCTTATTTTGTATTTGTTCTTTCATCGGTTGCGAAGTTATTCGAGATTTTGCTGGGGTAACGTTTTTGGTTTTGCTAGATCTTTGAAATGGTTAAGCGGATTCGTATCATATTTTGTACATGGCTTCTTAGGAATTAGTTTAAATTTGTTCTGCAATAAAAAAACCAAAATAATACATAGCTTAAAGGTTATTTCATTAAATAGAAAAACACTTCAATTGGTCCCAGCACTCTCAATAAGAGCTCTAAAGACTTACTTTAAACGTTATTTTAAAGCTTGTAACTGCCTTCAAATGTATGTGAAGTTTCATTAGTATCCTGTAAGTATTTAACAAGTTATGATGATATTGAGTTCTTCACAAGCACGGTCTTGATGCGCGCGGTGTTATTTGGCCACTGGATTAGATATATGAACTGAATGTTATGTCAATTATTAGTTTTTTAGTTCAGTTGTATATCAGTAAAATTTCAGCTCAGTACATTGGATAATTAATGAGATAATACGATTAAAGTCATTAGGAAGTGAATGACCGTGGTAACCCGACCAAGTTTAGGTGGTTACGAAAAAGCGAAAACGCAATACATTATGGTACCTTCTAAAATATGTAGGATAGTGTTACAAATTTAGTACAGACATGTATACAAGTTTAAAAAAAAACTACGTGATTATTAAATAATTTTTATTGACAGGTAATATAATCATTTCAATTGAACTTTTAAAGTATTATTAAACTTATACTTAAAAACAATCACAGATTAAAATTACAGATAGTAATTATGCTTTTTTGAAATTTTCTATTATTTTTTAATTAAATTATAGATTTCAGTATACACAGTACACAGTTACAGTTTTTATTTAAATATACACATATTGGACTGTGTAATGATCACAGACAATAAATAATATACAATGGTTTTTTTCAGTTAACACTAAATTTACGGTGCGTACAAACTATATAACATAACATGTTATATAACATTTTTCATAGCGTGGTCATGTTATTTAACATTGTTGTATAACATTTTACATAGAGTTGTAGTGTTATATAACATGTTACATGGTCTGTACGCACCTTTACGTATGTCTACTAATACCTACTTATATCAATTAAAATCACAGATCAATGGTAATATTAAATGACATCACAATGTAGTAAAATGCTCACAGTTAGTCCTACTGTTTTGTTGTCTCATTTCAAATATCACATTTTTTTAAAATCACAGATCAAAAATAATAAAATTAAGTAATATTAAACTGCAGTCAAATAATTATGTAAGTATTACTTTTAACTCATTACAATCTCAAAAAGTCGACGTGTAAAGGCACATTCTAAAACTTTGTTGGTTTTTGTATAAAAATATCACAGATCATTTTGTAAAATGAGTATCCAAATACGTAAGTAACTTTGTGAAACAAAAGTTGTCATAAACAGAGATCTAGTTGGCGCTCTAGAGAGACCATAAGCGTAGGCAGATTTTGTTGATTCTTACGTCAGTCGATGAAATGGTCATGATTTAGGTCCGCAAATATTGGTCGATGAGAAGATTGCCATTCCATAGTACATCGGTCATCAGAACATCTATAACAAACAAAAAAAATAACTGTTAATATAACATAAAGTTTTATTTACAGCTAAAGGGTTGTCGAATTATAATATGAAAATAGAGGAAAAAGAACAGAGATTCAAAACAATATTGTACCCAATAAATGCCTAGACAAAAAAATACATTATCAACAAACTTATAACACCCCTCTTTTTGCGTCTGGGGTTAAAAATTATATGTTGTCGTCGTCACTATCAGCTAACAAAACTGCTTTTCCTGGTATCAAATTAAAAATTTCACCTAGAAAATATACTTAAGTAACACTATTATAACAACTCGTAACAGAAACTCATAATAAAAAAACGTACAATTTTGTATACGCCCGAGACGTAAACGGGTTGCGGGGGGCAAAAGTCCGAGTAACACACCAATCGCGCGCGATTGGCGCTACCTCATAAAAACGACTTTTGCGAATCTAACAACTTTTGCCAAGTTACGTGTCGGGGACTGTAATAGCGCACGTATTTAGAGCATTTTTATTTACCTACACATTACATTTGTAATAATCTATTTAAGTCATGATCCATAGTAATAAAGATTGAACAGTGGCCAGCAGGTCAACCTACCTAAATCGTAGTAATATATACCTAGCTAGATATAAGTATGTACTCACCGTAGATTGAGAGTTTTACAGACGTAGAGGAGAACGTCAAACGATATTTTTTATAACTTCACCACGCAGCCATAGTCGCCACCACACCCATACGTAGGTATTATGTCGCCATCACCGCGTCCATCATCGCGGCCCACGGCTATTGCTATGTTGCCATTCTGTTTATGCCTACAATAAAAACAAAGAGTACATTTTTTTTTGTCTAAATCCTTAATGGGGTTTTAATTGTAGTTTTGCTACCTACATATTTGAAACTCGAATCGTCATCTATTTGCGAGTTTATATCAACGCGAGTGTCGCAACAAGGTAATTATGGATTTCTTAAAGTCTACGTGTCCAAGGAGTTTGTGGAAATAAATAAATACCTACCTGTTGCGGTAGTCCCGACTCCCGACATTGATAACGATAAAAATCGGTCGCTAAGTCATGAATTTCATTAATCATGTTTCAAGTCATATTTTGACAATATACCTATACACAAAAACATTCCACTTGAATCAATCTATCTATTAAAAAAAACTGCTTCAGAATCCGTTGCGTAGTTTTAAAGATCTAAGCAAACAGGGACAGACAAACGGGAAGCGACTTTGTTTTATAGGTACTATGTAGCGAAGGATAAATATGTCGTTATCATTGTTGAGAATTCCAGTCTAGGTAATAATTAAGTAGGTACGAAAGAAAAGAAAATAATAAGTTCCTAAATTTAAATATTTAAGCCTTAAAAAATACAGTTTTAGATAAGTACCTAACAACATGTACATATTAATAATAATTTTGCTACTATTTCTGTAGTTACATTATACAAGCTTACCTTGTTCGTGAATTCATCAAGCAGCCTGCACCATAACTATGATCATCAATAGAAGCACTCCACATTAGCAGTAATTCGCCACACTTATTATTTTACATTAGCTCTCACGCACTCTATAAATATTTGCAAAAACAGGAAACTGAACTGCCGAAACGCATGCGCACTCTACAAGATGAATTATGTGATTACGGAGCATGTTTAGTGTGATATGCAAACAATGCGCCCCTTCACCCCACCCCTTCCGCGTCCCACCGAACGACATGTTATTTTCATCAGTGATTTTTGATAAGTTTGTGCAACTGGAAGATAATAATAATGTTTTCATAGTACACATATTATTATATTATTAATGTATTTAACAGTGTACGCGTCTGTACCGAAATTGTAAGGTGTATTATACTAAACATTTCAAAAGATAGTATAATGTTCTGCGTTTTCGCTTTTTCGTAACCACCTAAATTTGGTCGGGTTACCACGGTCATTCACTTCCCGATGACTTTAATCGTATTATCTCATTAATTATCCAATGTACTGAGCTGAAATTTTACTGATATACAACTGAACTAAAAAACTAATAATTGACATAACATTCAGTTCATATATCCAATCCAGTGGCCAAATAACACCGCGCGCATCAAGACCGTGCTCGTGAAGAACTCAATATCATCATAACCTTGTTAAATACTTACAGGATACTAATGAAACTTCACATACATTTGAAGGCAGTTACAAGCTTTAAAATAACGTTTAAAGTAAGTCTTTAGAGCTCTTATTGAGAGTGCTGGGACCAATTGAAGTGTTTTTCTATTTAATGAAATAACCTTTAGGCTATGTATTATTTTGGTTTTTTTATTGCAGAACAAATTTAAACTAATTCCTAAGAAGCCATGTACAAAATATGATAAGAATCCGCTTAACCATTTCAAAGATCTAGCAAAACCAAAAACGTTACCCCAGCAAAATCTCGAATAACTTCGCAACCGATGAAAGAACAAATACAAAATAAGGCACAACATTTACTTCATCTAGACAACTAATTTTATAGCTAGTAATTATTTAAATATTCCCATTAGAAAGAAAAAGGTCTGGCTGGGGTAACGTTACCCCAGCAGGAAATGTTTTTGTGAAATAATTAAAAAACTATAAGCGCAACAAATTTAAAAATGTGCCCAACAATTACAGAAGCCGCAAAACTAATTATCTATAAGATTCAAATGACCATTTTCGACAACATCTGGCTTGGGTAACGGACACAACAGCTACCCATCAAAAGACGCGGAATTTAATACACTGCCATCTCGTATATTCCTTAGAAAGCTTTTTTGTTTGTTACCTGGACGTTTCACTAGTGTAGTAAGTAGGTATGTTACGTTTATACCTACTTCTTTATATCTGTTTGAACAACTATTACACTATTATTTTCCTGTAATGTGCAATGCATATGTCATCATAATAAATAATTGTGTCTGATTCACGCTTTATTACTTATTATTATTTTTTTGAATTTTGATGATCTAAAGAGGGTAGGTAGGTAAGTGTTATTAAAAAAAACATGTACCTACATTTTTTATTTTGTGAGTAAAACACGTAGACCAGTTGATTTGTTGTATGTGAGCTGCAAAAACCAATATGAAGCGTGGAAAGAGACTATCTGTGAGTTTGGAAGAACAAAAAAGTGTTTTCATTCAATATCAGGCTCATTTTAAAAGTGAATCTGAGTCACCGTCTTCGTGCAGTGTGGTTTACAAGGAGTTAAGTAAAACATTGTGTTCGCGAATGTCTGCTTATGCTCTGTATTTCTCGGCTAAAAGGAATTTCAAATATTTTTTCGGCACTGGAAATGTAAATGAAGAAAGAAACCAGAAGAAACAGATAAGTACTCAAGACAATTCCAGTCGAAGCAGTAGTAGTGACCATTCTAATATTGATGATAGAAGCAGTGACAATAGTAATTTTATTAATGACAATGACGAAGATTTTGTTTCTTTTGAAATCAATTTAGAAGAATGGGAACACATTAAACCACAATCTTATTGTTATGCTAGAAACAGTAAAAATAAATCAAACGTTAAATATCGTAATATGAAACGAATGCCGATAAATAAATGGACGGATTATATGAGAGAGTATATTTGGAAGTATACGTCAAATCGATGCACATGGATATTTAATAATAATACAGCGAGTGACAATTATACCGTCAAATTTACAGAACATTGCAAACAATGCGAAGGAAAACTTACAGTTGGTACTGAAAGAAAAGACTCTGTTGTTATCGCTCATTGCTCAATAATAAATGTAAATCCTCGATTGCAACACGACCCTATAAAAGTTCGCCATAAACAAAAATTTGCATCTGAACTAGAACACCAATATCCTGTTGTTGTCAGAAATAAACAGGTAAATAGTAAACTTACAGATGACGATACAATAGAACCTCCATTTGTTCCCAGTCTGAAAACTTTCCAAAATGTAAGAAACAGGACTAACACTTCCAAATATTATCACAAAATTGTGGTTCTTGCTTTGTGGGTTATGAGTTGTACCCCTCCTTTCAACACTGTGATCCGCAATGTGTCCTTACACCCCTTTTTTGTATATTACTGGACTGAATTGCAACGGAATTTTTATCAAAAATTTTCAAAATCACATTACACAGCTATAAGTATTGCCACAGGATCCTTGTTCAAGAAAATATATCCACCTACAAATTTATCTGACCAACAATACCATTCTAAACACTTATTTTTGTACGTCGCAGTTTTGAAGCTAAAAAACACATCAATACCATTGACTCAAATGATATCTGCAACTCAAAAATAGGATAATATTTATATGTGGTTAAAAATGTGGGACGAAAATATGATCAAACCAAAGGAAATTATTACAGATGACTCTAGTGCTTTAATAGGAGCATGTGTGAAAGCATTTACAACATTCGCTACAACTAAAGAATATGTTAGCCATTGCTTTAAGGTCCTTGAACAACATACCCACGTGATTCCTGTTTGTTTTATGCGCTTAGACTCGTCTCATTTTATAAAAACATTATATGGACTAGAATGTTTTAAATTTGTCGATCTACGCGTAAAAAAGTTCTATGTTATGATTTTGTTACATTTAAAAAATTGCACAAATTATGTAGAAGTCAAAGAAATATTAAGAAATTTAGTTATAGTGGCTGTAAACAGATATGATCGACATACGAAAAATGGGGATAAAACTAAATGTGAAGAGGCTAAAGAAAAATTATTAGGTATGAGACACATTTCAAAAATAATCGACGATGAAATAAACACCTTACCGAACCGTGCAGAACCAGTTATTGAAGATGATGATGTGACATTTTACAACGATGTTGCGCCGTACTGGTTCAATACTCTGATACAAAATGAAAAGCTATATGCTGACCTTAGCGAAGAGACAATATACGAAAATATTTATTATTTCCCGAGTTTTGTTGACAGCTTGCAAAAACTATTTTACAGACTTCCCCTATGGACCAATTTAATGTTACCTTTCTACAAGGAAACAAATGATGCAGCCAGCAGTAGTAACGTAGAAAGTTATTTTAAGAATATAAAACAGTTGTTATTCTGTACAAAGAGTGGTTTACTACGTGTAGATGAATTTATTATCAAACACACTGAATACTTATCTGGTGAATTAAAGTCAGCTCAGTGTGCTTACTTTGATAATGACATAACAAGTCACGTAAAAAAACAAGAGAAGACGTTTGAACAGTATACCACTAAAATAAAAAAAAGGCAGCATTCTTCCCAAAGACACACATAGCTTTAGGAGAGAATCCGTATTTCAAAATACTCCAATTTACGAGGAAAACTGGCGTAACAAAAATTATTATGAAGTTAAGAAAAAACCTTTAATATTGTTAATTAAACCAAAAGTCGACAAGAAAAATGTGCAAATATTAATAAATGGTAATAAAAGTCACGCTAATATTGATCACGTGGTTGTCCAGAATACTTGTGCTTTCGATGCTGTGGCCCACGCATTTGTGGTCGCCTACAAGGAACACAGGAGTGGTCATGAATTATTGGAAGGAAAAAGTTCTGCATTTGCTACCCTAGTAAAGGCGATATCGAATCACGATGATGCTATAGATGTACTAAGATTGAGGGCAGAAATTTTGTTAAACTCTTTCGAAAAAGTAATACGAGGCAATATTCAAGTTGTCAACTGTGCGTGTAACGTTACAAAATTTTTTGAAAGTCTTTTAATAACTGAATTTTCTAGTGCGAAAAATGTTAAGCAATGCGCCAGTTGTGATTATGTGTCTGAACGGAATTGTCCAATTTTACCATTGGATATTGTTACATTGGCTGATGAGGGTATAGCGACTGGCTTAGAAAAATCGGCAAACTCAATGTTATCTAGTAAGACTAGATTATGCCGTCAGTGTGACCAAGAAAATAGCACGATTACTGACTCTTACGAGTTATCTGATATTATAATTTTTTAATATGATGATTATTTAAATATAACCGATGTACCAGAAACAATAGTTTTGAAACATAGGACGTACTCTGTCGTTTCTGTCGTGGAGTATATTTCAGGCTTACCTGGTGATGTAGGACATTACAAATCACACTGTAAAAGTAGTTCAGGTTGGTACTGTTATGATGACAATATAAGCAAAGTAACCAAAACTAATTTAAAAATAAGTATAAAATCACATACCCTAATATACGCTAAAAAATGATTAAATGTATTGTTTTATATGTACATAAAAATAAAACAAATTATATTTAATTTTTTGTCTGTTTTTACTTAATTTTTATAGCAATATATAATATAATCAGTTTTCTTGATATACAATTTATTAGTTTATATATTGTAAAGAAATATATGTATTAAACTTGTTATTTGCTAAGAAATTCATAGCAGGCGCTTTCCGGTAAAACATTTACATTTTACTAAAAATCAGTAAGTATTTATCTAAAATTGTAGATGTTATCTTGATATACAATTTATTAGTTTATATATTGTAAAGAAATATATGTATTAAACTTGTTATTTGCTAAGAAATTCATAGCAGGCGCTTTCCGGTAAAACATTTACATTTTACTAAAAATCAGTAAGTATTTATCTAAAATTGTAGATGTTATCTTGATATACAATAAATATACATTTGTTTATATTATGACCTGTGCATAATCAGCGTGAAATAACCGTTATTTTAAAGTAGTCTTGCTGGAGAGTATGCTCTGTAGCATGACCACTTTGATTTGATATTTTCCAAGAAACTAACAATATACAATTTTTGATATTAAGCTACAAAAATATAGACATTATCTACATTTTATCCTGTAATTTGTACATAATGTAGTCAAAGTGGTTCTGCTGCGGAGCATGACACGGACTTTAGCAAAGCTTTTGATAGAGTATCCCACCAAATATTAATGACAAAGTTGCGGGCCTACGGGATCTCTGGATCTTTGTTAGAGTGGCTGGGCTCATATTTAATGGATAGATTTTTCTTTGTCGTAGTCAACCCTGAAATGCGTTTCTTCTGGTGTTCCCCAGGGTTCATATTTAGGACCAATATTATTTAAATTTATTTTATAAATGACATTCCCAAATGTTTTGTTCTGTAAAATCTGAGGAAGACACCTTTCGCTTACAAACTGACGTCAATCGTCTCGTTCAATGGTGTAAGCGTAACAGGATGGAACTCAATCCAAAAAAATGTTACCATGTTAAATTCTCGAGAAAGAATATCCCAATATGCAGTAATTACCATATTTCTGGAGATATAATTAAGGAAGTTGAAACAATAAAGGACCTTGGTGTACTGTTTGATAAAAGTTAACTTTCACTCCGCATCTAGATAATATTATTGAAAGGGCATCGAGAATGTTAGGGTTTCTTCTAAGAAACTTTAAAACTTTCCGGAATAATAAATCAAAGATACTTCTTATTTGTCCATCATCCATCGATTATAATCAACTAAGCGTCGATCAACAACAAGACCAAGAACTCAAGAAACTCAAAAAACAAGCAAACTTGATATTCAAAGAAATAACAATACCCGGCTGTAACCGACCAATCACATGTGAGCATTCCACTACAATACCACGACCGTATCTACCCGCAAGACACCGTTACGCAGCCTTCAAAGCGCTACACGAGTTATGTCACCCGGGCGTACGTAGCACAAGAGAACTGATGACAAGAAAATTATTTTGGCCGTCCATGAATAAAGAAGTAGCTCAGTGGACCCGTGTCTGCTTAAGTTGCCAGCGAGCGAAAGTACATCGGCACGTAACCACGCCGCTAGTACAATTCCCGCCGTCGCAACGCTTTGAACACATTCACACTGATATAATTGGCCCGCTACGATTGTCTAATGAATATCGGTACTGCGTCACTATTATTGACCGATGCACCAAATGGCCCGAGGCAGTTCCAGTGCGTGACGTCACAGCGGAGCTCGTCGCGCAAGTACTATATGAGACGTGGATCGTGAGATTCGGCTGCCCGCTACGCATCACGACAGATCAAGGACGCCAGTTCGAGTCTTCATTGTTCAACGCGCTCATGAAGAAAATGGGAATCAACAGAATTCGTACTACGGCGTACCACCCACAGGCAAATGGTCAAGTTGAGCGATGGCACCGAACAATGAAAGCGGCGCTTATGGCTCGCGGGGCAACAACGATATGGACAGAGGAACTTCCAACCGTATTATTGGGATTACGCACTGCCCTGCGACAAGACAATAACCTTAGCCCAGCTCTCATGACGTATGGCACCTCACTACGCATACCATCAGATTTCTTTGAGCCACAAAAAACAACAATCGACGACGCCGAGCTAGTGCGCCGTCTCACTCGCACGATGGCGACACTCACACCGGCACCGCACCGCTCGCAATCAGCTGACAAGCCGTTTGTTTATAAGGACTTATCGACGTGTACGCATGTTTTCGTTCGCAATGATACCTGCAGACCGCCGCTCACACCACCCTACGATGGCCCCTATGAAGTACTGAAGCGACATGACAAGTACTACAAGATCCAGTTACCATCACGCACTACAGTAGTGTTACTGGATCGACTTAAGCCAGCCTACATCGTGGACGAAGCTGACACAAGTTACTCGAGCACCCAGACGTCGGCGTCGGCACACTCCCATACATCGATAGCTCACCATGACTCGACCTCTACTACTGCACCAGCAAATCAACCCTATATTACGAGAAGCGGTAGAATGGTCAAGAAAAACGTACGCTTCTCTTGAGGGGGAGTGATGTGGGAGTCTGGAGTAAAACATGCATCACGTGCTTACTACAATACGCTCTAAACTTAATGGCCGCTGGCGCGCGCCGCCATTAAGTTTATATGGGACTAACGAATCCATATTTATACTGTGACCGCAACCTGCCCGCGCGGCCTCGCCGAGTAGCACGGGCGACCGGCGGACAACGCGCGCCCTGCCGCATGACACTTATCGCGGACGATGCGTTGGAGCGAGACAAAAGTCGCGTTGTGTGTGTGTTGTTTTCTTTGTCTAGCAGGTGTATATATATGTCGGTTGGAGAATAAAAAACTTTATAAACCTGTCAGCTGTTTTACTCAATACATCCGTCTGGTACAAAGCCTCCACAGTTTTATCACTCGATTTTATAAATTATATTAATTTTGTCAATCTCAAAAATGATCTATTTTAATACTTTTTATCAATTTGTCTGAAATTACAATTTTACTGCAATTCAAAATACTCTCAATATATGAATGTATTATGTGAATGTATTTCAAATTAAATTCTAATTTTATCTATGAACAATAAATATGTTGATTTGCGCTTATTACCATGTAAGTTAGATTTCATATTTTATGCATGTGGTGTTTACCTTTAAGTAATTGTTACACTGTTTATTTATATTTAGCATGTGTTGATATTTAAGCATTCAATGTTAATAATTGTTGGTGAACCTGAAATAAATAAACAAATAAAATAAATAAATGACGAGAACCTCGTAAACGCCGAAAACATAAGCACACACACAATATCGATGGGCTACTATTTTTAATTAATTATTTTTATTAAGAAATATTTAAAAATTTATGAAAAAAGTGAAGTGAACACGTGAGGATATTAAAATACACACTAAAACATTATTTTCTCAAACATGCTTGGAAATGTTAGCATTATTTTGACAACCTTTTTCAAGATAAATCGAAAGGTCGAGCAGCGGCCGGCAAGTTGTATGAAAATCCATATCTTTCGTGTTTTGCGGCCAAATAAATTAGATAGTAAACACATATCTGTCGTGTAAATTAAAAATGGAACGATCTTTTATGCCGAAACATGGCAACCAAAGAGGGATATTTATTTAAATTTCGAACTGGATTGAAATAGAAAGCTGTTTATTGAAATAAAAAAATGAACACATTTACGCGGAAATCATTATTGTTGTTGGTTGTTCGACACTGATTTTGAAAAGTAATTGTATTTTAATTTTCGCGCATGTTTTGAGAAAAGTACTATACAAGCCTTGGCCACAACTAGGCATTGATGGACTTACGTATATTACACGTCGTCCATCAATGTCTCTTTTGCTGGCCGCTGCAGTACTGTACTATTAATATCCGCGCATTATTTGAGAAAAGTACTATACAAGCCTTGGCCAAAACTAGGCATTGATGGACTTACGTATATTACACGTCGTCCATCAATGTCTCTTTTGCTGGCCGCTGCAGTACTGTACTATTAATATCCGCGCATTATTTGAGAAAAGTACTATACAAGCCTTGGCCAAAACTAGGCATTGATGGACTTACGTATATTACACGTCGTCCATCAATGTCTCTTTTGCTGGCCGCTGCAGTACTGTACTATTAATATCCGCGCATTATTTGAGAAAAGTACTATACAAGCCTTGGCCAAAACTAGGCATTGATGGACTTACGTATATTACACGTCGTCCATCAATGTCTCTTTTGCTGGCCGCTGCAGTACTGTACTATTAATATCCGCGCATTATTTGAGAAAAGTACTATACAAGCCTTGGCCAAAACTAGGCATTGATGGACTTACGTATATTACACGTCGTCCATCAATGTCTCTTTTGCTGGCCGCTGCAGTACTGTACTATTAATATCCGCGCATTATTTGAGAAAAGTACTATACAAGCCTTGGCCAAAACTAGGCATTGATGGACTTACGTATATTACACGTCGTCCATCAATGCATCTTTTGCTGACCGCTGCAGTAGGTGTGCTATTGTTGATATAATACTAGGTTGTAAAAACTTGTGATTTATAATTGTGATGGGTTTGCTCTTGACTCTAGTCTTGGTAAAGATGACAGAGACAAAGTCTACGACGGAGCGAGCTTAACCAGAAGGAGCCTGTTCACTGTTATGTAACTTTGAAGACATTATGTTTGAAGCCTCTCGAATCCTGAACTAGGTGTACGTCAGGAGAAATTATTATACATTAATGGTTGAGAATATTATTTGAATACAAGGTACACAATACATACATATCATAATACGTATATATAATAAGCACGTGATTAGTTCACTTTTAGCGTACCTCAAGCGGAAAACACGGAACCCTTATAGGATCACTTTGTCGTACATCCGTCTGTCTGTCAATATCCTTTATCTCAGGAACGCGTGGAGGTATCGAGTTTTAATTAGAACCATTAAATGTATTTTCTGTTGACCCAAAACTATACAATTTGGCAAGTAATACCGTCTAATACTGCAAGTAGGTATAGGGAACAATCTGAAAACTATGTATTTGTAATTAAACCGTAAAAAAACAGTCAGTATAGTACGTATCAATTATCAAGGTTAAGCAACCATATGCGTGATCAAAGTAATTATAGGTTTTCGAAACTGAATTTCGGGAAAAGCTCAGAAAAAGACTCTCGAGACTCGATTCCTAAACTATTTATAGAATGTAAGTACCTATAAATTTGTACGGAATCCTCAATAGGCGAGACCGACTCGCACTTGTCCGGTTTGCATGTGATTGTTCTCACATTGCGACTTTGCCTCTAAATATCTCAGAAACATGGCATTTTGGGGCAACACGTTGCTAATATTTTTTGTTTGTTTAAGTGTCCTCCAACCGTACATAAATGATTCATCGTGCGCCGCAATTATCAAAACAAAATGAAGACTGGGGTAGCCCCCAGTCGTCATTTTGTTGTTGCCACTCTCATGGAAAATGTTCGAGAATCTTTGAAATGATAATGTTTCTTAGATTTTTTAATTTGACATTACCTACTCCGGTCTGAGAGACTTCCCGCTCGCACGTCCAAGTCATCCTCGCTAGACGCTGGTGATTCATCAATCGAGAAAAATGAAAATATTTCTGGGGTTTCGGTCTGGGCCTCAGCCTCCATCAACATTGACAAGTGTCTGGAGAAAGATTTCGATAGAATTTTCGATAAAGACTTAGGCAGATTCAATGTTCTGCTGGATAAAGCTGGCTTTTTATCTGGTGTTATGGTACCCTCAGTCCAGTCTGATTCATCTTCAGCGTATTCTTCGTCGACTTCCTCCATTTCGAAATCAGTGTTATTAGATAGACCAGGTTTTAGAGGCATCTGAGAACACATTTAAACTTTAATCCAATTATAGTTAATAAGTACTTATAATGCAGTTTTGAATGTCATAGGTTTAAAATGACTCTTATTATATAAGCTAAGATACATAAGGAGTTTTCAATAGGGACGCTCGAACTTTGACAGTTTATAGCGGTGATCTTGGAAAAGCGATAGCTGTTAAAGACTACATTTATTCGTGCCTTTTCATCATGGAAAGCTACACACTTTAACAACGCGTAGAAATTGTTAAAAATTACTATCAAAATTTGAAAATGACTTTTAGCGTGATGTGCTAAAGTGGCCTTTTTAGACTCCCAGGACACCACCTTTAGCAAAGTCGCGGCGGTCATTTGGCTGAAATAGGTTTAAAGAATCTTTATTTCTCATAAGAACATGTTACAGTTCACTTAAATGAGATTTAAATTTTAACATAAATTTATCGTCTAATGACGAAGCATGCAGACTGTAGAATAAATTAAATTACCTAAATTACAATAAAAACGCTTGAGAACAATAGTAAACAAAGCGAAATTGTCGGTAGTTACGAATAAAACAAGTTAAAACAGCTGGCCAATTTGATACCAAGGTTTCATAAATACTGATTAATTTGTGAGGAACACAACTAACAATTAATCGAACTACTGACTGTGTGAATATGTTTGTGTGCTAGTATAGTGCATGTATATGTACGTTTGCTTGTGTATGCCAGTCTCGGAGACCGCTGATCTTTTATGAATTTGACTTTTTTATTTTATTTATGTTTTGTTACGTATGTTTTCTGCTGTTATGCGTTCTTAACTTGTAAATATTTAATTGTATCTAACGTACTCACACTGATTGTGGTTAGTTATTACATATATATATATTTATTCCATGTGTGTAACTATTCTTGTTTTATTTGTTCTTAAGTGTGTGTGTGTGTGTTTGTTTTTAAGTGTAGTGCACTCTGTGTACTTATATTGATTTACATTGTAGTTATTGCATATACATACCTTTTGTATTTTTATCATTTCCGTTAGAACCATATAATATAAACCTGCATAATTTTATTTAAGAATATGTTATGTACTCAAACGTTTATATTTATAGTAAGTTCATACGTTTATCGCCGTTTTATTATATATTTTTTTCTATATGCGTTTTTTTTTTGTGTATTTGTACTTTCTGCTGTTTGTTGTTTGTTGGGAACATATGTATTTATGTAGAAATTACCTTTTGCAGAATATATTCCTTTAGTTTCCTTTTGTAAATATTAATACTTTTGCACTCTTTGATTTCTTTTGGCAATTTATTATATTATTGGACGCCTCTATATAAAAAAATCTTTTTTCCATAATTTACTGTTCTAGGAAAACGAAGAACTAGTTCGTTTTTAATTATATTTCATACATAATAATATTATGTATGAACCACATGTTATTTCAAATCACACGGGTTGTTTCTTCCGCTCTTATCGAAAAGCCCTTAATAATTTATTTTAGCTCAAACAAAATGCATATTAATATTGTAAAATGTAAATCTACATGTAACTGTAACTGAAATTTTGTTTCTTAGTTTTAGGGTTCCGCACCCAAAGGATAACCAGCAGAACCCTATTAGTATGCCGCTGCTCTCCTTCCGTCCGTCTGTCAGTCAGCAGGCTGTGTCTCAAGAACCGTACTCTCTAGACAGTTGAAATTTTCGCTGATTATGTATGTATATAAGAACAAATGAACAGCACATGTGTGAGTACTGTGTACCTTTAACTTAAACTTTGACTATCAGTTTTAGGTATGTTTTTGACTTGAATGTACCCACCCTGGCGGTTGGGAGTATCATGCTCACTCAAAAGTCTAGCTGATGGTGGCGTATGCGTTTGATCATTTGGCTCCCTTCAAAATGGTTAAGCCGAACGGTGCTGGCGCATGCGTCATGTTCGTGAACGGGCGCCGTCAGTTGGGACTGGTCATTTCTCAGCTGCCATGGTTGATTTTAATTATTTCTTTGAATTGTTCCTCTTTTATTCCGCACGCTTTTATCCTGCTCGTCTTTTACATCGTTCTCACATGTATGTATAATTTCAACCCGATGTAAAAAATCTTTGTAAAAAAATATTATTTTTAAAAGAGTGTCCGTGGAGTTTCTTGCACTTTCTTCTCCATACAGATCTACGCTTTGGAACGTGCGCTTTGGAAATAGCTTCAACTTTTTGGACCGACCGACCTTGACAATTCAAAAGTGCCTGTAATCAGTTTAATTGAAATAAATGTTAAGGGTTTTTTAACACTTATATCCTGTTATCAGTGTTATAGTCAATGTAAACAGAGAGCCGTGTTAAGATGGAATTTTTAATGGGTAGAATGAAAATAAGACAAAAAAATAACGAGTATGACGTCCCCTCACAGCGATTAGGGTATGTACGCCTTGTCATGCTCACCACCAGGCTTTTGGTGGTATGTATTCTCACTCAGCCGAGATCACACGTTTAAGCACTCTGATATTTTGTGGAGGTGGTTGGACAGATCGTACTCGCCTTTTTAGGAGGTCCCAGACGTGCTGAATGTGGTTAAGGTCGGAACTTCTTAAGCATCTACGTCGACAGACCGGTGGGTTCGAACGTTATCGTCTTCGAGGCTCATCGTAGAAGAGCACGCAACTCCAGTTACCTAGTGATCAGGATAGGCAATTTCTAGTGAACCTCAATCGAGCAATCCGGTGCACACGGAGTTACTTGGCTGCGTATATCAGCCGCTTAAGGCCTTCTTTCCACAGGCTATAGGCTAACTTTTGCTCCTCGTTTAACTGGATTTGCGGTTCCTCAGCGCCTCAGTCACTACAACGCGGTCATCTCATGGTTGGTGCAACGTTTTTGTCCCAGAATCTTGCCTTCTCTAAACGGAACCTGTATCGAGTCCAGGAGTTTTGGGCGGTTGAACCACACACGTTTAAACGATGTGAGATGTAATATTGGGTACAGCCCCTTTTATTGCTTTTTCTACCATTAAACAGATATCTTTGTGTACAGTCCTACCAACTTATCTTTGAACTGAAAGAGGACGGCACCGTCGATTCAGTGTTGCTAATTAATATAAGGTGCCCAAAATTGAGTAAGTTTTCAAGAAGGAAATTTCACATTAGACATAATCGTTTAATAAGAATTACTGTTTTTACAAATTAAAAACAATGATACCTATATAAAAATAATAAAATAAATAAAAAGAATTTGATAATTAACAGTTACGTAGGTACGCTTACAGTTTAGTCTCTCAGCAATAAACAATGGCTTTATCTAAAAAGCAATCCAATGAAGTGGAAATTCAGCAGATAAAATGTTCCACGGGGGGGATACAACTTTCATTTAATGAGAAGTTAAGTAGGTACCTACCTTGCAGGAGGTACCTGGATGTTTAGCATTTAGTTATGACCGTACCTAACCCCTAACACCAGATTTGAGTGTGTGCCTAGTGGTAGTGTAGTGTAATAAAAAAAACAAATTGCTTTACAATGATTTATTGAAAACCAGTTTTACAGTAATTGTGATCTTTAGATGAACCTGCAAACACAACTTCAACCTGGTTGTGAGGCCATACTCCTCTTATTTCCGTACCACTATCATCATTATCACTATCGCTTTCGGTTTCAGTGTCACTTACCACTTCTATAATAAAAGGTTTATCTAAATACAAATCATGTTTTATGTATTCTCCTTCTAACCTGCAAACGTGTTTACAATGCTGTGTCCACTCATGAACTGTAATAGCCTCAAAAGCTTCTCTAACTAGGCGGGGAATTTCAGCATTTTTGTGCATCAGCAACTTTTCTTTTCATTGTGCTCCATATATATGAGTTCAATGGGATTGAGATTACAGTGGTAAGGTGGTAAATATAAGCATTTGTGTCTATTGTCTTTTAAAATTTTTTCAATCTCATATACTGGTTCAGGCTTGTTTCTCTTAATTATTTCTAAAAGCTGAGGTTTAGTCAAATTCTCTCCGTAGTCAATTTTATTTTGGGTCAACCATAATTGCATATCCCTTTTTAAGGAATTCGTATTTGGGACTTTATTCACACAAATACGGTGATAAGGAGCATTATCAATCACTATTTTGGATGGTAAAATAGGCACAAGTTTTTCAATAACCCACTTTTTAAAGTTGGTACTATTCATCTCGTCATGATAATCACCAGTTTTTGTGTTTGATTTAAACACAAGTAGTGCATTTGTAACAAATCCAGTATCTCCTCCCGCCTGAACAATAATATATCTTTGCCCTTTCGATACAGGCTCCAATACTCCGTCTTCACCCTCTCCTTGTCAACATTTACCCGATGTATAGGTACGAAGAGTGAATATAGGTCTCTCTAAATAAATTATGGGCCGGGGCTGGGGAGATTTATTATTTTTATTATCCACTGCATGCAAGTACTTAGCTCTCCAAGCTGATATTTCATTACGTTCCATAAGAACCTTCCGATTGGATTGAGATTTTTTAAAACGAAATCCCACCTTGTGAAGCAGCTTTCGCAGACTCTCTCCCTGTCCTGTGTAATTTATTTCTGTCTTTAAGACCTCTAGAAGTTTTTTAACAGTAGGGACCTCTTTTTTAGCAGAATAACATTTATGTACTTTCCTCCGTATAACTCCCATTTCAAAATCATCAACATGTACAAATCTACTTTTACGTTTCCTTTCCTTGCCTGGTGTCCGAATTTTTGTACCATGTTCTTCTGCTGCGTGCCCTTCCTTAACTATTTTTGAAAGTAGTCCTTGACTCACACCTGAAATTTAACATAGTAAAATAATTTGAAATCTGACAGGCTAGTTTGCTTACTTACTTAGCAGGTTACCTATTAGATGTACAATGGGTTCCAAAAATGCATAAGCATTCTTACGCACTAACAGCTTGACGGTTAGTTTGACTTACGACCTTCTATTTTCCAGCAGTAGTCAACAAACGGTTGTGGTTTATAATTTCGTAATTACAATATGAGCTCAGATAGCCCAACGGTTTAGCACCCTCAGAGAGAAGACGTGTGATCCAGTGTGCCGTAAGTTCAAATCCCACGCACTACCAGACTTTTTGTATGTTCCTATTCACATTGCAATAAGTTAGAAAGGTAGATCACAAAAAAAATACAAAATAAGAATTTAGATTTCTGCGAGGTAGACATCAGTTTTTTATATTAATATTTAACTTGAACCAAATTAACTGTCGGTTGGTTGTTGTTGGTTAGTGACGTGTGGTTAGCAGTAGCGTAATTATTCTCAAAATGCAGGCAAACATTAGTATTGAAGTGAGGGCGACTATTATTGCGCTGCATAAAAGTGGTCTTAATAAAACTCAAATACCTGAAGAAACCGGACTGAATGTGAGTAAAATATTTTTATTTGAATTGTAACTTTATAAATTAATCTTTTAATATTTTAACTAAAAATTTATACCTGAGATTATTTGGTAGAATATGGCTTAATTCTTTTTATCGTTTTTTGAATCCATCCATCACATTATGAGGCTTAAAAGCGAAATATTAGTGTTTATTATTGGATTTATAAATACGCAGTGTTTTATTTTAAAATTATAGGTATTAAATAAATATGAGTATTAACTATATAAAACTGGCCAAGTGCGAGTCGGACTCGCCCATGAAGGGTTCCGGTACCATTTATCTATAAAACTACGAAAAAAACAACACGTTTATTGTATGGGGACCCCCTTAATATTTAATTATTTTAAATTTTTAGTATTTGTTGTTATAGCGGCTACGGAAATACATCATTTGTGAAAAATTCAGCTTTCTAGCTATCACGGTTTATGACATACAGCCTGGAGACAGACACACAGACAGACAGACAGACAGACAGACAGACAGAAAGACCGACAGACAGACAGACAGACAGACAGACAGCGGAGGCTTAGTAATAGGGTCCCGTTTTACCCTTTGGGTACGGAACCCTAAAAAATGAAGTCACTTTAGTATTTTGTTAAGTATAGCGACCTAATATTTTTATTTTTATTTGTTTTAGAGAAATACTGTAAGTCTTTGGATAAAAAGATATGAAGAAGAGGGTAGCCTTGCTAGTCGAAAGAGAAGTGGAAGACCGACGCTTATTAGCGAAGCGCAGCGACGACATATAGTGGACGAGTATGAAAGAAATGGTTTCACACCAACGAGACACTTTGCGGAATTATTCGACACCTCGTTGCAAACTGTTCGCCGTGCGCTCCACGCTGAAGGTGTGCATCACAGAAAACCTGCTAAAAAGCATTACTTGACAGAGAAACATAAACAAGAACGTTTACGTTTCGCACGGGATTATTTAGATTTCGACTGGAATACCACCATATTTTCAGATGATAAAACATTTAAATCCAGTCAAAAGGGCAGACTTCATTTATGACGAAAGGATAACACTCGATGGTGTGATAAAAACGTTATCCCTAACACCGAATCAGGTCGTATGACAATTAATATGTGGGGGTGGATGAGTGCAGCAGGACCAGGAGAACTGGCTTTCATTCCTCCACGCGCAAACAGTTCGACTTATGCGGAAGTATTAGACTCCATCATGCTACCTACTGTGCGCAACATTTACCCTGCTGATGAGTTAGCACAATTTTCATTTGTCCAGGACAATTATTGTCCTATTAATCGGGCGAGTACTGTGCGTGAGTGGTTTCACAATCACCCGGAGGTTATTGTTGTTCCATGGCCAGCGCGATCACCCGACCTTAACCCCATAGAAAATCTATGGGGTTTGATGGTGCAAAGGTGGGACTCACGGAATGAGAGGTCCACGGAACAATTGAAAACCCATTGCATGGAGGTGTGGGAAAATTTAAGAGGGAGCGAAACATACGGTAATAATGTTGGGTCCATGCGCAAACGGCTACTTGACTGCATTGAAAATAACGGGGGTTATACAAAATATTAATTAAATTAAAATATCCTTGTTTTAGTTTTGATAATCAGACGGTGTAACTAAATATTTAGTAGTTCATTTTAAAATATTAATAATGTTTAACGAAACACTAGACATATTAATTATGTTGTGTTGACTTTCGTTTAAAACCGCTATTTCTTTTAACTTGTGCCATCGCCTTATCTTAGGAATGCAGTGAACTCGCTACTAAGTTTGCTGACGATAGTCATGGTTTTATTTTGTGTTCTGTTTCTTTTACCCGCATTGTTGTAACATAAATTAATAGTTAGATTTATTTTTCTCAACTAATTGACGATTGTCTTAAGTGTTTGAGGTTGAGTTTCAATCTTCTTTTCGCCAAGAAAATGAACAATTAAGCTATAACCTCAATACATTATTTGTGACGTTACCTAAAAATAACATGTTTACAAAGTCTAAACCATATATCAGTTTTCAATAAAACTAGTTGAATAGCAATACCTTTAATAACTAGCTATCGACAGTTATATTTTGTATTATTAAAATATCCTTTCATTGTTATTATGAATGGTCTAAGTGGGTATACTTCCAACAAACAATGTTATCAACGGTTACAAGAGAACTTTTTTTGTCTAGGTAACAATATAACGAATAAACATTTGTATTATCATTTAGCACGACTTTTTTATTTCTACCTTACAACATCGAAATGATGAATAAGATCACTACTAAATAGTTGCAAATTACGAATACGATAAATAAATCATAATATTCGTAATTTGCAACTATTTAGTACAAAAAATACAATATATAAACTACAATTGTAGTTTCAATAGTAGAAATATAAAAAAAAACTTATTTATTATATGGTATTTTCAATAACAGAAAAATCAGCTAAAAACCATCACTTGGATTTGAACTCGGACTTCGATGATTGCGAGTCTATTACCTAGCCCTGAAGGCTACATGAGTGACTAGCGCGAATTTTATCAATCCAATGGTCGCCTCAGCTGTGACGCATATTCAGAAATATTATTATGATGTTCTGTAGTGCGACGACAGTTCATTAGTGTGTGTTATCTGTGGAATGTTGAGATACTCATACAAGCAACGAGTATTTAGTGTTGACGACAACTTGAAAATAGAAGGTCGTAAGTCAAACTAAACGTCAAGCCAATTACTTTGAGAGATGCATATCGACTTTTGTAGTACGACTGTACGTTACCGTTACGCTAACCTGTAGCAAGAATAGAAACGAATATTTCGTGCACTTAAATAATTAGTTAGGTATCGGGTAATTTATAAGTTGACAACACTAACCTGTCGCTGCCGTTGTATATTTGATTAAATGGAATAATCGGAGACCCCGCCCGAGCTGCTCCTTCAAAAAAGGTTTACCAAGGTTAACCTTTAGAATTATGTTTCGAGAATCACTTTTAATAGCTTTCGGCATATTTAACTGTATAAATTCAGCAATATCACGACAAAACAATCAGAGAACCCAAATGTAGTATACACTGACAATCGAATGACATTTCAACATGACGGCCGTAGTTCCAATTTTCGCCATTTCACAGATAAGTTGCTATGAGTGTAAAAATAAGGCAGGATTATGTGACAAACATAAATTAATCTACTAAGGGCGGGTTGTTTCACGTTCACTTAACGCATGCGTAAACGTTAAAAATGGTGCTAACTATCGTTAAATCAAAAAATTGGGTTGTTTCACGAAATGTCAGCGTTAACGCACGTAAAATATAACGTTTACGTTAACAGCTGGTCTGAGCACTGGTTAAGAGTCCTATTACATTTTTTATGGAAATTCATGATTTTTGACGCTGTAATTTTCAGCAGCAGTAAGATATTTCAATTATTTGATCCTAAATAACGATAGTGCCAGTCTCTTTCTTGTAAGTTAGAGTTACACATTTTCATTTTTCTTTTCGTATAATTTTCTATAAATATTTTACGAACAGAGTTTGCAAGAAAAAATGTCGGCGATGGAACTTTGACGGTCTAATTCACATTGTTACAATCAATTCTTTTAAAAGCTGAAATTACTAAAAGATAACTTGAATGTTTTACTTGTTTATTAGAGTTCTAGAATTTCTTTAAATACCTTGAGTTTTCACGGAAAAAATCGTAAAGAAAGCCTAATTTAAGCCAGAAATGTCTTGATTCAGCGTCCATTATATTCCAAATCAAAACAATTTTATCAAATAAATATAATATGATATTAAACTTCAATTTACAATGAATACATTTCATTAGTTTTCGTTTGTCAATATAATAAAACAAAATTACAATAAATAAAATTAAAGTACTATATATTCTGCGTCAATTCAGCGCGCGCGCTCCTGAGTCTCGCGCGGGCGCCCAAATAAACTATAATCCTATTCAGACTAGTAAGTATCAAAATTGTTTCGCGGACTATAGATGTACTCCCAACGCAGACCAACGTAACTTCGTTTAGTGCAAACGAGCATTTACGATTCGCGTCAAATAGCACAATATTGTGAAATTTCTTTTGAATTCCTCAATACCAGTTCTTCTGATGACACAAATAAGTGGTGGAATGCAAAAAAGCTATTTAGGTAGGACCCGTGTCAAAAACTTAGCTATTGGGATGAGCTGGAATTTATACCAGATTGTTTTGAAACAACGCTTCTTATTTAACGAACGTTAAAGATCTTCCGTAATTGTTACATTTTGACGTACGTATGTTACGTTAACCAACAGTTAGATACAACCCGCCCTAAAAATAACGAGAGTTAGTTTTAGTTGCCCGATAACCTAAGTCAGTAAAAAGTAACAAACTGAAAAAGGGATTACTATTATAAAACACAAAAGTTTTGAATTTGGAATAAACTTTTCTTGTACTCACTCTTAATAAAGAGTGAGCACGAGAGTGAGAGAGTGAAAGAGATTGATGATTGATTCTTACTTGAGCTGCTGATATTGACACAACATGTTGATCATCGGACGGGACTACGTGCGCATATTGGTCTGAAGGCTGATACTCTGTGCCCTCCATGGAAAGGTCGAAAATCTTGGCTATTCGTTGGAAGATGACTGGCCCCACCAATTCTCGTACAGTTGCACAATTTGATTCCCAGAACTGAAAAAATACAAAGCTTATTGTAGTTTATATGCTGATTTATTTGAGCATACAAACTGAAGCAGGGTGACATTTTCTTAACTCAAAAATACTCAATTCAAAAGCTCGTCCAATTTTAACTGAGCTTAATGTGGATTTAAATCTGCTTCCGTCATATAAACGTTCAAATCGCGTAGTTGTGGTGTTTACACCACAAATGAATGATTTGAATGTTTTCTTATTTTCAATATTTTAATGTCGAAGTACAGTTTGGTAAAACATGCCACCAGGGAAATGACACCCTCAAAGGGTGTCATTTCGGTGGTGGTTCGGAGGCCTTCCTTACGGCCCTTATTTTATTTATTTATAGGTAGTCCTATATGAGAGCACTATTCCATTTCCATAGCAGAATCGTGATGCCAATAATCATAATATTTTGTAAGGGATCCCTTCTTTTCGCATAATGTTCTTTTTCCTTACATACTTTGAGATAACTATTTTGGTATATTTTTTATGCCATAATCATACTTTGCCTTTTTCCCCTACAGTTTACGCTGGCATAATTATCTTGAAGGGTTATTTGTTTTCGCATAAAGTTAATAAGCATAATATTACAAGACATATTGACTACTAGCTTTTGCCCACGACTTCGTACGCGTAAATCCCGTTTTTTACCGTTCCTATAAAAATTTCGCGAATTCCACTCTAAGTGCTCCTCTACACTCCCCAAGGAACCTACAAGCCAAATTTTAGCTTCCACAAACAGCAGTTTCGGCTGTGCGTTGTCTGTCAGTCACTCACTCATTAACGGAAGAATTTTATATATTTGGATTTACATAATAGTATTTAGACATACAATTAATAGAAATAACGAAAAAGAAATCCATTTAATTTCAACTGTCTTATAAATTAAATATGATGTGCTACAAAAGTTAGTGACGGAAACGAATTGCTGCAAATCCGACTCCACGCAGTCTTGTCTGTCCTACCTCTAGAGTGTAATATAGAATCGCGTAGGGCGCGGAGGGGCGAGGCTGCCAGGGAGTTGAGGTGGTTGTAACAGCTTCGTCTTGCTGGCCAGATAGGCCAATCAGCCTCAGCTGCGGTGGCAAGCTTTAAACCATCTGTGGCGATAACCTTCTGTGGGACCGCCGGAGCCCCGCAGCGCCAGAGTCGTGACAAAAACCATGCCTGCTGCCTGTTGCATGCTCGCTTGCATGGATGCTCGCTTGAATGCATCCTCATTTGCAAGTTCACTTGCATGCTTGTTTACTTACAAATTAATAAATATTTAGTAAAAAAATACATCTTGACTGAGGAACAATGTTGACCGAAATATACTGGTATGTTCTATTTACTGTGATAAGTCATATCACAGTAAATAGAACATACCATAACAAGCATTTGACTACGTAGATCACAATATCTTACTACATAAATTAGAAGCATACGGAATAAGGGGAAATATCTACGGCTTATCGAGTCATATATAAAAAATCGAAAACAATACGTGGAAATTACACAAGTGGATCCAAAGACACAAGTGGATGTTGTGTTCGAGACAGTCCAAGACAGCACTGATGCATAATAGTATTTTTTGTATGGCACTATCTGTGATCATGTACCAGAATCAATGAAAATGCTTAATATTTCTGAAGGATAAAATATCACTATAATTTATAATTATTGGCAAGTCTGTTTAATTATTGTTTTCATTTAATTGTATTACTGATTTGACATTTAGTTTTTTTATTTTACTGACCACTGTTTAACTATTGTTACTTGACACCTAACTTTGGTGATATTTTTATATTGACCTCTTTTTAATTATTTTACTTAATTGCAATATTGTTCTGACATGCAGTTTTGTATTGGTAATAAATAAATTTGTTGTTATTAATTGTCTGATTAAGGGTCGATTTCACAGGGCACGCCACAATAGTGGCGGTAAGTCCCCTCTGTGAGAAGTGGCTTGAGAGGCGCCACGGCGTCCTTACCTTCCGCCTGACGCAGGTCCTCACCGGACACGGATGTTTCGGAAGGTACCTGCACCGAATCGAGCGGGAGGAAACGCCCGGGTGTCACCCACTGCGAGGATCCACCGGAGGACACGGTGGAGCGCACTGTGCAGGTGTGCTCCGCTTGGGCGGCGCACCGCCGTGTCCTCGAAGCGGCGATCGGCGGTGACCTCTCGCGTCCGGCCCTGGTCCAAGCCATGGTCCGGAGCGAGACGGAATAGGACGCCGTCACTTCCTTCTGCGAAGCAGTCATGCTAGCGAAGGAGGTGGCGGAGTGGGAGAGGGAGAGAACCTCTCGTCCAAACTGCCGTGGTAGACGCCGCGGGCGTCGGAGGCCACCACCTGGTGACCTCTGGCCACCGTAGGCGCGGGCCTGTGGACGGTGAGCTATGGGTGGCTCGCCGTCCGTCCGTCTTCTGACGACAGGCCGTGTCGATGGCACGTTCGTGTTCCACGCGCGCCTCAAAAAGAGTCAGCACACAGAGGGGCCCGAAAGGGACGACGCCTGCCGGAGTCGCGGGAGTATTTGAAAGAGATACCGTGGCTCCAGAACACAAAGGGTAGTGAAGGAACATGGATGGGTTTTAGTCAGTAGAAGTCTGACACTCTCTCCCGCTACACCCAGGGCGGGAGGATTCATTGGATGATTTCCCATCCCTAAAAAAAAAGAAGGATCGATTTCACCAAAAAAGAGTAAATCTTACTCGAGAGTATACGAGCAGTTACTCCTAGTATAACATGTTTGTACGTTTCACCAAAGACTTAATCCAAGAGTAAACGTTTATGCTGGAGTAAACCTCTACTCCGCCGATTTTCAAGGAACAGCGAGCTTATACTAAGGTTAAGTGCAATAATTATGGCGGCCGAGTGTCATTGTTTTGAAAGCTTTTTTGCTTAATGGCCCGCTGGCATAAAAATATTAGAACTATTAATGGTATTATTTGATACAGTTTAGATGAGCCTGTGTATTGTCTAAAAATGGCAGATCGTTTGAGAGCATTAATTGAGGATTCTGACAGTGACGACGAATATTTACCAAGGCGACCAAGATGGATACAAGAAAGCAATCATTATTTTGACGACTACGATAACATAGATTTCATTAATTTCATAATAATTGTTTTTTTTTATCTAAGCAAGCAGCGTTATGTTTGCTTATGAAAATTGAACATAAATTGGAATATGACTGAATTTTACATAAAATCTACTCTGCGTAATACTGCCATGCGTGTATCTAACATTCGAATCAAATATTACTTTATCTACCTATATTAAAAAGATGTGAATATTATGTTAGAATTATTAGTTTTGACATGTTTGACACTTTTGTCATAGGTATAACCCTACCGAATAGAATAATACGCAATACACTTTACTCATTAGAGGAGAAGCGAGCAATTGAATTTGGGTGGCTTATACAGTCATTCATTTCAATCATTCGGATTCACTCACTGCCACAGAATAACTATCCGAGAGTAAATTAACTCCGCTGTAGAGTGGTGGAACGTGGACGAAGTTATCCGAGAGTTAAATATAAGAATAAATATATTCCGTGGATCTCGAGTAAAGTCATGTTTGGTGAAATCGACCCTTATAATTCTAAATATTAATTTAACTATTATAATTGTTAATTTCTAATCTTACTTTTTATTTCTCAGTTCTTCTTGTAATTTAGAATGACTTTCATGGAACTCTTGCTGATAAATTGTTTATAGTTTAATTAATTTCAATTTCATAATATTTGTACGCTTCACGGCAAAACATAGAGAATAAAACTAATATTGTGACGTCTCACGCACCATTTAACTACCTAGGTTTACAAATAAAGATTCTTATTCTTAAAACTTTGACTAGGGATAAATTCCTTGCAAATACTAAGAGGTTCAATCGTGAGAATAGGACCAACCGACTCAACAGCTCTCATATTCGATTGCCAGGAAATACGCCTATATACATATCTGAAAGTCTCACCACAAAAGCCAAGATGTTGTACTTCCAGGCAAGAGAGTTTTCGAAAAAATATGCCTACGCCTACCACTGGACTTCACATGGCAAAGTTTATATTAAAAAGAAAGATGGCGCACTTGCTCGGAGAATAACTCAGGGGTCCGACTTGGAAGCTCTGAAAACTCAAGAAAAATGACTAGAGGCAGTTAATAATATTAAACAAATAATTATTGTAGCAGAGACATATACGTTTTTTTGTTTACTTCTTCGAATTGAACACTTTTCTGTTTTTATCATAGTTGTAAGATCTATTCATTCACTGATCATGTTCTTCTGCATGCATTTGTATAAATTAGAACTAACTAACATAAACTTGAACACACATTTCACTCATTCATCACAAAATACAATTAACATCAATCACCAATCAAGATATAAATCACCTAATCACCATTACAACACAATTACTATAGTACTTCTCCCTGTTTCAACTTCCTTTTACTGCACTGCAAACATTAGTCATATCGATCAGAACATTTTTCCTCCCTTAAATCTCAGTACCACGCACATGTCGCAAACCTTGATAATGTAAATATAATTCGATAATATACAAAATAATATTAACAACATAGATTCGGTCTCTGTGTCGGACTCGTTCACTTGTGATTTGGATGGTTGCATTCCACTTAACTTTAATCCTATTCACTCACTTAAAGTGCTCAATCAAAATATAAGAAGCATATCAAAAAATATGACAGGTTTCCATACGATACTCGCAAGAACCAAAGTGGAGTGGGACATTATAACTTTGACCGAATGTTGGCTACAGAATACACATTGCATCCCTGAGCTCCAAGGGTACAATTACTTTAAAACTGATAGAAATTTGACGCAAAATGAGGGTGTAGTCGTTTTCGTTCACAAAAATATCTCAGTTTCTGTGGAAGAGCTTCCAGTGTTGGAAGCTAACTGTCTGCAAATTAAGGTGGACCAGAATACTATCTTACTGGCCATATATCGTCCACCAAGCTTTAGAGATATTACCAAGTTCCTTGACTCTCTGGACATTATCCTGCAGAACAACAAGCATTTCAAAAATATAATTATCACCGGTGACCTTAATATCAACATCCACGATAGATGTCATGAAACATCAAAACATAGTTACCTCAATCTACTGGCCTCGCACGGTCTACTTCCTGCACACACTCTTCCCACACGACTTCAAGCATGTCTAGATCACTTTATGCTTAAGACATCTCTGCCTGCCTCGTCATCAGTCGCCCACTCTGCACTTACTGACCATGAAACTGTCCTGCTATTCTTAGCTATGAAAATACCAAAAGCCAATAAAAAGGCTACAATTATTCGCACCAATTATCATCAGTTGGATATAGAGTTAAGGCAACTTGACTTTGGACAGGTATATCAATCTCAAAATGCTCATGTGGCGGCAGAGATAATGATTGGTCTTATTGGCCGGGTGCTTGAGACCAACTCGGTATCTGTTAAAATGCCTAATAGGAAAAAAATCATAAAGCCTTGGCTAACTCCTGGCCTCCTTCGATGTATCCGCCACAGAGACAGTCTTCACAGAAAATGTAAAACGTCACCTAGTAACGAAATTTTGAGAATATCGTTTATTAGATATCGAAATTACTGCAACAAGTTATTAAAAAAGACAAAAGAAGATTTTGATAAAAGCGAACTGAGTGCTGCTGGTAATAACTCCAAACAACTCTGGGCAGCCATAAACACAATATCAAACAGAACCAAAAAAAAGAACAGCGCCTCTCAATTATTGACGATATCATCTTCACCACTCCAGTCTGTTAACTTAGTCAATCAATACTTCGCTGAAATCGGGAAAAAATTGGCTGAAAGCATAGTTAATAGGTCTGATAATCATCACACGCACACCGCCAATAACGTAAACTCGCAATCCATGGCTTTCTTACCAACGGATGAACAGGAGGTTTCTAAGCTGATAATGTCACTGCGCAATGAGTGTGCTGTAGGATGGGACAGAATATCGAGTGGTCTCCTAAAGAAACACATTGATGTATTTGTGCCACCTCTCACTCACATCTGTAACCTTGCTCTTACCTCAGGTCAGTTTCCTGGGGCTTTTAAAAAATCAATTATACATCCTATCTTCAAGAGTGGGGACAGAAGCCGTGTTACGAACTTTAGACCTATAGCCGTACTTCCTGCTCTATCCAAGGTTCTTGAGAGGATCATGAACAATCGGCTCGTGGACTATTTAGAAAAAAATAAAATATTAGCACCCACACAATATGGATTTAGGTCAGGTAAATCCACGTCCGATGCAGTTCATGATCTGACAAACTATATTGTGACAAATTTAGATGGTGGGCAGAAAGTCCTGGGCATCTTCCTAGACCTTGCCAAAGCTTTCGACACGGTTTCTGTTCCTATTCTTATCAGGAAGATGGAAAAATTGGGAATCAGAGATGTTCAACTCAAGCTTTTTGAGAATTATTTGAGTGAGCGTGTCCAGTGCGTCAAGATTGATGAGGTAACCAGCGAAGAGACTTCTGTCACCTATGGAGTGCCACAGGGCAGCGTTCTCGGTCCGACCCTCTTTCTTATCTATATTAACGACCTGTGCTTGCTCTCTCTCTTAAAAGGTAAAATAATAAGCTTTGCGGATGACACTGCCCTTTTATTCAGTGCAACTTCATGGCAAGAAGTATACACCCTTGCTCAGTCAGGTTTTAACACTGTGACGGATTGGTTGCATAATAATGTTCTCACACTAAACGCGGACAAAACAGTGTACGTTACATTTTCAATAAAAAGCAACATGCAAGCCACTTCAACGTTCTCTAAATACTCTATAGTAGCACATTCCTGTTCTGATCAATATCGGCCTACATGTACCTGCACCCGCCTCCAGAGGACAAATAGTGTTAAATACTTGGGTATAATAATTGATAGAGCCTTAAATTTCCAAGACCATATCAACACATTGAGCAATCGGTTGCGTAAATTAATATATGTCTTTAAAGCAATGAGACATGTGGCAGATGTAAAGCTCAAAAGACTGATTTACCTTGCGTTGGCTCAGTCTTTATTGATGTACTGCATATCGTCATGGGGTGGTGCACCTAAGTACACATTACTAGAACTAGAGCGAACGCAGAGGGCTATACTAAAGGTGTTGCACTGCTTACCGTACCGATATCCCACAGTACTTTTATTTCAAGAGACCAAAATGCTCACTGTACGTCAGCTGTTCATACTCCAAATTGTCGTTAAACAACATGGACTACTTGTATTTGACCCAGCTTTAACCCGTGGGAAAAGACGATTTAATCCAGTTGACCCTCGCCGCAACAGACTGTCTAAAATGTTTTCTAAGCGTTTCTTTTGCCGCCTTGGTGGCTTTCTCTACAATAAAATAAATAGAATACTATCTATTTATCATCTCACTAAAGTTAAGTGCAAAATGAAAGTACGCTGCTGGCTTCAGGACCTTAACTATGACGACACGGAGAAACTACTTGCTGCTCCAGTATAACCTGCTTATATTGAATCGACTATAGGTACCTACTCCATTTCACATATGATTTACTACACAAAAATAAACAGGGGAAATATCATGATTATATTATATGTACATTATGTAACACACACGTGCCCACACACACACACACACACACACACACACACACACTACGCTAATTAGTGTTCAAGTTATTTTGTAAATTTACTCTTATATAAAATTATTAAGTACCTACTAACCTTTTATATATAATATTATATCTAGAATCTAGAAATATTCTTACCGCACTCTGTAATTGAGCGAGTACATAACTGTTACAAATGATGTTTCCGATGGGTGGAGACCTGGTGTCCTGAAATACAGGCCATGCGGTCTAGCTTAGGCACCAGTCTCCCACAGTATAAATTTCGTCGTTATGTATTTTGTGCTATATTTTATGTACCTTCCTTTATATTGTGGTGAGAAAAATAAATCGTTATGTTATGTTATGTTATGTTATAATGGAAGGTCTGATCCAAAATAAATCTAATAAAATAAATATATTTCACTGTAAGAATACTGTGTATTTTTAAAACAAAAAAGGATTTACGAAGCTTGCATACCAACGTTATGGTGCGTAATTTTAAATTTCGTACGTGCGGTAAAGTAGGCACTTTACCGTATACTCCGTGGCATAGTGCCGTGCGAAACATTATCAAAATAAAAAGAGTTCAGAAGCTAGGAGGTGAAATAAAGCGTAGAGGAGAAATCCGATTCTGGGCCTAAAAGTTACACGAATCAAATATGTACCAAACAAACCGAATATATTTATTAATTAACCCATTTAAATCTTAGCCAAAATTATATTGGCTATGTGAAGAAAATAAGTAGATTTATATTTTTTGTTTTGAACCAACTTTGTAAATCGTTACAATACTTAATTTTACGTCACTAAATTCACAAACGCGTAAAGTGTATCAAAAGGTTTTACCTTAAAAATATAATAGATTGAGTGGGAATATACTATACGATACTGTTACAAATATTTAAATAATGCTCCATTTAAAAATATAAAATGTGAAATGTTTTTTACAAATTAAAAAAAAATCTGATCGATTTTAAAAGTGAACTCCATTAAAAATCAAATAAATAATAAATGTCAACGGCTGTCAATAACTTTTATGTCATTCTATTTTCGTATTTTTGCGCAAGATACACGTTGTTCCGCATTTCTTGGGATTCATTATTTAATAGACCTCTGCGCGAATACTGGACTCCAAAATTTATTGTCTTCTGACTGACTCTCGCTTGAACGTTGGACACCGTACCCTGCCACCCCTGCTAGCCTTTGCTGGATAACTGGATTTGTTTATTGTTCATCAATTGCGGAATAGCAACGGACCGCTGAACTACCATAGGTAGGCGAAGATTGGAAAATGAATCAACTATTTCAGTTGTACAGGAATGGGTCGCGCCTCAAACGGTTAGTATCCGATATTGTTGGAGATTTTTGTACGTAATTATTTAATGTAAACAAACTTAATTGTGTTACAGATTCTGTTTAGTTGTCTGTTAACAGTTTTACATATTTAAAAAAAAGTAATACCAGTATTTGCAACAAATTCATATTATTCAAAACATCACAAATCCAGACTGAATCTGACAATATGGCCGATTATGTTTACCAAAATGTGCCAATCAGATTTTTATATTTAAATGCTAGTGCTAGACCTAATAGTCTCATGATAACGTTTGTTTCAGGTAAATGAAAATGATTTGCGGAGAGAATGTAAGAGAAAGTGGTTCATTATCATTGAAGTGAAGTGTGTAGAGAGGTGGACGACGCCCACAGCAAGAGCTGTCAACATCAGACTCAACCTGGATGTTAAGAGGAAGAATAAAATCCAGGCATATATGTAATAGGATGTATTTTGTGTCTATATTAGTCGACAGCTTTCTAAGCTGTATAGGATGCTGTAATCCAATATTATTGCACCTGTCTTGATGGCAAAATAACGGTTGGTTGCTGTGCACCATGAGCATAATATGGTATCTTGGCTTGGCTCCTGCACAATTTCTAGATTCTGTGTTATTGTATAATGGAAATCCAACGAGGAAGAAGGTGATTAAAACTAAAACTAAAAAACTAAAACCCAATATTTATATTTTTTATTTTAATACAATGCATTCTCAGATTAATCAAATTGATTTATTCATAAAAACTTTAACAATTAAATGCAATAATAAGAAATGCAAGCCCGGAGTTAAGTAAGTGGACTTTGTCTTATAAATATAGTTTTCAAAATCAGAAGTGATCTATCTGAAAGCCTCTATCTAGGTACCTAAAATCTCATCGTTATAGGCTTCAGGCGCTGCAGCACAGCGCATGTGCATTCCAGAGTATATATACTCTGGAACGCACATCTTTATAGGCTCCAGCGCATGTAAGATCTAACGACGATCCTTTGATAATATTTCCTAGCGTGCGTCTGTTCTAGATTTAAAAATATGTAAGTATTTCTTCTTATCTATTTTTGCTAGAACGAGCTAATCTCTGGAACTATCAGTCGGATTTGGATAATTATTTTTACATGATGGCCACGTTCACGAGGAAGATTTTAGGTTTTACGGGAAAGGGAAAAACGAGCGTACAAAGTCGCGAGCAAAAGCTAGTTACCTACTTAATAATAATAACCTAAAATATATGTTAAAATTGTCTGAGACTACCCATTTGGCCGTTTCTAGGAGACGTGTAAATTGGGCTCGTAAAACTTTTCTAAATGTCATAATTTATGGCCAAATTGCTGTCCTGTAACGCCAGGCCCAAGTTTCTATGGAGTTTGGGTTTCTTCTTTCCTATGTTTCCTTACATTTTTCAGTAATGCTCAATTGTTAATTGTTTTGGATGTAATTTTGTTAAATAATTAACAAAATAATATTCAACTTTCCAAGGTGGAAAAATCGCGAATACCACAAATTAAAACTAAAGCTGACCGCCACATAAAACTAAAGCTTTAATTTTAAGTACCTACTTTAAAGCTGAATGATTGAACCTCCTTGGAGGTGCTCTTGAGACAAAGATAAGACGACGATGTGGTTCTAATTTTAAATTAGCAAATTCGTGCCTTTTTTTATTGCAAACATTGTTGCGACTTTTCGACTGATTTCTAAAAACAAAAAGTTTGTCTCAATTTTTCGCAAATATATTGTAAAACGTTGTATGATACTTGTGCGGATACTGGTGAACAAACTCGTGACTATGGTAAACCCTCGACTTCGTCTCGGGCGTACATTCGTCAACTCATTTGTAAAAACCAACTTACCGCACTAATATCAAAAAAATACTAGGTATCCTGCTACTTCAAACAAAACTACACAACAAGTGAACTAGGTATCTCAAAACAAGTCGGTAGAAGAAAAAAATGTCCGCTATGATATAATTATAACTCGTATCTGCGTCACGGTCACGCCTGAGAGAAGTTTATAGCAAAAGTAACTATTTCAAGAAACTTCCGCTACAAAACACAGTGATAGTGTTATAAATTACAATTTAGTTTGTAAATTCTGTGCAACTGACAAAGATGCAAATTGAAAATTGACGATATTAAATATTTGGCTTATTTTATTGTGTAAATATTTTTTTACCAATTTTATTGGCATACTGCATTACAATTAAAATTGGTAAAATTACTAGTTGGTAAACAAGTTAATGTTTAAACGATCACTTGCCAAACCTTGAGTTTGCGTTACAATTACTTGTGAAGAGTTTATTTGCTAAGTAATAATTTGGTGAATGAAATTATGCGGGAAATTGTTTGGCACATGATAATTTGTCTTTTTTTTTTCGATGAAATAAGGGTAACCCATTGAGGGTAACCAATGTAAAGTGCCTAGAAATTTCATTATAACAAGCTATTCTAGACTAATATTATAAAGAGGTAAAGTTTGAGAGTTTGTGAAGTTGTTGGGGATCTCTGGATCTACAGAACCTATTTTGAAAATTATTTTACCAATAGAAAGCCACGTTATTTGTGAGTTTCCTAAGCTATATATATATTAACCTGAAAAATACCGCCCATCGAAGTGGGCACGGGTCAGCTAGTATTGTATAAACATGAGTATTAGGGGTGATTTTTCAATAGTCAGACTTTTATCAGATGAGTAAATGTCGGTTTGACAGCTTTTGCTTAGGAAGTAGGTATGTTTAAACAGCATTTAAAATTTTAAAATCAGCCCTAAGTGTCAAAAATTTTAGGAGTTTATTATTACGCTTATTTGTTTTACCTATAAAAAACGTTTCAATATCATTATGCGTAAATAAATTAATACTTTACAATGTTAAGTTTAATTATTATTATGATTACCTACATCAATTATTATGCTTAAAAAATTATGCGTAAATAATGTAATGCGAAAATATAATTGGGAACCACTTCCTAATACGGCTCCAGCTCAGAAGATGACAAGTGATTTCTAAATCGTTGAGCAAAGTGTATAAGTTGAAGGCAAGGCTTTCATATTGGTATCTACTGCCGTTCTAATAAATATATTTGCATGATCACCTTTTCATCTTTGTAGGACATCTCCAGATCCTTGATAACATTCTGCCAATGTACTTTAACGCTAGTTAAAGTTTGTTCGTAAGGGGATGGTGTAATCACCCTCAAGTTACGTGGTTTGTCCCAATTTTTGATAAGGGGGCGCTTTCCGCAGGGCATGGTGAATGATTACTTCCCTGCTTAAAACACCAAAATTTTAAAATAAAATCACGGGAATAAGTGACAGGAAATGCTAGAAATACAAAATCTTCAAATCTTCTTTTATTTATACGTCAGGTTCTGTAATGAATATGTCATAGAGTATAGCTTATAGTAGTACTCTATGGAGTATAGTAATAATAGAGGATTAATGTGTCGAGTGTCGATGACAGAATAGGAACTCATTTGTTTTTATTATTCTATTTACAAACATATCGTAAACATACGGTCTATTAAAAAATATTAAATAAAACAAGTTCCGCTGGGTCCCGTGTGGTTCACATGTGAACCAGTAATGTCAAATCGCACTTGAGCCCCGCTGGTTCACATGTGAACCAGCACACCGCGACTGATATAAACTTTAATATTGTGTAAACTAAGCTTTAGAATCGTTTGCTAATGAATGTTCTCTATGGCAGATAAAATTTGCCAACCATAAACACAAACAGATACTAAAAATATGACAGCCGACATTTCAAAAACTCTTGTCAAAAGTTTCTACGTCACGGTTATTTCGCGCGCATGTCATGCAGTGATTTTAGTGATTTTTGTGTGTTTTTAGTGTGCTAAACTAGGGTAAGTGGATAAATAATCATTTATAAGTGTTTCCTACAAGTATGTAGCTAGTTTTTTGCATGAAATAACATCTCAAAACTTGTTTTGTCGAGCCAACAAAAGTTACGTAGTTCCGAGTGTTCGCCAACGTCAACATTGTTATTGTTTGGGTTTCTGGCAATGTTTACAATTAAAGTAAGCATATTGTAACGATTTATAGTTAACAATGCGTTGATGAATATATAGGTAGTATTCTACAAGCTTTTCCAATTGGAATCTGTTTGATATAACTCTGATAATCGTTATCAAAATAGCGCATTGAATTACGCAATAAAAAACAACAAATGGCGCCGCGCTTTATGAAGTTTGAGCTTGAATATTGCTATAATCGGCTATAGAACTCATATAAAAGATCATTGTCATTAGATTACTCTTCTTTTCATAAGCTAGATCCCAAAAATTGGTGTAAATTGATGCAATAGTTTTGTCAGAAATAACATAAACAGCAACATAACTACATTCAGCAAGTTCTCTCATTTCAATAGGATATATATATTTCTCGAGTACTAATAAGACTTTTGTTTGTGATTAATTTCATGACGACATAATTAAGGAACTTGAAACCGTTTCAACTGTGAGGATACAAGCTTTAGAAACGCCGCGATAACGTTTTAAGTGGCTCGGGTCAGATTACTGTTGAATGAGCGCCCGCCCGCGGGGCGATAAGGACTTGTGACGTAAGAAACGTTCCGTACGAGAGAGGTTAACATTTTAATAATGTGAAACAAGCAAAATATGTCATAATAATAAATCGGAACAACGCCATCTACTTTGTTTTTCCAATACTACGTAGATTTCTTGGAACAAGATAGCACGAGTCAATTGATGGCGGGAAACTACAACCTGACATTTTCTCGTCGCAAGAAGTACTGATGATTTAAAATAGGACACATAGATGGCGTTTCATGCAAACATTTTTACAGACAGATGCAGCAGCGGTAAAAAAATAGTACTTATACAAAAGGAGCAAGTAAATTAACTTAACAAGTGATTCCAGTGCTATGAAATCATTCATCAATTAAAAAAGCAAACATTTATTTTTTACCTAGACGTTCAGCGTCTTCAATTGTGTCTGGTACCCTCTGGCCAAGAGTTTCAGGTTGTGTGAGGCATAATAAAGCAGATATTATTGCTGTACTCGCAAACATAATGGATGGTATACCCGACCAATAAACCATTAAAGCAGGAGTCAGTGGCGCTATAACAGAGCCAATCCGCCCTAACATTGATGAAAAACCTAAAAATGAGTGTCTATATCTGGTAGGGTAAAGTTCTGCTGTATACAAGTAAACAGATGTCATGACAAGACCTATACAGTACTTTCCTATAAGATACAATATTAATGATAAAGTGTACATACTTTTAGGCACAAAAGCAAACGCTAAACAACATAGTCCACAGATCATGAAACCACAAAATAATGTCATTCTTCTTCCTACTCTGTCTAACACTAAGACGGCCGTCCAAAATCCAGGTATCTCGATGGCAGCAATGGCTATATAATTTAAATACATATTTCCTGTTAAGCTAACAGAATTGATTGACAAACCGTAGTAAATAAACACGGTGGTCATCCACAAGATAGGCGTGGTGCAACATCTCCGCAGCAGAACAGGGGACTTAATAACTCTAAGTAAAAGGTTTTCTTCGTTGGCCTGTTTATTTTCTTGCATTTGGTTGGGTATAGCTGTCAAAAGGAAGTCCATGCTCGTAGCAGAGATTTGCTTTCTATTTAACCGAGAGGCATATTCTAATGTAGCCTTTCCCGCTTCCTGCTTGTTCTTACTTAGTAACCAGCGGAAACTTTCAGATAATATCCAGTAGTAAGATAGTATGAGGAATACCGGCACGTATAGCACCAGTGTGAGAGTCCTCCACGGGCGCACAGCGTACGCAAGTACACCTAACACGACCTGTCCGAGTGCGAACATGCTGGATATGGTGGCACTCGTTCTCACACGATACCGAGGTCCCACAATTTCGGCGGCCATTATGTAGGCCGCACTAAAAGCGCCTCCACCGATTGCTGTCTGCATGAATTGTAACGCCGTGTACATCGCAAAATTCACTGAAAACGCACGGATTACTCCCATCAAGGCCACATTGAATGAAAAGAAAACTATGGACACTCTCCTGCCAAGACGATCAGATATGAATCCTGCAAGTACGAGGGACACCATTCCTCCTGCACTGTTCAACGTCCCGGGCAAGGCTCGCAACCATTCTTGACATTCTATATTAAAATCATAAACCATAGTGTTCGTTCTCTCGTATACGTAGCTGTCGCATGGCACGATGATATCTCTGTCGAATAGGCTGGCAGGACAAAGTCCGTCGGGTGAGATTACACTGGTCGCGTTGATGAATCGGTTACAGTTATCAAACCCGGATGCGGTGGCCGGCACGGCATTTGTTATCCAATCCGGTAAATATTCTGGGTTTGGTCCGTCACACTCCGGCACTGCACATCGAGTAGGAAGGTTGCCTGCGGTAAATATGTAGTCTCCCGCCATAAACGCACAGATGAGCGCAGGGAAAGCCAACAGACTGATGGTTATCAGCTGATATTTCCCGAACTGTCCCACTTCACGATACAGCACAGAGTCGAAATCCGTGTCAGGTTCACATTCACTTGCTTCTTTGTCCATATTGACAGATTACTAATGCATTTAAAAAATTCGTCAATATGATAATCTCAGACTTCTTACTGTTTTATATAGGCTATGATATGATCGTTATCAAAAGAGCAAATAAACGTTATCTACTATCTAGTGTTGAGTTCTACACTTAGACGACAATTTATGTACATCGCACAATGAAAACTATGTATTTCGTGTATATCCAGTAGAGGTAGAATTATAATGAAGTATTATCGCTCAAATGCAATAAAATTGATTCAGGAAATTTCCTTATTTTACTACCAATAAGGATTGTACCTAGCATTGAAATACTACTATGAGTAGCTTTACTTATTCTTGTTTTTGTTCAGTAACATCCTAAATTATAAATGCATCCTAATATGTGTAATTTTTCTGTCTGCAGTTTTACATGTTATCGTCGACATTAGTCGTTTCATTTTTATTACAGCTGCCACAAAAACAACGATAAAACTATGAGATTTAGAATATTTATTTATTTAGGTTATCCTACCATCATTATTTCAAATAGTTTTAAAAACATTCTACTACCATTTAAATTTATTAAGCTTAAAGAGCATTCTTTATTTATTTTCAGGAATAAAACAAAATACTATAGTATGTAGTTTCAGAATTTGTGATAAACTTACTATAAACTAAGGTGTTGGTAGTTATAGGTAAGTAACTGACGATTAGAAGCGATCGATAGATATCAAACTAATAAGTAATGTAGAACATAGTGATAGTGATAAGCGTTGATATGATTCCCGATACTGATGATAATCGTGTCATGCAGAATCCATCAACTGGGACAATCTCTTGCGTATGTTCTCGATCGGCGCTGGAGTTTCGTGTGGCGACCCAATGGGCGGGGTCGTCTGGTACTCGGCTTCGTAAGTTAACCTCGCGTCGAGGACGGCGGTGTCGAAGAGCCCCAGGCTGCTCAAGTACGGAGGCCGACGATGCTCAGGGTGGTGGATCATCCAACGACAGTACTCTTTCACACTCCTGTTAATAAAATTACTACTGTTAAGGGTTGCAATATCTTTATCGGTTGAAAGAAACCCGTTTTTAAATTAAAACTCGGCTGCTACTTGATATGACAATCTTATTATGACGAATATTATCAGAAATGTGGGCCTCCCATTCTTAGACGCTGTAAAATGCGATGCCGGTCCATCCTCAAGGGCTATTGCTGCTATTGTATTGTGATTGCAAAAACTTGAAAGTGGTTCTGGCAAGTTGTGGTGACCCCTGTGCAACCTATATCTATAAATTTACCTTAGATTAGTAATGCCCTCCCACACAGTTTTGAGCGTGACAAGGTCTCTGGGCACGTGTCTTGCCGACCGCCACAGCTTCTTGGTGTGGTTCCTGGGTGGATGGTATTGCTCCTGCATCGGTAGACTTTGACCAAACGCCGTCATTTTAAGTGGACGTTGCTCCGCTTTGATGTCTTTAGTTATTTCGCGATCCAATGTTGCGAAGCGGGACATCTGCGAGGAAGATGGTAAGAACATTTAAGCACAATCGCCATCCATTTGTTAAAAGTTATGTAACATAACTTTTTGGAATACGAGTTCTCAGAAAAGACGTGAAAAAAATAAGACGTGGTATAAAAAACCTGTATTAACCATGATTTTTTAAATTAGCGCTCAGCGGATGATAAGCGATAATGTGGTTGACGATGGAGTACGCTTGTTTATAAACCTATACACTCTTGCGGAAAAGGACCCCCAGGTTATAGCTATCAGGAAACACAGTCTTCAGCAGATAATTTGACCTATAATGAAAGCATTCCTAAAATACCTATGCGTTTGGGTGGGATGCTGTAAAATATCTATACTACTCGTAATATCCATACTTATTATCAAGCTGAAGAAGTAGTAAGTTTGGTTGAACTTGCTAATCTCAGGAACTTCTGGTTTGAATCTTAAAATTATTTTAGTGTTGGATAGCCAATTTATCGACGAAGACTATCTATAATAACATTAGAGAGAGCAGAGTATTTATGAAAAATGTGACGCAGAGGAAGTTAAGTGGATCAGCTAGTAAATAGTATAGTATAATATATAACCTTAGGGTTTCCCGTAGTTATGGCAATTTTCTCTTCAACAGTTGGTAGTTCTTTGGGAACAACTCTGAGACTTCGGGCTACATGCGTGTCGAATTCGATCTGAAACAAAAACAGGATAACGTTGTCTTCAATGGAAATGGATCATGCACTCTCATCAATCTGAACGTACCTACTTTTTATGTTCACTATAAAAGTACCAACTGATTGCATAAAAGGACGGGAAAGGACATTAGAAAAGAACACGTCTGCGGTCAGGAGGCCAATCGCGCTAATTTTAAAAGTTTAGGTCCGCTTGCAATTCGTTTCCAATTCAGTTTTAGTTATGATCTAATTTCGATTCACCTGTAAGGAATTTGGTATCGCGCTAAAGTTTAATTAAACTTCAACCAAACTTGCGTCAAAACTATATCGTAACCTTTACAAATATTTTCGTATTTTCCTTCAAAATCCAAACAACACAACGCGAACGATTGAGAAAAAGTCACGAAAAAGTAGCACTGTTTCAACTTTTTGTTTGACAGCGGTAACGTTACAGTTGTGATGCAATTGCGTTCCAAGTTTCTGTCAAACGTTTAGCGCGATACGGAATGTTTAAAAAAGTTGTGAAATGGCTACAGTTCAGTTGCGTTCCAACCGAATTTTATTAGCGCGATTGCCCTCCGGATAATATAAAAGATGCGAAGTAGAAGCTCATTCGCAATGATCTTCTCTCCACTAAACTTATCTAGGTAATTAGTTACTAGTTGATGTATGCAAAAGCTTACTTGGAATAGTTCCTTGATAGCTTTCGGTGTGAACAGCTTGGACTGCTGGTCGCCTCCTAGTTGTTTCATATATTCGCAAAACTCGTTGGCAATCTGTTGGAAGTTTTATATCAATTCATGATTTGCTCGGACTAAAGTGTTTAATACAAATTAAGGTTTGTCAACAGCCAGCTTTTTGCTCACGAACTCGGCCGAATAAAATATAGCCTGTCACTCAAGAATAATGTAGCCTTCTACTGCTGAATGAAAAGAAGAAAGAATTTTCAAAATCTGTTTATTAGTTCCAGAGATTACTTCCTACAAACAAACTCACAAACATTACCTCTTTATAATATAATATTACTAGCTGCCGCCCGCGGTTCCGCCCACGTAAATGTCGAAAATTATGACAAGGTAACATACTCTCGAGATAAAAATAAATATCTTAGGCTTGATTGAGAACAAACACTTTCGCATTTATAATATTATACAAAGTAACGATTAGGTGCAGATTAATTTATAGCAAAATTTAAATAGTACAGAGTCAATAAACTGATCAATTTAGAGCAGGAATGCTATTGTCATAGCTGAGAGTTGCCGAAGTATGGCATGAGATGTCGAGCCTATGTTTAACAGTGGATCGCATAGGCGGATGATGATGAACAGTACCCTGTCAGTGAGGTCATCAGCCTTCTTGACCAGGCTCTTCTCTTCTTCCCTCTCGGGCTGCAGGTAGCGGGTGGGCCAGGTTACCATCTCTCGCACTGGCTTGCTCAACAAATCCAGATGTATGTTGGACTGATCTTCTTCATCACTTAAACATTAAATAGGTGGAATAGAGAGAGGTATGGTATATGTTTTATCTAATTTTAGGAAAACTTCCAGCATGATAATATAAAATATTATAAATATATTCATAAATATCGACTTCTTTTATTTTGCAACTCAGCTAGCTCGGTAAAGATACGGTTGTATTATAAAAAAGTAACCATAAATATCATTTTAGTCGGTGTAGGTATTTTGTAATAAATAGAAACGAACTCACGACCTTTCGCTTGCCAGTAGTCATCATACCGTTAATTTCTAGACACCTCTCTTATCTCTTGTAAGAAAGAGTAATATTGGAAAGACAAACAAAGTTGTTTTTGAGCAATTTTGATACCCGGATTAGTGCATACCGGAGCTTTTCAGATTCTTGAGCTATTCAAATAGCTGGACCTGGACAGATTCCTCGGGTATGTATGCCTGATGTATTTAAATTCCTGGGCCGTTAAATACCTGGGAGTATATTCCACATCGGTGTCCGAATCCAACTCCCTGTTTATGTAAAGACACTTTCTTGAAGATATCTGCGGCTCCTTTACAATACGTCTTGGAAGTTTCACTGAAACATTAATATTCATTTCATTATATCTAAAGTTCAATTAATTTTACTAGTAATTTTAATTTGTAACTGGTTATATATGTCTACTGAATGTGCTAATTTAGTATTAAGTGCTACTAACAGATACTGTGGACCAAAAGTTGTCTTGCTTCTGAATAAAAATAGAATCATAATACTATAACAATTAATGTGAATGTAATTTTGTTTGTTACGCTTTCAAGCGAAAACTACTTAACCATCATCATGAAACTTTGTGCACATACATATTCTTAGAGGTATTAGAAGTAACATAGGATACTTTTTTAATTAAAAAAAAAAACATTTTTACACGCGAACGAAGTCGCGGGCAACAGATATTATAAAATATAATCAGGCTTAGATGACAGTCTATAGATATGCTTTTAATGATTACGTACTGAACTGTTCATGCTAGACTTTTTCCAAGACTTGAATGACAAGGTTTCAGTTAGTCATTGTTATTCTAATTATCAGCTTCACGAAATAAATTATAATACAGCTATAGCTAAGTGTATCCAACTAGAAAAAACTACGAAAGTAATCTTATTTCTATTGGATATTTGTTATTCAATCTCGCCAGAATGGCTAAACGGATCTTGATGAAATTTAGCACAGAGATAGTCTGCAATAGCATAATGCTACTGCTATCCCGGGAGTATGTTTTCTTGGGTTGATTACTAAAATTCACGCGGGCAAAGCCGCTGGCAGAAGCTAGTAACCTATAGGATAAACTGTAAATGAAACCTTATTAAAAAAACACGATTTAATTAAACTTTAAATACCTTTAATTGTTTCTAGTCCTTCTTGTTTGATCTCAGTTTTAGGAATATTCAACGTAGCACAAACTTTGTTATACAATTCCTTGGGCAGCACTTCTGCTAACGCTCTGCTTTCGTCTTCCTGAAAAATTAGTTTAGTTAGAAACTAGCTCTTATTGACTTCGGTTAATGGCTAATTGAGAATGTTGTAACTCACCGCTGACTCTTTATACGTATCCATTTTATGAAACACTTCCTGCCAGTATTTTTTGTTACTTCGCATGTACTTGGACAAAGTAATAGTTTCGTTTACTTTCATAAGCTTTCGTGGTTTCCTTTTTCCTTCTGTTCGAACGCTGTCCATGACTACCTTCACCTTTTACAGTATCCGGCTTATGTGGCTGGCTTGTCAATGCAAGCCGCATAGATTTAATAAGAAGCAGTCGCGATGCGCGCGTCGTCCGCATCAAGTGATTTCAGTGTTTGACGCAACTGGTGAACAAATGTGGACTATTTCTCCACAGACTACTTTATGGGATAGAGATGGCATTCACTTTCTATATCCGAAATATTCTATATGTACCGTCACACGCTTGGTGGCATGTCACTAGCATCGTTGTTGTTTAGTGCATTGGTCCAACTCAATTAGGTTAGTAGTTACGATTTTTAACGGTTAAAAATTATAACTTCCACTTTCATATTATTTTTATACCTAAGTATCTTTCAGGTAGATATGTTTTTCTTGTTAAACATTATGAGATTAATCTTTTATTGCATTATGTGCATTGTTTTCAACATTGAAAAAATAAATAAACTATTACATTTTCTTTTTATTGTTAAGACTTGTGGTGAAGTAGGCCAATCATACAAGACATTTTAGGTAGCAGTATTTTAGACCATCTTGATTTTTTGGGATGTTATTAGGGTAGAGGCCAGTAGTGTACACACAATTTTTCAACCTCGAAAGACCTGTGCTAACTGCGTGGTGCTCGGAAACCTTCAAAATTTTCAGGCTTATATTTTCTTAACGGTGAAATCTACATAAAAAGTTAATCAGTAAAGTATTAAAGTAGATAAAATTTGCTACAATTAGAGTGCAAAAGCAGTTGCATTGGTTTTACAGGTATTAAGGTATATTACATCAAACACGAATCATATTTCACAAAAAATCTAAATTGTAGTTTCAATAATGGAGCTTTGTGATTTGCTGGACTTTCGAAAAAGATATGTTAGATAGCTCAGTGGAAAATATTTCTTATCATATGAAATAAAATCGGTCCATTACAAGAATACTATAATATATCGATCTTAAATATTGCACATATATTTTGGGAGTATTCAAATATGGAAGAAAATTACGAGAAATAATTTACGTAACGTGCTGTCGGGACCGCAGCTGACTTCTGCAACAGAAGTAGGTACACGGCAGATGTAATGTAAATTAGTATTTTCAATAATCAAAGAGAATGGTCATAGGGGAAGATAACCGAATCTTCAATATCCTTAAGACATCTACAAAATTCTAGAAGATCAGCTGCTACTTTGTCGACTTTTGTCAATTATGATTTCGTTCGGGACAATGAATGAAATTAAACTTGAATGGACATAAAAGTCACCGTTCGAAAGAGCTATTAAAAAAGAGTTTTGCTATAAACATACTATTTCTAAATAACTAGACTCAAAACTGTGCAAAATTAGACTACAAAGTTTAGGTTTTTGTTCAGTTCATAATAACCAAAAGTTACACTTTGTAATCAGTGTTCAAGTCAGTATGTTCAGAGTTAATGAGTTAGTTAGGTAACTAATTTTGAAGTTAAGGATTTTTAGCGCACTTACAACTATTATCTCCTAACAAAATCTACTAATACTTACTTTTTTAGTAAACAGAAAGTGAAATTAAGACTATGAAATCGATTTTTACTGTAGACAATTATCAGCAAAAAAAAGAAAACCATCCGATTCAACTGGTTCACGACTTCATCTCTTACGACTATCCTTGTGGAGTGAGGCATTTAACGTGAAAACGTTTTAAAAAAAGTATATATACTAAAGTAGAGATGAACAGCTCAACAGCTGTTCACCAAAAAATCATAAATCTCGTGAGTCAAGAGTTATATCGCCATGTGTTGTAAATATTCTGAAAACATATTGACTCACCTTGCCCGTGAAAGTACTTACAATGTCGTGTGCGGACATCAGTGAGTTGGGAGAGGATTCAAACAATTTACTCTAGATTATCTCTGCGCGACCAAAGAATTAACGATAATTTCTCGACAGAAAAGTTTACATGAGTAATTTATACGTCACCTTGTAGTCATTGAAGTGTTCTTACATGTTTCATGCAAAAAATATGATAATGTTACGATATTGCCTACCCCGGCTTTAAAACTAAGTACATAAAACTCCGATTTCGAACTTTTTTTTTTAAGAAAATAGGTATGTTTGAAGTGCTGTACCTATTAAATCTACATAGTAACCGATACAATCAAAGTGTATCAAATTTTGTGTACATCAAAAGTATCCAGATTGACTTTCTCCGTAGAACACCGTTTAGGATAATTAAGCTTAATTCTTAAAAATGACCGAATATATAGAATTTCTGAGCACCACGCAGTTAGCACAGGTCTTTCGAGGTAAAAAAAAATCCGAACGACCACCTAAAAATCAGGATGGTCCAATTTTCTGCGATCTAACGTTTAATCTGTCTACGGTGACTGGCCTAAAGGTGATTTCCAAAATTTTGATAGTGTTGTGACTTCTGTATGCCATTGTTAAGACTGCGTCTTGTTGACGTTTCCATGGCCACCCCGTAAACGTGGGGCTATGCTTATTTCCAACATGCTCTCCACACAGAAATAGGTTTTTGAATTTTGCACCGAAGTGCAAAATGATAAAAAAAAACAATGGGAAAAAATATTTTCAGTAGGTTAGTTAAACAAGAGAAAGACTTAACTTTACCTATGTCCACGTGACGACATCATATACTTGCTTTTAATGTATTTTGTTGTTAAGCTTGCAAGTATTCTTAGATACAGTTTTTCAAATCCATAGCGATGTGTTTGTCGTACTAAAAACATTATTGTCCACCATAGAACGATAGGTAACACACTGGAACTCAACACGTGTACCGAGTTATATGGTTGTTTTGAACAGAGAGAAAAATAAACAGACATATATAACGCGCCTGGGTGTATATTTCAACGTGTAAGATTTAGTAGTGCAGTGTCGTGTAGTTTGATCAATAGTCGCTACTCGCTCGCCCCCAGTCGCCCCTTGCTACCAACGTACTCTTCTATGGCTTTTGCTAAATGTGCTGTATGATCATAGTTCAGTGCTATGAGTCTGTGACAATTTCTTTGAACGAGTGTGTATTAATTTTATTTGACTTTTAATCATCAGGGCACTGTAGTTAATTTGGGGTATAATAAATAGGCAAAAAATCTTTTTGCTATTTAAAAAGCAAGACTTTATCAATTGCAATGAATTCAATCTACAGAAATGAATATCTGTGCTTTGGTGCTCAACCTTCTGCCCAGTTTCTTAACTTTCCCAATAGTTAATAAACATTGGAGCTTCTTAGATTCTGACCCAAACTATTTACCTATAAGGGTAGGTAATACACATTTAAACTGAATGTAATCATTTACCTCAAAGCATTTTATCATTTCTTATCAGAAAATACAGCTACATTGCGCAACAGACCCAAAGTAAATTAACTTGAAAAGTAGTTTATATAAAATAGAAACAGAATCAAAAGATGAATGAACTCTTTACTTGGAAGTTGGCAAGTTTATTCAGACTGTGCAGTTGTGTCAGATTTCACGGGAACTGGCGCTTAACACAATATTATGGAATAGCAAAACGTCAACTTAGCATAACACTGTTTAACTTCACCCAGCGATAGTAAAATTGGAATAAAAGTTACAGCCGAGCTGCGATAACTAAGTCTTTAATACTGATTCTATAACAACTAGTGTCCTCAATCTGTGCTAGTTGTAATGAAAGTAGCAATTAAACAACGACATTATTAATGCAGCCACAATTATAACCGTAGATCGTTTCTTGGACGCTTCAATAAATAATTTATCGTCTCCAAGTTCTTTACAAACTGAATTGCTTTTCGCTTGTATCGATAAGTTTGAAGTGTGACGCTGTGCTCTGTTAAATTGAAAATATGCAAGTACTCATGTACTGGTTGTAGCTGTATCGGCTACTGAGAGGCTTGTTGACGCCGCGGTATTGTGATTGTGAAATCGCACAGCAATTGATAAAGTTAACAATATATTTGTTAACGTAAACTGCCTTCTTGTTGTTGGTTATTTAGTCTTTATAATTATCTTGATTTCGTGAGCCACTCCCTGTCACTTCGCTGTGACATCGAGCAAGATTATGTTTAATTAAGTGAGCCTGAGCATCACTTTGTTTTGTGATTTGTCGAGCTATTTCTTTGGAGATGTCTCTTTAGACAGTTATATCGTGAAAAAATAATTCTTCATTACCACTTTTATTATCAGGTGTTTTATTCCTACTTATACAAATTTAAGCTAAGTAGTAAGTTATGCGATTGGTAACTCATTAAAGGCTGTATGAATGATAAGGTGCTAAAACCTTGTCATATCTTACCATAGCATGTCTCATCCTAGTTTTATCTCCCAAAATGTATTTTATCTACAACATTGTTAATTTCAATTCGTTGAACAAACATAACCCATTTATTCCAAACTATTAATATGCTTTTCATTTAATAAAACAATAATTAAATAATACGGCGACACGAGTAATGTTATGCTAAATGCCGCCACGCTAGGAATGCGAAGAGTCGCGTCGCTTCGCGTCTTGTCGCCTCGCCTCGCATCGTCACGCTGACGACTTAATAAGTTAACTTGTTACGGGACTTGTGTAAATTTACCTTAACACCCAATATACCCGAGCACACCCGTCCCTACATTATTCTTAGCTAACGATTTAATTTATATCTTTGCCGAGTATATGTTTGTGACTAACTGTATCATTTTAATATGAATATTTGTGTGTTTTCTTCCTCGATCAATGTTGTAATATGAATTCTTACTTAGCATAATGTAATAACAGCTGTCACTTTGATATTTAGCTAGGTTTAATTAATCATTTAAATACCAGTATTGGATTAAATTAATATTAGGTACCATTTTCCTCAGGTATTTTCAATTTGTATGGATACAAATTAGCAGGTACCTTTTGTAACAAGATTGTACAAAAGGTTTATCTCAAAATGTTACGTATACTACATCCAAACTTTCTTCGTAAACAGATACCGTATAGCAAACAAGAACAAATGAATAGAGTTTAGCGAGTTACCGCAAAGATACATCTAGTAATTTGTGATCTCCGTCAGCAGTTTACACTCTCGCCTAGTTCAATTAGACCTACATGTTGTTTATATTGGCGTGGAGATATATTAAACGTTAAGCCTTTATTGAATGCCGAATACGAAAATTCAGTTATTAACAGAAACTAAATAATATTTATTCGAAGCAAAATGGTTAACAATGGGTTATACATTATATTAACTTATGGTTTTATTGTGTAAGTAAAATCAAAACTTTCATCAGTGAACAGTTTCAATAATTTGGGATGTTCATTTAACACTCGCTGTACTGACTGCTGACGTCTCATTACTAATTCTTTAATTTCTTTGCTTTCAGACAACTCAACTTTAGGTTCAGATTCAACCATTTTTGGCCTTTCGATCGTTTCCCCCATACACGGACACTTGAAGTCAATAGTAACATCCTCTTGGCTCGAGTATTGTGTCCCCACGGTATGATACGGCTCCTTGGTAGCGGCAAAAGGTAACTCTTGGGTGGTCATGAGCATGGGATCAATAAGATCAGGTGCTGCGTCACTTTTGGGTAAATTACCAAGGATGGTTTTAATATCCTGATATTTTTCTTCAGTAAAATCTAGATAGGACACCAACCATGGAAATGTGTATTTAGTAGCCCAGTCTTGACAACGCCTTGCGGGACAGTTTTGAAGTATCTGAAAATTGTCTATGAGTAAAGGCTCAAAAGAAGAGTCGCTCTTTATTTCCTCAGGTGTTTTGATTTCCTGTGTGATTGATACGTTTGGTGTAGATGGAGATGGAGCTTTAGGTAGTGGATCCCTGCATTTACATCGCTGGGATTCAAGAAATGCCCTAACTTCGTCCATTTTGCCACATTTGGCATAAATAAATTTCCTCTGAAGTCTCATATAAGGCAGATCGACGTCCGATGGCAGAGTCTCCCTACTGCCGTATGTAGGTGGAACTGGATCTAATAGATCACCCTCGATTACAAATGGTTCTTTATCACAAACCGTTTCTTTTGAGTCAGGTTTATCAAAATTAAAAAGATTCTGATCATCTTGATCTACTAATATAGAGGTTGTCTGCAAAGGTGTCTTTTGTATTTCATTTAACTGCAAGACAACCATTTTTTCCAGATCCAGTAAGAACGTTGTCTGTTCAGGAAGTAATTTTAAACTAAAACTGACAAATTTCAAAAACAAGTGCAATATCTTTTTAATTTTTTCTTCCCACTCTTTATTAATATCGGATATTTGTTTTTCACGGGCTTTGAATTCATCTATAACATTTTGGCGTTCCTTGATTTTTTGGAGTTTTTCTGCTATTTCAGTGCTCTGTATGCTTTCAAGAATAAATTTTCTGATTCTACATTTTTTTCTCTCCGTGCTCATAATATACATTGTACTAGTAATATTTTCAGCTTCCAGCTGTTTATAAAACGCTTTAAGGGCATCGTTTCTTTCATAAATAGCTTTGTTAATGAGTTTGTTGTTTCGGTAATTTTCATTATCTAAAAGAAGTTTGTAATAATGTTTTATTTTGTTGACTTCACTGTCGTACCTTTTTTGTAGTATACCTTCTAAAGTATTCTTTTCTTTTTTTAAATTCTCTTTTATCTCAAAATTAAGATCGCTTATAATGTTAGCGTGAGCAGTAATCAGCACACTTTGAACTTCAGACCTTATATGATCTTCAAGTTCTTGGAGATTTTTTCAAAGAATTTATTCATTTCTTTCATTAGGGTCTTACTTTTACTGGTTAGAATATCATGATACATGGCCTTGACTTTTTTAGCTGTTGTAGATTTTTCATGTTCCATGATATAATTCCAAGCGGCATCATTCTCTTTAATTTTCCCATTCATAAATTTAAGAAACTTGGCATGTTCTCGTTCCATGATAGCATCGCCTATTTTAAGAATACCTTGATGTGTCGTACCTCTAGTTATTTTTGAAGTAAAGGGAGGTTTTAAATCTAAAATGCCTATTAATAAGTCACTTGGTGATACCCATTCATCGCTTTCCTCCTGTGATGTTTTCACATCTTGTTCTGGTGTTTCTGCTTCCGTTCTTTTATGATCACAATGATCATCTAGCAAATAAGTCTGTGCATATATGCTAGTTACACATTCACCTTCTTTAATAGTTCGAAAAACATCGGTTTTCTTCATGTTTCAAAATATTTGTAAAAATATATTCAATACAAATGTCACATTTCATTAATTTCGTTTTAAATTATGAGAGGACTAGCAAAAAAGTATTTTAACTTAAAATTCTAATGTCAGTGCTTAAAAGTAAATCAGGTTTATTTTTGAAAAGAGTTTTAAAGTTTACATGAAAAATCAGCGTGTAGTCGTGTTCGATCTCCTTAGTCCTTACAGTGTGTTTATTTATTTATGTAGGTACACAAAATATACTGTTGCTACATGATATACAATATTAACTACTTCAGATTTAAAAGAGGCTACTTACATGTCCAGTAACGCCCTCTGCTTCCGTAGTGGGCATCAGAATACACATATTTCTGCTAATGTTGGCTGTAGTTTCGGTCCTGCAGAAATAGTCCAGTAATTCTATGCATGAGAGTTGGCATCAAATCCGGTATTTCTGATTTTTTGCAGATTTGTTTCTGAATTTGGCCCAATGTATAACGACGGAGTTTGCTAGTGTTACACAATACCTCTTGTTGATGATTTCTTGCGGCTGCAGGAAGAGTTTTGGGAACGCGTGCAGTTGCAGGAAGGCAGGGTTGAAATGATTAGTCTGTAGGCACTGCAGCCGGGAATAACCAACCTACAACCTACATACCTGATGTATTTTGGTACAATATGAGACTAGAATTCTCTCTGTAGGCCCAATAGCTTCCGAGATGAAGCCTTTCAAAGTTTATGATTTTAACGAAACAATTGTAATCTTTTTTTTTTTTTTTTTGTACAAAACGGGGAAACTCTTGGCCCAAATCTCACCTGATGGAAAGTGATGATTAGGCCGAAGATGGAAGCGAGTTTCACCCGGAATCCTCTTACACAGAGGAACTGGCTATCACACCTCTAACTGCCGAAACACAACAATGCTGTTAACATTGTTGTTATGGCGACAGACTTAGACATGATGGTGGTAGCTTGCCAGGCAGACTTAGAAGAAGTCCTACCACCAACCAAACCGAGCAAAAAATTTGCCCCCGCTGGGAATCGAACCCGGGACCTCTGGGTCAGAAATCAGGTGGTATAACCACTAGACCACGGAGGCGGTTAGTGTCACCTGTTTAGCACCACCCGGGGACCACGTGTAGGGATTCACTGAAGGGTATTCTCCTACGGACGCGGGCGACAAGGTTACTGGACTAAAATACTGAGCTCTCCTACTTTATGTTTAATAACCTATCCTCATGAGCTGATTGACTGATGCGCTGCCACCAACGATGTCGTTGGAATGTCGGAAATCTTTTTCGTTCGTCGTCGTTCACTCAAATCTGAGTTATTGTTGTGCCAGTGACACGAAAAAGAAAAAGATGTTTTAATTGCTAAAAGTTTGGAATGAGCCGACTCTATGTATATTCAGACGGGCCTCATAATTATGGTTACAATAAATTTTTTATGTGCTAAATAAAACGGAGAAAATGTTTTTGCATTTTCCCCGTTTTACGTTATTTTATAGCTCTAAAAAGGCCATACGAAGCTTAACTAAGCAGGTGGTTAATGAGTTTTCTGGCACTTTCAAAATAACAGCTTGGTATTCAAATAGGCGAACGTGTCGACGGCCTACCTGTGATTAGCGGTGGTGATGTAAAGCGGCCTGGGCCGCGCCGCTAGATTTAATTAAATACTTCCTTGTACCACCCTCTACCTACTATTTCACTTTATCTACTGCGCGCTTTATTGCTCTCTGCCGCTACATTTTAAACGTTTAGCTCATGAATTTGAGGTTATTCGTCCGTCAATATACGAATAACCGCCGTAAATACCATTTATAGTAAAAACGGTCAATTTTCCATAGCGGATTGCACGTTCACGGAGCATGTGATAATAAATTACGGACATATCTCGACTTCATTCTCATTACGGATGCGGCAATGTCCGTCGGAGTTTTGTCATAATTCAGTCTCGGTTGAAATTATTTCCGTTGGGTCTGATGAGAAAACTAGAGGTGGAGAGCTCGAAATGTAAGTATTCGCGCAACAAGCCGTGGAATAACGACGGGGCATATTTCATTCTTAACGAAGTTAAATTTCCGGGAAGGTTCTGTAAGAGCGTGCGTAACTCTGATAAAAGGCTACACCGCCACAATACCGATTCCGTGTTTGTGTGACATTTTAGAGGTGATAAATACACAATACCATTATAGAATATTAGTGATTTACGGTCTTCATGTACATATCAAATATTCTCATACGTTTTACTTTCGAAGTTGTGTATACTTTTTTAATTATATATTTTTATAAGAAAAACTGTAGATAAAGAAAGGTAGCTGTCGAAAAGTTAGCAAAGGTTTGACGTGCTTACAATAAAACAACGACCATAATTCAGAAAGTGGGAACAAGTTGGATTGTTTTCTACACATCATATCGGCAAATAAATCTTTCGGCCGCTTATCTGCCGTCAAACTTAATTCTCATGAATAATTCATCGCGTCGATTTCACGTGAAGAGGGAAAGTTGCTCAACTTTGAACAACCGGTGGGCTGACAGCAGACTGATAGTCGCCCCGGACTTTACTTATTTATGAGTATTCTAGGTTGAGTATCTTAGTGCACAATCGACACGTGTGTTTACACATTGCAGTTTGTTGCATATAGTTTTGTTTTTGAACAAACAAAAATTGTTATTTTCTGTCTGTTGAATCAAATTACAGTTTACTATAATTTTCAAATAGAAAGGCTCTGTGTAAATGCAGTAAAGTAATATTTTTATTTATATTTGTATGTCAGTTTTGTTTTACATAAGAGTTGTAGTACAACTCCTGCATTCTTGTTTACATTATACTTATTACATTCAGCAAACAGTAAAAGATACGACACGATTCATTACTGATTGTTTTATAATTTTTTGCCAATTCTTCATCTTAAATTGTTTCCCGTTATATTTGACAGCAGGTAAATAAAATACACTGTAGCAGTAAATACATACAGTCCTGGTCGTCGGCCAGGCGTCGCGTCGTCCCGCAGACATCCAGCACAATATTTCATACTTACAGAAAACAAGTTAGCGAATAGTTGTGAGAAAACACAGCGTGCCGCTAACAGATAAAGAAGCTCCACACGACATCACCTCGCCAGACGGACGCACAACACTTTTGATTAAACTTTTCAAGATACTTTGAACGTATTCTTATGTAGATTGGCTTGCAGTTGGAGCTAGTTTTTGTTGATAAAAAATGACGATGTCATTTTAACTGAAATTTCAATGAAAATATTACTAGCTTGTCCCGCGGTTTCGCTCGCGTGAAACTAGCTAATAACCGTCTCCAGGGTCTCTGTCGCAAAATTCATCAAAAGCACATCGGTCATTGAGACTTTCATATGTGTAATATTAGATTAGGATTGCCGTAGACTAGCGAACAAGCGGTCTTTGTTTCCATGCATTACCTTTGCAAAATGGAACAGAAACCTTGATATGATACTTGATACCTACTAGATGAGTAGGTAGGTACTATCTAGTAGGTACCAAGTATCGCTTCCTATTATTCTACCATTCATATTCCGCAACAGAACATAAATCTGAATACAGCTTATAATACAAAGAAAAAAATTGTGAAAACAGTGATACGTCACTAATTGTGTTCCACTGAGGAACCGGATCGCTATGTTTTGGAGTAGTTCCGACAAATTGGATATCACGAATGAGTGATCAGGTGGAGAGTGCGCGTAGTGACGCCGCGGAATCAATTGCACGTCACCATAACAACGCGTGTCATACTATTCTACATATTACGTAACAACAGTAGTAAGTGCTTATGTTTTATAGTGGAATATTTTGATTAGGACTTCAGCAGAACTACAGCAATAACTAAAGCTTTCCAGTCAAACTTAGAAAATAAAACTAAAAAGCTGTTTGCTTTGTGAAAAGGTTCCGACCACTTTCCACACAAGAAGTGTCTTACTTCTAGAACATGTGAGTCATGAATACCCGATTTCCTGTATGCTTAAAAGCGCGGTGTTGAGTTTTCAAATTAGCTTAGCCATGCCGAATGTTGAAGTCTAACAGTGAAATAATATTTAGGCGTATATTGAACTGCTTCCTAGCGAAGATTAGAAAAAAATATGTTTATTTAATCAACTTATGTAGATAACAATACAATATTAAGAACTACCTTTTAAGCAAAAAAACATGCTTGTGGTAGGTAGTTTCGCTCCTCTTGTTTGCAGTAACGTGACATAAATTTTAAAACTAGTGTCATTTTTTAAATTAAGTAAAAATCTATTTAAAATAAACAATAATTATGTAAAACATATTTAAAGTAAACAAAGTTAAGTTCAGTTCGCACACTGGGTGTTTGTGGATGATGGTGTATGGGGTTTATGTATATTTCTAATTATTGGAATGTATAATTTAGTATCGACTCGATTTCGTCGTAACTCTTGTTTGTCAGCCATTGCGTGATTGTTTTTTTTGCAGTCATGGTATGTCATGGAGTATTTTAGTTATTTTCTTTATTTTGAATATTGTATATTGTCTCGTAGCAATGAAATTTCTGGAGCGACATTACAGTACATTATTTATTATAGACTGTCTCAAGGAGATGTAAATTTACCTGATAAAGTCTTTCGCAGCCACATGATGAAGTGACTTCAAGGTCCATGTAAGTTTCCTAGTTGTTTCTATTGTTTTGTAGATTATTAATTGTAAATGCAAATGCTATGATGATCTTTGGTCGAGCATAACACCAAGGTCTTTAGTGTGACTGATTTTGTTAATTTCGAGACAGGTGCAGATGTTGTTGGAGGAGTCAGAGCATGTATGGATTTTAACCTAAATTTCTCGTGATAAAGAAACAGATGTAATTAGTCTTTAAGATATTTTGAGATACGTTCGGCGTGACGGCCAACGCTGTTCCATGAATCTCCTGAGAAAACTATTGGTGTGTCGTCAACGTAGGAGAATATCTGAGCGTCTTCTATACGATACGTATAGCATAAATTGTTTATGTGTTTTTTATTAGTGTAAATAACACGCGTTTGACCACTGACTCATCTGATGGTAAGCGATGATGTGATCTGAGATGTAGCACGCTTACCTAGAAGTAACCTATTTTTTTTGTTTTTTTTTTTTATATAAAACGGGGTAACTCTTGGCCCAAATCTCACTTGATGGAAAGCGATGATTAGGTTGTAGCTATCAGGAAACACAGACTCCCCCAGGGAATTCCACTCATTTGCTGTATGCACTATCAATGTGTTCCCAAAACGTTTTGTGCGTGTGGGTGGGATGTCCACCATTTACCTGTAAATAAGGAACAGTGTTGGCGCACTACCGTAAGTGTCAGTTTCTTCAGTACTAGTGGCTGATCCTATTTTTACCCCGTATCTGCGGTCGCTAAGGTATTCCTGAAACATCTTAAGGGGTACCCCTCTCACGCCAATGTCTTCTAACCTGTGTAAAAGTGTGGGAACAGAGACTGTGTCGAAGGCTTTTTGAGATCGAGAAAGCACTTACTTCCACCGTCTACTTTTTGGGTAAACTTGCCTTGTCTAAAGCCAAACTGTGAGGGTGAGATTATTTTGTTTTTTGATGAATATCCTAACAAGCGATAGCTCTTATTACTAACTTAGACAGGTGAGATAGCGGTCAAACGCATGCCTATCAATAGTAAAAAAAGACGGGAGGACAGACTGATATAAAAGACGGGAGGACAGACTGATATAAAAGACGGGAGGACAGACTGATATCGGCCTGTCGTTTGACGGATCAGCTCCCCACTCTTGTACTCACTGTACTCAGGTTTTATTACAGATTGTTTCAGGGCAGCGGAAAAAGTTCCCTGGTTCAAATATAGGTTAATAAAGTGAGAAATAATTAGCGAAATAATAAGCTGTACAGCCTTTAAAAAATCACAGGAATTTTGTCCCAGCCAGTTTTTAGCCTTTTAATTAAGGTTACACACTCGCCGGTGCCGGCCGCCGTTACGGTGCGAGTTGAAAAATACAAAGGACGAGACAGGTGGATTTATAATAAATCTACTCCAGAGCACCATCTTGAAAATTTCCACCTGAAACATCGTTTTCAGTTTACAGATATAGCTTACGAGTACAGAAATATAAAACCCAGAGATTATCATACGTTTAAAATTACTCGTACTTTTACAAAAGGCTCGAGAACTGGTAGTCTCGGTAATCACTAGTTATGTATGTGTCAGGCGGGGGCTACGCCGAAATATAAGGTGCTGGTTATAATTATTTTTATAAATTCAACGTCTGTGTTTTCTTTCAAAAGTACCATAAACTGTAGTAGGTTGTAGACATTTCTGATTTCAGTCTCAAAATACGATAAGTAAGCAAGAAGTAGATTTACCTACTGAAAAATTTACAAACATATTAAGGGTACCGTCTGTCAGCGGTATCTCAGGAATCGTAATAGGTAGACAGTTGAAATTTACACAGAGTGCGTATATGCTATTGCCGCTATAACAAATAATAATAAGATTTATTGTGAAGGACGGCACGGTCGATATCTGTCGGGCATGTCACCGTCCGGGAGAATCAATTCGCCACATTATCTCTGGTTGTTCTCGTCTAGCTAACTGAGAATACTTGCATACTTGTAGCCAGGATTATCCATCAGCAACTTGCTCTGAAATACTCTCTGGTGCAGTCGGAGGTGCCGCACTACAGGTATGCGCCCGAACCAGTCCTCGATAATGGCGATCACATTGTACTGGGATCGGTCCATCATCACTGACAGGACTATTGTTGCCAATAAGCCTGATATAGTGTTGGTGGACCGAATAGTGAGGCGTGCAATGATTGTAGATATCACCGTCCCGCATGACGGAACCTCGTGAAAGCCGAGAAAGATAAACAAATCAAGTATATTGACTTGGCTCGCGAGGTTGTCGACATTTGGGAAGTGGACTCTGCAATCATTGTACCGAACGTTGTGACAGCCAACGGCTTAAGAGCCAGGAGCCTCGGCCAACACCTCAGGAGGCTCTCGTTAGGCAGCTGGATCAAGGGCTTGATTCAGAAAGCGGTACTTCTTGACACGGTTCGCATTGTTAGGAGGTTCCTCTCTCTGGAGCCCTGACCGCCGGCCGGTAGCTTGGACTCTGTTCCTGATACCGGTGAGCAAATGTTTTTTATATTTTAAAATGTATTTTTTTTCTTTTTTTGTGTTTTTTTTTAAGGAATAATTAAAAAATGTAGTAAATAAGTAAAAGAAGATAATAATAATAAAATTCAATTAAAAATTAAAGTAGCCTCCCATACAAGAAATGTGGTTTTTTTTTCGGTTTGTAGTATGAAACAATGCGTGTGAGAGTCCGACGCAGAAGTTGGCTGCTTTTTTACGTAGATCTGACGTCATGTAAAATTTTATGGCACTGCAAATACGTGCAAATTTTACAGACGGAATAAATATATATTTTTAACGATCAAAACTTAGTTTTCCACAATTTGCCAAATATCATCATCCGCCTAGATTGTTCCCAACTGTATTGGGGTCGGATTCCAGTGAAATCGGATGCAGCTGAATACTAGTGTTTTACGTGGAGCGGCTGTCTACCAGAACACCATTTTTCAAATAGGTGACTACAATTAATGACTTACAGTCCCCGTCGCGAGAAACTATAAATTTAGTTAACTAAGAAATTTTACTTAGTTATGTAGCGACAATAAATAATCCCGAATTCAATCGACTCAAAGTAACATACGTGTAAAACGAAACTGACTTACTACTTACTTAGTCGGGTTATATTTTATCGATGTAAAGCGCTGTCGTCTCGTGTGGTACTGAAAAGTCTCACAAATGGAACAAATATCTGAAGCAATGAAATGTGTGTTTACAAAATTTATAGCTTTTCGTGACGGGGACTATAGTAAAATCGATTAAAAACTCGTATTTCAAACAGTACACCGCCAAAATTGACGACACTGTTGGCGCAGTAGTTGAGCGATCGGCTGCTGCGCTGCGTGTCATGGGTTCGCTTCCCGCATAAAACAAATATTTGTATGGCCTACTGCAGATAGTTGTTCCAGGTCTGGCTGTTTAGTGTATCTGAGTTTGAGAACGAACCCACGATACAAGAGTAATTCCTAGTGTGAAAAAAAAAGAGACAAGAAAGAAAAAAATCAAATACCTTTTAATGAAACAAGATGTACTTTTAACCATATCGTCTAATCTAAAACAAACCGCTTTATACAGTTCAGAACTGAAATAACAACACAGTGTTTGGAAAAAACTTTGCAAACAATGTCCTGTAGGTACCTAATAGTTGGCCTTGTATCGGTATGTATATATGTATACATGCATAGGTACATGTATGTATTGGTACGTGCGGCGTGTTTGTTTGTTTACGTCATTTGAATTCAGTGCACCAACTCGCACGGAAGAGTTTTAGTATTTGTCCTGCGCCGGACTGACACACGGAATTGTAAATTTTATCGTCTGTTTCTTAACTCTGACTTTGCAGTCGCTATTTTATTTGGTTAGGAGGTGATTTGGTTGTGAAAATAGGTTTTGACTACTTGCCGAAAACAGAGTTATCGTTCTTCAAATAAGTTATAAAAGAGCTACGAACATGCGGTGGGTACAGAAACCGTTTGCACCATGAAATAAAGGATCCAACAGAGTTGTAAAAGACACAACAAAAGGAAATGTCGTCCACGATATGAGGGGCCAAGCTGCCTTCTATACCTACTGAATAAGTATAATGTACAGTTAACAAAGCTACTTCGGTAAAAATATTATTTCTTATGTGTGCATTATAACTTTTTAAGCTTATGACATGCTTACAAATTTGGTGTACAGTAATTGTCTACTCAGCACACACACAACATTTTTTTAAAGTAGTTGTAGTTAGTTCAAGTTACCTGCCTGGATATCAAATAACTTTTCTGACTGCACCTTTATCCTACCGTCCCGTAAATACAAACTACGGTTTAAAATCTAGTACTCAACACTGACCCAAAGTGACGAGCCAAAAACATTGCAAAGCATTAATTAACCTTAAAAAGTTATAGTAAACCACACAGTGTTCATACCTGTGCTTAACTGTCTTGAAATCATAATTAACTGTGGATATTAGTTGTGATCCAGTGATAAAGTAACCTACACTGTATCACTTACTATCGCGCATACTTACCTACGCTACACAGTAACATTGTATTTTAGATACTAACCTAGCGGTTTCCGTATTTACAGTTATTTACCATGCCGTGCTAACGTTCGCGGGGTGGTTGCAACTATTCGGCTGCGACTCGTTATACTACGTGCTTATGAATTGTTGCGGTTTCAGCTTAATATACGATTGGAAGATGAGTGTAATCAACGTTTCATTGCAAATTATTGTTTTCAGGAACTTTTAGCTTTTAAATATTTAAGTTGATACTACAAAGTTAGTCTGCAGCGTAAATAAAACGAGTGATGTTTTCAAACTATCACATTTCCCTTACATACTAATAGACAATAATGAGCTGAAAACTATTACGCTACGATATTTTCGTCACAACGTCCGTTCAGTGATTGGCTGCGCAGTTTTATTGCCTCCAGACACGGAACAAGAAGGTGTTGCTTATAATTTCGCCGGTGTAAGATTGCGCAGTAATGTAGGGTAAGGGCTGCTTGAATTGCTGTATTTCCTTAATAGTCTGCATTTACCCTCGCCGACAATTTGTGACAAGAGCGTGAGCTAAATTGTCGCCAAGAGGAAATAAACTAATTTACTTATATACGACATTCATAAACTAGAGCGTTAGTTGAAATACAAAGTGAACACTGAAGAGTGAATAATATTATGAAACGGAACAATAAACATTGCTCTTCTTAGTTTATTTTTAAGGCTGTGCATGACAAGGGTGGAACTAGAGACCACTAAGCTAGTTTGAAACACTCTCCATAAATACGTGAAACATTTTCAATGTTCGTGTTTTTCTGCGATCATAAAACTCTACTGCAGGTCCATACATCCTCAGCGTTCATAAGGAAAAAAAATATTTTTAATTTCAAGGAACACGTACACCGTCTTAAATCTTGGCTCACATTAACTAAGACAGTTGTAGTCTCAGAGGTATTTTAATAATGAATTCTTTTAGCAGTCACGTAGTTAATACCGACGTTGCCATTTTAATGAAGGGTGTCATAAAACGTGTCATTGTAGGTGGTAAAGTGTAGCGTGGCAGGCAGAGCGCCGTGCTCGTGGAGGCCCGCGCCTGAGTTTTATGCCTCGCATTAACACTATCGCTCGCGCGGCCCGGATTAGTGGTACACTTTATACACTTGCATATGCATCACGGACACCCACACATTTTAAAGACACATCACTGATCCAGAACAAAGTTTCGGAAGTGTTGCCTCTGGGCGGGGTTTACCGCCTTTAAATGTCAGATTAATTTGGGCAGTAACGGTAAATTAATCTGAATGGCACTTCGGAATATTAATCAGTCCCATAGCGGATCTTGCGATTATGCTCGAAGTAGGGCTGGTCGCTTGTAGGCATTTAGCTGCAGATAGATGTGTATGTAGCGATCAAACGTCCAGGGCCCAAATGCTTGCTCGGAATCCGATTCTATCCCAGTGCCCACTGTCCGCAGTTTGGTTGCATTACATTAGATTAGACACTGCTCGCATTCCTGTTGCTCTAAATTCATCTGATTGTTACAATATGTCTTTGGAAACGATCTGTTGTTGGGTCACAATGTTTGTTAGTGCTTACTTGGGATTATTGAGAGTGAGTGTTTTTAAATCTCCGTACCCAAAGGGTAAAACGGGACCCTATTACTATGACTGCGCTGTCCGTCCGTCTGTCTGTCCGTCTGTCACCAAGCTGTATCTCATGAACTGTGATAGTTAGACAGTTGAAATTTTCACACAACATGATGTATTTCTGCTGTCGCTATAACAACAAATACTAAAAAAAGTATAAAATTAATATTTGAGATGGCTCCCATACAACAAACATGATTTTTTGCCGTTTTTATAGATTATAGGTTCCGTACCATAATCTATGAAAATGGCAAAATATCGACCTTCGTGCGCGACTCCGACTCGCACTTGGCCCGTTATTTTCTAAATAGTTTGTCATTCAAGAATCATTCTATGATCTCTACGTATATATTTATTCCGGGGGAATAGGTACTCAGATACCTAATTTAATATTTGTCAATGACATGACTCATGTTTGCTCAGATTCTAAAACAAATTCATACTGAAAACAATTAATAACACGAGAAAGCAACATTTAAGCGAGTGTTTTTAGAAGTCAGTGGTTAGCATCTGAACGTGTTAATTATATTGAGGGGGCGTACGTCTCTGACGTGATCATGACGTGACGCAGGTCCGCTTGAAGACGGTCCGGTCACGGACAATTGAATCATAAAGGTAATTCTGACCCACAGCTTTAGGGCGACGCTTTATTTTGTCTAGGGAACACAATTTTGTTGTTTCTCTACAATATAGCTGGGACAGTCCCACAGTCCTTTTCGACTAGTTTATTCTTGGGAAGCAATGTGGGTTAAGGTTGTCAAGATATAATGTTCCTTTCTGAAGTTGATGGGCCATTGTGTGTTGTCTAATATTGTTCAGTTTGACCTACAGACGCTGTTGACGCGATGAAGCGTAGGCAGAAGTTATTATTTTTTTAAATACTCATATAAAATTATGCCCAGTCATTATGAACACATTTTAAAACGTTTCTTTAAACATGTGGTCTCATGGTCTGTGTCTCTACAGTGCAGAAGCATGTAACTAAAGTAGTTACAGCCAAACTATTACATTCAAAGTTTAATTTTCGTCCCTTCCGCCTATAATTTAAAACGGGAGATGCTATCAGCACACACGAAGTACATTCATCATAACATACGTGATATTCTAACTTGGCTTCCTGTAATAATCCCTACTAGCTTCCGAGTGTCGTAATCAAATCCTGTCGGGCCGAGAGTCCTAATCGAGGCAGACCACGCTCGACCTCCGTCAAATCGGGCTAAGGAACACGACCTGAGTGTCACAGCCACACAGATAACTGCAGCCGACTGTACCCGAGAGCCTCCGATCCCACCCGACCTCTCCCGAATTATCGTCCCGCGCGGATTATAACTATAATCACGATACAAATTATAGAAAAAATATTGTGATCTCTTTACAACTATTTTGTTTGAGGTTTTCATTAGCTGAAACATTGCAGCGCACTTAAATTAATTGATTGCAAGTAAACCGCAACAGCGCTCTGAGATTGTGAGAGAAAATTACTTCCTCTGGTAACAGAATGTGACATGTATTTTGTAATAAGTTTCATCGAATAAATCGATGTGAAGCTCGTAAATAATAAACTGGCTTACGTTTACGGCATACGCTTCTAAGCAATTGTCTTCTCATTTTGCTACGAATTTATATTGTCAACGACAGGAGGTGTCGCGCCGCGCCGCTTAGAGCGCTGGCCTCCCCGAAACATATTTCACTACATAAATCATAAGTTTATTTCCTCTCGCTCAGATGCCGAGGAGCGAGGTGTCTTTGAAATGGCTTTAAGAGTTCCCGCACGGCGATACCGCAACAAAGGACTCCGAAATTCAATTAGGTGTCTGTGATGGAACTGAGAGACTTATTTCTAAATATTCAATTCCAAGTGCGCAACTTTAGCGCTACCTAAATAGTTAATCTTAATTGAAATAAAATTCTTCACGACATTAGGTTCGTTTAAAAAAATGAAGCGTCGTCCTAGCGTTGTGAATCAGAAGTCTGTACATGACCATCTTAACCAGCACTAACCGCGTGTGCCTCAGACAAAGGCAGCTTACAGTGAACGAAGAAGATTTATGTGCCGCCACTGTATGCTTGTAAACGCTCGCTACCTACTAATTTGCGATCATTTTAGCGGTGTTTCCTGCCAATTAGTCGCTTTAAAACATCGCGGCGCCAAACAAAGGGGGCTGGCTCATGAATTTATTGTTAGGTTACTGTCTTAAGTTATTTAAGTGTTCAGAACGTTATTCACGTGCGACGCCGAGAGAATGCAGCTTCCTGCGACAATTTATCATGAATCTTTAATTAAACTTTAGCCGCGACTGTTCACAGTCTCATTGGGCTTCACAATAAATCCGTCGTATCGATTGTACATTATTAATTATTTGTCTTGGCTCGTTATTTAATAAGATCTATTTCTTGGGGCTCAGATAGAATAGACATGATAATACATCATTTTTGAGAATAAAAGATGAACAGTCCGATTTTGCATAAGTTCTATAAAATATTATCCATACAGGAAAAAATATGTGTTCTACACTATGCTTTATTCGTATTCAGAAAAATCGTCTATAGAACTAATACTTTGATTTCAATGGCCTTGTGTCCTGTACTGTGACATTGTCCAGATTGTCACAGAATTTGCAGCGTCCACCGTCCTCCGGGACTCACTAGTCAATAGACAATGTTGGCGAATGCGCGCACCTGCAGCCCTATTATAAAAGGAATACTTATTACAAAAAAATATCTTGCTGAACTAAATACTACAAAGAGTGCAGCTGAATGTTAATTTCTTCGTACACTGTTACAAAGATTGTAAGACAATACGAATATAGGGTTGGTACTCGCTTCTTTTTTTAAAGTATCCTTTTAGATGTTCCAACCATTAGGTATGTGCAACCAAAAAACAGTTGGCATTGTTCGTTTAAACCCTTCTTCTTCAAAATTCATCTTAGTATCGATTCTAGTTTCCGATTATTAGGAGTCCTGTACGTATCTAAAGTAATAAAAAATAAAGAAATTGATTTAACCACATTTCAATAATTGACAGAAATATAATTATTAGTCCTAAGTCAAACCACGTCGATTTTATCTCCAACAAATTGGGAGTCCTACAAAACTCTTTATAGTAAACGACAATGTAATCTGTCCAGCTACAATAAAAGTGCACAGATCCAGTTAGCTCTGTTTGCGAAAACTGCCTTTAAAACCAAATTAAATGATGAAAGTTTCCAAGTTATTCCCAGTTCGTTTCATAATAAAATTACCTGTGTCAGTTTGCCGGTAGAATTCAATTAAGAACTTTTTGAATATTTTATACTTGTAATAGGGATTTCTGGATTAATTGATAGTTAGTGTTATTTTTATGTGTCAGGCTGGTTTCTTTGGAAAAATACAAAGGAATGGCAAGGTTGGTTCACAGAGGTTTCAAAGTAGGGCAAAGAGTTTTGTGCACATATTCTTGTATTTCCTTATTGCTGTACTTTTTTTCCCAATCGGCTGTAGAAACTAAGCAGGTTGAGTGCAGCATACCTATCATTATCAGCCAGTTTTCTGATCAGCAATGGAGCTAAATGGATTTTGATGAATAAACTTGAAGAGATTGAGTAATTGATTTGTTTCGGAGAAACACGGAATAAAATTCACATCGACATAGTATGCATATTTACTTAAGTCATTCCATAAATTACATATATTTACAACAATATCAACAAACGTTTACGTCTAATATACATTTTCCTATGCGTAACAGATTAGCTATACATCATATAAATCTCTACACGAAGTCTATACATAAATGATTACTACAAGTATTGCGTATAATTGTTTAAATATAATGTTCCCTATGACACGTAGACCCGTTAACTTACCCTTTTAGCCGAAAAATAAGATTTTATTTATAGAGTAAATTACATTTATAATTTTTAAGACCTTTGATGTACATGTCGCACTCGTACTCCAAATGAAATGGTTCACCCTTGTTTGGTATAACAAGTTTTGATGTAATGTTACTAATTCGAACAACGTTTACGATAATAATCAATTTGTATAATATCGATTAACATAATTTTCATTTCATCGAATATTTATTTGCGATAGCAAAATTTGCGATATGTATGTGTGTATTTTATTACGAATTATATAATTTCTGCCACTCGCCGCCGCTGCCGCGGCACCGCTCGCTTCGCTCACTCGGCTCGTGCATTCTTACCTAACCTAACCATTTTTCTTTTAATAATTTACCCCGCCTAACTAGTTCGGCTCTCGCTAGCCTACTAAAAATAATCTCTTTTTTCTATACAATCTAGTTGTAATTGAGAGTCGTAATATTGGATACGATCTGTCGACTAAATCATTATTAGTCTAGTGAAACATTAGTTTAAATAAAATTAGTGCATTTGTAAATTCGGTCATTTTTTATTTCAAAGAAATAAATATGCAAAATAAAAATCTACCAATTAATTATTCATTTAAATGAATAATTATACAAAATGACTTTATTGTAACTAAAATTAGCCGGAGCGATTTTCGACAAAACGTTGTTATACCAAACAAGGGTGAACCAAATGAAATAGCCCGTTTTGATTTCAAATTACATAGTAACAAATCATAAACACGTGTTTTAAGTAAGGTAAGAGTATTTATTTATAGTTTATGTACCTGGTAGCAGCATATTATAGTGAAAGACCAAATTGACAGTAGATTTTGATATAGTATGGTAAACCAAAATTTGTATTAGCAAGCTTCTATAAATACATCAAGATTAACAATAACATTTCAAATATTACGTAAAACAAATTAATTCGTGTGTTTGCAAATACGTTCAGTAAACATCGGGGTGGTAAACATTAAAATCAGATGGAACTTTATTCACATCGCATAACAAAATATGAATTGAAGTTCGTTCAGCCAATCGTTATTCTAAACGCGATCCAAAAGGCACTAGATTTTATTATTATAATAGATTTGAATTGATACGTTTCCGAAAGTCGTTGTAGTTCAAATTCATGAGTTTATAATAATAAGCTGACAAACGAAGATATTTGAGAAAAAAGTAATGAAAAAAATTTTCACAGTTATATCTCATACTATCTAGTACCATGGACGTCATCACGCACATATGGTACACACATTAACATCCAAACGAGGAAGAAACATCGGTAGGGATTGTGTAAACAAATATTATTTCCTATGCGGGCACACAGTGGATGGAGATCAAGCCACTGTATCATTTTGGCAGTCTGTGTTAAGTTTACACTCCTCCAAGGTTCGGGCGAACATACAAACATTCATACAAACCATGTAATGTATAATTCACTAACATAGGAATCAAACATTACTCCGATTTGTAATTCGTTCTAATGATATTTGACATCGTTGTTATCAGATCTTACATCGTACTCTTTAAGGGTAACATGACCTTAAAAATTTAAGATTCACGTGTTTTAAATTTTAACAATACAATAATTCTGAAGCAAGTTACAGAAGTTTTCACAATTCGTAACGATAAGCACAACCGGCCTGAGAATTTACTAATCCGCCGAGAGCGTTCACACACTCACTGTAAATTGAAACCATGAAAGTTTACATAGAAACGGCTAATTGATTTAATTAGTTTTTTAACAATACCGTCCAGTCGACGTCACTGTTTTACAACTGGTCGGAAAAATACAGATACCAATTATGAGCTTTATGAAATTTTCATTTTCCTGACCCACAGTTAATTGATAAAAAATGTTTCATGATTTTAATTTAAAGTCTTACGGCATGATCAACCTCATATAATCGTGTAAATTCATTCTATATTTATTCTTAGAACACAACGTTGACACATCCACTATAAACTAAGATACATTACACGACGATAAAATGGCATTTCAAGTTTTAGAAATAATCGACTTCGTAAAGTGTCGCATCTTTCGTGTTAGTCTCTGTTTAACCGATTGCGTAATATTTTTAAAGCTCGATGCACCATATTAACGTTTGGGTACCCGTAACATATACATATTTCTTTCTTAATTAAAATACATAGCGCATAAAAAACCGCGAAAGTAATTAATAACAAGCGTCAATGATCACAATATAAATTCATCATCGGCAAATAAGGCTCTCTTCCCTTGCGGCGCAGACGCCGTGTGGCGGCGCGAGGAATAGCTTGCCGTTAGCGCATGCGCACAGCTGGTATATGTTCTGATGGTGAGGGTCGTGCGTGTGCGCTGCTGACGGTGGTAGTGGCAGCGCTGATTTTAACTTTGGCATAAAAATACTGGGTGCGTCTAGGCGAATCTGTAAAGATTGGTGTGAATAAGGTGCTAAATTCATTAAAAAAAATGTCAAAAGTTTTGTGTTGTTCAAGGCGTGTCCCGCGCGGGATGCAAACCGTGACTGTGTGCGTAAACTGTTTTGTCCATTACGAAGTTGCATGTCCATTTGCGCCAGTTTTAACACCATATATACAAGTCAGTTAACACAAACAGCGCGAGCAAATTTCCCGCATGCCGTGCGGGATTGGCCTCGATTTAACCAGGGCTTTATGTGCTCGAAGAAAAGATTAACAACCATATCAATTCAAATAAGTTTAACAAAATGACGCGCGTCGCCTATAATAACACTCAGCAATTGAGTTACGCAGTTTTATCCGCGAGTGCCGTGAGACTCACCGAGCCGGCGACGGAGCGGAGCCGGAACGTGGTAAGGCAGCTGGCGCTGATGTCGCCGGCGCGCGACTCCAGCGCGATGCTCTGCGCCGCGTGCATCTCCAGTGAACGCGTCGGCGACTCCAGCCTGCCGTGAAGGGGCCACATGTACAGTTTTAATGTGACACCAAATCATTGCAAACACCGGAACTTATTAATCTTGCGAGATCTCATCTCCCAATATATTTTTAACATAACCGCTTGCACGTCCGGGCACATGTCACGTGATGACGTTGACCGCCCGGGGTCAAATAAAAATAATAGTATTGCATGCTCAGGAGAAGGATCTATAATCCAGTAAGATGCTGGTCTTATCTTGACCGGACTTCCGGGATTGTCCTGATAGCCATGGTATACCTCTCCATTCCTCTAGCACCTTAGGCTATGTTGCCACCTTGGCGCTACGTCACATTGTGCTAGCGACCGTTTTCGGGGGCCCATTCATTGAGTGTGCAAGTCACCCCCTGCCATTTAAAAGCCGTGTATATTGTTTGTGGTCAGGCAGGGACCAATAGTTCTTCTATAATAATTGATTATTTGAAATTGATTATCAATCCACTAAACCACACAAACCCATAGCGTTTCATCTTTTGTTTCCATATTCTGCAATAAAAACTGCTGATCTTCTTCATCACTTAAACAATAAATGGATGGATTAGAGATAGGTATGGCGTATGTTTTCTCTAATTTTAGGAAAACTTCCAACATAATAATATAAAATAATATCTACCCTACCGCAGTATCTCTACGTTGACGTCGTGGTGGGGCTTGCGCGTCCCGATGGACCTTAGGTCATACCTAGGGTGAGGGGCCAGACAAAGAGAGATACAATCCGCAAGGCAGTTTTGTGGCGAACTGTTGGGCAGTAGCGACCCCACGAACCTTATCTCCCGGGAGAAGTCTTGTTCCTCATCTCCGGCTTGCCTTTATTGGCTGGCCAGAGTGAACACTGACGAGGAACAGAGCTGCCACCTCTTTCTTGCCTTAATCGGCCGGTCTGAGTGGAGATTCGCTAGAGCAATGTCTGCTCGAGAGAAGGATGTATAATCCAGTAAGATGCTGGCAGGGATCTTGACCGCACTTCCGGGATTGTCCTGATAGCCGTGGTATACCTCTCCACTCCTCTAGCACCTCAGGCTATGTTGCCACCTTGGCGCTACGTCACATTGTGCTAGCGACCGTTTTCGGGGGCCCATTCATTGAGTGTGCAAGTCACCCCCTGCCATTTAAAAGCCGTGTATATTGTTAGTGGTCAGGCAGGGGCCAATAGTTCTTCTATAATAAACGATTATCAATCCACTAAACCACACAAACCCATAGCGTTTCATCTTTTGTTTCCATATTCTGCAATAGTACTGCTCCAACCGGGGATTGTCCTTGGGAATACTTTCACAGTGCATACAGGGATAATCGCCGGTTGGTGCCTCATTACATTTGAAATGTCTAACGGGGCCTCTGCGAGTTGGTTTCGGCCCCTCGTACGCCTACCAAAGGACCGGGTCTCCAGGGACCCGAGGAAGAAAAATAAAAAAACAATGCATAATGCACAACTATATTACTCAGTTCTATATTCTCGTTGGAAGTCCTCCCACAAGGTGGACCTGGTGTATGTCATCGGTCCATCGGGCAGCCGATTGATGCGAGACGCACACGACTTGTCGTTGTGGTGACGCTCGGGGGAGGCCTATGTCTAGCTGTGGACGTCTTTCGGCTGATATGATGATGATGATATCCTTGTTTCTACTTTCTCCTAGTAACTTTGGAAGTAGGGTACTACTTCCTAGTACCTACTGTCCGACTTCCAACATAATATTAGAAATGTGGATGTTTGCGAGGTTTGTTACTCAATCACGCGATCAACCAGGATCAACAAATGAAATGCTTTTATCCGTAACTGAAAGATGAAGCAGAAGTGAAGTAGTTCGAGGGCAGAAACTTGTTTAAAATATGTATAGGTATCTGTGTCTTATTAAGCAGATAGAGTTTATAATCTCGCGAGATTTTCTACATAGTCACGTTACTATGTTGAATTAAGTTCGAAACAATTTGGTTTAAGCTGAAAATCGATAATTATAAATACGAAGTGTTGTAGCTTAGCTATTGAAAGTCGAAACCAGACAAAGGTTTATGTAACCATCACTCTCATTATGAACTAAAAAACACTTCATTTATAATAAATTGTCCACCGCTTTATTGAAAATTCCGAAAATGAGTTATTTAATAAACAGCATGTTCCTGTAAATTTCATGAAACATGTGGTCAAGGCATGCCTCCGATCGGTCAACAAACTTCAGTAGGTGCGTTTGACATAACTGTATGTTCAAACTAACGAGTTCTAACTTGGTCTGCGACGAGGACAAAGCTCGTAAATTTCCTAAAGTACAAACACACAAATATACTTACAGCAATGGTTTCGAAGGGGGGGCCTTGACTAGGGGTGTCTGCGCGGCGGCGTGCACGGACACTCCGGCCGGGCTGACCACGGTGAGCGTGTCGGCGCCCACTGTCACCGCGTCCTGCCCGGCGCCCAGGAGCAGCGCCCCCCGCGCGTCGCGCACCTCTAGGCGAGCCACGTTTACTTCGAAACGATCGTGCCCTTCAACATTTCGTAGTATTAAAACTTACTAACTAATGAACAAAACTACTACTACGTTTTCTATTATGTACCGACCTATTTCCTTTCTAAGGTAAGATTAGAACTCACCTAGATATAATCTACTCTGTAGCATTCCGTGCGAGTCTCTAGTAGAAACGGTAAAATTTCGAGAAGCTTCCATGTAAATTGGATATCCTCGACGTGACTTGATGGTGGACGCGAACAGAGAGTCCAACATTAGAGCTTGCCCCAATAATTGTAAGCCTCCGGGCACTATGCGAAGTTGGCCCATTCCTTCCTACAAAATAAATAAGAAGATTAATTGATAAGAAAACCATAATCTCATGTAGCTCATTTTTCATAACAACACGGAAATCAGTATCATACTCTTATATAGTGGTTTTCTTGGTAATTATTTGGCTTTATACCTATAATATTATCTCGGTTTATCGACTGTGCCCAATTACAATAAGATAACTTTTGTAGGTTATCTACAGTTAAAGTCCGTCTAACAGGCCCTTACCGAATTAAAATCCAACACTTTTAGGACCCAGAGCGTCAGCGCGAGGTTGATGACCATCATCAGCATCAGTGCCATAACCAGGATGTACAGACATTTCTTCCGCCAGCCGTAGATGCCTACTTTGAACTGGCTGTTGTAGCTGTTCCTGATGGAGTCAGCCTTTGTGTCCCTATTGCTATTGTTGTGCAGGATCGGCTCCGGCGTGATCTTGTCAGCGTACGGTATTCTGCAAGAAAAGTTATCGGTTGAAACAATGGGCTGTTGAACGGAAAATGTAAATGGCTGGTTGTTATTGGCTGCCAGATTTTCTATAGGAAGAGAAAAATGTGATCTGCATTTGTTGTACAGCATAACTTTTATTTGCTCCTTCATAAGACTAGTATTCTTATATACGTATTTTGCCTCGCAACACACTACATTGCAATGTTCTTACAGACGCATTCGAGATGAGCAGACTAATTTTGGGATGAAACAGTGCTAAGTTCATTACTCTGCAGTAAGCCCTAAATAAAAATAACCCTGAATGTGTCGCACTAAAGTTGTAATACAAATTAATTTTGGCGCGTACCTTACTAATATTTTAAAACAAAGGTAAATTTGTAGCACAAACGTATAACAAACAAAGGCAGAGATAATGAACCTTTCTTCTTGCGAAATGACGCCACTGTTGCTAATGTAAAATACTTGGTCAAAGCAAACGGAGATTATAAAACATGGTTTTCATATTTTGACGTTAAAACTAGATTTATTGATTCAGTTTTACATTCCAATTTGGGATGTGTTGTCAGCGGTCGCAGAGGAAACAAGCATGGCCGACGACATGACTTCCCGCGCGTATTGGTACCATTAACAACGTCTGTTTTTACTTCGACAGCATATAAAATGCAGTTTTATTTTCGAATACGTTTTATGGTTTTTTAAAACAAGGTTTTTATGGCCGAGAATAAACATTCCATATCCTCGTGTATGGAGTACTTAATCCGACAATCGTAAATTGTTAATTCCTGCTATTTTCACAATAGGTTGCTACCAATTTATTAGTAAACAGATAGTAATTAAGTAAATATGGTTTGATTAGATTTCATGACGATACATTTACCTAACTAGGACGTAGTAGACAATTAATTGTGAACCTGTATTTTCCAAATGGCAGAGATTTCATAGTTTTTTTTTTTTAACGTTGGTGTTAGTCTTAAGACCCGATAACTAAACAGCTTTGTATGCTTGTAGTGGAAATCTATTGCCTGTCCTATATTGATGACAATATTTCTAAGCTAATAATCTCCAAACGACTGACTACTTTTTTATCAGGAAAATAATATAATTAAAGTATCATAACAGAATATTAAAAAATCAAAGTGTCTGTTGTATCAGATGTCTGCTAATGGCTTGGCACTTTCTGTAGTCGCCGTCGGCGTAGATATTATATTTTCTTTCACAGCTTAAAGCGAACAAAAACATGTATGCAGGTGTATACTGACATGAATTACGACTTCGGTTCTTGAAGCAACAAATATTACCTACTATAAAACATGTTCTGAGCAGTATTTTATCAGAGCTTACTTTTGTTTTTAGTCACGAAAAGAAGTAAAATATATTTATTAAAAAGACACAATCCTATGGAAATTACGGCTTTCAGATTTCAGAAAAGTTTTTAATTTTTTGCTCCTTAATTATAACCTTACCCAGAGCATTCCGAACATTTTAAAAATACAAATTGGTCCAGCCACTATCAGTCGTAGTGGTAGTCTAACCAAAAAATGGGATTTCAATTTTATTCATACATAGATATTTATTGCACGTATCAAATTGAATTGATGCAAACAAGAGGAACAGTCGAGTCAACGCTAACAAACCACAATTCTAATCATATTTTTATACCAAACCTTACTAAAGTAACTGGAGCAGCCTTTAAATAACGGTATTTAAATTAATAGCTACCGTACGCTCGACATTTTGGTACTATTACACCAGAACATATTTCTATGCGACGCATATAAAAGTAGCCCATTCGATATTCGTGGAACTGGCCACCGTCAGCGAGCGAGGGTCATAAATTTACAAGGATTCGAGCACGACAGGGCAATGCACACTGAAAAATTCTAGTAAGCTCCCTCCGAGGATGTAAGGGATATATTTACAAGTGCATCACGGGAGGAAAGGAGAGCTATTACCCTCCTGTGTCTCGTCGCGACCGGAGACAATCATGTTCTACTACCCATATGATAGATTTACTGTTCCTTCAGGTTTTGCACTGCCTTTTGAAAATAAAAATTAAGTAGCTTTTAAAGTGGCAGCACTTATACTTTTCTATTGCCAAAATGATTTATAGTGAGAATCTCCGAGTGGTGGGTGTCTCTTAAACTAACTTCAGTATCGCAAATAATAACCTAATATCACTCAGTAGCTACTAAGTGAAATCAAAATCTAGATTTATAAAGTACTCAGGCCACTCACTGATACAAAGCGGATCCTGGCGAAGAGCCAAGAAAATTCTCAAAAGAAGAAGAAGACATCATATTACAATACAAAATAAAAAACTAAAAATAACTGGTTCTTTTAGAAAAGCATACAAAACTACCTTCGTTCAATGAGGGAAAGTCTGTCGTTGCATTTTATAACAGTGTCGGGAAGACAATGCGGATTGTACTTAGCTGAAAATGCATTCTCACTGCAAACTTCAGAGAGTTGACATGACCACGAGGGATTCCCATCTTGGCAAGCTTCCTCATAAAGGTACATGATAGTTACCACATGTTGGGCACAGATGATGACATTTTGTCATTTATTTACAGCATCATTTTTGGAGTTTGGAGCCGTTTTGTGACTATTTTACAGACTTTTTTCTATTTTTTTTTATTTTACTTAGTGAAATTTTAAAGCATCAGAGCATGAGCAGCCGCTCTAAATTACGCCTTATCTTGTTATGACTAGGCGACAATAGTAGAGTATACTAAATTGTATAGTCAAAAGAACTTTTTAAATTCAGATGTCTCCAAATTAATAGAATACTGAATTTAAATCTTGATGTAAAGATCTATCTTTGTATATGATATTTCAACTATAATATTCAGCGACTTTTCATTTGAAACATAACATGTGTTCTTTGAAGCGAGTGCTTCGCTGGATTTAGGATAAGCCTGATACAATAAGAGACTCATGAAGCTCCAAAATGTACATTCATTCACTCGTCTGCCAAACTGAGGCGCCATACGAGAAAAATTGTCCAAAGCCTGCTTCACTCACTGTTATCTGTGTGGATGGCAGGTAATATATAAAGACCTATTATGTAGTTGAACGTAAAGATTCTTTGGATTTTTATATGAAGAAAACTTCATTCGATCAAAAGTATGATATTTAATTTAGCTACTATTTTTAGTGATAAAAGTCAATAAATCTTTTTCCAATTACGGTAAGCAATCCATTTTAAAATGTTTTATAATATTAAATGTACACTTATCCCCTAAACAAAGATAAACTAATTCCCAAAGTGATGCAATTTTTGTAAAGCCGCAGATTTTTTTGGCAAGACTTGGGAAAATAAAAAAGGTGAAATCTGTGCGGGAAGGTTCGTGCACTTTATCTCTCGGTCCACTCTCCCAACACGTTTGGAGGGTTTACGCGGCATTAGAAACCAATTACACGAATAATACCTACCGGTTGCCCCGTCTTTATACTTTTTGCTTTAGATCAACGCTGAAAACATGATTATATATTGTTACATATTCGTTCACACCGAGATTCTTGCGTACTAATATAATTTCGCGCTTACTTTACGCCATGAGAGGTAAATAATGTTAATACTGATTAATGCACTGTTCCGCTTACGATTAGTTAACGTTACGATGTGTCGGGGATGTTATATTATTGCATTAAATACATAATAGAGATAAAAGGTAGAAATGGGGTAGAATCTAATAAATTCTCTGTGCGGAAGCGTAAACGATGTACGCAGAGACGGGCACGTAGCATCGCCTCGTAGCGCTCCACAGCTCGTAGCCTCGTGCCTCGTAGCCTCGTAGCTCGTAGCCGGAGGGGTGGGCACCGCAAATGAGCCATATTAATCATCCCCCATCACGGCAGCTCGACTTTTGAGCTTCCTCTGTTGCTAGATTCTCCTTAATAAGGCAACCTTTTCCTCTTGCCAAGAATAAATTGAGATAATGAAATGGTACTTAAAAGTAAACTTTGCAATGGAATGTGGCGATCAATGTGCATTTGTGGATTTGTCAAAATGAGAAGGGACACAACCGACCGACCGACCGTCCTGGTTGATTGGTAGAGAATGCCTAAGGCATTAAGTCCTTTGTACCTTTTTGTGCGTAAAGTTAAAATAAATAAGAAATAAACCGTCAGAACATTAATTAACACATAAATTAGATTGAAATTATGCATCCAAAATTTAAATCTACATTACTGTCTGAATTAATTCGTATTGGCACAACATAGATCTAAATAAAACATACCGCGGCAAAAATAAAATCTTTCCATTTTGAATGGAAACTAAATATGCAGTGGGTTATTTCGCTTTGTGATTTGAACTTCATATAGTCCGGATTTAAATTGTGACTACCTATTTTACAAATATACATGTCGAATTTTTAATGCTTTTAATATGAGGAGTACAAGCTTTGTCTCTGGGTTGCATTTGCTATTTTTATTGGACGGAGGGGGTTTGCAAGTTATAACTGACAATTTATTTGAAAAATGTACTAAAAAGTTTTTAAACATTTTCATTTTAATATTGGGACTTGGTGCCTTAATAAAGAAAAAAAGAAATGTGATTTTATTTATTTATTAAATCACTTCTCGAGTAACGATACAAAGTATTGTTTGTATCATACCCAGACTTTAATAACGTAGTATAATAAATCTATGAAATTGATACACAGCGCCTTCAAACTGAAATACAGGTACTTGAGGACCGACTTAATTCTCTTTATAATAAATATGTGAGTTCTCAATTACAAATTAAAGAACACATCCTAGCTGCAAATAAGTTGGTGATGTGTCAGTGTACCTGTCAGACAGTACCAAAATTAAGTTCTGACCAGCCTGAGGTTACGGAGGACCCGGCCCAAGCTGACTGTGTGATAGCGGATGTTAAACAAGGTTTGTGTCAAGTGGACCAGCCTGAGACTTCTAGCATTCCATTTTTTATTAGTAATGATAGTGTTCATTCAGTTATGTTCTCAGATAGTATAGGAAGAGGTTTAGGTAAATTATTGAATAACAATCTCAGCTATTGTACTCATAATTATTGTATACCTGGGTCAAACTTCAAACAAATAATGGAATCAGTGACAAGATATGTATATAAACCAGAAACCAATATTACTGTGTTTATAGGTAACAGTTCAAATTTAAAAAAAGAACAAATAACTGACTCTGTAACTGAGATGTTAAAGTTAAACTGCAACAAAATACTACTGTGTGCTTTCCCATATTTTGAAAAATTGTCAAATAGACAAAATAATTATATTCACATGCTTAACAAGCATTTACATTTCTTAGTTAGTCATTACAGTGACAAACTTGTTTTTCTGGACATTAACTTATATGTTGATAAGTTAAAGTCGACTAGGGATACAGTGTATCTGCCTATTAGGTTTAGACATCAAATAGCTAGCCTATTAGCATATTATATAAACTCAGACATAAGTAGTATGTCGACGTCTTCTACTATAATTAACACTGCAAATATTAGTAATAATACTAATGTACAGGTGGACATTGTTAACTGTAGCACTAATGCTATAACTATTTACAATAATTGTACGAAGGAGAATCCATGTGTCACTATGGACAATTCTTTTAATGTGGAGTCTGCAAGTAGCAAGATCTTGGTGCCTAGTGATGGCATGGGAGATGTGGGGCTCTCTCCGGATGTTCCTTTAAACTAGTTTGTACGACAACAGAGGATACCAATAACAGTATAGTTACATCTACCCTAAACCAGGTATCTTCTTGCTCTCACATAGCTAATTGCAATAAAGGGGCCAAGCAGAAATCCTTGAAATTATTTCATCAGAACATTCAAGGTTTTTCTTCAAAACAGCTGGAAATTGAGTTATTTTTAGAAAAAACAATGTTTGACATAGTTTGTTTCACTGAGCATTGGTTAAAGGATTTTGAAATGTTGATTAATTACGAGAATTATAGTGTGGGAAGTTCTTTTAACCGAAAGTCAATGTTACGTGGGGGCTCACTAATTTTAATCAAAAAGTGTATTCAATTTAAAACTCGTAAAGACATAGTTAACTTGTCTGTTGAACATAACATTGAACTATCCTGTGTTGAGCTAGATAAGCATGTCATAGTGTGCGTTTACAGACCCCCTAATTATCTGAACTACTCTATATTTGAGTCAGTGATGGAAGATGTATTGGCAAAACTTGCGACTGGTAATAAATTAGTAATTATCTGTGGAGACTTTAATATAAATATTTTAGAAAACAATTCAGATAGCTGTAGATTATTAAATCTTTTTAAATCGTTCAATTTGTCTAATGTGTTCATAGAACCAACCCGTACAACTACAACTACTGCTACATGTATTGATAATGTTTTTTGTTCTGGCGACTACTTACAGAAAGCCATTGTAAATTACCTCCCTTCTGATCACAGCGGGCTACTGGTATCTTTTGAGTCCAAAATACCAATTCAAAAAGTGCAAATACAAACCAGACCAATAACATCCGGTAATTTAAATAAATTTAACCGTACTTTAATTGGGAAGTTAAGTGATTGGAACTGTACAGTGAACAGTGCTAATATTTTATATACAGATTTTTTTTCTTTAGTCCAAACAGAATTCAATAATACTTTTAAAAATAAAACTAAAACTATCTGCCCTAAGTTTTTATTTAGTGACTGGGCAACTAAAGGACTCAGAAAAAGTAGGGATAGACTTTATGAGTTGTATGGCCTTAAGCCTTTTATTAACACTGAAACTTTTAATAAGTATGTATCTACCTACTCCAAAATTTATAAAAATACTTGTAAGGTAGCTAAGGCTTTATACATAAGCAATAAGGTAAAAACAGCAGACAATAAAATAAAAACGGTTTGGAAAATTATAAATAATGAAACAAATAGGAACAAAAAACATAACACTGATTACAGATTGCAGACGCCTCACGGACTTATTAGCGATAACAAAGAAGTTGCTCAAGAATTTGTAAATTTCTTTACAAGTATCCCTGTTAAAACTACTGAAGCCTTAAATTCCTCGCCTTCGCTTGCTTTTGATTTATTACAGGCAAACGTATCAGCCTGCGCGACTGAATTTAATTTTAAACATATAAACCCCATAGTAGTAATAAAAGCTTTTAAACAAATCAAAATTAAATTGACCGAAGATCTATGGGGATTGTCTATCAAGGTTTGTACCTCAATTATCGAGACTGTAGCGCCGTACTTAGCTTTAATATTTAATTTGTGTGTCGATCAAGGAGTCTTTCCGGACCTAATGAAATTCAGTAAAGTGATACCACTTTTTAAATCTGGGGATAGTAAAGACACCAATAATTATAGACCAGTGTCCGTGTTGCCAGTGTTTAGTAAGGTATTTGAAAAAGTAATGCTAAATCAGATGCTCAGTCATTTTAACACGAATAACATCTTACATGATAAACAGTATGGTTTCACCAAAGGACGTTGTACAACGGACGCTGGTGTCACCTTACTAAAGCATATCTTTAATGCGTGGGAGGACGCACAGGATGCTATAGGTGTCTTTTGTGATCTCTCTAAGGCGTTTGATTGTGTTGATCACGATACATTACTCCTGAAGCTCGGGCATTACGGACTAGGCAAAACAGCGTTAAACTTAGTCAAATCTTATTTGAATGATAGACAGCAATTAGTTCACATAAACGGTGTCAATTCGTCGGGATTAAACGTAAAAATGGGCGTCCCCCAAGGCTCTATTTTGGGTCCTTTCTTATTTTTGGTTTATATTATTGATTTACCTTATTTATTGCAACAAAATCTTGATATGGTGTTGTTTGCTGACGATACCTCTTTAATTTTTAAGATAAATAGAAGGACGAACAATGTTAATGACATAAATAATGCCCTAATGCAAGTCCAAAATTGGTTCACGGCGAATAATTTAGTTCTAAATGAAAAGAAAACAAAGTGCATAAGATTTGCCTTACCTAATGTCAAAAGCAGTGATTGTGACATATTATTGAACAAGGAAAAACTAGAATTCGTCGATAAAACGGTTTTCCTGGGAATTACGCTTGACCCCAGACTACAATGGGGCCCTCATATAACATCTCTTTCCGGACGGCTAAGTTCAGCAGCATATGCTGTTAGAAAAATCCGCCAACTAGCGGATGTCGATACCGCGAGACTGGTATATTTTAGTTACTTTCACAGTATCATGTCTTACGGTATTTTACTATGGGGACGGGCTGCAGACATCGAGTCTATTTTTATTCTGCAGAAAAGAGCCATCAAAGCGATATATAATCTCCGCCGGCGCGATTCTCTCAGGGAACTGTTTAAGAATATTAACATCATGACGGTACCTTGTCAATACATTTACGAAAACATCATGTATGTCAGAAAGAATTTACATCTTTTTAGTAAAAGAGGCGAGAGACATAATTATAGTACTAGAAATAGGGACCAGTTAGTTCAACCAGGCTTCAGACTGGCTAAAGTAGCCTCATCTTTCATGGGGTACTGTTTAAAATGTTATAATAAGATACCTCCCCATATATTAGAACTAAATGAGACGAAATTCAAGTCTTGTATTAAACGCACACTATGCAGGCAAGCATATTATAAGTTGGGGGATTATATTGAAGATAAAAATGCTTGGCTGAATGCTGGTCCTGCTCCACAGCCACTAGAGAGCCCAAACTAATCTGTAAATAGTTCGGAAACATTGTTGGACCGGCTGAAGATTGTAAGAAAAATTTGCATTGTTAGAATCAACTTACTAAGCATTGTATAATTTCAGCCATTAACAGCACATGTGTGAGTACTGTGTACCTTTAACTTTAATAATCAGTTTTAGGTATGTTTTTGACTTGAATGTACCCTGGCGGTTGGGAGTGTCATGCTCACTCAAAAGTCTAGCTGATGGTGGCGTATGCGTTGGATCATTTGGCTCCCTTCAAAATGGTTGAGCCGAATGGTGCTGGCGCATGCGTCATGTTCGTGAACGGGCGCCGTCAGTCGGGACTGGTCATTTCTTAGCTGCCATGGTTAATTTTAATTATTTCTTTGAATTGTTCCTCTTTTATTCCGGACGCTTTTATCCTGCTCGTTTTTTACATCGTTCTCACATGTATGTATAATGTCAACCCGATGTAAATAAATCTTTGTAAAAAAATATTATTTTTAAAAGAGTGTCCGTGGAGTTTCTTGCACGTTCTTCTCCATAGAGATCTACGCTTTGGAACGTGCAAATAGCTTCAACTTTTTGGACCGACCGACCTTGACAATTCAAAAGTGCCTGTAAATGGTTTAATTGAAATAAATGCTTGAATTTTGAATTTTTTTGAATTTTGCACTGCGGAAGAACCATAAAATCGGGTGTGAAGTGAATAAGTATGCAGCACTCCATGGCCACGTGAGTACGTACCCATCTATATAATTCCTTCATTCGCCCTTGTTCTAAAGCTATTTTACCGGTACCGGTTTTACCGGTAAATACAGTCATTTTGATTGATGGGAAAAACGACAACATTATTTGGCCTAGCCAGCCATTTTTTAATCTTAGAGCCGTAAAAATAAAATCAAAATACTCTCTTTTCGAGGTTAATTGAATTATGTTCTTTATGTCACAAGCAAAAAACCCTAACTTATAAGCACGCAATCATCCTAGTCAGGTGCCGCTTACTTGCTTACTCTGTGACACATTCTCATTTTAATTACTCCCAGTCTCAAGTTGCACAAAAGCGCTGCGACCTGCCCATTGCACCCGCAGGCCCCAGGATGAGCAGCCCTGATATGAAGGCACAACATTCATATTCGGGGCTCAATTTTGAATGCAGTAATAACGGCAAAAACCCCTCGGTCTGTGGAGTGCGAGATATATCGTATTATTTGAAGAGATTGATGTGAAGAAATATAAATTCGCCAACGAACAAGAGCTGTTACCCTTAAACATTCTGATAGCTGAATGTCTGCTACGAATAAACAGTTTTACCTACGAGTCTGTTACTTTGTTTTTGACTGACTCAACAACTACTGTATATATATATAGTTACAGTTAAGTATAAAGTGTTTCTTATAGAATTCAGAGGTGCACTAAGAAATAACTTTCACAAGTCCGCTACTGAGTGGTTCAAAGTTTGTATGCGAACGAAGTGGCGGACAGCAGCTAGGTACTATTGATATACAGTGTTCCAGCACAATGTTTAGTTGTACAACTGCAATAAACAGTATAGAGAGCGTAGTTTGCACGTTATGACAGATACAGTGGGTAGTATGAAATTACTGGTATTTTATAGAGACGCTAGGTGGGATAGTTTAGCAGCGTGTGCCAATTGAGCGTTTCAGCACGCGCCGGAACGCCCGGCCGCCGCACATTCGTTAGCAATATTCCGCTAACGAACCAAACTAATGGCTATTAAGTTGAATAACGTAGCACTTTGCGCCACGAATACCGTACACACTCCCACAAACAGATAGTTCTAGAATCATACACAGCTGACTTTTCAAAAACTACATTTTTCACAACCTTTTTGCGTGACATTCGTATTGATAAAATATGGCATTCAATGACGACGAATATTTTAGAGCGTACCTTTGTCATTCTACGAGCACGTGAAGTTGGGGAGCAACGCGATGGAATATATGCAATGCGTCTTGTACAACACACGAAGCAGAATTTATGGCAGCCTGCTGTAACACGAATGGATTCAAACTTATCCAAAATCTTTATGCTTTTTCACTTTTGAACACTTTTTTGTCTATAAAATGTGCACTGATGAATAGAAGCCATAAAAGATAGAAAAAAGAAATGGCTCCAGGATTGTGATCAAATCACCAGCCATGAATGTCATAAAAGTGTAAGATTGTCATGCGAAATAGTTCGCAAAATCACCTTTTCGATCTCTAATAACCATGCCTGCTGCATGTTGCATGCTCGCATGCATACTGCATGCTTGCTTGCATGCTGCATACTTATTGCATGCTTGCTGCATGCTTGGTTGCATGTTTGCTGCGTGCTTGGTTGCATGTTCGCTAGCATGCTGCATGCTACCTGCATGCATGGTGTATGCTGTAAAACGCATCTGTCATTAGTTTTTTAATTCTACGTCCTCATACTAAACATAATTATGTGGTGTCTTCTCTCTGATGAGCAATTGTTTTTATTTGTCTAACTATTCAGTTTTACAAGGTGGTTTTATTTCGGAATTCTAATTAATCGGCACTTTAACAATCGGAATTCGTATTTTTGATATTTCGAATTATCATTAAGTCTGAATTTTTGTTATTCAATCTATTGAAACTCGGTCATTTGAGAATGGTAATTATAAACTTTAATATTATTGAAATTTCGAAATTATGAAAATAGGATGAATGATAAATCGGAGTTGTTTAAATCAGCAATTTTAAACCATTCGGAATTATGAAAATTCGTGTTTTGAAATTCGTATTTGTGACTGACGGAATAAAGTTTTTCGTATTTATGTGCTGTACCCGTTGTTAGTATCAGTATACACTATTAGTATCACCAACTGTAAATTCAACGTAAAACTGAGCCACCAAATCTCATTCAGAAACTCCTTAAAATTTTCCTTCCCGCTAAGAAAAAAGGGGCAATACCAGTGATAGAAGTCAGTTAATGTTTTCCCTCAACATTTCCAGGCATCGCGGCAACGTCTCGTAGGCGCGGCTTGGAAATAAGAAAATCCGCAGTACTCAGGCTGTCACCCCACAGTAAGCTGTGTAAGCTCAGACGATGGGAGAGCGATAAATTAAGTTTTCAATTTGCCAATGACGCATCGCTAAGACTGTGAACCGAGCACCCTTTGCTCATATATTTTGGATGGCCGCTTTCGTGTGGCTCACGCAATTTATTTATACTTGTTGATAACATATTTTCATATTTTTTTCTAGATACAGTAGGTATTATAGTCTAGAGTTCAATCAATCCTGACATAATAACGCAACTGTAGTATATCAGAGAAGCTATTACGTATTTAAATGATCAAATTATGTTTAGTTGTGTACATTTCATAAATGCAAAGGATGTTTAGCGTGGAGGGCCGACGCCGCCGGTTGGTTGCATGCAGCAAAATGCAGCGTAGCGCTCCATTATGTGGGTCATAAATCAGGTGCATTGAAATCTCCTTCCTCCTTCGTGTCGGTGAGCCATCGCCGAGCGACGGATATTTGAACCAATGCACCGCCGAACCGACAGCGCTACGCCGCCGCCGCCACACTTCGTAGCGGCTCGTAGCACTTCGTAGCGGCTCGTAGCTGTTTGCAGCTACGATGAAACTACGCGCCCTATCTACGCTGCATCTTAAACTTTGCGCGCCGAATATTGACTGGACTGTAAAAGTTTCGTGTTCAGCCGTAGTGTTGATATCTCAGGATATGTATTTTAGTATTTTTCGTCGTATTTGTAGCAATATTTTGTGGCTTTATTATTTACTTTTCGATTAGTTCTAGAGTAGCGTTTCGTGCAAACAAATGCTACAACTAAGTAATATGATAATGGACATTTAAATAATCCGTTTACAACTAACAAGTCCACTCAACATTTGCAAACTCCAACAGCGTTTGCAAACTCCAACACTCAACATTTGCAAACTCAAACACTAACAGCGCGTTAACTCCATAGATTTATATAAGTGCATATTGTTTTATTTGGACAAGAATGTCGGCAACTACAACAAAGTTACGTGGCACACAATGGCCCCGGTCGCCGGCCGCCACCCAAGCCTGGAGGACGGAGGACGCCCATTCACTCACTGCTACTCAATGGCTTTTGCATGTTGCATTCTGTGCCAAGCAAACAAATGCTACAACTAAGTAATATGATAATGGACATTTAAATAATCCGTTTACAACTAACAAGTCCACTCAACATTTGCAAACTCCACAAATCACAAACACTAACAGCGCGTTAACTCCATAGATTTATATAAGTGCATATTGTTTTATTTGGACAAGAATGTCGGCAACTACAACAAAGTTACGTGGCACACAATGGCCCCGGTCGCCGGCCGCCACCCAAGCCTGGAGGACGGAGGACGCCCATTCACTCACTGCTACTCAATGGCTTTTGCATGTTGCATTCTGTGCCACATTCTCGTCGTAACTCGCGAACACTCTGATATTTCTATCGGCGGCAAATTGTGGCCTATTGACTGCATTAGATGTTAATCTACATACATTAATATTTTTCATTTGTTGCGTTTCTGGCTGAGGGCAATAAAGCTGATTCCCCTCTATTTGTGATCTATGGATGCAAGTTGGGTTTTAATTTAAACTTTCTTACTACCGGAAATATTTAATTCATGGTAGGTAGGTTTAGTGGTACTCTGAAAACACGTTGATCAATTTTCTAAAAGTATTTTGGCTACCGATTTACGTTTCAAGAAATAGAGTATTTGAAAGCATAATATTTAACATTGATTAAAGACCACACAGTCTCAATTCAATATACACACAAGTACTCACATCCCATTCCAAAAGCACACCAACATTTTTTCCCACGCAAAATTGTGTCACCCTACCCACATTTTTGTAGCTACAACAGTCAGCCAGCATTTTCCAACATCAGCAGCCGGTCCCAACGATGCGGGTGCATCGAATAGGCTCTCGTGTCATGTATGGAGTAATACCTTCTCCCAGACATATCCCAGCTCAGCGAAACGTCAAAGGGAAATTGAAAATTAATTTATGCTCCTAAACCTCATACCAGCTCGGAGATTGTAAATCACCGGCTTGGAACTCTTCATGTCCAGAGTGCCATTTCGCTTGACGTGTTTGGAACGCTGTCGTGTCGAGTTAACGATTTGTAGTTGTAGGGTGATAATATTGGTGGAAACTACCTGTTTTTTGCTAAGCTGTTTAGTAACAGTGTAACTAAATGACTAATAACGGATTTCACCAATGAAACTGAAAGCAATCAGTACATCTAAACTGCTTTCAAGAGCTGTCGGTGTCTATTTTCCACAGAAAATAATGAAACTGACAGCTTGTAAACGTCGTTTATATGCTGATCGCGTTCAGTTTAATTGATGAAATCCGCTCTAAATCTCATTTTCAAGTAGATATGTTAAAGAATTGAAACATAGTTTATTCAAAAAAAACAAAACGGATACTACAAAATGTAATCTTGACAATCACCGCAGAAAATTAAAAATAAAACAATGTTATGGAAATGTAAAATACCGCGTGTATCTGACATCGACGCACAATCGATTTCCATGGGTCCAGGGCATGATTCTGGACACCCCAGTGTTGGAATTTTTTGTCGGTTCTTTTCTCATTTTTTCATTTGTTTCAAGAGTACCACAAATAGGTATCAGCTCAGCTGAGCTGATATCTATTTGTAGTTTTATTCAGATTGCTCATTTTAGTGAAAGTATTTAATAATTTTTTTATTAAAAATCTCATTGGGTTGGGTCAGAATAACGATTATGAGCAGTCTAAAGTAAAAAAACCCTTGAAAAAAATGAAAAAATGGGAAAAAATCCGACGAAAAATTCTAAGTCTATGGTGTCGAGAATCATGCCCTGGACCCATGGAAAACGTTTGAGCGTCGATGTCAGATACACGCGGTATAGACAATATTCAATGCGATAAAAATATACATACGAAATTCACAATTTTTTCTTCATGTTCTAAGATTATACGAGCGCAAGGAGTAAATTAGCAAAGCAAAAAAAAACAAGTTTTAAACTTAATTAGGCAGGTAGGTACTAAAGGCAAAATGTTATCGAACCAAAAATTTTAAATAAAGCAACATATTGCTCGGTGGTAGCGATCACATATTTTAAGCGGCTGTGCATTTTACGTGAGAGAGAGCGCTTTGAAGCTCAATTTATATACTATCCTACTAAATTATGTGTTACAGGGATCCCTTCTATCATAAAAAGATTATATTTAATACTAGAGGCCTAACGCGACTTCGTCCGCGTATAACTTCTAGTTATTCCCGTGTAAATCCCGATCCCTCGGGAACTCCGGGATAAAAATTCGTGTTATTCTGGGTCTTCAGCTACCTACATATCAAATTTCATCGTAATCGGTTTAGTAGTATTTGCGTGAAAGAGTAACAAACATCCATACATACTCAAAAACTTTCTCATTTATAATATTAGTAGGATATACTTTCTTTAATTTATCAGAACGTGTATAAGTAATCGTTAATTTTCAATATTGTTTGCATTCCGTTTCAAAATCTGTCGTAAATTAAAAGCAGATCCACTCTACGTCTGCAACTGAAAAATGAAACAAAAGTAGATTATGAGATAAGAATTAAATAATCCAATAGTGTATAGATAATATCTAGTTAACCTAACAATTAACCCATAAACTCCAAACAAGTTAACCACCACAGCAAGGATATGGGTAATATTCCACCTATTCTAGTTACTACACCCCATTGAAACATTTGACGAACGCATACAGAGGCGCGTCCTCAAACAGTCCTCTGCGTACGTGTAATGCGAGGCTGAACGCACTCGCGGGAGGACTCCGAAAAGAGTCGTAAATACTCTCGACGCCGCTCACTTATAAATTAGGATCATAAAGCAGTTGCCGAACTTTGTTGGCGGCACGACGACCATAAAACAACGCTTACCCGCCGGGATCGACGACGCTACTCGTGCATCGCCGCTGATCTTTCAATTCTATGGATTATAATGCTTGCTTGCAGACAGATTTACTTTTAACTGTTGACGTTAATCGTTTTGTGGTTGTGATGGAAAGTTTGTTAAGTAATAAGTCTGCTGCTGCTTCTGATGAATTAAAATTAAATTCAATAAACTGGTTTATTAAATTTTCAAAAGAACAGGTTACGATCCCATATTCGTAACCTGCTATCTTGGACACTCTTAGTGCTCGTTAACGGAGAGGCGGGGCGTCGAGCGTCGCGTGCGGCGTGGCGGCCCGCACTAAACATATGGCGTTGTATGAGAGTGTTCACGGAGGAGCAATTTCGAGCTCGCGACGTAGCACGCGGCGTCCGCCAACCCGCCACCACAACACAAGCGTTGTCAACACCAATTTATTAAATACTCCGAAAATCCATGTCAAATTCCCCAATTTGGGGACAAAAATAATATTGATTCCTCACTAATTCCTCTAATTTAAAAAGATATAAATATTTAATTAATTACTTGTTTATCTATATTTTTTTCAAATATCAAGTTATTAAGAATATAGTCTAATGTAACATATATGTTTACCAAAAATTACGACAAGCCGTTTAGACGTGATTCTCAATTTAAATCGGGTATCTGCGCCTTAAGACAAGTTTTAAGTTTAATTATATTTCATGAAAAAGAGTTCTGACTTGGCCCGGACTATCAATATTCAAATCTCCGCTTTTTTCCCACATTTTGATCATTCCCCATAAATCCCCGATCAACTTGAGGTTTCCCACAGTTTGGGAAATTTCCCACACGTTGGCAACGCTGGCTTAAGTGTCTAGGATAACGCTCGACGCCCCGCGTCTCTGTAAACGGGCACTTCTACCCACAAAAACCCACCAAAACTAAATTTTTAGGACTAACTATCGACGACAATATAAATTGGAAAGCACACACAGAGGAACTATGTAAAAAAATCTGCAGTACAGCATATGCGCTATTTAAACTTGCACCCGTGCTTAATATTGATGCCTTACGCATAGCATATCATGGAGCAACTTCTTCATACCTCAGATATGGTATAATATTTTGGGGCAATTCGACAAATAAAGAACTTGTATTCAGAGCCCAGAAAAGGTGTATACGAGCGATGTTTAATCTTAAAATTCAAGATAGCTGTGAACCATACTTTAGACAATATAAAATCCTGACGTTACCTTGTCTGTACATTTTTGAAACCGCGACCTTTATAAAATCAAACCCTGAACTTTTTGAGACTCTGGCAGGTACAGTCACTCGTAGTAGGAGGAGGAACACACAAAATATATTACGATTACAGCAAGCAAATACGGCACTACTGCGTAAGAGTATATACGGCATGGCACCAAAAATTTATAATAGGCTACCAGATGAATTAAGAAGCTTGAATGGTAATCCTTTCAAAAAACGTTTACATGACTTTCTAGTCAGCAAAACCTATTATAAAATTAGCGATTTTCTCGAAGGTAAATAATGTGACTAGAAAATACAACTTTGATTTAATATTTTTTTTCTTTTTTTGTATTGACATGGCCCTGATGTAATGAATTAGATTTGACATAATTTTTAATAGTTTAAGTGACATTTTTAATTTCTGTATTGACATGGCCCTGATGAAATGAATTTAACTATTTTACTTATAGTCTAAAATATTTGATTGTGTTTGTAGTGTAAAATTGTACTGATAATATGACTTATAACTATTCTAATGTTGCTATGTTTTATGTTGATTATTGATTTTGTGTTGTACCTATTTAAATCTATTAAACACTTTGCTTCCGAATTTAAAAAAAAAAATTGTAAAATTTGCATGCCAGTAAGGTAGATCAAGGAGAGCAATATTGAATGTAATGTTAACACCACTGTATATACCCTTGACCAGCAAATAAATGATTTATGATTTATATTTATGATTTATGATTTATAAAAAGTTCAGTGGGTTATTGTGTCTAAATAGTTTATTCAGTTTCACCGCATGTTATAATATTGATCATAAAATAATTTTCTTACAATAAAAGTGAAACCAAAAAAGAGTACCGTATTTTCTGTAGCTCGAGACGTCAGAGTAATGTTCGCACCCTGTTGCCTGCATCGGGAATACTTCGGATGTGGGGGTCGCGCCCCTCACTGGGTCAATAGGTTACTGTAGAACCGGTTGGGTAACTATTAGGTACCACAAACTGCACAATTTGAGTTCAATTAATTTGATTTATTAGTGATTAATAAAAAGTAAATAGTACCCATTCAGGAAGGTAATTTAATTAGATAATGCTAAAAGTGGAACAACGTGATTTTTCAAGTACTTCCGTTTTTTTTTTTTTCATATCAATCAAAGACAGTTGATTGAAAATCGAATTACTAAAAAAACTGTTAATACATTTTTGTTTGACTAACTATCATTCCGAGATGAAAAAAATCCACCCCCTTTATTCTAAAACGACTGAACTTACTATTTAACGAAAATTTATGTTTTCACACAATCCTTCGGAACCTCAAAAATAGTTCTTTATATAAGTGAACTCTGGCTAGTGTAATTTTTCATAGACTTATATTGCCTAATCAACTTAGGTCATTTATTAAAAGTTTGTTATAAGACAATAAAGAAGCGGTGCCGAATAGTGAGGCTTTTCTTGTAATTTATTTATTAATTATATACTTTAATTTATTATAACAAATTGAATTAACTATCTCGGTTCTCTAATTTGTATTAACCTAGGTCCTAGGTAGTATGTTGAACAATAATTACAGAAATTTTACCAATTAGGCCCTTTTTTAAGGATGCGAAATCATCAAATGGCTCTTTCCGCTCAGAGCGAAGCGGAAGAGAGTGTCTGACTCTTACTGACTAAAATCTATCTGTGTTCCTCGAACGCAAAGGGCAATTGGAGGAAAATTCCTCTTTCGAACCAATTTAGCAACAAATTATGCGCTACTATTTTAATTATAAGATCCAATCAAAATCAATGAACGTAAACACCGTGTTCCGGATGATGAACCTACATAAACTTCGACCGGATGTTCAGAACCTGGAATTAAGCATTTTTCATAATGGACACATTAATTCATTCTTATTTTTTGTTAATTTTCATACAAACTAAATACCTTGAAGTAAATCACCAGATGTGCATATGCATCTGAATCGGCAACGAAAACCAAATGAAATTACAATAGCACTTGATAGAATTTTCACAATAATTGCACTTAGCGTCAGCATAGGCCACAGAAGACCCTTTCATACTGCATAGCTCAATTAAATAACATTACAAATATCTTTGTAACGAAACCTTTTAAGTACTACTTGCTCTGGTGGATTCGATTGTTAAAACTATAGAAGCTTTTGCTAAAGTTTATAGATAAAATGAAGAACACGGTGTATATCATTACAAAATAAAATAAAACTGTAGAGTAGGATATCAATAAAAGGACTTATTCGAGAGTGCGAAACTCACACCGTTGTATTGATTAACATAATTAGTACATCGATTGTGAAATACTGCACCGAGCCAACACGTAACATCATTACACACTGAATGAAATGAATCATTAAGTCTGTCAGCATTCCATCAATTAGCATTTCATGGATTGTAAAATTAAATTATATTCATATTAACAGGTGACCACAATTTTATAATTAGTTTACCCAAAACTTCGCTTTCAGTTCGTATTAGTGGGTAATTGATAAATTGAACACGCTAACATTGTGGAATATGGTATCGAATTTATGATTCAATATTCAGTATAGTGATTTTACAAGGTATTGCGTTGATCGGTAGTTAATAAACATTGATACAGTCTCAGAGTCTCAGGCCACATCTTGTGTTAAAGCTGAACCCGGAAGTGGGTTTTCGTTAGTTGACTCTATCATGAGCATACGAAGAGCAGTTTTCTTTGGCACGGCACTACTTTAAAGGTGCTCCCTGCTTCTTGAACGTTGGACTCTGTTCCTAGTATCAGTGAGACATTAAAGCTCCTATAAACTTTTTAAAATTAGTTTTAGTAACTAACAAGATGTCTAAATCTGTTTATAGAATTTAAGACCAAAAAAATTAAATAGCTCTTTCAGTCTACCCGGCAATGTCAGCTACGACATATTATGTTAAACTAATGCATGACAATCTCTTCTAACTAAAACACTCTCAGTCCCACTATTTTAAGTAAACTTATTTTCGGCGGCGGCAGATGTGGAAGTTTAACTCATCATTTTGAGATCGCGAAATCGCTTGGAAGTAATTCGCGGAGGCGAGCTCCCCGCAGACGCTTTACTTACAAGTACTTGAACTTAGTTGCGAGCAAGTTGGCCGGCTTTCCACTCATACACTCCGTAACGACAACTTACTCACTTTTGCTCACTTGGGGCTTAGCGCCGCAGATATCAAGGGTGCACAATGTTTGTAGCTGGGGAATTGTTTTGTGCATTGATTTTAATTGTATTTTGAAGTTTGCGGGACTTGTCATCGTTTTGCTTTTGTTAATCACTTGAGTTGATCATTGTTATGTGCTAATAAAAAGATAATGTAAGTTTTGGCTCACAGTACAAGCTGATATAATAAGCCAACCCATAAATATATTTTTATACAAAAACGTAAATGACAGAATCCACAAGATTAACTGAAACCAAAATTATATTTCTGTTCACGCGTGCAGCTGTACATCGCAGATCCGCAACCTCTAAGAGTAACGTGAATGTAAATAATTCAGTCGATGCGAAGCCTGCTCCCCTGGGGCTTTGCTCCGAATACCAACATCTGATCTGTGATTGCGCACGATAAATCTATTTCTCTCAGCACACCGATTGTTGTTTATCCCCCGTAAATATTCTGTTTCAAATAAATATATTAACATCTCATTTAGGAGGTATATAATTTGTTTCCGATGCAAAGTTTGGTTAAAATTTTCACGTATGAAAGTCAAAAGAGAATGGAAGGCGACAATAATGTTTAGGTATGGAATGTGCGCCCGTAGCAGGGCAAACAAGCCAGAGCCGTGGGTAGGACGTGACACGCAGTACAAATCGCGGCGCGCTGCACGCTAAACTCGCACGGTTCACACCTATTCAATTGTTATTTTGACAATTATGCGATTGGAATGTGCGAAACATTTGTGTTGTAATCTGTTGATGTTTTTTTTTTTTAAAGCTTGCATTATGCAGTTTAATTCAAACGAACAAAGCCGCGGGCATCAGCTGGTATCTAAATAATAAAATCTATTTGGTACAGCATACTATGATTTTGTTAGAATAAGGTTATTTAATTATCCAGTGTAACAATTTCCTACTCATTTCTATTTATAATATTGCGCTGTGTGCTCAAAATAAGTTTATAATTCAACAAACTAAGGAAAATAATAATGCACTGCAATTTGCAATCTTTTGTGGAGTTCGATTCGAGTAATCAAATAAACCGCTACTGAAATGATTTCGTGATTCCAAATATTTTAATTGACAAACAGAAATGCCGGGAAAATAGCGCTTAAATTGTGCTTGCATTTGCGGGATGTTAATTCAATGAATAAACATCACGTCAGAACAACATCAAAATCCACTTCCTACTAGCTATGGCGATGCCTCACTTGCCATGCAATTCAATTAAGCTCACTTTTTATGCAAACCGAATGCACGTTCGCAGGTGAGCCACTCAGTCAATCACGCTATTATTGCCGCCATAATCATTGCGTCGTAAAAGTGTGATTATAGAATATTATTCCCATTATCAACTATTGTCCCACCAAGAAAATTCATTATATTATACTAGGACTCATAATATCTAAAACACGGTTTGCGTGACTTTACATAATTATCACGAAAATGATCACGTTTACTCGGATGCTATACATTCAGATTTCATAGAACAAATTGTTGGTTTTACTAAAACTTTCCTTCAATTGTATTAGTTGAAAATTGATCGCTAATGTTGTTTGAAATTTTTGATCGTTAACCTAATTTAGTTGATCGACCGCGTGAGTCGCACTCGTGAGGTACACATGAACAAGTGCACCGTACAAGAGGCTCGCTGAGTCTGTACCTACAAGCGTTTGTTTCAACGTAATCGACACACCGTACAAGAGGCTCGCTGAGTCTGTACCTACAAGCGTTTGTTTCAACGTAATCGACACACCGTACAAGAGGCTCGCTGAGTCTGTACCTACAAGCGTTTGTTTCAACGTAATCGACACACCGTACAAGAGGCTCGCTGAGTCTGTACCTACAAGCGTTTGTTTCAACGTAATCGACACACCGTACAAGAGGCTCGCTGAGTCTGTACCTACAAGCGTTTGTTTCAACGTAATCGACACACCGTACAAGAGGCTCGCTGAGTCTGTACCTACAAGCGTTTGTTTCAACGAAACATAAAATTTACATGTACATAAGTTATTTGCGCCGGAGGTGCGTCGGCTCGTAAATCTCGCGACAAGGGGATTTCTGTTTGTGAAGTTTCTTTTTTATTTCCACTTTATCTGTGTAACGCAAAGGACTGTGAATACTCAGGCGCAACTCTGAACCCGCTCAACTTCAATAAATCAATTTGTGCACTTACCCGTACTTATAATGTTCTCAGAGAGTTCGGCACGTGTCGAGACCGACTCTGAATACGTTACACTTTCATCGCATAAAGTATGTGAGCGTAATCCTTTATTTTTATATCAGAGGATACTTATGAAACTCTTGTTTTAGTTTCTTTTCTTACTTTTAAATAACACTGCACGTGTGTAACAACTTATTTCTTAAACTTTAGTATAAATAGCCGAGCCGAAAATTATTCACTCCGGTATTCACAAGTAGGTATACTTTGTGAAATTTTAAACTGTCGTTGTCATTCCCCGGGATACCCAATTTAAGCCTTTTAAGAATCACTTAAACGCTACCGAGCCTTTTCAACCGAAATAAAACAAGCAGTCGAAACGGTTGTCCGGTTCGTCGTGTTCATTTTGCATCACAAAGTTAGATGTGTTTGTCGTTCTATTTTAAACGCGATAACGCCAACTTTCCAGTCCTCGAAATGTGAATACCTTGTTGCGAAAATGTGACTAACGGAAACTGTGCACAAGTAACTCCGCTGTCCTTCGGTGGCTCACACCAGCGCGCCGCGCGCCCCCCGCCGACCGACGCTCACACATGCGAGCGCGCGGCGCCGCCTGCCGGCCATCGCTCCGCAACCCATTCAAATCTCTTTATTATTACAACAAACAACGTTATTCACTTCTTACACCACGTTTTTTCACTATATTTATACATTATACGCGTAAAACGAACACAAAGGAAAGTTGCCAACACACAAGTTAACGCCTGCAGTATTTGAATTTCCATGCACAACAGTATATCACAACTAATCCTTTCTGAAGTTGACATTTAGATTTATGGCAGACAAAATAATTTTCAAGTGGTTGAGTTGAGTTTATCAACTAAGACATTCTGTAAAATGTAACTAATTTAATGTGACCCTTTTCGTATAAAACTGTCACGAGTAGGTACTGTGTGTGTAGTCATATTCGTCGAGTGATAGGTACTCTCTGCAGAGTTATTTGGTTCGGAATAATTTCAAGCTTTTAACCTGCTAGTTTTGTTTATATGCATAACCACTTATTGCTTTTATGGATCATAGGTATGTAGTTAGATAGAGAGTACTAGTGTTTTATGATAGAATGATGCCGTGCTTGTGATGCCCGGTTTCTGAGGTACCTACTTTAACAATAGTTTCTCTGTCCGTTAGCCACTTACCAACAGCTAATGGCGTTATGACAAAAAGCGTTAACGGACAGATAGACGACCGATAAAAAACAGAAACCGGGTATGAGTCATGCAATCATATTAGTGAGCAACAAAAGTGTAAATAGATAGTATATTGTAAACGCAAATTATTACATTAGGTTATATAAACAAGCTGCTGCTGGTACTTGTACTTGACTCGAAAATTCAGTTGCAGTCTAGAATTCCGTGCAGCTTCGGAACGTAACCCACTGCCGGCTATTATAATTAACTACTTACTTGTTATTAACAATACCTCTAACGTGTAGCTACCTGTCTACTGAAGCTTTCAAACGTAGAAACTGCAGGTAGATAATATAAATATTAATTAGGAATATGAAACCGGGTGCCTCTATCTGTTTCAATTTTTTTATTGATTGACGACACACTTGGCGCATTGGTTGAGCGATTGACTGCTGCACTGCGTGTCGTGGGTTCAAACAAACATTTGTATGGCCAACATATAGTTGCTCCGGATCTGGCTGTTTGTATATGTGAGTGTATATGTTTGTGAACACACCCACGATTCAGGAGAAATGTGTGTCTTGCCCCGCACTAGGAATTTCCCCGTTAATTAAAATTAAAAAAAAATATATGTTCACCACAATAACTGAACTTGAACAAAACAATAAAAGTCTTATTAGAAATAACTAAGAATACCTACTTACAACGTGACTTCTTATTTATAGATTTATGAAAATTTACAACTTACTAACTATAGGTATGGACAGTAGAAAGTGGGTGTTACTGCTGGATGTCATAAAAGAGCTAGCAGTGAATTTAAATGTTTCTGTAAAAGTTCAGCCGGTCCCATTTCCTTACAGACCGCGGTTACCAACTTTATACACTTAATTTAAATGAAAATTTCTTTTGTTATGACTTTAACATATGATCCGTTTAATATGTAAAGGTAGGCGTGGAAGAAAGAGGTATTAGCATTCATTTAAACTTTAAGTTTTTGATATAATTTGCTAGCTTGATATAACAATTATGTTAAACCTTAAGGAAAAAGACAATAAACATAATTCGCACATTTAACCAAAGTTATGTCTCCGTGCTCTGAATAGAAATGATTGTGAAAGTGGAACATAAACATTCCACATTATTATTTTGAAAGAGTCAACTAAATTAACAGGAACAAAAGTAGGAAGGGCGAAAGTTAACTTTCAGTTGAAATTAATGAAGATTACAAAATTCACGGCCATTGAGTTCCGCGCCTCGTCGAACCTTTGACTCTAAGTTGCTTGTTAGACTAAATTGAGAGAAATAATACGACTCATTTGTTTAGTTTAAAGGTTCAGTCCCAGCCACCGCCGGAAGTTATTATTTTACCGCAATCCGAACGACCTATAAAGTAATATTGTCCTGTTAATTGTGAACCATTAATATGTCGGTACAAATGTCTAGTATTTAAGGATTTTCACTAGTTAATGTGTATGCAAAGCATATAATCCACAGGTGTTGGTAATACCCTACAAGACAAATGTCGAAAACTTGACAATAGGGTCTTCTTGGCACCCTTTGAGTACGGATCCCTAATTAAGTAGTATGCTGTCAAACTTATGTCATCACTTGTAATTATTGGTGGACCGAAATCAAAACGGCCAATTAAAGCACTTAGACTGAGATTTGACAACAGATTTAATTTTAATGGGCTATTAGATATGCATGTAACCAAATGTTCTATTTTTGCTCCCAATACTGAACTTAATAAAATAATCTTACTTTGGGATATTTTTTGAGTTTCTTTCTATTTGATAATTTATTAAGTCTATACTACGTTCCGTGTGCATGTGGCATCACATTGGCATAAAACTTTTTTTTTATTTTGGGGTTTTAAATTTTGGCCTTGTTCAGTTATTTGATACGTACACTATTTATAATCATGTTTCAGGATTTTATAATGTAAATGTTGATAATTATTATGAACCCTTCATAATAAAATATAAAATTATTCTTTTCATTTTGTAACCCTTGAACCCACGAAATATTAGGTTCACAGGGTTAAAATTGTACTATCTAGGTTTTCTACCGACTATGAAATACAAATAAACGTAAAAGACATCGAATCTCTTTTTTATTTTAACGAATGCAAACTGGGCCATAAATAAATGAATGCAATTAAAAATATGAAACTTTTTATTTAGTACAACTTTCAGACAAAATTGCCAGTATTTTAAATTACTTAGAATGATCATAAAAACTGTTTGGCACTTTACAGTAGCAAACGGCTACTAATATATTAAAAAAACAATTTTAAGCAGGCAAATGTCACATTATATACATTTAAACATAAATTTATCGAAATGTGGAAACGTCGTGTATCTATATGTGTATGTGTGTATGTGTGTATAGTTCGGGAAACAAACAATCGTACCTACATTGTATAAGTATAAGTACAGGTACGGAACTTGCGCACCGAAAGTTCCGTACCGTCAGTTAAAATGTTTAATTTTCATCGGCGAGACTATATTCGTCAGCCAATTGTACATTTGAAATACTTAGACAAATTGTAATAACACTGTGATGTATATTGCAATTTTAGATCAGTGCCATCTCTTGACCGACAGTGGAACTATTCTAAATTTTTTGATGATTTCTAAAAAGTATGATAATTAGAGACGTCGTTTTATTTTTCCTCTAATCTTTACATCAATTTCTATCGCTATGCTAAATTCGGGAATAGGGGCGGGGGGGGGGTTATTTTTACATTTTTCGTCAAAAATCGAATACAAGACAAATGTTTGAGAATATGCTTTCATATTATGATACCCCACATGCCTTACTGGCCACACTTCGAATTTTTAAGAACCCCTTTCAGTCGCTGTTGCTAATTTATTTATGTATACACCACTAATTTTTAATTAGTACAAATACTTAAAGGGCTTATTAGAAAAGGTCTTGTTATTATATATGTAAAGTCTCAATAAATAATATTCATAAACAGCAAAGTTATTAACGTTTGTTTATATCCCAAAATGTCACTCAATTTATGGTAAACGAAAAAATAAGTAACCCAAACTTTTCTTTCGCACTTTAATTGGGCTTAGGACCAACAAAATTATCAACTTTTTACAATTAAGTAATTTTTAATAAAACATTTAAGATACTCAAGTAAAAATAAATCAAATTAAACAATTTTGGGATTTCGTTTTTTTTTACTTTTGACTGCAAAATTATGATCAGTAATGGGTACGGGAACAGTCCCATTTTTTTATACTAATTAAAAAATAGTGTTGTTTATATTTTATTACTTTCTTATTTACGAAATAGTTGAGCAAACGTCATCTAAAACTATTCCAAATTTCAAGTTGATAGCATTAGTAGTTCAGTTCTTGAGATATCCAGCTGTGACCGACGGACAAAATTGGTCTCAATCGGGGGCACGACAGTGCGGGCCAAGTCGAGTGCGAAGCAAACACTGACGTACCATCCTTTACTGGAACCATTTCGGCGCATTTTCAGGCCCCTATTTGTGAGAACCTCTGGATAAGACCAGAACACAGAAATTTTTGTCATCCAGTAAGCTATAATCACATACTTAAAATCCAAAATTTTAAGTCTGTAGGTCAAATAGTTCCGAACTTATAAGCAAAAGCAAAGTTTCGCATTTATGACACTCACTCACTCATGATCATCAGAATAGAACTAGTACTTCCCATAAACTCAGAGAGCTGAAATTTGGTACAGAGTTAGGGTGTAATAGCCACATAAAGGGAAAACTTTAAAATCTAGGATAATCGAAGATCTGGAGTACCTGATGACCCTGATTAGAAAACACAAGAGCCCAACCAAACTATTAGTGATCGACATACCGCCTTTACAAAAAATATTCAAGTTGGTGGGCCGCTTCATTTGATGTCAAAATCGAAGGTCTGAAATATCTGATGAAGAACCCTCAGCTGGTCTCAGCTGTATTAGAGATATGGTAATGCCCCCTCCCTTCTCAGGGCCGCGCCGACCCCCCACAGCGCCTGTGTGCGAAACCATGAAGCGCCTCTTTTTTAAACTATGGCTAGCGCACGGTACATAGAAAGCGCGGGGATTTAGATCCAGCAATTTTTTTCAATACCATTTCATAGCCCTGTCCCCTTAAGTTGTTTATGACCAAATTAATTTCGGCTAGTTTTTCTACTATAAATGAAGTTTATCCAGCGCCAGTTGTATCGATAATTGGACAGAAAGCTAGGAAATGCTACCTTATTTCCAACTTTTTATTGAACAAATCTTATTATACTAATAATTATTATCTCTACAATCATGTGAAACGTCAGGTGTACAATCCAGTTTTATTGAAAAATATTTATTAATTTGACATAAATTTAAAATAAAATGTTGAATTGGGTTACCGAGACTATAAATTATTTCATTTTGGATCTTATCTCCAAGAAAAGTCGACATATTTTTGATTACGTTACGTGTGGTATATGTTCAGTCATTGAAAGATCGAATTTTCCTAAGAGTTCGATACATTTAAAAAAAATACACTTGTTACGGTCGTATAATTTTTGGCTTTGGCCACTAAAAACCATATTTTGTGTACTTAGAAATTGGACCACATATATTCTTTTGATTACATCGTACCAGCGCTGCTTTTCAACCTCTAAAAGTTTTTGTTGAATACTATCAAGTGTTTTTATTTTTAAAGGCGTGACATAAATCTGTCCATTTATTTAAACTTTATAAATGAGCAGAACTTTTCTCATGTCTGCAAGCTAGATGTTGAAAATCACTAATGCCCGCGCAGAATTTATTTTCATGTTTTGATTCAAATAGCTTGCAACAGAAGCAATAAACGGCATTTTTGGACTGAAAACAGCAGCCATTCTCTGTGATTCTTTTCACCGTTTCCTAAATGCCTTTCATAATAATACTCGGAAAAAAAAATTGTATAGAAAATTAGGTACATAAAAAGCACGTACCTGAAGCGTTTTTTGGATCAGATTTTATAACACCTTCATCGATAAATTGACTGGTTTCTGTCTCTAATGATTCTTTGGAAGTGGATGGTAGAGCCGTAACATATTTACTTATTTTTGTTGCATTTTTATGACGATCTTCGTCTTGTTTTTATTTTGAGTACTATCCACTCATCGTGAAAACACGTTAGAACAATCACTAACACACAAACTATATATTGTTTTTAGAGCTAGAACTTAATCTTATTTTAAAAAAATCAATGCGCAACTTGCACACTCTTTCGATTGACTGATTGTTCAATTGTTTTGGCTCAATTGGCACTCTCGTTCCATAAAGTCGGGGAATCCCTGTGATCCCAACCCGCTTACGTCGCTCTCATCGCATCGGGTTGCGTTCACATCTTCTAATTTTATCTAGCCTATAGCGTTCCACTGCTGGGCAAATGCCTCCCCTTCTGCTTTTAATTAGCATATAAATAAAATTAAAGGAAAACTCTGGACTTATCCAGAGTTAACCAGACTGGCTTTTATACTTATACTTACAAGTTTACAAGAAGAAATAGTCGAACAATTTACTTTATTCTACTCGAACATTACACAAATTAAATAAACAAATTACACTAAAATATTAATTTCGCTCATTGGTCAAAATATAATGCATTGGACTAAGAGTGGCGGTGATACCCGCACACGTCGCTAGATGGCGCTGACTGTATTTTAAAACGCGCTTACGTTTGTTTTTCCGATGACCTAATATGGCAACAATAAAGTGGAAACCGGCCGCGTTACATTCGTATGGGGTGCACCTCATAAATGTTGACTTCAAGAGTATAAAAGCTCAAGCTTCAGCTATCACCGAATACAACCGGCTTAGGCGCAAATACCGCGCCGATCTTTCAGAAATTAAACCGTCTAAAAGAATAAATAATGAACGTGAATGGGCAATACGAAAAACTGTTGCTACTGTACAAGAATCAGAACCAGAAAAAAAGAAAAGAAAGATTTGTAATAACAAAAAAACTACTCCTAAAAAGAAAAAAACTGTGTCAAATAAGAAAACCTAATAAAATAAATCAACAAGCCCACGTTTCTACAATAAGAAGTGAAATCCCACCAGAAACATTCTGTAAAAAACTAGCCAAGTCTCGATGGAGCTGCTTGTTTATCTCTAAAAAAACTTTTTACAAAAAAATACAACCGACTTCCAAGAAAAACACTACAAAGTAAAATATAACTTTAATTTCGGAAGTCGGTATTTTTGTTAGTTTCTTCGTATTTTGACACCGACTTCCGAAATTAAAGTTATTTTTTACTTTGTAGTGTTTTTTTTTGGAAGTCGGTTGTATTTTTTTGTAAAAAGTTTTTTATTTTTCACTTTTTAGTGGTGCCCCACACCTAACAACACCACTGCAAAATTGCAGAAAGGCAAAATACGCAATTTCGATTATCAAAGAATCATCTAAATAGTCAAATTCTTAGGCTACTTTTACTCCTGCCGGAGTCGCGGGATTATTCGCAAGAGACACCGTGGCTCCGGAACACAAAGGGCAATGAAGGAACATGGATGGGTTTTAGTCAGTAGAAGTCTGACACTCCCTCCCGCTACACCCAGAGCGGGAGGAGTCATTGGATGATTTCCCATCCCTAAAAAAAAAAAAAAAGGCTACTTTTACTACCAAACATAAATTTAGTAACAAAATGAAAGTCGCGGACGAAGTCGCGGATAGCTGATAGTTTCGTGTAATTTATTTTTATATGTTACACCCATACACGCAAAAGACTGATTGAGCGAATAAACAGCTCACAACGCGTTGTGGCTTCTTTCAAACAGCTATATCGCGAATTTCGCGTCCTGGCACTTCAAAATTGGCCACAGCGCGTTATAGAAATGAAGACAAAACACGACATATTCTCAGCCATTACTGATGCAAATACATCGCGAAATAATTTTGTTTACAGACATAGCTGCGATATTCTAGATCGTCTCAAACCCCGATAGATGTATTTCCTATTCCTGTCTGCATTATTTAAAGGAACCTAACGGGGGATAATTATTATTCGCTCATTTTATGTTTGGGCAATCTGAGTATGATATAATGAAGAACAACTGAACACGGTTGACAAAAAACTGTCTAACATAAAATAATTTTAAATAATATTGTTGGGTGCAATTTCATAAACTTATTTAATCTCCGAGAACCCCAAGACCTTTGCCCCTGCCCCACCTTATTAAATTTATATTGTGGCGCCCCTTTTCGTCGCATACGAGCCGCGGAGCATCTGCATCAGCAGACGTCGTTGACGTATTATATCCAAGAGGTACCTAACGCCGAGGACGCGACGCCAGCATACAAGTTTCCTGGCAACGGTTGTCCGGGCGCCGCCCCTGAAATGTCTTTTCGGGCGCGGCGGTGCCCCAGGCCGCTAATGCGACTGCGCCTCAAGCTTAACGCGTGTCATTGTGGCAGTTTGTCACCTAAACAATTTTTTGAATGTTTTTGGTTTTCTAATTGTTTTAATGTATAAATAGTTTAATAAGTGATAATTTGATAATAGTGTAGTTTTACGTTTTTTAAATGTTAAGTGGCAGTGTTGTGTCGGAAGATAGTGCCAGTCAAACTTCGACATCGCTAACAATCCTGGAGAGGTGTCCTCTGTGCACCCAGGCACGATTTTTTAAAGGTAAGCGGGGTCTGAATGTGCATATTGGGAAGGTACACAAACCCCAATATGAACTCACTTCAGATCCTGTAGTTACACCAACACTTACTACACCAGCTACACCCACTTTTGACCCGTTTTGGAAAACCCTATCCAAATTCAAAAATACCGTTCCTCTTTTAAAGCGGATTCCCCGCGGCGCTAGACCACTTGTGGCGCAACACCTAGCGGGATGCGTTCGCCTTGCCGCTCGCGAGAACTCGCAAAGTGCCTGGGAGCAACTTCTCACCTTCCCTTACAGAGTATTACATGTAAAAAAGAATTTGGCAACCAAAAAGTCACTAACTGCACAAATTAAAGATAATTGTAATATTTCGGCCTATAATTTGGACTCAAAATTATCGACACAGAAGTATACCTCATCAAGAGGTATTTCCCATCTGGTCGAAACAAAATTAGGGGAAGGTGACATTAGCGGAGCAGCCAGGATTCTTTTTAGTAGTGATGTGGTGGCACCGTGTTCTCCAGATACTCTTGCAGCTCTGGAGAGTAAACACCCTGCCCCATCGGTTGACCTTTCTTTTCCCGACCCCCCTGATCCGGACATTCACACCCTCACCGTTACAGGTCGAGAGGTGGTCACGGCCGTGTGCTCTTTTCGGAGTGGCTCTGCTGGCGGCCTCGACGGCCTTAGTCCTCAGCATCTGAAGGACCTCATCTGCTCAGGCGCCGGGGAAGCCGGTGAGTTACTCTTGAAGGAGCTCACGGCTTTGACTAATCTCATGCTCTCTGGTAATGTGCATGAAGCCGTCATCGACGTCTTGTACGGGGCCAATTTATGTGCTCTGCGCAAGAGGGATGGCGGCATTCGTCCCATTGCCGTGGGCACTACTTATCGTCGTTTGGCAGCCAAGGTTTGCTGCAAATTTTATGGTGAGGATGTTTCGAAAAAATTTCAGCCCCTGCAGCTCGGTTACGGCTCCAAAGGGGGCTGTGAGGCTGCCGTACACGCTTTGTCGACCTATTTAAATTCTGGTAAAGGAGAGGTCATCCTGAAGGTTGATATCAAAAATGCTTTCAATTCGGTTAATAGGGACACCTTGCTGGCAGAAATTAAAAAAGAAGTACCACAAATTTTTAGTTTCCTTTGGCAATGTTACAGACATCCATCTAAATTACTCTACCGGGACAACCTTCTGGAATCCGCTGTCGGCTGCCAACAAGGTGATCCCCTCGGGCCAGTGATCTTTAGTCTAGCTATTCACCCAATCATTCGACAGCTAAATTCCAAATTTAATGTTTGGTATCTAGATGATGGAACCCTAGGAGGTGATGTAGACACGGTTTTAGCTGATTTACAAGTTTTAAAAAATCAACTCCAATCTATAGGACTACAGCTCAACCTTTCGAAGTGTGAATTATTCATTTCTGACTGTACCGACAGACATCTGACACTTTCCAAATTCAACGCAATATCTCCAGATATCAAAGTTATAGAAAAAAGTTGTCTTCGCCTCCTTGGATCTCCAATTTTTGAGCAATCTTTTCCCAATTTTGTAGAGGAGAAAATACAAAATTTTAATGACATTTCGGAAAGGTTACTCCAAATTAATATGCATTCGGCAATCACCTTAATCCGTTACTGCTGTTTCGGCCCTAAATTAAGTTACTTTATGCGTGCTTCCCATTTATGGAAGCACCCACATCTTTTAGAAAAAATGGACCAAATCATTCGTCATACTCTATCTTCAATTTTAAATGTGGCCTTGGACGACCGAGCTTGGAGTCAAGCTACTCTTCCCATCCGTATGGGAGGCCTCGGCGTCCGCAAAATTACGAGTATCAGTTTACCGGCTTTCATATCCTCAGTTCATGGCACTGAGAAATTAGTCAGGAATATTCTAGCTTCCTCACTGACTGGTTTTGATGTGCCGTGCTTCTCTGAGGCTATGGATGCCTGGAGACTCGCTTGCCCGAATCTAAATCTACCCGACTACCCATCGTCCCAAAGACGGTGGGACGAGCCACTCTGCAGAATAGTTCAGCATGACCTTATGGCCACATCTGCGACTGCTTCGGAGTGTGCGCGCCTGCTGGCTGTGGGACAGTGGGAGTCGGGACTCTGGCTTCACGCACTACCATCGTCGAACATAGGCACCTTGTTCGACGATACTACTTTCCGCCTCGCTGCTTCCCTACGTCTTGGCGCTCCTTGTTGTTCTCCTCATCGCTGCCACTGTGGCGAAGTTGTCAACAGCCTCGGACACCACGGCCTGTCATGCAGCCGTAGCGCGGGTCGCATAGCGCGGCACGCGAACATTAATGACATCATCCGACGAGCTCTTGTCGCCGTCGGCGTTCCGGCTGTATTAGAACCCAATGGCCTGGCACGTGACGATGGCAAGAGACCGGACGGCATGTCGTTATTTCCTTGGAAGATGGGTAGGCCTTTAGTGTGGGACGCTACCTGCGTCGATACTCTTGCGCCATCCCACCTTCCTAGCTCTTCGTGCTGTGCTGGTGCTGCCGCCGCGGCTGCAGAGAACCTCAAGCGGCGGAAATATAATAACCTCGTTGGAAATTATATTTTCGAGCCGTTTGGGGTTGAAACTCTCGGGTCGTGGGGTCCAAGTGCTCATAACTTGTTTAAAGATCTATCAAGACGCTTAGTTGACACTTCGCGTGACCCAAGGGCTGGCTTTTACCTCGGCCAAAGGATTAGCATTGCCATACAACGTGGCAATGCTGCCAGCCTTTTGGGCTCATTACCAGTGGCTAGCGATGCGGACGAATTTTTCGACGCCATATGTTAGTTTTAGTTTTAGTTAGTTAAGAGTTTTTTTTATTTTATTTAATTGTATATACATCTAGTCTGCAATAAATATTTGCTCCAAAGTAAGTAAAAAAAATCTGAGTATTGTTTCGCATTAATACAATGTTTTTTTTGTGTGTGGTATTGCTTTAGATTACAATAATAATATTAGATGTGTTTGTGTAAAAATTAAGCCTGGGTAATCAATCAAACTTGGATGATACTATAATAATCCATTTCTTGAATTACGAATGGGTTGTAGATCATCATCTGCCTTTTCCTAACTATATTGGGGTCAGCTTCCAGTCAAACCGGATTCAGCTGAATACCAGTATTTTACGTAGAGTGGCTGCCTACCAGACCTCCACAACCCGTTTACTGGGTTACACAGTATTTCTTGGCAAGACTGAAGTCAGATTTACTGGCTTCTGACAATCCGTAACGACTGCCAAAGATCTACAAATGATAGCCGGGATCAACGGCTTTACGTGCTTTCTAAGGCACGGAGGAAACTCGATATGCTATGATGGTCACCCATCCACAAACCAACCTTGGCAAGCGTTGCTTATCCTGGATGATCAACATACGCGGCTGTTTATGTTTAGCCACGAGCTCCTTTTTTATTTCAGATGAGCTGTCCCCCGGGGCTTCTCTCCCGTCAACAACCCTTTTTTTTTGTTTTTAAACCTTTCCTGTATTCTGGCGAACTAAACAAAAAAATAACCAACGAAATCGGCCTAGCCGTTTTCGAATTTTAGCGAGACTAACGAACAGCAATTCATTTTTATATATATAGATAGGTAAACCTTTATTTTGCAAACACTTAAAATAAAAACTCCTTAGGTACTAAAATATGGCATCAAAAAATTCGTCTGCATTGCTGTCGACTGGACGTGAGTCCAAAATACTGGCGGCATTGCCACGTTGTAAGGCAATGCTAATCCTCTGTCCGAGTCAACTAAGCGTTTAGCTTGAGTGACTGGGGCCCGAGTCTGCTATTACAATAGTGTCAGAATGGTCGATCACTGATTTCAAAATGGTGGATTTTGACAAGTTTGGTAATCTACTAACATAATGGCATCATAATGGCGTCATTATGACATTCCAATGATCAACCACTGGCACGCCATTGAAAGAAAGCCGTATGAATGGTAATCTCGTACATAACGACAGATTTAGTATTTACGCACTTCTCACTACTTCAGATTGCTATAACACTAATAAATAATATGTAAAACTAAATATAAATAAAATCTGGCATGAATAAATGCTCAAATTTAGCTCGGTTTTATATAATAACTAGCTGACCCACGCAACTTCGTCTACGTCACATTTTCCATTAATACTCGGCTCCTTTTAGTCTTAGCGTGATGGTATGTATCGGCCTATATCCTTCATCGATATATGGGCTATCTAATACTGAAAGAATTTTTCAAATCAGACCAGTAGTTCCTGAGATTACCCCCTACATACAAACCTCTTTATAATATTAGTATAGATGTAAGGCTATCGCATTAGATTTATAAATCTGTAATGAGAGCTCCAAGGTTTTATGATAAACTAGCTGACCCGTGCAACGTCGTCTGCGTAACATTTTTCATTACTGCTCAGCTCCTATTGGTCTTGGCGTGATGATATATAGTCTATAGCCTTCCTCGATAAATGGCCTATCTAACACTGAAAGAATTTTTCAAATCGGACCAGTAGTTCCTGAGATTAGCGCGTTCAACCAAACAAACAAACAAACAAACTCTTCTGCTTTATAATATTATATAGTATAGATGGCAATACGGCATTCCTACCGCAATTCTACTACGAGACCATTGACGTGCCAGTGACCGGCCACTGACGTGCCAGTGACCGTGCTATTAAAAATTTAGCAGATTACGACCTTTTAGCAAAATGACAATGGCATGACAATGGGATCGTGTCGGAATGACAAATTTATAAAAATAGCAGACTCGGGCCCCTGATTGACTGACAGACAACGCACAGCCGAAATTACTGGTACTGAAATTTGATATGTAGGTGCCTTGGAGAGTGTAGGGGAGCATTAAGAGGACTTTCAGAAATTCCAACGGGGGCGGAAATAATCGGGATATGCGCGTACGATGTCGCTGGCATAAGCTAGTAATAAATATATTTTCATAGTTTTTTAGATAATTAAAACTTAATAGCAGCTGATATACAGTGTGAGTCTTTATAATGGGCACAATGAAAATTAGGGAAACTATACCTAATTTTATCGACGGAAAAGTATTAAAAAAATCTATATTATTCAAACTGTTACCACAATACAAAAGAAACTGTGTAACTTTTCAACTAAATGATCGATTGCAATGAAACAAACTCCATAATAATTAGAAGTAATAGCCATCCTTTTAAATTAAAATAGTGATCATAAACTACCCTCAATTGAAAATTATCATGTTTTTTTTAGCAATAAAATAGTCTCTATTCTTTTCATAATTTTTTACAGTAATCGTAAAATATCTCAAAAAATTACCTACCTTTTTATTACTTTAAGTTATTCTCCGATTATTACGGATTTTGTTTCATTCCAATAGATCATTTTAGTTGAAAAGTAACACAGTTTTGTTTGCACTTATTTGCAGTTTGGCCAAATTTGTGAACAAGCTTTTCAAAATTGGTTTCTTTAAACGTTTTCCGTCGGTGAAATTAGGTTTCCCTCATTTTCGTATGTGCACACTATATAGACTCGCACTGTATAAAAGTATTTTCCAGTCCACTGAATATTTTTAAAATATAGGTTTAAAATTTTCAGGATATTTGATTGGGAAATCAAATATCTTTAACCTTAATTGTGTGACTAATTTGTACACAGTTAAACCCACGCTGTATATGAATTATGGTATCCCGAAAACAAACGTCTGGCTTCCCGATTGGCTGCAATAGAGACGATTTGCCTTCATTCACCAAAAAATATTGCCATTTTATATTTCCGAAAGTATTAAACCTTCAGAATTGATAAGGAAACAACTATGTACCTAGTTGTTTCCTTATCAATTCTGAAGGTCTCATTTCAGAAGCAGTAGATCAAATGTTGAAAGTAATTCAGTGCGTAAAGAAAAACTCTTGTTTAGAAGAATACTTATTTGAAAACCTCTTGTTTGTGGTTTCTCGAGATTGCTACGAATTCTTTAAAAAAATAAAATAATTCGTAGCAAGCTCGAAAAACCAATTCACCATTTCTTACTGTGGAGGAACCGAAAAATACTTTATTTTTTATGAACTGCATCGTTATTTCAAACTTTTATTTTTGTGACATACAAAAGGACACATTTACGTATTTCGTTAATGGTATGTAGTAAACCAAGACCTAACATTTATACGTAAACTTTTTAATTTATTACACTACTAGACCAGGGAAACTTCTTAAAAGATTTTAATAGTATACTTTCGCTCGTAAAAATCTTTGGGTTCCGTAAAAGAATGCTTAAAGATTTCGCTCATGTTTTAACAAGGCAGATAGAAGGAAACTGTGCCATGAAAAGTGTAAAAAGCGAAACTTCAAAGATGTAGAAAACATAAAAGATGGTACTCACTTTCGTCCTTTATGGTCGGTGTAGACAATGTGGTTCCTAGCGGCGGGAGTCTGCCGCGCGCGGCCCAGCGAGTGCGCCTCCATCATCCGTGGCCCATGTCCTCCGCCGCTACTCAGTGCCTGCCATGCACAAACAAATCTGTGCTCTTAGCCTACCAGGCTCCCACGCAGCCGCCAACTGTCTGAGTGTTTCGTTAGTGACCGCTTCGCTGAATTACTCCCCGGCCACGTTTAACAAGTTCGGATGGCCGGCTTGTTAGAGCTCGCTGCTCTCCACCGACATTGTATACACAGTTTCGACTTCTTAGCTGTGAAAGTTTCACCCGCTCTGTTGATTTTGTTTGTTAACATTGTCCTGTTCAAGAACTGTTCTAGATTTATCTCCTTTGTGTTTGCTCACTTTGTAAAATCAAGCGCAGCATGGACATTTCGTTTTGTTCGGTTTTCGTCTGTTATGTATTTATTGTTCAAACTTGGCTTTAAGTTTTATTGTATCAAATTGTTCATCTGTAACGAAATTCTAGTTGTTAAACTTCGTTTTCCTATTTCCTCATTTCGAAAGTAACTTATTCAAGCTATCTACTTGTTTTTATTAACTTATAGAAATACTTCTACACAGAAACTTGTTAATTGCTCGCTTGTATAATTAAAGATACATGAGTGACATCTCAAGAGACTTGTTCAAAGTCTTGTGGCATTTTATATAACCATTTACTCAGATGTACATTGGAGGACAATATACCTGTATACTGGGGAGTACATAAAACAGTTTACATAAGCACTTATTTATCTTCTACGAGTAGGCGGAGCTTGGGATCGAGGCGGGCTTATTTGGAATCGACAAGGAGGTGGAGTGGAGGCATCTACTTGTTTATCAATACCTTCTGCGATTAGATATATACTGCCGAAATGTTAAAAATACTAAAGAGATATTACATACCAAAGGAACAAAAAAAGAATTCGAAATTGGGACCTAAAAGTGTCACCTATAAATTATCCTGTAATTAAGGAGCTAGTCACTAATAGGAATGAATATTTTCAGGACCAAATATTTCCGAAAGGTTAAAATGTTTTCTCGTTTCATAAATTATATTTCGCAAGACAGTGTACAAATGGGCTTTAATTAACTGGGGAATGTCGGCGAAACAGCAAATATGCCAGGATCGGCCGGCCGCCCCGCGCCCGCCCGGCCACGCTAACTACGATTTACATTCCCTCTTATTTATTTACAAGATACAGCAACACAATTTAATTTAATTTACGGACTGGGGTAATTTTATTTTGCAAAACCGACTTAGGAATTGCTGACCATTAATCAATAAGGAAATAGAATAAGTATCGTTTAGACTGTTTTAAGAAATTTTACGTTTCTCTTACTAAATAAAATCCATGTTGAAAGCTAATTTTTTAAAGTCATTGAATTATATTTTCATAAATTGATGCTTTCAGTCAAACGAATAAATACTCACTACAATAATCCCCTGCAATATTTTATTGCCCGTAACCGTGAAAGGGTAGTTATTAAGTTCACTGTAATGCTGATTCTATAAAAGTTTATTTTAAAACAGTATGTGCATTTAGTAACTACAGCAACTAAGTAACATGTCTGTATGCATGAACGAATCACTAAAAGTGACTTGAGAACAGAGCTATCTCTACATTCTCCCGCGTTACGAACTAAGTTACGCTCGCGGCGCGGATCCCGCCAGAGTGACCAGTGCACTCACCTCCAAGGCTCACAGCCGACTGAGCGCTGTACTCTTTACTCTGAAACATTATCCTTCCAACTGAAATTCTAACAATGAAATACTCACCATATCGCTCACAACTTAAAGTCCACTTTCACTTTCACTGCATCCCCGAAAGCCTTTTCCGACGATGGAGTGAGAATTCGGGAGAATACGTCACGAAAATCTAATTCTTCGTACGCGAACATAATGACGGCTTTAGAACTGAAGATGACGCGAGCCTCAAAATTTTCGTGAGATGACGAGCCTGCGAAGAAGAAACCTCTATGTTTAAGATCGGAGGGTTCATATTGCAGGTAATGTGGCCGCTAGAGAGGCGGTCGTAAGGCTTCGAGGGGTGGCGCGTAAAACAGGCGCATGCGTAAATCTCGTGAATTATTTCTCAAAGTCTGAACTAAGTTCAACTGATTAGTGTTTGAGTCGCAAGTAAAAATATTATCGACAGCTTGAGGTGATTGACGTAATTCATACTTAATGTAAAAGATTTGAAGTGAGAGTATTGGAATACCATTTTAAAAAGCGGTTTTGTAAAAGTTTTAAAACTCTTCCTGTTCTTAATTTTGCTTACAGTCAATGTTAATTAAATTAAAATTATAAGGTATTATCGTTTTAAATATAAAAAAATAATCTGATGTGCACATTCGGTATTTTAACATTTCAAAATGAAGTTCCGAGAATATTTATCAGATACATATTACTAGCTATATGTACCTACTTATTTTCACCCCACAATAATATTCACTTACATTTATTTATTTTTCTAAACATATCATTTACTTTTTTAAATATTCCTATAACAAAAAATAAAAAAAAAACATTACAAAAATATAAAAAATAGTAGCCCACCGGTATCGGGAACAGGGTCCAAGCTACCGGTAGTCAGGGCTCCCGAGAGAAGAACCTCCTCACTATATGCGCCGTGTCCAGGAGTACTGCTTTCTTTTTTTTTTTTTTTTTAAGGATGGGAAATCATCAAATGACTCCTCCCGCTCTGGGTGTAGCGGGAGGGAGTGTCAGACTTCTACTGACTAAAACCCATCCATGTTCCTTCATTGCCCTTTCTGTTTCGGAGCCACGGTGTCTCTTGCGAATAATCCCGCGACTCCGGCAGGCGTCGGCCCTCTGTAAAGGAGTACTGCTTTCTGGATCAAGTTCTTGATCCAGCTGCCCAACGATCTTGGCAATTATGCCATTGGCCGTCACGACTATCGGCACAATGACTGCTGTGTTGACGTTCATTATGAATAATAATATCAACTACTGAAAATTTTGCTTTATCAGTATGCATAAGTAATTGATCGTAGTGTGCATATTTAATTGATAATTTAAAATACTCAGAAGTTCGTGGCTAAATAATAACTTTGGCCAGGTCGGTCCGTGAATAACCAGTTTCCTCCGTGCCTCAGACAGCAGACGATTCCATCGGTATAAGGCCGTTTTTCGTTTTAGCATATCTTGTTAGGTTCCTGAAACAAAAATGTGAAATTTGGTATATGCTTTTTGGCTATATGATTTTAAAGTAAAGTAAGTTTTATAGGATCAAAGCGTTGCGTCTTGTAGCTGAAAAAGAAAAAATATATATTTTGAACTTAGTATTTTTTTTCTATCGAGAAAATTTCTCAATTTCCATACATAGGCGTATCGTATCGTGTATTCCTTCAGTTGACTAGTATTTATCTTCCGGTACGCGGTCGCCAGTCCAGAATTTTTCGGCCCCATCGACCATCTGTTCTGCGAGCGTCATCTAAATCAATATTATGTGGTATTAGTTGTTAGCCTCAATTTTACTTCATCATGATTCTAACATCTTGATATTTGGTGAGTCTTTACCCCTCATAATTACAACAGGCTTACCACAGACATATTACTATAAAAAAAAAAAACAAGTACAAGTTAATTGACAACGCCGTCATTTCAAAGACTTTCGTTCGCTTTGCCTAATTTTCAACTTCTCAGTAAACATATCGTCTACAGAACAGTATGTCAATCAAGTGTTGATAGCCTTCTCGTAACGTCGGCAAAAAAAAAATATTATTTGTTAAATTTGGCCCCGGATTTGGCATGCCGCAAATAACAACGGTGGCGAGCCGCATATAATAGCAGCGGCGCTCATGTATACCTCCGATGGAACTTTAAATTAACACATTTAGGTTCTTGAGTATTGGAAATTGGTAAGTATTTAACTAACGTAAATGATAATAGGCACTTGTCTCACCGAGGAAGCGATTAGCTATCGACTATTTGCTCGCTCGGGAGAGGGAAAAAAATTATAGATCTCGTGTGAGTAAACGAAACACAATATTCAAAATCGATAGTTCACACTGCCGGCGAGCAGCAGTGCTATTCTGTAACAACATTTTCGTGTCTCGACAGCGGAATCCGAGGTGAGTTTCAAATTCGTATAAATATAAGACCTTATGATGTGTGAAATAAAGTTGACTTTGTCAGCTTAGTCACTCAGGTGAAGTCGATATCGAAATGGTTATTTACAGAATAGACTAGCAGCTCTTACCTTTAGTTAATCGCAGCGACAAAAGCTATCAGATTGTACTCGGTCAGCGACACTCGCTCGGCGATGCTCACCTGGCGATCAGAACTCATCAGCCAGCGGCTATTTTTACCTATGTACTTATAGTGTGGGCCAGAGCGAGTATTGTGAGTACGTGCACAAAAGCACTCGCTAAACTATTGAAACTTTTCACCCGCTACTCGCTGTTCATTGGCGGTGAGACAAGTGCCTTAAGAGTTAAAATATATATTTATAGAAAGATTTTTTTTTTTCAATATATAAAACCATCTCTGAAAAATGCACGGTTTCTGAGGAAAAGTATACATGAGTGAAGGGAAGGCAAAAAAATAACTACTTATCATTTCATTCGTTTCCATTACATACATATTTCAATTATGACTAACTGTTTTTTTACAACTGTAGGCTAATTCACGTAACTAAATAAGTTTTGTTGCAGTGCAGTTGAAGTTATGTTTCGATCAAAACACCGCTTTACGTATTCTCTACCGCTGTCAGACACGCTCGCGTCAAGTTCGCGTCACGCGAGCGCAATAACGGCATTCTACTGTTGCGCGTCTTTGGTGCATGCTTCGGAACGCAACAAGATCGGTATTCTACTATTTGTTTGACGTCTCAAAATGACAGCTAATAAATTTAAGTTAATATTATAATAACGTCGTATTCATTGAAATGTAATCGATTCGATTCGATTATTTAGTGAGTAATATTTTATTCTCTCCACCATACGTAAGTTTGGTCTAGTTTGGCTGTAGTGCAGTTGACGTGCAGTTCACGCGCAGCTTACGCGCAGTTCAAAGATTACAAACTTAAACTTAACTGCAACTGCACTAAAACTTAATCGGCACGTCATAAAATTACGTGAATTAGCCCTCTAGTCTTCTACATACCTCCCGAGTACTAAAAAGTTTCTAGTGCTATCTCTATCGCGGCCATTTTCTTAAAAAGTCTACTATAGTTTTCGCAATAATTTGGGAATGAACAAAACATGAAACCAACTGTAAAAAAAAATATATTAGAACATATAATTATTTGTCTGCGTTCAATATTTTATTTTAATATACGTCTAAAAGCATTGTTTACAAGAGTGCTGTTTTTTTTTGTTATTATTTTGACAGAGGAAGTTTATAAAGTTTGAGTGCGAGCAACACTGAACCAGTTGGCGGTTTGAATTAATTTGATGTTTTGGCGCTTGGTTCGACATTTCGAACTTTCCACGTGGAAGCATGTGGGGACCGCGCGTGTCGCGCGGTTTCCCTCAGCGCTTTCGAGCTACCGTTAAGAACAAAGGTACGCCCTTATGCCATCGTTCTCAGGTGTCATTTAAACATCTTTGACAGTCGTCGCGGGAAGTCAGAAGACTTGCCAAGCGGAATTTTGAAACCCATCTATATAATTATGACTTCCACAACCAAGTATGTGGAAGTCATATAGGCAGTCGCTCCATGTAAAATACTGGTGTTCAGTTACATCTAGACTGGCTAGAAGCCGACCACAACAATGTTGTAGAAGGCTTTGTATGTGAATCTTTAAGGCTTTGTAGAATGAAAGTTAATCGATAATTTTAAAATGCTGATTGAATTGTTTTATATTATTAAATCCTTTGTGATGTACCTGCTTTTCCAAGTCTATAATAGAATCATTTCCAAGTGAACTAAGTTTTATAACTGCCTTCCTTTCCGCACTATCTGGAGTTCCGTAGAATAAAGCTCCTTGTGGAAAAGTTAGTTTGGTGGTCCTTACAAAACCTAACTAAAAAAAAAATCTGTGTATCTGAAGGGCGCTTATGCTCAAAATGGAGAACAGTACCTCCATTTTGAGCATAAGCGCCCTTCAGATACACAGATTTTTTATTTATCATTTGAACAACTTTGACAGTCGTTTCGGGTAGTCAGATGTAAAAAAAAAACTGATACCAGTCTTACCAAAGGGCATAGTGCTGCCCAGATACTAGGTAGTGGAGATCAGATACGCAGACGCTCCACGTTAGTAACCGGTATTCAGCTGCATCAGATTACACTTCAAGCCATCCCTAAAACAGTTGGGAAACGTCTAGGCAAATAGTCTGATGCTAAAAACACTGACTAGGAATATTACGACTTGTTAATTGGGACAAGCCCGCCACACATTCCCAACCACTGCAACTCCTGAAAGCCAGAATCAACAGTGGCGACCACCAGAAAAACGCCGAGTTAATGAAACCCGACGAGTCCCGGAGAAACGATTCAACTGTCTTGGATCCCGCAACGAAATTAATCAGAAGAGTACAGCGGAGGAGTAGGAAAAATAAATATAATTTCCACTTCCCTCCATATCAAGCAGGAGACAGATTAGAGCTAGGCCAATAGGCACCAAGGGACATATACAACTGGGTTAGGCCCAGTTGCCAAGCACCACGGATTATATATTAACATTTAAACTAATGGGTCCTAAATTGTGAGCTACTTTTGATTCCAGTAATAGGTATGGCAAAATCGCCTGAACGCACGGAAATTTGTTCTGGTTTCTACAAGGTCCGTATAGTAAACTACTCCAGATTTGACCTGAATACTATCTAACATAACATTACGTTCAGTCTGCCAAAGAATACACTCCCACAAGATGTGATGTGCGTATTCAAGGTCAGCTGTAGAGCATTGACTTAAAGGTGAGGCCACAAGCCTAAAGGAAAATAATTTACTCTTAAAGTTGCCATGACCTGTGAGAAATTGGGCAACACAGTGAGTGATCCACCTCCAGCCATGTCTTCTCCAGCCGCTCACGAACGGATGGAAAAAACTGGTGGAGGTGTCGGCCCTTGATGGAATCTTCCCACCTACATTGCCATTCGCATAAAAGTGCCTCCCAGACGTCAGTCTGGGGTTTTAATAATCTAGAGATCTTAGCACGGTCGCGTTGCGGTAAAAACTCTGGGTCCGTGATCTTTCTAGCGTAGAAGTACATTGCAGCACGCCGCTGCACCTCAAGATCGACTGGGAGAACACCCGCCAGCACCGGTAAGGCTTCAGTACTAACCGTCCTATACGCCTTGCATAAGAATATCAAAGCCAAACGCTGGTTTTGAAGTAATTTACGTCGTAAATATTACGACTTAGTAACATTTTACCAGGGATAACGATTGTAGAAATGCCAAAATTTCAGGGATCCATGACGTGGATTTTCGGAAGAACATATCAATCCCATATAATTTGGACTTTCGGACAGTTGTTATTTCCGACAGCTGATCTGGCATTTTAATATCTCTTCGATCAGTTCCATCTTTGTATTGATCCTGCATCGTCTAACTACAGGGCAAAGGTATCCACTCCCTTTGACATACTCTATCCTTTTGGAAAGAATCATTTAACGATATTACACTCGGAAGCTCTATGAGAAAATTTCAAGCAAGTTCTCTCGTCATCGTATGTAGGAGCAATCACGTTCAGGTAACTGTCGTTAATTTATAAATTATCATTAAATAAAAGCAAACAAAAAAAGTCTACATGGCTACCAAGTTTATAAAACTTTTGCCAGTGCCATAACAACGTCCGAAAATACACAGCCAATATTTATGTCAATCACGACCCCATGCACAGCATTAATAAGAGATAATGAACAAGCACGACATCGAAACGACTATTAATAAAATGTATGTAAGAGGTGAAATATTAGCGGGGTCCGCGGGCGGAGTGGCGGCGCGTCCGTGTAACTCTCAATATGAGCTTTGTTACCGCTTTGTGCCGCCATTTCTTGTGTCACTGCATTGAATATATCGGGTGCTTTCCTTTGTGCACGGAATATTGCTCGTCTTTTGTCGAAATGAACGTTACCTTCCCAAGAGTTGTTTCAGCGAAGAATTTCGCGATTGCAAAGTAATATTTCCCCTTAAGAATTTCGATGTGTTTCTTTCATGTTGGAGATGACTCTACTTCAGATTATATTGTGTTCGGAAATGTTGTTTCAAGTTCGATTTTCAATATAAACGGTTCTTTTACAAGTTGTTTGAAATATTTGTGTGGAACTATCAATCATGTTTCTTTGAAAGGTTTATTTGTCCTTAATGATTATTTTATAGAGTGGAACATAATTTCAAATAAGTTTTAAATTGAGAACACGAGAGTCCTAGGTAGATAAATTTAATTATTATTATAGAGTAAGTCCTTTGTCCCAGTAATTGCATTGGCTTTGCCGTTTCAAGTCCAATAGCCATCTGACCACCAATTAGAGTGGGATTAGCGACGGTGGGAGATCGCCGTGTAATATACTCTTGAGATTGCTTGTTAATTATTTCAAAGTTCTTTCTAACTTTTGTTATTTCATACACTTAGTTTATTTAAATTATTGACTTGATATTATTATTTTTTATCTGTTGAAATAATAATACAGACACTTTCTGAGAAATGGTGAAGTGTCTTAGATAATTATAATTCCAATAACAGCATTTAAAAAAATATTTTTATTTTTGGTAAATACAATACCGGTAAAACTCCGTATGCAAAAGTAAATGGAGATTTTCAAGACAAATATCAACCATAAACACTATTTATATTTTCAAAGTTGTCATTGATTGACAAAAGTCTACCAAGTGCTACGCCGTAGCACTCTTCAAAGTACTTATCGGACTAACAACTATAAATAATACGAAAACCCTATTAAAATAATAAGTTGTTAAATACAGTAAAATTAATGCTAAAGGTCTACGAAATGCTACGAGCTGGTACGCCCGCCGTAGCAAGCTTTTCCTAAATTTAAACCGGTATAATCTCACCTATTTCTATAAACACTAAACAATACAAAATCCCTATGAGTATAATTTGTTTTTAAAGTAAGTATGGATGGTCGTAGGAAACCGCATACGATGTGATAACAGCCGGATCGGTGCCGTATGCCGGCCACGTTGCCGTAACATTAGTGCGGCGACACACAAGCTGCGCCGCGGGTTCGGCCAACCTTACACACGACGCACGCGGTGGACAAACTTACACTGCAAATACTGTAGACGAAACAGATAGTGGATTTTATTTTGGAAGGGACATACTGAGTGAAACGGAATATGATGAAGCTATTAAGTGAATGAAATTATGGCGGAAGTTCCTGAGAAACAGTTTTGTAAATTTGACATACGAATGCGAACGATGCTTCAAAATTAGAAGAATTGGCCCTTGGATCGAATAACATATTTGTCCCACCTGCATGCAAATATGCGCTTAGTAGTGGAGCTACGGAAACCAGTTCGATTTACATACAAACGGGTTATTATTGATTTACTTAAAACTTTACACACACAAATATGTACAAGGTCGGAATGCCTTAGATACATATTTTCTGCCACTCAACATTTGGGTGATGCGTATATTTATATTTATTTAATACAGGTATACAAACAAATTAGAAATAAAATCCTACTAAAATTATAAAATTATTAAAAAAATCATAAGAATCGGTCATGCCGTTTCGGAGGAGTTCGCTAACAAACACCGTAATATGAGATTTAAATATGACGGCGCGCAGCTAAATTAAAGGAGAATCCAACATTAAAGTTACTTTGACAATTAACAAATTTCTGTACTAAAACTAACTGTGATATTTTATCAAATAGTAACGGTTAAAATCAAATTTAAAACGGTGATTTATTTAAATTAGTAGAAAATTCAATTATGAGCGGGTAACTCCGAATAGGGTAGTATCAAGTCTGCGCCTACGTCGTGACAGCTGGCATTCATTTGACAGACAGCGCACGAGATGCACGCATGCTATTCTATTAATCACAAACGTGGTATTATATCAACGATCCTGATATAAGACGCCCATGATGGATGACGATTATCAAGACCGCTCCGCTGCCTTTCCTGATATTCCGTCATATATATTAGATTTTTAAATCAAGCCTTAATCCATATACCTATACAATCACACATACAGACAAATTCACAGTCACAATAATGTATCGACATCGGTCCCACGCTCGCCGAAGTGTTTGCTCGTCCGTCCGCCCGTGGGCCTCGCTCAACCAACTGCTAATTAAGGCTGGATTACCGCCCGGGCCGACCGCTACTTACTGTTTACAACTAGATTTGAAGACAAAGGAAATAATGTGCCGAACAATACCTTTCATTAGCGGCAAATAGTTTCCTTCTAGCCGCTAATGCATGGTATGTTACTGGTACACTTAACGCCTGCTAAATTATTTAGTGAGCTGAGAATTTAGATCGGGTTTATAGTTTATTTAGTTGTTGATTCAGAACTAAATAATTTAACACGAACTTGTTCAAATGATGCCAGCAGTTTTTTATCCTAATATATAAAATTCTTCCGTTACTGAGTGACTGACAGACAACGCACAGCCAAAACTGCTGGTCGTAGAAAGCTGAAACTTGGCTTGTAGGTTCCTTGGGGAGTGCAGTCAGCAATAAGAGAGGATTTCCCGAAATTCTTATAGGAACTGAAAAAAACGGGATATGCGTGTAAGTCGCGGGCCAAAGCTAGTTTTTATAAATTACTAGCTCCCAATTTGAGTTAAGCAGGTATACGTATTTGAATTTTCGTATTTGTGAACCTTTGTGAAAAACTGTCTTTCTCTTTGAACCCGTTTTTAATTCGAAATGCTAAAATTCAGAAATCGGCCCCATATAGGTACTACATTTTTATCATTACGTACCTTCATCGTATAACTTTTGTTGGAAAATCTATAAACTTTTATTTTATTTATCATAATCATGGAAAAATATGATTTGCTCTTCAGGGTTCCGTAACCAAATGGCAAAAACGGAACCCTTATAGATTCGTCATGTCTGTCTGTCTGTCCGTCCGTATGTCACAGCCACTTTTCTCCGAAACTATAAGAACTATGCTGTTGAAATTTGGTAAGTAGATGTAGGTATTCTGTGAACCGCATTAAGATTTTCACACAAAAATAGAAATAAAACCGCATTAACCCGTGGCATTAAGTCCGCCTCTGTACATTTGTGCTTAAAGTGTTAAACAAATAAATAAATAAAACCGTAAATTTTGAGGTTACCCATACTTTTTAGATGAAACTCAAAAAAAAAATCTTTCTTTGAAGAAAGAATTTTTTTTGACTTTTTTCACCCACACGTATGGGTTTGAACCCATACGTGTGGGTGTATCTTCTATGGATAGGTCTTCGAAAATGAAATTCAGGTTTCTAATATAATTTTTTTCGACATCGACGCACAAACGATTTCCATGGGTCCAGGGCATGATTCTGGACACCCCAGTGTTGGAATTTTTCGTCGGTTCTTTTCTCATTTTTTCATTTTTTTCAAGAGTACCACAAATAGGTATCAGTTCAGCTGAGCTGATATCTATTTGTGGTTTCATTCAGATTGCTCTTTTTAGTGAAAGTAGTTAATTTATTATTTTTTTACTATAAATCTCATTGGGTTAGGTAAGAATAACGATTATGAGCAGTCTAAAGTAAAAAAACCCTTGAGAAAAATGAGAAAATGAGAAAAAAGCCGACGAAAAATTCTAAGTCTAGGGTGTCCAGAATCATGCCCTGGACCCATGGAAATCGTTTGTGCGCCGATGTCAGATACACGCGGTATTACCATGTAAACTACCAGCGAAAATTGGTTTGAACGAGATCTAGTAAGTAGTTTTTTTTATACGTCATAAATCGGAAATCGCAACTTTTGCTTAACTACCTAAGGTTTGTACGGAACCCTCGGTGCGCGAGTCCGACTCGCACTTGGCCGGTTTTTTACTATAAATAAAGTTAAAATGTAGTAACATCAACCATTTAAATTGTTTCTGTCTAAAATACTTACCGTAAAGCAACAATCCAACGAAAAGCATTATAAAAGTTATTGAACAAATGGAACATTAGTCCTTTGAGCATTGAAAAATAAATAAGAGTAGAACAAGGCGATAATATCAATATCCAACGTTAATACAGTACGCCACAGTGAATGTAGTTGTTTATTCCCGCAACGTCTGCGGTACTACCCGCAAATAACAGAAAGAGCAAGTCCTCAGGGCATCGCTTTAGCTTTTCAATTTCCCTTTCGGAATTATTCGTGCTAATCGAATACGACCGCGCCGGGTCTGGGACGCGGTCGCAATGATTCATTCATGAGACTAATGTCGCATTCCCACTCAGATATCAGGTATTATTGTGGTCAATAGCACTTACGGCGCCGTCGCCATCGCTCGGCTAGGCTCTTTGGATGGGGGGTAGCTTTAACTTTCAGTCAACGATGTTCTTGTGAGATTATTTGTGAGTTTCAGTATTTTTAAAAGAGTGTGAGTGGAGTTTCTTGCACGTTTTTTTTTTTCATGTAAATCTACGCTTTCGAACGTGCAAATACTTAGTTTATTTTTTGACCGACTGAGCATGACAATGCAAAAGTACCTGTAAATGGTCTAATTGAAATAAATGCTTTTAGTTTTTTTTTAAATTTTTATAAGCACCGTTAGTAAATTTTCTCTACGGTACCTGCATCAACAATATGAGTTGGTACGAGTAAATATGTACCTACTATATTTACTGAAGGGTTTGGTAGAAGTTTACCTACAGTAGGTACATCTAGATATCAGCCGTTATTCCTAATGGCTTATCTCTTCTCCCATGTATGCACAAGTGCACATGCCACTTATTATTATAGTATGCAATTTAATTAAAGATAATGTTATCATAATTAATCTTAATTTGATGTCGACTATTGACTGACAGCCAATATTTTGTATTATTAGCTGTAACGAGCTTTTGCGCTACACACTCTCCGTAGAGTAGGTACGATTATGTCAAACTAAAGCAGTAATAACAAAACTATCTGATACACAAACAATGTCCATAGAAAGTTTGAACGCATTGTTCGATATGAGGGTATGAAGGCGTTGCATCGTCGCGTTGCAAATGATGAGGCGCGAGGTATTGTCGCAGCATTAATGAGCGCCCGCGCCTCTCCCGGCGCCCGGCGCCTCCCGGCCCGCTGCCGCGCCCGGCGCCCGGCCGGCCCGGACAGCCGTGCGGAAGAGGAAAATTAAACTCCTGGGCCCCCGGCTCGTGTTCATTACTCCACACCCGATTACTCCACCGCTGTTTGTGAATGCAGCTCTAAAGTACCACTGAAAGAGCTGTATGGAAACATTGGAATTAGAAACTGTGATAATTAGTGCTCAACTAGAATAATATACTTGCCACTTTTAATGCACTAGTGCTGCTATAACTTGTACATAAATATGTGCCGCAGTGTTTTGTTATTTGTACTTAATATGGAGACTGCTCAGAGAGGGACCCAGCCTCTATTTGTTTTTCATTTTATTCTTCATTCAGAGCAGTGGTAGAAACATAAAGTCCGTGGGGCATTGCTTTAAGATTTCAATTTCCTTTCCGGAATTACTTGTACTCTAATCGAACACGCGTCAGGGGACACGGAGCGGTGGTGGGGGTGGCGGGGCGCATCGCAACCGCAAATTACTCCAGCACTCTGCGTACGAATGTTTAAAATGTATTATTAAGATATTTACAACTCGCGCTTACTGCACGAGGGTTAATGTCTAATGACCTTTAATTATTTGTTCCTTCCGTCTGATCGATTTAGTATTTTGGGTTTTAATTTAATGTAGGCGACGAACTCACACAAGAATACATTTTATCAGTTTGTCTTTCGATATCTAACTGATTAAGTAGGTAAATCGTGATCATGATGATGAGGTTAAAAGAAGTTTATAAGACTTGTTTGATGTGGACTTAAGAATCAGTGATTTATAATAACTGATTCTTTAGTTCGAGTACGAGTGAACTATTGCAATTTAATAGAACCGGAATAATAGATTTAAAATAAGTAGTTATGCATGGTAACGTCAGTAAGTTATGTCGGGCGGAGGCGCGCGACAGCCGGCTGCTGATTGTAAAGCGCTCACAGACGGAGCCTATTCGATTTCACGGCTCGCCGCGCCCGATATTTATTGTCATCGGTGCAGTTGTACGACACGGCGCCTACTGAACCGCGCTGAAAAATCTCCATTCCCCGAAATCGGACGAAAACATTCCGCTGATACCCGAACCATCAACTTCACCAAAAAAAAATCGAACCGTGTAAAACGACAAAAACATGACGTCGACGCGGCTTTAACAATCGTTACTTGAATATGTTTGCAAGCAGCTACACGACACCTTGTCTCGTTAGTAAAAAGTGATGTTCCGTACGATTTATCACCTGCACACGACACGGAAGGCCCCCGGAGCCGAGCTTCCTTTAAAACCTGTCAGCGATGAGAACTGAAATGAAAACAAACGCGTGGATTTACACACTTGAAATATTATAGTGGCGATGGCGAATGTACCCGTACCGTCCGCGTCCAAGCGACCCACATTCGTTTTCATTTATTAAAATTAAATTTCATAAGTTATTCAACGTTTATTGAGGTCTTTAAAAGCAGTGTGTATATATCTTGACTATCATCACCCCGCAATAGATAATGAAATAAAAACTGCCACCTGTGCCCTTATTTTAGCTAACTAGTAAAATTCCAGCTACTTACAACTTTGATTTCGCATAAAATACACTGCGTTCTTTCTATAGAACTTACAATACGATGCCAGACTACAGCTGACCAAATGATAATATCTCGGACCCTATCAAGTACGGCAAACAGTTTGCGAAATTATTATTCGGTCGATGGCCACCGCTCGCAGGGGCCAGTCGCCGGAGAGGGTTAACTACTGACCTCCAGTCATGTTTGGCGGAACAATTTAACTGGTCAGCCAGTATATTAAAAAGCTGCCAATGGCTGAGCACAACTGAATAGACCATAAAGTCATTTTCAGCTAAAAGCGTAAATTGTACGGTGGTAACTCAATAGCAGAGAGATAGTTAATTGGTACAATGCCAACTCGGTGGATATCTTTGTTTTAATTCAATTGTCTCGAAGCTAATGCACTCGTTGGAGCAATCTTAACCGTGTCGCGCCTGATTATGGTAACTTTTCAGGTTACGTTACAACGGTACATTCAGTAAGAAAAGCTGTCATTTTTTTTATTGTTTTCAATAGGTACCTACGTTTGATGCTAAGTAACATCTGCCTAGTTGAATTTTACTGTAGTGGATTTATTTGCGTCAGTTTTCCAACTGATTCGTGATTTTTTTTCACATGGATATTGAGATTTAGTAAACAGATGTTATTGCTTTTTTTTACGGTTTCATCTAAACACGTTTTCCAAAAAACAATTTGCATTAATCACCAAAATCTAAAAACGGTACCACAAAAATCAAAACCGCCAATCATGACAGCACGAACGAATTCCGAGTTCAGATTCAGAGCCATTGAGCAGACAGCGACATCACTGTGTGCTTAGCGAGCACAAATGTCGACAGTTGCCATGCGTGGCACTGAATACGTTCTCCGCGTCTCCTTATTGACACGCCGGGAGGAATATGTTTAGGCTCGTGATTACCGGCTTAGCTTAATCATTCTCTTTATAAACGCTGTCAAATACTGAATACATTGCAGTACTGCACTCTGCTGATTTGTGCAAGCTCATTGGACATTCATTGATTATTGACTCTTGTACTCAATTATGCGGCCGCTGTTTAATGTTCACGTTTCTTGTTAATGATGTTAGTTTTGGAGCAGTGGTGTAGGTAGATGGCGGCAATGTACACGACTTAGCTTCTGTGTTCAAAGATTACTTGGTTTAAGATGGAGTGAGTGACAGAGCTAATACTAATCAGACCTGACGAAATTGTGTGCTTCATTTTATCTCGATACGAAAAGGGAAACACAACCTGTTAAACTTCCGGAAATGGCATACAAAGACATATTGATATGAAGTAAACAAAAAAAATATAAAGCATAAAACAGGGCACCTGCACCGATGTCGATTGACGGACAAAAGCCGTGCGGCGTGTTTGGCGATTGGAGAATGCATAGCCGACCGGACATCCCCATTGTGAAGCCATTGGCCCATTGGCAGGAATATATATATCCCCGAATAATTTTGTTGAATTTCAACACTCGTTTTTTTTTGTAAAAGAACTTAATATAGGTCTTTGATTGTGTTTTGATACTGGACTATTTATCTTATTTTTATATGTCTAAAAAAAAAATGAAATTTCTAGGATATAAATAGATTTATGGTTCTCCTCATTAACAACCAAACAACCCGATTATACCTTATACTAGCAAAATTTTCCATCCACTTAAAGCTATAAACCGTAATAAAATCGCACGTGCTATAAAATAACGCTTTACGTTACATAATCCTGAAAATTTATGACTACCTTCGAGACAATAATAAGAGTCGTCGACTCACTTACATCGTGATTAAATTATCATTGCAAAGTCAGACTGCTACAGTTAAAGTTATTTCTCGCTCATCGCTTCCACTGGATTAGTCCGAACATTTTATTATGGTATTATTCAAAGCTGTCTTTACATATTAAATAAAACATGAAACTTGAGGGAGTATTACGATTTCGTTTGCCAAAATATTCTCGACACTTATCTTGTTTTGCCCAGACTACACACATTCAAAGTCCACTGATTAAATTAATTATACAATATTACATACGTACTTGTATTTCACATGGTGTTGTGTTAAATTACCACAGTAAACTGGTAAATTGGTTTAGTAATAAGACTAAAATGAAATATTATGTCGTTTCAAATTGAAATGTAACGAAGCCCTACGTATCCTTAGTTGGTGCTCAAAATAAATTATTTTAATATTTTAGCTGGCGCAAAATAATGTTGTTAGGTGTTTTCCGGCGAGATTACGAACTAATAACATTACAAAACAAGCATTTTGCGGGTAAATTATGCATGCACTCTCGGATCATTACCGAGGCTCGCTTGGCCTCAGTTCAAAATCTTACGATTGCCTTGCGAACCAAATCTTTCACAGCATTTTAATGTGTACTGCTGCGAACCTACGCTAATCGCCTATAGTCTTGCTTTTGACATGGGGAATAATTAGATTAACGATTCCTAATGAACTTGATACTAGAGACTGATGTAAAGTACAGTGAGTCCACATCACTGTACTTTACCTACTTTACATCTGACTCTTGAGATGTCCACGTCTCACGAATGTGATGAGCATTAGTCAACAAATTGTTACCCTATCAGCCAGTTAGATGACTACCCTAATTAATAACGTAGGTATTGCGTTAAAAACTATTCAAAAATACGAAAATAACTCGACATAAATCTTGTTTCACCCCCTATTAGCCAATCCATGTGTGTCGCACTCGTAACAACACGGACAGTAATAGTACTTGGTCGAGGGTAGGGCTCGCGGCTGCGGGCTACGGCAACATATCAGGAGAGATGCCCGCCGGGAGCGCCGGATTAGCGCGATCTTTTCCGAATTGAGGGTAAACATCCGAGAGCTGCCTCCCCAGAGCCTACGCTAAGGTGAGCCTGTTTGTTACTTGAAAATCGTTTTACTTCTCACTCACTAACTATCTGATATATAAATAGCTAATGGTGTGGGTCGTATTTATAATTCGTAATCGTAAATCGTGACAGAATCGGTGAGTTGTACAAACTTTCAGTCTGATTACAATTAATTACCTACTAATTAGTTCTACTGACTTGGCTCAATTTTCAGTATTTGTAATCAGACTATAACACAGAATCACGGGAAAGTTAGGCAGGTATTTAGTTCCAATCTATGCTTATTTTATATAAACGATGGTTAAACAAATCGACGCAAAAACGACATACATCGAAGTTAAAAACAAATAATTTGCATTGAGATCGCTTACCATTCTACTCAGAACTGCTAAGATAAAAGCCAGAGAAATCCTCGTGAGCGCTCAAATTCTTGGAGCGCAGTGGCGAACCGTCTTTGCCCGACGGGCGGTAATAAAAACGGCTTAAATAGGATTTTAACCGCGAGTTCCTCGCCTTAATTAAATTGGATTTGCGAGTGAAAGAAATATACGTGAAAAATTCGTGTCGATTATGTCAGGGGAACGAGTTTTGAAATCCCTTTTAGTAAGCGGATTATGTTCGTCTCCCAGAGATTATATTTGTATTACATTTGTTTCAATGCGAGCACTGTTGATAAGAACGTCTTTAGTTAAAGAGATCTGGAGCAGTGAGCCGCTTTGTGCCGCCGAGGAGCCGTGTGACAGGAAGTAACAGCCGCGTCGCATGCCCCGGCGCGCCCAGCCCCGCCATCCTCCGCGCCTTCTTCCAAGCACGCATACTCGCATAGGCCCGTAGATACAACATCTGTTAAATATCAATACATCCAACAAAACGTTATTTTACAAGAAAGTCATAAAATATCATGATACGAGCTAATATCCTACATTATATGCACTTAATCGCTTTTTCATGGTATTGTACGTGGTAACTGGTAGTAGAAATATTAAAACTCTGAAATAACGGCAGTAACAGCTGCAGTAACGGGGTTTTAATTATCACTTACAACGCCTTTCAGCCGCGGAAAATTACTGCCATAAACCATTTAGAACAGAGAATAGCTAAACGATTTAGGATGCCAGTTATTAGAATATAGCCGGCAGTTGTCTGCTTGACGCCTTGTGGCCAAATTTACAAGCAGCGTTAACAAAGTTACATTGATGTCTAAGTGGCTAATATTTATTGGCTTTTTTGCTTGAACGTGGCTAATTAAATCAGTGGCGTTTCAGTATTGAATAACATTATCCCTCAATTAACATTCGAGGGTCGATTTTTAAAGCGGCTACAAAGGCGGGCCGGTGTAGGCAATAAAACGGCTCGTCCCTTATCCGTCATTCAGCCCTTGGAGATTTCTTCTGGGGGAATAATTTACGTTGATCGCCCGGAAGGGGAGCGGAACTGCCTTACTGAAACTTTAAGCTTTCACTCAGAATGGTTGCGATTCGCGGTGTCTCAACTTTCAACTAATAAATTGGTTACGATAGAATAAGTAGCGGTGTAAAATCGATCTTCGATTTATTCGTTAGTTTATAATGCGTGACTAGGTACATCCATTTAATTACGAATTAAATCCACCAGCACAAATTTGAGATTTCTGAAACTATTTAGCACTAACATTCTACGCGTATAATTGCTGCAAACGGCATCTCCCTCGCCGCATATAGTTTAGATTTTACCTAGTGTTCACAAGTTTTTTGAAATTGTTTTCAACAACATGTGTTCACGGCTTTTTTAAATTCCCTGCAAAGGGTGGTAGCTCCGATGATGACGTCACGTGTCGATGAGTGTGAATAAAGCCTTTGACGCCTTTCGCCGCATGCATTTCAAGCCAGCCGCTTCAATTCCAGTTTACACGCAACCCTTGCCAAGAATCACTTTGCAATAAAAATGCAAAGCTTTTTTGAACCAATAACTTACAAAGGGGCATTTTTTCATGAAACGTACGTTACGTAGGTATAATTTGCAATTTCAAGCTTTGCGTGGAGGTTTATTTTGGTAAGAATACACGTTTACAGTAGGTATAGTGAAAATATTAGTTGAACACCAGATTCATCAATTAATTATTAAATAAGAGCGAGTTTTCTGTTCCACAGTCAGTGCGGTGCAATTTCGTTCAAATTTTAGCTTGACCAATTGACACACATAACAATAAGTTCGTGATGTTTATGAAGAAATTGCCCACAATTTTGGCCATTGATTGAGTTCATTACGTATCAAAAAGCCTTTTGTTATTATTTGTTTACATTGTAGCCATTATTTCCTCCATGGCGTAAGAAGTGAAAGTAGCCGCAAGTTACTAACGAGGGAGGGTATTTAACATTCCGTGAGGCTCTCGAGGCCTGGAGGGACGTCTTGTTAAGAAAAAAGCTGCCCTCTGCGACACATCACTCGTAAAACATTGCCTGCGTGGACCTTCTGACTGCCACTCGACGTTAAAGGTAATATATAAAATATTTGCCAAATTAAAAGTGGTCGTTTTAAGCATCGAATATTTTGTGTTACAATTAACACCCTGATGCTACATTATGCAAATTTAACCTGTCATTTTTGATAAAAGACTATCCAGATTTGTGCAGACTAAAATACTAGATCTAACTTATAGACAATACAATGTAGGTCCAAGCTTATACTGATATGATTCAGATGGCTCAACAAGTCTGTTGAACCAGTTTGTTCAGAGATCCCCCTTCCATCTAATACTCCATCACTGCTGAGTATGTCTACCTACTAATATTAATTACAACCACTTTGTCCAGCCCCGTACCACCCGTGTTCATAACTTAAAGACCTCTCCACACTAATAAATCCCACAACATACTGTTTCACCACATTCTCCTGGTACAAAAGACTTCAGCCATTATCAAAGCATAGCTACCGAGGATGGTGTTATCGTTCGCCCATAAAAGGGCGTGTGGTGAACACAGAGCTACACTAATTCCTCTTTACGAGCTCCGATGGGTCGACTCGATATAGACACACGTATATAATCAACATTTTTTCGCACTATAGTGGACAACAACGATCATGCAGAAAAGGCACCTTTTTACCCGACTACGGCGAAGCAAAATAAGGGTTATGTTTTTACGTAGTTACATATATAATGGTAAAAAGTTAACGATTAAAAATAAATGTGTGTGTTCCAAGACGTAATCCACATCTTAAATACAACAAATTGTTTATGGGAATAATTGTACCTTATTCTAAGTTGTACCTATACGAAGACCTAACACTGAACGAGATAAAATAAAAATTTGTATGTCAAAACCACTAGTTCATTAGGAATGTTTATTAAAAATATAAAAATATATGAAGTGTTAGTTGTTTATTTAATTTTAATAGATGATAAATATTAAATAGTTTGTTCATAACAATTTCAAATGAGATTTTTTTGCTGTTCCATATTTATATTGCTTTAGTAGTCGGGTTTTAGTTTTTAAATACACTTTTTTACATCTTTAAAACAACTTTACTTTTGAGATTACCCAGTTTTGTAAAAGTAGATCGAACTTATTCCGCTGGAGTAAGTTGTTATATAATTCGACTAGCTGACCCGTGCAACGTCGTCTGCGTAACATTTTTCATTACTGCTCCGCTCCTCTTTGTCTTAGCGTGATGACATATATATATATAAATCCTTCCTTATGGCCTACAGCCTTCCTCGATAAATGGGCTATCTAATACTGAAACAATTTTTCAAATCGGACCAGTGGTTCCTGAGATTAGCGCGTTCAACCAAACAAACAATCAAACAAACTCTTCTGCTTTATAATATTATAGTATAGATGAGAAACGGCAAACAAAATTATCTTGCAACAACATGAGTTTCCAATAAGTTGTCGAGGAAGATATAATTTATTTTTCATCTCAATTTTTATATGAATCGATAATGCCCACATTATGGGAGCGACTTTTAAAACATAAATCGTAAAAAAAAATATCGTAATTACCCCCACTCTACTGGGGGTAATTACGATAAATTTTTAATGAAATCTCATTTTATTCAGCATTTTTTTATCTTTTGGTTAAATGTAAACACAGTTTGCTAATCATATTGTAAAAAAAAAAAAAATTGGCAGAGATGGGGTGGATTAAGAATTTGGATAGGTAAAGCTAATGACAAGTAGATGGATAGTTAAATCAGCTGTAAAGACTATATATTTGTTAATTAACTATCCTAAATAGATCCAAAATATAAAAGCAATCATACTTAAACATACTCAATACCTATACCATAATCAACCTCTTTGAAAACAGTGTTTATTCAAATAATAGTTTATTCAAATGTCCTCAAATATGTACAGTATATAATTATATATACTGCACAGCGAAAAACTTAGTAAAAATCCATGAGAAACTCAAAAATATTAAATGAATTTATATTAGTAACAGATTATATTGAGTGAATGATTGTTAGAATTTGCTCAAAGTGTGCACTGCTTTTTAACCTAGTCAAAAATCTGAAATTAATATTTTACTACGAATCAACATAGTCAAACAATGTTTTTAAATACTTTCGTGATAAGCGTATAAACCTTACTGTCCGTAATTACCCGTTGTCCATATTTACCCCACTCTCCCTATCATCGAATTTTTATACAAAGTGCGAGATTTTCATTGGATTAACCACACATACTTCAGTAGTATAACGTACGTTAGCTCTCAAAACGGAGAGCTTTTATCATGTCACCATAAAGGAGAGTGCAGTGGTCGATGCAGGTTTGGCGTTAATTCTTGTTTACGGCGAATCGCTTTTAGTGGCCCTGTTCAAAGCGCCGTCCGACGCCGACAGAAGCCGCCGCTCCGTGGCGCGTGAGCCGATAGATTGAATTCACGCGTCTGCTTGGCTGACCCGCAACACGACAAGATCACTCACCAAAAACAATAATTGATGACACGTGCGCGTGCTTCACACGTGTATAGGTACTTACGTAGTGTGTCAAATGATGCAAAATGCAACATTGTATCAAGTTATTTCACATGATTTCAACTATATCGTATTTAATTTCAGGTACTGTCGTCCTTTGTAATTCATGAAACAAAATAAAGAATATAAATTGATAGAACGATCCTTTGTAATACTTAACTTCAGAAATACCATTTTTAAAGCTTGGTAGATAGAAAAACAACAGCTGAAAATATTTTCGCTTCTAATCCGTAATTTAATATTAATTTATAGTCGAAAATCACCGTCTCGCCGTCATCGAGTCGGAAAATAACGGAAGTCTTTAAAAGAATAAGGCGGTGTTTTGAAGAGGTCGGAGAAACAATTAATCATTCTACTCTTTTATGGAGCTAAAGGTTGGAGGACACGATTGTTCTGTAATACTAGGGCTGTTCTTTTGTTACCATGGAACCGAACATATCACAATCAAACACTCGTAGACGGTATAATAGTTTCCTAAAGACCACTTGCCAACCCTGGGCGCGTCAATAACTATTATTAAATGCTGAAAATGAAAGTGACGGAATATACCGGCCGTGTTTAGATAATACCTCCAAATAATGGACGCCGCGATGCGCATTAATATTGAGGTAAATCTTATTAGGACCGCCTAAACGCCGCGATAATATCATATTGTTTTGGAACTCACCATCCGCGTTTCCTCTCTTATGCTTGGAAGGGTTCCATCCTCAGGGACGACCGAAGCCTCTGAATATTCATAGTATTATCACAAACCGACTTACAGAACTGAGCAGCGTCGTAAATACATAATACCTTTCATTTCGAGATAAGAATCATTTACGTAGCGCTGGCGTTGTAGTGCGGCGTCGATTTGTGTGGAACAAAGCAATATTTCATGTGAGTGTAATAGGAGCACGTCGTTCGGTTTTTAAAGGTTTGGCGGGTGTTATTGGAAGTAGGTCTGCGCTGTAATTGTTGTGTTGATTTCCCCCGGGAGCAGCGAGCGGCTCTTCGTAGACGCTACCTGAAGTGCCACGACCACTGGCCCAACGCCCGCTAGCGCCCTCTGTAAACAATTATGCCACCAAATTACTGTTACAATCAAAACTAAACTATATCTATATATATAAAACAGAGACGGGTTTGTTACAACACTTATAACTCGAGATCTGCTGAACCAATTTTCGTGGTTATTGATTCGTTGGATTTGTCTCCGATCCGAATAGCAGAATACATCTTAAAAACAATGAAAACTCGATATGTGCAATGAATACTTAATTGACGGGAGCGAAGCCACGGGGGACAGCTAGTTGAAAATAAACGGTGAAAAATTACTAGTGAAAATTGTACAACAAAAGCTTTCAAAACCTTTTCAGATCATTAAAAAAGTTTTGAAAAATACCAATGCTACATTTGGATTTAGGAGTACCTAACTTTCGATTTAAATTACGCTTTTACTCGTTAAAAGTTTCTGTCCATATTGAATGATTCCCAACATTATTCCGCGTCAAAGTATCACAAACTGTTGTTAATTCAGCCTAATATCGCCGACAACCTCTACGCGCTGTCACAGCGGGGTCCGATATAAACATGATGGATATCCCCATATAAAATGAATAAGCTTTATGTACGAAGCCCATGTAAGTACGCCCTTGTTTACATTCCACAGCACGCCGCTTATAACGAATGATTCCAATATTTCATTCATAAATACTTTACTAAATACGTACCGACATTTCACCTGCATGTTTTTGTTAAATACCAAATTATTAAAGAATAAATATTTCACCTTCGCGTTATGGTATTTTATTGTTTCGATTCAATTATGATTTTATTATTTTTATTTAAATAGTAATTTATGAAAACCTCCCAAACTCCTATGAATTCGATAGATTTACAGTAATGGCTATGCAAACAGCTGTAGGGTGTTTTAGGTTTCTCAAATACCATCCATAGGCGTTGAAATGTTTACTCTAGTAACACGAGCCCCGATAATACATTCGATGCGGGGTACATTCTAGTCACTTCAATTATGTGATATTGGGAGAATTGTGGTGTCTCCATATGACTCCTATAATTTTAAAAACTTATTCATTGAAACCTTTGCGATCCAAATAGTAGATTATGAAACGAGGGGTAAAACATAGTCTTATGACATGGTCGTCATATGAAATCCCGAACACATGAGGGATCCGTGAGACAACTCCCGAGCGTACCGAGGGAGTTTAAAGTACAGGAATCCCGAATGCAGCGAGGGATTCAAGCTAGCCCAAGTAAAACCTTTATCCCTGAGGAGCATACTCTACTTTTCACACCTACTGCGAGAAAATTGTGCTCTAGCCATGAAAACAGGAGGCGTGCGTCTACCGCTGCCAAAAGAGCAGGTCGCGCGTCCAAAGCCCACCTAGGTAATAGGTAATAATATTGTACTGAATTTAATGAATATAATGTCATTTTAATTTAGAACGCATTTTGACTGCGCTCGCTGCAACTAACAGCGGACGGGAGACATACTTTAAGATAGGTTTTCATGTCAAATAATTAGACGTTTTCGTGCAGGTGGTGTAAAAGTAAACTTTTATTTTCCCTGATATTTTTCCGATACATATATAGTAAACGACCCATAATGGTACTCCAATTGTGCGGCAATAAGTAACCATTTGTGCGGTTATGTGATCTCCAAATTATTAGTGTACGCGGCTTCTAAACCAGCCAACATTTTGTGTTGATGTCACTTGGCGGCCTGCCAGCCCTGTAACGCGAACAAAATATCAAAGTGATAATAAACAATATGTTAGCGCCCCGCTACACAAAAGGCAATCATTCTTTAACAAAAGATCTATGTTAAACTCGAGAAAAGATTAAAAAGGAAACGTTTGTCGGCTCGCTATCAACACTATCAATCATGCGTATAATAGCCACGTCCCCTAACACACGTTCTTAAATAATTTGTCAAAAGTCGCTCCCTGCCCATACTGCCGACGTTTTCCACTAGCTACTTATTCCCGTTTTTCTTGACACTTGTATGGGCAATTTTTCACTGAAATGACACAAACAAAATCACAAAATGCTGCCGTCATTACGACGCCTTTATAAATACTAAGCATACCAAGAAACTGTACCTAAATTCCGGATAAAAATCAACAATTAAAGTTTCGGAGCAATAGCTACACGACATTGATCGATGAAAATACTCTAGCGTATCTATCAACACCTAGTAAATTGAGAAAGGAGTAAAAACGTTAAACGGAACTTGTTAAATTAATTACTAAATGTTTCGAATGTTTTTGTTTACGGGTACAAGGAATTCTATGCCGAGCTCAAACAAACACGGACAAACACTGAATTCAATAGAACGGGTCGTGTGTGCCCTGAATAGGCAGGTGGTATAATATTTTTTCCAATTTAGAATCGGTCTGGATTCTAACTCATAGATCAAGCGCGCGCTAGCACGAAACCATTACACTTTGTTGACATCAACGAATGCCCTTTTACATATTCACACCCCGAGCACACAAAGATTGAGCCGTGAAATTGAAAATGGTTTCTATGAACAAAAATTTATTCCAAGCACGTCCTCGACATATCGTCACAACACGAGTGCAGCTTGTTATATCTATGTCAGTGTGACGTCATTATACATGGCTTCACACTGATCGATCTATTTCCGATATTATTTTAGACTAATTATCAGTTAATGCACTCTCATAGAACTACATTTCACCTACGTGCTAAGAGCAATTGCTCTCGGAATACATTGCCTTGACGTACACGGAAAAGAGTAAAAAATCTTTAACTCACTTTGAAAGCGCTGCCAGCGCCTTATCTTGAAAATCGGAAAACTTTTTAAAACGCTAACCGTATAGTGTAAACCAAAGCATTGAGGTACTTGCATTTTCAACGTGGTTTTAATTTCACAGCTATTTATGTATAGTCTGAAATATTGGAATCATAACAAAGGCCGTGAATAATGCACAAAAAGCTGATTGAACGGAATGACTGAAGTTTATAAAAGCGATTTAATTACGGTGCGTCATGGTTTTATGGCTCATGAATATTTCCATACAATTTAAGTACTTGTTTGTGTGTCGGTGGGTGGTAAAAAGTGAGCAATTTATTATTAAAAAACTAATTTCTCACTCTCGCCTCGCTATGAATGAGCCATCATACAATCTAGACGGTAGCCACTGCAAAGCCGGCATTTGGCAAAATTTTATAAGCGTTCCCACTTCACAATAATGAAGTGCTCACTATGTTTAAAATTGTAGTTTGTTTGCGAAATCAACACCTTTGATAAAACATTCGCATTACGTTTTTGGAAGCTCTTTATGAAATGATTATTTGAATTAAGTCAGCTTCGAGGAAGCAGAAACATACGAAATCTAAGTTAGATCATACTTGAATATTTGTTACAAGAAAAATAACCAACTATATAATAATAATTCAAGTGCTCAAATTCTTATTTTCTAACGCACCTAGAGTCCAAAGTATTTAATGATCCTAACAAATAAAATCTTAGCTCGTCGAACAATGCTTAGAAGCATATTTGTACATATAGCATGTGGTTGTATCAGCTTGTTATCTCCGGCGCTAGTGATGTGGGGCAGCGAGCGCGGCGCGGGCGCCAAGCTGTTTACCCTGTAAGTATTGCGAAAAGATCGAACTTAATCCCAGCGGGCCCCGCCATCCTGCGCTGGGTGTGATAGATACTGAAAATTGCATAAAATCCATCAACACTACTACTTTGTGCCGAAGCTTAGCTTTTCGATGGCTACAAAACGAACGCGAGGGAAATAGATTTAGTAGTTAACATAATTTTTTTACCTTAAAACAGGTTTGCAGGTTTTTATTTCGGATTTCTGTTGCGCGATACCTACAAAGGTGGTTTCAAGTTCGTTAATTCAAGAGTGAACATATTTAATTAGATGGTCACACATTACTGAATCCTACACTTCTACTTGCTTTAAAGTTAAGTTGTGAAAACGTCAGACACAATCTATTAATTTCCTTGTTTACTATTCAGTTGTTAATTTAATAGATTTTCTCACACACCAAGTCACCGAAATATAAAGTCTAGTTTAATAGTTTACATACATCTAATAACAGCGGCTCTCTTTATTTGTCCCGAGAGGCGGATCAATAACATCATATTTCAGGAGTCACACTCCGAGAATAACATATTTTTCTAACCGCTTGAGCGGCAAAATAGAATCACTATGTCAGCATTTTGCCGGAGGTCGAGGACTGGCGGCAGTGGCGGCCATATGTGACCGTGTTGTGGCTTCACTTGCCTATAAATATATTTTCTTCCGATTTGTGGATAAAAATAATACTACTTTTTTCCTAATATCTAATTAAGACTCGGATGAACAAGAAGGTATACTCGTACAAATGCTTCTAAGTTGGATGATTGTTTTTTAGGCGAAATACGCATCACATTTTCAATATTTTTTCAGCTTTTTTCACTCTGAAGAATACTTTTATTGTATGGTTGCCACATCCTGACTGGCCTTTTCCCTTGTCGGCTTCCAGTCTAACCGGATTCAGCTGAATTCCAGTAATTTACGTGGAGCGACTGTCTATCTGACATTCTGACTTCCACAATCCAGTAACTGGTTAACACGGTACTTCTTGGCTGGTGAGACCAGTCACCTATCCACAGACCGACCTTGGCAAGCGTTGCCTAACCTTAAACATCGATCCGTGTGGCTGTTTTATTTATCCACGAGTATTTATGGTTAAAATAATAATATGGAAATCTTCTTTACAGAACATGAATAGGCAACTAAATAGAAATACAACTAAAACTGTAGTTGTATATATGAACATAAACGTCCAGTGCTTCCAGACCATGAATCTGAACTGCAAATACAAGGCTAGGATTCAGTTAATAATAGATGATATATTCACATAATACATCACAAATGCAACTTGCATTAGCAATAATTCCCTGGCCACCAAAGTGAACCATTATAACTAAAACAAGAGCAAAAGCAAAGTTAGAGGGAACACATTCAGGATTAAGCTACACTTGGTTTGGATTTCACTTACGTACGTTGGTAGATATACAAATGCGCAGGTGAGGTCCGCGTCTCTTCATTATTATAGACAAGCAGAATATTTGTTTGGCAACCTTTGTTTGGGTTAATACAAAATAAATTAGAAATTACATTTAATAATCAGATATTGTAGTAGGTAGGTACTGTCATAGTTGGTATCGAACAATACCCTTAAAGTAAGGGCCAGTTTTCAATAGTCCTGCGGAATCAAATTGTCGGTTTGACAGGTTTTATTGTAACATGTCAAATAGCCATATTAATTCTTCCATCAAAAATTATCTATCCAGTGAAAAATATACTATAAATATATAAAGAAAAGTTATACTTAAACAAAATTAAAAGGTACGTTGCATTACTCCGTAGTAGGCTGGAGGCTGCATTTGTACCCAATTGATGGAAATAGGCTTGCCCTTAGGTGTGGGAATGTAGATGTACTAAAAAGGTCCACCTCTGCCTGTCCCTTCGGAGAATACAGGCGTGATTTTATGTAAGTTAGATTAAAATCAATACCCCATAATCACACTGGTACCAGTAATTTCACTTTGTTAAGTAGATAATACCTACGCAAAGTGAAATTACTAAGTTACTTTTTTGCAATTTGCCGGTCAGTGTGAAGCTGTATGTTGAACAAAATACATTTCGCGGCCGTAACGCTTATTTATCTAAGGAATAATACCCATTTTAATTATCAATACAATGCTCTAAGTTCATACAATTCGATTGAAAGACTTATTCACGAAATAATATTCAATCGAGTTCTATGAACTTAGAGGGTTATATTGATGATTTAAATGGTTATAATCCTTTAGATTAATGCTTTTTACGATCGCGAACCGTATTTTGTTCAACATACAGTTTCACACTAACCGGCAAATTGCAAAAAACATAAAAATATTTGAATTTCGCGGGCTACCCTGGAGCTTCCACCTTAATAATGCAGCCAAAATGTTTGTCAACAAAGGAAAATGAAAGGTGATTGAGGTGGTTGTGGAGGTTTGGGGTGAGATTGAGATAAATTTAGATTAAAGATTCTATATTTCAGTATACGAATAATACAAATGCGATAACAAATTAAAATTAATGAGGTGAATGGGATGAGATTGAGTCGCGCCCGATATGCTATCCGAAAGCGTATAACTGACTGTTTCACTAACGCTGACATGTTTATTATTGTTGATTGGCCCGAACAAAAGGTGTTTTCGCAGATCACTCACAAAAACACAACAAAATTCTTAACTTGAACCTACCATATCCATAAACAGAGGAACAGTTAGTGGAATTGTTTAAAAAAACTTTTAAAATTGCCAGTTGGTTATTTTTTCAACACCCGATTAGTTAATAAAACACTAAGTTTTCAACTAAATAATCCTCAACAACCTTGACTATACATTCAAACACGTGTTCTACAAGAGAAAACTATGTACAACCCAGTACAATAAAGTTAGGATGATTGATACCCTAACTTCACTCTGCTGATACACATTATTGACACTGGGCGTGATGGATAGCGAACAGAAACTGCCTTTAAAACTTCATAAATAATATCCTTTCGGGTCACGCTAATAAATGACCAATATTAACCACGTGCCATACATAAAGCTGTAAATAACATATATTTTTGTCAAAGTATCGCTGCGATAAAAAGTCCAAAAATTGGGAAATATGTATACTGTGTAAGGATAAAAAATAAGTGAGCCAAAGTAATTTAAATGGCCTTTAAAAAAAGCAGAAATATTGTACAGATTTATTTTATTTTGTATTTACTTGATACCAAGTAAATACAGTTTAGGGGTAATTTTGCTTTAGACATTATAACTTTATCGAAAAATGAAATATGACAGTTTGCCATATTTTCTATCCAAAAGCCGACAAATGGCCACATTTATTCTTCAGGTAAAAGTTATGCCTGACTGCTTTAGGGAAATAAAGTTAATAAAAAAAAAGTAAAAAGCACAAAAACAAAGATACGGTAAACTATATACATTACAGGAAATACTCAATGGAAAAGATTTAGCTACAACCTACGAATCAATTATTTCTCAATGTCTATAAACATAAGTAATAAATACAAAGTGGAACGTGTGTAAAGCGCAAGCCGCACGACAGCGCGACACGACGACGTAACAATTCATTCCCACAATCCCTTACATCTGAATTCTTAATGAAACAAAAATTGCAAATGTCATACCATATCTCCACCAGACCCATGAATACTAAAGACGCTATTGTGGATCGTTCACGTGCGCGAAATTGAGTCTGCTGCTCGCACCACAAATGACACCGATATGTCACGCGACTTCACAAAAAAAAATCGTTACCGCACAAGATTTCGGGTGAACCTACCTACACTTTGTACAATGCGACAATAAATCATGAAATCTGATTTAAAAGAATGATACACGTCGTCAGAAAACAATTGGAAAAACGTGACCGGAGCGTCGATCCCGCGGCGGGGCGATCGCAACACGTCGCGCCGCCCAATGCATACTAAGTAATGACGCCAGTTTCAATTTTACCTCCCCTTCTCTTCATAACATATTTTAAAGAAAAAATACCCGACTTCTTCAGAAGAACTTGAATTTCTACTTATTTCAGAACCGAAATTTGGACATAAACACCTCTGAGGAGTGAACGTCCCTATGATGAGGAGCACGTAGAGCGCGAGACGCGAGCCGTCTGGCAGTGGCTTGTTATAAATAAGATATTACCGCCGCCTGATATCTGGCTTGACTGTTGGTTAACCCGTGTCTTGGATGTGCTGCCAACTCAACACAATTTCACCGCCCTCTTACTTTACGTGATCTGCCACCATTCCGAATACATTCTCGTTTACTGTGTTAAACTCCAATGAATACCCAACACCAGTATCATAACGACTGTTCGAGTATACAACACAGATAACCGTGATCGCTAATAACCGTTAATTTAACAATAAAACACAAAGTTGCAATAAGCATAAATCGAACTATTCAATTAAAGTAGCTTCAAACCATAACGTTGGCGGTACTTAGTATTCAAACGTATGCAAATTACAGACGTGCTATGCAATAAATGCCGAAACACGGATCACAATTCGACAATTGGCATTTATGTCGCAATCGCATTGTATAGGTATTTGGTGGCTCGGGGTCCACCCCTAATTACAAAATTACTTCTGTAACTAACTATTTATTGCAATGTTCCACGGGCTACCATAACCGTCAGCTTGAAATTGGCATTTTCGTTTTAAATTACGTCACACGCGGCTGTTATAGCTAATTTGAATTAAATATTTGACAGCCGGGTATAAATCAACATTCTACGAATGTTTCCAGTCAAGTTTGTATCAAATGGGAATTTAATAACACATTTTAGTGACGTCCTTTTAGTTTCCCAACTCTCTAATTTGAGAAACAGAAAGCCACGGCGAAGGTTCGAAAAAAAATTGAAAAATAAATATTTTGCGATTCATCAAATTAAATTGAAGAAAAAATTGTGTGTTTAGTTTTTCTTGTACTTGATAGTGATTAATTGATAATGTTGTAACTAGTGTTCAAAACTTTGATTAGTTAGCAAGAAGACGTCTCCACTTAAATCTAAATAATTCTCTTAGCTGAATCGCACAACACACACTGGAGTAAAATAGTGGAAACAGTCGGCCGGCATGCTCGCACTGATACAGCGGATCTTGCAAATCGCGCTGAGGCGTAGGCTGGCCGCGCGCCCGGCTATCTTAGGCTTATAGGCTGGCTACACAACCAGCGGGAAACAAACGTTGGGATAAAGTACAAAGTGTAGACATTATTGATAAATCACGTCATTATTTTGCATACAAAAATCTATGGCAATAGTCTAAAATTTATTAACTACTACTACTACCCAGCTAATTTAGAATTAACTGCAATGTATTGAAATATTCAAGCTGCTCTCTGGTAAAATACACTAAAAATGTAACTTAAAATTGTAACTTGGCTTTTAATCATTTCAATTTAGATTAGGTACCTGATTATCGGCAGCAATATTATCATTCAAGTTCCAGATGTCAGCTTCTCTCAACCAATTTAGTATAAATTGCCTATTTCTATGATTGTATCCAGACTGTAATGTACTCATACCTCGAGACATTTATACAAAACGATATTCGCGACCGAGACGTTAAATATAAATACGGCGTAGAGCCGCCTGGTGGGTATTTGGACGGCGTGCGTCGGCTACGGCGTAGCGGCGTACCACTCCGGCTACAAGTGCCACGAGACACGACCATTTGGATGCTACACATGAATGCAATCATGTAACATTTGTCCACATTAGACGGCTTAATTTAATCTTCTCCTACCTCCTTAGGAATTACCTGTTTCACGAAAATTACTTTGTAGATAACCTTTGGCTGCATACGTAGCAGATTTCGTAAAAATAAACTTGTCATACCCCACAAAATTAACAAGTTTTTCCAGCTTGCATGGCTATGAATTGGTTACCCACATATATAGGCTCAAACAAGAGCGGTCAAACAAAAGTAAAGATATCGACCCTCCTTAAAATAAAACCCGCATGCTTACTCAGTTCTCGATTACGAAGTTAGTTATTACGGTTATAAAGCCTATCGTTTGACGATTACATCTAAGCTTGCAAACGAAATAAAACACGACAGTTAATCAAGATAATATTCAGAAATATAAAAAATCTCATACAGCAATCGTTCGGAAAATAAGTGTTAAGGTTAGGAAAAGTCAAGTCGGCAATACAAAAAGCTTTATTCAGAGTTATATTGTACTAAATGTAGCCTTAGATCGTGAGTGTCTAGAGTTTTATTACTACACTATGTAGAAAAGCTCAATCTATAAATGGAACACTGACCCTGCTCCTACTTTCTAAAAATCTGAATACCAAGTCACAGCTTAATGTGCTACTTATACAAAAGGTACTGTAAAATAGTACTGCTTACTAAAATTATTATTATTAGCTGACCCGTGCCCACTTCGTAGGGCGGTATAAAAATGCTTTCTATTTGTAAAATAATTTTCAAAATTGGTTCAGTAAATCCAGAAATTACCCGCAGCAACCTCCCAAACTATTAGTATAATATTAGTATCGAATATATAAATTTCTCCTACCACAGTGTTTGCTGCTATCGAACTCCTCCGAAACGGCAAGACCGATTTTTATGTTTTTTTTTTTGTATAGATTTGATAGGTCTGAGAATAGGTTATAGGCTATGAAAAAAACAGCGTTCCCATGTCAGCTAGTAGTAGTATAGGTTTAATTACATTTTCTTAGCTGTTATATTTCTATAAGATTACACAGACAAAAAGTAACCACTTTACGTTTTACATTTCCATATTTTTCCACCGTAATAGAAAATGTGAACAGACTGCGACTTATTTTTTCATCTGTTCAATAATGAGTTATTGCTCTTATTACGTACAAATAAAGTAACACATAACTTACTAAGATGTATTGAGAGAAGACAATAACGAAAACTAAAGACGCTTACAAAATTAAACTCCCTACAGAAATGAAATGGAAACCATCAAAAAGACAAGTTGAGAAACAAGTGCATAATCAGCTTTGCCTCGATTAATACCGCGAGCCCCGAGGCACGGCAGTCTGTCTGCTTGTTCGATATTGCCAACACAAAGAACTAAATTATTTCCTCCATTTCTTTAAGATCTCTTTGTTTTAGATACAACACGGTTTCTTCGGGCGTCTCATTTCAAATAACACGGTCAACGAAATAAAATTGTTTTGTTTCTTATAATTACGTTATGTATAAAAACTATGAAGACGTACCTGCATACATTATATCATTAATTTATAATTAAAATGAAAACATAGTTTAATTAAGACCAGAAGTTCCTGGATCCAAGAATGAATGTAATAATAAATAATAATAATAATAATATCCTTGGACATTTCACACAACGCCATATAGTCCCAAGCTAAGCAACCTAATGCTTAGAACATAAATAGTTGCCAAAGTCGATATTGCAATAATTGCCGTTTTGGCTATTTAGCCATGAGTTATGTATTAAAAATAGCTGTCAAAAAATAATAGATACATTTCTTTAGTGCACTACAGAGCGGTTTTTTATCTACGTGTCTTAAATTTACCACAATTAATAAAAAACGATTGGCGGCGCTAGTGGACGGATTCACACTCCTAATCAGCAAATTACAATTTTTGACATTAAACTAAACTTTGATCTGGAATTTAAAAAACACAAAAGAGAATCGTCGCCACGTTTCCATTCAGTCGCAACAACTTTTACTTTGTGTATCGTGGATCTCACCGTTCATCGTAAACTGGGTATCGATTTGCCAGTCGGTAAAGTATAATAACATACAATAACAGTTGAAAATAGTCGGTCGTGTTCAACGAGTGGTAGTACTGGTGTACTGGTTGGTTCCGTGCCAAACTATGCATGCAAGGGTAATGTAATTGTTTGCGCGACGTCTAATGCACCCGTAACGACGGAGGTATCGCGTCTGCGTACCGTTCGCGCCGAACGAAAATATTCGCATAAACATTGCCGCCAAATAACGTACCATTACCATTTGTAAGAAACTAGAGATGATTTGTTCTGACTACTTTTCAACATAAAAGTTTGAACAAAAATACTACTCGAGACAAACAATATCGCCGTGGTAAACAATTAGAGGGAAACCGCAAACATTCTCGGACCCACCTAATCCATAACTCATAAAAATGTACGAGCAAATCAAACATTGACCTTTTGTACAAACAAACACAATTGCACCAATATACCTGTTCTGAACACTCACAGTGCTCGCCCCAGTATAATGTGCATTGTTTCAAGATATCTCGTAACACAACGTAACAAGTAATATTTAATAACTGAGGCTATCTTTTGAGCTATAAAATTAAATAGCTTTTTTAATGAAATTGCTAATATTCGTTGAAGGTTTAAGGAAATACCTAATAAAGACTACATAAAACCAGAGCATCGCTTCCGACTATAATAATTTATTTAATTTAGATAGGTACCAGTGGGTATGGCCCCGCGCGACTGACAGCGCGGCATTTTCATTAGGTTCGTTGCAGTAAGTAAAAACTTAATAAAGTTTTACTAAAGAATTTCTAATTAGAAATTTTAGCTCTTCACGACATAGCAATATTTCAGGCCCGTGAAGGTATTTCCAATAAAGGACTTTGCCAAGTCATAATTCTTCAAAGTTACGTGTAATGAGATGTGGATATTACGGCATTCTTATGAGATTTAGATGCTCCCACACAAAGCGCCCGCGGCCCGAGAACTTGAACAAGCTTGCAATAAAATACACTGCTTTAAGTCACACACATAAGTTCATATACAAAAATGTGTTAAATATAGTCAAAGTTGTACCTAGTTCGAGTAAAAAGAGGTATGGCGCGGCAAATGGCGCATAAATTTTGCTTCAAGAATAAGCGGAGGGCATTAAGAAAATATAGATTACATGTACAGTAGGTAAAAATGGCTTTGCATTGGTTCACTTAGCATTAAATTTATGACTGTACAGTGTAAATACACAAGTAGAAATCGATTTCAATTGCCAACATCTACCAAGTAGCCTTACCATACAAGTCATAGCATTCCTATTGATGAGTAATTTCCAATTCTATTATTTCCAATAGGTACTTAAATAAAGTACGAGAGACAAAGTATACAAAAGCATTCCCGCGGTCTGTCCAACAAAACATTTCGATAGCGGAACCATCAAGGTAAGAGGATCACAGTCGCCGTAATACCCGCAGTGTTCACTATGCGACCCTTGAATTTCTTATACACTTCTAGACAATAAGTACTATCACGAACAGTTCAAATAACTGTTGCAGTCGTATCAATTTATAAATGGACTATCGGAGTCGTAATCCGTGGGGGCTGTAAGATACGATACTGGGAATTGAATTTCAGAAGTGTACGTTTGGAGGCGAAACGTCAATAGGTAAGTAATGTAGCTCTATTGCTGGCTTTGGTGAATTTACATAATATTGTGGCGCATAGTGAGCGATCAAAGCTGCAGAGGACGACGCTGACGGCGCCCAAGTATGCAATCGCGTCACGAAAGTCGACATTTGGAAAGTGGTCACGTAAAATTTTACGTTTGAGCTCGGCATCAGCGAGCGACGCCGCTTCGAACCTAATCCAATCAGAGCCAATGGCGCTGGACACGGGTGTCAATTTCGCACATCGCGCCGCCAACACCACTTCTCCTGTCATACGCTGCCATCCTAATGTACGTGTCTATCTGTATTTCATATGCATTTCATGCTCGGTTAAAATTTTGTTTCATGTTTGATGAAACAAGTGAAGATTTAGTTAGGTAGGCTGTCTCTTGTTTTATTTATGTGGTCTCGGTGAGATGTAAGTACACGTAGTGTCTGTAAATAAAACAAGCGAGTGTTTTAATAGTGGATATTATTTACGAGCCCTAATAACAGGCGCGGCGGCCTGCAGGCGGCGGACTAGCCCAGGAGCTAGCTCGTCGCATGCCGCATGCCGCCCGCTAGGTACCCGTCTGGAATATTTAACGGTTATTTACTGACAACTTTACATAAATTAGTGTACAAGTGTGGTGGTCCGCGAAAAACTTTCGTCAGGAACTTGTGTCCGAGGAAACTTCTTGTTGCCTAATTAGATAGCAGGCGGTTTCGATAAGAATTTAGGCGAGAACAACGCCAGACCGAATTGCAACTGCTGTCTGAATTAATGAGCTAGAGATTCTGATGCTCATTCATTTGTACCTTTGAAAACATGCCTAGAATTTTACCGTAGAAATATTCCCGTTAACTAATTCGAAACTTCGTTGAAAAATTAAATAATATCTAAAATAAAATTATCTTTGTCAAAAATCTGGTAAAATGAGCAACGAAGCGGAAGCAAGTGGCAGTTAAACGATTTGTCGGCGTATTAATAAAACGATTAAAGGAAGCTCTCGGTGGTAATCTGAGAGCGACGCGGCGCGCGGCAGATGGCCACAATTCCCAAACTTTGATGACGACGCCGGCATCCGCAGACAGAACCAACGATTTGTAGACTTTTGTTGGCGACTACTTGGGTACATTTAAAAGGAACAAGTTAGGACGCCTTTTAATTTTCGTTACTCAAACTTAAACCGCCACTCGCCAATTAAATGCGCACCTGCCATAATAAAGCTACCGTTTGTATATGTCTCCACGCGGCACTAATGATAGGCTGATGTTCGGCGACGTCAATCGGTGTCCGTCGTTTGATGACTCGTCAAAATTGCTTCCTGTGTTGTTAAGTGCAGGAAATTGTGACTCCTCCATCGGCACACCTACCGAACGCTAACTGCTTTCACTCTTCCCTACATGGGCCTATAATCAACTCTGTGGATGTATACATTATCGAGGGGCACAGACCTAAATGTGCACGATACCAATATAAATCTTTCATACATATTTGTAAACTAGCTTCTGCCAGCGGCTTCGCCCGCGTGATCCCTAGGGAGCATGTTCTCGGGATTAAAAGTAGCTTATGTGCTATTCCAGACTATAATCTATCTTTGTTCTAAATTTCATTAAGATCCGTTAAGCCGTTCTGGCGTGATTGAGTAACAAACAACCAAACTTTCACATTTTCTTTGTTTTTTTTTTTTTCATTTTTTCTATTGATTGTAGCGTGATGAAAAGTATACTATAACCAGCTCAGGAGTATGAAAAATAATTATTCCAAGTTTCGTTAAAATCCGTCGAGTAGTTTTTTTTCTATAACGGTTATACAGACAGATAGACAGACAGACAGACAGACAGACAGACAGACAAAATTTTTACTGATTGCATTTTTGGTATCAGTATCGATCCCTAATCACCCCCTGATAGTTATTTTGGAAATATATTTCATGTACAGAATTGACCTCTCTACAGATTTATTATAAGTATATAGATATATAGATAGATAAATATGTATAATAATAATCTTTAGCCACCACAAATAGAAGTTTCCAAAATCCCTTAATAAAACGTAAACGCTTAACTTTTATCTTAACATGTAAAACTGTCCCTTCAGTATGTGGAAGGATAAATCCATGCCAAAACGGTAAATGGTGCTTGAGGCAATATCTCGGCAACAGCAGCTGTGAAGTAATGGCGCCGACACTTTGCGCGATGCGATTACGACCACCTAAACATTCATTACAAGTAATGTCCGTCATTTATCTGTCCTAATCACTGTGTGAGCGCTCGCCCCGTGCCTGGGCCCATGCGATTATTTTAAAAATACCTAACATAAACAAACTAACTAAACGCTAACTCGCCCCTGCTTTGTACCAAGCAAGGATAATAATGAACGCAAATAAAAACTAATACATTTACAAAGGCCGGGAGTGTTGAAACGCGCGGAGGGCTGCGAGCCTAGCAGGTGAACCCGCTAAATGTTTCACGGTTTAATCAAGCCCCTGCTATCAGGCAAGACAAATAGTTAGCTCATCTGCATCTATACGAGTCGGAGCCGCCGCAACCAACAAAGCATCGATATTTTACTTTAACTTCCTTACGAGGATAATAAATGTATCACTCGTAGCTTTCCCGTAATCAGTTCATCAGAAGGCAATAAATGAAATAGATTCCTTTGTAAAAATCATAAGTATTGAAAGCGGGTTTAAGCAAAGCAGAGGTCGGCCGGCTAGTGCTCAATTGCGCTAATGGCAAGAACCGCAAGCGCAGTCCCCGGGGACATACTAACTAAATATGTAATGGTTATTCGAAGCGGTCTCGCTACACTTAGGCCCCACTTCAAATTGACCAGATAAAGTTACGTGCACGCTTCAAATACAATTCACATACTTAGTATGTCTGCTATTTCATTTCTTATTTACGGTTCCTGAATGAGTACGAGTACAGAAAAGCTTTTGTGGTTTGTATGTCTCGTCAATACAGTCCCCCAGAGCATAACTAATCGGCTCGCGCCCCACCCACAAGTTCAAAAGAATTTCGAGAAAGTGCGAGTGCAGTAAAACAACTTTTGAGCCTTATTTTCTCGTTCCGAAATTGCAGTGGGTTTAAGCGAGATTTCATTTGTATGGAAGCCGGTATAATCTGGAATAATACCGCAGTAGCGGCGCGGGCCTTCAAAGACGCCACTCGTCCGCCGCCGCGCGCCGCTTGCCGCCTGTAATGAGTTTTTTTAAATGCGCAACACATTCATGCACCATGTTGAGTTTCACTGAATTTAATGTAGTGCAAGTGCAGTTTACACAGCCGTATGATTTTAGAATAAAGTCCTTTAATAATCGGATAAGTTCCCACGGCATTCACTCTAGTTTTATAATAATTAAGTCTTATTTTATTAATAACGTTTATCTTTCAGAAATGAACCATAACAGTCGTCCGCTCGTCTGGTGTGCGGAATGAAATCCAGCTGAAGCCGTCTTGATTACTGCGACCCGGGCGCCGCTCGACGGTTCAGAATTGGACGGATTATGAGGAATTTAAAGGGCGATGACAATTTGAATATGAACAAGAAAAGTATCCTCTAAAATTAGATTAATTTTTCCCTTTTTGTGACACAAAGATCTTGCATTCTCAACTAAAAAGACACTTTAAAGCGTCTACCATATTTGTCCACAGAAAGCAGACTGATTAGAATTTCTTTGTTGTGTTGACGAATGACAGTAAAATAAATTACTTTCATGCGGACCTTCATAATGCTTCTTCATCTGAATCCAAGTTATTCGACATTCAACATAAATGAGTTTTCACCTCAGAAGTGTAACGATGTGTCTTATCACCGAACAATGAAACGACGTGAATAAAATGTGCCATGCGTTTGACAAAAATCGTAGCGTTGGGTATAATTGAGGTAAGAAGTAGCGTGAGGGGTCCGAGGTCGCGGCAGCTGTGAGCGGAAGGAAGGCACTGCTAATTACCAGCGCGGCGTCGCCCGGAGCGAGCCGGCGCGGCGCGGCCTCGCATCCTCTGCGAGCGAGGCGCGCTGAAAGCAGAGGAAGTCTGCCTCCTACACGCCACTCATAACGCATCGCATATATCTTGCATGCAACATAATTCTCGCAAACACTGATTCGTACCACTCAAATCTATTTTTTTTTTTTTTTCAGAAATATTTGAGAGATATGTATGAATCAACTCAATCAACCCCATTCCACTGTATTACATGGTAGAAAGACGTACGAGATTCCAGCTATCCTAAATTGATGTTAAATCGCTTTTTGTTTGCGCATTCAATCCCAGAGCAATTTCTCAGTTAGGGAAACAATCTAATACAGTCGCTGTCTTTTATGTTCCAGGGGAAATAATTTAAAAATCATTCGCTCTTTACGATTTGTGTATGTTTAAAATGTATTTTATAGAGTGGGTTGGTATCTATGGTTTTGCTTACTTACAATGTAAGGCCATGCATATAAAATAATAAAAAACCTTTTAAGTTGCAACAACTTGCACGAACGAATTAAAAGTAACTTCTTCACTATCATTAATTTTGATTTCGTAGCAAAGTGCTACGAACGTCTAAAAACTGGCTACGAAGGTGCTACGTAGGCCCCGAATAGTGTGTCTGATAGGGCTTACGAAGGCAAGACGCGGGCGTGAGGCGCGAGGGAAGCCATTCATAATATTGTAATAACGGCTTCCAGCAGCAGTTATTCCGTGCTTAAACGTTTTACTGCGGTCATTATCTACCCGTTGAAAGGATATGCAGGCGATAAATTGTAGAGTGTTACCTACACGTAAACGCGTATCTACGTTCATCTACTATCTTAAATCTAATCGCCATCGCGCATTTAGAAGGAAACATTTAATGGTGTAATTGACAATTCTAGATACGGATCTTGAAATATAGACGGGAAGGTATCATGATTATATTTAAATGATCCTTATTGGAACTAATTTTGTACGAGGAACCTAGACTAAATACAAATGACAGTAGGCTATAACATCCAGCCAATTTCTTTAGCACAACCAGTATCACAACAAGCTACTCGTATTGCCAACTTTTTAAATCGTATCATATTTCCCGTATCTTTGTACTAAAATAGATATCTCAATGGCACATAAAGGGAACGCGCCTTTCCTTTAGCAATAAAGAGAGCATTTAATCGAAGCTTATCTGGCCGGAAGCATTCATTAGATGATTGCACCATTACTAGTGGACTCTTTCCGACTGACTCCGCCTTAGGACTTTTATTTATTTAGGAGATATGAAAATTACTCTGAGGATAGTATTAAAGATACGGGGTAAGCAGATATTACAGGTGAAGTGTAATTATGATTCTTACAGACTTCTTTACTTTTGACAGTTACGTATACAATTTGCTAATCGCCATGCATTAAGTGTACAAACGTGTCAGAATTAAAATTAAACACAGTTGGAGTGACTTATTTGACCTCCACAACCCAGTTGCTGTGAGTACTTTAACTTTTGATTTCAGTATTGCGAGGTTAAAAATGTTTCAGGCTCCGGACTGCATTTAATAATAAAAGTCGTGTTTGTTCAAGTTAAGGTGTATAATAAAAACATTTTCAATAAAGAATCTATGAACTTATCAAATTACCTACAGTAAGGAGCTAATGAAGCGGAAATATTAACTAAAGAGGTTTTCTCATTCCCGTGCCGGTATCGGACCTAAACCAACACGGTAGAGCACCGGTGTAGATGTTCTTGTAAATAGATGGAGAGCAAATATAAGACGTTGTGGAGACGGCGGGAATCCGGACCCCATTGTATACGGACTCGGAAAACATTGTTCAACATACCCCATCGATGTCTCGCTGTTTTCATTGCTACTAATAACTGTCTTTGTTATGGAGCTTTGACGAATTATTAACAAGAGTGAACGGGTGGTGCGTTCATATTTTTTCACATTGTAGGCTGCAGCAGTACGTTTTGTACATATTCTAACTTTAAACCAATATTCGGTATGTAATCAAGCTTTATACATAAGTTTGCATTGACATCTATGACCTTGAACTCACAAAATGGACGCTACACCAATACTTTATAAGGACAATAAGGTACTTCTTCATAATTAAAACTAGGCTACTGTCTTTGTTCGTTCCATTAGGTATCTCTTCGAACAACGGGTCTATAACTATTTGCAAAAAATCAATAGCCCCGGCAAAAATAGCATCAACGTAAAATCGCAGTAATATGAGGTAAGCAGTTCAAAAGTGGTGCATAGCAGAGCGAGCGGAGCGGAGCGAGCGGCCACCGCGCGCCGGCAGGTGGCTTAAATTACCGCATTTGTTACACGTTTACACGAAACTGTATCAATATTTCATGCGAATTTACACGAGCTATCGCGATGCTTTGCATTTTGCTATCCTTAAAATATCTACGCAGCTTTTGATTGCAAAGTGAGCAATAAACACCCTCCGCTTTCGTTTATCGCAGTCGGAACTCCACGATTTGCCAACTACATAGAAGTAATACGCTCTTATAGTCAACTATTATTTCAATAAGACAGCGCGCTGAATCCCTACAATGACAACTCACTCAAATGTAAACGCGAACTATTTCCATAAGAAAGGCATTGAGAAAGTTTTTCAATTTTCAAGTGACGCAGGTATGATGGAGAACTTTGGCTTCGGACGCAACGCCGCCGAACCGCCGCCGCACCGCAACCGCACCGCCACCGCGCCGCCGTCGCTTCACCCCACTGAAACGTTTTTGTTTTACATGAATACCACCCAACTTGTATGAAATTCTTAATAGTTTACAACAAGCAATAATATTATATGTTTCATGACTTCTTGAATTTGTAATCAGAGGTAAGATGACTTGTACCTGCTGTTAGAGGTGCTTAAAGATCTACCTTATTTGGTTTCACTACCTAGCTTAAATACGCAAATATTTTATCCATTTCCATTAATAACCTCAAAAATTCTAAGCCGCTTTTCTCAAGGAAATAATAAGCCTCCAATCACGTCGCAATTTCATGCGTCAAGTAGCAAGCAGTCTTTAAAGTCTGCATGCAAAAACTAGTATCCGAAATGTTTACTAAAAATACGAATACAATCGAAACAAACATTTATTCTATTTAGTTATGAGTCCTTTTACAAATCAACACAAATTTTAAAAAATAAAGCACCAAAATGTGATTTAAGCTCGAAAATAGGGTAGAATTACAGGACGTTCTTCTTTCAAATATTTTTCCTTCGTTCTAACAATGTCGTGGTGCGCACTTTTATTTAAATTGATAATAGCTTGTAGGTCCGGGCGGGGGCGGGAGGCGACATTATGCAGCATCACGCGGGGATCACGGGGATTGTTTCCTAAAACAGGATCGAGTGGGAGCGGGGTCTGAATTAAGCAGACTGAAACAATCGCACTTGCTTCTCTCTTTTTGAAAGATCTCACTCACAAACAAAGCAACTAGGACAGTTTTTTTTAAAATAACAACTATAGTTATTCTCAATAAATCCACGATTTCCCATGTTTGGAACTCAATCACAACAAAGACCCTCCACGCCACATCAGGTACGTATTCTTTATCAAAAAAACAATCTGAGGACTTCACCAAAATTGCCCTTTTCTCTTACACTTATCTAAAAATGCCAGCGTGGGTGTCCCCCGGGGCTGACATTTATCAGCTCAATAAAACTTCCATGAAAACATTCAGTGACATCCAATATGATTTCATCGCTGTTTCCAAAAATCCCCAAAAAAAGGACATGAAATATTCCGGATTATTATTCGCTCGCTACTTTGTTATGGACACGTAAACTTTTATGTTGAACCTAAGCAGTATTTGAATTCTCTTTTATATTGGAAGGCAGACAGTGGTGTGTGACGGTCGTGATCGTAAAAAAATAAATATACATAAAGTTTGACTATCAAAATGTGTTTACGAATTCTTTATTCCAAGCGTTTGCTTTGACCAGTATAGGTACGAAAAAATATCATAAACACAACACTTAGGAATTCCGGCTGTATTGTGTATTTTGAGAAAGAATCAATAATTCACACGCAGCTAAACATACGGTACATACTCAAACCGATGAATCCCGCTATGTTCCAAAATATAATAGTCAGATCTCCAGAACGTTAGACCGGCGCGCGGTACGAGGAAGGTATCACAGAGGTAATTACTGTTGTCAGGGTCGTGTCCGCTTTAATAATTTACAAGTTTATATGAACGTGTCAGTTAATGACACGTTAACGTTAACTAGACTCGGTAATAGAGAGGAGCCCAGCTGTATCCAGAGCGTTGTCGAGTTATGTCCCGCGCGAGACAGGCGCCCGATTAAAAATGCAACACTTCAAAACGAGCTGGATTCGGCAGCGCCCGCCGCCGCCGTCGCTCGCGCAGCCAGTGTTGTTATGACGCTAGAGCAGACAGCTCGCTCACTCCGCCACACGTGTGCTAGTTGTAGTAATAGCTTGATGCAGTTGTTGTGTCGAGTGACGGCTCCTTATGAACACAGTAAAATTATACCGTCCGAAGTAAGTCATCTGAAAGAAAGTGCATTTAAAATACAGTGTTAATACGTGCAGCCGCTGAAACTGTTCACCGAAAATGTGACACAACAGCCAATTTGCTTAGTTAACAAATTCAAGCGTTGACGTGGGATAAAGCTCGCCATTTATTTTTAAACCATCGGCGTCAGATCGATCGCCTACTGACATTCATAAAACAGCGCGAGACAGGAACGCTGCAAACGTTGGTATTTTATTTACGTGGAAGCACAGCTATACCCGTTCCGCTTCTATTTTCGCACTATATCGTTTATTATGAGGGCCGACGACGGCGACGGAGCGGCGCGCGGTGGCTTGGGCGCACTGAGAGCGAGTGGAGTCGGGCGCAGGCCACTCCACTGCCTGATATTATATTCTGGAGCACGCCGCCTCACCTCGCTTCGCGCCAGATATTTCGAGTGTTGCTTCCACCACCTATGAATTTACCTAGTCTCAGTCACAGCACACGCCCGGTGCAGCCGCCCGCATCGCTCAATTAATATAAACGATACTGTTTGCTTCCGATACGATATCCGGAAATATTGCAGTTTAGCATCCAAAGTTATTTTAGGCAAGTTATGGTTTTAATGGCCCGACCGCAAATGAAATAGTGAAAAGTTAACGTTAAAATAAAGTTTATTAGTTGTGTGCTTCATGTGTTTAATTAAGTGCGTAAAACACAGCTATCATATAATTTGCAAACTCGATGCCAGGCTTTAACCAAAGCGGTCGACGAGACACCGGTATGTCTGACTACGCGAGTATTTTTATTTCGCACAATCCCAACTACCTTTTAATTAAACGAACTCATGCAATCACCTTCTTTGTTTGTATTTGATATGAGATTCTGTTCTTGTTTACATAGTGATTGTTAATCATGATGTTTAGCAACTTTGCATTTGTATCAAGATAAGTTATAACTGAGTACTTATAGAAATAGGCTTATAAATATAGGTATCCCAATAAAGAAACAACTGATGATGATGAATACTTCATCATCATCTTCATCTTCTTCTTCATCATGCATTCATTGGCTGTTTTTAGATAATGTTTAATGTACGTACTTTTTTAAGGCATGTTCTGTAATTTAAAGATACACAAGATCAATATTGTGAAAATATCAAAATGGGGTAAAACTCAATTATAAGGGAATGTTCATTCTCGGCTAGAGTGGCCTATTGTGCTGTGAAAAGCTTCCCCACAAAGCCTGCTACATCGGCACTGACATAGATGCAATAACATACTACATATAGCTACAGAACATAGGGGATTCTTACCATGGCATAGTACTACCTTCAGCCACCAATCCAAAGTACAAGCAGTACTTTGTTGGTGTTACAGTACAAAACATAGTTTTCCTGTTGATGTTCAAGAATTCTCTCTTTATGTGGTGTTAAAAAGATATCTGTGTCAACAAGACGATAACCAGACTCTTTTCTTGTGATTGTGTTACCTAATTGCTGCCAATGACTTTGCTAAGCCTGTCACTTAAGATTTCCGATAGAAAAAAGTACCTATGCACTTTAATAAGTCAACTATAAAATACTTGGATATTTGCAATATGAATCAATTAGTGTTACAGTGTACTCTCGTACTTAATTAAATTAAAATCTATCAAAGGCATTCCTCTGTAAACTTCCAAAGGAGCCGAGATATTCTCTTTCATGAGCATAATGCAAGTAATAAGAGCTACAGTTTATTTTAGACTTGCGCAACAATAAAAATGGGAAATACAATTTTAATGGCCAGTCGTCCAAACTAGGCGTGAAACAAAAGTGTATTCCTCAGTTTTTGTCTATCATAATTATTCGCTGAACGCATTTGATAATTATTTTAAACTAAAAATATAAATAGGTCAGACAGACCGAGCTTGTGCGCATACTCAATTCATCTACCTTTCTTTAATTAATCTGCTTCTAGATTAATGAATTCATTGTTTCCTTATTTGGGATTAAAATGGCGACAGCAAGCAATTTTGAGTCAGTTGGCACTGAGAAACCATGAGAGTGCGAATCAATACTTAACAGTTTTGGATGAAACTTTTATTTATCTAAATAGGGCAGTCTGTCGATGCGACATATATTTGAGAGAAAGGAAATTGAGGGACTATACAATATCGCAAAATATAAGCTGAACATACACTTAACAGATGAACAATCAACATTTAAGAAGATATAGACAAGGAAACCTAAGTTCCACACTTGTTGTTTTCTGAGCATAAACGTGCTGGTTATCCAAATATGTTTGAAGACAAGATCTAATGGTGTTATTTGGTCAACTTCATAACATTATAATAAACGTTATTTTAAAGCTGTCATGAAATAAAAAGATTATTTCATCTTGAATCGGAAAGAAATACTTTTACTATTTGTTGATCAAAACCAAATTGTTTTCGCTATATCAATAGAATGAAAAGTTTTTGAAACCACGTACCTACCTAACCCTAAATAACGTAGCTCTTCTTTCACGTACATGTACGTTCATACATTGTGTTAATTTAAGACTTTGAGACGCAGTATTTCCTATTCTGCCCTCGTAACAGCAAATGCAGTAATCGACATTTTAACGATTTTCCGTTTTTATCAAAAATGACATTAGGAGAGTTCAAGCTATACGTGGTTTTTTTTTTTTTTTTTCTATGGTTGGAACAGGGTGAAATAATAAGAAAAAATGCAGCATTTCGTGAGAAATTATCTGATATTGTTAGCATAAATACAGCAATGATCATATACCAGATTAAAGTGCAGTAATCACTTAATTAGTACCAAGTTAGAATGTAGTATTCATCTAAATACTAGTAAGAAACGCAGTACTCCCATTTTGGCTGCGTTTTAATTTTGTACATTCGTATATTAGTTTATTACTATGTTGTCTAAGGTGAAATGCAGTAACGGTTTACACTGCAATTGACCCTAGTATCATGAAATAAAATATGTAAAACATGATGTGATGTGTTATAGCGCATGCTGCGTTTTACATAAGTGCCGATTAGTTTCTGGGGGCCGAGTCACCCGCGTCCGTAGGAGAATACCCTTCAGCGAATCCCTACACTTGGTTCCTTGGGTGGTGCTAAAAAGGCGACACTAACCGCCTCCGTGGTCTAGTGGTTAAACCACCTGATTCAGACCCAGATGGTTCGATTCCTAGCAGGGGCAATTTTTTTGCTCGGTTTGGTTGGTGGTAGGACTTGTTCTAAGTCCGCCTGACAAGCTACCACCATCATGTCTAAGTCTGTCGCCATAACAACAATGTTAACAGCATTGTTGTGTTCCGGCAGTTAGAGGTATGATAGCCAGTTCCTCTGTGTAAGAGGATTCCGGGTGAAACTCGCTTCCATTTTCGGCCTAATCATCACTTTCCATCAGGTGAGATTTGGGCAAAGAGTTTCCCCGTTTTTAACCGACTTTCCAAAAAGGAGGAGGTTCTCAATTCGGATGTTTGTATTTTTTTTTTATGTTTGTTCAGGCATAACTCCGTCGCTTGCCAACCGATTTTAAAAATTATTTTTTTGTTGGAAAGGGTATACATCCCAAATGGTCCCATGATAAGGAAACCAGGATCTGATGATGGCATCCCAGAGAAGTCGAGGGGAACTTTCGAAAATCGTATGGTATCTATTTTGCAGTGGTTTTGTTAGGTGTGGGGTACCACTAAAAAGTGAAAAATAAAAAACTTTTTACAAAAAAATACAACCGACTTCCAAAAAAAAAACACTACAAAGTAAAAAATAACTTTAACTTCGGAAGTCGGTGTCAAAATACGAGCAAACTAACAAAAACACCGAGTTCCGAAGTTAAAGTTATTTTTTACTTTGTAGTGTTTTTTTTTTGGAAGTCGGTTGTATTTTTTTGTAAAAAGTTTTTTATGCATAAAAAAAAGGATTTAGTTTCGTAAGGAAGCAGTGTTCCGTTTATATAATTTTAGTTAAGAGGAAATGTGGGCTTGTAGACTTCGTATGTAAAAAGTTATATTTCGAGGTTTGGCTCTCGCCTGTTTCCTCCTCCAATATTAAATCGATTCAATAGATATTACACAAGCTGAATAAGAAGGATATAAACTGTGCCCCTATGTTTTTCTCTATTCATTTAATAGTTGCCAAACTTGTTCAGTAAGGCTCTTTTTTACAGCAGTTTATTGGACAATTTTGAGCATCTTTTGAGGGTCCTAGTGCTTTTACGTTTAATTTATCATCAAAAAAGAAAACATAGCGACACAAAATATATTCTTCTTATATAGTTCATGAAATATCTCTTAAATCTGTCCAATATTGAAGAAGGAAACAGGCGAGAGCCAAACCTCGAATTATGACTATTTACATACAAAGTCTCTCCGTCCGCGTTTCCTCTTAAGCACCGTACCCAGTACAATATATTTTATTACTATATGTGCCAAAAGACTGTTTAAATTATAAAATAAAAAGATTTTAATAATTAATCATGTTTTTCCTTTTTTTTGTATTTAAATGTTTAACAACTCACTGTTACACTGCATTATGCCTTTTATTCTACATATATTCAGTAATTAACTTTGCTAGTGCATAATGCATTCAATATATTTCCTTGATACAAATGCAGTAACAAACACATGTACTGCATTTCACTTTACTTCTTTTATTTATTACTATTAGAGACACAAGGATTAAGGGCAGTATTCGAGTTTTTAAAGACCTACATAAGAAAAATTAACATCAAAACTAAACTGAATAATACTTTGTATTTTTATATACCTTTTCCGTAACAAAACATATGAGATTTATATCAGTGAAAGTAGAGATTTAATTAAAACGCTTAGACGCGTTTTTCTCGAAACCGCCATTTTGCAAGTACTGCATTTGCTGTTACGAGGGCAGTATTCATCTATCTATATACTTATAATAAATCTGTAGAGAGGTCAATTCTGTACATGAAATATATTTACAAAATAACTATCAGGGGGTGATTAGGGATCGATACTGATGCCAAAAATGCAGTCAGTAAATTTTTTGTCTGTCTGTCTGTCTGTCTGTCTGTCTGTCTGTCTGTATAACCGTTATAGAAACAAAAACTACTGGACGGATTCTAACGAAACTTGGTACAATTATTCTTCATACTCCTGAGCTGGTTATAGCATACTTTTCATCACGCTACAATCAATAGGGGCAGAGCAGTGAAGGGAAATGTTAGGAAAACGGGAGGAGTTACTCCATTATTTAAGCTTCCGTCGCGTGTGCAACCTTAATGGTTAAAGCTACTCAGAAATCATGTATGACGGAAATGTTCTCCTTAAAATTATATAAAAAATATCCCACGACAGCATAAGTCTATCTTTTATGATTGACTCACAATAACACGTGTAACTCCCGATAGCTTAGCAGTTCGAAGCTTTCTGATTATTTTGTCTACTCTTATAATCTAATAAAAAAAGTTAACATTATTAACTATTCCATAAAAAAGAATCATAGAAATCGGTATACAACACCAAAGTTATACATGAAATACGCTAATAATAAGCCATCGCGCGTGAATACTGGGTCATGCTTTAAGGATATTATTTTTGTATAAGGTCGCGAACGCACAGGCAGGCAGCTTGCTTGGCGCCTAGAGGCTCGCGAGTCACCTAGCGAGTAGCTTCTTAAAACGAACATTCTCGAACGTTCGCGACCGGCCTAGCAGCTAGGCGCCAAGTGCGCAGTGCGGCCGGTCGCGAACGTTCGAGAATCGGTCGCCGCCTGTGGTCGCCGCGCTCGAGGAGGCTCGCGGCCGAAGGTATAAAAAGGCGGGGCGTCCGAGCGCGAGCTTCAAAGCCTGGCTGGAGGCTTTATTACTATATTAAGGCCTTCACAGGCACGTCCGGTTAAGCAAAAGCCAATCTTCTCAGGTTGACCTGCGAGAGGCCAAACATAAAAATTTTTTTTTTAAAAAGCGCGAGCTTCATACAATTTTTGCCAGTTGATGCGAATAGACGTTCAGAGCGTTCGACCTTATTGACAGACAATACTTAGTTTAGTCTTTGATAATTTATTTTTAGATTCCTTTTGTTATTTTATAAAATAGGGATTAGTTATTTTGGTAGTGTTTAAATATTCGTTCAAATTACAAATTATTAATAGTTTACCTACATTTTATTTCTTTTTAGGTGAAGTAGTATATAGTTTTAGATACCGACAGGTTTATAAGTTTTGGCTAATTTACGTTCACTTTTTATATTAGTTTCATTTTCATTTACGTTTTAGTTTTATTTTCATTTGGTAACTATATAAAATTCTTCCGTTACTGAGTGAATTACTGACAGATAACGCAACAACACAACCAACACTACTGACTGGTCGTATGAAGCTGCACGTAGGGTCTTTGGGGAGTTTAGGGGAGCTCTAAGAGAGGATTTCCCAAAATTCCTACGGGAACGGGAGTAAACGGGATATGCGCGTACGAAGTCGCGGGCAGAAGCTAGTTGATATAATAAAACTGAAATTTGCATTTAGCTTCGTATTTGCCTCTGAACTACATTCCTCCGTATTGACTATACGGCTAGACTGGTGACCTCGAACAGTTCGGGCATAGCTAATAAATATTATATTGCGCATAGAATCCATTGCATGCAACTGGACCGGAACTGCTCTTTGGAAAGACTCCCGGCTAATATAATTCAAAAACTAAATATTTTTATTTTATTATAGACTTTACACTTGTAGTATATTTGAAATATGGTTATAAATCATTGCGACTTGAGTATTTAGGTCGGCTTGTGAAAACGTGGAGTTTGATACACTGTGCGTGCTTTGAAATATCTTTATGGGTAACTGATCTAAATCCTGGCTATGAATAGAACAACCATCACATCCATCCGTTCTAAAATGTGGCTACGAAACAATAAATGAATCAATCGTAGATAAACCAATATCCTAAGTAAAACTATAATTATGGAAATAAATGTAAATCTTTTCAGAGAAAGCACCACATTGAGAAGAAATGGAAAATGAAATGATTCTGTCCAGGAACTGAAAACCATATAGCTTTATTTATCGTGGCAGAAGGATATAATTTCAGTAATTATTTTCGCATCGTTCACATTGTAGATAAAGTTAACGCTGCAAAAATGTATTTATGATGTTAATTGTAGTTTATATGTGTACTAGCTGATCCGGCAAACGTTGTTTAGCCAAAAGAAAAAATAGCCTACCTATATTTGTTATTACCTTACGAATAAATACACAAAAAATTCATAAAAATCGGTCAAGCCATTTCGTAGGAGTTCCAGCGTATTTCCCTTTCCGTGTTCAACTGGCGAAATCGGTCTCGCGAAATCCACACGCTTTTGTTTTACTACGGAATCCTACGAGTCCGTGTTCAATTCGCGTCAACTGAGCACGCCTTTCTGATCAAGTGGCGCTGGGTAAGGTTTAACAAAATCGTGTGCAGTTGAACTGAACACTTTTTTGACTTGACTCTTAGACTGTTTGAGTCTTCAAAAGCGTGTTGAAAATGTTTTATATTCGCTCAACATTGCACAGTTAAGGGAGGCCCAGTCGACGGAGCCCCGCTTCGAGGGGCTCCTACTTCTGAGTGGTTTATAAAAAAATAACAACAAAGGGAATGGCGGGGTCTATTCGCTCGCTTCGCTCGCTCACTCGACCCAGCCATTCCCTTCTAACCTAACCTGTCCGAGTCGGGGTGCCCACAAGTCCAGAGTGCGCTTCGCTCGCTCTTGCATCCAATGGCACTTCACTTGGTTCACATTTATTACTTTAAGTTATAGTATATAAAAATATTATAACAAAAGTAACCAGTAACAAACAAATAACAATGCAATGAGAAGCGCGCGAATCCAACTTCGGGCGCTCTCGCCTGCTTCGGCCCGCACGATTTATCCCGAACATTTACGACCGCGCTAAATCAGTACGGATTTGTTTCGAATAGACGGGTTAAAACAACGTGTTAAATTCAATTGCACAATATTTTGTAAAACTTCTTTTAACGTTGCTTGATCGCAAAAGCGTGCTCAGTTGACGCGAATTGAACACGGACTCGTAGGATTCCGTAGTAAAACAAAAGCGTGTGGATTTCGCGAGACCGATGTCGCCAGTTGAACACGGAAAGGGAAATATGCGGAGTTCCATAACAAACACCATGACATGAGACTTTTATAAATCAGATTAGACTAGCTGATACGGCAAACGTAGTTTTCCCAAATAAAATAATAGCCTACGGTCTACTCTCAGACCTATTGACAATACACAAAAAAAACATAAAAATCGGTCAAGCCGTTTCGAAGGAGTTCGATAACAGATACGGCGACACAATGTTTTATGTGTTACATAAGAAACACGCTTCATTTAATGATATTAAATGTGAACCGGTTTCAGACACAAGACAAATTTCAGCATATTGCTTATAACTCTTATCGATAATTTATTCAATCTTCAGAGAAGTTCAACCGAACGTAATTCTTTGAGTCGCGTAATAATGACATTGATTGAAATATTTTGCTTCACTCTGTGGCACATACACCACACATACCTTAGTGCGAGTTTTTTAATGTTTTCGATCGCGTTCACGTAGGTCAATTTCTGTAGAAACAATTCAGACGCCAAAGTTTAACGCAGTCGTGCCCGACTGCGTACCTTTGATGTCATTGCATAAAACACGCACTAAGGTCACTGGACATTTGTTTAAAAACGACTGTAGCGTAAATTTGTTCTAATTCGCCTCAAAAAAGTTACTCAAAACTCACAAAATTCAGTTCGATTGGTTCACACTTACTCCACTTTAGGTATTAACTCAGAATATTGAAGTACTATTAGGTACTAACACCTCAACATTATGAATTAAGCTACCTACGTCGCTGACAACTTTACAGGTCCTTACAAAAAGATGATACTTAATAACATCAAACATTTCATTACCTTCTTTGGATCACAATGTGTGATACGACTTTAATATAACCAGAGAGCATGGAACTCAACAAAAATAAACAATATGTACCTCCGTCTGCTACTTTAATGGACTCCAAACTGTTGCACTCTAGTTTATATACTGTGAATTAAATGTGTCTTGTTATTTTGTTGTCTGTATTTCAACCTTCATATCGGTGTTTATTTTGCATCCAGAGTATACAGAGCATAACAAACCATTACACAAAACCTGAAAGGAGTCATTTTTATTCATCATTAGCGTGTGCCAGCGACTTCGCCCGCGTAATCAAACTCCAGGAATATATAACCTATTTACCTTCATGTTTCCCGTTCCCGTGGGATTTCCGGGATAAAAATTATCCTATGTCCTTTCTCGGGTCTCAAACTATTTTTGAACAATTTCATCCAAATCGGTACAGTGGTTTAGGCATGAAGAAGAGACAGACAGACATTTCGCCATTTTGTCGCATTTGTAATTTTAGTTGGGATTCATTCGTTGCAGTACATTTTGACTAGTTAGGTAAACGTAAATGTTTGGAGCAGTTGATTTTTTCAGCGATTTAAGGTTGGTTGGTCACTTAATCAAAGTTATTCATAATGTTGAGTACAATGATCCCTTTTTCAGGTTTTGCATTATTTACTAGTATTACTCATTTGTAAGAGATCAAGATTAATAAATTAAGTGTTTGATACTTAATGTATTAATCTTGATCAATCATATATCAACGTTCAGGAATAAACTCAGCTAATCAGGCAATAGGTAGGTACATTTTTAATCAAGACATTCCTACCTAAATACTCAAGCATCTCTTAGAGCACTACATATAAGCCACCTAAATTACATAACAGAGTAGATTTCTGTGAACAGTTAATAACAACATTCGGTCTACTTAATGGTGTTTTTCGAAAAGCCCCAGTGTTATATTCATTAGTGGGTGCTCGCTGTACGCCGTTCATTAGTTCTGCGCGTTTTATCTGCAACTTTCGTCTCGCTCCTACCTTGTTTTTCATTCAATTACAAGCCAACTAATTGAAAAATCACGCTGAAGAGAATGTATTGTAAATGGGATATGCAACAATGTTCTCCGACGTATAGGTACATGCATGCATACGTAAAGATAGCAGCATTTATTGCTTGTTATACATACCTATACAACTTACATTTATAGCATCTGAATCTAGAGATTAGTGTAGTTTAATTGTCTGTTTATTATTGATGGCACCTTGTTTGGCGACAATCATTATTATTAATAAGCTTAATCCAGTCCGATAACAGACAGCAGGGACCAAAATAATGACTTCTGCAATAACGAATTACTTTGAAAGTATTGTAGGATTTAAAAAAATATTTGTTTTCTTTTCTAAATGTGCAAGTTTCGCATTGCTAAAACAAAAGCGGATGCAGGTGGCTGCCTCGGACCCCTGGGGGTCTGGGCACAACACTTGCATAAGTCCTACCCCTGACGTATCGATCTCACATGTCTCGCGGTGTTGTTCGGACTGGTAAAACGACTACAAAATATATTTAAATGTGTTCTGAAATAACTATCGTAGCGTCCCACGATAGGTTAGGGTTATTGAGAGCCCTTGGGTACCTTAAACATAAGAGTATGCCAGTCGTTCAATTCAAAATGTCTTGGTTGTTTTTGAGATATAGGTAACTTGATAAAATGCAGTGACATGCAATTGTTTGATTATAAAGCTTCTTTGTTACAGCCGCATTGTGAATTATAAGAAGTCAGAAGTCAAAAACATGAGCGTAGAAGACAGCAGCACAAACGCCATCCGCGGGTGGGGTTGCACCCCCACTGGAGAACCACCCCCAGCCGCCGTCAGCTCGGAGGACACCTCTAGTAAAGGATGCCTGCCCACTGCGTTCACTAGGGGCTGGCGAAGAACCACTCTATACTGCATACTAGTGTTCTTGATGATACTCGTGTTTCTTAACATTGGGCTCACCTTGTGGATCGTCGGCGCCTTAAAGCTTAGTATGGTAAGACTTAAAAGCTTCTTTTTCAAATATCCCAAATATGAACTTTGTTATAAATTGAATATAAGAGGATCCTTGAATTTCACTTGATGGACAGCGATGATGTCGTCTTCGATGGAGCACGCTTGCCTAGAAGTTGCCTATTCACTCTTGACTACCTGGTTGTAGTCATTAGGAAATACGGAATCCGGCAGGAAATTCAACTCCTTAACTGTACGCACAATGAAAGTTTTCTCAAATCGTTTTGTGCGTTTGGTGGTGAAATTCAATTTTCCTCACTCTTTACAGAACAGCGTGGGACCCATCCGGATAGTGAAGGGCGGCATCCACGTGGACGGGCAGACGTGGGTGGTGAACAACCTGGTGACTTCCACCATCACCTCGCAGGTGGGGCAGCCCGTCACCATCCACTCGCACCGCAACTTCACCGTGCAAGTCGCTGAGCCAAACCACTTGGAATATTCCAAGCTTTTTATTAGTTAGTATTTTTAAGAATTTCTTAAAAAATTGTTTGATTTATAAACTTGTTAAACACGTGATATATTAAGGTATGCGAATGTGTATACATTTTTATTTTTAGGCTTCTGTCATGAAAGTCTTATAATACAATCATTATTTTACCATAAAGTTCGTAACTGCTACGGTGGCTGCGAGACCCGATTCTCGTAGCTGTCGTAGCAACTAAAGGGTCACTTTCGAAGCCTATGCTACGAACCAAGAAGAGTCTTGCTATAATGATTTTTTTGAAACGTTTATAATTAATTTAATTAAAACAATGTCTGCAAAGGGGTCATTGTACTTTTTTATAACTTAATGTGAAAAAAATTAAACTTCAACATTTTAATTTTAAGAGGGCTTTCACATTTTTTCTTGAATTTTAGCGTTTTATTCGAATTTTGATGTGTGATTTTGCTTTAGATATAGCCTTAAAAAAAAACAAAAATATGCCTAAGATAGTTTGATCATTTATCTTGGGAGTGTTCTAAATAAATATTTCAATTTGTTCACGTACATCAGTAAAATCCTTGACTCCGCAAAGGATGTTTCACAAAACGTTGCTTTAGGGTATCTTTTGATACCTTGGTACACCGAAGACATTATAATTTAATGATTTATAAAAATGTCCACGGTACAACTGTATCTTCTACTTTGGAATGTTCAAATCAATTTATTACGATTCATACAGTAAAACACCAAAAATAATTCTGTAAAACTGAGAGTTATTGAGAATTTTCCGTACGAAACTATAATTTTTATCTATGAAATTATAATCAAAATTTAAAAAAAAAATATTTAATAATTAAGGCGGCATTGCTATATTGCTTGAAAAAAAAAATGGTCTAATTAAAAGTAAAGTAAATATTTTTAAATAGGTAATTGTCGAAAATCAATATAATCTTGTGACGCGCGGTATTCAACTTTAGTCAACCTGAGCAATTCGATTTTGTAAGAGCGCTTTGACAAAACTGTCTTAGGCATATTTTTATTTTTTTTAAGGCTATATCTAAAGCAAAATCACACATCAAAATTCGAATAAAACGCTAAAATTCAAGAAAAAATGTGAAAGCGCCCTTAACTCGAAAACATCTAGAAGGTAGTGTTTTTTTGCGATTTCAGGATTTGTTCATATCACAGTACAATGACACCTTTTCAGGTTTTGCATTCTTTCTGATATTCTGATACACATTATAGAATATACCAACAAACTGAAAAATGATTTTCACCCATTTCCAGAGCGCGACCACCTTGAGTTCAGCGGTCGCGCGTTGCACGTGCGGGATGCGCGAGGCAGCCCTGTATTCTCGGCGTCGCGCGACGAGGTTCGCGTGTATTCCGACTCGCTGGCGGTGGACGCTCCCGGCGGTATCAACGTGCGCAGCGCCGTGCAAGTGCCAGTAGTGCGCGCGCCCCCGGCCTTTGACTTACAGTGAGTATGCGTCCATGCAGACTGACCATGAACGACGTTTCCTGAAATTTTCGTTCATTTCTTCCTTTTTATTATTTTTTCTTTCTTTCCTACTTACTTTCTTTCTGTCTAAACGTCATTTACCATTCTAAAGACATTCTTGCCACACCGAGTCAATAGTAGTATTATTTTAGGTTGGAATCTCTCACGAGGCGGTTGGATTTGAGAGCACCAGAAAACATATACCTGGAAAGCAGAGCGGGAAAAATAGAAATTACATCACACGGAAATATTAAATTAGACTCTGTCGTTGGAGCTGTAAGTAGAACAACATATTTAATAACTTATATTTTATGGCTTAATGTTCATCAAATGCCCATTGTGGATTGCAGATTAGACTCAACGCTCAAAACATAGTGATCAATAATTTAAAAGAAGCTGTTAGAGCTGACAAGCCTAACAAAAGCGTCAGAAGTACTAAAGTTTACCAGCTATGTGCGTGTGCGTCGGGCAAGCTATTCCTAGCCGCGCCCGAAGCGCCGTGCGTCGCGCACGATGACGACACCGAGCTGTGTCGATGATGGCCGAAGATAGCCGAAGATCCCCGTGTGGTGTCTAGTTATGCACCAATGAAGCCAATACAGACCATAGTGCCAAATAGCTAGTGATGTCAGTAGGTTAAATCGAAAATTATCTATATTATAATATTATAAAGCTGAAGAGTTTGTCTGTTTGGTTGAACGCGCTAATCTCCGGAACTACTGGTTCGAATTGAAAAATTCTTTCAGTTTTGGATAGGCCATTTATCGAGGAATGCTATAATTATTATATATAACACGCTACAACCAACAAGAACGGAGCATGAAAAATATGACGCAGACAAAGTTGTGCGGGTCAACTAGTATTCCATTAAATAGAAGTGTTATTATTTTTTATTATTGATAGTTAAAAGAAATCTACACAGTATTATTAAAGTTAATAAAAACAATTTTTATGCAATTTATAGCAAGAAAAATTGTATAGATTTTTACATTTTGCACACTGGAATTTTATAAAACTAAAGAGCATTAACGTGATGTATTTAAAATAAGTAGTTATTAAATGCCTAGTTTTAGTTGCACGTCTAGTCAATTATGTACTTAAATGTATGCCTTTTATCAGCTCTTATGATTAGCTGTCTTAGCATATAATGATGTAGATATCTATACATAAAAAAAAACTGTAGAAAAGTGTTTTTTGTACATGAAAAAAAATCTATCTATCTATACATATAATAAAATTGTAGAAAAGTGGATTTTGTACATGAAAAAAAAAATCCAAAAAAAATAGCTAGGGTGTTAGAGAACAACCAATAGAACCCATTTCCAGCATTTTTAGAATTTGTGTCTGTTTGTCTGTTTATTTGTTCGGGCATCACGTAAAATCTGCGAAAGCAATGTAGATAACTTTTACACACAAGGATTGAGCGTAACTTGGAGTAACATTTAGTTTTTGTTTCATTGCAATCGGTTCAGTCTATCAAAAGATATTTGAATTTAAAGTTTTCCAGAACTAAAATTAGGGTTATGTGCACTTAGTCTCATTATTACTTCACGTAACTTTTATACATAACAATAAACTGTGCGTAAATTATAGTAATATTAAGTTTTTTGTTTCATTGTAATCAGTTCATACCTTATAATAAAATTATAATTATTATAGTCTTTCCGAAGTAAAATATTGAAATAGCGCCATCTATCAAACTTAGACTGGACTATACCTAGAGATCAACTGCGTGCAGTATTCGATAGATGGCGTTGGCGTGTGACGTCAATTTTCTGAATCGCGGTGTTAAGATGTTCCTTGAAAGAATGACCTTCGCCCATGTTTGCATTTGAGTCAAGTTGATTTATCTATTTTTCATCTATGCTAATCTATACTATTATTATAAAGTAGAAGAGTTTGTTTGTTTGTTTGGTTGAACGCGCTAATATCAGGAACTACTGGTCCGATTTGATCAATTCTTTCAGTTTTATATAGCCCATTTATCGAGGAAGGAGGATAATATATTATCACGCTAAGAAAAACAGGAGCGGAACAATAACGGAAAATGTGACGGAGACGAAGTTGCGCGGGTCAGCTAGTTGGAGAATAATACTCATAGAAGTAAATATAATGAATTAACATTACGTCAACTATAGTGGAAAACAATACGGAAGGGTAAAGGGCTAATTTACATTATAAATTGTTAACGCTTGCGAGACCTATTCAGGCAGTGTTTAATATAAAGCAAAAGTTAGCATTAAATCTTGCCATGACTGTCCTAAACTATTCTCCCTGTACGGCTGACCAGCCGAAGTGGGTGAATGAAATACAGAATAAGCGCCGTGGTGATTGTAGTGACGTTTGAACAGTGCACAATCTGGATATTCACGATTTTGTGCATGAAATCTTTCAAATCAACACGGTTAATAGTTTTGATTTGAAAGAGATCCAATCAATTTGTAAAATACTTAACTGCAGTTAAGTATTTTACAAATTGATTGGATCTCTTTAATAGCATAACTGTTACATTTAACAAATAAACACTAGAAAACAATGTGAACACAAAACAGTAACGGAGGAGATTCTTCTTCTTCGACTGAGATACAATCTCATGTGAAAGGAACAAGCATTTACACTAGTCGTTTTCCCCGCGGCGGCGGGACGAGGCCGTGGTAACGGCGAATGAAACGCTTAATGTAAACGGGCCAAAAACAAATTGTCCTACCCATTGAACAAGAATGTCTATTCGTAGAATCGTAGCTCGCGGTGCATTTTTGTTTACATACGCATTCTGAATTGTTAATAAATATCGATTGATAAAAAATTGGTTTCCATCCATGTTCTTCTAAAAAGACCTGTAGTTTCCTTGTAAGAATCATAAATCAAGTAAATAAAACAGTTTCTAAAGCAAATAGTTGCCATATCACAATCAGTACCAATTCTATATCTGCAACTGTGTTATATAACAGGTGATTGCATAACAGGAGCAAGCTAGACCTTCCAGCTAAATTCGTAATATCATAAATGAGCTAATTTCTAAATATCTGTTCGGGTTAAAATCCCAAGCGAGTGATTAGTGTGGGGAGCATCGCGAACGGACCGCGCCGAGCCTCGCAGTGCTCGCGCCGAGTCCGCACCGCACCGCACCGCACCGCTCGCGTGCTCGGTAATTAGAGCTAGCCACCGACCACCCTAATTGAAACCGCAACGACAACGTTTTGTTTCTGTCGCTTTTTTCCCCGCGCTGTTAACGAGGGGCAACATTAGGATTGCATCTTTAGAATTTTGCTTACTAGCTACACGTCCTCGATTAAATACGGTGGGGTTTCAGTTGTTTGAGTAATTAGCTAATTCCAACAAACTGTTGTACTGTTTTAACAGTTCCTTTTAAATCTTTTGAAAAAATTGCGGACGTACAAGTTAACTTATTTTGACACGACATTGTTAAATGTAGGTAGTTTATCGCATTGATTTGAATGAATTTATTTCATCTTAGCGCATCAACGATACATATAATTAACCAGCAAAACCCTTAAATAAAATCATAATTAAGTAATGTTTGCCATGACTTCACACACCAGCTTTCCGTACATGCCTGTAGTTCCATCCATTCACCACAAATTACATCAACACCCAATCAAGAGCGGTCCTTGTCATGATCTGATAAGTGCGCAGATCCAGATATATTAGATAATTGCTGGCACTCAGCGCTAATGTGTCTATGGTTCTATTTGTATGTAAATCTTATCAATAAATAATAAAGCAACAGCCATAGTCAAGCAAGACGCGCCGAACAACACACTCGTTGACACTGAATTTTATTTGTTTACTTTATCCTCCGCGTGACATAAAGGAGCTGTGAACTGTTACGTTTATTTCCAACACTTTTTTTAGTTACGACTCAATAAACAAAGACAATCGAGTGCAAATATTTGTACACATTTTGATTTCTGTTTGTTTATCCAATCTTTTGAGCAATAAAATGTAACGGAACAATCGAGGAGCGTCAAAGAAATTACCTACAGGTTTTCTACAAGACAACTTTAAAGAAATTGAATTGTACGAGTATTTCGATCATGAATGTGCCTGGTGGTGTTAGCATAACCCCAACGACTCGCCTATAACCTTTGTTGCGGAATGTTACAAGTTTCGTTTTCCCCGTTGTTTCATTTGTCGCTAAGGGCACAAGTTTCTTTACGAGTCTCCGGATACCTTTTAAATGCGCTCCCTACAGCATCACGGCCAGCCGTTTTATCAGATCACCTCCCATTACACACGACATGCACATATGTTTCGCAGTTTTTTGTTTTCGTGTTCCTTTTTATTGGGATTATAAATAAAGATAATATCTATTGGAATGTTAGGGATGCTTGTATCTTTTTTTCATTTTTAGGTTCGGTGGTTTTTGATGTCTTGATATTATCAAACGCAGTGGTTTTATAAGTTATTAAGACTGAGGTAAAATTATGGTTTCGATACCCATAATAAATTCACGTCTAATCGAATTTAACTTGTTATTTTTAAGTTGGTATGTATCAAATACTGTTGATTTTTTTTAGTTTTTGAATCATCTTGATCCAACTATACGTGTCTTTTTTGCCTAAGGAAATCCTCTAATAGATTAAAACAATATTAGGCCGTACTGTTGTTATGAGACCGAAACCAACATGTGGCGTCTTTTATATTCCGGTAAACTTATGATGCCTTAGAGGGAGATGAAAATTCAAAGTTTAGCTCTGAAGCAGTGTAGTTAAAGAAGCAACAAATGCATGTTATGCTACGAGTGTCTGTGTCTATTACAGAAGACTGAAACCAACTCAGAGCTCTCAACGCTTCAGAGCAAATGGAATGGGATTTCGAGATAATGCGGGCAGGTATGTTTGTAACTTTGTTGAGAACTTCAAATGAGGCACATCGCGAAGTTCATTGTTTATAGAAATAAGTAAAAGAGGCTGGCAAGTCGCGGACTGAAGCAGAAAGTGTCCAGCTCGGAGTTCATCGACTTGTCTACATTATGTAGATGAGGCCGCAGGTGCTCGTTATGTGGCCAGGCGTACACAGTATAAAAACTTCGGCGAACAAAACGACCCTTACACTCACTATTTGTGGACACGGTGGCGCCCGCTGACGGCTTCTGCTGGGAAACTATAAGTGTTGTGATCGCCTCCAAATAATATATTTGTGTGATTGCTTTTTAGTTTGCAGGTTTCTATGTCAATAGGGTTTGAGTGGGGGTGTTCATTCATTTTTTTTTTTTCAGCTATAATACTTAAAAAAAATTAACTTAAAAGATAGATAGAACATAAAATAATTACATTAACGAGAACAATTTAAGTACAGCATAAACTACCACTCCTGTATGATAGAAAATGAGTAGTAAAACTATGTTAAAATATCAAAATATAGGCAGTGAACACACACTATTAATCTCACATAGTGTTAACAATACAAGGAACAGTAGATAAATATCAAATTTGTGATAAATAGGAACATTTCGGAGTTGGTACGCGGATGACAAATACGGCTGTTAAAGCCACCTGGCCGCCATACCTGTCTGCAACCAGTATTTACGTAATACCCGATGCTAACTGTACAGTTAGCATCTATGTAACACGGAAAAATCATACATTATTCACATTTTTGGGGTAAACAAGTGCCACTTTCACAAACAGAGAGTGATTTTAAAATGCAAAATGAGATGACTAAATTATATTTATGGTCTGGTCGCATTAAATACATTCCTGCATATATAGCAGCTCAATATAAACGTAGAATATTTTCCGGGAGATATAAAAGTATAATGAGGACGCACAAAATGTAATTTTAATTTTATTCTTGGCACTTTCTTCACGGCTGGTAGCGCTTAATCATAATCACGGGGCGCGTGATAATCTCACGGCGCGGCGTGAGGACTGGAGACGAAACGACACATGGATTATTTTTTCTCGTTATCTTCTTGTTAACTCCTTTGTGAATCGTTTTTACTTACGTATTGGGCTTTTTCTGTCAGAATTACTTAAAAAGATAATGGTTTTCCAAACATACCAAAATTACTTTCTCGTTACAAAAACTGGCAAAAAGACCAAGTACCGTGGCTCCCTACCTTGTAAGGAATACCAGATATTTTTGTACTTAAAAATATCAGATATTCCGCAAAAGTACGTTTGAAAAAAACCGCAGACATCTATTTATTTTTATGTTTAAATGACTATCTAGAAATGAGATTTATTTCAGAATGAATACTTCGCTTTTCAATCACAAGATAAAAATAAAAACTGTGCTTCTGAAACGCAAACAAAAACATTATTTAAACTACGACTAAAACCCTTCCATATGAAAACCTACTAAACTTATTATTTTTTTTACGTTTTAAATGAAAAAATCATTTTGAGGGTTCTGTTCTTTGTTTCCTTGGTGTATGAATTCGACTCGCTCTTTGCCGGTTGTTTAACGATTTTGGTACGGAACCCTAAAAAGGATTATAAATTCGGCACTATACTTACCTCTATACTATGTACTTGTGTTTCGATGAATATTATTCTATATAAGGATATTATATTATAATTGTTATAATGCGAATGAATTTAGGGCGGACTAACAATTTAAGGCTGCGTGTCCAGTAGAGAAGTGCGAGGATGCGTAGCAAGGGATGTGCTTGTGTAGTTAAAGAGAAGATGTGCTTATGAACCAATAGAAACGAACTCGCAAATCTTTGTTGGAAACGCAACCTAAGACGATGACTACAAGCACCAGTTTATGTGAGCAATTGACAACCTTCGTTCCTGTATCTTATGTATCTTATTTGATGTACTTATAACACCTCACAAAATGTACAAACATAAAATAAATATCTTACTACTACACTCTTCCAAATATTTCGGGACCAATCTACAAAGTAACCAAAAAATCGAAATCCCTAACTTAGGTAAACAAATTACAAAGCATCATTAATATTATGTCAATCACAGCATTTCCCTGCTCACTCCCGCGCAAATATCTATCAGTCTTACTTAGCCGTGTAACTTAGTTAATTTTGTTTTTGAAAGAATTACCAGACTGCTCAGGTGACTGACGCGAACTTAAGCTCAGAGCACATTAAATTTAATAACTTTAATATGAAGTACAAAGACAACTTACTATGTCATCGTAAGATTGATATATTGAAATACGATTGCACTCTTACCGATCAACGATTTACCATGTTTCGCTCATGCAAATGTCTTGTGAAGACAAGGCGCGGGCGCGGCGTTCCTCCCCGGGACTCCGGCATTATATGGCAATCCCACTTTGTCAAGGCTCCGACTTGGCTGTTATTGCGGAATGTTTCACCTGCAACACACTAACGGAACGTACTGTAATAACATTTACACAGGGGAAATTCAAACGTCGAACTATTTGCGCATTTGCCCCAAAATGGAATTTCTTTGTTACAGTTACGATAAATATTACATGAACGATGTGACAAAGAAGTCAAAAGGCAACGTTTGTGCCGCCATCAAATATTGAAAGGTGTAGACGTTATTATTCGAGAAAAATAAAAAATGTATTCGCAGTCTTTGAAATAAATGGCAGCTTCAATGAAACTAAAAAGCAGCCGCTAAGAGCAAGAGGGTACTGGTAAATGTTTTAAATTAATCAAGGCAAGACTACAATCGGCTGATTTGCATTTATACGAGCTACTCGCGCTCGCGCTCGGTCAGACCGCATCGATATCTAAACGGTTTATCTTCAAATACTGACAGATCTCATACGTATCTTCTTTGTCTATAGGTGAAATACATTTTTATCAATGTAATTTATATGATTGTTATTACTGTAAGGAAATCAATGCTGTCGCAAAAAATATAGCTTGGCAAGTCTTTTAATCATCTTAGTAGAAGAGACTAAACCTTTCTTATACATCCGAGACAGACGGAGAAGTAAGATTTTTATTCAGTCGCATGTTTGTTTGTAATTAGCTGCAGAGAAGAGACATTTCTCTTAATTACTAATTAGGTATGACACAATAGCGTGGCACGCTAAACAGGCATACGTAAGTACAATGGCTAGTGCTTCATGTAGCGATTAGATAATCTCTTAATAGCCTGCGAGCTGACATGTTTTGATTACTGCTGTGTAGTCATACCTGTGATGTACGTGAAATTAATTAACCACATTGATTAACTTATGAGAGAACTTCATCCATACATGAAGTACAAGAACTGAAAGCTTATAAAAATGTTCGCATCGTTAGTTAAATGTTAGATTCAAACGGAGCCATGAAGTTTTATGCGCCGTCGTCGGTAATATCGTTTCGCCCGTGTTACGTCGAACACTTATTGAAACTGTTCTTAAGTGTTGTCCTTTTATGTAGCTACTCCATAAATGTTTGATAGGGCCATCTCGGGAAATCTCTGTCTCCATTCGCAGAGGGTCTGCAGTCAAATAAAACTGGAATCCCAAATATTATTCGGCGACATTTTCCCGTTCCTTCGATGTGAACTTTTATTTTTATGCTCTTACGTATTCTTATCAGAGAAGAGACACACTCCGGGAGAGCTTCTGACATACTGACTTAAATCCTTTACCCAAGATGTAAGTTTGTCATGGATTACAGTTTCTCGTCTTTCTTTAATATTATTGTGGCAATTTTAGGATTTCCCGAGAGAAGGGGCGATCATTCGATTACTTATACAGCTTTATTACTCTTGTTAATTTGAAAAAGTTAGAGTAAAGAATTACTCTTGTTTGTTAAAAACGCTCTTATTTTTATATGTAGTTTTCTATATGAACAAAGACATGCTTGTATGTCATACTTACGTATACGAATTAAAAGTTATAGTTTAACTATTCTCAAAACGACCAAACAACTTTCATTGGAGTTGCAGCCATTTTAGTAATTAACGACGTGTGTAAATTAACACGGTTTGCCTTAATGAGACATTTGCTCCGAACGTCTGAACGTCGGAATGTCTTGAACCGTAAGCTACATAGAAAACCATTCAAAGTTTACCTTGGACTTAAACGTAATTACATACGTTCGATCGTATAGTCCCGACGATGAATGGGCAAGTTGTTTAGGGATTTAATAAACTGTAATACGATTATTAAAAAAAAAACTTCAATTAACACAGAACAATACAACGAATTTAGCCGAGTTTCCATAATCGGGTACAAACGGTTGGTATTGTTTAGTATAAACGAACAACTTTGTTGTGGCCGTCGTTTATTTTTGGTGTTTCATTATTAAGACTGATATGCAGTCGGTAGCATCAAATCTGTGATTGCACTAATAAATGACACCTATCTAAGAACATGCACCGATCAAACACGAACCCATAACTGAAAACCGCATCATAACTGGAAACATTGGTTTGCACAGACAAAAAAACATTCTATCACCCCAAACGCATATCCGTCTCCGTACCGTCGTCGTAGGTCGTTTTTTTCAGAACTTTAAGCCGTCCTTCCGGTCGTGTTTTTTTATTAAAAAAAAGTCTATGATTTTTTTCAATTGTTTCTTTTTATTAGAAGATACAGAACATCACGCACTTCTGAAACACTGTATAGTCACTACTTTAATAAGTTTAGATACAAAGACACAACAAAATAGAAGAAATAGAAACATTTACTATCTTAATGCAGTGTCCAGGAATCAAGTGAAGTGTGACCTGTGAGGCTGTGAGTTCAGACTGCACTACATCATGAGGGCGGCAGGCGGCACAAATTTAATTTAGTTCTTGCCCACTGTCGGATAAACTGGCTTATCTCTCGAGTTCACGACACGAGTTTACACGACACAAAAACTGCGAGAAGAAAGTTTACAGTACTTGAAGGACCTAGTTAATTAGCTTGAAGCTTTAATTGAGATAGAAGCATAAAAATTTGGCTATGTGCGCGTCGGGCTACGATTCCTTAGATACTCATTCCATAACCAAAAATTTGTTTTTTTTTTGTCAACTTTGTAGGTTTGGTTAATATCAATTCATGCCAAATTGTTCGCTTTCTAGGACCAAGACTCTTCAGTTAAACCGCGGACGGACGGAAGGCCTTGACGGAACTATAAGGATTCCTTGTTCTTTAACAACGTCCCCTAAAAATCTCAAGCTAAGTCGAATAGCCTCTCTATAAAAAGCGTGTGGTAGCGGCGAGGTTCACACTGGCGCCAATTTGCACCGTATTCTTCGGCCGCGACGTTTATTACGTGTGGAGTATGAATAAGAGCTGGTCCTGTGGTTTCAACTCGTCACATATTTCAGCGGCGTCACCTACCTCGTATTAGTATGCCACGCCACAATAACCGAAGTCGAATCACAAAAGATTTCCGGAGCGCGACTTGCACAAGGGATGAAAGCCAACATTGTGTAATCAGAAGGGTCGCAATCTCACCTCACCCCCTCGCTCGTGTCGAACACAGCTTCATCAACAAGGGCTCTTTCTACTCATTGTGACATTTCGGTTCTCAATACCAGAGACTTTCCCGCGGCCGCAAACACAAACATATGAATTAGATTGTTTCTACACAAAAATGAAATTAATAATCACCGCATATCTGAGGCCTTTGTCGATGCGGCTGTTACAGCTAAGATAAATAAATTTCTACTCCCAAGCTAAAGCAAACATAACTTTTCAGAATGATTCCTTATGAGAATTCCGAAACTTGCCGCGCTTACCTATCAAAAATAACGAGGAAGTTCGAATGTAGGTGTCGCGCCGATAAGACTGACACATGTAACGACGACGCATGTAAATTACGATATTTTTATTGCGGCCAACAGCTTGACATCCTATCAAATTCATACGATTCGCCAAATCAATTTCCACCCAGTTACTGTTATGTTTTCAAGTGAATGTTTGTGCAAATGGTTGGCGTGTGTGGCGTGAGGCCGCGGTGTGTGCCGTGTCGGCACATCGGCACAATATCGCGGCGACGTTGCTGCCACGCCGCGCACCCTCGAACGCGTCTCGCAATAGTTTCACGTTTGAATTTCTTGAACAAACGTTATTACTGCTCCAATAGCGGAATGTTCCGCTGAAACAATTCACAATAGCGGGAACTTCAATGTCAAAGGCAGAGAAGATTGGCTGGAGAAATTCGATGTAAGAATTTAAAAGAATGTAGGTAGACAGCTGAAATCTTCAATCTTGGGAATGAATGCAGATTTATAAAATTCACACATTTTGTGAACACAAAGAAGCTAAGTATTCGTTTTGACTAAACTTTAATGGAATGGAACCAATTACATAAATATAAAATCAGTAGCAAGTAAAACGAGAGAATAGTTTATATATGTACTTCCAGATCTTAGAACCAATAAAGTTCAAACAAGCATCAAAAACCGTATAAAAATTAACCTCTCATACTCATACGATGCAAAACGCATATTCGTCCATAAAAACCGTTAGCGTGGACGCCCTATTAAATTTAAAATGAAAACTTAATACCGCATGAATTCCCCGAGTCGTAGGCTTTATCTAGTAAAAGCACAAACATTAACGTTCCGTATTGTGATAGATACGTGTGTTGTCATAAGCGAGGGTCAGGGCGGCGACACGGCCCGTCGCCGTCACTCACGGGGCCCGAGCGCCGGGGGCCGAGCGCCGGGCTCCGCGCGCCGAAGGCGGAGGGTCAGCGTCGCCGTATTCCCACACCTCGTTATTGTTTCATATAAACCGTGCCATGATTTTATCTCCTCGTTAATTGGGTTAAGGGCTGCGATTTTTGTTAAATTTGGATGAAATTTGGTCATTTTTTTTGTTTTGTTTCATAAAATCAAGGTTTTGGGCACATTACCTATTTATTGTTGTGTTTAATTAAATACTTGCGCTTATTATTGTGTTATCATCCTTTAAGAAATGTACTTTTAACCTAATGAGGGTTGAAAGAATAAAAGTTTTTGTTTTGAACTTGCAGCAAACATAAAAATAACCTAAATATGAGTGAAAACTGACGAGGAACAGAGCTCCCACCTCTTCCTTGCCTTAATTGGCCGGTCTGAGTGGAGATTCGCTAGAGCACACGTGCTCGGGAGAAGGACGTATAATCCAGTAAGATGCTGGTAGGGATCTTGACCGCACTTCCGGGATTGTCCTGATAGCCGTGGTATACCTCTCCACTCCTCTAGCACCTCAGGCCATGTTGCCCCCTTGGCGCTACGTCACTTTGTGCTAGCGACCGTTTTCGGGGGCCCATTCATTGAGTGTGCAAGTCACCCCCTGCCATTTAAAAGCCGTGTATATTGTTAGTGGTCAGGCAGGGGCCAATAGTTCTATAATAAACGATTATCATTCCACTAAGCCACCCAAACCCATAGCGTTTCATTTTTTGTTTCCATATTCTGCAATAGTACTGCTCCAACCGGGGATTGTCCTTGGGAATACTTTCAGTGCATACAGGGATAATCGCCGGTTGGTGCCCCATTACATTTGAAAAGTCTAACGGGGCCTCTGCGAGTTGGTTTCGGCCCCTCGTATGCCTACCAAAGGACCGGGTCTCCAGGGGCCCGAGAATGTAAAAAAAAAAAACCTAAATATATTATGCGCAATAATATGATTGTTGAAGCAGTCCCTCACGACGAGAACCTCGTGAAGTCTGAGAAAGAGAAACAAAACAAGTATTTTGACTTAGCTCGCGAGGTTGTCGACATGTGGGATGTGAACACAGCAGTCATTGTGCCGATAGTCGTGACGGCCAATGGCATAATTGGCAAGAGCCTCGACCAACATCTGAAGAGGGTCTCGTTGGGCAGCAGGATAGAATAGAATAGAATACTCTTTATTATGTACACCATATAAGTTACAGAAAAAATAAATTAAGTAAACATTACATAGGGTGACACATAGGATCAAGGGTCAATCAATCCAGAAAGCAGTACTCCTGGACACAGTGCGTATTGTTAAAAGGTTCCTCTCTCGGGAGCCCTGGCTACCGGTAGCTTGGACCCTTTTCCCGTTACCGGTGGGCTGTTATTTTTTATATTTTTAAATGTTTATTTTTATTAATTTTATAAATATTTAAAAATGAAAATTATATGTAAATAAGAGTAAATAAACCTAAAAAAATTAGCATGTGTAAATAATATTTATTCAAGTGACACGAGGAAACTGATTCAGTTCATTAAACACTTCACCATCAACAATACAATTCTAGAAAGTTAAATAAAGCAAATTATAAAAAGGGCAAGTTTTGAAGTAGAACTGAAGGAACGGTCCTCGTACCTCGTTGCATTTAGCCCGCGGCAGTAATTAAGAATTCAAAATGCCTCTTTGTGATAGAGTTAAGTCGTTAACCCGCGACAAGATTTTACTCACTTTATTTAATTAACTAAGTTACGTATTGCCAAAGTACCTAACGAGGGACAAGTTAGGTTAGCCGAGTAGCGTTTGAAATATCTTTGTCACGGTTACCTAAATTCTGTGCTCCAATTAATATAGCTACCTTTAACTGGTTTTCTTAATTGCAGTTAGATTAGAGGTGTTTTGTTAAATAAATTGTGCCATCATTGATAAAAAGAAGTGCAGTTTGTAGCAGCGCTCATCGTCACAGTCCCAGAAAAGATGTGATTTTAAGAAAAGATGTGCTATTAAATCGAAAACACTAAAAGCTTCAAAAAACTCAACTCAATAAACTCTACTTTAATCATTACAGCCTGCAATTTACTTCCGCTTCTCACAATCCTCGTCCTTACATGATGAACCTTAAAAATCAAATCGTAATATCCATAATATGATATCACCGATAGATGATAGAACACATGGATGAGGGTAGATAAAAACAGCCGTAAGCACGTAGCTAATGCGAAAGGGGCTCATTACATTGTGTTGACACCGACAAATGCCCCTTTACATATTCTCACTGAGATCCCGAAGATTGAGCCATGAAATTGAAAACGATCCCTCTGAAGAAATTTATTCTGGGCACGAACTGCTCTCCCACTCTGGCGAGGAGATTTGCTCGTTTATTTTTATGAAATTATTAAAGATACACTTCATTTTTCTTTGTAATGATCGATACGGAATTGGAAAGAGACGTGTGAAACTCAATTGAGTAGGACAAAGCTGCTAGATAATCAGAGAAGCTGCGCATATCACTCCGCTTTACAGTTAGACAGTATATGCGGTGAGATTTTGAAGTAACACGAATTTGAAGAAAACCATTCCATAGAAATAAATGTGATGAGGGAGGTGAATGTGTCCAAGAACTCCACGACCTCAACCAACCGGCCCCCATCGGACATCTTAGACGTAATTACCTAATTGGCATTCAATTCAATCCTTTTATAAAACGCACAGCAAAGGAGTGGAACTCTCTACCTGCGTCTTTGTTTCCGAACACATTCCACCCATTCTCTTCGAAGTTAGAGTGAAAAGACTTCTTCTGGGTAAGCTAACTCCATCGTTGACTTTTTCTCTGTCACCACAACAATTATTATTTGCATTATCATTGGTTTTAGCAACATCCACAATCTGATATAAACGTGACGGTGTATGTTAGAGTTAAAAAGCATTGTCCCATTAATTTCCATTGTTTGTGTAGTGCAAGTAGGTACCTACATAAAAAATGATTTAAAATTACACCCACCACTTTATAGCAAAGAAATCACTGTAATATAAAAAATCAAGAAAGTACTCACTAGGTACTATTTTAAGCTTTTAACTTGCATTTAAGTTTTAAGAAGAATTATGAATCGGAATTGAAAGGAAGTAAAAGTTGCGCCGAGTTTGAAGAACTATTCGAAGCTGAAAATATCAAAGTTTAAGTGTGTCGCAGTTAAAACCCGTATTTAAATAACGCGTCTAATGGAAAAACAAGTTTTTGGAGTTTTTTAAAGCTATGGTTATTAAAACAGGAAGGGGTATAAAGATGTATTATTGCGGTACAAACACGTTTGTTCGGCGCGCGGCGTGAACGCGGTGAACACAACTTTTGTACTTTTTCACGCGGCTGAGCCACAGCTTGCCAACCACACGTTCTCTATTACTCGAAACTCGCGCTCTCCATTATCTCCACGACCGAATTTGTTTAAAATTTCCTCGCCACTTAAAAAAAAAATACGCACTCGCGTGTATTTAGCACGTTGCCTGTTAAAGTTTTGTAGGCAGTGCACAATGTTTTCATTTCAGCTGCACAGTTTTCAGGAGATACAACGGTTGATTATTTTTTAAAATTTCAAACTTGCATTAACCACGTTAAATCCGGAAGCCATTACTTTCCGGCCTTTAGCGTCATAACTGACGCGTAATGACCTCATCGTATAAAGAAGCAAAAATATCGCGAGCGCAATTCGTCATGTCATTATACAAGGAAAGGGCGAACTTTACGAGTATAATAACGCGAGATGTTTGACTCGGTGCGCCTCATGAATGGTGAAACGTTCTTTATTGTGCCGTGTTTTATGTGAACGATTAACCTTTTAATGTTAGCCGGCCGCTCGATATAAAATCCCCTATCGAACCTCCAAGCCCACTCGTATCTATTATCTGCTGAAAATTCATTATATGTGTGCCAGGTCACTATTGGACTATAAAAAAGTATCTACATATCTGACTTATATAGATGCAACGGCTTTCAGTAATGTTAGGGGGATATGGCTTCATTGCTAACAATACAACGTGTAATGACCCCTACATAGGTACACTTCTTTTGTGCAAATAAAAGGCACAAAACCCAGTGTTACAACCAAAATAATATTAATCAAAACATTTTCGTAATAAGTTTATAACGAGTCCTTTTTATGTCGCATTACTCGTATAACTACTGAAATATTAAATTGCAATTTACGCGTCGAGAAGCATTTTATAAAAGCATATTATTTTCATTTTACACGCGGCTAACATTGTGATTATACGGCGTACTTAAACAAATTTTCATGATATTACACTCGTGTAAATCCTAAATTGTCCTGTAAACTCCTGGGGGAGGGCAGAGCACGGCAACTTAATTTGTTTTTGATGAATACTGCCTGATCACGTTGTTCTTGTCAAATCATGCGGTTAATGAAGTTTCTTTACCCTTTCAACGACCACGCCACGGACATTCTACCTATAGCATTACAAAACCTCATTGTAAAATAATTTAAGAAGGTAAACATTCCAGACTGTTATGAATTAAATAAAATTACTGACAATTCGTCGAACATGGCAGTGCAAGTTCCCCGTAAAAGTTCTCATCAAAGTGCTTTTGAGATGTCACAATACCAGCAATCACGTTTTCAAGTTTTCCCACAACGTACACGTAGCGTAGGTAAGTGGGTATCTAGACTAGACACCTATGAATCGATAGTTTTGAAAGGGTTTCTTTTTTATTTTCTTTTTAATTTGTTATTGATTTTATTATATTTCGACTGTGTGAAGTGCTCACAGAAAAAAAGTCCAAAAAGTTTTTTGACTGTAGTCGAGTCAGCAGATAGTTTTGCCGTACAAAGAAGTCGTTTTGACCAAACTCCTGCTTTTCGGGTTACATCTGTTCCTGTGACTGATCGGCTCGAGCGTAGAAAAGTGCATGTGTTAGTTTCGGTTTCATAACCAGATAAATATAATTTTGTAGTATTAGAGAATTTCCTTAAGCAAAAGACATTGATTTCATCGCTGTTTGGATTCCATCCAGTTGGGTCCAGTTGATTAAACAATTTAAAAAAAAATTGGCAGTTAGGTACTTATTTGTTACATACCAACCTAAAAATAACGAGTTTAATTTGAATGAACGATTGAACAACGACGAGGATTTATTATATCGAAACCATTATTTATCTTCACAACTTGGCTCATCGCCGCAAGGTTGCCTCTCTGATCTGATCTCAGATTTTACTTCGGTGAGTGTGTGAGTAGGCCGGCGGGATGAGGTCGTGGAGTGCTTACTCCACGACCTCATCCCGCTAGCCTCCTTCTACCACCGGACATCCAGACGCACTTTAACTTACCATCCCTACCTTGTTGCTATTCCACCTATTCGCACTAAGCGTTCCCAAACGTCTTTTATAATGCGCACAGCAAAGGAGTGCAACTCTGACTCTCTGACTGTCTGTTTCCGAACGCTGTGAGCACGCTCCTTCTGGGTAAGCTCGCTCCAGCGTAGACTTGTTCTCTGCCATCTCTGACCTGGGCAAGAGTCAAGAGTAAAAAAGCCTTATACTTAAGCAATACAAATTAAAACATTTTCTCCTCCAGCTTATAAAGGGCAAAGCCTCTTTTTTGTCTCCACTGATTGGGCTACAGGGAATTACATGAAAATCTTTTATATTTTCCTTTTGTTCAGACGCCATAATGTAGACAGGTAATTCACACATGTACAGAAGCATCAACATATCGACCTATGATGTAGCATCATAGACAGAAAACTTCATTAAGCCGAACATGTTCAATTATCGGCAGGGCATAGGTCGCAGCACGTTACTGCCTGGACAGCAGTGATACCGTGCTGCGTTCACATCAACTCGCTGATGTTGGCCAACGATAGCCAGTGTTCGAAATAATTACCTCCTCGAGAACTACACTAGAGAACTACGTCATAAAAACTTTGATGGAGTGTTCAGTGTTCAGTGCACTGGTTTAACGATGTCCTCACGAAACAAGTGACAACTGAACATTTAATAGGTATGCTTCGCAAGGAAGCCGTGCGATTCGTAAAGTTAGCAAGCTCGTAATGCCTCCTTTAATTGTTCTGTCTAGTGCTTTGATAGGCATCCTCGTACTTACCCAAGTTAGTTAAGTAGTTCATTTGGAATAAGTTTGGAGACGTTAGGCTTTGTCGCGACACTTAGCCAAATTTATAAAAGATGGGGAACTGTTTTACAAAAAACCTGATAATCTTATATACTTTTATCTTTAAAGAATGAAAAACTGGTGACACGTTTTACTTCTAGGTATAAATAATATTGTTTTCCTTATTCTATAATCTTTTTTTAAAGTTGTTAGAAATTTAAGTTGAAAAAAGCCCTCTAATACCAATATCGGTTTATAGATGTTTGCTTAGAGTCATGCAATTTTTTCTCTTAAAATATGTATCTAGAAAAGCTATGCTAGGTGAAACTTTTTAAAAAAACATCGTTAGGACTCAAAAACAAGCCTAGATCGAGCCAGGCTCTCACACAAAGGGTTCTGTTTCAATTATGAACCGATTTGAAAAAATCTTGTTTTACCTGAAAGGATATATTGCAGATTGGTCCCATTTAAATTTTATCAAAATGGGTTACGAACTTTGGATTTTTAAATCGACATAGCTGGAATTCGTCTACTTGGATGATGGTTTTATGTCATCCAAGTAATCTAAATTGCGTATTTTCCTTTTCTGCGATTTTGCACTGGTGTTGTTAGGTGTGGGGTACCACTAAAAAAAGAAAAATAAAAAACTTTTTACAAAAAAATACAACCGACTTTTTTTTGTTTTGTTATTCTTATAGCGTCAATATAAATACACACTATTCAAATTTTTGTCACCTATAACGATTCATGGGATACAGCCCGCTGACAGACCGACGGACCAACAGCGGAGGCTTAGTAAAAGATTCCTTTGGTTACGCTTTGGCACGGAACCCTAAAAACGTAAGTAGCCAAGTGTCCACCCACTATTAGACGGATATTTATGACACTGTATAAGTATATGGCATCACACAACGTCACCGACACGTCGTTTAATTTTCCGCTCCCACGCACGCAATATTTATATCATCGGTACAGCACTGGCTACGCACACAACTTGTTTATTCATAATTCTGAATTAAACGTTTAAATGACTCTCATTTATGTTCGCTTGATAACTTTGTATCTTGCATTTTTAACATCCATAAATGCAGTTCTATGAGTATTTGTTTTTGTAAAACAGATTATTTTTTTGTTAGCCTGCACTTTTGCTCCACTGCTGGGCAAAGGCTTCCCCTTTTTCCTTCCAAATCTCTCTGTGTTGGGCGACCTCTGGCAAAACTATTCTATGAGATAAAAACGATTACAATCTACATGGAGTATTTAATTGATCGTTATTATTTTTGATATTAAGCCTACCACATATGTACATCTACTCTTTTAAAGGTCTTTAGAGGCTAAAAATGACTGGTCCGAATTTTAAATTTTTATTTTATTCTCTTCTCTTTGCTCACACTATAACTGTTGTGTTAAAAAGCCCGAAAGTAGCTTTTAACACAACAGGAAAACTGTACGGACCTTGTGAGCTATCCACGACAGCAATGTCACTGAAAAAAGTTTATATCTATACTAATATTACAAAGCAGAAGGGTTTGTTTGTTTGTTTGGTTAAACGCGCTAATCTCAGGAACTACTGGCTCAAACTGAAAAAAACATTTTGCGTTGGATAGTCCATTTATCGAGGAAGGCTATAGGCTATAACATTACGTTATGACCAATAGGAGCGGAGCAGCAATAAGAAATGTTGCAAGCGGGAAAAAGCTTCCGTTGCGTGCGCTGCGGTTACGCAAAAATGAAGAATTACGAAATGATTCCTCTATAAAAGTTCAAAAAAAAAGTCCTGAACAACATATGTCTATCCCTTAAGGTTAACTCACTATAACCCTTTTTATGGATATCAAATTTGTTCTAAAATTATGCATTATTTGCAGGGAAGTTTTTATTAACATGGTATTAATCCTTATCCAAATAAATACGTTAATCATCATAGTATTTAATTTTGAACAAAATTGCCATTGACATTATTTAATTTCAATGAATATCTTGAGAGATATCATCGTTTTAAAATAACTCCGCAACAAAATATTATAAACAGTGCGCGGGCGGAGCTTGAGGCGGAGGGCGCCTGACGCCGATTCTTGTGTTCGTATTATCAGGAGAAAATTTTAATGTAAAAAAAAGTTGCCAGTTGACGGGAGCGAAGCCGCGGAGGACAGCTAGTCTATACTTAATATTATAAAGCAGAAGAGTTTGTTTGTGTGGTTGAACGCGCTAATCTCAGGAACTACGGGTCCGATTTGAAAATTCTTTAAGGGTTAGATAGCCCATTTATCGAGGAAGGTTATAGACTATATATCATTACGCTAAGACAAATAGGAGCGGAGCATTAATCGCAAATGTGACGCAGTCGAAGTTGCGTGGGTCAGCTAGTATAATATAAATATTATGCGCGTGAATGGAAATGAAGCTCGTGGCTAAATAATAACAACACCATGGGTTGATCTTGATCTTTAACTCTTGCCGAGGTCGGTCTGGATGGTCCGGATCGGTGAACATCAACATTTCAAATTCCTCTGTGCTTCGGAAAGCACGTTAAGCCGTTACCGGTTGTCATTTGTTCATAGGCAGTCATATGGATTGAAAGAAGCCAGAAAATCTAACACCAGTCTCACCAAGAAGTACCATATCACATACTCAAAGTCAAAGATCTTTATTGTAAGACAGTGGTTACAGAGTTGTTATTAAGGCTACTCTCTCGAAAAAAGCACAAAAAAGCGTACAGATGAAGCAGCTTTTCGTCAGCACTTACGGAGAAATTACGTCGAAAAAACAGTAAATGATCTATTATGAAACGTCCACCCTGTTAGGCATACAACAGTTCACAATTTGTTATTTCAGACCTAAGTTTATGTGATATGTTTAATTAATTCACTATCACGATTCGAACTATCCGAAGAGGATGATGTATCTTCGTTGGTGTTTATAACAAATTGGTCCAATCTATCGCCGATGGCCTGTTCCAATGTCAGAAATTTGTCTTCGCATTTGATGGCATGATCTACAACTTTTTGCCACTCGTCGGGCCCGATGGATGCGAATTTTTCAGACAAAAGACGCTTCACTTCGGTCAAATTCATGGCAACATTGAATTTGCTCACGTGACCTTTTACCTGTGATGGAGGGAGCCTTAACACTGTGTGGCCATGAGCTTCCATTATGGTGTCAAGCGAGTACTTTACATATAGATGCTTAAGGCGTTTAATTATATCGTACAATTCCGGTTTATACGCGTTGATATTAAAAGGTATGTTTTTATCTTTTAACCATTCCTGCATAATCTTTTTTGTAGAGTTACTGTTCAGTGCCCTGTCCTCTAATGTGCTATGGTATGATGCATTGTCAAAGACAAACACAGAATTCGGTTGGAGGTTGGGAATTAACTTCTCTTGCAACCATTTTTCGTAATTTTCTTTGTTCATCTCACTGTGATAGTCTTCTGTAGTCTGAGCCGATTTGTACATGAGCAAAGCATTTGGTATGAATCCATTAGCACCACCAGCATGCACTATAATCAACCTCGGTCCTTTCGAAATTGGTTTTTTATGCCTTTGCCTTGACCATCAGACCAAGATTGTTCCTTGGTGTGAGTCGAATGAACATAAGTCTCGTCGCCATACACAATAGGTATCCCTTCATGCCGATACTTTTTAATATTTCTTAAAAATCGTATTCTTAAAAGCCTTACTTCGTCTTTTTCTGTCAGCAACTTACGGTTTGTTTGCGGTTTCTTAAACTTAAATCCTATCTCTTTTACGATTCGGCGTAGAGTTTCTCTGCCCCCTTCGAAGTCGATATCTCTTCTTAATTTCTCCAATAGCGCTTTCACTGTAACTATCTGTTTTTCTTCGCGGTGAAATTCATAAATTTTCCTGCGTATGGCTTGGTATGAAAAATCGTCCAATTCCTTACGATAAGTTTTTTTCAATTTCCCCTTTTTGGCGTTCTAAAAGATGCCCCGCAGTGTTTTCATTCGTATGTTGATCCTTCTCTTTAAGAATTCTCGTTATTGTTCGTTTTGAAATTTGTGTAGCTTCGGCCGTTCGGTCAATAATTTTCAAAAACCGATCTTTTGTAAATGTTGTGGTCTTAGATTCCTGAGCTTCTTTCTTCATAAACTCGTGCACATTGAAAATTATTTCCCGAGCTTGACTTTTAAGTGGTAGCCCCCTTTTTTTTAAAGAACTCATTTTATAACATAAAAAGAAATCAGTTTTTTTGCCACTAAGTGTACTTTTTGCCTGCTACGCGTGCACTCAGTAAGAAGTATGGCGGCTGACTAACATGCCACGCGGCGATCGCTAAGATGGCGGCGGCTGCCGACCAATAGCGGTTCAAGAAAAAGAAGCGCGGTGCGTGGAACGTGCCGATTGGTCAATAGCATTTCCCGCGCTTTGAAAATTCATCTTCTGCGCGGGTACATCGGTAAGCCATATCAGTTGGGTACTACTGTACCTACCTGTACATATGGTCTATTTAACAAACACTCAGTTTATGGGTTGTAGAGGTCAGGTAGGCCACCGCTCTACGTAGAATACTGGTTCAGCTGAATCAGGTTTGACTGGTAGCCGACCCATGCCAGACGATGATGCACGTGATTTGAATAAATTTACAACTGTACCTAAAAATATGGCAATTCTAAATCTGGTGGGACTTGAGACCCGTGTCTAAATTAATTAAAAACACTTCCTTATTCATTATAACACCGACTTTGGCTTGACCTTTCAGGTTAAAAGGAAATCATAAAGGAAAAATATCAGGCATCAGCTGTGTATCACCGGCAGCCATTTGTTAGAGTCTGCGGGGTAATGTTAGGTCTTACTCATACGAAGATCTTTTGTGCATTGCACACATAGGTACACCGCAACAACTTGAGACCGAAAGTTGTATCTTTGGTTCTTTTCTGGCAGGATAGAAAAGAGCTGGTAGTTAGTAGATGATTGAAGGTTTATAAACAAAAGGTCATTAGAATAAAATCTGCTTGGGTTATCGTAGATGCGTTGCACAGTCATCCAATAGAAAACCACGTAGAAAACGATGTGATTTTTCAGGTGTACCGGTGTACTTATAGTGTTTACTATTTATTGATAGAATCAGGTAAGAAATATTTATAAATATAGAAATAAAAAAAATATCCAAGGAACAAGAACTTTTGACTTGAGACGAAGAAGAAAATGGCTTGATGAAAATGACTTACAAATAAATCTAGGGAAAACAAAAATCATGGATTTTAAACAGCGACTACAGTCTGATGCCAATTTAAATATATGTTACTCTCAAACCCGCATAGAAGAAATTGATGTAACCAAATTTCTAGGTGTCTATATTGATAGCAAAGTAAATTGGAAATCACATATTGAGCAAGTCTGCAAAAGGCTTAGTCAGAGCTCTTATGCTCTTTACAGATTAAGGAACACTGTCAGTCATTCTGCACTACTAACTGCCTATCATGGATATGTTGCAACAATCATACGCTATGGCATCATGTTCTGGGGCAACTCGGTAGAAAAAGAGCGTGCTTTTAGAGCTCAAAAACGGTGTATCAGATCGATGTGCAATATACACCAAGTGGATTCATGCAGATCACATTTCATAAATTTAAAAATATTAACTCTCCCTTGTGTATACATTTATGAAACAGTAATGTTTATAAAATCAAATCCAACCTTGTTTGAATTTTGCACGAGGGCCAGACATAATGACAAGCACCGTAGCCAGTAAAACAAAGCTTTTGCACCAAAGCATTTTTTGTATGGGCCCACGTATCTATAACAATCTTCCGCCTTTTCTCAGAACCATGAGCATAAATACCTTAAAATAAAAACTGCACGAGTTATTAATAAGTAAATTTTATTACTCTATAAGAGAATTTCTAGATGACAATACATTGAAGCGAAACCATGGAATGAATAATTTGTAATTTAACATATTTGTAATTTGCGTCTTGTAATTTGCAATTTGTAATTTGATTTTTTTAATAATAATTTGCTATTTGACAATTTGTAATTTGCCTTTTGTAATTTGACATCTATAATTTTTAAACCATGGAATTAATAATTTGTAATTTAACATATTTTTTTAATAATAATTTGCTATTTGACAATTTGTAATTTGCGTTTTGTAAGTTGTATCTTGCCTTTTGTAATTTGACATAACTTTAATTTGGATTTGACATAATTATATAATTGGATGTATTGTATTTTAACTAAATATTAACTTGTGACATGTATTTTGTATGCCTCAATGGCGGGACATAGCAGAGCTACCTGTATTTAACACAACATCTTATGAACTTATGATCCACAATAAATTATTTGAATTTGAATTTGAAGAGTTGCTACAACACTTGATCGATGACGAAACAGTATAATTTTTAGTTACACTTCTATTACGGAAAAAACAACACTGTAACTGGCTGAATAACAAAATAACGAAGTAACAAAAGAGCTACAACGGCTGCAACTACTACAATAGCTCTCTCCGTAAATACGAAAAGCGCGAGTAAATTACTGAAATCACATTTCTCGCATTAAATAATTACTCCCAGTTAAATAGTTAGTCCACAGTTTAGATACTCGGCCGTTACGTCACAGTAATAAGTTAGAGGTAAAGAACTCCAGTTCCCGCACATGCATTAGAAATTAAAGCGAAAGCACTAACTGCATTTTTAAATTACTGGCACGTCGAACAGTTAAAAATTACTGTTTCAGTTCTCGAACTTAGCTAAATAATTATTTAATTGCCAAGCAGTTTATTTGGCAAATAAATAATGTAGGTTTTGTTTTATTGACAAATAGGCTAGTTTCCATCATCCACAAATTGCAAAACTATTTAAGTAGTCCGTCAGTTAGAGTATTGAAAAATAATGGACACGTATTTTTTGTTTTTGTAAATCAATCAATATTGACAAAGATAAAACGCATCAAAACTCGAGATTGGGGGCTCGTGACGTCACTAACCGCTAAAAATTATGCCGGAGAGTGACGTATTGAGAATTTTAAAAGCGTCGTAACTTCGTCAATTTTGGTTCCCGTAGCAAAAGAAAAAATACGGGTCAAATATTTTTTGATAATGTAACTGACGGACTAATTGGATTTTTTCAGTAAACAAACCTATTATATCATCTTTTAACAAAAGATTAAAAAGCAAGGCAATAGCTATATTTTTAAAAGGCTCTTTGATACTTACACTGATAAAAAAACTGCGTTGTAAATATGAAAGCACCGTACCTAAAAAAGAGTGATATTTACTAACAAAGCTAAAGAGAACAAAAACATCAAATACATTCAACTAAACATAAGATGAGATATGATTTTTAATAAATAAATAAATAAATGAGATCAAAACTTATCATTCGCTATGCATGCCGCTACGGAGCTGCTACGGTGGCGCTAGGTAGCCGCTACTATGATGCTACGGTGCCCTTACGACGAACTAATGAAGTGTCGCTACGCAACAATTATGGTGTCACTGCGGCGACGCCGGCGCTACGCTACCAGCTAAGGAGTCGCAGCGCTCCCGCTACTCGTTCTTCTACGAAACCGCTACAATGCCGCTGCGGAGTTGTTACGGTGTCGCTACATTACTATTACGATTACGAATCGTAGCGGCACGAAGTCGCTATGCATGCCCTGTGGTATCGCTACGCCGTCGCACACGTGCTGATTCAGTGTCGCTACGACGGCGCTACACCTGCCGCTACAACGGCGCTACGCTTAAAGAAACGGTATAACTTACTACGCATTCCGCTATCAGTGCTGCTACGATGTCTCGACGTATTATAGTATGTAAATCGCTCCCGCTAGCACTGCGCGCCTCTTGTATCACCTCCACCAAGAGCCCCATCGGATAAATAATTCTACTCGAGCTTATCCACTTCAACTAGTACTAAATTACGTTAGTAGTGGGTGTCTCACCGCTCGCCTCGCCGGTGCAACGTACGATACGGCACAGCGACCTGAACACTTTTTGCTTAAGTCGAGGCAGTTAGTTGACCTATCTGCAAAATAGTATTAAAGTGCACTCAGAATGTATGTGAATGTGCTGAAAGCTAACTGCGTCTGTATTATTTTGTAGAACAACGACGGCTTTTTGTCGCTACTTTTAAATTTTACGGTTGAAGTTCTTCATATCAAAAACAAAATTTTGGGATGGTTATTCTTTTCGGTTTTAAGAGGTGAAAAAACGTTTATTTCATTAATTATACTTATAAAAACAAACAGTTCTTGATAGATAGATATATGGGACGGTGGTAGTCACCGTTCATGAACTGGTAAACGCTGTGTGGCGACCGATCACGATCATCACTGATTGCCAAAAAACTGTAACAAAGAAATAGAAAAGTCCAGCAGTAGTATGTATCAGTTCAATTGCTAGCTGGGACGATGAGTAAGATACGTATCTAACTTCTTTTGCACTGGAATTGATATGAATAAAAAAGTACCGAATTCTACCTCTCAGCCACTTTAGGTACCCCTACAGAGCCACTCGATGTTTCCGATCATAGAGCTCGGATCTTTAAAATATTTCTCCCTGCCCGCCGAGCCGAGGTATTTCAATAAAGCCAAGATGATTTTAGTCATTTATCTCATTGCGGCGGGGTAGGAGATATATGTTACTAAACCCGATTACCCCCTTGGAGTTTCCCTTGTGTTCAAAGTGAATGTATTGGAGCGGAATGTTCCACGTCAGAGGTAAAAGCAAGTATTCATGTTTAATTTCACCCCGTACGAGAGAACGTAAAAAATCTTTTATCTGGACCCAAATTCTTAGCAAAGAATTGTTTCATGTGTATGAGCATTGATCTTTTACAATGGCTTATTGGTCGAATTCTTTTGTAATATTTTATAAATACCTAATATATAGATAAATATTATTTAACAACATTTCAGTTGAAGTTATATATAAAATAAAAAACCTTATACTAAAAAACTTACAGTTAAAAGATCTCTAAAATATCAAAAAAATCACAGTTCTCTAATAACATGCAGTCGCTTAAAAGTTTAAAATTATTTTTCACTTCAGTAGCTCGAACATGTAGGTTTCACTGCCTGAAATAACATAAAAAAAGTTACTGACAAAATAAAAAGTTACCTTCTCTCACTCAGTGACTTTTTAATTTTTGTTTTCAGAAAGCCATTCGAAACATTCACACTCTATCTCTTTCCTGCCATTAGAAAGGGAGAGAGACAAAGACCAGCCCTTTCGAAGTTCCGATTTTGAATTCGAACTCAAAGACAAACACGTTCGGAATTTCGTACTAACTAAAGAAATTTTGCAAAAAGATAATTATGTCTTTTAATGTAATTTATTGAATTTTTAACTTATTGTTGTATTTAAACGAAAATAAGTATTTACCGCAAATAAAAGTGATATTTAACCTGTAAATATTTATTGCTATAAATAGTTTCAATAATGTTACGTAATATATTTTAAATAATAGGTAAAATATCATGGGTGCTATTTCCGAAAACGCCTTAATTTAAATAAAAGAGCGGGAATAAAATTTCGTGGCTGGCGTAAAGAGTTGAATAAGTTATAAAATATTAAAATAATCGTAAAATATGAGTGAAACTAGATCCTTGGTCTCACCGAGATACAGAAAGCCGATCAGAGTCACCGACGTTCACCGTAAAAAAATAATTTTACTTTTAAATTTTTAAATGTTCCATTTTATTGAATTGGTACCTCTACCTACAATTTTAATTACTTTGATTCACAATAAATAGTTATTTAAATCTATTCCTTTATCATTCTTTTTTAGTTTATTATTTTCTCTCTTATAGTGTTCTCGCTGCTGAAGTGAAAAGTTATGTGTGTTACACGAGAGCAAAGTTTTTTACATCTCGTGCCTTTGAATCCCTCGCCACACTCAGGATTCAGCGTTAGAATCACTCGCTACGCTCGTGATTCAATCGTTGAATCCTTCACTTGCTCAGGATTCAAAATCAGCACTCGCAGCAAATAACGACTTTGCTCTCTTGTTGCTTAATAGCTATTTTTATTGAACTCCTGAGGAGTAAGGTTCCACCAGAGGATGCCAGTTTTTGCAAACTTTCGCGACATTTGAAGTTTCAAGCTTTTAAATACATGCTTATGGCTAAATTGACTGTGCTGATTACCTAATAAAGTTCAAAATTACAATGAGAAAATCCATTTTCGTACTGAACTTCGATTATGTGACCACAATGCAACTTTGAGGCGGATCCAGGGCGCAACCTCGCCCACCCCAAAATCCGAGATATCTTTGGTAGTCTACTACCTAATAAAGTAAATGAGGATAGGTAAGAGAAGGTCATCCAAGATTCCCTTAAGCAAAAACAATTTTATGTGCTTTTTTTAAGATTTACTTTGCTTAAACCACCCTCAGCAAAAATTCCAAATTCAAAAGTAATTTATTCAAATTAAGCTGAGAGCCACCATTTTTTGAACGTCAAGTTCTACAAAAGACAGTCCTCCAAAAACGCCCGCCCATCACCACTTCCTAGCGTTTTAGCTGTGGAGAACAAGTGGCCAACAAACTCCCCAGCAACGTATGCAAAGTAATTAATACATGACACAAAACAAAAATATTTATCACTTGTCAGTTAGCACACTATGACATTAAAACAAAATACACACTTAAGCAAGTGTTGACGTATGTGGATTAAATAAGTATAAAAATTGACCAGAATAGTCAGATAAAAACGGATACCGAGCCCCACAAATGAATCATGGACCTTACGAAGTGTGAAGGATCATGTAGCTTGTGTTTGTTTCTGGTGTTAAAGTTGTGGATGTCGCTCGTTTTACTGTTTAAATGTATATTTTGCCTAATATTTATAATGTTTGCTAAAATAAATTGAGATGCTACCGTGAGAATTCCAATCTCTTTGAAAATTTTCTCTTAATGAAACTCTTGGCCCTAGCTGATATATTGCTCGCACAGCACGTTTTTGTAAGACATGTATATTTTGTATATCAGCAGCTTTTCCCCACAATAAAATACCGCAGGACATAACACTATGGAAATAACTAAAATAGACTAACCGAGCTGTGTCAACGTCAGTGAATTGTCTAACTTTCCTAACGGCGTAAGCGGCAGAGTGGCTTGATATATGTGGGCCCCACTGTAGTTTGGAATCAACAGTTATGCCCAAAAATACTACCGTATCTACAGTTTCAAGCACCTCGTCACTTAAGATTACATTGGGTCCTAAATTTCTAACATTTGGCAAGGCAGACTTTATACATTTCGTTTTCTTGGTATTTAGAACTAAATAGTTATCTGTCGTAAACCAATCCGTAACCATTGAAAGAGCGCTGTTTACGTTATCGAAATCTTGTCTATTCCTATCTACTTTGAAGATAAGAGAGGTATCATCCGCAAATAATACTACGTGACAGAATCCCTTTAAGAAAAATGGTAGATCGTTTATGTACACCAGAAACAAGAATGGAACCAGTTTTGAGCCTTGAGGCACACCTAATTGCACTGGTAGCCCGGAAGATTTTACACCATTTACATCAACACATTAGATCCTATCATGTAAATATGAATCAATTACGTTAAGAGCTTCGCTTTGGAGACCGTAATGACGTAGTTTACGTAAAAGTGTGTCATGGTGTACGTAATGAAAGGCTTTAGAGAGATCACAGAAAACTCCGATTGCGTTTTGCGAGTTCTCCCATGCGTTAAATATATGTTTTAGGAGAGCGACACCCGTATCTGTAGTCGAACGACCTTTTGTAAAGCCGTAGTAATCTATTTGAATTAAAATGAATTAACAACTGCTTGAGTATTTTACTTTTCAAATATTTTACTAAATGCAGGTAAGATGGAGATAGGCCGGAAGTTGCCTATGTCATTTTTGTGAGCTGATTTAAATATACGTATGACTTTACTACTCTTCATGAGATCAGGAAAAGTTCCTAAATCCACGCATTTATTAAACGTTACAGCAAGATAAGGGGGCTACTATGTCTATTATATTGCTCAAAAGTTTTATGGAAAAGCCCAAGAAATCACCTGTGTTTTTAGATTTTAGTGTATTGAATGCGTCAACTACATCACGAGGCGTTACGTGCTCAAAACTAAATAATTGATCACACTTAGGTACGCACACTACTTACACTGCTTTCGGAGAACTTCGGCAACGTTCTTGGCTGATTCCGGAGCCAATCTCACCACTTTAAAACGCCACGGCGGGTGGGAATCCAATACGGTTGCAGAAGGCTATATTGAAAACTCAATTGAAAATAAGTCGAAAATCTGTAAGCGTATAGTGGAAACAATAAGTCTGAATTTAGCCTCGGATCCTTGGTCTCTCCCACGCCCATCCATTTCCAACGACGCACAGTGTACTTATACAGAAAGCCGATCAGAGTCACCAACGTTCACCGTTGTTCCTGACAAAAATAATGCCACAGTGTAACTTGTTTATTTGTTTAAGTTTAAGTCTAATTCTTGACATGTTATTGTTTGATTTGAATGTTTGTTTAATTTTCTGACTAGGCTAATTGTGTTTTTGTTTTTAATTTTAATTATATTGTTGATATATATTTTATTTTATTTTTGACATTTTATCTATATTATAGATTGGAACTTTTATTGATTATTATTATTGTGCTACTCTGTATTCGACACAAATGTATTTTGTTAAGAATAAATGACTAATGACTAATCCGCCACCAAAACCGAAACCTTAACCCCAGATTATCAAACTCAACTCAATGCAACTGTAACGTTGCCAAATACCTAAATCTGTTACTTTTAATTTGCAGAATTGCAGTAATTTTACTTTTAACTTTTAAAATGTTCCAAAATTCAACAAATTCAAAATTCAATTTATTTCACATAAAGTTTTGAATTGTCAAGGTCGGTCGGTCCAAAAAGTTGAAGCTATTTGTACGTTCCAAAGCGTAGATCTCTATGGAGAAGAACGTGCAAGAAACTCCACGGACACTCTTTTAAAAATAGTAAATTTTTATAAAGATTTATTTACTACAGGTTGAAATTATACATACATGTGAGAACGATGTAAAAGACGAGCAGGATAAAAGCGTTCGGAATAAAAGAGGAACAATTCAAAGAAATAATTAAAATCAACCATGGCAGCTGAGAAATGACCAGTCCCAACTGACGGCGCCCGTTCACGAACATGACGCATGCGCCAGCACCATGTATGTAAATCGGGCTGGTTTCCGCAACTCCACGACTAGGCGCGTATTTTGCGTGTTGCCAAACGCCAGCACCATTCGGCTCAACCATTTTGATCGGAGCCAAATGATCAAACGCATACGCCACCATCAGCTAGACTTTTGAGTGAGCATGACACTCCCAACCGCCAAGGTACATTCAAGTCAAAAACACACCTAAAACTGATAATTAAAGTTTAAGTTAAAGGTACACAGTACTCACACATGTGCTGTTAATGGCTGAAATTATAAAATGCTAAGTAAATTGATTCTAAACAATCCATTTTATTGAATTGGTACCTCTACCTGCAATGTTAATTATTTTGATTCACAATAAATAGTTATTTCAATCGATTCCTATTTATTATTTTATCTCCTAAAGTGTTCTCGCTGCTGAAGTGAAAAGTTATGTGTGTTACACGAGAGCAAAGTTTTTTGTATATCGTGCCTTTGAATCCCTCGCCACACTCAGGATTCAACTTTAGAATCACTCGCTACGCTCGTGATTCAATCTTTGAAACCTTCGCTTGCTCAGGATTCAAAATCAGCACTCTCAGCAAAAAACGACTTTGCTCTCTTGTTGCACAAATAACTATTTATATATCATTATTAAATTGAAGAGAAGAACATTGTAGTTTTAGTTGAGTAGCTCAGCTAAAACTACTATCAGTAACTAGTTGAAAGAAAGTCTTACTTTGTTCAGTCTTCCAATCCTGGAGCATAGCCAAAAGCAACAAATTGTGAAAGCGGATTTCCCATACCTATACCTACTTGTAAACCCTCAAATATAAGTAGGTATAACCTACGATATCAAGATGCTTAGCAATCAACGACTCATTCAACTCATCGGAAAAAATCTGGAAATAGGTACAAAAAATCTGCTGTGAACACGGAACTCTACAATCACACGATTTTATTGCAAAACAACAAGCAATTGTAATCCCGTAGGTGCGTGCTACGCTGTGGGGAATTAACAACTTAGATTGGTACGCCCGCGCTAATAAGACCAACTCTTTTATCCCACGAGCCTTTCAGCTGTTTAGTTAGGCGCTGCACGCCACTAGTGCCCGTGATGTCACGAGTTCATGTACCTATGCCCCAATTGCAATATTCCAATGCATTTCGTACTGTTATTTCTAAAGTAGGTACGGTATTTTTGATGAAATAACAAATACAATTATTATCCTTCCTCGTTTTTGTATAGGTATAATGCTACAAAGTAGAAATAGCAATATTTTAATGAGTGCCTTTTAAAAGTTTCAAGTGAGTAGGTTTTTGAGATCTCAAGAGATCAGCCTACCCACTGGTAAAATTGTAAGTTTTGGTACATTTTATGACTAAGCACTATGTAAATAATAATAATTTAAACACAATGTTGTCGCATCCAACTTTGCTCCTTTTAAGTAATATATTAAGCTCAACTTGGGACACTAAAATAATGTAGGTCTAGGTACCTAATGGAAAAATGTCCGTCAGGGTAATCAGTGTGCTTATGAACGTCCACTGTTGAAAATGTCACTCATTATAAGTACCTGGGCCTGAAGAGTAGGTAGACACTATCGGTTAGTAAGTGGTCCACCAACAGGAGGCAGGAGTCTCAATAAAGAGCACATTTACCGAATAATATAAACCGGCCTGTCTGCAAAATTGCCGAAAGCTCAGAAACAGGCTTTCATGCAATCCGTGCCCAAATAATTCGTTCACAAACCTAGTGAGACCAATCTCAATTCATTATCTACAAGAGAACCCATAAAAGGAGAATCTACCCGCCAGTTTAACTCCTGGCATGAATTTTAAAACGTATGACAACCTTAGAAACCAGCGACTAGCGATTTTCGTAGAAAGATTTTGAAAAATTGTACCTACTGTGATCAGGGAAAGAATACATATAGGTAATTCAGGGTTTTTTATTATTTAGTACCTACTTTACAAAAGTTCCGTGTATTTCGATATTGGCTTGCTTGTTTCGGCCGGTGATTTCGCCGTACCTACGTTTAATACCGACGCGTACGATATGTCAACTGAGTGAGTCTTAGGTATTATGATTTAGTTATTTCAATAGATTCCTATTCATTGTTTTATCTCCTAAAGTGTTCTCGCTGCTGAAGTGAAAAGTTATGTGTGTTACACGAGAGCAAAGTTTTTTGTATATCGTGCCTTTGAATCCCTCGCCACACTCAGGATTCAACTTTAGAATCATAAGTTGTTGTAACAATAGGTATCAAATGAAAATTATATCAAACTAAATTATGTAAAATTACTTCGAAATAAATTATATCATTCGTTGTTATTTAAAAATGGTTGACCTAACATTACACACCTGTCGCCCGTTAACAATCACTATTAAAATGGTAGCCTCCTTTTTTTGTAGTCGGTTAAATAAAAACAATATTTTTTCCAAACAAAAAACAAAATATGTGATTAAATGCAGAAATCTCGAAGGAATCAGAACACTAATTGAAAACAATATCTTTATTGCATGAAAATTAGAAAATTTAAATTCAAATGTGGAATTGTGGTACACCATTGTGTACAATAAACTGCTAGCTATTTACTGGCGTATTTATTTTCATAATATATTTCCTCTTATTATTTAAATTCCGCCTAATTCATATTCAATTCTAAGATTGAGTGTTAATTAGATTATATAATATATAATGGGATAAATTTAGAGACATTGTTAACAGAAAGCTTGGCTCCTTGCCTGTCATATCTGATGACAATGAAAACATTAGGCCAGTAGCTTAAGCACACATGTTAATTGGAGCGGCAGAGAGAGTTTTTCCTAAAAAAATAAAATTATAAGTACAATCCCTTCACCTCCATGGTGGGACTCTGAGTGCACAGAAAAGAAACGTAAAGTGGCTGAATACAATTTTAACCAATTGATTTGAATTTGAAGACAATTTTGAAATCTTTACTAAACTAATCGAAGAAACTAGTAAACTTTTCAAGAAGAAAAAGATAAGTCTTCGCGTAACCTCTGCTCGTCAATTTCACAGAATACTCACCCTACGATCGTCTGGCGTAATATTTGTAGATTTAGGTCCATTTAAAATAACCCTGCTCCTATTCCTGACTCTTTAGCCAGTAACTTCTTAGATAAATTGGCTCCTCCTTGGGTGCCCGAGGCTATTGAACTTAATTTGCCTCTTGAATCCAGTTACCATGATACTTCTGTAACGCTAGAGCTACCATTCACTCTCATTGAATTAAAGGGTGTTATTCATAAAACTAAGGACTCCGCTCCAGGCATTGACGGCATCCAGTACCGATTCCTTTTTTGCTAATTTAAATGACGACTTCCTTAGAATGGTACGTTTAAAGGAAGGGTATTTTGGCGAAATCACATTATTGTTTTCGAAAAGGTAAAAGTACCACTGACCGTTTAAGTATTTTAACGTCTGATAATCGGTTATCCTTCTCTAGAAATCAATCCACCGTAGCAGTTTTTCTTGATATTTGGTAATGCGGCTTAGATAATGTTGTATTATAAATTTTACTAAATAAATAAAAAGCCTTATAGGTTCTCTGTTAACATGCTATAGGAGAGGGAGCCTGCCGATTTGCGGAAAAGATTTTGACAAAATTTCACTACCCAAACAAATTTTAGCAACATTTTTTTATACCAATGAAATATTTGGAATGATTTGATTACGCACTGTTTCATTTGGTCAAATTTTTACTTGGCAGAATATTACCAAAGATAAAATTATGGCATTTAGTCTTTAATCAAATTATTTATTACAGCAAACAATCTTTAGACTATAAACTTTAGGTCAAGTGATTTGCTATGACAAAAATATAAAGGCAAAAATAAGGGAAAGATATAAAAAATATAAAGGGAAAAGGGTTAATTATTAAAATAAAAATGGTTAGGTTAGGTTAGAAGTGTGACCTCCTACTCCTACTCGCCAGAAACGACTAGATTATATAGAAAGAAATATGGAAAAAAAGCTGAATAGAAATGGTAAATTGAAAACTGACGATACTAAATATATATTTTTTTATTTATTTTCTCCGCTCTTCCCCTTTATGGAAGCAGTCACACCTTTTGGACAAAATTGATCGAATCATTCAATGCACACTAACATCTATCTTAAATGTGGCTCTGGATGACCGAGCCTGGCTCCAAGCCACACTACCCATTCACTTTGGTGGGCTCGGCATCCGCAAAATTTCTAGTATAAGCCTACCGGCGTTCCTGTCTTCGGTCAACAGCACTGAAAAGTTAACCAAAAGGATTTTAACTCCAACTTTGATTAACTGTGAAGTGCCTTGCTTGACCGATGCTGTGAACGCCTGGAAAGTGGCTTGCCCGAACACGGCGTTGCCCGATAACCCATTTTCCCAGAGGCAATGGGTTGAGCCGCTCTGCAGGTTGGTACGGAATAACCTCTTAAACACGACCACCAATACTGCAGAGCGTGCCCGCCTGCTGGCTGTGGGTGAATGGGAGTCGGGTCTTTGGCTACAGGCACTACCGTCACCCAACATAGGTACTATGCTGAGTGACAGTACTTTCCGGATCGCTACGTGTCTGCGTCTGGGTGCTCCTAGCGGAGCCCCACATCGGTGTCAATGCGGTGAACCAGTCGACCGCCTCGGACACCATGTCTTGCAGTAGGAGCGCTGGTCGGCTAGCACGGCATGCCAGCATTAATGACATCATCCGTCGGGCTCTTGTCACCAAGCCAGCCAGGGTGCCAGCTGTTTTAGAACCCCACGGCTTGGCACGTAACAATGGGAAGAGGCCAGATGGGATGACCATAATGCCTTGGAAGGTGGGTGGGCCTTTGGTGTGGGATGCAACATGTGTTGACACCCTTGCGCCATCCCATCTTCTTAGCACGGCGGGCTGTGCTGGGGCGGCTGCTGCAGGTGCGGAAAACCTCAAAAGGCGCAAATATAATAACCTAATTGGGAGTTATATATTTGAGCCTTTTGGCGTTGAAACACTAGGCCCATGGGGTCCGAGTGCACATAGAGTCTTTCGGGACATCAGCAAACAACTTGTCGACGGTTCACGTGACCAGAGGGCTGGGCTTTTCTTCGGCCAAAGAATCAGTATTGCCATTCAACGTGGCAATGCTGCCAGTGTTCTGGGCACTTTTGCCGTTGACAGCGATGTGGATTATTTTTTTGATGCCCAATGATTTATTTTGTTTTTTTATGCGATTGTACATAATGTAGATACTGTAAACATTGTAATTTAATAATACCCTAAATAAATAGTTTAATTATACAAATATTTGCCTTATTTAATTTTGCGTAAAATATGTATGTTATTCCAACTGAAATATATAACTACATAAAAATTGGTAAAAGTACTAGTTGGTAAACAAGTTATTGTTTAAACGTTCACTTGCCAAACATTAGGTTAAGATTTTTTGCTAAGTAATAATTTAGCAAACGAAATTATGCGGATAATTGTTTGGGAGTATCTCGCCTTGTATGGAGAGGTCTCCCACAGGGTTCTGTCCTCAGTCCTCTTCTATAGAACATTTACACTTTTGATACGGATTTCGTCCTTAACTAACCATGTTAAGGTTCTTCAATACGCCGATGGCTTGTTATTATACTCATCAAGTCACTCTGTTGAGCAAGCTATCTTTATTATAAATACTGCTTTGTCTACACTGGAGTCATGGTTACATTTAAATGGCTTGGATTTATCCACGTCTAAAAGTGGTGCTGTTTTATTAACCCGGAAGAAAAATATTCCATTAGTAAATCTGTTGATAAAGGGGTGTCCATTATATTCCAGTAAAACATAATTTCAAATATCTAGCTAATTAAAAAGCTATAATTCTTACTGACTCTCGAAGTGCTCATCTAGCTATCAATAAATCCCCTTACGAAAACAGGTCACAGCTTTCCATAATTTATTTAATAAAAGAATTAGCATTCAGAATGATCACTGAGGGCCATGCTGGATTCCATGGCAATGAAGCGGCTGACGCTCTGGTCGGTGATGCGGTGCATTGTGGGGATTTAGGAACTACTCACACTTATTCAGCTTCATTCGCGTTTTGCTGAACGATTTTGGTCATACTTATACAGTTCTGTTAGCCGCGTACAGCGTCGTAAGAATGAGAAGGCGGCAGCTGCAGAACAACGCTGGACTCTATCTATGTATATCACTCGCATGGTAATAACACATTTTTCCTCGTTTTTATACTTATTTGCCGCGAAAGCTGAATTAGACGCGGAAAGCTGAATTAGACGCGGAAAGCTGAACGGACACGTACGCGTCTCCAAACAAAATCGTTGTTTTCTATGGGTATACGCAGAATAGAGCTGAATACTTAAGTGTGAGTTGTTCCATATTTTCTTTTTTCCTATGACCTCGTTGCGATGCCTAAGGGATTTCTTCGGGACACCTGGAAGGAAGCTTGGCATATCAGTAGTCGATCGAAGGGTTATTAAATAATAATAATAATTCTGGGATTAGAGATGGAGTACACGTTTTCATCATTTGTATCTTATAAAATGTCTCTTACCTCAGCGTGCCTCTTGGCATAGGCCTCCTCCAACAGTCTCCACTGTGGTATATCCTGAGTTAACCTTCTCCACCTTGGGCCAGCAGTCAATTTCAATGTCATCCTCCCATCTCATACAATGTCTTCCACGGCTTCTCTTCCCATCTCTTGGGTACCACTCTGAAACCATTTTCCTCGTTTGTCACGCATCATATTATGTCCGGTCCACCTCCACTTTTGTTGGTCAATCACGCCTCGGCCGCCGCAACAGAAGAAGACGCCCCGGGCGTCGAGAGTCGCAGGGCGATTCCCGGCCACCGTAGACGCGCGGAGGGCGAGCATTGGGTGGCTCGCCGTCCGATCAGAACCAGGCCGAGGTCGACGGCGCGCTGTGTTCCACGCGCGCCTCAAAGAGCTGTCAGCATAGAAGACGCATATTTATCTAAAGAATTATACCCATTTTAATTATCAATTGAACCCTCTAAGTTCATACAACTCGATTGAATGACTTTTTCACGAAATAACATTCAATCGAGTTCTATGAACTTAGATGGTTATATTGATGATTCAAATGGTTATAATCCTTTAGATGAATGCTCTTTTCGATCGCGAACCGTATTCTGTTCAACATACAGCTTCACACTGACCGGCAAATTGCAAAAAAAAACATAAAAATATTTGTATTTCGCGGACTACCCTGGAGCTTCCACCTTAATAAAGTACTCGCAAAAATTAATCATATTGGACAGGATGAGCCCCATGTTAGACGAACAGCAACCAGTTAAGCAAGCTGAATTCAGGAAAGGCTTTTCTACGATAGACCTGCATAGCCATACTGTCAAACAAATACTAGAAAAATATAATGAACTAGCTTCTGCCCGCGACTTCGTCCGCGTAGCGTGATGATATAGCCTTCCTGAGATTAGCGCGTTCAACCAAACAAACAAACTCATCTGCTTTATAATATTCGTATAGATAGCAAAAATGCATGGGCGTATCCAGCCACGGGCTCAGGGTGGCAGGGCAGCAGTCTAAAATAATAAATTTAACTATAATAATAATAAATTTATAATAATAATAATAATAATAATAATAAATTTATTCAATTAAAAACATTTACAAAAAGTGTACAATTAGCTAACAGTAATACGTTAAACATAAAATTATAGCGCCTAAAAATAAGTAAAACTAAGATATCATTATTACAGGTGCAAGCGATGGTTGTTCGGAATTGCAATGTTACGTAGCGACCAGCCCGATCTAGGTTATTTTTAACCTGTGTTTCAGGCCACCACTTTACAATCAATTACTTTGGTCTATCATAATATAAAGTTAATGCTTAAAAATTAAAGAATGCCTTAACAACTATGAGAATAAGCTTAATGGTACCTTAATAATTATCTAATAAAAAACCTTTTTACAAAAAAATACAACCGACTTCCAAAAAAAAACACTACAAAGTAAAAAATAACTTTAATTTCGGAAGTCGGTGTTTTTGTTAGTTTCTTCGTATTTTGACACCGACTTCCGAAATTAAAGTTATTTTTTACTTTGTAGTGTTTTTTTTTGGAAGTCGGTTGTATTTTTTTGTAAAAAGGTTTTTTATTTTTCACTTTTTAGTGGTGCCCTACACCTAACAACACCACTCCAAAATCGCAGAAAAGCAAAATACGCAATTTCGATCATCAAAGAATCATCTAAATAGTCAAATTCCAGCTATTTCGATTTAAAATCCAAAGTTCGTAACCGATTTTGATATGATTTAAATGGGACCAATCTGCAAGTATATCCTTTCAGATAAAACAAAAATTTTTCAAATCGGTTCATAATTGTCGGAGATATGAGGTAACAAACATAAAAAAAAAAAAAAAAAAAAAAAAAAAAAAAAAAACATACAACCGAATTGATAACCTCCTCCTTTTTGGGAAGTCGGTTAAAAACAAAGTCTATGTCACAAAACAAAAATAAACACTTACGTGGGGAACAAAAATATCATCATTCCAAAATTTCTAGAAGTTGTTCTGTGTCTGAGTAATGCAGTGTCACTAAATATTCAGATAACATTTTACTACATTTTTTATACCTTACACTATAGAAACTTAGTAACTTGTTAAGCCTATTATATAAAAAAGGTCCCAAAAAGGGAAAAAAACGATGAGCAAACACATGTCTAGTTTGAGGCTTGATGCAAACCAAGTCTTTCCTTCTCTTGTCAGAAGGAACAGGGTCAAAAGGAAGTGCAGTGTGCTGAAGTAGTACTATGTTTAAAATAAATAATTGCCGTACTGTAAGCACCTTACATGCAGTGTAGAGCTGGTGCGTAGGAAATCTAAAAGGGCGAAATGTAGCAACCTTAAGAATTGCTCTTTGAGCACGCTCTAATGGGAGTAAAATTGTTTTAGACGCACCGCCCCAAGAAGTTACGCAATACGTGAGAATGGATTGACACAAAGCTAAATAGACCTGTTTAATTAAGTTAAAGTCGGCAATATTCCTTAAATTCTTGAAAACATATATTAATTTACGAACTCTCGTACACAGTACGTCGATATGTTTACGGAAATTTAGATTTGTGTCAATAGTGACACCTAGATATTTTAAATGGTCAGCTTTAGCTAAAGTGGGGCAAGAACATGCGGTGTCAGCATACGTGCAACAATTATGTGCGCGAATGTTTAGATTAGTAAGCGGAACGTTAGTATTTTTCATTGTAAATAAAATGTAATTGGTTTTATCTGCATTTAATGTTAGAAGATTATTACGGAGCCAATTAGACACAATGGTAAAACCATTTTGAGCATATTTATAGACCTCAACTCTAGATTTAGCTGAAAACAATAGAGCGGTGTCATCCGCATAAGATATTATAACACCATTTTGGAGTGATAGGTTGCATAGCTCATTAATATAGATTAAAAATAATGTAGGGCCCAAAATGCTACCTTGTGGAATACCAAAACTACTATTTTTAAGTTCAGAGCTTGTGTGCTGACCAATTTTAACACATTGATGACGATCGCTGAGATAATCGGAAAATAGTAAAAGTTGTTGTCCTCTTATCCCAAGTGTTTCAAGCTTGTGCAAAAGTAAGGTACAAGAAATAGTGTCGAAAGCTTTGGCAATGTCTAGAAAGATCCCAATTGTGTGCATACCATTATCTAGGTTAGTAGTAACATAGTTAGTCAATTCGTGGACGGCTTGGCTAGTTGATCTTTTGGCCCGAAAACCAAATTGACTATCGGATAGTAGTCTGTTTTCTTCTAGATATTTTATTAATCTACTGTTTATAATTTTTTCTAACATTTTTGAAATCCCTGTTAACACCGAAATAGGTCTGTAGTTATTCACACAGTTTTTATCTCCAGATTTGAATACAGGCGTGACCACAGCCTTTTTAAGTGCTTTTGGGAATATTCCTTTAGATAAGCATAGTTGAAAAATGTGGGTTAGAGGAGGGGCAAGTAGGTATTTAAATCGCTTAAGAATATTATTAGATATGTTATCCCACCCGGTGGCACAAACATCCTTTAACCCGTTTATCATTCTGATTACTTCGTTAACGTCGGTGTCTAATAAAACAAAAGAATTTATTGTAGAGGATGCCATGATTGGGTTTTGTTGGGAAATAACACTTGAGTTTAACGATTTTTCGGCCAGGTTTTTACCAACGTTAACAAAAAATTTGTTTACTTTATTGATTGCTTCGGATGAGTTTATCTCTGTTGATAGTAGATCAAGCGGAGGTTCGGCATTATTCGATCTAAATGTATGAGTTTTTACAAATTTCCATACAAGTTTACTATTTTTCCCTGCCTTCTGTAATTCATTTTTATCATATTGATTTTTTAGTTTTTTCAAAAGATTGTTACAGAAGTTCCGATACCTTTTATAAGTAACAGAGAGTACATCGTCATCAGGAGCGAGTCTTAATTTCAGGTGAAGTTTGTCTCTATGCCTTATACAACGAACAAGACCGGGTGTGATCCAGGGTTTAATACAACTATACTTTCCAGGAACTGTTTTAGTGAACGTGTTTTTCTTTAGAGCAGATTGTAGTGAGTTTATGAAATACTCTAAAGAACTATTTGCATCATTTGAATTATAAACAGGGTCAAAATTAATACCGCGTATGTCCTCTTCAAGATTTGTCATATTGACTTTAGTGTAGCTACGCATGCAGTTTATTCTAGGTGGACTTATTTGTAATGTTAGTAAAACAGCTTGATGATCGGTAAGCGTAGAATTAGTAACCAATGTTTTCGATGGATTTTTTGATTTTAGAATGATATGGTCTAAGCATGAGCCGCTCTGATGCGTGGGGTGATAGTGAGCTGGTAGAAGTCCATGAAATGAGCAAATATTCAGATAATTATGTACATGGGTATCTATTTTCCCGGAAGCAATGTTAATGTTAATATCGCCCAAAAGTATTATGTTTTTAAAAGATGTTATGTTTTTTAAATTAGTGTCGAGTGAGTCTAAAAATCTGTCCATATTTTGAGAAGGAGGTCTATAAATAGCCACGACTGCCGTGTCAGGAATAATTTTAATGATTAAACAATTGCTATCGAGGAATACAGGTTCTACTTTTTCTGTTCTTAAATTGTTTTTGACATAAACTACTACTCCATCATTCTGGTTTATATTTCTGTCAGTTTTGTAGGAATAATAACCTTCAAGAGACGGTAAGTTGCCCATATGCTTCGACAACCAACATTCTGTTAGGACAATAATGTCACAGTTTATGTCTAGGTTCCGTAATAACACTTCAAAACCATTCATGTTTCGGTTTATACTGCGAATATTCTGCGTTAGCAGGGTCAAAGTTCTAATACCAGAAGGAATAAGGTGTTTACAGTCCTCAACATTACTGATTTTAGACTCCGACACAGAAAAACTATCTAGATCGCAAATGAGATGATTTGTCATTACAGTTACGAAATATAAAATAAATACAAGCTACCTGTTTATCTGCTAACTAAATAGAGTGTTAAGTGGCGCTCTTAGGCGCCTTCATAGTCTATTGAGTTTAAGTAGTTCATTTCTGCATGTTTGCGGGCCGGGCAACCCACATCACCAGTTGGATGGTCACATTTCCTCTTGAAGCGCTTACACGTTGCGCATTGAGGGGGAGAGGCTTTGCTGCTGCAGTCCTTGAAGGAGTGTCCACTCTCACCACAGTGGTTGCAAGTAGGACTAGTTTCCCGGCAAAACTTGGCTGCGTGTCCGAACTGCTGGCAATTGAAGCACCTGGTGACTATCGTGAAATCTCTCACAGGGCATGATGTCCAATTGATAAAAACTCGGCTCTGATTAATAATCACTTTTCTTAAGCTAGCAGGTAGTTCCAAGATGTAGTTGCAAGTAGGAAGGTCTTTCTTACCCGATTTATGGCTTAATTTGATACTCTCAAGAAAGGACTCACGAGTAACCTGCGGCAACTTGTCTGATAGGTTCTGCTCGTAAATACAGTCAAATACCTCCTTTTCAGTAAGGGTTACGGGGACACCAATGACAGCGATCCTAGGGCGGCGTTTAGAAGGTTCTTCTATTTTAAGGCCTGATGAAACCAGTTTTTCTGAGTTCTTGAGTTTATCAATATCGCCTTTATTTTCAGTGCTTATCAGTACCCCTCCATTTTTCACTTTTTTCAGACCACGGACATGAAGCTTAAGTTGTTCTGGGGAGATGATTTTTTGGACAAGTGACTTGGTGTCGTCACTTGTTTGGGTCTTATCACTGGGATAAATGGCGACTGATCTTAAATTAGCAGGACGGACGAAGTTATCGGTGCCTTTCTTCACCATGCTAGCATAAGAGGTGTTTTCGGATGGACTTAACTTAGCTTCTACGACCTCTCTGAATTGCTGGAGAGAGTTCACGACGTTCTGATGAGCCTGAAGGTGCTGAATTGTGGTAAGGGCTTGGATCGTTTTTGACTTCAAAGATTGGTATAAAACGGCCATCTGTGAAGTCCCACTTGAGACCTTCCGGCAGAGAGTGTTGACACGGAGCTTCTGGTCCGAGTTCATCTTCCCATCACCGACTATAGTGCAGACCTCGTTAAGAAGCCCATCTATAGATCCTAGCCACTTCTGGATCTCCGATGTACTGATGACTTCAGTCGGCAATTCTTTCTCCACGGGTGCTGGTGGGTTTGGGTCACTCGGGGGTAATGTTTGGGTAGGCGTCGGCGGAGGACTTCGCCGTAATAATTGGCTACGACCAAACGGGCTCGATCCTGGATTGGACATTCTACCAAAAACACTTTACACACAGTTTAGGTACGTTTATAAAACTATTTATTTCATCATGCTTAATCGGTAAACTAGGACACACACTTTAATTTTATACTGACGGAGCAATATTTATATTTATTTATCGTAATTGTTTATATCATAATAAATCAAATACAGCACACGTCCGCTTAGTCTCGCGTCTCGTAAAGCGATCAAAAGTGATCAAAACTAGCAAACTATACCTACCCGCGGTCTTACCCCGGTTAATTTTTTCATATAAAAAGGTTACCTACACCCTATACCATCCTGTATCTGTATGTACACGGAAAAATCGGCCAAGTGCGAGTCGGACTCGGATATTATAAGCAGAAGTTGCAATTTAAGATTTTTTACTTATTAAAAAAAAACTACTTACTAGATCTCGTTCAAACCAATTTTCGCTGGTAGTTTACCTGGTAATGTACATCATATACTTATTTTTTATTTAATTTTATCATTCTCTTATTTCAGAAGTGAAGGGGAGGGGGAACTTTGGAAGTGTCTCTCGCACAAACTATTCAGTTTAGATAAAAATTATATTAGAGACCTTAATATTATTTTTGAAGACCTATCTATAGATACCACACGTATGGGTTTGATGAAAAAAAAATGTTGTGTTTCAGTTCTAAGTATCCCCATACTTAGAACTAAAACACAAAATTTAATGGTTTTTTTTTTCTATTTTTGTGTGAAAATCTTTATGCGGTTCACGGAATACATCTACTTACCAAATTTCAACAGCATAGTTCTTATAGTTTCGAAGAAAAGTGGCTGTGACATACGGACGGACAGACAGAAAGACATGTCGAATCTATAAGGGTTCCGTTTTTGCCATTTGGCTACGGAACCCTAAAAAAGTAAACATAGTTGTCTTTTAAACTACATAGATGTAGTATTATATAAAAAATGGTATCCCGTTCTATAATAATATAGTAGCCACAACCAAAAATGTGGTTGGGGCTACTAAATTAGGTACATAGTTTAACTTTCTATAAATACAATCATTTGATGTATTCATTTCTTTGTACCATGATATATAGTAACCACCTCTTCTCATAATAAATGTTTCACGTAACACCTACGAAAGTCTCTTTCTGGTCTATTTCAATAAAGTATTAAGTAGGTACTAGCTACCGCCCGCGGCTTCGCTCGCGAAAAAAGTGTCGCAATTACAGCGGGATGTACTTCGAAATGTTACTGGCCTCCTGGTACTTTTGAATCTTAAATGTTCACAATTTCATCCCAAAAAACACTGATATGCTTCTAGTAGGTACTTGTGAATATTTAACGCTCATAATTCCAGCCAGGAAAAAAAATTGACGTGTTTCTGTTCTCGTGGTACTTTTGAATCCTAACTGATCACAATTCCAGCGCCAGAAACACTTCGACTTGTCCTTTTCGTCTACTAAGCTGTTACTTGTGAATCTGTAGCGTTCACAATTTCCAACCCTCAAAAAACTTCGACATGTTTCTGCTCTCCTGGTACTTGAGAATCTACGGATAGCGATCATAATTCCTGCCCCGAAAATACTTCGAAGTGTTTCTGCTCTTCAGGTACTTGTGAATCTGCATTCACAATTTCCTGCCCTCAAAAAACTTCGACATGTTTCTGGTCTCCTGGTACTTTAAATCTACGTATAGCGCTCATTATTCCAGCCCGAAAACACTTCGACGTGTTTCTGCTCTCCTGGTACTTGTAAATCTGCATTCACAGTTTCCAGCCCTCTAAAAACTTCAACATTTTGGATTGGGTTTTGACTCGTCTTGGTCAGAGATGACAGAGACAAAGTCTACGATGGAGCGAGCTTACCCAGGAGTAGCCTGTTCACTCTAAGACTCTAACTTTGAAAAGATTAGGATACTACTTACTGGTAATAAAATAACTTGCTCAAAAATACTTTGACATGTTTTTGGTATCCTAGTACTAGCTAGGGAATATTTAGCACTCCTAATTCCAGTCTGCTAAAAGACTTAAACATGTTTCTGTTCTCCTGGTACTTTTAAATCTGAAGTACTAAGGCAGCAGCAGCTCTGGATTTCCACTTCTTCCTCCGTCTCCATTAAGCCATAGCAATGTAAGTTACCGGGATCAAAAGTAGCCTGTGTGTTATTCCAGGATGGGATTCCTACATGCGTGCCAAATTACATCCAATTCCCTTCAGCCGTTTTTGCGTGATTGGTGGACAAATATCCAAACATACAAACATTCACATTAATAGGATACAAAAAACATCGACCAGCACAACCCGAGATTCCAGAAAAGCCATGGTTTATCCGGGCAAAATTTGGCAAGATTCTCTATTCTAATACGGATGAGTTCATACTATCGACGACCCTATTTGCATTGTGATGATTTGTATCACCATTTTTTTCTCCTGTCCCTTACGATCGTTCTTCCTTCTTCAGTAACCTCTTATCCCTTGATTTCCTTTTCCTACCTCAATACTTTCTTTACTTTGTACAAATAGTTTTCCTGTAGGTACCTATACCGCGTGTATCTGACATCGACGCACAAACGATTTCCATGGGTCCAGGGCATGATTCTGGACACCCCAGTGTTGGAATTTTTCGTCGGTTTTTTTCTCATTTTTTTCAAGAGTACCACAAAGTATCAGCTCAGCTGAGCTGATATCTATTTGTGGCTTTATTCAGATTGTTATTTTTAGTGAAAGTAGTTAATTAATTATTTTTTTATTAAATATCTCATTGGGTTAGGTCAGAATAACGATTATGAGCAGTCTAAAGTAAAAAAACCCTTGAAAAAAATAAAAAAAATAGAAAAAAGCCGACGAAAAATTCTAAGTCTAGGGTGTCCAGATTCATGCCCCGGACCCATGGAAATCGTTTGTGCGTCGATGTCAGATACACGCGGTATAGTTGTAATTATTCATCACATTAAAAAAAAGAAAAAAAATCTGATCCTATGTGTCCGTCCTATCCTAAATTCTGATAAAATAATAAAGTATTATTTTATTACTTAGTTTCCCTACCAATTTGGTAGTACCCATGAAGGTATAGATAAATATGGAGTCCAGACTTGGAACAACTGTTTGAGTCAAATACCTACGCAATTCTATCTCACTCTATGGTGGCCGACTTCTCTTTCTTGTGTGGACTTAGTGTGGAAATCTCTTTTATGAAATCTCCTTCTAACTTCTTAAAAAGACTCACCAAACTAACAGAATCTGAAGTAAAACACTTTTAGATAATGTGTCTATAAATAAATAGTTGAACTACGATTACTTATATAAATTGTAGATCACGGATGCTTTTCGTGATTGGCATATAATGTGAATTTTAATCCCATTTCCTTGGGATTTGGTAGTGTGGCAACATTGACCGCCATATTTCAAGTTGTTAGTAAAAATGTTCCAACATGGCGCTTGTTTACATTACGGTTCACAGCTTCGTTTGAAATATTTGTCTGTAATTGAAGGTATAATCAAAGAAATGGTGCACAGTTGTGAAGAGCATGGTTGCGGTAATACGTGGTGTCCAGGAGGTGATTTAGAATTTCACGTGAAAGTGTTTAAATCGTGATTTCTGACATTGAGTCATTTTAAACATATTTCTTTGTTTTTTCTATGAATTACTTCACATAACGCTTAACCAATGTGTTAAACGTACTAATAAATGAGTATACTGATAACTATGTCAATATCAAATAGGTTTTCATCGATTTTCATTGACTTAGTGCAATTTTATCTTTTTGTTTACATCGGAAGTAATTTTGAAGTAGTGTGACCATATTGAGAATATACCTGGGACTTTCTCCGGGATCTTTAATATTAAATGTGAACATGTTTCTTAGTCATTAAATCATACACATACTCATACGGGGAACGAATGTCTGTTATTAGATATTTTGTAATTAATTATTTAGAGCATAAAATAATACAGGGCGTATTTGACATCGTAACGCAAACTTCGGGAAAAGGCTACATCTCATGCCACTAACCAAATTGTGGAAGTCATTAATCTCGCTAATGAACGGTTCCAGAAATTGTCATTTTTGAGCGCGCAATGTATTGTGAACAACGCGATACAAACGCGTGAGAGCGTTGCACGCAATACATACCTACTTCACGTCTTGCACACAAACGTACATGGTCTGCGACGCCGCCGCGGCGACGCGCCGCGCCGCACCGCGCGCGTATGTGTGTATGTAGGTAACTACGAACGAATCGCCACATGAAATTACTTAATCACTGAGAAATAACTACGGTGCCTACCTGCTGATGGTAGGAACATGTTTATGCAGAATGTTAGAGAAAAAAGCTGACCTTGAGCTATGTTTCTATCAGCGAAATGTGTTTGAATTTGGATTGCATCTAGGTATCGTCTAAATGGATGGCAACCAGCAAGGTCACCTTGAATGGAACACTGCATTACATCCTTCTTAAACATGCTTAAGAACTTGTTTTTGAAGAGCTTAAGAGAAAAGAAGGAGCCATAAGCTTAGTCTTTTAAAATCACGACTCCGATAAAGATTGATTACAAAAAATAAGCTTGTAAGTACATCGAGATCCGGTAACGCAGCTAGCTAATGAACTACCTAACTCTCTTTGAGTTTGAATGTACCCAAATACCTACGAATATCACCCTTCGCCGACGGCAATAATATCACATAAAATAATTTTAATCACTCAAAAATACCTACCTACTAACATGATTATGCAGAAGTTAAGGAGACTTGCTTAGTCTCTTATAATCACGAACACGACTCCGATAAGGATTGATAACAAAGCCGGCGATGTGCGAGTTAGACTCTCACACAAAGGGTTCCGTACCATAACCATAAACAAAAAACACGTTTCTTGTATGCGAGCTTTCCAATGGAGCTCTCTGTAAATTTTATTTTTTATTTGTTAGAAATACCATGCCTGAGATACAGCCCACTAACAGACAGACGGACCGGCCGCGGCGGCCGAACAGCAGAGGCTTAGTAATAAGGTTCCATTGGTTACCTACTCTTCGGGTACGGAATCCTAAAAAGAAGCTTGCAGTAGGTATTAACGAGTAACTACCTAGAACTCACCTTAGGCTCGCTCACCCCTAATCAGATAGGGTTCGAAGAATCGAAGTGGCCGGCGCCAGCACTGAGCGCGGCGCAGAGTTTCAGCGTGGACACGGGGCAGAAACGTTGGGTCCTGACGCTGAGGCCTGAGCACACTCCTCACACAGCGACGCAAACACATTCACTATGCAATTCCGCTTCTCGGCTGCGGAATCGCACTCTGCTGACACAAACACCTTGTCCTTGACATAACCCCAAAGAAAAAAACCTAATGGGGTCAAGTCTGGTGAGCGAGCTGGCCATGGCTCCCGGCCGAATCTCCCAATCCACCGATTCCCGAATGATTCGGTACCTAAGGCAGCGTCACATCATCAGCATGTTACCGTATTCTTGGGCACTGAAGTTCTCATTAAGTCCAGATGACATTTTTCAATGAAACACAAAGACACACAAAAACACGCAAGTTCACAGAAAGAAACCAAAATTTGTCTTCTCTAACGTTTCGAAAACCGATTTTTGCAAAAAAAAATGCACTCGTTCGCGATCAGCGTCAACAAGGAACTGACAAAAATCCATCATTATTTCATTAAAAATGTTCTTTCGATCTATCCTTTGAGGTCGCCGACAGATACCTACATTGGACCTACAGTGCCAGGGCCGGGCTTGCGATGATAATAGTATGAAAATTCATTTTTTTGCTTTTAATTTATTAATGTTTTTTTATCGAATAATTTTGGTATTGTAAAACTGAACTTTTTTTTAAAACCAAACAGAAACAAATTAAGGTCATCAATCGTCATGATTAAGTTTCAACACCCGTGTTGATGCCGTATTTAAAATTCTGTCACATTAATTGTATCAAAGCGTACAATGGGTATAGCAAGATCCAATTGTAATAAGCATAACATTACTTATTTTAACTTATTTATTTATTTAACAATTTATGTACAAACATTTTATCAGAACATAAGAAGAAGGAAACAGAAAACAAAGCATTATTATGGTTTTACGCAATTATTAATAGTAAGAAAAAAAAAAGATTATTTTCTCGGTCGGATATCATCGTGACTCCACATAAACGCTTATTAAAAAGCGTTTTACCGGTTGCACCCAAATACGTCTCTGGCGTCCGTCGGTTTCGTCGGTAAAGGTCAAAGAGCGCGCGCTACGTGTTGCCGCCGCAATATGAAAATGGGTTTTATCGACACAAAACAAAGTAACCGATTTTCAACCTTAATCTATTACGTTAATGTTGGAAATCGGCTACTTCGTTTTGCTGTGATACGTTTCATTTTCTTTGGAATGCAGTCTTAGGCGGCATGCTTTTAACAAATCATACACGCGTGACACACATGCATACTTGTTAGTGTGTGGGCAGCTACTATGCATTGCGTTGACCTTTCGTTTGTACTTTAGCACAGCTGAGCTGATACCTATTTGTGGTTTTATTTACATTGCTCTTTTTAGTGAAACTAGTTAATTAATTATTTTTTTATTAAAAATCTCATTGCGTTAGGTCAGAATAACGATTATGAGTAGTCTAAAGTAAAAAAAACTCTTGAAAAAACTGGAAAAATGAGAAAAAAGCCGATGAAAAATTCCAACTCTGGGGTGTCCAGAATCATGCCCTGGACCCATGGAAATCGTTTGTGCGTCGATGTCAGATACACCGTGTATAACAACAATGTTTTTTCTTTATTTCTTAAAAATAGTACTCAGAGGAAGCTGTAGTCATCCATTGCATCATTGAAAATGAAATTTTATGAAAGAGCATTTTCAACAACCTAATGGGAACCTCCACACACAGTATTATGTTTCTAGCAATATAGTAGTTGACATATTATGGCAAAAAGTAATGTTCTTGATATAATTTTCAGATATCAAGTGACACGTGAAGAGTCTATAGTGAAAATAGCTGATCTGGCTACACCAAGTGCTAATTTTGGCAGTTAGAGTAAATGACATCGAAAATAAATAAATATTGTATCATTTATATCACAACATTTTACTCCTCTGTTACAAGAAATTAACCATCCGATCATGAACTCAATTTATTGCAATGAAATGCATGAAACCATACTGCTTAAAAAATTGCAAATACTATTTTTAACAAGCATATTATGCGTGCTTACTTATGAGTCATACAGAAAATATACTCAGTGATTAACGTGGGTGGAGACAGAAACTACACAGAGCAATGATCGTTAGTCATGTATAAAAGAATAGTTACTAAATGATTTTAATTTGGAAAGTGTTTTTATATAATTACTAGCACTTCGCCCGCGACTTCATTGGAGCGGGTTAACTAAGTACTCCATGAACTTCATCTCCTATATATCCGTGTTAATAATAAAATAACCATTCAAACTTTTATACTGCAACAAACGGCTTGTTTTATGCGTAATTTGTACGCATAGGTACATATTGTCCACTCAACGGAAAGCAACTACTTACCAAGTGCTGTCCTGAGAAAAAAGAATAACGGTCACCCTACTTAGAAAGAGAGGGTTAGACCACATTGAGCGAGATAGCGATACTTCATTTCTGCTTCAAGTAGGTATTCGAAGTGTGGACTCCATATTTATCTATACCTTCATGGTAGTACCAAACCAAACGTGACAAAAGGTGCAAAGCCAAAGATAAAAAAATGTCTGTCCCACCATCCGTCAAGTGTCAATGTCAAATAGCCACCGAATGAAACCAAAGAGTAAAGTAACTATATAGGGGGACTTTCGTTGGTAGTGGTAAAGGTATAACACGTGCTTTTGTCAGTGCTACGAATATTTTCGATTTTTAGTTAACTTTTCTGGTGTGAAACTCAATCGAAAGTGTTCCTTGTGTTTGTGTTCTTGGTGTAAGGTTTGTTTTTCGTTGTAAGTGTCCTTTTTAACAATAATTATTCGAGATGAACTCAAAAAAGCCCCCCGATCCTGACCCCCCGGATGAATTATTTGATCTCTCCCCCGGACTAACAATTACCCTCCCCCATGACATCGTAATAACCCCACAGGACCCGATTATGGATACGGATACCCCTAGTCGCAAGAGGGCCGCTAGTTCGCCCCCAGTTTCTTCCAATGTCAAACCCAAGATTGCGAAAAATGTATTAGGCAGGCTTTCTTACACAGCTAGAGACAATCCACCATATATTGTAAATGTTTCGCTCAAAGACGAACAAACCTCAGGCACTGTGCTACAACCTATCAAGTTTGGTATGTTTTTGACGATAAATAACGTGAATAACGTACGTCTCGATGGGATCAAACGTATAGGCAGAAATCGTGTGTCAGTTGAGTTCAAGTCGCACCAGGATGCAAACAGTTTTCTCAACAATAAAATTATTTCCCAACACAATTACATGGCTGCCATTCCACAATACAACATAACAAGAATGGGAATTGTTAGGGATATACCAGTTGAGTGGTCAGAAGAGGAAATCATTAAAAATATCCAGGTTCCAGAGGGATGTGGCTCGGTTATCAAAGCCAGAAGGATGAACCGGAAGGTGTCCTCTTCTGGTGTGACTGAGTGGAAGCCCACACAGACTGTTGTATTAACTTTTGACGGACAAATACTACCTAAGCGTGTGTACAGCTTCTATTCGGCTCTCCCAGTTGAGCGTTACACTTACCCAACGGTTCAGTGTTATCATTGTTGTCGCTATGGACATACCCGCACACTTTGCAGATCGAAACCTAGGTGTTTTAAGTGTGGTGAAGATCATCCAGGTGATGGATGTGAAGTCACCCGTGAATTGAGTTTCTGTGTTTCGTGTAGTGGCAACCATTTCGCAAATGACAGTGCTTGTCCTGATTGGGCCGACAGAAGAGCATAAAAGCTCTGATGGCGGATAAATCGATCTCGTATGCGGAGGCAAGTCGGGTCTTCCCACCTGTTTCCAGATCATATGCTGAAGTCTCCAAGTCTTTCCCACGGAACAAAGTAACTGCAAATAAATCGCAATCTCAGTCCTCAAGTCCCATCCCAGTAACCCAAAATTCATACCGTAAAACGGTATTTTTGAAACCCAAACCCCATATCTCCCTTTCACCCGGTTATGATAGACAAGCTCACCTGAACCTCACCCAAAATTACTCCTTTTCCCCATCACAAAACGGCTGTGCCCTTCCAATGGAAGCTCCAGAGCCAATGCTTCACAGACAGAATACCTCAACGAATATTTTAAATTTAATTACTGACATGCTAATGTCTGCTCTTGCAAACCCATCCCAAGCTATACCTGACCACGTTGCATCAAAATTGACCACTATCCTAAACTATATCCACAACATTCCATCCCCTGACATTTCTCCAGTGGAACGTGAGGAGTATTACTCCCAGAAAGCCTGATCTTTCTTTTTTAATTAATAAGTTTAAACCATCAATCTGCGGCATTGCTGAGACATGGCTCTTGCCTGGAAGCAATTTCAGGTTGCCGTGTTTTGCCAGTGTACGCCATGATAGATCTGATGGATACGGAGGATGTGCCTTGCTCATCAATAGCAAGGTATCATTCTCTCAGATTCCTCTAACCTTTGTTGGCGATGACATAAATGTTGTTGCTGTGAAGGCTGAGGGTATAAATATTTTTTCTTTTTATATTGCGCACCCACAGCTAGAATATCTTTCAGTTATTAGGAATTTATTATGCAGTGTTAGCGGTCCAATGCTTGTCATGGGTGATTTTAATTGTCACCATTATCGTTGGGGATCAGATACTTGTGATAACTTTGGCATTGGCTTGCTGGATATATTGGATGAACTCAATCTTTCCCTTATCAACGATGGCAGTGCTACGCGTAGATCTGCACCTGGTCAGAATAATAGCTGCATTGATTTAACATTCTGCTCATCCAATATAGCTAGCCTTCTTATTTGGCGTCGCTTGGATATGACCTATGGAAGTGATCACTACCCCATCATGATTGAATTTCCTACCAAGAATATCCCTTTTAAAGTTTCCCCCCCTCTTTTAAAACACCAATTGAACTCTGCAGACTGGGATTTATATGCTAAAATTCTGGACCTAAGAATATCTTCCCTTCCAGAAGTTAACAGGGATAATGCCCAGGATTGTTTCTTGTCCTTCTCCTCCACCATTGCCTCCACTGCTGATGATTGCTTCCCGTCCAAAAAACCCCATTCTGGTAAACTTCCTTCCCCGCCATGGTGGGATAGGGAATGCACTAACATGGTCAAGGCCAGGAATGAGGCTGAAAAGACAGTCAACGGCAATATGAACCTGGATAACCTTATTGCCTTCAAACAGATACTAGCTAAGTCCAGGAAATTCCTTAAAAGGAAAAAACGCGAAGGTTGGTCAAAATATTGTAGTTCGCTGAGTCCCTCCACCCCGGTTTCCGTGGTTTGGCGAAAGGTGAGACGTTTTAGGAGCAGTTTAGCACCTGCCTCCTCCTCTAACAACCTCACGGAAGAACTGGGACACCAGTTTTTCTCAAAAATCGCTCCAGCTTATGTTCCAAGTGTTGAGGAAACCAGTGTTGACATTTATGATGCAGACAACATTGACGAACCAATGAACATGCCTTTTAGCTTAGAGGAGCTAAAAACTGTGCTGTCCCACGTCAAGGACTCCGCGCCGGGAGTGGATGGATTCCCGTACTCCTTTATTTCTAAAGCTGGTCCAAAAACTCACAAATATTACCTGGACCTGGCTAATTTCTGTTTTATTTCTGGCTACATTCCCACAGAGTGGAAGGTTCAAGTTGTCATTCCGATCCTAAAACCAGGCAAAGATCCTAGTGATCATTGCTCATACAGACCTATTGCCTTATCGTCCATACTCATCAAACTTTTGGAATCAAACACTTAATTAAAAATCGATTAGTGTGGTTGGTGGAAAACAGGAAACTGCTCCCAACGACTCAATTCGGCTTTAGGAAAGGTCTGGGCACAGCTGATAGTGTGGGTATCCTCACGTCAGAGGTCCGGCTGGCCCTTAGTAGGAATGAGTCTGTGGTTGCTGTCTTTCTGGATATATCAGCTGCCTATGATTCGGTTCTCCTCCCTAATCTCAGGCAAAAGCTGCATGAGCTGAGAGTCCCGGCTAGGATTTGTCGTATTATTGGTAGCATTTTTACCAATCGCACAATTCAATTGAGAATACCAGGGGGTGACTCTGAACAAAGATCGGCCTGGAGAGGATTACCCCAAGGATCAGTTCTCAGTCCCCCATTATATAACATTTATACAGCCAACTTGCCCTCTTCCCTTAATTTTGACTGTAAAATCCTTCAGTATGCTGACGATATTGCACTAATGGTATGTGGCAGTTCCATTCAGGATGCCGCTCTTTCGATGAATGTCTCTCTGGCCTCATTAAACCAATGGCTGCTTGACAATGGTTTGTCCTTAAGTGCTCCAAAGAGTAAAGCTGTCATTTTTACACGCAAGCGTTCTGTGCCTCCAATAGATATTAACATCAATGGTCAAAGCATTCCGGTCGAAGATAAGGCTAGGTTTCTGGGAGTAACATTAGACTCAAGATTGTCTGGGGTCGACCACATCAACAACACGGTCAAAAAATGTGAACGTTCTGTGTCGATCCTTAAGGCTTTGGCTGGGGTATGGTGGGGAGCTCACCCCTACACCCTTAAACTGGTCTATAATGCGCTGACCAGAAGTGCTATGGATTACTGCAGCTATCTTCTTGAGCCCTGTAACAAAGAAGCGCTTAAACAATTAGACAGCATCCAGTCTAAATGCCTAAGAATTGTAGTTGGGGCTATGAAATCATCTCCCATAAATGCGCTGCAAGTGGAATGTGCAGACCCACCCCTACACCTTAGGAGACAGTACTTGGCAGATCGCTTCCTAACTAAGGTATTTTCCCTCTCATCCCATCCCTTGCTTCCAATTTTAGAACTAATTGACCTCTCTTTTAATAATTCTTCCTATTGGAACCATAAAGTGGTTCCCCTATTGTTAAATAGGTACAGAGAGCTTAAACAGCTCTCTGCGCCTATTTGCCAATACCCTACTCTTCCGGTCTTCTCCGCCGCATACGAGGCGATTCATTTCGAACCAAAAGTCGTTTTGGGATTAGGTTTATCTAGGAATTCTCAAGACGCTGGACATGACTTTGAGTCAGCTGTCAAGCGTTATTGGGAAGGATGGAATTTCTTTTTCACGGATGCTTCAAAATTCTCTGAAACCGAATGTACTGGTGTGGCAGTTTATTTTCAAAATTCCAAAATAGCTTTACTTTTTCAATGCCCACCAGAAGCATCAGTCTTTACAGGAGAGTGTATTGGTATTTTAGAAGCCATACACTATATTAAATCTCATCAGATAACAAGGTCAGTCATTTTCTCAGATTCCCGTAGTAGCATTCAGGCCCTTAAACAAAATCAACTTCACAGTAAAATTAATAGTCAAATCATTATAGATAGAACTTGTTATTTGATTGCTCCCAAAGCGGCTTGGACATCGAGATAACCTGGATCCCCGGTCACTCGGGTATTGTTGGCAATGAGTGCGCTGATTCGTTAGCAAAGTATGCCACATCGAATCCGGTTGATCAAAAGCACTACGTAGCGCATAACTACGATTTGCGGAATGGTGCCAAACCCAAGTTATTTAACTCGTGGACTGAAACATGGAAGACGACTTCTAAAACCAAGGGCCTCTACTACGCTGCCATACAGCCTGAAATCCAGCGTAGGCCTTGGTTTTTTAAATATCCTAAATTGTCGAAGAGAACTGTTTCGTCCCTCTGTAGACTCCGACTCGGACATTGTTGTAGCCCTGTGTTCCTGAACAAAATCCATGTCCGGGATAATTCCCTGTGCGAGTGCGGCCTTGCGGATGGTACTTTAGACCATATTTTCTTCTGTTGCTCCCTAAATAATAAATCCTTTGACCTATATAATAAAATTTCCAAACTTAACATTCCCCTCCCAACCAAATTTCATACCCTCCTTTCCCACTTCTCCCCTAAACTAATCAACATTTTGGCCACTTTCATAAACGAGAATGACTTAAAATTTTAATTAGTGCGTAACGTGTGTGTAAATAGTCTGTATATAGTATAAACTAGTAGTGTTGTAGTGTGCTTGTAAATTAGACTATATGTTTTACTAACCCATGTGTTCGTTTCAGCTATACTAACACCTACCACGAAGTAAAATGGAAAAAGTTTGACGGACTGCCTCTCTGTGCTACCGTCACCACGTGACACTGGCAGAATAGTCGGAACCGGCTCAGTTGCCATAAATATAAAAAAAAAAAAAAAAAACTATATAGGGAAAGAGTGACAACTCTGTGGTAAAATTTGCATGTATGGAAAGTGCTGCCACCTTGAGTTTGGTGGGTGAACTAAGGCTCTAATAAATATTATACACCGTCACCCACATAGAAGTATGCATGTGCACACATGGTTACTTTGCTCTTTGATGCATACCTACTATAATAGTGAATGTTATTAGGGTCACAATCAGGGTTCTGACCTAAATAAAAAAAAAACACGTTGAGTTCAGAATAATGTCCTTTTATTAATATTAGACAAATTAATATTAAATATTAATTTGCAAATTTTGTATGTTTTATACTTATTGTAATAAGTTTGAGCAGCTTTTTTTGTATTATCCTCTCCTTCGTAGGTGATTTTACCTTCTAATATTCTATTGATAGACCTGCACCAACTATAAATAATTATATTTATGGATGTGTCAACAAAACATTGTTTTATTTTGTCTCGATGCATTTCACAATCTATAAAACTAAAATCGGTGAATAGATCAATGAAGGTTTTTATTCTTTCCTTGATGTTTTTTTTGTGGCAATCATTATTTAAAAATGCAACAGTTGTTTCTTGTATTTCCTGAAAACAAGCTACTAGACTTTCAGAGGGATAGCAAAGCCACTTCTTATTTATGCAATATTCTCTGGCACGTGTGTACTTGTACATTTGATTATCTGAATTGCCTAGTAGCTTGCTTTTACAATATTTACAACCTTTGACGACTTTTTGTAGACACTTCGTCAAGGCCCACCCACAGACATAAGTTCTTTGATCAGCCCCTGAATCAGAAATGTTTCTTGTATTTTGCATAACATTCAGAGGCTGATCAATTACAATACTTTGGGATTGTAAGGGAGCAATACCTTTTGATTTATTTTTGAGAAAAAAGGAGAGGGATTGTAGACACTCATTGGAATCCTCTTCGCAATTGGAACCTACTGAATGAGTTGTGCTGAAATTATTTAGTAACAACGTTTTAAATGCTCCCTCAAATCCCACACAGTTGGGCATAACATTTCGAGCACCTAAACTGCGAACACTCCCAAAGAAATTTTCTAGTGGGTCTTGGTTAAAATTGCGTGTCAGCATTGCGTCAAAGGAATATTTTTTTGATAATAATTGCCAGATCGATTTAAAACCTTCGATTGTTCGAATCAAATTATTTAAAGTTGGTACAGACTTTTCAATTTTCTCCTTATCACTTATTTTCACCATAAATTTGGCGGTTTTTAACATTTTTAATGCATCTTGCCACAACAAGTGATGAGGAGAATTTCGCTTTACAGCAGCTCTGTATATTTTGCCATTTGGCGGTGTAAAAGATGACGCGTTGAATGAGTCAAATAATTTATCAATTAATAACAAAAATGGTATTAGATCTCGACATTCTGAGGGACAATCTCCTCTTACAATAACATTGTGCGTAGCAACTGCCATACTAAAACTTAATACTTGAGCCGCATTTTTCACCCTCATTTTTTTTATTTTGCTGGGATCTATGTGTTCATTGGTCAAGTTGGGCAGCAAACGCAACTCTCCATGCGACTTGTCGGCTTCAAAAACACGCTGAAAGTATCCCACTTTACTATTTTTAACACATTTTCGTGCATATAATGCATTTCTTTATTTAATAAATTATTTCTAATTCCTTTCAGCAAGTGGGGAACATCAAACAGCGGGATAATTTCATGATTTTTGACCATGATTATGTCCTTTCGCCATTCTTTTCCTGCTTGGAAATATGCAGTTTTGGCTTCGAAGATTAAGCTATTTATAGTGCTTACATTTGCCGAACTTTGGTCGCATACAGTTGCGATTATCTTTAAACCAGTGCCTAGTACGTTAGCTATAACATCTACTAAAATTTCTTTAAGTTTTAATGTTTTTAAGGTTTGTGTAAAGTAGTAAGCTACTGGTTGTTTATAATTTTTCCTTACCCCTTTGACCATGAACACCAAAACATGATTGGCAAAATTTTGCGTCTTACAGTTCCCATAGTTCTCAAAACCTACAAGATCGTCTGTGTATACATTATAATGGATTTGGGGAGCTATGGACATTTCATCAAATACTAACGTACACAGACGATCTTGTTGCAACATTTTCGACACTGTGGACTTCAATTCTTTAAAAACAATTTCATTTATGCCTGGAGTCAATTTTATTTGAGCAAGTAATGACTTCAGGACTTTTTTTGATGGTAAAGTAAAATGTTTGCACATTAACTTATAGGCCTTAGGGCTTTTCTTAAAAATCGAAAGTGATAAAATCTTTTCTTCTTGAGTAAATCTATGCCCCTTCTTTTTCTTCCGTCCTTCTATGCATTGCATTCGAGTAAACAATTTCGCTGACTCGGACATGTTACGAGATAATTTCTCAAAATCCCTGTTAGCACTTTCGATTTTGACTTGTTTTAAGCGCAACTTTAAAGTTTTAACTTTTTGGCGCAATCTTCTAACTTCATTTTGCTTTTGTCTTGCTTTTCTGGCACACTGCGTTTCAGCCTTTTTCTGGATATACTCGAACGTTTTACCTGAAAGATTAAATTTAAAAACATGCATACTTAAGATGTTCAGGTATCTATACTTCTATACTAATATTATAAAGAGGTAACATTTGTTTGTAAGTTTGTATGTAGGGGGTAATCTCAGGAACTGCTGGTCTGATTTGAAAAATTCTTTCAGTATTAGTTAGCCCATGTATCGAGGAAGGACATAGGCTACATATCATCACGCTAAGACTAAAAGGAGCATTAATGGAATATGTGAAGCAGACGAAGTTGCCAGCGTGTGTCAGTGGGTCAGCTAGTATTAGATAAAATTGATCACGCAAGAAACTTAAGATTTGCTAAATTGTATGAAATATGTATAATGGATGGTAAGTTAATCTATAAGTAAAAAGTTGGTTGTTATTTTGTAGCCAATGGTATGTCCCAGTGCTGAGCATAGGCGTCCCTTCCCTTGTTGCCTTTCAAACATCTCTATCTTGTGCTGTTTCTGAACATGCTAGGCAACACACACCACATCAGTTCACATTATAATAATAGTGATAAAAAAAGTACCTTCATCAAATTTCATCAATGGTGTGTGAGCATGGCTAGATCCAGATGGCACTGAGAATTCTGGAGAATCAAATGCAGTTGAAGGTCCAGATCTGGATGGACCAGGTAGATTGGTGATATCAATCAAAGATCTAGCATGAACAGATTCTCTTCTAGGCTGACAGTAGCTATGGTCTGTCTCCACAAAGGTACTGATTGTTTGCTGCACACCTGTAACATAACATTGCAATATTATCACCAGTTGGTTGGATGGATGGTTTCCCATACATACATTAAAATAATGTTCAGATTAAATTTTTCATTATTAAACCTCAAAAACTTAGTCTTTAAGACTGGAGTCACAATCATAGTTTTGCTGCTTCACTAGACACTCACTTGTACAGCTCCGTAGTCTACAGGGATTGGGTTCAAATGCGAAAGTAATGATCCTAAATCCTTGTTTATTCCACAATTTTCAGAGTACTTATATGTTACTTATATTAATCTGACGAGTACAACTAATCAATTGCAAATCTGAATTAATTTGAATGTGTGAGTAAATGTTGTTTTCTCGCAAATATTGAGCTAATTTAATTCTACTTACGATTCAAATTAACTGTTGGTATTGCTGAACAAATAAGATGACCTCCAGTTGTCTTGAATGTGGGATCAAAATGGTAATCACATATTCGTTTGTTCTTGTACACCTTTGTACAGTCACTTTCTGTAATCTTTCTGCCAACAGCAGCTATCCAAGCAGCGAACAAATCAGGGCGGCTGTCAGGGTTTGGGAACCGGTGAAGAGGTACACCGTATGTAACTGAAAATGGAACGAAATTCATGAACATCAGATAATGAAAAAATTAAATTAAATTTTGGATAATTAACAACACTTTTTCTTACTTATAAAAGGTAATGCGTTACGGTACGATAATAACACTTACCTAAAGCATCACAGCCAAAAATACAATATCTTCTTCGGAGTTCACTCATGTTAGTTAACAAAACAACAACAAGGATCAACGAATAACAAAGTGGTAATAACAACAAAACTTAACAAAACAAGTAACAATAAATTATAACAGGAATAAGCTGAGATAAACTCGAGATTTCGGGAAGCGCATCAACGTCGGGAAAGCCGGAGTTGACAATGGGAATGGCGGTTGGCCGGCCGGCGACAATGACATTTGACATTTGTTTGACAATTTGACAACCAAAACAAGATGGCTGCCAAGTTTTTTTAACCCACCAAACTGCAGATGTCGCTGTCGTCTATGGAATTGATGACAGTGCTAAGTGTGCCCCCCCTGAATGAAACTGAAACCCGCTAGGATATAATTGTGTTCTGTGACTGAAACTGACCACAGAGTACTTTGGTTATATATAAAACTGACTGAATTGTCACTGAAGATCACTCAAGATTTAGATTGAAATATCTTATTAGAAGTAAAATAACATAAATTAACTGAAGAAATGTATTTCCAATCTCTCGCAGTTATATCGTTACTAGTATTATTTAACTATGCGGTAACATTTTTTTTCTAAATTCAATCATTCAATGCTTTTGATAACCAAAAAGTGCCAATTTATTGTTAAACTAATATTTGTTGTTTCCATAACAGGCCTGCATTGATTATGATGGTTGGTTAAATATTAAGATAGAGCACTCACTAAACTGTGGTTCTGAAAAATATTGCTCAAGAGGCAACATAGCACTGAAGAGTATTAGAGCAGGTGCTGCAGTAATTGATCAAATACAATTTAATAAACAACATATAGATCAGTTAAAGGTATGTATCAATCAAACAATCGAAATAAATTGTGTCTGTTGACTAATCAAACAGGAAGTAATCAAATGCAATTAAAACATTTCAGAGCCTTGCTGATATTGATAGTTTCTACACCATAAAGACGCTGGTAACATCTGCTGACAATAGCAAAGGAACAGAATTCTACTCATCTGTCAAAGCCAAAGCCTTCCTTGACAATGGTCTGTCTGATGTAATCAATGCGTGGGTACTGCCCAATGGGGCGGTTATTGCAGTCAGCTTCCAAGTAACTAATTCGTCACAGCCATTGCCTAACAAAAGCGGCAGTAATAAGATCAACTCAAACTTCTACCTTCGTTATGTTGAACAAGCTCCTGTGTAAGTGTTACTGTAATCCAGCAATACGCATTCATATTGTTTAAAAATTTTATAAAGTTAATTCTTAATGAGTCATGTTTTGCCTTTCTCACAGACCTGACACAGCAACTTACATCCAAAAGCTGGAACGGGAGAGAGAAGCAAGGGAAAAGGGTGATGTGAAAGACAACAAATCATTCTTAGCCAAATACGTAAGATACAATAATAACTAATAAATAACATGGTTTCTTTACCTTGAACATTAAAGTTTTTGAAGTTAGAACTAATGTTGTTCCTTTTTTGTCTTTCAGTGGATGTACATTGTACCAATAGCAATATTCGTCATGATCTCTGGAGCTAGCAACCCAGAACCAGCACCCCAAGGTGGCCGGTAAATGGAAGTGGTACTTTAAAATAGTACTTTTGCAAAATAGTCAATGTATAACTAGTAATTTATTCCAATACTTTTGTTATTATAATATATAAAACTATAGTTGCTTTATTTCCTGAAGTAAGTTCTAAAAAGTCCACTTTTGTAGAATCATATGTATTAGATGTCATAAATCATAAAACTAATCATTCGTCAAATTTCATTTTCATCTTTATCATTATAGCATTAGGTTCAAGGTTGAATGGGAAATTTTAAGTTTCGGGTTGCTTGATGTGCTTTCTGATTCTGCTGAAGTGGCCTTTTTCTACCCACTGGTGTGATTCTAAAATGAAATACCATCTACAGAAGACTATCCTAAAAAGCTCTTAAAATTACACTTATCCGAATCACTACTTGATAACATTCTTGAGCAGTAGTGTGGTAGGCTAGTCTGTATTTTATATACTATCAATCAAATCTTTTGATGAATTTTCTGTTATTTCTTCATGAAATTGATGAATCAGTAGACATCACTATTCAAGTATATTACGCGCATGTGAACAAAATTAGAAGGAAAATAATTTATGATGCCGTGAATGTGTGATTAATAGTATATTATACAACATACAATGCGATTCAAATAAGAAAAGGAATGTCAATGACCTTTATCTGTCAAATGTCTCTCGAAAAGTATGGTTTTCAATGAAAACTTAGTAGCCTAGCATATCAATAACAGTTTATTTTACTTTGTTTAATTAATAAGTTATGTATTAAATGTAATTTAAATAAAAACGGCTAATAGTTCTAAATTAGCCTAATATTAGCGGCGAATTCAAATGCGATAGCCCTCATTGAATCATCTTGTTTGTACCAGTTTTCCTTAATTTATTACCATTTTTTGCTAGTGATGACTATGGTGTCCTAAGTAGAATATTTTAATGGGGTGAGTTTGCATGTATCTTGTAAGAAATAAACATTTAACAGGTTATGTAGTTTTACTTTTAATTGTAACTGAGTACAAGGTGATATAGAAAATAATACCAATATAATTAATGCAAAATTAGTTATTTATTAAAATACCAAATATAACTGTAACAATGTGGGACTTCAAGTTTCAAGCAACTTTAATAAAGTGTTAATGTGATAACAAATGCTTATGCACCAATTTTTTCAATTTCTTCTGCATCTTCAATGTCAAGTAATTGAATCTTTTTACCAAAATGACTTTCTATTTCTTTGCAAATATTCATGGTTTGTGAAGAGTCTATTAAATTAATAGCAATACCCGCTTTACCAAATCGTCCAGTACGCCCAATCCTATGCAAGTAAGTTTCACAATCGGCTTTCTTCTCCATGTCCATTGGCATATCAAAGTTAACAACAAGTGTAACTTGTTCAACATCTATTCCTCGGGACAGCACATTTGTGGTGATCAGTACTTTTTCTAATCCAGCTCTGAAACGATCAAGTACTGCTATTCTTTGTTCAACAGTCAGCTCACCAGATAACACCGCTACAGAATGCCCATCTTTGGACATTTTTTCAGACAGCCAGCTGGCAGTTTTTCTTGTATGACAAAAAATTATTGCTTGACCAATTGTTATTACGCCATAAATGTTACAAATAGCTCTGTATTTCTCTTCTGGGTTCTTGCATTTAACATAATATTGCTTAATATTATCCAATGATTCTTCTTCACGTAGCAGTCTTATAATTATAGGATTAGGAACAATAATTTCAGCAAATTCCATCACAGCAGTATCATAAGTAGCAGAAAAGAACATCATCTGACAAGTAGAAGGTAAACATTTGTGAATGCGAATGCACTGATCTTGATGACCTTGTCTGTCAATCATGACATCAGCCTCATCTAATACAAACACTCTGATTTTGGTCATATCAAACATGCCAAATTTCACACCCCAATCAAGCATTTTCCCAGGTGTTCCAATTATAATGTGGTCAGCTATCTTAGTACCTCTGGGCACTTCTTCACCTCTAACAGCATACTTCAGCTTGATCTCAGGACAAAACTTGGCCATTTTTGCAGCGACTTCTCCTGTCTGTATAGCAAGCTCGTAGGTAGGACTCAAACATAGCACTTGTGGATAATTTTTACTGGAATCAACTCTGCTTAACATAGCCAAAACAAAAGCTGCTGTCTTACCAGTACCTGACTGAGATTGAGCAATCATGTTTTGTGGGGGATCAGCTAGGAGGGTTGGTAAGGCAGTTTCTTGAATTTTGGAGGGAGCATTGAAACCCATTGCATATACTCCCTTTAGTAGATTGGGTTTCAAGTGTAAGGCTTCAAATGTCTTCACGGAATACAGAGGAGAGTTAGGATCTTTTCTCTGAATTTCAATGTCCAACTTAGACTCAACTAAGCCTTGCCTAATGATTTTCATTAAAAGAGACGTATCCGCAGGGTTAGCTGCATCAGGAGACTCATCAGACTCAGTAGACTGGTTTAAAGGTTTTTTATTTAAACCTAATCCAGCTATTTTATTTGATACCTCCAACTCCTCTGCCTTTTGTCCCCACTGATTAGCCATTTTGCTGTCTGAAATAATACAAAAAAAACAGTTATTTTCTAGTTGAAACGTGTTTGTCAATTTACCGACACAGTAAAAAGTTAAGCAACTGATTGGATACCTGCAATATGTAAGTTTGTTATTTCTTTTAAACAATCAATTAGTTTTAGAAATTAGGAAAGACAACGCAAATTCCATCTTAGAAGTCACGTAAACTAAGTTTTGCGGTAGGGATGTCTTTGTTTTACTTTCAAGTTGGACTTTCCTAATCGCTATCACCACTGTTACTTGAGAAACTTTATCAAGAATCATTAATTGTTAAAGTAGAGTTAGAATTAGTTCTTACATTGTAAGTGAATTAAGAGAGTAAATAATATATCCAACGGCCACAAAAATCAAGTACACCAACAATGCGGACAACTACCGTACCGCGGCATTCGTTCGTGATTCGTCATTTGTCACTGTCATTGTCAAAATCAAAATTGCAATGTTGCCACCGTAATTTTTCTCCAAAAACTGGAATGCGCTTCCCCTTGACATCAAGAAAGCTGAGTGAGCGTTCTCCACGAAGCTTAAAATCCGGAGCCTCTCTAATACATATTATTGTTTTTATTTGATGAATATATGATGAAGTTAAAACTGTATAAAAGATAAAAATGAAAAAAAGATTGAATTCAATATTGTCTAGTAGGAATATATCCGTGTAAGGAATAGGAAAAAATACGTGATATTTTACAATCTTACAGCGTTTGCAATTTTCCGGTGACATATATGTACTTTGAAAGTAGGTACGGAGTTTCGTAGTTTATTCTTAGCTTTAGTTATAACCCGATAGTTTTCGTGCAATTATTTTCAATTTTATTAATAAATTAGCAACACATTTAGCCATTCATTTTTATCGATTAGTCCAGCCTTAGTGTTTTATGTTCACACCTTAGGCCATTCAATTTTAAGGTTCTGTACCAAAATGGGTCAAAAGGAACCCTTGTGGTGCGACTCAGTCTGTCTGTCCGTCTGTTACAGCTGGATATCTCAAGAACTACGAATGACATTAATTTTTGAGTTTTTTTTTGAATAAGGATCAGTCCTTATTCCAAGAGGGTTTTAAAAATTTGAAAATTTGATAGTTTATAATTATTCGATTTCATTCCGAGACATTGTAAACTGAAATAAAATAACGACCGATTAGAGCACAAATCTACTCTCATTGGTTTGTTCTTATGGGATGTCACAGGTACGCCATAGACTTACGAATTAAAAAGTATTCCGAATGTTCAGTTGACACTTAGATTATAGGTATATAATCTAAGAGTTGACACTTAATCGAGAGTTTACAAACTCTCAAGTTATTTTATTATCTTGCGAAGTTTCCACTTTCCGGTGACATCTCTAAATAGCACACTTTTGAGAAATCATCAAAATAAAATTATGTTAGTAAACTGCAATATTCTGCACCTCTCTCTCTCATCTGAGCGTTTTCCCGGTTGCATACTCAGCTGGTTTGCTTCGTCGATCATCGGAGCCCGGGGTCCGCTTTCCGACTTTTTCTTCTCCACTTCGCACGGTCTTCGGCATCCTTGGTTGAGAGTCTATTGGCACGCATATTATCCTGGACAACATCAAGTCAGCACTTTTTGGGATTTCCCCTTCTGCCAGGGCCCGGCGGCGTATTGCCATTTGTGTATATCAGTACAGACACCCATAGTCTGTACTTGATCACCTTGTGCTCTTAAAAATAAAAAATACTCTAAAGCAAACTACGTATGACTGCAGACCAGTCTGTATAAGTATACAGTTTGCTTGCATATTTTAAGCAAACTACGTATGACTACAGACCAGTCTGTATAAGTATACGGTTTGTTCGCATATGTTATAACCTCATCTAACCCAAATTATTCACCAACAATAGAAAGGATCTGAACCTGACGATCATTAAATGCCAAAAACAAAAACTCAAATAGCAAAACGTATTTTGCTCTAGTATTTTAAAGCATAATGTATATTGATTCAGACACTCTCTGAATAGGTATACAGTTTGCTCTTCAACTACAAACGCAAACTGCTATCGAACTCAGAGCAACCCACCCCGGTCTGGGTCAGTATACAGTTTGACAATACGCGGCCCGGCGGAGGTGGCATAGCCAGACACTTGTTTCCCACGTAGTTTGCCGGTTTACGCAAGAGGTGGCCGTACCAGTGTAGGCGGCTCTCCTGCAGTTTGTCTGCTATGTCACGGACATGGAAGCTGCCGCGAATTCAGGAGTTTCTCACGCGGTCCTTCCGCGAAGCTACACACAGCCAGCGCAACATTTTGTTGCCACTCAAGTACAGGCCACGCTTCGCCAAACGCAATCAAACAAACAAACAAACCCTTCTGCTTTATAATATTAGTATAGATTTAAAAACATTTCACGTTTTATATGATGGTACGGAACCTTCGGTACGCGAGTCCGACTCGCTCGTGACCGGTTTTTTATTGATATTACCTATATAGATAATACCTATTTATTTGTTCTAAAACTCTTAAGGTTGAGAAGAGAATGCCTTGTTACATTTAGTTAGTCGGTAGGTACAAAACGTCCGTACCTACATAGAAATTAAACGTAACGGCACAGTATATGATTGAGCCGATCGATCAGTAAACAGTATAATAATTACAAGTTTTTTTTTTCCACATTTATTGAGTTCGATTCCCGCTTCAGACAGGCGATTATTTGAAATTCTTTGAATTCTGTTCGAATTGTTTCTAAAATTAAAATTATTTATTAATTCAGCATTTTTTTCTATCTCCAGTATTTAAAGTACTTAGGTACTTTCCGCCAGTTTTGGGGCACTGGTGTAAAAAATTGAAAAATTTTCAAGAAGAAGTTGCAGTTCGTCTTCAATTCCACATTAGGTTGTACTTCGGAGAGTGTGCCCAAGGGCCAGGAACTCATCCCACCAGCCCCCTTCTACCATCGGACATCCAGACGCACTGCAACTTGCCTTCCCTACCTGGTTGCTATTCAACCAACTCGCACTAAGCGCTTCCAAGAGTCTTTCATAATCATAATGCGCACAGCAAAGGAGTGGAATTCTTGGCCTGCGTCTGTGTTTCCGAATGTTTACAACCCTAATCTTTTCAAAGTTAGAGTGAACAGGCTACTTCTGGGTAAGCTCGCTCCATTGTAGATTTTGTCTCTGTCATCTCTGACCAAGACTAGAGTTAAGAGCAAACCCAAATCAAGAAAAAAAAAAAAAATTGATGTGCAATTTTGCAGACATTGAGATTTTGTAACTGCACAAAATACTTTCAGTTTTGTATTTGAAATGGTGATTTAACTTACTTAGCTATAGTGAAAGTGATTCGACAGCAAATGTACCTAAAAGGGATCGAAGCTAGTTCAAAAAATCTTGAGAAGATCGCAGTACAAGAGCGAGCGAAGTGAGCTCGGAAATATTTGCTACCGAATTTAGATAAGTAGAACTACTTGGTCGATATAATACTTATACCTAAACTAATAGGCGAGCTCTTAAATTCCATACATATAATAGGCATACCACTACTTTTTTTTTTTTTTTTTTTTTTTTTTTTTTTTTTTTTAGGGATGGGAAATCATCCAATGACTCCTCCCGCTCTGGGTGTAGCGGGAGGGAGTGTCAGACTTCTACTGACTAAAACCCATCCATGTTCCTTCATTGCCCTTTGTGTTCCGGAGCCACGGTGTCTCTTGCGAATAATCCCGCGACTCCGGCAGGCGTCGGCCCTTTCGGGCCCCTCTGTGTTGCTGACTCTCTTTGAGGCGCGCGTGGAACACTAACGCGCCGTCGACACGGCCTGTCGTCACTAGACGGACGGACGGCGAGCCACCCATAGCTCGCCGTCCACAGGCCCGCGCCTACGGTGGCCGGAGGTCACCAGGTGGCCCCCGACGCCCGCGGCGTCCACCACGGCGGCCGGGACGAGAGGGTCTCCTCTCCCGCTCCGCCACCTCCTTCGCTAGCATGACTGCTTCGCAGAAGGAGGCAACGGCGTCCCATTCCGTCTCGCTCCGGACCATGGCTTGGACCAGGGCCGGACGCGAGAGGTCGCCGCCGATCGCCGTTTCGAGGACACGGCGGTGCGCCGCCCAAGCGGGGCACACCTGCACAGTGTGCTCTACCGTGTCCTCTGGTCGATCCTCGCAGTGGTGACACCCGGGCGTTTCCTCCCGCCTGATTCGGTGCAGGAACCTCCCGAAACAACCATGTCCGGTGAGGACCTGCGTCAGGCGGTAGGTGAGGACGCCGTGGCGCCTCTCAAGCCACTCCTCAAAGAGGGGACTTACCGCCGCTATCGTGGCGTGCCCTGCGTTGGGTTGCGATAGTCGTCGTCTCCATGACGCCATGAGATCGCGCCGGAAGTTCGTCCGCTGCGCGACAATTTGCCGCGTCAGCGGAGTTTCCCCCCGGCTTAGTACCTCCGCGCGCCAATCATGCAGGCGCGCGAGGACCACCGCCTCCAGATCCCATGGCGGCAATCCGGCAAGGAGACCCGCCGCTTCGCGCGAGATCGTGCGGTACCCTCGTGTCATTCTGAGGGCCACCACCTTTTGGGGCGCGTTCAAATGGTTCGCAGCACGCTGCCTCAATGAACGCGCCCACACCGGGGCCCCGTAAAGGGCCATGGACCGCACGACCCCCGCGTATAGCCTACGGCAGGAGGCGTTCGGTCCCCCCAGGTTGGGCAGGAGCCGCCTGAAAGCAGCGCCGGCCCGCTCCAGTTTGGGGACCAAACGTCGGAAATGCTCCACGAAGTTCCATCGGCTGTCCAGGACGAGCCCCAGGTATTTCAGCGTCGATTCGACGCCGATGGAAACCCCTCCTACCGTCAGCAAGGATCCCGACGGTGGCGCATTGCCTCGGCCATGAAAACACATGGCCTCGGACTTGTGCAGCGCCACCTCGAGACCCAGTTGCCGGATCCGCTCAACGACTATCGCAACCCCGCGTGTCATAGCGTCGGCCGCCTCCGCGTACGACCCCCCTTGTGCCAGCACCAGCGTGTCGTCAGCGTAGCAAATGACGCTGACGCCACTAGGGAGGTCGGCTCGCAGCACCCAGTCGTAACCGATGTTCCACAGGGGCGGCCCCAGAACCGAGCCCTGTGGGACACCGCACGACATCTCTCGCCGGTTCCACTCTCCGCTGTGACTAGGGTAGATAACTGCCCTGTCGGACAGGTAGTCCCCGACCATACGACGAAGGTAGGTCGGCACCCGATGATACCGGAGTGCCTCCCCAATGCAGCTCCAGGGCATGGTGTTGAAGGCGTTGGCGATGTCGAGAGACACCGCCAAGACAACACCACCCCGGGAGACCGCATCCCCCGTCGTGAGGGCTCTGACGCGCATGACGGCGTCCACCGTAGAGCGCCCCTTGCGGAAACCGAACTGGTTGTCCGCAAGATCCGGCCCCGTTCCCGCTAGGTGCCCGGCGAGGCGGTTCGCAATGACTCTCTCGAAGAGCTTGCCCACCTCGTCGAGCAACACCACGGGCCGGAATGCGGACGGAGAGTCCGCAGGGCGCCCAGGCTTCGGGATGAGTACCAGCTTCCCGGTCCTCCAAGAAAGCGGGAACTGGCCTCTCTCCAAGCATGCGCTAAAGAGCCCCTCCAGTCGAGGCCCGAGAGCCTCCAATGCCAGGGCCCAGGCTTTGCCAGGCAAGCCGTCGGGCCCTGGGGCGGTATTCTTGGCCTTGAGCCTCCGTACCGCCGCTCTCAGGTCTACCCCAGTCACAGCAGGGATGTCGTCGTCGTCGTCCTCTTGGTCCTCTTCCGGCACCGCAGGCGGCGGAGCCATAGGCGGGGGAGGATGTTCCCCTCGCGCAGGGAACAGAGCGCTCACCGCGTCCTCCACGAGCTGAGGCCGGAGACTCTGCGTCAGTGGGGGGGCCCAGGTGCGGAGCTTGTTCCGCACCATGAGGTAGGGGCGCCCCCACGGATCTCTGTCGAGAGTCGCCAGCATTTCCTCGCGGGCCAGATCTCTAGCCCGCAGGACAGCGTCGCGGAGAGCGGTCTTTGCGGCTCTGTATCCCTCGTATAGCTCCGCCTCGATGGCGTCCGCATCCGGAGGACGGATGCGGCGCCTGCGATGCCTGGCGTACCGGCGGCGCGCAGAAATGCACGCCTCGCGCAGAGACGCTAGCTCTCGCGACCACCAGTACACCTGGCGCCGGGCTCTTCCTGGCCGGACTCGGGGCATTGCCACGTCACAAATGTCGGACATGGCCTCCTGGAACCACCCTGCCTCGTGATTGACGTCGGCAGGCCTGTCCGGTGATGTCACCCAGGCCTGCACGATCGAGGCTTCCAGGAGGAGCTCCCGGTCCAGCTGCTTCAGAGCCCAACGCGGACCACTCGGGGTCTGTACGACCGGCGCGCTTGAGGTCTGGGTGGAGACGTCAAACCGGATATACCGGTGATCGGAATAGGTCTCCACCTCCTCCATGACACGCCAGTCAATGACCCGCGGTGACAGAGCGGGACTGGCGAACGAGATGTCCACCACCGACTCGCCCCGCATCCGCACACACGTGGGGACAGAACCCCGATTGAGGACGACCAGGCCTGTCTCCAGAGCCCAGTCTTCCACCATCCTTCCCCGCACGTCTGTCAGACGAGAACCCCAAGCCAAATTCTTGGCATTGAAGTCCCCGAGGACAAGTACGGGTAGGGAATAGTGTCCGACGACGACACCCAACTCTACAAGAGAGTTGTGGAACTCGGCGAGAGTTCGGCTCGGGGAGAAGTAGACTCCTACTACGACGATCTCCCCGAACCGTGCTGCGACGCACCCCTGTCCCCTCCTGACACTTTCAAGGGACGGGGTACCGGCGGCGGCCGACGATATGATGGTCACTGAGCCGCTCAAGTCCGCAACCCAGTCATCCCTGGGTAGGACAAAATACGGCTCAGCGACCACCGCAATGTTGATCGACCACTGCGCCATGCTCTGCATCAGCAAGTGCTGAGCACAGGCGCAGTGGTTGATGTTCGCCTGGAGGAAGCTGAGTGGGGCCGTTACTGGCATTCCATGTCAGCTTCCTCCTGCGAGGGCCCCTCTGTGGCGGTAATAGCGGCAGTGGCGGCGGTTGCGATTGCGGCGGTTGCGGCTGCGGCGGTTGCGGCTGCGGCAGTTACGGCTGCTGCGGCGGAGACGGTGGCAGTGGCGGCGGAGGGCCTCCCCCTACCTCCGGATCTGGCCTTGGTGGGCGGAGCGGGCGGAGCGCAGGCCGCGCTCCCAGCCCGGTGGTCGCCTGGCTTGCCGGCCGCCGCACATGCAACGCAGTGCGGCTTGGCAGAGCAAGTTACGGCCACGTGACCGGGCTGACCGCAGCGGAAACAGAGGCCGCTGCGGTCGACCTCCGAGGCGCACTTAACTGACACGTGGTGCCCCACGTGGCAACGATAGCACCTCAGAGGCCTGGGCTCCAGCAGCTTTACCTGCGCTGAAACCCAGCCCACCAATAGCCTTCGGCCCTCCACAATCTTTTTGGCCGCCGTCACAGGGCAGCAAACCGTAACGGTTCGCATACCCGAGAAGTCCGGACGTAGGGCGCCTGCCTTTATCTGCTCGGCAGAGCACCCTCCGGACCTGGCGACGGCAGCCACCACTTCCTCCTCAGTTACAGAGTCGTCCAGACCCAGGATGCGCAGGTCTGCGCATCTAACGGGCCTGGACACTCGGGCCTCGTCTGCATTTAGGGACGCTCTCAGCTTTTCAGCCAGAGCGTCAGCGGACGAGCCGCTAGTTTCTCCGGGGATCTCCAGCATCCGCGCTCCCGTCGCGGTGACTTTGAGCCGGAGGCCCCCGGTGATCCCGAGCTCTGTGAGATTCACCGTCTCCTTCGCCTTCGCCAGCAGGTCGCGGTAGGACACGCCCCTCTTTTCCGCTTCCGGCTGTAGCGTAATTACTACAGCGGCGGTTTTCGGGGCGCGGAGCCTAGCCGCGATCTTGCGTGCCCGAGACTTGCGCTGCCGCTCCTTGTTTCGGGCCTTTTTGGCCGCCTTCCGCCGGTTCTCTTGCTCCCCGACCACTTGCCATTCGGCTTCAGCCGGGGGAGGTGTAGGGAGCTGTGCGGGCTGGGAGGGCGGTGGCGGCGGCTGCCGCGGTTGGCGTGCCGCAGGCGGTTGGCGTGCCGCAGGCGGTTGGCGTGCCGCAGGCTGTTGGCGTGCCGCAGGTGGTTGGCGGGCCGCAGGCGGAGGACCGCTCGCAGCAGGCGCTGTCGCTGGCAGCGCCTTTCCCTTGCCTTTCTTCCCTTTCCCCTTCCCCTTCCCCTTAGCTTGCGCCTTGGCAGGCGCCTCAGCTGGCGCCGGCTCTGCCGGGGCTGGCTTTGCTGGGGGGGGGGGCGGCAACACGGCCCTGCCAGAGGGCCGACTGGACGGCCCTGGTCCGGATGCGGCAGCCGCAGCAGCCGCATAGGACACCGTCCCCGGGCCCGAAGCCTCCTTGTTTGCCCCTAGGGGGGGCCGCAGGACGATGCCCTCTAGCACGGAGAACCGCCGCTGGAAGGCGGCGAGCTCCTTCCGGACCAGTGCCAGGACCTGGTTGTCTTCCGGTTCGGGCCGGCTTGGTTTCTGCTGCTGTTGCTGCCGCTGTTGTTGTGCCGCCTGTTGTTGTGCCGCCTGTTGTTGTGCCGCCTGTTGTTGTGCCGCCTGTTGTTGTGCCGCCTGTTCCGCCTGAGGCGCCACGCGGGGGACGGGCTCCCGCAGGCTGGCCAAGTCCGCTCGGAGCTTCGCGTTCTCCTTTTGGAGAAGCTCCATGGCGGACGTAAGGCGGGCGACGTCCGCCCGCAGACTGGCCATCTCCCCGTCGTGCGAGGCCCGGAAGTTGGCCTCCGCTGCCGCCATAATTGAAGCAGAAGCCGCAGGCATGGCCCTCAGCCTTGTGGACGGCTTCTGCTTGTGGGCCACTTGCTTGAGTGCGGCCTCCACCTCCTTCGCAAACCTGGCCTCCCGCTCCGCCTCGGAGCCGCCAGGTGCTTCGTCCTCGTCGCCCGTCCCGCACGACCTCGTGCCCGGGTGGCGTCCCTCCTCGGCCAGCTTGGCCGACCTCTCAGAGGCCGAAGGCCCCCTCCCCTTGCCTCTGATCCCGCCACGCTTATTGGTGGGGATCTTCCTGGCCGAAGCCGAGGCCTCCTCCTCTCCGGATGACGACCCTTTGTCGCCATCCCGCCTGGGCCGCTTGCGGAAGAACTTGCTGATCTCCGCAAGTGACCCGGCCCTCTCGCGCCGGGAGCTCTCTGAGCCTCCCGCGCCAGGCATACCACTACTAAGGTAGGGGAGACTGGGGCGCGACTTAACAAAATTTATATTTTCAGTTGTATCTTCAAGACACCTAAACATTTTGAAATTATTTTTGTATCAAATGATGTCTAAACTATTCAATAACCATGTCGTTGGTTTTAATTTGACAAGACATGGATACCTTTTTAAGAAAGTCGATTTTACTCAGAAAAGTCAGAAATTAATAGTTACCCCGCGATCGGGGCTATAATTAACACTTCCGAGGTAAGTATTAACAAAAGGGGCAACAATTAACATTGTAAGTATTTTCCTCTATAAATAAAGAAAACTCAAAATTACAATGACATTTTTTTATTTGCAATACAATTAACATTAGGCTTAAACAATATAGCACTTTGTCCCTGCAACAACGATATATGTTTATAGAGAAAGAAACCCGAACAAAACCTCTATACATACATGATAACAAAATTCAACAAATATCTGAATCATTTATTATTAACAGTTACTTTTACTGTTATTGAAGGAAACGTTAGTTTTCAATAATCACAATATTCACTTAGTGGAATAATAATTAACATTATGCTTAAAAGTTGAAACACTCCGTCAAACAACAATATTTCAGCTATATTAATGAATAGAAACAAAAACTCAAACAAAACCTCTTCGTACCGTTATTATTAAGTTAACAGCCTTTTAAGTAGTTTAATCAGCCTTATGTGTGTTATCTAATAATAATACAATCAACTTAAATGAGGTAGTAAACAGCTTATTCTTAAACGTAGCAGTCTTTATATAACCTACCTTAGTCTAAAACAGTCTCAATAAAGCTTACTTTATTATGAAATTGCTGAATGTAATATAAATATCCTTTTTGTATTATATAAAATCAACATCTTAACGATATAATCTACTAGGAATCATTTTCATGTAATCACAATATGTTTCATTTTTATTCATATTCATCATCTGAATCACAATTCTGGCAAACATATGAAACAGTGTTGCCTCTGATACATCCGGACTGAGCCCACTGCTTGCACGAGATGCATTGCACCCAGTCTGCACCAGATGTGTCTTCATTGTATAAGACACCACAAATTATACAGAAATATTCATCTTCTGCACTGTCGCTGCTTTCTTCCAATATCATTTTCTTTGCCTTTTCCACTTGTAATGTTCAGGATTTTGAAAAAAACAGCACACTGGTAGGCTAGTTTTTTTACTTCGGCAGGTAGCAGTCCGAAATGTTAGAGCACTTTAATAAATAATCTGCAATTTTTTTCTCCTGCTCAGAAGTGAATTTTAACCGGGTCTTTTTGTAACCTACTTCTACTGGAACTCCTGCTTTCTTCTTTTTCACAAAATTGAACAGCGAAACGTGACGAATTTGAAATTCTGTGGCTACTTCTCTGTAGTTCCTTTTCTTGTCCATTATTTCTAAAGCAGCTGACTCGTAAGTCGCCAGCGCAGTCATGCCTCGAGTAGTGTTCCGCTTGTAAGTCCTCATGCTGTAACGTTTAAGATAAATAAATAAATATGTTATTAGATACCCTGGTGGTTATACAGCTCTTTAAAGTTAGGACAGGTGGACAGACAGACGGACGGACAGCGTAGGCTTAGTAACTAGTGTAATAATGTTAATACCAACCCCACATGCGGGGTAAGAATTAACATGTTAATACTAGCCCCGTATGTTTTGTTAAATTTAGCCCCATGGGTAGCTTTTCAATAAAAAAATATATAATTACGAAATATTGTGCATTAGCGCTAGTAACGGTATGTAACATTATTAAGCATAAAACAAGCTACTGCAAAAAAAATATATATTACACCGAAATCAAATAATCAACGCGTAAATCAAAATATCGTAAAGTGAAAAAAGTTCGTTGGGCAAAATAGGCGTACTTACATCACACAACTCACTCTCGCGGCGCACTGACCTGGGGACTTACGTGTCTCAACCTGTAGACCGCTGTCACAGGGACGAATTCTAGGAATCACTAGTGACGTGCTGTTTATAGTTTCGTAGAAATTCGCTTGTTAATACTTACCTCTGTTAATTAAAGCCCCGGCCTCCCCTACTCCTTTTTTTTTGACATGAATGTTTACTTTTTAAAGCAATCTAAATTTATTTATTTTATTTTATTTTAATTCCTTATTTTTACATGAATAATTACTCTAGAAAGTATTTTTTTATTTTTTTTATTTCAATTCACTATTGTGAATATGGGGACAATGTGGGTTATTGTTTTCTTTTTTTAAGATTATTAAAAACTAGCTGACTTCGTCTCCGTCACATTTTCCGTTATTGTTCCGCTCCTGTTTTTCTTAGCGTGATAATATTATTATCCTCCTTCCTCGATAAATGGGCTATATAACACTGAAAGAATTGATCAAATCGGACCAGTAGTTCCTGACATTAGCGCGTTCAACCAAACAAACAAACAAACTCTTCTAACTGACTCTTTACGTCTTTTACCTACCAGGTCGATACAACTCAATTGCAGATTGTCTGTCGAGAGGGAAACCACTTCCAGACTGGCATCTCAGCGACGAGATAGCCCAAAGGATTTTTCTAAAATGGGCAGTACCCCAGATAGATTTATTCGCTACAGCCCAGTCGAAAGTGGTTCCGAAATATGTGTCGATAGACTCGAGCGATCCCCAGGCTTGCTTTACAAATGCATTCAGCCAACAGTGGAAATTCAGCCTAGCTTGGGTGTTTCCACCACCACCATTAGTACCCAGCTTCTGAACAAGTCTGTGGGGATATTCCTAGTAGTGGTGCCCCGACGGGAAAAGGTATTTTGGAGGGGCGATCTCAAACGCAGAGCGATGGAAGCTCCCTTTCAAATAATCCGTCCTCCTCCGATGGCGAAAGATCTCATTTTAGAGGTTTGGAAGATACGGGGTGGACTGATCTAGCAGTAGGTTTAGACCCCGCAGACGTCGCTCTGCTCCATTCAGCTTGGCGTAATTCCACGTGGCGGACGTACGGATCTGCTTGGAAACAATGGGTGGCTTGGTGTAGACAGAGCAAGGTAAAGCCGAATAATCCTAACCCACAACATATTGCGTCTTACCTTGGTTACTTGTCACGAGTTAAGAAGTCAGCTTATTCAACTATATTAGTTCATAAATCAGTGGTGGTTACCTTAGCAAATCCGTTGCTTGGGCAAAGTTTATCGTCCCATCCTCTAATCACAACAATGCTTAAGGCTCTAAGTAATAATAACCGCTCTACGAGGGGGACAGCTCGTTCCAGGATATAGAATATTCAAGACTTGGTGCAGTGGCTCAGGGCTCATGTACCATTACCTGACAGTATCTTTCAGATTTCTAGACATGTACTAGCTTTACTTTTACTGATAACTTCGGGGCGTCGAGTTCACGATTTAACTCTTTTACATATTGACAAAGATCATTGTGAAATCACAGACACATCGGTAATATTTTGGCCTAGTTTTGGGTCCAAGTCTGATAGTGCAAGGCACCGCCAATCCGGCTGGCAGTTGGGTTGTTCTGGAGATCCAGCTCTGAGTCTTGTCATATGGATAAAATGCCTGATCAATGTCTCAGCAGATAGAAGAAAGGCACGTGAAAATTTGTCTAGCCGCCAGTCTTCCGCTAGATCAGATATTGCAACAGGGGAACTGGAAGGGTTCAGAGAACTTCTTTAAACACTATTGTAAACCTGTAGAAAAGCCTCGCGACGCTAACGCTGCAGTATTGAACGGTTCTTTTAAAGCTGTGTAGCAAGGTGTTTTATCTAGATTTTATTGTTATAGTAAACTGTGATTTGTAAACAAAGTTCCATATTATTGAAAAAGCTGATCTCGTTATTATTAAGTTTGAGTGATTTTTGTTTAATTTGATTTCCATATTGTAAGGGAAGATTCCTCATTACTGTTTTTATTTTGGTGATTACCTTAGCTAAGTGATGCTACAATGTGGTAGAATATAAAATAATTTAGACAAACACACTGTTTATGTTTATTTAAAGCCCTTATCGCCAAGAATGTCTATTACTTTAAGAGTCACAGTACGCTAGAGGCGCCGGCAGAAGTCAAACATCTCTCCGAAAGGTCAAGCCGAGGACAAGCACTGAAATAGAACCGTTTTCCACCCCGGAGGGAAGAAAACGATTATTTCAAGTCTTGCCGAGGCTTGACCTGAGTAAGGCCTAGCCGGCATTTCAGAGAAGGTTCTGAAGAGCGCGGTAGACAACGCCGTCGCCCGCGCTAGCCGGGCGCCCCGCGCGTCCCGCGCGCCTCTCGATTCCCCCTTGCACATCCTTGCGCGCAGTGAATGGAGAACGTAAGTACATGTGTGTAACGTTTGGTAAGTGATAGGTCCTGTAATCTCCGAAAGGTCAAGCCTCGGCAAGACTTGAAATAATCGTTTTCTTCCCTCCGGGGTGGAAAACGGTTCTATTTTTAACCGATTTAAAAAAAGGAAGAGGATCTCAATTCGGTTGGATTTTTTTAATTTAATGTAAAAATATGTAAACGTTTAACAAAAGAAAACACAAGGTAATCCTATGGTGTTCATCCATTACAGTGATTATTCTTATCAATCGCAGTAGTTTATGAGTAGTTGGCGGGAATTTTGTCTTTGCTCCAATCGATCTCCACAGTTTTGCCCGTGCGCGCGCTCTCTTCAGCTGCAGTCGCAATCTTACTGACGGCGAGGGTCTGGTAATCAGTCACTTCCATTTTGACTCCACCTGTTAAAATTCATCATCAGGTTAGTATATAGACTGCAAGTTGACTCGCGTATGCTCTGCTATTCAAAACTCCTATTACTCGTACTTACAGTAGTTCTGTGGTAGACTAATTCAAGAAATTATGATTATATTCCTAGCAATGGTTCTTAGTTATAGACCATGAACAGGAAAAGTGAGAATATTTCGCATAGAATGAGCAAACTTTAATGTTACTGTCATTCAGACACAAATGATATTCTTAAAGGTAAAACGAAGGGCAGCAGTTTTAAGAACTTACGGGTGACGACGTCCAAGAAGTGCTCCAATTCATTTTGGTAGCCTTCTTTGAAGCGGGAGGGGAAAGAGTAGTAGATGGGGCTTTGTCTGACGCCTTCATGACCAATGATGACCTCAGTTGAGTGGTAAGGCCTCTCGTTTTCGACCTTGATCATCCCTAGAAAAATAAAAAAAAACATGTAGTTAGTAAAAGGAAGGGCCCAGACCTAGAAGATGCCTCAAATTTTAAAGCATATCTAAAGAATCAAACCTACTACTGAATCAACTCAGGATTTTTCCGGTAGTAGGGGTAAGGTAGGTTTACCTTACCTTTGTTTCCAAAAACTTCTAGTCTCTGGTCGTATCCGTAAGCAGAATAGCGGCTGTTGTCGCCGAGCACGACGGTTCCAGACGGGAAGGTCAGGAGGAAGGCGATGGTGTCGAAGTCATCGATAGCCTTGACTTCGGGAATCAGTGCGGTGGCGGAGGCCTGGACGCGGCAGGGCAGCTCCCCCAGCACCCAGCAGGCCATGTCAAAGTCGTGCACCAAACAGTCGTGGAAGACACCACCTTAAATAAAGCGTGTCAAAGTTATTTAGTTATTTTCCACTTGGAACTAGTTTGAAATATATACCTATCAATTAATTTATTGATAAGGTATTATCTTTTATAATAACAAAATAACTTCTATCCAAAAGACAAGATAATAAAAACAAATAACAATAATATGCTTTATTTACGTGATTAAATATTACCTATCAGTAGGTAACAGTCAGGGGGCAGGGCAAGCGTCATAAAATTAAATAATCTTTTGGTAGTTATCAACATTTTCTAGCAAGTGAAACAATATTATTGATTACGATTTATTGAGTTGGTAAATAAAACATTCCGAGTACCTACCTATTCTCAAAAAATACCCAAAAAAATTCCATAGGAGGGATTCGGTATTTTTAGATATTATGCTTTTATTAAAAAGACAACGAACACCAAGCTGTTAAATTTTTATAATAACAATGTGTCTCACCAGATGTTTTTAGGTAGTCGATGGAAGGCAGAGGAGAGTCCCTGGCGGTGACTTTAAGGATCTGCACGTGTCCAACTTCTCCGTTCCTCACTCTGTCCTTCAAACCCCTGTAGGCGGGATCGAAGCGGCGGTTGAATGCGGAGAAGAGAACCCGACCCTTTGCCTTAGCGGCCTCGTAGCACTTCCTGGTCTCTCCAATATTCTCGGCTATGGGCTTCTCACAGAACACATCTTTGTTGTTGGCAATAGAGTTGACGACGATGTCGTGGTGAGTCCAGGTCGGAGAACCGATGAACACAACGTTAACTCTGTTAATCGAACATTCAGCATGTTATTTACAAAATAACTTCTTTAATTTTAAAGCTAATTTTCTGATTTAATTGCCATTACTCACTCTTTGTCGTTGTAGACGCGTTGTGCTTCTTTAGAAGGCAGCAGAGAAACATTATCGCTGAAGTTCCAGTATTTCTTCAGGTCAGCAAACCTCTCCGTGCGGTCGTCGACGACGTACTTGAGGGTGAGCCGAGGGTTGTTGATGATGCTGGTTAAATGAATGGAGCCGGCGCGGCCGAGCCCGAAGATAGCGGCCACTAGCGGCTTCTTCGGGGGCTTAACAGCATGGTTTACAGAAACGTTGTTCACGTAGCTGTGGAAAAAAGGATTGTAAAAGCATTCTGTATATTTGTTCGGGATCAGTACTTACTCGTAGACATTACACTGGGCCCATAAGGTAGGTAAGGTGGCGCGAAGTGAGCTGTCTTTCTATCCAATCAAGGTGGACTAAACTTCGTTAAGTGAGCTGTCAGTTCATACAACAGACAGTTAATTTCATATTTTTGTATCTGTCTGTACTGTACGTATCCGGTAATTACGAAACACTAGATTTTGCAACCCTTAATTCTATTGGACCAGCGGACTACCCTCGTGAAAGCTATATCTTCCCTGTCGTAAACAGCGTCTATTTAAGCATAGGTAGACGAAGGTCAGCAACTTTGTTGTGTATAGACCGTCCAATCATATTGAATAGGTAAGTAGGTAAAGCAGCTAATGTTTTTCTAGTTCTGCTCTATTCCACTCATGTCTGCTCAATACTTGGCTTCAACCTACGTTTCTAAGACTTAAAAGCAAGAAATTCAAAGTATATATTTTGAACTTACTCTGTGTGTAAATAGTCCTCCTTGGGATAAGTTTGAGGTAGTGTGTAAGGAGATGGTCCGCCAAACTGTTTAGTTGCCATTGTGAAAGCTGGAAATAGATTATTATTTAGAAGATTTGTTTTTTTTTTAATAATTATAATAGGATAGGATAATTTAGGATAATTATTTAATAGTTGTGTTCGTAAATGTCAGGACGAGGTTTGAACAAATAAGAAAGTTGCCATTTGACGGGAGCGAAGCCGCGGGGAACAGCTAGTATTAAATATAATTGGCACATTGTCGCTTTATTCTATTTTGGTGACAATAGTTACGGTCATACCATGTGATGGCTCACTGTTGCAGCATAACTAAACAACAGATGAAGTGCTGGGAGGAGGGTTACTGTTGCAGTTATGCCGCATTGACCATCCCCCATCACTTCATCACTGATTTTAAAGAGTCCTTGCAGTTTCTTGCACTTTGTTCTCCATAAATCTCTACGCATTGGAACGTATTGCGATTCATGTTATTGCCTGGCCGAACTTGACAATTCAAACGTCAAATTATACTTTCAATCCTGAAACTGGATCTGATGATAGTAGTGTAGACAATTTGCCCGTAGACGTACCGGTCTACAGTTACAGTTTGATAAGATCAGAGTGCAAAATGGAAGGGCGAGCGAAGTCTGCTCAAACGTTTGTTTAGATTAGACGATGTGAAATAACTTCAAAATATAAGCCCCAAACCATTTAAAACCGGCCAAATGCGAGTCAGACCCGCACACAAAGGGTTCCGTACCATGCGTACCATAAACCAAAAAAGCACTTTAACTTAGTTTCATCATTTTAATAATTTTGTTATAGTGGCAATAGAAATACACACTCTGTGAAAATTTCAACTGTCTACCCGTTACGGTTCTTGAGATATGGCGCTGACAGACTGACAGACGGACGGACAGCGGAGGCTTAATAATAGGATTCCGTTGGTTATCCTCCTGGTTCGGAACCCTAAAAAGTAATTAGCGTCTACTAAAACACTAGGCTTAACAACTTTTAGAAGTGCGTGGTCATATTAAAATTTAAGGGTGATAGTTCTGCTCTGTTTTACAGTTAAGAAATGATAGTAAGTATGTTACATACCACGCGAACCACAGGAAATTAGCCAACTCCACACAAGTATTGCATCAGCCTAGCGACGAGAGCGGATATGCTGAGTCGACGCATCGTGGCGCACGGTGACGTGCCCCGGCCACCGGACCGCAGGAATGTAGGGCTCACTTTCGTTTCAACCATCGAACGATCGTCACTAGATTTAAGATTTTTGAACAAATGTTAATACTGAATTAAACCTGTTCCAGTAATCTCGGGGTTTCCTTGCACCTTCCTGCTGGACTGACATAATTGGCGCAGTCGGTAGGATCTTCGAGGGGTCAACGAGCACCAGCGAGCTGTCCTAGCGGTTATCAAGCCCGTCCGAGGATCCGAATCTATACGTCATGGCCTGCAACAAGGGTATCCAGCCATCGATACAGCAAGAGACACCGAGATGCGATAATTGTGAGTACACTAAAATCGTTTTAGTGGATTGCTCTCCCTAATCTTTAAGTTTCCCTGGGTCCATAAAAAAAAAATTCCAAGATTTTTACCCCCGGGAACCATGTAGCGTTAGGTTAGATAGTAGGCAGAGTAGTAGATAGTGCTCAAGATTTAAATAGATAAATCAGCGTAGATTCTAGTATTAGGTCAGATAACGTACATAATAAGATGGCTGACTTAGATGGCATTTTTAAGGCCCTTCGCTTGGTCCCCGAGTTCGACGGTAATGTCAACGTGTTAACTAGGTTCATACAGTTATGTGACGAACTCGTAGACGAATTTGTTAAGAACGTAAGCCCACCTAACAGACTTTCGGAGATTTCGGAGATTGCTCTTATCAACGGTATACTAAACAAGGTAACCTGCCCCGCGGCCCATCGGGTTTTCCCGTGCCACAACCTAGACCGTTCCCTTTTAGTTTGCCTGGACCTTCCAGAGGTCCATTCGGACCATTAATGCCGCCACACGTACCCGCAACGTGGCGACCTAGTTTAAATACTCCAAATCAGGCTGGTCCATCTCGTACGCAACAAATGTTCCGTGCTCCCCTTCCTAACTATAACCAGAATAACGCATTTAAATTCGTACCGCGCAATACTGCACCGCAAGGTAATTTTCAACAATCTAGGCCCATGAGTGGGGTCAGCCATTTTGTACCGAGACTGTTACCACCCAGTAATGCACCAAAGGGACATGACTGGACTAAGTCTGGTAATCCCCCGGCAAGTAATTATTTCGGAAACAAAGAGTTGAATTATAACGATTGTTTTAACTATTACGACTTCGGAGAATTCGATAACGATTGCTACTCCTATTACGAACCTAACGTCGAGTATTACGAAGGATACTATTACACTGATTACGATAAGGCGTGTTACCCACCACCCGAAGTAGCTAACGATTCGGTAAAAAACGAGCCCACTAAACCATCTAGTTTAAAAGAGGATTTTCCGAATCCACAGGAATTAGAAAAACCAAAATAGAAGTTAACCTTCAAACACAACGCCAGCTTCCCTACTTACAAATTAAAGATCCTCCCCTAAAACTTCTCATAGATACAGGTGCCAACCAATCTTTCATTAGCCCTAATGCGGTTGAAACTTATTTTAATAACGTGCAGTTAAACTTCGACCCCTTTGAAGTTTGTAACGTACACGCAGTGACACGTAGCAACTATTCAATAACTCTACCTTGCTTCTCGGAATTGAACGATAGCGATCGCATCACACTTTTTGTATACCGATTCCACGACTATTTCGATGGTTTGATAGGGTCAGATTTATTAGACAAATGGGAAGCCGCCATTGATTTCAAGACCAAATCATTAATTACCAAAAACGCGTTAAATCCCTTACAGGTTTACGATTCACGGAACGCTAATCTGTACGAGGATATCATTCCCGCCGGTACTTCTAAATTAGTCAAATTACCAGTTAACGTTCAGAACGGAGAAGTTATCATCCCGGAACAGATTATATCAAACTGTCATATTGGTGAATGTTTGACTACTGTAAAAAATCAGAGGGGTATAGTAGAAATTCACAATCCAAATCGAAGCGACGTTATTTTCTCCATGAATCGCCCGGTGTGTGCGCAGCTTTATAATACTGAGTGCACGCGCACCGAGCAGGCACCTCAACGCGTAAAGGAAGTGTTATCGCGCTTGCGTACCGATCACTTAAACAAAGAGGAACGTGCTAACTTAGAACTGTTATGTGCGCGCTATGCAGACATATTTTATTTAGAAGGGGAGAACTTGACTTTTACCAATAAAATTAAACACTCAATTAAAACTAGCGATGAAATTCCTATATACACCAAGAGCTATAGGTATCCTTTTGTGCATAGACAAGAGGTACAGGATCAAATTAGTAAAATGTTAGATCAAAAAATTATTCAACCATCAGAGTCTGCATGGAGTTCACCTATATGGATCGTCCCTAAAAAGGCCGACGCTTCAGGAAAAATTAAATGGCGATTAGTAGTGGATTTTCGGAAGTTGAATGAGAAAACCCTGGATGATAAATACCCCATACCAAATATTGCAGATATTTTGGACAAATTAGGCAACTGTCAATACTTCACAACCTTAGATTTAGCCAGTGGCTTCTATCAGGTAGAAGTTAACCCCACAGACATTCCAAAAACAGCATTCACTGTAGAACATGGCCATTTCGAGTTCCTAAGAATGCCCATGGGTCTGAAAAATAGTCCATCTACTTTCCAGAGGGTAATGGATAATGTTCTCAGAGACCTACAAAACACTATATGCCTGGTGTATCTAGATGATGTTATAATTTTTTCCACGTCACTCCAAGAACACATGGTCAATCTAGAAAAAGTATTCAATAGACTACGAGAGTCCAATTTCAAAATTCAGATGGACAAGTCAGAGTTCCTCAAACTCGAGACAGATTACTTAGGCCACGTTATCAGTAAAGACGGCATTAAGCCAAACCCCGACAAAATATCCGCAATAAAGAATTATCCGCTTCCGAAAACCCCTACAGAGATTAAAAGGTTTCTGGGTCTTCTTGGCTACTATAGGAAGTTCATACCCGACTTCGCGAGAGTAACTAAACCCATGACGCAGTGTTTAAAGAAGGGCTCGAAAATTACTTTAGACCAGAGTTACATTGATTGTTTCGAAAAGTGTAAGACACTCCTAATTAATGATCCTATTTTACAATATCCGGACTTTTCAAAAGAATTTATTTTAACGACAGATGCATCGAACGTAGCCATAGGAGCTGTCTTATCCCAGGGTATCATAGGCACGGATAAGCCCATTGCTTATGCCTCCAGAACCTTAAACAGTAGTGAGATTAACTATAGCACAATTGAGAAAGAACTCCTTGCAATTGTCTGGGCTACCAAATATTTCAGACCGTATCTTTTCGGTAGAAAGTTCAAAATTGTCACAGACCATAGGCCCCTCCAATGGGTAATGAACATCAAAGAACCTAACTCGCGTCTTACTCGATGGCGATTGAAATTAAGTGAGTTTGATTTCTCTGTGGTTTACAAGCAAGGAAAATGTAACACCAATGCCGACGCATTATCCCGTATTGAAGTACATAACGAGGAGACTAGCTCCCTTATAGTCAACCCTACAGAAAAACCATCCTCAATACTGGATGATTCGAACACCGATACAGTTCACACTGATGCCGAAAATCCGATACTAGAGGTTCCTATAACTGATTTCCCACTCAACAAATATCACAGACAAATCATTTTCACAATGGTCGATGAAGTAAAAAACCGCCCTTCAGCTTCAAAACCGTTTGAGTCACACGTTAGAACACATATTCAGATTTCCAAGAGCAATCTCGAAGAGGATGTCGTAAATGCTGTGAAAGAATATATTGATCCTAAGGTAAAAACCGGTATTCTCATTAATCCCCCATTAGCAATGTACAAAATCGTTCCCATTATTCAGAATAAATTTAAAAGCTCATCCATGGATTTAGTCCTAACAAAGGCAGAGTTACAAAATGTCAAAGATTATCTAAAACAACAGGCAATCATTCGCAGTTATCACGAAGGTAAAACGAATCACCGCGGAATTAATGAGTGTTATCTGTCTTTATCTAATAAATATTACTGGCCAAAAATGAAGGAACACATAACGAAATATATAAATGAGTGTGACGTATGTGGTCAGGCCAAGTACGATAGGAACCCCATCAAACAAAGGTTTAATATTGTACCACCTCCATCCAAACCGTTCGAAATAGTACACCTTGATTTACTCAGTGTTGAAACGCAAAAATATCTCACAATCATTGATACATTCTCAAAATATGCCCAAGCTTACCACCTAAAAGACGCAACAGCGGTTAGCGTCGTACAAGCTCTTTTAACATTCGGCACACACCATGGATTCCCCTTAACTATCGTCACGGACAGAGGCCCGGAATTTACAAACCAACTATTCTCGGAGTTCGTTAAAATACATAAAATTCAACACCACAAAACCTCAGCATGCACACCAAATGAAAACGGCATGGTGGAAAGACTACATTCCACACTTCTAGAGCATTTACGTATTTTAAAATTGGAGCATCGCGGGGACTCCGCTATGAGCTTAATGCCATATGCAATTCTGGGTTATAATAGTTCTATTCACAGTTTCACCAAGTGCAGACCTTTAGATATAATTACTGGCCATTTAGACCCTCGCGATCCATTAGATATAAATCTGTCAGAAAATATACTACAATCATATACACAAGAACATCGTAACAAAATGCAAAGAGTCTTCGAGATGATTAATGACTCATCTCTGCACGATCGCACAAGGATTATCGAGAATATTAACAAGAACAGGGAAACCGAACAGATATACCCTGCGGATCAACAAATCTTTGTACGGAACCCAATGGCCAGTCGACAAAAACTGGCCCCCAGATTTACACGCGATACAGTATTGGCAGACTTACCGATCCACATATACACTAAAAAGAAACGTGGACCCATCGCTAAGTCCCGCCTGAAACGAGTCCCTAACACCAACCTCTTGTTACAGGATTACCCTCCTGGCTCTGAGCCTAACGCAAGCGGAAGACATAACGTTGAATAGTCTGGAGAATGGACCAGGCATCTTGCCTTTTATGCTAGGAAAAACGAAAGTTATCTCCCACTACCACTCGTTTATCCAACCGGTTAATCTAGACATTATTCGTAGCAATATAGATTTAGTAAGAAAACAGTTAGATAATATTTCACCTGAATTTCACAATAAAACCCTGTCATTATATATGCCACATATAGAATATCTCTATAATAAAATAACGCAGCTATCTGACCAGTTAGAATTGTTCCAGCCTAATCGCGTCAAGAGAGGTCTAATTGATGGGTTAGGTTCAGTTGTTAAAAGCATCTCCGGAAACTTGGACTATACAGACGCCATTCGTTACGATAGTGCAATTAAAACTCTGCAGGAAAATGAGAATAAAATGGTCACGGAATTAAATAATCGCGTTAGTTTAAATAAACATTGGATGTCTGAAAACTCGGATATTCTTAACAAATTGGTCCAGAATCAGAACAAAATTAAGGAGACTGTAAATGAGATCATGATTAGCGACTTGCGACACGAAAAAGATATCGTCAAGTATGCCCATCTGGCCCAGTATATAACAATGCTAGCGGATAATATTGAAATGTTATCTGAAGAATTACTTAGATTAGAAAACTTATTAGGATTTATACGTGCTAAAAGCACACATTTTCTTATGTTTAAGTTAGATACATTTAATAGAATGGTAGAACAGTTAAATGCTCTCTATGGCAGAGACCATATACTGAACGGTAGTTTTAGGGAATATTTCGACATAATTAAGTTAGGTTACTACTATAACAGCCGAAATTTAGTATTGATATTTAAGTTCCCGGTAGTCCTTACCTATACCTATGACCTTTACAAGCTATCCATAGTTCCCAATAAAGATAACCAAGTGCTAATTCCATCTTATCCTTTCCTGGCAATTCACGACAAAGATTTTATGTACATAGAGGCAGAATGCCCGAAGTCAAATCAATACTATCTCTGTGAGAACAGCATCAATCAACACTACAGAAGTCAAGGCGACTGTATTCACCGCCTCATATCCCAGCAGCAAATCGACAAGTCCTGCCAATTCATCACCACGAAATTAGAAACCGAAGCCGTGGAACCACTCGACGACCGACACTATGTAGCAAGCTTCCCGGTGCCAACGAAGATTCGCCTGTCCTGCACCGAAACCCAATACAGCACAGTGCTAGGAAGTTATCTCATCACGATCCCAAAGGGCTGCGATGTGCAAACCCCAGACCTAACCCTGGCAAACAAGGACGACCGGTTGAAAGGACAAGTACTGAAGATTATGAACATCCCATTCAATAACGGAACCAACTACAATTCTGAAGCTAGGAGACTAACCCTCAACTCCGTCAACCTCCACAGCCTCCATGTTGCCAAGAAGGAAATATCTATGGAAACGCCATTAACCCTGACTAAATCCGACATTCACGGGGTGTACTACACTATCACACCGCTATACCTAGTACTATTAGGTGCAAGCGTACTGGGCATCGCGCTCGTACTACGAAGATACATGAACCGGCGCACACTGGAAACAACACCGGAACGTGCAAACGGCGAAATAGACAGCAGCGAGGTATATGCCGAGATCAACCACCACACCGCAACTGCTCAACCAAGGTTATCAGCGCTATTCTCGAACCAACTTTCGAATAGTCGCTGAGCTTCGGGAGGGAGATGTTACATACCACGCGAACCACAGGAAATTAGCCAACTCCACACAAGTATTGCATCAGCCTAGCGACGAGAGCGGATATGCTGAGTCGACGCATCGTGGCGCACGGTGACGTGCCCCGGCCACCGGACCGCAGGAATGTAGGGCTCACTTTCGTTTCAACCATCGAACGATCGTCACTAGATTTAAGATTTTTGAACAAATGTTAATACTGAATTAAACCTGTTCCAGTAATCTCGGGGTTTCCTTGCACCTTCCTGCTGGACTGACATAATTAGTAGGTATATCAAAATAAAAAAATACTGACTATTAAAATTTTCTAAAAAAAACCGACCGAAAAAAGACTAGGTAAATACTTTAACAAAATAACGATTATTCAAGCAGTCGATGATGCAGTTGGTGGCGTTTCTCTTAGTTCAATCTCAGATTCGACGCCATTGCACCAAGTTATACATCAGGGGCCAATTCTACTAAATTTTAAACCACATTCATATGTCAATCGCAAACTGTGAAAAACGCCTTTTTTCATAAATGTTTGACAGTTTGCTAATGAGATGCGAATGTGAAAACTAGTAGAATTGGAGCACAGACTGCGTGAAAAGAGATTTCTTTGAACTTTTTTTCGTTATTCGATCGAAGTCGGGATTTTTGGAAAAAGACATTTTTTATATTGTTTCTCTACATACTGTATAGCAGCACCCAGCATAAATTTAATTCTGGCTGCTTTAATTTAAGCTGGCATGTCTTATGAACCTGTTGATTACAAGGTCTATAACTAACAACATTTTGTTTTTCAAAAATTCTTACCTACGCTGGGGGATGGCCGTACGGGAGAGATGGCCAGTTAAAAGTCGTGCGACTTACCTACAAACAACAGATTTATAGTAAGTAATTTAATTCGCTTCGTCTTGTGTTTGGTGACAAGTTGCAGCGTGTAGGTAGTAGGTACCTTTTGCAAAAAATAATGAAAAAGTAATCCTTCAAATGTTTAACTAGCTTTTGCCCGCGACTTGGTTCGCGCATATCCCGTTTCTTCCCGTTCCCGTAGAAATTTCAGGAAATCCATATCATAGTGCTCCCTTACACTAACCAAGGAACCTACATGCCAAATTTCAGCTATAGCTATTATACGACCAGTACTTTTAGCTGTTTATTGTCATTCAGTAACGGAAGATTTTTATATATATTAGGATTGTGAAGTCAATAATTCTTTTCGTATTTTAACCCAGGTCGTTGGAGATAGAAATGTACTACTTTTTTAAATTAGTAAGTCCATCTCTCCCGTGCATTTGGGAGTGATGAGCATAAAATTCAAAGTACCTAGTATTTTAGCATCACCGCTTATATAGGTATCTACTAAGTAATACGTAAGCTCACTCCTGCCTCCCAGAGTAAACGGAGGTTTTCAGTTTCTGTTTGCAACAACCCTCGTATAAATATCATTTGTGCCTTTCTTGCCGCTTAGATGAAATATTTACTAAGCATAAAAAGCGATGTCTGCAGGAGGTTATAGGTACGTGGGATGAAGAAGACTTAAAAAAATCTATAGAGGTAGTAAATGAACACATATTGTCTGTATACAGAGCATCGATTGTAGGTATATGGTTTACCCAGAAACACTTTGGAAAGACGGGTCAAACAAAAATGGGGGCCATGGATCCATCTTGTACGTTTGGTACTAAGAACGAAAAGTAACTGTGGCAACATATAAAAATATGAAGTAAAAGCATATTTTGAGATGCTAGATAAAGGTTAAAAAAAGTACTGGCCATCGGGGAGATGGCCAGTACTTTTTTTTAACCTTTGTGAAAAAAAAATAGAAAAGAACCGACGAAAAATTCCAACACTGGGGTGTCCAGAATCATGCCCTGGACCCATGGAAATCGTTTGTGCGTCGATGTCAGATACACGCGGTATAATTTTATAATAAGAAATATAAATATTGTTTGTAATTAAAATCGTTATTTTATTGTATTTCCTGGCTATAGATCTTTAATGTTAGTAGCCCCCCCCCCCGGACTTTGTATATTGGTTATTAGGTAGGTAAATAAACTAATTAGGTGCTTACCAGAAAGTGATGAAGGAGGATCCAACTGCCACAGCCGCGCTGGTTAGTGTGACATCCAATGTACCGCGAACTTCTTTTTATAGTTACACATTCGCGATAGGCGCGTCACCGAGGCACTGAGGGGAGCAAATCTTTATCAAACTACACGATCGCTTGTCATTCTGCAGCATAGGTACGAGGATAAGATTGCATCATGTTCACTTTAGAAGTAAGTACCCGGTCGTACTACAAGGTACTATCTAATACAATAATTTACACCTCTTAGATAATCCATTAATTTTTATTGTTATCTAAATAACGATTACATATGAATGGATTATGTGATGGATCAGCCCACCCCATGTCGATATCGTTCTTGTAAACAAAACCATAAGCATTTAATCACCAATAAAGTTTAATATTTATTGCTATGTGCTGTACCGTGTAGGTAGGTAGACCTACTTGTAGCTATTACAGTGATAGCATCATTTTATTAAGATCCCAAGCCAGGCATAGGTACATTTTGTCATACATTTCAGTTAAAAGAGCTTTATCATGGACCTCTGTGAACTTACACACACGTTTTGAGTCATTTCCTCCCGAATGAAAGTTGTGTCAGATAGGATTTTTTCATAGTTATGGATTACAGTATTATTTCATATTATAGAAAAAACCGGTCAAGTGAGATTCGGACTCGCGCACCGAGGGTTCCTTACAAACCTTAGGTATTATATAATTACTAAGCAAAAGTTGCGATTTACGATTTATGACGTATTAAAAAAAAACTACTTACTAGATCTCGTTCAAACCAATTTTCGCTGGTAGTTTACATGGTAATATACATCATATATTTTTTTAGTTTTATCATTCTCTTATTTTAGAAGTTACAGGGGGGGAACACATTTGGAAGTGTCTCTCGCGCAAACTATTCAATTTAAAAAAAAAATATTAGAAACTTTCAATATCATTTTCGAAAACCTATCCATAGATAGGTACCCCACACGTATGGGTTTGATGAAAAAAATATTTTTTTTGAGTTTTAGTTCAAAGTTTTTTTCTTCTAGTCTAGTTCTAGTCCCCCAAAATGTATGTTTTTATTTCTATTTTTGTGTAAAAATCTTAATGCGGTTCACAGAATACATCAACTTACCAAGTTTGAACAGCATAGTTCTTATAGTTTCGGAGAAAAGTGGCTGTGACTTACGGACGGACAGACAGACAGACATGCCGAATCTGGGTTCCGTTTTTGCCATTTGGCTATGGAACTCTAAAAAGGTCTTAGAAATCTAAATATGTATAAATTTTAAGGGTTTTTATGGGAAAATAATAAATAAAAGCTCCAAAGATTAATCATTGAGGCAGAGCATGAAGCATTAACACGTAATTTCATCCCAGATAAAAATTATACTCTGTAACAACATTTTTGTGTCTCGACAACGGAATCCGGGTTGAGTACCAAGTTCGTATAAACAAAAAATACCAAAATATTTATAGCTGACCAGCGCAACTTCGTCTGCGTCACATTTTCCTTGAATGCTCCGCTCCTTTTTGTCTTAGCGTTATGATATACAGCCTTCCTCGACAAATGGGTTATACATTGAAAGATTTTTTCAAATCGGACCAGTAGTTCCTGAGATTAGCGCGTTCAAACAAACAAACTCTATAAACTAATTTTTCTTTCCAGAAGAAATAATTAGGGGATCATTTGCCACACCTCATTCCAAGCGCCACGTTAAGCCTTTGGTCTCGGCTATCTACAATATTTAGCAGTCGCTAGTTAAATCTGAATGCAGTCTTGCCAAGAAGTAGGTACCTCTTACCCAGTCAATGGGTTGTGGAGGTCTGGTAGGCAGCCGCTCCACGTTAAATACCGGTATTTAGCTGAATCTGGTTTGTCTGGAAGCCAAGCCAATAGTTATAATGGTCACCCATCCACAGACCGACCTCAGCAAGCGTTGCTTAACCTTGAAGATCGATGCGTTCGGCTTTTATAGTTTAGCCACTTTGAAGCGTAATACCAAAAAATACACCACTTAAGAGGGCGCATTCCGTCCACTAGCGCCGGCTAAAGTGGCCACTTTTAGCAATAATTGCCGTTTTTGCTATTTAGCCATGAGTTATGTATTAAAAATAGCTCTCAAAAAATAATATTTACATTTCTTCAGAACACTGCAGAGCGGTTTTTTATCTACGTGTCTTTTACTACAAATAATAAAAAACGATTGGCGGCGCTAGTGGACGGAATACACACCCTTATGTTGGTACAACACTTTATCTATGGATGCACAGTTTACACACACTGCTCCAAGTAAACTCGATAATTCATTTCCATAGCTAAACAAAGTATAACTTCAAGATAACAACAACAAAACATGGGGCTGAGGCCATGCTACTGCGGAGAATCTTAACACCGCGATTCAGAAAAACGCGTCTTAAGTACAACGCCATCTATCGACAATGTAAATGAAATATAGGTACTCGTAAGTTCGTACTTAGAAGCTCACACGTTACGATAAATAATGATAAGATTATAAAATGTTCACTTTACTTTTGCCACATATTAAGATTAATTAAAAAATAAATCAAAAAGACATTTTTTGGGGTCTTTTCACACATTTGTTACTACAAATTTTCTCTACTACAAATTTTTTCAATAGATGGCATCGCAAGTATCTGGAGTATCAATGAAAACCACCTACTTTAGTGCTCGATGGATTTTCTTCTTAAACTTTAAAATTCGATATCTTTTGATTTTGAGTGTCCATTTTGATGAAATAAACGCTAAATGTTACTCCGGTTATCACTTAAAATTGTTAAGTACCTGAATTTTGAATCCAATCCGTGGTTTATGCGTGATGCTCCTCCAAACGCACAGACATACAGACAAAAAGACAAAAATTTCAAAAATAGCATTTTTGTGTTTTATGTCTTTTTTCTGACTTTTCTATGTAATTTTTTTTTCGAAAATATTCAGTGTACAGACACGGCAACTCTACGATTTTATTATATGTATAGAAGAAGATCATCTCAAGACATTGTGAGCATACATAAATTAGGTCACGCCACGATAGTGGCGATAAGTCCCCTCTTTGAGGAGTGGCTAGAGAGGCGCCACGGCGTCCTCACCTACCGCCTGACGCAGGTCCTTACCGGACACGGATGCTTCGGGAGGTACCTGCACCCAGGGCTGGGCAAAATACATGCTTTGCTTTAATTGAAATACAAATTACAAAAACAAAATAAGTAATCTAGACCAGGGGCCGAGTCTGCTATTGCAATAGTGTCGAAATGGTGGATCATTGATTTTTAGGGTTCCGTAGCCAAATGGCAAAAAAACGTAACCCTTATAGATTCGTCATGTCTGTCTGTTTATCCGTCCATAAGTCACAGCCATTTTTTTCCAAAACTATAATCTATCGAAACTTGGTAAGAGGATGTATTAGTGAACCGCATTAAAATTTTCACACAAAAATAGAAAAAACAAACCGGCCAAGTGCGAGTCGGACTCGCGCACTGAGGGCTCCGTACAAACCAGTAGGTATATAATATTATAAGCAGAAGTTGCGATTTACGATTTATGACATACTAGCTGACCCGTGCCCACTTCGTTGGGCGGTAAACATTTTAACTTGTGATGTAATTATGAGTGTGGTTCGGTTAGTACTGACTGCTATGATTTATTTCCTGACGGCCAAAAGGAGGGTTTTGTTTTTATTGCATAATAATATGTATGTAGCTAGGCTAGCGAGCCGCTGCGAGCGCTCAGCGTTAGACTCCCTGTCCCTTGTTGCAGAGACATGCTGCTTTAAATCACTGAGACGCTGTGCACGTTCAGCGCTAGATTCCCGAGCACGGACCTGCGATGTTCTCCAGCTTTGGTTAGCAAGCCGCTGTGAACGCTCGGAGCTAGATTTCCCAGCGCGTGCTTGCGAAATATTTTCTCTATTCCTCGAGAGGCACTTCCGTGCGGCGTACTCGAGCTGCTCTTGTCTCATGTCTGGGATGTTGTGATATCCTTTTAAGCATGATAAACAATCGCTGAAACTGTCCGATATCCCAAAAACAGAAATATCACAGCTTCGAACTCGAAGAATGAGAACGAAATAATATTGTAATTGTGTTTTGAGAAACTTTAAAGACCTACGTACAACTCACCTACCAAACGACAAAAGTTAAATAATAACTGGAGAGGGTCATTAATCCGCGGAAAATCTTAACACCACGATTCAGAAAAATGACGTAATTGCACAACGCCGCCGCGCCGTCTATGGGATGGATAAAACGTCCGTACAAAGCATGTTCTAATGCGGTTCATGAATGGACGGCGCGGGCGGCGTTTTGCGATTTAGTAATTTTATATTATCTTCGAAACTATTCAACCAATTGACATACTGTTTTGGGCAAATCGTATCTCTATGATGTTCTTGTGATCATAATAACATTTTTTTCGATAAGGTTTAATGTTTTGTTGTTTAAAAAATCGTCCAAAGATAAGTACGTCGAGAAATACTTTTTTTAACACATAAAAGCTACCTGCTATATCTGCTAAAATATAAAAGATAGAAATATGGTGCCGCGGACTTTTTTGTAGAACTATTATAGGCAGACCAGGTTGCCATACATTGTTTTCAATTATATACAACTGTTAAGGCAGCGCACGCAAATAACTCTGTTGTAAGAGCTATTTTTTTCCGCCTGGATAGACAAAAATTGAGATAGTTCGAGTAATATGCATGATATCTTTATAATTTATAGCCTATAGCACTCACGAATAATGTAGCTTTCTACCAGTGAAACAATTTTTCAAATCGGACCAGTAGTTCCCGAGATTACCCCCTACATACAAACTTACAAACTTACAAACAATTTTACCTCTTTATAATATTAGTATAGATTAAAATAAAACTACTTACTAGATCTCGTTCAAACCAATTTTCGCTGGTAGTTTACATGGTAATGTACATCATATATTTTTTTTAGTTTTATCATTCTCTTATTTTAGAAGTTAAGGGGAATTTTAGAAAACACTTCCAAAGTGGTAAAATGTGTGTCCCCACACACATTTTACCACTTTGGAAGTATGTAATCTATCTACCTACACTAATATCAAACTCAAACTCAAACTCAATCATTTATTTCAATTAGACCATTTACAGGCACTTTTGAATTGTCAAGGTCGGTCGGTCCAAAAAAAGATGAAGCTATTTGCACGTTCCAAAGCGTAGATCTCTATGGAGAAGAACGTGCAAGAAACTCCACGGACACTCTTATAAATCAATTGATGTACTTACTTAATACAAAAATCATGGTAACATTATCTAGTAGTAGTAGAAAGAAGTTTCTACTCTAATATTATAAAGGGGAAAGATTTGTTTGAAATGAATAAGCTCCGACACTGCTGGATCGATTTGTTTGAAATTCTTTCACAATTAAAATCCTAGATTATCCCCGCTATATTATATTTTAAAAAAAAATATAGATCCTTAACAAAAATTGCAATAATATTTAACCCGAAGCGAAGCAGCAAAATGTTGCTTATAAATGTCATTATTTGGCGTGCGCTGAGAAAACTATTGATGATACATAAAAATAATGTACCTACTACATAATTGAAGTACTAAAAGCTTTAGGGCAAACACAGACAAGGGGTGTACTTGTACCTAGATACGGATACCCACAGGATGGCATAAGCAGTTGCTTATGCCATCCTGTCGAACAGATGAGTTCATCTGTTCGACAGGAACTTTTTTTGCTTGATTTGAATTATCCAATATCATCAAAGGCATCGGCCTTTGATGATATTGGATAAATCGTTGCAGTTTTCTGAATAGCAGTGACTGCTTACATTTGGCGGTTAAAGTAACAACAGTCTACAAATCATTTGACATGAATATATCTTTGACACGTTTGGTGATTAGGTAGGTAGCCTTATTATAGGCAGTCGAGATATACATAAGATGTTTTCGTCGACCAATAGCTAGGTACTGACCCGTGCTCAGCCACTTGACCTATTAATATATTTATCAAGATAAATTGAAGGCCATAATACATCACACCATAGCAGTAGTAGGGTTGTGTAAAGAGACTCTTTCGAACAAATTCCACAAGCCTGGAGACCATACCACTCAAACTGGATTCAGCTGACAGAATACCAATGTTTTAAACTTTAGTTCATGCAGCGGCAGCCTATCTAACCTCCACAACCCAATAACTGAGTTAGAAAGTACCTACGATAGGTACTCCTGGGATCCATCGATTCTTACCAAAGACTCGTTGTCAGACTTTCGAGTAGCTACCTATAAACTATCCGAAATGTAATGACAGCTGGCTGCAATCAACTGCATCACGTGGGTCTCGGTAAAGCTGCTTTCAGACTACGCTATCTATCTATCTATCTATACTTATAATAAATCTGTAGAGAGGTCAATTCTGTACATGAAATATATTTCCAAAATAACTATCAGGGGGTGATTAGGGATCGATACTGATGCCAAAAATGCAATCAGTACAATTTTTGTCTGTCTGTCTGTCTGTCTGTCTGTCTGTATAACCGTTATACAAACAAAAACTACTCGACGGATTTTAACGAAACTTGGTACAATTATTATTCATACTCCTGAGCAGGTTATAGTATACTTTTCAACACGCTACAAACAATAGAAAAAATGAAAAAAAAAATGAAAATGTGAAAGTTTGGTTGTTTGTTACTCAATCACGCCAGAACGGCTTAACGGATCTTAATGAAATTTAGAACAAAGATAGATTATAGTCTGGAATAGCACATAAGCTACTTTTAATCCCGGGAACATGTTCCCTAGGGATCACGCGGGCGAAGCCGCTGGCAGAAGCTAGTACTTATAATAAATCTGTAGAGAGGTCAATTCTGTACATGAAATATATTTCCAAAATAACTATCAGGGGGTGATTAGGGATCGATACTGATGCCAAAAATGCAATCAGTACAATTTTTGTCTGTCTGTCTGTCTGTCTGTCTGTCTGTATAACCGTTATAGAAACAAAAACTACTCGACGGATTTTAACGAAACTTGGTACAATTATTATTCATACTCCTGAGCAGGTTATAGTATACTTTTCGTCACGCTACAATCAATAGGAGCAGAGCAGTGAAGGGAAATGTTGGGAAAACGGGAGAAGTAACTCCATTTTTTAAGCTTCCGTCGCGTGTGCAACCTTAACGGTGAAAGCTTCACAGAAATCATGTATCACGGAAAGGTTCTCCTTAAAATTATATAAAAAATATCCAATGACAGCATATTATGTCTATCTTTTATGTTTGACGAACAATAACACGTGTAACTCTCGATAGCTTAGCAGTTCGAAGCTTTCTGATTATATTTGTCTACTCTTACGTTTATAAAACTCTCAGTCGTCCCTAATTAAAGTTATATTAACTATTCCATAAAAAGAGTCATAGAAATCGGTATAGAAACACCAAAGTTATACATGAAATACGCTAATAATAAGCCATGGTCGCGAACGCATTATAGGCTAGCGAGTAGCTTCGTAAAACGCCTTACGACAGTTTGCAATATCTACACTAATAATATAAAGAGGAAAACTTTGTCTGTATGTTTGTTTGTTTGATTGTAATGAATAGGCTCAAAAACTACTGGACCGATTTTAAATATTTTTTCACCATTTGAAAGCTACATTATCCACAAGTAACATAGGCTATATTTTATTTTGGCAAAAATAGGGTTCCGTAAGATATTTGGGTTTTTCGGACACAAGGTGTACAAATCAACCAGAAAAGTTACTTATTTTGCGTACGCTGCCTAAACTATAAAAGATAGAACCATAAATTGTTCTAATTAATTGTAGATCTTATAAATATCTACAAAAAAGTCCGCAACACACTGTACCTATCTATGTCGAGTGAGGCACAACAACCATTTTTTTATTTAAAAATCTTGATTTTTTTTACTACATTTAAACGCGTTTATTTTACTCATGCTATTAATCCGTATCAAAATAAAGTATTTCATCACTAAGAACAGTTTATGTAGATAATATTTGGTCTTTGAATGATTAAAATCGGACGTTTGGTTTTGAAGTTATGGCGAAATTAAAATATAATAAATGCGAAAGTTTGTGAGTTTGTGTGTAGGTTTGTTACTCAATCACGTCAAAACGGCTGAAGGGACCGGGGTGAAATTTGGAACAGGGATAGAGTATGGTCTGAAATAACACAAAGGCTGTTTTATCCCACGGGAACGCGTACGAAGTCGCGGGCAGAAGCTAGTAATATAATATAAGCATAGAGTATAGGCATAGCTTATAGCACAACAATATCGCGCACCATACATTGTCAATAATTACAGTACAGTGTAAACGTGTCCATAACAATGTATGGTGCGCGATATCTTTGTGCTTATATACTATATATATGCTATTATATTATAGCGTAGTCTGAAAGCAGCTTTATACTTGGTAGATGTATAGGTAGAGCATCATCTATCAAAGGGTAGGGTATACCTATACCTTCCCGTCCGCCGCCGGGCATATTCTCCGTTTCTCCGTTCCACTGCCTCACTCCGCTGTAATGGAAAGACACCTTTACCTACTCTCGGCCGTAAGGTAATTAGAGTTGCCAACTTTTTTTGGGAGAAATAATGTAATTTGTAAATCATTGCAAAAACATACTTAGTAGGTACAATAACTACTTTCAGAAAATTCAGGAATTCAGAATTCCTCCCAGCTCCCACCGCCAATTTCACCTTGTTTCCCAGCTCTGTCTGATACCCAGAAAAGATCTAAAAAAGATAAACGCTAGAATGAGCGAAGGGAGCTCGAATATCTAGCCCCAGTCTCGGAACCTATTTCACAACAAGTACAAGAACCTGCGTCACACAAAATTCACAAAAATCGGTCAAGCCGTTTTGGAGGAGTCCAATAAACTAAAAAAAAAAAAAACACTGCGACACGAGATTTTTATGTACTAATTGAATCGGGTTGCAACTGGTTGCAACCCCTCTACATAATAAACACGATTAAATTGAAATCTATTATATAATAATTGTATTGTATGGGTTGTAGGTAGACCTACAACAGTTATCAAACGGGTGAGAATAACAATACCTAACTGACATAATATTTTAATCAATCTTTGGCTTGCCTGAACTCTATTTACGTAAATGATTTTGTAAACAACACTGATTAAAGTTACCTATTTATAAATATTTATTGAGACTTCTTGAAGAAATGAGATAGATTCATGTTCTTATTGTTATCTATTAATTCCCGTGACCTATCTACCTATACAGGAACAGTGCATTTTCTGGGATAAAAGAAAGCTGTGACACTCAACTTTACACTCAACTTCAAAGGATTTTTGTAAATGATTTAAATTACTCTTTATTAGAAACAAAATCTTATTTCCCTCTTTATAATACTTATTAGTTAGATTTCTAAGATTAATTAAGAACCTATAATTATTCTTTTTATCCTGCTTACCCTTACTCTCCTCCACCTTATAAGTGGCATTCTAAAATAGAGCATGACGCTGGTCTAGCTAATTAAACAAACCCTACCTACGTAGATAGGAGTAGAGTAGGAAGCTACTACCACAATATCTTTACTGTGCAACAATTTCAACATAACTAAGTATCTACAAGTTTAAGGGCAAAACATTTAACATCTCTCCAATTTAAACATAGTAGGTACCTAAATATCTCCTGTCTGATTAGGTAGGTATAGACATGAATAGGTTACATGTCACCGGAAAGTGGCAGACTCCGTAAGATGGTAATAAATCTTCATTAGATTATACTTTCTCTATTTATTATGAAAAAATCGTTTTGTAGGTATATAATTTACTAGCTGACCCACGCAACTTCGTCTGCGTCACATTTTCCATTAATGCTCGGCTCCTTTTAGCCTTAGCGTGATGATATGTCTATATCCCTATATCCTTCCTCGATACATGGGCTATCTAACACCGAAAGGATTTTTTAAATCGGACCAGTAGTTCCTGAGATTACCCCCTACATACAAACTTACAAATAAATGTTACCTCTTTATAATATTAGTATAGATATAGATAGTATAGACTAGCTGATGCCCGCAGCTTCGCCCGCTTGACAAATTATATACTACAACCTTCCTTTAGAACCACTCTATCTAATTGTGAAAACAGCATGAAAATCGGTGCAGTAGTGTTTGAGTTTATCGTGAACAGACAGACTGACAAACGTGGCGGAGGTCTTTGTTTTATAATGTGAAGAAATAGTTATCTAAATTACGCGCAGCAGCGCTCTGTAGGAATGTCACGGCGCCCTTCACTTGCAGGCGCCCCGGGCTGCCTCCCTCGTCGCCCGGCTCTAAATCCGCTACTGCGAGCAATATACAACTGCAGTGCGATTCTGGCGGGTCAATTCTGTCGACATCTCACCGAGTAGGTACAATAGTAACCAAAAATGCATAAGCATTCTTACGCACTAACAGCTTGACGGTTAGTTTGACTTACGACCTTCTATTTTCCAGCAGTAGTCAACAAACGGTTGTGGTTTATAATTTCGTAATTACAATATGAGCTCAGATAGCACAATGTTTCGGGAGGTTCCTGCACCGAATTCGGCGGGAGGAAACGCCCGGGTGTCACCACTGCGAGGATCGACCGGAGGACACGGTAGAGCACACTGTGCAGGTATGCCCCGCTTGGGCGGCGCACCGCCGTGTCCTCGAAACGGCGATTGGCGGCGACCTCTCGCGTCCGGCCCTGGTCCAGGCCAAGGTCCGGAGCTAGACGGAATGGGACGCCGTTGCCTCCTTCTGCGAAGCAGTCATGCTAGCGAAGGAGGTGGCGGAGCGGGAGAGGAGACCCTCTCGTCCCGGCCGCCGTGGTGGACGCCGCGGGCGTCGGGGGCCACCTGGTGACCTCCGGCCACCGTAGGCGCGGGCCTGTGGACGGCGAGCTATGGGTGGCTCGCCGTCCGTCCATCTAGACAGGCCGTGTCGACGGCGCGTTAGTGTTCCACGCGCGCCTCAAAGAGAGTCAGCAACACAGAGGGGCCCGAAAGGGCCGACGCCTGCCGGAGTCGCGGGATTATTCGCAAGAGACACCGTGGCTCCGGAACACAAAGGGCAATGAAGGAACATGGATGGGTTTTAGTCAGTAGAAGTCTGACACTCCCTCCCGCTACACCCAGAGCGGGAGGAGTCATTGGATGATTTCCCATCCCTAAAAAAAAAAAAAAAAAAAAAAAGCTCAGATAGCACAACGGTTTAGCGCCCTCAGAGAGAAGTGAGATCCAGTCTGTCGTAAGTTCAAATCCCACGCACTACCTTAGATGTTCTTATTCACATTGCAATAAGTTAGAAAGGTAGATTACAAAAAAAATAAAAAATAGAATTTAGATTTCTGCGAGTAGACATCAGTTATTTATAATTATTAATGTTTAACTTGAACCAAATGAACTATCGGTTGGTTGTAGTTGTTGGTTAGTGACGTGTGGTTAGCAGTAGCGTAATTATTCACAAAATGCAGGCAAACATTAGTATTGAAGTGAGGGCGACTATTATTGCGCTGCATAAAAGTGGTCTTAATAAAACTCAAATATCTGAAGAAACCGGACTGAGTAAAATATTTATATTTGACTTGTAACTTTATAAATTAATCTTTTAATATTTTAACTAAAAATTTATACCTGAGATTTTTTGGTGGCTTAATTCTTTTTATTATTTTTTGAATCCATCCTTCACTTTATGAGGCTTAAAAGCGAAATATTAATGTTTATTATTGGATTTATAAATACGCAGTTAACGCAGTGTTTTATTTTAAAATTATATTAAATAAATATGAGTATTAACTATATAAAACTGGCCAAGTGCGAGTCGGACTCGCCCATGAAGGGTTCCGGTACCATTTATCTATAAAACTACGAAAAAAACACGTTTATTGTATGGGGACCCCCCATATTTAATTATTTTCAATTTTTAGTGTTTGTTGTTATAGCGGCTACGGAATACATCATTTGTGAAAATTTCAGCTTTCTAGCTATCACGGTTTATGAGATACAGTCTGGAGACAGACAGACAGACAGCGGAGGCTTAGTGATAGGGTCCCGTTTTACCCTTTGGGTACGGAACCCTAAAAAATGAAGCCACTTTAGTATTTTGTTAAGTATAGCGACCTAATATTTTTATTTTTTTTTGTTTTAGAGAAATACTGTAAGTCTTTGGATAAAAAGATATGAAGAAGAGGGTAGCCTTGCTAGTCGAAAGAGAAGTGGAAGACCGACGCTTATTAGCGAAGCGCAGCGACGACATATGGTGGACGAGTATGAAAAAAATGGTTTCGCACCAACGAGACACTTTGCGGAATTATTCGACACCTCGTTGCAAACTGTTCGCCGTGCGCTCCACGCTGAAGGTGTGCATCACAGAAAACCTGCTAAAAAACCTTACTTGACAGAGAAACATAAACAAGAACGATTACGTTTCGCACGGGATTATTTAGATTTCGACTGGAATACCACCATATTTTCAGATGAAAAAACATTTAAATCCAGTCAAAAGGGCAGACTTCATTTATGGCGAAAGGATAACACTCGATGGTGTGATAAAAACGTAATCCCTAACACCGAATCAGGTCGTATTACAATTAATATGTGGGGGTGGATGAGTGCAGCAGGACCAGCAGAACTGGCTTTCATTCCTCCACGCGCAAACAGTTCGACTTATGCGGAAGTATTAGATCCATCATGCTACCTACTGTGCGCAACATTTGCCTGATGAGTTAGCACAATTTTCATTTGTCCAGGACAATTGTCCTATTCACCGGGCAAGTACTGTGCGTGAGTGGTTTCACAATCACCCGGAGGTTATTGTTGTTCCAAGGCCAGCGCGATCACCCGACCTCAACCCCATAGAAAATCTATGGGGCTTGATGGTGCAAAGGTGGGACTCACGGAATGAGAGGTCCACGGAACAATTGAAAACCCATTGCATGGAGGTGTGGGAAAATTTAAGAGGGAGCGAAACATGCGGTAATATTGTTGGGTCCATGCGCAAACGGCTACTTGACTGCATTGAAAATAATGGGGGTTATACAAAATATTAATTAAATTAAAATATCCTTGTTTTAGTTTTAATAATCAGACGGTGTAACTAAATATTTAGTAGGTCATTTTAAAATATTAATAACGTTTAACGAAACACTAGACATAATATTAATTATGTTGTGTTGACTTTCGTTTAAAACAGCTATTTCTTTTAACTTGTGCCATCGCCTTATCTTAGGAATGCAGTGAACTCGCTACTAAGTTTGCTGACGATAGTCATGATTTTATTTTGTGTTCTGTTTATTCTACCCGCATTGTTGTAACATAAATTAATAGTTAGATTTATTTTTCTCATCTAATTGACGATTGTCTTAAGTTTTTGAGGTTTAGTTTCAATCTTCTTTTCTCCAAGAAAATGAACAATTAAGCTATAACCTCAATACATTATTTTATTTTCTTCAACCTTCGTAAATATGATCACGTATCCGCGCATCGATCACAATTAAAATGGTTACCCATTCGCCAGCGCAGAGCCCTCAGGGCCTTAACTAGTCTGTTTTCTTTCCTAAATAATCCTTCTTCTCCCTCTTATTTAACTTCACAAATTCAATTCCTTTGTTCCGCCCACAATAAAAATCTTCGCTCTACCAACAATCGTCTTTTACGATGTCCCTCACACCGCTCTGGGTTTATCCACTCCTCTTTCTTTGTCCAGGCGATATTCCTTTGGAATGCGCTCCCTTTGCCATCCTGAAGGCTCGTGAGCATATTCGCAAGAAGTTGGAAGAATCATTACAGCGGTAATTCGTTGGATTCATGTTTTCTTAATAATTTTGGTTATGTGTATGTATGTATTTATTGTAGATTGTATTTTTTTTTCTTCCTCTCGGTTTGTCTTTTCTATATGTTGCACCTACCATGCTGTCTCTGCACCACCCTAAGGTCGACTGGTAGAAAATGCCTATGGCATTAAGTCCGCCTTTGAACAGTGTTATTACTTGTGCATAAAGTTTTAATAAATAAATAAATAAATTATTTGTGACGTTACCTAAAAATAACATGTTTACCAAGTCAAAACCATATATCAGTTTTCAATAAAACTGGTTGAATAGCAATACCTTTACTAGCTATCGACAGTTATATTTTGTATTATTAAAATATCCTTTCATTGTTATTATGAATGGTCTAAGTGGGTATATTTCCAACAAACAATGTTATCAACGGTTACAAGAGAACTTTTTTTGTCTAGGTAACAATATAACGAATAAACATTTGTATTATCATTCAGCACGACTTTTATATCTACCTTAAAACATCGAAATGATGAATAAGATCACTACTAAATAGTTGCAAATTACGAATACAATAAATAAATCATAATATTCGTAATTTGCAACTAATTAGTACAAAAAATACAATATATAAAATACAATTGTAGTTTCAATAGTAGAAATATAAAAAAAACTTATTTATTATATGGTATTTTCAATAACAGAAAAATCAGCTACGGACCATTAATTGGATTTGAACTCGGACCTCGTTGATTGCGAGTCGATTACCTAGCCCTGACGGCTACAAGCACATGAGTGACTAGCGCGAATTTTATCAATCCAATGGTCGCCTCAGCTGTGACTGTGTAAGGCATGTTCTTAATGACACACTAACGCGCGTAGTGCGACGACAGTACATTAGTGTGTGTTATCTGTGGAATGTTGAGATACTCATACAAGCAACGAGTATTTAGTGTTGACGACAACGTGAAAATAGAAGGTAGTAAGTCAAACTATACGTCAAGCCAATTACTTTGAGAGATTCTTATCGACTTTTGTAGTCTGACTGTACACGTAGGTGGAGTGAACCACAAGTGAGCTGTCATTCCATCTTTTTTGTATGGTTTGACAGATCACTTCATGATCAGTTCACCCACGCCTTTACTTCTAAATGTTTACAGAATCGACTGGCTGTATAAACATGTCGAAGTGAACACTTAAGAGAAGTGAACGACAAGTGAGCTGTCAAACCATTCAAACAAGATGGAATGACAGCTCACCTCTCGTTCACTCCACCTAATTGATCACGGTGCGATGTCGACAGCTAATCGACCGGCTGGCTGCTTTTCATTTGATTTTAACGTAACGAATCGAATGGTTGCCATGTGAATGTAACCCTAGTCGGTCACTGGAGGACGCGGTGAAACATACGGTGGAGGTCTGCCCTTCATGGGCGGATCACCTGAGGGTCCTCATCGAGGCGATAGGCGGCGACCTCTCACGGCCGGCTCTGGTTCAATCTATGGTCTTGAGCGTGGACGCATGGGAAACGGTCACCTCCTTCTGCGAAGCAGTAATCCTAGCGAAGGAGGAGGCCGAACTCGTGAGAGAGAGGGAAACCTCACGCCCCAGCCGCCGCAACGGATGAAGACGCTCCGGGCGTCGGTAGCCGCAAGGCGATTCCCGGCCATCGTAGGGTTGGGCCTGCGGAGCATTGGGTGGCTCGCTGTTCGATCAAAACCAGGCCCGGGTCGACGGCGTTGTGTTCCACGCGCATATCAGCATAGTAGACGGGGCCCGCTAGGGCCTGTACCTGCTAGGGTTGCGGAATTTGTTCGAAAGAGTCACCGCGGCACCTAGTGAAGATCTGCTTCCTCACCAATGAATAGAGTGGTTCTCGAGGAAGGTATATAATTTTCACTTCAGTAGCTCAAACATGTAGGTTTTGCTGCCTGAAATCAGTAAGAAAAATGCGATTTTGCTCACTGAGTGAGACAAAGTAGCTTGTTAATTTTTGTTTTCAGAAAGCCGCGAATATCTTATTTTAAACATTCACAATCTATCTCTTTTCCGCCATTAGAAAGAGAGAGAGAGAGAGACAAAGACCAGCCCTTTCGAAGTTCTGATTTTGAATTCGACCAAAGACAAACACGTTCGGAATTTCGTACTAGAAGTAAAGAAATTTTGCAAAAAGATATTGTCTTTTATTTTTAATTTATTGAATTTTTAACTTATTGTTGTATTTAAACGAAAATCAGTATATGACTGCAAATGAAACTGATATTTAACCTGTAAATATTTATTTCTAGTATCAATAATGTTACGTAATATATTTTGAATAATAAAATATCGTGGGTGCTATTTCCGAACACGCCTTAATTTAAATAAAAGAGCAGGAATAAAATTTCGTAGCTGGCGTAAAGAGTTGAATAAGTTAAAAAAATATTAAAATGATCGTAAAATATGAGTGAAACTAACTAGCTAACTAGATATGAGTTTTGCGTATGTTTCAATATGCACGTTATGTTTTTACTTTCAACATTGAGTAAATACTCCGCATTAATGTGAAGATCGCCTCGTCTGTGAAATCTAAAAAATAAGATAGCAACACCGTCTCCGAAAAACTGCTTGAGCCCTTTGTAAGTCTCCATTCATTGAAGACATGGTATGCTTTCAGATATTTCTCGCGAGACTTCTCAGGTAGGAAACATAATTCTGCTTGTTTTAACTCTTCCGGTGTTAAAATACTGTTCTCGTCATTTTTTTAACTTAATCAACTCTTTACGCCAGCCGGCCAGCCACGAAATTTTATTCCCGCTCTTTTATTTAAATTAAGGCGTGTTCGGAAATAGCACCTATATTTTCTTATTCAAAATATATTACGTACATAACAGTATTGAAACTAGAAATAAATATTATCAGTTTTATTTGCAGTAAATACTTATTTTCGTTTAAATACAACAATAATTAAAATTAAATAAATTACACATAATTATCTTTATCTTTTTGCAAAACTTTAGTTTGTACGAAATTCCAAACGTGTTTGTCTTTGAGGTCGAATTCAAAATCGGAACTTCGAAAGGGCTGGTCTTTGTCTCTCTCTATTTCTAATGGCGGGAAAGAGATAGAGTGTGAATGTTTCGAATTGTATGATTAACCCAAGGCTGAATAAGATATTCGCGGCTTTCTGAAAATAAAAATTAAAAAGTTACTTTGTCTCACTCAGTGAGCAAAAACCAGCAAAAACGCATTTTGCTGACTGATTTCAGGCAGCAGGAAGTTTCTTCCTAAACTTAAAAATTCAATACTTTTTGATTTTATGGGCCGATTTTGATGGAATAAACACTAAATGTTACTCGGGTTATCACTTATTTTTAAGTACCTACATTTTGAATCTAATCAATGGTTTATGTGTGATGCTCTAACAAACGCACAGACAAAAAGATAAACAACAAAAATTTTTACGTTCTATGTCTTTTTCCTAAAACTGTTTCTTTTACTTTCATCAAGATGCTAAATATTCTTGTAAGTTGCGGAATTTGTTCGAAAGTGTCATCGCGGCCTTGGAATGCAAAGTGCACCAGGAGGAACATGGATGGGTTTTAGTCAGTAAGAGCCTGTCAGTCCTTTCTGCTCTGCCCAGAGCGGGAGGAGTCAGAATTGATGATTGCTCATATATAAAAAAAAGTAATTCGTACCTACATAACGAGTTTCGTAAACTACGAAACTCGTTATGTAGGTACTTCTTCGAACTACTGAGCCCAAAAATTTGAAAAATGTCAAGTAATATTCTATAAGTAAGTACCTAAAGATTACAGGTTGTTCCGTGGGAAAACCTATAAGAGCAGAACAGGCGCGCAAACGGTCTCGGAAAGACGTGGCGCGGGCGAACACAGTGGATGCATGCAACATGACGTCTTCTTGTGGTGCGCCAGGGGCGAGGAAGCGGCGCCCGCTCCACGCCCGCGCCCCGCCGTCTCAGCGCCCGTTCCACGCCCGTGCCCCGCCCGCGCCTCGCCCGCGCCCCACCGTCTCAGTATGTCTTGCGCCCCACCTCTTCTATACATTTTCTATGAAATATCAAAGTGGCGTCGCGCCCGCGCCTCGCCTCCGCCCGACGCCTGTTGTATTTGTCCCGCGCCTAAGAGGTCTGAAGTGCTATTCTACAACTGCACAATCTGTTTTTGCTGTTCCGTGTGCACAATGCATGTAGGTCAGTCGGTGTGACCACCACAGAGTACATTATACTATATGTGACACAGACATATAAATAGTAGCAGACCAAACATTAATACGTAGATATATTTTTTTTATATGGTATGATTCTTTATCCTTTTTTTTCTAAGTGACAATTCATAAGCATGTCTCGTTCTGTCAGGAGTGACTTTTTGGCGGGAAGTCAAACGAGGCGGTAATTTTGATTTGCACTTTACAATTATTTAAAGTTTTGCTTTCAAAAGTGCGGAATTACTGTAACTTTTCACTGAGCGAACCAATTTTAAACGATGAGTCCTCATAGTCAGGGTGAGGACCCGGGGGGAACGAAGAAAAGACGGTATGAAGATACCAATGCAGGCGGGAGTACAGATTCTAACCAGTTTAAAATTTACACAAAACCAAATTACAAGAGACTGTTTCTGGAAAATGGGAATTCTGAATTCACTGTATACGTAGAATCTACTGAACAAGAGAAGTTAGGAAATAAGAATCCCGTAACCCTTACAAATTTAATAGCAGACAATGTAAAGGGAGTTATAGGAGTGCACAGAATAAATGCATACAAAATGGGTGTAACATTCAGAAAAGCAGCAGCTGCCAATAATTTCCTTAAAATGGAAGACTTCTTGTTGAAAAACAAGATGAAAGCTTTCATCCCATCTTATCTTACGGAAAAAATTGGGGTCTTAAGGTTTGTGCCGAAAGACTTATCGAATGAAGAGATATATAAAAACATAGTGTGTGACGCTGAAGTAATTTCAATTAAAAGATTTATGAGAAAAGTTGAAGGAAAATTAGTTCCTCTTACCACTATTGCTGTGACTTTCGCGTCAACATCTCTCCCACAATATGCCTACATCAGACTTTTTCGATATCAAGTCAAAGCTTATATACCTCCACTATTGCAATGTTATAAATGCCTGAAATTTAATCATTCTGCCAAGGTTTGTAGAGGCGAACAAAACTGCTCTTCCTGTGCTGGTCGACACTCATATAAGGAATGTGATGTTGAAGAGATTGTCTGTATCAACTGTTCAGGTAACCACCTTGCCATTTCAAGAGATTGTCCAGTTAAAAAACAAAAAATGGAAGAAAAGAAGGCCAAATTTCATCAACAATCATATGCCACTGCTGTGAGTTTACCCCCTTCCTTTACACATAAATCTTTTCCTTCTCTACCTAAACAATCAGAAAAAGTTAAAAGCAATGATACTCTTGACATTAAACAGATAGCTAATAATGACATAATCATTAATGCAATTGTAAAGTCTCTTATCTCACTAGGCAATAAGACTGATGATGATGGTCCAGTCACTAATAAGAAAATAAAAGAAATATTTTTATCATATTTAATTTAATGGACAGTTACTTAAATATTTTGCAGTATAATATACAAAGCTTACAGAGTAAAAAAAGCCTTTTACAAAATTTGTTAATTCAAAAAAATATTGATATTTGTTTACTCAATGAAACATGGTTAAAACCTAATTCCACTATTCCACACTTTCCTTCATACAATTTCATTTACAAAAATTCATGCAATAGTCATAATGGAGTTGCTATTTTGGTGAACCATCATTTAAAATACAAATTAATTAATACAAATTTCTCTGAATCAATACAAAACATATGTATCACTATAGAAACACAATTTGGTAGAATAGCTGTACTTTGTGTATACAGCCCACCCAGTACTAGATTTGACGCAAGCAAGTTGAAAGCTTTAATTAATAACATACCCAAACCATGTATAATCATGGGTGATTTTAATGCTCATAACATAGCCTTTGGTTGCCATAGTGATAACACTAGAGGTAGATGTCTGTATAATATAATTGATGAATTCGACTTGTGCATTTTGAATGATGGATCACCAACAACTGTTCCTTATCCTAATAGGCAAGCTTCAGCTATAGATCTTGCCCTTGTTAGTCCTTCAATTGCTCATTTGTGTAACTGGTATGTTCATGATGATCCCATGGGTAGCTATCATCTTCCAACTTTACTTGAGATAAACATTCAACCATCTATTTATGACACATCACCTCCTGTGGATCAAAAGAAATATATTTATAGAAAAGCAGATTGGCACAAGTATTACAGCCTATCAGAAACTAGCTTTTCCTACATAGATTTAATTAATGATACTCCTATCAATTCATATAATAATTTTGTTGACACATTAAATGATTTAAGGAATAAAACAATTCCAGAGCGTAAATTAATTTCAAATACTGTTATAAGAAAGCCAGTACCATGGTGGAACCAAAAGTGTAGTGAAGCTGTCAAAAAGTCGAAAGATGCACTTAAACATTATTTTTCTCAACCTTCAGTAGAAAATTGGATTGAATACAAAAAGTTAGATGCGAAAAAGAAAATAATATTAAAAGAAGAAAGCACTACTTCTTGGCAAAATCTTTGTAGTAGCTTTAATAGGTTAACACCTGTTTCACGTATATGGGGATACATCAAAAAATTTAAAAAAATTGGTACAAATCGTAACAAAAATTTGAATGATGAATGGGTTCCCAATTTTTTAAATAACTTAGCAGATTCTACCCAGATAGATGAGACTAAATTGAAATATTTGTACGAAAATGCTACAGAAAACAGTAGGAATGTATTTCTCAAGAACAATTTCACTATAGAGGAGTTGAACACTTCTTTAAAGAGTAGGAAAGATACTACACCGGGATTGGATGATATACCTTACTTTTTAATTAAAAACTTACATTTAAATGCCCAAATTATATTACTTAGTATTTATAATAAACTATGGGATCAATTACTTATACCTGAATCTTGGAAAACCCAATGTGTGATTCCAATATTAAAACCTAACAAACCTGTAAATAATGCATCTTCATATAGACCTATCTCATTATCATCTTGTTTGGGTAAACTTTTTGAAAATATGTTAAAGTTAAGATTAGATCATTTTGTTGAATCACATAGTTTAATTCCTTCTGTACAGTTTGGCTTCAGAAAAGGCACAAGTTGTTCTGAAAGCTTTGTATCTCTATTGTCAGATTTAAAACAGGTTAAATTAAGTCACTCTAATGCAATCTGTGTCTTTTTAGATGTAAAAGGTGCTTTTGACAATGTAAATATAGAGGAACTCATTCAAGTATGTCATGATATTGGAATACCTAGTCACATTTTAAAATGGCTGCATCACTTTTTGAGCGACAGAACTGTTTTTGTTAAATATAATAATAAGTTACATGGGCCAAAGTCTGTCAACAAAGGCACAATGCAAGGGGCCACTTCATCCCCTTTACTTTATAACATTTATACTTCTGAAATATTAAAATATGTAGACACACCAGATGTAAATATCTTGCAATTTGCAGATGACTTGCTTTTGTATAGCATAAATCAGAATATAGAAATAGCTATGGCTAATATCAATAAGGCTTTAAATCAGTTGTACATCTATTACCATAATAAACTTAAATTAGAAATTAATCCAGACAAGAGTTCAGTTTTAATAGTGAATAAAAATTTAAATGCTCATAAAAATGTAAAAATTTTATATAATAATGTTGAAATTCCAATAGTCAAACAACATAAATTCCTAGGGGTTATTATTGATGACAAGTTAAAATTTGATGAACATATTAAGCACATAGCAAAGAAAGCATTAAATGGCATCAATATATTGAGACATTTAGCAGGAACTTTTTGGGGATCCGACCCCAAAATTATGAGTATGCTATACAAAAGTATAGTGAGAAGCCATTTTGATTATAGCAGTTTAGCTTATATGAATGCCAATGACACCTTACTTAAGAAATTAGATGTCATCCAGAATATGGGAATGAGACTTATTTGTGGGGCTATGCGCTCTACACCTATTAATTCATTAGAAATTGAGACATGTATTCCTCCTTTGATATTACGCAGGTTGATGTTGGCTGAGAGATTTTTCTTAAAAGTCCTATCTTTGAATAATAATCCTTTAGTTAAGAAAATTACAATACATCCTGAAATGTTCCAAGCAATACCATCCAGTACTATCTCTGCTTCTTCTCTGGTTAGTAGAACTTTGCCTGAAATTCCAACAATATTTCAATATGTACAAAATAATTCAAAAAAAATTATGAAATATGATATTTGGCCTGTATATAAAAATACTTATATTGGCCATAATAATAGTTCTATAGTCATACATCTAGACACTGTGCATAATAAATTTGAATATCTACAATTTAAAGAAAATAAACCAGATCATTACACCATATACACAGATGGGTCTAAAACAAACCATTGTGTCAAAGCAGCTTTTTATGATCCACAATTAGATTTGACTAAATGCATTAAATTAAATGCAGCATGTAGCATTTTTACTGCAGAAAGCTATGCAATTTATTGTGCACTTCAGCATGTAAATAGTTTTGTAAATAATGTAAATAATATTCTGATAGTGACTGATTCCAAGAGTGTTTTATCAGCATTAAAAAATGTAAATTTATCTTTTAAGTTAAATTATATAGTTTATAATATTAGAAATAAGATTAGGGAATTACATGATAAGATTATTAATGTAGAATTTGTATGGGTACCTTCACACAGTGGCATTCCTGGAAATGAAGTAGCTGACAATGCAACTCGTTTAGACCATGATGAAGACCAATCAGAGTTCCTAAAGGTTCCATTTACTGATTACTACAGCCTTTTTAATGAGTTGAACAGACTGTTGTGGAAGGACTACTGGAATATAACCCTGGAAACGAAAGGCAAGTGGTATGCTGATATACAGAAAGAATTACCAATAAAAGCTTGGTACCATAACCTAAGAAATATCAATAGAAGATTTATCACTACCATAACACGTATGCGATTGGGACATTGTTTGACACCAGCCCACCTGAACAGAATTCATATATATGACAATAGCCGATGTCATCACTGCGGATCTGAAGATGCTGACCTGAACCATATTATTTTACAATGCACAAGTTTTAATATTCAACGGTTGATTCTAGCGAGTGATATTTTTGACAGTAACAGTCAATCCAGTGACAGTGAACGTCAACAAAGTGTTCCCCGCCACGTTCAGGACCTATTAATAAATAAGAACTATTTGCGTTGTATAAATATATTTGTAATACGGTGGAAAAAATTTAATTTATAATAAACATAGTATGTAGTATGGTTTAGTTTTAGATATAATTGAAAAAAAAAAAAAAAAAAAAGAAAGTTTTCTTTGAATGTAATTTAATAGACAAAGGTGTAACACCGTGGTGTAGGTATAGTTGAAAAATGTGAAGTGTAGTTTGTTTGTTTGAGTATTTTGTTTTTTCCAACTAGCCATATTTTAACTTACTTATGTATGCGACTGAAAGACTTTGTATCTATGGTCATGAATAAAGATTAATAAAAAAAAAAAAACTCGTTCTGTCACGTGTTGTCACTGTCACACTGACTCATACATAGACAAAATTTGACGCGTAGCTTGTCTGCCATATTGATAAGCATCAAATGTTTTTCAATCGCGTTTAAAATTGATAAAATATTACTTGTTTGGGACATAAAACACACGAGGACGGTAAAATAATATGGTGAAGTGCTGTGCGTATCGCTGTGACAGTGCTAGCTACCACAAAACACCTGGATTGACCTTTTATCGGTAAGTTTTGGGAAATCTTAGTGCTTTCTTTACTAAACTCAAATGTTTCCATACTGTTTATTCGTATTTTACATACAGTTTTTAACAAAGATGCGATTTGTCTGTACCGTTAGCCTACAACTAAAGAAATAAACCATAACAAGGACAAAATAGTCAGAAAGTGGCATCAAGTGACAGCTCAAGTACCTGTTCAATTAGTCAGGGACGAATTAGGCAACAAAGACGAAACTTTTAGTAAATTGCATTTGTTGTATGTATTTATGTAAAATATTTATTTCCATTGAATTATCAAATAAAGCCTCAGTTTAATGTATGATGTTTTATTCTTTTTTGGTGATACAATTCCAAAATACCTGTAGTAGTTTCAGTGTATGTACACATGTCATGCTAATATTAAAAATAAATTATAAAATCAATATTATGTTACCCAGTGTCTGTGTTATGGAGAACATGAACATAGGCATATGTATAAATACAGTATAGTCTACTCACATAACGATGAATTTTCATTCAGCGGGCAATAATTGAGCATACTAATATTTTTCCAGGTTTCGCAAGGATGAAAGTTTACGGAATGCCTGGATTAAAAACTGAAACTCCAGGATTGGCAACCAAGACCTTCAAGTGTACTTTGTTCAAAGCATTTTGAGAATCACTTGATCGATCCCAGCGCTTTTCGAACAACATTACGTCCCGGAGCAATTCCTACACTGTTTACCGAATTTACTCCATATGTAAGCATTATGAGAGTGTAAGATAGAAGAGTGTCCCTGGAGTTTCTTGCACGTTCTTCTCCATAGAGATCTACGCTTTGGAACGTGCAAATAGCTTCAACTTTTTGGACAGACCGACCTTGACAATTAAAAAGTGCCTGTAAATGGTTTATTTGAAATAAATGCTTGAATTTTGAATTACATACATTACTTTTATTTTAAAAATCCTGATTTATTCCTAAACTAGCTTTCAGGCATACTAATACCTTGACTCTCGGTTCTACAAAACATGGCATGCGGGTTAATGACTGCAGTGCCAGTTTTTCTAGCTGATACTGACGTCCGTCAATGGTTTGTAAACACCGTCAAAAGATAAAGAGTGGACTGCTGCCCATCGTCCTCTTAAAATATTCCCTTAGTCGCCTTTAACAATAACCACGGGAATAGAGGGTAGTTCTATTCGTTAAGACTATTGATGAGTAATCTATATTTCATGTACCCAGAGAATATAGATTTTCAGGGATTTTCAGAATATCGTTAGATAATACTGGCAACCGGTCCTAATTCGGCCCTGTAATGATATCATTCCCTAGGTGTGCGTGTGCGTAATGGCTACGCAAATTTTAGCGAATGTTTGGTCTGCTACTATTTATATGTCTGTGATATGTGACCACCATTCTAACGACATAGGTATCACAATATAATTTGCACGATTGTCGAGAATAAAATCTCTATTTTTGTCAAAACCAAGACGTTGTCAAAATTGTCAAACAAACTTTATCTGCTGCCTGTCCTAACCTTACTTTTTAAGTATTCCAAATATTTAGTCAATTCTTGACTAAATCAATATTAATTAAGTTATATTTAACTCTTCTTCAGTATGTTACGTAACTGCCGAAAGGTATTTTTTAAGAATAATATTTGTCCAGTTATTATTCATAAAAATAATTTTCTTACCAATGAATATAAATGCATAGAAGCTTGGAATAACATGAACTCCTCTCCTGTGTTTAATAAAATAAGTATGCATGATTTCTACAATATATTAGACCAAAATTATGCTTCCAAAGGCGTAATAAGTGCTATAGACGTTGATATGTTTGCCAATGCAATAAAAGACCCAAGCCATCTCGAAGAACTAAAAGATCTTCTTCATAAACTCAGGACTACAGCAGAAACAGGCAACATGTTGCATTCGACACAGCAAGCTACGGTGAGGAATTTCATTGAGTTTGGTGATGTCAAAGAACTGGTAGAAATATTGAAGGATCCACTTAACTTTGGTGTGTTCCTTGATGACTACACTGCAAATATACTACTGGACAAATTAATTACATTACCGAACTTTGAACTTGCTGCTAGGGTGGCTTCTTTGATAATGCTACAAGAAGATTTCAATAATGAAATAACATGCACTTTGTGCCAATATGCTTGTTACAAGTACATCAGTAACTACACAGTCACACCACCAGAACCTGCACAGTCTACAGAGAAAAACAAGAAAGTGGAAGAAGTTAAGATAAGAATCAAATTCATTAGAAATCCCTTCTTTGATGATCATTTTGACATTAAGGAAACTCATACATTATCAGGCAAAACATTAGCATGGATCTCTGAAAGGGCTCCCAATAATTTGAACAATAACCTGCAGATTATTGGATGGCTTGTCTACAAAAAATTTGATAAACTATCAACTTTCTGTGAGAAAATGAGCAATGACAAATCACTTAAAGTGTATAAAGAGGTATTAGAACTGCTACAGAAAGAGATTGCCAGTGCAGAAGCTGAATCAAAAGCAAGTCTAGAAAACTGTATTAAAAGTTTGAGCAAATGTGAACAAAGCTCAGATAGATCCCTGGAAGAGTCACTGAAAGTTGCCATTGAGGATGCTATCAACAAATCACACAATAATGATATTTCACAGCAAAAACAGGTCAGTTAGTTGTAATACAGATATTTAGGCAGACCATCATTTACACTTAATATTATAAAGACAAATGATTTGTTTGTTTGTTTGACTAGGCTCCGAAACTACTGGACCAATTTGAAAACATCTTTCACCATAAAAAAGATCCTTATATAGCATATACTGTGGAAACTAATGATATTAGAGCAAAGTAACACAGTTTTGTAGAGGACATTGATAGGTATTTAAAAGTCTGCGAGGTTATATAACTACTAGCTGACCCGCGGCAACTTCGTCTGCGCCACATTTTCCGTTATTGCTCCGCTCCTATTTGTTTTAGCATGATGATATATAGCCTATAGCATTCCTCGATAAATGGGCTATCGAACACTGAAAGAATTTTTCAAATCGGACCAGTAGTTCCTGAGATTACCCCCTACATACAAACTTACAAACAAATTTTACCTCTTTATAATACTATTTACCTCTTTATAATATTATTAAGTATAGATTATGGTTGTCACAATTACCACTTTTTGTTCAAATTATTAAATTTAAAAGCCCGGGTGAAATAGAATAATGGTGATTTTAGTATCATGATATTTAATCCTTATCTATTTAAATTGTTTCATAATTAAGATTGGTTATGAACATGTAAATTAGTCTTTAAATTATTTAAATCAGACCTTTCATTCAAAAGTTACTCGCAGATATAAAAATACTCTAAGTAAGAAAAATGTTGCCGATTGAGCGAACTGCTCTGTTTAGATCCCTAATTTGTATGTATGTAAATCGGGCTGGTTTCCGCAACTCCACGACTAGGAGCGTATTTTGCGTGTAGGTGTGACAAATGTGTCATAAGATCCACCCCAGCTCCCCAAGGAAGGCCAGCAACGCCTTGGTGTTACCAACAATCTCACAGAGGGTACCTGGGTTACCAAAGTACTTGGCCCTGTAATCTATGACTACCGGGCAGCTTAGAAGCAGGTGTGCTGCTGTCTCATCCTCCTCCATACAGGCTCTGCATTGTGGGCTGTCAGTGGCTCCTATAGCATAGAGGTGTTTATTAAAAGACCCGTGGCCTTGTTTTGTGAAACGGCCATCAATAGAAGGAAAGTGTCTCTTTGGCCTGCCTACACTCACCATGGTCAGCCCATAGCTTGTGCTGGTTGTCTCCAGTGCGTTTCTTTACCAGATTGCTAAGGTACCCGAAAGGCAGCGGCATGATGGGTTCAGGTCCAATCGTTGCCATGCTCGAATCCCTTCTGGCGAGCTCGTCTACTGCATCATTGCCTCGGGATTCGCTGTGTTCTTTGATCCATTGAATGGTTACTTTTTTTTTTCTCCGTTTATGGCAACTGAGCCCGTTCCGACTATTCTGCCAGTGTCACGTGGTGACGGTAGCACAGAGAGGCAGTCCGTCAAACTTTTTTCGTGTTGTGTCTACCAGTAGTGTAGTTATAGTTCCCTAATTTACACACTACTCTTTATGAGGGTAGAGGTGAGATGAAGTTAGATTAAACCCGCGCGAACGAAGTTGTGGTCGAAGTGCTAGTTATAACATAAAATAATGAATCCATATGCAATTGTTACCTACAGCAACTGGTATTCTGATAACTATGTATATAATTTTTGTTTTTTTTTTTGTTTTCAGCTATTCCAATCATGGGCGAAAATAAGAGATGAGAAACTTGAAGAACAAGCCCAAAGACTAGACCGGGCGCGCCGTATACAACTCATCCAACAAAAACAAAATGAAATGAAGGACCAAGAGCAGAAGCTATGGTTCTTTGATAATGAAGATAAAATTGATCTTGAAATAGAAGAAAAAGAAAAACTTGTTGACAAATCCATCTCAAAGAAAACTGCAACTAAAACTAGTGATGAGAATTATATTCCACCTGAAATTCGACCAAAAAGAAAATAGAGCTGTAAGGTGTTAGAATAAAAAATAGACTACTAGCATAGTTGTTTTATTGAACATTATATTAATATGTATAGATTTATACAAAGTATTAAATATAACTGATGCATACAAACTTTATACACACTACCTACTATATGTTATTGACATAATTATTTATTAAATTACAGGAATGATTAATATTATTATTAGGCAACTTCTTACATCTTATAATATACAGCTGAGGCCCAATATAGTAATACCTTTTGGGTTCATAGATTCGAGTTCTACAAAAATAGTAATTATAGATTACCTTACTTAATGATTGGATAATTTGATTACAAATGTCTTAACCCTCTTCCTGTATCTTAGTGAGATCTAGTTGTATTTTCCTCAAGGTATCTTCAGTTCTTTTAGCTGTCTCAGTCTTTATGTTTTCTTCTAAATCAACAATGTCCCTTGCTAAAGTACCAGTATCATTGACAAGGGAAACAATAGTATTACACTCTGAATGCAGTAGTGCTAACAGTTTATAGGCCTTCTTTGCTTGGTCATCCTTTTTGGCATCCTAAAATGTAAAAGAAAATTGTATGTATAAAAACGAAAGGTGAACAGATTTTACCCTTCTTTTATGTATACTTATATTAATATTCTGTTGTAGCTTGTAGCTATACTAACCCTGAAGAGTGTCTCGTCAGCTATAGAAAAGCACCTGTCCAGTTGGCCTTCCAATGTGTTGATTTCTTTTTGTAACTGTCTTGTGTCGTCTAATATCTTCTTTATCTCCATGTTTTGCTTGTCAACATTACTTATTATTTCCAAAATTCGTTTTGTGTAGATTGACCTATAAAAATACCACTGTATTAATGTCATATCATTCCAACAGCATATTTAAATATGCACATTAATTGGGAAAGAAGTCATATTTATTTAAATGTACCACTGTATTAATGTCATATCATACCAACAGCATATTTAAATATGCACATTAATTGGGAAAGAAGTCATATTTATTTAAAAGTACCACTGTATTAATGTCATTTATCATACCAACAGCATATTTAAATATGCACATTAATTGGGAAAGAAGTCATATGTATTTAAATGTACCACTGTAATAATGTCATATCATACCAACAGCATATTTAAATATGCACATTAATTGGGAAAGAAGTCATATTTATTTAAATGTACCACTGTATTAATGTCATATCATACCAACAGCATATTTAGGTAAATATGCACATTAATTGGGAAAGAAGTCATATTTATTTAAATGTATCTACAAATCTACAGGTAAGTTGGTAACAGACACATTTAAAGCAACAACTATTTACATTAAAATGGTTTTCAACTATCTTTGGGAGATTCCAGAGGGCACACAATATGAAACAAACCTTTTATTTCCACCTCTTAACTTTCCGTAACTCTCTTTTAATTGATTTCCCAGTGTCTCTTTCTTGTCATGTTCTTCTTTCAATGCCTTTGCAGACTCTTTCAAACAGCTCAATATCTTTCTACATCTACTTCTCTCAGACTGTAAATATTATTAAAATTATACATACTATGAATCATAAACAAATTAGGTGAAGATTATTTGTTAACAATTATTGCCATTGCTTACAATGAATAAACCAACAATATAACATTTATCTTATAAACTAAAAAAAAATCATATATAAATATTCCTGAGGCATATACTTGTACTATTGCTATAGTAGAATTTAAGCAAAACAATCTACAACAACGAAGTTGCAAATAAATGCAACTAATGCCAAATAATAAATGTAATGCAATTATATATACATACCTCCATCAAGTTCATACTATTTGTAATTTTGTCAATTTCAACAATAATAGACAAGTTCCTTGATGTGAATTCTTCACTTTGCCTGTGCAAACTATTTATGTTTGCTTGTACTTTATCTATTAAACCATCTGCAACACCTTCTGCATCCACATCAGTTATACCAATACTGTTCAGAATATTGTGTACATTTTTCAAGTCAGCATCTGCCCTTTCAAAAGACTTTTGTGCCTGTAATAAAAATACTTTTGTATACTTACTAACCATGTCTCATTATTACTTTATCCACTCATTACAAGTTGGACAACACTGTGTCTGATTGTTAGTCTAATAAAATGTTCACACTCAAGTCATAATAATATGATTTATTCTACCTGAGAAAATTCAACTTCCATCACATTCTTTTCACTCTCAAGTGTATCCAACTTCTGCCTTAAGACAATAGCCATTTCTTTTAATTCTTTAAGGCTCCTATTTGAGTTATACTTTATTTCAGGCTCTTCATTTTCAGTTTGAGTAATCTGTTGTTCTCTAGGAAGACTAGGAAGCTCTGGCTCCTGAGTTGGTAAAATGGATAGACTTGTTTTGCTCAGTTCTTTTATTTTCAGCAACTTTTCTACTATTTCATCATCACTTAACATTGTCTGGGTTGATGCAGAAATCAAATCTAGAAAAGAAATCCCTAACATGAGTACCTAATCATTTTGTTTCAAGGAATTTAATTAATCCGCTATTTCAAGTACTTTTATGTATAATATAGCAGTTTATGGAAGTTTCACCTGTTGTACTAAAATCCCCAATTTTATTTGAATTAGGTTTACAGCATGGTGGAATCCAAATAGTTTTGAGTTCTTCTGCAATTTTATTGCTGATATTTTGCTTTAGCAAAGACTTTTTGTTAGCTGATGGCAAGCTTGTTGGTGCTTGTTTACCTTCACTTGGTAATCTCTCTATTAAAAACATAAACACTTGTCTCAGCTCACATTCATTATGATATAAGAATGTTTGATAACCCACATCATTTTTGTATCCTAAATCCTGAAATAACATAATTATTGAAATAAAAAGAATTATTTTAAGACTATTTAAATGTGAATAAGGTTTAGAAATTTTGCCTACCTTGCAAATAGATGCAATCTGAGATGCCACTTCTATTCTATGGGATATACCAGATGGCAAGTTTCTGGTTACTTTAACATTTGGATTAATGGTGCTTAGACATGTAGTTGCAGATTCAATAATTGTATGCACAGGTAGTTCGTTAATGCTGTTGACATCATCATTTATGTTTCTGAAAAGTTTCCACGGTAAAGTGAGGGAGGGCCATCTTAGAGGAAAATATAAACATAAATATTACAAAATTGTTTAGTAGACACCTAAGACATTTTTCTTAATAGATACAGAATTTTACATACACATTCAATTGACGAAGAAAATGTAAAATAATAGAATCAACTTCTTCCATGTTTATACACTGAAATCCAACTAGGCAAGGCAACTAGGTTTTGTAATAGTTATAAAGGATGAATCTGGACACAGTAACACGTTCTGCTTAATAATAATAATTATTGCTGTTTTGAATAGGATTTTCTATCAACTTTTTGTGGGACTAAGGACATTGACCGTAGACATTGACAGTATCAAATTGACAATCCTCAATCGAGTTGAATCGAGATAAGAGATTCGATATGACTTCATTTGACAAACAAGCTTTTTTTTTTTTTCCTTTTGTTCCCTCTGGAACAGGCTAAGGTCGGAGACCATGCTGCCTAGTCATCAGTAAATTCGTATTTTTTTGTAAAGTCAGATTATAGTCATTAGTTATATATTTTTCCTTAGGTAAGAAAATCCAGGTTAGGTCCTCAGTTTCATATTTTTCATAAGTAGAGTAAATCCGTGTTAAGTCATCAGTTTTAAAAATATTTCACTATAATCCATGTATTAGACTTCTTATTCTCAAAATCTAATGTAAAGTCCTCAATATTTTTTTTATCCACAAGTTATAAGAGCCATGTGTCAAGTCATAGCAAGAGCCATGTGTCAAATCATTGTCATTTTTTTTATTATTTTTTATTTTATTCCCCCAACCGACGATCAGGGTTTTTAAATTTTAAGGTTACCGTCTTTTCAAGTTATCTTAAACCTAGTACCTATTATCATAACATACCGCTAACGTTTCTTATCAATAGACAGCGAAACAAATATTACGAAATTCAATAGAAAACTGTTTATTTTTAAATAGAATTACAAGTTATATACAGAAAACAGACATCTATCCTATATACACAAGAAATTAAATTTGCCCAACTGTACTAATAATGAAATTAAACAAATGTAAATACGTCGAACTATTTACAAGGAGAGCCTGAATGGAGCGCGGTACCAAATCAGGACTACCATATATTTCAATAAGCTCATCCATTAACACAAGGCGCTGGATGCCAAAAGATGAGCAGTCAAAGAAAATGTGAGCTAACGTTTGCTCAACTTGAGATTTGCAATGATCACAAAGAGGACTATGCACAATTTTCAAACGAAACAGATAATTAAGACGAGAATGACCAAAGCGAAGCCTGAGTATAGTGGAGTAAAACTTCCTATTCATGTAAGTATTGATTTTACAGAACCAAGGCATGGTTCCTATGGGAACATTAAATACAGCATACCATAAACCTTTATTTTCAATTTGAACTGTGTGATTCCAATGCCTTTTCCATATACCAGTGGACCGTTTTTTCAACAAAGGGACTATGTCTGTGCATGGAACAGATATATTAAGGAAACTACTAGAATCAGGGACATCATCAGAATTTGTTAAAGTTCTGGCTAAAACGTCAGCCCTTTCATTTCCCAACACACCAACATGTGAAGGGACCCACATGAACAAAACCTTAATATTATGAGAAGACAAATGCAGCCAGGATTCTTTTATTAATGAAATTAGATAGTTTGTTTTAGCATTCAACCTATTGTTTTTGAGATTTTTAAGAACACTCATGCTGTCACTAACTATTATCCACTCACAACATCCATCATTTTTATGTTCAATGTGTTTTAAGGCAGCAAGAATAGCCACAGCCTCAGCTGTGAATATACTTGTGTTTGAATTTATTTTATAACCAATACCAGTATTCAATAACCCGTCGTAAATAGCAAATGAGACAGCAGACTCAGTTTTGGACCCATCAGTATACACAAATCTATAATCAGTAAACTCAAGGAATTTACTATGTACATCTTCCTTGGTGGATAAATTGTGCTCAATGATGATGTCAATTGCAGGAAATTTGCTGTTGAAATCCCCCTGATAACATGGAAGAAGAGATGACTTATAAATTTGCAGACTGTCAAGAAAGTTTACATATTGAGAAAAACCTTGAAGTATATAAAGAGAGTTACAAATAGGTGGTGTACTACATTGTTTTAAGTTTGAAAATAGATGATTATTAATTTTACTATACAGTTTTAATAAAAACCTTTCTTTCAAGTAGGAGAATCTTATACTCAATGGAGGAAGTTTACATTCAACTTGCATTGCATTGATTGGAGTGCTTTTAAATGCTCCAGTAATAAGTCTCAAACTTTTGTTTTGTATTTTATCAAATAAATCAACTATCTTTCTATCACCAGCAAAACAGAGAAAACCATATTCAAAATGACTACGGATGAGAGATTTGTACAAAAGCAACAATATTTTTGGATCAGCACCCCAGGAGGTTCTACACAAAGATTTCAACATATTGAAAACTCTGTTAGCTCTTGAACTTACCAATTCAACATATTTTTTCCAAGAAAAATTATGAGTAAAAGTGACTCCTAAAAACTTAGCTTCATGAAAAATAGGAATAGAAACTTGATTGTAACACACAACAGGACTGAAGTTGCTAGCTTTGCCAAAGACCACTAGTTTAGACTTATGTGCATTTATATCTAGATTTAAATAAGAAAAGTATGTATATAATCCATCTAAAGCCTTATTTAGACTATTTGCTATATTTATTAAATTTTTTCCAGACAAATACACAACCAAATCGTCAGCAAATTGAAGATTTTTGACCTCAGAACCTAGAATCAAATTCAAACGACGAATATACAGAATGAATATTAATGGAGAAAGTATTCCTCCTTGACAAACTCCAATAGAAGCTAATCTTGGCCCATATAATTTACCATTATACTTAACATAAACTTTCCTTTCAGTTAAAAATTCATGGACCCAGTGAACTATTTTGTTTGGAATTCCTATGAGAAGCAATTCAGAACAAAGTACATCAATATTGACACTATTAAAAGCTCCAGCAACATCAAAAAATACCGACATTAAACAATCCTTATTAATGTAACTATTTTGGATATCAAGCTGTAACTGACAAATACTTTCACGAGCCGATGTTCCCCTACGAAAACCAAATTGATTAGTAGGTAAAATATTGTTTTGTTCTATGTAAAATTCCAACCTTTGTTTTATTAATTGTTCAAATATTTTACCAACACAAGATGTTAATGCAATAGGACGATAGGAATCAGGATTTGACCGAATTTTATCAGGCTTCAAAATAGGTATCAAGCAGTCTGACTTCCAAGGGTGAGGTATGTCATTGTTCAACCACAGGTTATTCAATATCTTGAGAAAAGTGTGCAAACCTCTATCACTAAGCTTTTTCAACATAATATAAGGAATACCATCCAGTCCAAAAGCACTATCTTTTCTAGAATAGACAGCAGCCATGAGCTCCTGTATTAAAAATGGTTTTATTAAGAAGTTATTTATAGAATTTGTCTCACTGACAAGAGGAAAACTTGATTTACTATTTACATAGTCTGGGGTATATTTTTGCAGAAAATCTTGAATCCAACTATCATCATTATTTTTGCAAGAATATGTTTTATTAAATTTCCGCATGTATTTCCAGATTCTCGACAGAGGTGTACATCGATTAAAAGAGCTGCAAAGTTCAACCCAACTGTTTGATCTTTCTGTTTTCAATGTAAGTTTTTTGAGGGCTTGTAATCTTTTGAACTGTATAAATGTGTCATCAGAGGGATTGTTTTTGAAATTAATATAAGCCAGCTTAGATTTTTCAACTGCTTCTGAGCATTTTTTATTCCACCAAGGAAGAGCAGGGGATTTAACCAACTTCCTATGAGATGAGTTATTCAAAGAAGAATTAGCATGAAAAGAAACTGGTGTATTACAAATAGGAAGACATTTGTCAATTGCAGCATGCAAAATTTTGCAGAACGCAGAATAAGTTTCCAATGGAGCAAAGTTTTGGTCCTGAAAATTTGATAATTCTAAATCTACACTTTGTTCATATATATTCCAATCAACCAATTTAAAGTTAGGATATATGGGCAAGTTATGTGTGTTGCTATTAGTGTTTCCTAAACTAAAATTATTTACAAAAACTTTAATAATTACAGGAAGATGGTAGCTGCCAAGTGGATCATTATGTACAGACCAATCACAAGAAAGTGACAATGATGAGGACACCAAGGACAAATCTAAAGCATTTGGACGCCACGTCAAAGAACCAACTGTTGTCACTTCACCACTATTTAATAAAGTTAAATCATTATCATCAATAATTTCCAAAATATCCCTACCTCTTGAATTTGTAGAATTACATCCCCATGATGTGTGATGGGCATTGAAATCACCAGCAAATATCATCGGTTCAGGCACTGATTTGATTAAAGATTCAAATTTATGTTTGTTAAAAGAAGGAGTGCAATTTGTTGGACAATAAAAACTTACAATACTTATTTCTGTATTATTTACAGTTATTCTTACACAAATATTTTGTAAGGAATTGTCAGCATATGTATTTATGTTTCTATAATCTATACTATTATGAATTAAAATAGCTACGCCATTATGTTTGTTACCAATATCATTTCTTTCTATTCTGTATCCTCTAATTTTAAAATGTTTAATAGGTGTCAACCAAGTTTCTGATATCATTGCTACATGTATGTTATGGTCATAAAGAAATCTAGTTAATAAAAGCTTATTACTTAGAATACTTTGTGCATTCCAATGTATGATATTAAGATCCATTGCTATGAGAGGAAGTACTATGTCTGAATGTGTGCTGAAGAATTTCTTTTATAGATGTAGAATTTATGGGTTTATCTTTTTGGCTTACTATAATTTTTGTTATTGCGTTTGTTAGAGTATTCATGAAAAAATCTGATTTAGATAAGTTCATAATTTGAGTTTCAATATTTTTGTGAGTTATTTGTGGAAATGAATTTTCATTGAATAAATCTGAATACTTGACGGCTCTGGATTTAATTTTACTTTCCTCAATTTTTTGTTTTTTGTGTGGACAAGTGTTTGAAATAGCGACATGATTACCACCACAGTTGGCGCATTTCGCGTTTTTAGGGTCTTCTTTGCATATCTTAAAACTATGATTGTATGTACATACAGAACATACTAGATCATTTTTACAGTATTTTGCAATATGCCCAAACTTCATGCATTGAAGGCACTGTTTTACAGGAGGAACGTATACGCTTACCTCATGTCTCCAAGAGTCAAGATATACATACTGAGGCAACTCTGTGGACGCAAAAGTCACCGCCACAGTTTGAGTGGGCTGATACGTGACCGCACCACCGGCACTCTGACTCTGCACTCGACGCATGAAGCGCCTCACCTGAATTACATTTCTGGAACTACCAATAAGCGCACATATTCTTTTATTAGATAGGTCTGTAGGGACCGATGTAAGAACACCAGTAACCTCGGTGTTGACAGCAGGTATTGTCGCTTTGAAGCCCATTTCGTCTAAAAGTTTTTTATTTTGTAAGAAAACATTGGCATTATTGGAAAGATCGAAGTGATACCAATTTTATATTTATTTATTGACCTCAGGTGTAGTATCCCAGTCACGCAGTATTTCCGTATGGCATGGGATATGGCCAGCCTATCCTTGTCTGTAAATGTTTTGTTCTCAGTTTGATGAGATAAGAACACGATGTATTCAGATTTTTTACTGTTTTCAGGGTACTTTCTTGAGTACCCTGGGACTTTAAATATGTTATATTTATTGTTGGAGTCTTCATCAGAGTCAGAAAAAGAATCCCTATCTGATGCTCGTTCGTCAGGGGGCTCCTCTTTTTTCCGCTTCTTGTTTCCCATCTTCAAAAAACTATTTACAATTATTCACAATACCTAACTATAAAGTTTAAATAACTAATTATTCCGAAAATATACAAGATTAACTATTTAATTTAAAAACAATTTCAATTTTGGCGCCTTGTTCGTACGTTTCCCGCGCGTTTCTCCATTTGCATTGTGACAAACAAGCTGATTAACTGACCATTAGGGATGCGACGAGAAGTATTTACCATACGAGGGTAAACCAGGGCTTTGCTTCAAAGTACGGTACGAGGCAGGAAAACTTACAAGTATGGAAGTAGGTACTAGAGGCTGCCCGCGACTTCGTCCGCGTATAAATTCTCGTTATTCCCGTGTAAATCCCGATCCCTCGGGAACTCCGGGATAAAAAGTAGACTATGTGATATTCTGGGTCTTCAGCTACCTATATACCAAATATCATCGTAATCGGTTCAGTAGTATTTGCGTGAAAGAGTAACAAACATCCATACATACTCACAAACTTTCGCATTTATAATATTAAGTAGGATTTGCTACGCTATCAGAGACAGGCAGAGCTCGAAAATACTTTCATAGGAAATTGATTTTCTGCTTAATTTATGAGGAGTACAATCGTTTTTGTAAAAAACCTTTGAATTTCAAAGTATATTTTTCGATGATGCGATTATGATCCTAATTTGCATAGTGAAACGGTTTCAGATCAAAATCAAACACCCTATCAGCCACTATTGACCTAGTAACACAGACTACATAGAGATACTACGTATCCTAGTAACTAATATAAAAACAAATATAGATAAAACAAATATAGGCTTAGGCATTTTTATTGACTTGAAAAAGGCATTTGATACTGTTTCTCATTCAAAACTATTACAAAAACTGCTTAACTTAGGTATCACTGGAACCGCTTACAGTTTATTCGAATCTTATTTATCAAACAGATCTCAAATTGTTAAAATTGGTAACTACAAGAGTACTATAACCCAAAAAATTACACGTGGAGTTCCACAAGGATCTATTCTAGGACCACCGTTATTCCTAATTTATGTAAACAATATTAATCAGTTAGGGTTAACAGGATATCTAACACTTTACGCAGATGATACTAGTCTATTTTACTTCGGTCAATCAATACACGATATCATTAGTGAGGCGCAAAACGATTTAAACGTAATAAGTGAATGGTTTCTACATAATTTACTTACCATTAATACTTCAAAAACATCTTACATGATATTTGCAGCCAAAAACAAAAAGATTCCACCCCACGCCCCTTTGATTGTTAATAATCTAACTATCAAGCAGTCTAGTACAGAAAAATACCTCGGTCTACTATTAGATGACAAACTTACGTGGAAACCCCATATCGAGCACGTACGAGCCAAACTTGTGTCACTTTCTGGAGCTATTCGCAAAATGGGAAACTGCTTACCACCTCATATAAAACGCACAATCTACAATACATTAGTAAAATCTAATCTAGAATACCTGATTGAGATCTGGGGATCTGCATCCAACACTAACCTAAATTACCTACAAAGGACTCAAAACAAAATTATAAAACGATTGTATTGCTATGACTTCTTAACACCTACCAAACAGCTATATGAAAAAAACTAAACTTTTCAATCTCCGTCAATTATACAATTACTATATTTGTGTATTAGTAAAAAAGATATTGGATAATACTACGAAAACCCAAATCAAACTTACAAAAAAGACATACACACATAACTTAAGAAATAGAAACGAACTAGTTCTTCGTTTTCCTAGAACAGTAAAATATGGAAAAAAGAATTTTTTATATGAAGGAATTTTTAAATTGGACAATTATATAATAAATTGCCAAAAGAAATCAAAGAGTGCAAAAGTATTGATATTTACAAAAGGAAACTAAAGGAATATATTCTGCAAAAGGTAATTTCTACATAAATACATATGTTCCCAACAAACAACAAACAGCAGAAAGTACAAATACACAAAAAAAAAAAAAAAAAAAACGCATATAGAAAAAAAAAATACAATAAAACGGCGATAAACGTATGAATTACTATAAATATATTCATATTCTTAAATAAAATTATGCAGGTTTATATTATATGGTACCAACGGAAATGATAAAAATACAAAAGGTATGTATATGCAATAACTACAATATAAATCAATATAAGTACACAGAGTGCACTACACTTAAAAACAAAAAAAGAACAAACACACACTTCAGAACAAAATAAAACTAGAATAGTTACACACATGGAATAAATACATATATATGTAATAACTAACCACAATCACTGTGAGTACGTTACAATTAAATATTTACAAGTTAGGAACGCATAACAGCAGAAAACATACGTAACAAAACATAAATAAAATAAAAAGTCAAATTCATAAAAGATCAGCGGTCTCCGAGACTATAGTAGGCATACACAAGCAAACGTACATGTACATGCACTATACTAGCACACAAACATATTCACTCAGTCAGTAGTTCGATTCATTGTTAGTTCTGTTCCTCACAAATTAATCAGTATTTGTGAGGGTACCTTGGTATCAAATTGGCCAGCTGTTTTAACTTGTTTTATTCGTAACTACCGACAATTTCGCTTTGTTTACTGTTGTTCACAAGCGTTTTTATTGTAATTTAATTTATTCTACAGTCTGCATGCTTCGTCATTAGACGATAAATTTATATTAAAATTTAAATCTCATTTAAGTGAACTGTAACATGTTCTTATGAGAAATAAAGATTCTTTAAACCTAAACGAATCAGTTTTCTGTTTTGCCGCTAACGCCACGAGACCATCGCTGCACGCGGCTGCAATTTGAGCGTCCGATGTGAAAATACTTGAAATGAAATGCTCTTTGTTATTATAAAGTCACGGGTTTAATTTCCTATGAAAGTTTGCCTAACTCGGGGGCTGTAGACTAGTAGACTGAAATTCGCATTTGGGTCAAACTATTTTCAAGTATTTAAATACCTAGTTTCCGTCCCCAGTATGTTTGTAAACTCGTACTTGCAAGCCCAGTTATTGATATTTGCAAGTATATCTCATCCCTACTGACTTTATTGACCACTGACCATAACAACATTGACACTTGACAGTTAGATTTTTTTATTGTGAATCCAGTGAGCGTAGACAGAGCATTTCTTCTGTCTACGCCAGTGAGCCTGAGCATTAAGCGGTCGCTCCAAGTTCGAACCAGTTGCTCCATCCACTAGATTGAATAGAAAATGGGAGATTTTTCAGAAGTTAGTTCTGAATGCATTGAAACCTACTCACAAGAGAAAAAAAGCACCTTCAGGGCAAAAAAAAATCACCCTTCTTGGACACAACGTAAACGCAAAAAAAAACATGGGATTTTAGGCTTGACAACCCTTGACCATCGTTGTCATAAATTAGCTGTCACTTGATTTTGACAATTGACTCAAGGAATAATATTGTTTCTCTGCTGGGCACATTATTGGTTATATAATTGTGCTTCTAGCCCGTCTCAAATAATTATACAAAATGGGAAAGCATTTCGGAGAGCTTGCTAAAATCCGAGGATTGATTACATATAAGTTATCACCACATGAACAACGCGCTTACGCTGGAGCCATTTCCAATGGGTTGCCCAACATTTTCCGTAGGTTCCGCGAGAGCGTGTTCAAGTGGGCCCCACGTAAGTTATTAAATTTATAACATTATAAATAACACTAAAATAGTTTTATACATATAAAGGTTCATTGGTGGGATTCAAGGATCAGTTGTGCATATACCTACTTATGCAATATGTTGAGGTTGCCTAGGAAGTATTGATCTGCTTGAGAATTTCTTGTAATAGTTTTGCATCTAGAATTTCAATAATACTGCTATCAGCGTGGCTGAAGTGCTATATGTTGATGACTTGCTGTCAATAGCTAACAGGAAATTTAGTAGTAGTAACCAAGATATTGGAAGTCCTTCATTACACATGTCAGAAGACAGTGACTTCACCTGCCTGGTAAACAAAGAATTAATTGGCTGCATGTAAGTAGGGACCACACCTTGCACAGGATATACAAAATTGAGATGTACTACCAGTTTACCACTTACTGTCCTTTGAATGGCCTTGAAATTTTAGTAATACTGACATCTTACATATTTTTTTTTTCAGCCTTCATCATTGGATACCTCGTTTATGAAGGTGTAGAACGCGAACACAAACGTCTAGCACGCAAGAACCCTGCTGATTTTGAAAATGATCAATAAATAAGTGTTGCAAGTAATCAATTCTATTTATGTTTTAGATGTTTAATTAAATCCACCCTTTTAATTATGAGAAGTTTAATATTATTTCTATAACACTGTTAAAAGTTCAGGAAGAGAAAGAAAACATTAGCACCTGACTCTTATATGAGTTACATGACATGACTAGACATAAACAGTTTGTGCGCTCAAAACTTAGTATTTTCAAGCTGTGTGGCGTCACATCGTCAAATTGTGCATGCTGAAAAGGTTAAAAAAAAGATCTAACTTTTACCTGGGTTTTTCATATTTGTTTATTTCCTACATTTCAGTAATTTCAAAAATAAATAACTCACAAATTACATACACACTGGCAGGTAAAATGAAAAATGAAAGTGTTTTTTCTTTAATCTCTGGGGGGCTACTCTCTATCCATGATGTCCGTAGTTTCGGGCGTAGTTGCGGGCGTATTCCACTTCGTATCACCTAACCACTAAAAATCAAAGAGATTAAAAATAGGTACAATATAAATTTAATGTCTTTGCTAAAAATTAATGACAACACAATCATTATTTGACAGTCACTTTAAAATTCTTGTTGTCTTTCATTCTAAGTTCGAATTAGAATCATAAGTCGTCGGCTTTGAGTGTAAACCTGCTAACTGCATAATTATTACCAGGTAAATTTTCTTAAAAAATCCAAAACAATTTGAACATTCATTATTTAACCTAGGTTAAATGCTCAAGTTTGTACGTGTTATGTTCCGGATAACATGGAGTTAGCCGCAAACTTTTGAAGTTATGGATTTGACAGTCATCACGCGTTTTTGTCAATTTTTAAAGAAATCTGATTGTAGCTGTTATTCTGGGTTGTGTATTTTTTTTTTAAACTTTGGAATGGTACAAAAAACGTCAAAATGCCAAAAAATGGATTTAGCAGGTTTACACTCTAAGCCGACGAAGTCTGTAGGTGATTCTATTCTATTCTATTAGGGGGTTTTGGTTTCCGCACTTAGTCCTGACGTTGGACCATTGTACGTGAGCCATGGCGGCCGTCACTCCAACCATCCAACCTCCCTCCAGAAACAGATAAGTTTTCTCGGCGTGTTCAGGATATCTGTGAGCAAGTTTGGTGACCCTATAGTTTGCTTCCGTATTTCGGCGACGCCCTCACAATCAAGGAGTACGTGCGGTACCGTTTCTTCCCCCTCCATGCATGCTCTGCATAGAGGGCTGTCTGTTAGGCCTATCGTGTGCAAGTGTTTATTTAATGAGCAGTGACCGGTGATGGTCCCCGTCACCATTCGCAGGCTCCGCCTATCCAGTCGCAGAAGGCGCCTGGTTAGTTTCCGGTCCAGGTTTGGCATGGCTTCCTTGGACTGCCTGCAGCCTGGTGCCAAGGCCCAGCAGCGTTCCGCTTGTTTGTGGGTGTGTTCACGCAGCCATGTGCGCAGTTGGACGAAGGGGAGTGGTACTATGGGTTCGGGTCCAACAGCCACGGCACCAGATCCCCTCCTGGCCAGTTCATCGGCCGCGTCATTTCCCAGTGATCCGCTGTCCCTTTATCACACTGCAGCGTCACGGTGTTGCGGTTGGCCACCGTGACGTGTTCGAGTGCATTGTGGCATTCTTGTATGAGTTTCGAGGTAGTGTAGCTTTTCTTTAGGGATTGGAGGACTGAGGCACTGTCGGAAAGTATCCGGATGTGGGTGTCCGTGACTTCCCTGGCCTCTATGGCATGAACTGCCAGGATAATGCCCACGCATTCCGCCTGGTAGACGGTGTTGAGCTTACCTAGCGATCTGGATATTTTAATGTTGAGGTCATTGGAGTAAATTCCAACTCCCGTACCAGTACTTGTCTTTGATCCGTCAGTATAGATTCTTAGCTCGTTGGGACCTGAGTGGTCGTCCAATTTCTCTGCTAGGACTATGTTGTAATGTTTCTTAAAGTGGTGCGTTTTTTGAACTCTATCGTTGGGTGATGTTGTCGTTTAACAGCATCTTCCATGATGCGCGTGTGCTTTATTCTAGAATCTGTACCTAAGGTTCCAGATGCGCTGAGCCTGAAGACCGCTAGGGCCGCCACCTCTCGCACTATAAGGTGCAGTGGTGGTAGTCCCAGCATGGCCTGCAGGGCCGCAGTGGGTGCTGTTTTCATGCTGCTAGTGATTGCCACACAGGCAAGACGTTGCAGTTTTTCAAGGTCTTTTTGTGCCGTGCTCAGGTCGGTCCTGGGCCACCAGACTAGAGAGCCATATGTGATTATTGGTCTAATAACCGTGGTGTATAGCCAGTAGGTGATACTGGGGCTAATCCCCCAGTTCCTACCTAGCATGCGTTTGCATTGCCACATGCAAATACTGGCTTTTGTGGTGGTGAATTCAGTGTGCTTTGCCCAGTTCAACTGCTTGTCCAAATAGACTCCCAGGTATTTGGTTTCAGTTGAGAGGCTTAGGGTGGTTCCGAAGAAGTGTGGTAATGCTAGTGGTAACAACTTCCTCTTTTTGGTGAAGAGAACTAGTACAGTCTTGGTGGGGTTCACTGCCAGTTCGTATTCTCTGCACCAATCCTCTACTATTTTCAAGGCTTGGCGCATGAGATTACATAGTGTGTTCTCGTGTTTTCCGTTTATTATTATGGTTATGTCATCAGCGTAGCCAACGGTGAAGTAGCCTTTATCGTTGAGTCTTCTGATAAGATTATCAACGACGAGGTTCCATAGTAGTGGCGATAGGACGCCCCCTTGGGGGCAACCCTTCGCCACGGTGGCCCGAGTTGTGTTATTTATTGTGACTTGTACTGCTCTTTGTTTGAGCATGTTTGTGATCCATCCACTCAGGGTTGTGTCTACACCGTGCCTTCCAAGGGCCGCGCTAATACTCCTAAACATGGTTTTATCAAAGGCGCCCTCAATGTCAATGAAGGCAGCTAGTGAAGAGCACTTGTGGTTTATCGCACATTCGATCTTTGAGACTACGCTGTGCACTGTGCAGAGCAGATTCCGTGGATTTCCCCGTGGAGTAGGCATGTTGTTGTCTGTGTAGCGGATATTTGCACAAGGGCCCATCCCTAATGTACCTATCACAGAGCCGCTCCAGGGTTTTTAGTAGGAAGGATGTTAGGCTTATTGGTCTATATGCTTTGGGTTGTGTGTAATGTTTTTCCAGGTTTGGGAATGAAAATGACTTTGACCTCGCGCCATGCTAGGGGTACATATCGGTGTGCTATACAGGCTTGGTAGACTGCTATCAACCATGGTGTTATGACACTCTCCCCCCATTGTAGTAAGGCGGGAAGAATGCCATCTAGACCTGCGGATTTATATGGTTGAAAGGTTTTTATGGCCCATGTTATTCGTTCTTTTGTCACTATATTACGTGCTGTAGACCAGTCCTGGTCAGTAGGGGGCCGTCCCGAGTCGCCCGTCCACGTCCTGTCCTCTAAAAGGTTACAGTTTGGGAAGTGCGTTTCCAGAAGCACCCTACTTGTCTCGTGATCTGTTTGTGTGTAGGAGTTATCTGGTTTTTTCAGTGCGCCGAGAGTGCGGTCGTGTTCAGTTGATAGAATTTTCCGCACTCTAGCGGCCTCATTGTTTGATTCTATGGATTCGCAGAAGTTCCGCCAGGCTTTTTTACTGGCGGTTCTGACATGCTTTTTGAAAGTGTATTGGGTAGTTTTGTATGTCTCCCAGTCCTCTGGAAGTCTACTGTTTTTTGCTCTATTGAATTGTTTGCGTAATGTGCTTCTGAGTTTACCAAGCTCAGCATTCCACCAGGGGTTACCCTTACCCCTGGCGTTTGTTGGCTTTAGTTTGCAACAAGCGTGATACGCTTCTATTATGTAGTCAGTTAGTTTTGTTACCGTGGTTTGGGGTATTCGATGTTTGGCTAGTAAAGAGGCTAGAAGGCGTTTTAAATTCAGGTATGTTGGTGCGTCGCGGATTTCGCCGGAGTGTGGGCTCTTTTGTTTTGGCAACTAAAGTAAAGCGAATTCTCCTGTGGTCGGAGCAAGAGGGCTCGTCGGATACTCGCCAATTCGAGATAAGGTTAGTTGCATTTTCTGTTGCTAGAGTAAGGTCTATAATCGTTTGACCCCTGGCAGTGACCCAAGTGGGTTCAGAGCCATGGTTCACGATGTTAAGGGTAGTCGAGAATAGATATGTGGTTAGGGTCTCACCTCTGGTGTTCGATACTTCACTGCCCCAAAGTGGGTGGTGGGCGTTCGCGTCGGTGCAGATGATCAGGTCCAGATTGGCGGTCTCGCAGTGTTGGACCAGATCAGTCATCTCCTTCGGTGGGCAGTTCTCGTCATCGCTGGGCATGTAGACTGATGCCAGTACGAGATCCGGGGTATCGCTGCCGGTGTGGAGTCTAATCACTGTGAGATCTCTGGAACAGAATTGAGTTAGGGGCGCGATAGTCACGTCTTTGGGGGTGTAAATGCATGTTCGTGGTTTTTGGGCATTATGCGTGCTAAGTGTTAATTTACCTCCGATGTTTCCAAGGCCGCATATCCTGTCGCCTCTGATCCACGGCTCTTGTATCAGTGCGATTGTTCGGGGATGTACCTCCAGTGCCCTGCGCAGGCTAGCCGTGGCTGCCTGGCTATGCTGGAGATTCGTCTGGATGATCTGGATGGTGTTAGGTGTGGGCGGCAACGCCGGTGTTGTGGAATTAGGAGGAGACAGATCCATCGGATAGTCCACCATCCTCCGTTCCGGGCCAGCTGTTGCGGGTGGGTGAGGATGCGAGCAGCTGCGATGACCACCCGGGTGATGTGGGTGGAGCAGGGTCGACGTCTGCATCGGCCATGGCTGCTCTCGCCATTTCCTCCTCCAGTCGTGCCATGTCTCGGTCGTCAGTCGGGGTCGGTTTGGTCGCCTTCGTCTCCGTGTCAGTCTTGGTGTCGGTCCTGACGTCAGAGGGCTGGGTCTCGGAGTAGAAGCGGACGTATATGGAGCCAAGGGCGTACGATATACGCCGCTCCCGCCCCAGGACCTTGACTTCATCGGCCGGGATTCCCACGGTCAAGTATGTCCCGTGGTTATCCCCACCGACCGAAGTTGCCCTGTACAGTGACCACCTCCCTATGTCGTACCAAGTATTCTGACGAATCAGAATACTATGGAGCCGCGCTATATCCCCATTATATTGGGGAACAAAGAGCGCGGCTCGGACACGGGTCGGTATCTCGTCCTGTCGCATGACGGTCAGTGTCTGGGAGTCTCATTAGCGGCACAGTCTGGTTAAGCCAAGTCAGGGCGTTGTCGTCTTCACACCACATCTGCACAGTGCCATCCGCTACCCTGGGGTAACCGCGGAAGGCCGGGAGTGTTTGTGTCGTGTCAGCCTCAATGACGAGTCTCGTCAGTTCAGTCCGAACGTAGATCGCCTTAGTTTGTGTCAGGTCTCGTGAGGGGGGGGGGGAAGCAGATCGCTACGGCGAGCCGCGGGATATCCTTTGTTGCCCGCGCGTAGGTTTTCTGCTCCCCTTGAGTGGTCTGGATCCTCACACGTTTCGGGTTCCCCTGGAGTGTGCTTGGCGAGGCTGTATCGTCCGGGCGTTCCCTCTTTGCCGCCCCTAAGCCGAGCGGCTTAGGGGCGGCCCAGGTTGTGGCTTGGAGGTGCCCAGAACAGCTCCCGGCTCCCGGTCCGCCCCGTGTGAAGTTCCGGAACTTCTCCCCCTCCCTCTTTTCCGTGTCGGTCGTTTGGTGTCGGGTCCGTCTCTGTCAGGGTTCCGGCTCTCCGTTCCGGTTGGTTCCAACGCTTCCGAGGGCTTTTCGCGCTGGGTTTCCCCTTCGCGGACTCGTCCCCGGTCGCGCGTTTCCGCGTCCGGCCGCTTTCCGCGCTGGGCTAACCCTTCGCGGACTCGCGGCTGGTCGCGTACTTGCTCTATGGCAACCATTCGCGCGCCGCGCTGGCTAGTGCCTTCGCAGATTGTGCGCGTCCGGTCGCCGTGTTTCTTTTCCCCAGCTAAGGCTTTTTCGCGCTTACGCATGCGTACTTCGCCCGCCGGGGTCGAGATGGAACCACCCGAACAGGCAGCCTCCCCCGTATCTCTTTTGCCATGGTCTGGGTTGTTCCTGAAGTTGTTCCGGACAATGCACTGTTGCCAGGCGCTCGCGGACAGCTTCGTCTGTGTCGGTAGTGGCGCTTGAGTAGCAGCCGGATCTGTGGGGGTTGGCGCGTGTGTCGCAGCCGTTGTCAGTGTTAGGGGCGCGTTAGTCGCTGCCGAGTTTGTGTTGTCGTCTGTTGGTGGCGGTGTAAGAGCAGTCGATCGCGCTGAAGGCGCGCTATCATTAGGCAGTAGGTTGCTCCCCTCCAGAATACGATGGGAGCTGACCGACGTGTCGGTGTGGGATTCCCCGGCTTGGCCGGGACCCACCTGGGTAGATTTTTTCACTTGCTGCTTCATGATGTTGTGGTTGGGGTTGTTTTGGGCTTTTTTGGAATCGAGGTTACCCCTCCTCTGGACCGATGTAAAAAAAAACTGGGAGCAAGGAGGGAATGGAGTTTGGAGTGAGTTAAATTAAGGAAGTGGGGTAAAAGGTTGACCCTAGGCCTAGGTACTGGCTTTCGGGCAACTTCTCTTGTCCGGAGTCTTATTCAAGACACTCCGGCCGGGGGATCGACATCGAGTAGTCAGATGGCGGTTCCCCAGCCGGAGCTGGGCTATCCGCAACCTGCCCACCCGCTCGGTTGCACGAGAAGAAATGCCTGGCGGCCTGTGCCGTCCCGCCGCGGGGGTATGTGTATTCCCGTGAAAGGACGACTCAGCCGAGCTCCGAGAGTAGGTGATACGAAGTAGAATACGCCCGCAACTAAACCCGAAACTACGGACGTCGGGCTTAGAGAGTAGGCCCCCTGTACCGCATAACTCCAAACCCCCTTTTTTTACCCGAATGTGGCAAAGGCCAAATTTGCCACTCAAAGAGTCCGCTGGGAGTGCAAGTTTAAAAAGACCGTTTGTCTCAAAAAGCCTTGCTTTGAAAAATTGCACCTGGCCTGGCCTGGTGGCCAGTATTCTCAATCGAGTACTCACCCTAAAAGTCTAAAAATATTATTTTCCTTTTTCTATTTCATACTACTTTATTCATTATAAATAATGAATAATTTGGCCATTTAATGGCGCACCATACCATAATATGGAAATAATCAGGGCAGAAAGCGCTGCAATTAGACTTTGCCCAAATCAGAGGTAACCAAAGAGTATAGTAATATAAGGTAACCACCCGGTACCTCGGTCTCGCCACCTCGCCACCTTCTTGGCCATATATTTGACTAAGGTGGCAGCACGCGCGGTATGCAGATTGGCTGCGGGCGTAAACCCTGCGTGCGTGCTATTAGGATGCGGGTTGCGGGCGGCAGTGTTGTTTTTACTGTGACGCGGGTCGCACGCATGTTTATAGACTACTAGCTGACCCGTGCCCACTTCGTTGGGCAGTAAACATTTTAACTTGTGATGAAATTATGAGTGTGGTTCGGTTAGTACTGACTGCTATGATTTATTTCCTGACGGCCAAAAGGAGGGTTTTGTTTTTATTGCATAATAATATGTATGTAGCTAGGCTAGCGAGCCGCTGCGAGCGCTCAGCGTTAGACTCCCTGTCCCTTGTTGCAGAGACATGCTGCTTTAAATCACTGAGACGCTGCGCACGTTCAGCGCTAGATTCCCGAGCACGGACCTGCGATGTTCTCCAGCTTTGGTTAGCAAGCCGCTGTGAACGCTTGGAGCTAGATTTCCCAGCGCGTGCTTGCGAAATATTTTCTCTATTCCTCGAGAGGCTCTTCCGTACGGCGTACTCGAGCTGCTCTAGTCTCATGTCTGGGATGTCTGACGGGAAAGTTGTGATATCCTTTTAGGCATGATAAACAATCTCTGAAACTGTCCGATATCCCAAAAACAGAAATATCACAGCTTCGAACTCGAAGAATGAGAACGAAGTAATATTATAATTGTGTTTTTAGAAACCGAGCAACCAAAACAATTTTAAAGACCAACAACATTCAACCAACTACGTACAACTCACCTACCAAATGACAAAAGATAAATAATAACTGGAGAGGGTCATTAATCCGCGGAAAATCTTACCACGATTCAGAAAAATTACGTAATTGCACAACGCCGTCTACGGGTAATTGGATAAAACGTCCGTACAAAGCATGTTCTAATGCGGTTCGTGAATGGACGGCGCGGGCGGCGTTTTGCGATTTAGTAATTTTATATTATCTTCGAAACTGTTCAACTAATTGACATACTGTTTCGGGCAAATCGTATCTCTATGATGTTCTTGTGGTCATAATAACATTTTTTTCGATAAGGTTTAATATTTTGTTGTTTAAAAAATTGACCAAAGATAAGTACGTCGAAAAATACTTTTTTAACACATAAAAGCTACTATATCTGCTAAAATATAAAAGATAGAAATATGGTGCCGCGGACTTTTTTGTAGAACTATTCTAGGCGGACCAGGTTGCCATACATTGTTTTCAATTATATACAACTGTTAAGGCAGCGCACGCAAATAACTCTGTTGTAAGAGCTATTTTTTCCGCCTGGATAGACAAAAATTGAGATAGTTCGACTAATATGCATGATATCTTTATAATTAATAGCCTATAGCACTCACGAATAATGTAGCTTTATACCAATGAAACAATTTTTAAATCGGACCAGTAGTTCCTGAGATATTACCCCCTACATACAAACTTACAAACAAATGTTACCTCTTCATAATATTAGTACAGATAACCATGCGTGTGATCCGCGTCACGTGTTTAGTCATTGGCGACCCCCACGACACTGCAGCGGCTAACGAAATCTTTGTTCTGGACTAGGAGCGTGGATCGTCAGTGTCCTGCAGCACCAGTGCCGGATTAACCACGTCGCGTCGTAGCAAGAGTAGCAAAAGCTATGGCCCCCACGCATCGGAGGACCCCGCACTTCGACTTACAAAAACATGTCGCTATAAATCATGGACCTATCTCACACACTAGTCCTCCTATCTAACTCCCAATATAGGTACTGTGACAGCTGATGTCTGCGGATGAAGTTATTACTAATTTGGTTTTGGTTTTTTCTGTTCCGTGGGTTTACGGGTTTACTCTGTGGGTTTACTTCACTCAAAAGACTCGTTTTCTTATACAGCCATACCGTTTGAAATCTTAACAGCCCTGAGCCCCGGTTCTATACGGACAATGTAAGCAAAACGAAAAAAAATGTGGGTTCTGGCGCAACATAAGGGCCCCAGAGTCCGTTAGAAAAAATCGATGAGGTCTATAGTTTGTTTTTTCGATTTTACTTAACGAAGGTTTTAGGTTAGGTTATGGGGCCTCTTGGTCGACATGACGCCAGCTCTATCATTGATCTGCGGAAGCTGCAGAGGGTCAGAGTCATCAGGGGTTATCGAACGATCTCCTATGAGGCGGCTTGCGTACTGGCCGGATCTCCGAACTTGGACCTGGAAAAGTCCTCGCGTCACTGGATCGGTGGCGTGAAGACGAGCGGGCACGCGGTAAGCGACTGATGCTGCGTCGGTCGCAGCTGCGCGAGGTTCTGGTGGTGGAATGGCGGAACAGGCTCTCACGCTCTTCCGCCGACCTATGGGTCGGAAGAAGTCCCGACTCCCTGTCGTTTCGTGCAACGCGACGCAGGTTCTCTCGGGGCATGGCTGCTTCGGGAGGTTCCTGTGTCGCAGATGGAGGGGAGGCGTACGCTCGGTATCACCACTGCGGACATTGAAAAATTAGGCTTAGAGTCAAGTAGCTATACCTTTGTCAGTGACGCGCATGGTTGTAGGCGATGGCTTGACCATTGTGTCGTCACGCAGGCTGCTTGGTTAACAATTAATGAGATAGGGATTGTGCATGATGTGTTTTGGTCTGATCACTGTCCCATGTTTGTTGAGTGTAGGTTGGAAAGGATTAAGCCTAAGGCAATAGACCATAAAACATCACGTAGCAGAGTCATTTGGGGCGAGAGGGACAACGATCAAATAAGCGTGTTCTATAACGTATGTAATAGTAAGTTAAAGCTGATTGATTACCCTCAGGAATTTGGTTTGTGCAGTGATCGTCACTGTAATAATACTGGACATAGGGCAATTCTTGATAAGATGTATGATAGTATTGTTACTGCTTTGTCAGAAGCCGCGGCACAGAGCCAAGTGGAGACTCGGACTCATAAACATGTTGGCCGTGTTGTTGGATGGAACAAGCACGTGCGAGATGCCCACGCGAGGGCGAGGCTTCAATATCAGCTATGGGTATGGCACAATAAACCAACTTCTGGCGATGTTTTTAACGAGATGTGTTTGACACGAAAGGTGTTTAAAAGCAAACTATTGTGGTGCCAGACTCATCAAGAACAAATTAAGCTTGATATTGTGGCTTCCCTCCGTAAAGCCAATAATTTTCAAAAGTTCTGGAAAGCTACCAAAAAGCTTGATGTTAGGCCTGGCCTTCCTGTGAGTGTCGGTGGTGCTGATCAGCCGGGAAGCATAGCCAGCATGTTTTTGGATCACTTTAAAGTGGAGTCTCCACTGGGTTCATCGTTGCGAGTGCTCGATGACGGATGCTGTCGTGATTCTGATCTGGTTCGCTTTTCGGCCAAGCAGGTGTCAAGCACCATTAAGAAAATGACGAGAGGGAAGTCCCCGGGTCACGATGGTTTAAGCGTTGAGCACTTGCAGCATGCTGGTCCTCATATAGCTAGAGTACTCGCTATGTTTTACTCGTTGTGTATGTGTCACTCGTACCTTCCCTCTGATCTCATGCGAACTATTGTCGTGCCTATTATTAAGAATAAAACAGGTGATGTTGCTGATAAGTGTAACTATCGACCCATCTCTCTGGCTACTATTATTGCGAAGGTACTCGACAGTCTGCTGGACACGCGGTTGGATGGCTTATTGAATCTACACGACGCACAATTTGGGTTTCGTAATGACCTTGGCACTGAAAGTGCCATTCTAAGCCTCAAAAATACAGTGCAATACTACACGAAACGTCGTACTCCAGTTTATGCTTGCTTCTTAGACCTCTCCCGTGCCTTTGACCTTGTATCTTACGAGGTTATGTGGGAAAAGCTGCGGGAGAGAAAAGCGCCAGCGGAGCTGTTGCGTATTTTCCAGTATTGGTATTACAACCAGACGAACCGTGTGAGATGGGCCGACGGACTTTCTGTGTCGTATGGGCTAGAGTGTGGGGTTAGACAAGGAGGGATAACTTCACCAAAACTGTTTAACCTCTATATAAACGATCTGATCGTAGAGCTCAGCAGCAAGAAAATCGGTTGTCGCATTGATGACGTCAGTGTCAACAACATCAGCTACGCTGACGATATGGTGCTGCTGAGCCCTACGGTTAGGGCGCTTAGAGAGCTGCTTGGTTGTTGTGAGGGCTATGCTCGTGAGCATGGCCTAGTTTATAACGTCAAGAAAAGCGAATTCTTGGTCTTTAAGGCTGGCGGTGCGAAATGTCCTGAGTATGTACCCCCGATTAAACTGAATGGGAATGCCATATTGCGAGTGTATAAATTCAAATACTTAGGGCATTATGTAACTGACGACCTGAGTGACCAGGCGGATATTGAGAGGGAACGTAGGGCGCTGGCAGTTCGATGTAACATGTTGGCTCGCAGGTTTGCACGCTGTAGTAATGAAGTCAAAATAACGCTTTTTAAAGCTTATTGCCAAGTGTTTTACACGTGCAGCTTGTGGACCAACTATACTCAGCGAGCTATCAGCGCCCTACGGGTCCAGTATAATAACGGGTTCAGGATGTTGATGGGGCTGCCCCGTTTCTGCAGTGCATCAGGTATGTTTGCACAAGCACACGTCGATGGCTTTCATGCCATCGTCAGACATAAATCAGCCTCTTTGCTCGGCAGAGTGCGGGTCAGCTCCAACTCCATCCTGAAGACCATAGCGGGGAGGTACGACTCTCCTTTGTTAGGGGATGTTGTTCGGAGATGTATCTCGAACAACATCCTTGTCTCTAAATAGATTATAAGTTTACTAACATAGGAATAAGTTATCCTTTTGTTTTACTAACCCATATGGATGTTGCTTATCCGAAATAAAGATTATTTTATTTTATTTATTTTTTTTTGAGTTATTTTCGATTATAATCCATGTGTCCAATATTAGCCTTGCAATTGATGATATGATAACCCTGCTATTAATGTATTAAAAAAAAAAATGCTTTTTTTGTTTGATTGTAAACTAACTACCTAGGTACTGAACGAGCAGTAAAAATAACTTATATTTCACACAACAAGAATTTGGAAAACAGACCGTCAAGTATAGATGAGGAAAGTGATTTCCACATAGATTCCGAACCTTTCTCTCCAACATCAGAAATCGAAAATATCCTGTGACTGTAATGAACCTGTACCTACTACCAGAAATAAATCCATTAGCGTCCGATCCAGTCGATGTACCAAACTTATGAGATTTTGAAGAAACCAGTGTTTCTAGCAGTAATTAATCTGAAAAATATTTTTGAGCAACAAACAAAAAAACATAAAAACGAAAATTAAAAAAGTCCCACAAAAAAATCCCTAATAAAATAATATGTATAATATAAATGACGAAATAAAAAAAACTGGGTACAGTCGCCAGCACATCAGGCTATACGAAACTGTCAAAATTTCCCAATCAACCTTGAACCTTATTTGTTTGTAATTAAAATTGAAAATCTATTGAAGAAACTTGACAGATTGTTGTAGCTTGATGTGCTGGCGTCTGTACATTAAAAATCGAATAATCAAAAAACAATGTAAATAGCTGATTGACTAATTTTAAATGGGCAAGATTAGTTTTAAATTGTACATTTATTTACTACAAAGAAAGATGATGAAAATGAAGTCTAATCTGGCAGTCCTAAGCCTGAAAACCATGAAGGGAAATTTTCAATCACTAAAACAACATTAAAGCAGGGTTATCATCCATAATTGCTACTAACTGAATTTTAATCGACTATGATCATTGCGCTACACTAAGCATGCGTGATTTGTGCTTTCTGAATCTGCGAAAGTCACTAAGGGGTCTTGTTAGACCCCCAGATAACTTTGTAATAATGATTTCAGAATATATATATGTACATCATTTATCATTGTCAATAATATTATAAGTATTTTATTCCTTTATATATCTTATATCAACTACGAATCCTGTCCAATATGCATCCAAATTCCGTATCCAAAATAAATTATTACTACCAAGTTTCCTCGTTTTTGTGTGTGTCATTGCGCAAATAGCGACTTGCCAATATGAAAAAAAAAAAAGCCAAAATGTCAATTCAAATGTCAACAGTTCATTGCCATGCAGTTCATAGATTGCCGACGTCAACAAAATATTTCACACAAAAAATCTTCGGTGAATAGCGCGTAAAGATTTTGAATGTCATAGCAAAAGTAGTTAATTTCAGTGTGTGTATTCAATTATTGAAGCGACATCATAAATCGGTAATATCATTGTTATTTATAATATTGTTCATTACAAACATTTAATTTGCATGTTGAAGTTATTCCTAAAGAAATAGTTGCTATCATTTCAATTTTATATAGCTAGAAATCTCCTTAATATAAACTCATTATTTATTTATTTATTGAAATTATTTATTGGTATACGGAAAACATTACATATTTGTGGCCTTGTACCGCTTCAGTCTAGAACTAGTATTTTTCCCATTATTTCTCCAAGTTTTAAATCGACTTCTCTGAACTTTACGCAAATACTATTTTCATACTTTGTTCCACTTATTCGCGATTACACTGATATCAAACGACTTCTGAAAATACAAAATCAGTGTTTAGTGATATCAATAGTAAAATCAATCTTGAACTGATATAATCACTTAGCTTATCGTAAATTAAATGTGAACTAATGTAATGGAGACAATTTCCTTATCAGGTTTCTATGAAGTCAACTGACACAACTCATGAGGCTTCAGTAAATTCAGAGCCTGTTGTTAGTGAAGCAGCTCACAAAAGTGAGCTGGCTGAAGCTCCAGAAGAATTAATCACTGCCACCACACAGTTAAACACAACAGAAGACATGGACGGTGATGCTAAAAAAATACAGTCTTATCCACACAACAGAAGAGTCAATAATTATGGTAAAGACAATAGACAATTCTATTCCAGCCTCTTATGTTAAAGCAGGTCAGAAGTCTCTCCCCTGAGTGAACTTGAACATATTTATTAAAAAAAAAACATCACAGAATACTGATCATAATTTATTAGGAAGTTTATTTTTATTGTGTTTCCAGGTTATATTAAATATGTAAGCTTGGTGGTATTAACATTGCAAAATGCAGTCTTAGGTCTTAGTATGCGCTATGCTCGCATAAGAGATGTGGAAATGTTCTCATCAGCCGCTGGTAAGAATTAAATATTTACTTTAAACACTTTTGAATTAATAACACAGAAGAAATAGTTTTAAATCAGGAAGTATAATGTGATAAAAGAATTTTATGATCAGTGATGCTACAACTGTAACTAATTAATTGTATTATTTGTAATTTCAGCTGTTTTGATGGCAGAAGTATTTAAACTGCTTATATGTGTGTGCCTTGTGATGCAAGAGTCTGGTGGTGTTAAAAATGGAGCAAGGTCTATGTACAATATAGTCATATTAAATGTTCGAGATACATTAAGAGTTTGTGTGCCATCATTTCTGTACATTGTACAAAACAATTTGCTTTATGTTTCTGCATCTAACTTGGATGCTGCTACTTACCAGGTAACTGATAAAATCCACTATTATGAAAGTTCTAATTTAAAAATGCATGGCCCATCCTATATCAACCACTGAAAATGCTTAAGTCAAGTAACACTAACAAGTACACATAAGTAATAACTCAAAAAAGATAATCTACAAATACTGACTGCTGGCTGTTATTTTCAGGTCACATATCAATTGAAAATCTTGACAACAGCATTCTTTACAGTGCTTGTGTTGAAAAGACATCTGAAGAAGTGGCAATGGTTGGCATTAGCAATTTTAGCAGCAGGAGTGGCTCTGGTACAACTATCATCAACAGAAAAAGCAAATGCTATGAAGTCAGAACATTTACCAGAGCAATCCAGAATATTAGGATTTAGTGCAGCACTAGCAGCTTGTTTCATATCTGGTTTTGCTGGAATATACTTTGAAAAAGTACTTAAGGAATCAGACATATCTGTAAGTTCATATAAAAACGTATAACAACCTGCCTGCTTTGAATTACCTATTTGCTTGAAGTAAGGAGTAGCTTATCATATTGTGTAATTCCCCTTGATGCTTATGATTGTCATAAATACCAGTAAATACATGAATGTAACTAAAAGTGGTATAAAGCAGTGCTTTGAGTAACAAGTATAAGGTACTCAACTCATAGATTTCTTTAAATAAACTTATATATATATCTGGTATTCTGGTCTAGTTTGTAAAATTTGCATTACAAATAAAATAAACAGTCTATAAGAAACAAAAGGCCTCAAGGCCAACCTGTATTTGTATGTAATCAAAGGCAGTATGATGTGTGTCTTGAATTAAAATTGTTGACTTGTTTCAGGTATGGATGAGAAATGTGCAGTTGAGTTTGCTATCATTGCCATTTGGAACTGCCACTTATCTTATAAATGAAGGAACTAGTAATAATTTGCTAAAAGGCTTTGATGGTTTTGTTTGGTATCTAGTCCTATTACAAGCAGCAGGGGGTCTCATAGTTGCTGTGGTTGTCAAATATGCTGATAATATACTAAAGGGTTTCGCAACTTCTGTTGCTATCATCATATCCTGCATAGCATCCATATATATATTCGATTTCAACTTAACTGTACAGTTCGCAATCGGCACAATGTTCGTAATCGTTTCGATATTCCTGTATGGATATGTACCTAAGAAACCGGAGCCTCGGACATCATTGAGTGTATGATCTCTTCTATGATATAGGTTAAGTGTTCTTTTGATTTAAGTTAATGGCTTATTTATTTTTATGATTATGCCTATTTCAGTCTGTAAATCATTCATAAGAATTATTTTAAAGTATTATCAGGGTATTATAATGTGAACCTCAGAAGTTCACAAAACATTAAAAGTAGTAGTTCCACTTCCAACAAAACTAAGGAAACTAATAATGATTGAACCTTTTTATTAGGCTTTTTGTAATTGCCAGTACCCATCATGGTTAATAAGGTTAGATATATGTATTTCTTAATACTTCCTTTAAACATAAAAAAAAATAACTTAATGTAGTATCAAGTGAACGGAACATATGAACTATTAATTTGAGACCATGATTAGCAGTGCTTCCATTTGCTGTTGAGTTTTTGACAATGAATACCAGACTTTATGTTTATGAGATACAAATAAACTTATTTAATTTATAATCAATCAATATAAGATCAATTTGAGGAAAAAAATAGCTATTTAAATACTTTGGTACATAGCTAGCATAATAATTGACTTTTAACAAGAAATTTAGAATTAAGTTTAATCAAATGTGTAATAGCCTTGAAAATAATATTTTGATATGGTAAGTAAATAATCACCAATGAAATAAGAATTAAAAGCAGAATCTATGCTATTTTATATATATTTCTAAATTTTAATAAATGATATACATCTTAATATGAATTTATAATCTTTCTCTTCCTCATTTGTTCCAGCCAATTATCAAGTTGTTGTTGTGGTGTTTGTGGATTTCTCTTGTAATAGTCTGCAGGTGGTTTTCCTTCTTCCAATCTTACAAAATAATGGCTGTACTGGTATCTTACTTCTCCCATACGGCCTCTAGCATGTCTTCTGATTCCTTTTATTACCATTCCTTGACCAGAAAAGGATTCAGCTGAAACAGGAATTGACTTTTTCATTATTACTTGTATTTTTTGCTAAATGGAAGTTTACATTTTAAACAAGGTGCAAGGGTGTTTCCTTAACCGTAGTGGAAGCTTAGAGCAGCTTGTATACATTGTATTGTACTCTAACCTGTAAGGTTTATTAAGAAAATAAACAGTAGTTAGTACTTACCAATCCACAAATTGCTCCTAAATTCAACATTGTGTTCCTTCACAGCAAGGTCCTGAGCTTCAAGTATGGCTTCTTTAACAAATACTGCTCCTTTTTTGTTCACAAAGCTGAGTTGTTTCACAGCCTCATCTACTGTCATTCCTCTGATGAAACTGGCAATGTACCACAGCTTATCAGGACTATATTTTATATTGGTCTTCTGATGACATACAAACTGAAAATACATACAATAAAGCAATCAAATATTTTTAAGTTTTTATTTCTAGTTACATAAAACCTTCATGTTTTAAAACATCTGTGTAAATATTCAATTTTCTTTTGTATTTTTTAAATGGTAAACATTAAGTATTAAACATTTACTGTAATTTCAGAAAGAAGATGAAGCTGGTGAAGACATTAAGGGGGATTTTTAAAACTGACTAGAAGCCTGCTCATCATCTGCCTAGCCTTTTCCCAACTATATTGGGGTTGGCTTCCAGTCAAACCTGCCTGTCAGACTAGAAGCCTGCTATTTATTTCAATTTTTTAATGATTTGCAGAAAATAGCTGCTAAGATTTTTGTACAACTATAATAATTAGGTATTTTTTTTTAAGTGTTTTGTAGTATATGGCTCGAAGGAGGTCAATGGGTCGTCCTAGGAGGATATTACATTTTAATAATGTTCATTAAGAAAACTTCTATCTAGCGCAGTAAGTATATTTGTTTTGGACTAAATGATAAAATGCAGTTTGTACAATTTCTGGCTATGTAGTAGTTATAAATGTAAACTTACAGCCGGTCTAGGTTCTTCATCTGGGGACTGAGGAGGGTATATTTTTTTGTTATGCCTCAAAAATCTTTTAGGTATATTTTCTGTTTTAGACCATGCTAAAGCTGACGAGCTTGTGTGAATATTCTTCAACTGATTTGTTTTTACACTGGTTAGACATAGATTCCTAAATAATTGATTCATTTTAGATATAGGTTGAGTCGAGTTATAGTAGAAATTCTACATTAATTGGTATTTTTCAGGGTAATCGTAACCTAATATTATCTTCACACACAACGTTTCACTCCACAGAACACTAATAAAATAATTATTAAATAAAAGTACTCTGTGCTAATAACCTAACCTAGCGTCACTTCGGTTGACTTCGGTCACTTCATTCACATTCACTTCAGTGAACCAAAGAGTAAATAGAAAAATGTCAAACTTGCGCACTCTGATCTAGTGTTGCTAAGTTGCAAAAGAGATTTGGTTTAAATTCACGGAACAGAAAAAAAAGTTTGTGTTTTTTCTGTTCCGTGGTTCCGTGGTTTAATTACTGAATTAGGCCAGCTAAAATATCTAACTACTACTTTATGGCACGAATTCGAATGACGAATAATCAAAATACAGTTTGCAAAAAGGTTTCGTTTCCTTTTTATTTTCTAGCACGAAAAAAAATTTTTTTTTATCTCTTACATGTTAGAAATCGGTATTAGATAGGTAGTATCTTGTATTTTTCCTAGATAATATTTAGCACTTCAAATCTTTACACAGCGATATATTTTCAAGGAACTATTGATAGACATATGTAACGTAACAGTAGAGTAGCAAATCTTCATTGGGAATCTGAAATCGGAATCAAGATTCTGTATTCAATGTAGGGTTTTTTTAGAAATTTAGGGATCCTAGGCTTGGCAACTTAATTGTTTCATCTTGATTAAGTAGTTGGTACTTATTTAAAAAAAAAAAGAAACTGAAAACGCAACAGTAAGGGCCTTATCATACTAGCGGATTGCGAGCGTCCTCAAAGCGGAGCGGGCGCGCAACGAATACGTTACGGGCGCACAACGAACACGCCGCGCATGCGCAGCGAATTCGTTGCGGACGCGCAACAAGATCGCTGCGAACAGCAGCGTGGATGCCATTTTGTACAGTCTCGTAGAAATGCCAGCCCGTCCGCCCACCAATGTGAGAGGACGTATGTATCATCATGTCATCATTTGGAGATTCGGATATTGATACAGTGTTAATTGTGAAATTCAAAATTTAAAGGTAAATAATGATTAACTGATTGATAATAGTATTAAAGAAGTATATTGATCATCTCCTGTGTACTTATTTAATGTTAAAAACATACCTTATAGTAATTACGAGCCTTTCTTCAGGTGAGACCGATAATCTCAAATGTGTGTCTTTATGCCTTATGTCAGTTTGTATCAGATGCAACAACCTATGGCTACAACTCATAAAATGTAGGTCTTGACATTCGCAGGTGGGAACGAAATTGTTTTGGATAATTTTTTATCCGTTTGCAAAACAACACAACTTAGTCGTTCGATTCGATTAATTGATAATCTTCCCAAATTCGTCGATGCTTTCGTTTTCTCCGGCGTCTTCAAAGTAATAAAGCTAACAGCAGTGTTTCCTCGTCGGAATCCATTTTGTTACTGAGTGTATTTTACGTCGATAATTTGCTACAAACACGCGACGAAAACGACGTTAGTATTTGCCACGCGTCCGCGACGTCCTCGCTACGCAGCCGCGGCGTGTTCGCGACGCATTCGCTGCGCGCCCGCCCCGCCCCGCAGCCGCTCCCAAACCGCTAGTATGATAAGCCCTAACAGTGATGGTAGGCTACTTGTCTAGCACGGCAACGGTAGGACGCTACGCGGGGTATAGTCAGGAGTATCGATTTCCGAGCCAGGTGTAAAGTTAACTCGCACGAGTTGTACTTGGATGAAACATTTTACTTATGCTTTTTATTACTTAGATATGGTTTAAAAAGGAAAACAAAATATAACGAAACATTGGAAAGTAAGTTGCGCTTTATTTCACCTCCTAGCTTCTGCGAGCGGTTTTGTTCGTATGATTATCGAAAATTATCTCAAGGGATTTTCCATCCCCGGTATCCGCGATTTTCACGTAGTAATACTTATTTATGATATTAGTGCAGTAAGTTGGTTTTACAAACGAGTAGACGAATGTAAGTCCAAGACGAAAGTTTTACTTCCCATTATTTTTACCGAATTCCAAAAAGGAGGAGGCATAAAGCGAGAATCTTCGTTGTTGTGTAGTTAAATGATATTTAAATTCATAAAAATTGGTCAAAGTTACCTAATAACTGAAGCTCGCAAAACAGCAAATATTTAGTTGGCGCCAGATAAATCTATACTAATTATTATAAAGCAGAAGAGTTTGTTTGTTTGGTTGAACGCGCTAATCTCAGGAACTACTGGTCCGATTTGAAAAATAGGAAGGATATTTTTCAAATCGGAGTATAAAATCATAGGTGCGCCACTGTGCCGTTCGTATGGCAACCCGCTGCAATCGAATAGCGTACAATTGCAATTTATTTAAAATCCGAAGGTATTGTTATTTAAACCGAGGTCGAACCTCATATACAAAAAAAAAACAGCTATAATAAATCATGTGCATAAAATAGGGAAGATGCAGATATAATATTTATTTTGAGTATTTATATTTTTATATGCCTTTTGCGTTCCAGTGCGGTGACTCTTTCGAGCAAATTCTGCAATTTTGGCAGGTACTGACCCTCGCGGGCCCCGTCTACTATGCTGACTGCTGACAGCTCTTTGAGGCGCGTGTGGAACACAACGCGCTGTCGACCCGGGCCTGGTTCTGATCGGATAGAATATTATATTTATCTAAAATGTTTAAAAATGAAGGGCCAGTGCAAAGTGTTGTGTAATGACAACGAACGCGTACATACCTAGTAAGCTCGGTCCGACGGCCAGTTTCTTTTTTTATGATAGACATATTTCAAAAGTCTAGGTCGTCTGGTAGTTTTCCTCCCAAATCCTGGTAGACTTTACTTTTTATTTACTTTTATATTTCGTCATGCGATTGGCTGTTGAGAATCCATTCAACCAATGACTATAATTACACACCATTAGATGTCCAGTCGAGGCACGGGTAAGTTCATTAGAGGAGTAAGACGGTCATCGGTCGAATGGTATTCTTTTCCATTTTATATCCAAGTAATTAAATGGACTCTTGGCTGTATATATTTTTGTCCTCATTTAGAGTGAGATTATAATTAACCACAACCTCCTTGAATCGAGACAAATTCTGATCGTGTTCTGCTGCTGTCTTGCACTCTTGCCACAATTTGTAACGTCATCTAAATATGAGTACGTGCAGGGCCGCGCCGACCCCCCACAGCGACTGTGTGCGAAACCTATGAAGCGCCTCTTTTTTTCACGAATCTTCATGTTTCAACTTGTTTTTTTTTATTGTTAATTTTGACCGAAATAAAGCCACTTTTATCCGAAACTTAAGAACTATGCTGTTGAAACTTGGTAAGTAGATGACGTATTCTGTGAACCGCATTCTAAGATATTCACACTAAAATAGAAAAAAAAAAACAATAAATTTTGGGGGTCCGCCACCCCAAAATTTATGTTTTTTTTTCTTTTGTGACGGAAAATTTTGAGGGTCTCCCTCCCCAAAATTTATTGTTTTTATTTTTAATTTTTGTGTGAAAATCTTAATGCGGTTCACAGAAAAGTGGCTGTGACATACCTACTGACGGACAGACAGACAGACATGACGAATCTATAAGGGTTGCGTTTTTGCCATTTGGCTACGGAACCCTAAAAAAGAAAATGTTTCTTTTTTTGACATTACAAACAGACTAAAGTTATATTTATTTGTATAGAAAATTACATAAAAAGCACGTACCTGAAGGGTTTTTTGAATCAGATTTTATAACACCTTCATCGATAAAACTACTGGTTTCTGTCTCTGATGGTTCTTTGGAAGTGGATGGTAGTAGAGCCGTAAAATATTTACTTATTTTAGTTGTATTTTTATCACGTTTTTCTTCTTGTTTTCTTTTCATTATACAATTCTGGTAACCAGATAATTTCTATTATTTTTTTGTCTTGAGTACTATCACTTATCGTGAAAACACGTTAAAACAATCACTAACATTGTTTTTAGAGCTAGAACTTAATCTTATTTAAAAAAATCAATGCGCACCTTGCAGTTTGCACACACTTTCGATTGACTGATTGTTCAATTGTTTTGGCACGCTCGTTCCTTACAGTCGGGGAATCCCCTTAACCCAACCCCGCTTGCGTTGCGGCATCGTTTCGGGTTGCGATCATAATTTATTCAAACAAACTCACGGCGGTTCTTTTGATTTTAACGCTGAGCTCGTAACTAATGTAAAGTAAAACCTAAAGCGTAAAATTAAACCACACACGTGAATGTTATCTTGGAAGACTTGTAAAATAAGCACATTATATGTTTGGTTGTTTACAAGGCATATGTTGCGCCTATTGTACCTACTTACTTATCGATACTCCACTACAAAGAGCATGTTGTTGTGTAAGTTAAAAAATTTCGATGGCGGCGCCTCTAATGTCTTGGCGCCTGTGTGCGCCGCACACTTCGCACACAGCGGCAGGGCCCTGAGTACGTGCCTGTCAGTTTATCTGTCTTGATAATATAGTTAAGAGTCCTATTACATTTTTTACGGAAATTCATGATTTTTGACGCTGTAATTATCAGCAGCAGTAAGATATTTTAATTATTTGATCCTGAATAATGAGAGTGCCAGTCTCTTTCTTGTAAGTTAGAGTTACACATTTTCATTTTTCTTTTCGTTTAATTTACTATAAATATTTTACGAACTCAGTTTGCAAGAAAAAATGTCGGCGATGGAACTTTGACGGCCTAATTCACATTGTTACAATCAATTCTTTTAAAAGCTAAAATTACTAAAAGGTAAGTTGAATGTTTTACTTGTTTATTGGAGTTCTAGAATTTCTTTAAATTCCTTGAGTTTTCACGGAAAAAAACGTAAAGAAAGCCTAATTTAAGCCAGAAATGTCTTGATTCAGCGTCCATTATATTCCAAATAAAAACAATTTTTATCAAATAAATTAATATGATATAAAATTTCAATCTAAAATGAATACGTTTCATTAGTTTTCGTTTGTCAATATAATTAAACAAAATTACAACAAATAAAATTAAAGTACTATATACTCTGCGTCAATTCAGTGCGCGCGCTCCTCAGTCTCGCGCGAGCGCCCAAATAAACTATAATCCTATTCAGACTAGCAAGTATCAAAATTGTTTCGCGGACTATAGATGTACTCCCAACGCAGACCAACGTAACTTCGTCTATTGCAAACGAGCATTTACGATTCGTAATAGGACTCTTAAGCGTTCTTTGGAATGCAGCGACTGTTTGTGACTCCAGTATATAAATTTAATGTCTTTGGTGACTCCAAATGGGATTCTTGTAAATTGGATTAAATTACCGCAAGCTTCGAAAGCCGTATACTTAGTTGGCATGATAGGCATCTGATGATATGCACTTCGTAAATCAATTTGGTTAAAGACGTTGTATTGTGCCACCTTCGATACGATCGATTCTATGTTTGGCAACGGGTACCTACGCATCCGCAAAGATAATCGTCACCGAATAATCAATGACGAGACGTTTGCGGGGCGTTGTACCTCCTGTTACCAAGACTTGAGCTTGCCATGGAGAGTTTAAGTTACTGGGCTCGATGATTCGATCTTAAAGGAGCTTACTGATTTCATCTCTTATGAATTGATTATCAGCTTCTGAATGTTTTCTGGAATTTGGGTCTAATATTAGTCGCAAAATTACTGAAACCACAGCTTCCATTACATTGCATATCCTAAAGGGTTTTGCCGAGCCTCCTAATTTGATTTCTACTGATGATCAATGATCAAATCGGCACAGATGTCTTCTAATCTGTAAAGAGTTTCTGCTAATGGGTGTGCTCTTTAAGCTTGATTGTTGCATAGTAAACCATCTATTAGCGAAGTCCGTTTATTTGAAGCCAGTGTTACAGTTTCCTTCCAAGGATGGCATTTCAGGTTTAGAGATAGAGCGAAATTTTATCTATAAAAGTCTTGGAACTTCCATTGTCGATCAAGGCTTCAGCTTTGTGTTCGATAACGGTGACGTCGCTGAAATTGCTGATAAATCTGAGTCTTTCGGTTGTACTACAGCGTTGCTACCTGGCTTATCTGTTGTGGCTCCACTTCTGCGGAATAGCCCTTTTACCGCCGATTTGACTAATAGCGTGAAAGGCCGTGCATTTTATTCGGCTTAACTTACCACCAGATATAGTAACAAATAGCAGACAAAAGTAGTAATTGATCACCAAAATGAAACTCGCATTTTAATGTAAAATTATAACCAAAGTTTTAACACTTTGCTATCCTATGTAAAATTACTCCAAGTAAATCATGAGTAACCCAAAAATAGTAAATGATCACCAAAATTTTAACCAATCTGGCGCTAATGGTCATGGTTCTAACCTAACCTAACTAACCCACATGTTTCACCAGCCATAGAGGGGATCTGACGCAGACACGTTACTATAGAATTTGAATATTATACTAACTGAATATCAATTTGCTCGCTAAGATTTGGTGATCATTTACTAAATTTGGTGGTCGAATAGGTACAATTTAAAGTGGAGTCGTGACTATTTTTCTGGTGATAAGTAGGTAGATATTTTTGGTTACAAAACTAAGGGTATCAAAGCATTTTATGGTGGTCATTATATTTATTCCCATTTTATTCTCTGATGCACGTTTCCCCCGCAAAAAAAGCAACGTCTACGTGATGGAGCCACAGCCAGATTGGAACTGTTTCATGCTTCATCAGTATTTTCAATTTGGTAGAGTTCTTTTGCAGAAAATCCATTCGTTCTGATCTCCTTTGATTTTTTTTTCAGCCATTTTCAGAGATACGGCCTGATTAGTTGCTTCTCCTAGGCTTATTTCTATTTTTTTTTTTTTGTAGAATTTTCTGGGAACGTAGGCCCGCAATGAAAGCGTCACGCACGTATTCGTTTCTGTATTCTTAAGCAGTAACAGACGTGAAAGAGCACTGAAACGCTAGTTGTTGTAACGTGCGGATATAGTCTGCAACTGTCTCTTCTGACTTTTGTTTAGTTGAAGTAGAAGCGAGCATGGATTTCGTGAACAAAAGAAACAAAATGAGGTCTTCAAGTGCATTTTTGAACAAATCGTAGCCGACAAGTTTTCTGACATGTCCTTGGAATCCTTCCTGACTTACGTAAAATTAAGCCATATATCTGAGAAGAGAGATGCGTTGACCTGTAACTATGTCTTTGAAATACCAGTTATTGTACGTAAAGGCCTGATCGCTCAATCGAGACTTTTTATAAATTGGTCTTCCTGTCCTGTCAGGGACTTTACATTGGTACACTCTGTGCTACAAATGCCAAAATTATGGTCATAATGTAGCAAAAAGTGCAGAGAGGTCAACTGTATGTGTGGTCATTGTGGTGAAGCAGGACATTCGATGGCAGAGTGCGGAAAGAAAACAGGAAATGCTGAAATGTGTAACTTGCTCACGCTTTAAAAAACCCAGCAATCATAAAACCGGAGACGCTGAGTGCCCTGCAAGGAAGATACTGGAATTCAGATACATAAATTCCATCGATTAAGAGGGCGCCTAGAGCGTCATACTCAAGGCCAGATTTTCGGACTCACACCCACAGACTACATAGAGATACTACGTATCTCACACCTGACGCTGATTCAAAAAGAACATACGGCTGTGATGTCCTACTACCCCTGAATTTGTTGCTGTTGCTGAATTAGCCGCCCAGTGCAAAAATCAAATACAATACCACACTTGAGTTGCTATGAACAAATTCTGCAATGTCGACTACGTTGCAGAATTTGTTCATAGCAACTCATTTGTGTTTGTGCTAACCCAATTTATGCTGACGCTAATAGTTCACATTGTGTATGAGTACATAAGTAAGTAAGAATTAATTGACCTGAACTAAATTTAGCTAGCATTTTTTTATTATAATTAGGGGACATCTGTTTAATTAAGTAATTTAGCTCAATAAAATAAATTAGCTCAATAATTGATCGTAATAAGTAAATATTGTTAAAAAATCTTAGACGTTTCATTATACTTACACTATTTGTGCCCTTGCCGCCTATTTAACATCGTTTCAGCTATATTGTTTTTCTATTGTAGGTACCAATTTGAATTTTGAATAAAGTTTTATTTATAATATTATAGATTTTATTGTTTTCTACTCTTTTTTGTCAAGTTGTATTTGTCCTACATTAGTGCTGTCATTGCACGAATGAAAAGCTAGCAACTCTATTGCAGATGTATTTTAAAAGGCTCTTTATCCAAGTAGCAAAAAAATTGTTAAAAAGTCAAATTTGACATCGACAGTGATGAGCGACACGCGAATGACGCGAACGCGATTACGCGACATTACAACAAGTAAGTTTGCAGATCAGCAGATGTCAAGTCTGTCTCTTATAATTTTTTACAAATTCGTTTGGTATCGCAAGCACACGGTCAAGCCGCTAGGTTATTGTGTTCTGTGCGGTCAAGTTTACGATACAACAAAAGAAGCATTTATTACAATTCATGCTTTGCCACTGTATCGTTTAAGACTTGAAAATGAGAGGACTCATTTCTGCAATTTGTTCAAAATCATAGCTAAACGCAATGTTTTTTTTTTTTTTCGTCGAAGTCTAGAATCGAAGTATAAATAACTTAAACAATGTGTGACATCTACATAGCGGTTGTATGTTCTTCGAACATGAATCGTAGTATGGAAGCTCACGCATTTCTGGCAAAGAAAGGCTTTAAAGTTAAATCTTATGGTACAGGAGAAAAGGTTAAGTTACCAGGTGCTTCTGCAGATCGCCCGAATTGTTATGAATTTGGGGTTCCCTACGACGACATTTACAACGATTTATTGGAAAAGGATAAAGTGTATTATACCCAAAACGGTATACTACATATGTTAGACAGAAACAGAAGAATTAAACCCAGCCCAGAGAAGTTTCAAATATCAACTGAACGATTTGATGTTATAATAACCTGTGAGGAAAGAGTTTATGATCAAGTCATAGAATGGTTTGGTTCAAAGAGATCAGTTTACAACCAGCCTGTCCATGTTGTGAACATGGATATTCAAGATAACCATGAAGAAGCTACCATTGGTGCATTTTTAATAAGTGACATGGTCACAAAGATGGCTCAAAGTGATGATTTAGATAATGATATTGATGAACTATTGCATGACTTTGAAGGAAAGTGTCACCGGCCAATTCTTAATTGTATTATGTTCTATTAACAAACTTGAACCAGATATTAGCCAAAAAAAAAGAAAAATTGATGCTTCCACAGTAACTGTATATTTGACTATGATTATAATGACCATATTCTTATTCATAAACATCTTTCATTATGTCTGAAAAGATTTTATATCACAAGATTTGACAATTTGTAAAAAAAATACCTCTGTATTGACCAGAATATATGTCGCAGATAGAGCTATCTGTGACAAAATATAATAAGTGTCTTAATTGCAACATTGAAGTGTATGTTTTTATGAATAAGGGTTAAACTACCGTTTTATTTTTTTCATATATGAGTTTTGCAAGAGGTCTTTAAGGTCAATATTGTTTTAACTTAGTAGAAAACACGCTGATGCTAGTTACATTTCACAAGTGACCAATTACAATGTTTTTAAAACAGTTTTGACCTTCAAGGAGTAGTAATTTTCTTGTTAACTACATTGATATACATTTAGCATAGTGAACTGAATTAATTTTAAGTTCCACTGATATGAAGACTAATAATGTCCATAATATTCATTAATGAATTTATTCTGTATGTATAAAAGACGGTGTTTTGATTTTTATAAAAAGAGAAATATTTTTGAAAATTTGTTTTATTAATTCATTTTTTTAGATTTTTTGTAGTTTATAATAAAAATGTCATGGCCATATCCTTGGATTTGGCCACTTCATGGTGTGGCCTGCTGTTTCATGAAACGTCTGAACACTTCAAAAATGACATCAATCCTAACATATTAGTAATTATCCTTTATTTCAGGCAACTGAGGGCCATAAAACTGTGTCCGACCGAATTTGGTTTTTCAGCCGAAACCGAAACCGAACTTTCGACCTTGCTCTCTGTTTCGGCCGAAACCGAAACTTATTAAAAATTATTTTAAATTAAGATTATTACTGGAATTTACTATTTATTTGCATATATATCGTGGCTAAACACTAACAGCCGCACAGGTCGATCCTCCAGGTCAAGCAACGCTAGCCAAGGTTGGTCTGTGGATGGGTGACCATCTTAACATACCGAGTTTCCTCCGTGCCTCGGAAAGCACGTTAAGCCGTTGGTCCCAGCAGTCATTTGTAGATCTTTGGCAGTCGTTACCGATTGTCAGAAGCCGGTAAATCTGACTCCAGTCTTGCCAAGAAGTGCCGTGTTAACCAGTTAACGGGTTTTGGAGGTCTGGTAGGCAGCCGCTCTACGTAAAATACTGGTATTCTTAAAAAAAAAGAAACAACTTTCAGTTAGAATGCTTTACACATAATATATACTTACTACACTAGCTGTCCCCATCCACCGCGGCTTCGTTCCCGTCGACTGGCAACTTTCTTATTTTTTTCTTTTATAAGAACCTTCTGAGAATAACAATCACAGCAAAAAAATAATCAGTGAAATTGGCCCAGCCGTTCACGCGTGATGCGATGACCAAGGGGAATATGAATTCATTTTTATAAATAAGATACTACTACCTAACTAACTAGTAATACGGGCGAACTGAGCCGGGGCCGCACCAGAAGCAGGCACGAGTTCGCTGCGAAGTTGCAGTTGAAGGAACGACACACGAAAATTCATGAACACTAGAGTTTCGGCGGGCCCGAAAATTTCGGCTATATTGTGGCCGAAACTAGATTTTTTGGCTGAAACTGGCCGTTACCGAAATTTCGGTCGGTCACTACATAAAACAATACATATAATAGCTTTATACAAAAAACATAAAAATTGGTCAAGCCATTTCGGAGGAGTTTGGTACCTAACAAAAACTGGAACACGAAATTTTTAGAATAATTATTAGTTCCTTACCTACCTACATGAAATTAGCATTTTCTCGTACTGACCACTTTGATCTAAAATATCTCCGCTTTGGTTAAGAATTCCAAATTCAAATTTATAAATTCACTAGAGGCCGCCCGCGACTTCGTCCGCGTCCGCGTATAAATTCTCGTTATTCCCGTGTAAATCCCGATCCCTCGGGAACTCCGGGATAAAAAGTAGCCTATGTGTTATTCTGGGTCTTCAGCTACCTACATACCAAATTTCATCGTAGGTAATCGGTTCTGTAGTATTTGCGTGAAAGAGTAACAAACATCCATACATACTCACAAACTTTCGCATTTATAATATTAGTAGGATAGGATTTTTTTTTCATTCATTTGTTTTATCCTCATTATTATTTTTTTTGGTGTCGCTTATTACCGCACAACGGAAAACTATGAAATATCGGTATATTTACGAGTAAGTAGTAGGTACCTACCTACGAGTTCTACCGTGGCAGCAGTACCCAAGCACGGTACGTTTTTTTAGCAACGTTTTCGTTCTGGAAATTTCGACCTTCAGAACCAACCCCGTGGACGGCCGGAGACCAAGGTGGAAAAAGAAGAATTAAAGGCTATTGTGGAAGCGGATCCACCACAAAGCACTTCAGAGATAGCTGCAGGTTTCGGGGTACCTACCTATGTGATAAAACTGTAACTTGAAGCAAATCGGGAAAGTAAAAAAAACTTGAACGATGGGTAGGTACCTACCTACCTCATGAATTGAGTGAATCGAACTTGCAAACACGCGTCGACTGCTGTGTTACTGTGCTCAACCGACACAATAATATATAATTATTTAAATATATATATCCTTACTCGGAAAAGGTTACTTGTGAGTGTTTGGTCGACTAGCGCCGGTGTCGTTCACTACAGCTTTCTAAAATCTGTCCAAACGATACGGCAGATATCTATTGTCAGCAACTGCAAACCATGAAGGAAGAACTAGGTGCTAAACAACCGAGATTGGTCAACCGCTCTAGGCCACTGTTGCTTCACGACAATGCAAGACCACACACTGCTGGACAGAATAGGAAAGGTCTACGTAAAGAAGGACGAAGGTACGCCCACCATAGCAATAAGAAGTGATGAGCAAGTACACAAGCTCATGAGAGGTCAATGACTCCTGGTGCGAAACTATCAGCAGTGTTTACATTTTGCGCTTTGTAAAGTAAAATTGTACACTACACTCATACAAGTAAAATTGTACTCATAAGTTCACTCTAATTTTTTTCAGTTGAAATTATTTAAGATTTTTTTTTTTTAATCCTATAACGCCATGTGTAAGTTATTTAACTAGCTGGTTCCTAAAACACTTTTCTTTGAAATGTATAAATAAATAAATAAAATAAAAAGCGTTTTTATTTCCCACGTAGGTATTACACAAAAGAAAAATACATTATTATTTATCTTAGGGCCTCTTTCACCACCCTTGAGTAAAGTATCGAGTAGACTACTAATCGCCAATTAAAGTCACCCGTAACTGCACGTGTCAATTTCACGACGTTCGAGTAGCACTAATCAATGATTAAACTGACCAGTAACTTACTTGCCACGTCGTCTGCCAATTAGAGTGTATACCTACTTGACGGTTAACAAATTTTCACTATACATTTTTGGAAATATCTCGAAAACCATAAGTGCTATCAACTCAATTATTTTTGTAAAAGTGGTTTAAGAGTCCTATTACGAATCGTCAATGCTCGTTTGCAATAGACGAAGTTACGTTGGTCTGAGTTGGGAGTACATCTATAGTCTGCGAAACAATTTTGATACTTACTAGTCTGAATAGGATTATAGTTTATTTGGGCGCTCGCGCGAGACTGAGGAGCGCGCGCGCTGAATTGATGCAGAATATATAGTACTTTAATTTTATTTATTGTAATTTAGTTGTATTATATTGACAAACGAAAACTAATTAAACGTATTCATTGTAGATTGAATTTTTATATCATATTAATTTATTTGATAAAATTGTTTTTATTTGGAATATAATGGACGCTGAATCAAGACATTTCTGGCTTAAATTAGGTTTTCTTTACGTTTTTTTCCGTTAAAACTCAAGGAATTTAAAGAAATTCTAGAACTCCAATAAACAAGTAAAACATTCAACTTACCTTTTAGTAATTTCAGCTTTTAAAAGAATTGATTGTAACAATGTGAATTTGACCGTCAAAGTTCCATCGCCGGCATTTTTTCTTGCAAACTGAGTTCGTAAAATATTTATAGTAAATTACACGAAAAGAAAAATGAAAATGTGTAACTCTAACTTACAAGAAAGAGACTGGCACTATCGTTATTCAGGATCAAATAATTAATAATATCTTACTGCTGCTGAAAACTACAGCGTCAAAAATCATGAATTTCCGTAAAAAATGTAATAGGACTCTTAGGGCCTCTTTCACCACCCTTGAGTAAAGTATCGAGTAGACTAATCGCCAATTAAAGTCACCCGTAACTGCACGTGTCAATTTCACGACGTTCGAGTAGCACTAATCAATGATTAAACTGACCAGTAACTTACTTGCCACGTCGTCTGCCAATTAGAGTGTTTACTTGACGGTTAACAAATTTTCACTATACATTTTTGGAAATATCTCGAAAACCATAAGTCCTATCAACTCAATTCTTTTTGTAAAAGTGGTTTTGGGTCAAGACCTTTATTTTAAAACTAATTTCAAAACCCTATCACTTAAAACAAAAAATCACATTTTCAATCTACGTAATTATTTACAATACAAAAACCTTACATCTAAATTCGCATTTAAACTAGATTCTAACTAAACCTATGATGCGAAAATATCCTTATAACACTAATTAGAGAATGCTAAACCTAATCTAATCTGATTCAATTATAATTCTAATTAGTTTTCCTTACAATTTCTTTGTTTGATACGGTCGCGTCCACCATTACTTGCGCCTATGGACGCAGACGGGGTCTTATCGCCGACACTAACACAGTTTGGTATTTCTGTACAAGTGAAAAGTTTGCACTTCTATCTCTTTTAACTTTATCCATGAAAATTTATAAAAAAAAAATATTTCCTAACCAAAAACACAACAAACAATAGGTACACAAAATGAAATGACAAATGACAGCTAACCTGCCAATGACGTTTGATGAGTAACATTGACGTAATATTGAACGAATGCAACGTATGATTTGTTACGTCATTCACTTAACCGGTAAGTTGTTACTCGAAGCTTTATTTTTGCTTGTGAAATTGACAGAAGATACTAGTAAGTTTTACTTGCCGATTAACTTTAATTGGGAAGTAACTAATCAACGCTTTACTTGGAGATGGTGAAAGAGGCCCTTAGGGCCTCTTTCACCACCCTTGAGTAAAGTATCGAGTAGACTAATCGCCAGTTAAAGTCATACGTAACTGCACGTGTCAATTTCACGACGTTCGAGTAGCACTAATCAATGATTAAACTGACCAGTAACTTACTTTCCACATCGTCTGCCAATTAGCGTGTTTACTTGACGGTTAACAAATTTTCACTATACATTTTTGGAAATATCTCGAAAACCATAAGTCCTATCAACTCAATTCTTTTTGTAAAAGTGGTTTTGGGTCAAGACCTTTATTTTAAAACTAATTTCAAAACCCTATCACTTAAAACAAAAAATCACATTTTCAATCTACGTAATTATTCACAATACAAAAACCTTACATCTAAATTCGCATTTACACTAGAATCTAACTAAACCTTTGATGCGAAAATATCCTTATAATACTAATTAGAGAATGCTAAACCTAATCTAATCTGATTCAATTATAATTCTAATTAGTTTTCCTTACAATTTCCTTGTTTGATACGATCGCGTCCACCATTGCTTGCGCCTATGGACGCGGACGGGGCCTTATCGCCGACACTAACACAAGTTTGGTATTTCTGTACAAGTGAAAAGTTTGCACTTCTATCTCGTTAAACTTTATCCATGATAATATATAAAAAAAAATCCACACGCAATAATTTCCTAACCAAAAATACAACAAACAATACACAAAATGAAATGACAAATGACAGCTAACCTGCCAATGACGTTTGACGAGTAACGTTGACGTAATATTGAACGAATGCAACGTATGATTTGTTAAGTCATTCACTTAACCGGTAAGTTGTTACTCGAAGCTTTATTTTCGCTTGTGAAATTGACAGAAGATACTCGTAAGTTTTACTTGCCGATTAACTTTAATTGGGAAGTAACTAATCAACGCTTTACTTGGAGATGGTGAAAGAGGCCCTAATTGGCAGACGACGTGGCAAGTAAGTTACTGGTCAGTTTAATCATTGATTAGTGCTACTCGAACGTCGTGAAATTGACACGTGTAGTTACGGGTGACTTTAATTGGCGATTAGTCTACTCGATACTTTACTCAAGGGTGGTGAAAGAGGCCCTTAATATTTTGTTAAATTCTAATCATCTGTAACATTCATTTCAATAGTACTAATTTAATCTATTGTTACGAGCTTGGGGTTCGTGACAATAAAAACAGCCGATTATTTAACCAAAAAAATGACACTTTAATTATCAACACTAATTAACACTTTAAACACACTAATTACAACACACAATCGCACTTCACTTCACTTAACTCGCAGTTGAAGATCGCTTCCGATGTATCGCTTCTATCGCCAATTCAATACTGCCTGAGTCGCGAGCTTTGCGCACCTTATATAGTCCGACAGTAATTTCCAGAACCTTCGAGAATGGAAATATCTAGAAAGTTCGGGAACATACCGGTCCCGACTGACTAGGTGTCGAAACATCGAGAATGTTCTAGCATCGACAATTCTAGAAAGATCGTGACCCAATTAGTTCCACTACTCGATACTAGATGGCGTTAGTAGTACGTTGTGAACCCGGCATTAATTCTGGCGCGTAACACTGCCCCCTCCTAAGACATGCTCGTCCCGAGCATCGGTCCCATAATAACGCGCCAGTCGATCCACATGAACGATCTTAGATGCACTTCTCGTACCTTTCTGGATACGGTAGGTCACGTCATTGATTTTTGTGACAATCCGATACGGCCCGTCCCATTTAGCTTGAAGCTTAGGAGATTTCCCTTTACTGCGAACTGGATTGTGCAACCACACTAGTGAGCCTTCGTCGAAACCTTTATTGTTCATTTTGCGGTCATAACGGGTTTTCATCTTTTCTGACATTCGCTGGCCCGATTGTCTGATGTGCTCATAAATGTCGTTCATTTTGTTCCGCAAGTCATTCGCATAATCGGTTATACTGCGTGGGGCATCAGGTGGTATTCCGGTGATCAGGTCTGCGGGCAACCGTAATTCCCTACCAAAGTTTGCGAAAGCTGGTGTCACCGATGTGCTTTCGTGAACAGCACTTCGGTATGACAGCAAAAACGGTTGTATGTGCTTGTCCCAATCGCGTTGCCGGTTTTCCACAACTTTAGCCAGGTATCTCTCCAATGTCTGATTAAATCGTTCCACCATTCCATCCGACTGTGGGTGGTAAGAAGTTGTTCTCGTTTTATGAGTACCCATAACTCGACAAGTTTCCTGGAATATTTGTGACTCAAAATTCCGTCCTTGATCGCTGTGAATCTCCAAAGGTACTCCAAAACGACAGAAGACTTCGTGAACAAGTTTATCTGCAACTGTTGAAGCTTCTTGATTCGGAATGGCGAAGACTTCCGGCCACTTGGTGAAGTAATCCATTACAACCATGAAATACTTGTTACCACTGTCACTTTCCGGAAACGGTCCCGCAACATCCAGGGCTATCCTTTCCCAAGGTGCTCCAACATTGTACAATTTCAACGCACCTCTGCTACGAGTCTGAGGTCCTTTTACAGCCGCACAACTTGTACATTTGCGACACCAATCCTCGACATCGTCACGACAGTGAACCCAGTAAAAACGTTCCCGTATCTTCAGTAGAGTTCGTTTAACTCCCATATGGCGTCCTGAACATCCATCATGGTACAGCTGTAGAACATCCGGTACTTTCGCTTTAGGGACAACCATTTGCAAATGACTGCTGTCTCCCCTAGCATTCTCCCATTTACGGCACAGGACTCCATCCTGAATCACTAAGCTATCCCATTGTGCCCAATAGCTTTTTGTGATCGAACTCATCGCTGAGACGTCGCTCCACGTAGGCTTAGGAGCACTGGTCCTTATCCAGTCCAGAATCGGCTTGACGTCCGAATCTTCCTGCTGTGCACGTAGTAAGCTTTCCTTCCACTCGTTGCTGAGGTCTGTCTTGAACATCCTCACAGGTACGGCTTCTTTACCCTCTTGCCTAGTACAATGCTTGCAGTCTTCACGGCAAGGTCTTCTTGACAATGCATCTGCGTTGCCATGAGATTTCCCGCTGCGATGTTCAACCACGAAGTCGTATTCCTGCAAGAGTTCAATCCATCTCGCAACTTGTCCTTCTGGGTTTTTAAACTGCAATAGCCATTTCAGTGCAGCATGGTCAGTTCGTAAGTGGAATTTCCGGCCCAGTAGATACTTGCTAAAATGTTGTACTGACTTTACCACAGCAAGCAATTCCTCTCTGGTTTCGACAACGACTTGCTGAAGTACGCAATCACAACTTCTTGATCGCCATTCCGTTGGGACAACACACCGCCAAGTCCGATATCACTTGCGTCTGTGTCAACTATAAATTCCTTGTCGGCATTAGGATACCCCAAAATCGGTGTTTTGCACAGACGGTTCTTTAGCTCCCGGAAGGCGATGTCGCAACTTTCATCCCAACAGAACTGTCGCTTCTCCTCGGTTAGTTTGTGCAGGGGTTTGGCTACATCTGCAAAGTTCTTGACAAATCGCCGATAATAGGAGCAAAGACCCAGAAATGCTCTGACCTGCGTCTTGTCTTTTGGGATTGGCCAATCTTTGACAGCGGCGATTTTCTCTGGATCAGTGCGGATACCTTCTTCCGACACGACATAACCCAAAAAGTTAACTTGCCTTTTGAAAAGAGAGCACTTTTTCGGACTCAACTTGAGGTTGGCACTCTGAATCTTCATGAGCACGCGTTCCAGGTTTTGAAGGTGTTCATCAAACGTACGGCCTACGATGATGATGTCGTCCAAATAGACAAGGCAGGCATCGCCAATTAACCCGGTTAGTACAAGTTCCATTAACCTTTCAAACGTTGCCGGAGCGTTACACAATCCAAACGGCATAACTTTAAATTGCCACAGACCCTTTCCCGTCGAGAATGCAGTTTTTTCCTTGTCCTTTGGGTCAATTTCTACTTGCCAGTAGCCACTTTTTAGATCTAATGTGCTAAACCACTTAACTCCAGTGAGCATGTCCAGCGTGTCATCAATTCTTGGCAAAGGGTAGCTGTCCTTCTTCGTAACGTCGTTCAGACGACGATAGTCAACACAAAACCGCATGCTGCCGTCCTTCTTTCTAACCAGCACTACAGGTGAACACCATGGACTGGATGAAGGTTCTATAACACCATCCTTCACCATTCCCTCAATCATGGTTTCCACTTCCTTTTCACGTGCTACCGGTAATCTCCTTGGCCGCTGCCGGATAGGCAACTCTTCTCCTGTATTTATTTTGTGTTGAACTAAGCCAGTCTTCCCGATATCAGCATCGTTCGAAGAGAAAACATCGGCGTACTTGAGTAACATCCTCTTCGCCTTGACCATTTCGTTTTGAGACAGAGCGCTGAGACAGTCTTCTAAAAGTGCGGTCACTCTCGTTTGGGCATTCTTGCTGAGGGTCTCAGTTGATGGATATTGGCATCGACGCAACCACTCCACTTCCTCACAGGTACCCATCAGTGTGCCTTTATCTATCACCTGTTCCTTATCACAAAGGTTCAGCACACGTACCCTTGAGATGTTGGTAGCTCTGACCAAAGTTCGTGCAACTTTCCAAGGAAGGTCATTGTCTATCCTTTCCACGAGTACACAACGATGAGTCTTCCCAGGATTCTGAGGAAGACTAACCGGCACAATCGTTTCCGATCTCGGAGGAAGAACAATCTTCTTCAGGCTGTAAATATTTCCTGGTAACGCCCCTTCCATGAAAAGTTCCTCTTGCCCACATTTCATAACTCCTTGACTAACGTCGATCTCACAACGATTCTTTCTCATAAAGTCTAAGCCCAGGATGCAATCGTCCATTATATCGGCCACAACAACGTTATGCTGGTAGATTCTGTTGCCTAGCTTTAACTCTATCTCTCTCTCTCCTTGGACGGGTATGCGCTGACCGGTGGCTGTCACTAAATTTATGCGGTCTCGGTAGTATGCAGAGTCCCCAAAGAACCGACCTGCAAGTTGGGAACGATTATCTTGCCGCACAGCTTCCACCTCCAGTGCATGGGCCAAAGCGTCCTTAAGTGTCGCGTGGTGCCCGAGCCTCACTGCAGCCCTAACTTCAAGGTCGCGGATGCCGTCAATGAAGGCCTGGACCAGGTTCCCTTCAATAAGCGCAGGTACAGACTGGTATGCCTTCCGCACCAGCTTCTCCACTTCAAGGGCCCACTGCTGCAGGTTTTCACCACTACGCTGTACGCGATCTCTTAGTTGCGCACGAAACACGTGCTCCAGATGAGCGTCACCATACCGGGATTCCAGTGCTTCAAGGAGCTGCTCGTAAGTTACTTCTTTACCGAGAGCTTCCAAGACAGTTAAGGCCTGGTCGCGCAGGCCTAAGGCGAGGGCAGTCATGGCTTGATTTTTACTCCAACCGTTCGCCTTCATGACGGCCTCAAACTGAATTTTGTAGGCCGACCAAGAAGACGTCCCATCGAACGGCGGCACTTTAAATCCACGTAGCGAAGGTGTAGTAGTTACGGGAGTTGCAATCCCATCTCCAAGTTTAAGGTTGCCCAACTCTTTCTTCATATCAGCAATATCGTTGTTACGTTTGCTGATCTGTGTTTCAGCATCTGACAGGCGGTTGTCATGCTGAGCAACCTTATCCTTCACTTCCTTAATGTCTTTCCCGAAAGAAGCGTGAATTTCCTTCATGAGGAGCATCTGTCCTTCCTGGCGGCGCGCCTGCTCCTCCTTGTCAAGCTTGAGCTGTTCTTCCAAGCGACGGGCCTGCTCCTCCTGTCGGCGGGTCTGCTCCTCCTGTCGTCGGGCCTGCTCCGCCTTGTCGTGCTGCAGCTGTTCTTCCAACCTACGGGTCTGTTCCTCCTGTCGGCGGGTCTGCTCCTCCTGTCGTCGGGCCTGCTCCGCCTTGTCGTGCTGCAGCTGTTCTTCCAACCGACGGGCCTGTTCCTCCTGTCGCCGAGCCTGTTCCTCCTGTCGGCGAGCCTGTTCCTGCAGCATCATCATCAGAGCAGCAAAGTCTGGTGCTGCTGATGCCGGAGCTGCTGTGGACGGACCGGCTTCCATGGTCGGTAGCTGACTTTCCGACGGCTGCGGCGTTGCACCACCAAAACGCCTCTGATCCGTCTCCTGCTGGCGTTGACTACGGGTACGGATACCCTCCGTGTCGTCCTTTGGCAGAATCGGCATGATAATCCTTACTTCTGACACCAATTGTTACGAGCTTGGGGTTCGTGACAATAAAAACAGCCGATTATTTAACCAAAAAAATTACACTTTAATTATCAACACTAATTAACACTTTAAACACACTAATTACAACACACAATCGCACTTCACTTCACTTAACTCGCAGTTGAAGATCGCTTCCGATGTATCGCTTCTATCGCCAATTCAATACTGCCTGAGTCGCGAGCTTTGCGCACCTTATATAGTCCGACAGTAATTTCCAGAACCTTCGAGAATGGAAATATCTAGAAAGTTCGGGATCATACCGGTTCCGACTGACTAGGTGTCGAAACATCGAGAATGTTCTAGCATCGACAATTCTAGAAAGATCGTGACCCAATTAGTTCCACTACTCGATACTAGATGGCGTTAGTAGTACGTTGTGAACCCGGCATTAATTCTGGCGCGTAACACTATGTATTGTCCTAAGTAAAGAACAAACTATATACACTTAAAATAGAAAAAAAAAACTCCGAACTGAAAAATGGCATAAAAAAATTCGTCCCCATCGCTATCGACTGGAAGTGAGCCCATTAGCCCAAAAGACTGGCTGCATTGCCACGTTGTATGTTGTTGTCCTAAGTTCAGTAAAACTAATCTTAATCATTTGAATACATTATTATTGAATTATTGCTTTGACTAAATTGTTTTTTTTTTTTTTTTTTTTTTTTTTTTCTGTGAAGGTAAAGGCCTCCTCCAGTGATTCAGACCATTTCTCTCTATCTTTTGCAGTTTCTATCCAGTCTTTTCCTCCTATTTGGGTGATGTCGTCAGCCCATCTTGTTACAGGTCTGCCTCGCTTTCTAGTCCCTGCCGGTCCTGGCCATGAAGTTATCCGTGCTGTCCAGCGATCATCGGTCAAACGAGCTACATGACCTGACCATCGCCATTTTAATTTTTGAGCATAAGATAATGCATCGGTGACATTTGTTTTCTTGTGTATGGTGGTCTGTTTTCTTATTTTCAAAATGCTCCTCTCCATGCTTCTTTGGCAATTTGTTGTTTCTCAACCGTTTAGTGAATTTCCAGGTTTGGCAGGCGTATGTTAGAGATGGTAAGAGGTAAGAATCCATAACTTTTTTTTCTTTAAGTGGAGTGGTAGGTTGTCTTTCATAACTTCTTTTTGAGCCCAATACTTTTTCCATACACCTGCTATTCTTGTCTATTTCGAGGTCATTACTTTCTTTTTGAAAAGAGATTTGCTTCCCTAAGTTAATGTTACGAGCTTGGGGTTCGTGACACTAAAAACAGCCGATTATTTAACCAAAAAAATGACACTTTAATTATCAACACTAATTAACACTTTATACACACTAATTACAACACACAATCGCACTATTAAACACTTCACTTCACTTAACTCGCAGTTGAAGATCGCTTCCGATGTATCGCTTGTATCGCCAATTCAATACTGACCCAGTCGCGAGCGATGCGCACCTTATATAGTCCCACAGTTATTTCCAGAACCTTCGAGAATGGTAATATCTAGAAAGTTCGGGAACATACCGGTCCCGACTGACTAGGTGTCGAAACATCGAGAATGTTCTAGCATCGAAAAGTCTAGAAAGATCGTGACCCAATTAGTTCCACTACTCGATACTAGATGGCGTTAGTAGTACGTTGTGTACCCCGGCATTAATTCTGGCGCGTAACATTAATATAGCTTTCGACGTATTCCATAGGTACCTATGTTATTCAGAGTGATCACATTTTGTATACCTACTATTTGTCATTAGCTTTGATTTGCTTAGGTTTATTTCTAAACCGACCTTTTTGCAGAGACTCTATCATGGAACCTAGTTGAGTACTATTTTCTGATAATAGTACTTTTAGGAATCAGGAGTAGAATTTATTTAAAAAAAACACGTAGGTCACTAACTTTATCTTTAATTAATTTTAAACAATTTTACAAACAAAAACTTACAAAGAAGAGGAACAAAATCTACACCTAAAAAACGATGAATCACGCGATTACAGCACTCACGCTACCGAAGTGTTCACGTTGAAGGCTGGACCGAGAAAAGGGGCTGTACGGCCGCGTCGCTCGATTTTATACGGAGTGGCGAGGGGTACGGGGGAACTGCTTATACGGCCTCTCCTGACATGGTGTCGTCCTCGACACGGGCTTCATGTGTGGTGCTGCTGGATCCAGCACCATCTAGTCCGATGTCTGCATCTGTGTCCAGCAGGGGCATTGAAAGTCCGACTTCTGCTCGATCACTGGATCCCGGCGCCACGCTGGTGGGAGTGCATGAGCAGCTTCGGAGTCAACCGTGGGAGCTGGTGTGCTCTCAAGAGGATTCTGCTCATCTCCATTTTCATCTGAAAACATAATTCAATTAGTGGTAATCTAGTCTGAACTAGATTTGCCTACTCAACCCATTTTTCTCATCACCTCTCAATCAATTCAAACTTCATCGACCACACGCTTTTCATACATCACTTATAACAAAGACGTCTCTTAAAATGAAAAACCAAGCTAAGGCATTTCTCTTCGTAACTTCTGAGCTCCTATTTCCAAAGGCTGCATCAGGCTGCACCGCTTCATCGCTATCTACCATATGAGTATAAGAACACCAAGACTTTATGTAGGTCTGTAGTTCAACGAACGCCATGAAAATGCGTCTGTAGTTCAGCGAACGCCAAGACAGCATGTCAGTAGTTCAAGAAACGCCAGGGCGATTTGCCCGAAGTTTCACCATAGAACGCCAAGGCTCCAAGCCTGTAGTTCAGATAATGAACGCCAAGACTATAAGTCTGTAGTTCAACGAACGCCATGACAATGCGTCTGTAGTGCGATATCTTCGAGCTCTGTATTGCGTTTCTGAAGCGGTTTTCGCGCGTGAACATTATTTTTAGGGCTTGCCAACTGACAAAAAATTTTTGACTTCCCTTAAGGGGCTATTGTACTTTTGACTTTACACCTTCAGAATTCAATAACTTCCAAATTTGTCATTAGATTCCCGTTCTTTTCAGGAATCAGGTTCTCGCCATACTTACCTAGGTTTCCCGGCGCTGCGCGCGAATCGAAATCCATCCAGGTCGCTGAAAACTTGGTTTTCCTGTAAAAACTCAAAAAAAAGTGGTTTTTTGACCACCCTGCAAAATTTTGTTCCCAAAGTAGTGCTGGAAACGTTCCTGTGGGCTAGCTCGCGAAATTACGTGTTTCTGGACACCTCGCACGCACGTCTAGCTTGACGGAAACATCAAAAATTTTCATTTTATAAAATTTTCCATACAAATCTCATACAAAAGTTTATAACTTTCAAACCCATCATTAGATTCCGATCATTTTTGAGGAATCGAGGTCTCGCCATACTAACCTAGGTTTCCCGGCGCTGCGCGCGAATCGAAACCCCTCCGGGTCGCTGAAAACTTCGATTTTCCATCAAAAAACACATTTTTTGACCACCTTTCAAATTTTTTGTTCCCGAAGTATTTCCGAAAACGTTCCTGTGGGCTTGCTCGCGACGAGACGCGTCTCTGGACACCTCGCACGCCCGTCTAGCTCGCAGAGAAATCCAAAAATTTGACCACCCACCCTCCCGGTTTTCGCTGACCTCTATATAGGGAAGGAAGACTGAATTGTGTCAAAAATATTTTATTTCTTTTTTGACCCCATAAACATTAGCTTGACTCATTACGACTCGTTACCTGGTTTTGGTGCTCATCTAGCACCAAAATAACGAGTACTGGACATTGTTCTAAAATCAAACAATTTTAATTTTAATATTACTTTGATCCCTCTTCGTCAGGGATCCTTGACTCTGACCTCCAGGATATACGAAGAATCATACTGTTTCGCATATTCGTAAATTTATATTTTGTGATTTGACTATCCCCCCTTTACAGGGATAAATATAATAAGACTTGTCTCCTCTGACCGGCTTATGAACCTTACGTTCACCCGTCATACCGCCATGTTCCGTACGCCAGCCAAAATAGGCGCGAGCTCGCAGGGCTCTGCAGACTCACCGACATTTGCGGGGAGGGCTGGGCCCTCAAATTTGAGTGTGAGGCGACATATCGGGGAATGGGAGGCAGCACAGGCAGAGCCTCATGCAAAGTCCCCGGTCAACCCAAAACCAGACGCCACTCCATCACCACCACCCACAACCACGAAAAAGGTGCCCAGCTCTCGGATAGAGAAGCGTCGAGTGGATGCTGCGAAAATTCTCGAGTTTGTTGACATCGACTCACCGCCAAAACCAACTTACGCAAACCGAACGGCGGAAGCGAAAGCCTGCTTAATTAAAGCGAAATTACAGCTAAACAGCTCGAAAAACACCAAAAACGACATAAAACATGCTGTTATACAAGCCGCTGAGAGGTTGTACCAACTCGTAAAAGAAATCGAAGCAGAGCTGAAAGCTGAAAATCAGAAAACCGCCAGGGAGGAATCTGAAAGGACGGAGTCAGAACCGGTCGTCATACAACCAACGCCTTGCCAAAGTTTCAACACGAGTGAAGTGCTCCTCACAATCGAGAAACACTCAAAGCTCCTCGTCGAAAGCAACAAAAAGATGGAGGAGCTGAAGGAGACCTTAGACCACCAGAGTAAACTCCAAGAGCAGGGAAACTCATACGCGAGCGTGGCCGCGGCTCAGGGTGTGAAGTCACTGCCAAAGTGCAGTACTTTACATTCGGTTGTGGTCACGTCCAAGGACGAACATGAGACCGGTGACCAGGTCCTAAGTAGAGTCCGAAAGGCTGTTAACGCTAAGGATGGGTGGATAAAGGTCGAAAAAGTAAGAAAGGCCAAAGATAGAAAAATTATAATTGGGCTGGAAACAAAAGAAGAAAGGAGCAAAATAAGGGATCGACTACAAAAAGAAGGGGCCAACCTCACTGTCGAGGAAGTCCAAAACAAGGACCCGCTTCTGGTTCTTAGGAACGTCTTGGTAGCAAATACCGACGAAGACGTCCTCACAGCATTTAGGAACCAGAACCGGAGTGTTTTTAACGGTCTCGACAGTGAGGAAAGCAGAGTAGTGGTCAAATATCGAAGACGGACACGAAACCCTCATACTGGGCATGTCATTGTTAGCGTCTCGCCCACCATCTGGCGACGAGCACTGGATATTGGCACCGTACACATAGATCTCCAGCGTGTCCGGGTCGAAGATCAGACCCCGCTTGTTCAGTGCACCCGCTGCCTAGGTTTTGGTCACGGTAAGCGGTTCTGCAAGGAGCCTGCAGACCTGTGTGGCCATTGCGGCGGTCCTCACATGAGGGCAGAGTGTTCGGATTGGCTGTCAGGCTCATCACCCGTCTGTCGTAACTGTGCGAAGGCAAATATCGACAACGTTACGCCACACAACGCATTTAGCCACGACTGTCCAGTGCGGCATAAATGGGATGACATAGCCAGATCGACCGTTGCATACTGCTAAGGGCATCTCAAAAAGACATACAGTGTACCAGGGGAGAATTCTGACATTTGGTAACATTCGGGTATGGAAGCAATACAGCGGTCACGTTCACAATACCGCTTGCTCACTCGAAATACTAAAGTGGATAGACGACCGGAGTATTTACGACGAAGTGACGAACTCGGATCATTATGGCACTGCTTTTAAAATCCTCTCACAAATATTTATAGACACAAAAATTTACCATACCACCAAAAATTACAACTCCAAAAAAGTAAAATGGTTCAAGCTTCATGAGAAAATTGGCCATTTGAAAATTAATTTTAAATTCACAGCAGTCAAAAAAGAAAAACATAAAGAAATTAAATTGTACACCAAAAAAGTCAATTGTACCAAGTTTCATGAGAAACCTGACCAATTGATTAAAGATATCAAACCCGAAGTAGCCAAAATAGTCAAAGAGGAACTAAATTTGCCGTGGTGGTTCGGGAGACGTACCGACTTAAAAAGAGTTGTAGCTACTATGAACCGAAGTATCCGCTGTGTCGCCCAAATCCGAAAATTGAAGATCATAGCGAAGTCCCTGAAACAGAAAGAAAAAACTAAGGAGTTAAGAAATAAAAAAGCTAAAATTGTCCTAAAACGTTGTAAATTAATTGAAATAAGAGTGATGAACCAATATATAAAGAATAAGTAAATATGCTAGCATAATATAGTGTAGTATATTAGAGGCTAGCATAGCAATAGAAAAGAATTAAATAGTCGTATAAAGTAAAATTTTAGCAAAAATCTTAAAGAATAATAAAATAATAATTAATGTTAACTTAAAAATAAACTAAGATCCACCTTATTAATCTGTGTTAAAGTAGTTAAATGTAATGTAGTGAATGCAAGAGAAAATACAAATATCTACCTACCTCCTAATTGTAAAGCAGTAAAAAGCAGTAGAAGCAATAGAATAAAACAGAACGAAGTAACTTCATACACCAACGCCAGTTATCAAACATAAGTCTACAAACACATGCATAAGTCGAAAACAGACTCTGACACTTTCAGGGGAGCACAAGCGTGGCAGGAGTGGGTTTTAGCCGGTAAGAGTCCGGCACTGTCTCGGTCGTCTCACAGAGTGGGCGGCCGATTCGTCCATGAGGATTTCCCACTCCTGCCAAACAAAAAAAAAAAAAAAAAATGCGTCTGTAGTTCAGCGAACGCCAAGACAGCATGTCAGTAGTTCAAGAAACGCCAGGGCGATTTGCCCGAAGTTTCACCATAGAACGCCAAGGCTCCAAGCCTGTAGTTCAGATAATGAACACCAAGACTATAAGTCTGTAGTTCAACGAACGCCATGGCAATGCGTCTGTAGTTCAACGAACGCCAAGACAGCATACCAGTAGTTCTAGGAACGCCAGGGCGATTCGCCCGAAGTTCCACCATAGAACGCCAAGGCTCCAGGCCTGAAGTTCAGATGGTAAGAGTTCATACATACCCTCAAAGAAAGCGGCACACGACTCCGGACACCACTCGCCTCGCCAAGGCACCATATACTATGCCGCTGCTTGTGTGGTTTTCCATAGCTGCCACTGAGTAGCTTAGGCTCATACCGTCCAATTGGCAGAACTTTCACGACCCTGTATGGGCCTCGCATCCCTGGATCAAGTTTTCCTGTAGACTGCAAGTATTTAATAACAAACACGAGGTCATTTAGTATGAACTGACGAGGTGGGCGTCTAAGTCGGTTGGCATACTCATCTTGCCGTTGCTTGTTGGCTGTCATTAGTTCGCTTGCCCGACTCCTGCTGATCTCCCGTAGGGACTCCTGGTTGGGGTCGGTGTCGATGTTACGAACCAGGCTTTGGACTAGTGGGGTCGTTGCGTCCGACCCGATCATCAGGTTGAGGGGTGAGGCCTGAGTGGTCTTCTGCTTTGTAATATTTAGGACCAGCTGCAGTTTCCACAGAGCTTCCGACCAGGAGGAGGCTTTGTGGTTCACTTCAATCCGCATGTTGAGAATAGCACGAATGTACCTTTCCACCTGACCGTTAGCGTGGTGCATTTGTCGTACGTTCTTCGGGACCGGAGAATTCACGAGGGCTTCGACCTTGTGTGGGGTCGGCCTAACCTGACCCCGACTCACGAGTCTCCCAAGGTACTCTACTTCCGTTGCAAGAAACGAACATTTTCGAAGGTTTATAGAGAACCCAGCTGCAGTAAGCGTCTGTAAGACCTGTTTTAGCAAAGAGAGACCTTCGGAAACCGTAGAGGTGACTGTGCCAGAGATGAAAAACTCCGAGTATTCCTTAAGTACTCCTATCAAAGAATCGTAATCATTTCCCTTAAAGGGGATATTTATTTCTAGGAATTCCTGACTTTGAATCGTGTTAACATGGACAATAGGATCATCAGACCTAGCCAAAAATTGACTGCTTTTAGTGCGGATATACACAATACCGTCCCGATTTAGTATGTCAGTCCCTACGATGATAGGGGCGTTCATGCACGAAGAGGGAACTATGATTATGTCAGCCTCCACTGAAATCTGGCTAATCTCGAGAGTAACGGTTACGAAAAATGAAGCGACTATCTCCTTATTACTAATGCCTTTTAAAATTCAATGTGTAGGTTTTGGTTGGCAGTTAAGGTATTTTAGTACCTACGTCCGAGGAAATAAGTGACACGTTAAGGGCACCACTATCGATAATAGCGTCCATGGGGATACCATCAACCACGACGACGACAATATCATTGGCACCTGCAGCATACGAACTATTTTCTGTGCAAAGATTCGCATTACGTTAATTTCGCGACTGGGAACGGGCTTTAGCAAAACACTGGTCTTCGAGATGACCTGACTTCTTACAGAAGGTACAAATGATACTGCTTGCGCTGCTTGAAGTGGACGTTTTCTCAGAGTTACTTTTAGTACGACAGTGACGGCTAACGTGTCCCTTTTGACCACAAGAAAAACACTTATGTTCGTTGCGATTCGAAGAAGGTGAGAGTGAGCGCTTCTTCGACGCTGAAGGTCGAGTCTCGGGCTTCACACAACTCGGCTTCATATAAATAGATAAAAACGATACTATTCCTGCGGCTGCTCTCACATGAGGGTTTTCGATACCTCGAATCACTATCAAAGTCATAAGGTTATTGCTTAAACCTTCGATGATTCGTAACCGTAATAATGTGCGACGCGCGTATTCGGCATAAGTGGCGTACTTTTCAGACGTTGTATTCATAGCGTCAAACAGAACATTGGCGTAATCTAATTTTCGCGGACACAATGATTTAAATTCGCGTTTAAAGTTTGTCCAGGTGCGGTCAGCTGAAACCCACTCATTCAGCCAAATCTTTGCGTCGCCTTTAAGACTCGACCCAATACGTGAAAGACACTCGAAGTCACTCCAGCCATTCGCATCCTGTGCGCGTTTGACCTCTTCACACCATATATCTATGTTGTGGATGGAGGGATCAAAGTTCGAAACAAAATAACTTTGGGATCTGACTGGCTGCAATGATCTAAGGGCGTCAACCAGAACCTTAGTTGAGTCAGACATACTTGATTCTAAATTATCTACTGATGGTGTCGATATGTGGGTAGTTGACAAACGATTTTTTGTTCGTGTCTCGTGGGTACTAGCTTGTGGAGCCGGCGTATGGCATCTTGACACATTCGAATGAGATGTACTTAATTCCGCTTCGGTGGTTTCACGTATTTTACTTGGATCACAACGCACTATCGTTTTATTGGAATTTGTCGCGTGACTATTTTCAATCGACGTTAAACGGTTCATTATTGAATTCAACGTGTTATTAATCGACACATCCGTAACATGTTGTCTAACGGGGGTAGGTGATTTATCACTACGGTAAGAACGATGGCGCAACCGATCACGTCTCGACGCGTCACGGGACCGTGCTTGATTTCTAGCGGGTGTTCGGCCATGCAAATGACGCCGTGAACGACGATTCGTCGTCGCTGATCGACTACGCGAGCGATATCGCGACCTATCTTGGCTGCGAGAACGGTTGCGAGAACTTCGTCGTGACCTACATTCGTTATTACGAGATCCACCGGCCATGACAACAAAAACACAAAATAGCGGGTAAAATACACGAGACTTTGTTCCTCTTTTCGTGGGCTAGAAGTTACTTATCCCACTTCTGATTTTAGGAATCAGGAGTAGAATTTATTTTAAAAAAACACGTAGGTCACTAACTTTATCTTTAATTAATTTTAAACAATTTTACAAACAAAAACTTACAAATAAGAGGAACAAAATCTACATCTAAAAACGATGAATCACGCGATTACAGCACTCACGCTACCGAAGTGTTCACGTTGAAGGCTGGACCGAGAAAAGGGGCTGTACGGCCGCGTCGCTCGATTTTATACGGAGTGGCGAGGGGTACGGGGGAACTGCTTATAGTACTATATCGTCAGCAAATCTCAAATGGCTGATGTGTTTGTTATTTATTTTTAGTCCGACTTTTTACCAGTTTAATTTACTTACTATAATATATTCCAGTACAGCAATAAATATTCGCGGAGACAGTGGGTAGCCTTGTCTTACTCCACCTTTAATTGGTACAGCTATAGGCGGTCCTGTTGCCTCTAGCTTCACTCTACTGGTGATGTTTTGGTATAGGTGTTTTAAAATATCTATGTGTTTTTTCTACATTTTGCGCCTTTAAAGCTTCCCATATCGAGGAGTGGGTGATAGTATCGAAAGCTTTCTGATAATCGATGAACACCATATACCTACTTATATAGAGGTCGCTGAAACTCTTGATATTTCTCTATGAGCAGTTCTAGCATGTGCGTGTGGATTGAGAGATCTTTTCGAAAAACTCTTCCAATCCCAACCAAATTATAAGAGGATTTAGGAAATAATTGTGAAAACTTCATGGTAAGGTATTTTGTGAAACCTAAACAAAGAAAGTTAGAACTCATTAACTGGATCTCTCAATCTGGACAACTGAAGAAAAAGCCATAACGCGTATCCAAGAATATACTGTCTATGTGTATAATCAACATAAGTTGTTTACGTAAAAAAGTTACTGAAACCTAGAGTTAAAGAAATAAGTTTGGCACAGGCATCATGTTTGCAGTTGGAAATCTATATCTATCTATACTTATAATAAATCTGTAGAGAGGTCAATTCTGTACATGAAATATATTTCCAAAATAACTATCAGGGGGTGATTAGGGATCGATACTGATGCCAAAAATGCAATCAGTAAAATTTTTGTCTGTCTGTCTGTTTAACCGTTATAGAAACAAAAACTACTGGACGGATTCTAACGAAACTTGGTACAATTATTCTTCATACTCCTGAGCTGGTTATAGTATACTTTTCATCACACTACAATCAATAGGAGCAGAGCAGTGAAGGGAAATGTTGGGAAAACGGGAGAAGTTACTCCATTTTTTAAGCTTCCGTGGCGTGTGCAACCTTAATGGTTAAAGCTACTCAGAAATCATGTATGACGGAAATGTTCTCCTTGAAATTATATAAAAAATATCCCACGACAGCATGTCTATCTTTTATGATTGACTCACAATAACACGTGTAACTCCCGATAGCTTAGCAGTTCGAAGCTTTCTGATTATTTTGTCTACTCTTATAATCTAATTAACATTATTAACTATTCCATAAAAAAGAATCATAGAAATCGGTATAGAAACACCAAAGTTATACATGAAATACGCTAATAATAAGCCATCGCGCGTGAATACTGGATCATGCTCTATGGATATTATTTTTGTATAAGGTCGCGAACGCACAGGCAGGGGCCCGAGTCTGCTATTACAATAGTGTCAGAATGGTCGATCACTGATTTCAAAATGGTTGATTTTGACAAGTTTGGTAATCTACTAACATAATGGTATCATAATGGCGTCATTATGACATTCCAATGATCAACCACTGACACGCCATTGAAAGAAAGCCATAGGTATGAATGGTAATCTCGTACATAATGACAGATTTAGTATTTACGAACTTCTCACTACTTCAGATTGCTTATAACACTAATAAATAATATGTAAAACTAAATATAAATAAAATCTGGCATGAATAAATGCTCAAATTTAGCTCGGTTTTATAATAATGGCAATCTACCGCAATTCTATTACCAGACCACTGACGTCCCAGTGACCGGCCACTGACGTGTCAGTGACCGTGCGATTATGAATTTAGCAGATTACGAACTTTTAGCAAAATGACAATGGCATGACAATGGGATCGTGTCGGAATGACAAATTTATAAAAATAGCAGACTCGGGCCCCAGGTAGCTTGCTTGGCGCCTAGAGGCTAGCGAGTCACCTAGCGAGTAGCTTCGTAAAACGAACATTCTCGAACGTTCGCGACCGGCCTAGCAGCTAGGCGCCAAGCGCGCAGTGCGGCCGGTCGTGAACGTTCGAGAATCGGTCGCCGCCTGTGGGCGCCGCGCTCGAGGAGGCTCGCGGCCGAAGGTATAAAAAGGCGGGGCGTCCGAGCGCGAGCTTCAAAGCCTGGCTGGAGGCTTTATTACTATATTAAGGCCTTCACAGGCAAGTCCGGTTAAGCAAAAGCCAATCTTCTCAGGCTGACCTGCGGGAGACCACACATAAAAAAAAATTAAAAAAAAGCGCGAGCTTCATACAATTTTTGCCAGTTGATGCGAATAGACGTTCAGAGCGTTCGACCTTATTGACAGACAATACTTCTTAATTTAGTTTTTGATAATTTATTTTTAGATTCCTTTTGTTGTTATTTTATAAAATAGGGATTAGTTATTTTGGTAGTGTTTAAATATTCGTTCAAATTACAAATTATTAATAGTTTACATTTTATTTCTTTTTAGGTGAAGTAGTACATAGTTTTAGATACCGACAGGTTTATAAGTTTTGGCTAATTTACGTTCGCTTTTTTATATTCGTTTTATTTTCATTTACGTTTTAGTTTTATTTTCATTTGGTAGGTATATAATAGGCTGGAATGCGGGGTGAGGCAGGGGGGCTGACCTCTCCTACGCTTTTCAACCTGTACGTCAACCGACTGATCGATGAGCTCAGCAGCACCGGTGTCGGATGTCATATAGATGGAGTGTGCGTGAATAACATCAGTTACGCAGACGATATGGTGCTGCTGAGCCCTTCGATTGGTGCCTTACGAAGGCTTCTGAAAATTTGTGAGTCCTATGCGGTGGCTCATGGGCTCAAATACAACGCACAAAAAAGTGAAATAATGATTTTTAGGCCGGACAATAAACGTTACACATTCGTTCCGAATTTCACTTTAGGTGGTATAGCGCTAAACAAAGTCGAGCAATTTAAGTATTTGGGCCACTGGGTCACCGAGGACCTTAAGGACAGTGTGGATATAGAAAGGGAGCGCAGGGCGCTGTCTGTCCGATGCAACATGTTGGCTCGCAGGTTTTCTCGGTGCACGGGGACTGTCAAAGTTGCGCTTTTTAAAGCGTACTGTCAGTCCTTTTGAAATGAAAAAATCTTTTATTTAAACAAAATGCTTCATAAACAATGAATTGTGTTTGGAGCCTCCTTTTAGACAAACAATGTCTGTGTTAGGAGACTCCGCTCTTCGATATCTTAGATAAATCTTACATAATAATTTACAGCATGTTGCTACTTTTAATTTAAACATCTGATTATCATGTGGTAAGAAGCGTGGTGTGCTGTATTTAGGTGTGGTGTGTGTAAGATGTAGTGAGGTTTGATGTGATGTGCAGTGTGTGGTGTGATTTGTGGTGTGTTGTGTGTGGTGTGGTGTGTGGTGTGATGTAGCCTGATGTGGTGTGGTGCAGAGTAGTGTAGTGTGGTGTGTATCGTTATGGTGTGTGAATATATTACTCGTGATAAACCAGAAGGGCTTCCGTATCCTCATAAGTAAGAGATTTAATCCAGTTTGTTATCATTTTTTTACAGTCATAATAGTTTTTACTGTGTACATATATGTTTTTATTAATCCTATTGTATATTTGAGCTGAGATGGTAGAATTGTCTGCTACTAAATTTGGTCTTACATTGGGGAACTACTGCAATTAAATCTTTTCTCCTTTTATGTGTCTTATTCACATGATAAGGGAGGGCTTTATGTTTTTTTAGAACCGTTTGGGTTATGTAAAATTTCCTAACTGAGAGTAAATCACTGATTTCGTATAGGTTTTTGGTAGAGTATTTTTTATTTTTAAAATACATAACTTTTATGAGTGCACGTTGTGCACGTTCCACGTCCAAAAATCTAGTTTTAGCTGCGCCACCCCAAATGGGGATACAATACAAAAGGACGGACTGTGCTAGAGCAAAATATATTTCATTCAGGAGGTTTCTAGGTCGCTTTTCACTCCTAAACATCTTAGTAGGGGCCACGTGTCTTAGTGTTTTGAAGATCCAGGTAAGCTTTCTAACCCTGGCCGTCACTTGCTCAAGGTGTGGGTACCAGGTCAGAAACTGGTCAACCATCACACCCAAGTATTTCGTCTTAGAGACTCTATTTAGGCATGAACAGTTACAGCTTATCCTGTTTATATCTCCGCATGTATGAACCCTCAAGTTGAGGTCTTCATTTGGCTGTGTCCGGGAACTAACACTAAAACATATGTAGTTGGTCTTGGTGATGTTTAATGTTAGTAAGTTTTTTTTTAGCCATTCAGCTATGTGGGCAATCCCTACCACTGCACTAAGTTTAACCTTTTACACCTGCAGCCTGTGGGTTAACTATACGCAGCGGACATACAGCGACCTGCGCGTTCAATACAATAACGCGTTCCGGGTGCTGATGGGGCTGCCGCGCCACTGCAGCGCCTCCGCGATGTTCGCGGCGGCTGACACAGATGGCTTTGCGGCCATCATGCGCAAACGGTGCGCTTCTATCATGCGCCGCACGCGCGACAGTCCCAACACCATCCTGCGCGCACTGGCGGACCGGTGGGACTCTCCGATGCTGGCTCGCTGGATACGACTGCACGCAGTCATATAGTGGTTTGTAGCCATCATCGATGAGTCCGCCCTGTAGTGCGATTCACTAAGGCAGAACATCTTTACAACCAAGAAATCATCGTTGAAACATCTGTAAAATATATGCCACATCAGATGTTTCAACGATGATTTCTTGGTTGTAAAGATGTTCTTCCTTAGTGAATCGCACTACTGATCTGCCACTCAGTCAATTAGTTATATTTATTTAATACTAACATTAGTTTTTTAAGTTTGCATTTTACTAACAAACTATGGATTCGATATATCTGCAATAAATGAGTTATTTATTATTTATTTATATAAAATTCTTCCGTTACTGAGTGAATGACTGACAGATAACGCAACAACACAACCAAGACTACTGACTGGTCGTATGAAGCTGCATGAGGGTCTTTGGGGAGTTTAGGGGAGCTCTAAGAGAGGATTTCCCGAAATTCCTACGGGAACGGGAGAAAACGGGATATGCGCGTACGAAGTCGCGGGCAGAAGCTAGTACTTAATAAGTAGGTAGGTACCTATTATTGTTCTTTGCATGTACCGATCTCCATCTTACATGAATACCTACCGACTGTTTTATAAATTCTCTCAGTTCACATCTGAATACTTTAACGTGCCATCAAAGTATCATAATAGCGGGAGATATCAAAACTAAAGATCCGGAGCCATCGCATGAATACAGAAATAGGGTAAACTACCTCAATATGTTATCGCTATATTTCTCAGACACAGATTAATTCGTTTGCTCTATTAGACACTGACCTCGAAGAGGTGAGCCGGACCTTGATGAGTCTAAAATCTGACAGCGCACTTGGATAATGTTTTCACTAGATTCTTGAAACACGCTACTCAGGAAGTTCTTCCTATCCTCGCTCACTTGGTTAATCTTTACTTAAAAAAAGCTTTTTTTCCTGCGCCACTTAAGCAATCGGTTATTATTCCTGTAGTGTGATTCACTAAGGCAGAACATCTTTACAACCAAGAAATCATCGTTGAAACATCTGATGTGGCGTCTATTTATCAGATGTTTCAACGATGATTTCTTGGTTGTAAAGATGTTCTGCCTTAGTGACTCGCACTACTGTACATAAGGGGAGGGGACAGAGACGATGTGAACAATTACAGACCCATATCCATTTTACCAGCTATATCTATACTAATATTATAAAGAGGTAACATTAGTTTGTAAGTTTGTATGTAGGGGGTAATCTCAGGAACTACTGGTCCGATTTGAAAAAATCTTTCAGTATTAGATAGCCCATTTATCGAGGAAGGCATACATATCATCACGCTAAGACTAAAAGGAGCCGAGCATTAATGGAAAATGTGATGCAGACGAAGTTGCGTGGGTCAGCTAGTCTAAAATAATTGAAAAACTAATAAATAATAGGCTCACAAAATTTCTAAGCAAGTCTAGTACTAGCAAATCTAATGTTGCAAGCTTAGTAGCTTACAATATGGATTACTTTGCGGTGACCGATAATAGCGGAACCATGCCTATAACGCACTTATTTCACGATGTGGTTGCATTTGCATCAGTTATGGCTCGGAACGCGTTATGGCATTTCGTGTGCTTTACCCAGGGATTGAATAACCGGAAAAAATATGGTACCGTAATTTAAAGGTATGACGTCATCCCTTTAAATTTCGGTACCTTAAAATAAAGGTACCTTTAAATTACTATACCTTAAAGTAAATATACCTGTATATTTTCGATATTGTAATATTGAGGTATCATTACTTTTTTAAGTACCTAAATTATGAAATAAAGGTTTTCTTTATACCCTGCCACCCGCGCCGAGGCGGCCGCAATGGGAAGGGAGTAGGTACTTGATCGAAAATTTATATTCGTGCCTCGGCAGCCAGATAAAGGTGGGAGTGAAATAGCGGGTGTACCATAGCGAATTAAATTATACCAATTACGAAACAAATACACCTAAATAGTACTATTTAATACCTACCTAGCTCTATTTGCAAAAATTGTACCACCTCCAGGACAAAATTAAGATACACCCGCCATATTGACATTAAGATGGCGGGTGTTCTGTAATATTTTATTATTTAATCATTACTCACAAAATATAATTACTCCAAAAAAATGTACCTAAAAAGTACCTCAAGTAAAAAAAAACACACACTTGATCAGTGGGATAGGTCCTGAAAAATAAAACAACCGTGTCTCGTTTAGGTACTTATGTTTTTTTTTTTTTACTTTCTCGGGTCCCTGGAGACCCGGTCCTTTGGTAGGCATACGAGGGGCCGAAACCAACTCGCAGAGGCCCGTTAGAAATTTCAAATGTAATGGGGCACCAACCGGCGATTATCCCTGTATGCACTAAAAGTATTCCCAAGGACAATCCCCGGCTGGAGCTGTACTATTGCAGATTATGGAAACAAAAAATGAAACGCTATGGGTTTGGGTGGTTTAGTGGACTGATAATCGCTTATTATAGAAGAACTATTGGCCCCTGCCTGACCACTAACAATATACACGGCTTTTAAATGGCAGGGGGTGACTTGCACACTCAATGAATGGGCCCCCGAAAACGGTCGCTAGCACAAAGTGACGTAGCGCCAAGGAGGCAACACAGCCTAAGGTACTAGAGGAGTGGAGAGGTATACCACGGCTATCAGGACAATCCCGGAAGTGCGGTCAAGATCTCTACCAGCATCTTACTGGATTATACATCGTTCTCCCGAGCACGTGTGCTCTAGCGAATCTCCACTCAGATCGGCCAATTAAGGCAAGAAAGAGGTGGGAGCTCTGTTCCTCGTCAGTTTTCACACTGGCCAGCCAATAAAGGCAAGCCGTAGATGAGGAACAAGACTTCTCCCGGGAGATAAGGTTCGTGGGGTCACTACTGCCCAACAGTTCGCCACAAAACTGCCTTGCGGATTGTATCTCTCTTTGTCTGGCCCCTCACCTTAGGTATGACCTAAGGTCCATCGGGACGCGCAAGCCCCACCACGACGTCAACGTAGAGATACTGCGGTAGGGAAGATACTACATACGGTACTTATGTTATTATTATTATGAATTATTGATCTAGGTACATATTTATATTATATTTAAGGGTATCATGAATGTAAATAATGCGTCAATGTTATTAGGTACCTCTTAATTTCATCCATACATAATGCAATTAGCGATAAGTGGATTCGGAGTTTTGGTAAAATTATTAAGATCATCAAAACATTTCCATTCAGCATTATGGTGGCAATGAGCTCGATAGTGGCCAATGTTGTGGATGTCTGTAACATTGCCGCCGCGCCGGTGGTTAAAAACTCAATTAATCCAAGAACTTTGTATTTTGTATTTTTTTATGTTATTTCCATAGGTATGTCTTTAGACAAATTACATCTGTTTGATTCAGCTCAAAAGCTATTGTATAACTTAGTTTGTATTTTAATGTTCGTATGCCGTTGCAGTCATTACGTCTACGTTGTACAATATTATTATCTTCATATAATAAAATACACTCTGCCGATTGGTTGAGCATTGATAATATATTTGGCAAGTTAAAATTAAGTGGCAAAATAGTAATTCTTCATTGTACTTTGTTAATGACACAATCAGTATTCGTACATTATTCTCAGACGTACTATAGATTGCATCGATCAAAATATTATCAAAAATAAAAGATACATTGCATTCGCAAGAGATCAAAACTTTTTGATTAATAACAGTTTTGTTTTGTGTTGTTGCTAAATCAAAATTATTAAGTGACTAAATTAAAAATTCTAATAATAAAGTAAAAGCCACGTGGCAAATCATTAACAATGAAACGAGCAAATCGGTTAAACGAGACAATCAGTTAGAGATTATAGTCAGTTTGCATGCTCTGTCTATCGCATCATATTTTACACTATGCTTGTATTATATTGCTTGTGTTTTTAGTATAAACAGTGTAACAATTGTAGATAGGCCAATAAATAATAAAAAAAAAATAGTCGACAACAAAGTAATTAGTGAATCTGCTACCGTAGCATTTAATGAGTTTTTTCCAATAGTCCTATAACTAGAACTCGCTCCTTGAATTCGTCTCCTTCTAAAGCTGAAAACCTGTGATTTCTGGGGCATTTTCATAAAACTTTTGAGTAATATAATAGACATAGTAGCCCCCTATCTTGCTGTAACTTTTAATTTATGCGTGGATTTAGGAACTTTTCCTGATCTCATGAAGAGTAGTAAAGTCATACCTTTATTTAAATCAGGTCATAAAAATTACATAGGCAACTTCCGGCCTATCTCCATCTTACCTGCATTTAGTAAAGTATTTGAAAAATTAATGCTGAAGTAGTTGTTAATACATTTTAATTCACTCACATGGACTACTTCATAATGAACAGTATGGCATTTCAAAAGGCCGTTCGACTACAGACAGATGCGGGTGTCGCTCTTCTAAAACATAAATTTAACGCATAGGAGAGCTCGCAAAACGCAATTGGAGTTTTCTGTGATCTCTCTAAAGCTTTTGATTGCGTACACCATGACACAATTTTACGTAAACTACGTCATTACGGTCTCCAAAGTGAAGCTCTTAACGTAGTTGATTCATATTTACTTAATAATAGGTTCCAATGTGTTGATGTCAATGGTGTAAAATCTTCCGGGCTGCCAGTGCATTTAGGTGTGCCTCAAGGCTCAATACTGGGTCCATTCTTGTTTCTGGTGTACATTAACGATCTACCATTTTCTTAAGGGATATCTGTGACGTACTATTGTTTGCGGATGATAACTCTCTTATCTTTAAAGTAGATAGAAATAGACAAGATTTCTATAGCGTAAACAGCGCTCTTTCAATGGTTACGGATTGGTTTACTGCAAATAATTTAGTTCTAAATGCTAAGAAAACGAAATGTATAAAGTTTGCCTTGCCAAACGTTAGAAAGGAGAATGGCAGAAGTTCATAGAACGCTGGCATTAAACTTTTTAAGTTTCTACAGAAATCAAAGTGGCATGGTTTGATAGGGAATATTATAAGCTATAATTAAAAAAAAATTAAAACGTTAAAATAATAGGGTTAAAGAGAAATCGTAATTTTTGTAAAAGTGAGGTTAAGTGCGTTAATGATTGTACCTTAGAATAATAACGCATAGAAACCTAGTACGAGTGCAAAAAGTGAGGCAACTAAAACTTAGCCTAATCCGTCAAACTTAGCCACCAGGCCGTCAGTACTCAATGTCACGTTCCGTCGAACACAGCTCGCGAGTAAATAATTGAAAATGACAGTTTGTTGCGTGAAAGGATGTTATAGCACATCAGGAAAACAAAAAAATGTGATAAAATAACATTTCACAAGTACTCACATTCTATGCACTATTTTTATGTAAATCGAAAAATAAAACAAAATTATAAAAACCTAACTTGTCATAACACAGTGTTGCTATTTGTGAGGAAAAAATACCCACATTGCTTTCATTCATGTTTTTCATTTTTGTAATTTTAAAATACAATACTTACTGTTAATTCATATCAAACCTGATGTTTTAACATTGTTTATAATTATAACCCATCAAGCATTCTAAACGCATTGAACAATATCTCATTCTTTATGCGATTTATATCCTTTTATTTTGAAATAAATTGAATTATACCTTCCGAAAAAATATGTCATATTACATGAAAAATCATGTTTACCTTTTCCAGTTCCCAACAACATAAAATACTTGCCTTGATAGCAAAATAGTAATGCGTCTTCCCATATTTTGTGGGTAACGGCTTGGTAATGGTATCACTGAAAGCTATATCTGTGTGCGTTAGAGGAACGTAGACACATTCGGCTCACGCACACAAAGAAAATGAAGTGGACACACGATTTTGCTCGGGTTTTGTTCTAGACGCGGCTTCTATGCGTTATTATTCTAAGGATTGTACATATAGGGTCTTTCAACTCTATTTCTATCATAACGCATAAATGTTTATTGTATACATAACATATTGCTAATTATGCTTTCTAATGACTTGAAAACTACTTGTTGAAGTTTGTTTAGTTCAATGATTTACCTACACACTGATCATTTACCTAATGACAGTTTAGGTAAGTGTACCTACCTACTCCGTCAGCTTTATGTAGGTAGTCACAGGAAACTCAGGAGAGTTTTTAAGAGACTCATATCTAAGAATCTGATACCTTCATGGTAGTGGTAAAGGTATAACACGTGCTTTTGTCAGTGCTACGAATATTTTCGATTTTTAGTTAACTTTTCTGGTGTGAAACTCAATCGAAAGTGTTCCTTGTGTTTGTGTTCTTGGTGTAAGGTTTGTTTTTCGTTGTAAGTGTCCTTTTTAACAATAATTATTCGAGATGAACACAAAAAAGCCCCCCGATCCTGACCCCCCGGATGAATTATTTGATCTCTCCCCCGGACTAACAATTACCCTCCCCCATGACATCGTAATAACCCCACAGGACCCGATTATGGATACGGATACCCCTAGTCGCAAGAGGGCCGCTAGTTCGCCCCCAGTTTCTTCCAATGTCAAACCCAAGATTGCGAAAAATGTATTAGGCAGGCTTTCTTACACAGCTAGAGACAATCCACCATATATTGTAAATGTTTCGCTCAAAGACGAACAAACCTCAGGCACTGTGCTACAACCTATCAAGTTTGGTATGTTTTTGACGATAAATAACGTGAATAACGTACGTCTCGATGGGATCAAACGTATAGGCAGAAATCGTGTGTCAGTTGAGTTCAAGTCGCACCAGGATGCAAACAGTTTTCTCAACAATAAAATTATTTCCCAACACAATTACATGGCTGCCATTCCACAATACAACATAACAAGAATGGGAATTGTTAGGGATATACCAGTTGAGTGGTCAGAAGAGGAAATCATTAAAAATATCCAGGTTCCAGAGGGATGTGGCTCGGTTATCAAAGCCAGAAGGATGAACCGGAAGGTGTCCTCTTCTGGTGTGACTGAGTGGAAGCCCACACAGACTGTTGTATTAACTTTTGACGGACAAATACTACCTAAGCGTGTGTACAGCTTCTATTCGGCTCTCCCAGTTGAGCGTTACACTTACCCAACGGTTCAGTGTTATCATTGTTGTCGCTATGGACATACCCGCACACTTTGCAGATCGAAACCTAGGTGTTTTAAGTGTGGTGAAGATCATCCAGGTGATGGATGTGAAGTCACCCGTGAATTGAGTTTCTGTGTTTCGTGTAGTGGCAACCATTTCGCAAATGACAGTGCTTGTCCTGAATTGGGCCGACAGAAGAGCATAAAAGCTCTGATGGCGGATAAATCGATCTCGTATGCGGAGGCAAGTCGGGTCTTCCCACCTGTTTCCAGATCATATGCTGAAGTCTCCAAGTCTTTCCCACGGAACAAAGTAACTGCAAATAAATCGCAATCTCAGTCCTCAAGTCCCATCCCAGTAACCCAAAATTCATACCGTAAAACGGTATTTTTGAAACCCAAACCCCATATCTCCCTTTCACCCGGTTATGATAGACAAGCTCACCTGAACCTCACCCAAAATTACTCCTTTTCCCCATCACAAAACGGCTGTGCCCTTCCAATGGAAGCTCCAGAGCCAATGCTTCACAGACAGAATACCTCAACGAATATTTTAAATTTAATTACTGACATGCTAATGTCTGCTCTTGCAAACCCATCCCAAGCTATACCTGACCACGTTGCATCAAAATTGACCACTATCCTAAACTATATCCACAACATTCCATCCCCTGACATTTCTCCAGTGGAACGTGAGGAGTATTACTCCCAGAAAGCCTGATCTTTCTTTTTTAATTAATAAGTTTAAACCATCAATCTGCGGCATTGCTGAGACATGGCTCTTGCCTGGAAGCAATTTCAGGTTGCCGTGTTTTGCCAGTGTACGCCATGATAGATCTGATGGATACGGAGGATGTGCCTTGCTCATCAATAGCAAGGTATCATTCTCTCAGATTCCTCTAACCTTTGTTGGCGATGACATAAATGTTGTTGCTGTGAAGGCTGAGGGTATAAATATTTTTTCTTTTTATATTGCGCACCCACAACTAGAATATCTTTCAGTTATTAGGAATTTATTATGCAGTGTTAGCGGTCCAATGCTTGTCATGGGTGATTTTAATTGTCACCATTATCGTTGGGGATCAGATACTTGTGATAACTTTGGCATTGGCTTGCTGGATATATTGGATGAACTCAATCTTTCCCTTATCAACGATGGCAGTGCTACGCGTAGATCTGCACCTGGTCAGAATAATAGCTGCATTGATTTAACATTCTGCTCATCCAATATAGCTAGCCTTCTCATTTGGCGTCGCTTGGATATGACCTATGGAAGTGATCACTACCCCATCATGATTGAATTTCCTACCAAAAATATCCCTTTTAAAGTTTCCCCCCCTCTTTTAAAACACCAATTGAACTCTGCAGACTGGGATTTATATGCTAAAATTCTGGACCTAAGAATATGTTCCCTTCCAGAAGTTAACAGGGATAACGCCCAGGATTGTTTCTTGTCCTTCTCCTCCACCATTGCCTCCACTGCTGATGATTGCTTCCCGTCCAAAAAACCCCATTCTGGTAAACTTCCTTCCCCGCCATGGTGGGATAGGGAATGCACTAACATGGTCAAGGCCAGGAATGAGGCTGAAAAGACAGTCAACGGCAATATGAACCTGGATAACCTTATTGCCTTCAAACAGATACTAGCTAAGTCCAGGAAATTCCTTAAAAGGAAAAAACGCGAAGGTTGGTCAAAATATTGTAGTTCGCTGAGTCCCTCCACCCCGGTTTCCGTGGTTTGGCGAAAGGTGAGACGTTTTAGGAGCAGTTTAGCACCTGCCTCCTCCTCTAACAACCTCACGGAAGAACTGGGACACCAGTTTTTCTCAAAAATCGCTCCAGCTTATGTTCCAAGTGTTGAGGAAACCAGTGTTGACATTTATGATGCAGACAACATTGACGAACCAATGAACATGCCTTTTAGCTTAGAGGAGCTAAAAACTGTGCTGTCCCACGTCAAGGACTCCGCGCCGGGAGTGGATGGATTCCCGTACTCCTTTATTTCTAAAGCTGGTCCAAAAACTCACAAATATTACCTGGACCTGGCTAATTTCTGTTTTATTTCTGGCTACATTCCCACAGAGTGGAAGGTTCAAGTTGTCATTCCGATCCTAAAACCAGGCAAAGATCCTAGTGATCATTGCTCATACAGACCTATTGCCTTATCGTCCATACTCATCAAACTTTTGGAACACTTAATTAAAAATCGATTAGTGTGGTTGGTGGAAAACAGGAAACTGCTCCCAACGACTCAATTCGGCTTTAGGAAAGGTCTGGGCACAGCTGATAGTGTGGGTATCCTCACGTCAGAGGTCCGGCTGGCCCTTAGTAGGAATGAGTCTGTGGTTGCTGTCTTTCTGGATATATCAGCTGCCTATGATTCGGTTCTCCTCCCTAATCTCAGGCAAAAGCTGCATGAGCTGAGAGTCCCGGCTAGGATTTGTCGTATTATTGGTAGCATTTTTACCAATCGCACAATTCAATTGAGAATACCAGGGGGTGACTCTGAACAAAGATCGGCCTGGAGAGGATTACCCCAAGGATCAGTTCTCAGTCCCCCATTATATAACATTTATACAGCCAACTTGCCCTCTTCCCTTAATTTTGACTGTAAAATCCTTCAGTATGCTGACGATATTGCACTAATGGTATGTGGCAGTTCCATTCAGGATGCCGCTCTTTCGATGAATGTCTCTCTGGCCTCATTAAACCAATGGCTGCTTGACAATGGTTTGTCCTTAAGTGCTCCAAAGAGTAAAGCTGTCATTTTTACACGCAAGCGTTCTGTGCCTCCAATAGATATTAACATCAATGGTCAAAGCATTCCGGTCGAAGATAAGGCTAGGTTTCTGGGAGTAACATTAGACTCAAGATTGTCTGGGGTCGACCACATCAACAACACGGTCAAAAAATGTGAACGTTCTGTGTCGATCCTTAAGGCTTTGGCTGGGGTATGGTGGGGAGCTCACCCCTACACCCTTAAACTGGTCTATAATGCGCTGACCAGAAGTGCTATGGATTACTGCAGCTATCTTCTTGAGCCCTGTAACAAAGAAGCGCTTAAACAATTAGACAGCATCCAGTCTAAATGCCTAAGAATTGTAGTTGGGGCTATGAAATCATCTCCCATAAATGCGCTGCAAGTGGAATGTGCAGACCCACCCCTACACCTTAGGAGACAGTACTTGGCAGATCGCTTCCTAACTAAGGTATTTTCCCTCTCATCCCATCCCTTGCTTCCAATTTTAGAACTAATTGACCTCTCTTTTAATAATTCTTTCTATTGGAACCATAAAGTGGTTCCCCTATTGTTAAATAGGTACAGAGAGCTTAAACGGCTCTCTGCGCCTATTTGCCAATACCCTACTCTTCCGGTCTTCTCCGCCGCATACGAGGCGATTCATTTCGAACCAAAAGTCGTTTTGGGATTAGGTTTATCTAGGAATTCTCAAGACGCTGGACATGACTTTGAGTCAGCTGTCAAGCGTTATTGGGAAGGATGGAATTTCTTTTTCACGGATGCTTCAAAATTCTCTGAAACCGAATGTACTGGTGTGGCAGTTTATTTTCAAAATTCCAAAATAGCTTTACTTTTTCAATGCCCACCAGAAGCATCAGTCTTTACAGGAGAGTGTATTGGTATTTTAGAAGCCATACACTATATTAAATCTCATCAGATAACAAGGTCAGTCATTTTCTCAGATTCCCGTAGTAGCATTCAGGCCCTTAAACAAAATCAACTTCACAGTAAAATTAATAGTCAAATCATTATAGATATAAAGAACTTGTTATTTGATTGCTCCCAAAACGGCTTGGACATCGAGATAACCTGGATCCCCGGTCACTCGGGTATTGTTGGCAATGAGTGCGCTGATTCGTTAGCAAAGTATGCCACATCGAATCCGGTTGATCAAAAGCACTACGTAGCGCATAACTACGATTTGCGGAATGGTGCCAAACCCAAGTTATTTAACTCGTGGACTGAAACATGGAAGACGACTTCTAAAACCAAGGGCCTCTACTACGCTGCCATACAGCCTGAAATCCAGCGTAGGCCTTGGTTTTTTAAATATCCTAAATTGTCGAAGATAACTGTTTCGTCCCTCTGTAGACTCCGACTCGGACATTGTTGTAGCCCTGTGTTCCTGAACAAAATCCATGTCCGGGATAATTCCCTGTGCGAGTGCGGCCTTGCGGATGGTACTTTAGACCATATTTTCTTCTGTTGCTCCCTAAATAATAAATCCTTTGACCTATATAATAAAATTTCCAAACTTAACATTCCCCTCCCAACCAAATTTCATACCCTCCTTTCCCACTTCTCCCCTAAACTAATCAACATTTTGGCCACTTTCATAAACGAGAATGACTTAAAATTTTAATTAGTGCGTAACGTGTGTGTAAATAGTCTGTATATAGTATAAACTAGTAGTGTTGTAGTGTGCTTGTAAATTAGACTATATGTTTTACTAACCCATGTGTTCGTTTCAGCTATACTAACACCTACCACGAAGTAAAATGGAAAAAGTTCGACGGACTGCCTCTCTGTGCTACCGTCACCACGTGACACTGGCAGAATAGTCGGAACCGGCTCAGCTCAGTTGCCATAAATATAAAAAAAAAAAAAAAAAATCTAAGAATCTAAGCACATAAGGAATAATAATCCTGTTAAGGATAACAGGATTATTTAAGGTAAAATTAAAAACTCATAAGTATTGTAGGTATTATATTTTATTCATGGTCATCATCATATATCAGCAATATATTATCTAAGAATGGTGCAGGGGGAGACAGGCTATCTTGATGCCGTGCCCATGCCAAATACCAGATGATTGACATGATATGGGCACAGCATCCTACTGTTCTTCGTCCAACAATGCAATTGCAACAGTATTGCTTTATAGCTTCCCGGCCACTTAGAGAGCTGTCAATCAAAATATAAACAAAGTATATTTTTCTTCCTACATGTCTAGACCTAATTCTTCCCCGTAAAATCCAAGATGTGTTTGATGTTGACAGCTCTTCCAGTAGACTCCTGTCAACCTCCCTGCATACTTCTATAATATAGGTGCCATTTGCCCTTACGTGCTCTCCATAATAGGAGCGAGATTGCTTTATTTGATATGTTCCAAGAGAAATTAATATAAGTTCACTGTATGATAGCCGAGGAAAATCTGTTAGGTTATCATTTTCAACAGTAACACTTACAAAATCAGCTCGTCTTCTGTTTAGTTGATTAACATTGACAAAATCAGACAAAAGATTGTTTACAAACATGTTCGCATTTATTATATTTAGGATTTCCCCGGCATCACTTCTATCAGTTATTGGAGGGTGAAAGCGATTAATTAATGCAGCAGCTATTTTAAAATCAATCATAACATGTTTTGAGGCTAAGTTAAAATATTCCTGTCTAAACAATTTAAAATCTCTTTTAAACCTACCATTGACTGCTTCTACAACCCATCTAGAAATAGTAGCCGACCTTGATTTGTTTGCTGCTAGTGTTGATAGTTGCGTTTCACCCCTCTGTAATGAAGCTGGAACATGGGTTTTATAACCACAAGCATTCAGCAAGGGCAAGGCATCTCTGAAACCCCTATCCAGTACAAAAGCATCACCTTCTTGAAAATGTCTGCGTAAATAACTATTTTCAGTTTCAAATTCCCTTTGCATTATAGCTGCATCTGATGTTGTAGCTGGATAAGGGCCCAGAACATCTATAATATAACCATCAGAACATACTAACATAAATGGTTTAACAAGATTTCGATATTTATGTAAGCTGTTTTTATTTTTTTGATATAGATAATTACAACTTTTTTGTATGTAGCAATATGAACCATCAGCTATGACTATAGGGTTTTCCTGGCCATCACTTTGAACTCCAAACAATCCACGGGGTATCAATAGATTTCTTTGTATTATTTGTTCTCTTGATATATGTGCTACTCCCAAGTGAGTTGGAACGAACAACAACAGCAACAGTTCTCGAACCTTTGCCATCAACACCTCCAAAGTTCTCCTTGGAATTTGAAATAGTGATGCCAACCTTTCATTGGGTTCACCTGTCCTCAGTTTCATTAAGAATGCAGCGAGAGCCGTTTTACCTCTTCGCATTTCATTTATGGTAGGTATTTCGTGTAATAACTGATTGAACTGATCTTTTGTGTAGCCAATCCAGTGACGTACAAGATGGTCTTCTATATTATTTATATTTGAAAAATCTAATGCATTAACATTAGTGCTCTTTAAATTCAACATATCTTGTATATGTGTTGCATTAAATGCATTTGAATAACCACTAATACCAGCTTGAAAGTCCCATGTTTCTGTATTTAGATGGTTACTGCACACGCGACTATTTACTGGTACATAATAATTAAACTGTAAAAGCAGCATTTTTCTAGTTGAAACTGGTAGCTTGAATCTTTCACTACCCTGACAACCTTCAATAATGCACCTTGACCCAGAGTCTACACCTCTGATATAATCAGGCAACACAATTGTCTCTTGTCTTCTTGATATGGGCTGAATTACAAGATTAGGTTCAGGCTGATCTTCAACAACAGGTTCGGGATGATCTTCAAAATCAGATGCAGGCTCATTATCTCCATTAGCTTCAGACACCATTTCAACATTAGGTTGAGGCGGAGTTTCAGGATCACGTTGAGGCAGTCTTTCAGGACTGTCATGGGTCATGGATACATTATCAAGTGTACCTTCAGAAGTTTCAGAGTCAAGATGAGAGCGCCCACTTGACGATGTGGATGCCCTGGATACAAAATGACGAGAAGCTTTGTGTGCTCTCACCCAGCAACGGTGACAGACATTGTTTGTAGTCCGTAGCTGCAACAATAAAACATTTATGTAAAACATACTCACACATGTGGATTTTATATATAAGTGTGAACACATTATAAAAGAAAACTAATAATACTAAATGTATTGATGCATAATCACATTATGCGTCAATATAATATTATATTACTGCGGGGACATCCAATTTTTGACATTGAGATCAGAATGTTATTTTTATGTAATGTATCTAAGCTTGTTTTGAAAAGAGTTAATTGATGACTTCATTGCAAGCTCTTCTCAGCAAATGCAACTTTCCCAGCTGGTATTAGAGCCAGACTATTCATAAGTATGTATGTCCAAAGTCCAAAAAGTAGTAAGTATTATATTTACAAACAAATAAGTATAATATATATGTAGTATATCAGCTACTTCGTTTTCAGATGTATGAGTAATGTCCCAGGATTTATGCATGTCTTAATGAATAAGTTTGAAAATAATATATTACAATTAACTTACTTGTCGGGGTAGTATCCATTCTCGAACCACATTATATATGCCTCGTTCTCTGTCAGAATCAGTCCGTAGTTGGTGATTTCTTGAACGTGCTGTAGATGATCCACAATTGACACACACCTGTCGGTGCCCAAGGGTACAAGAAGGTGGATGTGGTTCAGGCGTAGTGTGTACTTGATTTAAATAATTGTTTACAAGTACCCAACAGGCGTTACATAGACGATCCTGATTGCACACCTAAAAAAAAAATGAATTAAGGTTAAATTATTATTATAAAAACCAATCGAAGTCTTTCATAAAATAGGTGCATAGTAAATGAACTTACAGGCTCAGGAGCAATCCAGGAGCGAATGACCGATAGAATGGATTCATCTTCCAAAGAATGTGTTGTTATCGTACTGCAACGATTTGTAGATATTCTACAGTTTACGCAGCGGTCCATGGTTGACATCACGTTGACTCGTAATGTTAAACACACAAAGGATAGATGAACATAAACTATCTTGTAATATCAGTGTCCAAGATAGAGCGCCAAGGTCGATCATATAAAAGTAGGAAACGTCGAGGTCCAAGTCTTGCAACAGTTGTACAGAAAGGTAGGAGTCTTCAAAATCCAAAGGCAAGCCAGGTCGTTGTAAAAATCCACGTAAAACTTTGGAAGCACAAAACATTCACACCAGCACAAAGCAAAGGAGCGAGCGAATGTGAAATTGTGAACATGAACAATCGGAATCGCGAATGTCACACTGACGTATTCAGTGGAATGTCACAACAAATGTGACACGCGGGTTTTAGTGTTGCCAATAAGCAATAAACATTTCTTTGCTGGATCAAGTCCTCGTAAACTGTTCGCATAGTTTTTTTTTGTATTTATTTTTTTTGTGATTTAGTTGTTTTAATTATGTATACACAATTAATTAAAACATTATGCAAATTATTTAATGTTTTTTTTTTATATTTTTCAATGACAAACAAAACTATCAAATAGTTATGGTTATGACAGTGCTGAAAAGCCTCGTATCCCATGGCTTTAGAAATAAAGACCGCCTCTGTGCTAAATAAAATCAAGTTATCCACTCTTATTATCGAGATTTTATTTCCACTGTCAAAAATAAAGTTAATCTGGCTATTAACTCATAAAAATAAGCGTTAATTTTTGAAATAGCTTTGAATTCTGTACCTTTCCAAAATCAGTAATGCCAAAAACTGCCATCTCCTTTAGGTCCCAATGTAATCTTAAGTGAAGAAGTGCTTGAAACTGTGGACACTGCAGTATTTTTGGGCATAACTGTTGATTCCAAACTGCAATGGGGCCCACATATATCAAGCCTGTCGGGAAGGCTCAGCTCTGCCGCATACGCAGTCAGGAAAGTTAGACAATTTACTGACGTTGACACTGCTCGGTTAGTATATTTTAGTTATTTCCATAGTATTATGTCCTACGGTATTATATTGTGGGGTAAAGCTGCTGATATACAAAATATATTTGTCTTACAAAAACGTGCTGTGCGAGCAATATATCAGCTAGGGTCAAAAGCTTCATTAAGAGAAATTTTCAAAGAGATTGGAATTCTCACGGTAGCATCTCAATTTATTTTTGCAAACATTTTATACATTAGGCAAAATATACAGTTATACAGTAAAACGAGTGACATCCATAACTAACAAGCACAAACTACATGCTCCTTCACACCGACTTCGTAAGGTCCATGATTCATTTGTGGGGCTCGGTACCCGTTTATACAATGTATATACTTCCACTTTCTTTTCTCGATCTGCCTTTTAACTCATTTAAAGCTAAAGTAAAATCTAACCTCTGTTCGAAGGCATACTATTCTGTTAGTGATTATTTAGATGATAAGAATAGTTGGTCGCTGTGTTGAACGCAAGACTTATTATCATGTTCTTTTTCTCTAAGCAGTTCGTTTATGACGGGTTATATGTATTCATATAATATTGTATTTTTATTAGATGTATATATATATATATTAAATTTCGTTTTTGTCTTTTTTATACTTTATTTATCTGACTATGTAGGTCAATCTTTCAACGTCAACACTTGCTTGAGTGTGTATTTTGTTTTATAGTATCATTTTTTTGTTTTGTGTCATGTATTAATTACTTTGCTTTCTACTCATTTTATACATTCTAGTTCCTAAAACGTAACAGACAGATGTGTTGCTGGGCAGTTTGTTGGCAACTTCGTCTCCACAGCAAAAACACTAGGAAGTGGTGAAGGGCGGGCGTTTTGGGGGACTGTCTTCTGTAGAACTTGACGTTTAAAAAGCGCTGGCTCTCAGGCTAATTTGAATAATGACTTGAATTTTGGCATACGAACATTAAAATACGAACTAAGTTATACCATAGCTTTTGAGCTGAATTAAACAGATGTAATTTGGAATATGGAAATAACATCAAATAATACAAAATAAGAAGTTCTTGGATTAATTGAGTTTTTAGTTCCGGCGGCAATGTTACAGGCATCCACAACATTGGTCACTTTCGAGCTCATTGTTATTGTAATGCTGAATGGAAATGTTTTGATGATCTTAATAATTTTTTAACCAAAACTCCGAATCCACTTATCGCAAATTGCATTATTTATGGACGAAATTAAGAGGTATCTTATAACATTGACGCGTTATTAACAGTCATGATTTATAGTCAGACATGATATATATACTTCTATACTTCTATATCTATACTTCTATACTAATATTATAAAGAGGTAAGTTTGTATGTAGGGGGTAATCTCTTTGAAAAATTCTTTCAGTATTAGATAGCCCATGTATCGAGGAAGGACATAGGCTACATATCATCACGCTAAGACTAAAAGGAGCCGAGCATTAATGGAATATGTGTCGCAGACGAAGTTGCGTGGGTCAGCTAGTCTACACTAAGAGGAAAACTTTGTTTGTATGTTTGTTTGATTGTAATGAATAGGCTCAAAAACTACTGGACCGATTTTAAAAATTCTTTCACCATTCGCAAGCTACATTATCCTCAAGTAACATAGGCTATATTTTATTTTGGAAAAAAATAGGGTCCGTAAGATACTTGGGTTTTTCGGGCACAAGGTGTAAAAATCAACCAGAAAAGTTTACTTATTTTGCGTACGCTGCCTAAACTACAAAAGATAGAACCATGAATTGTTCTAATTAATTGAAGATCTTATAAATATCTACAAAAAAGTCCGCAACACATTATACCTATCTATGTCGAGTGAGGCACAACAACAATTTTTTTATTTAAAAATCTTGATTTTTTTTGGACTACATTTTAACGTGTTTATTTTACTCATGCTATTAATCCTTATCAAAATAAAGTATTTCATCACTAAGTACAGTTTATGTAGATAATATTTGGTCTTTGAATGATTAAAATCGGACGTTTTGTTTTGAAGTTATGGCGAAATTAAAATATTACGATTTCTGCTGCACGGCCCGTTGCGAAGTGGACGTCACCAAGGCGGGGGTGCGTGCGGGAGGGGAGTTTAGATCTATGAGTAAGGTACAGTACGAATATTCTAACTTTACCCATGCGAAGTTGGCTGTTAGTGACGACCGCGCAGGGCCCATCGCGTAGAAAAGTGTTACGTTCGTAGATTATGTTTTTTTTTTGTGTACGTGTTATATTAGAATTTTGAAAAAATGAATGCAATAACAATAACTCGATCACAAAGTAACACAACAAACACATACACTACAAGAAAACACAAAATACAAATCAAACAGTAAGAAAAAACCAGAATAATTAATTAAAACAATAACAACGTTTAACACTTTTCGCACCAACAGTCGTATTGCATTGAGGAAGCGAGACACAAGTATGCATCAAACGTATACGAGTGACTGAGACTGCATACGCGACGTACGCGCGCATGCGCTTTTCTATGTTTCTTGTCAAATTGACATCCTGCGCAATCGATTGCGACGTACTTCGCATGGGTAAACTTAGATTATTCGTACTGTACCCGCGCGGCTCAGACGCAAGGTAACAGTTTTTCTGTAGTGTATTTAGTATCAGCATTGCACCCGTGCGAAGCCGGGGCGGGTCGCTAGTATAATATAAATATGTACCTACATCAATAATTCATAATAATAATAACATAAGTACCTAAACGAGACACGGTTGTTTTATTTTTCAGGACCTATCCCACTGATCAAGTGTGCGTTTCTTTTTACTTGAGGTACTGTTTAGGTACAATTTTTTGGTGCAATTATATTTTATGAGTAATGGATAAATAATAAAATATTACAGAACACCCGCCATCTTAATGTCAATACGGCGGTTGTATCTTAATTTCGAAATAATTTTGTTCTGAAGGTGGCACAACATTTTTAGAGCTAGTTACTAAATAGTACTATTTAGGTATATTTGTTTGGTAATTTGTATATAAATTATTCGCTGTTTTTGTGGTTTTGCTTATTTGCCTCCATTCATTCATTCAATTTGACGCCGTTTCCGCATCTACTTTGTTTGTCAACTTAATCACAAGTGTGCTTTGTTGTAACTTTACTACTAGATTGACGCCAAGATGGATAAAAGTACAAACTCATTAAGTATGTCTTAACGTTATTATACCTATAACTTTGTGTTACTTTATACTTTTTTAGAATAAGGCCAAACGAATGTAATTTTTCGAGTTTTGAAATCGTAAAGTCTCTACATTCGCTTTCATACAGAAATTCTAGTCTAGCAGTCAACTCTTTGCGTCGCCGCGCTCTGTGTGGCACAAACAGAACTTTTGTATGCAATCGAATGCAGCGACAGGGACACATTTTACGGACTCACAACTCAGAATATTACCTAAACACACGCGCCCCGCGCCGTCGCGTCGCGTCGCCGCCGCTTCGCGCTCGCTCTTCGTCGCATAATTTTTTTCTGTACCGAAATTATTTCGGAAAAGGTACTAGTAATATATAGGTATAACGATACCGTAAAAAAATATATGTATAATTCTTTTTTTATCGATACCACAACCGTAATTCCCAACCGTTTTGGTTCAACCTTTAAATAGAAGCTGTATCGTAATTCTATACCGGTACCATACCCTTATACCTTTACCGCTTTCAACCCCTGGCTTTACCCCAGTAAAATGTTGTGCCAGAGGTGAGATTATAACAAATAATTAGTGTATCATGAGGAGCAATTTGTTTACTAATAGCAAAATTTGTGAGAATTGTAGTTTAAAAGTTATTTGAGAAAAACAGATTTTGCTGGAGTAACGTTGGAAACGTTAGGTACCCTGTCATAATCGTTTTTCATAAATTATTTTTAGCCCAGAACCAAATACATGACTGGGAAATCCCAAAACGCTACCTACCACAGCAAAATCTTAAATAACTCAAGAATCGTAACACACACAAAATTTGCTGTTTACAAACATTTACTAAGCAAGAAAAGCTATCTATTCATGTATTTGGTTCTGGACTAAAACGAATTTTTGAAAAACGATTTTGCCACGGTAGCAGTATTAAACAAATTGCTCCTCATGATACACTAATTACCTATTTGTTATAGTCTCACCTCTCTCAGGCATAACATTTTGCTGGGGTAACGCACACTGGCATTTCTTCATTTTCACAGCGCATTGTGAGCTGTTTTTTTCGCTGAATGAGCGTTTACGGTCTACGAGCGCAGTATTAAATTTACTACACATAATATACATTGTGAATAGGTACCTACTTTTCACTGCCCATGATTTTTTACTTCCACACGTCGAGACGTCGAGTTTGAGCGCCGCGACATGATATTTAGTAACTTTTTGTGGAAAATAGGTAGCTCGGGGATTTTACGTTCCCCGATGTCATTTTAGTAGGGGTTGACGGGCTCGCAGTCTCTCCCCGGTGACCAGCCTAGTGTGATAAATAAAATCAATTGAATAAACTGCTGCCGTTTTCTCATTGAATGTGACGGCCGGCGGTCCGGGACAATTTTGCTTATGGCTGATGACAAATAATTCATTTGTCATGTTAGTTGTAAGAAACCGGAATTATAGAATGTTCCATTTCCTACCTAAAAATAAAGCATTGCAATTGAATGACCGGAACGGATGAATGTAGTACCTATTTGACTCGAGATTCACAATTTCACAGAATTTAATTCTCGTCCCCATAAAGGTAAGAAGTAATGAATAAAGAGCTTTTATGTATGTTTTACCATTTTATTATCTAAACCTAATATATTATTTAAATATAGGTACCACAAAAATATACATAATAATAAATTAGGAATGTGTTTCTGATATCAATAAAAAAGCATTGCTAAGCAATACAAATAAATAAGTCAATATTGAATTATTCTATTTAACACTAGCTATCCCCCGTGGCTTCGCTCCCGTCAACTGCAACTTTCTTATTTTTTTCGTTCCTAAGAACCTTCTCCTGACAGTAACAAACAACAAAAAAAGAATTGGCAAAATCGGCGCCGTTCACGCGTGATGCGATGACCAAGGGAAATAGGGATTCATTTTTATATATATTATATAGATTAAATTGTACTTGTTTTTATAAGTAATTTCATTAAATTTGTAAGCTATTTTACAATCTTATCTACAATCATGTCGGCTTAACAAAGTTCAATCAACTCAGCTGCTTGAAGATTCTGTCTTTCAACTCGTAATATCGGTTCAATCTTATTTCAGCATATCTGGAAAAAATAAGTAGGTAAGTACCTACCTAGCACAAATAGATAAACTAAAAAGCAACTAATATGTATTATTCATACTTTTGTTACAATTCACACACCATGACTGAGTATCGTCTCTGTTGCGTTTTATATGAATTTATCGAGCCTTGTCAGGAAGAAGATCGTAACCGCCATTTGGCATATTTTACAGGAGAAGGTTTTATTTAAATATTTCTCAAAATATTTTTAGCATCAATTTGAAATTTTTACTTAGTGTTTTAAGGGCACCTCCCTGTTAATTCAAATGCTAAGATTGGACACAGTACTCTATAATCACATACATAATATGTCGCTTACGTTAAAACTGATGACCGTTATTAGGTAGGGCTGATATGAGTATGTCGATTACGATCATTCTTAAAATCATAAAATAGTAGAAATATTTTTACTATCGTAAGTGCTAAGTAGGATGCTTGCAATAAAATAATTAACCTAGTATTATATCGTAAGCGACAGGTACTATATATGTATACGATCTGTCAGTCAGTGGAGGTTACGTTAAAAAACTGAATGGGTTACAATAAAAAATTGAAATTAAAAAAGTTACTTTTATTTCTACTTTGAACTCTAAAGTAAGGGCTTTAAGATGCAAAATCAGTTGATCTGGCTGTTAATATAAAAACGGTTTTTTGGGATTTTTGGTGCTTAAGATGTTCTTCCTTTTGGGGTCGAGTCACCCCCGTCCGTAGGAGAATACCCATCAGCGAATCCCTACACGTGGTCCCCGGGTGGTGCTAAACAGGTGACACTAACCGCCTCCGTGGTCTAGTGGTTATACCACCTGATTCACGGGGGCTACTCTCTAAGCCCGACGCCCGTAGTTTCGGACTTAGTTATGGGCGTATTCTACTCCGTATTACCTAAGAATTTACGACTAGTCTCAAACCCGAACTAAAAGTGAACGACACTACGATTTGATAGTAGCTGTCAAATAGTGTTGTAATAAATTCTTAGTGGTTAGGTGATATGGAGTAGAATACGCCCGTAACTAAGCCCGAAACTACGGACTTCGGGCTTAGAGAGTAGCCCCCCAGACCCAGAGGTCCCGGGTTCGATTCCCAGCGGGGGCAAATTTTTTGCTCGGTTTGGTTGGTGGTAGGACTTATTATAAGTCCGCCTGGCAAGCTACCACCATCATGTCTAAGTCTGTCGCCATAACAACAATGTTAACAGCATTTTTGTGTTCCGGCAGTTAGAGGTATGATAGCCAGTTCCTCTGTGTAAGAGGATTCCGGGTGAAACTCGCTTCCATCTTCGGCCTAATCATCACTTTCCATCAGGTGCGATTTGGGCCAAGAGTTTCCCCGTTTTGTATATAAAAAAAAAGGCTCGATATAGGTACGGTGTATTTTCGTATTTGTTTTGTCATGACTTGGTTTTTATCAGTCATGGCATCTTTTTGTTATTAAACCACAAATTTACTGTTACAAAACCACAAAATGAAAGTCGCGATTTTAAAATTGTTGTACTGTTTACGGTCAGTACAAAAAAGGTCGGTGGGGGGCGGTCTAGATTCGGACAGCGGTCCCCCATTAGGTGATCCCTGGCCTAGCCCTTTCTCAACTAATTTGGGGCTGGCTTCCAGTCTAACCGTATTCCACTGAATACCAGAATTATTACGTAAAGCCACTGTCTATCTGACCTCCACAATCCGAAAGATTCAGGTTGATACGATCTACAAGTGTCAGACCAGACCACGGGCGTAGGCACGTTTTAGTATGGGGGGGGGGGGGTTCAATAAAATTAAACTAGGTAAGTACTGAAAGTGAATATTCATGAGAGCCAAGCCGTTCAGTCTGTTTTCACTCGTTGTGTTCCGCAAGTAGTTTTTAAGTCTCCGTAGGCTTGAAAAAGTCCTTTCTGTTGTAGCAGTGGAAACAGGTATGGTAGCCAATATTTGTAACGTGTAAATATTTGGGATATATATTACGATTGCATCTATCTAAGCATTTCAAAGCAGATTTTGGAGTAGGGGAGGTAATAGTCATAGCTGCTTTCCACTGCCGAATACTTAAAAATTGCGTCTTCAATTTCAGAACTGACTGTAAAATTAGCAGGTAACACACCAGATAATGCCAGTACTACTTAACAGTGTTTCGCAAACCTCTCGATTTATTGTTGAATTGTGCTCTTGAAATGGGATGAATAAATTTATTTTGTAATACGTGCATATATCTGACGCAATGTTAGAGAGACTCAGTTGCCTTTCAACGAAACGTGGCATATTTTGTAGTATACCACCATTTTCTTTGAGCATCAACTTTTCTTCTTGATACAGATGACGGTACTCTTTGTCAACTTTGAACGAGTAAAGGAAGCAGTTGATATCTTAAGTTTTCGGGGGGGGGGGGGACCCCAACCCTCTCCCTGGCTACGCCCGGGGCCCAGACCAACAGCTTAACGTGCTTTCCGAAGCACGGAGGAGTCTCGGCATGTTAAGATAGCATCCATCCACAGACCGTAATCGGCAAGTGTCGCTGAACCTTGCTGTTCGACCCGTGTTGGCTGTTATTATTTAGCCATGAGCTAAACACAATTCTTTCGTAATCAAAATTGATTAAACTCACCTCCCGAAATCGAAATCTATATCGGAGTGTTCATACTGTACAAGTGACCATATTCCCCAGAGGAAGTGAGACAGCAATGCTAATTGCTGCACTTCTTTATACACATTGTATATGTGCTCATCAGAGGGGTGGCACACGTCCAAGTATATAGCTAGGTACACTTTGATCCATTCTAACTGGAACTCTTCGCAGGGATACTTGTCATAGTCGATGTCATCTATTGAGAGCCCTGAAAAAAAAATGGTAAGTAAGGTTTAATTCAATAAAAAAACTTTATTTCGAGCACAGACTCGTGTAGGGTTAGTAACATAATCCTTAAAAACGAAGTGTTAGTAAACAATACGATACTGTGATAAATATAACTGACAGCAGTGAAACACATACGTAATATTTAACTTTAACGATGGTGGGTATTTTGGATTACTGAAATCAAGTCGATTGATCAGGGTTCGGTAAATAGACTATACAGTACCTACGATTTTTTTATCTTTGCCGCTCCGAAGTTGGGTTATAGTGACGACCGTGCAGGTCCCATCGCGTAAAAAAGTGTTACGTACGTAGAATATTTTTCTGAATTAAGTATACGTTTTGTATCATAAACAACTAAGAAACACAACCAGTAACAATAACAAGGTCACAAAGTAACACAACACCTCAAAAACACAAATGAAACAGTGAGAAAACAAAAATAAATAATTAAAAACCTTAGAATAATAACGCATAGAAGCCGCGTCTAGAACAAAACCCGAGCAAAATCGTGTGTCCACTTCATTTTCTTTGTGTGCGTGAGCCGAATGTGTCTACGTTCCTCTAACGCACACAGATATAGCTTTCAGTGATACCATTACTAAGCCGTTACCCACAAAATATGGGAAGACGCATTACTATTTTGCTATCAAGGCAAGTATTTTATGTTGTTGGGAACTGGAAAAGGTAAATATGATTTTTCATGTAATATGACATATTTTTTCGGAAGGTATAATTCAATTTATTTTAAAATAAAAGAAAATAAATCGCATAAAGAATGAGATATTGTTCAATGCGTTTAGAATGCTTGATGGGTTATAATTATAAACAATGTTAAAACATCGGGTTTGATATGAATTAACAGTAAGTATTGTATTTTAAAATTACATAAATGAAAAACATGAATGAAAGCAATGTGGGTATTTTTTCCTCACAAATAGCAACACTGTGTTATGACAAGTTAGGTTATTAGAATTTTGTTTTATTTATCGATTTACGTAAAAATAGTGCGTAGAATGTGAGTACTTATTTGTGAAATGTTATTTTATCACATTTTTTTGTTTTCCTGATGTGCTATAACATCCTTTCACGCAACAAACTGTCATTTTCAATTATTTACTCGCGAGCTGTGTTCGACGGAACGTGTCATTGAGTACTGACGGCCTGATGGCTAAGTTTGACGGATTAGGCTAAGTTTTAGTTGCCTCACTTTTTGCACTCGTACTAGGTTTCTATGCGTTATTATTCTAAGTTAAAAACAATAACAACGTCAAACACTTTTCGCATCAACAGTCGTATTTCATTGAGTAAGCGAGACACAAGTATGCATCGAACATATACGAGGGACTGAGACGCCATGCGCGACCTACCCGCGCATGCGCTGTTCTATGTTTCTTGTCAAATTGACATCCTGCGCAACCAATTGTGACGTACTTCTCATAGGCAAAGATAAAAAAATCGTACTGTACTTTAGGACTACAAACGACAGGCTTAATTAGCCGTAAATACCTACCTCTTCAAGATGAACCATAACAGAGAGGATCTGTTGTACATATTCGTTACAAGTTGGCAACATTCTGTTACGCGCTCAAATGTAATTCAAAATTTCAAATGCTAATTCAAAGATCGTCGCGTCTGCGGACATTCTTTCTTGTATAACATTCTTCCCCATTTTGATGATAAGCCAGGCGACTTGTCAGTCTGTGACATTGAATATAGTGGGTACATTATCAGACCCACCATATTCAATGTCACTTATGTCACAGAATGTCCAAACGAGAAGGATTTTGATGAACGGAAGTTGATGTTTTATTGGATAAACATTGTTTAAATATAAATGAGCAACTTCCCGCATTGGTATTATATACCGGCTGGGGACTGGGCTACAAAGAATCAGAGACCCCTACTACTGTCAATTACCTCGACGGCCTAGACTTGCCAAGGCATAGAATAGTGAACGATACAATACTTACCAACAAATTCATTGAAGTGATTTGCTATATCGTACGCTTGGTAGCAATATGCTGCATATTCGTAATCAATAAAAGATATTGTCTCTTCTTCTTTGTTGTATATTACGTTTCCTAGAAGCAAATCATTGTGAGCAAACACAATAGGACTTTTTGTTTTTATTATGTGCGACTTTAGACGCTCGTACTCTATCCTCAGTTTTGTTATTGAGGTGAAACTATTTGCAAATCTACAAAAAAGAAAAATATTCTTGTTTAGTACTTATCAACAATTTTCTTTACTAATACACGGCACACCTACAATCCTTAAACAGATACCTACGTTATCTGGCTCGGACAACTTGCTTAGGTTTATGAACACGTATTTTGGTGACTAAAATACTAAGAAATAAATAATTGGAGAAAGAAAATTCCCCTTTAGGCATATGAAATAACCATTTCTATTATCTGACAACATATGAATGTGGCTGGCAATACAAGCAGATAAAGATAAGGGAAGACTCTCTAGGTTTATGAGTTATGTTATAACTGAGATGACGACCTACTAAAGTATGGAAGAAGACACGTTGCACCGACGACCCTAAGTAAATTGGAATAAGGAAAGGAGAAAAACACTGGTCAACAAAAAAAAATGTTTCCTGTGATATTTTTTTTGTTCCTATCTCAAATTGACGCGTATTTTTTAAACATTTTAAGCTTTTGTTTTTGAGTTACAGCTAACTACCCTTATTTACTATTTTTACTTAGATTTGCATTTTTTAATGGACACTGTTTTGTTACTGTTTTCGATATGTCTTCATCAAAAATATGTTGTGTGCTTAAACGCGATTGTTATTGCTATATTTGCGGTGAATGTATAATTTGCCAAATTAAGTAGGTACGGAAAAATTGAAAGCTGCTATTTTTGATGGTCCACAGATTAGGCAACTCGAAAAAGATCCTAATTGTGTCAAATCAATGACTGAAGTCGAATCCAAAGCTTGGAATTAATTTGTTTTGGTTATGAGTAATTTTCAAGGCAAAAAAAAATATCTGACGATCAGGTCGAGAAGAAGAGTACATGCTATCTAACTTGCAAGAGCTAGGGTGCAACATGAGCATAAAATTCCACTTCATGCACTCGCATTTAGACCAATTTCCACAAAATCTGGGTGATTTTAGTGAGGAGCAAGATGAAAGATTTCATCAGGATCTTCAGACAATGGAAGAGCGCTATCAGGGGCGGTAGGACTCACATATGATGGCAGACTACTGCTGGAGTTTGCAACGAGATTTGCCTAAAGCTATCCATTACATCCATTATAAAATATCATTTGATTGTGTTGAATAGAAGTTTTGTTGACATTTGTATTAATTTTATGTATTTTTTTTTGTCAGAATAATAAATAATAATATTTGAAAAAGTGAAGCTGTTAGCAATATCCCAGTTTTTTAGGGTTCCGTAGCCAAATGGCAAAACGGAACCCTTATAGATTCATCATGTCTGTCTGTCTGTCCGTCCGTATGTCACCAGCCACTTTTCTCCGAAACTATAAGAACTATGCCGTTGAAATTTGGTAAGTAGATGTATTCTGTGAACCGCATTAAGATTTTCATACAAAAATAGAAAAAAATCAATAAATTTTGGGGGTCCCCATACTTAGAACTGAAACTCAACAATTTTTTTTTCATCAAACCCATACGTGTGGGGTATCTAATTATATTATCTAGGGATAGATCTTCAAAAATGATATTGAGGTTTCTAATATCATTTTTTTCTAAACTGAACAGTTTGCGCCAGAGATACTTCCAAAGTGGTAAAATGTGTCCCCCCCCCTTCTTCTAAAATAAGAGAATGATAAAACTAAAAAAAAATATGATATACCTACATTACCACGTAAACAACCAGCGAATATTGGTTTGAACGAGATCTAGTAAGTAGTTTTTTTTAATACGTCATAAATTGTAAATCGCAACTTCTGCTTATAATATAATACCTACAGGTTTGTACGGAACTCTCGGTGCGCGAGTCCGACTTGCACTTGGCCGGTTTTTTTTTTTATTGTCTGGGCCATAGAAATATCCTATAACAGAAAAAAAAATGAAGGAAACAAAAATTGTGTTCACCAGTGTAATTATGGGTTTACTATCGCAACGCAACATAGAAAAACCATGCAAGCTTCACCCCAAATCTACTTTTTTTTACTAAACCGTGAGGCGTCCGCGTCACTAACAGTTTAGCATGTATTATTTTATTATAGTAGACATGTCTCATGTTAGTTAGATAGGTTTTTTCGCCATATCTAACTAGCTGTCCCCCGCAGCTTCGTTCCCGTCAACTGGCTACCCTGCAACTTTCTTATTTTTCTTTCATAAGAGCCTTCTCCTCACAATAACAAACACAACAAAAAAAGAATTAGCGAAATCGGTTCAGCTGTTCTCGAGATTTGCGCTTAGCAACCAACAGATTCAGCGATTCATTTTTATATTAAGTACTAGCTGACCCGCGCAACTTCGTCTGCGTCACATTTTCCATTAATTCTGCGCTCCTTTTTGACTTAGCCTAATGATATACATATTATTATAGCTTATAGCCTTCCTCGATAAATGGGCTATCTAACACTGAAAGAATTTTTCAAATCGGACCAGTATTTCCTGAGATTAGCGTACTCAACCAAACAAACAAACAAACTCTTCTGCTTTATAATATTATAACTCAGAGGTTCTCAGATTTTGTTGTGCAAGGCGTTGCGAACGTTCGACACTCGACTCTCGAGCGCGTACCAGAGAGTGTCTCTGATTTTGTTCAGCAAGGCGTTGTGAACGTTCAGGTGAAGATTCTCCCATACGGCGTATTCTTGCTGCCCGTGCTTGAGAACTATGTTTAGTAAGTTGAGACCTGGCTCTCTTAGGCATTTTCAAATGTTTAAGAAAATGTTAATAGCGTGTAATATTCTAGCTCTGAAAAGAACTGTTGGTTAGCCCTGAAAAGAACTGTTGGTTAGCCCTGAAAAGAACTGTTGTTTGGCTCTGAGAAGAACTGTTGTTTAGCTCTGAGAAGAACTTTTGCGTAGGTATAGTTCTAAGAACGAAATCTAAAAAAAATCGCACGAATATTATTAGACTTCGCGCACGACCGCTGCGTAGGGAGCCGACCTCGCGTCTTCTGAGCACAGAACACAATTATCCTAGCGGCTTCTGAGCCACGCGTGTACCTTATGTAGCCTCCACACTATTCCCGAAGTTAATCGAAGTTGAGCGAATACGATAGTGTAGAAGGGCACTTCGCTTCGCCTCGTGCAACTTCGCTTCGCCCCGGGCGACTTCCAGTTGTTGTCGGTTTTTGCGCCCGAGTCAAAGGACTCGAAGTTCGAACACGAAGCGTCTGTCCACACTACTCGGCTCACTTCGGTTCGCGTCAGCCATAGTAAATACGCAGGAATTGTATTATGCGAGAGTACACATTGCAACGGCAGTTGCCACATGAACGTTATCCATTATGCCTATCGTGAGGGGAACGGGGGAACGGGCGACTGAGCTCTTCGCGAAGTTGCTCGAGTGTGTGGACACCTACTTCGGAATTCGGTCAACTTCGGAGAGCACTTCGCCTCGTGCAACTTCGGAATAGTGTGGAGGACACTTTATTACTCATAGATCTAAACTGTCCCGCACGCGCACCCGGGGGCCTTGGTGACGTCCACTTCGCAACGGGCCGTGCAGCAGAAATCGTAATATTTTAATTTCGCCATAACTTCAAAACCAAACGTCCGATTTTAATCATTCAAAGACCAAATATTATCTACATAAACTGTAATTAGTGATGAAATACTTTATTTTGATAAGGATTAATAGCATGAGTAAAATAAACGCGTTTAAATATAGTCCAAAAAAAAATCAAGAATTAAAAATATAAAAGTGGTTGTTGTGCCTCACTCGACATAGATAGGTATAGTGTGTCGCGGACTTTTTTGTAGATATTTATAAGATCTACAATTAATTAGAACAATTCATGGTTCTATCTTTTATAGTTTAGGCAGCGTACGCAAAATAAGTAACTTTTCTGGTTGATTTTTACACCTTGTGTCCGAAAAACCCAAATATCTTACGGAACCCTATTTTTTTCCAATATAAAATATAGCCTATGTTACTCGTGGATAATGTAGCTTTCGAATGGTGAAAGAATTTTTAAAATCGGTCCAGTAGTTTTTGAGCCTATTCATTACAATCAAACAAACAAACAAACAAAGTTTTCCTGTTTATAATATTAGTGTAGATAGATTAAATTAAAGTCTCGAAATTAACAACACAAGACTTTAGACGTAGGCTTTTGTTTTATCGTTATAATTACAATATATTTCATCAAGATTGAAGTTGGTGTGTTGCTATCCAATGCTCTCGTATGTTTATAACACTCATTTCTATTACAAAGATTATTAGGTACGGTCAGCAAACAAAGTCAGTCCGTTAAATGACAGTTTTTGTATACTGTACCTATTATACGTACCTGGCTTGCTTAGCTTCTGATGTAAACGGATCAGGAAGTAAACTCAGAAACTGTTCAATTTTATCCCATACAAATGGTTCTTTCGGCACCTGGAACAGCGTTAGACAATTCATACATTATATTTATTTTTATTTTTATTGCAGGTGATATCTAACAACGCGACGCGACGTAACAACCTTTGTAGATCAATAATGTAACGATGTTTAATGTATTTTAATATGTAGGTACCTAACTAGTCTGAACTAGTATGCCGATCGACGACGTCAGAAAATTCTCTCACGCATTTATGATTTTGATAACATTGTTGTACCAATAAAATATCTTCATGGTCTCTTTAGATAAGCTAATCAAATGAAACGACTGCTTTAGTTATCTACAGTTTGTAGGTTCCTAAGAATAGGTACTTACTTACAAAGAAAATAATAACTTTGTCTTTTATCTTTACTATTCTTTACAACAGGACACGTTGACTGTTGCATACTAGATATGAGCGCCGCCGCCGCCATGGGTTTTTAATTAACGGCGCGCCCATAGAGGTAAGGCGCGCCACCGCCGCGAATGGACCGATACGCCCGCTCGCGCCGCGCGCCGCCGCGAAATATCTTTTTGTTGTTTTAAGGTTCATTTTCGTACTATCTCAAATCTCTCGAATAGACGCTTACTCGAATCGAAATGAGTGACAGGCAGTTGGAGAGGCCATGTTCGCAATGGACTTTTTTTTTGGGACAAGCCCGCCACACATTCCCAACCACTGCAACTCCTGAAAGTCAGAATCAACAGTGGCGACCACCAAATAAACGCCGAGCCAATGAAGCCCGACGATTCCCGGATAATGGATTACTGTTTTGGATCCCGCAACGAAATTAATCAGAAATGTACCAACAGTGGAGTAGAGAAATATATGATTTCCACTGGTGGTCGTTCGCAATGGACTGCTGTAGGTTTTCGTTGACAATAAGGGGCAGGGCCCAAATGGGATTTGAAATGTGTAGTTTTTACTTCTCGCCACTCGACAGAAGGCTATTTTCTTTATAAGGCAGCCAAAAAATCGCTCATTGCCGACGCGCCGCCGCCGCCCGCCGTGAAAAATTTACCTCCACGCCGCCGCCGTCAAAAGTCGCTTCGGCGCTCATAACTCTTTCTTGTCGATAGCTAACATTACTACTTGGTTATCATTACTAGCTATTTGTTTCTAAATTATTATCTGTACCTAAATTGCCATCACTATCAGTAGGATAACAATCTCAGCTAAGTATTGTTTACTAAACGTCAACGTGGCTGGTTTGAGTCCTACGTAATATTATTATGTAGGTAACCTTGACTATGCACATACATGATTCGCGTGTAGTTTGCCATAAACGCGAAGCTGCATCTATTTCTGTCTCTACTAGTAGATACTAACAAAATAATGTATCCTAGACAGGATGGAGACTCATTGCAGTGGCTTAGTTACTAAACTACACATTTTGCATTCATAAATTTAATAGTGGGTATGGTCAACAACAAAAGTCGATTAAGTAGGTACTTCTTCAACCAAGGAACTTTCAATTATTAGATGTAATATAATTAGTCTGATGGCATTTCTTCTCGTGCAACCGAGCACACAGTGTTTGATCGGACCCAAAAAAAATCCCTATGCTATTTATTATGTAAACTGATCAAGAAAAGAATTTTAAATGCTAGAGTAGAACACCCTAGTGAAAATTTCAAGTAAGTACTTACTTTTTTTTTCCCAAAGGTCGCAATAGTGGAATATGGTTTTATCAGGGATAGGCTTTATTACGAAGTTTATTTCTCTGTTAGTCACAAATCCCACTTTTGAGTTTTTATGGAGAAATAAAAAAATACTTGGTTAAAGGGGATTTTCCAAAAATAAAAACTAACAAACATGCAACTAAAAATCCTTCATAAGACGGTATTTATTTGATAAAATAATCTTGGACGGTTAATTTTACAGAATGTTTTAAACATTTTTTTAAGCTCCCACCCGGCAACGTGTTTTTTTTTTAATAATTGAAATTGTCTCTTGGGTGTTCTACTCTAGCATTTAAAATGCATTCCTTGGTCAGTTTAGGTACATAATAAACAGCATAGGGATTTTTTTGGGTCCGATCAAACACTGTGGAGCGGGTGGACAGGTTGCGGTTAGCCCAGCTCCGGCTGGGGGACCGCCACCTACTACAAGTTGGCGATCCCCTGGCCGGAGTGTCTCGAACGAGACTCCTGACAAGAGAAGTTTCCCGATAGTCAGTGCCTAGCCCTAGGGTCAACCTAGCGCCCAACTTCCTTCATTTTTCACTCACTCTAAACTCCACTCCCTACTTACTCCCATATCCCCATCGGTCCTGAGAAGGGGTAACCTCGATTCCAAAAAAGCCCAAAAAAACCCCCAACATATCATGAGGCAGAAAGGTACAAAAACTACCCAGGTGGGTCCCGGCCAAGCCGGGGAATCCCACACCGACACGTCGGTCAGCTCCCATCGTATTCTGGGGGGGAGCAACCTACTGCCTAATGATAACGCGCCTTCAGCGCGATCGGCTGCTCTTAAAGAACCACCAACAAACGACAACAACACGGACTCGGCTGCGACTAACGCGCCCCTACCACTGACAACGGCTGCGATACACGCGCCAATCCATACAAACGAAACTGTCCGCGAGCGCCTGGCAACAGTGCATCGTCCGGAACTGTTTCAGGAACAACCCAGACACAGGGAAGGCTGCCAGTTCAGGTAGTTCTATCTCGACCCCGGCATGTATAAGCGCGAAAAAGCCTTAGCTGGGGAAAAGAAACACGGCGACCGGAAGCGCACAACCTGCGAAGGCAATAGCCAGCGCGGCGCGCAGACGGTTGCCCTAGAGCAAGTACGCGTCCAGCCGCGAGTCCACAAAGGGTGAACCCAGCGCGAAAAGCGGCCGGGCGCGGAAACGCGCGACCGGGAAAGAGTCCGCGAAGGGGAAACCCAGCGCAAAAAGCCCTCGGAAGCTTTAGAACCCACCGGGGCAGAAGGCCGAAGCCTAGACCTATATGTAGAGACGCGACACAGAACGACTGCCACCGAAAAGGGAGAGGGGGAAGCGGTCTGGAACTGCACACACATCCTCACTCATCCGCGAAAGCTGGCCCGGAAAGGAGGTAGACTATCCGATGGATCCGTCTCGTCCTAATTCCACAACAGCGGTGATGCCGCCCACAATCGCACTGATACAAGAGCCGTGGATCAGAGGTGACAGGATATGCGGCCACAGGAGAATTCGCTTTACTTTAGTTGCCATTGCCAATACAAAAGAGCCCTCACCCCGGCGAAACTCGCGACGTACAATGAATTTAAACGCCTTCTAGGACTAGCCTCTTTACTACCTAGACATCGAATACACCTACACAGCTACACAGACAACAACACGCCTACTCCACGGGAAAATCAACGGACTCTGCAGTCTGCACTGCACAGCGTAGTCTCAAAGATCGAATGTGCGATAAACCACAGGTACTCTTCACTAGCTGTCTTCATTGAAATCGAGGGCGCCTTTGATAAAACCATGAAGAGTATCAGCGCGGCCATTGGAAGGCACGGTGTAAACACAACCCTGAGCGGCTGGATCACAAACATGCTCAAGCAAAGAGCAGTACAAGTCACAATAAATAAAACAACTCGGGCCATTGTGGCGAAAGGTTTGTTTGTTTGGTTGAACGCGCTAATCTCAGGAACTACTGGTCCGATTTGAAAAAATCTTTCAGTGTTAGATAGCCAATTTATCGAGGAAGGTTAAAGGCTAATTATGTCATCGCTAAGACAAATCGGAGCAGAGAAATCATGGAAAATGTGACGCAGACGAGGTTGGGTCAGCTAGTAATCACATATGGCTCTCTAGTCTGGTGGCCTAGTACCGACTTGAGCACAGCACAGAAAGACCTAGAAAAACTGCAACGTCTTGCCTGGCAATCACTAGCAGTATGAAAACCGAACAAGACTTTGTCTCCGTAATCTCTGACCAAGACTAAGAGTCAAGAGCAAACCCATCTCAAATAAAAAAAAAACCACTGCGGCCCTGCAGGCCATGCTGGGATAACCACCACTACACCTTATAGTGCGAGAGGTGTCGGCCCTAGTGGTCTTCAGGCTCAGCACATCTGGCAAATTTAGGTACAGACTCTAGAATCAAGCACACGCGCATCATGGAAGATACTGTAAAACGGCAAGGTAAGCTAGGTAAGCTCAACACCGACTACCAAGCGGAATGCGTGGGCATTATCTTAGCGGTCCATGCCATAAAGGCCAGGAACGTCACGGACACCCACATCCGAATACTCACCGACAGTGCCTCAGTTCCCCAATCCCTAAAGAAGAACTAAACTTCCTCGAAACTCATATAAGAATACCACAATGCACTAGAACACGTCACGGTGACCAACCGCAACACCGCGACGCTGCAGTGGACACACCCACAAACAAGCGGAACGCTGGTGGGCCTTGGCACCAGGCTACATGCAGATGCAGTCCAAGGCAGCTATGCCAAACCTGGACCGGAAACTGACCAGGCGCTTTCTGCGACTGGATAGGGAAGGGACAGCCTGCGAATGGTGACGGGGACTATCACGGGGCACTGTTCATTGAATAAACACTTGCACACGATAGGTATCACGGATAGCCCTCTGTGCAGAGCAAGCATGGAGGGGCAGGAAACGGTACCGCACGTACGCCTTGAGTGCGAGAGCGTCGCCGAACTACGGAAGCATACAATAGGGTCACCGAATTAGCTCACAGATGTCCTGAACACGCCGGGAAAACTGATCTGTTTCTGGAGAGAAGTTGAGTGGTTGGAGTGGACCATGGCTCACGCACAATGGTCCAACATCAGGACTAAGTGCGGAAACCAAAACCCCCTAATAGCATAGTATGAAACATATTTTTTGAAGTTTTGAATATGGTGTCACTTTTGGGAGGTAAACAAGAAAATTAGACATAATGCATCCTTGTTTGGGTCACAGAACTTCATGTGCACGAAATTTTTACAGAATCTGTCCAGTACATTTGGGGAAAATTGGCTGTGACTAACGGACATACAGACAGATATTCTGACATTGTATTTTTTATTTGGACATTGTTTTGTTTTTTTTTTTGGTCATAATCATTACTTATTAGTATTTTATTTTGATTTGCATGTTTAATATTCGTCCCCTTATTTAATATTTGTACACCAGCAATGGTAGTGTGTGTGGAACAATATTTATTTTAATGTAAGATCTTAATGTACCATTTACATTAAACTGAGAAATAATAATACAAATACAAATGATCCTATTAGGATTCTGTTTCTTACAGATGTTCAGAACCTTAAAAAGAAATTAATTTAGTGTATTATTGCTGACCATTCCACAAAACTCATGTTAATTAATGCTATAAGGATTATTACGATTACTACACTATTAGAATCACAAATCACAATTGTAATACATACATAATTATTGTAGTAGGCTGAGTGTAGTTCTGACTAATTAAGATTATTGTATGTTGTTTGAGAATCATTGGAAGAATTACGGAGAGAGATAGTAATAGTATGTTCAAAAATAGTGGTAGACATATTTTTTTCATAGAAATAAATCAATGTGTGTGGACTTAGCAGATGATCCATCCAATGCGGTTTATGTATATTCACGCAGTCAACACCTGAATGGATAAATACTTATTTAGAGACTCTATCTTACCAGAAGACCAATTTCCAGCATAATTTGATACAACCACCCACTTTAAAACTTTGATGGAATGTGAATAATCATAAAGGTACTTTGTAAGCTATGAAATTATTTGAATAGATACATACATCTCTTCCTAGTTGAACTCTATGCATTTTTCCCATTTGTGTTGCCACTAGAGGCCATATTTTGTAATTGGTAACCGATTCCACATCCAGGGTATTCCCAGGATAGTATTGGTATGCCAGTCCATTTTCAAATACTCCATAAACTTTAGGTGCCAATCCAAGAACATTCAGTGTTTTGATGTTTCTAAAAAAACAAGGAGTTATAGGACTTCAAATTCCTGTTTCTGATGAGCCTGGTCAGGAAGTAACTGATTAACTTGATCACTGAAGAATGGGCTGTATAAACATATTAACCGGTTATATCCGAAGGTGGAACCATTAAGGCCACCTGACGCAATTGATTTTATACTTTATTTTTATGACATTACGATTTATATCAGTGACGTCAAGTGGAACCAATTTTCCACTCCGGGCGCGACCAGTTAAAGTCTAGTAGATTAACATTTCATCAAATCATTGATTAATGATGATCATGAAACATTGACATTATGGCTAACAGAAAATCTAAACCATTATTGTAACCAATGCAGTGCTTTAACAAACATTTAAAAACTGACCTAGGTATGGTTGGTTGGTAGCTTAAGTTTGATCCATTACATTAAAACTATAAGTAGTGGCTTAAACCTAGAAACTAGCATTAAAACTAGAAAAGTTGTTTGGTACCTTAGTAATGAAATGGCATCTAAATGAAATAAAGGCCTTTTAGTTTTTTACTGTTATAGTTAAAATGATTTTAAAATACTCACCTGATTTCAGCAGTACGATCAATAAATAAATCGGTTTTGTTTCCATAAATGCGGACAAGAATAATGTCTTTTTCACCGCCTGATTCCAAAAATTGACATGATACTAGTTTATTAGTTATTCCATCAGTTAAAGTCTAAAAAATAGAATTAACTATTAATATTAGTCTGCAATAAACAAGATTGTGTACTGTTTGTAATACACTTTGCATTACTAACAATACATAACTAGTTTATTGACTATCAGTTAATTGTAGACTATAATTTTTTTTTATTTTTTTTACAAAACGGGGAAACTCTTGGCCCAAATCTCACCTGATGGAAAGTGATGATTAGGCCGAAGATGGAAGCGAGTTTCACCCGGAATCCTCTTACACAGAGGAACTGGCTATCATACCTCCTAACTGCCGGAACACAACAATGCTGTTAACATTGTTGTTATGGCGACAGACTTAGACATGATGGTGGTAGCTTGCCAGGCGGACTTAGAACAAGTCCTACCACCAACCAAACCGAGCAAAAAATTTGCCCCCGCTGGGAATCGAACCCGGGACCTCTGGGTCTGAATCAGGTGGTATAACCACGAGACCACGGAGGCGGTTAGTGTCACCTGTTTAGCACCACCCGGGGACCACGTGTAGGGATTCGCTGAAGGGTATTCTCCTACGGACGCGGGTGACTCGGCCCCCAAATATAATATAAAATATTTGTCATGTTAGAAATAATAGTGAGTTCATATTCATGAATAGTAGGTATAATAATTATTAATACAAGGCAGTGAAAAAATACCTTTAATTTAATATTTTCTTGAATCCAATTGGGTCTAATACTTTTCAATAACTTTAAAACTCCCGCATACAGATCATTTTCATCAATTTTCACTGGAACGTATATGTCCCCAGCAGCTAAGCAAACCGCCGCAGACATCACATTAAATCCTAATAAACCGATAATATATACACAACCAGACCAGGCCGTCCTTAGGTTCTTCGTGTAATGGTTGGTAATGAAGTTTACGCCAGCAGCGAGATAGACGCACCACCATAAATCGTATTTATTTCTGTGGGAGAAAAATCACAAAGATTTAAACTGAACTCTCGACTACTCTCTTTCAGTAAATCAGTATACTGAATAGTATAATGTACTCTGTTGTGACTACTCTCGATTTGGAGACGACAACACCGACTGACACTGACTTGCATTGCACTGACTGACACGTGACCATAGCCAGTATTGTATTATAGTCATAGAGAAAATTTATATGTCTATGATTAAAGTAGTCTTTGACTGACCCTGAGTTCTGACAGTCATAAAGCGTCCTCCACACTATTCCGAAGTTGCACGAGGCGAAGTGCTCTCCGAAGTTGAGCGAAGTCCGAAGTAGGTGTCCACACACCTCGAGCAACTTCGCGAGGAACTCAGTCGCCCGTTCCCCCCGTTCCCCTCACGATAGGCATAATGGATAACGTTCATGTGGCAACTGCCGTTGCAACGTGCGTATTTACTATGGCTGACGCGAACAGAAGTGAGCCGAAGTGACCCGAGTAGTGTGGACAGACGCTTCGTGTTCGAACTTCGAGTCCTTTGACTCGGGCGCAAAAACCGACAACAACTGGAAGTCGCCCGAGGCGAAACGCTCTTCGGGAATAGTGTGGAGGCTACTTCCTCCACACTATTCCCGAAGTTGATCGAAGTTGAGCGAATACGATAGTGTAGAGGGGCACTTCGCTTCGCCTCGTGCAACTTCGCTTCGCCTCGGGCGACTTCCAATTGTTGTCGGTTTTAGCGCCCGAGTCAAAGGACTCGAAGTTCGAACACGAGGACGCTTAACATAGCATGGAACTATAATGCTTCCTCCACACTATTCCGAAGTTGCACGAAGCGAAGTGCTCTCCGAAGTTGACCGAAGTCCGAAGTAGGTGTCCACACACCTCGAGCAACTTCGTGAGGAACTCAGTCGCCCGTTCCCCCCGTTCCCCTCACGATAGGCATAATGGATAACGTTCATGTGGCAACTGCCGTTGCAATGTGTACTCTCGCGAAATAAAAAACGTGCGTATTTACTATGGCTGACGCGAACCGAAGTGACCCGAGTAGTGTGGACAGACGCTTCGTGTTCGAACTTCGAGTCCTTTGACTCGGGCGCAAAAAACCGACAACAACTGGAAGTCGCCCGAGGCGAAGCGAAGTTGCACGAGGCGAAGCGAAGTGCCCCTCCACACTATCGTATTCGCTCAACTTCGATCAACTTCGGGAGCAGTGTGGAGGCTACTTTAGCTTTCGAGTTCGACTGCTTTATCTACACTAATATTATAAAGAGGAAAACTTTGTTTGTTTGTTTGTTTGTTTGATTGTAATGAAAAGGCTCAAAAACTACTGGACCGATTTTAAAAATTCTTTCACCATTCGAAAGCTACATTATCCACGAGTAACATAGGCTATATTTTATTTTGGAAAAAAATAGGGTTCCGTAAGATATTTGGGTTTTTCGGACACAAGGTGTAAAAATCAACCAGAAAAGTTACTTATTTTGCGTACGCTGCCTAAACTATAAAAGATAGAACCATGAATTGTTCTAATTAATTGTAGATCTTATAAATATCTACAAAAAAGTCCGCAACACACTATACCTATCTATGTCGAGTGAGGCACAACAACCACTTTTATATTTAAAAATCTTAATTTTCTTTTTGGACTGCATTTAATCGCGTTTATTTTACTCATGCTATTAATCCTTATCAAAATAAAGTATTTCATCACTAAGTACAGTTTATGTAGATAATATTTGGTCTTTGAATGATTAAAATCGGACGTTTGGTTTTGAAGTTATGGCGAAATTAAAATATTACGATTTCTGCTGCATGGCCCGTTGCGAAGTGGACGTCACCAAGGCGGGGGTGCGCGTGCAGGGCACGCCACGATAGCGGCGGCGGTAAGTCCCCTCTTTGAGGAGTGGCTTGAGAGGCGCCACGGCGTCCTCACCTACCGCCTGACGCAGGTCCTCACCGGACATGGTTGTTTCGGGAGGTTCCTGCACCGAATCGGGCGGGAGGAAACGCCCGGGTGTCACCACTGCGAGGATCGACCGGAGGACACGGTAGAGCACACTGTGCAGGTGTGCCCCGCTTGGGCGGCGCACCGCCATGTCCTAGAAACGGCGATTGGCGGCGACCTCTCGCGTCCGGCCCTGGTCCAAGCCATGGTCCGGAGCGAGACGGAATGGGACGCCGTTGCCTCCTTCTGCGAAGCAGTCATGCTAGCGAAGGAGGTGGCGGAGCGGGAGAGGAGACCCTCTCGTCCCGGCCGCCGTGGTAGACGCCGCGGGCGTCGGGGGCCACCACCTGGTGACCTCCGGCCACCGTAGGCGCGGGCCTGTGGACGGCGAGCTATGGGTGGCTCGCCGTCCGTCCATCTAGACAGGCTGTGTCGACGGCGCGTTAGTGTTCCACGCGCACCTCAAAGAGAGTCAGCAACACAGAGGGGCCCGAAAGGGCCGACGCCTGCCGGAGTCGCGGGATTATTCGCAAGAGACACCGTGGCTCCGGAACACAAAGGGCAATGAAGGAACATGGATGGGTTTTAGTCAGTAGAAGTCTGACACCGAGCAACTTCGCGAGGAGCTCAGTCGCCCGTTCCCCCCGTTCCCCTCACGATAGGCATAATGGATAACGTTCATGTGGCAACTGCCGTTGCAATGTGTACTCTCGCATAATAAAATTCCTGCGTATTTACTATGGCTGACGCGAACCGAAGTGAGTCGAAGTTACCCGAGTAGTGTGGACAGACGCTTCGTGTTCGAACTTCGAGTCCTTTGACTCGGGCGCAAAAACCGACAACAACTGGAAGTCGCCCGGGGCGAAACGAAGTTGCACGAGGCGAAGCGAAGTGCTCTTCTACACTATCGTATTCGCTCAACTTCGATCAACTTCGGGAATAGTGTGGAGGCTACTTAAGGTACACGCGTGGCTCAGACGCGAGGTCGGCTCCCTACGCAGCGGTCGTGCGCGAAGTCTAATAATTTTCGTGCGATTTTTTTTAGATTTCGTTCTTAAAACTATACCTACGCAAAAGTTCTTCTCAGAGCTAAACAACAGTTCTTCTCAGAGCCAAACAACAGTTCTTTTCAGGGCTAACCAACAGTTCTTTTCAGGGCTAACCAACAGTTTTTTTCAGAGCTAGAATATTACACGCTATTAACATTTTCTTAAACATTTTAAAATGCCTAAGAGAGCCAGGTCTCAACTTACTAAACATAGTTCTCAAGCACGGGCAGCAAGAATACGTGGGAGAATCTTCACCTGAACGTTCACAACGCCTTGCTGAACATAATCAGAGAAACTCTCTGGTACGCGCACGAGAGTCGAGTGTCGAACGTTCGCAACGCCTTGCACAACAAAATCTGAGAACCTCTGAGTTATAATATTATAAAGCAGAAGAGTTTGTTTGGATGAGTACGCAAATCTCAGGAAATACTGGTCCGATTTGAAAAATTCTTTCAGTGTTAGATAGCCCATTTATCGAGGAAGGCTATAGGCTATGTATATCATTGGGCTAAGTCAAAAAGGAGCGCAGAATTAATGGAAAATGTGACGCAGACGAAGTTGCGCGGGTCAG